>JARKIP010000033.1:18375000-20875000 GCA_029990175.1 Petunia secreta | reverse complement strand
ATTTGTTTGATATATGGTCTAATAATATTCATGTCGTCTGAAAAATGTCCTTTTTGTTCCAACATGAGAATATTTAATGGCTACCCAAAAGCTTGGGGCAAAATGAGATATGCTTTTTCAAAAGAATTTCGACACAAGGAGTACATCCATTTTAAATTGGAGCTTGATCAATGGTTAGAGCAAGTACAAGCTGAATTGTCGGTGGTAAAATATGAGTGGAGTAAGGTGTTGCATATGATAAAATCGAATAATTTAAAATTATGTATTGTCAAATTTAGATCTTTTTTCTGATATAATAACACTCATATACTCTTGGGACGAGTTAGTAGTATACAAATATCCAAGTACTAAGTTCGATTTCAAATGATCTTTTAAAATATTTGGTTAAACTTAATTAAAAAAAGAATATTTGAAAAAAAGATAAAAATAGTATTGGAAAGTTAATTTAAAAATCAAACTTTTTTGAGGGAAAATCATTATTTCACTTGAAATACTTCTAATAATAATTTTTCAGACTTCAAATTCCTTTTAGGTTAAAGATTATCAAACAAATATTTGTTTAGCTTCTACGTTTTCCTCAACCTATGTCAAATATTATGTACTCCTTCGTTTCAATTTATGTTAATATGTTTGACTTGACACAAAATTTAATAAAGAATGAAAGACATTTGAAACTTATGGTAAAAAATAAGTGGTGGAAGTTAATTTGTTTTCAAATTTAGATTTTTTTAAAACGGATTAAAACGAAAATAGCTTCGTACTCCCTCTGTCCCAATTTATGTGTCACACTTTACTTTTTTGTCTGTCCGAAAAAGAATGTCACATTTCCTTATTTGTCAAATATTTAATGCACTATCTCTATTTTACCCTATTGGATCCTACTTACTTTAAAAGTTACAAACAACTTTTTGATTATTACAATCAAGGATAAATTTGAACATTTATAAAGTCAACTTCTATACCTCCTTGTCAAGTCAAACACTCCACATAAATTGGTACAGAGAGAGTATAAAATAGCCTGTATGAACTCTGAAAGAATGCTCTTTTCCTTTGCATGTTACAAATTACATATTGGTTTGAATTGCCACGAGGCTGCAATGCCTCATATGTAATTAAGGTGGTTCTTGTCCTCAATTCTTGAATTTAATCTTACAACATCAACAACAACAACATAGAATGATCCCATATCCCACTTGGAGGGAGGTGTATGCAGACGTTACTCCTACCTCAAGTAAGGTAGAATTCTTGAATTTGTTCTTTAAATTTGTTCATATTCTCTTAGACTGTTTGATTACTGTAATGTCTTGTTTTAGTAAATATTACCTACCCCTTTTCCCTCTCCCTTTTACTTGTATTCACATTTGGATGAATTTTTGTTAGAAAGACTACTTTTTTATGTAACTTTCCAGCATTCTTTCTTTTCTTTTTGTTTGGTATAACCATATGTTAATACTATTCTTGAGCCGAGGGTCTATAAAAAACAACTGCTCCGTCTTACTCAAAGTAGGGGTAAGGTCCGCTTACACCTCACTCTCCCAAGACCCCACTCGTGGGATTACACTGTGTATGTTGTTGTTGTAGCCATATATCCAATACCCACTGGCCTGACTAATCCCGACTATCCCGACTGAAGCGCTCCGGGATCGAACCTGAAGCCTCTAGTTAAGGATGGAGACATCGTTTTCTTGATTTATTATGTTTTCATGCATGGTCTATGTTAATAAGCTGGATGTAAAAGTTGGTTCCTTCTTCAGTAGAATAATCTAGTTAGGTTTATTTTGATATGGGATTGAAACTATCACCTTGATCATCATCCAAGTATCTGTGATCATTCATATAGTCTTTTCCTTTTTAATTTTAGTCCTAATTTTCTTTCCTTTGTTATGTTTTTTAGCATCAGATTTTGATTTTGATGAGATCTGAACACAATCTATCTTAGATTATGTCTTTATATTGAGTTGGTTTCATTCGTTGCAATTAGATATTTGAGGTTTTGACTATACAAATTAGGGAAAGGAAAGAAAGGATGTGAAGTAAATACTATTATATAGACTAATTTTTCTGGATTATAAATTAGTCTAAAAGCTTAATCCATGAATTATGTATTTAAGATTGTAGTTATTCATCTTTACCGAAGAAATTTTTCTCTGTTAACTCAGGCTTTGCTAGGGTCTTATTAAATTAAAATCTCTCTCCACCTGCTTCTCTGTGTATCCATGGTTTTCCGATTTTGCATGTTTGAACTTCTTTCGCTCTATCGGTTTTGATAGTTGATGTATGTGATCCTGTGGATTCCCCTTACTTATTTCTGCTCCTCAATCACTCCTCCCTGCTCCTTTCTCCCTTAAGCTCAAATTTATGTAATCGCGTATTAGTAGATCATTTTATTGTGACTAGATTTTATAACGTCCTGTCTTTCAGAATGTGTGTGGATGCGGGTTTTAATTCTTTCAGGCTCTATGGCATTTGATTCACCTGCTCTTATAATGCGTCATATTTATGAATAACTTTGCAGTTTATCAAACATTACTATTACTTCCAGATACTGCTGAACTCCTTTTGTTGTTCGTCAGCCTGAGATATGTTTTTTTGGTTTGTGCAGACACCTGAAGTTTATCTATCTCACATCTTTTTAAGGGAACATTTGCAACACTTGAGGTATTCCTTTACCTGTTACTCTGGCAACTGTGTTTCCTTGCAAAAATTTAAATGAGGTTTTTCTTTTTTGCAATACTTTATTTTCTGAAAGTTGGCTTAATGAGGTGATCCTTGTAAGGTATAGCGGTGGGTTGTCTTTTTTGTATTTTTATTTTTCCTGATGGGGAGGGGGGTGTTGTGAAATGGGGGTGGGTCTATTAATCCGATATCAGTGAAACTAACTCTAAATGTAATGTAGAATCCTTGTGAAATATGACAGTTTTACGTTATTTCCATACGGCAGTAAGGAATAATTTTGGCATGTATAATGAACAATTCAAAGTAAATAACAATCTCGCCATGCTAGATGATAACGGCAGAACTGTTTTCTTTCTCTAAAAGATAATGGGACTACTAAATTATTTTTACTCAATGACAATGTTGCTTTAGAAATTTATTATAGATTCATTCCTTTCGTAAAGCCAGACCAGATCGACTATAAGATGATCAAATTAACTAACACTCAGTCTCAATTGAATGTAGTGGTTTGTATAATAGCATCTATGTACTTCAATGCATAGAAAATACTAGTACACTACTAATCATGAATCCTGAATCAGAAAGCATTACACGTTTACTTGAGAAACTAAAAGAATTTTGCTGACTCGTCAAATAGGAAATGCCAACCTTTTTTTACACTAAAAAAGAATGCTTTTTCCCTTTGCATGTTACAAACTACATATTGGTTTGAATTGCCACGAGGCTGCAATGCTTCATATGTAATTAAGGTTGTTCCTGTCCTCATTTCTTGAATTTAATCTTACAACAAACCCGGTATGATACCACAAGTGGAGTTTGGAGAAGGTGAGTTGTACGCAGACCTTACTCATATCTTGAATGAGATAGAATTCTTGAATTTAATCTTCTTTTTAAATTTGTTCATATTCTCAATTCTTTGACTGTTTGATTACTGTAATTTCTTGTTTTAGTAAATATCACCTACCCCTTTTACCCGATAAGTTCTGCGTACATCTTACTCTCTCAAGACCCCACTTGTGGATTTATACTGGGTAAGTTGTTGTTGTAACCATATATCCAATACCCACTGGCCCGACTAATCTTGACTAATCCCGACTGAAGCGCCCCGGGAATTTTTCTATTTCAGGGCTCGAACCTGAAACCTCTAGTTAAGGATGGAAGCATCGTTTTCTTGATTTATTATGTTTCATGCTATAGTCTATGTTATAAGCTGGATGTAAAAGTTAGTTCCTTTTTCTGTAGAATAGTCTAGTTAGTCATAATTTTCTTTCATTTGTTATGTTTTCTAGCATCAGATTTTTATTTTGATGAGATCTGAGCATTATCTGTCTTAGATTATGTGTTTATATTGAGTTGGTGTCATTCATTGCAATTAGATACCTGAGGTTTTGACTATACAAATTTGGTGAAGGAAAGAAAGGATGTGAAATAAATACTATACAGACTAAGTTTTCTGGATTATAAATTAGTCTAAAAGCTTAATCCATGGTTTAGGTATTACTAGATTGTAGTTATTAGTCTTTACTTAGAAATTTTCCTCTGTCCACTCAGCGTTGCTTGGGTCTTATTTTAAAATCTCTCTCCACCTGCTTCCATGTGTACTCTCGGTTTTCCGATGTTGCATGTTTGAACTACTTTCACTCTATAGATTTTGATTCTTGATGTATGTGAGCTTGTGGAGTCCCATACGTATCTCTGCTCCTCAATCCCTCCTCCCTGCTCCCTTATCCCTCTAAGCTTTAAATTATGTAATCGCGTATTAGTACAACACGGTTATATGTAGTATCTATATGTTGCTTAATATTTCCCCTGATTTTCATTTTATTGTGACCAGATTTTATAACGTCGCATCTTTATGGAGAGAACACTGCAGATGTGGTCGCCTCATCTACACAACCCATGATTCCAGTTAAGTTTCGCAACTTTACTAAGCTTTTAGTTGTATTCCTCTTCTTTTATGTTAGTTCCTATCTTATTTAGCTATCTATCAATTCCATAACAAAATTGGGGTCACTGTTGATATTTTGATTTTGGAAAAAGACATAGAGATGAAGAAATTTTTCTTTATCTCAGTTGGTTTGTCAATTTGTAGCATGTCTTGTCAATATAAGAGTTTTTGACACTTGAGTCGAAACTTAATGGTACAACTTAAAGTAGTTTTAGATATTTGATGATTATAAAAAAGCTTTTTTCCTCTAGAAACTATAATTATTATTGTTCAGGATCAAAACAAAATGTCCAATGAATTCTTGAAGAGTTGATTTATTTATAAATGTATGCATTATTTGATGATTCTTGAAGTCGTGCTAACTTGTAAGTTTTTTTCCGTTTTAGATCCTTTTTTTTTTGTTTTTACTTTTTCTATTTATTCATGAGTAATTTACAAAATGCTCAGTTGTTATCCTTTTAATGGGCGTGTTTCCACAACGTTGTGCACTTCTTTTTAATCTGTATAGTAGTTTTCTGTATGTTTCTGTATCTGTGTACCTTTCTGAGCTAGACTCTACCTAACAGGAAGGCGAAAGGAGGAATAAACTGTGTCGTTCTGGCAGTTATTTAGCATATGTAGTCAAAGTATGACATTGCTAACCGATATAAAGAAACCTTCTTGGTGCTGATACTTAGTGAATACCTTACTTATATGAAGATTACTCTAAATTTACTTATCAAAACAGGAGAGTTTATTGCTTGTCTGGTTATTAAGTGGTTGCTCCTATACAGCATCTTTTGTCAGGAAACTGTTATATTTCTGTAATCTGTATGACTAACTTCTAAAAGCATACTGGCCTTGTTCCTCCAGAAGTAATATTTTGGAGAGTGTAAAATTTGGCGTCTCAAAATGTTCAATACTTTGCTAACCCAAAGCTAAGGCTAGACTCTTCTGCTCTTATACATTTGTCATGCAATTTATTTGTTGGTATGGTGTTCCATGTGTCGGCTCTGCTCCTAACTGAGTTCTTTTCAGGAAAATGAAGGTTAACAGGAAGAAGATGAATATGATGAGCAGAATCGGATTGCTTCTGAAAATGAGGTAATACAGCATATATCCTTGAATTTTCCTTTGAATGGATGATATCCCTTCACATTCTGTTTTATTTTTCAGGCCTTATTGGAACTCTTAGGGTTTAGAAGAAATACTTATGCTGGTTCGAGAGCACAAGCTTTTTATTAAGCATTAAGCTGCATAGGTACGAGGCAGCCTCGTCAACATACCATGAGAACAAGGAGCACTGCTGCATATGTTTGGTAAGAGGCACCAAATTTCAGAATCCCCCCCCCCCCCCCCCCCCCCCCCCCCCAATTCCTGCATCTGTAATTTTAATAAGTCTGATACTAATTTTTTTTAATGGGTCATGTGTTATTCTTAGGAGGACTATTGTGACAGGGAAGAACTTGGAAAAATTGATTGTGACCATGTATACCCTGTTGATTGCATCAAAGATTGGATAATGATCCAGAACTCTTGCCCCATTTGTAAGAGGGAAGCGCTGGCTTGTTTACTCTGAGTAAATCCGTGCATTTTCATGTTGACTCAGGCTACACCTAATCAGTTTATTTAAGTTAGAATTGACTGGTGGCACTGTTCTGCATCTGTGTTTTTGAATGAGCTTAATAGAGTCGAGTAAAACTTACAAATAAGGAACCATTCTCAGATAGAGAAAACAATGGTCTTCTTAGTTCTTTTATTTTAGGAAGTTTGGTGTGTTATCTTGCTTTTCAATGACAATAAGATTTAGCTTAGACCTCGAGGCTAAGCATAAATTAGTACTCATGTTGTTTTGAGTGACTTATGTTCAATAAATTTGGTTCTTATGGACATTTTCTGGAGATTTTGGATACCTCTTTGCTTCCGCTGCTTCATTTAGCTCTGTAATTACTGATCTACTGTCCAGTTTGCTAGGTTCAAATATAGGTATGCTTAAATGCGTATTTATAACTACATAATAGGTACACACATCCATGTAAAATTTTCTGCAGTTTCTGAATGCCTCTTTAGATGGTGCTGCTTCATTTAGTATATGATATATTTACTGAAAAATTATCTTTGTTTCCAGAGTTATGTGCACCTGATATTTTGTCCTATTTACTAAAAAGAACGTGCTTGTAGAATACCCATAAATGTCTACTTTCGTAGCTACGTAATTACAGGTGAATACATGTGCATAAATTGTTATGAGCATTTACTATCTAACATGTATGCTTTCATCCCAAAATCTTTAAAATCTTTCCTTTTCACCTTTCATATTGGAGCTTCATTAATGACAACAGCAAAATACTGGGAATTTGCTCACGGCAAGGGTATAAATCAATCAAAAGCGTAACAGATGTCAAATTGAGTAATTTCGTATTATATATGGCTAAATTTAGATCTTTTCCCTATATAGTAATATATATTTTTCCTCGTCGAGTGATTAGTATGAAAACTAGATGTTTGGCCTTGTGATAACCAAGCACCGAGTTTTGGTTACAGAAGACTGATAAGTAATACCCAGTGTAAATTCTAATTTGTCAGGCTGATGGGTTTCGGATACAAGCTGCTTAAACCCAAAAAATAGAAGACTGATACTCCACAAAACCCAGTGCCAGTACACAAAAAATAGAATTTTAGGAGAAAACTTTTCTATTAAGCTAAAAACAAATAATTGATATTGGTTTCATGATGTTCAAGAACAAAAAGTAGTTTCACGAGGTTCAAGATGCTCAGTAAAAATGACCTTTCCCTCTGTATGTCACAGGCTAGATATTGGTTTGAATTGCAAGGAGGCTGCACTGCCTCATACTGCGATACTTATGAACTTCGTTATCTCTATGCGAGTGCTGTAATTTAGGTTGTTCCTATCCTCAATTCTTGAATTTACCTTGATTGCTATATTTGTTTGTTTTAAATTTGTTCCTATCCTCAATTATTGACCGTTTGACTTGTATTTGCTTGTTCCTGTCCTCAATTTTCGACCGTTTGACTTGTATTTGCTTGTTCCTGTCCTCAATTTTTGACCGTTTGATTGCTAAAATCTCTTGTTTTAAGTTTTTACTGTACTCAATTAGAATCTTTGATTACTGTAATCTCGTATTATTTAAATAGTCCCTACCCATCGCCTTTCTTTCTGTTGATTACTTTCAGTGCAGACAAAACAGTTGCTCCATTGTATTCACATTTGGGTAAGTGTCTCTGCTTTCATGGGTTAGTTTTTGTGAGATGGACTAACCTCCCTGAATTGTTTTCTTGATTTATTACGGTTTATGTTAGCAAGTGGACGCAAAATAAGTTGGTGGCTTTTTCGTTATAAAATAATCTAGTTGGTCTATTTTGATTATACCGTTGAAACTATCACCTTGATGATCATGCATGCATCCATGATAAATATTTTTTCCTTAATAAGTCACTATTTTTCTTTCTATGTTGTGTTTTTTGGCATCAGATTTTGACTTTGATAAGATCTGACCACAATCTGTCATAGATTACGTCTTTAAGTTGAGTTGGTGTGTTTTTCTGCTGTGTATTAATGGTTTCTTGATTTTGCATGTTTGACCTTCTTTCACTTTTCTCATTTTTGATACTTATGTGACAATGTCTCACATCCTTTTTATCTACTTTATGTTTTTTGGGCAAGGTGTGTTTCTGGCTTCTGATTTTACTATATCTCCATGGTTTTACTCTAACATAGCTCTCTGATATCTAAAGGTCTAATCTTTGGTTGTTCCCCTCCCTTCACCCCGAAAAAGGAAAAGAAAAAAACCCCCAACAAAGATGAGTTGAAATGAGGAAACAGGAAAAAGGGTCCAAATTTGCTAATATTTGCCTTCTTGCTTTTCTAAAGCTTTTGGAAGTTTTACTAGAAAAGCTTTTCTTATTTCCCTCAAATTGAATATTTTCCAGCCAGTTTTGCTGTCGTTGAGCACTACGGTAGATTCCAGGAGTGTATAAAACAAAATAATTTACTTTCATCAGTTGCTTGCTTTGGTTTGGGTCAATAAAAGCCTTGCCCCTGAGTAGTTAGCCTCACAGGATTGAGTACACGCTGTATCCTCCTGATCGAGCAAGAACTTAATGGTGTGCTCGTTTTACAAAATGTGTATTGTTATCTGGTAAAATAATCATATTAAGGAAATGTTACATGCTAAAACATTTTATCTAACAAATGTAGTTAATTTTGGTAAGCCACTTTTTACTATTCTTCATTTATCCTTTTAAAAAAAATATTTGAAATATCTTCCATTTTATGCGGGCAGACGATTCATGAAGCTGAGATGAAGTAACTTCTAGTTTATGTCTTCATTGTTGTTTTTACGCCTTTTGTGCTCTTTTCATTTTATTTTAATGTTATCACTTAAAAAGATTTCAATTTATGGTGAACCCTTTGAACGAAGTCAGCAAGGTTCATTACATTTGTTGAGTGTGAGGGAAACCATGAATGGAGAGGAATAGATTCAAAGAAATCATGTAGCGAACCCCAAATAATTCAGGATTGAGGGGGATAGGCAAAGTAGATTTATTAGTTGAAAAGTTACATGTGTTACATACTTTTCTGGTGATTCTCATTGATCATTTAAATCAAATTAATTAAATCCAATGATGCTACTCTTTTTCTTGAAGGACGCCAACTTATGATGTTAAAACTCATTGGCTAGATGCTGCTCTAGGACAGATAGATTTTGAATAATTTTGCAGTTATTAAACATTAGTTACTGCTTCCAGATGCCTCTGAACTTCTTTTGTTGTTCGTAAGCCTGAGCTATGATTTTTTTGTTTTGCAGACGACTGAAGTTTTTCTGTTTCATTATTTAACGGAACATTTGGAACAATTGAGGTAAATATTCATCTGTGATTTGCCAATTTCTTATCTACTGTGTTTCCTTGCAACCTTTTGCAATTTTGTATTTTCTGAGTGTTGGCTTAATGTCGTTGGAACAGTGTGCATGTGGGCCTGGGGGTGGGAAAGAATTGTGGCTGAACACTTTTAATTACACATTTTCCTTTAGGTGATCTATTTAGTATCTGTCAAGTTAAATTCCTTTATTTTCCTCTAGGTTCCTTTTTTTCTCAGAGAAGTGCGACAGTTATATATCCAGAGAAAGCGTAGGACAAGAAAGTGAAAAGAAAGGGAGTTCGGTTTCTCGCTAAAATATGATTGACCATCCTAGCAAGTTAAGGGGAAATTTAATAGTAAAGTCACACTATTAAATAACTATAATCCAATAACGATCCAAGTAAATCTAAATGTATATAAATCCTTGTTCCATAAGGCAGCAAGGTATAATTTTGTCACGTACAATGAATATGTCAAATTAGAAACACAATCATCATATCTCGAGATGATATCGTTGGAACTGTATTAATTATTCTACATTAATATTTCTGTAGTGGAATTGAAAAGCTTTACTTAATAATATTGTTTAGAAGTGCTTTATTGTACTCCTTCCTTCCAAAAAGCTTGATGTATTTGATCTAATATTCGAGATATGTTGATGTATTGGTTTTGCAAAATATGATCTATGTACTTAAATGCATGGTAAACACTATAATCATAAACTCTGAATCAGAAAGCATTACACATTTACTTGAGAAACCAAACGAAATCAGCTTGACTCTTCAAATAGGAAATACGGACCTTTTTAGTGATGGAGAAGGTGAAAAATAAGGAGTAATGACTAAATGGAATGCATGCTTAGAAATTTTTTTTGAGGTTCTCCCTTTAGTTTTTCATTTACTAGTTTGAAAGTAATTTTCCTCCTCCCTCTAATTCTAAAAAAAATCAGAAATTTCACATGATGCTTTGTAGACCTTAGTGTGTTCTATAGCCATTACTACCTCAATTAATGTCATGTGTCATGTATGTGTGTTTCATTTGTGCAAAACACTGTCTCTTTGTGTCTCTGTCATGTCTCATGGATTTTGTTCCCTCTTCGCTTTTAGTTTACACACCTATGCTTTCTGTACACAATGGTTTTTTTTATTGGAAAAGAGGCAGAAGAATCCACTGTGAAGTTGTCTCTGTACCTGTATATCATGGTATATTTTCCGTCCCAGAAAAAAAAAAATTCTGGAATTATCTCGAAAATAAATTAGCAAGCTCTTCGTGAAAGCTACTTCTCTTTCATTGGTAAGTAAAGAGGATTCAAAATATCAACCAGTCATTCAATCAAACAACTAACCATTTCCTGTTGTACCTCAGATGGATAGCTACAAATCTGATGCTGATATGGTCGATTCATCTACACAAACCATGATTCCAGTTAAGTTTCAATCAAACAACTAAAGTTTCAGTCGTACTCCTCCTTTCTTATGTTGGCTGCTCTATATCATTTATCCATCTATTGCTTAACAATTATTGACTCATTGTTGATATTGGTTTTGGAAAAGGATTTTGATATTATGAAATTTTTCTTTTGAATATTTGCTAGCTTATCTCCACTTTGTATGAGAACTCCCTTCCACTCCATTCAATTCAAAAATACTCTATTTCAGTTGGTTTGTATATCTCCACGTGTGGTTGACACTTCATGTGGAACTTAAATGTACACTTCTAAGTAGTTTAGGTATTTGAGGCATGCTTAGAGAAAATGTAACAACATACCCAGTGTTATCCCAGTAGTGAGGTTTGGGGAGGGTCAGATGTACGCAAACCTTACACCCACCAAGGTGGAGAGGCTGTTTTCGATAGACACCTCGCCTAAAGAAAATTTAGAATACATCTTTGAAAAAAAATGATGAAAATACCATGGTAAAGATAATAATAAAAACTAAACAATAATCCAAAGTAAACAGAAAACACCAATAGCAATAAAGACGAATATTAAGATAGAAATAATCTATATAGGAATAATACTAATGCTAATATGACATGCTTAGGAAAAATATTAGTATGCAACTTTTTCTTGTTGAATTATTTAGTTATAAATGTATGCATTATTTGATGATTCTTGAAGTCTTGCTAACTAAGTTTTTTTCCTTATCAGATCTCTCCTTTTTTTCTTGAACTTTTTTCGTACAAATATGGTTAATTTACAAAAAAAGCTTCATAGTTATCCTTTTAATGTGAATGTTCCCACCATGTTGTGCACTTCTTTTTGTTATCTGAATAGTAGTTTTCTCGTTGTTTCCATATATGTGTACATTTCCAAGTCAGATTCCACCTAATGGAAGGGGGAAAAGATGAGTAAGTCTGACAGTCATGTAGCATATATAGTCAAAGACAACCCTAAGATTGGTAAGACGTTAAAGGCCAAAGTATGAAATTTCTAGACAATATGAAGATAGCTTCTTGGTGCTGATAGCTGATATTTAATGAAAGACATTACTTCTATGTATATTACTATAAATTCGCTTGTCAAAACAAGGGAGATTATTGCTTGTCTAGTTATTAAGTTGTCGCTCCTATGCAGCATCTTTGTCATGGAACTGTTATTTTATGTTAGGAATGACTAACTTCTGAGAAATCATACTGGCCTTGCTCCTTCAGACGTTGGATTTTTAGTGGGTCAGAAATGAAAAGTATGGTTTTATTTTGGTGGGGGTGAAATTTGACATCTCAAAGTATTCAGTACTGTTCTATTTATCGGTTATTTGAAGTTGGTTCTACAGTGGAAGAGTGTTGGATAAACATCTCCACTTCTTAGTAGCATCTGAATATTGCAACCTGATGATTAATCTTATACTTGCATAAGTAACTTTTGTTGCTTGATTACGTAAAGAATAGTTCCACTCTCATACCTACTGTCTACCTTCTACTTGCAACAGGATAAGAAATTTTTTGTAGGGGTGTTCAAAACAATTAAGAGCTTGCTGCTCATTAAATAGTAGGGGAAAAAAAGGAAAGACCTGTCATAGACTTCTTACTTTGGTATAACGCAAAACTAAGGCTAGAATTTATCTTCTGCAGTTCTGCTTTTAAATACTTTCTAAGAAATTTTGTTATTAGTATGGCGTTCAATGAGTCTGCTCCTAATTAATTGAGTTCAACATTTTAAGAAAGTGAAGGTGAACCGGAAGAAATTGAAGATGCTGAACAGAATCTTACTGTTGAAAATGAGGTAATGCTTTTGGATACAATGATTCAACTTATGCTTGCATGAGTGTCACTTGATTATGCATGAGTAGATCCATTTTCCTACCTGCTGTCTACCTTCTGTTTGCAACAGGATGAGAACAATTTTGTAGGGGCTATTCAACAGAACTAAGAGCTTGCTGCTCATTAAAAATAGAAAAAAAATGTGAAAGACTTGTCATAGACTTCCTTCTTGTATAACGCAAAACTAAGGCTAGAATTTATCTTCTGCTCTAATATATTTTTCAAGCAATTTGGTTGTTGGTATGGCGTTCAATGAGTCTGCTCCTAAGTAATTGAGTTTAACATATCAGGAAAGTGAAGCTCAAACGGAAGAAGGCGAAGATGCTGAGCAGAATCTTACTGTTGAAAATGAGGTAATGCTTTAGGAAACAATGATTATTCTTATGCTTGCATGAGTAACTTGTGAAAAAAGAGGCATAGGGTCCTCTCAAGTTTCAAAAGAAGAAAAGGGGACAAATAATTAATTAACTTAAGTGAGGGCCAAATTGTAACATTTAAAACTTGTGGATAGGAAAAAAACTTCTAAAAATTACAAAAACGCCCCAAAATTCAAAAAAAAAATAAAATATTTATTTTCCCTCCTTCCCACCTACTTCTACTTTCTCATCTATTCAAATCATTTCAAACTTTTATTTCTCTCTTTCTTCTTTCTCCCTCTTTTTTCTTCTTCCTTCTCCTTCTTTCTTCTAGATTTCTTTTGAAATTTTATTTCATTACCATCCTTATTATTTTTCTTTCTTCTTCTTCGTCTCCGTTTTCTTTTTTCCTCTTCGTATTCATTTTATTTTTTCTTCGTTCTTCTTCTTTTTGTTCTTCTTCATCCCCGTTTCGTTAATTTTCATATTTTTTAGTTCTAGTCATTTTACGCATTTTTTCAGATCTGTAAAAATATTTTTTATATGTTTAAACAATTTTGAAGATGTTTTCACGTTTGGAAAAAATGAGTACGCATCTCGTCGGATATATACACATATATTATATGTGTACACATCTCGGAAGATGTGTACACATATTACGATAGATGTGTACACATATAATAATATGTGTACACATATAATATAAGTGTATACATCATTTAATTAAAGTGGTGAAGGGTAGTGGGGTGGTGGTGGAGGGTGGTAGAAGGTGGTTGTAGGTAGTGGAGGGTGGTAGGAGGTGGCGGTGGATTGTGGAGGGTGGTTGGAGGTAGCGGTGAGTGGTGGAAGATGGTAGAAGGTGGTGGTAGGTGGTTGTTGGTGGCAGAAGGTGGCAGTCGAGAGTGGTGGAGGGTGGTGATGGATGGGCAGAGGGGTGGGGGCGATGTGGGGGTCGGATGGGGGGTGGAGGCTGGAGAGGAGAGATGAGGAGGTGGGGGCTTTGTGTAAATAAAAAAACTTGGGGACTTTTAAAATATTAGTCATTAGTACTAATCTTAAAAATGTCCCCTCACCCAATTCTTAAAGACTTTGTCCCCTTTTCTTATTTAAGAAACTAGAAAGTCCCCCTCACCCACAAAACCCGAGTAACTTTTGTCGCTTGGTTTTGTAAGAGTAGATCCATTCTCGTACTTACTGTCTAGCTTCTGTTTGCTATAGGATAAGAACAATTTTGTAGGGGCTATTCAACAGAATTAAGAGCTTGCTTCTCATTAAAAAAAAGGGAAAAAAAATATAAGACCTGTCATAGTCTTCCTTCTTGTATAACGCAAAGCTAAGGCTAGAATTTATCTTCTGCTCTTATATATTTGTCAAGCAATTTTGATATTGGTGTGGTGTTCAATGAGTCTGCTCCTAATTAATTGAGTTTACTATTTCAGGAAAGTGAAGGTGAACCGCAAGAAGATGAAGATGCTGAGCAGAATCTTATGGTTGAAAATGAAGTAGTGCTTTTGCAAACAATATTAATCTTATGCTTGCATGACTAATTTCTGACACTTGATTATGTTAGAGTAGTTCGATTCTCTACATTCTGTTTGCAATAGGTTAAGATCAATCCTGTAGAGCTATTCAGCACAATTAAGGGCTTGTTGCTCGTTAAGAAATAGAAAATAAAAAAATGAAAAAGAACTTATCACAGATTTTCTAGTCACTTTTGTATAACCTAAAGATAAGGCTTAAAGTCAAATATGTTCTTATATATTTGTCATGCAACTTTGTTGTCTATATGTTGTTCTAGTCTGCTCCTGAGTGAGTTCGTTATTTTAGGGAAGTGACGGTGAACAGGAGGAAGTTGGAGAAAATCAGATTAGGCTTGTTATTGAAGATGAGGTAATGCTTTTAGATCAAAACATGATTTGATACAGCATATCTGAATCTTCCTTTGAATAGATTATATCCTATCACATGGTGTTTTTATTTTTTAGGCCAAAATGGAGCTCTTAAAATTTATAAGAATTACTAAAGCTAGTCTAAGAGTAGGAGCGTTTTATTTGTGCATTAAGCTGCATAAGTTCGAGTCGGCTAAGTCAACATGTACTGAGAGCAAGGAGCATTGCTGCATATGCTTGGTAAGGGGCACCAAATTTCAGAATCCCTTCCCCCCAACCCCCCCCCCCCCCCCCCCAAACTCCCAGGCTGTAAACTAACTTAGGTTTGATACCAATCTTGTTTTTAGGAGGACTACTCTGACGGTGAAGAACTTGGAAAAATCGATTGTGGCCATATATACCATGTTGATTGCATCAAAGAGTGGATCATGCGCGAGAACACTTGCCCCATTTGCAAGAGGGAAGCGTTGGCTCGTATGAGTCGGTTTGTGTAATTTGAAAGAGCTCAAGTGAATGAGTGAAACTAATAAATAAGGAACTATTCTCAGATAGAGAAAGCCAATGGTTTTTTAAGTTCTTCTACTAAGTTTGATCTGTTCTCTTTCTTTTCTGTGATAATAAGATTCAGTCGGACCTCGAAGCTAAGCATAGCTTAGTACTCATGTTGGTTTGAGTGGCTGATATATATCCAACACATTTGGTTCTTATGGATATTTTCTGCTGGTTTTGAATACCTATTTATTGGTACTTTCTTCTTTAGTTCTTGATGTAATTACTGATTTATTCTCCTATTTGCTAGATTATTATAAATATGCATAGATTTGTGAAAAGTCATTTTTCTCCAATACCAAAGTACATATGGAAAAGCTTTTTTTGATTTTTAACTATTTGAAACAGTTCAATAATGGAAACTTCTTTAGTTTATATTCCTGGTACTGCCCAAAACAAGGTGAGATAGTTTGCTTTCTTTGTTACTGCATTTAGAACAACTTTTTCTTCTTTGGGGGATTACTAAGGTTTTGCCTTGAGAGTTGAGAAGATTGAGTACTTTCAAGTATATTAGATAAATAGAACAAAAAAGTGGAGGTTAAAATCAAAAAGCCTTATTGATTTAATTGAAGGGAACTTCTGACATTACTTTATCAAGGGCAAACAACCAAGGAACTGACAAAATAACAATGTCTGTCAAAAGTCGTTTCTTGGCCCCTTCCTTTGCTAGGAGGTCTACAACCCTATCATGCTCCCGAAAGTTGTGGTTGAGGGCTCCCCATCTCATCCATCAAGCACTTACATTCATTTAAATAGATTTATAAGTAACATGACCATGTTTAAGCATACTAATGATATTGTAAGAGTCAATGTGTCTTTAGCTATTTTCAGACCGTTTATCAGAGCCAAGATTTTTGCTTGAAAATTGATGGCATTAGGAAGATCTTTCATATAACCTAAGATTCAATCTAATTATTGTTTTTGAAAATTCCACATACACCACTTGTGCCTAAATATCTAAAAGAGATAAACTATTCATATTAATCTCCCCGTCTCATTTTATGTGAAGATTTTTTTTTTTTTTGTTAGTCCCTAAAAGAATGACATTTATTTATATTTAAAGACAATTAAACTAAATTGGAGACTTGAAAGCACCAGAGATAGATGGTTTCAATGCTTATTTTTTACAAGAAGACTTGGCACACCATTGGTCCTGATATCACTAAAGCATTCCTGAAGTGTTTCACTACTGGAAAACTCTATAAGCTAATCAACTGCACAACTGTGACTCTTATTCTAAAGGTGAAGAATCCATCCAAAATCACTTGACCAATATCATGCTGCACAACTCTGTACAAGATCATTTTTAAAATTATAACTAAGAGGATGCGGAGGTGATAATAGATCAAAATCAAGTAGCATTTGTGCCCAGGAGGGTTATATCTGACAACATCATTCTAGGCTATGAAGTAGTAAAAGCATATCAAGGAAAGAGATCTCCCCTAGATGTATGATGAAGATAGACATGAAGAAAGCCTACGACTCTCCGGAATGGTGCTAGTGCTACCTAAAACAAGTGCTCAGGGGTCTGAACTTTCCTGATCAATTTGTGAAATGGATCATGAGGTGTGTGAATATAGTTACTTACTCTATTCTAATTAATGGGAAGCTAGCTACCCCTTTTCAAGCTAAAAAAGGTTTGAGGCTAGCAGATCCCCTCCCTCCTTTTCTCTTTATATTGGCAATGGAATACCTAACCAAGTTACTGAAGAGACTAAGAAGGCATCCTGATTTTAATTTTCACCCCAGATGTGATAAATTAAATATCATCCAGCTTTTGTTATTTAGTAGGGGTGATCCTATATCTGTACAAATGGTTTTTGAATGTCTTAAGTAATTCTCAAAAGTGTTAAGTTTGAAAGCAAATCAAAGGAAGATTTTCTGTGTATTTTAGGGGAGTGAACAGTGATACTCAACAAGACATTTTGGATAGGTTTGGTTTTGTTAAAGGTGAGTAGTCATTCAAATATTTGGGTGTGTTACTCAGCTCTAAAAGACTCTCCATCCTTCAATGTCAACCTCTCCTAGACAAGATGCTGCAAAGGGTTACAAATTGGACAGCAAGATTTTTTATCCTATGTAGAAAGAGTGATTATGAGTGTTCTTATTTCTATTCAAACATTTTGGTCGCAAATCTTTATTCCCCTGACAAAGATTATTCATGTGATAGAGGCCATTTACAGGAAGTTCTTATTGAATGGCTGTACTGAAACATCAAGGCCCATCAGCATGGGATGCAGTCCAAAAGCAGCTGGTGGTTTAAACTTAGTGGACATCCAAACCTAGACTAAAGCAGTTGTTAGTAAACAACTCTGGGCCTAAGCAAAGAAAAGAGAAGCTCTAAGGTGCAATGGGTGCACACTTATTACATAAAAGGGCATGGAATATGGAGTACAGAAATAAAGCAAGCTTTTTGGATGCTACAAAAGATAGTCAGCACTAAAAACTACTTAGAGAAAGCTGGCTTTGTGGAGGCATATATGATATTGCATGCTAGGGTATTACCGTATAAAAAAGGTGTATCAAAAGATAGAGAGAAGACTTTAGCAAGGTGAGCTAGAGAAGGTTAACCTGCAACAACCTCAGTCCAGAAAAATGCAGATACTTCTAGCTATTCATAGTAGATTGAGTACTAGGGACAGGTTAATACATTGTGGTATAATTCAGCATATGATATGCCCACTGCGTGAGAAGCAAGATGAAAGCTGTACAGAACTATTGAAATAATGTGGTATTCAAAAGCAAACCCAAAATTGGCAAAATGAGATCAATTGGGCGACTCAACATGCTAGAGGGAGAAATGCCACGACTAAAATATATAAAATGAAACTTATTGAGGTTGTGTATTATGTGTGGCAAGAGAGGAACATGAGGGTCTTCCATCAAAAGAAAAGAGAGACTTCCCCCAAGTGTTAAATAGATTATTAAAGAGATACACTACAGAGGGAGTATGCAGGCGAAGCTCAGGAGTAGACTAGATCAACTTAATTTTTATCCTTGTTAAAAATTTAGAGGAGTTTAGTTTTGGAGTAGGGATAGCATAGGGAGGTGGCAGTAGATATAAAGCAGGCTCAAGACATGTTGTTCGAGCATTGTCGAGTCTTCTATTTCTTTTTGGAAAATTTACACTACATGACTACCTTAATAGCTATATTACAAAAAATAACAATACTTTTACCATATTTACAATACATAACAATACATAACAATACTTTCTTATTTTTCAGTACCCCTTCCCAAACATGAAACCCTAATTTCTCCCTCTCTCTTCTTCTCTCCCTTCCTCCACCCACCAGCGCCCCCCTCCCTCTCCGCCACCAATACTGCTACCATCGCCCCCTCCCTCTTCCAACCACCATCCCCCTCCCTCTTCCCACCACACGTCCCCCTCCCCGCAGTGCAGCGGCGCCGCTGCACTGCAGCGGTGGAAACGCCCGGATCTATGTTTTTTCGGTGGTTTTACGGTGGGTTTTCACGATTTGGTCATTTTTTTTCTTTTTTCCTTTTTGTATGTGTATATATGCATATTTATGTATATATTTGTATTTTGTATGCATAATTTCAGATCTCTTTCTTTTTTTTCTTTTTCTTTTTCCTTTTTGTATGTGTATATATGTGTATGTTTATGTATATATCTGTAGTTTGTATATACATATTTAGATCTGCCTTTTTTTCTTTTTGATTTTTGGTTTTGTTTGTGTATTTATTTTGTATATAAAAAGTATAAGACTGTATTTGTTTATATGTGTATGTTTTGGTATATAAATACATTTTAGTTATTTTGAATATCTATATGTTGTTATTTGTATATTCGTTGTATGTTTGTATATTTTTTGTATTTCACGTGTATGGTATTTTTTGGTATAGTTTTGTATTTGTATAGTTTAATGGAGGTTTGTATATGAAATGTAAAAAAACTATTGCTATATTTTGTAAAGTAGAAAAGTATTGTTATTTTTTGTAAATATGGTGTTAGGGTTGTATATTTGTGTAAATCTCTCTTTCTTTTTCTTTGACATTGTATTGGGCTTGTAATGAGTTTTTTGGTAAAAATTTCTTTTCTTGCCAAAAAATAATAATTTAATGATATGAGATAATTCGTAGCTACACAAATTTTTAAAGTTTGTTTTAAACCACAAAGTTTAATTTCTTTTATTAATTCCTTAAACTTCGTATTCATTTAACCACTCACGTAAGTTGGGACAAAGGGACTAATTTGTACTTGTGCATTGTGGGGGTTCCTATTTGACATGTAAGTCATTGTCAATAGTAATAGATACAACAACAACAACAACAACAACATATCCAGTAAATAGTACTACTAGACATACTAGTTTTAGAATCGTGAAGTCAAAATTACATGCCATGACAGCTGCAAATCTATTAGACTAGATATTGGAATTCAAGAATCTTGCAGTTTAGCCCTTGAACATTGAAAGAAAAACATGTAGGGAAGAATTAGCATTTTAGGAAACAGAGAGTATAAATACTAAATTTTCAAAGAACTCTTGATACGAACCCTGGAACCGAGCAACACAACATCAAATTTGGAAGTTGAACTAGCAAGTGGACCATTGACACATTCAATGACGGAGGAAGCACTTGATGATTAGCGATTTTTGGAGGCGCGAGCTATGATGGGTTGACAAATTCATGTTTTTGGAGTATGTTCTTGGTCAAGAATGTGTAGGAGGATGTTGAAGTTATGAACCTCATGCGCCCCCCGGTCAGAATGCGTACGTGATTGCGCACAAGAAGCATACTAATTGCATGTTGTGCGCACCCTGCGCACAAGAAGGCAGAAACACTGCATGTCATGTGCTTCCCGCACACGCACGTGCGCACGGGTCGAACGAAAACACTTTAAAGAGACGAGTTTGTATTTTTGTTAGATTATTTTTACTAAGTATAAGTAAGGCTAGGGTTCTTGAAAGAGGCAGTTTTACGTTATTTTGAAAATAAAAACCTCTTGGTTGGGATCAAACTTGGGTTACCTGTTTTCAAGATTGATTCTTGAAGGTAATCATCTTCTTCAATATCTATATTCATTGTTCTATATGTCGTTCTTGGGAGGCAATTGGACAGTATATTCATTGTTGCCAAGACGTTCACTCAGGGTATTAGATTGTTCTTCTTGTTCGGTTATTCAGACTGCTTTTGAATTATTTAATTGATATTCTATCTTAGTTTTGCTTTCAATTATTGTTATTTTCGTAATTCCATTGTTTGTGTATCTCAGATCATATCAGTTTGTATCAGAGCAAAGGCTTGGATCTCTTTCCTGCAAATCCACATTCCTAAGTTCTTGAAATCAAGATCCGAAAGTTATTCCAAAAAAAAAAGTCCTTTGTTTTTGTGTTCTTGTTCATCCTATTAAAAAAAACTTTGAAATTTAATTTTTGGACTAAATCCTAGTTGAATTGCACTTTTTTTTTTTTATAAAAAGGATCGAGCAAAAAACAAAAAGGATCTTGAGAAGAACAATTGAGAGCTCTTGATTCAATTTTTTGTTGCAAAATAAAACTATTTTGTGGTTAGGAAACTCATTGGGATTCAGGTTAAGTGTGAATTAGTGTTAGACCATATTAATTCATTCTTAACTATCTTGAAACCAATTTCTTTCGTGCCAATTCTTTCGTGCTTTTCTCTTTTTTCAATTTTCGTACTTTTCTTATTCCAATCCGTAGTTTTAAAGTTCATTTTTTTATTTTTCACAAATTCTACTCTTACAAAATTGATTTCAAAAAATTCTTCTTGGATAGGTAACTGGCGAGATGTTTCATACCATAATGCAATAGTTACAATAATTAATTGTATAGGTCGTAAATCTGCAGAGTGCGAACCAAGCAGCCCCTATAGCAGCTGCAACATTGGAAGTACCCCGAGCTCTACCTCGAGATGTTAGGAGGGAAAAGAGAAATCTAGCACCTCTAGCAGATGATCCACTTGTTCAGTTTGATGAAGAAGAGTATGATGATTATGTGGATTATGGTAGGAAAGGTTTGCGTGGATGAAGAAAGGGGGTATGCTCGGCCGACGATATGGATTTCGATAATGGAACCAATCCGGCAGAGATGGTGATATTGATAAAATATTAGGGACTATCAAGATAACAATTCCCTCTTTTGAAGGAGCAAATTATCCCGACGCGTACTTTGAGTTGGAAACAAAGGTTGATCGAATATTTAGAGTTCATAATTATTCTGGGGCGAAGAAAGTTCGGATGGCGTTACGAAATTCAAGTACTATGCTTCGTCGTGGCTTGGGATAATCGAGGTTGATCGTAGAAGACTCGGACATATAGCTATTGGTTCTTGGGAAGAGTTGAAGCGAACCATGGGGAGTCGATTTGTGTCTTCACACTATCACATAGAGATCATTAAAATATTACACACCTTGGAGCAAGGTAACAAAAGTGTTGGCGAGTACTACAATGCTATGGAGATGCTTCAGATGAAGGATAACTTGAAAGAAGTTAAAGAAACCAAGATGACTCGGTTCTTTACTAGGTTAAACAAGGAGATAGCTGATCAGATGGAGCTTTCGCAGGAGTGTGATAATTTGGTAAAGATGCTTCACTTGGTGTGATTCCCTAGCTAAGGATTAAGTATCCCACATCGGCATAAGATAAGAGTGATCCTGGATATTTAAGTACACATGCCTTAGACCCTAGTAACGCGTTTTAAACCGTGCGGGCCTAGGCTCAAAGTGGATAATATCACTAGCGGGCTTGGGTTGTTACAGATGGTATCAGAGCCACTCCGTGTCAGCCTTTTTGATGTGGGTCAGAGTTCAACTGAGTTTAGGTGAATCACGGTTACGCGGGGAAAACCTCAGTGCCGAGTCTAGGCGAATCCCGAGTGCGCGGGGCAAACCTCAGCGAGGATGCTGAGTCCATAAGAGGGGATGTATGTGACGCCCTAGCTAAGGATTAAGTATCCCACATCGACATAACACATAAGTGATCCTGGATATTAAATACACATACCTTAGACCCTAGTGACGCATTTTAAAGTCGTGCCGGCTAGGCCCAAAGCGGATAATATCATTAGCGGGCCTGGGCTGTTACACTTGGCTATCAAAGTTGAGAGAATTCTTAAGAATCGAGGCAGATCTTCATCCACTAATTGGAACAGAGATAGGGGAAACTGGAAGTTTGAAAAGATTAAAGAGGAGAAATCAGAAACTAAGCCATTCAAAGCAACTGAAAAGGGAAAGAATAAGGTCGAGGTTAAAGAGGGAGGGAACTCCACTCAACCAAAGCCTTCTCAGAGAGCCAGTAGCGTTATTTGCCATAAATGACAGTATATATGACACATGCAATATGAGTGTCCCAATCAGAGGACCATTTTGTTGAAGGGTAATAGTGAATAAGTTTCTGACGGTAAGGAAAAATCTGACAGAGATGAAGAGGGATATTGCACTACTAGTTGTGAAGAGGAAGAGCCAATGAATAGTTTGTTGGTTGTTTGGCGGTTGATGGGAGCTCAGATAAAGTATAGTAACTTTTATCAGAGAGAAAATTCATTCCATGACCAATGTAATATTGAGGGATGAATTTGCTCCGTGATCGTGGATAGTGGGAGTTGCACTAATGTTGCTAGTGTGTTTCTTGTTGAGCAATTGGGTCTTACGACCATGAAGCATCCTAATCAATATAAGCTCCAGTGGTTGAATAAATATGGGGAATTAAAAGTAAACAAGCAAGCTCTTATTTGCTTCAAAATTGGAAAGTATGGTAATGACGTGATGTTTGATATTTTTCCAATGCAGGCTTGCCATTTATTGCTTGGAAGACCATGGCAGTATGATCGGAATGTTGTACATGATGGAAAAAGTAACTGCTACACTTTTGAGATGAAAGGGAAGAAATATGCCTTGAAGCCTTTGACTCCGCTTCAAATTTATGAAAATCACAAAAGGGTGAATCTCACGACCTGGATTTTTGAGTAGGCCGTGCAGGCACCCGACTACCTCCCTAGACCTGTCGAGCGAACCCTATCGACTGAATTAATATAAATGGCGTGGATCATTTTCCAAACAAAATAAATCTAACTCCAACAACACATGATAACTCACAATGACGGACACATATCAAATAGACATATATACATGTTGTATGAATAATACAATTAACTACCCAAAATACATAGGTCTAGAGGTTTCCAGATCAGACATCTATGAGGTCCAAAGTATATACTTCTCCTGAAGGGAGCAAAACTAAGATATAACTATAAAAGCTATAGTTGGTGGCCTCAAAGAACACGCTGGCTCACCATAGACAGATAAATACGTCCTGCTCCTCACTCACGATACGTGCTGAGCCCTGAAGTGGAATCTACCTAAACAAAAAGACAACAAAAGAAGCAAATAGGGAGTGAGTCATAATGACTCAATAAACGAGGAATAGCTAACTAACTAGAAAGATAAGTAAGTTAGCCGGGGAAACAGAACCAAACAACAACAAACAAATAAGCAATGCACATATAATCAGTGCAACAGTCATGTAGGGCAAGTCAACACATACAATGATATGAAATGGAATGAAATATGATGCAATAGGGTCACATGTGCCGGTAATATCGGCCCGAAGTAGAATACTCCTGCATTCGAGGGGAATACAATCTAATAACCAAGTGGAGTGGAATACTCCTGCTCCTAGGGGGAATACTCCTGCACCTGATATAATCTAAAGCTGAGGCAGGGTACTCCTGCACTCAGTATATGACATAGCAGCTCATAACCAGAAAACATAACATATATGATTGCGTTTCAAGGCCGTAGAGAAATAAGTACGCCCTGTCGGCAGCTATTTACGTAAAGCACGCGTGAATAGATTATCCATAAGGCCAAAGGCGACAAAAAAAAAATGGATATTGTCACTTACCTTTGTCTAAAGAAGCAATCCACTACTCAACAACCATTTTTCCCTGTCAAATCTCCTCTAAACGTTCTCTCTCTATCAAAGGAACAAAATACAATCAATACCATAGCTAACAGTTAATCATTCCAAACCTTAAGCTAAAACAGTTAATGTATCAACTTAAAAGTCAACCGCGAGTCTACATGGCCAAATCTATCATGAAATCTCATAATTCATACAAGATTTAACCATTAAAATCATGTAATCCCAAGTCAAGCTGAATATAAAAGTGTATAGCTTCTATAATAGGATCAATATTCAAAGAATAAGAATCTTAATACAAAACTAAGTATCTTAGTTATTGTTTAGTGGCACCAAGAAAATCAACTCCTTTACGAGTATGTTAGCTTCTAGTTTAGTTTGAGCTTTAGTTTGCCATATCTTGCTTTGATTAGAGACGGTGGGATAATAAAATATGTTAATGTGAAACAAGGATGTGGTTTGGGCAAAGCAACGCCAAAAGCATTATGTAAGATGCTTATCTAATTAGAAGTGGCGGTGGGATTATCTCTTAGGTAGATTACTCTTAGAAGTTGTATTCTTAAATAGGAAATATTATTTGAAAACTTGCTATAGTGACGAAAATTAAAATGGAACCTTACGAAGCTCGGAATGACATTAATGTTTTTCAAGAAAGTTATAAAACACTTATGTAACGTACTCCCAAAGACAGATCTCGAATCGGATCCATGAAACACAAGATGAGAATTAAACGGAAAGAGATCAAATTATTAACTTTCGGCACTCTAGTAGAAACTATCCGAACGACCTCGAAATTCACTTCCAAAAGTTCACACATGTCACAAATAACCATATGAACCTAACGACGACTTTGGATTTTGAATCGGAGCTTATTCGCCCAAGTCGAGCAGAAAACCTCTTTTAAGATTTACCGACAATGAAAACTGAAACTTTCTTCAATACCTACCAAATGATATCTGATTTAGCTCAAATTTTACATACATGTGCTAATGGACCTTACAGAGCTTTTAAGACCGTCGGCACGCCAATTGGAGTCCTAACTCTCGAAACGACTACCTAAGATCGTTTCATTCTCTTCCACTTAGACTCTCGTTTGTCCTCGAATGAGCCAGAGTCTAGAAGCGACTGAGCTCAACTTATAAGTACATTTGAACAAACTTTTCTAGCCTATTATTAGATACCTTTACACAATTGCAAAAGAAAAATCATAAATGAACGACAAGAACTTTTAGGCTTTAAAGATCAAGATCGAACCTGGATCATCGAAAAGGTGGGTACCTCTCACGCATACTGGACTCAAGCTCCCAAGTGTCTTCCTCGTGAGGAAATTACACCATCGCACTCAAACCATCGGAATTGGCTTCGAATGAAGCTTCCGAACATCACAGGCAACTATAGCAACTAGGAACTCCTCGTAAGGTAGATTCACATCTAGCTGAGCAGGATCTAACTCAATCACTTCGGAAAGATCCCAAATATACTCCGGAGCATCGATACATGGAAAACCGGGTGAACTGGTATAGAAGCTTGCAAATCAAGCCAATAAGCTACCTTACCAATATGCTTCTCGATATGAAAAGGGCTTATTAACCTGGGACTGAGCTTTTTTTTTCCTTCCAAGTCTCTTTACACCACGCATCGGCGACACTTTCAAAAATACCATGTTGCCGACCTCGAACTCTAACTCTCGGCTCCTCCAGTTTGAGTATGAAATCTTCCTGGTCTGAGCGGTCCGCAGACGATCCTGAATAACACGAAAAATATCAAGAGTCTGATGAACTCTCTCTGAACCCATCACCTTAATATCTCGAGACTCAAACCAACCGATAGGAGAACGACATCTACAGTCATACAAGGCCTTAAATAGAGCCATCTGAGAGGAGGACTGATAACCATTATTATAAGAAAACTCCACTAAAGCCAGATGATCATCCAAGTGGCCTCTAAAATATAAGGCACAAGCTCCCAGCATATCCTCTAGAATCTGAATGACCCATTCGGTCTAAGGATGGAACGTCGTGCTAAGCTGCACCAGGGTCCCCCAACTCCCTTTGAAAAGACTGCTAGAACTGGGAAGTAAACAGGGAACCCCGATCCGAGATAATAGATACAGGAGCACCATGCAGCCTAACCACATGATCAATGAAAATCTAAGCCAATCTCTGAGCTGAATCAGTAGTCTTCACAGGGATGAAGTGAGCTGATTTAGTTAGTCTATCAACAATAACCCAGACTGAATCATGGAGCTGCAAGGTCTTCGGCAAATCAACTACAAAATCCACCGTGAGTTGCTCACACTTCCACTCAGGAATGGGCAATACCTGAGCTAACCCTGCCGGTCTTTGATGGTCGAGCTTAACTTGCTGACAGTTCAAGCGACGAGATACATAATCAAATACATCTATCTTCATCCCATTCATCCAATATAGCTGTCGAAGGTCCTAATACATCTTAGTAATGCTCGGAGAATGGAATACCACGAGCTATGAGCCTCGCAGAGCACTGACTGCCTCAAATCTTTGATATCAGGGATACGGAGTCGGGTATTAAACCAAAGAATACCATCTTAGTCAAGCTCGATGAAAGGAACTCCTCCACTTAGGACACGACCACGCAACTCCTACAAATGAGGATCCTTGAACTATCTTCCCTTAATCTGACTGACTTAGGAGGACTCAGCTACAATACATGCTAAGACTCGGCTGGACTCTTGGCGAAGAAATCTCACTCCGGAGTCACCAAGGGACTACAACTCTCGGGCCAAAGGTCTCATGTCAGCATAGATAAAATCCATGCTGCCCATAGACTTCCTGCTCAAAGCATCTACTACCACATTCGCCTTCACAGGATGATAGCGGATAGTGAGATCATAAAATTTAAGCAATTCAAGCCACCACTGCTTCCGGCCAATAAGATCCTTCTGAGAGAGAAGATACTACAAGCTCTTATGATCGGTATACACCTCACAATGCTCGCTATAAAGATAGTGCCTCCAAATCTTCAGAGTGAAGACCACAGCTGCCAACTCTAGATCATGAGTCGAATAATTCTTCTCATTCGGCTTCAGCTATCTGGAAGCATAAGCAATCACTCTCCCATAATGCATAAGAAAACAACCGAGACCCACATGGGATGTATCGCAATAGACTACAAATCCACTAGTGCCAAAAGGAAGGGATAGCACTGGAGTTGAAGTCAATAAGGCCTTGAGCTCTGAAAGCTCACCTCACACTTATCGGGCCATCGGAATTGAACTGCCTTCTGGTTCAGGCGAGTCAGGGGAGGTGCAACAGTGGAAAAATTCTCCACGAACCTCCGATAATAACCTACCAGACAAGAAAGCTGTGAATCTACATCGGCGAGGTAGGACGAGGCCAACTCTGCACCACCTCAATCTTCTTTGGATCAACCTTGATACCCTCACTGGCCACCACGTGACCTAAGATACCACAGAATCAAGCTAGAACTCGTATTTCGAGAACTTGGCATACAACTTACCCTCACAAAATGTTTGAAGGGCCGCCCTTAAATGATTATCATGGTCCTCGCGACTGCGAGAATAGATAAGGATGCCATCGATAAGTACAATGACAAAAGAATCGAGGAACAACTTAAACACTCAGTTCATGAGATCCATAAAGGTTGCAGGGGGATTAGTCAACTCAAAAGACATAACTAGGAACTCGTAATTCCCGTAACGAGTCTTGAAAGCAATCTTCGGGATATATGACTCTTGAATTTTCAGCTGATTATAACAGATTGCAAATCGATCGTATCAAAAAATCTGCACCCTGAAACTGATCAAACAAATCATCAATACGAGGCAAGGGGTACTTGTTCTTGATGGTGACCTTATTTTGCTGACGATAATCAATACACATCCGCATAGTCCCATTCTTCTACTTTACTAACAGAACATGAGCACCCCACGGAGAAATACTCGGCTTAATGAACCCCATATCAAGCAAAACCTGCAACGGCTCCTTCAACTCTGACGGAGCCATGTGATAAGAAGAAATTAAAATAGGCTGAGTCCCTGTCACTATAGCAATGCCAAACTCTATCTATCAATTGGGAGGAAGTCTTGGGAGAACATCTAGAATTGCATTAGAGAATTCCCTCACAACTGGAATGGAATCAAGAGATGAAGTCTCCATAGTGGTATCTCGAACCATAGCAAGATACGCTGAACACCCCTTATTCATCATCCACCTCACCTGCAAGAAAGAGATGACATGCCTTGTAGGTGGAAATTGAGAACCCTGCCACACCACCGGCGCTGAACAAGGAAGAGACAACTGAAAAGACTTGGCATGACAATCTAAGGTGGCATGACACGACGCCAACCAATCTATACCAATAATAACATCAAAATCAATCATATCTAGGATCAGAAGATCTACCAAGGTCTCACGACCTTCAAAGGATATGGTACAAGCTGGATAAACTCGATCCACAATAATAATGTCTCCAATAGGCGTAAAAACACAGAATGGATCACAGAGACGTAAAAAATCAACATGGAAACCCGAAGCAAAATAAGGAGAGATATATGAATATGTAGATCCTAGATCGACCAATGAATATGCATCTCGACCACAAACAGATAGAATACCTGTAACAAGCTAGAGATGCCTCGACATCCTGCCTGGCCGGTAATGTATATAGTTGTCTCTGCGGCTGAGCTGAGCCGCCACTATGAGATCCACATATGGAGGGACCACCAGAACCATGCCCACGATCTTTACTAGGCGATGGTGCACCTCGAACTGGCTAAGACCCTGAAGGGGCACCCTGAGGCTGCTGCTGCATAGGCGTCGGAGGGCGAGGGAAAGGACAGCTACTACCCTGCTAATGAAGATAAGGGAAATCCCTCTTATGATGCCCTAGATCACGACAGATAAAGCACCCTGGAGCAAATCCACGCTGATCAAATTGAGACTGATCTCGTGGGCGAAACTGAAACTGAACCTGAAAAAAAACAAGCGCTTTCTAAACAAGTTGTCTGCTTTGCTACTGATAACTCTTACCTCCAGACGAGGTACTAGGATGCCCTGAACCACAGAATCTCTTACTATCCTGCTCTAACTCCTCCAACTCCAATTTATGATATGCCTCATACCTCATAGCAATATAACCGACGACATCAAATGGAGTCCTGGCCTCAATCTCACGAGCTATCTGGGACCACAAATAGAGAGAACGCCCATCAATAAATCGTCTAACCCTCTTGGAGGGTTCCTGCATAAGAATTGGAGCATACGCACACGTCTCTGAAAATAAAAGCTCATAGTCCGATCCTCTCAAAGTGCCTCTTCTTCTCATCCTTCTAACTGTGAGGAAGAAACTTCTCCATAAATCGATGGGAGAACTCACTCCAGGCTAGCTTAGGCAAGCCCTGCCAAGCTGATCAGAGTGCGGTCCACCAAGCTAAAGTTGGACCCTCAAACTAAGGCTGTCCAGCGGTCTAGTTTGCATCGGACCGGCAACCGGGCTGGACCGGTGCAAACCGGACCGTTTACGCCACTCCCGCAACGACCTGTCCCCCGACCCGTCATCCCCCCAATGGATCGATCGAACCGGATAATTTTGGGCCAGAACCGGTCTGGACCGCACCGAATCAGACCTAAAAATTAAAAAAAAGCTGTTGGGATATAGCCGTTGGCAATGGCTCTTTTCACCAAACAACCATTGGCCAATAACAAAAAATTGCTCTTTTTAACTCCCCCACCCTCTTAGGCGCCCCATACTCCCCTCCCAACCTATTTTTTCTATAAATACCACAAATTTCACTAATTTATTCACAATTTCTCGAATATTCTCTCTAAATCCTTCTCAATCTCTCTTATATTCTACAAAGGCTATTTGGCAAATTATTCAAAATTGCTCTCACCAAAATGGTTTAAGTTCTAAATTGCATTACAAAAATTATTTGGAGTGGAGTGGAAAATTATTCGGCGCGGTTTCGGTCAAGTTTCAACTTTCACTTCTAAGTTCTAACCCGACATCAAGTAAACTCGTTCTTACTTCTTATTATCTATTTTAATTTTTTTGCAATATTACTTTTAGCGTATAGCCATAGTTTAGTAATTTAGTTGTTTGCTTTACTTATAATGTCTGGAGTGTGGAGAGCACTTACTGGACGTACGGGTAGCGGTCGTAGATCATCACATGCTAACCGAGGATGGGATGATTGACATGGTCGTGCTCTGGGTAAAAGACCAATTGGTAGGTCTAGTGCTCTTGGTCATCTATTTGATTTTACTCAGGAAGATGACTCGCAATTTTATCATGATTGTTGAACCCCAAAAATTACCCCGAAAAGGATAAATTCCGGAATATCGACAGGATGGACTAACTCTTTTGGAGTTTTTTGGAGTCGCCACCCAATTTAAGGAAAACAGGGAACCGAATTAGCAAATGCGTGCAAAAACTCCGTTTTTATAAAAAGACGGTATTTCTTTCAGAGATTCTAAAGGTAAGAGGTTTTATTAATTTCGGAAGAAGTTTTTTAAGGCACTTTCAAAATTCCGTAAAATACGGTTAATCCGACAGGTTTTCAAATATTTACAAGTGCGCTTTTCTTTAAAAAGAATTATTTGAATAATAATAATAATAATAATAATAATAATAATAATAATAATAATAATAATAATAATAATAATCAATTAAATAAAAAAAGCTTATTTGTAAAATATATATTTTATTTGCACGCATTTGCTAAGACGACCCAAATTTGCAATAAATTAAATAACGACTTCACAATAAAAGACAATGAACATAACGTAACACAAATAGCTCAAGAAATCAAATAATATTTACATAAATTGAATATTCTACACATGAAATGTCTAAATACAAATGATACATTTATTGAAATAAGTAATCGAGTTAAAATGATAGAACCCGGGAATGTGATAAACTCGCGGGAGCCTTGAATTTATGGAATTTCCAAAGGGCATGGAAAACTTGAACCCGAGCTTGATCCCGACTCGACTCCAAGCCAATGCAGACCATCTCGATAGGTGAGTTTAGCTAACTCGATCCCAATATTCATGTCCAATGTACCTCGCACAACAAACAAATGAAATTGGATTAGTACGATAATAAAGTGTAATAACTAATAAAATAATAATAAAATATATAATAATAATAATAATAATAATAATAATAATAATAATAATAATAATAATAATAATAATAATAATAATAATAATAATAATGGGGTTTTGTTTTTTTACAAAATTTAGGCTCAGGTTTGTATGACGCGTCGAATAGAGGTTCGGGATTTGGTACGGCTGCAAACACGGAGCCCGGGCCGGTTGCCATGCCAAGTACCAAACCCACCACTCTATTCGACTTGCTTTGCATTAATTTCATACACTCATAATCGCCTTTTGCTTTAGGGACACGGAAACGGGACGGTTCAAGTGTAGTATCATGTTCAAATCGATCCCGAGGCCTCAATACGTGTATATGTATTTTTCATTGGCCATCGGTTCAATATCAGTCCATTGGTCTCAAATGAATTATTTTCATAGGCCTCAAAAAGTGTAACATTGTTCTGAATCAGTAGTAGCTCGCAGAAAACAATAAATTGAAATATGGTTCGCGCTCTTGCTTTCGAAACCAGAATACTCTATCCATTAAAAGCTAGCCACATCAGAAATCAACACTACCCAACAAATTAATTAACAGTCGGGCTTAATAACGGTCAAGGTATTCAACGGTGTTTACAATCAACACCACGCAGCAAATAATTTATGACCAGTAAAAAAAAAGTCAAGCTATATCACCAAGTGCATAAAACTGAACTAATGAAAGACCACCACCGTTCAAAAGATCCAAGCGGATTCGATATCAGCAACTATATCAAGCTGACACAACAGCCCAAATACGATGGAGATCAAATTATTTCACAGGTGATTTCTAGAACCAAACGCTACTCTGAAAGCATCACCGGTCAAATCAGATCGGAATACGGTGAGTCACTGACCGCAACGAGGCAGCGACAGAGCGGAGGAGTAACCACAAGCGAGCAAAGGGCGGCGTCACTTCTACTCCGGTGACGGGGACATAGAGAAGAGGCGGATGAGCGACAACCAAACAACGTCACTACCACCCCACCTCGTTAACCCCATTTCTGTATCCTTTTGCTCTATTTTGGATCTATTTCAGTCACAAATTGGAGAAGAGAAATGGGAAACATCTAATATTTTCCGATCAAAACCAACGATACCACCAAACTCGCCATCAATCAACCATACCCCGATCCATTTCCTCACTGGTTCTGTCTATGTTTCTGTGTGTGTGAGGATTGGAGAGGAAAAGTAGGGTGAGGGTATTGAGAGTGGGGAGTGTGGGAAATAAAATGTGAGGGGCTCATCATTAATAAAAAATAGGTGTAGGGTTTTTCAAATGGGCAAGTGACGGGTTCCCTTATTTCGGAATTGGGGTTTTAGTTTAATGGGGATTTTGCAGGGGTAGGTCAGATTTTAGGTTATGTAATGCAACTTTGGCCTCCTTTCATCAAATCCATTAATTTTATGAAATTAATTTTACAAACATCTTTTTTAATATGCTTCTTAATTAAATAAACTTTGCAACTTAATATTAACTTAAATTCGGGACAAAATTAGGTGTCAACAGCTGCCCCTCTTTACCCGAAAAGGATGAAAGAGTTTTTAGGGTAAAGAAGTCGACGAGAAACCAATTTTGTGTTGATAAAACCAAGACTTTTGATTTTCAAGGACCAAAAGGCGAGGCTTACTGATATGGCCGAACTTCAGTTTCCGAGTTGCCTACATATCTCGGGCTGAAAGAGAATTAGGCCATATGTAGTTCGACGCGATTTGAAAATCAAAGACGAGATAGTAACGACTACTCAAGCGCGGGAAAAGAGGCTTGTAATCACCCGAGTTATGAAAATGTGGTCAACGACACACCCATAAAGAGGGGTTTACACGGACATAGCTTTCACTGCACCTCGATAACCGAGCCATCTTGTCTTCAATCTCAAACCTCAGACTCAGGGTTAACAAGAGACTTACCTCTAGGGTGGATGACTTATATGGGTGCGATTCTTCAGGTCTTCGTTGACGAGTCTAGCTCATATGAACGATTGCCCCGGTTCGTCACTAAGAAAAGCTCCATGTTATGCTCCAAATGCTGCTGCGGTGATGCTAAAAATCCTGTAATAATCTCAACAAACAGTAAGCGTGCAACTGCTAATAAACTGTAATAAGTAGAATAAGAAATAAATAAGGTGATAAAATTGTAAATGCGGGTTGCGATATCATCAATAAGTCCTTCTTTCAATCAGCTGATGAGGCGCTCCACCCGGAGAACCCCTGGGCTAATCCTTATTGGTAGGATCAATAACAAAAGAGCCTTCAATTGCCTATGATAGGCTTCAGAATAATTCCTCCAATTGCTTATGGTAGGCTTCAAATGATAATGATGTCCTCGCTTGCTCACGATAGACTTGATAATAAGACCCCTGATTTCTTACGGTAGGATCAATAACAAATGAGCCTTCAATTGCTTATGATAGGCTTCAGAATAAAGCCTCCAATTTCTTATGGTAGGCTTCAATACTAATGAAGTCTTTGCTTGCTCACGATAGACTTGATAATAAAACCCTCGATTGCTTACGGTAGGATCAATAACAAAAGAGCCTTCAATTGCTTATGATAGGCTTCAGAATAAGGCCTCCAATTGCTTATGGTAGGCTTCAATGCTAATGAAGTCTTCGCTTGCTCACGATAGACTTGATAATAAAACCTCCGATTGCTTACGGTAGGATCAATAACCTAAGAGCCTTCAATTGCTTATGATAGGCTTCAGAATAAGGCCTCCAATTGCTTATGGTGGGCTTCAATGCTAATGAAGTCTTCGCTTGCTCACGATAGACTCATAATAAGACCCCCGATTGCTTACGGTAGGCATGACGTAATTTGTAAGTGCTAGCTGCAATATCTGTGATAAGTTGTCTTCCCATCCACTGGCGAAGCAATAAAGCAAATGCGAAGGCATAGTGCAAAGCATTTTCAATAATCTTGACAAATCAACTGGCAAGCCGGTCGGGCATGAAGCAAGGAGGGTCTTGGGGTTCATTGCCTACAAATCAGCTGGTGATCCGATCCAGCACAAAGCAAGGAGGGTCTCAGGACTGACCTGTTAACCTGTTAAACTAAAAGTAAAGCAAGTCATAATAATAGCAAGTGCGAAGTCATAATTGAAAGCAAGTGCAAGGCAATTTGAACATCTTGACAAATCAACTGGAAAGCCGATCGGGCACGCAGCAAAGAGGGTCTTGGAATTGATTGTCTACAAATCAGCTGGTGATCTGATCCGGCACAAAGCAAGGAGTGTCTCAGGGCTGACCTGTTAACCTGTTAAACTAAAAGTAAAGCAAGTCATAATATAAAGCAAGTGCAAAGGCATAATTGAAAGCAAGTGCAAAGCAATTTAGCGTGAAATGTAAAGCAACGCAAAAGCAATTTAGCGAATCAACAGGCGTGAAAGTCCAACAAGAGAGAAGCCCCGCCTGGTGGTCAACCTGAAAAACGTAAAGCAAGGCATCAATTTTAAAGCAAGTGCGAAGTCATAATTCAAAGCAAGTGCAAAGCAAGGTAATGCGGAAATATAGTCAGTGCGATAGCCGTTGATAAATCAATTGGAGAGACAATCTGGATGGCCTTGTGCGGATTATCACCCGAAACAAAGTGATGCCCTATTTGGCTTAGTTTTGAAAACACAAAACAAGCCTCGGCTTTGTCGCCTGTTATGAATGAAAGTCATAGGGGTAGAAAAGCCGCCTGTTTGGCCATAACTCATGACAAAGCATAATGCTTTAAGTTATGAGGAGTCAATTCAAATGCAATCTCGGATCGTAATACGTCCGGAATATTCACATTATCCTGCATGTCTTAACAAACTTATTAGCAATGTAAGGCTATAAAAAATATGTATAGAAAATGTATAAACGCCTCAGGAGGCTACAAAATGTGCTCAAGAAAGTGTGCTAATATTAAACGTCTATCGAGACCATAAAGATTACTCTTTAGAGGAATTTAAATAATTAACACCTTCGAGGTGACAGAAATACGCCTTTGAGGAAATAAAATTACGCCTTAGAGGCATTCAAATAACTAACACCTTCGAGGTGACATAAATATGCCTCCGGGACAACAAAATTAACGCAAAATTATGCCTTAGAGGCATTCAAATAACTAACACCTTCGAGGTGACATAAATACGCCTCCGGGGCAACTAAAATTACGCCTTAGAGGCATTCAAATAACTAACACCTTCGAGGTGACATAAATACGCCTCCGGGGCAACAAAATTACGCCCTAGAGGCATTCAAATAACTAACACCTTCGAGGTGACATAAATACGCTTATCGAAAGCGTGAACATAAAGACGCTTCTCGAAAGCTTGGAATATAAAGACGCTTTTCGAAAGCGTGAGAATGTGAATACGTTATTCTCTCTGAACTCTTCCACGGAGGAATTGTCTTGATTATAAAACAAAGTGAACCCCTTAGGATTGGCGATATCTGAAAATTAAAAAAATAGAACTTTAGTAAGCGTTCTCATGAAGTGAAAGAGAAATGAACAAATATGCTTAACAAATTGCAAGAGTTATGGGAAATAGAAATGCCGCCTTTCGGCAAAGTGGAAAAGCGTCGAGTCATGAAGCACGAGCTTTATCCAAATATTATTGCAATCCAACCGATGAGAATCTTAGAGATTGACTTGCTAAGATGTTTATCCTCCTTAGCTGCTTCTCCTGCTTCCTCGTCTTCATTGGACTTGGATTTGCGAATTGCTTTCAGAAATTTGGCTCATGAACTCAAATAGCATAGATTTTGAAAAATAGAGGCAAGATAAAATATTTTAATGAAATATAGCGAGTGAAATAAGCATGCACATGAAGTCAAAGATGCATTTTAAAAAATTTTGCCTTGACTTAAACTTGTAACATATTTTAAAACAAACTGAATGTCCTTTGCCTTGAACTTTGTACTGTTCGCTTAGCCTATTATAGAGTTCTTGCCAACTCATCTTTAACAACCAACGCCGCTTCTTGCAAAATTCTGTCCCAGTTATAATCTTCCGCATCCCTAACTCGTTTTGCAAAAATTGCCCTAGTTGTCCTTCTTGGGGGAAAATGAAAGTTTAAATGCTAAAGGGTCGAGCCCAATGGGGGAGTCTATGTATCCCTCCTTTGGAATCAGACCGTGCGTAGTTCTGCACCACTGTTTCAATGCCATACACCAACAAATAAAAGTTGCCCCAGTTGAGATTCTAACAGTATTGCAATATCCAAAGAGCGCAGACAATAACTTTTCAGTGCGTCGATTTAAATTGTTCAGTTGTTTTGCCATACGTTACAAGCAAAGCTTTGGCAGGTTTATCAATTTTAATTTGAAATGGAAACAAAAGCAAGCGTAAATAATTTAATAAGAATGGGATGCATTTTATTTCAACTTTCATGAATTCAAAATGAGTTGATTCAGATTAACATAAATTTTAAAGTACAATGCAATTCAGGGCCTCAATCTGAATTAAAATTGAAAATAATGCTACTAAGTTCAATTGCCAAGTTCTTTCAAACAATGCCATTAGCTTCTGGTACTGCATCGTTCACGAGCTAGAGCGTCTACCATCAATCAGATCTTGAATCTTGCGTGATGTGCATGGTCAACCACCTTACAAATCAAACTTTTGCCAGAGAAATAAACAAAACAAAGAAACCTCAAAGGGTAACTAAGATAGTTTGCATGTCATTCATAGGATTGCACACAAGCAAGCAACACCTAGTATTTAACGCATTTTGAGCAAATAAGGCAAGGCCAACAATTAACATGTGACAATCACAAGTAGTTGAGCGTAAATAAATATGCAAACGCGTCCTACCCTGTAAGGTGCCTCTTTGCTAGAGGTAAGCCTAATCGCACAAACAAGTGGTAACGAAAAATAGTTCATGCCAGTTCTGAGCAATTCAGACTTAGAGTAAGCAATAAATAATAACAATAATCGATAACAATCATCTCTCCGCCTTGACACTGTAATTCCGTTATCCCAACTAACTTCCAAGAGTTGGTGTCAACTCGAAATTTTAACACAGCTCATGCTCTCCACAGCATCTGCACAAAATTCTAAACCCAAATGCCTAAAACCCGAAACAATCTTCCATAGCTTTTGCAAACATCCACACTCCTCCAAGCACAACTCCCAATTGTTTTATAACATCCAGGGAGAAATTTCCAACTGCCTCCACAATACCAGACTGCAAATCACGAAAGGCGCCAATTGGCCTTTCAAAATAAAACCTCACTAGTCCTCGGCTTTAGACAAGCCTCTCAGCTTCCTAGGTTTTGCAAGGCTCACCTACCTTGTTCATAGAGCTCCTCACTGGTCCTCGGCTTTGATCAAGCCTTTCAGTTTCCTAGGTAGCCAAGACTGCACTGGTCTTCAAGGAGGGACCCCACTGGTCATTCAAAGACACAGGGGCTTCGCTCTCCTAGTATGCGACAAGCATACTTCAATTTTTATAAAGTTGCAGTTGGATAATCAACATAGGCCTGCACACACGCAAAGCCATTCACGAGAGGGACCCCTCTGATCCTTTTAAAGACACCAGGGGCTTTGCCTCTTAGATCTCACTACACCAGGCCATCTCCAAAATACAAACTAACTAAACCTGCCGAACTTTCCCCCGACTGCAATTCTGTCTATGATCTCAATTCTGCTAAATTCTTCCATTTTCTGACCTAAAAGACAACATAGGAGACAAAATTCCAAATCTGATTTTGCTCAAACGTGGTTAGGACTGAGGATTCGTTATCACACAGCACATAATATGCATTGTCGTTGGGTTTCAAGAACCCGTTGACGTAAGGGCGGTTTCCTAACTATGGAGGCGGTACCAAGGACCGGGTCCAGACTAAGGTGTAAATGCATGCATGCTCCTAAAGCTCCGTCTAAGAGTGGGTTAACGGTTGAGGCTAACAGCTGAGTGGCAAGCGGTCTCGCAGTCGAATTACTCCTACGATGGCCGCCAGTGTACCAACTCGTCACAAGGGTTCTTTAGTGGAAGAAAGTGCGGGTACGCATGAGCGTACCTTACGGATATTTTGGGGTGAAAATGCAAGAGGTTCCCAGGAGTGGGTGAAGTATGAACGGAATGCCAGTTTATATGTGCGCAAATAAGAGTGTAGTGACATGCTTTTCGTGACACACAAACAAATAGATATAATAAAGCAAAATAAATTAAGCATGCTAGTTGCAAATAATTGGAAACCTTTATGGTCAAAACCTTTATTGCTCCTCAGGGGAGTCGCCATGCTGTTGAACCCCAAAAATTACCCCGAAAAGGATAAATTCCGGAATATCGACAGGATGGACTAACTCTTTTGGAGTTTTTTGGAGTCGCCACCCAATTTAAGGAAAACAGGGAACCGAATTAGCAAATGCGTGCAAAAACTCCGGTTTTATAAAAAGACGGTCTTTCTTTCAGAGATTCTAAAGGTAAGAGGTTTTATTAATTTCGGAAGAAGGTTTTTAAGGCACTTCCAAAATTTCGTAAAATACGGTTAATCCGACAGGTTTCCAAATATTTACAAGTGCGCTTTTCTTTCGAAAGAATTATTTGAATAATAATACTAATAATAATAATAATAATAATAATAATAATAATAATAATAATAATAATAATAATAATAATAATAATGATAATGATAATAATAATAATAATAATAATAATAATAATAATAATCAATTAAATAAAAAAAGCTTATTTGCAAAATATATAATTTATTTGCACGCATTTGCTAAGACGACCCCAATTTGCAATAAATTAAATAACGACTTCACAATAAAAGACAATGAACATAAAGTAACACAAATAGCTCAAGAAATCAAATAATATTTACATAAATTGAATATTCTACACATGAAATGTATAAATACAAATGATACATTTATTGAAATAAGTAATCGAGTTAAAATGATAGAACCCGGGAATGTGATAAACTCGCGGGAGCCTTGAATTTCTAGAATTTCCAAAGGGCATGGAGAACTTGAACCCGAGCTTGATCCCGACTCGACTCCAAGCCAATGCAGACCATCCCGATAGGTGAGTTTAGCTAACTCGATCCCAAATATTCATGTCCAATGTACCTCACACAACAAACAAATGAAATGGGAATAGTACGATAATAAAGTGTAATAACTAATAAAATAATAATAATAAAGTAATAATAATAAAATATATAATAATAATAATAATAATAGAATATATAATAATAGTAATAATGGGGTTTTGTTTTTTTGCAAAATTTAGGCTCAGGTTTGTATAACGCGTCGAATAGAGGCTCCGGATTTGGTACGGCTGCAAACACGGAGCCCGGGCCGGTTGCCATGCCAAGTACCAAACCACCACTCTATTCGACTTGCTTTGCATTAATTTCATACACTCATCATCGCCTTTTGCTTTAGGGACACGGGAACGGGACGGTTCAAGTGTAGTATCATGTTCAAATCGATCCCGAGGCCTCAATACGTGTATATGTATTTTTCATTGGCCATCGGTTCAATATCAGTCCATTGGTCTCAAATGAATTATTTTCATAGGCCTCAAAAAGTGTAACATTGTTCCAAATCAGTAGCAGCTCGCAGAAAACAATAAATTGAAATATGGGTCGCGCTCTTGCTTTCGAAACCAGAATACTCCATCCATTAAAAGCCTAGCCACATCAGAAATCAACACTACCCAACAAATGAATTAACAATCGGGCTTAATAATGGTCAAGGGATTCAACTGTGTTGACAATCAACACCACGCAGCAAATAATTTAAGACCAGTAAAAAAAAAGTCAAGCTATATCACCAAGTGCTTAAAATTATTTCGATATCGGCAAATATATTAAGTTGACCCAACAGCCCAGATACGATGGAGATCAAATTATTTCACAGGTAATTGCTAGAACCAAACGCTACTCTGAAAGCATCACCGGTCAAATCAGATCAGAATACGGTGAGTCACTGACCGCAACGAGGCAGCGACAGAGCGAAGGAGTAACCACCAGTGAGCAAAGGGCGGCTTCACTTCTACTCCGGTGACGGGGACACAGAGAAGAGGCGGAGGAGCGACAACCAAACATCGTCACTACCACCCCACCTCGTTAACCCTGTTTCTGTATCCTTTTGCTCTGTTTTGGATCTATTTCAGTCACAAATCGGAGAAGAGAAATGGGAAACTTCTAATATTTCCCGATCAAAACCAACGATACCACCAAACTCGCCGTCAATCAACCATACCCCGATCCATTTCCTCACTGGTTCTGTCTATGTTTCTGAGTGTGTGAGGATTGGAGAGGAAAAGTAGGGTGAGGGTATTGAGTGTGGGGCATGTGGGAAATAAAATATGAGGGGCTCATCATTAATAAAAAATGGGTGTAGGGTTTTTCAAATGGGCAAGTGACAGGTTCCCTTATTTCTGAATTGGGGTTTTAGTTTAATGGGGATTTTGCAAGGGTAGGTCAGATATTAGGTTATGTAATGCAACTTTGGCCTCCTTTCATCAAATCCATTAATTTTATGAAATCAATTTTTCAAACATCTTTTTTAATATGCTTCTTAATTAAATAAACTTTGCAACTTAATATTAACTTAAATTCGGGACAAAATTAGGTGTCAACAATGATTTATTTTGATCAACCACTAGATAATGATATGTTAGAGGCACAATATCAAGATAACACCGAAGGGGTTAATTTAGATGATGAAACAAATACTAGTCAATTTCATAGTGAACCTGAAGAAACTGAATCTGAATTACAACCTATGCCTCCTAGTAGAGAACCAGTCAAACGAGCAGATAGATCTGATGTGTAGAAATTTATAACTAAAAATGTTCCGGCTCAGAGCACTAAATGTAATCTTTGTAAAAAAATTTAGGAGTTTAAAACCGGCAAGCATCATGGTGGGACAAGGAAGTTGAGAACATACTTAGAAAACCACCATAAGAAAGAATGGAAAAGGAGGCCGGGTGGCATTCATGTAGTGAACAGAATGGCTCCATCTCAAGGTAGTGGAGTTAACAGGAAATTAACCCAGTGACGGAGGGCTTATGCATTATGATAATAAGAAAGATAGGGAACAAATGGCAAAAATGATTGCGGTAGAGTGTTTACTTTTTATACTTCTTGTACTGGTTTTGTTCGTAATATTCAAACCGTATATAATCCATCTTTTCAAGGGTTTTCAAAACTACGGTTAGAAGTGATATTATAAAATTTAAAAATGAATATAGACAATATTTACGATATATGTTTTTAGAGTTTGTACAACTCTTGATTTGGGTCGTGGTGTTAATGGACATGATTATTTAACACTTGACATAGGATATATCCTAACTGGGTAATGCAAAAGAGAATTTCAGCATATAGCATTGTTGATGATTCACATACGGGGACATTTACTACGAAAGAAATAAATGATATTTGTAAGGCGTATTTTATTAATGACAAAATTTTAAGTATAACTGTTGATAATGCTTCAAACAATGATTATACTATTGGTCAGTTAAAACCAAAGTTGAACTCCCCTTTTGAAGAATTGTTTCATGTTAGATATGCATGTCATATGTATAATTTAGTTGTACTAGATGGCCTTAAGTTATTTAATCCTATTATTATGAAGGTCAAACGCGCAATTAGTTATATTTTTAAATCTAAAAAATCGGATAGATGGAGGGACTTTAAGGCAGAGTGTATAAAAGAAGGTTTGGAGCCTAGAAGAGTTCCTAAGGAAGTTTCAACTAGGTGGAACACTGTATATGATTCTTTGTCAGTTGCTTACAATTTACGAACGACTATAACTAGCATGTTTAATGGTAAAGTGGCTGTAGAGTATCACCTTGATGAAGCTGATTGGAGCCTTTTTCACCATCTTCTTACATTTTTAGAAATGTTTTTTCTTGCTACTAAAGAATTTTTCTGTCAATATTATCCTATAGTTACTGCCATGTTGTATTCTATAGCTGGAATAGCAGAATTATTTAATAAATATAAATTAGTGTCTGGTTATGAACAGGCCATTGCTTCTATGATTGAAAAATTTTAAAAATATTTTTTCCTATTCAACCACGTTATTACATTGCTTCTGTATTACATCCCTGTTTTAAACGGTTTATTACTGAAATGCTTATTAGAGAAATTTATCGGAGTTTGAAAATTACTGCTGATGAAACACCAAGTGTAGAACAAGCTTCTGCGCAGGTATTTCCAGATTGCCAATGGATTCACGAAAGATATAGGAGTGCAGCTGATAATGTTGTTCCAAGTCGAGCTAGTTCAAGTTCAATGCAGGCGAGTAAAAGAGCTGCAGCCGGATTGAAAAATTTTTTCAGCCTTAATCAAAGGCTTTCTAGTAGGCACTCGAGTAGCGGAGGGTTCAACGAGTTTGATGTTTATTTACTTCATGGTTGCAAGAAAATTGAGGGTTTTGGAAGTGATCAACTACTGTAATTTTGGAAGGATCAACAAGCGCAATTTTCAGTTTTATCAAAAATGGCGCGGGATATTATAACAATTCAAGCATCACCAGTTGCTTCAGAAAACGTGTTTAGCCAAGGAAGATTACAAATTAGAGATCATAGACATTCATTGAAGGAAGAAGCAATGGAGACGGTCGTATTATTCAGAGATTGGATTAGATCGAAGCGAAGAAATTTTGGATTTCCTGAAGAAAATGAACAAGCAGATACATCATATTCAACCGAAATCTTATAAGGTGGTGGAAGTGTGGAAAATAAAAATTATTATGAAGAAGATGAATCTTTGCCACCGGTTCCTCCTGAGTTGCTAGAAGAAATTATTCAGAAAATGAGAAGTTTTTTTATAATAAGTAATTTTTGCAATTTAATATCTATGTACTTTTCCAAAAAAATCAAAAATTAATCAATAAAATGTGTTACGCCTTGCTATTAAATTATCATTCTTTGTTATATTTTTACCTAGACTAAAGCAGTTGTTAGTAAACAACTCTGGGCCTAAGCAAAGAAAAGAGAAGCTCTAAGGTGCAATGGGTGCACACTTATTACATAAAAGGGCATGGAATATGGAGTACAGAAATAAAGCAAGCTTTTTGGATGCTACAAAAGATAGTCAGCACTAAAAACTACTTAGAGAAAGCTGGCTTTGTGGAGGCATATATGATATTGCATGCTAGGGTATTACCGTATAAAAAAGGTGTATCAAAAGATGAGAGAGACTTTAGCAAGGTGAGCTAGAGAAGGTTAACCTGCAACAACCTCAGTCCAGAAAAATGCAGATACTTCTAGCTATTCATAGTAGATTGATTACTAGGGACAGGTTAATACATTGTGGTATAATTCAGCATATGATATGCCCACTGCGAGAGAAGCAAGATGAAAGCTGTACAGAACTATTGAAATAATGTGGTATTCAAAAGCAAACCCAAAATTGGCAAAATGAGATCAATTGGGCGACTCAACATGCTAGAGGGAGAAATGCCACGACTAAAATATATAAAATGAAACTTATTGAGGTTGTGTATTATGTGTGGCAAGAGAGGAACATGAGGGTCTTCCATCAAAAGAAAAGAGAGACTTCCCCCAAGTGTTAGATAGATTATTAAAGAGATACACTACAGGGGGAGTATGCAGGCGAAGCTCAGAAGTAGACTAGATCAAATTAATTTTTATCCTTGTTAAAAATTTAGAGGAGTTTAGTTTTTGAGTAGGGATAGCATAGGGAGGTGGCAGTAGATATAAAGAAGGCTCAAGACATGTTGTTCGAGCATTGCCGAGTCTTCTATTTCTTTTTCTTTGATATTGTATTGGGCTTGTAATGAGTTTTTTGGTAAAAATTTCTTTTCTTGCCAAAAAATAATAATTTAATGATATGAGATAATTCATAGCTACACAAATTTTTAAAGTTTGTTTTAAACCATAAATTTTAATTTCTTTTATTAATTCCTTAAACTTCGTATTCATTTAACCACTCACGTAAGTTGGGACGAAGGGACTAATTTGTACTTGCGCATTGTGGGGGTTCCTATTTGACATGTAAGTCATTGTCAATAGTAATAGATACAACAACAACAACAACAAAAACAACAACAACAACAACAACAACAACATATCCAGTAAATAGTACTACTAGACATATTAGTTTTAGAATCGTGTAGTCAAAATTCCATGCCATGACAGCTGCAAATCTATTAGACTAGATATTGGAATTCAAGAATCTTGCAGTTTAGCCCTTGAACATTGAAAGAAAAACATGTAGGGCAGAATTAGCATTTTAGGAAACAGAGAGTATAAATACTAAATTTTCAAAGAACTCTTGATACGAACCCTGGAACCGAGCAACACAATATCAAATTTGGAAGTTGAACTAGCAAGTGGACCATTGACACATTCAATGACGGAGGAAGCACTTGATGATTAGCGATTTTTGGAGGCGCGAACTATGATGGGTTGACAAATTCATGTTTTTGGAGTATGTTCTTGGTCGAGAATGTGTAGGAGGATGTTGAAGTTATGCGCAACCACATGCGCCCCCAGTCAGAATGCGCACGTGATCGCGCACAAGAAGCATACTAATTGCATGTTGTGCGCACCCTGCGCACAAGAAGGCAGAAACACTGCATGTCATATGCGCCCCGCGCACGCACGTGCGCACGGGTCGAACGAAAATACTTTAAAGAGACGAGTTTGTATTTTTGTTAGATTATTTTTACTAAGTATAAGTAAGGCTAGGGTTCTTGAAAGAGGCAGTTTTACGTTATTTTGAAAATAAAAACCTCTTGGTTGGGATCAAACTTGGGTTACCTATTTTCAAGATTGATTCTTGAAGGTAATCATCTTCTTCAATATCTATATTCATTGTTTTATATGTCGTTCTTGGGAGGCAATTGGACAGTATATTCATTGTTGCCAAGACGTTCACTCAGGGTATTATATTGTTCTTCTTGTTCGGTTATTCAGACTGCTTTTGAATTATTTAATTGATATTCTATCTTAGTCTTGCTTTCAATTACTGTTGTTTTCGTAATTCCATTGTTTGTGTATCTCAGACTATATCAGTTTGTATCAGAGCAAAGGCTTGGATCTCTTTCCTGCACATTCCTAAGTTCTTGAAATCAAGATCCGAAAGTTATTCCAAAAAAAAAAAAAAGTCCTTTGTTTTTGTGTTCTTGTTCATCCTATATAAAAAAAAAAACTTTGAAATTTAATTTTTGGAATAAATCCTAGTTGAATTGCACAATTTTTTTATTTTTTATAAAAAGGATCGAGCAAAAAATAAAAAGGATCTTAAGAAGAACAATTGAGAGCTCTTGATTCAATTTTTTGTTGCAAAAGAAAACTATTTTGTGGTTAGGAAACTCATTGGGATTCGGGTTAAGCATGAATTAGTGTTAGACCATATTAATTCATTCTTAACTATCTTGAAACCAATTTCTTTCGTGCCAATTCTTTCGTGCTTTTCTCTTTTTTCAATTTTCGTACTTTTCTTATTCCAATCCGTAGTTTTAAAGTTCATTTTTTTATTTTTCACAAATTCTACTCTTACAAAATTACTTTCAAAAAATTCTTCTTGGATAGGTAACTGGCGAGATGTTTCATACCATAATGCAATAGTTACAACAATTAATTGTATAGGTCGTAAATCTGCAGAGTGCGAACCAAGCAGCCCCTATAGCAGCTGCAACATTGGAAGTACCCAGAGCTCTACCTCGAGATGTTAGGAGGGAAAAGAGAAATCTAGCACCTCTAGCAGATGATCCGCTTGTTCAGTTTGATGAAGAAGAGTATGATGATTATGTGGATTATGGTAGGAAAGGTTTGCGTGGATGAAGAAAGGGGGTATGCTTGGGCGACGATATGGATTTCGATAATGGAACCAATCTGGCAGAGATGGTGATATTGATAAAATATTAGGGAGTATCAAGATAACAATAGCCTCTTTTGAAGGAGCAAATTATCCCGACGCGTACTTTGAGTTGGAAACAAAGGTTGATCGAATATTTAGAGTTCATAATTATTCTGGGGCGAAGAAAGTTCGGATGGCGTTACGAAATTCAAGTACTATGCTTCGTCGTGGCTTGGGATAATCGAGGTTGATCGTAGAAGACTCGGACATATAGCTATTGGTTCTTGGGAAGAGTTGAAGCGAACCATGGGGAGTCGATTTGTGTCTTCACACTATCACATAGAGATCATTAAAATATTACACACCTTGGAGCAAGGTAACAAAAGTGTTGGCGAGTACTACAATGCTATGGAGATGCTTCAGATGAAGGATAACTTGAAAGAAGTTAAAGAAACCAAGATGACTCGGTTCTTTACTAGGTTAAACAAGGAGATAGCTGATCAGATGGAGCTTTCGCAGGAGTGTGATAATTTGGTAAAGATGCTTCACTTGGTGTGATTCCCTAGCTAAGGATTAAGTATCCCACATCGGCATAAGATAAGAGTGATCCTGGATATTTAAGTACACATGCCTTAGACCCTAGTGACGCGTTTTAAACCGTGCGGGCCTAGGCTCAAAGTGGATAATATCACTAGCGGGCTTGGGTTGTTACAGATGGTATCAGAGCCACTCCGTGTCAGCCTTTTCGATGTGGGTCAGAGTTCAACTGAGTTTAGGTGAATCACGGTTACGCGGGGAAAACCTCAGTACCGAGTCTAGGCGAATCCCGAGTACGCAGGGCAAACCTCAGCGAGGATGCTGAGTCCATAAGAGGGGATGTATGTGACGCCCTAGCTAAGGATTAAGTATCCCATATCGACATAACACATAAGTGATCCTGGATATTAAATACACATACCTTAGACCCTAGTGACGCATTTTAAAGTCGTGCCGGCTAGGCCCAAAGCGGATAATATCACTAGCGGGCCTGGGCTGTTACACTTGGCTATCAAAGTTGAGAGAATTCTTAAGAATCGAGGCAGATCTTCATCCACTAATTGGAACAGAGATAGGGGAAACTGGAAGTTTGAAAAGATTAAAGAGGAGAAATCAGAAACTAAGCCATTCAAAGCAACTGAAAAGGGAAAGAATAAGGTCGAGGTTAAAGAGGGAGGGAACTCCACTCAACCAAAGCCTTCTCAGAGAGCCAGTAGCGTTATTTGCCATAAATGACAGTATATATGACACATGCAATATGAGTGTCCCAATCAGAGGACCATTTTGTTGAAGGGTAATCGTGAATAAGTTTCTGACGGTAAGGAAAAATCTGACAGAGATGAAGAGGGATATTGCACTACTAGTTGTGAAGAGGAAGAGCCAATGAATAGTTTGTTGGTTGTTTGGCGGTTGATGGGAGCTCAGATAAAGTATAGTAACTTTTATCAGAGAGAAAATTCATTCCATGACCAATGTAATATTGAGGGATGAATTTGCTCCGTGATCGTGGATAGTGGGAGTTGCACTAATGTTGCTAGTGTGTTTCTTGTTGAGCAATTGGGTCTTACGACCATGAAGCATCCTAATCAATATAAGCTCCAGTGGTTGAATAAATATGGGGAATTAAAAGTAAACAAGCAAGCTCTTATTTGCTTCAAAATTGGAAAGTATGGTAATGACGTGATGTTTGATATTTTTCCAATGCAGGCTTGCCATTTATTGCTTGGAAGACCATGGCAGTATGATCGGAATGTTGTACATGATGGAAAAAGTAACTGCTACACTTTTAAGATGAAAGGGAAGAAATATGCCTTGAAGCCTTTGACTCCGCTTCAAATTTATGAAAATCACAAAAGGGTGAATCTCACGACCTGGATTTTTGAGTAGGCCGTGCAGGCACCCGACTACCTCCCTAGACCTGTCGAGCGAACCTTATCGACTGAATTAATATAAATGGCGTGGATCATTTTCCAAACAAAATAAATCTAACTCCAACAACACATGATAACTCACAATGACGGACACATATCAATGTCTATATACATGTTGTATGAATAATACAATTAACTACCCAAAATACATAGGTCTAGAGGTTTCCAGATCAGACATCTATGAGGTCCAAAATATATGCTTCTCCTGAAGGGAGCAAAACTAAGATACAACTATAAAAGCTATAGTTGGTGGCCTCAAAGAACACGTTGGCTCACCATAGACAGATAAATACGTCCTGCTCCTCACTCACGATACGTGCTGAGTCCTGAAGTGGAATCTACCTAAACAAAAAGACAACAAAAGAAACAAATAGGGAATGAGTCATAATGACTCAATAAACGAGGAATAGCTAACTAACTAGAAAGGTAAGTAAGTTAGCCGGGGAAACATGACCGAACAACAACAAACAAATAAGCAATGCACATATAATCAGTGCAATAGTCATGTAGGGCAAGTCAACACATACAATGATATGAAATGGAATGAAATATGATGCAATAGGGTCACATGTGCCGGTAATCTCGTCCCGAAGTAGAATACTCCTGCATTCGAGGGGAATACAATCTAATAACCAAGTGGAGTGGAATACTCCTGCTCCTAGGGGGAATACTCCTGCACGCGATATAATCTAAAGCTGAGGCAGGGTACTCCTGCACTCAGTATATGACATAGCAGCTCATAACCAGAAAACATAACATATATGATTGCGTTTCAAGGCCGTAGAGAAATAAGTACGCCCTGTCGGCAGCTATTTACGTAAAGCATGCGTGAATAGATTATCCATAAGGCCAAAGGCCACAAAAAAAAATGGATATTGTCACTTACCTTTGTCTAAAGAAGCAATCCACTACTCAACAACCATTTTTCCCTGTCAAATCTCCTCTAAACGTTCTCTCTCTATCAAAGGAACAAAATACAATCAATACCATCGCTAACAGTTAATCATTCCAAACCTTAAGCTAAAACAGTTAATGTATCAACTTAAAAGTCAACCGCGAGTCTACATGGCCAAATCTATCATGAAATCTCATAATTCATACAAGATTTAACCATTAAAATCATGTAATCCCAAGTCAAGCTGAATGTAAAAGTGTATAGCTTCTATAATAGGATCAATATTCAAAGAATAAGAATCTTAATACAAAACTAAGTATCTTAGTTATTGTTTAGTGGCACCAAGAAAATCAACTCCTTTACGAGTATGTTAGCTTCTAGTTTAGTTTGAGCTTTAGTTGCCCATATCTAGCTTTGATTAGTGACGGTGGGATAATAAAATATGTTAATGTGAAACAAGGATGTGGTTTGGGCAAAGCAACGCCAAAAGCATTATGTAAGATGCTTATCTAATTAGAAGTGGCGGTGGGATTATCTCTTAGGTAGATTACTCTTAGAAGTTGTATTCTGAAATAGGAAATATTATTTGAAAACTTGCTATAGTGACGAAAATTAAAATGGAACCTTACAAAGCTCGAAATGACATTAATGTTTTTCAAGAAAGTTATAAAACACTTATGTAACGTAGTCGCGAAGACAGATCCCGAATCGGATCCATGAAACACAAGATGAGAATTAAACGGAAAGAGATCAAATTATTAACTTTCGGCACTCTAGTGGAAACTATCCGAACGACCTCGAAATTCACTTCCAAAAGTTCACACATGTCACAAATAACCATATGAACCTAACGACGGCTTTGGATTTTGAATCGGAGCTTATTCGCCCAAGTCGAGCAGAAAACCTCTTTTAAGATTTACCGACAATGGAAACTGAAACTTTCTTCAATACCTACCAAATGATGTCTGATTTAGCTCAAATTTTACATACATGTGCTAATGGACCTTACAGAGCTTTTAAGACCGTCGGCACGCCAATTGGAGTCCTAACTCTCGAAACGACTACCTAAGATCGTTTCATTCTCTTCCACTTAGACTCTCGTTTGTCCTCGAACGAGCCAGAGTCTAGAAGCGACTGAGCTCAACTTATAAGTACATTTGAACAAACTTTTCTAGCCTATTAGTAGATACCATTACACAATTGCGAAAGAAAAATCATAAATGAACGACAAGAACTTTTAGGCTTTAAAGATCAAGATCGAACCTGGATCATCGAAAAGGTGGGTACCTCTCACGCATGCTGGACTCAAGCTCCCAAGTGTCTTCCTCGTGAGGAAAATTACACCATCGCACTCATACCATCGGAATTGGCTTCGAATAAAGCTTCCGAACATCACAGGCAACTATAGCAACAAGGAACTCCTCGTAAGGTAGATTCACATCTAGCTAAGTAGGATCTAACTCAATCACTTCGGAAAGATCCCAAATATACTCCGGAGCATCGATACATGGAAAACCGGGTGAACTGGTATAGAAGCTTGCAAATCAAGCCAATAAGCTACCTTACCAATATGCTTCTCGATATGAAAAGGGCTTATTAACCTGGGACTGAGCTTTTCTTTCCTTCCAAGTCTCTTTACACCACGCATCGGCGACACTTTCAAAAATACCATGTCGCCGACCTCGAACTCTAACTCTCGGCTCCTCCAGTTTGAGTATGAAATCTTCCTGGTCTAAGCGGTCCGCAGACGATCCTGAATAACACGAAAAATATCAAGAGTCTGATGAACTCTCTCTGAACCCATCACCTCAATATCTCGAGACTCGAACCAACCGATAGGAGAACGACATCTACAGTCATACAAGGCCTTATATAGAGCCATCTGAGTGGAGGACTGATAACCATTATTATAAGAAAACTCCACAAAAGCCAAATGATCATCCCAGTGGCCTCCAAAATATAAGGCACAAGCTCCCAGCATATCCTCTAGAATCTGAATGACCCATTCGGTCTAAGGATGGAATGTCGTGCTAAGCTGCACCAGGGTTCCCCAACTCCTTTTGAAAAGACTGCCAGAACTGGGAAGTAAACATGGAACCCCGATCCGAGATAATAGATATAGGAGCGCCATGCAGCCTAACCACATGATCAATGAAAATCTGAGCCAATCTCTGAGCTGAATCAGTAGTCTTCACAGGGATGAAGTGGGCAGATTTAGTTAGTCTATCAACAATAACCCAGACTGAATCATGGAGCCGCAGGGTCTTCGGCAAATCAACTACAAAATCCACCGTGAGTTGCTCACACTTCCACTGAGGAATGGGCAATGCCTGAGCTAACCCTGCTGGTCTTTGATGGTCGAGCTTAACTTGCTGACAGTTCAAGCGATGAGATACATAATCAAATACATCTATAGCTCTTGAAGGTCCTAATACATCTTAGTAATGCTCGGAGAATGGAATACCACGAGCTATGAGCCTCGCAGAGCACTGATTGCCTCAAATCTTAGATATCAGGGACACGGAGTCGACTATTAAACCAAAGAATACCATCTTAGTCAAGCTCGAAGAAAGGAACTCCTCCACTTAGGACACGACCACGCAACTCCTACAAATGAGGATCCTTGAACTATCTTCCCTTAATCTGACTGACTTAGGAGGACTCAGCTACAATACATGCTAAGACTCGGCTGGAGTTTTGGCGAAGAAATCTCACTCCGGAGTCACCAAGGGACTGCAACTCTTGGGCCAAAGGTCTCATGTCAGCATAGATAAAATCCATGATGCCCAAAGACTTCCTGCTCAAAGCATCTACTACCACATTCGCCTTCACAGGATGATAGCGGATAGTGAGATCATAAAATTTAAGCAATTCAAGCCACCACTGCTTCCGGCCATTAAGATCCTTCTGAGAGAGAAGATACTGCAAGCTCTTATGATCGGTATACACCTCAGAAGGCTCGCTATAAAGATAGTGCCTCCAAATCTTCAGAGTGAAGACCACAGCTGCCAACTCTAGATCATGAGTCGAATAATTCTTCTCATTCGGCTTCAGCTATCTGGAAGCATAAGCAATCACTCTCCCATGATGCATAAGAAAACAACCGAGACCCACATGGGATGTATCGTAATAGACTACAAATCCACCAGTGCCAAAAGGAAGGGATAGCACTGGAGTTGAAGTCAATAAGGCCTTGAGCTCTGAAAGCTCACCTCACACTTATCGGGCCATCGGAATTGAACTGCCTTCTGGTTCAGGCAAGTCAAGGGAGGTGCAACAGTGGAAAAATTCTCCACGAACCTCCGATAATAACCTACCAGACAAGAAAGCTGCGAATCTACATCGGTGAGGTAGGACGAGGCCAGCTCTGCACCTTCTCAATCTTCTTTGGATCAACCTTGATACCCTCACTGGCCACCACGTGACCTAAGAATACCACCAAATCAAGCTAGACCTCGTATTTCGAGAACTTGGCATACAACTTACGATCACAAAATGTCTGAAGAGCCGCCCTTAAATGATTATCATGGTCCTCGTGACTGCGAGAATAGATAAGGATGCCATCGATAAGTACAATGACAAAAGAATCGAGGAACAACTTAAACACTCAGTTCATGAGATCCATAAAGGTTGCAGGGGGATTAGTCAACTCAAAAGACATAACTAGGAACTCGTAATTCCCGTAACGAGTCTTGAAAGCAATCTTCGGGATATATGACTCTTGAATTTTCAGCTGATTATAACAGATTGCAAATCGATCGTAGAAAAAAATCTGCACCCTGAAACTGATCAAACAAATCATCAATACGAGGCAAGGGGTACTTGTTCTTGATGGTGACCTTATTTTGCTGACGATAATCAATACACATCCGCATAGTCCCATTCTTCTACTTTACTAACAGAACATGAGCACCCCACGGAGAAATACTCGGCCTAATGGACCCCATATCAAGCAAAACCTGCAACGGCTCCTTCAACTCTGACGGAGCCATGTGATAAGAAGAAATTAAAATAGGCTGAGTCCCTTTCACTATATCAATGCCAAACTCTATCTCTCAATTGGGAGGAAGTCTTGGTAGATCATCTAGAATTGCATTAGAGAATTCCCTCACAACAGGAATGGAATCAAGAGATGAAGTCTCCATAGTGGTATCTCGAACCATAGCAAGATACGCTGAACACCCCTTATTCATCATCCACCTCACCTGCAAGAAAGAGATAACATGCCTTGTAGGTGGCAATTCAGAACCCTGCCACACCACCGGCGCTGAACAAGGAAGAGACAACTGAAAAGACTTGGCATGACAATCTAAGGTGGCATGACACGACGCCAACCAATCTATACCAATAATAACATATAAATCAATCATATCTAGGATCAGAAGATCTACCAAGGTCTCACGACCTTCAAAGGATATGGTACAAGCTGGATAAACTCGATCCACAATAATAATGTCTCCAATAGGCGTAAAAACACAGAATGGATCACAGAGACGTAAAAAATCAACATGGAAACCCGAAGCAAAATAAGGAGAGACATATGAATATGTAGATCCTAGATCCACCAATGAATATGCATCTCGACGACAAACAGATAGAATACCTGTAACAAGCTAGAGATGCCTCGACATCCTGCCTGGCCGGTAATGTATATAGTTGTCTCTGCGGCTGAGCTGAGCCGCCACTCTGAGATCCACCTCTGGAGGGACCACCAGAACCATGCCGACGATCTTTACTAGGCGATGGTGCACCTCGAACTGGCTAAGACCCTGAAGGGGCACCCTGAGGCTGCTGCTGCATAGGCGTCAGAGGGCGAGGGAAAGGACAGCTACTACTCTGCTGATGAAGATAAGGGAAATCACTCTTATGATGCCCTAGATCACGACAGATAAAGCACACTGGAGCAAATCCATGCTGATCAAATTGAGACTGATCTCGTGGGCGAAACTGAAACTGAACCTGACAAAAAACAAGCGCTTTCTAAAACAAGTTGTCTACTTTGCTACTGATAACTCTTACTTCCAGACGAGGTACTAGGATGCCCTGAACCACAGAATCTCTTACTCTCCTGCTCTAACTCCTCCAACTCTAATTTATGATATGCCTCATACCTCATAGCAATATAACCGACGACATCAAATGGAGTCCGGGCCTCAATCTCACGAGCTATCTGGGACCACAAATAGAGAGAAAGCCTATCAATAAATCGTCTGACCCTCTTGGAGGGTTCCTGCATAAGAATTGGAGCATACGCACACGTCTCTGAAAATAAAAGCTCTTACTCCGAGACTGACAAGTTACCCTGTCCAATCCTCTCAAAGTGCCTCTTCTTCTCATCCTTCTAACTGTGAGGAAGAAACTTCTCCATAAATCGATGGGAGAACTCACTCCAGGCTAGCTTAGGCAAGCCCTGCCAAGCTGATCAGAGTGCGGTCCACCAAGCTAAAGTTGGACCCTCAAACTAAGGCTGTCCAGCGGTCTAGTTTGTATCGGACCGGCAACCGGGCCGGGCCGGTGCAAACCGGACCGTTTACGCCACTCCCGCAACGACCTGTCCCCCGACCCATCATCCCCCCAATGGATCGATCGAACCGGATAATTTTGGGCCAGAACCGGTCTGGACCGCACCGAATCAGACCTAAAAATTAAAAAAAAAAGCTGTTGGGATATAGTCGTTGGCAATGGCTCTTTTCACCAAACAACCATTGGCCAACAACAAAAAATTGCTCTTTTTAACTCCCCCACCCTCTTAGGCGCCCCATACCCCCCTCCCAACCTATTTTTTCTATAAATACCACAATTTTTCACTAATTTATTCACAATTTCTCGAATATTCTCTCTAAATCCTTCTCAATCTCTCTTATATTCTACAAAGGCTATTTGCCAAATTATTCAAAATTGCTCTCACAAAAATGGTTTAAGTTCTAAATTGCATTACAAAAATTATTTGGAGTGGAGTGGAAAATTATTCGGCGCGGTTTCGGTCAAGTTTCAACTTTCACTTCTAAGTTCTAACCCGACATCAAGTAAACTCGTTCTTACTTCTTATTATCTATTTTAATATTTTGCAATATTACTTTTAGCGTATAGCCATAGTTTAGTAATTTAGTTTTTTGATTTACTTATAATGTCTGGAGTGTGGAGAGCACTTACTGGACGTACGGGTAGCGGTCGTAGATCATCACATGCTAACCGAGGATGGGATGATAGACATGGTCGTGCTCTGGGTAAAAGATCAATTGGTAGTTCTAGTGCTCCCGGTCATCTATTTGATTTTACTCAGGAAAATGACTCGCACTTCCAAAATTCCGTAAAATACGATAAATCCGACAGGTTTCTAAATATTTACAAGTGCGCTTTTCTTTCGAAAGAATTATTTGAATAATAATAATAATAATAATAATAATAATAATAATAATAATAATAATAATAATAATAATCAATTAAATAAAAAAAGCTTATTAGCAAAATATATATTTTATTTGCACGCATTTGCTAAGACGACCCCAATTTGCAATAAATTAAATAATGACCTCACAATAAAAGACAATGAACATAAAATAACACAAATAGCTCAAGTAATCAAATAATATTTATATAAATTGAATATTCTACACATGAAATGTCTAAATACAAATGATACATTTATTGAAATAAGTAATGGAGTTAAAATGATAGAACCCGGGAATGTGATAAACTCGCGGGAGCCCTGAATTTCTGGAATTTCCAAAGAGCATGGAAAACTTGAACCCAAGCTTGATCCCGCCTCGGCTGCAAGCCAATGCAGACCATCCCGATAGGTGAGTTTAGCTAACTCGATCCCAAATATTGATGTCCAATGTACCTCGCACAACAAACAAATGAAATTGGATTAGTACGATAATAAAGTATAATAACTAATAAAATAATAATAATAAAATATATAATTATAATAATAATAATAATAATAATGGGGTTTTGTTTTTTTGCAAAATTTAGGCTCAGGTTTGTATGACGCGTCGAATAGAGGCTCGGGATTTGGTACGGCTGCCAACACGGAGCCCAGGCCGGTTGCCATGCCAAGTACAAAACCCACCACTCTATTCGACTTGCTTTGCATTAATTTCATACACTCATCATCGCCTTTTGCTTTAGGGACACGGAAACGGGACGATTCAAGTGTAGTATCATGTTCAAATCGATCCCGAGGCCTCAATACGTGTATATGTATTTTTCATTGGCCATCGGTTCAATATCAGTCCATTGGTCTCAAATGAATTATTTTCATAGGCCTCAAAAAGTGTAACATTGTTCCGAATCAGTAGCAGCTCGCAGAAAACAATAAATTGAAATACGGGTCGCGCTCTTGCTTTCGAAACCAAAATACTCCATCCATTAAAAGCCTAGCCACATCAGAAATCAACACTACCCAACAATTGAATTAACATTCGGGCTTAATAACGGTCAAGGTATTCAACTGTGTTGACAATCAACACCACGCAGCAAATAATTTAAGACCAGTCAAAAAAAATTCAAGCTATATCACCAAGTGCATAAAACTGAACTAATGAAAGACCACCACCGTTCAAAAGATCCAAGCGGATTCGATATCAGCAACTATATCAAGCTGACCCAACAGCCCAAATACGATGGAGATCAAATTATTTCACAGGTGATTGCTAGAACCAAACGCTACTCTGAAAGCATCGCCGGTCAAATCAGATCAGAATACGGTGAGTCACTGACCGCAACGAGGCAGCGACAGAGCGGAGGAGTAACCACCAGCGAGGGAAGGGCGGCGTCTCTTCTACTCCGGTGACAGGGACACAGAGAAGAGGCGGAGGAGCGACAACCAAACAACGTCACTACCACCCCACCTCGTTAACCCCATTTCTGTATCCTTTTGCTCTGTTTTGGATCTATTTCAGTCACAAATCGGAGAAGAGAAATGGGAACATCTAATATTTTCCGATCAAAACCAACGATACCATCAAACTCGCCGTCAATCAACCATACCTCGATCCCTTTCCTCACTGGTTCTGTCTATGTTTCTGTGTGTGTGAGGATTGGAGAGGAAAAGTAGGGTGAGGGTATTGAGTGTGGGGCGTGTGGGAAATAAAATGTGAGGGGCTCATCATTAATAAAAAATAGGTGTAGGGTTTATCAAATGGGCAAGTGACGGGTTCCCTTATTTCGGAATTGGGGTTTTAGTTTAATGGGGATTTTGCAGGAGTAGGTCAGATGTTAGGTTATGTAATGCAACTTTGGCCTCCTTTCATCAAATCCATTAATTTTATGAAATTAATTTTACAAACATCTTTTTTAATATGCTTCTTAATTAAATAAACTTTGCAACTTAATATTAATTTAAATTCTGGACAAAATTATGTGTCAACAGCTGCCCCTCTTTACCCGAAAAGGATGAAAGAGTTTTTAGGGTAAAGAAGTTGACGAGAAACCAATTTTGTCCCGATAAAACCAAGGCTTTTGATTTTCAAGGACCAAAAGGCGAGGCTTACTGATATGGCCGAACTTTAGTTTCCGAGTTGCCTACATATCTCGGGCTGAAAGAGAATCAGGCCATATGTAGTTCGACGCGATTTGAATATCAAAGACGAGATAGTAACGACTTCTCAAGCGCAGGAAAAGAGGCTTGTAATCACCCGAGTTATGAAAATGTGGTCGACGACACACCCATAAAGAGGGATTTACACGGACATAGCTTTCACTGCACCTCGATAACCGAGCCATCTTGTCTTCAATCTCAAACCTCAGACTCAGGGTTAACAAGAGACTTACCTCTAGGGTGGATGACTTATACGGGTGCGATTCTTCAGGTCTTCGTTGACAAGTCTAGCTCATATGAACGATTGCCCCGGTTCGTCACTAAGAAAACCTCCATGTTATGCTCCAAACGCTGCTGCGGTGCCGCTAAAAATCCTGTAATAGTCTCAACAAACAGTAAGCGTGCAACTGCTAATAAACTGTAATAAGTAGAATAAGAAATAAATAAGGTGATAAAATTGTAAATGCGGGTTGCGATATCATCAATAAGTCCTTCTTTCAATCAGCTGACGAGGCGCTCCACCCGGAGAACCCCTGGGCTAATCCTTATTGGTAGGATCAATAACAAAAGAGCCTTCAATTGCCTATGATAGGCTTCAGAATAATGCCTCCAATTGCTTATGGTAGGCTTCAAATGATAATGCTGTCCTCGCTTGCTCACGATAGACTTGATAATAAGACCGCTGATTTCTTATGGTAGGATCAATAACAAAAGAGCCTTCAATTGCTTATGATAGGCTTCAGAATAAAGCCTCCAATTGCTTATGGTAGGCTTCAATGCTAATAAAGTCTTCGCTTGCTCACGATAGACTTGATAATAAAACCCCCGATTGCTTACGGTAGGAGGGTCTTGGGGTTAATTGCCTACAAATCAACTGGTGATCCGATCCGGCACAAAGCAAGGAGGGTCTCAGGGCTGACATGTTAACCTGTTAAACTAAAAGTAAAGCAAGTCATAATATATAGCAAGTGCGAAGTCATAATTGAAAGCAAGTGCAAGGCAATTTGAACATCTTGACAAATCAACTGGAAAGCCGGTCGGGCACGCAGCAAGGAGGGTCTTGGAATTGATTGTCTACAAATCAGCTGGTGATCTGATCCGGCACAAAGCAAGGAGGGTCTCAGGGCTGACCTGTTAACCTGTTAAACTAAAAGTAAAGCAAGTCATAATATAAAGCAAGTGCAAAGGCATAATTGAAAGCAAGTGCAAAGCAATTTAGCATGAAATGTAAAGCAACGCAAAAGCGATTTAGCGAATCAACAGGCGTGAAAGTCCAACAAGAGAGAAGCCCCGCCTGGTGGTCAACCTGAAAAACGTAAAGCAAGGCATCAATTTTAAAGCAAGTGCGAAGACATAATTCAAAGCAAGTGCAAAGCAAGGTAATGCGGAAATATAGTCAGTGCGATAGCCGTTGATAAATCAATTGGCGAGACAATCTGGAAAGGATGGCCTTGTGCGGATTATCACCCGAAACAAAGTGATGCCCTATTTGGCTTAGTTTTGAAAACACAAAACAAGCCTTAGCTTTGTCGCCTGTTAGGAATGAAAGTCATAGGGGTAGAAAAGCCGCCTGTTCAGCCATAACTCATGACAAAGCATAATGCTTTAAATTATGAAGAGTCAATTCAAATGCAATCTCGGATCGTAATACGTCCGGAATATTCACATTATCCTGCATGTATTAACAAACTTATTAGCAATGTAAGGCTATAAAAAATATGTATAAAAAATGTATAAACGCCTCAGGAGGCTACAAAATGTGCTCAAGAAAGTGTGCTAATATTAAACGTCTATCGAGACCATAAAGATTACTCTTTAGAGGAATTTAAATAATTAACACATTCGAGGTGACAGAAATACGCCTTTGAGGCAATAAAATTACGCCTTAAAGGCATTCAAATAACTAACACCTTCGAGGTGACATAAATACGCCTCCGGGGCAACAAAATTAACGCCTTAGAGGCATTCAAATAACTAACACCTTCGAGGTGACAGAAATACGCCTCCGGGGCAACAAAATTATGCCTTAGAGGCATTCAAATAACTAACACCTTCGAGGTGACAGAAATACGCCTCTAGGGCAACAAAATTACGCCTTAGAGGCATTCAAATAACTAACACCTTCGAGGTGACATAAATACGCCTCCGGGGCAACAAAATTACGCCTTAGAGGCATTCAAATAACTAACACCTTCGAGGTGACATAAATACGCCTCCGGGGCAACAAAATTACGCCTTAGAGGCATTCAAATAACTAACACCTTCGAGGTGACATAAATACGCTTATTGAAAGCGTGAACATAACGACGCTTCTCGAAAGCTTGGAATATAAAGACGCTTTTCGAAAGCGTGAGAATGTGAATACGTTATTCTCTCTGAACTCTTCCACGGAGGAATGGTCTTGATTATAAAACAAAGTGAACCCCTTAGGATTGGCGATATCTGAAAATTAAAAAAATAGAACTTTAGTAAGCGTTCTCATGAAGTGAAAGAGAAATGAACAAATATGCTTAACAAATTGCAAGAGTTATGGGAAATAAAAATGCCGCCTTTCGGCAAAGTGGAAAAGCGTCGAGTCATGACGCACGAGCTTTATCCAAATATTATTGCAATCCAAGCGATGAGAATCTTAGAGATTGACTTGCTAAGATGTTTATCCTCCTTTGCGGATCTTAATGTCCCTGCTCTCAAAGAAAAATTGTTAGTTTTGGGAGGGAGGTGGAGAACGTTTGATTTGCGCAGACTTCATCCTGATCTTGCTGCTTCTCCTGCTTCCTCGTCTTCATTGGACTTGGATTTGCGAATTGCTTTCAGAAACTTGGCTCATGAACTCAAATAGCATAGATTTTGAAAAATAGAGGCAAGATAAAATATTTTAATGCAATATAGCGAGTGAAATAAGCATGCACATGAAGTCAAAGATGCATTTTGAAAAATTTTGCCTTGACTTAAACTTGTAACATATTTTAAAACACACTGAACGTCCTTTGCCTTGAACTTTGCACTGTTCGCTTAGCCCATTATAGAGTTCTTGCCAACTCATCTTTAACAACCAACGCCGCTTCTTGCAAAATTCTGCCCCAGTTATAATCTTCCGCATCCCTAACTCGTTTTGCAAAAATTGCCCCAGTTGTCCTTCTTGGGGGAAAATGAAAGTTTAAATGCTAAAGGGTCGAGCCCAATGGGGGAGCCTACGTATCCCTCCTTGAATCAGACCATGCGTAGTTCTGCACCACTGCTTCAATGCCATACACCAACAAATAAAAGTTGCCCCAGTTGAGGTTCTAACAGTATTGCAATATCCAAAGAGCGCAGAAAATAACTTTTCAGTACGTCGATTTAAATTGTTCAGTTGTTTTGCCATACGTTACAAGCAACGCTTTGGCAGGTTTATCAATTTTAATTTTGAAATTGAAACAAAAGCAAGTGTAAATAATATAATAAGAATGAGATGCATTTTATTTCAACTTTCATGAATTCAAAATGAGTTGATTCAGATTAACATAAACTTTAACGTACAATGCAATTCAGGGCCTCAATCTGAATTAAAATTGAAAATAATGCTACTAAGTTCAATTGTCAAGTTCTTTCAAACAATGCCATTAGCTTCTGGTACTGCATCGCTCACGAGCTAGAGCGTCTACCATCAATCAGATCTTGAATCTTGCGTGATGTGCATGGTCAACCACCTTACAAATCAAACTTTTGCCAGAGAAATAAACAAAACAAAGAAACCTCAAAGGGTAACTAAGATAGTTTGCATGTCATTCATAGGATTGCACACAAGCAAGCAACACCTAGTATTTAACGCATTTTGAGCAAATAAAGCAAGGCCAACAATTAACATGTGACAATCACAAGTAGTTGAGCGTAAATAAATATGCAAACGCGTTCTACCCTGTAAGGTGCCTCTTTGCTAGAGGTAAGCCTAATCTCACAAACAAGTGGTAATGAAAAATAGTTCATGCCAGTTCTGAGCAATTCAGACTTAGAGTAAGCAATAAATAATAACAATAATTGATAACAATCATCTCTCCGCCTTGACACTGTAATTCCGTTATCCCAACTAACTTCCAAGAGTTGGTGTCAACTCGAAATTTTAACACAGCTCATGCTCTCCACAGCATCTGCACAAAATTCTAAACCCAAATGCCTAAAACCCGAAACAATCTTCCATAGCTTTTGCAAACATCCACACTCCTCCAAGCACAACTCCCAATTGTTTTACAACATCCAGGGAGAAATTTCCAACTGCCTCCACAATACCAGACTGCAAATCACAAAAGGCGCCAATTGGCCTTTCAAAATAAAACCTCACTGGTCCTCGGCTTTAGACAAGCCTCTCAGCTTCCTAGGTTTTGCAAGGCTCACCTACCTTGTTCATAGAGCTCCTCAATGGTCCTCGGCTTTGATCAAGCCTCTCAGTTTCCTAGGTAGCCAAGACTGCACTGGTCTTCAAGGAGGGACCCCACTGGTCATTCAAAGACACAGGGGCTTCGCTCTCCTAGTATGCGACAAGCATACTTCAATTTTTATAAAGTTGCAGTTGGATAATCAACATAGGCCTGCACACACGAAAAGCCATTAACGAGAGGGACCCCACTGATCCTTTTAAAGACACCAGGGGCTTCGTCTCTTAGATCTCACTACACCAGGCCATCTCCAAAACACAAACTAACCAAACATGCCGAACTTTCCCCGCACTGCAATTCTGTCTATGATCTCAATTCTGCTAAATTCTTCCATTTTTTGACCTAAAAGACAACATAGGAGACAAAATTCCAAATCTGATTTTGCTCAAAACATGGTTAGGACTGAGGATTCGTTATCACACAGCACATAATATGCATTGTCGTTGGGTTTTAAGAACCCGTTGACGTAAGGGCGGTTTCCTAACTATGGAGGCGGTACCAAGGACTGGGTCCAGACTAAGGTGTAAATGCATGCATGCTCCTAAAGCTCCGTCTAAGAGTGGGTTAACGGTTGAGACTAACAGCTGAGTGGCAAGCGGTCTCGCAGTCGAATTACTCCTACGATGGCCGCCGGTGTACCAACTCGTCACAAGGGTTCTTTAGTGGAAGAAAGTGCGGGTACGCATGAGCGTACCTCACGGATATTTTGGGGTGAAAATGCAAGAGGTTCCCAGGAGTGGGTGAAGTATGAATGGAATGCCAGTTTATATGTGCGCAAATAAGAGTGTAGTGACATGCTTTTCGTGGCACACAAACAAACACATATAATAAAGCAAAATAAATTAAGCATGCTAGTTGCAAATAATTGGAAACCTTTATGGTCAAAACCTTTATTGCTCCTCAGAGGAGTCGCCATGCTGTTGAACCCCAAAAATTACCCCGAAAATGATAAATTCCAGAATATCGACAGGATGGACTAACTCTTTTGGAGTTTTTTGGAGTCGCCACCCAATTTAAGGAAAACAGGGAACCGAATTAGCAAATGCGTGCAAAAACTCCATTTTTATAAAAAGACGGTCTTTCTTTCAGAGATTCTAAAGGTAAGAGGTTTTATTAATTTCGGAAGAAGGTTTTTAAGGCACTTCCAAAATTTCGTAAAATACGGTTAATCCGACAGGTTTCCAAATATTTACAAGTGCGCTTTTCTTTCGAAAGAATTATTTGAATAATAATAATACTAATAATAATAATAATAATAATAATAATAATAATAATAATAATAATAATAATAATAATAATAATAATGATGATAATGATAATGATAATGATAATGATAATGATAATGATAATGATAATGATAATAATAATAATAATAATAATAATAATAATCAATTAAATAAAAAAAGTTTATTTGCAAAATATATATTTTATTTGCACGGATTTGCTAAGACGACCCCAATTTGCAATAAATTGAATAACGACTTCACAATAAAAGACAATAAACATAAAGTAACACAAATAGCTCAAAAAATCAAATAATATTTACATAAATTGAATATTTTACACATGAAATGTCTAAATACAAATGGTACATTTATTGAAATAAGTAATCGAGTTAAAATGATAGAACCCGGGAATGTGATAAACTCGCGGGAGCCTTGAATTTCTAAAATTTCCAAAGGGCGTGGAAAATTTGAACCCGAGCTTGATCCCGACTCGACTCCAAGCCAATGCAGACCATCCCGATAGGTGAGTTTAGCTAACTCGATCCCAAATATTGATGTCCAATGTACCTCGCACAACAAACAAATGAAATTGGATTAGTACGATAATAAAGTGTAATAACTAATAAAATAATAATAATAAAGTAATAATAATAAAATATATAATAATAATAATAATAATAATAATAATAATAATAATAATAATAATAATAATAATAATAATAATGGGGTTTTGTTTTTTTGCAAAATTTAGGCTCAGGTTTGTATGACGCGTCGAATAGAGGCTCGGGATTTGGTACGGCTGCAAACACGGAGCCCGGGCCGGTTGCCATACCAAGTACCAAACCCACCACTCTATTCGACTTGCTTTGCATTAATTTCATACACTCATCATCGCCTTTTGCTTTAGGGACACGGGAACGGGACGGTTCAAGTGTAGTATCATGTTCAAATCGATCCCGAGGCCTCAATACGTGTATATGTATTTTTCATTGGCCATCGGTTCAATATCAGTCTATTGGTCTCAAATGAATTATTTTCATAGGCCTCAAAAAGTGTAACATTGTTCCGAATCAGTAGCAGCTCGCAGAAAACAATAAATTGAAATATGGGTCGCGCTCTTGCTTTCGAAACCAGAATACTCCATCCATTAAAAGCCTAGCCACATCAGAAATCAACACTACCCAACAAATGAATTAACAATCGGGCTTAATAACGGTCAAGGGATTCAACTGTGTTGAGAATCAACACCACGCAGCAAATAATTAAAGACCAGTCAAAAAAAAAGTCAAGCTATATCACCAAGTGCATAAAACTGAACTAATGAAAGACCACCACCGTTCAAAAGATCCAAGCGGATTCGATATCGGGAACTATATCAAGCTGACCCAACAGCCCAGATACGATGGAGATCAAATTATTTCACAGGTGATTGCTAGAACTAAACGCTACTATGAAAGCATCGCTTGTCAAATCAGATCGGAATACGGTGAGTCACTGACCGCAACGAGGCAGCGACAGAGCGGAGGAGTAACCACCAGCGAGCGAAGGGCGGCGTCACTTCTACTCCGGTGACGGGGACACAGAGAAGAGGCGGAGGAGCGACAACCAAACAACGTCACTACCACCCCACCCCACAAATCAGAGAAGAGAAATGGGAACATCTAATATTTTCCGATCAAAACCAACGATACCACCAAACTCGCCGTCAATCAACCATACCCCGATCCCTTTCCTCACTGGTTCTGTCTATGTTTCTGTGTGTGTGAGGATTGGAGAGGAAAAGTAGGGTGAGGGTATTGAGTGTGGGGCGTGTGGGAAATAAAATGTGTGGGGCTCATCATTAATAAAAAATAGGTGTAGGGTTTTTCAAATGGGCAAGTGACGGGTTCCCTTATTTCTGAATTGGGGTTTTGGTTTAATGGGGATTTTGCAAGGGTAGGTCAGATGTTAGGTTATGTAATGCAACTTTGGCCTCCTTTCATCAAATCCATTAATTTTATGAAATTAATTTTTCAAACATCTTTTTTAATATGCTTCTTAATTAAATAAACTTTGCAACTTAATATTAACTTAAATTCGGGACAAAATTAGGTGTCAACAATGATTTATTTTAATCAACCACTAGATAATGATATGTTAGAGGCACAATATCAAGATAACACCGAAGGGGTTAATTTAGATGATGAAACAAATACTAGTCAATTTCATAGTGAACCTGAAGAAACTGAATCTGAATTACAACCTATGCCTCCTAGTAGAGAACCAGTCAAACGAGCGGATAGATCTGATGTGTAGAAATTTATAACTAAAAATGTTCCGGCTCAAAGCACTAAATGTAATCTTTGTAAAAAAAATTTAGGAGTTTAAAACCGGCAAGCATCATGGTGGGACAGGGAAGTTGAGAACATACTTAGAAAACCACCATAAGGAAGAATGGAAAAGGAGGCCGGGTGGCATTCATGTAGTGAACAGAATGGCTCCATCTCAAGGTAGTGGAGTTAACAGGAAATTAATCCAGTGACGGGGGGCTTATGCATTATGATAATAAGAAAGATAGGGAACAAATGGCAAAAATGATTGCGGTAGAGTGTTTACTTTTTATATTTGCTTCTTGTACTGGTTTTGTTCGTAATATTCAAACCGTATATAATCCATCTTTTCAAGGGTTTTCAAAACTACGGTTAGAAGTGATATTATAAAATTTAAAAATGAATATAGACAATATTTACGATATATGTTTTTTCACTTTGATTATAGAGTTTGTACGACTACTGATTTGGGTCGTGGTGTTAATGGACATGATTATTTAACACTTACTTGACATTGGATAGATCCTAACTGGGTAATGCAAAAGAGAATTTTAGCATATAGCGTTGTTGATGATTCACATACGGGGACATTTATTACGAAAGAAATAAATGATATTTGTAAGGCGTATTTTATTAATGACAAAATTTTAAGTATAACTGTTGATAATGCTTCAAACAATGATTATGCTATTGATCAGTTAAAACCAAAGTTTAACTCCCCTTTTGAAGAATTGTTTCATGTTAGATGTGCGTGTCATATATATAATTTAGTTGTACTAGATGGCCTTAAGTTATTTGATCCTATTATTATGAAGGTCAAACGCGCAATTAGTTATATTTTTAAATCTAAAAAATTGGATAAATGGAGGGACTTTAAGGCAGAGTGTATAAAAGAAGGTTTGGAGCCTAGAAGAGTTCCTAAGGAAGTTTCAACTAGGTGGAACACTGTATATGATTCTTTGTCAGTTGCTTACAATTTACGAACGGCTATAACTAGCATGTTTAATGGTAAAGTGGCTGTAGAGTATCACCTTGATGAAGCTGATTGGAGCCTTTTTCACCATCTTCTTACATTTTTAGAAAAGTTTTTTCTTGCTACTAAAGAATTTTTCTGTCAATATTATCCTATAGTTACTGCCATGTTGCATTCTATAGCTGGAATAGCAGAATTATTTAATGAATATAAATTAGTGTCTGGTTATGAACAGGCAATTGCTTCTATGATTGAAAAATTTTAAAAATATTTTTTCCTATTCAACCACGTTATTACATTGCTTTTGTATTACATCCCTGTTTTAAACGGTTTATTACCGAAATGCTTATTAGAGAAATTTATCGGAGTTTGAAAATTACTGCTGATGAAACACCAAGTGTAGAACAAGCTTCTGCGCAGGTATTTCCAGATTGCCAATGGATTCACGAAAGATATAGGAGTGCAGCTGATAATGTTGTTCCAAGTCGAGCTGGTTCAAGTTCAATGCAGGCTAGTAAAAGAGTTGCAGCCAGATTGGAAAGTTTTTTCAGCCTTAATCAAAGGCTTTCTAGTAGGCACTCGAGTAGCAGAGGGTTCAACAAGCTTGATGTTTATTTACTTCATGGTTGCAAGAAAATTGAGGGTTTTGGAAGTGATCAACTACTTTAATTTTGGAAGGATCAACAAGCGCAATTTTCAGTTTTATCAAAAATGGCGCGGGATATTATAACAATTCAAGCATCACCAGTTGCTTCAGAAAACGCGTTTAGCCAAGGAAGATTACAAATTAGAGATCATAGACATTCATTGAAGGAAAAAGCAATGGAGACGGTCGTATTATTCAGAGATTGGATTAGATCGAAGCGAAGAAATTTTGGATTTCCTGAAGAAAATGAACAAGCAGATACAGCATATTCAACCGAAATCTTATCAGGTAGTGGAAGTGTGGAAAATAAAAATTATTATGAAGAAGATGAATCTTTGCCACCGGTTCCTCCTGAGTTGCTAGAAGAAATTATTCAGAAAATGAGAAGTTCTAATATAATAAGTAATTTTTACAATTTAATATCTATGTACTTTCCCAAAAAAATCAAAAATTAATCAATAAAATGTGTTACGTCTTGCTATAAAATTATCATTCTTTGTTATATTTTTACCTTTTAGTTCATTTATCCTTTGTTATATTTTTTATAATTTAATACTTAAATATTAAATACTAACTTACTATTTAGTATTTACTTTCAAAAAAATAACAAGTGCTATGCCTTGCTATTAAGTTATAATTGTTTGTTATATTTTCTCTTTTTGCAATTTAATTTAGCTATGCTAGTAAATACTTACATACTAAATATTAACTTACAATTTAGTATTTTAATTTTAAAAAAAATAAAAAGTGTTATGCCTTACTATTAAGTTATAATTGTTTGTTACAATTGCTTATTAATAAATAGTTTTGCAATTTTATTTAGCTATATTAGTAAAATAGTAAATACTCTAAATAATAAATATTAAATCTTAGCTTACTATATAGTATATAATATATATAATTATAAAAAAAATAGCAAATTATAGGCCTTGCAATTAATTATAGTTGTTTGTTATTTTTTCTTTAGCTATTTACTTAATTTAAAATTCAAAACTACTTAAAAGCAAAAAAACAAAAATAGCTAGAGACGTCCAAATCGGGCCGGATCAGACTGGAACTAGGCCTGTTCGGACTGGTTCAACCAAAAAAAATTCTGAATTATGAAAAATAGTCGTTGGCAACGGCCATAAACGGCTATTTTACCCTTGCCCAACCCATAAGCACCCCAACAGCCCCTCCCTCCCCCCTATTTTTTTCCTATAAATACTCCCATATTTCATCAAATTAATCACAATTCAATATTTTCTATCCGTTTCTCTCTAAAATTTCTATCAAAGGCTATTTTCTGAATTTTCTATCAAAATATCAGAAAATCAACCTACTCAAGCTCAAGGTGAAGCCCCAGCCTGACCAAGAGGTGTATCTGAAGTTTGAGAATTTGTCACGAAAAATCGTGATACTAACGCCGCTAAATGTAATCTTTGTCAGAAAGTTTAGATTCATCACACTGGAATACCTAATGGAGGGACTATGAAATTTAGGCAACACTTGGAAAGACAACATAGCAGAGAATGGGCTGCTCGGGCTGGGGGAATATATCTGCGTTGAATTGAGTCGTTGATGAAGGCATGAAATACTTGAGAAATTTCTATGATTTATGTATTTTTCTAGTTTCTACTTTCTAGTTTCCATTTTCTAGTTTGTCACTTTAATTATGTATTTCCAACTTAATGTATTTTCGTATTGTTCAATAAAATAATTTTGTGTTATTATTTTTATCTACAATAATTTTTTAATCTATTTTAAAAAAATAAAATAAAAATTAAACCGAACCGAACCGGTACCTGACCGTTTCATACTTGTCGGTGCCATTCTGACATGACATCGTTCAATTGCGCCGGTGGACCGGGTCGGCAAGGATCGGGAAACCGGTGGTCAATTTTTTTTAAGCCGGACCATTCCGAAGCCGGCAAGGCGCACCGGAACCAGGCCGGTAGACACCCTTACCTCAAACTAGAAGACAATATACTCAACTCCATAGTGCTCAAGATACCCGATGGCCTCAAGAAAGCGTTGTCATCTATCAAGAAACTTATGGGGCTTAAGCTTATTTGATGTATGACCATCGAACTTTAGAGGATCAAGTCGGGTAAAATAATGCAGCCTTGCTAGATCATCGACCTGATTTGCTACCTGGACTGACTGACCAGCCTGAACAACTGGAGGCATAACACCCACTGCCTTTGGAACATAACCACCTGGAGGATGAGCTGCTGGAGCTGCATCTGGAGCTGGAATAGGGGCTCCCTGAGCCTGAGCACAAATATCTACTGCAGCATGAGGAGTTGTCTGAGGAATAGAAGCATCTATGGCAGCCTGAGGAATGGAGGCCCCTGAGGCATCTGCGTCGCCAAGAATCTCGTAAAAGCATCATGAAGTGCGGGGGGAACGAATAAGCCTTGCTCCCCTTGCCTATGAGGAGCTGGCACTGGCGGAACCTCTACAACTGGATCAGCATGATGCACCATCCTCGCGGCCCGGGCAGCTCTACCTCTGCCTCGACCACGACCTCTACTGCGGTCAACACCTCCAACTCGAGGAGCAGCAGGCATAGCGTCTGTTGGTGGCTCCTCTGCCTCTCGACGAGAAGTCGCGTGCGTTCTCACCATTTAGTGCAAAAAAATTAATAATATTTAACTTTAGATAAGAATACTCACGCACGACGGAGAAAGAAAGAAAGGAAACTGCCTAAATACCACCGTAGCCTCTCGTAGATAGGTACAGACGTCTCCGCCCGATCAGCGAGACTCTATTGGACGCTCTCACAATATGGAAAGACTTTAAACCGAGCTCTGATACAAACTCTCACGACCCGGATTTTCGAGTAGGCCGTGCGGACACCTAACTACCTTCCTAGACCTATCGGGCGAACCCTATCAACTGAAGTAATATAAATGGAGTGGATCATCTTCCAAACAAAAATAAATGTAACTCCAACAACACATGATAACTCACAATGATGGAAACATATCAAATAGACATATATACAAGCTGTCTGAATAATACAGCTAACTACCCAAAATACATAGGTCTAGAGGTTTCCAGATCAGACATCTACGAGGTCCAAAATATATACTTCATCTGAAGGGAGCAAAACTAAGATACAACTATAAAAGCTATAGCTAGTGGCCTCAAAGAATAGGCTGGCTGATTCGACCCGGAATCCGGTTAGGCCGTGCGGACACCCGACATCCTCCCCAAGACCCGTCGGGCGAACCCATACCAATTAAATTAGGAAAATAAATATAATAATTTATAAATAAAGACAAGACTTAAAACAAAAACACAGACATACTGATACCTCTAAGTTGTACAAAAGAAACTACAGCTGACTACCCAACATACTAGGTTTAGGGCTATCCAGACGAGATATCTAAGAGTACAGAAGAAGACAAATGCCTCTTGAAGGGAGCGAAATGCAACTGAAATAATAAACATAAAACTGGTGGTCATCCTGAATAAAAGCTGGCTCACCCTGACAGCTGAAGTCGTCTTCACTCCTTCACAACATGGCGAATCCTGGAGCGAACCTGCCGAAATGAAATAGATAGCTAAAAACAGACAACAAACAAGGGCGGGTCAAAAGGACTCAATAAGTGGGGCAGACTAGCCAACTCAAAGAATAGGATAGCTAGCCAGGGAGAAAAAAAACAGATAAACCAAATTCCTCTTATTTAAATTATGGAAAGGCAGAGCCAGATAATAACTGGAAACACGTATGGAATCATTAATTCATTAACAACCAGGAACATAAGATAGCCAGAACATATAGGTATCCCGAACATATCAACAATAAAAAATACATCCTATTGCAGTGTGCAACCCAACTCATATATTCATCCTGTTGCGGCGTGCAACCCGATCCATATATTTGTATCGTCGCGGCGTGCAACCCGATCCATATATTCACACCGTCGCGGCGTGCAACCCGATCCATATGTTTATACCGTTGCGGCGTGCAACCCGATCCATATATTTATACCGTTGCGGCATGCAACCCAATCCCCGCAATCCAAAATACGAGCCAGAAATATATAAGCAAACTGAGATATATCCACGACATAGTATACATACCGCATATATAAAACACAACACGATACACACAATAGTCAATATGCGGTACAATGAGATGGGATGAATGCAGTACGATGCAATGCAGTCACATATGCCTGAAAACTATCTCCGGCGCGGGACTGTCATCATCTACCAGGAGATATATGCAATAATGACCCTTCACCGACTCGGGACTCTCATCGATTACCGGGAAGTATATGCAATGATGACCCTTCACCGGCTCGGGACTCTTATCGATTATCGGGAAGTATAGGCAATAATGATGCTTCACCGGCTCGGGACTCTCATCGATTACCGGGAAGTATATGCAATGATAACCCTTCACCGGTGCGGGACTCTCATCGCCAACCGGGAAGTATATGCAATAATGACCCTTCACCTGCTCGGGACTGTCATCGATTACCGGGAAGTATATCAACTCACGGCCAGAGTACAATATTCAGATCCTCAATGCAATACCAACAACAGGACATAACATATAATATACAATGTAAAGCGAAAGCTAAGGCATAATGAGTACGCCTATCGGCAGCTACACACGTAAGGAACACGTGGTAGAAAATCCACGAGGCCAGGTGCCTCCAACGAAATGGATATAAACACTTACCTCTTCCAAAAGTTAGCATTGCTAATCAACAACCGCTTTATCCTTTGGTGTCATTGAAAAACAATCCCACTCTATTCAATAAGCAGAAAAATATATCAAATTAGGCTAAAGGCTTCATTCCTCACATCTTAGGGCAATCCAGGTAGGAACCTGATACCCTATTCGCATACGCAATACACATGCCAGGTCTATGTGCAGGGTTTAAAGTCACATAACCAAACCCTAAATAAATTATATTTATATGTTTTCCAAAACTCACTGAGTACGAATATATGATCAATTCCATTATCGGGGTCCATTTAACCCTTTAAACAATTAATTGAACTTATAAAAATGATGTATAATATCCTAATTTTTACCGTTAAAATATATTCAAACACACGTAATAAACGCAAACAATGCATTAAGATCATTACCTGAATGTTTCGGGGTGAAAATTCTATATTTTCTCCGGCTCTTTTCTCATTTTCTGGCATTTTCTCCTTCACTTCGCCCTTTCTCTGTTTCGTTTTTGCTTCTGTATTTGATTCCTCCTTCTGTTCGTCATTAGCCTTAGCTAAGGACCATCCCCCACCGCCTTTTCATTATTTCTTTTCCTTTTCCTTTTTCCTTTTTCATTTTTTTTGTGACAAAAATTAAAACGGTACCCTACGATATTCGAAATAATTCCAACTTTTGCATAAAAATTATACAAAATATATGTAGCATACTCACTAAGACGAATCTCAAATCGGATTCACAAAACTCAAGATGCGAATTTAAATGAAAAAATATCAAATTATTTAACTTTCGGCATTTTAGCGGAAACTAGCCAAACAACCTCGAAATTCACTTTCAAAAGTTCACAAAATTCACAAATAATCATACGAACCTAATGGCGCTTTTGGAAATCAGAGCTCATTCGCCCAAACCGAGCTCGAAAATCTCTTTTTAATATTTATTGACAATAAAAACTGAAACCTTCTTCCGATGCCTACCAAACGAGGTCTGATTTAGCTCAAGTTTTACAGATAAGTCTCAATGGACCTTACGAATATTTTAACATTACTGGCACGTCAATCAGAGTCCTATCTTCCGAAACGACTAACTGAGGTTGTTTCATTCTCCTCCACTTAAACTCTCGTTCGTCCTTGAACGAGCCTAAGTCTAAAGAAAAATTCGCACAGATAACAAGAGAACTTGCACGACCTTCATGAGATACTCCACAACATTATTTCCTGATTACAGGATCAGAATTATAACACGCATATCAAACTTTTGGAATAAAATATATCTGGATAATATGATAACACCATTGTGATTTTGACTAAACTGACCTTCCCTCGATCACGAGAGGAGAGTTTTACTTTTTTGAAACAAGGATACATGGAGCTCTGGATAGATTAACATGACAAATTACCTCGTCGATATATTTTGCGATATAGAACAGGTCAATGAAACTAAGAATTAGCTTACGCTTCAGAAACGCCTCAGAGATTTAATATTAGGATTCGATATCAATTGGAGGAAGACTCCTCCACTTAGAGCATAAACTCATACAACTAATTTGAATAGAAATAGTCATCCTCGCACAACCTACTGGACTAGGGAAGACTTAGCTAAAAACAGAATGCGGCTCAGACTTGTGCTACCAAATTACCCTCTTGAGTTTCCAAACGACTGCAACTCTCGAGTTCACCTCTCCAAACCTTTGCAGCAAGCACCACCGCCCGATGGATCAACTCAGGGGTCAAATGACGTTTCTCATTACCCTTAGTAGCCTTAAAATACAACAATGTGCTTACCCCGCCACCTTGACACGCACTCTGGCTCAACACAGTGAACATCATAAGAGGCTACTGACCGCCTAAGCTCACCAGTGCCGAACAAAGAAGAGATGGCAACGGACTGAGGATAGAAATAATTAGAGCTTTAGGAAGCTCATCTTCTTATTTACTTGGCTCCCAAAGCTACACTACTTCCAATTCAGGCTAACAAAAGAATCGCAATTGAGGAGATAGACAATAAGCTTTATGGAACAACATCTATGTCAATTTAACTCTCATATAAGAAGGAAGCTCAGAAAATTTACCAGGAAACTTTTTTATACCGAGACAAACTTATAGAAGAACATGACTCTACCAGCGTCTCAACCAAGAGGAAGACACATAGATCAAATATTACTTACTTATCACTTTGCACTGGAAGAAACGATAACACTTTTTGATGGTGACGAATAAGAATCCCATCATCCTACCAACACTGAGTTCCAAAGAGAGGTAGACTGACTTGACATAATAATAGAAGGTGACACAACAAGATGCCAGGTAGACAATACCGACAGTCACTCCCAAATCTCTCATATTTAAACCAGATAAACTAGTAGGGTCTCAAAAATGCTAAGAATAAGTCATATCAGAAGCTCACCCCTCTACCGCAACCGATTCTTAATAGAAACGACATCCAAGGAAACCATCGAAACATGATAAGACACACCATTTCCACATTGACCGAAAGAATCAAATCTTACTCACATTTAAGAGAAGAAGAAATCTCAGGGTCTACTATATCGGATACCTCAGCGTCCCGCCAGACAAGCAGTTCATGGAACTGCCTCTGCAGCTGAGCTGAGCCACTACCCTGACAATCACTTTCTGAAGAACCACTGCCACCACACTCTCAACCTCTACTGGATGGTGGAATTTCATTTACTGATTGAGATCTAAATGAAATCCCTGCGACTGCGCAGGTGCCTGATGACAGGAGAAAGGACGGCTGCCTACTTGCCGGAGTAAAGGAAAACTCCTCAAAGGATAACCAGACTCACTACAATGATAACACATTTTCGACTAAAAATGGAAGCTGGAAAGATTGTTGATAGCGGTAAAGAGAAGACTGAATCTGATCTTGACGAGCTACTGGCGCACTCTAAGAATCACATGACACAAGCTGAGATAACCTGGAAGGTGACCTCCCTAAATAATCACAACTTTTACCTCCAAATGAGGTACAATGGTTGGCCACCAGGGCCACGGAATTTCTTGCTCTCCCACTCTAACTCTTCCCGCTCTAACTTATAGTATGCCTAATACCTTTGAGCAATATCAACAATGACATCAAATAAAGTCTCAACCTCAATTTTTCGAACCATCTGGGATCTCAAGAAAGGAGGAAGGTCATCAACAAATCTTTGAATCTCTCGAAAGGCTCATGGACTAGTTCTAATGCATATTCAGCCATTCTATAGAATTCAATCTCATATTCTGAAACACCAACAGGCTAACCGACAAGCTACCCTATCCAATCCACTCAAACTGGCAACATTTTTCATCTCGCTCGCTACTCGAAAGGAACTTTTCCACGAATCTAGAAGAAAAACCGAACCAAATTAGCTAATAAGAGAGCGGTCCACCAATTCAAGGCTGTACCCCTGAAACTGGAATGCAGAATAATCAACACCATTCCGCTCGATATATAATTAAGAGCCTGAAGGATACACTGACATCATTTTATTTTTAAAAAAAATTACACAGGGATTATCTGATGCATGGCTTGAGAATATCGGAAGGTTCAATTGGGTAAAATAATGCAGCCTTTTTCAGATACTCGGACCGAGCCATTAATCGGGCTAGCTAACCAGCCAGAATAACGAGAGGCACAACACATGCTGCCTCCGGAGCATACTTTACTGCGACAATATTAAGAACTGGAATAGAAGCTCCCTGAGACTGAACATCTGCATCTGCGGAAACCTGATAAGCTGCCTAACGAATAATAGGTTCTTGCGGTATTTGTGTCGCCAAGATTCTCGTAAAAGCACCGTAGAGAGCCAAGGGAACCACAAGGCCCTGCTCCATCGCAAGCTCGTACAGCTGGGACCTCCGTAACTAGATCGTAAGGACGGTTAAAACACTCAGGGCTTCGTTAGTGCTAACCCCAGCCTAGACTGCTTCGTCTTGAACTCATACCGTTTGCTGATTTGTGGAAGGAGGGTTCACAATTACCACGAAGGAATTAACGAATTAACGAAAATACTTTTGAATCCTAGACCGACGCACGATCAGAAATAAAGGAAGTGAAACTACCTAAATGCCATCATAGCGTCTCATAGATAGGTACGGATGTCTACGTACCCATCAGCGAGACTCTACTAGACACTGTCTTAGTCTGGATAGACTCTAAACCGGGGCTCTGATACCAACTTACACAACCCGGAATCCGGTTAGGCCGTGCGGGCACCCGACATCCTCCCCTAGACCCGTCGGGCGAACTCTTACCAATTAAATTAGGAAAATAAATATAACAATTCATAAATAAAGACAAGACTTAAAACAAAAACACAGACAAACAGATACCTCTAAGCTGTACAAAAGAAATTACAGTTGACTACCCAACATACTAGGTTTAGAGCTATCCAGACGATACATCTAAGAGTACAGAAGAAGACAAATACCTCTTGAAGGGAGGAAAATGCAACTGAAATAATAAACATAAAATTGGTGGTCATCCTGAATAAAAGCTGGCTCACCCTGACAGCTGAAGTCGTCTTCGCTCCTTCACAACATGGCGAATCCTGGAGCGAACCTGCCGAAACGAAATAGATAGCTAAAAACAGACAACAAACAAGGGCGGGTCAAAAGGACTCAATAAGTGGGGCAGACTAGCCACCTCAAAGAATAGGATAGCTAGCCAGGGAGAAAGAAACAGATAAACCAAATTCCTCTTATTTAAATTATGAAAAGGCAGAGCCAGATAATAACTGGAAACACGTATGGAATCATTAATTCATTAACAACCAGGAACATAAGATAGCCAGAACATATAGGTATCCCGAACATATCAACGATAAAAAATACATCCTATTGCGGCGTGCAACCTGACCCATATATTCATCCTGTTGCGGCGTGCAACCCGATCCATATATTCGTACCGTCGTGGCGTGCAACCAGATCCATATATTTATACCATTGCAGCGTGCAACCCGATCCATATATTTATACCGTTGCGGCGTGCAACCCGATCCCCGCAACCCAAAATACGAGCCAGAAATATATAGGCAAACTGAGATATGTCCACGACATGGTATACATACCGCATATATAAAACACAACACAATACACACAATAGTCAATATGCGGTACAATGAGATGGAATGAATGCAGTACGATGCAATGTAGTCACATATGCCTGAAACCTATCTCCGGCGCGGGACTCTCATCGTCTACCAGGAGATATATGCAATAATGACCCTTCACCGACTCGGGACTCTCATCGATTACCGGGAAGTATATGCAATTATGACCCTTCACCGGCTCGGGACTCTCATCGATTATCGGGAAGTATAGGCAATAATGACCCTTCACCGGCTCGGGACTCTCATCGATTATCGGGAAGTATATGCAATGATAACCCTTCACCGGTGCGGGACTCTCATCGCCAACCGGGAAGTATATGCAATAATGACCTTTCACCGGCTCGGGACTCTCATCGATTATCGGGAAGTATATGTAATAATGACCCTTCACCGGTGTGGGACTCTCATCGCCAACCGGGAAGTATATGTCAACTCACGGCCAGAGTACAATATTCAGATCCTCAATTCAATACCAACAACAGGACATAACATATAATATACAATGTAAATCCAAAGCTAAGGCATAATGAGTACGCCTATCGGCAGCTACACACGTAAGGAACACGTGGTAGAAAATCCACGAGGCCAGGTGCCTCCAAAAAAATGGATATAAACAGTTACCTCTTCCAAAGATTAGCATTGCTAATCAACAACCACTTTATCCTTTGGTTTCATTGCCTAACGATCCCACTTTATTCAATAAGCAGAAAAATATATCAAATTAGGCTACAGGCTTCATTCCTCACATCTTAGGGCAATCAAGGTAGGAACCTGATACCCTATTCGCATATGCAATACGCAGGCCAGGCCTATGTACAGGGTTTAAGGTCACATAACCAAACCCTAAATAAATTATATTTATATGTTGCACATAACTCACTGAGTACGAATATATAATCAATTCCATTATCAGGGTCCATTTATACCTTTAAACTATTAATTGAACTTATAAAAACGATGTCTAATATCCCAATTTTTACCGTTAAAATATATTCAAACACACGTAATAAACTCAAACAATGCATTAAGATCATTACCTGAATGTTTCGGGGTGAAAATTTTATCTTTTCTCCGGCTCTTTTCTCATTTTCTGGCATTTTTTCTTTCACTTCGCCCTTTCTCTGTTTCATTTTTGCTTCTGTATTTGATTCATCCTTCTGTTCGTCCTTAGCTAAGGCTAAGGACCATCCCCCACCGCCTTTTCATTTATTTCTTTTACTTTTCCTTTTTCCTTTTTCATTTTCTTTTATTTTCTTTTCTTTTTGTGACAAAAATTAAAACGGTATCCTACGATATTCGAAATAATTCCAACTTTTGCATACAAATTATACAAAATATATGTAGCATACTCGCTAAGACGAATCTCAAATTGGATTCCCAAAACTCAAGATGCGAATTTAAATGAAAAAATATCAAATTATTTAACTTTTGGCATTTTAGCGGAAACTAGCCGAACAACCTCGAAATTCACTTTCGAAAGTTCAAAAAAGTCATAAATAATCATACGAACCTAACGGCACTTTCGGATTTCGAATCGGAGCTAATTCGCCAATACCGAGCTCGAAAATCTCTTTTTAATATTTATCGACACTAAAAACTGAAACCTTCTTCCGATGCCTACTAAACGAGGTCTGATTTAGCTCAAATTTTACAGATAAGTCTCAATGGAACTTACGAATATTTTATAATTATTGGCACGTCAATCAGAGTCCTATGTTCCGAAACGACTAACCGAGGTCGTTTCACTGGCTCACCAGAGACAGCTGAATACGTCCTGCTCCTCACTCACGATACGTGCTGAGTCCTGGAGTAGAATCTGCCGAAACAAAAAGACAACAAAAGAAACAAATAGGGAGTGAGTCACATGTGCCCCTAATCCCATCCCGAAGTGGAATACTCCTGCATTCGAGGGGAATACAATCTAATAACTAAGTGTGTGACACCCCAGCTAAGGGTTAAGTATCACACATCGACATAACACATGAGTGATCGTGGGTATATAAGTTAATTGGCCTTAGACCCTGGAGACGCATTTTAGAGCCGTGCAGGCCTAGGTCCAAAATGGATAATATCACTAGCGGGCTGGGCTGTTACATATGTTATAAGAGCCACTCCGTGTCAGCCTTGTCGATGTGGAACTGAGTCTAGGCGAATCCCGGGTACGCGGGACAAATCTCAGCAAGGACGCTGAGTCCATAAGAGGGGGTGTATGTGACACCCCAGCTAAGGATTAAGTATCCCATATCGGCATAACACATGAGTGATCCTGGGTATTTAAATACACGTGCCTTCCCTAGCAACACGTTTTAAACCCATGCAGGCCTAGGCCTAAAGCGAACAATATCACTGCCGAGATGGGCTGTTACAAAGTGGAGTGTAATATTCTTGCTCCTGAGGCGGAATACTCCTGCATCCGATATAATCTAAAGCTGAGGCGGGATACTCCTGCACTCAATATATGACAAAGCAGCCCATAACCAGAAAGCATAACATATATGAATGTGTTTTAAGGCCGTAAAGCAGTAAGTACGCCCTGTCGGCAACTATTCACGTAAAGCACGCGTGAATAGAATATCCATAAGGACAAAGGCCATAAAAAAATAGATACTGTGACTTACCTTTGTTTGAAGAAGCAACCCACTGCTCAACAACCACTTTTCCATGTCCAATCTCCTCCAAACGTTCTCACTCTATCAAAGGAACAAAATACAATCAATACCATAGCTAATAGTTAATCATTCCAAACCTTAAGCTAAAACAGTTAATGTATCAACTTAATAGTCAACTGCGAGTCTACATGTCCAAACCCCAAATTGTGCTCACAATCGCATTACCCGTAACCACACAGGTCTAAATACATGTCAAAATTTCCTTTTTGATACAATTTAGACCTCCAACTAACCAAATTAGTGTTATAGGGTTTAAGCCTAAAATTCCCAAATTTCTAACATGAAATCTCATAATTCATACAAGATTTAACCATTAAAATCATGTAATCCCAAGTCAAACTAGATATAAAAGTGTATAGCTTCTATAATAGGATCAACATTCAAAGAATAAGAATCTTAATATAAAACTAAGTATCTTAGTTACTTACTGTTTAGTGGTACCAAGAAAATCAACTCATTTACGAGTATGTTAGCTTCTAGTTTAGTTGAGCTTTAGTTTTCTATATCTAGCTTTGATTAGTGACGGTGGGATAGTAAAATATGTTAATGTGCAACAAGAATGTGCTTTGGGCAAAGCAACACCAAAATCATTACGTAAGATGCTTATCTAATTAGAAGTGGCGGTGGGATTATCTTTTAGGTAGATTACTCTTAGAAGTTGTATTCTTAAATAGGAAATATTATTTGAAAACTTGCTATAGTAACGAAAATTAAAACGGATCCCTACGAAGCTCGGAATGAACTCAATTTTTCTCAAGCAAGTTATAAAACACTTATGTAATGTACTCGCGAAGACGGATCTCGAGCGGATCCACGAAACACAAGATGCGAATTAAACAGAAAGAGATCAAATTATTAATTTTCGGCACTTTAGCGGAAACTATCTGAACGATTTCGGGATTTACTTTTGAAAGTTCACACATGTCGAAAATGACAATACAAATCTATCCAGATTTTTTGATTTTGAATCGGAGCTCATTCGCCCAAATCGAGCTCGAAAACCTCTTTTAAGATTTACCGACAACGAAAACTGAAACTTTCTTCTGATACCTACCAAACGAGGTCCGATTTAGATCAAATTTGCATACAGGTCCAAATAGACATTACAGATCTTTTAAGACTATCGGCACGTTAATCAGAGTCCTAACTCTAGAAACGACTACATAAGGTTATTTTAGTGAAGCAAATGGGAAAAGAGGTTAGAGACAACAAAGGTGAGAGCGAGAGTGGAGGTAAAATTCCATTAGTGAAATTGTGAACAGTGAGAGTGTGAATGAATCAGAGAGTCAAAATATGGGGAATAATGGAAAGAGAAAGAGTGATGGTGAGGGGAAAGAGGTGAAAGGAAGAGAATTGAGCTTATTCGTAAAAGCCAAGGATTGTGAGAGAATACTTAGAGGGGCAATACCTCTTGTGATATAATTGTATAGGGAGTCTTATTTGAATACTAATGAACTATCTCATTTTTTGTCTAGTGTTTTGAAATCTTTATTGCAGGATTGTGAGGATGTTTTTCTCGATGAGCTACCTAGAGGGTTGCCAGCTTTTAGAGGGATTGAGCACCAAATTGGTTTTGTGTTTGGATCTCAAATTCCAAATAAACCATCTTGTAAAAGCAATCCTAAAGAAACAAAAGAGCTTCAAAGGAAAGTGGAGGAGTTGCTTAATAAGAGGGTTTTAAGGGAGAGCATGGTGCTTGTGCGGTGCCAGTAATTTTGATACCAAAGAAGGATGGGACTTGGGGATATGCGTTGATTGCAGAGCAATCAATAAAATTATGGTAAAGTATCGTTTTCTCATTCCTAGGTGAAACGACCTCGGTCAGTCGTTTCGGAAGTTAGGACTCCGATTGGCGTGCCGATAATTTTAAAATATTCGTAAGGTCTATTAAGAGCTTTCTGTAAAATTTGAGCTAAATCATACCTCGTTTGGTCCGTATCGGAAGAAGGTTTCAGTTTTTATTGTCGATAAATATTAAAAATAGATTTTCGAGCTCGGTTTTGGTGAATGAGCTCCGATTCGAAATCCGAAAGCGCCGTTAGGTTCGTATGATTATTTGTGATTTTTGTGAACTTTCGAAAGTAAATTATGAGGTTGTTCGGCTAGTTTCCGCTAAAATGCCGAAAGTTAAATAATTTGACATTTTTCTATTTAAATTCACAACTTGAGTTTCGGGAACCCGATTTGAGATCCTCCTTAGCGAGTATGCTACATATATTTTGTATAACTTGTATACAAAAGTTGGAATTATTTCAAATATCATGGGGTACCATTTTAATTTTTGTCGCGAAAAGAAAAGTAAAAGAAATAAAAGAAAAAGAAAATGAAAAGAAAGAAAGAAAATGCAAAAGTTGGGCGGTGGCCCTCATCTTAAAAGAGAGGAACAAAAAGAGAATGGAAAACAGAACAAAAAGGGGGAAATGAAACGCAGTAAGAAAATATGCCAGAAAATTCGAAAAGAGCCGGAGAAAAGATAGAATTTTCACCCCGAAACATTCAGGTAATGATCTTAATGCATTATTTTAGTTTATTACGTGTATTTGAATAAATTTTGACGGTAAAAATTGGGATATTAGACATCGTTTTAATAAGTTCAATTAGTAGTTTAAAGGGTCAAATGGACCCCGATAATGGAATTGATTATATATTCGTACTCAATGAGTTATGGGCAACGTATAAATATAATTTATTTAGGGTTTGGTTATGTGACCTTAAACCATGTACATAGGACTGGCCTGCGTATTGCATATGTGAATAGCGTATCAGGTTCCTAACCAGATTGCCCTAAGATGTAAGGAATAAAGCCTTTAGCCTAATTTGATATATTTTTCTGCTTATTGAATAGAGTGGGATCGTTTGGCAATGAAACCAAAGGATAAAGAGTTTGTTGATTAGAAGTGCTAACTTTTGGAAGAGGTAACTGTTTATATCTATTTCTTTGGAGGCACTTGGCCTCGTGGATTTTCTACCACGTATTTCTTACGTGTGTAGCTGCCGATAGACGTACTCCTTACGCCTTAGATTTGGACTTACATTGTATATCATATGTTACGTCCTATCGTTGGTATTGCATTGAGGATCTGAGCATTGTACTCTGGCTGTGAGTTGGCATCTACTTCCCGGCTATCAAAGTGGGTCTCGCGCCGGTGAAGGGTTATTATTGCATCACATTGCATTCATATGCATTATATGCCATTCATATGCATTACATTGCATATCATATTGGGTTCAGGAGTATTCCACCCCAGGAGTAGGAGGATTCCGCTCCATTCTATCATATTGAGGGTAGGAGGATTCCGCCCCAGCAGAGTGCAGGAGTATTCCGCCTCTGGATTACATTTTATCGGGTGAAGGAGGATTCCGTCCCAAAAGAGTGCAGGAGTATTCCTCCTCTGGTTTACATTTTATCGGGTGCAGGAGTATTTCGCCCAAGGAGAGTACATGAGTATTCCGCCTCTAGTTTATATTATATCGGGTGCAGGAGTATTCCGCCCCAGGAGCAGGAGTATTCCGCTCTAGTTTGTTATCAGATTGGATTCCTCTCGAATGCAGGAGTATTCCGCTTCGGGATGGGATTACGGGCACATGTGACCCTTTGCATCATATTTTATTTCATTTCATTTCATCTCACTTCATTTCATTTCATCTCAATTCATACCATTGTGTAGACTTGCGGTACATGACTACTGTTCTGCTTATATGTGCATTGCTTATTTGTTGATATGTTTCTGGCACGCATCCTTGGTTGAATTTACAAGTTTCTTACGTGTTTCCGGTTGTTATCTGGCTCTGCCTTTTTATAATTTAACTAAAAGGAATTTGATCTATCTGTTTCTTTACTCCCTAGCTAGCTATCCTATTCTTTGAGGTGACTAGTCTGCCCCACTTATTGAGTCCTTTTGACTCACCCTTATTTGTTGTTTGTTTCTTTTCTATCTATTTCGTTTCGGCAGGTTCGCTCCAGGATTGAGTTCGCCACGTTGTGAAGGAGCGAAGACGACTTTAGCTGTCAGGGTGAGCCAGCTTTTATTCCGGATGGCCACCTATTTATTGTTTATTATTTAAGTTGTATTTTGCTCCCCCTCAGGAGGTATCTGTCTTCTTTTGTACTCTTAGATGTCTAGTCTGGATAGCCCTAAACCTAGTATGTTGGGTAGTCAGCAGTAATTTTTTCTACAGCTTAGGGGTATCAGTATGTCTGTGTTTTTTTAAAAGTCTTGTCCTTATTTTTGAATTGTTATATTTATTTTCCTAATTTAGTTGGTAAGGGTTCGTCCGACGGGTCTAGGGGAGGATGTCGGGTGCCCGCACAGCCTAATCGGATTCCGGGTCGTGTCAATTGGTATCAGAGCCCGGTTTAGAGTCTATCCAGACTAAGACAGTGTCTAATAGAGTCTCGCTGATGGGTATGTAGACGGCCGTACGTATCTACGAGAGGCTATGATGGCATTTAGGAAGTTTTCCTTCCCTTTTTTATGATCGTGCATCGGTCTAGGATGTATAATTATTTTCGTTAATTCCTTCGTGGTAATTGTGAACCCTCGTGCGACAAATCAGCAAACAGTATGAGTTCAAGACGAAGCAGTCTAGCCTGGGGCTAGCACTAACGAAGCCCCGAGAGTTTTTTATCGTGCTGAAGATCTAGTTACGGAGGTCCCAGCTGTACGAGCTCGCGATGGGCAAGAGAGTAGGGCCTTGTGGTTCCCTTGGCTCTCTACGATGCTTTACGAGAATCTTGGTGACGCAGATACCGCAAAAACCTATTATTCGCTAGACAGCTTATCAAGATGCCGCAGATGCAGATGTTCTGTCTCAGGGAGCTCCTATTCTAGTCTTAATATTGTTGCAGTAAATTATGTTCCGGGGGCAGCATGTGTTGTGCCTCTAGTTATTCTGGCTATTTAGCTAGCCCGAGTAATGGCTCGGTCCGAGTATCTGAAAATGCTGCATTATTTTACCCAATTGAACCTTCCGATAATCTTAAGCCATGCATCAGATAATCCCTGCGTAAAATTTTAAAATACAATGATGTCAGCATATCCTTCAGGCTCTTGATTATATCGAGCGGTATGGTGTTGATTATTCTGCTTTCCAGTTTCAAGGTCCAGTCCTGGATTGATGGACCGCTCTCTTATTAGCTAACTTGGTTCAATTTTTCTTCTAGATTCGTGGAAAAGTTCCTTTCGAGTAGCGAGCGAGATGAAAAGTATTGCCAGTTTTGAGTGGATTGGACAGGGTAGCCTGTCGGATAGTCTGTTGGTGTTTCAGAATATAAGATTGAATTCTATAAAATGGCTGAATATGCATTTGAACTAGTCCATGAGCCTTTCGAGAGATTCAAAGATTTATTGATGACCTTTCTTTTTCCTTGAGATCCCAGATGGCTCGAGAGATTGAGGTCGGGATTTCATTTGATATTGTTGTTGATATTGCCCGAAGGTACGAGGCATACCATAAGTTAGAGTGGGAAGAGTTAGAGCGGGAGAGCAAGAGATCTCGTGGCCCTAGTGGGCAACCATGGTACCTCATTTGGAGGTAAGAGTTCTGATTATTTTGGGAGGTCACCTTCCAGGTTATCTCAGCTTGCGTCGCGTGATTCTTAGAGTGCGCCAGTAGCTCGTCAAGATCAGATTCAATCTTCTCTTTACAGCTATCAACAATCTTTCCAGCTTCCATTTTTAGTCGAAAAAGGTGTTATCATTGTCGTGAGTCTGATTATCCTTTGAGGAGTTTTCCTGTTATCATTGTCGTGAGTCTTGCTATCCTTTGAGAAGTTTTCCCTTACTCCGACAAGTAGGCAGTCGTCTTTTCTCTCGTCATCAGGCATCTGCGCAGTCGCAGGGGATTTCTTTTAGATCTTAATCAGCCAGCAAAATGCCACTATCCAGTAGAGGTCGAGAGCGTGATGGCAGTGGTTCTTCAGAAGGTGATTATCAGGGTAATGGCTCAGCTCAGCTACAGAGGCAGTCCTATGAACTGCCAATCTGGCAGGATGCTGAGGTATCCGATGTAGTACACCCATGTATTTCTTCTTCCATCATATGTGAGTAAGATTTGATTCTTCCGATCGGTCTGGACTTTGTTTATCTTACCATGGTTTCATTGGATGTTGTTTCAATTAAGAATCGGTTGCGGTAGAGGGGTGAGCTTCTGGTATGTATTCCTGGCATTTATGAGACCCTACTAGTTTTCTGGTGTAAATGTGAGAGATTTGGGAGTGAGTGGCGGCATTGTCTGCTTGGCATCTTGTTGTGCCACCTTCTGTTGTTATGTCAAGTCAGCCTATCTCTCATTGGAATTTCGTGTCGGTAGGATGATGGGATTCTTGTTCATCACCGTCAGAAAGTGTTATCATTTCTTCCGATGCAAAATGATTAGTAAGTAATATTCGATCTGCGTATCTCCTCTTGGTTCAAAATGCTAGTAAAGTCATGTTATCCCATGAGATTATCTGGGTTATAAAAAGGGTTTTAGTAAATTGTCAAAGTTTTCTTTTTATAGGAAGGTTAAATTGACATAGATTTTGTTCCATAAGGCTCATTTAATGTCTATTTCTTCAATTGCGATTCTTCGGTTAGCCTGACTTGTAAGTAGTCTAGCTCTAGTAGCTAAATAAATAAGAAGAAGAGCTTCCTAAAGCTCTAATTATTTCTATCCTCAGTCTGTAGCCATCTCTTCTTTGTTTGGCACTGGTGAACTTAGGCGGTCAGTATCCTATTGTGATGTTCCCTATGTTGAGCTAGAGTGCGTGCCAAGGTAGCCGGGTAAGCACATTGTCGTTTTCAAGGCTACTAAGGGTAATGAGAGACGTCATTTGACCTTTGATTTGATCCATCAGGCGGTGGTGCTTATAGAAATATATGGAGTTGTGACTCGAGAGTTGCAGCTGTTTGGCAACTCGAAAGGGTCGTTGGTAGCTTAGGTTTTCCTACGTTCAGCTTTTAACAAAATCTTCTTTAGTCCAGCAGACTTTGCGGGGGTGGGTATTCATATTCAAATAGCTGCATGAGTTTGTGCTTTAAGTGGAGGAGTTTTCCTCCAAATACTGAATGGTAATACTAAATCTCCAAGGGCGTTGATACCACTTTTGTTACGACCCAACCTACGGCCACGACAGAAACCTACAATGAGTGTTGATCATTGCTAAACCCACTGATAATCTATTAATAATAGAGATAAGCTGGCAACCTAATCATATATACGTACCTATCTGCTGAAAGTATAAAGACTGGAAAGATGACACGACTTTAACTTGCTGGCAATTAGAACACTGAGCCACAAATTCTGCTATGTCACACTTCATTCCATCCCACCAATAAATTTGCTTAAGATTATGGTACATCTTAGTCGAACCTGGATGAACACTGTATTTGGAATAATATGCCTCTATCATAATCTGTCCACGTAAATCTGCAACATCAGGGACACAAAGTCTATCTTTATACATGAGAACACCCGTCAGTAGTAACCCTGTATGGTGACTCCGATTTTCTTCTGGCTATCTGTCTGTATTTAACTAGAACTGGATCCTCATACTGATGTTGTTTTACTTCATGAAAATTTAGAGTTAAAGGTCTAGTGCAGCTTATCGTCCATCCATCACTAGCATATCTTCTTCACACCTCAACTCTTTGAGAAGTTATTTTAGCGTTATAAGTGCACATATAATCAACTCTGTTGCTAGTATTCTGCCTCAGCTCATGGTCCAACTACATGTCTCTTTTATTTTCACTTTTTCAAGACATAATATTTCCAATTCAAAGACAATATCCTGAAGTAGATGTTCAGTCTGAAGATCATTTCTGGCCTGCATCATACTATCCAGTAGTATTTGCATGATCCTTATCCTTATATGATAGACCCTGTTCAGATGAACCTTTGACATACATTAAGATATCAGTTACTACATTCCCACAAGGAGCTTGCGGAATAACATTAACATCAACTGAGATGCTGCATAGTGCGTTCGTAAAAAAAATAATATAGCGTGTATCAAATCTTCTATAGTGTGTAATGACAAGGTACTTCAAAAGCTCCCCTATTACATCAAGCGTGAGCTAATTCTAAGTTCCATCGACATGTTCTATATCGAAAGGTATATCGAAGAGGTGATTATCGACTGAATCATGTTAACCCATTCAAATTTCCGTGTATCTTTGCTTCGAAAATGTAGAATTCTCTTCTCGTAATCGAGGAAGGATCAGCTTAGTCAGAATAAGCTGTGCAATGGTATTATCATATTATCCAGATATATTTTGTTCCAAAAGTTCGGTATACGTGTTATAATTCTGATCCTATAATTAGGAAATAATGCCCGTGGAGTAGCTCATGAAGGTCGTGCAAGTTCTTTGTTATCTGTGCGAATTTTTCTTTAGATTTAGGCTCGTTCGAGGACGAACGAGAGTATAAGTGGAGGAGAATGAAACGACCTCGGTCAGTCATTTCGGAAGTTAGGACTCCGATTGGCGTACTGATAATTTTAAAATATTCGTAAGGTCCATTAGGAGCTGTCTGTAAAATTGAGCTAAATCATACCTCATTTGGTACGTATCGGAAGAAAGTTTCAGTTTTTGTTATCGATAAATATTAAAAATAGATTTTCGAGCTCGGTTTTGGTGAATGAGCTCCGATTCAAAATCCGAAAGCGCGTTAGGTTCGTATGATTATTTGTGATTTTTGTGAACTTTCGAAAGTGAATTTCGAGGTTGTTCGGCTAGTTTCCGCTAAAATGCCGAAAGTTAAATAATTTGATATTTTTCTATTTAAATTCACAACTTGAGTTTCGGGAACCCGATTTGAGATCCGCCTTAGCGAGTATGCTACATATATTTTGTATAACTTGTATGCAAAAGTTGGAATTATTTCAAATATCGTGGGGTACCATTTTAATTTTGTCGCGAAAAGAAAAGTAAAAGAAATAAAAGAAAAAGAAAATGAAAAGAAAGAAAGAAAATGCAAAAGTTGGGCGGTGGCCCTCATCTTAAAAGAGAGGAACAAACAGAGAATGGAAAACATAACAAAAAGGGGGAAATGAAACGCAGTAAGAGAAAATGCCAGAAAATTCGAAAAGAGCCGGAGAAAAGATAGAATTTTCACCCCGAAACATTCAGGTAATGAGCTTAATTCATTATTTTAGTTTATTACGTGTGTTTGAATATATTTTGACGGTAAAAATTGGGATATTAGACATCGTTTTAATAAGTTCAATTAGTAGTTTTAAGGGTCAAATGGACCCCGATCATGGAATTGATTATATATTCGTACTCAGTGAGTCATGGGCAACATATAAATGTAATTTATTTAGGGTTTGGTTATGTGACCTTAAACCCTGTACATAGGCCCGGCCTGCGTATTGCGTATGCAAATAGGGTATCAGGTTCCTAACCGGATTGCCCTAAGATATAAGGAATAAAGCCTTTATCCTAATTTGATATATTTTTCTGCTTATTGAATAGAGTGGGATCGTTTGGCAGTGAAACCAAAGGATAAAGCGTTTGTTGATTAGCATGCTAACTTTTGGAAGAGGTAACTGTTTATATCTATTTCTTTGGAGGCACTTGGCCTCAAGGATTTTCTATCACGTGTTCCTTACGTGTGTAGCTGCCGATAGGCGTACTCCTTACGCCTTAGCTTTGGACTTACATTGTATATTATATGTTATGTCCTGTTGTTGGTATTGCATTGAGGATCTGAGCATTGTACTCTGGCTGTGAGTTGGCATCTACTTCCCGGCTGTCAATGAGAGTTCCGCGCCGGTGAAGGGTTATTATTGCATCACATTGCATTCATATGCATTATATGTCATTCATATGCATTACATTGCATTTCATATTGGGTGCAGGAGTATTCCGCCCCAGGAGCAGGAGGATTCCGCTCCATTGTATCATATTGAGGGTAGGAGGATTCCGCCCCAGGAGAGTGCAGGAGTATTCCACCTCTGGTTTACATTTTATCGGGTGCAGGAGGATTCCGTCCCAGGAGAGTACATGAGTATTCCGCCTCTAGTTTATATTATATCGGGTGCAGGAGTATTCCACCCCAGGAGCAGGAGTATTCCGCTCCAGTTGGTTATCAGATTGGATTCCCCTAGAATGCAGGAGTATTCCGCTTCGGGATGGGATTACGGGCACATGTGACCCTTTGCATCATATTTCATGTCATTTCATTTCATCTCACTTCATTTCATTTCATCTCAATTCATACCATTGTGTAGACTTGCGGTACATGACTACTGTTCTGCTTATATGTGCATTGCTTATTTGTTGATATGTTTCTGGCACGCATCCTTGGTTGAATTTATAAGTTTCTTACGTGTTTTCGGTTGTTATCTGGCTCTGCCTTTTTATAATTTAAATAAAAGGAATTTGGTCTATCTGTTTCTTTTCTCCCTGGCTAGCTATCCTATTCTTTGAGGTGCCTTGTCTGCCCCACTTATTGAGTCCTTTTGACTCATCCTTGTTTGTTGTTTGTTTCTTGTCTATCTATTTCGTTTCGGCAGGTTCGCTCCAGGATTGAGTTCGCCACATTGTGAAGGAGCGAAGACGACTTTAGCTGTCAGGGTGAGCCAGCTTTTATTCCGGATGTCCACTTGTTTATTGTTTATTATTTCAGTTGCATTTTGCTCTCCCTCAGGAGGTATCTGTCTTCTTTTGTACTCTTAGATGTCTAGTCTGGATAGCCCTAAACCTAGTATGTTGGGTAGTCAGCTGTAATTTTTTGTACAACTTAGGGGTATCAGTATGTCTGTGTTTTTTTTAAAAGTCTTGTCCTTATTTTTGAATTGTTATATTTATTTTCCTAATTTAGTTGGTAATGATTCGCACGACGGGTCTAGGGGAGGATGTCGGGTGCCCGCACGGTCTAACCGGATTCCGGGTCGTGTCACTAGGCTAGATGATATGTTGGATGAGTTGCATGGAGCCAAAGAGTTTTCAAAAATTAATTTGAGAAGTGGTTACCACCAAATTCATATGAACCAAGGTGATGAGTGGAAAACTGTTTTAAAAACTAAACATGGCTTGTATGAGTGGTTAGCCATGCTTTTTAGGTTAACTAATGCACCCAGTACTTTTATGTGTTTGATAGATTATGTTCTGAAGCCATTTCACGGTAAATTTGTTGTTGTCTATTTTGATGATATACTTATTTACATTCATTCTTTAGATTATCATCCCATGCATGTTCGAAATGTTCTTGATGTGCTTAGTGGAGAAAATCTCTATGCGAATCTTAAGAAATGTGATTTCTATTTTGAAAAAAAGTTGTTTTCTTAGGGTTTTTTTTTTTTTTTTTGAGTGGGAAGGGTGTAGACATTGATGAAAATAAAGTGAAAGCTATTAGAGAGTGGCATGTGTCTAAGAGTGTGTCTGATTTTAGAAGTTTCCATGGCTTGGCTAGTTTCTATAGGCAATTTTCCAAGGGGTTTAATACCATTATTGCTCCTTTGACATCTATCATTCGGAAAGATAAGGGATTTGAGTGGGGGAAAGACCAAGAGAGTGCTTTTGAGTTATTAAAAGAAAGGCTTAGTTTCGCTCCTTTGTTACAGTTACTTAATTTTAGTTAGATTTTCGAGGTTGAGTGTGATGCTTCTGGTGTAGGTATAGGTGCAATTTTAATGGAAGATCAAAAACCCATTACTTACTTCAGTGAGAAATTGTATGGAGAAATCTTAAATTATTCTACTTATGATAAGGAACTGTATGCATTGGTTAGAGCTTTAGCTAATTAGTAACATTACATTTGGGTTAATAAAAAAATTACCATTGGCCTAAGGAGTTTGTTATTAGAACTGATCACGAGAGGCTTAAATTTGTAAAAATTCAGTCCAAATAGAAGGCATGCTTAGTGGATAGATTTTATTGAAACTTTTCCTTTTGTTATCCACTATAAGCAAGGTAAATATAATGCTATTGCTGACGCACTTTCTCGCATGCATGTTTTGATGAATGTACTAACTACTAACTTGATGAATCTCGATCATATCAAGCAATTGTATGATAATGACCCCAACTTTGGTAGTCAGAACAAAGAATGTGAATCTGGTAAACTTGAGGGCTTCAGACGTGATGATGGGTACTTATTTCGGAAAGGTAAGTTGTGTGTTCCTCGTGGCTCTTTTAGAGAACTTTTTGTTAAGGATCCTATAGTGGTGGTTTAATGGGGAACTTTGGTGTGGCTAAGACGCTAAAATGTCTCAAGGAAAAAATTTATTGGCCTCACATGAAGCGACATGTGGGTCGCATTTGTGGTATGTGTCTAGATTTCCTTCGGGCAAAGTCTAAGGTTAAACCACATGGATTATATACTCCTTTGCCTCTTCCTGAGGGTCCTTGGTTAGATATCTATATGGATATTGTTTTGGGTTTGCCTAGGACTAGTAGGGGTCAAGATTCTATATTTGTTGTGGTTGATTGATTTTCTAAGATGACACATTTTATTCCTTGTCATAAGAAAGATGATGTTTCAAAATTAGATAGGTTATTTGAGAGAGATGTGATGAGACTACGTGGGGTGCCGAGGTCAATTGTGAGTGATAGGGATGTGAAATTTGTGAGTCAATTTTAAAAATTATTATGGTCTAGGTTGGGGATGAAATTATTCTACTACTTGTCATCTCCAAAGTGATGGCCAAACTGAGGTGGTTAATAAGACTTTAGGGAGTATGTTGTGGGCTGCATTATAAGGTACGTATTCTTCTTGGGAAGAATATTTACCATTGATTATGTTTGCTTATAATTGCTCTATGCATTAGTTGATGGGTATGTCGCCTTTTGAGGTTGTGTATGGTTTTAATTCGCTAACACCTTTAGATTTGCTTCCTTTGCCTATGAATGATATTGTGAGCAAGTGGGAGTTCAATTTGAGAAGACTTATGAAAAAGTTGCCAACAAAGCGAATCGAGGAAGGAGACAACTTATCTTCCAATCTGGTGATTGGGTGTGGCTTCACTTGAAGAAGGAAAGATGCCTAACCAGCACAAGTCTAAGTTGCACCCTCGTGGTGATAGTCTATACCAAGTTCTTGAGAAAATTGTCAACAATGCTTACGAGTTGGATCTTCCAGGTGAGTATATAGTGAGTGCTAACTTTAATGTTTCTGATTTGTCTCCGTTTGATGTAGACATGCTTGATTCCAGGACGAAACCTTTTCAAGAGGGAGTGGATGATACGACCCTGGAGCGGAGCAATACAACATCAAATTCAGAAGTTGAACTAGCAAGTAGCCTGTTGACACGTTCAAAGACGAAGGGAGCACTTGGATTGCAATCAAAGGAACTTCATGGTCTTCAATTGATGATTAGCAAGATTTTTGGAGGCTTGACAAATTCACGTGTTTGGAGCATATTCTTGGTTGAGAATGTGGATGAGGATGTTGAAGCTATGTGCAACCTCATGCACACCCAATCAGAATGCACACGTAATTGTGCACAAGAAGCAGACTAACTGCATGTTGTGTGCACCCTGCACACAAGAAGGCGGAAACACTGCATGTCGTGCGTGCCCTGTGCATGGGCTAGACGAAAACACTTTAAAAGGGACGAGTTTGTCTTTTTATTAGATTATTTTTACTAAGTATAAATAAGGCAAAGGTTTTTTAAGGAGGTTGATTTAAATTATTTTGAGAATAAAAACCTCTTGGTTGAGATCAGACTTGCGTTACCTATTTTCAACATTGATTCTTGAAGGTAATCATCTTCTTCAATCTCTATATCTTTTGTTCTATTTTATCGTTCTTGGGAGGCAATTGGGTAATATATCCATTGTTGCCTAGACGTTCACTTAGGGTATTAGATTGTTCTTCTTGTTCGTTTATTCAAACCGCTTTCAAATTATTTAATTGATATTCTATCTTAGTTTTCTTTCAATTATTGCTATTTTCATAATTTCAATATTTGTGTATCTCGGATTGTATCAATTGTTTTAAAATATATGTAGTGCGTAATATCTCATCTCCACCATTTTAATTACTCCACCCTGTAAGATGCATCATCTATCTTCTGGACGGGTTGGAGATTTTGGTTCGACTGATATGCATGGCTAGGAAGAGTAAAACTATTTCATTTATTCTCCTTTTTATTTTATCAAAACTCGTAAATCGTAAGATATACATGGTTAAAATAAAAAATAATTGGATAGATTAGTACATAAATTTGCACAAATAGGATAAAACTAGGCTATTGTATATATTATATTCCTGTTTAAACAAGATTTTACAGAAGTATACTCGGTTATATACAACTGGAAGAATGAAAAAATTACACTTATTCAAGTTAGACAATGCATTATAATTTTAGTATTATATTCTATTCTACCTATTTTGTTAAATTGTTCACAAAGTTTTGAAAAAATTTACCCTCCTGAGCCATTAGGCCATAATTTAAATATTTTAAACCATATTTTATGTTAATTATCTATTCTTAGCGATTAGGATCTTCTTTCAACAATTCATAACCATTTTTCTTCCTAAAACATTGAGGGGTATGTGTTTGGTATGAAAAAAATAGAAAATATTTTCCAATACTTCCACATTTGGTTGGCTTAAAAATTTTAGAAAATATTTTTCATAACAGCATTTTCGAAATTGGTAATCCACACTCATTATCTCCTTCCAACACCAAACACCACCCATCTCCACCACCTACCCAATATTCCTACTCCCACCCCCAGCCCCACCCTCAACCCACCACAACCCACCCCACCCCGCCCTCATTTTCTACCTCACCCTCCTATCCACCCCCACCCATTTACCTCCTCACCTTCTCCCCTACGCCCATCCACCCCTACCCTCCCTCACTCCTAACCCACCCTTCACCTATCCCCGACCCCTTACCCATCCCACCTTCATTTTTAGATTGTTATCACTATATACTGTAAGAATATTATGTATTCCCTGACTTACTCCTCATTTTGGATTCTTATCATTGTATACCCTATCTAATTTTTCATTTAGATTGTTACCATTGTATTTTGTAACAGTATATTGTATACTCCTTACTTATTCTTCACTTTTAGATTATTATTATTGTATACCCTGACTTATTCTTCACCTTTTAGATTGTTATCGTTGTATACCGTAAGAGTATACTATATACCCACCACTCATGCGTTCCTACAAATAATTTTGGTAACTCTTTTCAAGTGTAGCTTATAATTGATTTGGCCTTGGGACAACTTGTTGTAGTCTTAACTAAGCATAACTTGTCTTAGGACTTATTTTCTAGTTTGGCTTGGTTTTGCTAACTAAGCCAAGCAAAACCAAAAACTAGCCATGCTTAACAAAGCCTAGCCAATTCATGCTAAACCAAAAACTAAGTCATGCCAAGAAAAGATAGCAAAATAAACCAAATAAAAAAAACAAGCTACATTAAGCCTACCCAAGTTAAACGAAAAAAGAAGCTAAATTAAGCCATGTCAAGTCAAGCCGAGTTGAGCTAAGAAGAGTCAAATCAAGCAAAGTTTTAAAAAAAAAAAAAAAAAAAAAAAAAAAAAACCAAACTAACTCATGCCAAGTCAAGCCAAACCAAGCAAAAAATGTAAAAATTTAGTCCTGCAGCCTGTTTGCATCGTGCTAATTGAATGCTAGCCAGCAGCGCAAAACTGTTTGAAAACTAGTCAGCTCCGGACAAGCTCCAGTATTCTCCGGACAAGCTCCAATATTTTACACTGGGACTTTGAGCTAACATGTTCAAAGTCCCAGTATTTTATACTGGGATCACTTAAACACAAATCCAGTATAAAATACTGGGATTTTGAACATATTAGTTCAAAGTGTCAGTATAAAATATTAAGCTCCAAGGACTTTGAACATGAATCATAGTATAAAATAATAGGACTTTGAACATGTTAGTTCAAAGTCCCAGTATAAATACTGAGATTAGTCAGGGGTGTTTGCCAATGCTAATGGAGTGTAAGTATGCCACGAATTTTTCGCTATTTCTCAATTAATTTTGAAACAGTGGATGAAACTCACTTAAAGCATCCAAAATTGGCTAGTTATCAAAATTTCACCTGCAAAAAATATATTAAGTCATATTATAAGCAAGCTAAACCAAGTCAAACTAAGCAACCAAAAACAATCATACTAAGCAAGTAAGAAGTCAAGCCAAGCCTAGCGAATTGTCAAACCAGAAATAAGTCATGCCAAAAGAAGCAAAGAAAAGCTAAAGCAAAAAAAAAAAAAAAAAAAAAAAGGCCAAGCCGAAAAGCCAAGTAGAGTCAACCCATGTAAAACCTAGCCAAGCCAAACTAGAAACAAGGCAAGTCAATCTAAACCAAAACAATCCAAGCTAAATAACTAAACAAACTAATCAAGCAAGATAGAAACATGCTAGAAAACAAGACAAGGCAAACCGTAAACAAGCCAAGCTAATTAAAGCATGAAACAAGTTAAGTCTAGCTAGAAACAAGCCAAACAAAATCAAGTCATGCCGAGAAAGCACAGTCAAGCCAAGCCAAGCTAAGCCAAGCCAAGCAAGAAACAAGTCAAAGCTTGACTTTGCTTGACAGAGTAAGTTCTTGCCATAAATAGTAGAAAAAAGGCCAAGTTTGTTGTTGTACTATCTAAAATTATATAATTTTTTAATTTATTTGATATTTAGTCTAATAATACTCATGTTGTTTGGAAAATGTCTTCAATTTTTGTCATTAACCCCTAACGTAGTTCCAACATGAGAACATTTAATGGCTACCCAAAAGTTGGGGGGCAAAATGGGATGCACATTTTCTAAAGAATTTCAACACAAGAAGTCTACCAATTTTAAATTGGAGTTTGATCAATGGTAAGGGCAAGTATGAGCTGAATTGTCAATGATAAAAATATGAGTGAAGCAAGGTGTCACAAATGACAAAATTGAATAACTTAAATTATGTATGGACAAATTTAGATCTTTTTTTTTAATGTAACAACACTGGTGTTTTTGGGACGAGTAGTATAAAAATGCTCAAGTACTAAGTACGATTCCTAAAGATTTTTGAAAATATTTCGTTAAAGCGAATTAAAATAAGTCATATTTGAAAAGAAGATGAAAAATGATATTTTGGAAAGTTAATTAATAATATATTTTGTAAGGGAAAATCATTATTTCACTCGAAATAATCTTAATATTAGTTTTTTGGACTTCAAATTCTTTTTAGATAAAGTTGACATATAAAAGCAAATAGGTTCGAAAATAGGTTCATATAAAATAGAAGGGATTGAGGGGGAAATTTTAAGAGAAGAATATTGTATAGCCTGTGTGAACTCAGAAAGAATGCTTTTTCCCTTTGCATGTTACAAACTACATATTGGTTTGAATTGCCACGAGGCTGCAATGCTTCATATGTAATTAAGGTTGTTCTTGTCCTCATTTCTTGAATTTAATCTTACAACAAACACGGTATGATACCACAAGTGGAGTTTGGGGAAGGTGAGTTATTCGCTGACATTACTCATATCTCGAATGAGATAGAATTCTTGAATTTAATCTTGAATTTACTCATATTCTTTGACTGTTTGATTACTGTAATTTCTTGTTTTAGTAAATATCACCTACCCCTCTTACCCGGTAAGGACTGCTTACATCTTACTCTCTTCAGACCCCACTCGTGGATTTATACTGGGTAAGTTGTTGTTGTAACCATATATCCAATACCCACTGGCCCGACTAATCTTGACTAATCCCGACTGAAGCGCTCCCGGAATTTTTCTATTTCAGGGCTCGAACCTGAAACATCTAGTTAAGGATGGAAGCATCGTTTTCTTCATTTATTATGTTTCATGCTATAGTCTATGTTATAAGCTGGATGTAAAAGTTAGTTCCTTTTTCTGCAGAATAGTCTAGTTAGTCATAATTTTCTTTCATTTGTTATGTTTTCTAGCATCAGATTTTGATTTTGATGAGGTCTGAGCATTATCTGTCTTAGATTATGTCTTTATATTGAGTTGGTGTCATTCGTTGCAATTAGATACCTGAGGTTTTGACTATACAAATTTGGTGAAGGAAAGAAAGGATGTGAAATAAATACTATACAGACTAAGTTTTGATTATAAATTAGTCTAAAAGCTTAATCCATGGTTTAGGTATTACTAGATTGTAGTTATTAGTCTCTACTTAGAAATTTCCTCTGTTCACTAGGCTTTGCTTGGGTCTTATTTTAAAATCTCTCTCCACCTGCTTCCATGTTACTCTCGGTTTTCTGATTTTGCATGTTTGAACTACTTTCACTCTATAGATTTTGATACTTGATGTATGTGAGCCTGTGGAGTCCCATACGTATCTCTGCTCCTCAATCCCTCCTCCCTGCTCCCTTATCCCTCTAAGTTTTAAATTATGTAATCGCGTATTAGTACAACACGGTTATATGCAGTATCTATATGTTGCTTAATATTTCCCCTGATTTTCATTTTATTGTGACCAGATTTTATAACGTCGCGTCTTTATGGAGAGAACACTGCAGATGTGGTCGCTTCATCTACACAACCCATGATTCCAGTTAAGTTTCGCAACTTTACTAAGCTTTTAGTTGTATTCCTCTTCTTTTATGTTAGTTCCTATCTTATTTAGCCATCTATCAATTCCATAACAAAATTGGGGTCATTGTTGATATTTTGATTTTGGAAAAAGACATAGAGATGAAGAAATTTTTCTTTATCTCAGTTGGTTTGTAAATTTATAGCATGTCTTGTCAATATAAGAGTGTTTGACACTTGAGTCGAAACTTAATGGTACAACTTAAAGTAGTTTTAGATATTTGATGATTATAAAAAAGCTTTTTTCCTCTAGAAACTATATTTGTTATTGTTCAGGATCAAAACACAATGTCCAATGAATTCTTGAAGAGTTTGATTTATTTATAAATGTGTGCATTATTTGATGATTCTTGAAGTCGTGCTAACTTGTAAGTTTTTGTCTGTTTTAGATCCTTTGTTTTTACTTTTTCTATTTATTCATGATTAATTTACAAAATGCTCAGTTGTTATCCTTTTAATGGGCGTGTTTCCACAACGTTGTGCACTTCTTTTTAATCTGTATAGTAGTTTTCTGTATGTTTCTGTATCTGTGTACCTTTCTGAGCTAGACTCTACCTAACGGGAAGGCGAAAGGAGGAATAAACTGTGTCGTTCTGGCAGTTATTTAGCATATCTAGTCAAAGTATGACATTGCTAACCGATATGAAGAAACCTTCTTGGTGCTGATACTTAGTGAATACCTTACTTATATGAAGATTACTCTAAATTTACTTATCATAACAGGAGAGTTTATTGCTTGTCTGGTTATTAAGTGGTTGCTCCTATACAGCATCTTTTGTCAGGAAACTGTTATATTTCTGTAATCTGTTTGACTAACTTCTAAGAGCATACTGGCCTTGTTCCTCCAGAAGAAATATTTTGGAAAGTGTAAAATTTGGCGTCTCAAAATGTTCAATGCTTTGCTAAGCCAAAGCTAAGGCTAGACTCTTCTGCTCTTATACATTTGTCATGCAATTTATTTGTTGGTATGGTGTTCCATGTGTCGGCTCTGCTCCTAACTGAGTTTTTTTCAGGAAAATGAAGGTGAACAGGAAGAAGATGAAGATGATGAGCAGAATCGGATTGCTTCTGAAAATGAGGTAATACAGCATATATCCTTGAATTTTCCTTTGAATGGATGATATCCCTTCACATTCTGTTCTATTTTTCAGGCCTTATTGGAACTCTTAGGGTTTAGAAGAAATACTTATGCTGGTTTGAGAGCACAAGCTTTTTATTTAAGCATTAAGCTGCATAGGTACGAGGCAGCCTCTTCAACATACCATGAGAACAAGGAGCACTGCTGCATATGTTTGGTAAGAGGCACCAAATTTCAGAATCCCTCCCCACCCTCCACCCCCCCCCCCCCCCCCCCCCCAAAAAAAAAAATTCCTGCATCTGTAATTTTAATAAGTCTGATACTAATTTTTTTTTTAATGGGTCATGTATTATTCTTAGGAGGACTATTGCGACAGGGAAGAACTTGGAAAAATTGATTGTGGCCATGTATGCCCTGTTGATTGCATCAAAGATTGGATAATGCTCCAGAACTCTTGCCCCATTTGTAAGAGGGAAGCGCTGGCTTGTTTACTCCGAGTAAATCTGGGCGTTTTCATGTTGACTCAGGCTACACCTAATCAGTTTATTTAAGTTTGAACTGACTGGTGGCACCGTTCTGCATCTGCGTTTTTGAATGAGCTCAATAGAGTTGAGTAAAACTTACAAATAAGGAACCATTCTCAGATAGAGAAAATAATGGTCTTCTTAGTTATTTTATTTTAGGAAGTTTGGTGTGTTATCTTGCTTTTCAATGACAATAAGATTTAGCTTAGACCTCGAGGCTAAGCATAAATTAGTACTCATGTTGTTTTGAGTGACTGATGTTCAATCAATTTGGTTCTTATGGACATTTTCTGGAGATTTTGGGATACCTCTTTGCTTCCGCTGCTTCATTTAGCTCTGTAATTACTGATCTACTGTCCAGTTTGCTAGGTTCAAATATAGGTATGCTTAAATGCGTATTTATAACTACATAATAGGTACACACATCCATGTAAAATTTTCTGCAGTTTCTGAATGCCTCTTTAGATGGTGCTGCTTCATTTAGTATATGATATATTTACTGAAAAATTATCTTTGTTTCCAGAGTTATGTGCACCTGATATTTTGTCCTATTTACTAAAAAGAACGTGCTTGTAGAATACCCATAAATGTCTACTTTAGTAGCTACGTAATTACAGGTGAATACATGTGCATAAATTGTTATGAGCATTTACTATCTAACATGTATGCTTTCATCCCAAAATCTTTAAAATCTTTCCTTTTCACCTTTCATATTGGAGCTTCATTAATGACAACAGCAAAATACTGGGAATTTGCTCACGGCAAGGGTATAAATCAATCAAAAGCGTAACAGATGTCAAATTGAGTAATTTCGTATTATATATGGCTAAATTTAGATCTTTTCCCTATATAGTAATATGTATTTTTCCTGGTCGAGTGATTAGTATGAATACTAGATGTTTGGCCTTGTGATAACCAAGCACCGAGTTTTGGTTACAGAAGACTTAGAAGACTTAGAAGACTGATAAGTGATACCCACTGTAAATTCTAATTTGTCAGGCTGATGGTTTTCGGATACAAACTGGTTAAACCCAAAAAATGGAATACTGATACTCCACAAAACCAAGAGCCAGTACACAAACAATAGAATTCTAGGATACAACTTTTCTATTAGGTTAAAGACAAATAATTGATATTGGTTTCATGAGGCTCAAGAAGCTATTGTCCAAAAACAAAAATAGTAATTTCATGAGGTTCAAGATGCTCAGTGAAAATGACCTTTCCCTCTGTATGTCAGGGGCTAGATATTGGTTTGATTGCAACGAGGCTGCACTGCCTCATACTGCGATACTTATGAACTTCGTTATCTCTATGCGAGTGCTGTAATTTAGGTTGTTCCTATTCTCAATTCTTGAATTTACCTTGATTTCTATATTCGCTTGTTTTAAATTTGTTCCTATCCTCAATTATTGACCGTTTGACTTGTATTTGCTTGTTCCTGTCCTCAATTCTTGACCGTTTGATTGCTACAATCTCTTGTTTTAAGTTGTTACTATCCTCAAATGGAATCTTTGATTACTGTAATCTCATATTATTTAAATAGTCCCTACCCACGGCCTTTCTCTCTGCTGTTTACTTTCAGTGCAGACAAAGCATTTGCTCCATTGTATTCACATTTGGGTAAGTATCTCTGCTTTCATGGGTTAGTTTTTGTGAGATGGACTATTTCTTGGTGTAATCTCCCTGCATTGTTTTCTTGATTTATTACGGTTTATGTTAGCAAGTGGACGCAAAATAAGTTGGTGGTTTTTTCGTTATAAAATAATCTAGTTGGTCTATTTTTGTTAACCGTCGAAACTATCACCTCGATGGTCATGCATGCATCCATGATAATTATTTTTTCCTTAATAAGTCGCTATTTTTCTTTCTATGTTGTGTTTTTTGGCATCAGATTTTGTTTTTGATGAGATCTGACCACAATCTGTCATAGATTACATCTTTAAGTTGAGTTGGTGTGTTGTTCTGCTGTGTGTTAATGGTTTCCTGTTTTTGCATGTTTGACCTTCTCTCACTTTATCATTTTTGATACTTATGTGACAATGTCTCACATCCTTCTTATCTACTTGATGTTTTTTTTGGCAAGGTGTGTTTCTGGCTTCTGATTTTACTATATCTGCATGGTTTTACTCTAACATAGCTCTCTGATATCTAAAGGCCTAATCTTTGGTTGTTCCCCATCCCTTCACCCCGAAAAAGGAAAAGAGAAAACCCCCAACAAAGATGAATTGAAATGAGGAAACAGGAAAAAGGGTCTAAAGTTGCTATTATTTGCCTTCTTGCTTTTCTAAAGCTTTTGGAAGTTTTACTAGAAAAGCTTTTCTTATTTCCATCAAATTGAAAATTGTCCAGCCAGTTGTGCTGTCGTGAGTACGATGATATTCCGGAGTGTATAAAACAAAAGAATTTACTTTCATCAGTTGCTTGCTTTGGTTTGGGTCAATAAAAGCCTTGCCCCTGACGAGTTAGCCTCACAGGATTTAGTACGCGTTATATCCTTCTGATCGAGCAAGAACTTAATGGTGTGCTCGTTTTACAAAATGTGTATTGTTATCTAGTAAAATAATCATATTAGAAAAATATTACATGTTAAAACATTTTATCTATCAGATGTAGTTAATTTTGCTAAGCCACTTTTTATTATTCTTCATTTATCCTTTTAAAAGGAATATTTGAAATATCTTCCATTTGATTTAGGTAGATGATTCATGAAGCTGAGATGAAGTAACTTCTAGTTTATGTCTTCATTGTTGTTTTTACGCCTTTTGTGCTCTTTTCATTTTATTTTAATGTTATCACTTAAAAAGATGTCAATTTTTGGAGAACCCTTTGAACTAAATCAGCAAGGTTCATTACATTTGTTGAGTGTGAGGGAAACCTTGAATGGAGTGGAATAGATTCAAAGAAATCATATAGCCAACCCCAAATAATTCAGGATTGAGGGGGATAGGCAAAGTAGATTTATTAGTTGATAAGTTATATATGTGTTACAAACTTTTCTGGTGATTCTCATTGATCAAATTTAATTAGATCCGATGATGCTCTTCTTTTTCTTGAAGGATGCCAGCTTATGATGTTAAAACTCATTGACTAGATGCTGCTCTTGGACAGATAGATTTTGACTAACTTTGCAGTTATTAAACATTAGTTACTGCTTCCAGATGCCGCTGAACTTCTTTTGTTGTTCGTTAGCCTGAGCTATGATTTTTTTGTTTTGCAGACGACTGAAGTTTTTCTGTTTCATTATTTAACGGAACATTTGGAACAATTGAGGTAAATATTCATATTGTGATTTGCCTATTTCTTAGCTACTGTGTTTCCTTGCAACCTTTTAATAGGATTTTTCCTTTTGCAATTTTGTATTTTTTGAGTAATGGCTTAATGTCATCGATGAACCAATGGGGATTCACTATAGATAGAAGAACAGTGTGCATGTGGGCCTGGGGATGGGAAAGAACTGTGGCTGAACACTTTTAATTACACATTTCCTTTAGATGATCTATTTATTATCTGTCATGTTAAGTTCCTTTATTTTCCTCTAGGTTCAGTTTGTTCTCAGAGAAGTACGACAGTTATATATCCAGAGAAAGCGTAGGACAAGAAAGTGAAAAGAAAGAGAGATCGGTTTCTCGCTAAAATATGATTGACCATCCTAGCAAGTTAAGGGGAAATTTAATAGTAAAGTCACGCTATTAAATAACTATAATCCAATAACGATACAAGTAAATCTAAATGTATATAAATCCTTGTTCCATAAGGCAGCAAGGTATAATTTTGTCACGTACAATGAATACGTCAAATTAGAAACACAATCATCATATCTCGAGATGATATCGTTGGAACTGTATTAATAATTCTACATTAATATTTCTGTAGTGAAAGTGAAAAGCTTTACTTAATAATATTGTTTAGAAGTGCTTTATTGTACTCCTTCCTTCCAAAAAGCTTGATGTGTTCGATCTAATATTCGAGATACATTGATGTATTGGTTTTGCAAAATATAATCTATGTACTTAAATGCATGGTAAACACTATCAATCATGAACTCTGAATCAGAAAGCATTACACATTTACCTTAGAAACCAAACGAAATCAGCTTGACTCTTCAAATAGGAGAAGGTGAAAAATAAGGAGTAATGACTAAATGGAATGCATGTAAAAAAAAAAAGTTGAGGTTCTCCCTTTAGTTTTTCATTTACTAGTTTGAAAGTAATTTTCCTCCTCCTACCTCTAATTTTTTTTTTAAAATCAGAGATTTCACATGATGCTTTGTAGACCTTAGTGTGTTCTATAGCCATTACTACCTCAATTAATGTCATGTGTCATGTATGTGTGTTTCATTTGTGCAAAGCACTGTCTCTTTGTGTCTCTGTCATGTCTCGTGGATTTTGTTCCCTCTTCATTTTTAGTTTACACACCTATGCTTTCAGCACATTAGTGTTTTTTAATCGGAAAAGAGACAGAAGAATCCCTTTGTGAAGTTGTCTCTGTACCTGTATGTCATGGTATATTTTCCGTCCCTGAAAAAAAATTATGGAATTATCTCGAAAATAAATTAGCAAGCTCTTCGTGAAAGCTACTTCTCTTTCATTGGTAAGTAAAGAGGACTCAAAATCTCAACCAGTCATTCAGTCAAACAACTAACCATTTCCTGTTGTACCTCAGATGGATAGCTACAAATCTGATGCTGATATGGTCGATTCATTTACACAAACCATGGTTCCAGTTAAGTTTCAATCAAACAGCTAAAGTTACAGTTATACTCCTCCTTTATTATGTTGGCTGCTCTATATTAATTATCCATCTATTGCTTAACAATTATTGGCTCATTGTTGATATTGGTTTTGGAAAAGGATTTTGATATTATGAAATTTTTCTTTTGAATATGTTTGTTTCTTATCTCCACTTTGTATGAGAACTCCCTTCCACTCCATTCAATTTAAAAATACTCTATTCAGTTGGTTTGTATATCTCCACGTGTGGTTGACACTTCATGTGGAACTTAAATGTACACTCCTAAGTAGTTTAGGTACTTGATGCATGCTTAGAAAAAATACAACAATAACAACATACCCAGTGTTATCCCACTAATGGGGTTTAGGAATGGTGAGATGTACGCAAACTTTACCCCACCAAGGTGGAGAGGCAGCTTTCCATAGACCCTCGGCTAAAGGAAATTTAGAGAACATGTTTGAAAGAAAAGCATGATGAAAATACCATGGTAAAGAAAATCATAAGAACTAAACAATACCCAAGGTAAACAGAAAACACCAATGGCAATAAAGACGAATATTAAGATAGAAATAATCTATATAGGAATAATACTAATGCAATATAACATGCTTACTAAAAATATTGGTATGCAACTTTTTCTTGTTGAATTGTTTAGTTATAAGTGTATGCATTATTTGATGATTCTTGAAGTCTTGCTAACTAAGTTTTTCCCTTTCCAGATCTCTCCTTTTCTTTTCTTGAACTTTTTTGGTATTTAAATATGGTTAATTTACAAAAAGCTTCATTGATATCCTTTTAATGTGAATGTTCCCACCATGTTGTGCACTTCTTTTTGTTATCTGAATAGTAGTTTTCTCGTTGTTTCTGTATATGTGTACATTTCAAAGCCAGATTCCACCTAATGGAAGGGGGAAAAGGTGAGTAAGTCTGACAGTTATGTAGCATCTGTAGTCAAAGACAATCCTGAGATTGGTAAGATGTTAAAGGCCAAAGTATGAAATTTCTAGACAATATGAAGATAGCTTCTTGGTGCTGATAGCTGATAATTAATGAAATACGTTACTTCTATGAATATTACTGTAAATTCACTTGTCAAAACAACGGATATTTTTGCTTGTGTAGTTATTAAATTGTCGCTCCTATGCAGCATCTTTGTCATGGAACTGTTATTTTCTGTTAGGAATGACTTAACTTTTGAGAAATCATACTGGCCTTGCTCCTCCAGAAGTCGGCTTTTTAGTGGGTCGGAAACGAAAAGTATGGTTTTATTTTGGTGAGAGTGAAATTTGGCATCTCAAAGTATTCAGTACTATTCTAATTTATCGGTTATTAGAAGTTAGTTCTACAGTGGAAGAGTGTTGGATAAACATCTCCACTACTTAGTAGCATCTGAATATTGCAACCCGATGATTAATCTTATACTTGCATAAGTAACTTTTGTTGCTTGATTATGCATGAATAGTTCCACTCTCATAGCTACTGTCTACCTCCTGTTTGCAACAGGATAAGAAAAAATTGTAGGGGTGTTCAAAACAATTAAGAGCTAGCTGCTCATTAAATAGTAGGGAAAAAATAGGAAAGACCTGTCATAGACTTCCTTCTTACTTTGGTATAACGCAAAACGAAGGCTAGAATTTATCTTCTGCTCTTAAATACTTTCTACGAAATTTTGTTATTAGTATGGCGTTCAATGAGTCTGCTCCTAATTAATTGTGTTCAACATTTTAGGAAAGTGAAGGTGAACTGGAAGAAATTGAAGATGCTGAACAGAATCTTACTGTTGAAAATGAGGTAATGCTTTTGGATACAATGATTTAACTTATGCTTGCATGACTGTCACTTGATTATGTAAGAGTAGATCCTTGATTATGTAAGAGTAGATCCATTTTCCTATTATTCAACACAACTAAGAGCTTGCTGCTCATTAAAAATAGAAATAAAATATGAAAGACTTGTCATAGACTTCCTTCTTACTTGTATAACGGAAAGCTAAGGCTAGAATTTATCTTCTGCTCTTATATATTTTTCAAGCAATTTTGTTATTGGTATGGCGTTCAATGAGTCTGCTCCTAGTTAATTGAGTTTAACATATCAGGAAAGTGAAGCTGAACGGGAAGAAGGCGAAGATGCTGAGCAGAATCTTACTGAGGTAATGCTTTAGGAAACAGTTGTTATTCTTATGCTTGCATGAATAACTTTTGTCGCTTGATATTGTAAGAGTAGATCCATTCTCGTACTTATGGTCTACCTTCTGTTTGCAATAGGATAAGAACAATTTTGTAGGGGCTATTCAACAGAATTAAGAGCTTGCTTCTCATTAAAAAATAGGGAAAAAAAATAAAAGACCTGTCATAGTCTTCCTTCTTGTATAACACAAAGCTAAGGCTAGAATTTATCTTCTGCTCTTATATATTTGTCAAGCAATTTTGATATTGGTGTGGTGTTCAATGAGTCTGCTCCTAATTAATTGAGTTTACTATTTCAGGAAAGTGAAGGTGAACCGCAAGAAGATGAAGATGCTGAGCAGAATCTTATGGTTGAAAATGAAGTAGTGCTTTTGCAAACAATATTAATCTTATGCTTGCATGACTAATTTCTGACACTTGATTATGTTAGAGTAGTTCGATTCTCTACATTCTGTTTGCAATAGGTTAAGATCAATCCTGTAGAGCTATTCAGCACAATTAAGGGCTTGTTGCTCGTTAAGAAATAGAAAATAAAAAAATGAAAAAGAACTTATCACAGATTTTCTAGTCACTTTTGTATAACCTAAAGATAAGGCTTAAAGTCAAATATGTTCTTGTATATTTGTCATGCAACTTTGTTGTCTATATGTTGTTCTAGTCTGCTCCTGAGTGAGTTCGTTATTTTAGGGAAGTGACGGTGAACAGGAGGAAGTTGAAGAAGATGATGAGCAGAATGGGCTTGCTGTTGAAGATGAGGTAACGCTTTTAGATTGAAATACAGCATAACTGTATCTTCCTTTGAATGGATTATATCCTATCACATGGTGTTTTATTTTTTAGGTCATAATGGAGCTCGTAGAATGTATAAGAATTGTTAAAGCTGGTCTAAGAGAACAAGTGTTTTATTCGTGCATTAAGCTGCATAAGTTCGAGTCGGCTAAATCAACATGTACTGAGAGCAAGGAGCATTGCTGCATATGCTTGGTAAGGGGCACCAAATTTCAGAATCTCTCCCCCCACCCCCTTCCCACCCCCCCCCCCCCCCCCCCAAAACTCCCAGGATGTAAACTAACTTAGGTTTGATACCAATCTTGTTATTTTTAGGAGGACTACTCTGACGGTGAAGAACTTGGAAAAATTGATTGTGGCCATATATACCATGTTGATTGCATCAAAGAGTGGGTCATACGCGAGAACACTTGCCCTATTTGCAAGAGGGAACCGTTGGCTCGTTTTAGTCGGTTTGTTTAATTTGAAAGAGCTCAAGTGAATGAGTGAAACTTATAAAGAAGGAACTATTCTCAGATAGAGAAAAACAATGGTCTTTTAGTTCTACTTCAGCAAGTTTGATGTGTTTTCTTTCTTTTCTGTGATAATAAGATTCAGCCGGACCTCGAAGCTAAGCATAGCTTAGTACTCATATTGGTTTGAGTGGCTGATATCCAACACATTTTGTTCTTATGGATATTTTTTGCTGGTTTTGAATACCTCTTTATTAGTACTTTCTTATTTAGTTCGTGATATAACTAACCTCTTTATTACTACTTTCTTCTTGAGTTCTTGATATAATTACTGATCTATTGTCCTATTTGCTAGATTATTATAAATATGCATAGATTTGTGAAAAGCCATTTTTCTCCAATACTGACGTACATATGGAAAAGCTTTTTTTGATTTTTAATTGTTTGAAACAGTTCAATAATGGGAACTTCTTTAGTTTATATTCCTGGTGCTGCCCAAAACAAGGTGACATAGTTTGCTTTCTTTGTAACTGCATTTAGAACAACTTTTTTATTTTATTTTAGGGGATTACTAAGGTTTGCCTTGAGAGTTGATAAGATTGAATACTTTCAAGTATATCAGATAAATAGAACAACAAAGTGGAGGTTATATGATCTTAGCTTTTCCTTTCTTTTCTTGTACAAAAACATGGAGGTTGGAAACCATTACCATGGTGGGACGGGGAAAACACCACCAGTGGTGAAAACTCCGACGGACAGTAGATAACTACGTACACTAGTGTCACATACAAATCAAAATACATACACCCAATACATCGCACATGCAGCGAAAAACGAGGGAGAAGGGGATCGGGGACGAAGCACAGAGAGGGGAACGAGTGATCAGCCAAAACCACATATGCCATTGGAAAACCACCATCGCCGTTTGCTTTGTTTCTTTCGGCTCCTCTACGGTCATTTATTGGTTATTGAAACTGAAAGTAAAAAGGGGCAAAGAAGAGATTGGTATTAGGAGTTTGGTGGCTTGGCAGTCGCTCCTCCTTTTGCACTGGTTGTGTTGCTCTGCTTGTCTGTATCTCACCGGCGAAATGTTTGATGTCGTCGTTGTTCTGTTAGCTCTGGTGCTATGTTTCGTTCACTGCTTCCAATGGCCCTTTATTGGCTGTGATTTCGTTGGGATTGCTGTGGAAAATGTCCCACCGTTTATGCTAAGGTCTGCTGCTTTACAGATCCTTACGTTATTTTACTTTTTCATTCAAGTTATTATACTTATATCTTTATTTTTCCTAGCGGAGGGTCTATCGGAAACAGTCTCTCCACTTTGGTAGGGGTAAGGTCTGCGTACATCTCACTTTTCTTAGAGCCCACTTGTGAGATAAACTGGGTATGTTGTTGTTGTTGTATTCAAGTTATTATATTTACTGCCTTGATTAGAGTGTTGCTAATTTGCTTTTTGCCTTTGTGAGAAGATCGCAGTCCCTTTGACGTTATCTCGCCTTGCACTGATCGGGAACAGTTACTACACTACTGCTAGCCAATGAAAAATAAATAATTTGAGGCTTACGGACCGATTTGAACGGATACTACACCGTTCAGCCAATGACGTTTTTGTGGCCAATACAAGTCTCGTCCCGTTATATACAATGTCCCTTTCCGTGTCCCAAAAATAGAAAAGGCGATGACGATGTGTTTTACTTTGCAAAGTAAGCGATAACGGAGTAGTGAGATTGTTGGTACTTGGCATGGCAAATCGGCCCGGCCACCGTGTTTGTATCCGTACCGACATCCCTACCCTCTACTTGATGCACTACACCAATCTGAGCCTAAAACTTTTAAACGTTTATTTCCCTTTGGTGGTGGTGGTGGTGGTGGTGGTGCTGCTGCTGCTGCTATTATTATTGTAATAATTCGTTTTCGTATTTTTGCGAGGTACATCTGCTGCTGCTGCTGCTGCTATTATTATTGTAATAATTCGTTTTCGTATTTTTGCGAGGTACATTAGGGAGAAATTCGTTAATGACGACCCAATCGGAGAGGAATATTTCGAAATCATTACATTTTTACTCGATCTTATTTTATTTTGTTAATGATCCTTACTAATTTGTTGTTTTATTTGCAAGGTACATTTTGATGAATAATTTTAAAGACGACGCTCCAGAAAACGCTCCTAATCCAATTTACTATTTCGTTCTTGCAATTTGCATTTATTGTTATTAATTTGTTTTTGATACACTAATTAACTTGTTTTTATTTTACCTAGGTCTATTTGTTGTAATTCGCTAAGGAAGAAAGCAACCAGAGAAGACGAGCCTTTTCATTTAATTTTAGAATATATTTATTTGTATTTAAACCGTATATTATAGTAGAAATTATTTTACTTGCTTTTAATTTATTATTCGAAACCTAATTATATAGTCCGGCGAGGAACCACACTTAGTGGAATCTGAGAGGTGCCTAACACCTTCCTCTTGGGTTAACTTGAACCCTTACTCAGATTCCTGGTTCGTAGATCAAGTTTCAGAATTAACATTAAAATTGGCTAGAAACAAAGTAGGTGCCCTAATACGCCTAGGTAAAAAATATGTTAGGTGGCGACTTCAAGTCTTTACCTGTCAGTTCCAATAAGTTAAATCTTGTTTCAAACTCTAACCGGTTTGAAAAAAATGGATGTCGACAAAAAGGGGATATGACATTGATATATTTTGTAATTTACTTTCTTGCTAATTTTATTTAGCAGACTGTACCTTGTGTCTACATATGTAATCAACCTGAGATCATGGTAGGGTTGAGTGGAGGCAACCACTAGCATAGGCCTTATAGATGCTTGGTCCAACTTAGAACAATAACAAATTGGTTAATTACACTTATATACAATTTTGAAGTCTTAATTACACAAATATAGCAATATTGTTCATATTAAAGAATATAGCATTATTTTTTATATACAAGTTGCTATAAACAACTAGAAAAGGAAGACCCTACCCTCCACCTCACATCCCTCCCCTGCCCCCTCCCGCCCACCTATCGCTCTCACTGCCTCCGTCGTCGTCCAGGACTGTAGAAATAGTGCAAAAACAATATGAAAGCAGTGCAGATCCAATGAGAAACTAGTGCAGAAATAGTGTAGAAACGTTGAAACAACGTAGAAACAGTTAGAACAGTGTAGAAACAATGCAAAACTCCAGAAACAGTCAAGAAACAGTTATATACAATGTAGAAACAGTGAGAAACAATAAAATAAAAATATGATCAAATGCCAGATCTGGCCAAAAAAATAATAGAATGACTAGAAAACATAAAAGTTGATTGAAAAACACGAGATGTAGCCGAAATACACCAATTTTTACACAAAAATCACCATATTTGAATAAAAAACCATCAAATATGGAGAATCGGGGTATGAGAGGTGATGGAGGATGAGAGGATAGGAAATATGTAAAATCTTACCAGAAAAGTGACTTGATGGTCAGAGTTAGGTATTGGCCGAAACTTTGAAGCTAGATCTACACTGATTCCATGAGAATATGGGAAAAGTAGCAGCGAAAATGGAAAGAGGATGTAGAGAGAAATTTAGAAATGTATTATTTTTGTTTTTCGATGGCGGTCCGCCGACGAAGCGGCGGTGGGTGAGTGGTGGTTGGTGGCAGTAGATTGGGAGTGGAGGAGGGAGAAGAGAGAGAAAATGAGATAAATGAGAGGAGGAGTCTAAGGTTTTGTTATGTCTAGGATTTATATACTTTTGCTATGTTCTGTAATTAAGTCCTTCTTGCTCTATATTGTGTAATTGTATCAAATAATCTCTATATTTTGTGAAAAAAGTCCCCAATTTGGCCCATGTCCCCGCCCCCTTTATGTAGCGGCTTAAGATGTATCACTGTTTCTTGAAACTTTGCGAAAGTGGGATCACATCCTTTTCCGAATTATTCCTCCTCATCCTTCGTCGTTTTTTAAAGTATTTATATTGACGATATCTTCACTCTTTAATAGTAACTTGCAACAGACATAGACATATTAATCAATTTAAAAGGAAATAATTGGCATCAACATTGTACATTTTTTTGCATGTTTTTACTCAATCTTACTTTATTTTGTTTACGATCCTTGTAAGTTGTTGTTTTATTTGCAAGGTACATTTGAATGAATAATTTTGAAAGACGACGCTGCAGAAAACACTCCTAATCCAATTTACTATTTCGTTCTTGCAGTTTGCATTTTATTATTATTTATTTATTTTTGATACACTAACTAACTTGTTCTTATTTTGCCGAGGTTTATTTGGTTGAAATTCACTAAGGAAGAAAGCAACCAGAGAAGACGAGCCTTTCATTTAATTTTAGAATACAAGTATGTGTATTTAAACCGCATATTATAGTAGAAATTATTTTACTTGCTTTTTATTTATTATTCGAATCTCAATTATATAGTCCGGCTGGGAACTACACTTAGTGAAATCTGAGATGTGCCTAACACCTTCCTCTTGGGTTAACTTGAAGCCTTACTCAGAATTTTTGGTTCGTAGATCAAGTTTCAGAGTTAATATTAAAATTGGCAAGAAACAAAGTAGGCACCCTAATATGCCCTAGGTAAAAGATATGTTAGGTGGTGACTCCAAGTCTTTACTCGTGAGTTCCAATATGTCGAATCCTGTTTCAAACTCTAATCCGTTTGGAAAAAATGGGTGTTGATAAAAAAGGGGTATGACATTGATATATTTTGTAATTTACTTTGTTGCTAATTTTGTTTAGCAGACTGTACCTTGTATCTACATATGTAATCAACCTGAGATCATGGTAGGGTTGAGGCAGGCAACCACTAGCGTAGGCCTTATAGATGCTTGGTCCAACTTAGAATAATAACAAATTTGTTAATTACATTTATACACAATTTTGAAGCCTTAATTACACAAATATAGCAATATTATTCATATTAAAGAATAAAGCATTATTTTTATATACAAGTTGCTACAAACAACTAGAAAGAGAAAACCCTAGCCTCTACCTCACATCTCTCTCCCTGCCCCCTCCCGCCCGCCTATTGCCCTCATTGTCGCCGTCGTCTAGGACTGCAGAAAATAGTGCAGGATAGTGTTTAAATGCTGAAACAACGTAAAAACAGTTAATACAGTGTAGAAACGATGCAAAACCCCAGAAACAGTGCAGAAACAGTCGAGAAACAGTTAGATACATTGCATAAACAGCGAGATACAATAAAATAAAAAAATAAAAAAATGCCAGATCTGGCCGAAAAATAATATATTTGACTAGAAAACATAAAAAATTGATCCAAAAACACGAGATGTAGCTGAAAAACACCAATTTTACTCAAAATACCATATTTGAATGAAAAAGCATCAAATATGGAGAATCAGGGTATGAGAGGTGATGGAGGAGGATGAGAGGATAGGAAATATGTAAAATCTTACCGAAAAAGTGACTTGATGGTCGGAGTTAGGTGTTGGCTGAAACTTTGAAGCTAGATCTACACCGATTCCACGAGAATTTGGGAAAAGTAGCAGGAAAAATGGAAAGATGTAGAGAAAAATTTAGAAATACATTTTTTTTTGTTTTTCGATGGTGTTCCGCCGACGAAGCGGTGGTGGGTGAGTGGTGGTCGGCGGCGGTAGATTGGAAGTGGAGGAGGGAGGAGAGAGGAGAGAGAGAAAATGAGAGAAATTAGGGGAGGAGTCTAAGGTTTTGTTATGCCTTTGATTTATATACTTTTGCTATGTTTTATAATTAAGTTCTTCTTTGGTCTATATTGTGTAATTATATCAAATGATTTCTGTATTTTGTGAAAAAAGTCCCCAATTAGGTCCATGTCCCCGTCCCTTTTATGTAGCGGCTTAAGATGTATCATCATTTCTTGAAACTTTGCTAAAATGGGATCACATTTGTTTCCGAATTATTCCTCCTCATCCTTCGTCGTTTTGTAAAGTATTTATATTGATGATATCTCCACTCTTTAATAGTAACTTGCAACAGACAGACATATTAGTAAAAATTTCGCCCAGCGGCCACTTCTGACACTGGTATTTACTTTGAGGCTACTTTTTTCTTTCGTCTTACACTAGAGGCCACTTTTGGCTCTTTACTAAATAAGATCATTAAACACGCCTAATTGGAAAAGTCTAAATCACTCCTAAGTTTCTCCGATTCCCAGGGTTTTGTAAAACTCGTTTCTGACTATTTTTTATTGCCTTTACTGTGCATCCATGCAAACTGCCATATTTGCTTCAGTTTCTCAGCTTTTTTTTTTTGTACTCGTGTTAACTGTACTGCATAAATTGAAGAAGATATTGTGAGTTTTGTATACCGAGAGATAATTTTGTACTGTTCACCCATGCCAAAAATTATATAACTAGGTATTACGTTTTTTTTTTCATTTTTTTTAAAATATCTGTGTTAAATTTGTGCCTGTTAAGTATTTAAGTTTAAATTTGTGCGTATTAAGTTATTTAAGTTTAAATTTGTATGTAGTACGTTATTTAAGTTTAAATTTGTATGTTTTTATGTTATTTTTTAGTTTGATTTTATTAGTGATGTCTTAAGTTTAAATGGAGAAGGTTAGTTGTATGATTGATAAAAATTTTGCTAAATTTTTAGAGATTTATATGTTTGATAGTTAGTAGTTACTTTTAATATGTTTGTGATTGGGGTAAAATTTATATTGTTTGTTTGATGTCAGTCGCCATATACATTGGCTAAGGTTTTTCATGATTATTTTGTGCCACGCAACTCGCTTACGTGTATGTGTACTTGTGAATTTATGTGGAGACTGGGGTGTATTAAAGTGCAATCCGATTACTGGAATGAAGTTTTGAAATGCTACTGATTGAAGTTCAAACAACATGGTCTGAAGTTCTATCCACATTGATTGAACTTCTCTACTCTTATGGACTGAAGTTATATCCACATGGAGAACTTCTCTACCCTTATGGAATGAAGTTCTATCCCCAAGGGTTGAACTCCTCCATCTCTATGCCACGCGACTCGCTTACGTGTGCATGTGTGTGTGTGTGTACTAGTAAATATATGTGTAGACTGGGTGTATCAAAGTGCAGTGCCATTACTGAACTGAAATTTTTGAAATGCTACTGATTGAAATTCTATTGATGTTTGGCATTTTACGCCTATATTTCCTTAATATTTCTTCACGTTTGAGTACTTTATTCGCCCGTTTTCTAGTTGACGAATGTGATTTTGCACTGATTTTGTATCGTGTGACTTGTAGGATGTTGTGAGGTGCAATTGGAGCTTTGAAGAGCATAATCGAGCAAGAAAAGATTGAATTTGGATTGAGGATTGGATCGAGCACGCGAAGGCACGGAACGAAGCAAGCTGCGAACGAAGAAAGCACAGAAATTGGCCTGGCGCCATGAGGGGCGCCCTGCACCCACTGAAGCGCCCAACTTTCTTCCACGTTTTGAGACGCGGGGCATGGCCGTTACGTGCAAGATTCGACGTCCTCTGCTTGGTTCCACGCGGTTTGAGGTGCGGGGCGCCAGCTATAGTGCCCCTAGAGCGTTTTTGGATTTCCTATTTCGTCTAGGCTTAGGTGTAACTATTTGCTAGGCTTTTGTAAACATTATCAATACTCTTCTACTTAGTTTTTGAGAGGAGTTCAGACTTTGGAGCGAATTGGAGAGCTCGTAACATCTTGAACAAGGGTTTTTCTTCCTTCCAGTAATTTATTACATCATTATTTCGTTATTTCATCAAATCCTTGTGTTGTTATTATGAGTAAGCGTAGCTAAATATATCGTTCTAGGGTTAGAGAGAATTCATGAAGGTTGAGGTTTGAATGTTGATTTCCATGAATTGAATTCCAATTACAGATTGTTTATTCTTTCTTGATCATAATTGTTTGAGTATAACGACCGAATAATTGAACACTATCTATGGTTCTTAGATTGAACTCGACAGAGGGAATTTATGAACGCACATAAGAAAGAATAGGGCTTGATTGTGAACCTGGGCATCGAGAAATCAATTTGTGGGTAGGATAGATATATACCTATTCACCTTGCTTAGCTAAATACAGAGTTCGTTAATGCGTGCATGTGATTTAACTCCATAGACATATAGGCGTTAGAGTAGCTTGCATAGACTGTGAAGAATCGACAGGTTTTTACGGGTACAATTAACCTGTTAGTTAGCAATCTTGGGACTTAAGAAGTGGAATCAACAGGATAACTCAACTGGATTGGTCGCAGCTCTAACCCTGGACCGTCTCCTTATTACTGATAACAACCAATTTTTGCTCCATTGTTTGAATTCACTTCTACCATTTTAATTGCTATTTTTGTAGTTTGATAATATTCTCACTATTGGAAAAAGATCCCTGAATAGTTGTTAAGAAATTGTTTGTTAGGAGTCCAGTCTGAATAGTCCTCGTGGGAACGATACTCTACTTATCACTTTATTACTTGATGACCACGTATACTTGCGTGTGCGTTGGGAGCAACAAGATTTTGGTGCCGTTGCCGGGGACTAAACAATTGACTGATTTTTGTTTGAACATTTCATTATTTTCTATTCAGGTTTAATTTTTGTTTTGAGTTTTTTGCTGTTTCAGGTATTAGGTCCTGCTTGATCTTTACCTACAGGAATGGCAGAAGAACGAGCAGTAGCGGTGCGAGATGTTTCTCTTCCCAGCCTGGGAGGAGTGGCGTCCAGCATTGTGAAGCCCGCTATCACCGGGCACTTTGAGATTGAGCCCGGCATGATTCAGTTGCTGCATCCGACTGGGCAATATGGTGGATTACTTCATGAAGATCCGCAGCAACACATTCAGAATTTCTTGGAGATCAGTGATACTTATACGCCGACGGGAGTTCCTACTGATTATGTTCGCTTGACATTGTTCCCGTTTTCACTGATTGGGGGAGCAAGGAAGTGGTTAAAGGCTGAAAAGTCTGGGTCTATCACTACTTGGGATGATTTGGCTAAGAAATTCTTAGCTAAGTTTTATCCATCTGCCAAGACAGCCCGAATGAGGAGTGAAATTATGTCCTTCAGACAGAGAGAAGGAGAGTCTTTGTATTCAGCCTGGGAGCGGTTTAAAGCTTTACTGAGAGACTGTCCACACCATAACCAATCAAATGAGGTTCTGGCACATACTTTTGTGAAAGGGTTGACTGCTCACACTAAGATCGTGGTAGATGCTGCAGCTGGAGGCCAAGTCTTGGCCTTGAACTTTGACCAGATTTATTAGTTACTAGATAAATTCTCGCAGAGCAATCCTGACTGGCAGGGTGATGGTAGAGCTACTACTCAAAAGGCTGCTGGGGTACTTTAAGTAGATGAAATCTCAGCATTGAATGCAAAGATGGACGCCATTTCCAACCAAATCAGCAAGCTAATGACTCATCAACCAGTGGCTCCAGTGCAACAACTCCAGAGTTTTGTGAGGTTTGTGGTCAAGATCATGCTACAGAGGTTTGCTCCTCTAATCCAGAGTCAGTTTATTACGTGGGTAATAAAAACAGGCCGCAGGTTCAAAATCAGTTTGGTAATGCTTATTATCAAGGCGATATGAGAGCCCCAAATAATTACCAACCACTTCCAGCTCCACCACAACAGATTAGCAATTCAGTTGAAGATATGCTAAAGCAGCTAATGGCAGGCCAGCAGAGAATAATAGTTGACACTGCAGCCCATGCACATTCCATACAAGATCTTGTCAATGCTCAAAAGAACCTGGAGCACCAGTTGGGGCAGTTGGTGGGCGCTACAAATTCTAGACAACATGGAGCACCCCCTAATGGTGCTGGATCGAGTACTGTTAGAAAAGGGCCTGAGCAATGTCTTGTAGTGACTTAATTGAAGGTGGAGAGCTAATGGCCAAGTCTGAGGAGAGAGCTGGAACAGAAAAAGTTGAAAAAGTGGAGAAGGTAAAGAAGAAAGAAGAGAAAAAGGAGGCACATCTGCCGCCTCCACCATTCCCGCATAGACTTATACCATCGAAGGATGTGGCCCAGTATCAAAAGTTTGTGAGTATGTTGAAAGAGCTTCAAGTTAACATTCCTTTGACTGATGTGTTTGAATTGATGACATCATTTGTGAAGTTCTTAAAAGAGATTTTAGTCAAGAAGAAAAAGCCTCAAGAGATAGATACAGTTGAGTTAGTCGAGGAGTGTAGCACAGTCTTGAGCAAGCTACCTCCAAAACTTCAAGATCCTGGGAGGTTTACTATTTCTTGCACCATTGGAGGGCATAATATCACTGGTGCATTGTGTGATCTGGGTGCAAGCATAAATCTCATGCCTCTGTCTGTTTGCAAAAGGTTAGGGCTAGGAGCAATCATGCCCTCTTCAGTTACTCTTAAGATGGTGGATGGATCACTCACTCGCCATGATGGTAAGTTGGAGGATGTGTTGCTTAAAGTCGGTAAGTTTACATTCTCTGCTGATTTTGTAGTCCTAGATTATGAAGAGAACCGAGAAGCTCCAATCATTTTGGGGAGACCATTCTTAGTCACCTCGAAGTCAATTATTGACATGGAGCTGGGAGAGATGACCGTTAGATCGCATGGAAAAAAGGTTACTTTCAAGGTTTATAATGAGAAGGAGCACATATCTAAGGTTGAAGAGTGTTCTATGATCGAATGTGTCAAACAAGAACATGGTAGTAAACCAAACGACGTGTGCGAGCAGAATGTGGAACAAGATAGCAATGGCACATCACATGTGAAGTTGAAGATGGGTTCTCTCAAAGAAAGGAAGAAAACAAAGGTTCGTCGTAAGAAGAGAAGATATAAATGCTGGAACTGAGCTAAAAGTGTCGTCGTGCCACGATGTTAACTAAGGCGCTTCTCGGGAGGCAACCCGAGTTTGTACTTGTATTATTTTATTTATAGTGTCACGTAGTTTTTGTTTTTATTTTGTCATTTTTGTAGGTGTTGGGAGTGCGAAACGAGATGTAGTCGACGTGTTTTAGTCTGGTTTGCTCCTTGAACTAACGTCGTACTATGTCTCACTCGAAGAGGACCTCGTTAGGGATTTGAGGTGCTTTAAAGCATGCCCCGCGCCTGGAGTGGCAGAAAGAAAAAAATTTCAGGCGCCTTGGTGGCGTGCCGCGGGTGAAACCCTGGCTGGGGTGGTTTCGCAATTTCTGTACTCATTTTTGAGTTATTGGGCGCACCCCTGCTTATTGTTGATGACTTGTTAGGGGAAGTCTGAGTACCCCATGCTGTATGGAAGCTTGAACGAGGTCCGCACTCCAGGGAAGTTTCTTCTACCTTGCATTTTGTTATTTTTAGCACTGAGGACATTGCTTGATTTAAGTGTGTGGTGGGGGAACTTCCCTTTATTTTTGAGGTTAGGGATGCATGTACCATTAGAATTTTTCTTTTGTTACTTGACATTTTGTTTTTCTTTTTAGTATTTTCTATTGTTTTATTAGAAAAAATGCAAAAAGATTTTCTTTATAGGCTTTGTAGTGGTACATGTCATCCACCCCGTGGTTTTTCTTATGGCCTCGGTTCTTTTCCACGGGGAGGCCTTTGAACCGGGTAGTTTTTTTATTTTCTTTCTTTTTAGGATTAGTATAGTATTAGTTGTTAGGTGGCCCTAGACGAAGAATTAGGTAGAATGCTAGGTGCCTTTTATTTGTTTGATACCGATGTACTTGGACTTGAGTATGTGCTATTTGTGGTATCTTTTGATTTTAAATTATGATGCATGCCTAGAAAAAATAGAATGACCCCCTTGAGACGCTTGAGTCCACTCACTTGACTCTTTTGTGAACTATTGTGCATTAGTGCTTAAATTTCACAAATTGCACCTTATTTGTTTGATTGAGAGTTGTGATGGAATCATCTTGTGAGGACTGTGTGCAATGTGATGTGAGGCATATTCTATTGTGTTCCATGTTTGCATATTGGTGTCTAGAACTTGCTCTGTGTGCGTGCAAAGCAAAATTCTAGGTTCGCTCTAGTCGGGAGATGACACAGGCTTTCTTGATTTGCCTTCTAGCCATTAATTTCCTACCCTCTTATATGCACCTTGGACTTGCTTTGTGACCATATTGACCTTTTTGTTGGCACCCACACCGCAAGCTAACCACTTGTTCTAAATTGCTTTCTTTTGACCCTTTACTCCTTAAGCACTTTAAGTGATAATTTGATATTATATGGAGTTTGTGGTTGAAGTATTGGGAGGTTTTTGAGTGGAACTAATGAGGGGAATACTTGATAAATTGTGAAGTAGTTGAAGGAGCATTGGCAAGGTTTGGAAAGAATTGAATAGAAAAAAACAAATGAAAAAAAAAGGTGAAAAAAATTGAAAAAAAGAAAAAAGAAAAGAAATGAATATCCATCCTTGCTAGTGTTGTGCTTAAAAGAAAAATTGCTACTTGTTGAAAAAGGTGTGTCTGAAATTTGTTGGGTGGTGAATTGGGTGGCTTTGATGAGATATGTGCTTAAATTGAATGTGATGTATTAAAATGCTTAGGGAGGTAGTCACTATTACCCATATTTATCCTACCAGCCCCTTAGCCTATATTACAACTCAGTAAAGTCCTAGTTAATCCCGATGGGAGTGAGCTTACATTAGTGGAGTCCTACACTACGGGCAAGCCTATGGTACATCGTGTGTGACATGGGAACTTTTCATGAGAGCGAGCGAGTTCTTTCTATGCTATTTTCCCCATTCCATTTTTTATATTTATTTTTGTGTGTGATATTTGGGGGACACTCTCTTGCTTTATTATTTGGTGAGGGCACATGGTTTGCATGAGATAGGTGAAGTCGTGGCTTTTTGGTTGAGCAGATAGGTGTGACTTTGTGGGAGCATGGTTGCAATGAGTCGAGTTTGTGCATTTGAGTTGTCTTGGGGTGGTTGTTCTCATGTTTGATGTTTGATATATTATTGGCATGTTTGTTGGGCCCATAGTAGTCATGTGTGCACTCGTTCAATGGTCGGTATCAACCATAGTCATAGGCAGACCTGTTCTACTTAGGTTGGGAAGTTATTTGTAATTGCTCGAGGGCGAGCAAAGGTTCAAGTGTGGGGTGGTGATGTTTGGCATTTTATGCCTATATTTCCTTAATATTTCCTCACGTTTGAGTACTTTATTCACCCGTTTTCTAGTTGACGAATGTGATTTTGCACTGATTTTGTGTCGTGTGACTTGTAGGATGTTGTGATGTGCAATTGGAGCTTTGAAGAGCATAATCGAGCAAGAAAAGATTGAATTTGGATTGAGGATTGAATCGAGCACGCAAAGGCACGGAACAAAGCAAGCTGCGAACAACGAAAGCAGAGAAATTGGCCTGGCTCCATGAGGGGCGCGCCACACCCACTGCAGCGCCCAACTTTCTTCTGCGTTTTGAGACGCGGGGCATGGCCGTTACGTGCAAGATTCGACGTCCTCTGCTTGGTTCCACGCGGTTTGAGGCTCGGGGCGCCAGCTATAGCGCCCCTGGAGCGTTTTTGGATTTTTTATTTCGTCTAGGCTTAGGCGTAACTATTTGCTAGGCTTTTGTAAGCATTATAAATACTCTTCTACTTAGTTTTTGAGAGGAGTTCAGACTTTGGAGCGAATTTGAGAGCTCGTAACATCTTGAACAATGGTTTTTCTTCCTTCCAGTAATTTATTACATTATTATTTCATCAAATCCTTGTGTTGTTATTATGAGTAAGCATAGCTAAATATATCGTTCTAGGGTTAGAGCGAATTCATGAAGGTTGAGGTTTGAATGTTGATTTCCATGAATTGAATTCTAATTACAGATTGTTTATTCTTTCTTGATCATAATTGTTTGAGTATAACGGCCGAATAATTGAACACTATCTATGGTTCTTAGATTGAACTCGAAAGAGGGAATTTATGAACGTACATAAGAAAGAATAGGGCTTGATTGTGAACCTGGGCATCGGGGAATCAATTTGTGGGTAGGATAGACATATACCTATTCACCTTGCTTAGCTAAATACAGAGTTCGTTAATGCGTGCATGTGATTTAACTCCATAGACATATAGGCGTTAGAGTAGCTTGCATAGACCGTGAAGAATCGACAGGTTTTTACGGGTACAATTAACCTGTTAGTTAGCAATCTTGGAACTTAAGAAGTGGAATCAACAGGATAACTCAACTGGATTGGTCGCAGCTCTAACCCTGGACCGTCTCCTTATTACTGATAACAACCAATTTTTTCTCCATTGTTTGAATTCACTTCTATTTTTGTAGTTGATAATATTCTCACTATTGGAAAAAGTTTCCTGAATAGTTGTTAAGAAATTGTTTGTTAGGAGTCCAGTCTGAATAGTCATCGTGGGAACGGTACTCTACTTATCACTTTATTACTTGTCGACCACGTATACTTGCGTGTGCGTTGGGAGCAACATGGTACTGATTGAAGTTCTATCTGCAGGGATTGAACTTCCTTACGCTTATGGACTAAAGTTCTATCCACAGGGATTGAACTCCCCCTCCCTATGTTGCTTAAGTTCTATCCCCAAGGATTGAACTTTCCCTATCCCTATGTACTGAAGTTCTATCCATAAGGATTGAACTCCCCACCCTTATGTACTAAAGTTCTATTCATTTCTGCTGAAGTTCAGTTTGATACTTATGCGTATTATTTTATTCAATTTGTGTGTGGCTTTATACTGTATTTTGTGTACTGAATTTGAGGTTTTTGGTTTGAAGTTTGCTGCATTTTTTATTTTAATTTTGTATGTTCAATTGATAATTTGTTATTATTTCTAGTTTTTTGCAGTATGGATGCTGGAACGGCAAGGAATCTAGTGTGTCCATTTGAAAAATGGTTCAATTCGAATCCATATTGGCATGGGGAGCACAAGTTGGATGAATTAATTTCAAGCTTCTTAAGTATAGTACAGTATAAGAAGCTTTCAAATGGTATTTTTGGCAGCTTTGTGAAGTTACGGTCGTACGAAACTTCTATGAGTTTACTGCATTGTTTACTGTTGTTTCGCATTTGTGACTAGTGATCCAAACATATTAAGCTTCAATGTTTTTGGTCGTGTAATTCATTTCGGTCATGAAGAATACCATATTTATACTGCTTTGATATTTTCCCCAAGTCGTGGGGATCTGTTTGATAGACCAGCTGAGAATATAGATAGGAGGTTTCTCAACCGGTACTTTGGTTGTAAAGAGAATCTTTTGTTGTCTAACATTTGTGCGTTTATGGTAGCCAATTCAAGGAGCACATCAGTTGTGCTGGATGAAGGTGATGCAGTAAAGATTTCAGAGTTTTATGTTCTTCAGTCAACTATATTGGGTTGTAAGAAAAAAATCAATGTGGTGGATGTTCATTATCTGGACATAATTGACGACGATCTTTGTGCAGCTTATCCGTGGGGTAGTCTGGGTTTTGAGACACCTGTTGAGTCTGTGAAGACACCTCTTAAAAGTGTTGGAAGTTCAGCAAAAGATGCGTACTATGTTGTTCTGGGATTCCCTTTGGTGTTGTGCGCTTGGTTTATTGAGTTATTTCCAAAAGTCGGTTCTAAGTTATGTGATTTTACGAGTGATGGCTTTCCGAGGATCTTGAGGTTTATTAAGTTCAATAATCCTCGGTATAACAGCTTGATTGACAATTATTTTCATAATGTTAATGTAAGTTTCTATATCTGTAAGTCAATAAAGATTTGAAGTTCAATCTATATGGTCCTGAAGTTCTATCCATAAGGTTGTTAAAGTTCTGTACCTATGGATTGAAGTTTTGTTTATATAATACTTAAGTTTTATCCATAAGCATTGAACTTCTATCTATATGGTCCTGAACTTTCTATCCATAAGCTTGTTGAAAGCTGTCCTCCTATGGATTGAACTTCTGTCTATAAGGATTGAAATTCTATCTTTATATCCCTGAACTTGTATCCATAAGGCTGTTGAAAGCTCTCCCCATTGAACTTATATTCCTATTTATATATATTCACATAGAAGTTTTATTCTTATTTTACTGAAGTGCTAATATATTTTTCATGGTTTCTTTTTTAATAGAGGTTTGACAAATTTGAAATGGTTCCAATTGTTCTTTTTGAGGAAGAAAAAAGGTCGGTGGAATTGATATGGTAACAGAAGTGGCTCATATTGTTGCATTCAAACAAAGAAAAGGAAAATAAGTTGTTGATCATGTTGAAGAGAGTGAGGATACTGGTAATGAGAGTGAGGATATTGGTGATAAGTGCGAGGATACTGGTGATGAGCGTGAGCATAATGTTGATGAGAGTCAGGATACTTCTCATAGTGTATGGCTTGATCAAGATTTAGTTGATGCAATTGTTAAAGTGAGTTTGAAGCATCATGTACATTCATCTTTTATAGTTATGTTTTTGTGTTTTAATTGAATATTTTTACGAGTTTTATTGGTTTATTTTTTGCATAAGGTGAATGTGAAGGTTCGGGAAAGGTTACGTAGTCACTGACGCTATATAAAGGGCTATATTGGTGGTCTAGAGAACAAGGTTGACTCTGTTCTGGATTTTATGAAGAAGTGGGGTAACCAAAATTTGAGGAATAGGAGGAAAATGGGCGGAAAAGTGGAAGTGTAAGAAGGGGCAAGGAACAAAGCAGCAGCTATGGTCATTCCTTAAACTTGTATTCACATGGAGGCAATGCTAGCATTGGAAGGAGGGATAGTTGTGTTTATAGTGGTGGGGATGTTAATGCTGGAGTTGGTGGTAGTCAATTGGGAAAGATAAAGTCTTCTTCATTCAGAAAATAAAAATTAAAATCTCCTTCATATGTTAGGCAAGAAGAAGGCAGTGATGACAGTTTAGTTAGGAAATCGAAATCTCATTCAGATGTAAGAAAAGAAGGCAGTGATGGCATTGTAGGTCGAAAATCAGTTATACAATTGCATGGAGAATTACAAGGAGAGTTAGTCAGCAAAACACCTGCACAATTGGATGGAGAAAGTGAAGTAGACATGTTTGGTGAGCTGACTGCAGCACATAAGGAATTGCTTGAAATTCACTTGCAAGTTGCAAGTGGAGAACTTGATCTGGAAACAGTTGGCCTCATTCCTGAGGATATGAGTGTGGGGAAAGGAGGTGCAACTTCTACGCCTGTTGTTGACGCATCGAGTCGTCATGTTATTGAGTTGTTATCAAATGTAGTTTCTACACCTGTCCAAGCAAAAACATATCAAAGGAAAAAGAAGAAATTGAAGAAACAACATTTCGATGATATGCCTACATTTAATATACTGCCACCGAGTCAAGAAAATGGTAGTGAGGGTTCAGGTGATGCTGAAGATACACCAAGGGTCGAAGTAAATCAGCAGGATATGTCAGAATATCAACAGCAGGGTATCGAGAATGTCATGGACAAAGGTCATTCAATTGATCAATTGGGGAAAGAAGAAGGCATAATTCAGGAAAATGAGCGGCCTATTGATATTGTAATGCAGAATGTTGAGGCAAGTGATCAAGCAGGAAGAGAAGAGGACCTGACTGAAAATCAATGGGCTTTTGAAAGTGCTATGGACAGAGGCAGTCAAGCGACCAAGCGGGCAAAGAAGAAGTGATGACGCAGGAACAGGAGAGGCCTCTTAATGTTGTTATAAAGAATGTTGAGGAAAGTAAGTCAAGCGACCAAGCGGGCAAAGAAGAAGTGATGATGCAAGAACATGAGAGTCCTCTTGATGTTGTTATGAAAAATGTCGAGACAAGTAAGTCAATCAACCAAGCGGGCAAAGAAGAAGTGATGATACAGGAACATGAGAGTCCTCTTGATGTTGTTATGAAGAATGTCGAGACAAGTAAGTCAAGCAACCAAGCGGGCAAAGAAGAAGTGATGATGCAGGAACATGAGAGGCCTGTTGATGTTGTTATGGAGAACGTTGAGGCAAGTGATCAAGCAGGAAGACAAGAGCACCTGACTGAACAACAACAGGCTGTTGAAACTGGTATGGACAAAGGGCAATCAAGCAACCAAGCGGGGAAAGAAGAAGTGATGAAACAGGAATAGGAGAGGCCTCTTCAGATTGTTATGGAGAATGTTGACACAAGTCATCAAGCAGGAAGACAAGAGCACCTGACTGAACAAGAACAAGCTCTTAAAAGTAATAAGGATAATCCTGAGGCAAGTCATCCAGCAGACAGAGAACAGTTGATTGAAGTCGAGAAGCAGCCGGAGTAGCATGATCTTCTAGGGAAAAGGGAACGACAGCCCAGTCAATGGTTGCTATCTCCATATTTTATTTCAAAGACTAAAAAGAAGATCACTAGCTGGAAGGACAATTATATACGTAGTTGTCCATTCCACTACTTGACGATTGATCCGGAAGTGTTGGAAGAATTCACAAATTTGTTAGAATTTCAAAGAAATGGCACTGAACTTAGATCGTAAGTCTATTTTTAGTTTTATGATTTGTTGTCCGTAGCTTTTTAAGTTCAGTCCACAGGGGATGAATTCTAAGCTGTAGTTAAGAGTTTCTTAAGTTCATTCCCCTATGGATTGAATTTCAGTCCATATACAGCGGACATAGTGTTTGAAGTTCAGTCCAATGGGGATTGAACTTTAAAACTCATAAGCTATGAAGTTCAATCCCTAGTGACTAAACTTCATACCTAATGAGTTTCCCAAGTTTATTTCCCTATGGATTGAACTTCAGTCCATACACAGGAGAAATAGTTTTTGAATTTCAGTCCAATAGGGATGAACTTTAAAGGTCCATAAGCTATGAAGTTTAATTCCTAGTGACTGAACTTCATACCCAATGAGTTTGTCAAGTTCATTCCCCATGGAATGAACTTCAGTCCACATAGAAATGTAATATAGTGTTTGAAGTTCACTCCATTGGGGATGAATTTTAAAACTCATAAGCTATAAAATTCAATTCCTATGGACTGAACTTAGGCAAATAGTTCTCAAGAGCATTAACAATGTCAGGCCATGACTGACTCTCAATAGCAATAAATGGAAACCTCACCTTAACAAAGTAGAATATGTTGCTAGTGATCTCATAGAGCACCCTAGAGTAGGAAACTGTTTTATTATGTTTGATATCATTCCTTCTTCTCCATAATGACCAAACAATAAAAGAAGGAACAGTATGAAAAACAGCTTTTAACCAAGGCTTAGGCCACTGCCTCCACCATTTAAAGCAAACCTGATGAAGATTGCAACCATCCACCTGAACTCCTATAGCTTGAACAAAGTATCTCCAAAAACTGTTGGCTACTTGACTTGTCCTAAACAGGTGTTCCCTAGTTTCAACATTAGGAGAAGCACAGCACCAACACCTGGAAGGAAACTGGTAATCCATTCTCTTCAGTACATCATCAAGTGGAAGCTTAAACTTCCAAAGTCTCCACATCATGAATGACACCTTGATAGGCATCCCTTTGACCCACAGAAACTTAGCAATAGGGACTTTATGCTGCTTTACCCTCATATAATTCCATGCACTACTCACTGAAAAATTACCATTTGATGTCAAGCCCTACCAAGCCTTGTCCTTCTCTGATCAGACCCTAACAAGTGTACATTATGGACAATGTGCTCAACAATGTCTTCAGGCAACAACATGTTTAGTAGCTTAATATTCCAGCTGCCCTCCTCTATCAATTCCTTGACACTATTATGCCACAGATCACAATCAAGTGTATAAGGTAATATGAAGTACAAAGGTCCAAGACCTGACCAATTGTCATACCACAAATGAGCTGATCCTTGCCTAATCTTCCAATGGATCCCATGATCAATAGCCTCTCTAGCATGTATCATTTTCCTCCATACACAAGATCCTTGTTTAAACGGCATAATGGCTTCGTGTAGCTTCTTGCAATATTTATTACACATGTAGGTAACCCACAAAGAGTCTCCAGCCCTAAAATTCCACCATAGTTTAGAAAACAAAGCATTAGAAACATCAAACAAAGATCTGAACCCCATGCCACCTTCATCAACTGGCAAACAAAGATTCTTCCAAGAGGACCAATGCCTGCTTGATCCCTCTTGAAAATTACCCCAAAAAAACTTTGCAAAGAGCTTATGCAATTGGTTAAGCACAGTGTCTAAAGGATTCACTACTGGTAGAAGATGAATTGGCATGCTTTGCAAGACATGCTTGATCAATATAGCTCGTCCTCCAAATGATGGCATCTTAGCACTCCAGCCATAGATTCTGGCAGTCACCTTTCCTACTAAATTTTCATAGTATATCTTCTTCCTCCTACCATAGAAGATAGGGCATCCCAAGTAGGTGAAAGAGAAATCATTTCTCTGAATGCCAATGATCAACTCCAACTTCTCAACCTCATCATCACTCACTGATCCATGCAAGTAGATAGCACTCTTATCTTTATTTATTTTCTGGCCTGAAACTGCTTCATAAGCTTGCAATACTCAAGTAATTAAATGCAAAGACTCATCATGATAAGAAGTAAACAAAATGGTATCATCAGCATATGCCAAGTGATTGAGATGTGGACTCCACTTAGGCATTGCATATCCCCTATAGAAGCTACGAGTATTCAATGAATTCAAACTTCCAGATAGTACCTCAGCAGTTAGGATGAACAATGTGGGTGACAAAGGATCACCTTGCTTTAAGCCTCTAAAAGAAACCATAGCTCTGACCATTGAACAAGATGAGTGCTAATTAGATGATACAAGCTGGAAAATGACATCAATGAACTCATGACAAATCCCTATTTTCCTTAGCACCATTGTCAAGAATGGCCAGGACACCCTATCATAGGCCTTCATCATGTCTAGTTTGATCACAACATTAGCATCCTCACCTCTTTCATTGATGTCATGGATAATTTCCTCAGCAAGCAGTACATTCTCCACTATACTCCTCCCTTTGACAAAGCCTGCCTGGTTTTGTGAAATAAGTGAAGGTAGGACCTCAACCAGTCTGTTATACACCACCGCAGAGAGGACCTTGTTAATGAAATTACTCAGGCTGATAGGCCTAAGGTCAGACAAAGTTGAAACTGTTGGCTTTTTTGGAATCAAAACCAGATTTGTATGTGTCACATATCTAGGTATAGATCTTCCACTAAACATAGCCTGCACCACCTTCACAATGTCACTCTTGATGATATCCCAAGCAACATGAAAGAACCTGCCAGTATAGCCGTCATGGCCACTTGCACTGTCCCTATTAAGCCCAAAAACTGCCTGCTTGACTTCATCTTCCCAGGGTACCTTTGTAAATGCATCATTATGCTCATCAGAGATCATTCTTGGAACATTCATCAACAAATCATAATTGGTAGACACATCTTTAGTAGCAAATTGCTTTTGAAAGAACCATAGAGCCTCATTAGCTATTGCTTCTTGAGAATTGATCCAGTTGCCATCTCCATTTTGTATCATACTCACATGAAGCTTCTTTCTTTTTTCATTCACATGAAAGTGAAAGAATTTAGAGTTCACATCACCCTCCTTGAACCACTGCATGCCTGCCTTTTGTTTCCAAAATTCAACCTCAATAGCAAGGTATCTCTTCAGCTCAGCTTCAGCCTTTTTCAATGCCTCTGTATTCTCAGGTGTTGGCGCAAGTTCAAGCTGATACTCATGTGCCAATATAATGTCTTCCATAGTAGAAACTTGCTGAAAGATGTTACCATATATAGCTTTGCTCCAAGTAGAAAGTTTTTTCTTCAATGTCTTCAGCTTTGTATTCAATGCAAAGAATGGATCTCCCATGACTTGTATGTCCCAGTGCTCCTTCACTAGATCAAGAAAATCCTCATGTGAGGTCCAAAAATTAAGGAACTTGAAAGGGTTGATAGTAGGGGTTGGCTCGTGTGAGAAATTGACAAGCAAGGAGGAATGATCTGAGCCAACTCTAGCAAGATGATCAATCTCAATCTTCGTACATATGTCAATAAGCTGCTGATTTCCCAAGCACCTATCCAGCCTCTTAAGAATAAAGTCCTCTTCAGTCCTCCCATTCCACCAAGTGAAGATGCTGCGTGAATTAAATCCTAGGTCCGTGAACTGACAATTTGCAAGAGTAGAGGAAAATTCTTCATACTCAGGCATGAACACTGGCAATCCACCATATTTCTCATTCTCTGAAAGGATGACACTGAAGTCTCCAACTACCAGCCAAGGCCTGACATTGTCTCTAGCAAAATATTACAATGCCTCCGAAAGGAAAAACCTGTCTCCAGCATTTGTCTTAGCATACACAAAAGTAATAACTACTTCTTCATCGAATTGTTGATTAACAAAGGATAGAGGTAAGCTGCTGCTCATCATTCATCAACTCCTGGATTTCAAAGTCAGCTGAAGCAAACACCCAAACCTTCTCATTCTCATTGTAAAAACAGTGCTCCATCCCAAGCCTAAGCCTATAGCTATTCATTGAGCTGACATCCTGGAATGGCTCCATCAAACCTATAACTTTAAAGTGCTTCCTTTGATGCAATGTGATAAGCCTATCAAAAGCTTCTTGTGTATTCACTGACCTTATGTTCCAAATGAGTAGCTTATCCATCTAGTTCATCTTTATAGAGGTTGATCTCAAAGCTTGAATTTTAGAAGGATCTTGGCTATAATTCTTCTTACTTCTCTTTTGTTGTGGTCTTTGTTGCTCAGGTTTTTCAAGAGGAGAAGAAGAAACCAATTTCTGGGATTTTACACTCCTTGGAGACCAGTCAGCTTCACGAACAACATTATCAAAGTTGTGTGCAGTTGAATCCTCATCATGCTCCTCCAAACTTAATCTTCCAGGACTCAAAGGGCCATCAACCATTCTAATTCTATCTTGTTGTTGCATCTCTTTAATCAGTGGCTGCAAGGGCATATTTTCTATGAGAGCATCCTCAGCTTCACTAAGCTTCTGTATATGTTGTTCAGGGATCAAAGATGAGCCTCTAGCATTTTCGTCACATTGAGACTGGCTAGGAATTGTAGAATCAGTCGTATTGAGTGCACAAATTGGAGTATTGGAATTTTTATTATCTCCCACATCGACTGAAGGAACAGATGGGGGCTGGGGTATAAAAGCTAACTCCTTCCCAACAACCGGATTCTGGGCATTAAATAAACCTAGGGCCTTTTGCATTAGTTCACACGCTTTTGGATTAACACCCCTCAGCTCCTTTAATACTGAAGCATTAAAAACACTGAATTTATTAATCAAATCTACCTCGTTAATTGAGCTCGCACTTTGAGGTGCAATAACTAACGCGTGATCAATGTCCTGAATATCTTTGTCTCCTTTTCTTTCAGCTTGAATATTAACCCTAGAAATATTCCCCCCATTAATTTGTTCATCAACAATAGGTTGATTCTGAAAAGTGCTCAACACCCAATTTTTAGTGCCAACAACTTTAGGATCAACTACGACTGGATGAGCACTAGTTGCTTCAATTTTTTCCACATCAACCCTCAAATGTTTAGAGGAAGCTGAAGGATTATCATTTGTATTTTCCTTTTGACTTTGAAAGGGAATAACTTGAACTCGAACTTGAGCATTCTCATCTTCCTTGTCATCATCATTATTCTCCAGCATAGCAAAAGCATTTTTTGTCGCCAAAACATCCTCACCCTGAGCCTCTCCTGCTTCTTTAGCTAACTTCTTCTTAGGATCAACCCTAGTCCAGGCATTAGGGTTTCTATTAGGGTGCAAATTTTTTTTTGAACTCTTCTTTTGCTTGTCTTGAGCCTACAATTGCTCAATCTTCCCTTGAGGAGCCTTAGCACCGTCATTCTTGTCAGGTTGTACATTGCCCACAATTTTACCACTTTGCAAAACTCTAACTGCTTTTTGTTTTGTCAACTCACCATCTTCCACATTGTTTGGCATCAATTCAAGATGAATCACAAAGCAATCATCTTCATCATGTCCTTGCAATCTACAAGTTTTACAGTACTTTGGGATGTAATCATATTGAATACGTACCCATTTGAACCTTATTTCTCCAGTATTTGAATTTTTTATTTCAATCCTTACACGTTGAGGTCTAGGGCCTAGCAAATAAACTTCCACTTTCACCTTAGCACAACTAGGCCATGATTTTGATCTGGTCGCAGCATCTAATTGTAAGGGCTTGCCCACAGCTGTGGCAAGCACAAAAACTGCTTCTTGCACAAAGAAGATTGGAGGAAGGCCTGGAAAGGAAATCCATGCGACTGCAGTGGAGGTTTTCTCCTTAGGATAAAACCATACGTCATACTTGAGCCCTCTCAACTGATGATACACTTGACCTATCTTCAAATAATAGGCTGGACGTGATAAAAGATGCACATAATCCTCTAGAAGTGATAGCCTAATCAAAACATGTCGTGGATCCAAATAACCTATAGAGTATTCTCCTTTAATTTCTAGTTGAAGTGGTATTTGTTTCTTGATCTCTTAAAACTCAGGCATACCATAAGCAAATTTCCCCCACGATAGCATATTGTAATTCTTCCTTAATCACCATATTATCAATGTCAATATCATTCCAAACAAATTGAGGCTCACCATGATGAAAGTCAAACGAGGGTTTAGGTAGTAAGTTCATAATGTAGGGTTCAGCTGAAGGTTTGAGCTTTGAGGCATATGATGGAGGGGGTAACGAAGGTGGATTAAATGATGTAGGTTTTGTAGGAGGCTGGACAACCTTAGTGGGGAGTTGTCCAGTGGCTAGAGTGACCATGGACGACGGCCTAATGAGAATCGCCTAGAATCGCCTATCTCTAGAGAGAAACAGGCACGGGGTCTATGAGATCACTAGCAACATATTCTACTTTGTTAAGGTGAGGTTTCCATTTATTGCTATTGAGAGTCAGTCATGGCCTAACATTGTTTATGCTTTTGAGAACTATTTGCCTAAGTTTAGGTACATTAAAGTGGGATGGAAAGTACCAAGTCCTGGAGTCTTGAAGGTGAACACTGATGGTGCCTCTAGGGGCAATACAGGCCCTAGTTCTATGGCATTCTGTGTGAGAAATGAGGAGGCTGATATCCTTTATGCCTTTGCTAAGCTGATTGGGGAGCATAATAATATGTATGCTGAAGCAATAGCCATCAGGGAAGCCATGCGATACAGTGTATAGAATGCCTTAGGGGCGGTTGTGATTGAAACTGATTCATTAGTTATCAAACAGGTGATTGAGGGGGTGTGGCAGCCTATGTGGTCCATTGCCTCTATTATTGATGATATTTTAAAATTGAAACAATTGGGGAACTTTTAGTTTCAACACACATTGAGAGAGGGTAATAAGCTAGCTGATTGTCTTGCCAATCTTGCATATGAGCTACCTAATGTTAGCTTTACATCTTTTGCTCAATTTCCTTCTAAAGTTAAGTTGATAATCAATTTTGACAAGCACCAATTTGTGGAGTATAGAGCTAAAGATGGAGAGGTTCATAGTGTTGACTAGTAAGGGGGAAGATGGAAAAGATGGAGCGTCTCGGAGTTGGGAGAATTCCCCCTATGATCAAGACTTTTTAGTGGAGATCATAGGGATATTTTTGACTAACTCTTTCTTCTTTTTTGTAGGTACCAGTTTGAGATATATATATATATATATACATGTTAAGCTAGATTGCTATGATGATTTTAGCATCTATACAAGCTGGGACTGCTATTGAATTGATACTACACTTCATTCAGCTTGAAATAGTGTCTTTGCTTTTAATGTACATCATGATTTCTAGTGTCCTTCTAGTTTTTCTGATGTTACATCCTCATTTCATAGAGAAACAAGCTGGCTTGCTGCTTTTTATAATGTCATATGCTTCAAGAGCCTCAGGATGCTTGTTTCAAAGTACTAGGCTGAACAGCGCTGAACAACACTGGAGGATCACCGGTTCCCCACCACTGTTTCTCTTCAAGAGCAGAGGTGACCCACTGCTTTAGTCGACTTGCTCAGCTCAAATCCCACCTTGTTCTTTGCTGGATGAGCCTAACTGCATTTGGTTATTTAGTGCACATTCAATTACTGGAGATATACACACCCTACAAGCAAGAAAGAAGATCAAGATTAGTTAGGGCATGTTTTGCATTTTATGTCTTATGTACTCTTTTCTTTGGCAGTTTATTAGTTCCTACTTCTCAGGTTTTTTAGCATCAAGCATATGAGTTATCTTCATGCTACTTGGTGGTATTAGTATCCAATGGCATTCAACTCAAGAGAGTGAGGATAATGAGTAAGCTTGGTGCTACTTTAGGGAGATTGCATTTGATATTGCACTTGTTTTGTGCACATCTTGTAAAGACAATATATTTAATTTTGTTTATAAATAAAAATGGTCACTAGGTGCAATGCCTAGTTGACTCTTGTTTAAAAAAAAAAAATCCTATGGACTGAACTTCATAGCATATGAGTTTATTAAGTTTATTCCCTATGCATTGAACTTCAATCTATGCGGGAAAAGTAACATGTTTTGTATTTTTGATCTTTTAATTAGGGACAACCGTGTTGCTTTTATACCGGATAATGATTATGATGGAAGTGCATATGAGTTGGAGATTTTGAAGCCAAACAAGCAGTGGTTTTTGGAATTCGCAAATACTATCTATCCTTTGGCTGATAATGTTAGTGCACATTGTGTTTCTGCTTTGTTCTGTTCTTTATTACTTGTCTATGTGTGTAGTAAACAAGTTCCCTTTTTATTTTTTTACATTTTTGCTGCATGTTGTTGTCGCTATGTATTATCTCAAAAAGCGGTCATGTTATCATTTGTTCCAGCTTCATCATACACTTTCAATTATCGATATAGTTGTTGATATTTGTATTTGCTCTATGTATAAGTTAAACTTTGAGAAAAAAAGAAAATGACCTGATTCGATGTGGATTGATAGTGTTGGATAGTTCCTGTGCAATTATGTTTTTGGCTTGGAACGGAGGTGTTCAATTCCATGGGCTTGGAGTTGCTAAAGTCTATTTTTCATGCCGACTCAAACCAGAACATGGTGAAACAGTGACGCATTACTTTTTGGCAGTTTTAAATTTGCACAAGAAGAATATATGTGTATATGATTCAATGTGCAGCGATGCAAAGCATCCAGGAATGAGAAAAATAGATCACATGAAGTGTTATGCTATTGTGCTCCCATATATGCTGAAGTATCTCAAGTTTGGCGACGTACATGCTTCATTTAAAGGAGATAAGTTCAATAGGGCCTTTAGAACTCAGTGGATACAATCACCACATCAACCAGATGGGTAAGTCTTGTCATTTTTGTGTAAGTTTTAGTGCAAATTAGATATAATGGACTAAATTTAGAAGCTCTTGACTACTTATGTGTTACTTTTTATTTTTGTTTGTGTTTTTTAGGACTAGTTGTGGCGCTTTTACAATATGGTATGCTGATCAACTAATTAGTGGTAGAGATGTGCAAGATATTCAACCAGATCTAGCTGATAGGTACAATAGCCGATTTGCTTGTCAGCTTTGGGCTCATGGCCGTGCAAAGGATAGGAATGGATTTGAAACTCCACCAGAATTTGTTGACCATGATTATGGAGAACATGATGAAGACATGTGCCAGCTATAAATGTTTTTGTTTTTAGCTTCAGATTGCCTAGTGGTATTATGCAAAGTTTTACGTAATATATGTAGAACAAATATTATGCACAGATGAACAGATTATTATGCACAGATTTATGTAAATGCCATATTGTTGCGGTGATATTTTTTTAGCATAAATGTATTTTATCCATAAGGACTGAGTTCGGTCAATGAGTATTGAACTTCAATCCATATGGCCTGAAGTTCCATTCATAAGGATTGTGAACCTCTGCCCCTATAGATTGAAATTTCTGTTCATATCTAAATAATCTAATAAGGATTAAACTTTTTTCCCATTCTTTAAGGGTTGAATTTTATATATTATGAGTTTGAACTTCTACCCATAATGATTGAACTTCTGTATTTAAGTATGAAAATTTTATAAATTATGAGCTTGAACTTCTACACACAAGGATTGAACTTTCTTTCTTTAAGGATGGAAATATGAGTTAGAACTTCTACCCACAAGATTGAACTTCTGTCTCTAAGGATGGAAGTTTTATAAATTATGAGCTTGAACTTCTAGCCATACGGGATTGAACTTCTTTCTTTTAAGGATGGAAGTTTTTTATAACTAACTTCCCCTATGGATTGAAGTTTCCATGCATATCGACTGAAAGTTTAATGGATTGAAATTAATTAACAGTATAAGTTTGAGTTTACTTAGAGATAACGTGAGAATCGCTTAACTGTTCTAATGGACGTAGACAAATTCAGTCCTAAGTTATGCTAATGTTCAAAAATCAGATATCAGCCTCCAAGAATTGAAGTTTTTATAGGCTAACATTAACTTCTGTGCTCAAAGGTTGAAGTTTGTATAGGCAAATATTAACTTTTGTGCTCAGGGATTGTATTTTTATTGGGTAATATTAACTTCTATCCTCAAGGATTGAACTTTTTATAGGTTAACTTTAACTTCAATCCGTGAGGACAGAAGTTAATGTAATAACTTCTCTTTTAATCTGAGCCATCCAATTTTATTAAATCAGACTGGGTGCCACGATGTCCTCCTTTTTTAATCCTAAAGATTACCCTTGTATTTTATTTTCTTTAAGCCGCATCCATAACCTTTGTCTATTCTTCTTCCTTGTTGTAGTTTTTCTATTGTTCTTCCACTATGAAAAACCACAAAATTATAGGGATGAAATTTTTTATCCTTTTCTATATTTCAAACGGGATCCCAGCTTTTGAAACTACTCTGACTGATTCGTACACTCTTACCGACGATTTTGTAATTAGCTTTGGCCTTTGAAATTTTACATTTTCTTTAAAGTAAATTTTTAAATAATTATCATTTAATGTATACTTTTATTTTTTTGCAGATTCTTCCAGCGGATATCCGTGGATATCTTCCTCCAGAGGCGAACACTCCCATTCTAGAGCGTGATAGGAAGTCATGGTCTATGAAGCTTATGAGTGGAAAAAATGATCGACGAAGGTTGAACAAGGGGTAGGCAACATTTGTAACAACAAATAATCTGAAGACGGACGGTTATGTTAACTTTAAACTTGTTGAAAGTACTGTCCAGTATGTGAAGTTTTTAGTTACAGTTTTTGACCCCCCTGGCCTCGAAGATGAATGTGATTCTGATTGTGAAGTTTATCGTTACAATGAAGGAAGTTCCAGCAATGGCGAATCTGATGATGATTCGATAAATTGTTCTGAGCTGCTAGTGATCCAACCAAGACTGATTAATGGAGCAGTTGTAATATTAGTTGTAGGAATTTAAATATCAGTATTAGGACCTTTAATTTCAGCATTGTTTGTCTGTACTTTGCAGTAGTACTACTTAAATATTTTGTGTAACTGAATGCCTGTATTTTGCAGTAGTACTACTTGAATATTTGTGTAAATAAATGTCCGTATTTCAGATATTATGATGCAGTAATTGAATATATGTTTATGTTGTTTAAGTAAGTATTTTAAATTATTTGTTTTTAACCATTGGACTGTGTATGGCCTGAACTTTTCGTTATAAGGATTGAAGTTTTTATAAAAATGTTAAAAAATATAACATCAGCCTTTAAGGGTTGAAGTTTTTATATTCTCATATAGTTCAATTCCTATGGACTGAATTTCATTGGCTCTGAGGTTCTAAAGTCATTCCATGGGGAATGAACTTTAAAATTGATAAGGTATGAAGTTCAATCCCTATGGACTGAACTTCATTGGCTCTGAGTTTCTTAAGTTAATTCGCCTATGGATTGAACTTTAGTCCATGGGGAATGAACTTTGAAACTCATAAGGTATGAAGTTCAATTCTCCTGGATTGAAATTCATTGGCTCTGAGTATCTTAAGTTCATTCCCCTATGGATTGAACTTCAGTCCATACAAAGGGGAAGTTTTCATATTCTCTCATTGAACTTCTTTCCATAAGCATTGAAGTGTTATTACAAAGGTCAATAAATGCAACTTCAGTATTTTTAAAGTTTGAAGTTTTTTCTATTCAAATCATGAACTTTTCTCCATAAGGATTAAAGTTTTTTATATTGTAATTGTGAATTTATCTCCATAAGGATTGAAGTTTTTATCCCAGTTATTATTTGTTGAAATTTTTATACTATTCAAATCATGAACATCTTTCAATGGGAGGAAGTCAGTCTTTTCGATTGAATTTATTTCAAACTCAATTTCTAATCATCTGAAACTACTTCAACTTTAGTATTTAATCTTTAAAAATTGCAGCATCAGCCTTTAAGTGTTAAAATTTTTATATTCAAGCCATGAACTTCTCTCCATAAAGATTGAAATTTTATTTAAGTTCAATCAATGCAGCATCAGGCTTTAAGGGTTGAATTGTACATTAAAAATCTGAGTTTCAACAAGAAGAAGAGTGAAAGTGTAGAAACAAGTAGTTTACGTAAAATACTAGTATTAAATTTGTTAAAAAATAATTAAAGAACATGAAAAACCATCCAAACAAACTATAATAAGCTACAATCAAAGTCTTTGATTTCATATCTTGAATTTTGGTAAGAAACTATCAGTAATTTGATTATCTTCATGTATTTTGCACCATCATTCACCACCAAGCAGTTTCATACAATAAAAAAGAAGTTAAAAAAGCAAATTAGTAGGAGGAAAATATTTAGTAAAAAAAGTTTATGGATAATGAATGAAGTAGCAGTACCTCTATATCCTTGAGTAGGGTCGGAGTACTGGAGTATTTGTGCATGAGGTTCTATCTTGTCCTCTGTTTTTGCATCGACTACATTTGGTTGATTTGACTCGTACAGATTCAGCAATCGAGATGTATCTCTTTGTTTTCCTTCTTCCAGGTTGTATTTTAACATTATGAGTTTCAATCCTTTGGTTTTTTACAGTGTTTGGTACATTCCAAGGACTTTTGTGGCCTATCATATTCACCTCACCTTGATATGTGTTTAACCAATAGTCTCGTGACCATTTCGAGCAGAACTTAGATTTCGACAGGCGTCTTTTCTCAATGCATGCGATTGCATGTACACATGGTAGTTCATCGGTCTGGAATTCAAGACAGTCACACGTCCTATTCTTTAAGTCGACGTTGAAGCTTGTTCCTTTATGTTGCACATTGAATGTTGTTATACCTGTTGGGAATACCTATTCTAAATGAAATGAATAACTTTTATAAGTCAGTACAGATGGTATTTAAATCGGCTATTACTAATTCAGAGCAAGAGTTCATGAGTATATTCCTAGTGTACTGAACTTTAGTTTTCTTTGTTCTGTGTTTCCAGACATAAATAGGATATAACTAATGCAGGGAGGGAAGAACAAGTCCTGACTTTCAGTCTACCTGGACTGATCTTCAGCCTTCCTGGTCTGTATTTTTAGACACTATTAGAATTGCATAGTTCAGTCTACTTGCAACAGTCAATTTTTCAGTGAATTTAGCGTGAGTGAAGTGCTCTATATTTATATTTATTGTGAAGGCCAACTGAATCTTCTTGTTTATTTCATCTTCTGCCCACCTTGGTAAGTGATGAAAAGTCTCTTGAGCAGTACTTCTTCTTTTACAAAACCATCTTTGCTTCTTAAATATGATTAAATCCAAAAGGTTTAGAGAAGCCTAATTTCCTTTTTTCACTAGAGTATGGTTTAAATGGGCAACTATCTTGCTTCAAGTAACGCAGAATTCATTGACTCCACCATATTTGTTGTAAGCATATCATATCGTCGTCTTGGTAAGTAAGATCTAGCCCATCTTTCAGGTGGTTCTTCCATTATGTAGTTTAATGTTTTTCCGTCCATTCCCTCTATTTGCGACACGAGGTTATAAAAGTCTTCACGCTTGTAAGCTCTTGCAGCAGTTTGAAACAGACTTATCACTGTGGTTCTCATGTTCCTTTTGTTTAGGTTCTTTTCAAAGTGGTAGATGCATATACAATGGTGGCTATCAGGATAAACTTGTGCAATCCCATGCGCAATTGATTTGTTTCTGTCTGACAGAAACACCAGTTCAGCACAAGGACCTATTGTTTTTCATAGATCGGTGAAGAACCAAGTGTAAGCTTCATTATTTTCAGAGTCTGCAATTCCATAAGCTAGAGGAAACAGTTGATTATTTGCATCTTTTGCAATGATGAGAACACCTAGATATTTCGCCTTCAGAAGTATCGCGTCTACTGCTATGACTGGTCGACAATACCTCCAACCGTCAATTGATGGCTTGAAAGCAACAAACGTATACATAAACCTGAAACATTTTAACATAGGTCAAAGTTAATTCTTAGAAAGTTTTGAATTTCATATAGGTATTGAGTTCTTTTTTGAGAAATGCTTACCGATTAAGACTGTCTATCTTTATGTTAATGTGCGCGTCTGGATTTGCCTCTTTCAGTACATGCAAGTATGAAGGGAGGAGATGATAATGCTCATCAGGTCGTCCCCTAATCAATGCGTTTGCTACTTGAATTGAACGTCATGCCTTGTGATATCCTATTTCAACTCCATGTATTCTTCTCATTTCGTTCACAATAAATGTTCGTCTAACTTTAGTTCTGTTGTCTCGGATGTTTTTGAGAAAGTATTCACTTATCAATGTTTACGTGGCATGTTTCTAATCAGCCTTCTTAATGTCAACGAAGCATTTATGTATATTCTGAAACTTCATTACCTTAAACAGTGAGGAATCTTTTATCCTTCTGGCACGAATATTCCAATCACAGTTGGGATTGCCGCATTTCAGTTCATATCTTGTTCTATTTGATCTAATAACCTTGAACTCAAAATGTTCCTTGATTTCCGTCTTGACAAAACACTTCATCATGGTTTCCTTGTTGTCAAATATTGAGCAGGCTACTATATCTTTCAATGATATATCTCCTGTTAATATCATCGCTGGAGATTATTTCTGTTTTACCCTGGACCTTTTCCTTTTGCTCTTGGCAGCTGGTGTGCTACGAGGGCATTCAACTGTTGGTAGTGGTGATTGAAATTGAGTATTATTTGGTTGCAGTGCCTCAACAATTCCAGGAATTTCAATTTCTTGATTACAGTCGATCTGCATTATCAAGACCCCCTCTTCGTGTGGAACCTCTGTGCATGGAGTCTGATTGTCTAACTTGTTAACGACAAAATGACTATTCTTGAAAGATAAATCATTCTTCAATAAGTGGATACATGTCTTGAATTCTTCTTCTGTTATTACAAGCATTCCTTTGCTCTAATCCATTATAATATCAAACCATATATTCACATCTTCAGTGAAATGGGTTGCTTCATAAATCTTGTCTACAAAAGTTCTGAATTCAGTTATTTTGTTAACAAGTAGAAGTTTTGTTTCATGATCCAAGTTCTTATAATCTTGTGTCTAATTCCCATTGAAAGCAATAACCAGACAAATTGTAGTCATTCTGCATTGAATAAGTAAACAAGAGAAATAATTGTGTTAGTATGGAAATTTTTCATATGGACTTAAGTTCTATCTAAGTAGTCTTGAAGCTGAATCTATAAAGACTGAAGTTCTGTCTATATGGCCCTGAACTTATATCCATAAGGCTCTCCCACTATGGATTTGAAGTTCAGTCTTAATGGACTTAAGTTCTATCCATAAGGATTGAACTAAGTTCTATCTATATTGCGATGAACTTCTATCCGTAAGGCTGTTTGAAAGCTTTCCCCCTATGGATTTGAAGTTCAGTCCATATGGACTTAAGTTCTTTCTATGCATAAGGATTAAACAAAGTTCTATCCATAAGGCCGTTGAAAACTCCACCCCCTGTGGATTGAAGTTCAGTTCATATAGATTTAAGTTCTATCCATAAGGATTGAACTAAGTTCTATCTATGTGGCCCTCTGTTGAAAGCTCTCTCCCTAAATTCAGTTTATAAATGAACTTTTCAGGACTTAAGCAATGAAGTTCAATAATGAACTGAATTTAGTTCAACTTCAGTTCGATACTTCACGTGACAATGGAGATAAGTAATCGCCAAGTCCTGAGGTTGTTTTTTTCAATTTATAAATGAACTTTCAGTCCTTAAGCACTGAAGTTCAGTCTTAATGGACTTAAGTTCTATCCACAAGGATTGAACTAAGTTCTATCTACATGGCGCTGAACTTCTATCTGTAAGACTGTTTGAAAGCTCTCCCCCTATGGATTTGAAGTTCAGTCCATATGGACTTGAGTTCTACCCATAAGGATTGAATTAAGTTCTATCCATAAGGCAGTTGAAAGCTCCACCCCATGTAGATTGAAGTTCAGTTCATATGGACTTAAGTTCTATCCATAAGGATTGAACTAAGTTCTATCTATATGGCATTGAACTTCTATCAGTAAGGCTGTTTGAAAGCTCTCCCCTAATGAATTTGAAGTTTAGTTCATATGGACTTAAGTTCTATCCATAAGGATTGAACTAAGTTCTATCCATAAGGCCGTTGAAAGCTCCACCCCATGTGGATTGAAGTTCAGTTCATATGGACTTAAGTTCTATCCATAAGGATTGAACTAAGTTCTATATATATGGCTCTGTGTTGAAAGCTCTCTCTCTCTCTCTCTAAATTCAGTTAATAAATGAACTTTTCAGGACTTAAGCAATGAAGTTCAGTCTTAAGGAACTGAATTTAGTTCAACTTCAGTTCTGATACTTCATATGACAATGGCGATAAGCAATTGCCAAGTCCTGAGGTTGCTTTTTCGTTTATAAATGAACTTTCAGTCCTTAAGCACTGAAGTTCAGTCTTAATGAACTGAATTTAGTTCAACTTCAGTGCTAGTGTGCTGATACTTCACACGACAATGGCGATAAGTAATCGCCAAGTCCTGAGGTTGCTATTTCAGTTTATAAATGAACTTTCATGACTTAAGCACTGACGTTCAGCCATCAATGTCTCATCGAGGTATTAAAACTACTAAAATTTAAACGAATTTCTCTGAAATTCAGTCCGATTGATTGAATTTAGTTCCTCAGCTAGTTTTTCACTTTATATTTGAATACACACGCCTTAAAAATCGAAGTTCAGGCATCGACGTCTCATCAAGGTATTAAAACTACTTAATTTTAAACGAATTTATCTAAAATTCAGTTAACATGGATTGAACTTAGTTCAAATTCAATCTTTATGCAGCATAACGTAAAATTGAAATGTAAAATACTCGCAATTTTTAAGCGAAACTGGTGAAGAAAATTGAAAAGCAAAATTGGTGAAGAAAATTGAATTGTGAGAATTCAGCAACGACAGCAGCACGGGAACAGATAAGTGAGATATGAAGGAAATAACGAACTGTGTTGTTTATATATGAACTGGGGGTAATTTAGTCTTTTTTTTTGTTTATGGTGGGTGTAATGTAAGTGGCCATAAAGTAAATATTTTGGCATTAGTAGCCTTTGCCCAAAGACCAGTGCCAAAAGTGGCCTTTTGTGTACTTCACCTGACATATTAATCAATCTAAAAGGAAATAATTGGCATCAACATTGTAAATTTTTTTGCACGTGGTTTAAGATTTGTAAATATAACTGACAGTCACTAAAAAGTCTGACGAGCTATCATTGACAAATTGACAAGATAGCTAGCATGAAAATAGCAGAAAGTTTTGACGGTTGGTCAAAAATTCTAAAACTTATGAACAATTACACAATATATGCAAGCCAATCCATCGGAAATATTGAATAATTTAACCAGATAGGGAGAATAAAAATAACAGCAAGTCTTGATGATCTGCCGTCGGTCAATAGTAAACAATTAAACATCACATGTAAAATTTTATCGATCCGTCTAAACTTGTGAACAATTTAGCAAGATATGAGAAGATAGTACAAAGTTATGACGTATCACCAAAACTTGTGTACAAGGCAAGTTAATTTACCAATGCATAAAAACTTGTAACGATGTAACAAGATAGGTAGAATAAACATAATTTTTCATTCTTCTGGCTGTATATTACTGAGTCTATTTTTGCCAAACTTCTTAAACGGAAATAAAATATAAACAGTAGCTAGTAATCATCATATATCCACAAAATTATGTATCAATGTATTTTGGAGTTTTTACATAAAAGTACAAGTTTTAGAGTTTAATTACCAAACATAGCAACATTTTAGTAAAATTACCCTATATAGAGAAAAACACAAGATAATTACAAACATAGCAAAAACATAGCAATATTTTCCCATAACATACCAAACCCTTACATTCTTCCTTCTATTTCCCCCACTATCACTTTTGCTCCTCCCATTTCCCCCTATTTCACTTTTCCTCCCACCATTTCCCCCCAATTTCACTTTTACTCCTCTCATTTTCTCCAATTTCACTTTTCCTCATCCATCCTCAATGTATCTTGTTGAGTCTCACTATTTCTGCACCGCGCACCGTTTCAACTATTTCTGCAGCACCGTATCTAACTGTTTCTGCACTGTTTCAACTGTTTCTACACTGTTTCAACTGTTTCTGCAGCACCGTATCTAACCGTTTCTGCACCGTTTCAACTGTTTCTGCAGCACCGTATCTAACTGTTTCTGCACCGTTTCAACTGTTTCAACTGTTTCTGCAGCACCATATCTAACCATTTCTGCACCGTTTCAACTGTTGCTAACTGTTTCAGCACCGTTTCAGACTGTATCAACTCCATTTCAGACTGTATCATAGCATTTCAATACCGTATCAGACTGTTTTAAACTGTATCAACTCCCGTTTCAGACTGTATCAGACTATTTTAAACTGTATCAACCCCCCATTTCAGACTGTTTTAAATTGTATCAACCCCGTCTCAGACCGTATCAACTCCATTTTAAACTAATCGTGTTTACTTATATTAAAAAAAGAAAAAGAAAAATAGATGGATTGGATGATTGCAAGTTTTGTTAACTGTGGGGGTGGGAAGCAGGGCATAAGTCCACGTAGAGATATTGGTTTGAAGGAAAAAGTGAGTCTTTACTAATAATTCTTACTTTGTCAGACAACACTCTTTCTCTCTTTAAAAATATTCAAAACCTCCTCAATTCTTTCTCTCTCTAAACTCAGACTTCTCGCATTTGATAAATAACCACAGTTTATTTGGTAAACTAATTCACTGTTTCTATAATCGGAAAAGTTGAAGAAGAAGAAGTAGAAATGGTTGAAAACTACTTCGGTTTCATCGAGGTCACTTCTAATAACTGCGGTGCTTGATCCAGCTAATCCTTTATGGTTTCTTAAAACGCTGTTCGAATTCGTAGGTAAATTCGTGGGTAAGATCTGATCTGTTTAAGAATGAATCTGATTCGTTGATTAACGGTGCCGGAGCCATTTAAAGCCGTGCTTCATCCAGCCATTGGGGACTGTTGTAAATGCGCCGTCGAAGGAAGTGGAGAGGAACGGTTTCCGATCTACGGGTGGCCGGCGATTGTGTACGGACTGTGTGATATGGTTTTTTAGGTGCATTGATTTTGGGGGCGATGGGAGCTAGGGTGGTGGGGCTGAAGAAACGAAATGGGATTTTTGAATAGAAATTGTAAATGAGGGAAATGTGCTAAAAAAATATTGTTATATCTTGTAATTAGAAAAATATTGCTATTTTTTTGTAATTAAGGGTGGAAATTTGTATTGTGTAAAAATCCCATGTATTTTACCGTGTATATCTTATAGAGTATTTAAGTGGGGGAGACATCTCATACCGTGAACCACGTAAATTTTAAAGGGATTTTTACACTCTATACCCATAAAATTTAAAGTATTTACAAGCCATACCCATTACAAATTATACTGCCCATAAACTAAAAGTATTTACCCAACCTACCCATTTATTTTTGTATACCTTTGTTATGTCTTATAAGTGTATACCTTTAAAGTATACTGCATAAATTATGGTATACAAGTCTGGAGGGACATTTATTACTGTATACCTTTGTTATGCCTTATAGGTATATACCTTTATGGTATAGTGTATAAACTATGGTATACAAGTCTGGGTGGATAGAGTAGGTAAATAATTTAATAGATAGGTCGGGTAATATTTGAAAATAGTAGGTAGTGGCTGTAATTATTTTAGATTTTATGGGTATTTGTAAGTATCCCTTCTAAAAGAGTTCAAACACTAGCGGATTTACGCAAGAGTGCAAACTTCGTATGGATGGTTTAGCTCTCGAATTTAGGCACAGGCGGTGTAGGTGGAGTTTTCATACACAACAATGATGAATGGATCTTAGATTATATGAAGAGCTTTCCTACAGCAAAAGACAAGAACCTCTTCCCATTTGAGAACTACATGGACTCTTCCGAGCTAATAAGTATGCTTGAACATGATCATGTTACTTAGAAATCTATTTTGAATGAAAAAGGAAGGGGCCCAGAAGAGACCTTTTACAGACATGGTTATTTTGGCACTTCCTCTTTTATTTGCCCTTTTTCAGGACAGTTTCAAATACTAGTAATATTCTATATTCTGACGCCTTTGTTATATGAGCAATTGGTAGATATCATGTATTTAGTTATGATGCACAATATAATACATATATCGTCTTAGTACAACAAAAAGGATGCATAGACAATCTCAGTATTTATAATAATGTAAACATAGTTGTTATCTAAAATAAACGGGATGACAAATAATCTAAATACACTAGTAATAGTATCTCGTTTCAAGTTTCAAGGGCTAAATAGCTTTCTCTCTTTCCAGAACCTAATCCCCATTTTTTATTCAACCCCTCGTGGTAAATACTTTTGAAGAAAAAAAGAAAGGAAAAGACTAGGATTGTATTAACCTCCACATCTTTGTAGAAACAAAAAGGAAAAGACTAAGATCATATTAGCCTTCACATGTTTATTTTAATTTCAAGTACTCAACCTTCTTAACTCTCAAAGCAAAACCTTAGCTTAAAAAAAAAAAAGTTGCTCTAAATGCACCTAAGAAAGCAAACTATATATGTCACCTTGTTTGAAGAGGGGGGACGGGGGTTGAGGGTAGGGGAGTTGGAGGGTGTTTGGGAACTACTACCAGAGAAACTCCCAAGTCCTGAGATGAACAAGGTACTTGTAATTCATGGAAAGTGAATAAACATATCTGCAGCAGACCTCGTATTCATGCAATATCAGGAATATTAACTAAAGAAGTTCCCATTTAAAAAGCAAAAAGGCTTGTGCATATTTACTATAGTATTGGAGAAAAATGACTTTTCACACATTGATGCATATTAACCTAGCAAATAGGACAATAGATAAGTAATTATATCAAGAACTAAGGAAAAGAGCACCAGTAAAATGTATTTAAAACCAGCAGAAAATATCCATAAGAACCAAATTTGTTGGATAACAGCCACTCAAACCAACATGAGTACTAAGCAATGCTTAACTTCGAGGTCCGTCTGAATCTCATTATCACCGAAAAGCAAGAAAACACATCAAACTTACTAAAATAGAAAAACTAAAAGACCATTGTTTTTCTCTGAGAATGGTTCCTTATTTATAAGTTTCACTCATTCTTTGAGCTCTTTCAATTCAAACAAGCGGACGCAAATGAGCCAACGCTTCTCTCTTGCAAATGGGGCAAGTGTTCTCGCGCATGACCCACTCTTTGATGCAATCAACATGGTATATGTGGCCACAATCAATTTTGCCAAGTTCTTCCTCGTCAAAGTAGTCCTAAAAATAACAAGATTGGTATCAAACCTAAGTAAGTTAACAGCCTGGAAGGGGGTTGGGGTGGGGGGGTAATAATGAAATTTGGTGCCCCTTACCAAGCATATGCAGCAATGCTCCTTGCTCAGTCAATGATGACTTAGCCGACTCGTACTTATGCAGCTTAATGCTTAAATAAAACGCTTGTACTCTTAGACCAGCTTTAATAATTCTTATATATTGTAAGAGCTCCATAATGGCCTAAAAAATAAAACACCATGTGATAGGATATAATCCATTCAAAGGAAGATTCACGTATGCTGTATCAAATCATGTGTCGATCTAAAAGCATTACCTCATCTTCAACAGCAAGCCCATTCTGCTCATCATCTTCTCCAACTTCCTCCTGTTCACCGTCACTTCCCTAAAATAATGAACTCACTCAGAAGCAGACTAGAATCATGACAAATAATCAAGAACATATTTTGACATCAAGCCTTAGCATTGGGTTATACAAAAGTGACTGAGAAATCTGTGAAAAGTTCTTTGTCATTTTTTTTTAATTTTCTTTTTCTTAACGAGCAACAAGCCCTTAATTGTGCTGAAAAGCTCTACAGGATAGATCTTAAACCTATCGAGAGCAGAATGTAGAGAATCGAACTACTCCTACATAATCAAGTGTCAGAAATTAGTCATGCAAGCATAAGAAAAATATTGTTTCCTAAAGCATTACCTCATTTTCAACAGTAAGATTCTGCTCAGCATCTTCGTCTTCTTCCGGTTCACCTTCACATTCCTGAAATGTTAAACTCAATTAATTAGGAGCATAATCATTGAACGCCACACCAATAACAAAATTGCTTGAAAAATATATAAGAGCAGAAGATAAATTCTAGCCTTAGCTTTGCGTTATACAAGTAAGAAGGAAGTCTATGACAGGTCTTTCATTTTTTTTTTCTATTTTTTAATAAGCAGCAAGCTCTTAGTTGTGTTGAATAGCCCCTACAAAATTGTTCGTATCCTGTTGCAAACAGAAGGTAGACAGTAGGTAGGAAAATGGACCTACTGTTACATAATCAAGCGACACTCATGCAAGCATAAGTTAAATCATTGTATCCAAAAGCATTACCTCATTTTCAACAGTAAGATTCTGTTCAGCATCTTCATCTTCTTCCAGTTCACCTTCACTTTCCTAAAATGTTGAACTCAATTAGTTAGGAGCAGACTCATTGAACGCCATACTAATAACAAAATTCCTTAAAAATCATTTAGAGCAGAAGATAAATTCTAGCCTTAGTTTTGCGTAAGCAATAAATGGATAAATAATATAGAACAACCAACCAAAAGAAAGGAGTACAATTGAAACTTTAGTAAAGTGAAGAAACTTAACTGGAATCATGGTTTGTGTACATGAGGCGGCCACATCTACAGCATTATCTCCACTACCAGCACTAGCAGAAATGAGAGAGTGGGTACATATTGCTATTGTTCTAATTCCAGTACTATGAGTTATCATGTTTGACCGGGCAGTAACATGATGACTACTTGACGCATCATTCATTACTGAGATACCACAAAAGGCTTGACAAAACCATGATTCACCTTGATGAGAATGATTCAACATGTATGCAGTAATGACCTCAGCCGCTTCTCTCTTCCTTCCACAAGAGCAGTGAAGGTGATATAGTATATCATTATCTACAAGTTGAACTCGCACATCTCGCTCAACTTCAACCTGGTCACCAAGAACAACATCTTGCTCACCATCAACCCCGTCTGAATCCAATGGAACACTCACTGAATCAGCTGATACCTCAGTTCCAGTGGCACCATTTCCAGGGACAAGAGGGACATGTTCAGATGGAAGAGTCTCTGAATTAGCAGCACTAATTCCATCGAAGGTCAAATTGTCAGCATCAAATTGGTAACTATCCATCTGAAGTAAACAGGAAATGGTTAGATGTTTGATTGAAATGACTGGTTGAGATTTTGAATCCTCTTTACTTAACAATGAAGGAGAGGAGCTTCCACGAAGAGCTTGATAATTTATTTTTAACCGAATTCCAGAATTTTTTTCTGGGGACGGAAAATATACCATGACATACATATATGTCAAAGTACACATGCAGAGACAACTTTGCAAATGCGTACTGAAAGCATAGGTGTGTAAACTAAAAGAGAAGAGGGAACAAAATCCATGAGACACAGGATGGAGACACAAACAGATGGCGCTTTGCACAAATCAAACACACATACAAATAAGATCTATAAAGCATCATGTGAAATCTCTGGTTTTCCGAAATTAGAGGTAGGAGGAAGTAAATAGAACCTCAACTTAGCTACTTGGGCTATATGCAAGAGCTAAAGGCACTTTGAATCTGTGTAAGCTTTTGGCGTTTTATTAGGAAAATTACTTTCGAACTAGAGATTGAAAAACTAAAGGGTGAACCTCAACTCATTTATTAAACATGCATTTTTGTTTAGCCATTAATCCTTATTTTGCACTTCCTCCACGACTAAAAAAGGTCAGGATTTCCAATTTGAAGAGTCTGGTGGATTTCCTTTGGTTTCTCAAGCAATTGAGTAATGCTTTCTGATTCAGAAATTCATGATTAATAATTAAGTACATGGATTCTATTTTTCAAAACCAATGCATCAATGTAGATCGAATATTAGTTAATTTAATCATGTCAAAGCCAATCATGTCAAGCATTTTGGAAGGAAGGAGTACAATAAAGCACTTTCACTACAGAAATATTAATGTAGAACAACTAATACAGTTCCAAACATATTATCTCGAGATATGATAATTGTGTACTTAATTTGACGTATTCATTATACGTGCCAAAATTATACCTGGATACCATATGGAACAAGGATTTTTACATACATTTAGATTTATTTGTACTGCTATAGATTAAAGTTATTTAACAGCGTGAGTTTATCATTAAAATTCCCCTTAACTTGCTAGGATGGTCAATCATATTTTAGCGAGAAACTGACTTTCCTTTCCCTTCACTTTCTTGTCCTGTGCATTCTCTGGATATATAACTGTAGTACTTCTCTGAGAACAAAAGGAACCTAGAGGAAAATAAAGTATTTTAACTTGACAGATACTAAATAGATCACCTAAAGGGAAATGTAAAACCTTAAGAAGTGTTCAGCCAGAACTCTTCCCACCCCCCAGGCCCACATGCAACCTTTTCTTCTATCTATAGTGAATCCCCATTGGTTCATCTATGATATTAAGCCAATACTCAGAAAACACAAAATTGCAAAAGGGAAAATCCCATCAAATGGTTTGCAAGGAAACACAGTTTCTAAATAACAGGCAAAGGAATATTTACCTCAATTACTGCAAATGCTCCTTCAATAGACACGAAACAAAAGAACTTCAGTCGTCTGCAAAACAAAAAATTATAGCTCAGGCTAATGAACAAAAAAGGAAGTTCAGTGGTATGTGGAAGCAGTAAGTAATGTTTATTAAACTGCAAATTTATTCAAGATCTCTGTCCTAGATCAGCATCTAGAAAATGGGGTTTTACATCATAAACTAGTATCCTTCAAGAAAAAGAGGAGCATCGCCGGTTTCTAATTAATCTGAATTAAAAGATCAATGACAATCACAAGAAAAAGTGTGTAACACATACAGCTTATCAACTAATCAATCTACTTTGCCTAGTCCCCTCAATCTGGAATTATTTGAGGTTGGCTCTTTGAATCTATTCCACTCCATTCAAGGTCTCCCTCACACCCAACAAATGTAATGAACCTTGATCATTCACTACAACGGGTTTACCATATAATGACAACTTTTTAATTGATTACACTAAAATAAAATGAAAAAGGAACAAATGTTTTACTTCGTTTCAGCTTCATGAATCATCAGCGTAAATCAAATGTTTTAACATGAAAAAATTTCTTAATAAGATTAATAAACCGATAACAATACACATTTTATAAGACGAGCACACCGTTCTTGCTCGATCAGAAGGATATAACATGTGCTCAATTTCTCTGATGCTAATTCATCAGGAGCAAGGCTCTTATTGACCCCAACCAGAGGAAGCACCTGATGAAAGTGAATTCTTTTCTTTGATTCAATCCCGGAGTCTACTATCGTGCTCACGAGAGCACAAGTGGCTGAAAAATCTTTAATTTGATGGAAATAAGAAAAGCTTTTCTAGTAAAACTTCCAAAAGCCTTAGAAAAGCAAGAAGGAAATCATCAACTCTTTTTTTTTTTTTTTCCGTTTTTATCTGTTCCTCTTTTGGGTGTGAATGGATGGGGAACAACCCAAAGTTAGGCCTTTAAATATCAGAGAGAGCTATGTCAGAGTAAAACCATGGAGATTTAGTACAGAAGTCAGATACATCTTGTCCCAAAAACATAAAGTAGATAAAAAGAGGGGTGAGACATTGTCACATAGGTATCAAAATCGATAAAGTGAAACAAGGTCAAACATCAAAATCAGAAAACCATTAATATAAGCAGAACAAGACAAAAACTCTACTTAAACAGTCTTTTGGTTTAAAAGAATTGTTCATTGGAGAGAAATCAAATGCCATGCATTAAGTTATTAGAAAAATTTAGAGTCCAAGGAACTAATCCAGATTCCTCCTTCCTTCACAGATATCCAAAGCAAAGAACGACAACTAAATGTAAAGACATAATCTATGACAGATTGTGGTCAGATCTCCTCAAAATCAAAACCTGATGCCAAAAAGCATAACATATGAAATAAATATATGCAACAAAAATACATGCATGACTATCAAGGTGATAGCTTAACGGTTTAATCTAAATAAACCAACTAGATTATCTTAAAACGAAAAAAGCTACCAAATTTTTTGCATCCACTTTATAAATATAAACCGTAATAAACCAAGAAATAATGCATGGAGGTTTACATCAAGAAATAGTCTTTCTCATAAAAACTAATCCATGAAAGTAGAGATTAACACTCACCCGATTGAGAAGACAATGGAGAAAATTCTTTGTCTAAACATCAGAGATAAAAGGGGGAGGGTGGGGAATATTTAAACAAGCATGAGATAACAGTAATCAAAGATTCCACAAATGAGGATAGTGACAAAGTTTAAACAAGAGATTATAGCAATCTAACAGTCAAATATTGCGGATAGGAACAACTTTAATTACAGCACTCACATAGAGATAAAGAAGTGCATAAATCACGATATGAGGTAGTGCAGCCTCATGGCAATTCAAACTAATATCTAGCCCGTGACATACAGAGGGAAAGGGCATTTTAGTGAGCATCTTGAACCTCATGAAACAACTATTTTTGTTCTTGGACATTATCATAGATGAGTTCATACTTAACTGCCATCAATCATTTGTCTTTAGCCTAATAGAAAAGTTTTCTCCTAAAATTGTTTGTGTGCTGGCTTTTGGTTTTGCGGGGCATTAGTCTGCTATTTTTATGGTTTAACCATCCTGTATCAGAAATCCAGCCCTAACTAATTCGATTCACACCGGGTATCAGTCTTCTGTAACCAAAACTCAATGCTTGGTTATCATAATGCCAAACATCAATTCTAGTTTTTATACTAATCACGGAAAAAAACACAACATACCCAGAGTGATCCCACAAGGGGGTCTGGGGAGGGTGAGGTGTACGTAGACCTTACCCACTACCTTTGTGAGAGGTAGAGAGGCTGTTTCTGAAAGACCCTTGGCTATTTTGATACTAATCACTCGACCTTGAGAAATATATATTGCTATATAGGGAAAGATCCAAATTTTTCCATATATAATACGGAATTACTCAAATTTGACATCTGTTACGCTTTTGATCCTTGCCGTAGCATATCATCTGGTACTTTCTCTTTCCATTAATGAAGCTCCAATACCTAAGGTGAAAGGAAAGATTTGAAAGATTTTGGGATGAAACAGTACATATTAGATAGTACATGATTATAACAATTTGTGTGTATGTAATCACCTATAATTATGTAGTTACAAACAGTAGACATCACGCGCATTCATATAAGCACGCCGTTCTTTTCAAGACAGCAAATTAGGTGCACATAACGCTGGAAACTAAGATACTTTTTCAGTAATGATATCATTTCCTAAATAAAAGAGGCGTTCAGAAACTGCAGAAAATTTTGTGTGCATGCATGTACCTATTACTCCCTCCGTTCCAATTTATGTGGCAGCATTTCCTTATTCGTCTGTTCCAAAAAGAATGGCAGCATTCTAAATTTGGTAACAATTTAACTTCAAAATTACAGTTTTGCCATTACTGAAATGATTTACAACCACACAAACATCTTTGCTTTATTTTACACCACAAGTTTCAAAAGTCTTCCTTTATTTCTTAAACTTTGTGCCGAGTCAAACTATGACACATAAAGTGGAACGGACAGAGTATGTAGTTAATACATATGCATTTAAGCATAACTATATTAACCTAGCAAACTGTACTATCAGTAATTATATCTAGCGCTAAATGAAGTAGTGGCAACAAAGAGGTATTCAACATCTCCAGAAAATGTCCATAAGAACCAAATGTATTGAATATCAGTCATTTAAACCAACACGAGTACTATATTATGCTTAGCCTCGAGGTCTAAGCTAAATCTTTGTCATCGAAAAGCAAGATAAAGCGTCAAGCTTACTAAGCTTCTCTCTTGCAAACAGGGCAAGAGTTCTCGAGCATGATCCACTCTTTGATGCAGTCAACATGGTATACATGACCACAATCAATTTTTCCAAGTTATTCGCCGTCACAAAAGTCGTCCTAACAATAACATATGACACCGGAAGATGAAAAGATTGGAATCAAAGTTAAGTAAGCTTATAGAGTAAGGGGGAAATTAATTCTTAAATCAAATGCCCCTTACGAAGCATATGCAGCAATGCTCCTTTCTCTCAAGACATGTTGACTTGGCTGATTCATACTTATGTAGCTTAATGCTTAAATAAAAAGCTGTTACTCTCATTCCAGCTATATACCCAGAGAGTTCCTAAACAATAAAAGGAAGATTCAAAATTGCTGTATCAAACACTGAATTATCGTGTTTCCAAAAGCATTACCTCATATACAGCAGTAAGATACTGTCTCATCATCTTCATCTTCTTCTTGTTCACCTTCACTTTCCTGAAATGTTGAACTCACTTAGGAGCACAGCAGATTCATTGAAAGGTATATCAATAACAAAATTGCATGAAAAATATAAAAGAGCAGAAGATAAATTATAGCCTTAGCTTATCGAAGAAAGAAGGAAATCTATGATAAGCACTCTTTCATTTAAAAACAACAGAACTAACTGCTAGAACTTATATATTAGCACAGTACGGAATATACTGAGACACCAAATTTTGCCCACTCATAAAGCCATACTTATCACTTCTGAACCACTAAATATCTCACTTCTGGAGGAGCAAGAGCATGATTAATTTCTTAGAAGATAACCAGTAATCTCTCTTGTTTGACAAATAAATTTAGAGTAATCTTCATAGAATTAAGGTATTTAATTAAGTATCAGCACCAAGAAGTTATCTTCATACTGGTTAGCATTATGTCATACTTCGGTCTTTAATGCCTTACCAGTCTCAGGGTTGTCTTTGACTACATAAGGTAACTGTCAGAACTACACAGCTTACTCCTCGTTTCCTCTTCCCATTAGATGGAGCCTAGCTTGGAAATGTACAAAGACAAAGAAACATACACAAAACTACTATCCAGATATATATATATACACACATAAAAAGGTGCACACAGTGGTGGGAAGACGCCCAATAAAGGATAACAACTAAGCTTTTTGTAAGTTTAACCATTTATAAATACTACCAAAAAAGGTTTTAAAAAAGATCTAAAAAGGAAAAAACTCGCAAGTCAGCAAGACTTCAAGAATCATCAAATATGTGTACATTTACAAGTAAAGCAACTCAACAAGAATCAATTGGACAACAACAATATTACAGTTTTCTGAGGAAACAATTTTTTATGAGCATCAAATACCTAATCTACTAAAAGTGCACACTTTAGTTTCAAATCAAGTGTCAAACACAGTTATATTGAAATAAGACATTATAGAGATAGACAAACCAACTGAAATAGAGTATTCTCGGGAGATTAGGATGGAGGGGAAGGGGTTATCTCTAAAGGCCTTTTCCAGAGTCAATATTAACAACAATGAGACCAATTTTGTTAAGGGTTATATGAACTAATAATATAACAACCATCATAAAAAGGAGGAGTACAACTAAAAGTTTAGTAAAGGAAAGAAACTTAACTGGAATCATTTGTTTGTGTAGATGAGTTGACCACATCTGGCGTTCTCTCTCTACTACCAACATTAGCAGAAATAAGAACATTGAATTTTCAAGCAATGGAGACCATGTTACTGTTGTCCCAATCCCAGCACTATGAGTTGCCGGGTTTGACTGGGCAGTAGTATGATGGCTACTCGACACATTTTTTTTTTTTTTTGAAAAGGTAAGCGATGGCTACTTGACACATTATTAAACATTGAGCTCTCAGAAAACTGTACGCAGCAATGGCCTCAGCTGCATTTCTCTTCCTTCCACAAATGCAGTGCAGATTAGTATTTCATTTAGAAGAGATTCAATTCCCATATTCTTGCTCAACATTAACCTCGTCATCAGGAACAACATATGGATCGACATCAACCTCGTCATCAAGAACAATATCTAGGTCAACATTAACCTCGTCATCAAGAAACATCTATGTCAACATTAGCCTCGCCATCAAGTACAACATCTGGTATATTCAGATAAGCAACAGGTTGGCCGGGATCAGATGGAACAGTTTTATAACAGCAGATATCTCAATTCCAGAACCAATACCATGACAAAGAGGGACATGTTCAGATAAAGAACCATCTCTTGGCATATTAGCAGAAGGTGAAGTACTAGCAGCATTAAGAGTTCCACTGAAGGTCAAATTGTCAACATCAGATTTGTAGCTCTCCATCCGAGGCGATACGGGAGATGGTTAGTTGTTGGATACAATGACAGGTTAAGTTGTTGAAATCCTCTTTAATTACCAACGAAAGCAGTAGCCTTCGCGTAGGTCTTGATAATTTTCTTTTAACAGAATTTCAAAAGAAATACGTTCGGGACTCCACAGGTTCACATACATCAAGTATCAAAATCTATAGAGTGAGAATAGTTCAAACATGCAAAATCGGATGCTTCCATCCTTAACTAGAGGTTTCAGATTCGAGCTCTGAAATAGAAAAATTCCCGGAGCACCTCAGTCGGGATTAGTCAAGATTAGTCGGGCCAGTGATATATGGTTAGAATAACAACGTACCCAGTATAATTCACGAGTAGGGTAAGGGGAGAGTAAGATGTAAGCAGACCTTACCGGATAAAAGGGGTAGGTGATATTTACTAAAACAAGAAATTACAGTAATCAAAAATTTAAAATTCAAGAATTCTACCTCACTCGAGGTAGGTAGGAGTAAGGTCTGCGTATAACTCACCCTCTCCAAACTCCACTCGTGGTATGATATTGGGTATGTTGTCATCGTAGTATTTGTATAAAATTGTCAAAACCCATATGAAGCATCGCAGCCTCGTGGAAATTCTTTCTAGCCTCTTACGGCGTCTTTAGTCATGTTCTTCCTTTTTATATTTCTCCATTGCAAATCAAAAGTGCAGTTCTAAGAACAATTCGGTGAAGTTACTACTCTAGTGAACCTTTCTTTGTTAATCAACGAAGAAACGAAAAATACATGTATATCTAACTTGTCACATATCATTACAGTAAATGTGTGTGTGTGACTCAGTTGATAAACACAAAGGAAGAAATCTTCTAAACTTCACTTCAGCCCGTAACCATCCTATCATATCATACTATTCTAAAAGAGTAAATCCTATAGCAAAAAGTAAACGACATTTTTGCCCCTATAGTAAAGCTTTTTTTATATATTCCTTTGTACAAGGAAGTCAATACACTATAGCAAAAAGTAAACGACCTTTTTGCCCCTATAGTAAAGCTTTTTTTTAATATTCCTTTGTACAAGGAAATCAATACACAATTAAATTTCTACACCTATATTTTATACAGGAAGTCAATACACAATTAAATTTCTACTCCTATATTTTATACAAATTATAAAAAATACTTAATATAGATAATAAAAATGTCATCTTTTAATTAGGATTGTGATGCTTTTCGCATCTTCAGGTTCACTTCGTAGTTCGTATATGTATTAGGTTCTGGAGAGATATAATGGATGACTATGTCATTCATTACTAAACATTTATTACTATCCAAAGATCAAAGATGACTTTTTAAATCTCCAACTTAATGAGGCGAATGAACATTCATCCATTGGAGAAAGTGAACAAACACTCAATATTGTTGTTACTAAATTGTTTAATTACGGTAGGAACTCACCAATAGCTAATCAAATTCTGTGTTTAAGCATTACAAGTGAAAAGTTTATTTTCTTCCAGTTTCACTTTATCTCTGGCAGTAGCCGAGAGACAGTACTAAAATTGTATTTGACAAGTAAGTTTATTTTCTTTTTTGTTAATTCCTATGATTATCCAGCTTACTTTGTTTCACGCATTGTTTATGCAAGTTCGGTTAAGAACCACTGCCTTTTTTTGGGAAGTTAAAATATTTATCTTTGATGGTATTTGATCTTTCATAAAATACAACATCAAAATATCAACATCTCACCCGTAGTTATCCTGTTTCATTTTGTAATCGGCTTAGAATTTGCACAAATATAAATGAGGCAAGCTGTATGTCTTTCGAACAGAATTTTATTTGACTATAATTTTGCTATTGTGAATTTTGAAACTTCTTTTCGTGTTATTTTGATTTTCATTTCGAATGAAATGTAAGATTGTTATTAAGACAAAATAAAATAGTGACATCCTCATATTTTTTTGACAATTTCATGAAATTTAAGATTTAATTGTGCAACTCAAGCACAAATTTTTTTAAACAACAATTATATAATTCTTTTAATATATTACATTCATTATTAAGGACACACGTGTGTTGCGCGTCTCCAAAAACTAGTTAATTTTTATGAATGTAACATCTAGTTATTTTTTACCTAAATAATAGTATACAAGTCTAGATATGAGTAAGTTTTTACCTAAATAATAGCATACAAAGTGAAATGTCTAAAATGCCCTCAAGCCAACTTAAGGCAATACACAACACTTAGAGGCAAAATAGGAAGTTCAAGCCAAAAGTAGAAGTCTTCAGTGTGCTGGGCGCTCTGCCTAGATCTGGCAACTCCGCCTAAGAAATCCACTAATCAAAATGGTGTCAAGGCCGGGCGCTTCGCCTGACAAAGCTTGGGTTCAGGCGCTCCGCCTGGACCTCCTTGTGTCTGGGCGCTCTGCCTAGACCTCCTTGTGTTTGGGCGCTCCGCCTGGCTGAGCTGGGCACTCCTCCTTCCTTGGTGCTCCGATGCATGATCTTCAAGTCGCTTCCGGAGCCCGTGACTTGCATTCCCTGTGCTCTCAAGCTTGGCTCTTGATGGTTGGTGTCTTAGCTCGATTTGCCCCGTATCATCCTCCCCTTCTTGAAAGGATTTCGTCCTCGAAATCAAACCATCAAGCCTACATTCAAAACAAGCACAAACAAGTTTCCTACTTCACAAGTAGGTTAGCTTTAACAAGAATAAGTGCAAATAGTGTGGAAAACACACTCTTGTGATAGAACCAAGCATCAATACTCATTAAAAAGCATATGTTCCCAAAGGAAACAATAAATTCTTGCTCAACAAGAACAAGCACTTACAATCATAACAAGCAAAGAGATCAAGGGTATGCATGTAGCAATCAAATTCCCCATGACCCTTAAGCCCATATCCTTCATACCAGGCGTTCAATGCATTTTTATCACATTGTGGCACATTGGCTTTGGCAAGGTCAACACTCAAGGTGTGTTCAACATATGGGATGGAGTAAGCAAAATAGTTCGATCTACAACTAACATCAGATACTCCACTCCCCTTCTTAGAAGCACTCTTACACACACCAAGAGGTACCTCCTCACCTCCAAATTTACCTCCAAGACAATCCTCCTCGCTAGACAAACTCCCAAGGGAGGTCTCATACAATAGATTATCTATAGAGTTAAGCTTTTCAAACCATGGAGGTTCAAACTCACACCCTACTCTAGTTTGATATAAATCACCATTTTCATTGAAGTCACCCTCATATAAAGATTAGTATAGGCACATTTCTCAAGCTCAATAGCATTAAAAAGTGAGGTATCCAAACTAGAGACAATATTCACACTTGGGGAGTCATCGAACACAATTCGATCTATCTCATACACAAGAGACCCCTCAAGGTTACAACCTCCCTCACTATGACACGAGAGACCACCACTAGCATGCAAGCAATCAAAGGGAAGAATGGGATATTCATGCAATTCATCTTCTCCTCTATCAAATATGGGTGGGGTGTCATAACAAGGTTCACTATCAAGATCAACTTCAATATCCTCACTAAAGAGAGGTGCAATAAAAACCGAGCTCACATCATGATGTGACTTTTCAACCCTCTCAATTAGTGGTTCGCATTCACACATAAGTTGACCATTCGACTCTACATTAGTTGCAAACACATTGTAATCATACAAATCACCAACTAGTGTTGAGTTTTCACAAACCATTTCACAAGATAATGACGTAATATGCTCACGGGAAGAAGAACTAACACTTACATTTGATTTGCATCCGGGCTCACTTAACGTACTTGAAGTATCATGGCTAGCTTCTCCTCCTTGTAGCTCACATTTGGAATCTCCTTCACCTTGTCTTTCCGTCTCGGGACATGATTGAGGCTCCATCGGTTTGCCTCCAAGAATTCCTACACAAGAATTCAAACAAATAGAAGAAAAAGATAAAGGGTTAAGGTTAGAATAAGGGATGCCCTCACTCTCAATGATTCTTTTTCCCTATTTCTTTTCCCTCATTTTTTTACAAGGTCGGGTGTAGATTCGGGTGGAGACAACCCACTCACATCATTTAACACAATCTCTCCTTTTTCCACTCGAGAATTGTCACCGGTCGCTCCCTTACTCCTATCTATCTTTTGTCTTTCATATTCGGGCGAGTTGGGACGAGGCCCAAGAATACCCATAGCCGGAGTAGGTGGACTTTTAACAACAACCCGGAATCTAGGACTTGGAGACTCATCACTTGATGTCTCCTTCTTCTTTATTGGTGAACCACTTGGCTTTGAAATTTGTGGTTTCGGGTTCACCTTGTTGACATTTGCCAACTCTTTTCTTGCACCAGTCCCATCATCACTTGTGTTTGTAGGACTTCTTGATTGCATTCTTTCAATCATAGGACTTCTCCTCAATGGTGTCCCACTATTTCTCTTGTTCGTGGGCTCTCTTACTTGTACTTCTTCTTTCCTATGAAGAAGGAATTGTAACTTCCTTTGTGCTTTAACATGATAGCCACCAAGGCCTTTGTTGAACTTGAAGTATCTATGGATAAGCCAAGGCTTTCCCAACATAACATCACATCCCTCTAAAGGACCCACTTGGCACTCAATTTCTTCTGCAAAGTTCCTTTGCGAAATAACTACCCTAGCCATTTCATCAACACAAGATATTCCCAACGTTCTCACCACAAGAGGACTCATCCAACTTGCTTCACCTTCATCCACTTGAAGCACATACCCACGATTCTCATTAAGACTCACTACGAATTGATACCATTCTCTTCTTCTTAAGAGCTCATCGTAGTAATGTCCCTTAAACTTCTCACCATTAGTAGTCTCACTTGAGGCACTATTATGAGATGGGTACTTCCTTATTTCTCCGGTACTAGCAACACCACTATAGTAGCTTTCACTCCCCATCACCCTTCCAACATCACTAACGTAATTGAAAGTCCGGGAAGAAGTCTCATACTTTGTTGCAACATCATGAGTTTGGTTACTCTCCTCAAGGTATCGATACGATCTTCTCCTAGTGGTAGGAGTATGGTAAAAACCCTTATCCTCAGTTTCAACAACGGGTTTTTGGCGATTTTGGCCAACTTTTTCGTTCGATTTCAACTCGATACACAAAACGAACGATACCCAAAGGTGTATACAACTATATAACTAATCCCCAATGGTTTTCAACTCCAAACAAACAACAACAAGCTTCGATTCAAGATGGAAGCGTTTTCAAGAAATTTTCAAACTTTTGGGATTTTGATTTTTTGAAATTTTGATTCGTAACACCAAAATGTGATATAGGGTTATCAAAACGACGGGGATACAATTTAGAAAAAACTCCAATACTTTTTAACACTTTGGAATTTGAATCTAACCCGATCTACCAAATTTTTTCAAGTTTTCAACTTTTTCAATTTTTTTGTTTTCTTCTTTTTGAAGAACAACAAGAACAACACAACAACGATACTAACATAAGGAATAAGGAACAGGGGTTTGTAGGAACATAACCTGAATCTTGCTCCGACACCAACTGATAAGGGGTAAAACATGCAGAAGTAAATACGATACAAATATGCGAAAGCGATAAAACAAGATACGAGATATCTAAAAGATATCGAGAAATCAAGACTAGGAAGGCGAGAAATAAAAGAAAGAATGGATAACGATTCACAACATGAATTTAATTATCCAAAAGGAAGAAATGAAACTCGAACCTTACAAGAATTTCACACTGGCGATGATTCTCTATAGGTTCCAAGTTATACAAGGTTCATGAAGCTTCAAGCTTCGACCTCGAAGGGCTCGGCCTCTTCAACGTTCTCTCTTCTAAATTCTATGTTCAATGTTCGCTAGATAATGAAATGAAATGGCTAAGGTTCCTATTTATAGTTTTTCACAAGACAAAGTGAAATGTCTAAATGACCTCAAGCCAACTTAAGGCAATACATAATACTTAAGGGCAAAATAGGAAGTTCAAGCCAAAAGTAGAAGTCTTTAGCATGTTGGGCGCTCCGCCTGGATCTGGGCGCTCTGATCACGCCCAACTACGCTCTATAAAAGGGACTAAGCGGTCGCAGCAAATATAGCACGGTACTTAAAGTCCTGAGGTCGATTCCCACAAGGAACACTCGAAATCTAGTTGTTAGTCTAACTTATTTATCTAACCAATTAACTCCCAAGGTTTGTAATTGAATGGTGGTTTTAATGTAGCAACTAATTAACACTAAAGTAAGCAACAAAATATTAACGAATAATTAATCAAGGATTTAAAAGCCTAGGATTGATTTACCCAACTCCTACCTATGTGTTAGAATAATTCTTTTAACAAACTCAACTTGGTTTCTTCCTATTGGACACTTGCTCCAATTATACAACTATTAACTCCCATGTAATAGTGGTAACTTTCACTAACCAATTTTCCAACTAATTAGTGAAGATACTTAGGATTACAAGTTTAGTTCACAATCAGAATCAATGGTCACAAATCATCTTATTGACAACCTAAGTAATACCTTGAATTTAGGTTGGAATATTGCTAAGCATTTAACCCAAACCTATGAATCTATCCCTAGACACACAAGAATAATGGGAACAATCAATTGGGGGCCTTTCCAATTAATAGCAATCAAAACATAAACACTTAGATAGGAAGGATTCACAAGTTTCATTTATTGAAATAAATATTCATAACACATAAGTATTTGAGTGGTTCAATCAACCTTAGAATGGGTAATTTAGCCACTCATGTTCATAAAAATCAAGAATTTAAGAAAAACTCTTGTGTTCTTGAAGTATCCCAAGCTCTAGCCTTCTTTTGCTCTTCTCTAGGTCAAAGATGTGTTTTGGGACGTGTTTTAGGACTTTTATACCGTCCCCATAGGCCCACACAAGTCGGGAATCCAAAATAAAGTCGAATTGAGAATGTCAGGATTTTAAGCCTACGGCCCCGCCCTATGCATTGCGCAGTGCGGTGCCGTAGGCCAATTTCTGCAGGATTTCAAAATCTCAAGTTTTCTGAATATTCCCCCTACTGAGGCGCACTGTGCAACGCCTAGTGCAGCGCAACAGGGTTAAATTATTGTTGTTCCAATTTTCTTTGTTCTTCCTCCACGCCTTGGTTCCCGGTCAAGTCTCGGGCTTCTACTCAAACTTCGAAGCTCCATTTCTTCTCATCTCAACATCCAAATCCATCAATTATCTCCAAGTACGTTCCTACACAAGTACAAACACGTAATAAGCTCAAGAACACTAAAATATCAAATCATTTGATGTACAGAGGTCACAAATTTGAGGCGAAACAAGACTCTAAACATATGTTTCTGGCCGCATATCAATACCCCATACTTGAACCTTTGCTCGTCCTCGAGCAAACTTAGACTTAGCTAGAACTAACGACACTACCTATGGCCGTATCTTATAGGAAAACTTAGAATGGCGCACATGCACTTTTCACACCACTATTCACATAAATATGACTGCCAAGAATATTTAAAACTACCAAGTTCCCTCACATAACTTCCAAACTTCAAGGAACGACTCATTCGCACCAACCCTCACACACACTCACATACTCTAACTGAGAAATCTAATAACTTCACCAATCCCTTATAGACCATGTGCCCTCATGATCCACGCTCAATCCTACACCGTAAATGGTGGGGGCGGTCGTCAAAATATAATACCCGATATGAGTCGGGGTCGATTTCCCAAGGGAACTAGCTCGTCAAGTAAGAGAGTCGCAAATAGAAAGTCAAATGAAGTTTAATATTGAGTCCTAGAGATGCGGTTTGTTTAAAGTAACGCTACAATTAACTACAATGCATACAATTTAAGCAAGTAAGTTGGTTCGATATTAGGAGACTAGGGGTGCAAACAACTAACAGTGATTTCCAACCAACGGGTGTCTTCACTTCACTTTCCCAACATAAGTATATTTATGGTCGAGTATTCCGATTATGATCTCTAGAATCCTTCCGGCCTAGAAGAGATCTTTCACAACTCGCTCGTTAAAGCCTTAGTTGAATACTCAAAGCGCTACTCAAAGACCCAAGGAAAGGAGACCTCTTCCGAGCGTAACTCCTTTTAGATGAGTTAGTCTATATTAACAGCCTATCAACTCAAATCCTTGCCAACTCCACTATTCTACACTTGTTAATTTCTTTCGAGTCTTTAACTAGCAATGTAGACAAGAAATCTCAAATATCATGGATTTTGAAATTTTGATGTTATTGTAATGGGGAATTGGATAATTGTTACTTGTGTTATAGTTAATAAAATAAAACAACACCCATTAATTTTCTATCACCATAGCATATTTACAACCCTAGTTATGAGTGCTACTCATAACTAGGGTTTGAATTAAAGCAATCAAGATGTAATGAAATGATGGATTGAAATCAAACATAGATTTTGGATTGATTGATATATGAATCAATATTCAAAGATACAAATTTAGAAGCTTACAAAAAGATGTCAAGACTCCAACTTGGCTCACAAAATCGCCCAAAATCTCTAGAGTATAAATATAGAAATCGATATTGCTAAAACCCTAGCTTTTAGTATTTATAGAAGATCAGAAACTCGTGTTTTAGGTGGGGCGCCTGTGACATTTCTTCTTCTTAGACAGTGTTCCAGCTAGGAGGGGCGCCTACTCTAGGCTGGGCGCCTGAAGCCCTTCTAATTCAGGCGGGGCGCCTAGCTAGGTGGGGCGCCTGTGTCCATTTTCTCTTTTTTTAGGCAGTAGCTTCTTCAGGCGGGCGCGCCTGAGCCAGGCGAGGCGCCTGGCCCTGTGATTCCGTTCTTGATCTCTTGATTCTAATTCTTGCTCTTTTACTTCATCTTCAATCAACGACTCATTTACACTCGTCATAACCTGAAATTAGGCAATTCACGGCATCAATAGCACACATTATTGCTTTTTGGATTCAAAAACAAAAGCTTAAGGTAGTATTTAAGTTGGTAAAATACCAACTTATCAACTCCCCCAAACTTAAGTCTTTGCTTGTCCTCAAGCAATTCAAAATCATAGAGACCCAAGCATGCTCTAGTTAAAGCTCGAGACCCAGTTATGTTCCTCGATTCAAAGTCACAAACATCATTTTGCATTAATGAATCAGTTGATACTAACTAGTCTCAATCACTTCCATGGACCTTTGACAAGCAATACTCATATTTAATCAACTACGGCTAGAGGAAACACATAACTTTCAAGGATCGCCTCAAGGTCATCGGCTCACTTTACTCGTTTATGCTCCTTACCATGCACCCAAAACTTGCGCTCAAGAATCACTTGCTATTCTCACCAAAAAAAGTAGAGTCCCTCACTCACCAAAAATATTTTCACGAAAATTCTTTTGGGACTTTTAATAAATTGAGCTCTCACCCTCGTAAGGAAATTTCATGTGCGCTTCCCAAGAATTCAAAGACTTTCCCTTCTTGTACTTCTCCACTAATGTAGGCATACTTGACTCAAAATTAATTAGGACTTGATAGGTTGTAATGTAGGCTTTTGGTTTAAGGTGTGGTAGATTTGGATAATTAGTGACTAATACCTCTATAATACTACATCATTTTGTTCTTTTTTGTGCAACTTTTTCTTTCTTTCCATTAGGCTCATCCTACCTTTCTTTTGAAGACGGTGCCAATTAATCCCTTCTTTATTCAATACTTTTTTTTTCTTATTCTTTCCTTTTTTTTTTATATATACTTCCTTTCTTTTTCTAATTCTTTTGTTTCACTTTTCTTCTTTCTTTTATGTACTTCAATTTGATATTCACCGTCGGATTCCAAGTTTTTACCATCTCCCCCAAACTTAGGCTTTAGCCTAAGTTGCACGTTTTTCAATGCACACATGAAGGTTAGGGCCAAAAAGAGGGTTTGTGCCTTAGCACACAAGAATTGGCTCGGGTTTCAATTTAGTGACTGTCAAATGAAAGGTTAAGGCTCAGAGGGGTTAACTGGGGTGAATACGTATGGGTAGGCTATTTAGGATAGTAGCGGTCCAAAGAAAAACCTAAAATCATGTTTCAAGTCAAGTTCACCAAGGATTTCGTCTCAAAGTACACTAAAGGCAAGCTTTAAACTCTAAAGTTACCCACACAATTTATTAACCAAAATGCCTCACCACACAAGCAAGTGATCTCTCAAGTACATTTTTCAGACACACAAGAAGGACACTCACTCGCAAAATATGTAACGGTCCAATCTTGGACCACGCCAACAACTCAATAAGCCAATACAAGAACTTCACAGTATACAACTCCAGCCATATCAATCAAAACAAAAATTTACTTATCATTTGCCATGAAAATGAAGAAACATAAGACGGTATCACATGAATCACTAATACATTTCAAAAGGAGTTCAATGTACATGTTTGGTTCAAAAAGAACCTCCGGAAAGAACCAAGTGAAGAAAACCGGAGGCTTATTTAAAAAGAAAATAACTAAAGCATCTTTGGAACATAACTAAAAGACGAGCTAGACTAGCAACATAAAGTCTATGTACACCAAAAGTGGTTCGAATGTATACATGGATAGCATATAAAACACAAGTGCAACCCAATCCAAAATACACATATACATTCGAACCCCTCCCCCAACTAAAAACTCTAGCATCGTCCCGCATGCTAAGTAGACAAATGAAAGACAAGGGGGGTAGAAAAGGGACTCCTTGGTGGTGCTCAAGCCAGGTCTTTGTTTTTGCGCCTGTAAGTGATAGGACCCGGAGCTGTCGAAGGCTGAGTAGGGACAGGAGGAGCATGGACAATGTGCACAAAAGGAGAAGTTGTGGAAGGAGCAATGAGACCCATTGGCACATTAAAGTGACGGGATAAACCTGTGGCAACTGCATACATCTGATCAACTGACAGCCTGGTCTGCTCAAGTGCCTGAGTATGGGCCTGAATAGCTGTTGTATGCTGTGCAAGGGCTGCGGTGTTGCCCTTGATGGCAAGAGTATGGGCCCACATAACCTGTATCATCTCAATAGACTGGTCTGCTGGGGCTGCTGGAGGTGGAGGAGGTGGTGGGTGAAGCTGAGGTAAGTTGGAGAGTAACCGCTTTATCTCCTCCAACTTACCATCAAAATCTGAAATTGCTCGGGGCAACACCTCGGGCTCAGTACTCATAGCAGTATCATCAGCTGCAGTGGGGTCGGAGTCATGTGGAATGTCCGTCCGTGAACTGGATGGCAGCGGAGAGGCAGGCAAAGCAGGGGCACTAGAAGCCAAATGAGCTGTAGAATCATCCTTGACTGAATACCAATCAAATGGCTTTTTTGCAGGGCTGAAAAAGTCTCGGGGTAACTCCCCCACTCCATGATGCATGAGGTACTCTGTCAATGTCTGTGGATAGGCAAATCTCTTCCTGTCTGAATGTATTACTTCCATTATTTCCTCTGCCATCTCTACTCCCAAGTTGATCTTTATCCCACACCTAAGGCATGCAATCATCACGGCTTGATGTACAGTGACCTTGTGATCCTGACTGGTCGGTCTCACCTAGAAATCAAGATAAAATGCCAGCACTTTGCTTCAAAATTAAGATCACCTCTATAAATTTGCACACCAACATTTTTCCATTTTGGGTTTAACTCTCTCCCAATAATGGGTACAAGCCATGCCCTTTGTTGCTTTTCAGTCAAGTCTCGCTTCTTTTGGAACCCTGGCATCTTGAAGTCTTCAAGATGTAGGAATTCATTAAATGCAGCTGCACTCATATCCACATACTTGCCTCTGCAGAACACTCTTGTGTCTCCTTCCTTGTTGGTAGCCAAGTTAGCATAAAATTCGTGGGTCATCCTATCATTAGCTTCTGAAGTGGTCGACTCAGGACTTGGACCCAGTTGGTATGCTTTTGGACCCTTTTGTACATGTTCGGGTTCTTCTTTTCAAGACTCTCGAACTTGATTTCCCGCTTATTGTTTGATTCCCTGTCCAAGTATTTTCTTAGATAGAGCCAGAAAGCTTTCTTTATTTTGAAGGAGTCCCTCCATTCCTCATCACCGGGTGACTCCTCGCTCTCTTGTGTCCTCGATTGCTCTGTTTCATTCCCCTCTCCATTTGAGCAGCCTCAATTTCCCTCGGTACTGTTGTTCTAGCTTGGGATGAAGAAGCATCTTGCTTCCTCTTCGATCGGGTTTCTCCTCTTGCTAGCTTTGGTAGATTAGCTAAGGGTACGTCGTCCCTTGCATCTTCCTCGGAGGGGGTGGATGAAACTTGTTTCCTCTTTCCCGGTTGTCCCATTGTACCTAAAGCACATACAAAGCATTGTTAGATGTGTAGGAATACATGACACAAGGAAAACAAAGAAGAAAAAATTCAGCATCCTGACTAGCAGGGCCAGGCAGCGCGCCTAAGTGTCCAGGCGGCCCGCCTGGCAGGGAGGCAATGTTCACAGTGAAGGCTGGGCGACGACGCTTGACTCAGGTGGGACGCTTGTCACAAATTCAGCACTTAGACAGTTTTGGGGCTAGGCGTGGCGCCTGGGGAAAAATCACAATTTAGGCAGTGGGGAGGCTAAGCATGGCGCTTGGCTCAGGCGCAGAGCCTAGTGCAATCATAGGGGTACTTGGCTAATGTGTAATCCGCACTTTTCACTAATGATGCACGCAAAGTATCAAGTTCAAAATCACCTTAATCACTCAAAACTAGGCATCACATGACAAGTTTCTAACGATTCAAGCCAAGCTCAAGCACCCCACTTTCAAGATTCTAATTTATTTCAAACTTGAAGTCATCCCGGGCACTCCCAAACACACAACATACTTCAAGGAAGCCTAACTATGCCAAACAATCAAACAAGCGCAAGAATCATCAAGTGCAATATCAAGCTCAAGTTAATCAATCAAGCATACAAGTTCAAAACTTCAAGCTCAAGTCCAATTTCAAGCATCTAGGCACATGTTTCAAGAGTTCTCGCTTCCTCCAACTAATGGCTTGACAACTTTAGGCTTTCAAATCATTAAAATGACATTCCCCACATCCTAAATGATTCAAGAAATCAATTGTTAGTGAATTCAAGCCATGGGTCCAAATTTTCATTAAAATTCCAAATTTTTACATCACCAAACCTAACTTTCCTAACTAATTCAATTTCACAATGGAGCATCCAAGCACAAGGAGAAAGTTCTTACTAATTTCAACTAATATTAACTACTCTAGTTCTAAGAACATTATACTACAAAATTAAATGAACTCTAAGATAATTTAAAAAAAAATAAAAAGAAAATTTTTTGTACACATACCCGAATTCAAGTGATCTTTGAAGAGTGAAAGTGATTTGTGTGTGTTGGTGATGATTGAAAGTGATAAATATGGATTGGTGTTGAAATTTTCGGCCAAGGGGTGTTGCTCTTTTGTTGAATTTGTGAAAGAATGAAAAATGGGTGAGTTTTTGGGTGTTTTTACACCCTACCCGCCGTGTATGAGCTTAATGGGCCAGGGTGGGCGCCTGTGGACCAGGCGGGGCGCCTGACCCTGTGTCCCTTTTTCTTTTCCTCTTTTCACATTGACACTTACCTGGGCGGCCCTCCTAGCACTTTAGGAGGTCCGCCTAGACTTGAACCGAGATTCTCCTGGTCGTTTATCTTCACTTTTCAACTCCCGAGTTCACGAACACTTGAACACCTGCACAACTAATAATTAATTACACTAAAATCATGGGTTGCCTCCTAAGAAGCGCCTAATTTAACATCGCGGCACGACGGTGTTGACTTTTTCACTCACGGTTCATCAAGATAGATGCACGCCACTTCATCAACCTCGGCGTCGCACCCCAAATAATGCTTTACCTGATGCCCATTGACTCGGAAAGTTCTTTCTCCTTCCTTCGATTGCAAATCAACCGAGCCATAAGGTGTAACACCTACCACCTTAAATGGACCTTTCCATTTGGATTTGAGCTTCCCGGGAAACAATTTCAACCGGGTGTCGAACAGTAACACTAAATCTCCTTCTTTAAATGTCCGGTTCCAAATTCTTGAATCATGAAGCTTCTTCATTTTTCCTTTGTAAATCACCCCATTTTCATAGGCTCAGAACTGGAACTTATCAAGTTCATGCAAGTTCAACACTCTTGCATTTGCGGCATCACTCCAATCCATGTTCAACTTCTTCAATGCCCACAAGGTTTTGTGCTCAAGCTCAACCAGTAAGTGGCAAGCTTTACCGAATACCAACTTGAATGGAGACATCCCAATTGGAGTCTTGTAGGCAGTTCGGTAAGCCCATAAAGCTTCATCAAGTTTCCTAGCCCAATCGGTTCTATTTGCATTAACCGTTTTGGCTAGAATGTTCTTCACTTCCCGGTTCGAGACTTCAACTTGCCCACTTGTTTGAGGGTGGTAGGACGTTGCAACTTTGTGTTTCACTCCATATTTTTGAAGGAGGTTTGCAAAAGCTCGGTTGCAAAAATGGCTTCCACCATCACTAATGATTGCCCTCGTGGTCCCGAATCGTGAGAAAATATTCTTTTTCAAGAATCCCAACACACTCTTGGCTTCATTATTGGGGAGCGCAACCGCTTCCACCCACTTAGACACGTAATCAACCGCCACCAAGATGTATTTGTTGCCATAAGAAGTCACAAACGGCCCTATAAATTCAATTCCCCACACATCAAACAACTCAACCTCAACAATAGGATTTATCGGCATCTCGTGCTTCCTTGATACTCCACCCATTCTTTGGCATTGATCACAATTTTTCACCCAAGCGTGGGCATCTTTGTGCAAAGTTTGCCAAAAGAAACCACATTGTAATACCTTGGCCGCTGTTCTCACTCCACCATGATGTCCTCCATAAGGAGAAGAATGAAACCCTTCCATAATAGCTTCTTGTTCGGACTCGGCAGCACATCTCCAGATGATTCCATCAACACATACCCTAAAGAGATAGGGTTCATCCCAATAATAGAATCTTGCATCCTTGGCTAGCTTCTTCTTTTGATAGAATGTGAAGTCTTCGGGATAGACTCCCCCAACTATGAAATTATCTAGGTCGCCATACCAAAGGATTGGTTCCCAAGATACGGCCAAGATCCTCTCATCCGGAAATGCATCATTCACTTCTATCTCTTCTTTTGGCCTACCCTCCTCCTCCAAGCGGGACAAGTGGTCCGGCACTTGATTTTCAGTCCCTTTACGATCATTCACTTCAATATCAAACTCTTGAAGAAGTAACACTCACCGGATGAGCCTTGCTTTGGAGTCTTTCTTCGCCATCAAATACCGGATGGAGGAGTGATCGGTATGAACAATTGTCTTCGACCCTACCAAATATGATCAGAATTTTTCAAAGGCAAACACAATAGCCAAGAGCTCCTTCTTTGTCACCGTATAGTTCAATTGAGCTCCGTTCATTATTTTACTTGCATAGTAGATAGGTTGAAACATATTGTTTATCCGTTGACCTAGCACGGCCCCCAAAGCCACATCACTAGCGTCGCACATGAGTTCAAACGGAAGCTCCCAATTAGGACTCACAATTACCGGGGCGGTTGTCAACCTCTTCTTCACTTCTTCAAAAGCTCCTAAGCAAGCTTTGCCAAAAACGAACTTGGCATCCTTCTCCAAAAGTTTGCACATAGGATTCACAACTTTGGAGAAGTCCTTGATAAAGTGGCGATAAAATCCCGCATGCCCCAAGAAACATCGGATACCTTTCACGGTCATTGGAGGTGGAAGTTTGGAAATCACCTCAATCTTTGCTTGATCCACTTCGATGCCTTTCTTGAAGACTTCGTGTCCCAACACTATGCCTTCTTGAACTAAGAAATGACATTTTTCCCAATTGAGCACAAGCCTTGTTTCTTCGCATCTCTCTAGTACACTCTCCAAGTTTGACAAGAAATCATCAAATGAATCTCCAACTACCAAGAAATCATCCATGAAAAACTCAAGAAAATTCTCCACCATGTCGTGGAAAAGAGCTAGCATGCACCTTTGGAATGTGGCGGGGGCATTACAAAGACCAAATGGCATTTTGCGGAATGCAAAGGTGCCATAGGGGCAAGTGAAAGTGGTCTTATCTTGATCCTCGGCTTCAATGGATATTTGGTTATAGCCGGAGTACCCATCCAAGAAACGATAGTAAGCACGACCCGCCAACCGATCAAGCATTTGATCAATGAATGGCTAAGGAAAATGATCCTTCCTTGTGGCAGTGTTGAGCTTCCGATAATCCATACACACTATCCACCCGGTTACGGGTCTAGTTGCAATAGGCTCACCTTTGTCATTTAGAATCACCGTCATCTCCCCCTTCTTGGGTACACATTGCACGGGTGACACCCACTTGCTATCGGACAATGGAACTATCACACCCGCATCTAGCCATTTGATGATTTCTTTTTTCACCACCTCTTGCATAGGAGGATTCAACCTCCTTTGGTGTTCTACACTTGGCCGACGCCCTTCTTCAAGCAAGATCTTATGAGCGCATACCCCCAAATCAATTCCCCTTATATCTGCCAAGGTCCACCCTATAGCTTTAATCCTCCTCTTCACCACTTCAACAAGTTTGGATTCTTGAGTTTCGGTCAAGTGAGATGAGATGATTATAGGTAGAGTGGAGTTGGGACCAAGAAAAGTGTATCTCAAATGGGATGGTAGGATTTTCAATTCAAGTTTCGGTGGTTCTTTGATGGATGGTTTTATAGGTGGGGTTTCTCGGTTTTCAAGGTATAAGGATAGCTTTTTAGGTACATAGGGTTTTGATCCAAAGCCTTCTAATGCCTTCACCACCTCCGCTACACTCTCTTCATTTTCCACATCCATGTTCCAAATTACCGCTGCCAACGTGTCTTCTTGACTAGCTAAGAAACTCTCCTTTTCCACTAGGGCATCAACCACGACATCGACATAAGAACAAGTCGCATCATTATCCATTGGTTGTTTCAAGGCCTTGCAAATATGAAATACGGCCTTCTCTCCATTGAACCTAAAAGTAAGTTCACCTCTTTGCACATCACATAGAGCTCTTCCGGTTGCCAAGAATGATAGGTACATCAAAATCTACGGGGCAATCAAGAATAACAAAATCCACTGGGAAGACGAATTTGTCTACCTTCACCAACACATTTCCAATAATCCCAATCGAAATTTTTATTGAGCGATCGGTCATTAGTAGGTTCACGGTTGTTGGTCTGGGTGCTTTGGTGTCCAATATCTTACCGCATATATAATTAAGTTGATACTCGCACCTAGGTCACACAAAGCCTTCTTGAAGTATCTTCCACCAATTTGTGCATGGAATGGTAAACGCCCCGGGATCTTCCATCTTCGGAGCTATGTGTTTTGACACAATTGCACTCACTTGATGAGTCACCTTGATTGTCTCGAAATCTCCATATATCTTTTTGGTCACCAAGTCTTTCATGAATTTAGAAATATTAGGCATTTTTCCCAAAGCATCAACCAATGGAATGTTGATGGAAGTACTTGCTATCTTCTCCCAAATCTTCTTTGCACGGGATATTTCTCTTTGTTTGTTGCTCTTTTGTGGGAAAGGAAGTGGTATTTTAGGAATGGAGCTTAGGTTGGAAGGGCATGCTTTGGGTTGTGGAGTGTTCTTTGGTTTGGCTATTTGGGTAGTGGTGTTTTGTGGGTTAGGATTTTTAGTGACTTCTTGAACATCATCATCATACTCTTGCACCGACATATCACCTTGCCTCTCCATTTCTTCATGAACCATCTCCTCTCCAATAGCTTCATTGTCATTCCACTCGACATCCACACTATCATATTGCATTCTCAACTCCGCATCATCATTACTCTTGGCTTTTGGGTCTTCCCATGTCTTGCCACTTCGAGTTTTAATTGCCATCACTTGGTCTTTACCGCCTCTTTTAGGATTCACTACCGTATCACTTGGTAATGCTCCTTGCGGCCTTTGATTGACTTGATGTGTGAGTTGGCTCATTTGCGACTCAAGTTCTTTGATGGATGTGGAATGTGATGTCATAGTTTGCTTCATGTCTTTCACGTCTCCGGAGTAGCCTTGTTGATTTTGAAGCATTTGACTCATCATTTCTTCCAATTTTTTAGGAGCCTTTGTCTCTTGATCATTTTGCTTAAACGGAGGTCTTGGAGCATATTGTTGAGAAGAACCGGCTCCTCTCCCCTCTTCGTTGCTACTCCAATTACCTCTTCCTTGACTTGGCCTCCATTGCCCTTGTTTTTGGTTGGCTTGTTGATATAGTTGTTGGTAGGGTTTTTGATAAGGTCTTTGATAACCACCTTGATCATGCCCTCTTTGCCCTTGGTAGTTACCCACATAATGTACTTCTTCTCCATCTTGCACATGGTAGCATTGTTCCGGATAGTATCCTTCTTGTCCATGTTGAAGAAGGGACATAGGAGCACCTCCGGGAGTCACATAACCCACTGGGGCCACTTGATGTCCGGCACTTGTGGTGTGGATATTCTCCACCTTGTGCAACTTATTTTCATTGGCTTCCCTATCGACTTTTGCGTTCTTGTTCATGAGTTCCATCGATGTCAAGATTCTTGCCATTTTCTCATCTCGGGCTTCAAATCTTTCCATCATCTTTGGACTAATCTCAACTTCTCTTCCCGGATTCTTAGCTCTTGATTGCCATTCTTAAGATCTCTTGGTCACTTTGTCTAGGATATCTTTCACCTCTTCATACCTCTTGTCCATGGTGACACCATCACATAAAGTGTCCAAGGCGGATTGGTTCATCTTGTTTAACTCTTGATAGAAGCTTTGCAACAACATGCTCCCATTGAAACCATGATTAGGACACCAGAGCAACCCATCTTGGAAAGCTTCCCAAGCCTCGGTCAAAGAGTCGGATGCTTCTTGCTCAAACATGTAGATCTTATCCCTCGATGCCGCTTGCTTTCCCTTTGGTGAAAACTTCCCTAGGAATTATTTTACTAACTCTTGCCAAGTGAAAATGGAGTTTCTTGGCAACTTGTTCAACCAATCTTTAGCTTTTCAGGTGAGAGAGTAAGGAAACACTCTCAACCTTAATGATTCTTCCGATACCCTTGCCGACTTGTAGAGATTACAAGTTTGTACAAAGTTTCTCAAGTGATCATTTGCATCTTCATTATTGGTACCGCCAAAGCAACTATATTGTTCAAGACCTTGAAGAATAACATTTGGGATGCTAAAACTAGCATTGCCATGAATAGGAGGAGGAACTATGGCACTTGCAAAACAATTCATATCAATTTCTTCTTCGATATCTTCATCATCTTCATAATCTCGCATCTCTTGTTGATAGTCCCGAGCACCTCTAGCATACTCTTGATTCCGGTTGACATTGCGAGCATTAACTCTATTGGCATTGTCCCCTCGGTTGACTTTTGCTCTACCTCCACGGTTTACACCTCGACCCCCTTGGTTTACACCTCGGCCGCCTCAGTTTGCATTGTTGCCACCTCGATTAGCATTACCCGCAACACCTTCATTTTCTCCAAGATTTTCTTCTTCATTTGCTTGGACCCCCGCATTTGCTTGGCCAAAAGGGTTGTCATCTTGAGGGTTCACATTCTCCACTTGAGGATCATTAGCTTCCTCTTGTATCTCATCTTCGTCTACTTGTTCAACATGGAATGGATAGCCCTCTTGGTTGAGTTCTATATGGAACTCTTCATCATATTCTTCTTCATAGCCTTGTGGATCCCCATGTTGTTGATTATAATAATGATTGTAATTGGGGTTCCGCAAATTCCGATTAGGATTTCTTCTATAAGACATGTTCACTTACACAAGGTAAAACCAAAAAACAAAAGTAAAATACTAGGACTTGTGAACTAAACAACTTTGATTAACTAATGCAACTCAATATTGAAACCGTGTTCCCTGGCAACGGCGCCAAAATTTGATCCACGCTCAATCCTACACCTTAAATGATGAGGGGCGGTCATCAAAATATAATACCCGATATGAGTAGGGGTTGATTTCCCAAGGGAACTAGCTCGTCAAGTAAGAGGGTCGCAAATAGAAAGTCAAATGAAGTTTAATATTGAGTCTTAGAGATGGGGTTTGTTTAAAGTAACGCTATAATTAACTACAATGCATAAAATTAAGCAAGTAAGTTGGTTCGATATTAGGAGACTAGGGGTACAAACAACTAACAGCGATTTCCAACCAACGGGTGTCTTCACTTCACTTTCCCAACACAAGTATAATTATGGTCGAGTATTCCGATTATGATCTCTAAAATCTTTCCGGCCTAGAAGAGATCTTTCACAACTCGCTCGTCAAAGCCTTAGTTGAATACTCAAAGTGCTACTCAAAGGCTCAAGGAAAGGAGACCTCTTCCGAGCGTAACTTCTTTTAGGTTAGTTAGTCTATATTAATAGCCTATCAACTCAAATCCTTGACAACTCCACTATTCTACACTAGTTAATCTCTTCCGAGTCTTTAACTAGCAATGTAGACAAGAAATCCCAAATATCATGGATTTTGGAATTTTGATGTTATTGTAATGGGGAGTTGGATAATTGTTACTTGTTTTATAGTTAATGAAATAAAACAACACCCATTAATTTTCTATCACCATAGCATATTTACATCCCTACTTATGAATTTAGCTACTCATAACTAGGGTTTGAATCAAAGCAATCAAGATGTAATGAAATGATGGATTGAAATCAAACATAGAATTTGGATTGATATATGAATCAATATTCAAAGATACAAATTTAGAAGCTTACAAAAAGATGTCAAGACTCCAACTTGGCTCACAAAATCGCCCAAAATCTCTAGAGTATAAATATAGAAATCGATATTGCTAAAACCCTAGCTTTTAGTATTTATAGAAGATCAGAAACTCGTGTTTTAGGCGGGGCGCCTGTGACATTTCTTCTTCTTAGACAGTGTTCCAGCTAGGAGGGGCGCCTACTCTAGGCTGGGCGACTGAAGCCCTTCTAATTCAGGCGGGGCGCCTGGAGCCTTTGCAATTCAGGCGAGGTGCCTGGCTAGGTGGGGCGCCTATATCCATTTTCTCTGTTTTTTAGGCAGTAGCTTCTTCAGGCGGGCGCCTGAGCCAGGCGGGGCGCCTGGCCTCCGTTCTTGATCTCTTGATTCTTATTCTTGCTCTTTTACTTCAACTTCAATCAATGACTCGTTTACACTTGTCATAACCTGAAATTAGGCAATTCACGGCATCAATAGCACACATTATTGCTTTTTGGATTCAAAAATAAAAGCTTAAGGTAGTATTTAATTTGGTAAAATACCAACTTATCACCTCACAAGAAGAAAATCTGTCGCATTCTCACATAGAATTTCAAGTAACTGTGGGACTTAACAAATGCACGATTACCACACTAGACGTACCATAGGCTTGCCCGTGGTGTAGCACTCGACTAATGTAAGCTTACTCGGTCTAAGATCAATAGGACTTTATAGGTTGTAATGTAGGCTGCAGGATAGGTAGGATACATTTAGTTAAAAGTGACTAACCTCCCTTGAGCATTTTAATACATCACACAACTTTAAACACTTTTTTTTCACCCAACTCTTCATAATTTCTCAATACTTTCTCATCCAAGCTTCCATTTCCTTTAAGCTTTCATGAGTACCCACTAGTAAAGGACAATATAATATATATATATATATATATATATATATATATATATATATAGTTTTTTTTCTTTCTTTTTTTTCTTCTTTGTCTCCTTATTTTTTTCAGTCCTTACAAGCGGTGTCTCTCAAATAGTGCACTTTTCTTCCTTCTCAATGGTCTCAACCACAACCAACTCTTTTTATCATAGCTATCAAAGCTCATTAGAACCGCAAATGCTCAAAAGAGGTAAAAAGGTTCAATATATAGGCGAGCTCTTTTATTAGTCTCTTGAATAGAGTGAGTACTTGCATGACTTATTGAGTGAGTCTGGAGTTGATGTGGGATTGGGAGGTTGATTTGGTGCACTAGATTATTTTTAAATACTCTTGGCATGGATTTTGTGTGAATAAGGTATGATTAGTGCATGTGCAACTTGTTAAGTGTCTCTATAAACCCAAGTCATCGTTGTGGGTTGTTTTTCTTAAGTTCAAAGTATAAGTTGCTCGAGGACGAGCAAAGATTTAAGTATGGGGTGTTGATACGAGGCTAGATGTTGCAATAATTTCTATACTTTTGCCTCGTAGTTATGTTTCAACTTGCGATATTTGTTGGTACTTTGGACGGAATTGCTCTTATTTGGTGTGTTTTATATTGTAGGGATTACATTGATGATATGAGCCGTATATAGAGCATAATTGATGAAAAACAACGGTTTTGAAGTATGAGTAGAAGCCCGAGGGTTGAGTGAACTGAGGTGTGGAGGAAAAATGATAAAAGAATTGGAGATGCATTGAATTTGGCCGGTTGCGCCGCGCCGGGCGGCGCAACAGGGATGATCTTTAGAGAGTTGAGAATTTTGGAAACCCTGCAAAATTTGGCCTACGGAACCGCACTGTGCAATGCATTGTGCAGCGCCGTAGGCTTAAAATCATGATATTTTGATTCTGAGTTTATTTTGGATTCCAGACTTGTGTGGGTATATGGGGACGGTATAAAAGCCCTAAAACACGTCCCAAATACATAACTTTTGACCTATCTAACATCAAAATGAGGCAAGGAAGAGAGAAGATCAAGATTCAAGGCTCTACTTCATCCATCCATCAGTATTCTTATGGTTTTAAATACTTATAGTTATTTCTTGTCTTAGAACATGACTATGAGTGGCTAAATCACCCATTCTAGGGTTGATTGACCCACTCCACATACTTGTGTGCTGATAATTGTTGTGTTAGTAATGAACTTTGTTCCTCCTATCTATGTTGTTTACAAATTATTTGCTATTAATTGGTAGGATCCCCAATTAATTGTGCCCTTTATTCTTGTGATTACTAGTAATAGATTCATGAGTTAGGGTTAAACACATAGCATTATTTCAACCTAAAACAAAGGCATTGCTTAGGTTGTCAAAACGGTGTATTAGGAATATTGATCCTTACTGTGAACCATAAGTGTAGTCCTCCATATCTTCATTAGTTGATTGGAATAATTAATAAATGAAAGCTATGATTACTTAACGGAAGTGGATAGTTGTAAACTTGGAGCACTTGTTCAATAAAAAGAGTTAGGGATAATTGATAGCACAATAATTTAGCACAAGTTAGGAGTTGGGGAAATCAATCCTAGGTTTCCATCTCTTGAATCAAATCTATCTTTCTACACTTGTTATTTACTTTCTTGTTTAGTAGTTTTAGTATAAAATCAAACCAAAGATATAAACTTGAAGTTGGTTGAGCAGATAATTTAGCTAGATTAACTGCTAGGAGTCGTGTTCTCTGTGGAATTCGACCCGAGACTTTAAGTACCGAGCTAAAATTTAATCACGCCCAACTACGCCCTAATAAAATTTGATCACGCCCAACTACGCCCTATAAAAAGGACTAAGCGGTCACGACAAATATAGCTCGGTACTTAAAGTCCCGGGGTTGAATCCTACAGAGAACACGACTCCTAGCAGTTAATCTAGCTAAATTATCTGCTCAACCAACTTCAAGTTTATATCTTTAGTTTGATTTTATACTAGAACTACTAAACAAGAAAGTAAATAACAAGTATAGGAAGATAGATTTGATTCAAGAGATGGAAAACCTAGGATTGATTTCCCCAACTCCTAACTTGTGCTAAAATATTGTGCTATCAATTTTCTCTAATTCTTCTTATTGAACAAGTGCTCCAAGTTTACAACTACCCACTTCCGTTAAGTAATCATAACTTTCATTAATTAATTATTCCAATTAACTAATGAAGATATGGAGGACTACACTTATGGTTCACAGTAAGGATCAATGTTCCTATTTCACCGTTTTGACAACCTAAGCAATGCCTTTGTTTTAGGTTGAAATACTGCTATGTGTTTAACCCTAACTCATGAATATATTCCTAGTAATCACAAGAATAAAAGGGCACAATTAATTGGGGATCCTACCAATTAATAGCAAATAATTCGTAAATAACATAGATAGGAAGAATTAACAAAGTTCATTACTAACACAAAAATTATCAGCACACAAGTATGTAGAGTGCGTCAATCAACCCTAGAATGGGTGATTTAGCTACTCATAGTCATGTTCAAAGACAAGAAATAACTATAATGGATGGATGAAGTAGAGCCTTGAATCTTGATCTTCTCTCTTCCTTGCCTCCTTTTGATGTTAGATAGGTCAAAAGTTATGTTTTGGGACCTGTTTTAGGGCTTTTATACCGTCCCATAGACCTACACAAGTCTGGAATCCAAAATAAACTCGGAATCAAAACATCAGGATTTTAAGCCTACGGCGCTGCACAATGCATTGCGCGGTGCGGTGCCGTAGGCCAATTTTTGCAGGCTTTCCAAAATTCTCAACTCTCTGAAGATCCTCCCTATTGCGCCGCATAGCGCAACGCCCGGCGCGGTGCGACAGGCCAAATTCACTGCATCTCCAATTCTTTTATTATTTTTCCTCCACACCTTAGTTCACTCGACCTTCGGGCTTCTACTCAGACTTCAAAACCGTTGTTTTTCATCAATTATGCTCCATATACGGCTCATATCATCAACGTAATCCCTACAATATAAAACACACCAAATAAGAGCAATTCCGTCCAAAGTACCAACAGATATCGCAAGTTGAAACATAAATACGAGGCAAAAGTATAGAAATTATTGCAACATCTAGCCTCGTATCAACACCCCACACTTAAATCTTTGCTCGTCCTCGAGCAACTTATACTTTGAAAAAAACAACCCACAACGATGACTTGGGTTTATAGAGACACTTAACAAGTTGCATATGCACTAATCATACCTTATTCACACAAAATCCATGCCAAGAGTATTTAAAAACAATCTAGTGCACCAAATCAACCTTCCAATCCCACATCAACTCCAGACTCACTCAATAAGTCATGCAAGTACTCACTCTATTCAAGAGACTAATAAAAGAGCTCGCTTCTCGTAAACCATGTGCCCTCACAATAAAATAAAAAATTAGAGAAAGAATTTACTCAAGAAAATGATCATGAACAAAGAGTTTACATATAGATGAAACACTCACTCTCAGAAAAGAATTCAACTGGAACACAAGACGTACTATAGGTTTGCCCTTAGTGTAGGACTCAACTAATGTCCATCTACTCGGCTAAGATAAATTACGACTTCTTTTAGTTATAATGTAGGCAATGGGACAGGTAGGATATATTTAGGTAATAGTGACTAACCACCCCAAGCAATTTAATACACCCAGTTATTCAAACATTTTTTCTTCCAACCAATCTTTCTTTTACCATCACAGAGTCAACTTTCACCAACTTTTTCTTTATGAAAAGGTAGGAGCTAATAATAGGGACTACTCTTTTTTTTTCAAAATCAATTTTTTTCATACTTTAATAATTGCATAATATCTCAAGCTTTCGCTTTTTTTTTTCTAGTAAATCCCTCCAAATAGCATCCTCCTAGGCACCTTTTGTCTTCCTCCAACAACCACAATTTTTCACTTCATTCACTAGCCTTTTAGGCTCATAACACCACAAGTAAAACTCACAGGTATTTAGTACAAGAAATAGGAATCCCAATGGCTATCAAAGAAAGGCTACAGGCTCAAATGGGTTAGCTAGAGTCAAATTTTCACTGGTAAACATCTAATTCTGAAGCTTCAAATAAATTGGTTATGAAAGGAATGCTTATATCACTTCCTACCCGAGCAAACTTCTCATTTCTCTTTGCACACATACCGGGAAAGTTCTAGACATCAAGTATTAAACATAGAGAAAACAAAATCCGCACTCACACATGGCACATAACCTACTCAAAATGGCTCAATTCCCGCTCTAAAACAAAGCAAATACAAGCAAACTCTCAAGCAAATCTAGAGTCAACATCATGATCATAGGCTTCAAACAATGCACTCAATATTTCTCAAGGCAAGTGGATCATGGCAGAATATACGCATGAAGTTCACATATCCCAAATTAAGTATCTCTATAAAACTAGTCAAATCATGGAGCCAAGACTCTCCCATCCAATTACTACACTCTAATCCTAAAAAAAAAAAAAAAAAAAAAATCTACCTATACCCGGTTCAAACTATTTCCCTTGGCAAAGAACTGATGCACAAAGAAAAACCAAAGGAACTTATTAACACAAATAGGAAGACTCCCACCCCACACTTAAAATCATGCATTGCCCTCAATGCATTTAAATAAAACTAAAGGTGATAGAGAAACTCCCTGGGGCTCTAAGCCCGAAGAACATCCTTGTAAGCTTCCTTAGGGCACAAGGTACTCAGACTTCCCTCGAGCAGGACATCCTCATCCAATCGTACGAGGTTGCAAGAACCCCACACTTAAGACTTCAAACCAGTAGAAACCTGCAAAACAAAGAAACTCACCAAGTAACAACCTTCAAAAGATGACTTTTTTTTTAGATTTTTCAACTTTTTTTTTTCTTTTTATTTTTAATTGGATACAATTACAATCGCGGGTTGCCCCCCGAGAAGCGCCTTGTTTAATGCCGTGGCACGATATAACCCAGAGTCGATACTTTTTCCTCCAACTTGAGCTTATGAATTGCCTCCCCAATTGTAATTTGACAACGCTCAACACACACCTCGACTTGAGGTATGAACGGTCATCACAATACAATTTACCCAACTAGGAGTTGGGGTCGAATCCACAAGGAACAAAGTGATGCGATCAAAGTAGTGGAGGAACTAAACCTATTTGACAAAGCCAAACTAGGATAACGAGGTGATGGAACGATATTAACAACTATAAACTACACTAGGAAAGCAAGTAAATATGATCTATGGCCTTCTCACAACCAAGGAAAACAAGCTTTGAGCCTAGGATGCAATTATAGCACGAGGTTTATATATTATGGCCGAGTCATTCTAATGTAATCCCTAGAATCCTTCCGGCCTAGAAGGGATTTACCTCAACGACGCTCGTCAAAGCCATGGTTGAGCTTATAAAGCACTACCCATTACCCGAGGAAAGAAGACCTCCTCCGAACGTAACTTCTTTTAGATGAGTTAGTCTATGAAATAGCCTATCAACCCAAATCCTCGCTAGCTTCACTATTCTACGCTAACTAATCTCTCCCGAGTCTTTAATTAGCAAAGTAGACGGGCAACTTAAGTGTCGCGAGCACAAAAGTCAAGCAATCAAAACAATGGAAGCTAGATAATCAAAACCCAACAATATAAATTCCTAGTCATGACTCATTCATATATTCATGTCCAAAATCATACCAATTAACAATACAAATAGCCATGAAATATATTCACAAAATCAATTCTTCAATAACATCAACGACACCAAATATATTCAATACAAAGCATGAAAGTAAAGAAAGGAGTACTAAGGGTTGAGAATTTCTCAATAGTTTGCTCCAAATCTTCACTCTCTTGGTGTTCTTGTTGATGGATCCTTGCTCCAAGATTGGAAAAATGGCCAAAAAATGAGTAAACTATGGTAAAACTATCTATTTGTAGTCCCAAAGTAATTACCATATTTTTTCCAAAATTATCCCTAGGTTAAAACAAAGAAATGGCTGATTTTTCATCATATAACCACCCTGGTACTGAAGTTGACCCGCTAGCCAATTTTTTGCTGCTCAACTTAGTCACTGTTTCACGCATAGCCAACTTTCTGCTGCATTTTTCACATACTAGCCAGTTTTTTTCTTTTTCCTCAACTTGACTTCTTTTTGACTTGTTTCTTCCATAACTCTTCTCCAACATATTCAACCTACAAAATACAACAAAACCATGATAAGTGCACTTATTTCATCAATTTAACACAACAATAGCTCAAGTACAAGTATGTAATGTGTGGTATTTTAGCCACACATCATAACTCAACTCTCCGGCTATGCTCTTGGGGTGGCACAAGTTCTTGTAAATCAAACATTAAGTATTTTCTTATGCATGTTGCTGCCAACTTAGGAATATCCCCAAATTGTCGGCTATGCTCTTGACCAAGCACCAAATATACCATGTTGTATTCACTGGCCCTCATACAAGGATTTCATCGTGCCTAGATGGCATCACAAATTCGAGAGTGTAAGCATCATACACATCATCCTTCAACTCTTCAATCGGCTCAGAAGGATCAATTTCCATGTCCCCTTCTAAAATCAATGTAGAAAAGTGTCTAGAAAGCGATGCAGCCCGCTCAGACTTTGATTCGTTACTCACATCCTCTTTCTGACACGACTTAGAGTCAACTATAATTTCAGCTTCAATTTTATTGTCTGACTCTAGTACCGCATCATCGGCATCTTCCCACACCATATGGCTAGATGGTTGGCTTTCAACCCTTGTCTCCTCCAATGGAAATTCACGTTTTAGATCTTCAACTATAGCCATAATTTCTTTTTCTAATTCCATGTCTTCTTGGCTAGGTTGTTGAATTCCTAATAATGCAGCCAATTGATTCACTTGAGCTTCTATGTGGCATAGTTGTGCTCTACGTCTGTCCCAAATCTTCTTAAGTTCAGCTTCATATTCATCCTCAACATCCTCCACTTCATCATACCTACTATTATCATAAGAGAAAGAAGTATCATCATAATAGGGGCTCGGGGAATAAGACGTATTATCACAACCATAATGATCACCCAGCCACATGTAATTTCCTGATGCCATATTTTTATTATTTATTTATAGACTAAATAAATATGTACAGAAACGAAGTTAATTGAACTAACTACTCAGCTATCCTAACAAGCTAGAAATACACCATGTTCCCCTGCAACGGCGCCAAAATTTGATCACACCCAACTACGCCCTATAAAAGGGACTAAGCGGTCGCGACAAATATAGCTCGGTACTTAAAGTCCCGAGGTTGAATCCTACAGAGAACACGACTCCTAGCAGTTAATCTAGCTAAATTATCTGCTCAACCAACTTCAAGTTTATATCTTTAGTTTGATTTTATACTAAAACTACTAAACAAGAAAGTAAATAACAAGTATAGAAAGATAGATTTGATTCAAGAGATGGAAAACCTAGGATTGATTTCCCCAACTCCTAACTTGTGCTAAAATATTGTGCTATCAATTTTCCCTAACTCTTCTTATTGAACAAGTGCTCCAAGTTTACAACTACCCATTTCCGTTAAGTAATCATAACTTTCATTAATTAAATATTCCAATTAACTAATGAAGATATGGAGGACTACACTTATGGTTCACAGTAAGGATCAATATTCCTAATTCACCGTTTTGACAACCTAAGTAATGTCTTTGTTTTAGGTTGAAATACTGCTATGTGTTTAACCCTAACTCATAAATCTATTCTTAGTAATCACAAGAATAAAGGGCACAGTTAATTAGGGATCCTACAAATTAATAGCAAATAATTCGTAAACAACATAGATAGGAAGAATTAACAGAGTTCATTACTAACACAACAATTATCATCACACAAGTATGTGGAGCGGGTCAATCAACCCTAGAATGGGTGATTTAGCCACTCATAGTCATGTTCTAAGACAAGAAATAACTATAAGTATACAAAACCATAAGAATATGGATGGATGGATAAAGTGGAGCCTTTGAATCTTGATCTTCTCTCTTTCTTGCCTCCTTTTGATGTTAGATAGGTCAAAAGTTATGTTTTGGGACGTGTTTTAAGACTTTTATACCGTCCCCATAGACCCACACAAGTCTAGAATCCAAAATAAACTCGGAATCAAAACATCAGGATTTAAGCCTACGACGCTGCACAATGCATTGCGCAGTACGGTGCCGTAGGCCAATTTTTGTAGGCTTTCTAAAATTCTCAACTCTCTGAAGATCGTCCCTATTGTGCCGCATAGCGCAACGCCCGGCGCGGCGCAACAGGCTAAATTCACTGCATCTCCAATTCTTTTATCATTTTTCCTCCACACCTTAGTTCACTCGACCCTCGGGATTCTACTCAGACTTCAAAACAGTTGTTTTTCATCAACTATGCTCCATATACGGCTCATATCATCAATGTAATCCCTACAATATAAAACACACCAAATAAGAGCAATTCCATCCAAAGTACCAACAAATATCGCAAGTTGAAACATAAATACGAGGCAAAAGTATAGAAATTATTGCAACATCTAGCCTAGTATCACGCTCCGCCTAAGAAGTCCACTGAGCAAAATGGTGCCAAGGCTGGGCGCTCCGCCTGGCAAAGCTTGGGTTCAGGCGCTATGCCTGGACCTCCATGTCTGGGCGCTCCGCTTAGACCTCCTTCTATCTAGGTGCTCTTCCTGGCTAAGCTGGGCGCTCCTCCTTCCTTGGTGCTCCGATGCATGATGTTCAAGTCGCTTCCGGAGCCCGTGACTTGCATTCCTTGTGCTCTCAAGCTTGGCTCTTGATGGTTGGTGTCTTAGCTCGATTTGCCCCGTATCAGGTATTTATAGCAGTGATTACCCAGTCCTAATTATGGTAAAATACAAAGACTTATGAGGCTCATGGGCCTATAAAGTCAAGGCGGTGGTATATACCCTAACTAGGAGACTGTAACCCTAAGGCGGCAAGATGTATGCCTTGCGTCCGACGCCTGTACCGCCTGAACGGTCGTAACTCATAGAACATGCGTGTAGCCTCTGTTCCTGGTAACTTATAGGATTAGTCTAGTCTCACTAGCTAGACTCGTATTCCCATAATAATAGGTGGCGTATTTTTGCTCACACAAGTATGAGGAATATTATGGAGGGGTTTATGGCTAGAATAATATGTGTACATATCTGACGAGATGTGTACACTATTTTTCAAACGTGAAAACATCTCCAAAATTTTTTAAACATATAAAAAATATATTTACATGTCCGAAAAGATATATAAAACGACGAGAATTTAAAAAAATATATGAAAAAGAATGAAACGGAGAAGAAGAAGAAGAATAAGAATAAAAAAAAGGAGAACGTAAACAAAAATTCAAAATGAATAACGAAGAAGAAAAGAAAACGAAGACGAAGACGAAGAAGGAGAAAGAAAAATAACAAGGATAGTAATAAAATGAAATTTGAAAAGAAATCTAGAAGAAAGAAGGAGAAGGAAGAAGAAAAAAGAGGGAGAAAAAAGAGAAGAGAGAGAAATAAAAGTTTGAAATGATTTGAATAATGGGAGAGTAAAAGTAGGTGGGAGAGAGAGAGAAAATGACATATTTGAATTTTTTTGAATCGTGGGGCATTTTTGTAAATTTTAAATATTTTTCTCCTATCCACAAGTTTTAAATGTTACAATTCGGTCCTCACTTAAGTTATTTAAGTATTGACTTGGTCAATGTCCCCTTTTATTTGGAAACTTGGGAGGTCCCTTTACCTCATTTCTCTCAACTATCCTAAGGGAAAATGGGAGTATAAGTTGAAAAAACAGAACCCAAAGAGTGGCTAGGAGTTGAAGATACGAGTGCATGAGGCCTGAAAATACAAATTGTCCATCCTTGGCTGTTCTGGAATGTGCATCGAGCTTCAGGAAATACAACAGAAAAAATCCAATTGAATATGGACTTGCAAACATCAGAGTCAAAAAATGAACTCATTCTGCTATAGTGCAGTGAACGGGACAATCTACTCGAAGGATCCACACTCGAACGACCAAGCGAATAATCAACGAATCAAGAAAAATGAGAGTATGGAAGTTGAAGGAACGCCAAAGGGCACTATCTGAGGGTTCTCGTTGCCAAAACTCCTCTCACATTCCTTCAAAATCCACCTGTCAATAATTGAATCAAGGCAGGTATTTATAGAGGGGTTTCAGAAAATGGGACGAAATCGATGTGGGATTCAACACAAAATTGATCTGAGACATTGATTCAATACCTTGGGTTGAATTAATGGCTTGATTTTGCGAGATTTGAACGATTTTGGTTGGCTATGAAAGGATAAGATTGTACTGAAAAGGACGACGCTGGCACAATCTCACTCGACGCTGGTTCAAATCAAGCTAGCTGGATTTTAACGAATTTGGGTTCTTTTCAATTTTTATTTTTTAATTTTTAGGGAAATTGAGTGCCATTTTGAGAAAAAAGAATTAGGGTTGCAGGTTGAGAACTGGTCTTTGAGGGGCGAAGTGCACCAAAGGCCACTTTTGGCTGTTGTCTTTGGTTTGAGGCCACTTTTTTTTATTGATTTTACATGAGAGGTTACTTTTTGGTACTTCAATTCTTTTGGGTTGAACTTCACACAAGTTCAGCCCACAGGGGTTGAAGTTTACGCATTTATACCTAAAAGTTCAGCCCTTACAGATTGAAGTTGAAACTTCATAATTTAGGCATGAAGTTCAACTCACAAGGTTGAACTTCAGCCCACAAAGATTGAAGTTCCAAAAAGTGGCCTCTCATGTAAGACCATTAAAAAAAGTGGCTTCAAATTAAATACTAGTGACAAAAATGGCTTGTGGGTGAAAATCTTACGTCTTTGAGGGGTGGAAGGGTTATTTTGCACGAGTGGGGTTATATTAAGAGATATTGCACTTTTGGTCATTTCACCCAAATTAATAATTACTTCGGTTACTTTTAAAATTAAACCCCAATAAAATTATTCTCGACTAATTTATACCTCAATAAATGCCAAGATATTTCCCGAATTCCAATTAACTAACAAAATAAATATTTTGGTGCAATAAGGCTATTTGCAACTTTACGAACTTTAAGGAAAATGCAATTTGAAAGCTAAAATGCAATTAATTTTTAGAAAACATGTATGAACTATTATGTAGTTGCTAAAATTTTATATTACTAATAATAGTTTAACTTCACAAAATTGCAATAATAGCCCTTTTATGAAATAAGTACCACTTGGACCAGAATTTTAATTTTTATTTGACATTAAGGCAACACTAAGGTATTTAGCGATTCTAAATTATTAAGAAATACATTTTGAGGTTAGTTTTGAAAATATCGGGACAAAATTGGGTGTCAACACATGACATGACACACCTTTAGATCACCAAGGTCGAGGATTATGGTAGAAAGCTAGAAGATAGTCGCTCTGTCCTATTAGCATTAGTATATTTATATACTATTTTCATCTTATTCCTCGTCTTTATTACTACTTGTTTGATTTACTTTGGTTATCTTTAGTTTTTTAGTGTCAGTACTTTTTTATATCTTGTTTTATCTTAGCTTTTCTTCCAAATATATTTTCAAAAATATTTTCTTGAGCCGAGGGTCTTTCAGAAACAACATCTCTACCTCACTCGAAATAAGGGTAAGGTTTGTGTACATCCTACCCTAGCAGACCTCACAAAATGTGATTAAACTAAGTATATTGTAGTAATAGAATACGCCTAAGCAGTATAGATTACTTTAAATAAAAAAGAACTTTGACAATACAAAATTTAGGTTACCGAGTATTTTCAGTTTCCTCATAATTAATAATAATGTCGCAAAAAAAAATTAGAGCTCAATAATAAATTGTTACAAAAGTAGTCATCCGTTCCATAAAGGATTTTTAGTTTGATTTGGATCGAAGTTTAAAAAATACGAGAAGACTTTTGAATCTTGTCGTCTAAAATAAGTGATAGATAAATGTGCGATCATAAAACATTTCATTAAGCGTAAAGTGGTAGTTTCAACTCAATATTGTTTTAAAATTTAGAACTGTGTTATTTTTTTTTGGAACAAACATGTAAGAAATAGAGCCTGTTTGGCTGGGCTTATAAGCAGCTTATTTTAAGTGGCTTATAAGTCAAAAAGTGACTTAAAAGCCACTTTTTGAAAAGTTAGGATTTCCTAACTTCTTAAAGAGTGGCTTATAAGCCCAAATTTTTTTAAGTTATTAAACAAATATTAATGGGAAATTTTCAAAACTAGGCACCCCACAACACAAAATTACAAATGAGGGGCCACATTTCATCCATAACACCCATTTATTTTTACATTACATAACATAGCACCCCCTTATTTTCAAAATTACATAACATAGCACCCCCTTATTTTCAAAATTACATAACATAGCACCCCCTTATTTTCAAAATTACATAACATAGCACCCATTTAAACTAAAAATCCTAGGACTCCCTCACCCTCCTCCACCACTGCCCCGCCATCAGAAACCGAGCTGCCACCGTTGCCGCTGCCGGCCGGTGGCCGGAAAACCAAAAATTCACCGAATTTGCTTATTTTATTTGTGGATTTGTTTAAATAATTTTTTTTTGATAATTTTATACACCTAAATTTATCAAAATAATAAATTATACATGTAAATACATAGAAAATTGTGTATGCAAGAAGGAAAATACAAAAATATACACAAAAAATATAAATTTTATACAAAACATCCATAAAAAGTGCACAAATCTGAAATTTATACAATTTTATTCATTGTTCATGCACGCATATACAACTTTATACAAATTTTACAATACATAGAATGTGTTTTATACACTGTCAATATGTACATATACAGATTTATACATTTTTATATACGTTTATAGAATTGTATAAACTTGTATAAAAATATATAAAAGTGTATAAACTCACAAAAATAATGTTAAACAGTGCCTCGGGCATATTTTACTCAAAATTTTAACAAATACCCGAGATCTATACAGTTTTATACAAGAAAAATACTAGATCTAAATATTAAACAAAAGTTTTAACAAAAAACTAGTAGATCTCGACGATTTTTTTTGAAAAAAGTGAAGAAAAAGAAGAAACTTGATAAATAAACTCCTCGCTGGAGTTTTGATCGGAATATACAACGAAAATCAATATTGTTATTCAAAAAGCAAAAAAAAAAAAAAAAAAAAAAAAAAAAAAAAAACGAAAAGAAGAAGAAACAGCTTGGAGAAGGGGGAGTGAAGGTGAGACAGTGGTGGAAAGGGGGCGGTGGTGGGGGGCGGCGGCGATGTTGTTAGGGTGAAGAGAAGAGAGGAAAAATGGGAAAGAGAGTAAGAGAAGAGGAAAAAAAAATGGGGTCTAGGGTTTTTTTTTTCTTTAAATAGGGGTGCTATGGAGTGAAAGAAAAAAATAAAAAAAGTAGGAGGTGCTAGGTCGGGTAAAGAAGAAAAATATGAGTCTTTTTTGATAATTTTCATAAGTGGAGTGTCTCTCCATGTAATTGTCCCAATATTAATGGGCTTGTAAACTTATAAGTCACTTTTAGTCTCACCCAAACGGGCTCATAGTGTCATTATTTTTTAAACGAAGGTAATATGAATTTTCTTGTCCTAAAAAATAAAGAAATAGTACTTATTAGAGAAACTATTTTTGCATCTTCTGTAAAGATTGAGGAAAAACTTGTTTTACTACTAAAAATACGTATTTCTTCAACAAATACTCGACCAAACACTTTCATTTTTCAGAAGTACTACATACAAGCTATTAATCCCCGTTACTAAAAAAAAAAACACAAATTAATTACATTACATAGGGTCGAAAACAGCCTCTTCGTCTTGATGTGGTAAGGTTTGCGTACATCTTACCTTTTCAGACTCCACCTTGGTCGGATATCATTGTCGTTACTTAAAAAAACAAAAGCATATAGTAAAATCCTACGTGTCAAGATCCTAGTGGTCATTACCACACATACTACCTACATCAGAGCCACGTGGAAGACACTGATAGGTTATTCTAACGTGGTATGACACGAAAATCCTTTTAACCCCTTTTTGTGTTTTGTCACTTGTAACACAAAAAAACATCCAACATTGTCCAAAAACACAAATCTATATATAACATTCTTGAAAAATTAATTACGACATATGTACCAAATCCATAGCCAAATTGCAAAATGGAGCCATTGATGAAACTTTGGAATTTCGATATGGTAGCATGGAGGGGTTTCTTGTTTTCTGCATTAATACTCAACTTTATATTTGCTTGCCAACTTCTTTTTCTTCAACCCCTTGTTTCTGCCTTAGGTAATTTTATCATTATATTGTTTGATTCTTGATTTTCTTCTAATTACTCGAAGTAGGGGTAAGGTTTGCATACACCTTGCATATACCATGCCCTCCCGACCCCACTTGTGGGATAATACTGGCTATGTTGGTGTTGTAAATTATAGCTGTAAATTTGATTTTGTGTATATTTGAATGTGTGACTCATAGTGACAGTTGATTTGTCCCTCTCGGGTGCGGCTCCCTGCCCCTGTGTGGTTGAGGGATGCTTGGTGCACCGAGCTGCCTTTTTAGTGACAGTTGATTTGTGGGATTTAAATTTCAAGATTTGAGCTTTGAGCAAAATATTATGATTTTCTTGGATTATAATGCATATTGCTGTTGCATTTCATCTAATTTCCTACTTAGAAAGTATAAAAATCAAAACTTTAATTGTTAAGATTTAACTTTTAGCTGTAAATTTGAATGCCCTTTTTGGTGTATTTGAATATGTGATAAATAGTGATAGTTGATTTCTGGGATTTAACTTTCAAGATTTGAACTTTGAACTGAATTTTATGATTTTCTTGGATTATAATGTGTATTGCTATTGCATTTCATCTTATTTCTTACTTAGAGAGTATAAAAATCATAACTTTAACTATTAAATTAGAAGAAAACGGAATAAATGAAATGATTCTCCGTACAGGTGTAGTGCTAGAAAATATAGACAGAGGAAGTAGTTTTGCTGTTTTCTTTAATCCTGTGGAGGTGTGCATTGGATTTTGGTTGGTTGGCGTTAACCTTTAAGATATTGCATCCCCCCCCCCCCCCCCCCCCTCTATTAGGCTTTATGTTTATGAATTGTCTTCAATGTAATGAAGTATCTGTATTTCCTCCCATCCGCCTAAGCCTTGGCGTTGTGCTGGTTGTATGTAGTAGATATAAGTCGAATAGTCGATGAACACCACCATTATCCCAAATAAAAAGAGGAACTAGGAGGGTGAAGTATGTGCAATATTCATAGGCTTGTCTTAGGCAGAGTTCTGTTGTGAAAAGGAGATGAGTGACTTCCTTGTCAAAAAGAAAAGGAGATGAGTGACTTAATGGCGATAATGAGGACGTGAGGCACCTTTAAGATATTGCATCCCCCCCCCCCCCCCCCTCTATTAGGCTTTATGTTTATGAATTGTCTTCAATGTAATGAAGTATCTGTATTTCCTCCCATCCGCCTAAGCCTTGGCGTTGTGCTGGTTGTATGTAGTAGATATAAGTCGAATAGTCGATGAACACCACCATTATCCCAAATAAAAAGAGGAACTAGGAGGGTGAAGTATGTGCAATATTCATAGGCTTGTCTTAGGCAGAGTTCTGTTGTGAAAAGGAGATGAGTGACTTCCTTGTCAAAAAGAAAAGGAGATGAGTGACTTAATGGCGATAATGAGGACGTGAGGCACCTATTAAGATAAGAAGGCTTGTAATAAAAAAAGTTGTTTAGAAAGGTCAACTGTGCTAAATCTTAGGTCATGCATTAATGAGCAAGACCAGCAGTTGTATTTGGGTGAGGAAAGCGAGATGATCATGTGGCTGTAAAATTTCTTTAGCTTGATTTAGATTATTATGTCTGGACACTTCTTGGAGAAAAGCTTCAGAGAGCTGTAATATTGCTATACTTTTTCCATGTCATATTTGTCAAGCTCATTTTTCTAGCTCCTCTCTCCATTTGTTGTTGTTAGGTTGAATTAGATAGTCTGCTTTTAAGGGATGAAACATGAGGGTTAGATTATCTATCTAGTTAGTAAATGCAAAGTGGCATGCTTTACAGATTTCTATGATCTTGTCTTTGAAATGGCACTTATTGTTTGCTGATATTTTTTCTACACTTGATATGTAGACACCAAACCTGGTGATGCTGCTGCATTATTTGAGAGAGTTTCACAAAATGTAAAAGTTAAGAAATACAGCGAGGCACTTAATGATCTAAATGCAGCAATAGAGGCAGACCCAGCTCTTTCAGAAGCGTATTGGCACCGTGCATCTCTACTTCGTCAATTGTGCAGGTTGATTTCCATTTTTTATTGCTACCAGCTTAAGACTCATGCATGTCCTGATTCTTACAGATAACCTAACTAGCATATTCAAAGTTGGCCTTCTCGATATAAGCTTGCTTGATATATGTGGACACATTCCTTAGATACTTCCATTATTGTCCATTTAATGCTGGGTACTGCATGTTGTTGTTGATGGTGCTATGCAGCTTTCAGACAGCAAAAGTTAGAGTGATAGTGCTTGTTAGGTAGTCGAGTAGGCCTTCAATGAATCACTCATAGGGATTGCTACAACTGTGAACATTTAATTTCTATATTCTGAATTTATTATTCTCTTAATCCAGCAAAGACCTAGGTTTTAGATATCTGGGTGTCTGAGTGTGTGAATATGATGACGACCATTTGCATTATGTACTTTTGAATGGTGCATAAATGAATCTTTGATCCCACATACCTTGTTCCCCATTACTTAGTATTCAAGCACTTAGGATTTAGGTGTTTACCTTTCATCAGAATATTTGTATGATGTAGGCAATCTTTTTGCTAATGCAGATATGAGGAATCAGAAGGAAGCTACAAAAAGTTTCTGGAGATGAAACCAGGAAACTCAGCTGCAGAGAAGGAGCTTTCTCAGTTACGCCAATCCAAGAGTGCTTTTGATTCAGCTAACAACCTGTTGGACACAGGTGAAATTAAAAAAGCATTGGAGTATATTGATAAAGTTGTCCTCGTTTTCTCTCCAGCATGCTCCAAGGTATTCATTCTAACAATTTGAGGTTTTGTCATTGTTACGGATGTAGTTGTAATGTATTAGCGTTCTAGCTTTCTGTGTAAAAACATCTGAGGATGATGCCTTCTCCATGTGAATTTCTAGGCCAAACTCCTTAAACTGAAGCTATTGCTAGCAAGTAAAGATTATTCGGGTGTCATATCGGAGGCAGGATTCATACTTAAAGAAGATGAGGATAATTTGGAGGCCTTGCTGCTACGAGGCCGTGCATACTACTATCTGGCTGATCATGATGTTGCCTTAAGGTATGCCTAACAAACTACATCCCGTCCTCCCAAACACCAATTCAAGGAAAAGGCATCCTGCTTAAAAGGAGAAAAAAGAGAACCCAAAATAAATGAGGGGATTTTTTTTTTAAAAACCCAAATGTCATTCTGGAGTTTTAAAGATGTTTTTATGCCCTTTTCAGGCACTACCAAAAAGGTCTTCGTTCAGACCCAGAGCATGGGGAATTGAAGAAAGCATATTTTGGCTTGAAAAATTTACTGAAAAAGACTAAAAGTGTAAGCCTCACTATCCTCTCTGACTATTTTCCCCTAAAGTAAAGACCTAGTTTTGCTATTATCTTCAAGATATGTTACAATCTGAGCTTCTCAACACTGATCTTTTGTGCAGGCGGAGGATAATGCAAATAAAGGCAAGCTTCGTCTTGCTGTGGAGGACTACAAAGCAGCCCTGGCATTGGATCCCAACCATTCTGCACATAATGTAAATCTTCATCTTGGTTTGTGTAAAGTCTTGGTGAAGCTCGGAAGGGGGAAGGATGCCATATCTACTTGCTCAGAAGCCCTTGAGCTTGACGGAGAGCTTGTTGATGCTCTAGTTCAGGTTCAGTCTTCATCTGCTTTTTACTTTGTTTTCAACCTGCAAATCAATATTGTAAATAGCATTATGATGACTCAACTGTACTAGACCAAGTTCTTTGCTCAGAAATATCAATTTTACACCATAATCTTGAAACTTTGAATTGGACAATTTTTCCAGAGGGGTGAAGCCAAGCTTCTAACAGAAGATTGGGAGGGAGCTGTTGCAGATTTGAAAGAAGCAGCTGAGAAATCTCCCCAGGTTTGTTGCATCTTTTCTGCTTTGGCTTTGTTTGTTTATTTTTTCCTTTCTCCTTTTTAGGCATTTTCTCTTCAGCATGCTGTTTCTTCATGTAGTAATATTGCATTTGCATCTAAGATGAGAGAAGACTCTGGCATGAGAGCTTACTCTTGCCAACACATATGGTGAAGATATATGATATGTTATGTGTTCTTTTCTCCTTTTGGGATGAGGTTTTCTAATAACAAGTATTAGATCTGCAAGTTTTTCTATCACCGTGACCCCAAAGTCAGCATTTGAAAATAACAAAAAAGAAAAAAAAAAAAGGAAATAAAAACAAATGATTACCGTCTCCAAGTCAAAAGTGAGGTCCTTCCCTTCACCCAAACAAGTCTGCATGGGTTTTGTTCAAGTGCTTTGCTGTTGGTTGTCCGACGTTTTCTGCATATGGATCCATATATCAATCTTTCTATCTATATCTGTGGTCCTTTCACATAGGTTTTATCTTTTTAGCCTTAAATAACTGGAAGTACACTTCTATAGGATATGAATATTCGTGAAACACTGATGAGGGCTGAGAAAGCTTTGAAGATGAGCCAACGGAAGGATTGGTACAAGATCTTGGGAGTGTCAAAGACAGCATCTGTTTCAGAGATAAAAAAGGCATACAAAAAGCTTGCCCTGCAATGGCATCCTGACAAGAATGTTGACAACAGAGAAGAAGCAGAAAACAAGTTTCGTGAAATTGCAGCTGCATATGAGGTCTGTTCTTTTTCCATCTTTTCAGTTTTCGTTTGATCTGTCGCTGTTTCTGTGGTTGTTTTGTTTTGCAACTGTCATAAGATACCCGATAATATTTCCTCTATTAGCTTGTTGCTCTTATGTTTTTTTTTTTTTGGCTGTAATCGTGATTTAGAAAAAGAATGACCTGTTTGAACTTTTTCTTTTAACAGATTCTCGGCGATGAGGAAAAACGTACACGATATGACCGGGGAGAAGACCTTGAGGACATGGGAGGAATGGGCGGCGGCAACCCATTCCATGGAGGAGGGCAGCAGTTTACATTCCACTTTGAAGGAGGGTTTCCAGGTGGTGGTGGTTTTCCAGGTGGGGGATTTGGCGGATTCCATTTTTGACCGTGATGGTGTTCGTTTCTCATGTTCTCCTAATGGCATTGCCAAGTCACATGGTTGCTGCAAGGGATGCACAATACAAAGTACAGTAGGCTCTTATACTCATTCCTCAAGTTTTGTTTTGCGGATACCATTTTTTCTTTCTTTTATGTATTAACAGTAGTTTTAAGGAGATGTTCGGACTGATATTCAGGCAGGTCCATGTGTAACCTCCTAACTCGAATCGAATGTTGTGGAGCAGATAACTGATGTAGTTACATTATTGAATAGTTCTATGAATACCCGGTGACAAAAGATTGATCACTCATTTTTGTACTGGCGGCATAGTTGATTCAGTGATGTTATTGGTTCACATGAGCAATTGTATTCTATGTCTACCTCCAGAAACAATGTAAAGTTCTTGAGCTAGGTAACTCAGATTTTGGGAGTGAAACTTGAATTTCTTCACTGAATGTTCAACTGTTGTTGAAGTATAATCCTTTTGTTAAAAGTGCTTATGCTTAATTGTGCTTCGTTTAAATAGATCGTTTAATCTTGACATTATCTGTCTGGCAAGATGAATGCAGAGCTTTCTAAATGAATATCTCGCTGTCAAGGGTGACAATCTTATGAAAATTTACTCCTAGCAGCTAAATTTTGGTTGTACTATCTTGTCATGCATTGATATTGCAGAGTCATCCGTAATAACCAATAATATGATGGATAATCATCTGTCTTGTTGCATTGCATTATCATTAGTTGTACCAATATGTATATTCTGGATTGTGACTGATGAAGTATGCAACTAAACTAGTCCTTCTGTCCCACCCTTTTGATAAATTCCTATTGATGATTATCCTCGTGTATCGTTTTAGCCATCGAGTACATCTAGCCATTTGGTATTCACGGACCTGACTAATCTAGATTTATGCCGCATAGGGCCTATTAAATAGGGGGACAGCAGGAAATCACAATAGAGAAACTGAATAATTCACTAGTTCAATAAGCTTATCACACTCAGCACTGTTCTTCCTTCCATCATAAGCAAACCAGGGGCCGCTATAATATCATCAAAAGCTTATTATCCACTTGCCCACCTTAAATGTAACCTTTCACCAAACATCAAACTCAAATTTATTTTCATCCTAATACCCCACTATCTTTTTCCCATCCAGCCCTCCTTTTCACTCTTGTAGTTTTCTTAATTGTTTTTAGAGCAAGGAATTTAACCTTCACTATTTAAGTGGTGCAATCTTCTTTTACATCCACCACAGCAACTCCAACTCAAGCTTAACCAGAAAAAGAAAAATGAAACTTAACTTAGCGTCACACTTTGTCTTCTTGTTGCTCCAATGCATTGGCATTTGTGCTCAAGGTCCAGCTCCAGCTCCAATTCCACCACCTACTCGAGCTTCAGCCCCTGCTCCGGGGCCACCTGGTCCGACTAATGTGACAAAGATCCTAGAAAAGGCGGGCCAATGTTCGACGTTTATTCGGTTGTTACAAACCACTCAAGAGATCAGCCAAATAACCTCTTTACTAAACAATTCCAACAGCATTACTATCTTTGTGCCACCAGATAGTGCATTTTTAAACATGAAAGCAGGGACCTTAAATTCCTTCAATGATCAGCAGAAAGCAGAACTGATCAAATTCCACATTCTGCCTCAATACTTCTCCCTTTCACAGTTCCAAACTGCTAGCAATCCTATGCAGACACAAGCTGGTGGAACCAGTAACAGTGAATTCCCCATCAACATAACAACAAATGGAACTGCTGTGAACATAACAACTGGAATTGTCAATGCAACTATCTCTGGTACAATATATACTGATAACCAGCTAGCTATTTATCAAGTGGACAAAGTTCTTCTTCCATTGCAATTCTTTGTCCCTCCAGCACCAGCACCTGCTCCTGCATCACCAAAGCCGAAAAAGAAAGTTAATTCCTTGGGTACTGACTCTGATTCTGCTGTGTCCTCTGGTACAATCTCTTTGGTTCCGTGGACAATCAACACTTCTGGCGGCTACCTCTTCTTCTTGGCTGTGTTTTCTTTTGTATGTGTGAGCTCATAAGTTAAAGTTGACATTGTTGTGCATGCATGCATTGTCGTGATGTTCATTTAATTGTAATTGTCGTGAAGTCCTTCAAGTCAAGTTACTTGTATTAAAGTGAAAAACTTGAGTTTGCTTAAAGAAGCCAAGCATTATTGTTTACTTTGTTGTAGTTGCTTCATTTTTGAAGCTACATCATTCTCTAATTTAAATTGTAAGAGAAAAGTTGAGTTTGTTTAACATGCATTTAGTTCAAGCTCTACTATGGTTAACAAAACACCCTTAACTCAACTTTGTTTATCAATTCATGTCCATTAGATTAGAATTTCATTCAGTTAATAGTCAGCAGTTAAGAAGTACCAAAAAATTTGGAAATTCTTTTAAACCAAAATGAAGATAAGTATGCAAGAAGAAATCCATTCCCTCATCACTCTAGCACTTTAGCTCCAAACATTTTATTTTATCAAGAAAGTTTAGTACCACTTCTTCATCTTTTAATTTAGAAAAATTTGACGTAATTCGCCAGTTTGGTTGGTCCCGAGCTAGGGGCGTGATGTGACTGGAATTAGATACTCCACTAGTCCTAGCCATAACCGATGTCCGATGGATACTAAGGGCTGTGCATATCAACGTGTGCAATGTTTTATCTAACCATACACTTTATTCAATTAAGATATTACTACTATATAAAAATATGATAGTCATTTGCTTCTGTACGAGTATCATAGTAATCCTTATGAACTTGAAAATGAAAAAGAAAGGTGGACACACTCAAATGTTCAGTGAAACAAACAAGCAATTGAAGCTGCTCCTTGTTAATTCAGCTGTGAGATCAAACACATTGCAAAAACACAAGTACCTAAAAACGAACAAGTTCTTATGGAATACAAGTTGTTATCATACAATCTTAATTATCAGCTGTACCAAGAGTGTGTCGACCGTGACTGTTGAAGTTACATTTTAATTAGTCCTGCTGTCCTACCATAACCATAAATGATGATTTATGATTGTCCTCCTGTAAATATATTGCCCGTGCATACCATGCATTGGCAGTACACAAAAGCTTATGCAAGTAATATAATGTCGGTCTATTATCATCATAAATTCAATGTTTAAATGATTTGAGTATGTCAGTATGTTACCAAGATGATTTGAAGGCTTTACTTCATGTCAAGTTAATATTTACTTTGGTATTATTCTCAAGAGGTTCGTGTTGGTGTAATATACTTACATGTTTTTAAAAAATATATATCACTATTAGTTGCACATTAAAATGGAAGATTTCTGCAGAGCAAAATTCAATGACACCGCTTACTAAAAAATGTCTCTGCCACTATACATCAAAGATCTTTCCCCGTAGGATTTTCCTCAGCATCTAGCACTAAACTTGAAAAGAAAAAAAAAAGTAAAAACTGAACAGTATATACGAAAAACAATACTTAACTCCAGTATTCCCAGCTGTATTTCCTCCCATCAGAAGCAAAATAGCAGCTGCTCTAAGATTATCAAGAACTATGATTGTCTGCCCACCTTAAATTGCACTCTTTCACCTAACTTGACACTCAATTTTCCACCTCAATACCCCACAAATCCTTTCTTCTTCATTGTTTTTAAATCAAGATATCCACACCCTCTCAATATATAAATGCCACATTCACATAGCAAAGTAAACTCACCATATACTTAAAAAAAAAAACCCCTCCAAGAAAAGAAAAATGATGCATATTGTCTTGTTCTTGTTCTTTTTCTTCTTGCAATGCACTGGCATTTTGGCTCAAGCTCCAGCACCAGCACCAGGTCCACCACCTCCATTAAACGTGACAAAGATCCTCGATAAAGCAGGCCAATGTTCGACGTTCATTCGTTTACTACAAAACACACAACAACTCAATGAAATCACATCACAACTCAACAATTCAAACAATGGCATCACAATGTTTGTGCCAACAGACAATGCATTCTTGAGCATGAAAGCAGGAACTTTAAATTCATTCACTGATCAACAAAAAGCTGAACTCATCCAATTCCACATTCTCCCTACATACTATTCCCTCACTCAATTCCAAACTGCTAGTAACCCTTTAAGGACACAGGCAGGAGGGACAAGCAACAGAGAATTTCCTATAAATATTACAACAACAGGAAGTTCAGTGAATATAACAACTGGCATTGTCAATGCAAGTGTGTCAAGTACTATATATACTGATGATCAATTAGCTATATATCAAGTGGACAAAGTTCTTCTACCATTACAATTCTTTGTTCCTCCAGCTCCTGCTCCTGCTCCTACACCTGTAAAGCCGAAAAAGAAAACAGGATCCGCTGATTCTTCTTCTTCTCCTGCTGTTTCATCTGCTACATCTCCAGTTACAAACATGTACCAGGGGATGATCTACAAAGGAGGCTTTTTGTTATTCTTCTTTTCTGCTGCATTTTCTTGGAATCTATGAGATTATAACTCTGGTGTGAGTATATGTGTGCATGTATGGTTGTGATTCTTTAAGTACATGAAAATTGAAATTGATTTTTGAGAGTTAAATTGATCTTGCTCCTCCTCCTCCTCCTCCTCCTTCTTCTTCTTCTTCTTCTTCTTCTTCTTCTTCTCCTTTTTTTTTTTTTTTTTTTTTTTTTTTTTTTTTTTTCAGATATGATCTTGTTTATTAGTTGGTTCTTTTACAACTAAGATCTAATAGAAGATAATATAATGTTTGATTGATTGCACTACCAGTCCATCTATCATAGCAGTCGAGTCAGGTCGGGAACAAAAATTTTCACGTAACTGATTAAATAATACCTTCATCAACTTATGCAAGAATCTATGTGTTATTTTACGTGCTTAATACATTAATGAAACTATTTAAAAAATAATGCTCTCGTAAAGTGAACAATTCATGTGTAACATGTTCATTATTAACTAGTACTACCATATAACCAATCTTCCTATTAAACCCCACATAGTAACTAATATGTGAACCAAATGATCCCTTAGGGTAATACACAAAATCTTGCTGTAAATTAGAGTACTAAATATAGTGGAGATTAGCAAGTATAAAGGTGTAAGTTTGCACTAATAAATTCTTGAATAGCATCAATAAAATTGAGAACATTTGGATTTGATTGACAGATCATTGAATTGAACATAAATTTCTAATTATTTTACAAGCGGGTGACTCAGGGGTATTTGCATTTCGTTTTCCAGATGTTAAGAATTTTCTTTTCTTGTATGTGTGATGATGAGTACGTGTAGCTTCTATAACCAAGCAATTACCCTTCAATTTCAAATTAGTTACGGTTTGATATATAAATCATCTATAAACATTTCATGTTACTCAATTTCTGTAATGTTTATGCATATATGGCATAAGTAAAAGCCAAAAATAATTGAAGACGTTCTCCTTTTGACTTACTCTAAATGAGGAAACACAGGAAGTCCTATAAGGTAACACCAATGCTGATACGAAAGGAATCAACCTTCATGATATTTGAAAAAGATATAATTCAGTTTCCACTTGTAGTTGTCCCCTATATTTTTGTGATCCTTACGTAAATTCTTCTTTATCATGTTTGTTGAACCCAAATCTACTAGTACCATATACCCATTATTTTGTTATGAGACTTTATATATAAAGCTTCAGTCCCATAACAAAATACTTGTTCAAAGCCCCGTATTTTATATCTGGGGTTAGTTTACTGAAGCTTTATATAAAGTCACATAATAAAATATTGGCCCTGGAATTTGTCCGGAAATGGCTATTTCTCAGCGAAATTGTTTTTGACGGCTACAAATCAATTAGCGCGTGACATACAGGCTCCTACGCAAAATTTTTACCACCATGGATACAGCATGACTGAAATGTCTTTTAAATGAACTTCATGCAATGCAAATTTAAATTAATCAGTCATTGAATTCAGAATATCAAATGACGAACATTACAAAAACCACATATAGACTTGCAAACATGGATCCCTTGTTTGTAGTATTAGCCTTTTCTCATTCTACCTTTTTTCCTTTCAAAAGTTAGACAATTTGTCAAGTCAATAGAACAGAAATAGCTCATGGATCTTCAAATAACCACAAACTCATATAATACCAATTGTTACTAAAGGTTGCTGGAATTTGATTGTCTATTATAGTTCTTTTGGATAATGTAATAATATGTAAACAACACCATGTATGCAAGTATGAAAGTTTTTGATTGATTGAAAAGGGAATATTATGCAAGATCGCCTCTTTTTTTCTTTTTTTTTTTTTTTTTCCTTTCAAACTGGTAAGAATCAACAGAATCACAATAAAAAATTAGCGTTAATAGAGATGGATGTTAAGTGTTCCTTCTAGCTTTCAGGTTTGAGATTCAAATCTCGATTAATAGAGATGGATCAATCATTTGTTTGCACTACTTAATGAAGATCCGGGCTGAACGGTTCAAGTTTCATTCATTTAGTATACTTTATATTTTCTTAAGATCAACCTTAATGGGTCTAAATAGGTCTCAATCATTGTAGAGACTTAATATTATTAAGAGGCTATCCAACAAATTTTTTTTGATAAAATGATCTTTATCTAGAGCCTTAATGACCTCATGATACAACAAACCATCGTCACATTGATCAAGTAGCATAACCATCACCAACCACTTCCACCATCACAACCATCACAACCACCACGATTGCCGTTGCCAACCACCACCAATGCCAACACCCAATCAACTTCTTCATTACAACTATTACTAATGTCAGCCACCATTACTATCACTAACATTTTTAACTGTCACCACCACTACTATTCACCATTATCAAATTCCCCAACCGTCTATCTCTAGCATAAACCACCTCCAAGATTCCATCGTAACTAATAACCACCACCACCACCACTACCACTATCAACAACAGCCAACGGCCACCATTACCAGCAATATTGCCAGCCATCATCAATATAACCGCCACCACTGACCACAACGACAATCCGCCTCCATCATCACTAACAACTAACACTACCATCACTCACTGTCTAACATCACATGTCATCTACCACCATTTCTAATAACACCAGTCACCTCCACCATTGCACAACTAATATCATTCTTACCACATAACCATCAATCACCAGCCACCACCGTGTACCTCACCATCATCGAAACCTCCACGACCAAAACCACCATCATCACACAACAAATGACTCCCAAGTCTAGCTTTTATTCTTTTGCAAGCTCCCAACAAGAATTGACGCACAATAGCCCTTTCCCGCGCCACTCTTACACTTTTGGCATACACTACAAAAATATTTAAATTTTAGCCTCAGTTACCATAAATTGCAGATAGACCTGGCGATTCACCAGGTGTGTCTGGCAACTTCTGACGACCGGGAAAAAAGTTAAATTTATTTTTAATGAACTCCAAAAATGTACGAGTGACGCTAAAGTGTCCTATTTTTGTAATTTTCCCCAGTTCCTAAATGCCAAAGAGCCCAAACTAAAACACATTGCAAACTCAATCCAAAATGAATCTCAAACACCATCAAACTCTCAAAAACAAACATCAAAAATAGAAAAAGCAAACAAAAGAGTATTAACAGCTGAAGAAGAACAAGAAGAAGAAGAACAACAAAGAACAAATAGCTGCAACACAAAAGACTTTGTCCCAACCATTACAAAAAAGTCAATTAATCTAAGAAGCAATTGACACCCAATCAATTCAAGAATGATCTCATTATTACATATATAAACCCCATATATATATATATATTGAATTGTATATAAGAAAAGAATCAAGAACGATGAATTCAGGGGTTAGTAATAATAATAATTCATCAGCATCAGCAAATAATACACAATCAACAGGTTTAAAGACTTATTTTAAGACACCAGAAGGAAAGTATAAACTTCAGTATGAAAAGACTCATCCTTCAGGTCTTCTTCACTATGCTCATGGCAAAACTGTTACTCAGGTATAATTTTTATTCGCTTCGTGCACTGGGCTGCCCTTTCCCTTTTTTACAGTATCTATTGATGTTAATTTCAGCTTTAGTGGTTTGTAAGATGCTCAAGATTGGATTTTGGGATTGACCATGTTGGTAATTTTCATATTTTGAGCTGAGTTTATAAGGGGTTTGGCTAATATGGTTTATTTCTATTTCTACTTTAGTGGGTTGTAGATTGTTCAAGATTGGATTTTGGGATTGACCCAGGTGTAATATGCGTAATTTGAGCTGAGTTTAGAAGGGTTTTTTTTTTTTTTTTTTTTATTTATTTAAATTTTATTTTTTAGTGATGATGGTGTCCGGGCCAACTTAGGTACAGCTCGAATAATTCCACTGGATACCTGTCAACTCCCACCAACAACGGGTACCGGGTAGCTCTACCCACCTATGCTTGAATAGATTGGAAGAAATCTCCGGATTTGAGGGGTTTGGTTAATATGGTTAATTTCAACTTTAGTGTATTGTAGGATGTCCCAAAATTAGTTGTGGTTTCTAAGATGCTCAAGATTGGATTTTGATGTTGATCCTGTTGGTAATATTCATGTTTCGAGCAGAGTATAGAAGCGGTTTGGCTAATATGGTTTAATTTTAACTTTAGTGGTTTGTAGGACGTTCAAGATTGCATTTTGGGATTGATCCTTTTGGTAATATTCATGTTTTGTGCTGAGTTTAGAAGGGGTTTGGCTAATATGGTTTATTTCAAACATTTAGTGTGAAACTTGAAAGGACCTTATTGTGGATGTAGCATTTTTACTGTCGATTAGTAGAGGTTCGCAACCCCAGGTTCCTTTAGGTTTATTCGGCACCTTTAAATGTGCATGTAGCGGCTTACCCGGTGGATCAGTCTCGTACGTATCTTGACACAGACCTTTCCTTAAAAAAAGGACAAGAAAAAGGTTACTTCAAGTTCAAGGTATGTTTTTGGGGGGTTTAAACGTCGTCATTCTGCAAATTTCAAGCTTTGGTGCCACCTAGTTGTCTTGAGAACTTCTGAGCAATTGCTTTTTACAATTATCTGTCTTTTTGCCTGTTGCCGCCTAGTGAACTTCTGAGCAATTGAATTTTACAGTTAATTGGTTTCTTTCTTATCTGTCTTTTTACCCCGAATGGAAAATCCACTACTGAGACCAGTTGAATTTTATAGTTTGGTGGTTGACCTTAATTCTTGCAGTACATCCACTACCTTAAAACTTTTTGGGTCCTAGTTATATCAATCTGATTATTACTATTAGTTAATCCTTAGACATGCCTTTGGTCTTAGATGGCTGAGATATTATACTAATGTGAAAATTTGCTAGTAGAGCTGATTTGATGTTTTGAACCAACGGACAAGCTTTAGCCAGTATCTAAAGCTTGATCATCCCCTTTCTAGATTTCACATTAAAATCAATGTTAGGACCGAGTTTGAAAACTTGGCAACTAATTTTGATTTTCAGGTAACACTTGCTCTTCTCAAGGATAAGCCGATGCAGGCGCAGACCCATTCATCATCAAGTTTTGGAGTGAGCAGTGGTGTTAGGTCAGCTGCAGCAAGGTTCTTAGGTAGTGGAAATGGCAGTAAAGCACTTAGTTTTGTTGGAGGAAACGGTGGAAGTAAGTCTATTAGTGGCGTGAGTGGTAGGGTTGGATCATTTGGGGTGTCAAGTCCAAGTTATTCTGTTGGCAACTCAAATTTTGATGGCAAAGGAACCTACATAGTATTCAATGTCGGTGATGCAATTTTTATCAGTGACTTGAACTCTCGAGATAAGGTATAATCATCAACGTATTTGCTGTCTTGATGATAAATTCAATGATATGGATTATGAGAGATTTATTGTTCAATATAGGATCCTATAAAGTCTATACATTTCAGCAATTCAAACCCCATTTGCCATGCATTTGATCCGGATGCAAAGGAAGGACATGACTTGCTTATTGGGTTAAATTCTGGAGATGGTAAATTTCCTCAATAGTCTATGAGACAAATGGCTTACAGCCTCTAGTAGGATTCCCTCTTTAACCACGATGCTGTTTCCCACTTGCAGTTTATTCAGTATCTCTACGACAACAACTGCAAGATGTTGGGAAGAAGCTTATTGGGGCACAGCATTACAACAAAGATGGTGCTGTTAACAACAGGCAAGGCTCTCACATCAAAAGCTGCCATTGTAATTATTTTAAATGCTTTCTTTTCTTTATCTTGTCTTTGAGGAATAATGGTTTACACCTAGGCTTCCTTGACATCTTTTTAAATTGACCTTGAAATAGATGACTACTTAGTCAGAAAGGCATCATATATGCTTTTTGATGGCTGGTACGGCTTGTGAGTTCCGTACAAGTTTACTTATAGTAGATAGGTTAACATTTTGGTAAAGGTGGTATCTTATGTTCGTTTTACCTTATCTTGCTGTCTGTCTGTAAATGGAAACCTCATTTGTGGATTGGCATATCATTGAATTAAGTGCCTTTCTGCTGGTTGTTTCCCATTTTATGGGGGTCAAAAATTAGATTGTAAATTGGTAACTGTATTTGTCTCTTCCAGAGAATATATTGCTTGATACATAGATTGTAATGTTTTCTATTACTTTGTATGCCTCTTGTATACGGGGTTTTAATGCCCTTCATCTATAAAACTAATTACTTGCTCACCAAAAAAGAAAAAAACAAAAGAAATGGGGGGTCAGAAATTAGAATTGTAAATTGGTAATCATATTCGTCTCTTCCAGAGGATATAGTGCTTTTGCAGTACTTTTGTTAAATGGCATTTACAAAAACTATGCAAAACCCCAAGCAAGCTGGGGTTGGCTATATGAATCCTCAATGACCATGTTGCTCCATGTAAGGATATCTCAGACCAATAATCCGCGATTAAATGGCATATATGATCACTAAACATTCTCTAAGGCACTCCATCTCATGTTTCAAGAGACATTTGTAAGAAAATAAACAGTATGCTTAAAAGAAAATCCATTAGCTAATGAGTGAATCTCTATCATTAATTTAGGTTGTCTTTTATGGAAATTTAGAGATATTTTGACACCTCCCATGTACAAAACCCCCTTCCCCAGAGTTGAGGAAAGATACATAGACTAGTCTGAAGTATTAGGATGAAAAGGAAAATATTATTAGATTTAGTTTTCAGTTTTTTTTCCAGAACTCACAAATAGCCATGAAGATATTGAAGTGTAAGTGGAAAAAATGTTTCTTTTATTGGACAATAAGAAGTGCTCCTTCCGTTTCATTTATGTGGTATAGTTTGATATTTGAATGAACTCGAAGTTTAAGAAAGAAATGAGACTTTTGAAACTTGTGGTCTTAAACATGTCCTAACATTAGTTTCCCTTATAAAAGCTTGTCATTAATAAAAATGGAAATTTAAGTTAAGTTGTTTCAAATTTAGAAAATTGTCATTCTTTTTGGAATGGACGAAAAAAGAAATACAGACACGTATATTCGAACGAGGGAGTATTATATAGAAGAAAGGGCATTATGGAGCCTGATCGAAAAAAGGGCATTTAGGAGATGCAATACAACAACAACTACGCCTCAGTCCCAAACAAGTTGGGCTCGACTCTATGAATCCTCACTGGCCTTATTTCCATTTAAATACATTCCAGGCCAGCATTATACATTTATTTAGAAAAAGTAAAGAAGATATTAGGAAAAAAGGTATAAGTAACATTTATTTTCCACGCCATGCCCTTTGTAATGCATCCTTTGTCAAGGCTTGTTTCAGAAGATACATAATCTTTTTTTGAGAAGGTAAAGTTTTATTTAATCAGTATCAAGCTGATACTGTGAGATGTACACACAGAAAAGCTGAACTTGGTTACATTAAATTCCTAGGAAATCTAACAAGTCCAGCAAGTTATGAAGATTTTGAACAACATTTCCGTCCTTCCAATAGTACAAATAGTACACACAGAAGATACGTAATCTTTTTGATGTGGTAAACTCAACCCCTCAAATTCACTACCCAGGACCCCAACGGTGGCCATTTCTGACTTTGCTCCTTAGGCTACTTGAACCCCCATCCATATGGTTAAAGGTGGATGGTCTTTACTACTAGGCTATCCCCCTCCCTTGTCGAAGATCCATAGTTCATTAAGTGTTTGCTGTGTTCATCAGTTGTTAAATTTTTAAATTAGTTTCATTCAATGTCTGGCCATGGCAGCACCGTAAATGTGATGATTAACACAAAAAACAAAGAGGTTTGTATGCCAAAACGAGAATGGTTTATTTGCCAATTTAATGATTTCCTTTGCATTCAACACCAGTCGATGCACAAGTATCGCATGGGTGCCTAACAGTGATGGGACTTTTGTTGTTGCTCACGGGGATGGAAATTTCTATATCTACGATAAGGTAAACATTGAATCTGAATGGTGTTTGGCTAATTTCCAATGTTAGTGATTTTCTTATATCCAACTTCTGTTAGACGAATGTGCAATTTTTTCTTTTTTCATTTCTCAGAGCAAAGATGGTTCTGCTGATCCTTCATTTCCGGTCATCAAGGATCAAACTCAATTTTCTGTTGCCCATGCCCGGTATAGTAAGGTATTGTGCTTGTGGACATAGTTCTTTTCTGGATACTTATTTTATTTGTCACCAGATATGAATACCGGAAAATACTCCACCAATCGTCTCTTGTATGTCTCCAACCATAGCCTATTTATTTGTTCATCTTTTGAGATTGAGAGATCAACCACGGCACAATCTCAAATTATTTGAGGGCGGATGTATGGATTCGTTGTAGCCATACCGTGATATTTAGGTTCGTTTCGTTTAAATGCTAAATAATTTGACTTTTAATACTATTTTATTTAAGGGCAGATGTATGGATTTGTTGTAGCCATACTGTGGTATGTTGGTTCATCTCATTTTAAAACTAAATACTTGACTTTTAAGGAAAATTAGAGGTTCTCTGAATCTCACACTTGACCCCATACGAACATACATGTATCTAAAGACATTTTTTTTTTTTTTTGATAAGATAAAAATTTTATTGAAAAAAAAAAAAACTGTGTGAAGGAGATACTGTGAAAGTTACAAAGAAAAAAAAACAGCTGCATGTATCTAAAGACATAAAACACTAGACTCAATGTAAGTGTAACACAATAACTAGGCGTTAAATTTCGACTATTTGCTTTAGACTACATGGATCATTTATTTCCATATCGTCCTGTCTTAGCTAATTAAGCATTGAATTCAAGAGGTTTGTAGGTATACTAAGATAACTTCCATCCTTATATGCCACATGACCTTATTCCTCTTCTAACCTTAGGTCATCATATTGTCGCACAAATGGCAATGCATGTGATTTTCTACATAGGACATGACCAAATCATCTCTTGACTTTCTCTCATTTTACCCTCTATCATTTGTTCCTTGCACTCTTGGTCTGATATGATGGTTTAAATCTTGTGCAATCTCGTAATACCTATATTATATGTCTTATATGATGTCACATTTTGTAAATCTTTTCGTGCTTCTCTTTTGAGTTCTTTCAAATCCTTTTAATTAGGATAGCTATCAGAAAGAGAAAAAATGTTCCTTCTGTTTGTTTAATATGATGGATAAAGGGAATATATATCCTTCAATAGTTAATACTTCTTGATATGGTGGGGTTATTAGTGTCGAGAAAACTGCAATCCTTATTAAAAAAATATTAGCTTTAGAGCCGTATTGACCCAATGGTGGTCCCTTTTCCCTGAAAATTACACTTTGCAAAGGTGAATTCTCTTCTTTTATTTGAATCCTATAAAATATGGGAACTACACTTTCAAAGGGGGTTCAATAATGTTTTAGCTCATGAGTTCGATTGCAAACTCTGATAATGTAGCATTTAGGGGGTTATCATTTCGAACGAATGTAGTCATATGCTGTAAATTAGTTCATTTTTTATTTACGAAATGAAGCAAATCAATCATGTCGTGCATTGTAAATGTTGTCAGCATGCTAAAACTACTTTGAGGTAGTGTCTACATTAAAGGTAAGATGGGTGAAGGTAGAGGATTGAGATGTGGTTAGCTTTCCCACTTAAATTATTCTTCTCCATTAAGCATGTATAATTTGAGAGGGTCATGTTATCTGAGTACAACGATTTTAGGCCGGATATTGGTGCTTTTCTCTAGCTTTACCAATGAAGTCAAATATATAGACATATGGAGAATCCAGAACTGGAACATAGTTTGGGTAATGATAAGGTTTCTATTTGTTAGATTGAGTGGATTCTTCTGCCCACGAGTCTCAGCTGAACTCCTTCTGCCATTGGACTTTTTTTGCAGTAAGCTGTTAGGCTGAAAAATGGTACATAATTTTCTTTTCTTTGATGTGTCATTGGAACTAACAAACATAGCAGATATTCATGTAAAGTTATAGATTTAGATTGTGTAATGGCTAGGGTTTATTCAATGCAATCAATCAACTAAATTCTTATTGATGAACACAATTACAACTGAATTATACAACTAACTGATAACTGCTGCAGCTAAGAGCTAAAGGAAACAGAGGGAGTAGGGAAGAAGTTGGGATTGACAGAGAGGAAATGGGTAAGGATCAGAGAGAAGGAGGAAGAAGAAAGGGAATCAAATCTGTTATGATTCTCCTTCTCTCTCCTGTCCAGTTAGTTATACTAACTACTCCCTTAACCGTCAGCTCATCTAAGCCGTTGGACCTCATTAAACCCGTGAGATCTTGGCCCTCCACATGTCCAGCTTAATGGTTCACTACTGATTACTCCCCGCTTACACTGATCGAATCCCAGAGGCTACACCTATTTATTTTCTTTACATTTCAACACTATTATTCATAACATTCCCCTTCCCTTCAAACTATCCTTGACCTCAAGGATGATCAACGAAATCAGGGAACTGAGACTTTAAGAATTCATAGTCCTCCCATGTTGCATCTTCAGGAGGAAGGTTGAACCACTGCACCAACTGTCTTTGTAGAATAGCTACAGGTTTTACTATGAACTGGCCATCTTCATTGGTTTCTGGTAGTTGAGTTTGAGGTACAATCCGCTGGCCTATCTTCTTCTTCAGGAGTGAGACATGGAACACTGGATGTACTCGACTGGTTGCAGGCAACTCTAGCTTATAGGCCACCTTGCCAATCTTCTCAATGACCCTGTAAGGTCCATAATACTTGGAGCTGAGTTTCAGGTTTCTTCTTAATGCTAAGGAATTTTGCCTGTAAGGCTGCAGCTTCAAGAACACCATGTCTCCTATCACAAACTCCCTCTCAGTTCTCTTTCTATCAGCAAATAGCTTCATTCTTTCTTGTGCTTTAGTCAGATTGTCCTTAAGAAGTTGTTGCATTTGTTGTCTCACTGCAATAACATTTTCAGCAGCTGGCACTAATGATTCAAGTAAGGGTCCCATAGATAGTTGAGGAGGTGAGAACCCATATAAGGCTTCAAAAGGGGAGCATTGTAGGCTGGAGTGAAAGTTAGAATTATACCACCATTCAGCCATGGAAAGCAATAATTTCCACTGGCTAGGCCTAGTAGAAGTCATGCACCTGAGATAGGTCTCTAGACACCTATTCACCCTTTCAGTTTGCCCATCAGTTTGTGGGTGGTAAGCACTACTGTACAGCAGCTTAGTTCCCACTAGTTTGAACAATTCCTTCCAGAAGTTGCTTAAGAAAATCTTATCCCTATCAGACACAATAGACTCAGGGAATCCATGCAATGTGTGGACTCTCTTAAGGAAAATCTGGGCCACTTTTGCAGCTGTGAATGGATGAGCTAATGCCATAAAGTGTGCATATTTAGTCATCCTATCCACCACTACTAGAATCACTTCCTTCCCTTTTGATTTGGGCAATCCTTCAATGAAATCCATACTAATATGTCTCCAAGCTTGATCAGGTATAGGAAGTGGTTGCAAAAGTCCAGGGTATTGAAAATGCTCATCTTTGTGTCTTTGGCAAGTGTCACAAGTAGAAACATATTCATTTACCATAGTTCTCATCCCAGGCCAAAAGAAAACCTGAGATAATCTTTTGTAAGTTGCTTGCTGACCAGAATGACCTCCAACAAGAGATTCATGGAAGTTTTTTAGCAACTGCATCCTCAAGTCACCAGTTGATCCAATATACACCTTACCCCTCTTCCTCAAAATGCCAGTCGAGTAACTGTAAAGTTGTGGCCCTTGCTTTACTACTGAAAGCTCTAATATCAGGTCTTGAGCTACAGTGTCAGTCTCATAGCTACCCTGCACTTCTTGCATCCATTCTGGTATGTTTGTAGTGATCATGTGTATGGTAGTTGTGGCAGGTTCAGAGATGGTACTTGGATCAATATCATGTTTCCTTGACAAGGCATCTGCTACCTTGTTCTCAGCTCCCTTCTTGTAATGAATCTCATAGTCCAGGCCCAGCATTTTTGTCAAGCCCTTTTGTTGAATTGCTGAAGTAACCTTTTGTTCCAGTAAAAACTTCAAACTGTGATGGTCAGTTCTTATGATGTAATGTTTGAACTGGAGGTAGTGCCTCCACTTGTCCACTGCATTCAAGAGTGCCATGTATTCCTTTTCATAAATTGATTTGCCCCAGTGTTTTGGTGCCAATACCTTGCTGAAGTATGCAATGGGCCTAGTACCTTGCATCAGAACTGCACCAATTCCTGTATGACATGCATCAGTTTCTACTATGAACTCCTGATTGAAATCAGGCAAGGCAAGCACAGGGGTTGTTGCCATAGCTTTTTTAAGAGCTTCAAATGCCAACTCAGCTTCTGTAGTCCACTGAAATGCATTCTTTTTAAGAAGGTCAGTCAGTGGCTTGCTGATCTTACCATAATTAGCCACATACTTCCTGTAATAACCTGTTAAGCCTAGGAACCCCCTTAATGCCTTCACATTTGTGAGTGTTGGCCAGTCCAACATTGCCTGAACTTTAGTGGGTTCAGTTGACACCCCATCAGCTGATATAATATGCCCAAGGTACTCCACTGCAGATTGCCCAAAAGAACATTTTGATTGCTTTGCCCACAGTGTATTCTTCCTCAAGGTCTGGAATACAGCTTCAAGATGTTGTACATGGTCTTCTAGTGTCTTGCTGTATATTAGAATATCATCAAAGAATACTAATACAAACTTCCTCAGAAATGGTTGAAATACTTGGTTCATGAGTGCCTGAAATGTTGCCGGTGCATTTGTGAGCCCAAAGGGCATTACCATGAACTCATAGTGGCCTATATGTGTTCTAAAAGCTGTTTTGAACACATCTTCTGGTTTCATTCTAATCTGGTGGTAACCAGCTCTGAGATCTATTTTTGAGAACAGTGTGGACCCATAGAGCTCATCTAACCGATCATCTACTATAGGAATGGGATATTTGTCTTTAATTGTGATGCTATTTAGGCCTCTGTAATCTACACAAAATCTCCATGTATCATCCTTCTTGACTAACAATGCGGGAGAAGAAAAAGGTGATTGACTATGCTGGATTATGCCTTGCTGCAACATAGATGTGACCTGTTTCTCCATCTCATCTTTTTGGAAGTGATTGTACCTATAAGGTCTTAAGCTGATAGGGGCTGCACCAAGTGATAGTGGAATGGCATGGTCACAAGATCTGATAGGAGGTAGTGTCTTAGGTTCCTCAAATATATCAGCATAAGTTTTCAGCAAGGTTTTAATAGCTTCACAGGGACTGTTGTGTGCAACTTCAGTGGTGCTGACCATGAACAGGTGTGCCATTAAGGTCTGACCTTTTCTCAGCAATTTGCCCATAGCACTTCCACTTATCATACTGAGCTCTGCATTCACCTTCATTCCATGTAACACCACCCTTTTTCTAGCTTGATAGACAGTAACCTTATTCTTGACAAAATCAAAAGTCACAGGGTTGTGGCTCTTCATCCAATAAGCTCCTAAAATCATGTCACAGCCTCCCAATTTAATAATTCTTAGGTCATCAGTAAACTTGATGCCTTCCATTACCCAAGAAAATCCAGCGCAACAAGAGTTACTCAACATATAGTTCCCATCAGCAACTGTAACTCTGATGGGAAAACAGTAAGATGTTGCACAACCAGTATCTTTAACAGTCTGAATGTCTGTGAAACTATGAGTACTACCAGTGTCAATGAGTATTATAAGGTCTCTCTTCTTAGCTGTCCCCTTCACCTTGATTGTGTTTACACCATTGTTACTACCCAATAATGCATTCAAACACACAGCTTCCTGCACATCCTCATCACACACTTCTTCTACTTCTGGTGCTTCATACAACTCATCAATTTCCTCCTGTTCATCAACCCACTGTCCACCTACAATACAGTGGAGTTGCTTCAACTTGCACTGGTGGCCAGGTGTATACTTTTCACCACATTTGAAGCACAAGTGATTAGCTCTCCTATAGTCATATGTCTCTTGACTCAATCTGATAGGGTTGTGCTTAGACACTGGGGTAGGGTTTCTTCTCATTCCTGAATCAGCACTTCTCATATTGCTAGGAATCCTGGCTAGCTCCTTCCCACTGTAAGGACTTTTAGTCAATTCTTTTCCTTGGGCTACTTCAATGGCCTTTTCCTGCATCCTGGCCTGTTCTACAGCATCTTTCAAGGTTTGTGGTTTGAACAATTTGACTGAATATTTGATTTGGTACTTAAGACCCCCAATAAAGTGAGACAGGAAATGGGCTTTATTTAGTGCTGGGTTTCTGATTATCATCTCAGCCTTCATATCCTCAAATTTACTTAGGTAAGCCTCTATTGTACCAGTTTGTTTAAGGTTTTAAAATTCTTCTACAATATCTTCTAATGGATTTTCCCTAAATCTGTGACATATCTCATCCTTAAATGTACTCCAAGACACTATACCATTACTCAACAGGAATGAATGATACCAAGATTCTGCCCTTCCATGCAAATGTAGTACAACAACTTCTAATTTCTGATTATCCACAAACTTATACAATTGGAAATATCTTTCACATTTTCGGATAGGTTCTTGGCCATCAAAACTAGGGAATTCAAGTTTAGGAGGTAGCAATTGCAAACCTGTATGAGTTTGTGCTTCTTGTACTGGGGTGGGAAGTATCCCATTACTGGTGGTGGCTTCAGCATTGGGCATTGCAATCTGATTCTGTTCAAGCATTGCAAGCTTTTCCACTATCTGCTCTAAGGTACCTTGAATCCCAGCCAAAACTTCATCGTGCTTTGCTAATTTCTCATCCATAGATTTCATCCTTGTTCCTTCCACCACTGTTGTTTCCCACAGGTAGTCTCGAAGGCTCTGATACCAATGTAATGGCTAGGGTTTATTCAATGCAATCAATCAACTAAATTCTTATTGATGAACACAATTACAACTGAATTATACAACTAACTGATAACTGCTGCAGCTAAGAGCTAAAGGAAACAGAGGGAGTAGGGAAGAAGTTGGGATTGACAGAGAGGAAATGGGTAAGGATCAGAGAGAAGGAGGAAGAAGAAAGGGAATCAAATCTGTTATGATTCTCCTTCTCTCTCCTGTCCAGTTAGTTATACTAACTACTCCCTTAACCGTCAGCTCATCTAAGCCGTTGGACCTCATTAAACCCGTGAGATCTTGGCCCTCCACGTGTCCAGCTTAATGGTTCACTAATTACTCCCCGCTTACACTGATCGAATCCCAGAGGCTACACCTATTTATTTTCTTTAAATTTCAACACTATTATTCATAACAGATTGTGCAAGGAAGACAAGGTTAGGTGTTGCACTTGATTGTATAGCTTTTAGCTTAACTGATTTTAGTTTAATTTGAACAAGTTTAGAATCCCCTTTTGACATTCATCGCTCTTGTTACTTTGCTGTAGGACTGCAAAACAGCAGCATAAGGCCAGCAAATTACTTATAGAAAAAAGTTTTATAAGGCCAGCAAATTTAACCAATTAGATGATTTTTTATCAAGAGCCAGTGATACTCATCGCATGGGCACATTGCTAGTGACTAGACCATTCTGTACTCCTTACTAATAGCTTCTTCTTTGTTAGCCTACTCTAAGCAAAGACATTCTTTTATTTGATGAGGTTTAGATTTTGTATCTGACAGACTTCAACATGACAACTATCTACTCCTCACAGGCTAATAGTCCGTTCTTCTTCCTTACTTGATCCAAATTCATTTCTTTTTCGATGGAATATCTGTCTTTTTTCCTCTCTTCCTCCTTTGGCCCTGATTACTACCTCTATCTGCTAAGTGGCACATTGAGATGAACAAGTCACACACACTGGTATAACAAATCTAGGCCCAATACCAATTTAACAAATCTTGAGTTTGGTTACCTTGCCACAATCTTGAAAATCACTACCAACCAACCGTTTCTGCAAAGTTCTCTCTGGGAACTGGGAAGTTCAGATGACCTTCTCAGCCCACTGTTGTTGTGGCTTCACAAAGGTGCAGTGATCCTCCTATTTCCCCCCTTATTTTAAAGATAAAGCAGGGAGCAAACCAGATGGAGTTTCTTCCTTGCACTTACTTTTTTATTCTTTACATTCCTACTGCACCTTTCTTCTCCAATCACTGTATCTAGCACCTCTCTCTGTTTGGTCCACCCTTCTCTCTTTCCCTTGTATACTTATTTGGGGTTACAATTTGCAGGCTAATAATAGTCAATAAAAGGTGATAAAACAAAAAAGAATTCATGTTTTTTGAATATTCCCTCGTACGTTAAACAGGCAAGTTTTTGCCAAGTAGGAAAAAAATGTGGTATCGTGTGTCATCTTTCTAAAAACAAAATTAACTTTTTCCTTCATATGATACGAGCATGTTTTTCTTTTCTTTTCCTGGTGGAAAAGATTTTTTAATTTGCTTCCTATTTCCAAACAAATATGGAAATCTTTTGATCTCCTATTACTTAGTGAGCCACTATTTTGGAAGTCCTTTAATTTGTTGTTTTCTTACTCATTGTGTTGAGCTAAATAACTTTTGGCTGCATGACCTCTGGTGCAGTAGAATATTTGATCTGTGAATCGCAATTGAAGATATTCCTTTCACGGTTTGACCTTTTATGATTTGGCTTAATAATTAATTCTTCAATTTCCTTGTGCAGAATCCGATGGCTAGATGGCATATTTGTCAAGGTTCAATCAATAGCATTGCTATCTCAAATGATGGGGCCTATATTGCAACTGTAGGGAGGGATGGTATTTTTTCTTCCGATGACATTTTGATGTTCTATTTTTATCCTTCTGATTTTTTACTCAGCCGATGATGTCTAATTAAATGCAGGTTATTTGCGTGTATTTGACTACAAAAATGAACAGCTTATATGTGGTGGGAAAAGCTACTATGGTGCTCTATTGTGTTGTGCTTGGAGGTGTGTGATTTTGTTTTTTCTTTTTTCTTCCATTACAGGATATATCTGTGTCTTCAATTTGCTTTTCCTTCCCATTTAAACTTGAGATCATTCCCTTTTGTACACATTTATTTTTTTGGTCAACTCCCGAAATTGTTGCCATCGATGTTTTAACTATAGAGAAGTTTTACTGAGAGTGCATGAACTGGCAGTATGGATGGGAAGTACATCTTAACTGGTGGAGAAGATGACCTAGTTCAGGTTTGGAGCATGGAGGAACGTAAAGTAGTCGCATGGGGTGAGGGACATAATTCTTGGGTGAGTTTGTAGCAGTTTAGTATGACTTAACTTTATTTACCAAAAAAAAAAGTGAGACTTGCGGTTTCTTTTCTGTGACGTTTAAGTCTTTCTTATTGTCTCGTGACATTCAAGTCTTCCTTATTGTCTTGACTCGTGTCTGATAGGTAAGTGGAGTGGCATTTGATTCATATTGGTCAGCACCGAATTCGGATGGCATAGATGAAAATGTTGTCTACCGATTTGGTTCTGTTGGTCAGGTATTGTGCAAATAAAGTACAAAGGCTATGAATCACTATCAGTACTAGATTCTTATGTGCCTATTGAGGACAAATACTTTATCTGTGCTGAAATGTATCTTCTTTTCTTGATCAACAATAGAACTGAAATAAAAACTTCTCTCTTTCCCCCTCTTCACCTACTTGATATCTCCTTGCTTGACTTTTCTGCAATACTTAATGATTTTACAGGACACACAATTACTTCTATGGGATCTTGAAATGGATGAAATAGTAGTACCAATGCGCCGTCCTCCTGGTGGTTCTCCAACTTTCAGCACTGGGAGTCAGTCATCACATTGGGATAGTGCATGCCCTGTGGGCACTTTGCAACCTGCTCCAAGCATGCGAGATATTCCAAAAATATCACCCATGGTTACTCATCGTGTTCACACCGAACCACTCTCTGCTTTAATATTCAATCATGAATCAGTGCTTACCGTCTGCCGGGAGGGGCATATTAAGATCTGGATGAGACCAAACTTTTGTGAAAGCCAATCAAGCAACTCAGATTCTTTATTGAGTACTAGTTTGAAGGATAAGCCATCGTTATCCGGGAAGGTTGTCACTTCAAATTACAAGCAATGACATAGCAATTATACGATGTGGTGCAAGATGACAGATGCAGTAAATGGGGGTTCTTTCGTACATACGACCACTCATTGCCCTATAATTAGTTTGCTCATTATTGATAAGCCTTATGACATGAGGATGTGCAATGAAGTTAACTGACCAACTGTATAGTGAACAATGATTATGCTGTGGGAGCAAGACGAGGTTGGAAGAAGGGTGTGCACCTAACGTGTTTTTTAATCATTTTTTTAGTTCTCTGTAACCAATTTTGCCTAGAAACTGCTGGTTGACATCTGATTTCCATTGGATTGCCTCATGTTTTGCATGTCCAACATTTTGGCCGTGGCTTTTTATGGGGATATAACCTTATTGAAGGCACTTTTCATGTGTTTTTCTTATGCACGTAGATTATCAAACTGTATTGGTAACAATATGACTATTGATGTATCCTTGTCGATTGAAAATCAAGTTTTTGTGCTCAATGGCATTCTGGCGCATCACTCTAATACTTTCGGCCCCTAAGAAAGCTATTTAACTCAAAGTCAGAAGTTGCCAGAATTCCTGGAGAATCGCTAGCCCCGCAAGGAACGCTGTACTTAGTTTTGCAATTTGTTAGGAGTTTCCTAGTGACTTCTCACCGATGGGAATATAGATTAAATAGTTCTCTTACGGGGCCAAACAGTGGTAGGGCTCCGAAAGTGTCCTATTTCTGTAAATTTCCCATGGAATATGGCCAAAAACTATAATACTCCACTCGACAGCAGGCGCAACTTTTCTCCTAGGTCAATAAAGTCTAGAGTTAATCTTAATCGAATCGAAATTGATAATTCAATTGCAAAATCGGTTTATTGGGTTAATGATTGGTCAACGAGTTAGAGTTTTACCGTTAATGGATTAGTGATGCAGGCTATATTTGTCCAAATTCCTTATTGAGTTACTCACTAACATGTTAAGAATTATTAAATAATATAAATTTATAGTTTGCAATGGCCAACTAATGTGCAATAATCACCGACCCCTAAGCTACTAGTGTGCAACGAGGACCAACGCGTAAGCTACTCGATTTTCTTTTTCGTAACCAGTGGGGATTCTTTTATAGATGTAATATACTTACGTATGATGTTTTCTTTCACAAGGTAGTTCATCTCTGTAAAGCAATGGTAAAGCTTCCCCTCATGTTGTAGCCGGCCTTTAATATTTAAAAACTTTATTATTTACTCGTATTCATTATTAGATATTTCAAAAGACTTTATTATTCACGTAGTTTTACCGGGGTGATAAACTTATTAAAGCTGCGTTGCGCCGTTTTCTAGTTAATGAATGTGATTTTGCACTGATATTGTGTCGTATGTGTGTAGGTCATTATGAAGTGCAATTGGAGCTTTAAAAAGCATGATCGAGCAAGAAAAGATTGGATTTTGATTGAGGATTGGATCGAGCACACGAAGGCATGACACAACGCGAGCTGCGGAGCAAGGCAAGGCAAAATATGCCTGGCGCGGTATGTGGCGCGCCGCGCCAGCTAAGGCGCCAGCCTTCTGGCACTTTTCTCAGCGCGGGGCGTGGCCAAGGTGCCCGAATTTCGACGGGTTCTGCTCGTATCAGCGCGTTCGGGGGCGCGGGGCGCCAGCTACAGCGCCCCTGGAGCGTTTTTGGACTTCCTATTTCGTCTAGGCTTAGGTGTAACTTATTACTAGGCCTTTGTAAACCCTATAAATACTCTTTTACTTAGTTTTTGATAGGAGTTCAGACTTTAGAGCAATTGAGAGCACCATACTTCATTGAACAAGGGTTTAATTCCTATTCTTTCATCTATTAAATCATTTACATCATTATTTCATCAATTCATTGCCTTGTGATTATGAATATGCGTGGCTAAATCTTACGTTCTAGGGTTAGAGTATTTCATGAAAGTTGATGTTTGAAGATTGATTCCCATTAATTGAATCTCCATAATGGGTTACTTATTCTTTCTTGATTTCACTTGCTTAATTATTAGAGCTCGATAATTATGCATTATCTATGGTTTTTAGATTGAACTCGAAAGAGGGAATTTATTAACGCAATAAGAAAGAGTAGGGCTAGTTTGTGAACTCGGGCATCGGGGAACCAATTTGTGAGTAGGATAGACATATACTTGCTCGCCTAGCTTAACTAATTATAAAATTCGTTAATGCGTGCACGTGATTCAACCCATAGACATATAGGGATTGAAGTAGCCTGCATAGACTGTGAAGAATCGAAAGGTTTTCACGGGTACATTTACTCTGTTAGTTAGTAATCCGGGATTCAAGAAGTGGAATCAATTGGAAAACTCAACTGGATTGTTCGTAACTCTGACCCTGGACCGTCTCCTTAATATTGTTTACAACCAACGTTTGCTCTATTATTTGACTGAATTTCCATCATTTTAATTACTGCTCTTTAGTTACTAAAACTCTCACTATTGGAAAAGATCCCTGAATAGTTGTTAGAAATTGTTTGTTAAGCGTCAGTCTGAATAGTCCTCGTGGGAACGATACTCTACTTATCATTTTATTACTTGTCGACCACGTATACTTGCGTGTGCGTTGGGAGCAACAAGTTTTTGGCGCCGTTGCCGGGGACTAATTATTGACTGATTTCTTTTTGAACGATTACTTATTATCTATTCAGGTTTATTTTTTGTTGAGTTTCTTGTGCTGTTTCAGGCAACAGGTTTTGCATGCAAAGGAATAGAAAGGACGAACCACTCGCACCTTTTGATCCCGAGCCTGAAAGGACCTTGAGAAGGGTGAGAAGAGAAGCGAGAGACCGAAAAGCACTAGCAATTGTACTTGCTTCCTTACCCACTGAAATGGCAGAAGAACGAGCAGTAGCAGTGCGAGATGTTGCTCTTCCCAGCCTGGGGGGAGTAGCTCTAGTATTGTGAAGCCCACTATCACCGGGCACTTTGAAATTAAGCCCAGCATGATTCAGTTGCTGCATGTGACTGGGCAATATGCTGGATTACTTCATGAAGATCCGCAACAACTCATTCGGAATTTCCTGGAGATCAGTGATACTTATACACCATCGGAAGTTCCTACTGATTATGTTCGCTTGACGTTGTTCCCGTTTTCACTGATTGGGGCAGCAAGGAAGTGGTTAAAGGCTGAAAAGCCTGGGTCTATCACTACTTGGGAGGATTTGGCTAAGAAGTTCTTGGCTAAATTTTACCCATATGCCAAGACAGTCCGGCTGAGGAGTGAAATTATGTCCTTCAGACAGATAGAAGGAGAGTCTTTGTATTCAGCCTGGGAGCGATTTAAAGCTTTATTGAGAGATTTTCCACACCACAACCAATCCAATGAGGTGATTGCACATACTTTTGTTGAGGGGTTGAATGCGCATACTAAGATCGTGGTAGATGCTGCTGCAGGAGGCTAAGTACTGGCCTTAAATTTTGACCAGATCTATGATTTACTTGACAAGTTTTCGCAGAGCAATCCTGATTGGCAGGGAGTTGGTAGAGCTACTGCACAGATTTGCTGGGGTACTTCAATTAGATGCAGTTCCAGAGCTGAGGGCGAAAATGGATGCTATTTCCAATCAAATCAGCAAGCTAGCTCTGCCGCAGACTCAACAACCAGCAGCTCCAGTGCAACAACTTCAAGTCTTTTGTGAGGTTTGTGGAGAGGATCATGCCACTGACGTCTGTCCATCTAATCCAGAGTCAGTGTATTATGTGGGTAATCAGAACAGGTCACAGGGTCAGAATCGCAATCAATATGGTAATAGCTATAACACCAATTGGCGTAATCACCCAAATTTTTGTTGGAGGGATAACCATGAGCAGCTACAAGGCAATGAGAGACCCCAAAATAATCTTCAAAATGCACCACAGCAGGGGTCGCAGTCGCAGTCGCAGACTCAGCCACATCAGTCAAATTCAGTTGAGGATATGCTTAGGAAAATTCTTGCAGGGCCGCAAAAACTCATGGATGATTCAGCAGCTCAGGCACAAACAATAAAAGATTTGAGCAATGCTCAGAAAGATCTTGAGACACAAATGGGGCAGCTAGCTGGAGCATAGAATAATAGACCTCGGGGTGCTTTGCCAAGTGATACAGAGATAAATCTTAAGGAATTTGTGCAAGCAGTTACTCTGAGGAATGGAAGAGCTCTAGAAGAAGTTCCCCCAAAGCCAAGGAAGCCTGTTGGTGAGTTAGAGCCTAATGCTAATAGAGAGGTGGAGAAAGAAGCTGAGAAAGTGATAGAAAAGCAGCCCGAGCCTGCTATTGTGAGACCACCACCACTTTTCCCTCAGAGACTTCAGAAGCAGAAAGTTGATGCAGCATGCAAGAAATTTTTGGAGATCTTGAGTCAGATTCAGGTAAATATTCCTTTGGTGGAGCTTTTGCGGGATGTTCCCAAATATGCCAAATACATCAACGATATTGTTGCTAATAAGAGAAGACTGACTGAGTTCGAGACAGTTGCACTCACTGAGGAGTGTAGTTCTAGAGTTAGAAGCAAGCTTCCTCAGAAATTGAAGGATCCTGGCAGTTTTACTATTCCCTTTAAAATTGGGGAGCATGAGGTTGGGCGAGCTTTGTGTGATTTGGGTGCTAGCGTGAATTTAATGCCTTCATCAGTTTTTAGGAAGCTAGGCTTGGGTGAACCACGACCAACTACTGTGACTCTGCAACTGGCTGATAGATCTTTGACATGCCCCGAGGGGATTATTGAGGATGTGCTTGTACAAGTGGGTCAGTTTATATTGCCTGTTGATTCATTATTCTTGACTATGAGGCTGATCCTGAGGTTCCTCTCATATTGGGAAGAGGATTTTTAGCTACTGCTGATGCTGTCATTAGATTTAGAGCTGGAAAGATGATTATGAAGGTGAATGGTGAAGAAGCTTTATTCAATGTGTTCAGAGCTACCCAGCTTCCTTCCCATTATGAAGAGTTGTCCATGGTAAAAGTGGTAAATGATGAGTTGACTGCTGATGAGAGGTCATTCTTGGCCTCTAATATTGATTCTCTGGAGAGGGCACTCTTATGTGATGATGATGATATCCTGAAGGATGATGACATTGACGAATATGTGGAGATGCTTAATATGCAGAGTAAATTCATCCCAGGATGGAAGAAATTTGAGGAGCTTGATAGACCGTTGACCTTAACTCCTGCTAAACCGTCTATTGAGAAGGCTCCTACGCTTGAACTCAAACCTTTACCTGCGCATTTACGTTATGCTTATTTGGGTGAGGGTAATACCTTGCCCGTGATCCTTTCTTCTTTATTGTCTGATGTACAGGTTGAAAAGGTGTTGAGAGTGCTGCGAGAGCGCAAGAGAGCTATTGGCTGGACCATTGCTGATATTAGAGGGATTAGTCCTTCTTTCTGCATGCACAAAATTCTTTTGGAAGAAGGCCATAAGCCATCTATAGAGCAGCAGAGGAGACTAAATCCAATTATGAAGGAGGTGGTGAAGAAGGAAATTATCAAGTGGCTGGATGCTGGTATTATTTTTCCCATCTCTGACAGCAAGTTGGTGAGTCCAGTGCAATGTGTTCCAAAGAAGGGGGGCATGACAGTGGTGAAGAATGAGCATAATGAGTTGATTCCTACAAGAACAGTCACAGGGTGGCGAATTTGCATTGATTATAGGAAGCTGAACAAGGCCACCAGGAAAGACCACTTCCCACTTCTCTTTATTGATCAAATGCTGGATAAACTTGCTGGGCATGAGTATTATTGTTTCTTGGATGGGTATTCGGGCTACAATCAGATTGTGATAGCTCCTGAAGATCAAGAGAAGACTACATTTACTTGTCCATATGGCACCTATGTATTTAGGAGGATGCCGTTTGGGTTATGTAATGCCCCGTGAACTTTTCAGCGGTGCATGATGGCTATTTTTACCGGCATGGTGGAAAAATTTGTTGAGGTGTTCATGGATGATTTCTCAGTGGTTGGTGATTCCTTTGATGATTGCTCGAAAAATCTAGATGCTGTGCTGAGCCGTTGTGAAGAAACAAATTTGGTGCTGAATTGGGAAAAATATCACTCTATGGTTCAAGAAGGCATAGTACTTGGGCACAAGGTGTCAAAGCAAGGGATCGAGGTAGATAAAGCAAAATGAGGCTATTGAGAAATTACCACCACCTATCTCTGTTAAGGGGGTGCGTAGTTTCTTGGGACATGCAGGTTTTTACAGGCATTTCATAAAGGACTTCTCCAAAATTTCTAATCCCATGTGTAAGTTGTTGGAGAAAGATGTGAAATTTGAGTTTAATGATGCTTGTCTCAAGACATTTGAAGAGTTGAAAAAAAGGTTGGTGGCTGCACCAATCATCATTGCTCCTGACTGGTTTTGCCATTTGAATTGATGTGTGATGCGAGTGACAATGTTATTGGGGCTGTTCTAGGCCAAAGAATTGGAAGAATCTTTCACTCCATCTATTATGCAAACAAGACTCTTGATGCAGCCCAGTCTAATTATACCACCACTGAGAAGGAGTTGCTAGCCGTAGTGTATGCTTTTGATAAATTCAGATCTTATTTGGTTGGCACTCGTGTTATTGTCTACACTGATCATGCCGCAATCCGGTATTTGTTTGAGAAGAAGGATTCCAAGCCTAGGCTAATTCGATGGGTTCTCCTATTGCAAGAGTTTAATGTTGAAATTCGAGATCGCAAGGGGACTGAGAATCAAGTAGCTGATCATTTATCAAGGCTGGAGAATAGAGATCATGTAGATGAAGGGGCTGAGATTAAAGAGGTATTCCCTGATGAGCAGTTTTTTGCTTTAACTGCAGCCGAGGTGCCATGGTATGCTGATATGGTGAACTTAATTGTGAGTAATGTGTATCCTCCTAGGGCTACAGCTGAGCAAAGGTGCAAACTCCTTCATGAGAGCAGATTTTATGTGTGGGATGAGCCTTATTTGTACAAGATAGGCCCTGACCAATTAGCTAGGAGATGCATTCCAAGGGAAGAAGTTGAGCCGATTCTACAGAGCTGCCATTCCTCTCCTTATGGTGGCCATCTTGGTGGAGATCGAACAGCTGCAAAGGTACTTCAGTCTGGTTTCTTTTGGCCTACTTTATTTAAAGATGCTCATGCTTTGGTGAAGCAGTGTGATCGTTGCCAAAGAATGGGTACTATTTCTAGGTGTCACGAGATGCCTTTGAACAATATCCTGGAGATTGAGCTGTTTGATTGTTGGGGGATTGACTTTATGGGTCCGTTCCCGCCTTCCATGGGCCACAAATACATTCTTATGGTGGTTGATTATGTCTAAATGGGTGGAGGCTGTGGCACTTCCAACAAATGATGCGAGTGTGGTGGTGAAATTCTTGAAGAAAAATATTTTCACTCGTTTTGGGACACCGCGGGCTATAATCAGTGATGAAGGTACGCATTTTTGCAACATGTTGTTCAATAAATTGTTGGCCAAGTATGGGGTTCGCCACAAGGTGGCAACTGCTTATCATCCCCAAACTAGTGGCCAAGTGGAAGTGTCTAATAGAGAGATCAAGCAAATCCTTGAGAAGACTGTGAATGCCTCGAGGAAGGACTGGGCTATGAAGTTAGATGATGCTCTCTGGGCCTATCGGACTACATTTAAAACGCCTATTGGAACTTCTCCATATAGGCTTGTTTATGGTAAGGCCTGTCACTTGCCCGTTGAGCTAGAGAATAAAGTATATTGGACAATTCAAAAGCTCAATCTTGATATGGCCTTGGCGGGTGAGAAGAGAATGCTTCAATTGCATGAGCCTGAAGAGTTCCGTTTCCATGCTTATTAAAATGCAAAATTGTATAAGGAATGGACAAAGAAGTGGCATGACAAGCATATTGAGCGTCGTCAGTTTGAGCCCGGGCAGCTGGTATTGTTGTTTAACTCGAGGTTGAAGCTATTTCCGGGCAAGTTGAAGTCTAGATGGTCGGGGCCGGTTGAAGTAGTTCGTGTTACCGCACATGGAGCGGTTGAATTGAGAGCCCCCGATTTGGAGAAGACGTTCTTGGTGAATGGCCAAAGGGTGAAGCATTATTGGGGAGGTTCGGTAAATCATCGTACCTCCAGTACTTTGAGGGACCCATGATTGATACTCGTCGTGCCACGACATTAAATAAGGTGCTTCTTGGGAGGCAACCCGAGTTTGTACTTGTAATAGTTTAGTTATTTTGTGTTTTATAGTGTCATGTAGTTTTTGTTTTGTTGTGTCATTTTGTAGGTGTCGGGAGTGCTAAACGAGACGCAGTTGATGTATTGAGGGGTATGGGACGTTTTGAGGCATGTCCCGCACCTGGGTTCGCACTTGGAATCGAAAAATTGGTACGAAAAAATTGCTCGGGCGCTTTTGGGAGCGCCCCGCGCCTCCCAACGCGCCTGAAGGATACCTGAAGAAAAAAGCCTAGGCGCGATGGCGCGCCTCCCAAAGCACCGAGGCAGGCAGAACCTTGAGAAATTCAAGCGCCTTTGAGGCGCGCCGCGTGGGCTGCCGCGCTAGGCCAAAAATCCGGTAAAATCCGGGTCCAAACGGGTTTTAACGCGCGACCCGGATCTCCTCCCCTTTTCTTCATTATTTTCTCTCAAAACACTCCCAAAATCTCCCCCAACTCACTCCTAATTCTTGGAATCAATCACAAGTTCTTCTCCACTCAATCTAACACCTTCAAGTAAGTAAATTCTCTCCTCTCTCCATTACATGTAAGTTAACAATCTCTTTCCATGGTAAATTCCTTAACTAGTATGCAAGCTTATGATTAGAATTTGATCTTAAATTAATTATTATGCTTCATGGTTAGCTTGTGTACTTGTAAAAAGGGATCTCCCAACAATTTGGGAGGGTTATCACATTACATTAGCCATTGAAATTGAAATTTGAATATTGTGCACACCAAGTGTTTGTGAAAAAGCCTCAACTATGAAAATTGCCTAATATTGTGAATTCTTGAGTAGCAATGCTATCCTTAGGCTTACGATGAACTTTGAGTGTCGCACATGCATAAAAATTGGCTATTTTGTAACCCCCACTAGCTTGATCATGAAGTCCACAAACGTGGCAATTTTGTGCAATGCTAGTTTAGCTAAGTGTGGGGTCGCTCGTGTTATTGAGTTGAATTGTTGATACATAGAATGAGCGATAAGTGTGGGGTGGTGTCCTACCAATTGTGCTTGAATTGAAATCTTGTGCTTAAATTGACATCTTACATTAGTATTCTTATTTGTTGTAGGCACCATGGTTGTAACACCCCAGAAACCAAGCTCTTCATCCGCCTCGGCTCCTAAGAGATCACTCCAAGCCAGGCCTTCATCTAGCAAGGCAAAGGGTAAGGCACCGGCCAAGCCCAAGGCCAAGGCTAGAATTCCTAAAGATGCGGTGCCTATCCCAAGGCCCGGGGGCAAGACGCGATTCGGTCTCTCTTCTGTAAAGAAGGGTGAGTGCCAAGCTTGGTACAAGAGTGTGAGGCTTGCGGGGTACATTCTCGAGCAAGCCGTTGACAAGAGGAGATTGATGCAAAAGTTTCGAGGTGTGGGTGATGCTATTCATGCCCTGCATTGGGACTCAGTCTTTGAGAGCCCGGGGCATGCCAACCTCGATCTAGTACAGGAGCTCTATGCCAATTGGGATCCGGATGAAGCATGGAGAGATGATGATATGGTTACTATTCGGGGTCAGAAAGTGAGATTGGACCACACTGCGTTCAACGCTTTCTTGGGGGTGGAGGACCCCGAATATGACGAGCTGAGGGACTTTATTAGGAAGCCTGATTACAAGGCTATGCGGGAGACATTGTGTGGTGAGAGCTCCACTCATAGGTGGGAGCGAATTGAGTCAGGAAGACACAAATTCATGTTCTTTTCGCAATTTTTGAAAACAGCTCGAGTGGATGAGATTGATAAATACACGCATCTTGCCTTCATCTCATTATACCGAGGTCACCAAGATACGGGCGTGCATGGTTTATTTTTTCATGACCGGGAGGCCGGTTAACATCGGCTACTACATGCTGAGGTTGATGAGTGAGCAAAGGAAGTCGAAGACATGTAGCCGCTTGTATTTTGGGAACATTCTTACCCGGTATCAGGAGCAGGCTGGAGTCCCAGTTGATGAGGTCGGGGATCGCATTGTCCCCGACATTGACAAGCCTTTTGATATTGCCGCGGTGAAGGGTGTGACCACTACTGCACCAGTGCGGCGGGACACAGACGCCAACTTGTCCGCACGTCACTACTTGATGATGGAGCACATGGCCCGGCAGGCTGGCATGGATATGGCGGCGCTTGATCGCATAGTGCCTTTATTGGAGTCTTCGAGACGCCTGCTGGGTATGACTCAGGCAGTAGAGATGCCCCCGGAGTAGGATGGGATCACTGATTCGGACAGTGAGGCTGTGGAGACTGATGCTGAGGGAGGTGCCATTGATAGGAAGGAGGAGAAATAGGACCGAACTCCAGCGCACCACCCAGTGTAGGCCGTCTGGCCTTCAGGGAAATTTCCTTTACTCTTGTACTTTCTTCTTTGTCGCACTGAGGACATTGCTTAGTTTTAAGTGTGGGATGGGAAACTCCCCTTTATTTTTGAGGTTAGGGATTCATGTACCGTAGGATTTTCTTTTATCACTTGACTTTATTTTGATTTGTTTCTTGCTTTAATATATGAAAAAAATTGAAAAAAATTAGAAAACCAATGAAAAAAATTCCAAAAAGATTTTCCTTTTAGTCTTTATTAGTGGTACATGTCATCCACCCCGTGGTTTTTCTTATGACCTCGATTCTTTTCCACGGGGAGGCCTTTGAACCGGGTAGTTTTTATTTTTAGGATTAGAATAGTTAGTATAGGTGACCCTAGACGAAGGAAATAGGTAGAATGCTAGGTGCCTTTGATTTGTTTGATACCGGTGGACTTGAACTTGTTGCATGTGCTATTTGTGGTGTCATTTGGTTTTAAATTGTGATGCATGCCTAGAGGAAAAAAATGGAACGACCCCTTGAGATGCTTGAGTCCACTTGCTTGACTTTGTTGTGAACCTTTGTGCATTAGTGCTTAATTTTCCACAAGTTGTACTCTAAATGCTTGCTTGAGAGTTGTGATGGAGCCTTTTTGTGTGGATTGTGTGCAATGTGTGTTGTGAGGCATATTCTTATTATACTCCATGTTTGCATATTGGTGTCTAGAACTTGCCCCGTGTGTGTGCAAAGCGAAATCCTAGGTTTGCTCTAGTCGGGAAATGATACAAGCCTTCTTTTGATTTGCCTACCCTTACATATATACCTTGAACTTAATTGTTGTGATTTCTTTGACCTTTTTGTTGGCACCCACACCCCGAGCCTACCCACTTGTTCTAAATTGTTCTCTTTTGGCCCTTTACTCCTTAAGCACTTTAATTGATAATGTGATATTATTGTGGAGTTGTGGTTGAAATATTGGGAGGTTTTTGAGTGGAACCAATGAGGGGAATATGTAATGAATTGTATAGTAGTGGATTATGAGCATTGGCAAGGTTGGAAAGAAATGAATAGAAAAAGAAAACAAATGAAAAAAAGAAGAAGAGCAAAGTTGAAAAGAAAAAAAAAATTGGAAAAAGAAATAAAGAGAGAAGAATATCCATCCTTGCTAGTGTGTGTTTAAAAGAAAAATTGCTACTTGTTGAGAAGGTGTGTGTGAAAAGTGTTGATTGGGTGGCTTTGATGAGATTTGTGCTTAAATTAATTGTGATGTATTAAAGTGCTTGGGGAGGTAGTCACTATTACCCATATGTATCCTACCAGCCCCTTAGCCTATATTACAACCTTTTTAAAGTCCTAGTTTATCCCAATTGGAGTGAGCTTACATTAGTGGAGTCCTACACTACGGGCAAGCCTATGGTACATCGTGTGTGACATGTGAGATGTTCATGAGAGTGAGTGAATTCTTTCTATGCTATTGTCCCCGTTCTATTCTTGATATTCATTGTTGTGTGTGATATTTGGGGGACACTCTCTTGCTTCATTTTGGTGAGGGCGCATGGTTTGCATGAGATATGTGAAGTTGCGGCTTCTTGGGCGAGTAGATAGGTGTGATTTTGTGGGAACATGGTTGCAATGAGTTGAGTGTGTGCATTTGATTTATCTTGGGGTGGTTGTTCTCATGTTTTGAGTTTGATAAATTGTTGGCATGTTTGTTGGACCCATAGTAGTCATGTGTACATTTATTCAATGATCGGTATCAACCATAGTCATAGGCAGACCTGTTTCACCTAGGTTGGGAAGTTAGTTGTGATTGCTCGAGGGCGAGCAAAGGTTCAAGTGTGGGGTGGCGATGTTTGGCATTTTATGCCTATATTTCCTTAATATTTCCTCACGTTTGAGTATTTTATGTGCCCGTTTTCTAGTTAATGAATGTGATTTTGCACTGATATTGTGTCGTATGTGTGTAGGTCATTATGAAGTGCAATTGGAGCTTTAAAAAGCATGATCGAGCAAGAAAAGATTGGATTTTGATTGAGGATTGGATCGAGCACACGAAGGCATGACACAACGCGAGCTGCGGAGCAAGGCAAGGCAAAATATGCCTGGCGCGGTATGTGGCGCGCCGTGCCAGCTAAGGCGCCAGCCTTCGAGCAAGAAAAGATTGGATTTTGATTGAGGATTAGATCGAGCACACGAAGGCATGACACAACGCGAGCTGCGGAGCAAGGCAAGGCAAAATATGCCTGGCGCGGTATGTGGCGCGCCGTGCCAGCTAAGGCGCCAGCCTTCTGGCACTTTTCTCAGCGCGGGGCGTGGCCAAGGTGCCCGGATTTCGACGGGTTCTGCTCGTATCAGCGCGTTCGGGGGCGCGGGGCGCCAGCTACAGCGCCCCTGGAGCGTTTTTGGACTTCCTATTTCGTCTAGGCTTAGGTGTAACTTATTACTAGGCCTTTGTAAACCCTATAAATACTCTTTTACTTAGTTTTTGATAGGAGTTCAGACTTTGGAGCAATTGAGAGCACCATACTTCATTGAACAAGGGTTTAATTCCTAATATTTCATCTATTAAATCATTTACATCATTATTTCATCAATTCATTGCCTTGTGATTATGAATATGCGTGACTAAATCTTACGTTCTAGGGTTAGAGTATTTCATGAAAGTTGATGTTTGAAGATTGATTCCCATTAATTGAATCTCCATAATGGGTTACTTATTCTTTCTTGATTTCACTTGCTTAATTATTAGAGCTCGATAATTATGCATTATCTATGGTTTTTAGATTGAACTCGAAAGAGGGAATTTATTAACGCAATAAGAAAGAGTAGGGCTAGTTTGTGTACTCGGGCATCGGGGAACCAATTTGTGAGTAGGATAGACATATACTTGCTCGCCTAGCTTAACTAATTATAGAATTCGTTAATGCGTGCACGTGATTCAACCCATAGACATATAGGGATTGAAGTAGCCTGCATAGAATGTGAAGAATCGAAAGGTTTTCACGGGTACATTTACTCTGTTAGTTAGTAATCCGGGATTCAAGAAGTGGAATCAATTGGAAAACTCAACTGGATTGTTCGTAACTCTGACCCTGGACCGTCTCCTTAATATTGTTTACAACCAACGTTTGCTCTATTGTTTGACTGAATTTCCATCATTTTAATTACTGCTCTTTAGTTACTAAAACTCTCACTATTGGAAAAGATCCCTGAATAGTTGTTAGAAATTGTTCGTTAAGCGTCAGTCTGAATAGTCCTCGTGGGAACGATACTCTACTTATCATTTTATTACTTGTCGACCACGTATACTTGCGTGTGCGTTGGGAGCAACAACGACTATGTGCTAAAGGCCACAAATCAGTCAACGAAGGAAGAAAATGGGGGAAAGCTTATTGCAAATTGGGAAGGACCTTACAGAGTCAAAGCGATCGTTGGGAAAGGATCTTATCGAATTGAAGATCTACAAGGTGTGCCCGAACCCTTAAATTGGAACATCTCCAATTTAAAGCGGTACTACTTCTAATCGAGGTAAATATCCCTCATTCATTTTTAATTTCTTACCCACAGCCCCGAGCAGAACAACGCTCCTAAAGGCTTCGGTCGAAATGTACTAACTTGCTCCTCGTTTCATTTTGCTTGACCTTTTCAGGGAGCAGATTAAACGATCTCTAGTGCCGGGGTCTTCATCAAGATTCACACCCGAACACTGGGGGAGGGCGGGGGAGGGGTAAGGGACGAGTTGAAACCGGGGGTTAAAATATGCCTCCCAACCGAAGACCATCTATTCGACAACCGGGGACTGACACCCGAGGAATAGATTTAGTACATTGTAATTCCGCCCGGTAGTGGCACATTATTAATTTGTGTTTTCATGTTTTTGCCCAAGGTCCGCTTCGACTTGGTTTCTTCTAAAAGCCAATTTCAGCTTATTAATATTATCAATGAAATGAGCTTCATCCCATAGCTTTATGTCTCCATAAATTTGCACTCCGAAGTTGCAATTTAAATGCATCGACTCGAGGACGAGACGTCGTTCTAAGTTTGCATCGGTTAAATTCAATCAAGTCTTGCAAGCAAGTTATTTATTCTAAGGTGTTCGGTACATGCAAAAACCAACACTTAAGATAAAAACACCAAAGTCATTTCATTAAAAAGCCCGAAGGCTAAAAGTATTTACTTTAAAAGGACCCGAAGGTCCAAAATATAAGCATAAAAGCCCGAAGGCTTACAAAAAACAATGCTACCAGAAGTCTAAGCCTCGGGAGAATCACCTCTATCCTCGGAGCCCCCCTCGGCATCTTCTTCATCCTCATCGCTCGAGGCTTCACTTGATGGGAGTTCATCAATGATAGCCTGGGCCTTTGCTGCTTTCGCCTCGGCCTTTACAATCTCCTCCTCCAAGTTGAGCTCGCCGGCGCGACATTGCTTGAGCAATTTCAACCGAGAGCTGATAATGGCCCACTGTTTATCCAGCTCAGCCCTCCTGACCTTGATCTTAGCTCTATTTTTATGGTCGGCGACTTCGTCTCGTAGAGCTTCGATCTCGGCCTCCTTAGCTGAAAGTTTGGAGTTCTCACCCTCCAAATTTTGGATGTGAAGCACATGCTCCTCAGTTGATCGTGATGTTTTTTGGCCATCTCCTCGGCCTTGCCCTTTGCTTGAGTCAGCTCGGCACGTAAACTCGCAGCCTCAGCTTCTACCCTCGAGCGCTCATCTTGGAACTCAGCATCGAGAGCTTGAATCCTTGCCTAGGAGGAAGCTTCAACCTCAAGCAAAGCGGACTGGGACTTAGCTAGATCAGCCTTCAATCCAGCTATTTGCGCCCTGAGGTTGTCCTTCTGCTTGTCCCAAGATCCAACCACGCGCTGAAACTCCTCGGCCCTCGCGGTCTCGAGCTCAATGGCTCTCAACGACGGCACGAATCCCTGGGAGAAAATTCGTCAAAAATCAGCATGAAGAAATATCCCTAGAAAAGAAGTGAGCTTAAAAGATCGAGGCTTACTCTGAGAGCGTTGGCCGAGAGGGTGGTGAATAGCTTAGCTGGGGAGAATGGTTGTACCACTTTATCCTCTTCGGGGCCAAGCAGGGGCATCAGGCTCAATATGTCGCCTCGGGTGCCAGACATCAAATTTGAAGAGGTAGATACCTCCAGCCTGTGAAAAGACCCAACCGAGGATGAAATCCACACGGGTTCAGCTTGTGCTCGTATCGCACCAGCTTCAGACCTGCCCTCGGTGGCAGCTGCCCCAGCCTCTGCAACTTTGGCCTTACCCTTAGCCTTAGCAGCCATAGCCCCGGTATCCTGCTCCTGATCCTCCAGATCCACAACTTCAACTGCTCTTTGGGCTACAGAATCCTCAGGAGCAACCTCATCGGGCTCATCAATTAGCCCTCGGCGCCCTTCCACCGTTGCCTCGGGCCAGGGGAAAGTTTCCACCTCGGTGCGAGGAACCACCGAACGAGAAGGCTTCTTTGAAACTGCCCTCTTCCTCTTCACACCTACGAAAAGCAACATAGAAGAGTTGAAACAAGGAAGCAAAGAAGAATGGTAACCGACGAGTTGATCAACGATGGTGGTTATCTTTAGAGGACCCTTGACCGGGGGCCCCCTTCAAAAATTTTGAAGACTTTGCAGCCTTCAACTCCTTCAAATCACCCACCACCGAAGCCAGGTTGTCGTCCGACTTGGTCTCCTCTCCATCTTTCTTCTTCTTCTTTTCTTCCTTCTTTTTCTTGCTTTTCTTTGTGTTGACAGTACGGTTCGGAAAACTTGATACCGAGGGGAAAGAAGTCAGCAAAAAAAAGCCAGAATTCCAAAACACAACATAAGGTAAAACATCACAAAAAAGCTCACCATGCCGTTTGGACTGCCAGCCAAACTCAGCAGCCATCTTCATCCATGTTCTTTCTGGGCGTTCACGAGACCCAGGCATGGCTTTCACCCATTCTGTCAGTCCCTCGGGTGGAACGATGTCGACCTTGTTGGCTAAAAAATAATAATGGGAAAAGATTAGCAATCGTGACTGATCACCGGGGGTGAAATGAAAATGAAGAGACACTTACGTGTGTTGTTCTACCGCTCGGGGAAACTGGATCCGGCGGATAAAATGCTGGTCTCCAACAAGATGTAGCGATCACTCCAGCTTCGGTCCCCGTTGTCCTCGCTCTTGTGGAGGAGCGCGTATTTGCCTTGGTTGTTCAATGCCACAACCCCGGCCTTGTGAAAGTAGGGATAGTAAAGGGAGATGAGATGCTGCAATGAAATTTCGACCCCGGCCTTTTTGCTCAGCCAGTCCATGCACTGAAAAACTCTCCAAATGCCGGGGCTTAGTTGGGCCAAGCACAAGTTGTGGGCTCGGCAGAAGTCATCAATAATTTTGTGCACTGGAAGGGAGAAGCCGAGGGTGAAAGGGTAGGTATAAGCGAAAGAGAGCCCCTCAACGTGGTGGCAAACTCTGCTTGTTGGGTCGGGTATAACTACCTTCACCTCGGGCCCAAACTTGCACTCCCTCCGGACCCGCTCAATATGGGCTTGCGTTATACGGGTCGGTGTCGTATTTACCGGTATGTTCCTATTCTTTTCCTCCTGGTCAGCAGATTGGACCTGCAGCTTGAGGTCCTTGCTATTGTCGAAGTGGGAGGGAATAATTTGGTGAGGCTCGAGCTCCTGCTCGAGGGGAATCATTGGACCCGAGGATCCCACCTCGGCGATATTTCCGCCTTCAACCTCGCCCACGGCATCATCGCCCTCGGCGTCGTCATCTCTGTGTGTGATGTCGTCAGCACCAGCTGCTTCCATGACATCACCACCTACGACGTCATCGTCCTCCTCTAGGCTGACGTCCTCGCTCACAGCAGCGACGTCATGCCTAGCCCTCGCATTTCGATGTTTGGGGCCACCAGCGGTAGAAGTCACCTCTCCACTTCCCTCTGCCTCTATCACTTGTAGCGCCGGCACGGTGGTGATAAACTCGCTGCTGGAAATAATGGCGGTGTACTGCACGATCTTTGCCCTTTCACCGGAGTCACTTGAATTTTGTCTAGAGTGAGTAGCAGACATGATTAAAGCTTGAAATTTAGAATTTTCGTAAAGATGGAAGCCTATAAAGGAAAGTATAGAAGCTTTTGCTTTTTCTCTCTTGACACTGTTGATTACAGAAGGTAGAAGTAAGAAGAAGAGTTTGGTGGAGAAGTACTTATAGGTATGGAAGAAGCAAGTGGTGAGGCATCATCATTGTAACGTTGGGAGAAACAAAAAATGCGGCGTGACCATTCGGAAACCCAACGGATGGGTGACATGTGTCAGTGAGAAGTGACCTGAAGAGACGCGAACCGTTGAAAAAATTTGAAACGCTTGGATAAGTTCAAGCCACGTCGCTTTCCCACTGAATTTCACTCCACTCCTCGGTAACTTCGGTAAGTGACCGAAGAGTGGGGGGAACTATCTATATTGGGTAAAAATCGGCTCGCGAAGATTTGCCCCCGTCGCATATTCTGATAGCAACTGAGCACTTAACGACAAGCCAAAGACCGAAGCAAATGAGTGGGTCACTGAAGGCACACACCGAGGTCGTCACCGAAGGCGAGCCGTAAGCTGAGCTTCGGTAACGCCCACCTCAAGCGAACAACAAGGCCTCACCACCGAGGTCGCGTATATGCACCTCGGTGAATAGCCTCGGTTCCAGCGGCTTTTCAGCCCACTACTTCAGCCCACTAACTCCTTCATTTAATGCCAAGATCGTGGGTCAAAGCACAACTGATAGTGGAAAACGTGGGCAAGGCTCCTAGGCCTATAAATAGTACCTAATTTTATATTGTAGACATCTGGAAATACATACTGAAATTCTGCCCAAATTTGTACTCACTACGATATATTGAAATCAACTTATTCTTTTGCATTTACGCTTACTTCTCGCATTTATTTAGCTTTGATACGAAGTTTTGCTTATATTCAAACCCAAATTCGATTTGTGACCCTAAAACCGGTTTAGGCCCATACACTTGACAATCTTGTGTTAGTGTTTCTTCCGTTTTATTTGAAGGTATAACTTAAATCCATTTTTTCGGGGCTCTGCACTGGTAATACTCGATTCCTATAACCGTCGTTTGGGAGATGCAATTGTGGACTTCGGATACAGTTTGTTGGAATGCAAAGAAATATTTTTCGCCCTTTGGTTGTAGAAAGATGTCACTGCCTTCAAAGATTGCCAGGAAACTTTTGATGGGTCATTTGTATTTTCTCTTTTCTCTTTTCAAAACAAATGTCCTTGTTGACATTTTTAAATGTTGAACTACTAAATTTCAACAAGAAATCGTTGTTTTAGAAAGTTTAATCTATCCACATGACAACAGTAGCATAATTGTAGTTTATCATTTCTTTTATCGATAATTGTCAAGTCTTTTGACATATGGATCTAAAAGTGGCTTTTATAAAATTTAATTTGATGTTTGGAAGCCATTCATACAAATGGAAGGAGCATCAAGCATGCGCTATTATACTAAACATAAACTAGGCAAAACTGCCGCTTCTATTCCTAGTTTTGTGGATTGTGATTAATTTTCTTGTGCTAGTGTGAATAGAATAGTCGAGATACCAATAAAGTTTAACTCAGGTACTACACTTATCATGAGTAATCATCAACCTTGCATTCAAGCTTTACCCCTCAATTTGAAATCTAAAAGGCGCTCGATAGTATGATTTCAAAGCCCGCGTCCTGTTTTTACGTAAAAACACCTTTTGATAAACAGCATTGTAACTTGGCTGGAAAAGGAGCTAAAATTATGAGCAGTCGTTTGATTGGCAGGATAAAAATATTCCCCAATTTCGGGATTATTATTATCCCGGGACTACAATCCCAGTATTAATAATCACACACCATATATGGAATTGGATAGTACCGTATTTATAGTATATAAGTGTATTGGGTAAAAATCGACGTGCTCTGATAGCACTTCAGTATGGTGAACCGAGGACAATCAAACCGATGTTCCAAAGGATAAAGATCGAAGCGAGAGACTGGATTACCGAAGTCGAGCATCAATGTCACCACCGAAGGCGAGCAACATGCTGAGCTTCGGTGACATTCATTTCGGTCGAACAGCAAGGTTCAACCACTGGAGTCGTACACTTGAACTTCGGCGAGACACCTCGGTCCAAGCGGCCTGAGCAGCCCACTACTTCAGCCCACTAACTCCCATAATAAATGGCCAGAACGTGGGTGAGAGCATGATGAGTCATGGAGAACGTGGGCGAGGTCTCTTTAGCCTATAAATAGCACTTCATTTTACATTGTATTCATTCAGAAATATATACAGAATTACTCTGGCAAAATTTGTACTCACAGCAATATATTGAAATCGCATTATTTCCTCGCATTTTCGCTTATTCTTAGCATTTTCTTGACTTTGATACCAAGATTTGCTTGTGTTCTTACTCAAATTTGATTTGTGATCCTAAACTGATTTAGGCCCATACAAATTGGCGCCGTCTGTGGGGACTCAGGCAATAACGCTTTGCTCCAAAGTTAAATGTTTTTTTTTCGTTGAAGTGCATAATCATTTGACGACGAAATGGCTGATAATAGTAGAAATCCTACTGAACACCAGTTAACTCCCGATGGACAGACTGGTGTTCAATCAGATCCTACTTCTTCATCTCCGATGACAACCGAAGTGTTTCAAGCTTATGTTGTTGCTTCACTCAGGGCTCTTCAATAGCGGCAGGATGAACAAGTTAACATCAATGCCGAATTTCACGCTCGCTAGAGGCGAGGAACAACTCGACATCGAATGACACTCAGCCTGTGGCTCCAAATAGAGGCATCCCGCCCTTCGTTTTCTACGGGCCCGATAATAGGGGGTATTCAAAATGGGCCCACATCTGGGGGTTTGGGAACCATACCGAGCACAACGCCACACTTCGGGACGCTTCCCACCGTGGCAGAAACCACATCTTCGGCTGACGTTGAAAAGTTAAATCGTGAAATCGAAGCCCGAGTTGAGGCTCGTGTCGAAGCGCGTGTGGAAAAGCGCCTTGAGAGCATCCCCGAGGTCACTAAGGCCGAAGACGAGCTTGACATCGATCAATATAGGGAGTTGCCATTCAAGCCCGAAGCTGCACCAGCTCCGACTCCCAAAAATTTCAAGCTCCTCTCCTAAAAAATTATGATGGGACCACCGATCCCAAAGAACATGTACCCGAGTTCATGGCGATGGTAAAGAGCAATGACTTAACGGCAATAGAGCTCGAGTCAATGTTTTTGAAAAAAATTGGCGAATATCTGGAAAAAAGAGCGCTACGTTGGTACATGCGCTTACCAGCAGGGTCAATTTTCACCTTCAAAGAAATGGTTAGCGCCTTCATTAAGGCCCACACCGGAGCACAAAAAATTATTCAAAGGAAGAAGGATATATGCAAGGTCAAGCAATGGCCCGGTGTGCCACTCAAGGACTTCCTCGAGCGCTTTCACGCTGAGCGCATGGAGCTACCTCAAATAGATGATACTCTAGCCATTATGGAGTTTGAAAAGGGTATCAATGTTCGCAACTCCGACGTCGCTGCTGAGTTGCGAAAAAAACTTCAGCAGTATCAAACTCTGAAGTGGGACGATTTACACAAACGAGCTTACTCCAAGATAAGGCTGGAGGAAGCCGAATTTAAAAACAACGGCCGAGGTCACAACTATAAGAACCGAGGTGAATCTTCGTATCGCGCCGCGGCGTCGCGAGGAAACTCGAAGGGGAGGTACGAGCCATACACCTCCTCAAGGCAGCCTATCAGCCAAAGGCTGGGAAATTCCTTTGGAAACTCGTTTGTAAGCCCACAGGTAAGCCAACGGCTCGGAGGAAAGGTTCTTTTTCTTTCCAACTCGAACCAAAGAAATTCTTCAGGCCCGGCTTTGGTCTCGAAAAATAAAGAATTACCTCGGATCCCTGGCTATAATTTCAATATATCGACCTTGGAGCTGGTCAGCATAATAAAGGGAAGCGCCAGGGTAAGAATACCCAAAGACATGAGAACTCCACCAGACAAAAGGGATCAAAATTTGCACTGCAAGTTCCATGCAGATTATGGCCATCGCACCGAGGATTGCAAAGCACTATGCCTCGAGGTGGCACATTTGTTGAAGAAGGGTGTGTTAGCCGAATTCCTTACCGACAAAGGAAAAGACAACTACACCAAGAACCGAGGTGATGGACAACCACCTTGGGCTCCACCCCCTGAGAGAGTTGTAAATGTTATCACCGGGGGATAAGAGGTGAAAGGGGTGAACTTTGCAGCTGCAAAAAAGTTCGCCAAGCTGTCGATCACCATGGAGAAGAGTACTCGAGTGGGAGGCTCGGGTAAAGAGATTGTGTTTGATGATGACGATTGCGATGGGATGATGTTCCCTCATGACGATACCCTGGTCATCATGTTGAGAATAAATGACTCAGACATCAAATGAGTCCTGATTGACCCCGGTAGCTCGGTCAATATAATCAGCTACGGGGCAACAGTGTTGACTGGCTTCAACAACTCCACGGAGAAAACATTGGGTGAAATCACACTCAAGACATTTGCTGAAGGAGTTAGAAAGGAAATACTATTTCAAGTGTTTCCTGAGGACATGGCGTACAATGTCATCCTCGGTAGACCATGGATCCATTCTATAGAGCCTGTCCCATCCACCCTTCATCAAGTGATCAAGTTCCCGACCCCATTGGGAGTTCGATCAATAAAGGGAGAGCAACGAGTAGCAAGGGAATGCTATTCGGTTGCATTGAAAAGTGGAGTCGCCCCGATTGGGCCAAAACAATAGCAACTAATGCAACTGGGGTCAAGCAAGGAGGACCCCCGAGGAGAAACTGAAAAGATCCCGGTGTGCATTCAAGAGCCTCGGAAACAATAGCCAAGGACTCAACTATTGAGGAGTTGGAATCTTTCACCTTATTGAATGATTTTCCTGAAAGAAAGGTATTTGTCGGCTCGGAGTTGGACCCAGAGTCGAAGAAAGCAATCATCGAAGTCTTAAAGTCCAATAATGATTGCTTCGCTTGGTCCCATTCGGACATGGTTGGTATCGATCCGAAGATCATGACCCACAAGCTGAATGTAGACCCAAAATTCACCTCTGTGAAGCAGAAGAAAAGGCCTCACGCCGGGGTTAAAAAGAAAGCAATCGAAGACGAAACTACAAAGCTGTAAGAGAATGGCTTCATAAGAGAGGTGAAGTACCCCGAGTGGATGGCTAATGTGGTTGTCATGCCTAAGAAAAACGGAAAGTGGAGGATGTGCATAGATTACACTGATCTAAACAAGGTTTGCCCCAAAGACTCCTACCCATTGCCACAAATAGACAAGTTAATAGACTCCACGACTGGACACAAACTGTTAACCTTCTTGGATGCTTATTCGGGTTAAACCAAATCCTTATGGATCCGAAGGACGAAGAGAAGACCTCGTTCATCACTGACCGAGGTACTTTTTGCTATAAAGTGATGCCCTTCGGTTTGAAAAATGCTGGGGCGACATACCAGAGATTAGTATGTCGCATGTTCAAGGAGTATATATGAAAATCTATGGAAGTCTACATAGATGATATGCTAATCAAGTCAATTCGAATGAAGGATCATCTAAATCATTTGAGGGAAGCTTTAGCTGTTCTAAGGCAATATGGCATGAAATTGAATCCTGAGAAACGTGCCTTCGGTGTAAGGTCAGGAGAATTCTTGGGATTCATAGTCTCTGAACAAGGGATTGAAGCTAACCCAGACAAGATCAAAGCCATAGAAGAAATTCTCGAGGAGCTCACCGGGGTAAAAGAAGTTTAACGCTTAACTGACCGAATCGCTGCCTTGAGTCGATTCATCTCAAGGTCTTTGGAGAGATGCCACAAATTATTCTCTATCTTAAGGAAAAATAATCACTTCGAGTGGACACCGGAGTGTAAAGAAGCGCTAAGGGAGTTGAAACGTTATTTGGCTAACGCGCCGTTGCTCGCCAAGCCAAAAGATGATGAAACCTTGCTAGTTTACTTGGCTGTGTTCGAGGTGTCAGTCAGTGCTGTGCTGGTTCGGGAAGAAGATGGCAAGTAATAGCCCATCTACTATGTGAGAAAAATACTCTTCGATGCTGAGACAAGGTACCCTCACTTGGGAAAACTAGCACTTGCTTTAATTGTTACTGCTCGGAAACTACGACCTTATATCCGATGTCATCCAGTAGCAGTAGTTTCTACCTTCCCTTTGAGAAGTATATTGCATAAACCTGAGTTATCGGAGAGGTTATCAAAATGGGTAGTAGAATTGAGCGAGTATGACATCATTTACCAACCCCGAACAGCCATTAAATCCCAAGAGGAAAATACCTCGAGAGGAAAATACCGAAGCCGATGCCCTGGCAAACTTGGGTTTGGCAGTCGACGAAGTTCACTCGGGGACTGATTCAATGGTTCGGTTGCTCTCTGCGCAAATGAGACAAATGAAATTGCAAGTCAACTTGGTGGACCACAAATGGGATTGGCGGAGTAAGTTTATCTCTTACTTCGACTCGGGGACTCTCCCCCAAGATAAGAAAGAAGCCAAGAAGTTGAGAACCTAAGCTGCTTCATACTCTATGATCGAGGGAATTTTTTATAGGAGATTGCATTGCGGCCCGAAGGCCAAGTGTTTGGGTCCAGACGAAGCTAGATATGTGATGGCTGAAATACACGAAGGCGAGTATGGCAATCACTCGGGGGGAAATTCTTTGGTGCGCAAATTACTTAGAGCTGGGTACTATTGGCCCACCATCAGCGCAGATGCAAAAGCCTCCGTGCAAAAATGCGATAAGTTTCAACGACACGCTCGAATGATTCACCAACAAGCCGAACCCATGAATTCGGCCGTGTCACCATGGCTTTTTATGAAGTGGGGAAAGGATATTGTTGGTCCCTTACCAAAGGGAAATGGTGGTGCTTGGTTCATTTTAGTTTTAACTGATTACTTTACAAAATGGGTGGAGGCAGGAGCCCTCACCGAGGTGAGACAAAAGGAGGTAATCGATTTTATTAGGAAGAACACCATCTACAGGTTTGGTGTCCAAAGGGAAATTGCTTGCGACAATGGTAAACAATTCATGGAGCAGCCATCACTGATTTCTTCAAGCAATGTGGAATCAAAAGAATTGCTTCGACCCCCTATCATCCAAGTGCCAATGACCAAGCCGAATCTTCAAATAGGGTAATAATCAAAAACCTCAAGAAAAGGCTCGATGAGAAAAAAGGTCCTTGGCCCGAGGAGTTGCCAGGTGTGTTGTGGGCCATGCGGACAATTGAAAAGAACAGCACCAGTGAGACCCCTTTTTCACTTGCTTATGGCATGGATTCCCTTATCCCCGTGGAAGTGGGCGAACCAAGTCTTCGGTATGCCCATACCACCGAGGATGCGAATCAGCAAGCCATGTGCATAGAGTTGGACTTGCTTGAGGAGAAAAAAGAGTTGGCTTTGGTTCGGCTAGTTGCACAAAAGAGGCAGATCGAGGCGTATCTCAATAGGAAGGCCAAACTTAGAGATTTTAAAGTTGGCGATTATGTGCTGAAGTCTACGAATCAATCAACAAAGAAAAAGAACGGGGGAAAACTCGTCGCAAATTGGGAAGGACCTTACAAAGTCAAAGAAATTGTCGAGAAGGGATCCTATCAAATCGAAGATCTGCAAGGCATACCCGAACCCTTAAATTGGAACATCTCTAATTTGAAGCGGTACTACTTCTGAAATAGAGGTAAGAATTCCTTGATTATTTAAAGTTTACCCTCAGCCTCGAGCTGAAAAATGCTCCTAGGGCCTCAGTTGAAATGTACTAACTTGCTCCTCTTTTCATTTTGCTTGACCTTTTTCAGGAAGCGGATAAAACGAATTCCAGTGCTCGGATCTTCATCAAGATTCACACCCCGAACACTAGGGGGATTAAGAGGCGGGTTGCAACCGAGGTCGACACTGAGCCTTTCAACTGAAGCCTATCTATTCGACAACCGGGGACTGACACCCAGGGAATAGATTAGTACATTGTAATTACGCCCGATAGTGGCATGTTGTCAATTTGTTTTTACGCCCAAGGTCCACTTCGACTTGGCCCTCTGTAAAAAGCCGAGTATGGCTCGTTGATATTATCAATGAAATAAACTTGATTCAATATCTCTTTGTTTCTATGATTTTGCTAACCAAATTTATATCCTGAATGCATTGACTCGAGGACGAGACGTCGTTCTAAGTTCACATCGGTTTTATTTAATTAAGTCTTGCAAGCAAATTACTTTAAGTGTTCTGTTCATACAAGAGCTAACACTTAAGGCGAAATGCGAAGTCATATCATTATAAGGCCTGGAGGCTAATTTTTTATATCACAATTAAGTTGACCCGAAGGTCAAGATTATATACATCAGAAAGCCCGAAGGCTTACACCAAAAGGCACAAGGGCCTAAAACAAAAAACACAATACACAAAAGACGAACTACTTGTTCCTAAGGGTTCCCCCCTTCGGCATCTTCACTGCCCTCGTCGGCACTTTCGCCCCCCTCGTCGCCTTTGGATTCACCATCATCCGAACCCTCACTCGAGGAAAGGTCATCTACAATCTTTTGAGCTCCGGCAGCAGCGTCCCTGGCTTTAGCTTTCTCCTCTTCGAGCACAATTTGCCCAGCTTGGACTTGTTCGAGTGTGCTGAGCCTAGTCTTAACGACAGCCCAAGCCTCCTCGAACTTTGCCCTCGTCGCTTTGCCTTCGGCCCGCTCGTTGAGGTACGCAATTCTTCCTGGAGTTTTGAGATCTTGCCCCGAAGAGCAGGCACTTGATATACCTGGCTTTGCATCCCAATAAGCTTGGCCTTGAATTCCTCTAGCTTGCCACGATACTTTTCGCCTGCTTCAAGCACTTCGGTTTTGGCCTTAAAGAGTTCGGCTTCAAGTCGAGCATTTTCGAGGCTCAGCCTCGAACGCTCATTAGTAAACCCGTTTGTCACAGCTTGAACCCTAGCCTCGGCGGATTCCAAAACCCCATGCAGGTTAGCCTCAGCTTTAGCTGATGCCTCGTTAGCATGCTCTAACTCTTTATTCAAGAGCAAATTGGGCTTCCAGCTCGGCGATTCTACCCACAAATCCCCTCTTTTGCTCTCCCCAGGCAGCGGTCGCCGCCTGTACTTGCTCAGCTCGGTCGCGCTCGAGGTGGATAGCTTGCAACGTGAGCACCAAGCTCTGTATAAGACCAAAGTGTTAGCATCAGGAGAAAAGAAAAGGTAAATCATGCGAACAAAAGCGCATGAAAACTTACTCGAAGGGCAGAGGCGGCTGAAACACCCATCAAACTCATAGGGCTGAGATTCCGAAGGGCGTGAGCCTCGGTAGACCCAAGCATAGCATCAAGGGCAGCGACGTCCTCTTTGGTAGGATCCAGCAGATTGGCCTCAGGAGCAATTTCCAACGCTCGAGGTGCAGCGTTCAAAGCCTTAGCCGAAGCTCAGGAAGCTTTAACCATACTTTTGATCAAGCCTTTGCTTGCCTTAGCCTTGCCTTTCCGCTTGGCAACTTCTTGGTCAGACTCCTCCATATTTATCACCTCGGTAGCCCTAGGAACCTCGGCAGTTGGCTCTAGGGTCACCTCGAGAACTGGCTCGGGAGCTACCTCGGGAGCCATTGGATGAATCTCCTTATCGCTGGGCTCATCAACAAGACCTCGACGCGTTGTGGCCACCGCTTCGAAAGCAGGAGCGACAACCTCCACAACTCGAGGTCCCTTTGCCTTAGTGGCCCACTTCGACTCAGCCCTCTTCCTCTTAGAGCCTGGGAAAGGGAGAGAAGCAATCTCATAAGTATGAGATGAGGTAAAAGTAGGTATGCATAAAAACCGACTTATAAAAATATCATCACCTTGCGAAGTTCCTTGGCCCGATGAGCCCTTGGCTTTCCTCTCCCCGGTGAGCTTCTTCGCCAAGCTCGCCATTTGAGTGACACCTTCGGTGGCGTCAATCAACTTCTTTTCCTTTTTTTTCTTCTCTTTCTTATCCTTTTTTTCCTCTCCTTCTCCATCTCCCCTCTCTTCGGTTTCCTCATCTTCTTCCCCTTCGGCATCTTTAACATCCCTGTTGGAAAAGCCTAAGGGAGAAGGGAAAGAGAAAACCTTAAGGAGCAGTTACTCAAAGCAAACAGTAGGAAATTTCAAACATCGGCAGTCATCTTACCATGCCTCTTGCACGCCCATCGGTTCTTCTTCAGAGCAGCCAAAATCATCCACTGCCAACGAGGACGCGTCTCTTATTTCATGACCTCAGTTGCCCATTCGAGCAAATCCCCGGTGGGTTGACTGATACCTTTTCAGCTGCGAGTCACAAACAGGAAAATAAGCACAAGCTACGACGATCGAAGGCCGAAAGAAAAATAATAACACTTACATTGAGCATTCCACGCTTCGGGGAAGCCAGGTTCAGTTGATAGCAGCCTCGTGGGAATGAGTACATAGCGGTCATTCCAACTTCGGTCACCGCGGTCTTCACTCTTACTCAGAATAGCGTAAGATCCCCGAGGTAAGAGGGCTACCACCCCGGCTTTATGAAAATAGGGGGTAGTAGAGGGAGATCAAGTGTTGGAAGGTGAAGGGCAATCTAGCTAGTTTACTCAAATACTCGAGGGCTTGTACAACCCTCTAAACCCCGGGCCCCAATTGAGGTAAACACAAATTGTACGACCTATAAAACGTGTCGTTTATGGGGGTGAACTAGCAAGTTGAATCCTATTGTGAAAGGGTATGTGAAGACCGAAGAGTACCCAACAACGTGAGTAGAGACAGCCGTGTCCGGGGCTGGAACCCTAATTTCCACCTCGGGTCCCTAACGGCAATCAACCCGAACAATCTCAATCACATCTTCGGTTATCACACTCGGGGTGACGTGAACCGGTATGTTCCTTTTCTTCCCCTTTTGAGCATCAGATTGAGCGTGGACTTTGAGGTCCTTGTCATTGTTAAAATTCGAGGGGATAACCAACCGAGGGTCTATCTCCACTTCGAGGGGAATCTTCTTCCTCGACTTCTTTGAAGTGCCAGCTTCGGTCTGAGACCCCTCCTTGCTGGCTTTGGCTTCGCTCGCCTGGCCCACTTTCCTCTCTACTTGCTTCGGTTTCGCCCGCTGGGCCACCTACTTCTTTGGTACTGATGAGGTCATCACCCTCGACGTCATCCCTATCATCGCCGTGGTCGTCGCCACTAACATCAACGTCATGACTGACCTCCCCTTTGTCGCAACCAGCCCTCTCCTTGCGCCGCCTAGGAGCAGTGGCCGTCGACGTAGCTTCTCCACCACCTTCTGCCTCAATCATCTACAGCGGCGGTACAGTGGGAATAAAATCTTCGCTCATTATCACGGTGGAAAAATGCTCGGCTCTCTCGCCGGAATCACTAGATCCTTGTCCAGATGTTGCCATTAACATAATGTGGAATTTGAAAGGAAATCTTTGTCGCACAAGTGAAGATTAAACTCGAGAAATTTTTTAGAAGAAGTGAAGCTCTCTTTCTTTTTTCCACTGTTTACAAAGTATTGTCAGGTGGAGAAGAGGACTGCCGAGTGAAGTATTTATAGGGAATGCACACGTGCAAGTGGCAGAGGCAATGATGACTGTAACGTTGGAGAAAGCGAAAGAGTCACCGCCACGTAATGTGTAACAGGAATTCGAAAAGGCGTGCAACTTTTTGAAATTCTTGGATAGGCTTGAGCCACGTCAGCTTCCCGCTTAAATTCATTCCACTCCTCGGCGACCCTGGCATTCAACCGAGGAGTGGGGGGACTATCTGTATTGGGTAAAAATCGACGCGCTCTGATAGCACTTCGGTATGGTGAACCGAGGACAATCGAACCGATATTTCGAAGGATAAAGATCGAAGCGAGCGACTGGATTACCGAAGTCGAGCATCAATGTCACCACCGAAGGCGAGCCGCATGCTGAACTTCGGTGACATTCATTTCGGTCGAACATCAAGGTTCAACCACCGGAGTCGTACACTTGAACTTCGGCGAGGCACCTCGGTCCAAGCGGCCTGAGCAGCCTACTACTTCAGCCCACTAACTCCTATAATAAATGGCCAGAACGTGGGTGAGAGCATGATGGGTCATGGAGAACATGGGCGAGGTCCCTTTAGCCTATAAATAGCACTTCATTTTACATTGTATTCATTCAGAAATATATACAGAAACTCTGGCAAAATTTGTACTCACATCAATATATTGAAATCGCATTTTCGCTTATTCTTAGCATTTTCTTGACTTTGATACGAAGATTTGCTTGTGTTCTTACCCAAATTCGATTTGTGATCCTAAACTGATTTTGGCCCATACAAAAGTTATTCCAAATTAGCTAATCCCACCAACCAAACATGGATTAAATATTGTCCCAAATTTAATACCGGGATTATTAATTCAATCCCACAAACCAAACGACCCGTGAGAGTTCAATATTATTTTGGTAAAGATGGAATAGCCTATATGACACTTCAACTTGGCCCGACTTGTCATACCGACATGCATACTTTGCCCTTTCTCATTTTAACACCTCAAGTCGATAAAAACATAACTAAAAAGCACCTATGACTGAGCGTGTAGCTCAATCGCAGTGACATGGATGACATGTCACATGCTTAACCTGTTAAAGCTTGACATGCGTCATTTGTGAGTCCCCTTTATGAAGAAATCACATTATGGAATTTTTAATTGTTTTTTCTTTTTCTTTCTTTTGCACCTTCAATTTTTAGACCTTTTTAAATGTGGGTCCCACCATTCATTACATTGAATACAATGTACTCCTTGATTTTACTCGATCTCCAATCTTTGCCACCATCAGTGCCATCACTGGTGGCAAACATGAAGCTGGAAATCCAAAAAAAAAATCAAGAATCCTAAAATCTAGATTCAGAGATCTAAAAATTTTTTTCTTAAAAAGTTTTTTTAATCAAAAAATTGATTCCACGCGTCTTATATGCATGATTGATGCGCATTACTATCATATCATTCACACAATTGCCACATAAGCATGGTCAACGGTCAGAGGTGTTTATTAGTTATCATTCAAACACGTTCAAGTGCTTCAACGGGAACGGGCAAAGTTTGTGTGTTGGCATGACAAATCAAGACAAGTTGAGGTGTCATTTAGGCTATTCCGCCTTTGCTAGACGTAGCACAATTTACTATTAGCAATCCGGCAAGTGTCATTTATTTTTACAAGTGAACAAAGGTAAAGATGCTGGAAAGTACACCACATTCTCATATTGTACTTCCCTGGAAAATTGAATAGAGAAATATGAGTAAAATCAAAAGACCAAAATTTGCAACAGAAAACAAAAGGAAACCAAAACTTTGGTAACCTTCTGATATTTACATTATTTCAGTTTCACTTTTATGTACTTGCCTATCTGCTGGAACAAGGAACCAGCTAACTCAAACTGTACATTTGCGACTTTCAACGAGTATACTATATACTCTAATGAGTTGCTTATACAAGACAGAAAATGTTGTCCTTTTGATCTCGAGCATAAGTAGATTATGTGTTCCTATGTGTTAGCTGCCATTAGCAGCTCCAGAAGTACCAGCTTCAGTTCCGCGGGTTTGGCTTTCTACAGGGGGAGTAGGACTACCATCAGATGATTGATTGGGGCGTGTCCCTTCCTGAGATTCATGTTGCTGATTTGACCAGGAATTCCATCTCGTCCTCCATCTCAAAAGCTCGAGAAGAATAGATGTCCCACACATAGCACCCCCAAAGCCCGCAAAGGTAGCAAGAAGAACAGATAACACTGCCTGCACGCGAAGCTACAACTCCAAGCAAAAGATATAAACAGTTTTTAGTACTAGGTGGAACCTGAGAGACTTATTCAATTTAAGAGAATCACATACATTGTTTTCTTTCTAATTGGACTACTGTTAAGTTTTGTGCTTATTTGACCTGAGGAATTACTTACCACTGAGTAGAAAACATGAGCAAACAGAACCACCAAGCCAAACTGAACGGTAGCATAAAGCCAAGCATATCGTTTTTGAACTGAACAAATAAAGCATGTTATCTATGTGTTGTATGATGTAAAATGTATAGTAGCAAATGAAAGTGAAAAGTGGAAATTAACAGTGTCAAGCTGAAATTGATGGTAGCTTTTGAAGAAGGAATTTTAGTTCATGTACCCATAGTTGTTGATGTCATGGATGCAAGAAGACCCAAAATGCATGAGAAGGGCAGAGATATAGCAATGGCACCAGATCCCATCCTGGTAACCTGTAAACAAGCACTATTTTGGACCCTTTTCTGGAGTAAAATAACATTACACTATATTCTTTACTTACCAAAAGCTGCTCCAGAAAACAGAAGTAGGCAAGCATGCTGACGATGACAAGAACAGGAACGTCCTGCCAAACCCTGTAAGCAGTTTGCACGGCTCAAGTAAAATAACTTGTAATTTATTTTTCGGTAGGTTCCATGTAATTCAACTCAAACTATCTCCTCATAAGAAACGATAAAGAGAACAGATTTGATTTCAAATAAGAAATGTCACTCATCATTAAATTGAACTTAAGAAGAATAATAGTAGTTCCCAGTGGATGTTGCAAAAGAGTGAACAAAGTTAACAGCAAGGGCAGGCAGGCGCTGAATGAAGTTAGCAAGAATCCACAGGCCCCTATATTGTCTCAACAACCCAGCCCAACCCCCCTTTTGTATGGCTCATTTGATAAATTTTTTGGGGGGCCTACTGAACTGTATTCTAAAAGTTTAGGTGGACTACCTCCAATTTGAAAAATATATCATTTTGTGGATTAGGAGAGGACTAAACCATTTTGAATATTTTTTGCTTTCTACTTTGAAATAGTATTTCTAATTCATTTTGCAGAATAGCATTTCCTTCCCTTTTCTTTGTGAGAGGGGGTGTCTAAGGTCTTTCATCTCAGGGATTCATCCACCCAAGCCCAAAGAATGTATTTATAATTAAAAAAGGGAAATGCAAATACGTATGCATACCTATATCGTGCAGCTTCAACTTGAACTCCATTTCCTCTACGATTAGTACTTTGAATCCGCAAAAGAGTGACTGGTAAATTCCGAACCTCTTCATTACAGACATCACAGATCTTGTTGCCTTTTATGCTAAACCATTTTATAGCACATTCTTGATGAGCCAAGGCTAGTTCACCTTTACAACTACATTCCATCTTCAGAGTTTCTGAACCTTCCCCAAGCTCAACGAAGCAGATTCTGCAGACAGGATCTTCTTGAGTGATGTCTTCACCAAAATTAGCATTTTCATCTGTACCAAAGCACTAAGAAAGATGTAGGTCGGTTATCCTAGGTGAGTGAATAGAAGGTTCAAGCTGTAAATGCAGTTATGCTGCTAGCTGCATAACAACATTTTGTAGCATACTACTTCCATCTAGATTTAGAAAATATCCGCTGTCCTAATATAGTTAAATTCAAATTTTCAAAGTAACCAGATTCAAATAATGATTTTCTGAAATATAAATCCTAGAAGTCAACTTCCAACAAAAGTCATCCACAAATGTCACAGTCCAGTAATTTGCAAAAGATATTCCTATACTTCCTAAAGATGAGTTCAGACAGCTATCCACCATATTCCCTATGCATCTCCTTACTGGATTCTAAATAAAACATTAATGACATAAATTACAGAGGATGGTTTACAGAACAAAGCCTTTATCCAGACAGCAATGCACCAGACATGAATATAGACACAAATTACCTGCGTTAACAGTTGGAGTAGCATTTAATGATGTAACATCATGTCTTGGCATGTGAGGAGTAGAGGGGACTACACGATAGATGCTCCCTACGTAATCCATCTGTTTTATGCTCCCATCTTTGATAAGTGTCGGCACCGAACGTGAGCGATGTATTGGATGCTTGACTCCTGCTTTCTAGTAGATGGTGAATCCGTAAGATTTTAGAGAAAAAGACAAGTCCAGAGTGAATAGTGAGTAACGGAAATCTAGAAAGTTAAATGAAGTCACAAAGACCTTAATCTAACAAAACCTTTATATTTACGCCAATTAACAAGTAAGAAGATCCAGGATCTCCATACGCATCCATATATAACATCCAGGCAATGCATTAAGACTTACGAGAACTGTAATTGGAGAAGAATGATTATGCTTACTCTTTTACTACACTCATTTTTCACAAGGTTTGTCAGTACAGATAATTTTGCGATTTTTTCCTAAAATCTGATTATTGACAAAATATGAGTTGCACTAACCGGAAGCCTACCCAAACTCAAAATTTTTGTATTGAAGAGGACAGAATAGGACATGTAGAAAAAATCTCAAGCACTTAAATCGGAGAAAGATGCTAAAGACATGCTTCCTTAATGCAACATACTCGTGCTTAGAAGTTTACAGTTAGGGAGAAGATAGTGATTTAAATCACACCATTAACCAAGGAACAAAAATAAGTACTACTTACAACTGAATCAAATGCTGCATTTCCATAGCCACCATGCGCTGATTCTGGATTAGAGTGTTCAATTGGAGTTGCAGGCAATGATGAAGTTCTTTTCATCTTTGGATTGAAAATTTTTGTAAGCGATAGAGTCCTCAAAAATGACTTCTCCTGAGTCTCTCCAAGAGCTAACATTGCAGCCTTTTCAATATCAGTTGTCCTATTCCGGAATTTGAAACTCAACTTAGGGAGAAGAGATTTAATAGATGATTTAGTCCTCGGTAACGAGGGTCCTGGAGATCCATTTACTTTAACATGGCTAGGGCTAGGTAATGGCGAAAAATTCACTCTTTTCGGAGTTTGAATTGGCGATGGCGACATATTTATCCTCACAAAATCTTCTGTTGGTCCATCCACTAATGTTCTTTCAGGTATTTTCACAAGTAGATTTTGCTCCCTTTGCGGTTCACAATGTTGTAGTTCCTCTACTATTTCACTTGATTCACCTACCTAAAACATTAAAATAACCACAACAGCAAAGTGACAACTCAACTTCAGTCTTTCACCATACAAACACAACTATACCAATTCGCAATAAAACTCGAGTTTAAGTAAAATACACTATCAGCATAAGCCTCCATGAAAAGCGGGATTTAGAATCTTGAAAATTTGGCAGGTTACCAGTGTCATTGTATATAATCTTGAAGCAAAGATCAAAACTTTATACCAGTAATAATACAAAGCAGTAGATGAAAACTCAAGTCCACAGTTTTCCCAAATCCAGAAACAGTTCAAAAAGTCCTTGTACATGCCTAAACCTCCAAAAAAATTTAAACAAAGCATAAAAAAGAATTTTTTTCCCTTAAAGACTACTAATTTGAAAAATCAAAAAATCCAAGAAAATCATTGATTCAGCCGGAAAAGAATCTCTTTTTAAACTTCCAACAAAAATTGTTAAACAAGCAAGAAAAGATAGAGAAATTCTCAGAAAAATCACAGCTCAAACAGACGACAACAACATACCCGGTGATCCCACAAGTAAGGTATGACGCAGGTGAGGTGTACACAAACCTTACCCCTACCCGGTGAGAGGCTATTTCCGGTAGAACCTCAGCCAAACAGAGAAATGGGTAAAAACAGAACAATAAGCAGACGAAAAAATCATATGCAGCAACCCCACCACCAACAACAATATATCCATTATAATTCCACAAGTAGCGCATACCTTACCCCTACCACGAAAGAAGTAGAGAGGCTGTTTCCGATAGACCTCGGCTTATATAGAGCAACCCCATATTAGTGAATTCACAGAATATAACAAGAAAGCAATTAAAAAAAGCTACCTTAACAAGAGGAATAGAAGGATCAACTTTATTGTTAGTACAATTCTTGTCATCCTCTTCAGCTAAAGATTTCTTGCTAGTATCAGTCTCCATGAATGTAACAATTCTTAGGCAAACCAAAAAAGGAAAAAACTAAATTACTGAAAGTAAAGAAGAGTGCACATGAATAGAAGTTGCAAGCTTTTAGAGAGAAATTATGGTTATTATAACAGTAGTCTTCTTTCTTTGTTTTTTATTTCTACTTCTTGTCCTTTGGCTATAAATTTGTCACAACTCACAATCTTTCACAAGCCATAATATATGCCAATAAACAATGCAATTTGTCTTTTACCAAAGTTACTAGTAATTTGTTTTCATTTTTCAAAAATATGGTATTAAGGTTTATGTGCATGTATCTCAACTAATTCATTAATTAACGTGTTACAATTCACAGGTACAAGTATCAGATAAATTTGTGTTTTACTGTTGAATCGAATACACACACTCGAGTGTTACGATTAGAACTAATACTTCATTCGTTCCAAAAATAATGCATAATTTTCTTATTAGTCATTTCCAAAAAACAAAAGGACACAATTTAATATTACCTTTAATGAGATGTTTTATGGTCGCACAAATATTTATACTTTAATTTTAAACCATAAGTTTCAAAAGTCTTTATTTCTTTCTTAAACTCCAAACCAAATCAAATTTTGTCATCTTTGTGGAATGAAAGAAGTAACTCAATTATATGTTGTAATGCATTACTCCTATTTGGTAAATATAATATTTTGATAGATTGTGTGATTTATTACAATTTAATACTTAGTAATATTTGTATTGTTTAATATGATTGTATCGTATTATCCAATTATTGATAACTTTAATGAGTATAAAAATAATCGAATTCACCTAACTATCATTTTATAACGATGGTTACGTGTATGGGAGCCTATCAAGAAAATTTCTTAATGGAACGTATGTCTTATATCAAATAGTAGGTCCATATCAAGTTTTTAATCTAAGAGTTAGTATTGGTGATGACGAATGTGACGTTTAAATTGAAATTTATCTGCCGACAATTATGCATAAATTTTAAACTTTTGGCAATTATATTGAAGATAAAAATATATAGTTCTGATTTCTTTCGTTCGTGTAATGTTCGTAAAAACGCAAAGAAGAAAAAGTTTTAAGTTGTTTTAGGTCGTTGTTTTTCTTTTATTGATAGTTCGAGGTACGGATGGCATGCACATATGGTAAAATGGGAGATAAGACTATATGTCCTTAAATGGGATTAAACTATACTTCTAAATATAATAACATAGAATGGAATTACAATGATTAAAGTATTAAGTCTAGTTCATATTGTATCAATTTTAGACCGAAAGAGAGAAAGGGGGAAAAAATGAAGTAAATAGGAAAAGATTGTCACCTTTCCATTACTTTGGTTCCAAACAAACTTTATCTTGTAATTCCTGATTTCCTAATAGCACTAGGTTTCAACGACATTTCCTTTTAATGTGCATTCCTTGTAATTTTTAGTTTACCTTACGTTCTTTTTCTGCCCTTACTAATATCGACTCTTTCATGCCAATTGTTGCCTCCAAAACATCGTTTTCTATCAACTCATGTGATGACTTGCTAATGAAAAAGTTACTTCATTAACCAAGGGGGCGTTTCTCTTCAGAAAATGTCTTAACCAAATCACTTTCCAAATAGTATGTTGAGAAACTTTTATGACAAATATATCTAAATAAACCTAAGATATATTTTCCCCAAAGCGTCCTTATGATTGTACCATCTGTAGGTTTTCTTTTTTCTTTTTGTTCATAATCGTTGAAAAAATTGTCGTATACGTAAATGTATTCTTCGCACAAAAGACATTGGCTGAAACAGATAACTATCCTCAGATACATTAAACATATGCCGTGACTGCCTATGCCGTGACTGCCTCTTCCTTCAATTAAGCCTCCTCGGAATAACTCTTAAGAGAGATGTCCTCTATTAATTTCCCCTTCAACGAAAAGAGGTCATAACTTATCTAGCCAGTTGACTTTTATTATCCTAGCTAGTTCATCAGTTGGCAAGAATCATGCTTAAAGAAGATCATATATACAGCTAAAGATAAAGAGACGAAACGAAACAACGCAAAAATAGTAGAATATATATATATATATATATATATATATATATATATATATATATATATATATATATATATACACACACACATTAAACATAAGCCTAGTGAGCTAAACTCCATATATAAAAGTGATAAAAACATGATTGTATTTAGTTTTAGAGTCCATACCTTTTCACGAATGTAATGGATAAGAATTGACCTTTTGACTCTCCAAAGGCAAAGTTTTCTAAGATGAGACGACTAAAATGTTAAATGTCTAAACAACATAATAAATTAAAATCTACGTGCAGCTCATATGTATATCAAAATCGTACTAGTTTATTTTGTTAGCATCAATTAATGGACTGCAAAGAGAATGGAATCTGTAGAGATAGGAACATAATACCTTCAACAAATAAAAGTATTTTTCTTAAAAACATGTATGTTAACAGTATGAACATAGGAGGTTCAATGTTCAATTAATGTCTGGTCCAAGTTAAATTATTAGAGACAATTGACTAGGACTAAACCATCGGTTAACTATGTTTTTGTCCATTGACAAATTGAATAATTTACTGTGTGGTGCATTCAAAAGTGCAGCCTTTTCATTTGGTAATGAATAGATCATTTAATTGTTGAAATCAAGAGTGTTTAGAATTCTCGTACATGTACTGAAGATTTCATTGGGGGAGTTCATTCCTATGCCTCTAATGAATCTGGACATTAATTAATACTTACTTCATTACATTAAAATCAGCCATAATTTATCAAGTCTCTTGCATTACTTCGAGCATGAATATATAAAGACTGTGTACAAAAAAAGTGTATTCTGGAAACTTTTGATATTTTTTTGGAACTCCCGTAAGTGCAAATTTCTTTTTTAGAAGCTACTCACTCCGTCTCAAATTAGTTGACGCTTTAATAAGATTCATTTGTCCCAAATTAGTTGACGCTTTAGGAATTCAAGACATTTTTTGCCAATTCTTTCCAACTATGCTCATATTTGATAAAAAAGTGTTTCCAAAAAAAAAAATTTAATTGTCTAATATTGAAAATGTGGTCAGCAGGGGTAAAATAGTAAAATACATACCCTATTTATTGATTTCTTAATGGTCGTGCAAAAGCTGAAAGCGTCAACTAATTTGGGACGGAGGGAGTATTTGATTTTGATAAATTCTAACAAATTCTTTGAGATGACGACAACAATTACACCTTGAAAAATAAACTGATGCGGTACTCTTTCTTCCCACTTGTCTTTGACAAAATTATGCCTTATGATATGGAATAATTGTTTTGTTATGTTGCATTTCTCATATTTTCAGTATCTACCCGGATAACATTTGTGTACTTGCATAGCTGCATTAGTTTTACTTTGTTGAGTTACTGCCAATGAAACTATACATTGATGGGTTTGTAAAAAAAGAATATTGTGAGTTTCATTTATTTTTTTTTTTACAGTTGCATAGTTAAAATTGTGCCATAACTGAGTTGATACTGAAAAAACAAAAATATCTCTTGATGAAATTCTTTCATCTGTAATTATTACTCAAAACTTCTTTCTTTTAGATAATATAATGATATTATTTTACAATAGCGTGTACTAACAGTTCGGCACACACGTCTAATGCACGTGCCGAAAGATTAGTTTGAAAAAAGTACACTTACATGTACACATGAGTAGTATGTATAGCCTCTAACTTCCTAACTAACTAACAGCTTTGACTAATTACTTTTGACTAACTAACTAGTCTAGTTAACTTAACCTCTACACCCCCACAACTGGCATAGATGTTAACTGGGCTTCAACGCCCCTCCTCTACCTGATGGTTCAAAGTTATTATTCACTCCAAGTATGGCTAGCTAGAAATCATGTTGATACTTCCCTAAGCTCTTGGTTAAGAAGTATGCTAACTGAGCTTTAGTATAAATATAATCTGTTTTCAGTAAACCATTCAAAATTCTCTCCCTGACAAAATGACAGTTAATGTCTATGTATTTGGTTCTTTTATGAAAAATTGGATTAGCAGCTATTTGAATTGTTGTTTTATTGTCATACATTAATTCCACTGGAAGTTGAACACACATTCCTAGTTCATTGAACAATCCTACAAGCCAAATTACCTCTGTTGTACAGAAGGCCATAATTCTGAATTCAGCTTCAGTTGAACTCCTTGATATTGTGTCCTGCTTCTTTGACTTCTAGGAGATTAGAGATCCCCAAACTTTACCAGATAACATGTGAATGATCTCCTAGTTTGAAATCATGCAACCCAGTCCTATTCACAGTAAGTAAGTAACTTATTTGTATGTCTTGCAGGCATCATTAATCCCAGTCTACGAGATTCTTTTATATATCTCACCACTCTTAGTGCTGCATCAATATGTGATTATTTAGGGCAATGCATAAACTAACTTAATGTTTAAACAACAAAAAAAATATCATGTCTAGTCATTGTTATTTACAGTAGTCTTCCAACCAATCTTTGATACACACTAGGATCTTTGAGTTTTCTGTCTCTAGTTGTACCTTTATTCTTCACTGCCTTGTCATATTCCACATATGTAAGTTTCTGATTCAATTCAAGTGTAGTTCCAGCTGGTTTGGAACCACTCAATCCAGCTTCTGATATTAATTCAAGTGCATACTTTCTTTGGCTTATCAAAATTTTTTCTTTTGATCTTGCTACATCAATTCCTAAGAAGAACTTGAGTTATCCAAGGTCTTTCATTTAGAACTTTTGTTGCAGCTCTTTTCTTGTCTGACTAAGTAATGTCTGATTGTTTCCTGTGATTAGCAGGTCATCCACATACACTAATATGATCATTATGTCAGTCCTATTCCTTTTAGTGAACGGAGAGTTGTCAAAATGACTCCGAACAAACTTCATTTGAAGCAAAGCTTCTGTCAACTTCATATTCACTGCCTGGAGCATTGCTTAAACCTATACAATGACTTGTGCAGTTTGCAGACCTTTCTATGCTCCTTTGTCTTGCAAACCCGTTAGGAATAGTCATATACATCTTTTCGAGCAAGTCACTATGGAGGAAATCATTATGCATATCCATTTGGTAGATAACTGTCTAGATGCTGCAATGGCAATAACAGATCTCACTGTAACCGTCTTTGCAACATGAGAGAATGTTTTTTTTTTTAAAATAATTGTGTGGGCAAAAAAATGCTACATATTGTTATGGGGATACAAGTCCAGCTGGCGAGACTAGACTTATCCTACAAGTCACTGGGTACTGAGGACATACGCCCGCTCCTAGAGCCAATGATCGTCTAGGCGGTTTTGTCATAGGGCGTAGGGCACACATCTTGTCGCCTTTACAGTCTCCTAGTTAGGGTTTACTATACCACCGCCTTGAATTGTAGGCCCATGACCCTATTAGTACTTGTATTTTACCTTATTTAGGACTGAGTATTACCACTATAAATACCTCTCCATACATTGTATTGTACTAATGCTGGATTCGCCGTCAACTTCGGTTACTCTCAAGGAATAAGATTTATATTATTTTTTTCTAGCATTTCGTATTATTTACTTGTCCTTATTTTTATTGTATTTACTTGCTTTTCCATCCTAATTTACCGTATTGCTTGTGACCTCATTCATAATTAATTATTTAACCTAGGCGTACAAATTTAGGTATAAACAGTTTGGCGCCCACCATGGGGCCTAGGCAATTGTAGGTATTCTATGAAGGAAAAGGCGCAGCCATGTCAAACCGCAGTACCACCATACGACATACCTGTAATGAGATCCAATAGATAATCCATGACTCAGTCAGTACGGCCGAAATTGTGAACTACTATCTAAGATCCAAATCTAGTTATCCGTCGTCAAGGCCGAAGGAGTACCGGCATATTGACCCTCCTCAAGAAAAACAGTCGGCAGATAAAAGATGCATCATCACGATATTCAGGGGGGCCAGAGTTAGGAACAACGAGACCAAAGCCATCATGGTTTGTGAGGTTCACCAGCAAATAGCCAAAAAGCCACGTCTCAACACCATCGAGTTTGATAACAGATATTTGAAGCAGGACCATCACCCTCATGATGATGCCTTAATAATTACTCTGCAGGTATATGATGCTCAAGTCAAGTGTGCACTGGTGGATCCCAGCAGTGCAGTCAATATTATTCAATGGAATGTCATCTATCAGATAGAGATGCAGAGTTGGATAATCCCTATCCTGTACACTATAACCTGCTTTAACAGTTCCAGCGAGAAGTTTATGGGAGAAATCCTCCTCCAGGCACACCTACAAAAAGCAGCACGGTTGACATCTTTCCAAGTAATGACATGCGACCTCTCGTATAACATTATCCTTGGGAGACTCTGGATTCACGAAGTACACGCTGTGCCGTCTACACTTCACCAGGTCCTCAAATACCCGACTCCTTGGGGGGTAAAAGAAATTCGGGGGGGGAACAAAAGCTATCTTGGAGCTGTTACGTGATTGCAGTGATCGATGCCACCAAGAAAGAGACCAAGAATCAGAAGAAGAAACTGGAAAAGTTGCTCGGGCCTGGTCTGGTCACTAGCGTACCCTTAGGACACTAGGTCCATGAGGTGACTAGATCCTGTGAACTAACCATCATACCCTCCGGCCCGGAGGAAGAAGATCAGCCCACAAAAGCTATAGTTGATGACCTTGATCCAGTAATCTTTGATGAGAAAGTTTCAGACAAGAAATTCTACGTAGGGGCCAGACTCTCTACCAAAGCAAAACAAGAAGATGCTAACTTCATGCGTGCTCGGTCAGGCATCTTCGCCTAGACACAAACTGACATGTTTGCAATATTGACTAGCATTATCATGCATTACCTAAATTTCGATCCGAACTTCAAGCCAATCAAGTAGAAGAAATGACCGATAGACCGTGAGAAGGGGCGGGCGGTCCATGAAGAAGTTGAGAAACTACTCAACAATGGTTCCATTTGCGAGGTTCAATACCCCGACTGGCTATCAAACATCATAGTGGTCTCCAAGAAGAACGACAAGTGGAGGATGTGCATCGACTACAGATCTAAACAAAGCATGCCCTAAGGATTCCTTTCCACTTCCTAACATTGATCAACTCATCGATTAAATGACAGAGCATGAGGCCTTGAGTTTTTTTAGATGCATATTCGGGATAGAATCAGATCCTTATGAATCCAGATGATCAAGAAAAGACTTCTTTCATCACGGATAGGCGGACTTACTGTTACATAATGATGCCTTTTGGATTGAAGAACGCAGGAGCGACTTATCAAATATTAATAAACCTGATGTTCAAGGAGCAGATTGGCAGGACCATGGAAGTTTACATCGACGACATGCTGGTCAAGTCAGAATTCGCCAAAGATCACATTAGCCATCCGGAGATAGCATTCGATATCCTGGACAAGTTTGGGATGAAGCTCAACCCCGAGAAATGTGCCTTTGGCATATCCTCTGGGATGTCCCTTAGGTTCATTGTTTCAAACAAGGGCATAGAAGCAAACCCGACACAGATCAAGGCAATCGAGGCAATACCTGAGGTCTTGAAGAATGAAGTGGAAGTTAAAAGGCTCAATGGCTAGATCAAATTACTCATCCGGTTCATCTCGCGGTCATTAGAGAAGTGTCATAAATTTTTTAATGTCTTGAAGAAGAATAAAAGTTTTGAGTGGATGGAACAATGCAGCAAGGCGTTAAAAGAGCTAAAGCAGTATCTGGCAAATCCCCCGTTGCTAACCAAGCCACGCGAGGGAGAACCATTATTACTGTATCTAGTGGTGTTCGAAGTTACTGTTACTCCCAACGCACACGCAAGTATACGTGGCCGACAAGTAATAAAGTGATAAGTAGAGTATCGTTCCCACGAGGACTATTCAGACTGAATTCTAGCAAATAATTTCCTAAGAACTATTCAGGGATCTTTTTCCAATGGTTGAGATTTTACTAACTAAATGCAGTAATTAAAACAAGTAATTGGGATCAAGTAACAGAGCAAATTCTAAGTTGTTATCAATAAAAGATGACGGTCCCGGGTCAGAGTTACGAACAATCCAGTTGAGTTTTCCAGTTGATTCTACTTCTTGATTTCCTAGATTGCTAACTACAGGTTAAATGTACCCATGAAAACCTTTCGATTCTTCACAGTCTATGCAGGCTACTCCAATCCCTATATGTCTATGGGTTGAATCACGTGCACGCATTAACGGATTCTGTGATTAGTTAAGCTAGGCGAGCAAGTATATGTCTATCCTACTCACAAATTGGTTCCCCGACGCCCGGGTTCACAATCAAGCTCTATTCTTTCTTATTTGCGTTAAAATTCCCTCTTTCGAGTTCAATCTAAAAACCATGGATAGTGTTCAATTATCAGGCCTCAATAATCAAACAATTATGATCAAGAAAGAATAAACAATCCGTAATGGTAAATCAATATATAGAAATCAACTTTCAAACATCAACCTTCATGTATTTACTCTAACCCTAGAACGAACAAACTATAGAATTAAAGAGAAGAATAAGAGAAAAAGAGAAAGAACTTGTTTAGAAGACATCTAGGGCTCCTCCCCTATCCTCCAAAACTTGCTCCAAAGTCTGAACTCCTATAAAAAACTAAGTAAAAGAGTATTTATAGGGTTTACAAAGGCCTGGTAATAAGTTAGACCTAAGCCTAAACGAAATAGGAAGTCAAAATACGCTCCAGGGGCGCTATAATTGGCGCCCCGCGCCCCCGAACGCGCGACCTAGGACAGAACCCATCGAAATCCCACCGCTTTTGGGGCGCCCCGCGTTGGATAACGCGCCAGCAGTGGAGCGCATTGGGCAGCGCACCGCGTGGCTAACCGCGCCAGGCCAAATCTGCTCCTCTTTGCTCGGCAACTCGCCTCGTGTCGTGCCTTCATGTGTTCGATCCAATCCTCATTCAAAATCCTATCTTTTCTTGCTCGATCATGCTCTTTAAAGCTCCAATTGCACTGCATAACAACCTACATACACACGACATAAAATCAGTGCAAAACCACATTCGTAAACTAGAAAACGGGCGAATAAAATACTCAAACATGAGGAAATATTAAGGAAATATAGGCATAAAATGCCAAACATCACCACCCCACACTTGAACCTTTGCTCGCCCTCGAGCAATTACCAATAACTTCCCATCCTAGGTAGAACAGGTCTGCCTATAACTATGGTTGATACCGACCATTGAACAAATGCATACATGACTACTATGGGTCCAACAAACATGCCAATAATTTAACAAACTCAAAAATATGAGAACAACCACCCCAAAATAGCTCAAATGCACAAATCAACCCATTGCTACCATGCTCCCACAAAATCACACCTATCTACTGTCGACAACCATTTTTATCCGAACCCCGGTTAGAGTTCGAAATAGGGCTCGACTTATTGGAACTCACGGGTAAAGAGTTGGAGTCGCCACCTAACATATTTTTTAACTAGGCGTATTAGGGCACCTATTTTGTTTCTAGCCAATTTTACAATTAACTCTGAAACATAGTCTACGAACCAGAAATCTAGGTAAGGGTTCAAGTTAACCCGAGAGGAAGGTGTTAGGCACCTCTCAGATTCCACAAAATTGGTTCCCGACCGGACTAAATAATTAGGATTTAATCTAAATAATTAAAAGTATTGAAGCATTTTAAACTAATAATCACAAACTTTATGCAATACAATTTGGATACAATTCATATTAAATATAAATCATTCGACTTATACGACGACTTTTCTTGGCAAACTTCCATCCGAAGTACTTCACAAATATAACAAAAGTTAGTGAAAGTTGCGAATAAAATGAATCAGAAATGATAAGATAACTTAAAGTAATAATTTAAATTATTCTTAGTCCTCTTTTGAAAGCGTCATCCTTTTATTTCCGTGATGTACCTCGTAGAAATATGAAAATGAAGTTAGTAATATAACTAATGAAATAAAGCAAAAAAAATAAGTAGAATAAAATAGTAGTAGTAGTAGTAGTAATAATAATAATAATAATAATAATAATAATAATAATAATAATAATAATAATAATAATAATAATAAAGGGAAAGGGGATTTTTTAAAGTGTAGGCTCAGAATATGTATTGCGTCAAGAAGAGGTTAGGGATGTCAGCACGGCTGCAAACACGGAGCCGGTCGTGTTGCCATGCCAAGTGCTTCCAATCCCACTGCTCCGCTATCGCTTACTTTGCAAAGTGATATGCATCGTCATCGCCTATTTGTTTTTTTAGAGACGCGGGATGTATGACATGACTGATTTTAGGCCTCCAAATGTCATTGGCCTTAATAATAATGTAGTGTTTGCTTGAATCAAGAGCATCCAATTTAGAAAAGGAAGCTGAGTGCACTGGTAGTTCGAAGATAGTGATGATGGTGATCCTTCCTCACAATGAATTCCAAACTCTTGGTGTGCTCCATGTATAGCGAAACCTCGCAAAAGGGAAGAAGAGTAGGAAACATGTACGTTCCTAGAGGGTATTGTTTTATGGTAACTAATATTCATGTACACACATAACTGAATAGTAAGTTGAGTGAAGAAAGTATTTTACATGCTTAAAAGGCATCGCTTACATACGGTAAAAATGAGAACATGGTAATAATTAGCAAGTAATGAAGCAAATAATTATTTTCATGTACGAGGATTCAGTAACAAGAGTTTGAATGGCGAGACTGGCTTAAACATTCATGATCCCTATAAGCTTGTACAACAATTACAAACTAGGCAGTCACTTAGCGAAATATTACTCATTTAAAGAAGGTATCAAAGTAATAGATAATTAAAATCAGGAAATTAATTACTTTTATAATGCAAGCACTAAGTTTGGATGTCACTGAATACTTCACTAATATGAAAACGAGTAGTCTGGACAAGATATGTATCACTACGTAGTTAAGCTTGCTACAAAATAATTATACTCAAATATCGACGCACATTAATAGAAGTATAGAAATTCCTAATATTCCCTAAAATTATTCTAATTCATGCTCAAACCTTAAGCTCAACAAATATTTAATGGTGCCTGCAATGAATAAGCCAAATTTCCATCTTAATAAAGTGCTAATGAAATGTCAAAAGAGTACACAAAATAAGGGGCCAATGTAAGAGCTGCTAATCACGTTCACAATATAACCCTTTACATTAAGAGGCACAAATTGACCTCATCATTTCACCATCCATTCATTTTAATTTTTTACGTAACACCAAAGACAAACAATATCTGATAATATGACCAAGACATTGTTATCACATAATGGCCTGGACTCAAAGCATACCCATTGTGGTAGGAATTATTTTAATATATTTATTATGAAAAAAAGAAATGTAGCAAAACAACCTGGAAGTTATGCCTCGGATCTTTTCATTCCGTTGAAGAACGGAGAGACGAGGGAGATATCTCGCTTACTTTGGTTCTGCCGATCACAACATGATATTGGGTTCTCTAATGTGATGTACTCTTTTTTTTTTTTTGGGAAGTTTAGAAAAATAAAAAAAGTTGTGAATATTGGTGTTTGTGTATTAGTCTCAGTTTTAGAGAAACAACACTATTCAATCGTGTTGTTTGAGCTATCCGACTTGAAGCTCGATAGAATCTCCTACGTAAACTCTAGCAGACTCTCGCCATGGTTTTCATGCAAACACTTTATTTTAAGAACAAGAGAGGGTTAAGAGCGAAGAGATAAACTCTTTTTCTGAAGCAAGAATGGAGATGGAGGTTTAAGCCATAAGAGGGTAGAGAGCAGAGGGTGATGCGTGTAAGAGGGAAGATGGAGTGGGGTTTCTACTTTGTGGAGTACTGTTGTGTGGGAGTATTTTTTGGAGAAGAAGAAGATTGGATCGGGGGGTTTTTGTGTATTAGCTGAAGGGAGAAGAAGATGTAGAGGGAGAGTATGTACTCTGTAGTGTGTTATGCGGGAGAAGAAGATAAGGGAGGTCGAGGCGCGGGGTTTTGGCGTGTATGTGTATTCTGTGTGTATCTCCCCCTCTATAAAGTCAGAGAAGATGAGGTATATATGCAAAAATTTGAAAAATAGAGCTGTTGGTTGATTGGAGAGGATTTGGGGATTTAGGAGTAATTAAAGAGATTAGATGGAGAAAATTAGGGGATAATAGGAAATAATTGGGAATATCATATTTTGAAATACTTAAAAATTTATTTGTCCCAACCCTATGTCTAGGTTCAAGATGAGAGTAAGAAAAATTTCAAATTTAAAAGGACCTAAATTTAACAAATATGAAATTGAAAAAAAATAAAAATAAAAATTGACTAGATATGTTTAATTGAACCATATTTAAATAAAGGCGCTGAATAAAAAAATATAAATATATATTATGAAAGAAAGAAAAAGAAAATGCACGCGTAAAAAATAAACGAGATTTGATCCAAACGAAATAGGCGTAAATATCCACATGTAAAATATTTAAATATTATAAATACAGTAAATTACACAAAATAGCCTTAGTCTTCTCATGTACTTAACATATAGCCTAAATGACGCAAAATTATATAAATAGGAGATAATCACACATAAATGCATGCTTTCTAATGCAAAATTTGCTCAAACAATCAATATTGCTCATTTAAACCAAATATATCCAATTTTGAAAAAAGGAGGGACAAAATTGGGTGTCAACATCTACTCAACCAAGAAGCCACCAACTTCACCTATTTCATGCAAACCATGTGCCCTCACCAACATGAAGCAAAAGAGTGTCCCCCAAATATCACACACAACAATGAATATCATGAATAGAACGGGGACAATAACAAACGAATTCACTCACTCTCATGAAAGTCTCACATGTCACACACAATGTACCATAGGCTCGCCCATAGTGTAGGACTCCACTAATATAAGCTCACTCCAATCGGGATTAACTAGGACTTTAAAAAGGTTGTAATGTAGGTTAAGGGGCGGGTAGGATACATATGGGTAATAGTGACTACCTCCCTAAGCACTTTAATACATCACAATTAAATTAAGCACAATTCTCATTAAAGCCACCCAATCAACAACTTTCACACACACACCTTCTCAACAACAAGTAGCAATTTTTTTCTTTTAAGCACACACTAGCAAGGATGGATATTCTTCTTTCTTTATCTCTTTTTCCAATTTTTTCCTTTTCAACTTTGCTCCTTTTTTTTTTCTTTTTCAATTTCATTATTTTCCAACCTTGCCAATGCTCATAAACAACTACTGCACAATTTTAACAAGTATTCCCCTTCATTAGTTCCACTCAAAAACCTCCCAATATTCAACTACAACTCCACAATAATATCACAATATCAACTAAAGTGCTTAAGGAGTAAAGGGCCAAAAGAGAACAATTTAGAACAAATGGGTAGGTTTGGGGTGTGGGTGCCAACAAAAAGGTCAAAGAATTCACACAATCAAGTCTAAGGTGTATATGTAAGGGTAGACAAATCAAAAGAAGGCCTGTATCATTTCCCGACTAGAGTAAACCTAGGATTTCGCTTTGCACACACACGGGGCAAGTTCTAGACACCAATATGCAAACATGGAGCAAACAAGAATATGCCTCACACACACATTGCACATGATCCACACAAAAAAGGTTCCATCAACAACTCTCAATCAAGCATTTAGAATGCAACTTGTGGAAAATTAAGCACTAATGCACAAAGGTTCACAATAAAGTCAAGCAAGTGGACTCAAGCATCTCAAGGGAGTTATTCCATTTTTTCCTAGGCATGCATCACAATTTAAAACCCAAGGACACCACAAATAGCACATGCAACAAGTTCAAGTCCACCGGTATCAAACAAATCAAAGACACCTAGCATTCTACCTATTCCTTTCGTCTAGGGCCACCTATAACTAACTACTCCAATCCTAATAAAAATAAAACTACCCGGTTCAAAGGTCTACCCGTGGAAAAGAACCGAAGCCATAAGAAAAACCACGGGGTGGATGACATGTACCACTAACAAAGACTAAAAAAAAAACTTTTTGGAATTTTTTATTGGTTTTCTAATTTTTTTCATATATTAAAGCAAGAAACAAATAAAAATAAAATCAAGTGACAAAGGAAAAATCCTAACGGTACATGCATCCCTATCCTCAAAAATAAAGGGGAGTTCCCCACCCCACACTTAAAACTAAGCAATGTCCTCAGTGCTAAAAATAAAGTACAAGAGTTAAGGAACTTCCATGAAGGCCAAAAGATCTAGCCTTTGGCGCTAGCAGTGACACCATCTCTATCACGAACCCACCAAGCGTCCGTATAACATGAGGTACTCAGACTTCCCCCAACAGGTCATCAATATTAGGCAGGGGTGAGGACACCCCACACTTAAACTAGACATTACCTGAACCTGCAATCCAAGAATCACCCAAAGTAATATACAACTATAAAAATAAAAAATAAATATATAAATAAATAAATAAAAGTAAAGCAAGCAAATTGGGTTGCCTCCCAAGAAGCGCTTGATTTAACGTCGCGGCACGACGAAGACAACTTCATCACTTTTTCCTCCACCTTGAACTAATGAATTGTCTCCCCAACTTTGCCTCAAACTTACGACTATGGTATTGAGGTTGTGGCAAAAATACAAAAGAACCAAGTAACCAATGTCGCATTTTGCACTTCTTGGCCTTTACATGAGGGATGTCGTTTTGTCTCCTCGGCATCACAAACTTTAAAATATAAACACCTTGTTCCTCCTCCCTTGGTTTCTTCATAGGCTCGGGTGGCTCAGTTTTCATGTCACCATCCAAACACAATGTTGAAAAATGATTGGAATGAGGTCCAATGCGCTTCAATTCTAAAGTTGCATTACTTTTGACACCCTCACTTGCACAAATACTAGAGTCCTCAAATATGATATTTTCTTTTTCCTCACTTGACTCTAATGTGATTTCATCAACCTTGGCATCATCAACTAATATTGAGTCGAATGGTAGGAATTCCACTTTTTGCTCCTCAAATTGGCTTCTAAGCTCTTCTATCTCAAATCTACTATTTACGACAACTGATAATTGGGCATTAGACACCTCAACCATATCACTCAAATTCTCCTCCAAGTCGTGAATAGTCAAACCAAATTCGTCGATCTCTTGCCTGACAACAACCCTTTCTTCCATAAATTGCCTCTTCATATTTGTAAGTTCACTCCTGAAATCCCCATAAGCTTCTAAAAGTTTGGCTTGCTCCATTAGCCAAGTTTCGCTAACAACCTGCACTTTATCGCTCCTGTCAAACTCACAAACATCATTAGAATCATCACAAAAATTATTGGGGGAAGGAGCATGACACTTAGAAAATTCACATAACCAGTCTCGTAGGGTTGAAAGAGTTGGACAATTTTCCCACAAGTGGGTTCCTCCGCAAAGTAGACAAAGATCATCAAAATTAGAATTACAACCACTCGACCAATTTTTATTAAAAGATGCCATGATAAGACAAGTAACATAATACTAAACTAAACAAAAAATTAAACCTGAATAGATAATAACTAATCGTTCAAAAAGAAATCAGTCAATAATTAGTCCCCGACAACGGCGCCAAAAACTTGTTGCTCCCAACGGACACACAAGTATATGTGGTCGACAAGTAATAAAGTGATAAGTAGAGTATCGTTCCCACGAGGACTATTCAGACTGAATTCTAGCAAACAATTTCCTAAGAATTATTCAGGGATCTTTTTCCAATGGTTGAGATTTTACTAACTAAATGCAGTAATTAAAACAAGTAATTGGGATCAAGTAACAGAGCAAATTCTAAGTTGTTATCAATAAAAGATGACGGTCCCGGGTCAGAGTTACGAACAATCCAATTGAGTTTTCCAGTTGATTCTACTTCTTGATTTCCTAGATTGCTAACTACAGTTTAAATGTACCCATGAAAACCTTTCGATTCTTCACGGTCTATGCAGGCTACTCCAATCCCTATATATCTATGGGTTGAATCACGTGCACGCATTAACGAATTTTGTGATTAGTTAAGCTAGGCGAGCAAGTATATGTCTATCCTACTCAGAAATTGGTTCCCCGATGCCCGGGTTCACAATCAAGCCCTATTCTTTCTTATTTGCGTTAATAAATTCCCTCTTTCGAGTTCAATCTAAAAACCATGGATATTGTTCAATTATCAGGCCTCAATAATCAAACAATTATGATCAAGAAAGAATAAACAATCCGTAATGGTAAATCAATATATAGAAATCAACTTTCAAACATCAACCTTCATGTATTTACTCTAACCCTAGAACGAACAAACTATAGAATTAAAGAGAAGAATAAGAGAAAAAGAGAAAGAACTTGTTTAGAAGACATCTAGGGTTCCTCCCCTCTCCTCCAAAACTTGCTCCAAAGTCTGAACTCCTATAAAAAAACTAAGTAAAAGAGTATTTATAGGGTTTACAAAGGCCTGGTAATAAGTTAGACCTAAGCCTAAACGAAATAGGAAGTCAAAATACGCTCTAGGGGTGCTATAACTGGCACCCCGCGCCCCCGAACGCGCGACCTAGGACAGAACCCATCGAAATCCCACCGCTTTTGGGGCGCCCCGCGTTGGATAACGCGCCAGTAGTGGAGCGCATTGGGCAGCGCGCCGCGTGGCTAACCGCGCCTGGGGGTGTCAAGCTCGTTCTTATTATGATGGACTATTTTACCAAATGGGTCGAGGCAGTCGCATGCGCCCGGATCCGAGAGCAGGAAGTCATAGAGTTTATTTGGAAAAACATCATGTGCCAATTTTGGATACCAGCAGAAATCACCCGCGATAACGGTCCCCAGTTCATAAGCGACAAGATTACTGCTTTTCTAAAGGAATGGGAGATCAAGAGGATTACCTCCACTCCTTACCACCCTTCAGCCAACGACCAAGCTGAATCCTCAAACACGATGATAGTGGAGAATCTGAAAAAGTGGCTCAAGGAGGCCAAAGCAAGATGGCGTGAAGAACTTCCCGGAGTCCTGTGGGCCTACCGAACTACATCCACAGCCAGCACTGGAGAAACACTATTTTCACTGACGTACGAAACATAAGTAATAATTCCTTTAGAAGTTAGAGAATCCAGTTTACGATGGATGTTTGCCAAAGAGGAGCCCAACAACGAAGACTTGAAGGCTTCCCTTGATGTTTTGGACGAACGACGGGAGATAGAAACCATTCGCCTTGTAGCCCAGAAACAGCGAGTAGAGTAATATTACAACACAAGGGAGAATCCACGATCCTTCAACATCGGGGACCTGGTCTTTCGCAAAGTTACTCAGAACACCAAGCAAGCCGGAGCAGGAACTCGCTCCATATTAGGAAGGACCGTATAGAGTGCGAGGCATCGCTGGAAAAGGTACGTACGTTCTCGAAGACATGGAAGAGATAGCCATTCCAAATAACTGGAATATCACATAGCTAAAGAAGTACTACTCTTGAAAGGCCGACTAAGCCTGAATACTCGAGATATATATTTTTCTTTTTCCTGGTCTTCTCGAAATTATTAACGGGCCCTCAGCCCCGCTTTGTTTTACAATGGGCACTTAGCCCTGTTCCTTACTTTCACATGGCTCCGCACCGTATCGATAAAACTACTGTCTTACTTAGTCAGTTTTATTTATTTATTTAGATCCATATACGATCCAACTATTCATAGCCCCGGCCAGACCTAAGTTGAAGTAATACACTCACTTTCCGCTATAAAAAAGTTGACTACACTACTCGTTTAGAGTTGGACCCCGTCTAACTCAGCCACCAGGTATTAATCAAGCATTGATCTCGTTAAATCGACAAATGCACCTACACGCTGATGGGGACGCCTATCCGCGTAGTGCCAGAAAGTCTTAAATAGTCGAGTACTAAACAAAGACATTTTGTCTCAAAATGAAAAAGGACCGTTTCCACATGACCTAAAGTCATCCCATTGTAGGCGCAAACAGCCATCTACTACGGATTCAACCTAACCGCTGTCTATTGGTGCACAACGGACGTAATTGCTCAAGGCGGGCACAGTGACACACGTTCTTAAATAACTTGAATAGTCAAGACAACCAGAAGCCATCTAATTCTTAGGTGCAAAAGCTCACAGAGGCATAACTTAGCATTACTTGTTGTTTATGGCGAAAATGAAAACACGTCACGAACAAAGACAAGTAATTTAAGTTAATACACCACAAAATGGGCCCAAAAAAATATAGATTTAGTTCTTCCTAAATACAATATTTATTTATAATAATTGTAGAAAAAAAAAAGAAATGGAAGACTAAAACTGCAAGTTCCTCTGAATTTGCACCCTCGGAGATTCTTCATCTGGATTGTAGCTCTTGCATCGAAGTTTCTCTTGGGATTCGAAGGCAAAATTTCAAAACCCGGTACCTCAAGCAGCAACATCTTTGTAATACTGCACCACGGGGGAAGGAAAGTCAGCCCAACTGAAGCATCCCTCGGTAGAATGGCGGAGACAGTAGAATGGGCACTAAAGACTTCACTTGGAATCACTCGGAGAGACTCAATGAGGAATCACCATGAATCTCAGAAACGCCTTATATTCTCTCTTCCCCGAATGATTGGAAGCTTATGCAAACTCCAAAGTCAAGAAACAGGCCAGAGCTATACAACCACCTTGAACATTGTTAGTATGGAGAATATTGTCAAGCATCGACCACTTGAATAAGGAGAGAATATCATAGAATGCGCTCCTTGTGCAAAATGAGTTGCTTCCGGAATATGTTCCTTAGCAACCAGGAGATGAGCGAACTACAAGAACCCCGAAAGGGGTTGGCATTCCTCTGCTGAACTGCGCCACATGATAAGAAGAATATCATAGCAAATTGCCACACATGATAATAGAGCGTGCTAAATTTGATACGTCTGCCATTATGAAGGCCTTCCGAAAAATACCTCCATTAAAGTCTCTGCTGCACATCATGGCTCAGGGGACTTCTATCCTTCTCTCACAAATGAATAAAGAAAAGAAGAAAGATGCAGACGAGTCTTCCCTCGTAATATCCTCATGCCTCGTATTCACAAAGTGAAGAAGGTTTTATGAGAATATCAAACTAGGGGGTAAAAGGCAAAGAAAAGCTCCTCACTATCACAGGATATTATTGAAGAAGCAAATTATTTTCTGAAGAAGAGTTGTGACTTTCCCACTGTCATGAAGCCTCTATTTATAGGCAGAAAAGGATAAGGATGGGGCACGAAACATTCAAGTATCATTATTACTGGAGATATGAAATGATTCGGAGAGGTCATTATCATTCTTCAGAAAGGTGCAAGGAACCGGTATCATCCAATCAGAAGGAAGCATGCGAAGTCCGCGCCGCTTTCACTTCCTCACTGTTTGCATCAGCACTCAGCAAGTGGGAGGACTAACTGTGTGGAAAATAATACGCTACCTTTTCTTATGGGGATACGAGTCCAGCTGGCGAGACTAGACTTATCCTACAAGTCACCGGGCACTGAGGATATACCTACTTATAAAGCCAACGACTGTCTAGGCGGTTATGTAATAGGGCGCAGGGTACACATCCCGTCGCCTAGGATTTAAAGTCTCTTAGTTAGGATTTAGTATACTACCGCCTTGAGTTGTAGGCTCATGGCCCTATTAGTACTTGTATTTTACCTTATTTAGGACTCGGTATCACCACTATAAATACCCCTCCTTACATTGTATTGTACTAACGCTGGATTCGCCATCAACTTCGGCTATTCACAAGAAATAAAATTTGTATTGCTTTTCTCCATTATTTCTTATTTATTTTTACTTGCCCTTATTTTCATCGTATTTACTTATTTTTCCATCATAATTTACCGTATTTCTTGTGACCTCATTCATAAGTAACTGTTTAACCCAGACGTACAAATTTAGGCATAAACAATAATCAAGTCCCTCCTGTTGACTATACCCCTTGGTTACCAACCTGGCTTCAAACCTCTCTAGCTCGCCTGAAGCTTTGTACTTGATATTGAATATCCATTTGCATCTCATAGAAGATTTGCTAGGAGGAATGTCAACAATGCTCCATGTGTTATTCTCTTCAAGTGATGTTATTTCATGTTTCATAGCTTCAGCCTATCTTGGATCCTTAGCTTCCTCTTTAAAGGACTTAGGGTCAGACAGAGTTGTATAGCAGTCAATGCCTGTTTATATGTGGGTAATAGCTGATCATAGCTAACATATGTGGACAAGAGGTAGAGACACTGGTGAGGTTTTTGTTTTGTAGTGATGTAGTCTTGAAGCCATGCAGGAGTTTTACCGACTCTAGGAGGCCTACTAGTGGCCATTGTATCATGTTCAATAGTGGTAGCAAGAACTACTGTTGGCTGCTCATTTTGAATCTCAAGTTGTGGAGATGGATCAGGAGCACCATGTACCATACCATCTTCATGTTCCACACCTGCTAGAGGATCAAGAGATGTAGGTAATGCAGATTGAGTAGCATGATTATTGTTTCTCAACTCATATCAATAGGTAATTCCAACACAGGAAATAGGGAAGTGCCGATGGCACTCATTCTTTTGAAAGGAAACTGATCTTCTTAGAATACAACATTTCTGTTGGCAAATAGAGTCTTTGAATGCAAATCATGCAGTTTATAGCCCTTTTGAGAAGAAGAATACCCAAGTAGAACAATAGGTATATAGCTCTGGATGAAAACTTTTTTGAAATTTTTGGACAAGCCACATAGCTGACAGCCAAATACCTTGATATGGGACAAGGATGGAGGATGATGATACATGAGCTCTAAAGGGGTCTTGAAGTTGATCACTCTAGAGGGTATTCTATTGAGAAGGTATATAACTGTTAGAACACATTCACCCTAGAACCTTAAAGGTACTGCATCTTGGAACCTCAAGGATCTGGCCATCGATCTCTAGAATAGTTCTATGTTTCCTTTTAGAAACCTCATCCTGCTGAGGAATGTATATGCAAGAACTTTGGTGTTCATTCCCAAAGTTAGACAATAGAGTCTTAAACTCATGACTGAAAAATTCACACGCATTATCAGTTCTTAGAGTCTTTATTGTAATAGAAAAAACATTGTGTATTCTAAGGATGAAATCTTTCCGTACCACTAGGGTATCTGATTTTGAATTCATAAGAAATACCCAAGTGTATCTAGAATGGTCATAAACCACAGTTAAGAAATACCTTTTACCATCAAATGTAGGGACTTTATAGGGTCCTCAAATATCACAGTGCCGCCGCAAGTCAAAAACATAATTGGTAATAGTAGTACTCATTTGAAAAGGTAACTTTGTTTGTTTAGCCAGCACACAATACATTGATAAGGAATATCACCTTGCAAGCCTCTAAGCATTAGATGTCTCTTATATATTTAGAAGTATGCCCTAGCCTCTTATGCCACAATGCACTAGAATTAGAATCAGCTACCTTACCCACATAATTGACACTCTTATTTATGACTGGTACTTTAGTACTATCAGACTAAGATTAAGCAGCTTGTTGTCCTTTCAGCATATATAATCCATGATCCTCTTTACCAATCCCCTTCACATTGACCACTGAAGAGGTCCTGAAATATACAAAACTTAGGAAAGAACAACACTGAGCATTTTAACTCCTTGGTAAGCTGCGAGATTGACAATATATTGTACTTAAAGTCAGGAATGTATAACACATTGGTAATTTTCTGATCTTTATGAATACAAGATCTACCAGCATGAGACACTGAAACTGCATTTCTTGTAGGTAGCTGCACTTTACTTCTACATGTTGCTTCTAGTTGATGACACTCATTTAGCATATCTAGACTAGAGGACATATGATTTGATGCACCTGTCTCTACTATCCAGGTATAATTTTCTTCAAAGTAAGATTAATGCAGTCAAGGTACCTATTCTAGCTGTTATGCTAGATGAAGCTTCCTCATTATTTCCTTTAGACAACATCTGAACAATTTGTTAATACTGCTCTGGGGAAAAGAAGGGAGCAGGAGATCCTAGTTGAGACATCATCTGAGGATAGCCTTCTATGTGCCCAGCTTGATTTGCATGTAGACAATCTTTATATGGCACTTCTCTTGCAGAGTAGTTATCACAGAAGTCAGTGACATTGATATGATAGGCTGATATCCATATAAGTGTGTGCTACTTCCTCCATGTGTGCAGATACCAGGATTTACATCCTTATTGGTATAGGCACCAGCCCCATGATGCTGAGTATCACAACTTGATTAGCATATGAACTAGCCCTATTATGTTGACCATTGTTTCATTCCTCCCTGATTGTATTTTCCTCTCTTCTTGGGTTTGTAGTCATCTGGGTAACCAATTAGTTTATAACAACCATCTCTTGTGTGGCCCTTCCAACCACAGTGATCACATACTAGAGAGTTTCTTCCAAACTTGCCACCTCTTTGGCTGTATAGAGCAGTAGCTTCTAAGGCCTTAATCAGTTGAGACACTCCCTGAGACACCTGAGCAACATTAGCTACAATTCTCTAACTTTCTATTGCTATGATCAGTGAGTAATCCTTATTTATAGTGGGTAGAGGTGTCATCATCATGATTTGGCTTCAGGATTTTGAAGAGGAGTCATTGAGTCCCATGAGAAACTGAAGAAGTCTCTGGTACTCAAAGTGTTCAACATACTTCTTAAATTAAAGGCAGGGACACTCAGGGCAAGGCATGAGAGCATCAAATTCATCCCACAAGCCTCTCAATTTTGAAAAATGCTTAGCTACAGTAATTGTACCCTGAGTCAAAGTCACTATCTCCTTATGTAAATAAAAAATCTTAGCTCCATCGACTCTGTCAAACCTTTCTTTCAGATCTACCCACACTTTGTGGGCACTAGAGGCATATGCAATGCTGCTTAATAGATCTTTGCTAACAGTGTTAATGATCCATGACAAAAAAACTGCATTACACTTCTCCTACTGATCATGCAAAGACTCGTCAAACTTATCTTTAGTGTGTCTACTATCCATAAACCCTAGGTTACTTTTACCTAACAGACCAATATGCATAGATCTACTCCACAAAGCATAATTTTTTGATCCTGTCAGCTGAATAGAGACCAGAGAAATACCTGGAGCGTCTGTAGGTGTACAAATAGGGGGTTATTGTGATCAATTCCACCATTGTTAGAGCTTGATGAGCCTGTAACACTTAGAATTGTTAGCTTCATTACCAATCACCATTGTCAACTCAAATTGGAGCTAAGAGGATTTATGTTTCTGAAAAAATACTAGAAAAGCTATTATTTGAACGCAATCCTTAGAAAATTAAAATGAGGAATTCAGAACCCTAAGCTCGGTCTTAGCTGTGAAAGTGGAGATTCAGCTCACACTCAAGAAATCAAACCCAACTACTTAGAGATCAACTTCTTAGAGAGTAGAGATCGTCTCCTCAAGCTCCGATACCATGTTAGCAGCCATTAATGGACTGCAAAGAGAATGGAATTTGTAGAGTGATTGCTTAGGGAGCAAGTTAAGAAAGAGAGATAATGGAACTGCTTCTCAGTATCTGAAAAAAGTGCACTTACATGTACACATGAGTAGTATGTATAGCCTCTAACTTCCTAACTAACTAACAGCTTTGACTAACTACTTTGACTAACTAAGTAGTCTAGTTAACTTAACCTCTACACCCTACAACTAGCATAGATCCTAACCAGGCTTCAACAAGTTTAATAAAGGAATTAATTGAGATGAGAATGCGTTGACCCGACTTATGTATCCATGGTAAAGGTTACTTGTACCTAGTAGTGGATCTAGAATCCTAAGAGGATGGGTTTGTCATTGTTAGGAGCCACATTACAACGTTCCAAGAATGGTGGGCGTCTGGGCGAACAGTTTTTGCCAAAAAAATTATTGTGTATCAATCCCTACTCCTCAGTGTAAGTGAACCATTGTTTGATCAAACAAACCATTTAAACTTTTAGAGCATGGTTTCCCGAATATCACATTAGATATATTTTGAAAAATATTTACATAATATACCTAGTTTTATGGAGAGACCACGGAGCAATTTCAAGTGTAGATCCGCCCTGCTTGTACTTATTTTCGTTTACATCAAATCAATATAGATGCATATCATGTGTTAGTATTTTGCATAAGTGCTTATCCTTAATAATTTTAATATATATTCTCTCTTCATTAAAATATTTAACCATAAGTTAATAATATATGGCATTAGTGGTCTTCATGGTCTGGATTGAGTCGATTTTCCTCTAAAAGAAAAACAAACGAAATAAGTCATTTTTCAAATATTTAAACTAAATTAAACCAATCTTTAGTTGGTTTGGTTATTTCAGTTAATTTTTCTAATGGCATATAATGCAATATATAAGTGTAATTAGAGTAGGTTTGTAGGATATTTTTGTAATGAGGAAAATCGATATTTAATTTTTTATTTATTTGATTTTTTTTTAGCTTTTTGGGCACAAAGTTTAGCATTGGGCCATTCACTTGTATAAGTACCTCCACTTTGATAATGAAAAAAGGTGAGAGATTTTCACCCGGAACTTTTCTTCCTTGTTTTGATTTCAATATGGTATTATAGTCATTCAATCCAACACCTTTTGGATTGTGAATTTTTTTAGTGCTGATTCATCTCCGAAGAAATCTGTTATGGCCGATGAGATGAGAGTTGTCGCTGCCTTTACCAGAGTTATCGTTGGCTTTGCCAGAGTTGCCGCAGTCGAAAGGACTGGTCAACATAAACGATATCTCCATATAAAATCACGTCCAATGATAATCCTGGTTTGATAACAACCCATGTTCAGTTAACAGGTGAAAACTATAATGAATGGGCAAGGTCTGTACGAACACCCATACGAGTTAGGAAGAAGTTTGGTTTCATAGACGGAACCCTTAAGAAACCTGAAGAGGGTTTCATGGATTTGGAAGATTAGTGGACCATCAACTCATTATTGGTGTCGTGGATGTAGAATTCAATTGTGCCAGTGCTACAGACAATTATTTCACTGATGGAGGAGGCACAAGATCTGTGGGGGAGTATCTGGAAATGGTTCTCGGCTGGAAATAGACCAAGAATTCAAGAAAGTATGACTACTGTGAATTATTACGTTACGCTGACGTCTCTTTGGGAAGAATTCAAAAACTATGAGCAGTTTCCTACTTGTTCATGTGGGAATCCCATATGCAACCTCATGGTTGATTTGGAAAAGAAGAAAGAAGAAGAAAAGATGTATCTTTTCATTGTGGGATTACATGAGAATATGTATGGGACTGTCTGTTCAAATTTGTTGGCGCATGATCCCTTTCCATCTTTGAAAGGGTCTATAAAAAGAATGAGTAAATGCTCGAGGATATGAGGAACAAAGATAAGGCATGGCCTTTACTGCACAAGAAGCACATTCGTAATTACTGGAGAGGTGTTGAAAGTAAATAGAAAAGAGCGAAGTGTCCAAACTGTGATCATACTGGAGACAACACAAAACTTTGTTAGAAGATCATTGGGTATCCAGAGTGGTGGTAATTTGATTCTCGGGAAGAGAAACATGTTCGAAATGATAACATGACGGGTGTCCATGAAAGAGGTGTGACCAAAAATATTTTGAGAGGCCGTGGTCGAGGCCAACAAATGACAAGACCAGATGGATCGGTGGGAGGGCATGGTCATGGAGGTATAGGCCGTGGTCGAGGCCCACAAACTACAAAACCAAATGGATCAGTGAGAGGGCATTGTCATGGAGGTACACGAGCGAATATGGATCAAGCAGCAAATGAGGAAGTGGAATTCGAGAGCTCTGGGGTCCCTGGATTGAGCAATGAGCAATGGAAGATGTTGATTGAATTTTTGAATCAAGAGAAGTCTGGCACAAGTAACTGATTGAATGGTAAGATAGCTCATTTTGCTTGGATAATTGACACGGGAGACTCAAATCAAATAAATGGAGAATTAAATATTTTAGGAGTTCTATAAGAAATTCCCAGTGTTCAGTGAGTTTGCCCAATGGAAGCAGTCACGTAGCTACTAGAGAAGGATCAATCGAACTCAATAAGGATATCACTCTCCGAGAAGCTCTTTTTGTGCCCAGAATGACATGCAATTTGATTTTCATGTCTCATTTAATTGATCATTTTGATTATAATGCACAATTCACTAATAACTCGTGTGATATGTAGGACAGAACTAGGGAGAAGTTGATTGGTACGATTGAATGAAAAGATGGACTTCACTATTTTCCGGAGCGTACCATGCATAAAGGCTTTGAAAGTGGATATGATGGGCTTATGGCATTAGAGGCTAGGACACTTTATTGGTTCAAATAATAAAATCTGTTCTAGTTCAATAAGTTAGGAATAGTAATAGCAGTTTAAAAGATAAACCCTATGATGTATACTATCGGGAAATACAATCAATGAATGTATTCTATTCAATTGATAATAAAACCTCCAAAAGTTTTGAGTTGATACATTGTTATTTATGGCCCTTACAAAACTGAATCTTCCTGCAGTGCTTTGTATTTTTTGACAATTATTGATGATTGTTCTCGGAATATGTGGGTGTTTCTATTAATTAATAAGAAAGAAGAAAGTGAAACAATGAATATTTTCTTTGTTATGGTGGAACTGCAATTTAATAAACAAGTCAAGATTGGCAAAAGTGATAATGGAACAGAGTTTACAAGTATGAAAAATTACTTTCTTGAAAAAGTAATTATTTTCAAATATCTTATATCGGAAAACTACAACAAAATGGTAGAGTTGAAAGAAAACATCAACACATCTTACATATAGTTCGCGCACTTAGGTTTCAAGCCCAGTTTTTGATTGAACTTTGGAGAGAGTGTGTCTGACAACATGTTACTTCATTAACCATACACCATCTTAAATATTGCATGAGAAGACACTGTAATATGTATTGTTTGGCATGACACTAAGCTACAATTATTTGAGAGTGTTTGGATGTTTGTGCTTACAAGCTAGGACGAATGGGAGTAAGTTTGCAAGCAGAAGTTATTGGTATGTTTTTTGTTGGGTATCTATATGGAAATTATTGACACCTAATTTTGTCCCGAAAATTTTAACTGATGTCTAAATTATTTTAAAAAATTAATTTTAAAATTTTAAAGTGAATCAGTGAAATTTTGAAAAAAAAGGGCTAAATTTGTAATGCATAGCCTCCATTCTGTCCCACCCTTGCAAACCCCACTTATATCACTAAAAATACCTAAATCCCCAACCCTTCAAACCCGATAACCCATTTACTTTCTGAACCTATTTTTCCTCAAAAATTCCATCGACCCCACACGAATCCAGCCAAAAATCGTACCATGAACGAATGAAATTCCTCAAACGTTGTCCTTTTGGTACAATCCTTATCCTTTCATAGCTATTAGGGCTATTTTAGTCAAAATTGGAATAATTTTTAGAACCCTAATTTCGGCTATAAAAGAGAACCTTAATTCTATTTTTTAGGGGCAGTAACGGGAGGAGGGGGGGGGGGGGGGGGGGGGCTGGGGACATCAGAGATTTTAGAAAAACCTCTTAGACAATTTATGAAGTTTGAGGTAGATCCTTTAAGTTATTAAGCACATAATATTAGCTCAACATTCGGCATACAGTTTTAGCTCGCATTCGCTTCTTTTACTTCGTTCTTGTTCGAGTGTAAGGACCTCGGATCGTTGCACCGCTTTTCGCTGCTCGCACAGAGGTAAAAACTTCGGCTTTATTCAGTTTTGTTCTAGCAGTATGTGATCAGTTTTGTATAGTTAAATCTGAATGTTTTTGTATTCATGCTTAAAATTTAACTATGTCTGATTCATCTCATATGATAGTAGTTTAAATGCTAGTGTACAAATAATGCTTGGCGTCCTTAGTTTCAAAATTATTAGGCATGTTTCTTTATTTAGGAAAATCATTACTTCTGGTACCATGTTTTAGAACCTCTGTTTTAGTCAGTATAAAGAGACAACTTTTAAAACATACCGACTGGATTTTAGCTTGTTAGCTTAAATAGTTTCTTTGGTAAACGACCCAAATACATCATTCTTCGTTCCTTTGATAGGATAGTTGACAAGCTTCATTTTATGGATTGAATTAGTTTGGTTATTTCTTTTTGTCTCCAGATATTGTTAATTATTTAGGAATTAGCGAATAGCAGGTTACATCGTTAAGCTTAAGATTGTTAATGTTAATCTATTCTAAGTCTTTGATCCACGAGCGTGTGTTTGAATGCTAAGTTATGTTTCCCTACTTCTTCAAGACTCAAAATAGTTCATGTGTTGTCCCTGATCAGCTTGAATTCAATAGTCCTGACCTCTTCATAGGATTAGAGTTAAATATTATAATCTCTTCTATTTAATTTCTTGTTTATTGTTAATGACTATGAGAGAGTTTGTAATGGCCTTGTATGTGATAAAGTTTCCTCTTTTAAATCTGGAATGGTATTCAGTTTTCTCTCCTACATTTATGCTTCAGGCAGCTCAGTTTAAGTTCTAAGCCATGCTGGCTTTTAAATGTAAAAGGGTGTGTAAAGTTGATTGATCTAGATTTTGGTTTTTTCTTTTCTTTCCAGTTTCCCCTTTTGTCTTTTGTTTAATGTATAGTCCGTTAGAAGAAGTAATGAAAGAGTGTGTGTTGTCTGGCTTGTTTTGAAGATTTGAAGGGTGTTGTTTCCCTTGGTTCTGGAGCAGTTAATGGTGTAAACTGTGTAAGAGGGTTGTGAGGTGATCAAGAGTAGGCAGGATGCTTGGGCTGTTAAGGTTTTGTTGTAGCAGGCCAGTAGCAGCAATCTTTCTGTGTCTGTTTGTTTGCTAGTTGTCTAGGGGGTGGTCAAAGTGAGGGAGTATGCAGGGTGTTAGTTTGTTCCAGTTTGTTTTTTTTATTCTGGAAAGTATGACTGGGCAGTTGAGAGAGGGTCTGCTAGTTCCCTTTTTGGTTCTGTTTTGCTAGTTGAATTTGAGAGGGTGTATATGTGTGGCTAGCAGTGGTTAGCAGGTAGTTTAGGAGTCTGTTTCAGGTCCTGTAATGGTGTTTTGGAGGCTGGGATGCACTAGAGGGTGCTGTAGGTTTTGGAGGAGGTCTGGTTCTTTTTAAAAGAGAGTGCAAAGAAGTTTGGGTTGAGCTTGTTTCTAGTTGTAGGAGTTAGTTCGGTGGTGAGTATGAATGTTTCGAGTTCATTTCCTATCTTAGTTGTCTGAGACGAGCTCGATAAAATTCATTTATCTTAGTAGTAACATTCTAATTGTCCTTCCAAATTAAAGTCGTTATCTTTATATCTTTAACAGGTTGCATCGTAATAATCTTGAATCGGAAAAGTAGTAATCTGCGTGTAGGAATAATTCTTCCCATGCTTTCTCACTCTGCTCCTATTGAAAACTTAAATTTTCTCTCTTTTGGCATGAGTAATCGCTGAAGTTATAGCTTTTGGTTTCAATCTTATCTAGTGAAACATTGTAGTGCCCCTGTTGCTTCATTTAATTGGTAAAAAGTTGTTCTTGATTTAAGGATTATGTCTTTTGTTCAAGTTTTAGTCATAATTTTAGATACAAAAACCTAATCGTCATTTGTTAAACTACCAGTCAGGACTTGGTTTAGTTTATGTCGAAGTTTTGAAATTCTTTATCTTAAATTTATAGCTATGCAGATGCTTCAGTAATATTGGTTGACTTGGTAATTCACTTAAATTATTAATGATATCTTATCTTAATAACATGTCAAGCTTATGATTACTTCAAGAATCTCTAAAACTTGCTAAGCTTCTCTGTAGCTTTGTTTCTTAGACTAAACGTGCAGGACTTCGCCTCTGTGAACCAAATTTGGTAGTTTAATCACTTATTTGTTGATTGATTGCATTTTACTTCTAGATATTGACTTTTTTTACTATTGATGCTAATCCTTTTCTTCTCTGTTTCTTTCTTATCACATGAAATTGTTGGAGCTGCAATCGAGTTTTAAAGTGAGACTCAATGCTTGCAAGCCCAGTTCGTTGGATAAAGTCTGCATTTAATGTCCAAATCATATGGAACACCTTTTCAATTCGTGAACAAGCTGATAGGATTTGTCATCCAGCCTATTTTTGCAAGCGTCTTTAGCATATAGCCACTCCGGGTTCTACCTTTTGAACTCATGATTCTATTTATTTTAGTAGTTAGATAGTTAATAGAATTTGTAATTGCACAATTCATTTGTAGAATAATTAGTCAATGATTATTTGATTCAACGATTATTTGAGTTATTGCTTTACTTTATGTTCATTGCATTTAATGTTGGAGTTGCTTATTTTAATTTAAATTGGGCCATTTTAGCTGACACGTCCCGAAATCCGGTTAGGCTGTGCGGGCACCCGACATCCTCCCCTAGACCCGTCGAGCGAACCCTTACCAATTAAATTAGAAAAATAAATATAATAATTCATAAATAAGGACAAGACTTAAAAAAAAAAACATAGAGATACCGATACATCGAAGCTGTACAAAAAAAATTACAGCTGACTACCCAATATACTAGGTTTAGGGCTATCCAAACTAGACATCTAAGAGTACAAAAGAAGACAGATACCTCCTGAAGGGAGCAGAATGCAACTGAAATAATAACCAATAAACTGGTGGCCATCCAGAATAAAAGCTGGCTCACTGATGTTTGGCATTTTATGCCAATATTTCCTTAATATTTCCTCACGTTTTAGTACCTTATTAGCTCGTTTTATAGCTTGTGACTGTGGTTTTACACTGATTTTATGCCGTGTGTATGTAGGTTGTTACGCAATGGATTTGGAGCTTTTAAGAGCATGATTGAGCAAGAAAAGATTGGATTTTGATTGAAGATTGGATCGAGCACACGAAGGCACGACACGAGCGAGCAAAAGAGCGAACGAAACAGGAAATTTGGCTGGCGCCATAGGGGGTGCGCCGAGCCAGCCACCGCGCCCAGCCTCTGGCGCGTTTGGCTGCGCGGCGCGGGCTTGTAGCGGCCAACTTTTGACGTCTTCTGTCCAACCTCACGCGATCGTGGGCGCGGGGCGCCCGTTATAGCGCCCCTGGTGCGCGATTTTATGTCCTATTTCGTCTAGGCTTGGGTCTAACTTATTACTAGGTGTTTGTAAACTCTATAAATACTCTTTTACTTAGTTTTTGATAGGAGTTCAGACTTTGGAGCAAATTTGAGAGCTCATAACATCAAGAACAAGGGTTTTTCTTCCTACCATTAATTTATTACATCATTATTTCATCATTACATCAATTCCTTGTGTTGTTATTATGAATATGCGTAGCTAAATCTATCGTTCTAGGGTTAGAGTATTACATGAAGGTTGATGTTTGAAGATTGATTCCCATTAATTGAATCCCATAACGGGTTGCTTATTCTTTCTTGATTTCACTTGTGTAATTGTCAGGGCCCGATTATTACGCATTATCTATGGTTTTTAGATTGAACTCGAAAGAGGGAATTTAATTACGTAATAAGAAAGAGTAGGACTAGTTTGTGAACCCGGGCATCGGGGAACCAATTTGTGAGTAGGATAGACATATACTTGCTCGCCTAGTTTAACTAATTACAGAAATCGTTAATGCGTGCACGTGATTCAACCCATAGACATATAGGGATTGAAGTAGCCTGCATAGACCGTGAAGAACTGAAAGGTTTTCACGGGTACATTTAATCTGTTAGTTAGTAACCCGGGATTTAAGAAGTGAAATCAATTGGAAAACTCAACTGGATTGTTCGTAACTCTGACCCGGGATCGTCTCCTTATTACTGATAACAACCAAGTCTTGCTCCATTGTTTGAATTCACTTTTACCATTTAATTACTGTTCTTTAGTTAACAAAATTCTCACTATTGGAAAAAGATCCCTGAATAGTTTATATAAATTGTTTGCTAGAATTCAGTCTGAATAGTCCTCGTGGGAACGATACTCTACTTATCACTTTATTACTTGTCGACCACGTATACTTGCGTGTGCGTTTGGGAGCAACAAGTTTTTGGCGCCGTTGCCGGGGACTAATTATTGACTGATTTCTTTTTGAACAGTTTATTACTCACTATTCAGGTTTAATTTTTGTTTTGAGTTTTGTGCTGTTTCAGGTATTAGGTCCTGCTTGATCTTTACCTACAGGAATGGCAGAAGACCAAGCTTTAGCTGTGCGAGATGTTGCTCTCCCCAGCCTGGAGGGAGTAGCATCGAGAATAGTTAAGCCCGCTATCACCGGGGGATTTGAGATTAAGTCCGGCATGATTCAGTTGCTGCATGTGACTGGACAATATGGTGGATTACTCCATGAGGATCCGCAGCAACACATTCAGAATTTTCTGGAGATCAGTGATACTTATACACCAGCAGGTGTTCCTACTGATTATGTTCGCTTGACGTTGTTCCCGTTTTCACTGATTGGGGCAGCAAGGAAGTGGTTAAAGGCTGAAAAGTCTGGGTCTATCACTACTTGGGAGGATTTGGCTAAGAAGTTCTTGGCTAAATTTTATCCGTCTGCCAAGACAGCCCGGCTGAGGAGCGAAATTATGTCCTTCAGACAGTTAGAAGGAGAATCCTTGTATTCAGCCTGGGAGCGATTCAAAGCTTTATTACGAGATTGTCCACACCACAACCAATCCAATGAGGTTGTTGCACACACTTTTGTTGAGGGGCAGAACCAACATACTAAGATCGTGGTTGATGCTGCTTCTGGGGGCCATGTACTGGCCCTAAATTTTGATCAAATTTATGATTTGCTAGATAAGTTTTCGCAGAGCAATCCTGATTGGCAGGGAGATGGTAGAGCTATTACGCAGAAACCTGCAGGGGTACTTCAGTTAGATGCAGTTTCAGAGCTAAGGGCGAGGATGGATGCTATTTCCAATCAAATTAGCAAGTTAGCTCTGCAAAGGGCTCAGCAACCAGTGGCTCCAGTGCAACAACTCCAGAGCTTTTGTGAGGTTTGTGGTCAAGACCATGCTACAGAGGTTTGCTCTTCTAATCCAGAGTCAGTTTATTACGTGGGTAATCAAAACAGGCTGCAGGGTCAAAACCAGTTTGGTAATGGGTATTATCAAAGCAATACGAGAGCCCCGAATAATTACCAACCACTTCCACCTCCACCACAGCAGGTTAGCAGTTCAGTTGAAGATATGCTAAAGCAGATAATGGCAGGCCAGCAGAGAATGATAGCTGACACTGCAGCCCATGCACAATCCATACAAGATCTTGCCAATGCTCACAAGAACCTAGAGCACCAGTTGGGGCAGTTGGTGGGAGAAATAAGCACTATGAAAAAAGAGCCTGAACAATGTCTTGCAGTGACTTTAATAGAAGGTGGAGAGCTGATGGCCAAGTCCGAGGAGAGCTGAAATAGAAAAAGTTGAAAAAGTGGAGAAGGTGAAGAAGAAAGAAGAGAGAAAGGAGGCACTTCTGCCACATCCACCATTCCCACAGAGACTTATACCATCGAAGGATCTGGCCCAGTATCAAAAATTTGTGAGTATGTTGAAAGAACTTCAAGTTAATATTCCCTTGACTGATGTGTTTGAATTGATGCCATCCTTCGTGAAGTTTTTAAAAGAGATTTTAGTCAAGAAGAAGAAGCCTCAAGAGATAGACACAGTTGAGTTAGTTGAGGAGTGTAGCACAATCTTGAGCAAGCTACCTCCAAAACTTCAAGATCCTGGGAGGTTTACTATTCCTTGTACCATTGGAGGGCATAATATCACTGGTGCCTTGTGTGATTTGGGTGCGAGCATAAATCTCATGCCTCTGTCTGTTTGCAAAAGGTTAGGGCTAGGAGCAATCAAGCCCTCTTCAGTTACTCTTAAGATGGCGGATGGATCACTCACTCACCCTGATGGTAAGTTGGAGGATGTGTTGCTAAAAGTTGGTAAGTTTACATTCTCTGCTGATTTTGTAGTCCTAGATTATGAAGAGGACCGAGAAGCTCCAATCATTTTGGGGAGACGATTCTTAGTCACCTCGAAGGCAATTATTGACATGGAGCAGGGTGAGATGACTGTTAGAGCGCATGGAGAAAAGGTTTCTTTCAAGGTTTATAATGGGAAGGAGCACATAGCTAAGGTGGAAGAGTGCTCTATGATTGAATGTGCCAAACAAGAAGATGGAAGTAAACCACATGTGAAGTTGAAGATGGGTTCTCTAAAAGAAGGGAAGAAAGTAAAATTTCGGCGTAAAAAGAGATGACATAAATGTTGGAAGTGAGCTAAAAGTGTCGTCGTGCCACGACGTTAACTAAGGCGCTTCTCGGGAGGCAACCCGAGTTTGTACTTGTATTATTTTATTTATAGTGTCACGTAGTTGTTGTTTTTCCTTGGATTGCAGGTTCATGTAATGTCGAGGCTAAGTGTGGGGTGTCCTCACCCTTGCCTAATGTTGATGACCTGATGGGGGAAGTCTGAGTACCTCATACTATATGGAAGCTTGGAGGATGCTAGCACCAAGGACTAGAATCTTCAGGGAAGTTTTCTTTATCTTGCACTTTCCTATTTTTAGCACTGAGGACAGTGCTTAGTTTAAGTGTGGGGTGGGGAACTACCCTTTATTTATTTATTTTTGAGGTTAGGGATGCACGTACCGTTAGGATTTTTCTTTTGTCACTTCACGTTATTTTGATTTGTTTCTTGCTTTAATAAATGAAAAAAAAAATTAGAAAACCAATGAAAAATTCCAAAAAGATTTTCCTTTTAGTTTAATTTTATTAGTGGTACATGTCATCCACCCCCGTGGTTTTTCTTATGACCACGGTTCTTTTCCACGGGGAGGCCTTTGAACCGGGTAGTTTTTATTTTTTAGGATTAGGATAGTTAGTTGTAGGTGACCCTAGACGAAAGACTAGGTGGAATGCTAGGTGCCTTTGATTTGTTTGATACCGGTGGACTTGGATTGATTGCATGTACTATTTGTGGTGTCCTTGGGTTTTAATTGTGATGCATGCCTAGGAAAAAATGGAACGACCCCCTTGAGATGCTTGAGTCCGCTTGCTTGACTTTATTGCTATCCTTTGTGCATTAGTGCTTAAATTTCCACAAGTTGCACTCTAGAAGCTTAGTTGAGAGTTGTTGATGGAACCTTTTTGTCTGGACCATGTGCAATGTGTGTTGTGAGGCATGTTCTTATTTACTCCATGTTGCATATTAATGTCTAGAACTTGCCCCATGTGTGTGCAAAGTGAAATCCTAGGTTTGCTCTAGTTGGGAAATGATACAAGGCCTTCTTTTTGTTAGCCTACCCTTACATATATACCTTGGAAAAAATTGTTGTTGTGATTTCTTTGATCCTTTCTATTGGTACCCACACCCCGAGCCTACCCATTTGTTTTTAGTTGACTCTTTTGGCCCTTTACTCCTTAAGCACTTTAGTTGATATTGTGATATTGTTTTGGAGTTGTGGTTGGAATTGGGAGGTTTTTGAGTGGAGCTAATGAAGGGGAATAATTGAAAATTTGTGAAGTAGTGAAAGGCATTGGCAAGGTTGGATGAAATTGAAATAAGAAAAAAAAAATAGCAAAGTTGAAAAGAAAAGAGAAAAATTTGTGGAAAAAAGAAATAAAAAGAGAAAAAGAATATCCATTCCTTGCTAGTGTGTGCTTAAAGAAAATATTGCTACTTGTTGAGAATGTGTGTGTGTGGAAGTATTGATTGGGTGGCTTGATGAGATTGGTGCTTAAATTAATTGTAATGTATTAAAGTGCTTAGGGAGGTAGTCACTATTACCCATATGTATCCTACCCGCCCCTTAGCCTACATTACGACCTTTTTAAAGTCCTAGTTAATCCCGATTGGAGTGAGCTTACATTAGTGGAGTCCTACACTACGGGCAAGCCTATGGTACATTGTGTGTGACATGTGAGCCTTTCATGAGAGTGAGTGAATTCGTTTGCTATTGTCCCCATTCTATTCTTAATATTCATGGTTGTGTGTGATACTTGGGGGACACTCTCTTGCTTCATTTTGGTGAGGGCACATGGTTTGCATGAAATAGGTGAAGTTAGTGGCTTCTTGGTTGAGTAGATAGGTGTGATTTTGTGGGAGCATGGTTGCATTAAGTTGAGATTGTGCATTTGAGCTATTTTGGGGTGGTTGTTCTTATATTTTTTTAGTTTGGTAAATTGTTGGCATGTTTGTGGATCCATAGTAGTCATGGGTGCATTTGTTCAATGATCGGTATCAACCATGGTCATAGGCAGACCTGTTTTACCTAGGTTGGAAGTTAATTGTGATTGCTTGAGGACGAGCAAAGGTTCAAGTGTGGGGTGGTGATATTTGGCATTTTATGCCAATATTTCCTTAATATTTCCTCACGTTTTAGTACCTTATTCGCTCGTTTTATAGCTTGTGACTGTGGTTTTACACTGATTTTATGCCGTGTGTATGTAGGTTGTTACGCAATGGATTTGGAGCTTTTAAGAGCATGATTGAGCAAGAAAAGATTGGATTTTGATTGAAGATTGGATCGAGCACACGAAGGCACGACACGAGCGAGCAAAAGAGCGAACGAAACAGGAAATTTGGCTGGCGCCATAGGGGGTGCGCCGCGCCAGCCACCGCGTCCAGCCTCTGGCGCGTTTGGCTGCGCGGTGCGGGCTTGTAGCGGCCAACTTTTGACGTCTTCTGTCCAACCTCACGCGATCGTGGGCGCGGGGCGCCCGTTATAGCGCCCCTGGTGCGCGATTTTATGTCCTATTTCGTCTAGGCTTGGGTCTAACTTATTACTAGGTGTTTGTAAACTCTATAAATACTCTTTTACTTAGTTTTTTATAGGAGTTCAGACTTTGGAGCAAATTTGAGAGCTCATAACATCAAGAACAAGGGTTTTTCTTCCTACCATTAATTTATTACATCATTATTTCATCATTACATCAATTCCTTGTGTTGTTATTATGAGTATGCGTAGCTAAATCTATCGTTCTAGGGTTAGAGTATTACATGAAGGTTGATGTTTGAAGATTGATTTCCATTAATTGAATCCCATAACGGGTTGCTTATTCTTTCTTGATTTCACTTGTGTAATTGTCAGGGCCCGATTATTACGCATTATCTATGGTTTTTAGATTGAACTCGAAAGAGGGAATTTAATTACGTAATAAGAAAGAGTAGGACTAGTTTGTGAACTCGGGCATCGGGGAACCAATTTGTGAGTAGGATAGACATATACTTGCTCGCCTCGTTTAACTAATTACAGAATTCGTTAATGCGTGCACGTGATTCAACCCATAGACATATAGGGATTGGAGTAGCCTGCATAGACCGTGAAGAACTGAAAGGTTTTCACGGGTACATTTAATCTGTTAGTTAGTAACCCGGGATTTAAGAAGTGAAATCAATTGGAAAACTCAACTGGATTGTTCGTAACTCTGACCCTGGATCGTCTCCTTATTACTGATAACAACCAAGTCTTGCTCCATTGTTTGAATTCACTTTTACCATTTAATTACTGTTCTTTAGTTAACAAAATCCTCACTATTGGAAAAAGATCCCTGAATAGTTTATATAAATTGTTTGCTAGAACTCAGTCTGCATAGTCCTCGTGGGAACGATACTCATCTTATCACTTTATTACTTGTCGACCACGTATACTTGCGTGTGCGTTTGGGAGCAACACTCACTCTGACAGCTGAAGTCGTCTTGAGCGAACCTGCCAAAACGAAATAGATAGACAAGAAACAAACAACAAACAAGGGTGAGTCAAAAGGACTCAATAAGTGGGGCAGACTAGCCACCTCAAAGAATAGGATAGCTAGCCAGGGAGAAGAAACAGATAAACCAAATTCTTTTTATTTAAATTATAAAAAGGAAGAGACAGATAACAACCGGAAACACGTAAGAAACTTCTAAACTCAACCAAGGGTGCGTGCCAGAAACATATCACCAAATAAGCAATGAACATATACGCAGAACAGTAGTCATGTACCGCAAGACTACACAATGGTATGAATTGAGATGAAAAGAAATGAAGTGAGATGAAATGAAATATGATGCAAAGGGTCACATGTGCCCGTAATCCCATCCCGATGCGGAATACTCCTGCATTCGAGGGGAATCCAAGCTGACAACCAACTGGAGCGGAATACTCCTGCACCCGATATAATATAAACCAGAGGCGGAATACTCCTGCACTCTCTTGGGGAGGAATACTCATGCACCCGATATAATGTAAAGCTTAGGCGGAATACTCCTGCACTCTCTTGGGGCATAATCCTCCTACCCTTAATATGATACAATGGAGCGGAATACTCCTGCTCCTGGGGCGGAATACTCCTGCACCCAATATGATATGCAATGTAATGCATATGAATGACATATAATGCATATGAATGCAATGTGATGCAATAATAACCCTTCACCGGCGCAGGACTCTCATCGACACCTGGGAAGTAGATGCCAACTCACAGCCAGAGTACAATGCTCAGTTCCTCAATGCAATACCAACAACATTACATAACATATAATACACAATGTAAATCCAAAGCAAAGGCGTAAGGAGTACGTCTATCGGCTGCTACACACGTAAGGAACACGTGGTAGAAAATCCACGAGGCCAGGTGCCTCCAAAGAAATGGATATAAACACTTACCGTATTCCAAAGCTAGCCCTGCTGCTCAACAACTGCTTTTTTTCCTTTGGTTTCATTGCCAAATGATCCCACTCTATTCAATAAGCAGAAAAATATATCAAATTAGGCTAAAGGCTTCATTCCTCAAATCTTAGGGCAATCCGGTTAGGAACCTGATACCCTATTCGCATACACAATACGCAGGCCAGGCCTATGTACAGGGTTTAAGGTCACATAACCAAACCCTAAATAAATTACATTTATAAGTTGCCCATAACTCACTGAGTATGAATATATAATCAATTTCATTATCAGGATCCATTTGACCCTTTTAACCATTAATTGAACTTATTAAAACGATGTCTAATATCCCAATTTTCACCGTTAAAATATATTCAAACATACGTAATAAAATCAAATAATGAATTAACATCATTACCTTGATGTTTCGGGGTAAAAATCCTATCTTTTCTCCGGCTCTTTTCTTATTGTCTGGCATTTTTTCCCGTTGCTGCCTTCTCTCTTTTGATGATGTTTCTATCTAATTTTTGCGTTTCAGCTTCAACGTGAAGCTACTGCCTAAGGGATATATACTCCCTTCCCACCGACTCCACTTTAACTTCTTTTGTCTTTTTCCTTTTTTTTTTTCTTTTCACGACGAAAATTAAAACGGAACACTACGATATTCAAAATAAGGCGGATCTCAAATCGGAATATATGTAACATACTCAAGAAGGCGGATCTCAAATCGGACTCTCGAAACTCAAGATGCAAATTTAAATGAAAAAAAGTCAAGTTATTTAACTTTCGGCATTTTAGCGGAAACTCATCGAAATTCACTTTCGAAAGTTCACAAAAGTCACAAAAAATCATACGAACCTAACGAAGCTTTCGAATTTCGAATCAGAGTTCATTCGCGAAAATCGAGCTCTAAAATCTCTTTTTAATATTTATCGACAATAAAACTTGAAACCTTCTTCCGATGCCTACGAAATGAGGTCTGATTTAGCTCAAATTTTACAGATAAGTCCCAATGGATATTACGAATATTTTAAAATTATCGGCACGCCAATCAGAGTCCTAACTCCCGAAATGACTAACCGAGGTCGTTTCATTCTCCTCCAGTTAAACTCTCGTTCGTCCTCGAACGAGCCTAAGTCTAAAGCAAGATTCATGTTGATAACCAAAGAACTTGCACGACCTTCATAAACTATCCCACAAAATTTTCCTCATGATTACAGAATCAGAATTATAACACGAACACCGAACTCTTGGAATAAAACATATCTGGATAATATGATAATACCATTGCCCGGATTATTCTGACTAAGATGATCCTTCCTCGATCACGAGGGGAGAGTTCTACATTTTCGAAGCAAAGATACACGGAACTTTGAATGGGTTAATATGATTCAGCCGATAATCACCTCTTCGATATACCTTTCCATATAGAACAGGTTGATGGAACTAAGAATTAGCTCATGCTTGATGCAATAGGGGGAGCTTTTGAAGTACCTTGTCACTACACACTATAGAAGATTTGATGCAACGAACGCACTATGCAACATCTCAGTTGATGTTAGTGTTGTTCCGCAAGCTCCTTGTGGGAATGTAGTTACTCATATCCTAATGTATGTCAAAGGTTCATCTGAACAGGGTCTATCGTATAAGGATAAGGATCATGCAACTACTACTGGATAGTATGATGTAGACCAAGAACGATCTTCAGACTGAACATCTACCTCAGGGTATTGTCTTTGAATTGGAATTATTATGACTTGAAAAGTAAATATAAAAGAGACATGTAGTTGGACCATGAGCAAGGCAGAATACTAGCACAAAGTTGATTACATGTGCACTTATAACGCTAAAGTAACTTCTCAAAGAGTTGAGGTGTGAAGGAGATATACACACCAATGATAGATTGTCGACAAGCTGCACTAGACCTTTAACTCTGAATTTTTATGAAATAAAATAGCATCAATATAAGGATCCAGTTCTAGTTAAATAAAGACAAATAGCCAAAAGAAAATCGGAGTCACCATACAGGATTACTACTGACGGTGTTCTCATGTATAAAGATAGACTTTGTGTTCCTGATGTTGCAGATTTAGTTTATGATAAAGGCACATTATTCCAAATACACTGTTCATCCAGGTTCGATTAAGATGTACCATGATCTTAAGCAGAGTTATTGGTGGGACAGAATGATGTGTGACATAGTAGAATTCGTGGCTCAATATTCTAATTGCCAGCAAGTTAAAGTCGTGTCATCTTTCCAGACTTTATGCTTTCAGCAGATAGGTACGTATATATGATCAGGTTGCCAACTTATCTCTATCATTAATAGATTATTAGTGGGTTTAGCAGTGATCGACACTCATTGTAGGTTTCTGTCGTGCCCTAGGTTGGGTCGTGAGAAAAGTGGTATCAACACCTCAGAGATTTAGTATTACCATTCAGTATTTGGAGGAAGACTCCTCCACTTAAAGCACACACTCATGCAGCTATTTGAATAGGAATAACCATCCTCGCACAGTCTGCTGGACTAAAGAAGATTTAGCTAAAAGCTGAACGTAGGCAGACCTAAGCTACCAACTACCCTTTCGAGTTGCCAACCAGCTGCAATTCTCGAGTTCACAACTCCATACCTTTGTCGTAAACACCACCGCCTGATGGATGGTACTTCTATATAAAAATTTCGGCAGAGTTTCCCTTGAAACTGGATGATCCGCAATAACAGAACCAGCATTATACTATACATGGGAATGGATACCCGGATAAACTAATAACATAAACATGTTAAACGGATAACAAGATGAGGCAACTGGATGACATAACAAATCCGCAGATAGAATGTCTGGACATCACCACTGTCCTGATTTTCAACCTAATTTTCAGAGTATAGATCAAACTTATAGACTTCATAGTCTTCATAAAAGTTTTAGATATATGTCTTAGGGTTTCAGGGAATCTTGAAGCATCTTAATATCAATTTTGTACAAGGAGTTATGCGCAAACTACTAACAACTGTCTGAAGATAAAAACAATTTTTCAGATTTTGAAACATTTTGTTTTACTATTTTGGACATCTTTTACCGTGGTTCTTAGCAGTGCTATCTTTTGGAAGATGTAAGCGTTTGTGTCCAAAACAATAATATGCTTACCCGGTTACCTTGACATGCACTCTGGCTCAACACAGAGAACATCACAATAGGTTACTGATTGCCTAAGCTCACCAGTGTCGAAAGAAGAAGAGATGGCAATAAACTGAGGATAGAAATAATTAGATCTTTATGAAGCTCATCGTCTTATTTATTTGGATATCAGAGCTAGACTACTTACGAGTCAAGCTAGCCAAAGAATCGCAATTGAAGAAATAGATATTAAATTAGCTCTATGGAACAACATCCATGTCAATTTAACCTCCCAATAAGAAGGAAACTCTGACAATTTACCAGAAACCCTGTTATAACCCAGATAAGCTCATAGGATAACATGACTTTACTAGCATTTTGAACCAAGATGAGATACGTAGATCGAATATTACTTACTAATCAATTTGCACCGGAAGAAACGATAACACTTTCGGATAGTGACGAATTAGGATCCCATCATCCTACCAACATTGAATTTCGAGGTAAGAGGTAAACTGAATTGACATAATAACAAAAGGTGGCGTAACAAGATGCCAAGCAGAAAAATACCGATACTCACTCACAAATCTCTCACATTTAAACCAGATAAACTAGTAGGGTCATCATAAATGCCAGGAATAAATCATATCAGAAGCTCACCCCTCTATCGCAACCTGTTCTTAATAGAAACGACATCCAAGGAAACCATCGAAACATGATAAGACACACAATTTTCAGATCGATCGAAAGAATCAAATCTTACTCACATTTAAGAGAAGAAGAAATACTCGGGTCTACTACATCGGATGCCTCAGCATCCTGCCAGACTGGCAGTTCGTAAAATGGCCTCTGCGGCTGAGCTAAGCCGCTACACTGATAATTACCTTCTGAAGAAAAACTGTCACCACGCTCTCAAACTTTACTGGATCGTGGCATTTCTCTGGTTGATTGAGATCTAAATAAAATCCCCTATGACTGTGCAGGTGCCTGACGAGAGAAAGGATGACTGCCTACTCGCTGGAGTAACGGAAAACTCTTTAAAGGATAGCCAGACTCACGACAATGATACCACATTTTCGCTGAGAAATGGAAGCTGGAAAGATTGTTAATAGCTGTAAAGAGAAGACTAAATCTGATCTTGATGAGCTACTGGCGTAATCTAAGAATCAAGTGACACAAGCTAAGATAACCTGGAAGGTGACCTCCCAAAATAATCAGAACTTTTACCTCCAAATGAGGTACCATGATTACCCACCAGGGCCGTGGGATCTCTTACTTTCCCGCTCTAACTTATGGTATGCCTCGAACCTTCGGGCAATATTAACAACAACATCAAATAAAATCCAGACCTCAATTTCTCGAGCCATCTGGGATTTCAAGGAAAAATAAAGGTCATCAATAAATCTTTGAATCTCTCGAAAGGCTCATGGACTAGTTCTAATGCATATTCAGCCATTTTATAGAATTCAATCTCATATCCTGAAACACCAACAGGCTATCCGACAGATTACCTGTCCAATCCACTCAAACTGGCAACACTTTTCATCTCACTCGCTACTCGAAAGGAACTTTTCCATGAATCTAGAAGGAAAATCGAACCAAGTTAGCTAATAAGAGAGCGGTCCACCAATTCAAGGCTGGACCCCTGAAACTGGAAAGAAGGATATTCAACACCATACCGCTCGATACAATCAAGAGCCTGAAGAATACGCTGACATCATTTTATTTTAAAAAAACATACAAGCTTTATCTGATGCATTGCTTAAGAATATCGGAAAGTTCAACCGCGTAAATTAATGCAACCTCTTTAGGCACTCGGACCGAACTGATACCTCGGCTGGCTAACCAGCACGAACAATTAGAGGTACAACACATACTACCTCCGGAATATAATTTACTGCGACAATATTAAGAACCGGAAAAGGAGCTCCCTGAGATCAAACGTCTGCACATGCGGCAACCTGATAGGCTGCCCAGCGAATAATATGTCTTTACGGTATCTACATAACCAAGATTCTCGTAAAGCATCGTAGAGAGCCAAGGGAACCACAAGGCCCTGCTTCCTTGCCCATTGCGAGCTCGTACAGCTGGGGCCTCCATAACTAGCTCGTCAGCACGATAAAAAAAACTCTCGGGGCTTCGTCAGTGCTAGCCCCACGCTAGACTGCTTCGTCTTGAACTCATACCATTTGCTGATTTGTCGCACGAGGGTTCACAATTACCACGAAGAAATTAACGAAAATACTTTTGAATCCTAAACCGACGCACGATCAGAAATAAAGGAAGTGTAACTTCCTAAATGCCATCATAGCCTCTCGTAGAGAAGTACAGACGTCTACGTACCCATCAGCGAGACTCTACTAGACACTGTCTTAGTCTGGATAGACTCTAAACTGGGCTCTGATACCAACTGACACGTCCCGAAATCCGGTTAGACCGTGCGGGCACCCGACATCCTCTCCTAGACCCGTCAGGCGAACCCTTACCAATTAAATTAAAAATATAAATAAAATAATTCATAAATAAGGACAAGACTTAAAAAAACATAGAGATACTGATACCTCTAAGCTGTACAAACAAAATTACAGCTGACTACCCAATATACTAGGTTTAGGGCTATCCAGACTAGACATCTAAGAGTACAAAAGAAGACAGATACCTCCTGAAGGGAGCAAAATGCAACTGAAATAATAACCAATAAACTGGTGGCCATCCGGAATAAAAGCTGGCTCACCCTGACAGCTGAAGTCGTCTTCGCTCCTTCACAACGTGGCGAACTCAATCCTGGAGCGAACCTGCCGAAACGAAATAGATAGACAAGAAACCAACAACAAACAAGGGTGAGTCAAAAGGACTCAATAAGTGGGGCAGACTAGCCACCTCAAAGAATAGGATAGCTAGCCAGGGAGAAGAAACATATAAACCAAATTCTTTTTATTTAAATTATAAAAAGGCAGAGCCATATAACAACCGGAAACACGTAAGAAACTTCTAAACTAAACCAAGGGTGCGTGCCAGAACATATCAACAAATAAGCAATGCACATATATGCAGAACAGTAGTCATGTACCGCAAGTCTATACAATGGTATGAATTGAGATGAAATGAAATGAAATATGATGCAAAGGGTCACATGTGCCCGTAATCCCATCCCGAAGCGGAATACTCCTGTATTCGAGGGGAATCCAATTTGATAACCAACTGTAGCGGAATACTCCTGCTCTTGGGGCGGTATACTCCTGCACCCGATATAATATAAACCAGAGGCAGAATGCTCCTGCACTCTCTTGGGGCGGAATACTCCTACACCCGATATAATATAAAACTGAAGCGGAATACTCCTGCACTCTCCTGGGGCGGAATCCTCCTACCCTCAAAATCCTGCTCCTGGGGCGGAATACTCCTGCTCCTGGGGCGGAATACTCCTACCCTCAGTATGATACAATGGAGCGGAATACTCCTGCTCCTGGGGCGGAATACTCCTGCACCCAATATAATATGCAATGTAATGCATATGAATGCAATGTGATGCAATAATAACCCTTCACCGGCGCGGGACTCTCATCGACAGCCGGGAAGTAGATGCCAACTCACAGCCAGAGTACAATGCTCAATTCCTCAATGCAATGCCAACAACAGGACATAACATATAATACACAATGTAAATCCAAAGCTAAGGCGTAAGGAGTACGCCTATCGGCAGCTACACACGTAAGGAACACGTGGTAGAAAATCCACGAGGCCAGGTGCCTCCAAAGAAATGGATATAGACACTTACCATATTCCAAAGCTAGCCCTGCTACTCAACAACTGCTTTTTTCCTTTGGTTTCATTGTCAAACGATCCCACTCTATTCAATAAGCAGAAAAATATATCAAATTAGGCTAAAGGCTTCATTCCTCAAATCTTAGGACAATCCGGTTAGGAACCTGATACCCTATTCGCATACACAATTAGGCCAGGCCTATGTACAGGGTTTAAGGTCACATAACCAAATCCTAAATAAATTACATTTATAAGTTGCCCATAACTCACTGAGTACGAATATATAATCAATTTCATTATCAGGATCCATTTGACCCTTTAAACTATTAATTGAACTTATTAAAACGATGTCTAATATCCCAATTTTCACCGTTAAAATATATTCAAACATACGTAATAAACTCAAATAATAAATTAACATCATTACCTGGATGTTTTGGGGTAAAAATCATATCTTTTCTCCGGCTCTTTTCTTATTTTCTAGCATTTTTTACCGTTGCTACCTTCTCTCTTTTGATGATGTTTCTATCTAATTTTTGCTTTTCAGCTTCAACGTGAAGCTACTGCCTAAGGGATACATACTCCCTTCCCATCGACTCCACTTTAACTTCTTTTGTCTTTTTCCTCTTTTTTTTTTTCTTTTCACGACGAAAATTAAAAAACGGAACCCTACGATATTCGAAATAATTCCAACTTTTGCATACAAGTTATACAAAATATATTTAACATACTCAGGAAGGCGGATCTCAAATCGGACTCTCGAAACTCAAGATGCGAATTTAAATGAAAAAAAGTCAAATTATTTAACTTTCGGCATTTTAGCGGAAACTAGCCGAACAACATCGAAATTCACTTTCGAAAGTTCACAAAAGTCACAAATAATCATACGAAGCTAACGGCACTTTCGGATTTCGAATCGGAGTTAATTCGCCAAAACCGAGCTCGAAAATCTCTTTTTAATATTTATCGACAATAAAACTTGAAACCTTCTTCCGATGCCTACCAAACGAGGTCTAATTTAACTCAAATTTTACATATAAGTCCCAATGGATATTACAAATATTTTTAAATTATCGGCACGCCAAACGGAGTCCTAACTTCCGAAACGACTACCCGAGGTCGTTTCATTAGCAAATGCGTGCAAGTTAAATTATTTCACAAAAAGGTTTTATTTCAATTAATTATTCTTAAACAAATTTTGCTAGAAAAGCATACTTGCAAATATTTGGAAACCTGTCGGATTAATCGTAATTTACGGAATTTTGATAAATGCCTTTAAAACCTTCTTAAAAAATTAACAAAACCTCTTACTTTAGAATCTCTGAAAAAACGGCCTTTTTTTAAAAATGGAGTTTTGCATGCATTTATTTATTTTGGTTCCCTGTTTTTTCTTAAATTGGATGGCGACTCCAAAAACTCCAAAAGAGTTAGTCCATTCAGTTGATATTCCAAATTTTACCTTCGCGGGTAATTTTTTTGGGGTTCAACAGTGTGGCAACTCCGCTGGGGATCAATAAAGGTTTTTACCATAAAAGTTTCTAATTATTTGAAACTAGCATGCCTAATTTAACTTTTTTATTATATTTATTTGTTTGGTTTGCCACATCAAGCATGTCACTACACCCTTATTTGTGCACATATATAAACTGGCATTCAATTCATATTTCCTCCACTCCTGGGAGCCTCTTGAATACTCACTCAAAATATCCGCAAGGTATATGCATACGCACACGCACACGCACTTTCTTCCACTAAAGAATCCTTTATAGAGTTTATATACCGGCGGGTTGTCATAGGAGTAATTCGACTGCGAGACCGCCTGCCACTCACCAGTCAGCCTCAACCGTTAACATACTCTTAGAAGAAGCTTTTAGGACATGCATTCATATACACCTTAGTTTGGACCCGATCCTTGACACCATTTCCAGGAATTAGAAAACCACCATTTTGTCGACGGGTTATTGAAATCCAACGACACTGCATATTATGTGATCGTGTGCATATTATAACGAACCTCAAGCCATTTGTCATGTCAAATTGGAGAAGTTGACAATTATGTCGGTCTATTTATATCTCAAATTTTATATTGACAAACGGCTTGTGTTGTTATAATAATCACATGCGCGCACAACTTGACATTAGGCCTACCTCTGGCACAAAGAGGCACCTTACAGGGTAGGACACATTTTTTATTTACGCTCAACCACTCGTGATTGCCACAAGTTAATTGCTTGCCTTGCTTTATTTGCTCAAAATGCATTAAATATTGTGTGTTATGTGCTTGTGTGCAATCTTAATAATGACATGCAAACTAACATAGTTACCCTTTGAGGTTTCTTTTATTTTTTTCAGTTCTCTAGCAGAAGTTTGATTTGTAAAGTGGTTGACCATTCACATCACCCAAGAATGAAGATCTGATTGATAACAGACGCTCCAGCTTGTGAACGATGCAGCACCAGAAGCTTAATACCATTGTTTGAAAGAACTTGGCAATTGAACTTAGTAGCTTTGTTTTCAATTATAATTCAGATTGAGGCCTTGAATTGCATTGTACTTTAAAAGTTATGTCAATATGAAATAACTCTTTATTGTACGCCTTTCTATCTTATAAAAATTGAAATAAAATATGCATTATATCTTATAATATTATTTATTTATGTTGTTTTAAAGTTAAAATTAACAAACCTGCCGAACCTTTACTTGTGACATAACAAAACAAATGAACATTTTGAGAATGATGTGGTGAAAAGTTGCCTTTTGCGCTTTTTGGATATCAATACTGTTAGAACTTTAACTGGAGCAGCTTTTATTTGTTGGTATATGGCGCTGGAGTAGTGCTTTTTGCATAAATGAAATTTCTTTCTTTTAGAATCGCTCAAGAAGATGATTCGAAAGATCTAGGATGCGTAAGAGTAGTTAATGCTTGTTGATCAAATGAGAGTTCACAGAAAGCTTATTAGAACGAGATGATCAAGCATCTAGCAAGAAAGACAAATTTAGGGACTTTAAACCGGGGCAAATCCGCATTGAAGAAGATTTTCCTATTCGAGATGAAGCAAGGGGCAAAATTGCAAACAAATTGTAAACGCCTTTATAGGGTTCACCGTGTTCTAGTTGGAAGAATATTGGAGTTTACAAAATGGATGATTAAGTTTGATCGAAAGCAATCAACGCCGATGCCGTCAAGAAGCATTATAGTTAAAGCAGCTGTAAGTTATCATTGTCTTAAATGAAAGACAACAGGAGCAATTTTGCAAAGCAAGTTGAAGATATTGAAGAAGACAACAGGGGAAAATTTTGTGGGTTAACTGGGGCAAAATTTTGCAAGAAATAGCATTGGTTATAAGAGGCAGAATTGGCAAGAATTTTGAAATTGGTTAAGCGAACAGTGCAGAGTTACAAAGCAAAGGACGTTCAGTTTATTTTAAGATATGGCAGAAGTTCAACTCAAGGCAGAAATTTTCAAAATGCATCTTTGACTTCATTTGCATGCTTTCTTTACATATTATATAACATTAAATTATTTTACCTTGCCTCTATTTTTCAAAACATCTATGCTATTGAGTTCATGAGCCAAGTTTCTGAACATGATTCACAAATTCAAGTTCGAGGAAGACGAGGAAGCAGCAGGAGCAGCAAGATCAAGACCAAGTCAGCGCAAATCAAACGCTCCCCCCTCCATCCCAAAACTAACAATTTTTATTTGAGTGCAGAAATTCTCAAAGCAGCAAAATGAGAAAAACTAGCAACCATCAATTCCTCGGAGATTATTTGCCATACACATTGGACAATATTGCCAAGATAACTGACCGAGATTGGAAGCGTTATCTGATTCATCGCATACGCGAAACGATTTTATTTCTCTCTACTATTTATGCCCTTGCCTAATCAAAACTTTATTGCTTTATTGACGACTTTACTTTACACTTTGCGGGAATTAAGCATTAACTCCAGTTTTGCTCAAGGACAACACCCAACTCTTTATGGCTTCACCAAATATAAGCCGGATGACTTAAACTCTCACTTTATATCTCCTTTATCTTTGACATTTTCCTTTCTATATGAATTTAATAAAATTTTATTTTGTAGGAAATTCTACCATTTATTCTACAAGTATCAACATCTAGTCAATTGGCGACAACTGAAGACGTCATTTTATTGTCGTTATTTACCGTAGACAACCGGTGATATTATTTTGGCAAAATTGTTGCCAAAACTTGTTATAGACAATTGATTGAAGTATTATTGGTACTGCAGACCATCAATAATGCTATTATTGAAGACAATGACTTCTATATTGGATCTATCGTACACAATCGGTGTTATTATTCTAATGGCTTCTTATATTGGGATCATTGCACACAATCAATGGTATTATTCCAACAACTTTCTATATTTGAATCATCGCACACAATTGGTGGTATTATTCCAACGCTTTCTACATTGGAATCATTATACACAATCGGTGGTATTATTCCAATAGCTTTCAATATTGGAATTCATCGTACACAATCGGTGGTATTATTCCAATGACCTTCTTATATTTGATTAATTGTATAAAATCGGTGGTATTATTCCAATGGCTTTTTATTGGATCCATCGTACACAATCGGTGGAATTATTTCAATGGCTTTCTTATATTGGATCAATCATATACAATTGGTGGTTTTATTCCATTGGCCTTTTTATATCGGATTTATCATATACAATTGGTTGCATTATCTCAACGGTTTTATTATGACGACTTTATTATCCAGTCTATCATATAAAATTAAAGACGTTACTTCATCAAGTCTACTGTATACAATCGGAGACGTTTATTTATGAAGTGAGAAGTTATTTTGAAGTCTACTATATTCAATCGGAGACATTTATATATGAAGTCTATTATATGCAATCGGAGACGTTATTTTGGAGTATGCCGCAGACAATCAAAGATATTGTCTTTGAAGCCTATCATAGACGATTGAAGGCCTTATTATTGAAGCCTATCATATACAATCAAAGGTTTATTATTGAAGCCTACCATAAACAATTGGAGGCCTTATTATAAAACCTATCGTAAACAATCGAATGTGCTATAATTATGAAGTCTATCGTGAACAGGCGAAGACGTCATTACCATGAAGCCTACTATAAACAATTGGAGGTATTATTATGAAATCTATCATGAATAGGCGAAGACGTCATTATCGTTGAAGCCTACCATAAATAATTGGAGGTCATATTATGAAGTCTATCGTGAACAAGCAAATACATCATTATCATAGAGCCTACCATAGATAATTGGAGGCCTTATTATTAAGTCTATCGTGAACAAGTGAAGATGTCTTTATCACAGATCCTATTGGAAACAATCGGGGCCTTATTATGAAGTTTATCGTGGACATATGAAGACGTCATTATCATGAAGTCTGCCATAGACAATTGAAGGCTTTATTATGAAGTCTATCATAAACAATCAAAGGCGATATTGTTATGAAGCCTACCATAGACAACTGGAGGCTCGATCATGGGTCATTGCCAAAAAGGCGGCATTTCTTATCCTTATATTTTATCTAACTCTACTTTATGTTTCTATTGATTGAAGTCCTTTATTGTTTTATTTTCAGTCTACCAACAACCCCGAAGTCATCTTGTCTCACAAAGCCGGACTGCTTCGCCAGTTGATTGGAAGAAAACCTTATCATTGGTTCTGCGATCAGCATCTACAAGTTTTATTATTGTTGATTACTTCTTACTCTATTTATCAAGTCTTATTTGCAGTTATTCGCTTACCGCTTATGTAGACTTTATAGAAATTTTAGTAGGACAGCAACAACTTTGGAGCATAACGTGGAACTTTCTCTTAGCAGTGAATTGGGGCAATCGTTAATATGAGCTAGACTCGTCAACAAGGATCTGAAGAATCGCACTCGAACATGTTGTCAACCCTAGAGGTCTATCTTGTGTCAACCCCTTCTTGTGTCAGCTTTTGTGTCTGCCTATCCCGTATCTCCAGCTTAAGTCTGAGGTTCAAGATTGAAAACAAGATAGTCTTTGTTATCTCGTTTTTCCTTTCTCGAATCGCGTCGAACTACATATGGTCAGATTCTCTTTCAGCCCAAGATATATAGGCAACTCAGAAACCAGTGTTCGGCCATGTCATAAGCCTCACATTTTGGTCCTTGGAATTAAAGTCTTGGCTTTACCATGACAAAATTAGTTTTTACGTCAACTTTCTTTACCCTAAAAAATTTTTCATCTTTTTCGGGTAAAGAGGGGCAGCTGTTGACACCCAATTTTGTCCCGAAAATTTTAATTGATGTCTAAATTATTTAAATAAAATCAATTTTAAAATTTTAAAATGAATCAGTGAAAATTTAAAGAAAAATGGCTAAATTTGCAATGCATAGCCTCCATTCCGTCTCACCCTTGAAACTCCCCCCCCCCCCCCCCCCAATCACTTTAAATCCCTAAATCCCCAAAATCATAAGAATCCCAGCCCTTCAAACTCGATAACCTATTTACCCTATCTCAACCCATTTTTCCTCAAAAATTCCATCGACCCTACACGAATCCAGCAAAAAATCGTACCATGAACGAATGAAATTCCTCCAACGTCGTCCTTTTGGTACAATCCTTATCCTTTCATATCTGTTAGGGCTATTTCAGTTAAAATTGGAATCATTTTTAGAACCTTAATTTCGGCTATAAAAGAAAACCTTAATTCCATTTTTTGAGCGGCGGTAATGGGAGGAAAAAGGGGGGGGGGGGAGGAGGGGGGTTGGGGACATCAGAGATTTTAGAAAAGCCACTTAGACAATTTTTGAAGTTTGAGGCGTAAATCCTTTAAGTTATTAAGCACATAATATTAGCTCAGCATTCGGCATACAGTTTTAGCTCGCATTCGCTTCTTTTACTTCGTTCTTGTTCGAGTGTAAGGACCTCGGATCTTCGCACCCATTTTCGCTGCTTGCAAAGAGGTAAACACGTCGAATTTATTCAGTTTTGTTCTAACAGTACGCGATTAGTTTTGTGTAGTTAAATCATAATGTTTTTGTATTCATGCTTAAAATTTAACTATGTCTGATTCATCTCATATGATAGTAGTTTAAATGATAGTGTACAAATAATGCTTGGCGTCCTTAGTTTCAAAATGATTAGGCATGTTTCTTTATTTAGAAAAATCATTTCTTCTGGTACCATGTTTTAGAACCTCTGTTATAGCCAGTATAAAGAGGCAACTTTTAAAACATACCGGCTGGATTTTAGCTGGTTAGCTTAAATAGTTTCTTTGGTAAACGATCCAAATACATCAGTCTCCATTCCTTAGATAGGATAGTTGACAAATTGCATTTTATGGATTGAATCGGTTTGGTTATTTCTTTGTCTCCAGATATTGTTAATTATTTTGCAGGTTACATTGTTAAGCTTAAGATTATTAATATTAATCTATTCCAAGTCTTTGATCCACGAGTCGAGTGTCTGAAATGCTAAGTTATGTTTCCCTACTTCTTCAAGACTCAAAATAGTTCATGTATTGTCCCGATCAGGTTGAATTCAATAGTCTCTACAACAAACAAATAATTAAATGAAAGAGATCTTGTCATCTCAATTTGTTAGCAGTACTTAGTGACCTATCGACGCCATTGGTTTGTGAATTTTGGTAGCATCAACAATTTCGCCATTGGTTCGGCCATTTTTTTCTTTTAACTTTTATTTTCTTCTAAATCTTGCAACTATCTCTGTGTCATTCTTTTCTTCTTCTGGGTATCTTACCACGGTCACCTCACTAAATGAATCATTGTTAGTTTTTGCATATATATATATATATATATATATATATATATATATATATATATATATATATATATACTGACGCTCGAATTATGACTCACATCTTTTAAATGCCATGTTGTTCTAAACGCTAGCTAGTTAATATAAACAAAATACTTTCCGAAAACTGTTTCATGGCTGACTTTCTCATCAGTTTCTTTTTTCCCTCGAACATTTCACACAACTTTCTCTCCTTTAATTACTTTTTTGTTTTTACTTACTCATGCTTTATGCTTGCAATTCTATTGGTTATATATGCAATTTACTTAATTTATCTCCGCCACCAACTTTGGTAACCAACAACAAATAAATTAAAGATAAAGATATCACCACCATTCATTTTGGTGTTCACTCCTCATCGTACAAATTGGGCCTCCCCTTTCAATGTCAAACCTTCCAAACCACAAAGATCACAAGTGGAATAAAATCAGTCCAAGAAATCATAGTGCCAAATGTCATTAATTACAACAAAAAATAATTATAAGGTGACCATGAAGAGAGGCTAAAGGCAAGCATCTACTTTTGGGTGTGAAAAAAATAATATAGTATACTCCCTCTATTCCATAATGGATAGCTTGCTTTGGATTTCGAGAGTCAAACGAGTTTAACTTTGACTGTAATATTTTCATATGTCTTTTAAATATTTTGAATTATTAATTATTGTGACTTATAGTACTTTTTATATAGTTTCTAAATATATAAACATCGTTCCAAAAAACTTAAAGATTAGTATATGTTTAAATTCACGGTTAAAATAAACTCGTTTGACTCTCGAAATCCGAAATATACCTCAATTGCCTTTTGAAATAGAGGGAATAGCTTTTTATGTAAGTTTGATACTTTGATTGGTGAATGGTCCCTTTATAAGACGACATCAATGATACCATTGCTGATTTGCTATTGTCAAATAGTTCTCCGCCTTTTTTAGGGTGCTCTGTTAATTTTGCAAATACTTAATGAAGTCAAGTTTTGGATTTGCAATAAGCTTTTTTACCTGATAACAATTTGATAAATACTTTTATTTACTAACACAACTACTTCTATCTATTCACATTGTATTCGCTTTGCCTCTGAGGCTCTAACAAGATTTCCCCTCAAGAAAGTGACGTATGGTTTTGTTTTTCTCTGTTACGGACAATATCTGCAAGTGCGTTTCACACTATGAAAAATTATGTAATTTACTTTGTAACTAAAAAAAGTATGTGAGGAGGAAAGAAGATTCAAACTCATAGTACACTCTTCACCACTAAGCTGTTCCTTTGAGATTAAGATATGTAATTTTGCAGTTTATTTGAAGGGATGAAACTATTACTATTTGAAGGGTCAAACAAGATTATGTCTGACCATATATCTTACAAATATTTTTTAACTATTTTGAATTGTTAATTGTTGTGACTTATAGTATTTTTTATGTAGTTTCTAAATATGTAAATTTTATTTAAAAAAGTTTAAAAATTCGATGTGCAAATTTTCATTGAAAATTAGTCAATTTGACCCTCGTACTCCGCAAAGATTTATCCTTTTTGAAATGAAGGGAGTAGGAGTCAGTGGCGTAGCCAGAATTCTTGTTAAGGGTATTCAAACTTTAAAAACATAAAAACAAAAAAAAAATGATAATGTATGGGTGCACGGAATATTTTAGACCAAACCGTGTCCGCTTTCGAGATTTACTTTGTTTTGGAAAAAAATAAAAAGGATGATAAAAATATTTTTTATGGGAATCAAACTTGAGCAGCTAGTTTTTCCTAGAACACCCTTGACCATTGCACTAAATCTTTCTTTTTTTTTAAGGGTGTCCAATATATGATATATAACCATCAAAATCAGAATTTGATCTATATACATAGTATTATTTTTCGACGAACCTTCTACATAAGGTGGCTCCGCAACCGATAGGAACACCTTTTTGTCCTAAGACAGCCGGTTGCAGCTCAATAGGCTTTAAATATTTTCACCATGAATACATAGTAGGACCAAATGAATGCGATCCCTCTATTTTGAATAGATGTGTTAAATTCGAGCCCCCGCATGGTGAAACTTAAGAGAGAAGCCTCTCCTTTAAAGCAGATCCTGCGCGGAGGATTCAATTAGCGAGTACTTCATATCACACGATTTTAAGAGAAATATTGCCACCCAATGTCTTGACTATATGTTTGATATTGTAAGTTGTAACAACTAGGAATTTTTACATAATAGTACAAGTTTTAGCACTTAATTACCAAACATAACAATATTTTAGCAAAATAACCCTAAATAGAGAAAAACACAAGCTAATTACAAATATAGCATTTTATTTCAAAAAATATTGCTACTTTTATTTCTTTCTTTATTTTGGTACAGTTTGGGGGCGTTTTTGTAATTTTTACAAAATTTGTGCTAACATATTGTTTTTCCTTATTTTCTCAGTTTTACCATTTTTTCAATTGTTTCAGCGTTGTTTCTACTCCTCTGCCTTTGTATCATCCGTGTATCTTAACCGTTTCTCCCTACTTTTTCTCTCCCATTTTCTTCCCCACTTTCTCCACTATCATATCTGTTTGTGAAGCATTTCATAACTGATTTTCAGTGTTTAAATTTCGAGTTTTTTTCATTTTTTAGGGTTTGATTTTTTAGGGTTTCATTTCAATGTCTAATTCTAGTTCGTCTTCTAGTTCTAGGGAACTTAGGAGTAAAACGAAACATGATAAAAATGTAAATAAAATTGGGTCGAAATCAGTTTTAAAAGTAAAAGTTCCTGTTTTTAAGCCGAAAGAAACCCCGGAACAATTGAAGCGTGTGACGCGGTCGTCTGCCTCTCCTGCTACGGGTATAGGTAAAGCTAAAGTTTTGGTTGATGCTGATGATGATTTTGAAGAAGATGCTCGACCGTTGAAGAAAAGTCGGATTGCTGTGTTGGCTGATGTGGCATTACATGTAATTTTGTTTCTATTTCTGTTTATCAAATTATTAATTTGTTGGTTCTTGCTGTATTTTTTGTAAGTTAGTGTTTCTTCAGTGTATTCATTGTTTCTGTAGTTTTTTTTCTGTTTTTGCTGTGTGTTTTAGTATTTCTGTATGTTATTATTACTGTTTATGTAGTTTTTTCCTTGTTTGTTTAGTGCATTTAGTATTTGTTTAGTGTATTTATTGTTTGTTTAGCATATTTACTGTATCTGTGCCTTTTACTGTTTGTTGTAGTGTTTGTACTGCTTTGGTAGGCTTTTCGTTGTTCTTTAGCATATATTATTGTATCTGTGTCTTTTACTGTTTCTGAATTGCATTTTACTGTTGCTGTAGTTTATTTATTATTGCTGTAGTTTTTTTTTACTGGTTCGGTAGGCTTTTCGTTGTTCCTGTATCTGTGTCTTTTACTGTTTTTGAATTCCATTTTTCTGTTGCTGTAGTTTATTTACTGTTGCTGTTGTTTTTGTACTGGTTCTGTATGTTTTTTTAATGTTTCTATCTTTTCTTGTTTGTTGATTGTATCATTGTATGTTACTTTTGCTTATTGTGTGTTGTAGTATTTTTTATTGTGTCTTTTCTTGTTTCTGCATTGATTTTTAATGTTTATGTATTGTACTTACTGTTTTTTAACTGAGTTTGTTTTTTCCTTTATAGGCTGTATCGTTTTATATACCCCGGGATTTTAATTGGAAAGAGTTTCATCTACGTCTTATTACGGATGGTGATATTGGAACGCATATGAAGGATGTGTTAAGCCCTATGCAGTTGGGAATGTTCAAAAAGACCTGTTTTGGTTATTTGTTACAGTTAGAACATTTGCCCGTTCAGAACCAGTTGCTTCGGTCTTTGCTGGTGCGTGAGATTGCGTCCTCCACGCCTTGTACGTTTGAGGTTTGTGTGAATGGTTCACGTTTGCAATTTGGGTTGCGTGAGTTTGCAGTAGTGTCTGGTTTAAAGTGTTATGGGGATACTCTAAGTTCTCTTGATACGAGTGGTCCAAATCGGTTGATGAGTAGTTACTTCCCGACTGTGGAGAAGGTGTCTCATGTAGATATTAAGAATGCTTTTATTCAACGGAAGTGGATTGGTGATGAGGATGCAGTTAAGATTGCAGTTCTGTATGTTATTGTGAATTTTGTGATGTCGGTATCTGATGTTCAAACTGTATCTAAGAAATACTTTCATTTGGTTGAGTCTGGTCTTTACAATGACTATCCATGGGGTATTGATTCGTTCAAAGAATTGTTTGATAGTATTCACAAGAAGGTTAAAACTACTAGTGCATATTTTCGGGTGGTAGGTTTGCCTTCTGCGTTGCAAGTATGGTTTTATGAGTGTTGGACAAACATTCCGTCATCAGTAGCTATGCGCGTTAGGAGTCGAAGTCCTCGTATCTTGAACTGGAAAGTGACGAGTAATCTTTCAAAGTATAAGACAATTTGTAAGATTTTAGAGGACCCAGTCAACAAGGTATACTTTCATTGTTTTGTATCTGTTTTCATTTCTATTGTATCTGTTTCATTCTTCATGCTTCTGTTTTGCATATTTTTTTATCTGTTTTTGTATCTATTTTCATTGATTTGTGTACTGTTATGTATGGTCCAGCCTGTTTTCCGGCCTATGCAGCCAACTGTTGCTGAGTTGGCCAGATTGGAGTTCATGGATGATACGGTCGCACCTGTTGCGGATGCTATGCAAGATTCTAGTGAGGATGATATTTTTCTCCGCCATGTAGGGTCTGGTCCCTCCTCTTCTGCCGATTTTGTCCACATTCCTTCTGAAACTGCTGTAAAGCAGGCACAGTCAAATTTGTCGAAACCTGCGCCGGTGTTTGAAAATGATGCTAAGATTGACATATTGACTCGCTCAGTTGAGAAGGTATGTTTAGTTTTTAATATTGAGTCATTCAGTCGCTTGAATATTTGTGATACTGTTTTTTGGCACATTCTGATACAGTTTTTGTTTTTTGTTTCAGCTTAGCAATGACTTGGAGTTATTAAAGGGTCATGTGAGGATTATTTCTGTTTATGTGTTTTTACTTTGTTTAAACAGTTAGAATTATTATCATACTGTTTTGCCTTTGTTTCTTTTGAAGGTTGATGATCAGTTTAATAATGTCAAGGAATTCTTTGGTGAGGAGCTTAGAAAAGTTGTTGATGCAATTAAGCTACTTGCGCAAGGACATGTATTAATTGTTGAAGAAACTGTTTATTGTTTCTTGTCGATGTAATGTTCGTTTCAATTACCTTTTTTTTTTTTTTATACAGGGTACTCAAAGTGGTGCAGATAATTGTCAAGGTTCACCACAGACACCACCTGCTAGTGGTGATACATAGAAGCTCAATTCTGATGATGTTGATGCTACAGAAAAGTTTCAATCCGATGTTGGTGATACAGACAGTTTAAATGTTGATACGGCTAATGTTACGGTATGTATCTTATTTCATTTATGTTGAAACAACTAGATACTTTAGATACAAATAGCTACAGATAGTTTCAAATAGAAACAGTTTAACAAGCCAATGAATTTGTACATCTACTGTTTCTTATTTTTATGAATTATTTTTCGTTTTGTTTTTTTAGCCATGTGCTACTGGTGGAGCGACTAATGTAGCAAGCGGCAGCGGAAAAGATGTTACTGTGTTGTCTGCTGATGGTGGTGTCAGTCATGTTGAAAGAGTTGTTATTAGAGAACGTGTTCCAATGGCTGCAACAGTTTCAACCAAGGTTCCTTTGACCCCTTCATTGCAATTCTCAAACTTCGACCTTGGTTTGAATTTCAGCCAAGATTTTCTAAAGACTCCTAAACCTGATGAGGTGCGCGTTTGCCTTTTTTTTCCTCTCTTTTTTAAGCCTTTTGTTTCTCCCTTGTTTGTAAACTGTATTATATCTTTGTACATTGTTTCTGACGTTAATTTTTTTTTTTTTGTATTAGTTTATTAAAGGTTATTCTGTTGATGGTGCTTCATTTTCTAAGAAAGATATTCCCGGACCTTCTTTTACATTGGATGATTTCTTTGATGATTGGACGGACGAGCAGTTTGCGGAGATGGACCGTAACATTGCCGATACCATTAAGAATGTGAAGAAACAATTTGAAATCAACCATGTTGCTGGAGAACCTGGTGCCACTGTTTCTGAAGCAGCCACTGATACTGTTGAAGCAGATGCTGCTGCCGCTGTTGCTGAAGATGCTTCTGATACTGTTGCTGCAGAGCATGGTGCTAGGGTTGCTGAAATGCCTGCTGATACTGTTGTTGCAGATCCTAATTCCAGTGTTGCTGAAGATGCTTCTGATACTGTTGCTGCAGAGCATGGTGCTAGGGTTGCTGAAATGCCTCATGATAGTGTTGCTGATGAAGAGCCCATTGAGCACAATGCTGATGATTCTGATATTATGTTGGTTAGTGACCGTGAGAATAAGGATGCGAGTCCACGTGCGGATACTAGTACACTATCACAGGCGTTGGTAAGGGTGAAGCGTCCTGGTAAATATGATGTTTCACCTTTTCTGCGTGAGTTTGCTTCTGGTGCTAGTGCCAATTATGTTTCGCCCAAATCTTTGATGTTGCAAAGGCATCCATTTTGTGTTCCCGTCACAGAGGATGTTGATGAAGAATTATTAAATAGGTTTGTATCATTTGTTGATGATCTTGCTAAGCGGAAAAAATGAAGGTTTGTTCCCCTTCAATGCTTGTTTATTGTATCATTTATTATGTTGATATTGTTTTAATTCATGTTTGTTTTGGCTTTTATTTTTAGGATTTGTGCCTATTCCAAAACTGACAATATACTTCCATATGAGTTTCAATTCAGAGTCAAAACTGTGTCAACTCGGATGTGGTTCTATATTTGTTGCATGGTGGTCATACATTGCAGGATTCAGTAAGTTTATTTTGTTTTTCTTTTTAGTCTGTGTGTGTTTTGTATCTTTTCTGTTTCTTCTACTGTGTGAGGCTGTGTTTCTGTTTCTTTTATATTTGTGTATGTGCATATGCACCTGTACTGTTTCTTTTTCTTTCTCGGTGTATCTGTAACTGTAATTTTGTTTTTTTCTTCATTGTTTCTGTAATGTATCATCTATTTATATCATTAATATTTTTTTTGAATGTTACAGCATGTTAATGTTGTTTTCTACTACTTGCGTAAGCAAGGAAAGTATCGACCGAAGACTGAATTATCCTTCAGTACTACTGACTGTTGGTTTAAAACGATGATTGAGATTGTCTATGAAAAGTATGTGAATAGTGGCAAGGATGTTTCAGTGCTTTCTGATGTTGATTCTGTTGCTAGCTACATTAGAGGCTGCAAGATCCCTGAAAATGTGCCTTGGGTAGAGGTTGACTATGTTCTGCTCCCGATTAACATAAAGTCTCTCTGTCATTGGGTGTTGGGTGTAGTATCATTCAAGGATAGCTCCATTGGGATATACGATTCAATGAGTGGTGGGGGTGCTCGTCATAATGCAGCTGTTGTTGAAGTTGTTGAAAAGATTGCCGAGTTGTTGCCACGGTATCTTGTACTGACCGAATTTTACCAGTCAAGGCCCGACATTGATATTCTTACGAGTGAAGTATATGCTGATGCAGATCTAGATGATCCTTTTGGGTTTTTCTTTGTTCCAGACCTTCCGCAATAGAGTCATGGTTCCCTGTATGTTTCTTTTCCCTTTCTTTTCCCTGTATCTGAATCACATCTGTTTCAGAATTACTAACTGTATGTATTGTCATTTTTTGTCACTGTTTCAGGGATTGTGGAATGTTTATCATGGCGTATGCGGAGTACTTTATTTCTGAGACTGATATCACAAGTGTGCCTGACTTTGATATAGGTATTTACTGTGGCCGTCTTGCAACGCTGCTTTGGGATTATGGCAAAAGGAAGATTGATTTAGATGCAGTGAGCGCATGTGAAAATCCAGGGCGTCTTGCTAAGCGAAAAGGCGCCATAAAGCGTCATTTACGAGTTGCCAATCCCAACCATTAGTTCTGTTTCTTTTGTGATGTTTCTATGGTTATGTTTCAAGGAGTAACCGTTTCTACTTTAGTATGTTGTTTGTTCTGGATGTTGTTTGTTGTACTCACTATTTATGTAATAACAGTTTCGGAAGGTTTATACTTTATAGCAATTGTCTTTTATTTTTGTCCCTTTTTGAAGTGTGAAACAGTTTCATACAATTATTAACTGTATCAGATAGCTAAGTTGACATAGAAACAGTTGAAATTATCTTCACTACCTCAGCAACCACTTGTGAAACTGTATCACTTCTAACTAGTCAGATTCAATAACAAAGAAACAGTTAAACACAACTATGAAACAGTTTGACACAATTATTAAATGTATCAGATAGCTAAATTGACACAGAAACAGTTGAAATTATCTTGACTATCTCAGCAACCACTTGTGAAACTGTATCACTTTTAACCATTCAGGTCCAATTTGGAAAAAAAGAAGTATAACATAAAGGTGAAACAGTTTCATACAATCATGAAACAGTTTCATACAGTCATGAAACAGTCTGCTACAGACAGCTAAATGTATTAAAAGTTGGGGAATATCTTGAAACAATCACGCAACAATTCTCAAACGGTATCACTTCTAACACTTCAGATTCAATGACAAAGAAAGAACTAAAAAAAGTTCTATTTGGGCTTCGGAGGATGTGTGCAAGTTTTTCTGTTGTGTCCTTCGCGACCACAATTTGCACACGTAATCTTTGTCCTTTTTGCATGTACTTCCCATTGTGGTTTGTATCTAGTAGTTTTTGGCCTTCCTGGTGGCCGTCTAGCAACTGGCGGGAGTAGTTCAATTTCTGAAACAAATGCTGGAATCTCCCATCTGCTTTCATCTGGTATCGGATTAACATGGAACTCGTATGTCTTTACCAGGGACTTTGTTGAGTAGTAGTTACAGCTGTAATCTTCTTCTTCCAGGCCTTTGTCATTTAGAATAGCCAAAGCATGCACACAGGGCAGTTCTTCCATTTGAAATTTTCCACAACAGCATGTCCGTTCAATCAGATTAACAATGATTTTTTTTTCACCGTCATAGATAGCTGCTTCATTTCCTGTTGAATGTATCTACAACACACAGGATGATACATTTTTGAAACAAAAAATACAAGGAAGATACAGGATGAAAGAACTTAGATACAGTGGAAATGAAACAATTTCTATACTACATTTAGCTGCATAGCTCTGCTTCTGTATCCATCCAGTATTTTGTTGTACTTGAATCCAAGAGGTGTGAATGTCTCATGTGCTTTCTTTCTGTTATCATCAGTCCAAGTCCCAATCAGTGAGCGCATGTACTGCATAAATGCGACTACAGGCATATCACGCGCATCCCTGTTGACTGCATTCAAGGATTCTGCAATGTTTGATGTCATTGTAAACCCCCTATTTACTGTTGAATGCGCCCTTGACCATTTCTGGTATCCAGCGTTTAGCAAGTATGCTTTGATACGTTTATTCATTTTTTCCACACTGTTCATGTATGTGTCAAATTCCTGTATGGTGTATGCCTTTGCCATACTGAAGAATGTTTCATGGAGCTTGTCTTCACATTTCTTGAACTTAGTCTTGAGGTTGTTTCACAAGTGCCATATGCATGCATAGTGTGGGACCTGAGGATATATGATTGTAGTAACTTTAATTATGCTTTCATTACGGTCTGACACAACACACATGTTTTCTCTCTCACCGTAAGCATATTTGAACTTTTCAAAGAACCATTGCCATGAGGCATCGTTCTCTGAATCAACAATTGCATACGCAAGCGGCAATATGCTACCTATGGACAGAAACAGCAAGATAAATATTTGAAACAGTGCCACACAAGTAGAAATTGAAACAGTCTGATTCAAATAGAAAGTTAAAGTCCTCAAAGAAACTGATAGCAAAAATCTGTAAATATTTGATACAAAGTGAAACAGTCTGATACAGATAAAACATGATTTAACAGAGAGAAATAGATGGCTTTAAAAAGTCTGTAGCAGAGTTCAAACGGTTTGATACAAAGCTGATACAAAAATTGAAGCAGTATGATACAAATAAACCATGTGTCTGAAAAAGCCTGATACAAAAGCTGGAAATAGTTTGATACAAAAGTGAAACAGTCTGATATAGATAAAAGATGATGAAACAGATAATATATGGTCTTAAAAATCTTGATACCAAAGTTCAAACAGTCTGATACAAAGCTGAAACAATATGAAACAAATGAGAGATGCTGAAATATTATGATACAAACAGTTGAAACAGTATGATACAACAGGTACCGTTAGAAATCGATTTACCTGCTGCATCTAATGTACTAGCCGCTAGGAATGATCCTTTGTGCGCTGCTTTTAGGAAGCTACCATCAACGACTACGATTAGTTTGCAATGTTGAAATCCCTTTATTGAAGCATTCAAAGCAACAAAAGCGTACTTGAACAAATGGTCCTCACTTGCATGCAAAGCAACAACTGACCCTGGGTTTCTTTGCTCTAACATATAAAGGTAACTTGGCAGCTTCTTGTAAGATTCAGTTGGGTCTCCTCGTATCATTGCAATGGCCATTTCTTTTGCTCTCCAAGCCTTCATATAATCTATGTGTATACCATAACACCTCTGCATTTCGTCCATTATCTCTTTAGGCTTGTAGGTCGGCTTTGGGTCATCAACCCTGTCCTTGACAATCATACCAATCATTCGTGATGTAAGCTGCACTTGCCCATAAACTCTTTCTTTGTATGGACATGTGTGTTCATTGGTGAATTCTCTAACTTTGAACAAACTTGATGAATTCAAGCTTGAGGCCCTAAATTTCCATTTGCAATTTTCACCTTTGCATATCAGGGAGTAGCTGCAGATACAGTATGATACAGAAAAATATTACATGATACAGAAAGCTACAGAAATTAAGTAACATATACAAAATTGTACAGTATGATACAAGTACGATTTACTTAATTTCTAACAGCCATGTATGATATAATCAGAGATGGTACAGTTATAAATCAGATAAAATATGATACATAATTCACAAACTGTATCTGACATATAAATTGTTATTGCTTGAAACAAAATACACATTTCAGATACAATATACAAACTGTTTGTTCATGAAACAAACTCACACAGTGTGGTACAAAATATAAACTATAAAAATTCATATACACAAAAGACACATAGCAGATACACTGATATCAAGAACATTTCTTAGAGTACTTATGATACTGTTACACAGAAACAGATACAATGATACAATATGAAATAAATTGATACAAAACAAAAATACTGAGATTTAATACCTTGTTGCGCTTGATCTCTCAACCTTAAACTGAACCTTTTCTCTTATTGCAAATCGTTTCATGGCCATTACTACAGTGTTTTTGTTAACGTACACTTGGCCCTCTAGTATCTCGTTTTGCAAGCTATTGGTAATTACTGCAACTTCTTCTACCTCGTGCTCATCACAAGTTCCTTTAATCAGTAGTTCTACCGTTTCAGCACTACTGATAAGCGTATCATCAATGTTCGTGTCTATAGTGCAACTGTTTCTGTCAGTATCAACACAGTCTCCCACTGTATCACGACTCCTTATGCTTTGTCTATCACTCCAGAACCCTTGATCCTCAACAATATCTTCTAGTGTGATACAAAGTGGATAGATTTCTATTCCTTTTTTCTCTATTTTCAATCCTGTATACACTAAAACACCCATGTCATTGTGTATTTCTAAACCCGGACTTTTTTCCATTATCTTATACTTTATTTTAACAATTTTTCTCGTCAGATCAATGTTCAGTTGCTTCGCAACTGTATCACGAAGCATTTGAAAGTTTGAATCTGAATTTATCGCGATTGCATCAACAACAAAATCAATATAATTGTCGAATTTGTCCCATCTTCCACTATGTTTTAGTAGAATTTGTATTTGTGCCATATCTATTGTAAAGTTTCGATTTTGATCTGTTTAAATTGTACAGCACTCGTAACAGCAACCAGAAACAGAGGCGAAATAGCCGCGACACAGAGCAGAAACAGACCCGACACAGTGGAGAAACGGTAGCAGCTTTGTAGAATTTTTGATCGAAAACAGAGTACGCTGTGTAGAAACAAATAGAAACAGAAAAGTAATGATTTTGAGTAGTTGCAGATTTGTTATTGGAGGCGGAGTGAATTAGAAAACTGTAAGGAGCTAGAGAGAGGAAAAAACAGAGAAAAAAAAATAAGGGTTTCAGTTTCTATAAATAGAGTTGGAATAAAGTATTTATACATTGCCATTTTGCTAGGAAAAATATTGTCATGCATTGTAATTAGAAAAATATTACTATTTTTATGTAATTAAGAGTGAAAATTTGTATATTTGTGTAAAAAAAACCCTAACAACTATGCAGGCAATCTAAGGGAAAACAAACAAGGAAAAGGTTGAAACCTGGGTTTAAGAATCAATCGTTTGGAATATGATGGAATCAAAAAGAAAAAGAAGTCCACTTGTTAATTGAATAATGTCAATATGTCATGATGTATTAAAGTGAATGTTAATCATATTAAATTTTCAATCAATGTTCACTAAAAGCATGTTATGGCTGGAGATTCTCTGCCCCTTATTTTATCCATTTTCATCTCCTTTTCTGTTTCTCTTTCTTTAATTGGCAGCCTTTTTCTTTCTTTTGACTTGAGTACATAATGTTAACGATTATTAACCAGTAAAAATGATACTTAAATGTGCTGTTTTACTTGGATATAAACAACCTTTAAAGATCTGTGGTCTTCTGGTTGTGATTTTAATATTGTTATCCTTATCATCATCCATCATATGGGTTTAAGCATACTTAGTATATTCTTTTGATTATTATACTTAAAAATCGGACATAGTGATTGTCAAATCTAAAGCATGTAAAAAACCCACTTTAGAGCATTTTATTGAAATTACACCATATATAAAAATGCAATAAAATTATTATAGTGCCTTCTCAATATTCTACGAACATAGTGATTTTATTTTTGTGATATATGTTACATATATTTTAACATTTACTTGTTATATCTCAAAAATGGTACAATAAATGACCTATAAATTAACACACGTTGTTATATGCCAAAAGATTGCTCCTAATAAATGTCAACTCATAAGAGAGATTTCGTCTATTAATTTCCCCTTCGACAATAAAAAATTTCATGACTTGTCTAGTTGACTTTAATAATCCTAGCTAGTTGATCATCAGTTGGCAAGAATCATGCTTAAAGAAGATCATATATACAGGTACAGCTGAAGATGAGATATGAAAGCAAACAACGTTAAAATATTACAATATATATACATCCATTAAATATAAGCCTAATAGGTCAAACATTAGTTGTACTTGTACCCGCTATCGTTTATGCTGTGATTACCTCATCCTTCAATTAAACTAAGGTTCGAGTACAATAAGATTTATTCACACCCATTATTTTCCCCTTCGACAATAAGATTGGATCTGAACCGAACCGATTATTAGGTTATTTTTAGTAAAATCCTAGATTTTGATATAAATTTATAATCGTACTGAATAATTATGGTAGGTTTTTAATTTTATAAAATAAACTGAAAAAATACCGAACCGAATAAATTTCTTAATTTATATATATTTAAATAATAATTATATTTAAGTATAATAAAGTATTAAAATTATTGGCATTGGGCCTTGGCTCGATGGTAAAGTCCCCCTTTAGGGATAATTACACTAAAGCCAAGCAAAAGACGAAAATTATCAAAAATAGTCCATATTTTCGAATCTTACCCGAGTTGTCACCCTTTTCCTGAGATAGCAGTCGCCGCAAGTTTATACAAGTTTATACAATTTTATACAAATTTATACAATGTATAAAATTGTATAAATTTGTATAAGTGTGTATATGCGAGTGAATAAATCTGTATATTAAAGATGTTTATATGAATTTTTACTTTTTTTGTGTATATTTTTGTATTTCTCTCATTGCTACACATTTATCTATGTATATTCATGTATAATTTATTTTTTGGGGGGAGATTTGTGTGTATAAACTTGTCCAAAGCAATGATTTAAACGCAATAAACAACATAAATTCAATAAAATATAAAAAAATAACGACACCACTGGCGGTAGAGGGTGTATGCCGGCGACTTAGTAGCTGGGAAGGGGGAGATTTGGTTGCTAGGGTATTTTTTATGAAGGAGTGCTAAAATTTGTAATTTTAGGGGTGGGTGTTATGCATGAAAAAAAATATGGCCTCTTATTTGTAATTTTGGGTAGTGGGCTGCCTATTTTTGAAAATTTCCCTTAAGATTATACAAAGCCTAAGCCTAGTAAGCAGGGACTCATGCCTGACGGGTGTTATCCGATACCGCTGAATCCAATTTTTTTGTTAAATATGTATATATAATATTAACCTAAAGCAGAAAATTACCTATAAAAATAGAGAATGACATTAATGCAATAATAGGAATAGTAGTTGAGTTGGTATAACCGCATGCATTTAAATTACAGAGTCCAGGATTCAAATCTCAAGACTGGTAGAGCCGTACTTTTTTTAAAGCTATATTCCAACACCACTAACAAAAATTCCTGTGTACGTCACTGCTAGTAAGTAATAACTTTAACACCAAAAATTCACTCTTAAAACCTATTATTTTACTCCTTGTCGGCTAGTCTTATTCTTCTAGTGAAGTTGAACCTTCATCCCTACAGATAATTAATTCGTTTTCTTTCGCTTCATAATTTGATGTCTTCCTTTAATCTATCAAAAGTGATTTAAATTAAAGCATATTATGGACTCTAGGCAATAAAACAAAAAGAACATGCTTCCGTAATTAGAAAAAGTTTATGGAAAAATTGGGATGTTTACTTTAATTTTTTTTCCAAATACAAAATTGTAACCAACATATAAAAAAGCCAAAATGCCGTGTAAGTAATTTCTTGTTTTCAGATCATTGCTATTATACTAGAATCTCAATTCTTTCCTTTAGTTATAACTAGTAATGTTATTTTTATATTGTTTTAACAGGTTGTACTATGGAGCAATTAAATACTATGGATAAGAATCCAAGTTCTCAACATAATGCATCTGATCAAGGAAAAGCAGAAGATACTACAATAGCTTCTAATCCAGGTATACCTCCTCTACAATAACAAAAGAGTTATTTACTAGCCATGTTTTCTTTCTGTGAGAATGCCGTAGCGTAGGACTCCAGGAATTTTGGTGAGATTGACGCCAACTCTCACTCTCAGAGTCAAAGCTTTGGTTGGCGCAATCCTCTCTGGAACCCACCCTTCTTCGTACTGAGGAGGGCACCGGCGGCTGACTCAAGTACCCCGAACCGCGCGAAATGGTCGCGACCACCTTGAAAATGAAAGAAAACTAACCAAAAAGTCCCTCAAAAGAAAAAAAGTGATCAAGGAGCAGAAATTTGGCATCATTTTACTAGAATTGAAGGAAGTGAACCAGTTAAGGCTACGTGTAATTATTGTAAAAGAAAACTTGCCGCTTCGGGAGAAATGCTACGTCGGGCATGTAGAACCATGTAGATCGGTGTAAATTATATTCTTATAGAAGAGAAAAAAATCAAAAACACATAACAGATTTTACTGAAAAAGATAAAAAATGTGATGGAAAAGAAGCTGGCAAACTAAGACCACTTAATGTGGAGGAAGCTAGAAATGCATTGGTTGCCATGATTATTATTGATGAATTGCCATTTAAAATTGTGAAAGGGGAAGGTTTCAGAAATATAGTAGAGCACTGGAACCAAGATTTATAATTCCTTCAAGAAATACAGTTGTAAGAGATTGCTTGTAGTTGTATGTTAAAGAGAAATCTCATCTGAAAAACATAATTAAAAAGCATTGTGTGTGCCTTACTATAGATACATGGACATCAATTCAAAATTTGAATTATATGTGTCTTACAGCACATTGGATTGATGATTATTGGTTGTACCAAAAGAGGATTTTAAATTTTCAATTAATTGAGAACCACGCAGGAAGGATTATAGCCAGTTCCATTGAGGAATGTTTAATTGATTGGGGAATTGAGAGTGTTTTTACAGTGACAGTGAATAATGCAAGTTCAAATGACACTTGCCTTGATTATTTGATGAAGTGTGTCAAGTGAAAAGATTCTATTCTAGACAATAAATATATGCATATTAGATGTGCTGCCCACATAGTTAATTTAATTGTCAAAGAATGTTTAGCCGAGCAAAATAACGCCATACTTAGAATCCGAAATGCAATTAGATATGTGCGATCTTCTCCTGCCAAGTATATTTTATTCAAGAAATATGTAGAGAAAGAGAAGATCTCATGTAATTATCTTGTTTGTCTTGATATTGACACTAGATGAAATTCCACATATAAAATGTTAGAACATGTTGAGAAATTTGAGAAAGTTTTTGTAAGGATGGAACTAGATAACCCGAATTATAAAAAGTACTTTCGATGGAGGTTATAATGGAGCGGGTGATGAAAGGAAAGAGGCGAGAAATAATAAAGAAAAAGGTTAAAAAAACATTGGATTTTCTAAGATCCATAATGTTGGTAATTTTTGTGAAGAATTAAAAGATGGGGGGAAGAAGCATGTGAATAAGAAAAAAAGAGATATGAAAATTATTGACCCTTATAATCATGCAAACTTTCAAGCTGCAAGATGCTTTGCAAAGTTTTTAAAGTTGTTTTATATTGTGATATTGAAGTTCTCTGGCTCATTATATACTACTTCTAACACATTTTTTCGTGAATTGGTTGCTATTCATTCTGCAATTGGACCTCTTTCTGTTCATAAGGATGATGATATGAGAAACATGGCATTGAAAATGATGAATAAATTTGATAAACACTGGTCTTTTGACAGTAGGACCAATTACCTGTTGTTTGTTGCTATTGTGTTGGATCCACGCTTCAAATTAAATTATGTTGAGTTTTACTTTGGTGAAATATATGGTCGTGATAGTGTCTTAAAAAAAATAAGGATTGCTAGTGTGGACGAATCTTTGGATGAGGTGTATCATGAGTATAAAAGGCTATACACATTAGAACAAGACAAATTTGAAGATATGACTCCTAGCGAAGGTTCTCAAGGCATGGATATTGATGAATGTGTTAAAAGTTTAGATTTCCTTGATACTCAATTTGCAAAGCGTATGGAATTATTAAAGAAGACAGGGAGTACATCCGAGGTAGCAAAATACTTGAATGATGGGTTGCTTGAAAGGAAAACTGAATTTGATCTATTGGCGTGGTGGAAAGGTAATAAAACTATCTTTCCCATTCTCTCAAAGTTGGCCAAGGATATTCTAGCAATTCCAGTGTCTACTATATCGAGTGAACACGCCTTTAGTACTGGTGGTCGTGTAATTGATTCATTTAGGAGTTCTCTAACTCCTAAAACTGTGGAGGCTCTTATTTGTGCACAAAATTGGTTGCGGTCTACTCTTATTGATTTACGTGAATAGCTGGATAGTATTGAAAAGTTTGAGGAGATTGAAAAAGGTAGTAAATTTTTCTTTATTGGTTTAGTTATTTTCATTATTTATGTGAAGTATTATAATGTCTAATATGATTTTGCTTGTCTTATTCATTCCAGATTGTTTGAAGCCTGCACCAACCATAAATTGTTCTAGTTCTGCATGAACCATCATTAGTAATCTTGATGAATAATTTAGGGGCAAGGCTTTCACTTGTAGTATTAAAACCACATCCTTTAGTTATTTATCAAGTAAATCTATTTTATGAAATAATGACATCTTCAAATTCTTTTCTTTGTAGATTGAAGGTGACTTTTCAGAGAATTCCATGTGATGATGATCGTTGATGCTTTGCTTCTGGATGAAAAACTTGTTACCTTCCTTGATTTATGATAAGTGTAGTTTTTATAATTGTGATTGTTCATCAAATTATTGTACTAAAACTTATGGTGAAAAAGTCACGAGCAAAACTAAATACCTTCCATGAAGCTTCCACATATCCCATGTGGTGTTCCAAAGCTTATGTTTTTTAATCGTGTTTGATAGATAGTATCGTTGCTGCTTTGCTGGAGTATCGAAATTAACCGAATAAAATACCAAAATTAATCGAACCGTACAGAACTGAGTAAAAACCGATATGAATGGGACGGTTTTGAAAAGTCATATTTTGGTTATCCATAATAGAATACCGAAAAATTGGTACGGTCAAAAATTTTCAAACTAACCGACCGAACCAAATCATTGACACCCCTAGAAAATACTTATTTGTCGTCAATGTTTATATATGCCAAATAGGGGTATTTACGAGAAAAGAAAAAATCAAACCAAACAAAAAATCGGCTCAACAGAAAGAAAGGTGTTTTTATATATATAGGTGTTTATATATATACATGTAATATGTAATGCAAAAAACAAAAAAAATGCAGTGTAGTAAAGTAAATCAGGCGGTAAAATCGATCATATGCATGAAATTCACAATATAAATATCTGATACAAAAATTTAATATAAGAGGATTATATTTAAAATTGAAAATATTACAAAGCTAGAGGGATAGAACTCTAACCAATTCTAGAGAGAGAGAGAGAGAGAGGATATTGTGAATGATGTAGTAGAAGTGGTTTGTCTTTTTACAAGTGATAGTGGGGGGTATTTATAGCAAAAATACATGAAATATCTTGCTAATGCTTGCTGATGTCACGGATGATGTCAGCTTTATCTTGCTAATGCTTGCTGAGGTCATGGATGATGTCAGCATTAATTGATGTCATGATTTGTCATGCTGATGTAATAATTTTGTGCTTCAAAATGATGACACCTTGATGTCATACTTGCGCATTTTGATTATTCTTCTGCTAAGTCATAATCAGGGTCTTCTTCTTGGTCTTTTTCTTCTTCTGAAGATGGTTGATACTTCTGGCTGGAGGCTCCAGCTTTAAGTTGTTGGAGGATTAATTCCATTTATTCAATAAAATCTCCTTTATTGCTAGAGCTGGCTAACTGTACAGCTGCTATTGATTTTTGTTGAAAAAATGAGTATTGGGCAGCATCTGTTGGAGAAAAATACTTTGGATTTTCCAGGAACCATTTTTCTAAAGCCAGAACATAGGCTTCAGAAGGATTCCAGTTCTTATACCATTTGGTGTGACCTTGAAGGGCTAACCATGGCAGTCCTTTGTCTCCATCTGACTTATGAAAAGAATATTTTTGGAATAGATCCACGAAATGTGAAATTTATGGGAAATTGGAGTAGTACAGGTATCTATTGTTGACCAAAGAACCTGGTAATGAAATGTTCATATCCTTCCTTAACTAAATAGGGAAGGATTTCAATTTTGTGTCCATATACAGGCCACCATTGATGTATAACCTACTGAGAAAATTCAGAGACTAATTGTTTACCCCTAAGGATAAACCAAGAGTGTTTTCCAATGTGATTTTAAAAAGTGAAGGCATTCATCCAGGCAGCCTTGTAGTCGTCATAATTAAAATATTACGGTCGAAAAGGTTGGAATTTTTTTTATATTTGGATGGATGTGTACCCCATTCTTTTGGCGAGATTATTTTATTATCCACACCGTTGTATGTGTAACATATGCCTGGGTTTGCTTATCCTTGTAAGGTTTGAATAAGCAAGATTTGGTATCTGCAAGGATAAATTCATAAAATTTATGAGTATGGTCAGGAGTTTCTTGTATGAAATTGGTTGATGAGCTAAGCATTTGACTAGCTACTTCTTGAGGGTTTGGATGCCAAAATTCTGGCTCAATCTGAGTAAGCGGATAGACATTGTCATTTTTAAAGTAGGTTGGTTCCTCAGGGGAGGAACTTTTGTATGAAGAAATTGGTTGTGGCACTGGTGAAGAAAGTGCATGTTTGGGTGCTGAATACACCGTGCTTGTGCTCTGTGTGTTGGGACTTTTGGCCGCCATTGGTGTTTGTGTGGTGCTTTTAGCAGCCACAGAAGAAGAAGAAGAAGAAGAAGAAGAAGAAGAAGAAGAAGAAGAAGAAGAAGAAGAAGAAGAAGATGCGTGGCCTGAGGCCGCCACAGTGGAACATATATTTTTAAACATAATAAATTATTTTCTTATTTTAGGGTCGCTTATGGTTACTTTTATTCCCATAAGCTTACACCAATTTAAGAAGGCTATATCTGACCAGGAGTCAGATGATGACTGTGCATGTTGATTTTCATCTTCTTCAACCAAATCTGCCCATTTTTTTGGGCTTTCAATTGAAATTGGTTAAGCTTTTCCCAGTAGATATGATGAGTGTATTTCCTTCATAGCATAGTCTGCTGGAGTTTGATATCTTGGCTGACTTGGGTCAGCAACATCCTTTGAGAGTTGCTTGGAGGCAACTAAAATTATTTGCTATTGGGAGACAGCTTTGTCTTGTTTGTTTTTCTCCGGATGAGAAAGGGCTGGAAGTTCTTCCTTCTTTTTTCTGGGCATGTTATCTTCCCTGCAAGAATTCTCGAGTGAGAAAATCTGGAATAGAGTTTGAGCTCCCTTTAATATATTCTATATCAAAATCAAAAATAGATAAAATAGCTTGCCATCTGGCAAATATATGTTTTGAGGCAAGGTTTTGTACATCCTTTTGTAAAACAGATTTGGCAGCTTTGCAATCAATTCTAAAAAGGAATTTTTGGTTTAGTAAATCAGCTTGAAATTTAGAAATGCATAAAATAATTGCTAAAATTTCCTTCTTAATTGTAGGATAATTTTGTTGAGCATTATTCCAATGCTTAGATGCAAATGCAATGATATGTTCTTTGCCATCTTTCTGTTGTTTTAATATGCCACCATAACTAATGTCTGATGCATCTTTTCAATAATTTGAATGCAGAAGGATCAGGGAGAGATAAATAAGGAAGATGTTTAATTTTTAATTTTATTTCCTGGATAATATTGTATGAACATTAGTCCATAAAGGAGGAGGCTTTTTCAATCTATTATGGAGAAGTTTTAGCAGATCGCTAATACCTGGAATAAAATCAGATACATAATTAACACAACCTAAAAATCTTTTAAGTTGGATTTTATCTAAGATTTGATCAGAGAACTTATCAGCAAACTGAATTGATCTCTGGATAAGGACAATAGTTCCTTGTTGGATATTGTGACCTAAAAATCGTATATTTATTTGAAAAAGACTATATTTAGTTTTTGAAAGAACTAAGCCATTTTCTTTAATGGTATTAAAGAAGAGTCTTAAATGTTTAAAATGTTGATCGATGCTAGTAGAAAATACTAAGACATCATCAATGTAAACGATAATAAATTTTGAAAAAGGATTTAAAACGTCATTCATAATTCTTTGAAATTCCGAAGGAGTATTTTTTTAATCCAAATGGCATTACATTCCATTCGTATTGCCCAAATGGAACAGTAAAAGCAGTTTTATATCGATCTCTTGGATCAATTTGAATTTTTCAAAACCCGATTTGAAATCAAATTTTGAAAAAATAGTAGAAGCATAAAGCTGCTAAAGTAAATCTCTTTTGTTTGGAATAGGGTATCTAATCCAACGAAGAGCTGTATTCAAAGGTTTGTAATTAATGACTAAATGAGGGACACCTCATTCAATTTCTGATTTTTGATTAACATAAAAAGCAGCACAACTCCGGGGGATTTACTGGGAGAGATAATGTGTTTGTCAAGAAGATCTTTGATCTCACTTTGGCAATGGATTGTTAACTCGTGATTCATTTGGATAGGATGAGCTTTAGTGGGAATGGTTTTTTCATTGAAGTCAGGTTCATAAGGAAGTCTGACTATGTGTTTCTTTCGATTCCAAAAGGCTGTTGGTAAATCAGCACAAAGATCCTTCTGGATTTTGGCTTCTAAAGTTTTAACTTTAGCCTGAAGAGAAGAATCTTGAAGCTATTGATGTAGCCTTTGAAATGCTACTTCTTCTTTGAGGAAATTGATTTGGGCTTCCTTACGTTTTAAGGTAGATAAAACCTTCTTGATAGGACGTTTATCAAAAGGGAGTAGGATCTTATTTCCTATGCACTCAATTTGGATGCCTTGGTTAGTGACCATAAAATGCATGATTTCTTGGATAAAAGGGGTGCCTAATATGACTGAGTTAGTAAGGTCTTTTACTAACAAGAAAGAAGTTGAGATTGACAAAGAAGAATTTTCTAAGGAAGTTCTAACTTCAACATCAGAGAGTTTGAAGCTAATTCCTAATTTTTTGTCATTGGCTGCTCTAAGGGCTTCTTTGGTTTTCTAAAAGTATTTTGTTGGTATGAGTCCTTCTTGTATACAATTGAGATTTGCACCTGTGTCAAATAAGGCGACAATATCTAAAGTGAAACTTATTGATAACTAGGGTAACCCTAATATGCCATTTCTGAATGGAAAGTCTAGAGAGGTAGTTGATAAAATCTTCTTGATCAACTAGTTTGGTTTCTATTTGTCTAGGCTGTTCAGGCTGGGTAGAAAGTTGTTGGAGAACAAGGCGATCTATATCTTGTTTTGCTCTAATTTCACGAATTTCTTCCTTAAGGAGTGCTATCTAAGTTTGGAGATCCTGGATAGTTATAGTCTTGGGTTTCTGTGAAGAAAATCTATTGAGAATATCAGTAATATTGTAAGTATTAGCTATTTGAGGATGGTTTGGAAAGGTACTTGAAGATGTGGAAGGCTTATCTATGGTTCGTTTGAACTGCTCTAGGTAATGTTTCTTTTGGTCTGAATTCTCAAGATTACTAATAAGCTCAAGGAGGAGATCTTGTTCTTTAGAGAGAACATTAATCTCAGGTTGACTATTTTGGTCTTCTTGACTAGATTCGGACGAAGATGATTGTACATCAACATCTTCAAGTTGGTTGAATTGTTGTTCAAGTTCATCATCAGCAATATCAGAAGTATCACTATCTTCTAATAGTTGTTGTTCTATTTGGTTAAGAATAGACTCATCTAATTCAAGGTTTCTAACTTTGTTAGCTAATTTGCAGTATTTGGCGATACGCCCAGTTTTGTGACATCTGTAACATTTGTCAGAATTGGGTGATTTGAAACCTGGTGCTTTAGGTCTATTTGGTAGAGCTTTGTTTTTGGAGTAGGAAGGTTTTGTTTTCCTGTACTTGGGTGCAGAAGGTCTATATCTTGGGATGGCCTCCTTATCTTTAGCCTTTCGTCTCTTATGAGGCTTTTTTCCACAAGGAGGGATACCAAATTGTTCACAGAAACTTCCTAAATCTCTGCGAGTTTGAGCTCTATCTTTGGCTAATTGTCTCAGTATCTTATCTTGCCGGCAGATTTTGAGAGCAACTTGTTGAATGAGACTGGTAAACTGACCATAGGTGATTTGTTCATAGGAATAATATCACCAGTGTAGAGACTTTGGAGTTCCTCTTTGACTAAATCTCTAAGGGACTTAGGCAGGCTATCTAAGAATTTTTCTTTCCAATATGGGAGGTTTCCATCTGGTTTTCATATATCCTGGTAAGAAAGGAGTCTTTATACCACCTAAAATCAGAAAGGGCCTTACACTTAAGATTGTTAAGTATTTCAGAAGATCTTTCTCTGAAAATATCTGGACTACCTATGAAAGTTTTGATAATGGTGTAAATTAGGGTGTTGGTCGAATCAGGAATAGTTTGGCCGTCTTTTAGGACTGGTTCTCCTGTTGGATCAATTCTAACGTTGTAGAAGATCTTTTGATTAAGTTGACCTGTAAAACTTGCTACTAATATATGGGTAGTAAGCTAGTCACTACAGTTATGAGAAGTTTTATATGCAGTGGCTACCATAGTCATCTGCCGCAATTTGGATAAAATATTGTATTCGGAGCAACCATCTATGTTCCATTCATAGATGTTGTTTGCATTGTAGTTATTCTGTATGACACTAGGTTTTTCTTCTAAAACCATGTCAGGATGGGTAGCTCTAGGATAATAGAGTTTTTAGGGTTGTCGCCAGTTGGAGGATCCTGTTCTAAGAGGAGCAACTTCTAGAGAAGGATCGTGAAGAAATTGATCAGACTGTGTTTGTGATTCTTGATCTATGTCTACCTCTCAAAGAACACCTATAGAAGCATCCTTAGTTACAGACTCTTTAGTTGCAGAGTCTTGAACGACCAAGGTTTTCTCTATTTCAGAGATTCTACATTGAAGGTCATAAAGTTGAGGGAAACCTTTAGATTGGTGACTCTGGAGTTCACTAGCAAAAGTCCTAGGGATCTCATAAGGTTTAAATAGTGGGATTGAAGATGTTTCGACTGACTTAGCACTAGTAGATGCTGAAAAAGATGGTTTTGAAATCAAATATTCACCAAGAGTTTATAAATACTTGTTTGTATAATTATTTTGTTCAAAGATATTTTTAATATCTTTGATTGTGAAAGCTTCACTTTCATGTTTTAATTTGAAAGGAGTAGCTACCACTTGGGTTTTGCCATGATTTGTTGAAAATCCTTGTAGTGGAGGAAGTTCGGAGATGACTTCTTCTCCAGTTGAAGTTTTCCAAATTTTTGAAACATTAATAGATTTGGAAAAATGAAATTCTATATGGTGGTATTCAGCATAAGCTTCAAACCACTCAAAGAAATTGATTTGCTCTTGAATCGAGTTCAAGGATTCATAATAAATTTTTTGAAGATTTTTCTTTCATTTCCTTGAAAGCTGTTAAAAAACCATGTTCTCTTAAAAATGTTTTCAGGAGAGTAAAACTCAGTCCTGAGTTTTTCTTTGTCAATTTGGAAATCTTTTTCTAAAACAGCTAATTCAGCACCTAGAGATGAATAAGTAGGAGACTGAGGTCTTTAAAAGTTAACTTCAGTTAGAGGTGTTTCCACTGAGTATTCTGCTTGAAGAATCCTAGATTCGAAGTTAACAGTTTCGATTCTAGAAGGAAATGAAGAGACAAAGTGTCTAGCAGACTGAGTCTCAGTCTGTGTTAAAGGTGAGGAAGGTACTCTTTGACTATGAGATCTTCGGAAGGAAATAGTTACAGATCCTGAAGAAAACTGTTGGATCTGGGACACATTAGTATTTTCTGGCTTCTGAGCTGGGGTAGCATCCTGCAAAAGCCAATTTTGAGGTAAAGAAACCCGATTCCAGGATATAGGTCTTGGAACTGACAAATGGGATCTTTGAAGATATGTTTGGAAGAGAATAGTTTCTTTATGAAGTGTTTTCATGCCTCTAGAATTGAAGGCTGAATTCATAGCTTTGTATAGAATTCTATAGATAATTGCAACGGGAAGAGATCCAGTCTTGGTTTTATAATCGGATGTCTTGACATTTAGTGTCAAGGAGTCTAATATATTCCTATCTTTAAGGGATACAGTAAAGTTGGGAAAGCAGTCAAAATAAATTGGTCCATTACAAAGACTGGTTTCTGCCATTCCTAGAAGGGAATCATTGAAGTCTAGAAATCTAGAATCTCTAAGGTAGAGGAGGAGAGATATATCTAGTCCTTCTCTAGAAAGAGGTTTAGCTGCAATTTGTACTAAACCAAAATGGAGATAGTTGTACTTTTTTCTATATTTTTCTATAGATTTTGGGTTTAAAAGCTTGATGTCCTCATGATCTGGCTCAAGAGGAATAGTTTGCTCGATGGTTGAAATGTGATAGTCACTAGCCAAATTTCATCTACACTTATAAATTGTAGACTAGGGATGTTTAGGAATTTTTCAATCATCAATTGATTGCTGTAAATCAGTAAAATTAACCTCTTCTTTGAGTTTAGAATTTGAAGAGTAAGAGAAGGATGTAGATCTAGAAGAGGAAGGAAAAGAATTTTTAGTGGAGGAGGAGAAAGGATGGAAGAATGCCATAGTAAGATCTGCACAGAAATTTAGTCGATAAACAATAATGACTTAAATGCTTCCTGTTCTTGGATCTAGAGACCAATGGGTTCCATAAGGATAATTTTCAAATTCTTAACTCAATAATATGAGGAAGAATCGGATTTAGAAATTAGAAATATAAGTACATGTTTTCTTTAATACACAAAAATTAAATTAGCTTATGTTTAAAGGAGTATCTTGACTAATGACCCAAGGGTTATAAATAACCATCTGTAAGCCTACTGAGTAATTTTTCTTGGCAACCTAGCTATTTTACTCAGGAACACTACTTATAGTGTAGATCCGGAAAGATCACAGAGCCATTAGTTGAGATATCTTCTTAATACATAAGTAAATTGGATAAAAGTGCATGTAAGAGTTCATGTTTTTATAGATCTAAATACTAGATCCAATAATACCTCATAAAAGCAAGTTAAAAACAAGAATAATAATATATATATCTGTCCATAACTAAATATTTACTTTTCATTGTCCACAACTTTTTCTAACCACAATATTAATACAAAATAAAAGAGATCTTTACTATTAAATTTACTGTCTTAAATTAGTGAATATTTTTTTTCTAAAATGATGGATTTCAACCATCCTTAAAGGATGAGATGTGTTATTATATGTAACAAATTTAAATAGGAGAGAGAAATAGCTAATATATCTTAAAATATTACAATATTTATTAAAAATATATGTTATCGATTAAAAATGTGCAATATCTTAGATTTATTTATTAAATACACAATATCGATTGCATACGTACTATTTATTCAACTAACATTATATATATATATATATATATATATATATATATATATATATAATGAACAAAAAAAGGAGAGGAATATGGCCCGGGGAAGCATTTAATTGATTGGGAGAACAGAAAGTTTCGGTCCCTTAATTATATGGATTAGTATCAAATTCTATAAATTAAGGGATTAACAAATAATATTTAAATATTTATACAAATTAATAAATCGCTAAAAAATACCAACATGGCTATAGAAATTAAGAAATTTTAAAAAGTATTTATAAAAAGTGAATAATCTTTGTCAATGTTTATGAGGGGTCATTTTTCCAAGAAAAAATCATTTGATTTGGTTTTGAATTTCAATTTTAGAAATTGATAAAACTTGATTTGGTTTTAGTTTTATGCAAAATGCTAAAATTGAAACATGGAAGACAAGTTTAGGGTGAAAATCTGGGATATATACAAAACTATGACACCGGTGCATTTGGTTTCTAGTTTATCCCAGTAACTATGGTTTAGCAAAAATGATCGACGCTTGGTTCAATTAATAAATTCTGGACGAAAAATACCCATATAAATCTTATAAATAATGCTTGTATCCTTACCCTTCCTTTTTCTGTAAGTATTACCTAAGAGACAACACTTGTCTTTGACTTATCTTGCTTAAACAATACTTGCCATTGAATTCTTCTCATATTCTCCCAGCTAACTTAAAGTGCGGCCTAGGCAGCACTTGTCATTGACATTCTTGCCTAGGCAACACTCGTCCTTCACTTCTTCCGGTGTTCTCCTAAATAACTTGAAGTATTACTTACGGACAAAGCAGATGCCATTTTGCTAAAACCGTCTTAAACGGGGACAAACTCTCAGAACCAATTACTAAGTTTCCGTACCGTATTTTGTAAAAAAATCACGCAAAAGAACACTGTCCTTCTTAATTCGCCTTCCTCTGCCTAACTCTTCCTCTGTTACTCCTAAACCGACTTTCAGGAAAGAATTTATGTGTTCGGATTATCTTGTTCTAGTATATCAGCTTCTAGATTCATTTCCTCCACTTAAATTTTTCCCATCATATTCTCGGACATAGTTTATGCCAAGGGACTAATACCCATCGTACAAAAATATCGTCCTCTTCTCCAGCCACACCATCATCTCGGACACTATCGTCATTCGGGGACTCATTTACACTATTTTGGGTACAAATGCAAATTCCGTATCATAAAAGTAGTATCTCGAGACATCAAAAACTCTTTTGTAATCCAAATCATACAACTTCCATACCATATTCTTGTTGAACCCCAAAAAAATTACCCGGGAAGGTAAAATTCGGAATATCAACTGAATGGACTAACTCTTTTGGAGTTTTTGGAGTCGTCACCCAATTTAAGGAAAAATAGGGAACCAAAATAAACAAATGCGTGCAAAATTCTACTTTTGAAAAAAGGAAGACTTTCTGAGATTCTAAAGTAAGATGTTTTGTTAATTTTGAAAGAAGGTTTTAAAGGCACTTATCAAAATTCTGTAAATTACGGTTAATCCGACAGGTTTCCAAATATTTGCAAGTATGCTTTTCTAGCAAAATTTATTTAAGAATAATTAATTAAAATAAAACTTATTTGTGAAAAAATTTTAACTTGCACGCATTTACTACTATGATCCAATTTAAATTAAAATAAACGGCAACTCCAAAATTAAAAGTAATGAACATAAAGTAAAGCAATAACTCAAATAATCATTGAATCAAATAATCATTGACTAATTATTCTACAAATGAATTGTGCGATTACAAATTCTATTAACTATCTAACTGCTAAAATAAATAGAATGAGTTCAAAAGGTAGAACTCTGAGTGGCTATATGCTGAAGACGCATGCAAAGTAGGCTGGATGACAAATCCTATCAGCTTGCTCACGAATTGAAAAGGTGTTCCATATGATTTGGACTTTAAATGCAGACTTTATCCAACGAACTCGGCTTGCAAGCATTGAGTCTCACTTTAAAACTCGATTGTAGCTCCAACAATTTCATGTGATAAGAAAGAAACAAAGAAGAAAAGGATTAGCATCAATAGTAAAAAAATCAATATCTAGAAATAAAATGCAATCAATTTACAAATAAGTGGTTAAACTACCAAGCTTGGTTCACAGAGGCGAAGTACTGCACGTTTAGTTTAAGAAACAAAGCTACAGACAAGCTTACCAAGTTTTAGAGACTCTTGAAGCAATAATAAGCTTGACATGCTATTAAGATAAGATATCATTAATAATTTAAGTGAATTACCAAGTCAATCAATATTACTGAAGCATCTGCATAGCTTTGAATTTAAGATCAAGAATTTGCAAAACTTCGGCATAAACTAAATCAGGTCCTGACTGATAGTTTAACATATGACGATTAGATTTTTTTTATCTAAAAACATGAGTAAAACTTGAACAAAAGACATAATCCTTAAATCAAAAACAATTTTTTACTAATTAAATGAAGCAACTGGGGCACTACAATGTTTGACTAGATGAGATTAAAACCAAAAACGATAACTTCAGCGATTACTCATGCCAAAAGAGAGCAAATTTAAGTTTTCAATAGGAGCAGAGTGAGCAAGCCCAGGAAGAATTATTCCTACATGCATATTACTACTTTTTCGATTCAAGATTATTACGAGGCAGCCTGTTAAAGCTATAAAGATGACGACTTTAATTTCGAAGGAAAATCAGAATGTTACTACATAGTAAGATGAATGAATTTTACCAATCTCATCTCAGACAACCAAGATAGGTAATGAACTCGAAACATTCATACTCACCACCGAACTAACTCCTACCACCAGAAAAAAGCTCAACCCAAACACCCTTGCACTCTCTTTTAAACAGAACCAGACCTCCTCCAAAACCTACAGTACACTCTACTGCATCTCAGCCTCCAAAACACCATAACAGGACCTGAAACAGACTCCTAAATTACCTGCTAACTGCTGCTAGCTACACAAGTACATCCTCTCAAACTCAACCAGCAAAACAGAACCAAAAAGGGGACTAGCAGACCCCCTCTCAACTGCCCAGCCACACCTTCTAGAATTAAAAAACAGTCTGGAACAAACTAATACTCTGCATACTCCCTCATTTAGACCACCCCTAGACAACTAGCAAACAAACAGACACAACAAGATTGCTGCTACTAGCCTGCTGGAACTGAACCTTAATAGCTTCAAGCATCCTGCCTCCTCCTTATCACCTCACAGCCCTCTTACACAGTTTACACCCTTAACTGCTCCAGACCCAAGAAAAACTGCACCCTTCAACTCTTCAAAACAAGCCAGACAACACACACTCTTTCATTGCTTCTTCTAACGGACTATACATTAAGCAAAAGACAAAAGGGGAAACTGGAAAGAAAAGAAAAACACTAAAATCCAGATCAACCAACTTTACACACCCTTTTACATTTAAAAGTCAGCATGGTAAACAAAGATTATAAGAACATGAAATTAAACTGAGCTGCCTGAAGCTTAAATGTAGGAGAGAAATCTGAATACTATTCAAGATTGAAAAGAGGAAACTTTATCACAGACAAGGTCATTACAAACTCTCTCTTAGTTAATAACACTAAACAAGCAATTAAATAGAAGAGATTATGACATTTAACTCTAATCCTATGAGATCGGTGTGAGAAGGGCTATAATACGGGATATATCTATCCCATAGTCAATAGGGTCACAATTTGAATAGTATTATCGTGTAAAAGAAACAAAAATAATAATATAATGTTTTCGAACTAATCGAAATTCTTAAAAGAAATGGAATGATTTAGCTAGAGTGGTTAATGAACTCGTCATTTTTCTGTTCTCTTGATTCACCATGAAATTTGAATTCGCACAGGAAGCACATAAATTTATTAATATTACTTCACCTTCTCGGTTGAAGTAAATTATCTTTTTTAATAAGTTAGTTGCTTTGCTAGTTTATAGGAATTTGTTGATAGCAGATTTATTCAGTTTAAGGAGTTTGATTTTCAGTAGACTACTTAAAAATAATATTTTGGTTGTCAAGTATGTCCATGTTTCTAGTTATTAATTATGTTAGTTCCTATTTTTTCTGCAATTATTAATTTGTAACTTGCTCTATATAAAGAGCAATTGATGTAAGCTTGGGCATCAAGAGAAAAATAAACTTGTTCAGTTGTGCTTGGCTATTCTCTGTCTTTCTAATGATATATATAAGCATGTATATATTTTGTAACAGTGGTATCAGAGCCAGTTCATTTGTGAGTAAAACATTTGAAAAAAAAAATATTTGTTGAGTGATCTTATGCCTTACAGCAAACTTTGTACAACCCTCCATTCCTTGCTTTGATGGTCACTATGACCATTGAAGCATGTTGATGGAAAATTTCTTAAGATCGAAGGAGTATTAGCAGGTGGTTTCCGATGGTATACCAACACCAGCAGCTGGTACAACAGTATCAGATGCACAGAAAGCAGAAATTGAAGCAACGGAGTTGGAAGATCTCAAAGTAAAAAATTATATTTTCCAAGCAATTGATCATTCAATCTTGGAGACCATTCTTTGCAAAGAAACCTCCAAGAAGATTTGGGATACAATGAAGAAGAAGTACCAGGGAACAACTAAGGTGAAAAGGGCATTGTTGCAAGCACTTCGCGCTGATTCGCAACTGAAAAAAAAAACAAGTATTTACTAATTACTACGGTAGTACTTCAGTCTTCCAGCAAATACTAGGCTAAAAAATTTGAGTCTCTACAAATGAAGATGGGAGAATCAGTGTCGGATTACATCTCGAGGACTATGACAATAGCAAATAAGATGCGGATTCATGATGAGAAGTTGGAAGATGTCACTATCATTGAAAAGATCCTTCGCACCATGACATCAAAATTTAACTATGTTGTTTGTTCAATTGAGGAATCAAAAGATACTAATGTACTTTCAATTGATGAATTGCAAAGTTCACTGTTGATTTATGAGCAGAAAATGAATCGACAAAGCAGTGAGGAGCAAGCTCTACAAGTCACATCCAGTAATCACTCTTCAAAGGGTAGTGGTCGTGGAAGATGAAGGGGGAGAGGCAACAAGAATGGTGGTAGCAGACTTCCATACTAGAAATCTGAAAAAAATTTATCCAACTTTCAAGGAAGGGGAAGAAGTCATGACAACAATAATAATTCAGCTCATTATAAGCCGAAGTCAGTAGACAAATCAAAGGTTGAATGCTACAGATGTCACATGTATGGTCATTATAAATCAGAATGTAGAACCAACTTGAATAAAGATGGTGGAAAACAGTCTAATTTTGTAGAAAATGAGGAATAGATCTCTTTGTTAATGGCCTGTCAAGTGAAAGAAAAGGCGAAGGAGAAAATTCAGCAGAATATTTGGTATTTAGACACTGGATGCAGCAACCATATGTGTGGTAACAAGTCAGCTTTCTCCTCCTTATCGAGATTCTGTAAAGTTCGGGGATGACTCTAAAGTTCCAGCCATGGGAAAAGGTCAGGTAACCATTCAAACTAAAAGGATGCTCCTCAAATTATCTCTAATGTCCTTTATGTTCCAGACTTGAAGTCAAATCTTTTGAGTCTTGGCTAGTTGCTAGAGAAGGGGTACGAGATTGTCATTAGAAATGAAATTTGTCGTATCCAAGATGACCATTTAGGTTTAATTGGTCAAGTTAAAATGAGTGCTAATAGAATGTTTCCTCCCTATCTCAATAGCTCATAAGAATCATGTTTCTTAGCAAAACAAGGAGATGAAGCCTGGTCGTGGCATTTTCGTTATGGCCATCTTAATTTTGCTGGACTGAAAAATATATCACCACCATCTCAACTATGTGAAGAGTGTGTAGTTAGCAAGCAACCTCGTAACTCCTTTCCACAACAGGGATCATGGAGAGAAAAGAAAGCACTTGAACTAATTCATTCTGATATTTGTAGACAGATAACACCATCATCTAATAGAGGAAAAAGCTATATAATTACCTTTACTGATGATTTTACTAGGAAAAGTTGGATGTACTTTTTGCAGGTGAAATATGAAGCTTTAAATCACTGAGAAAGAAGTTGGCAGTCTAATAAAAGTTCTTCATTCAGATCGTGGGGGTGAATACAACTCACATGAATTTGCTAATTTTTTATGAGCTTCATGGAATAAAGAGGCAACTTACAACAGCCTACTCACCCCTACAAAATGGAGCCATCGAGAGGAAAAATCGCACTATTATGAATATGGTGCGGAGTATTTTGACCAGCAGTGGCGTTCCAGTCAATTGGAATATTCACATTTTAAATAGAATCCAAACATTTGTAATTAAAGATATGACCCTGGAGGAAGCTTGGAGCGGACAATGACCAGCTGTAGATCACTTCAGAATATTTGGGTGCATTGCATATGCACATATTCCTGATCAAAAGAGAAACAAGCTAGACGATAAGGGAGAGAAATGTATTTTTCTTGGTGTTAGTGATCAATCAAAATATTACAAGCTTTATAATCCTAACACTAAGAAAATATGGATTAGTCGAGATGTTGTTTTCGATGAGAATCAGTTCTGGTCGTGGGAAAAAAATGCACTGGAAGGGCAGATTCCAACAAGCTTTGATGGTGAAAATGTTGAAGAAGCAATTCAGCCACTACAACAACAAGTTCCAGCAGTTGCAGTATCTGAAAATGCTGAAAGTAACAATTCTGGAAGTGCTGAAATTTCACCATCAATGGATGAGAAGATAGATACAATAGCTAGTTCACGTCCCCATCGTGTTCGGAAAAGGCCAGCATGGATGACGAATTACGAGGTAAATAAAATTGATCAATCTGAAGATCCTCTCACTCATTTTGCTCTATTTTCAGATTATGATCTAACAAATTTTGAAAGTGCTGCCAAAGATGCAAAATGGAGAAAGGCAATGGATAATGAAATTGCAGCCATTGAAAAGAATAATACATGGGAGCTTGTCGATCTTCCAGAAGGACACAAAATGGTTGGAGTGAAATGTGTCTACACAACTAAATTTAAGGAGAATAGGGAGATTGATAAGTACAAGGCACGTTTGGTCGTTAAGGGCTACAAACAAGAATTTGGAGTAGATTATAGAGAAGTTTTTTCTCCTGTTGCTAGACTTGATACAATCATATTGGTGATTGCATTGGCTGCTCAAAATTCATGGGCCTATCTATCAATTAGATGTGAAGTCGACTTTTTGGCACGGAGACCTTCAAGAGCAGTTATTTATTGAACAACCTCCTGGTTATGTTAGAAGTGGTAACGAGCATAAAGTTTGTAGATTAAGAAGGCTCTATACGGACTAAAACAAGCACCTAGAGCTTGGTATAGTCGTATAGATGCTTACTTTAAAAAGGAAGATTTTAAAAGTGCCTGTATGAGCATAAATTTTAAAAAGTCCATGATGCTTGAGTTTGATATGTCTGATCTTAGAATGTTGCATTACTTTCTTAGCATAGAAATAGTGCAATCTGTTGATAGGATATTTATCTCTCAAAAGAAGTATGTGCGAGAAATTTTAGACAGGTTTCAGATAAGCAATTGTAATCATGTCACTATACTATCAGATGTTGGCGTGAAGCTTAGAAAGGATCCTAGAGGAAAAAATATTGATAGCACTTTTTTCAAATAAATTGCAGGAAGATTGATGTATTTGACAGCAACAAGGCCAGACATCATGCATGTTGTAAGTTTCATTAGTAGATTCATGGGGAGTCCAAAAGAATTTCATCTATGCAAAGAGGATTTTTCGATACTTAAAAGGTACTGCAAAATTTGGTTTGTTCTACAAAAAAAGTGAAATGACAGATCTGATTGGTTTTTTCAGACAGTGATTATGCTGGAGACTTAGATAATCAAAAGAGCACTTCAGGTTATGTGTTCATGCTAAGTTTAGATGCTGTCTCGTGGTCAGAAGCAACCAATTGTCACTTTATCGACAACAGAAGCTGAATTTGTTGCTGCTACATCATGTGCTTCAAAAGCTATTTGGATAAGGAATATTCTTACTGAGCTTAATGTCAAGCAACAAGATTCAACATCAATTTAAGGGAGGAATTGTTGAAGTAAATAATCTATTTTAATAAATTAGTTGCTTTCCTAGTTTATAGGTATTTTTTGATAGAAGATTTATTCAGTTTAAGGAGTTTGATTTGCAGTAGACTACTTAGGAATAATATTTTTGTTGTCAAGTATAATATTTTTGTTGTCAAGTATGTCCATGTTTCTAACTATTAGTTATGTTAGTTCCTATTTTTCTGCAGTTATCCATATGTGACTTGCTCTACATAAAGAGTTGTTGATGTAAGCTTGAGTATCAAGAGAGAAATAAACTTGTTCAATTGTTCTTGGATATTCTATGTCTGTCTACTGATATATACTCCCTCTGTTTCAAAATGATTGTCACAGTTCGGATTTCGAGAGTCAAACGAGTTTAATTTTGACCGTAATATTTTCATATATTTTTAAATATTTTGAATTATTAATTATTGTGACTAATAGTACTTTTTATGTAGTTTCTAAATATATAAATATCGTTATAAAAAACTTAAAGATTATATGTTTAAATTCACGGTCAAAATGAACTTGTTTGACTCTCGAAATCCGAACTATGACAATTATTTTGAAACGGAGGGAGTATATATATATGACAATTCACAAAACTATACAAACTAACACTCTTTCTTACACTAAAATGTCAACATTTTCTCATTTTCAAAATATAGCAACATTTTTTTTCAAAACATAACAAAAATGCATAAAAATGTGCTAAAAATCCTAGATCTTGCTTCTTCCACCCCCAGCCACCACCCCCATCACTGCTGCCGCCTTTCAGCGGGCGGCCACCGGCTGCCTCCGCCACCAGGTCGCCGGAAAATTCATTTTTTATTTTTTTTGTATGTCTTGTGTATTTTCAGTGTATAAACATGTATATTCTTTGTATATTCTGTGTATGGCTAGTGTGTGAATATACATACATAAGCCATACACAACATATACAAAAGAATAAACACAAATATCCGGTGACATACATTGGATATACACATGAAAAACAGTTTTTTTTTTGCCTCCACCACCACCAACAACCACCGTGCACCGCCGGAGAACCAACAAACAAACATACATGTATATGTGTTGTATGTTAAGAGTATACCCAGTGTATGTCCGGTGACATACACATACAATGGGTATACCCATGACATATACATTTTTTACATCCAAACCACCACCACCAACCACCATAGCCACAGATCTACCAACGCCGCCGTGTACCATCAGAAAAATAAAAATAAAAAATAAAAAAACGAACAGCAATCAAATCTATCTCACCGGATCTGCTTTGCACTAGCAGATCCAGCGTCGCCGGAGCACCATCCATGTCAAACTAGCAGCTACACACGACGGGGATCGGGGTGGGGAAGGGAGGAAGACGACGGGATCGGGGCGGAGGAAGAGAGAAAGACGACGGGGATGGGGGATGGGTGGGGATGGGTTGCCGGCGACGGGGGAGGGGTGGTGGCAGCAGTATAAACAGTGGGGGTAGTGGTGAGGGAGGGAAGAGAGAGGGAAAAGAGAGAGAGGGGGAGAGGAAAGGTAGGGTTAGGGTTCTTTTAAAAAATGCTATGTTTGGTAGCATTGAAAAAAATATTGTTACGTTTGGTAAATGTGTAAAATATTGATATGTTTTTAAAAAAAGATCTCTAATTTAATATATATATATATATATATATATATATATATATATATATATATATATATTTTTTTTTTTTTTTTTTTGTAACACTCTCACCTTCAACCTCTGTTAATTAATCCTAGTCCAACTTTGCCTTGGCAAAAATAGCTCTACTCGAGTGCCCTCGGCCCTTCCTCCTTTCTGCCTTGTTCAGTGGCTTGTTGATGCACCATTAGTCTTCTACACTTTCCTGTGAATTGTGTAAAAGAAGAAACGACTTATTGCATATATTGATTGCGCACTCCCTTAGATAGGTGATCAATTTAAAACGGAAAAAAAATTAAAAGGAAATGTATGTGCATGAAATTGGTGCTGGTAATTGTATTGGTTTAAATCGAATTAGGACAACAAATCGATTTTTGACGAGTTTACAAGCAAAGATTAGTATCAAAGTTGCCTAAACAATGAACTGAAATAAATACCTAATTGAAAAGATAAAAAACGTAAAATTCCAATATCAACTATTTTGACTGAATAATTTGACAGAGTTATAGTATATATATTTAGATGATTACAATGTGAAATGATGTATTATTTAATATCAACTATTTTGATGAATAATTTGACAGAGTTATAGTATATATTTTTAGATGATTACAATGTGAAATGATGTACTATTTATATATCATCATATGAGAGGAGATCGTGACTGTGTTTCCATGTTTCAGTCGTGGCTTTACCCACGTTTTATCCTATTGAACACCAAGTTAGTGAGTGAGGATCATGGGGCACCCACTCCGCTGAATTGGAGATGCCCACGGCGACTAGGACTTTTCGCCTCGGGGATACGAGCCGGTTGATTCACCGAGGCAATTTTCTCCCGAGGTATGCCAAAAACTCCAGCCTCGATCTTTTACCTCGGTAGCCATGTTGTTTGCCTCGTGCATAGATCTGAATCTTCGTCTGACGTGTTCCAAATTATGCGTTCGAGGCGCCACGTAAACAAACCATTTTTTGCCCAATACAGTAATGAGTGATCAAACAAAAATATTTTCTTAAAGAGATTAAAAATAAACCATAAAATACAAAATAAAAAGGACGGAAAGCTAATCCCAATCCTCAAAAGACATCATTCATTCTTTGTCAATAATGGGGGCAGTTTTTGACCAAGAGATAGTAATGTTAGTGGATGAAATGATTGGGTTAATGGAAGATTCTTATCAATATGATTTTCTAGGATTTATGCTAGAAAAAGTGCACATAAGTTATTACATGGAAGAATTTTATTGGAGACTAGGTTTTACACTGAGTCATGCTCAAAAAGCACAACACATTGCTAGGGCATGATGTTCCAACTCAAGTGTCCTAATGTTATAGCGAAAAATAGACACAAAAAGCACTTATTGATATGAGCATATGTTTATTGTGGGACGGCAAGTTTTTTCCGTTTTGTTCTTTTGATGACAAATGTATAAGTGTATGCAATCTTAGTGGCAGTATGTTTGTTCACACCTCAAATATCTAAAATTTAGTCAAAACTTACAAACTGTAGTTATTGTTTTCTCTGTGTTGCTCCGGCGACTGCATAAGGACGTATGGTTTATAAACGTGGTCTAAAACATGGCTAGTAGGGACGGGTTTGGGGGTGAATGGAGCGAGTGGTTGGGGTGGGTAAGGCTTTTGGGGTGGAGGGGGCGAGGTGGTGACGGAAGGTGGGCTGGGGTGTTATTGGAGGTATAAATCTCTTATTACAATGATGGTACCAAATATTAGAAAATAAATTTAAAATTAACTTTTTTTCTGAAAAATTATTTTTCATTGTACAAAACACACCCTCTATTTCAAAAAGTACAAGCTTTTTCCTCCTCATGCATAGCAAAGAAAGAAAAACTCTATTCTCTATTTGACTTGTAATGAAGTTATTTCATTTGAACTTTTCAGTTTCACAAATGAAAGGGAAAAGACAGAAATTCGGATGTGCACAGCCCAACAAAGAATTCTGCTAGATGGACACCCGCATGCAAGGAATTTCACCGCGTGCCCTCCATAAAGAATGGTTTTGCAAAAATATTCGCACTAAAAAATATTTTAGCAAAATATCCTTTTTCGTCCAAAGTCAAAACTTCAAGTTAAAAATCTTGTAAGTTTTTGTAATTGCCGAAACTTCAAAGGCAAGTACTGTTTTGTCAATACTTCAAGTTATATGGCGAGAATGCATGGAAAGACTGGAAGGGCAAGTTTTGGCAATTGCCAAGACTTACGACCAAGTGCGGCAAGTGTTGCCTTTTGCCAACACTTTAAGGGTAAGTGTTGGCAAATAGAGAGGGATCAAAGGCAAGTCTTGGCCTTTGCTAACACTTACGACCAAGTGCGGCAAGTATTGCCTTTTGCCAACGCTTGAAGGGATAAGTGTTGAAAAGCGGAGAGATATAAAAGCAAGTCTTGCCCCCGACCTAAAAACTTGACAGGGATATTTCCATCCGGATTTTTTTCATTAAACCTTAACGGAGGCATTTTCGCAAAACATCTGTTAACGCAGGCAAAAAGACAAACCATTTGTTCCCTTAGCATATTTTTGCAAATCAGCCCACCCGCATGCCCACTCTTAAAGTTATGGACAAAATTTTCTCACTGTCCATAGCAAATACATAGAAATTCCTGGCGATTCACCAGATTTTTTCCAAGAAAGCTTTGGGACTGTTTTCCTGGACCTGGTGACCCACCAGAATGTGGTCCATGTTCTGGGGTTAGGGCTCAAGGTAAAACTTAAACACTTTATTTAAATGGGGCCAAAACTGTATTGGTGTGCCGCGTGTCCTATTTCTGTAAATCTCATAAAGCCTATAGAGTCGTAAATATTAAAGAAATTTTCGAACTAAGTAACCATAAAGTCCAAAGTATTTACTCGACCTACCCATTAAAAATTATACTACTTATGCGATCTAAGATATTTACCCGATCGACCCATTTTTATTGTATACCTTTATAGTATATTGTATTTTTAGAGTATACTTTATGGTATAGCAGGTCTACCATTTTCGCTGCATACCTTCATGTTATATTGGGCGTGTACCTTTATAGTATACTACATAAATTATGGTATACAATTCGGATGGGTAGGTTGGGTAAATAGTTCATGAGTATTTTGAGTAAATATAAAAGTGATGGATAAGAATGGGTAAATATTTTAATTTCAATGGGTATCTTCGTAAACAGCCCAAAATTAAATTAGGCATGCAGCTAGTTTTACCTATGCTTTTAAAAACTGTTAAAGGATGAAGTTGAATATCCATGGTGTAAAATTCATACAACTTAAATTTTAGGTCTAAAAACCACCGGGGCTGAAGTTAGCTTAACTTGATTTAATCTTCAAATCCTAGCCAGCCTTTGCAAAGTTGTGGTCATAAGTGGTAGAACTGTAAGGGTGCATGCAAAAGTGGTTGCTTGTGCACTTTGCCCTATCGACTCAGGATGCTTTTTATGGCTAAAAAGTGAGAAATTTTGATGCGTAGCTATTTTTGGAAACGCTCAAGGAGTTTTATCCACCGTTTCAAAATTAATTGAGAAATAGCCAAAATTTTGCGCGCACACGTACGCCCCATTAGCGTTGGAAAACACCCCAGACTAGTCCCATAACAAAATACTGGGACTTAACATGTTCAAAGGTCTCATTATTTTGTTATGTGACTTTATATATAAGGCTTCAGTCTCATAACAAAATAATGGGACCTTGAACTGACATGTTCAAAGGTCCCATTATTTTGTTATGAGGCTGAAGCTTTATATATAAGTCCCATAACAAAATAATGGGACTTTTGAACATGTTATGGGACTGAAGCTTTATATATAAGTCCCATAACAAAATAATGGGACCTTGAACTAACATGTTTAAAAGTCCCATTATTTTGTTAGGGAACTGAAGCTTTATATATAAAGTCTCATAACAAAATAATGAGACTTTATATATAAAGTCCCATAACATGTTCAAAGGTCCCATTATTTTGTTATGAGACATAACAAAATAATGGGACCTTTAACTAATATGTTCAAAGGTCCCATTATTTTGTTATGGGACTGAAGCTTATATAAAGTCACATAACAAAATAATGGGACCTTTGAACATAATAAAATCCCATAATTGGATCTTGTTCAAAGCCCCAGTATTTTATACTGGGGTTAGTTTACTGAAGCTTTATATAAAGTCCCATAATAAAATATTGGGGCTTTGATCCCAGTATTTTATACTGGGACTTGTCCGGAGGTGGCTATTTCTCAGTGAATTTATTTTTGACGGCTACAAATCAATTAGCGCGCGCCAAACAGACCCCTACGCGAAATTTTTACTCTAAAGTGCCTTGATACAAGCCTATGCATGACGCATAATTAGCAGGTGATCTAAATTATTGGGTCAGTTACATAAGTATACAAACTAACTTTTTACTTTACACAAAAATAACAATATTAGTAGTGTTTCAAAAGTAGCAATATTTTTTAACAAAAAATAGCAAATACATAAAAAGTAGAAACAGAACCCTAGACCGCTTCCCCTTTCTTCCTCAAGACTGCCCCTCCCCCTACAAAAAACCCCTGCGCCGCCAATCCTCTGCCCACAAGCCGCCGCCACCTACAGCCACTGGATTCCGGTCATCGAATTTTTTTTGAAATTTTTTTTTTTTTTTTTAAAAAAATTGTTAATTATATGCCAAGTGTTTTTCTATTGTATATACAATATATACAATAGACATACATGTGACATACAATGATGTACAGTCATACAATTAATGTATGTCATTGTATAACTCTTGTATGTCCATTGTACATACAGTGAATGTACAATATACCACCACACATACAATGGAAAAACAATGGCCATACAGTCCTCCTACTTTCAAACAACCACCACCATAACACCATTATAATTATCATAAAAATGGAAAAAAAGGGAAGAAGAAGAACTATACATACATATAATATTAAAACACATGAGATACAATTGCGATGCAATTGATTAATATTGCATACAAATCAAATACAAGTCACATACATCTGCCATACAGTTCACATACAGTTGCCATACAAAGTCGAAAAATCACAGATCTAAAACTTTTCAAATCTGAAGTAGCAAAAAAATATATATATATATATAAGCAGCAACTTGTTTTGAAGGCAGCATCACCACGTTTCTCCGACAAGTTTGGCAACAGTGATGGCAGCACGTTCGGACGGCAAGGTTGGTGGCGGCGGTAACACTATAATAAATGTAAGGGCACTACCACCAACAGACTTGCCAAGATCTGATGATGTCACGTTGCTTGAATCGGACTTTAGTACTTGGAATTGAAATTAGAAGGTTGTTTTCAAAAGATGCTGATGTTTGAGTCAGGGGATCTAGTAAACGGATAGATGAGGAATAAATAGCTATGAGACCTTGAGTTGTTGACTCGATAATGGTACACTTGATGAGACTTGGTACCGAAATTCTCAACATAGAAGTGACGGTGGTGTATGGGCCTAAATCAGTTTAGGTACATAAATAGAATTCGGATTCGGATATAAGCAATTCTTCGTATCAAAGTAAGAATAATGCGTGAAAAAGATGCAAATACAAGGAAATAACGGTATTTCAATATATGAATGTGATTACAAATTTGGGCAGCGTTTCAGTACAAATTTCTGGATGCCTACAATACAAAATGATCTAGTATTTATAGGCGCGTAGGCCTTGCCCACGTTCTCCATTAGCAGCTGAAACATCTCCCACGATCTAGGCATTAAATAGAAGAGTTAGTGGGATAAAGTAGTGGGCTGCAAAGCCGCTTGAACCGAGGGGGTCCACCGAGGTGCGAATGAATGACCTCGGTGGCTTGGCCCTGTCGCTTGACCGAGGTGACTTGTCACCGAAGCTTAGCTTACGGCTTGCCTTCGATGACAACCTCGGCTCTTGGCTTCGGCGATTCATTGATTCGCTTCGGTCTCTGGCTCGCAGGCATGAGCTCGGACGTTAAGATTTGCATGACCGGGGCAAATCATCGCGGGTCGATTTTTACCCAATACAGATAGTCCCCCCACTCCTCGGTTGCCTACCGAGGTAACCGAGGTGTGGAATGAAGTTTTCGCGAGAGAATGACGTGGCTTGATCTTATCCAAGTGTTTCAAAATTTGTCAACGGTCTGCGTCTCATCAGGTCACTTCTCATAGACACGTGTCATCCATCTGTTGGTAGACCGAACGGTCACGCCGTAATTTTGGCTTTCCCAACGTTACAGTGATGATGGTGTCCCACAGTCTGACTCTTCCATACCTATAAATACTCCTCTACCAAATCCTTTCCTTCACTTTCACTTCTTCGATTACAAGCTTCTCAGAAAAAGAACGCCATTTTCCATACTTTTCTCTGATCAACCTCTGTTTCCAAGAACATTTTAACTCAGTTTGACGCCATGTCTGCCACTATATCAAGACAAGATTCAAGTGATTCGGGTGAGAGAGTGCGAGTTCCGCCCATGGTTGCGACTGCTGCTAGTGGCGACGCCGCCGCTGTTACACCGGCGGTCACCACGACTGTGGTTGAGAGTGGTGAGGTGTCGTCGGGCGTTGGGGGCGTAAAGCGCCGTAAGATGAGAGCTATGCGCCAGTTGGCGGCGGAGGAGGAAGTCGACGCAGGTGAGGATGACGCCATGCTCGACGACGTCATGCTGAGCAATTTTAGTGACGCTCTCCTCAGAGATGATGATGACGGGGGTGATGGTGAAGACGACGGTGTCGAGGGCGATGAAGCCGTAGACGAGGTCGAAGGTGGAAGTGCCGCCGAGGGGGGATCCTCGGGGCCCTCAATCCCCTTGGATCAAGAACTCGAACCTCATCAGATCATTCCCTCCCATTTTGACAATAGCAAGGACTTGAAACTTCAAGCTCAAACAGCCGACCAGGAGGAGAAGAACAGAAATATCCCTGTGAATACTACCTCGACACGCATTACTCAAGCTCATGTTGAGCGGGTTCGGAGGGAATGCCAATTCGCGCCCGAGGTGAAGGTGATCATCCCTGATCCAACGAGCCGGGTGTGCCATAACATTGAAGGGTATTCCTTTGCTTATACCTATCCTTTTACCCTTGGCTTCTCTCTCCCAGTTCACAAAGTTATTGATGACTTTTGTCGGGCCTATAACTTGTGTTTGGCTCAACTTGGCCCCGGTGTCTGGAGGGTGGTTCAATGCATGGATTGGTTGAGCACGAAGGCCGGGATTGACTTCACCTTCCAGCACCTCATCTCACTCTACTACCCCTATTTTCACAAGGCCGGGGTCGTGGCGCTAAATAACCGAGGTAAATTTGCCCTTCTTCATAAGAGTGAAGATCATGGGGACCGAGGCTGGTGTGATCGGTACATTTTGTTGGAGACGAAGGTTTTATCCGCCGAGCCAAATTTCCCCGAACGGTGGAATAACACACGTAAGCCTTCCTCTTTTCACATTTCACTCCTCGGTGATTTGTTCATACTGATCGATTTCATTTCTTTGTTGTGTCTTCAGCCAATAAGGTGGACATCGTGCCCCCGGCAGGTTTGACCGCTTGGGTCAAAGCGATGACCGGAGCTCTTACTCGTCCCGAGAGGACGTGGATGAAAATGGCCGCCGAATTTGGCTGGTCGTGCAAGAGGCATGGTAAGTTTTTGGGTAATATCTTTAGGTGAGTCGCTTTGGGACTTTGACCTTGTTTTTCTGATTTTCCTTCCCTCGGTGCTAGGCTTTCCAAACCGTGCCATCAACACTAAAAAGAGTAAGAAGAAGAAGAAGGAGGAGAAGAAAAAGAAGGATGGGGAGGAAACCGAGTCGGACGATGATCTGGCGGCGGTGGCTGGAGAGTATAAGGGGTTGAAGGCTTCCAAGTTTTCAAAAGTTTCGAAGGGAGCCCCCGGTCAAGGGACCTCCAAAGGTAACATCCGCCTTCGGTTGATATTATCGAATGTTGTTCCTTCTTCGTTTTCTTATTCTATCTTCTTCCCTTGTTGCAGGCGTGAAGAGGAAAAGGGCCCCTTCGAAGAAATCTTCCCACTCGGTTGCTCCTCGAACCGAGGTGGTGGTTCCTCCTCGACCCGAGGCGACAGTTGGTGGGCGCCGAAGGTTGGTCGATGAGCCCGATGATGCAGCTGCTGAGGTGGTGGCTCATAGGGATGTTGATATTATCGACCTCGAGGGTCAAGAGCCTGAAGCCGAAGTTGCCACGGCAAGAGCTAAGGGCAAAGCTAAGGTTGGGGAAGTTGGCGCTGCTGCGCTGGAAGAAGGAGCCGGCACTGGTGCGGTCAGGGCGCATTCCGAACCCGCGAGGATTTCATCCTCGGTAGGGTCATATCGGAGACTTGAAGTGCCAGTTGCCTCAAACTTGTTAGCGTGTGGCCGAGAAGAGCTGCTAAGCCTTACGCCTTTGCTGGGGCCAACCGAGGACAAGGTTGTGCAAGAGTTCACTTCTGGCCAACTGTATAGCACGATGGCTTCCAACGCTGTAAGGGTAAGTTTTATCATACTCAAACCAAGAATTTTCAGTTTTTACCTTTGGTTCGTAGCTAATCTTGATTCTTTAAACTTTGCTCAGACCTTCATCCTTTTGCTAAAGGCCATCGAGGTCGAATCCGCGAGGACCGCCGAGGTTAGGCGTGTGTCTCGCTTATGGGATCAGCAAAGGGACAAGTTCAACGCCCAGATTGCTTCGCTGAAGGCCGAGCTGGCCAAGTCTCAAGCCGCTTTGCGCGAAGCCGAGGTGAACTCCGAGGCCAAACTCAAACTCCTCAGTGAGGATTTCCAGGCTGAGCGCTCGAGGCTGGAGAGTGAAGTTGCGAGGCTGGATAGTGAACTGTCTCGAACGAAGGCCGAGGCTGTGAACATGGCCAAAAAGCACCATGAGCAGCTGAAGGATCATTTGCTCCATATTAAGAAGCTAGAGGGCGAAACCTCCAAGCTTTCAGCTAAAGATGCTCAGATTGCAGCCCTGCAAGATGAGATCGCTGATCGAAAGGATAGGGCTGCACTCAAGGTGAAAAGGGCCGAGCTGGACAAGCGATGGGCCATTATCAAGTCTCGACTAAGGCTGCTCAAGCGATGCCGCGCCGGGGAGATTGACCTAGATGAGGAGATTGCTAAAGCCGAAGTAAAATCGGTGGAGGCCCAAGCGATCATTGATGAACTCCCATCAAGTGAAGCTTCGAGTGGCGGTGAAGATGAAGATGCCGAGGGGGGCTCCGAGGATGGAGGCGATTCTCCCGAGGCATAGATCTTTTGTAGTGTTGTTTTTGTAAGCCTTCGGGCTCTTGTGCTTCTGTTTTAGACCTTCGGGTCATTTTTTGGATGTAAATAATCCCAGCCTTCGGGCTTTTAATGAAAGACTGTTTGGGTCTTTGCTTTGTGGGTTTCGTGTGTTGGCTTCTCAAATATACCGAACACTCTGAAAAAAGATAAATGATATACTTGCAAGGCTTAACTAAATTCAATCGATGCAAACTTAGGGCGACGTCTCGCCCTCGAGTCGATGCATTGTGCAGCTTCGGTGTGCAAAGTTTATATAGATAAAATGAATGAAACCAAAGTCACTTTATATGAATGGAAACAAAGTCATTTTATTGATATCCACGAGCCCGAAAAAGGCCGTTTACATGAAACCAAGTCGAGACGGACCTCGGGTAGAAAAAGTTAAAACAAACTTTCAATAAAAGCAGATTGATCACACGCTGCTATCGGGCTAATTACAACGTACTAAATCTAATCCTCGGGCATGAGTCCCCGGTTGTCGGATAGATAAGCTTCGGTTGGGAGGTTCGATGTCGACCTCGCTATCAACCCTTCTCTCTCCCCCCCAGTGTTCGGTTCTGAATCTTGGTGAAAATCCGAGCACTGGAAACGGTTCGGTTCGCTTCCTGAAAAGGTCAAGCAAAAAGATGGAACGAGGAGCAAGTTAGTACATTTCCTTTGAAAGCCGTGGGAGCGTCATTCGGCTCGGGGCTGTTTAATTGAAAAAGAATTGAAGAGACATTTACCTCGGCTAAAAGTAGTATCGCTTCAGATGGGAGATGTTCCAATTCAGAGGTTCGGGTTCTCCTTGAAGAGGCTCGATTTGGTAAGAACCTTTTCCAACGATTGCTTTGACCCTGTAGGGTCCTTCCCAATTTGCAATAAGCTTTCCTCCATTGTCCTCCTTTGTTGATTGGTTCACCGTTTTCAACACATAATCTCCGATCTTGAAGTCCCTAAATTTAGCTTTCCTGTTGAGGTAAGCCTCGATCTGCCTCTTTTGGGCAACAAACCAAACCAAAGCTAATTCCCTCTTCTCTTCAAGCAAGTCTAGCTCAATGCGCATCGCCTCTTGGTTAGCGTATTCGGCTGTGTGAGCGTACCGAAGACTTGGTTCACCCACTTCTATGGGGATGAGAGAGTCCATGCAATAGGCTAGTGAGAAAGGGGTCTCACCGGTGCTGTTCTTCTCCGTTGTTCGCATGGCCCACAGCACCCCAGGCAACTCCTCGGGCCATGGACCTTTCTTCTCATCGAGTCGCTTCTTCAGATTTTCAATTATGATCCTATTTGAAGACTCAGCTTGGCCATTGGCGCTTGGATGATATGGAGTCGAGGCAATTCTTTTGATCCCCCATTGCTTGAAGAAATCGGTGATGGCTGCCCCCATGAATTGTTTACCGTTGTCACAAGCGATTTCTTTTGGGACGCCGAACCTATAGATGATATTCTTTCTAATGAAGTCGATCACTTGCTTTTGCTTCACTTCGGTGAGAGCCACTGCTTCCACCCATTTTGCAAAGTAATCGGTCAACACTAAGATGAAACGAACACCACCTTTCCCTTTGGGTAATGGTCCTACGGCATCCATTCCCCATTTCATGAAGGGCCATGGTGACACCACCGAATGAAGAGGCTCAGCCTGTTGGTGGATCATCCGCCCATGGTGTTGGCATTTATCACATTTTTGCACGAAAGCTTTCACATCGGCACTTATTGTGGGCCAATAATACCCAGCTCTTAACAACTTACGCACTAGACATTTTCCCCCCGAGTGGTTGCCACATTCGCCTTCATGCACTTCAGCCATCACATATCTTGCCTCGTCGGGGCCCAAGCATTTGGCCATCGGGCCGCAATACAACCTTTTGTATAAATTGCCTTCGATCAAGTGATACGAGGCTGCTTGAGTCCTCAGCTTCCTTGCTTCTTTTCTATCTTGGGGGACAGTCCCCGAGTCGAAGTAGGAGATGAATTTACTTCGCCAATCCCAACGGTTATCCACGGAATTAACTTGTAGTTTCATCTCTCTCATTTGCGCTGACAACAATCGAACCACCGAGTCAGTCCCCGAGTGGGTTTCATCGATCGCCGAACCAAGATTCGCCAAGGCGTCAGCCTCGGTATTCTCCTCCTGAGGTACTTGCTTAATTTGCCATTCTTGGAATTGTGTTAAGATCCTTTGTGCTCGATCCAAGTATAGTTGCATTCTGGGCTCACGAGCCGTATAATCACCGAGGATCTGGTTGACCACCAATTGTGAATCACACCTTAGTTCGATTCTTTCAACTCCCATTTCTTTAGCTAACTCCAAACCCGCTAGAGCTGCTTCATATTCCGCTTCGTTGTTGGTCACTTTTTTGAACTGGACCGAATGCCTGACCTTTTCCCCGGTGGGTGCCCTCAATACAATGCCTAACCCCGAACCTTTGGATTTTGTTGCCCCATCGGTGTATAGTACCCATAGTCCCGAAGGGGATCCCTTTGCCACGGAGTTTTCCTTTTCCGCCTCGGGCAAAATTCCAATGCTAAAATCAGCCATGAAGTCTACCAAGACTTGGGACTTAATGGCAGTTCGAGGTTGATAAGTGATGTCATACTCACTTAGCTCAACCGCCCATTTGGATAACCTCCCCGACAACTCTGGTTTGTGCAATATATTTCTCAAGGGGAAAGTTGAAACTACGACATTGAAAATAGGGCCGTAGTTTCCGAGCAGTAATGAGTAAAGCAAGTGCTAATTTTTCCAAGTGTGGGTACCTGGTTTCAGCATCGAGGAGTGTCTTGCTCACATAATAGATGGGCTGTTGTTTGCCATCTTCCTCCCGAACCAGCACTGTACTGACTGATACCTCGGACACCGCCAAATATACCAGCAATGTCTCTCCTTTCTTTGGCTTGGCAAGCAACGGTGCGTTAGCCAAGTATTGCTTCAAATCTTTCAACGCCTGTTTACACTCCGGTGTCCACTCGAAGTGATTGTTCTTTCTCAAAACGGAGAAGAACTTGTGGCATCGCTCCGAGGACCTTGAGATAAAGCGACTCAAGGCAGCGACTCGGCCAGTTAAGCGTTGAACTTCCTTTACCCCGGTTAGCTCCTCGGGGATTTCTTCAATAGCTCTGATTTTATCTGGGTTGGCTTCGATTTCTCGTTCGGAGACAATAAAACCCAAGAACTTCCCTGATCCTACGGCGAAGGCGCACTTCTCAGGGTTCAATTTCATACCATATTGTCTCAATATAGCAAAAGCTTCCCTCAGATGATTCAAATGATCCTCCATTTGGATCGATTTGATGAGCATGTCGTCAATGTAGACCTTCATAGACTTCTCGATGTACTCTTTAAACATGCGACACACTAGCCTTTGGTATGTCGCCCCGGCGTTCTTTAGACCGAAGGGCATCACTTTGTAACAGAAGGTACCTCGGTCTGTGATGAACGAGGTCTTCTCTTCGTCCTTCGGGTCCATGAGAATTTGGTTGTACCCCGAATATGCATCTAGGAAAGCTAATAGTTTATGTCCAGCCGTGGAGTCTATTAACCTGTCAATTTGTGGTAGTGGATATGAATCTTTGGGGCAAGCTTTGTTCAGGTCAGTGTAGTCTACGCACATTCTCCACTTGCCATTCTTCTTCGGCACAACCACGACATTGGCCAGCCACTCGGGGTATTTCACTTCTCTGATGAAGCCGTTCTCTTGCAATTTGGCGGTCTCGTCCTCGATCGCCTTCTTTTTTACCCCGGCGTGAGGTCTTTTCTTCTGCTTCACCAGGGTAAATTTTGGGTTTACATTCAGCTTGTGGGTCATGATCTCCGGATCGATACCCGTCATGTCTGAATGCGACCAGGCAAAACAATCATGGTTGGACTTCAAAACTTCTATGATTGCTTTTTTCGACTCCGGGTCCAACTCCGAGCCGACAAACACTTTCCTATCGGGGAAATCTTTCAATAGAGTGAAAGATTCCAACTCTTCAATAGTTGAGTCCTCGGCCTTTTGCTTCCGAGGCTCTTGAACACAGGCTGGAATCTTTTCGGCTTCTCCTCGGGCGTCCTCCCCGCTTGACCCCGAATCCAGTCGTTGCTATTGTTTTGGCCCAACCGGGGCGACTCCACTTTTTAGCGCAACCGAATAGCACTCCCTTGCTACTCGCTGCTCCCCCTTGATTGATCTAACCCCCCAAGGTGTAGGGAATTTGATCACTTGATGTAGAGTGGAAGGGACAGCCTCCATGGAGTGGATCCATGGTCTTCCGAGGATCACATTGTAAGCCAGATCCTCGGGCATAACTTGGAACAGTGTTTCTTTGGTAATCCCCTCGGCGAATGTTTTGAGTGTGATCTCACCCAATGTCTTCTCCGTGGAGTTGTTGAAGCCAGCTAACACTGTTGACTTGGGAACAACTTCACCCTTCAACCACATCTTCTTAACGGCCCCGTAGCTAATTATGTTAACTGAGCTATCGGGGTCGATCAAGACTCTTTTGATGTCAGAGTCATTGATCCTCAACATAATGACTAGAGCGTCGTGATGAGGGAACATCATCCCATCACAGTCATCGTCGTCGAAGAGGATATCATTGCCCGAGCCTCCAACTCGAGTCCTTTTCTCCATGGTGATGGAGAGCTTAGCGAACTTTTTGGCAGCGGCAAAGTTCACGTCGTTCACTTCTGACCCCCCGGTTATGACATTCACCACTCTTTCAGGGGGTGGGGCTCGAGGTAGTTGTCCATCACCTCGGTTCTTGGAAAAGTTATCTTTCCCTTTATCAGTGAGGAAGTCGGCCAAGACTCCCTTCTTCAGTAGGTGGGCTACCTCGAGGCGCAAGGCTTTGCAGTCCTCGGTTCTGTGGCCATAATCTGCGTGGAACTCACAATGCAGATTGTGGTCTCTTTTGTCTGCCGGGGTCCTCATATCTTTGGGAACCCTTACCCCAGCTGTCCCCTTGACAACGTCGACCATCTCCGAGGTCGATATGTTGAAGTTATAATCTTGGATCCGAGGAAGATCCTTTCTAGGGACCGAAGCGGAACTCGAGGGATTTCTTTGGTTCATGTTGGGTTGAACCTTCCCTCCGAGCCTTTGGGTTATATGAGAGGCTGGGTATGAGTTACTGGGGGGTTTCCCAACCTCTGGCTAACATGTTGCCTCGTCGAAGTGTAAGGTTCGTACCTCCCCTTAGAATTATTTCGTGGCGCCTCGGCGCGATTTGAAGTGTCACCTCGGTTATGTTGATGATAACTTCGGTTCTTGAACTCCGCTTCCTCCAATCTGATTTTGGAGTAAGCGCGTCTATGCAGATCCTCCCACGTCAGGACCTGATATTGTTGTAATTCTTTACGCAATTCAGCGGCAGCGCCAGAATTGCGACTATTGATACCCTTTTCAAATGCCATGATGGCAGGGTATCATCCATTCGAGGCAATTCCATGCGTTCGGCGTGGAACCGCTCAAGAAACTCTTTAAGTGGCTCGCCGGGCCGTTGCTTCACCTCACATATATCCTCCTTCCTCTGGAGGATCTTTTGTGCCCCAGTGTGAGCCTTGACAAAGGCGCTGGATAATTCTTTAAACGAGGAGATTGACCCCGCTGGCAAGCACAAATACCACCGAAGAGCCCCTTTTTCTAACGACTGACCAAACTTCTTTAAGAACATCGACTCGAGCTGCGTAGATGTTAAGTCGTTGCTCTTTACCATGGACATGTATTCCCTTATGTGCTCCTTGGGATCAGTCGTCCCATCATACTTTTTAAGGAATATGAGTTTGAAGCCCGGGGGAGTTGGGGCTGGGGCTGCTTCAGGCTTATAGGGCTGCTCCCTGTATTGCTCGATGTCGAGGTCGTCTTCCTCCTTACTTATCCCCGGCAAGCTTTCGAGGCACTTTTCTACGCGCGCCTCAATACGAGCCTCGATTTCTCTACTCATTCTTTCAACGTCGACCGAGGACGTTGTTTCTGCCATGGTGGGAAACGTCCCGAAGTGTGGAGTGGCAGTTGGGTTGTTCCCCGAGCCCCCAGACGTGGCTCCGTTGTGAGGTCCCCCTGTTATCGCGCCCGGAGGAACGAAGGGCGGGATGCCTCCACCAGGAGCCGAAGGCTGGGCACTGTTTGGGGCAGCGCTATTCCTCACTTCCAATGAAGCGCGAAATACGGCATTGATATTAGCTTGCTCATCCTGTTTACTTTGGAGAGCTCTTAATGTGGTGACAACATACATTTGGAATTCTTCTGTTGTCATTGGGGCGAGGGGTTGTTGGTTCAGCGGAACGTCAACCCGATCGTTGTTACCATTGTTATCGTTATCAGCCATAATGTTGAATCGCAAACTTTTGACAAAGAACAGATTTGGAACTTTGGAACAAAGCGTTACTGCTTATATCCCCACAGACGGCGCCAATTTATATGGGCCTAAATCAGTTTAGGTACACAAATAGAATTCGGATTCGGATATAAGCAATTCTTCGTATCAAAGTAAGAATAATGCGTGAAAAAGATGCAAATACAAGGAAATAACGGTATTTCAATATATGAATGTGATTACAAATTTGGGCAGCGTTTCAGTACAAATTTCTGGATGCCTACAATACAAAATGATCTAGTATTTATAGGCGCGTAGGCCTTGCCCACGTTCTCCATTAGCAGCTGAAACATCTCCCACGATCTAGGCATTACATAGAAGAGTTAGTGGGGTAAAGTAGTGGGCTGCAAAGCCGCTTGAACCGAGGGGGTCCATCGAGGTGCGAATGAATGACCTCGGTGGCTTGGCCCTGTCGCTTGACCGAGGTGGCTTGTCACCGAAGCTTAGCTTACGGCTTGCCTTCGATGACAACCTCGGCTCTTGGCTTCGGCGATTCATTGATTCGCTTCGGTCTCTGGCTCGCAGGCATGAGCTCGGACGTTAAGATTTGCATGACCGGGGCGAATCATCGCGGGTCGATTTTTACCCAATACAGGTGGTATGTGTGTGTTAGAGAGGGAGAAGGAGAGAAGATGATGTATTAGGGTTGAGAGATTTTATTTTAACCACTTTTTAGTTTTTTGCTATATTTTGTAACAAATGTTAAAAATATTGCTAATTTTTTAAAATAATCAAAGTATCTTTATTTTTGATAAATAATTTTCATAAAGTTATATTTGGTGTAATTTATACGAAAGCCATGTTTTCCAGGATTTATTTAGCGAGGCCAAAGTTGAAACGACACCTTACATCTATGTTTTCTGCAATATTTACTACATTAGCCCAGTAAGTTTGTTAAATGGAAATCTTGACAAAGAGCAACTTTAAATGTTTATCGACAAATAGCAAACTTTAAAAAGTGTATCGACAAATAGCTCAGCTGTTCAAACTTCAGGAAAAACTCATGAAGTGTAGTTCAAAATCTCAAGAAAATAAATTCTGGATTGTTGAACTATAAGAAAAAAATCCTGGAGTTTGAACTCCAGAAAAAAAAAAAAAAAAAAAAAAAAAAAACTGGAGTTTGAGTGGCTGCTCCTATATTTCAAATTTTTGCAAGCACCAACTACTCATTGACTAGTGCTGTAAGAAGTGATTACGAGCATTTTCTGAATGTGCAAATTTTATTTTTTCAAATGAATTGATGAACTAACATCTGAAATCAACAAAAAGAAAAAGAAAAAAAAAAAGGATAAAGATTGTATTACGAATTTTCCCTATATTTTAATCACCCGGCTCAATTAGATGTTGGAGTTGCACGAAGAGGTATAATGTCAAACTTCTATTTCACTTTTTGTTAAAAATAGATCAAAATCTTTTTCCAGTAAAGAGTGGTGGAAAAAATGAACAGTTTACGAACCAGTTCTGCAATTTGGATGAAAAAGACGAGATATGAAATAAAAGCCGAAGGCTCAAGCAAAATCCTTTTGCAAAAGATTCACGCTTTCACCACACTTAATGGAAGGTAATTATCACTGTTGCAACTGAGGAAATTAGACTAGTTCATAATTTCTTTAGATTGACCTACTTTTTATTTATTTTATTTTTTTATAATGGTAGTGCATCTTACGCGCACCTCGATTAATTTCACCGAATACCTGCTGCATCCCACCGGCAACGGATTGATACTAGAATTGAAACCTGAAACCTCATGGTTCTATCCCAGTTCATTGACCACTAGGCTACATCCTAGGGTGCTAAGATTGACCTACCTTAGAGTAGAACACATCAAAAACTCTTTTGAACGGAACAAATAGAGCAACTCAAGAACATCATCTTGGATATGCTGGTTCAAATGCCATTCTCCACTGCTGAAAAATAACTTCAACAGGTTCGATGGGCAGTTGCTAACAGGAGATGGACGAAAAATTCACCAAAGTTTGAAAATAAAATACAATATAACTGCAGATAGAGATTTAACCAAGCAAATAGTATATTTACTATGTATATTGAATACTAACAACTATTACACTTCCAGTCCCAACAAGCTGAGTCGGCACCATGAATTCTCACCGAGAACCCGTTACTCAACAAATTTCTTTCTTTTTTTTTTTAAAGCAGGGGAATTCAAAGCACTACATAAACAAAGAGAAAAATGTGAAAAAGCAAGATGGCTCAACACAACAGCAAGTCTTGATCCAAGGACTGCATAAAACTTTAAGTTTTAAGAGGCTTGCTGTTGGATTATTCTAATCTAGAAAGCGCGTATAGGCAAAGAGCAATTGAGAAAGCAGAAGGTCAAGGAGTACAAGCGAAATACCACAGATATTTATACATGAGTTATTCTGGCAACTCTTTCCATCATTACTCTTCAGCACTTTCGCTGACCTTGATCTCCAAGAGGCGCTCCACTGGCTGACGACAGATAGGACAGCGATTCGTCTGGAACCTCAAAACCTTTGCGCATCCGCTACACATACACTGCATCAACAAAGGTAGTCAAATTTGTGGCCTACAATAGACTTTTTGTTAATTACACCCAAAAAAATAAAAAACAGCAACGGCTATGACTTATGTCGAATATGGCTTATTCAAATCAATAAATGCCCACACAGCAATGCAGTTAAAATTGATGCATATACATGATATGTCTGCTACAGGATATCTTCCTATTGACATCTTAAATCACTAAGACAGTGGATCAAGAAAGGGAGAGGTGGGACAAAGACAGGTCCAGAAGCACCAGAGAGTAAGATAAAGATGGAATTTAGGTGTGTGGACTAATTGCTTTTAGATTCTATCAACAAAATCGTTGAACTGCCGCTGCAAACTATACTACAGATAAAACATTGACATTTCATGTTTGTGAACAAATAGACCAACGCTCAACGTAAATTGTTAACAAAGGGTAAAGTCATACCATGTGCCGACATGGAAGTACAGTAGTGTCCCGAGGTTCAGAGAGGCATATAACACATTCTTTCCCAGGATCATTTCCATCAAAGTCGCTCTCAACTGAATTGCCAATCCCATATATCTCTTGCAGTTCATATCTCATGCCACTGACCCAGAGAATCTGCTTCACCACCCTAACATGGTACACACCTTTGTCCTTTTCAAAAACTGCTTGAGTAATCTGTGAATTCGTGGACCCTGACGCTGCACTACCATCCTCTGATCCACTTTGGCTATCTGGTGATGCCTCTGCCTTAACCGCAAGCGGATACACATCTGCTTCACTATCTTTGGATAAATCTGCTTCTTCAAACATTGAAAGATCAATGCCAGTTCCAGAAGGTTGCCTATACTTCTGCGCTAAACCTTTTTGAAACTCAAAAGTTACTGGTGGAAGCAAGCTTTCCTTCATGGGAGTCAAGCAACAATCTTCACCTTCTTTTGCAAAGAAAATGACAGTCATACTGCAAGAGAAAAAATATTAAGAAATACTTTTGACCATCTCACGGTTGAAATCACTTAGATGCTACTTGAAAAGCCAACATATATGACTAAGGGGTGAAAAGTGACTCCAATTTTCAATAATGAATAAGCATAGCAACTATCAGAGCTCGTTCCTTGGTAATAACTATCTCGCAGTTGATATCCATTTTGCTTTTAGTAAGTCTCACTGCTGTCACTTTTGTAGACTCTAAGAGTCAGCAACAGATAACTGAAGACTGAGAAGTGAGTACAGTTTCCGCACGACCAACAAAGCAAAGGCAACCACCTCTAGCTCAGTTGGGAGACCGAAGAACCATAGACGGTCTTGCGGAAAACTATCCTTAGGTAGCTTGTCTGAATCCGGCAGGTTGGATTACTTATATTTCTTCCACTTGCTTGGGATTGAAGCATAGTAGTTTTTTTTGACAACTACCACCCACGCTAATCCCTTGATATTGTACTGTCAATCACAAGCATATCAGAGCTCAATCATCGGAAGTTACTGGCTCAGCTTTCGGTTTAAAACACCATTATGGAACTATTTAGACATGCAGGATAAATATACGTTATTAATTCAATGAAGTAAACGATTCCAATTTCAGAAAGACTGAAAATCTAGTCGATAATTCAATAACTTAGTAATCCATATCTCAATGATACTCAATATTTTCCTTCAAAATATGTCTCAAAATGAGATTCTATCATTTCCTTCCCGGGGATAGGATAAGGAGCGCAGTACAGATAACAACTGCTTATCTGATGTTTGATGCCTACTACACAAGGATGCATGAATGCTGACAAACAAATCCTACCATTTCTCATTCATTTAATCGTTCAGGGGAACAGCAATTCATGCTAGTCTACAGTTTACCCATCAGTAACAACGTCAATATAAATGGAGAAGAGGACCAAAGTTGCTGGTTACTACTCGCCAAGGGAGTTTCAGCGTCAGTCCTTAACAGGAGACCATTTCACGTTATTGTACATGAGTAATTATTAACTAGACCCATAAGCTTATTCAAATAACCTAAAGTAGTAGTAGTACTAAGTCACACTCCACTAGACACTCAAAATCAGTAGCAGAACTAACTCATTTTTTTTTCAAAAAGACACATTTTTTTACTCATCCGAGGTTGTTAAAGATATTGCAGGACTAGGAACAACAAAAAAGCTCCATTAATGTCCAAGACCAAATAAAACTGACTGATTAAGTTGCCAAATTTTCTTTAGTAAAGTATTTATCGGCCGCTATGATTAAGGGCTACGATGCACCATTTCCTTATAATGGGCAATTAGATTTTGGCATCTAAAGGTTCCTTTTTTTTTTAAAGTATTACGTCTAATCTCTTACTTTGTAAACAATGAATGATTAAAGTTCAAAACTTTCTTCAACAAAAATAAGTTAAGTATAATTCTCCCTTCATCTTTGACTCCATTCTACAGAAAACATTATAACATTACAAATTTCAAAAACTTAAATAACTTGAATGTTCAAACTTAAAACTATAACATCACAAAATTTCAACCAGCATTGCACTATTTTTTCCACACTACTAACGTAATACAAAGCCAGCATTTTTGTAACGGACTAGTGCGTACCTCGCCTAGGTACTATTTCACCGGGTACTTACAAGTTACAGTCTCCCACTTGCCCAGTTATCCACTAACTCTGCCCACAAGACGTAGGCAAATGAGAAGAAATTACATGGTGTTTTTCGTCTGACCGGGCTTTCAAATTTGAACATAGTCTATAAGGTTTACACCCAATTCATTAACCACTAGACCACCCTTTGAGCATAATAGTCAAGTTAAAGTCTTAAACTCCAACTCGACTCTGTAAGAAACAATTAACTTAAGAGGTTTAAAGGAAAATAAATCTCCCATATACAAGCAAACCTCTCTATAATAGTCATCCTCTATAACAACACCTCACTATAACAACACCTCACTATAACAGCCTAGTATTCTTTGGAACCGATTTCTCATGTTATATCATATGTTCTCTATAACAATGTCTCGCTATAGCAGCTAAAAGGTTATCACACAAACCACACCATTATAGAAAGGTCTAACAATATTGGATTTTTGTTCATTTCTACAACACCAAAGGAGGAGGGTTGCAATGGCCACTAGCGCTAGCTAGCGTAAAACTTTGCCAATTCATGAAGAGTTGTTGTCAACACTCTACAACCAAGTTCTACTATGGAGATAAAACTAACACCACTACACTAATTTGAATAGACTTAAACTCACAAAAACTACATATACATCAATTTTCATAAATTTCACAAACAAGCAATGAAAGAACATTAAAAAAACAATACCTTCCAGGAACAGTAGCATCAAAAGTGAAAGCCACAAGGAACTTGCCAGGGTTATCTTCATCAGGTTCAATCCTTAAAGTCTCTTTCTTCAAATTAACATCATTTCTAATAGTAACTGCTTTTTGATGTTCCACATAAGGTGCTGGTGGTGGCATCATGGGTCCCATCGGGTACCGCCCATTAACCCAACCCGGGTGGTGATGCTGCTGATGATGATCCATCCTATGATGGTGATCATAGGGAGCCGGCAACGGGACCGGCATAGCCGGTGCTGGTGGCGGCGGGTAATAACCACCCGGGTACTGATAATACCCGGGTGGTGGTGGCGGTGCATTAGGATATTGTGTAGGATACGGCGTCGCCGCCGCGAATACATACCGGTTAGCACTTATCTCCGGCTGCGGTGGTTGTGGTTGCGGTGGTGGTGGTGGGTGGCTCCGCCGGCTACTGCTCCGGCGCCGCCCGTTCACACCACTGCTTCCCATATTACCCATCTTATAATAAAAATTTAACCTTTTTTAACCAATAATCAAAATTTATAACACTATTTAACAAGATAAACACATATTTAGACACCCTTTTGGCTATTTTATCTAATTATGGCAAAAACTTAGATGCTAATTTATAAAAAAAAAAATAAAAAATTCAACCTTTTTTACCTAAAAATGGGAAAATCAAGAATTAAAATTTATAAAAATTGATCACACCATTTAACAAAATGAACAGGTTTTTGGACACCCTTTTGGCTATTTTATCAATTTATGGAATACCAAGATAAAAAATTTACATAAATTGTGAAACTTTTTTTGATTTTTTAGGAAATAAAGGGGGTTTTGAGGAAAAGGAGAAGAGAAACAATAAGATTAATAAGGAAGATATATAGTGGAAGAGGAATCTAAATGATGATGGAGTTCGGGGGGTGGGGGTAGGGTAGGGGGTAATGGAGAATTGCGTAAAGTTCCACCAACAACAGTTGTAAGATATATCAACGATTATTAGAAGGAAAATGGAACAGCTTTTTTTCACTTTTTCTCTGCATACATATCTTCTCTCTTTTTATCTTTGTTTTTATGTTTTTCTATTTTGGTTCTCTTTTTGTTTTGTGTCACTTTTTGTGTGAATGAGATTTGAGGTGAGGGATTTGGAATAGCACTATATGTAATTTTGCACTTTATTTTGATTATATTAGGTAATTTAGGTTGTAGAATGTTTGTTTATTCATTCAAGTTGCTCGTGCCTAACCTACGCACTTCTCCCACTCCATAGTTTTACTATATATTTTATATGGACATGTATGTTCAATTGAAATTAATAATAGAAGCTGCCAAAAAATAAGGATAATCTTATTACTCCTAGTAATTAGTAGCATTGGCTGGATGAAAGTACAGGAGATGATGATTGAGATGAGCATGAAGAGGAATGTTTCTATTTCGAAGGCTCAATTCGAACTTATGCCAGGCCGATCAATTACGAAAGTCCTTCACCTTTTATGAAGATTATTGAAACAATAAAGGGATAGCAAAAGAGACTTATATATGATATTTATGGATCTAAAAAGACTTAGCAACAAGGTTTTAGGAGAGGTTTTACGGAGATATTTAGAATCTAGAAGGTTATATGTGGCTTACTTTAGAGCGATCAAAGATATGTACGATTGAGCCAAGCCCCAGGTGAGAACGGTAGGAGGAGACTCAGGACACGCTCCAGTCGAGATGGGGTTGCACCAAGGATCAACTGTTAGCCCATTTTTAATTGTCCTGGTGATGGATGAGTTGACACGACACACCCAAGGGGAGGTACCTTGGTATATATTATTTGTATATGACATAATATTGAGTGACGAGATACGCCGAGGAGTTAACGATTGACTTGAGGTTTGGAAGCAGACTCTTAAGTCTAAGATTTTAGTTTGAGCAGAGCTAAAATAGAGTACATGGAATGCAAGTTCAGTGATGACATGAGACGGATGGGAAAATGTGGATTGATACACAAACCATCCCAAGAGGGGAAGCTTCAAGTATCATGGGTCAATAATCCAAGGAATAAAGAGATTGAGATGATGTCACACACTGTATTTGAGCAGTATGGATAAAACAGAGACTAGCGTCCGATGTCCAATACGACAAGAATGTGCCTCGAGACGTAAAGGTAATTTTCATAGAGCAGATCGTTAGACCAAATATGTTGCATGGGGCAAAGTATTGGCGAGCCAAGAACACACATCTTCAAAATACAAAAGTAGCAGAAATGAGGATTCTTAAATGGATGTGTGCGCATAGTAGCAAAGATAAGATTAGGAATGAAGATATATGGCATAAGCTGGGAGTTGCCTCAGCGGTGGACAAGATGTCGAAAGCAAGGTTGAGGTGGTTCAGACATGTTAGCCGGAGGAGCACAGGGGGGCCAGTGAGGAGTTGCGAGAGGCTGATAATATTGGATCTACAGAGAGATAGAGGCAGACCGAGGAAGAATTGGTTTGAGGTGATTAGGAAGGACATAAACATCTTCATATCATTGAGGACATGACCCTAGCAAAATACAAGAGCATGAGGTCGAGGATTAACCTAGAAGATTAGGAAGTAGTCGATTGATTTCTCTCATTTATGTAGGAGAGCATGATTCTAGTGATGAGATTTGTTGAGCACCATATGTGCTCCATCATCTTCTTATCGATATTATTATTATTATTATTATTATTATTATTATTATTATTATTATTATTATTCTATTATTATTATTAATATTATTGTTGTTGTTGTTGTTGTTGTTGTTGTTGTTGTTGTTGTTGTTGTTGTTGTTGTTATAATTATTATTGCTTTTATTACTACTGTAGTTTCTTTTACTTTGTGCGTCCTAAATATTTTTATGTCATTACTTTTCTTTATTTTAATATTTTTATTGAAGCTTTTGACACATGTTTTTTCAAACTTGTTTACAAAATAATGGGTATGTTGTTGTTGAGATTTTCTTATGTATTTGTCTAATAGGAGCTTAAATGAAGATATGATCATGATGATTCATATAATTGACCCAACATGAGCTTGAAATTGAAGCACATGAATGATTGTTGTAAGATTTGAAACAACGAAAAAAAAAAACAATGAGGGTTTACCCATATTATGTGGCAGAGCTACGATCAAGAAAGAGTGGTCAGGCAAATACCCTTCATCAAAAAATTATATTGCGGAAATAGATCAAATTCGCTTGATAAAGTTATTAAGACAAAATGGAACACCCTTGCCACAAAACTTAATGGTAGCGTAGTAGCGAAGAGTGTTACCAAATAATCTGGAAGTTGCTGGTCCGAACTAGTTCACCATATGAACGTTTTTACTTCAGTGGACATATTTTAAAAGTTCTTCTTTCACTTGAAATCTGTATTCCTAACTCTAAAATAACAAAATGTTCAAACAAGTTTTTCACATTATATTTATATCCTAAAATACTAAAATATTTATTTTACTCATTATATATTTATACCTCTAGTTTGTTGAGTTTTGTGAATGGTGAATGATCTCTTTGTACCTTTTCTATTGAAAAGGCTTCACATTTTTTAATACACCAATTCATTTGATATCAATATTAAGGTCTTGCCTCAGTTTTTAAATATACTAATTTATAAAAGCTCTCTCCCCTCTATAAACTCTTCCTGCATTATTTTTTATTAACAAAAATTAGTATCGTGTGATTTGTTCCGCTCTTTGAGTTTGACGTTTGTTGAAACTTGAAGTACCTCTATTCCAAAAAAGGTATATATTTTATCCGCTCTTTAAATATGACATTTGTTGAAATTTGAAGTACCTCTATTTAACAAAAATACATTCTATTTTATCATGTGAGGAATGAACCCAATACGTTGAATCTTGTAAGGAGATTAAATTCCTTAAACTTGTTACATCAAATTGCAGTTCACAAATCAGAAATTGTGATAGTCATATTAATATGCTCATTTAATCAAATAATGTTGAATTTTCTGTATTTTATATATCTGTATAAAAATGTATGCAGGTTGTTTGGCACTAGGAATGACTGAGAGTGTTATGTATGACGAAGAAAATCGTCACATACGACAAAGACATAAATCATTGAGAAATCGCTCTCTAGTGAAATTATCGCAATTTACTATGTTAAGTCGAGAGATAATACGTTGGAACCACTTACTAGACGTCTAACTGGAGGGGCAGTTGAGAGATCATCAATGGGGATGTGACTGTGGCTGAGGAAAAATCATTATGGCAGTAACTATACCTAGAAGACTGAAGATCCTAATATCTAGGTTCAAGAAGAACTAACAAAGTTATGAATGATAGTTCAGCATATGAGATAAATTTGACTTATTCTTGTGAGTTGTGATAAAACAATATCTAGAAACAAGAATACAATGTTAAGGCTATCTAATGGTTTATAAGTTGATGACATTACCAAATATGTATCTACACTAAAGATTGACTGCTCAAAGATATCACATCTACTAAATGATCAAGAATAATCGATTTATGTTCACTACAACAAATTCAAGGAAAAATCTACTTATCAAGAAGTAATTAGTTCTTAATTGTAGATCACACCATATTTTACTTATTTTTAAATCTTATATTTATTCTATATTCATATAGGGGATTGTTGAGTTTTATAAATGAGAAATGATCCATTCACACCTTTTAATTGAAAAGGCTTGAGCCTTTTCATTACATCTAATCATTGGCTATACCTATTGAGGCCTTACTTCAAGCTATAAAGTTAGATTCGTGTGATTTTCTCCAGTACTATTGAGTTTGACAATTGTTGAAATTTAAAGTACAGTATTCCAACAATTTCATTTTATCCTGGAAGGAATTAACTCAATACTTTGAGGGCTCGTTTGGTACGAATACAAGTTATATGTGGATTAGTAATGCGTGGATTATTAATACAGGGATTGTAATATATGGATTATTTTTTATTGGATGTTTGGTGCATTGTACTAAATATTAGATATACAAGGTACAATTCAAAATATATATTTATTTTTAAACTAAAAATTAATGATTTGATCCTTATACCATGAAACATTGAATTTCATAGGAAAAGACAAGAGATTGTTTTGTCTTTTCATGCTTAATCCATGTATAAGTAATACATGGATTAACTATGTCATGTTACAAGTGGTATAAAATAATATATCAATTGTTATATTAAATTATACATGGATTAGCTATGCATGGTTCAAAAATGCAAGCAAACAATGGATACAACAATACCAAATCTAATACCATGACTATTTCACCTAATACATCATACCAAACAAGCTCTGAATATTAAAACACGCAGTGAATTATGTGAACTCGGATTATTTTTGATTTATCTTTTTGAATTTTCTTTCTTATTTATTTCAGATATAGATAGATAACATAGCTGGCAATATTTTCCTATCTTTTTACTTTTGAGTTATATGTTTTAGTTACTAGTGTTCGTTTGTGTTTCCTATCAACGCCTACTTATTCAAATCAATTAGTAGTAGTTTGTTTATTCTTTTTTTCCTAAAAAAATTCTTTTCCAATTCGTTATATTTCTTTAGTTTTATTATGTGGGAAAAAATACATCAGCTATAATTACAGCAATCGAATCCATCTGGCGACCATTATCTTGATCAGTCAGGGAGAGTAGAAGGCGTGGAGGTGCCGGAAATTGAATTTGAGACCGGCAATCAGACATCATACAGAGGGGCCAACTTGACCCAAACAATTATTGTATTGGCAGCACACTTTGTTACTCCCAAACGCACACACAAGTATACGTAGTCGACAAGTAATAAAGTGATAAGATCAAGTATCGTCCCACAGAGACTTGTGATTAACTATTTACAAAAATCAAACAATTACGAATTATCTAGTCAAGAAAAGATTGCAATAGTTTATATATTGAGAATTAATATAAAGTAGAATTAACTAATAAAACTAAATAATTATCTAGTAAACAGAACAAGTAGGAAGTCAAATTTAATAAGAGATATCGTTCCAAGGTTATGGGATATCTACCAATTCTGTTGAATTCTTCAGTTAATTTAACTTATTAATTTATCTAGGTTACTAATCAACAAGGTTAATATTGCTTACAAGACTTTCCCGATATCTTGTTCGCCTATTCAAGCTAATCTAACGCCTATATTCCTATGGAATTAGAAGTTAACAAGAACGCATTAGTAATTCCTGTATAATAATTAAGCAAGGCAAATAGGTATATTCCTATACTTATCCGCGAATCTATTCCCCGATGCCCAGGTTCAAGAACAAGCTCTATTAAATCCTATTGCAATCAAGAATTCTCTTTCCCAAGTTCAATTCAAGATTCATAAATAGTATTCAATTGTTGATCAAGCAATTAAATAATTAAACCCAGGATTTAATAAATAACCCAATATGATAAACTAATAAAATCAACTTAACATCTGAATATCAATATTCATGGAAATCACATAATCCTAAAACTAACAAACTAAATAAAGAGAAAGAGAAGAAAAACTCATGTGACGAAGGGCTCGAAGCCTGCTGCCTGCACTTTTCTCCTTGGAGTCCAACGTGATTTTTTTTCTTAATAATATAGAAGTGCTCCCTTATATAGTGTATAAAATAATGTCCTTAAGACCAACTTTGTCCCTTTTCCATTTACATTAGGAGTCTGACATTGGTGGCCTTCCCCTTTTTAGTGTCTGACTAAACCTCCTTGCTTACCTTAATCATGTTGGACTAGGATTAATCAAATTATAGTATGCTGATTGTTTGCCTTGATGCTTTGCATCCAACGTCCCTTGTGATTTCATGTGAAGCTCCAACTTCTATTGTCATCTTCTCTTCAATTTGGACGAATATTACTTCAACTATTCCTAACAAAATCATATTAACACCCAATTAATATAATATCGAGAACTTAAGATAGTTGTGCATATTTAACCACAAAAATGCTCAAAGGACGGTAGAATTAGGAGTAAATTAACATTACAACACATATAAATATTACCAACATCACATTTCTTCAACAATCGGGTAGCCGTCGCGATGGCTTGATGCCTTTTCTCTTGTGGTCGGGATTACAATCTCTATATCCAGACCACAACCACAGTTGAGTCTGAAGCGCTGGAGTTCTTCTGCTTGGATAGCGGCGGGGTAGCTTCAATAGTCAGGTTTCTAGTAGTATCCTCTTGTTTTTTGGTTTGTAGAAACAACCTATCATCGTTATTGAAATTAAGGTTTAAGGGGGTATAATCTTGAGCCCTGAAGTCATTTGGGAGAAAGATTGGGGAGTTAGCCATTGCAAATAAATGAGTTTTGAGGAAGAAAATACGAATGAGAAGATAATGAGAAGAACAAGATGAAGATCAGAAGTAACAAAGTGAATATACATAGGACGAGGTGAATCGGAAAAGTAGATACATTAACTAACATATATGAGACCGTGATGATTATGTCAAACGTAAGATATCACACTAATAAAGGATATGACATAGAAACAGTGGTGTCGAGAAGAGGTGAGTGCAGCCCGCCAATAAAAAAAATGCACGTAGGCGTATATGTCACAGACGAAACAGGGGGGCGTGAACGTGTCTGATTGGGATTTTTCGTTTCCTTTCACACTTCTAAACTGCTTACGGCAACACTCGGCAAGTGAAGGACTGATTGTGTGGGTAAAAATACGCCACCTATAATACGGGAATACGAGTCCAACTGGTAAAGACTAAACTTGTCCTACAAGATAACAGGTGCTAAGGATATACGCCTGCTCCAAAAGCATGACTAGGGGTGTGCAAAATCGAATCGGTACCGATATCCAAACTGTTGCCGCTACCGATAAGCATAACGGTATCGGTATAATGGTATATCGGTTCGGTAATGGTATTGATTTTTTAATATCGATAAAATATTGGAAACGGTATCTATATATCTCTACCGTTACCGTACCAGTAACTGATAAGGTATTTTTTTAAAAAAAAAATTACAATTTTTTTTAATATATTAATACTTTTAAATTTTAATTTAGTATAACTTTAGTTTATAGTTATGCTTCAACTATTATTGTTGTGGGTAGTCATTATTCTTTATAAGGCCTGACCCATTTTATGCATTTGATTCTGCTTCTAGGCTTCCACTTTCGGGTCATCAGACTCTTTAGTTTTTTTTTAAAAAAAAAAAATCATTTTGGCATAAGTCTTTAGTTTTTGTTCTCTATGCTTTAGGGTTAAGATTTGTCCAAGTGGACAATGTAATTGGATCTTTGTGCTTTAGTATCAACTTGTATTTCTTATTGTTACGTACTAGTTGGTGGTTGCTTGGAAGCCTCTTATACAGGGGAGAATTACACAACTATGACACCTTAGGCAATGGTTTGCCTAACTAACCTCGCTTAAAATGGTTCGCAAGAATAGCCTCCACTAACTTTAAGTAAGTACATTATGTGTGGCAGCGCTTTTACTTTTATAACTTGAAGTGCTATCCACAGATGGAAATACCCATACGAAAATCTTATATCGATGCCCGCATCCCGCCATCCCTTCTAAGTAAGTGATGCCCCCGTGGTAGCACTTGACCTTTTATCTCTTACAACATTCTCCCCATATAACTTGAAGTGCTACTTTGCAGGCAGCACTTGCCCTTTATATTTTTCGAAGATGTAGCACTTGTAAATCTATTTTAAGTAAGTGCTACCCATGGGTAGCACTTGATCTTTTAGCTCTTTCAATATTCTTCTAGATAACTTGAAGTGCTACCCCCCGCAGGCAGCAGTTTTCCTTTATATTTCCCGAAGAGGCAGTTTATACCTTGAAGTGTTGCACCCGTGGTAGCACTTGTCAATTTATAACTTGAAGTGCTGCCCCCCGAGGTCATTTTGCTAAATCATTCTTAAGTGGGGACAAAAACCATAACCAAGGATAAAAGGGGTACATGTAGTAAATTGTTTTGCCTATACAGCGGTACACTAGTATAACCATCGAGAATTCGCGCACTACTTCAATGGTACAAGTAATACCGGTACTGAACCGTTAACTACCAAATCTTTAAGAACCGATAACCGATATTCCGATACCTTATTGGTATGGTATTGGTTTTGTATTAATATTATTACATACTGTTAAACCGATATACTGATATCGATAAGCTAAAACCTGAACCATACCCACCCATGAAACCCCTAACCACGGCTGCTCATCAGGCATGAAACCAGAGCCGAATGACACATATCTCGCCGCCTTGAGGGAATTAATCTTCTAGGTAGGTCTTGTTTTGTATAACTCTCCTTTCTAATAGGCTCAAGGCTTATAAAGTTTGAATCTTACCATAATTAGGATTAGGGGAATCTAAGCCTATAAGTACCTATCTCCTTTATTTTAATTGATCGTCGAAATTCTACTACGTATCATCTCTTATCCAAGGAATACAACTCCTACTTCCTTACTTTAATTCATTTATTCTTCGTAATTATTTTATTTCTTTCGACTCCTTATAAATTTATTTGTTTAACCTATAGTGAGAATATTAAGCACAAATATTTATAAAATAATTAAATAGATATTCGTCACTATAAAAAGCCGTATACATAACAACTCACTATTAAATACACTCTTTATATTAGGAAATAAAATATGTTGAATATAAATAGCTTAAGATGATAAATTATACTAGCGGTGAGAACATCAAATATTACTCAATATCATGTCGTAAAATCAATAACGAAACATTATTTTATATTTATTAGTGAAATTTGATCGTGGAAATCATTCATGGCAGAAATGCTAGAGTTGAACAAGATAGCATTGGATCCTTACCCAAAATCTCTACTTGTCACTTCTTTAAATGTTGAACATTTTTTATAATGTTAGGGTAGGTTTTGATAATGATAAAGAATATATAACTAATGTATGACAAATATGTGCCAAGAGGTCGAAGCTGACATGGAGAAGACTTAGATGATGTGGAACAAAAGAAAGGAAAATTGTTTAAGCGTGGAATCTTCTTTAATGCTGAAATAGCTAACTTAGGAAAGAGAGAATTCGAATCGCGGCTTCCCCGCTAAGTCTAGTGGGAACACGGCTCGAAAAGCTCTTGCCTTATTCTCAAACGATATTGATATCTTTTGAGGATCAATTCTCTTGGATCATATCTCTATCTCCCTAAACAGCCGTCTATCAATTTTCTCTCATAAGGAAAGAAATCAACTGACTCCTTTCATCAAGCAAATCAAATTGATGGATATAAATTATTCATGTATTTTTAATACAAAAAATAAATATTTCAAAATAAAACATGAATATTTATATCATATTCTCGCATATTTTCCAACAACTCTTCAAGAAAAAAAGAAAATATTTGGAAAAGATAAAAATAAAGAAGCTAGAAAAGAGAAGCCACTTTTGCCAAAGTAATTTTGTTTGGGAGATTTCTAGCAAGGAAAAAAGTAAAGTCACTTTGGGCAAACAAACTCCAAAAAAGCAAATGTGGACTTGGCATGTGGGAAATAGAAGAAAAAGTTACTTTGGTCTTTCACTTTTGCCAAAGTAAATTGAAAAATGCTAGCACATGGATAAGAATGAAGAAAAAAGTCACATTTGTCAAAGTAGCAACTAAATTGGGAATGTACATGAGATTTGAAGAAAATGCTACTTTGTTCTCCACTTTTGCCAAAGTAAATTGAAGAATGCTAGCACATGGATAAGAATGAAGAAAAAAGTCGCATTTGTCAAAGTAGCAACTATATTGGGAATGTAGATGAGATTTGAAGAAAAAACTACTTTGTTCTCCAGTTTTGCCAAAGTAAATTGAAGAATGCTAGCACATGGGATGTAAAGGTAGAAAACTACATTGCATCTACATTGGTCTAAGTGTGAGCTAGCACATGAGATTTGAAGAGAAAGTGATATTATTTAGGCAATTTACATCTCGCTTTGCTATAAGTGAGGAGCCATATTTGGCTATAAATAGCCACCCTCTCTTGTGTGCAGAAGAACAAGTTTTTTTTATCCATTGTAATCATTTTCATCTTTTCTCTCTAGAAAGACAAGAATTACTCTTAGTCTCTCTCTCTTCTTCTCTTTGTAGTAAAATATTTTTTGTCTTTTTAAATTCCTTTTTAGTTTTTATTACTCCATAATGGAGTAATCTCTTTTGTTGGGATAGTTGATGAAGCTTGATATATTTATAATATTATCTCAATTTTAAAACCATACTTGGCTTGAAACTTTCAATTTGATTTCATACTATGCTAGAATGATATTTTTTACTTAACGAGTATTATCACGTCTATGTATTTTATCTCTAAGTTATTTATATATTAATTTTGTAATTGTCACGGAGCAAAATTAATATATAAATAACCGATGAACAAAATAATAGTGTGAAAGTACTTTTTAGTAATTTATCACTCCAAACGCGTAATCTTGATTACCTCAGTTTTAATTCTCACGGAGGAATTGTTGTAAGAAAGATTATTAATTTTTGGTGAAAGTATTCTCACGAAGTTTTTATTACTTTTTAGCACAATTCAAGCAAGAAAATTATTTCGGTTTAATCGTCACTAGTTTTAACTCAATTGATTTTACATAACCTCACGGAGTGTTTTATTAATTGATTATTTCTTAGTGAGAAAAATATAATTGAATTAGCAATAAGCAATTATTCTTTAGAGAAATACGTGTTATAAAATTGAGATTTTATTATAAATATTATCAAGTGAATTCAATGATTCCCAACTCTTTTTAAATTTGATTGTTTTTTGGAAATTGTCTTGTTTAGTTAAAGTAAATTAAACTTAAAAATCTCAACTTTCACCAGCTTGATTCTCTCAAATAGTAAATAAAATATTCCAAGTCTGTAGCATAGAATATCCAATCTCTGTGGGACGATATCTTAAACTATATTATAATTTGACAAGCACGAGCAGGAATACCCTATACACTTTGGACTTGTCACAAATCAGTGAAGCACATCAATCAGAGCAACGGAAATATTTGCTGAACAATATCTAAAGGAGTTTTGCTGAAGGATGTTGATACGCTTCTACTTAAAATCTAATTTCTCTCTAAGCTTTTACTTGCAATATTCACTGTATTGTTGAGAGTGTACGAGTGATCGAAAGAAACGAAAGAGAGTTCTGGTGGAGGTAATAGTTGTGTCATTATAAGTTAGTCTGATCATGTATAAATCAGACAACATCGTTGTTGGTGAGCTGATTGTACGAAACCAACGAAGAAGGAAGTTTTTGGTTAACGACAAACCATAAGTATACTCAAGACACTTAAGAGCTTAAAAGAGAGAAAATCCCTTGTGACCCAAGGAGGCTGGATTAGGAACTATTTTGGTTCTGAACCAGTATAAAATTACTGTGTCCATTATTTTATTTACTGCATTTAATATTCTGCATTACTTTACTCTTCGCCTAAGTCGATTGAAAACATATCTTAAGTTAACTAATAAATAAGAAAAGAACAATTCACCTCCCCCCCCCCCCCTCTTGTAAACTTTCAATTGGTATCAGAGCAAGGTCTCACATTATTTTGTTTTTGCATTACAACAAGTGAGTAAAGATCATGTCTTCGCATGTTGTCAGTGGCGCTCTACTGCAAGAGGGAACTTCTGCCACCCGACCTCCTTACTTTAATGGTAAGCATTATGGTCATTGGAAGATTCGTATGGAAATATGCGTAAAATCAGTTGACTGTAAGGTCTGGTGTGTCATAAAGAAGAGACTCTATGATATTCCCACTGCAAAATCAATAAAGAAGGAACATGACTTACCAGTCACTCCTGTTGCTCTTGATATGGATGATTATACAGATGAACAAAGAGAAGTTATACAATGGAACTACAAAGTTGTCAACATTCTCTACAATGCTATTAGTAGAGAGGAATATATTTAATTATCGAGCTGTGAGACCGCAACAGAAATATGGGATAAACTAGACGTCACTTATGAAGGGACACGCAAAGTCAAAGAAACCAGAATAAATCTTTTGGTTTGTGAGTATGAACTGTTTTAAATGAAAGAAGGTGAATCTGTGGAAAATATGTTTGCCAAATTCAGCAAGATTATCGGAGAGCTTAAAGCTCTTGGGAAAATATACACTACAGTGAGCAAATAAGAAAAATCTTGAGGAGCCTTCTAACTACCTAGAAGCTGAAAGTTATCAAAATAGAAAGTGTAGATCTAAACAAAGTTTCTTATGATGAACTCAGAGATGATTTTATTGCCTTAGATAAAACTCGTCTCAAATGAAATGTTCCGGAAGAAAAGAAGAAAATTGTAGCTTTCAATACTTTAGTTGAAGAAGTCGACTATGGTCAGGAAGTTGAAGAGGATAAGATCCAAGAACAGCTAGCCTTGATGTCGAGAAATCAGAATGGCCTAATGAATAGAAGAAGACAATTTATAAAAGGAAAGGTTCAATTTAAGAAGGATCAGTCCAACTACAAAAGTGGGGGACGATGGTATGAATGCGGAAAACAAGGAGACATTGCAAACAACTGTCATGACTCAAAAAGAAAAGGAAGAAACAGATCTTATGCTACCTGGAGTGATGATGACGTATCAGAAAAAGATCAAGAAGAAGCTGCAAATATCTGCTTCATGGCTACTGGCGACTCAAGCAGCAGTGCATACCATCAAACGACTCAAGTGAGGTAAGTTGTGAATTCTGTATTGAAAATTTTAGAAATCTTGATGAAGTACTTGATGAGCTTGAAAAGGCTTTAAAGAAGATTACGAAATTAAGTAAAGAAAAGGAAGAATGATAAATGAAGTTAGAAGTGGTTGAAACTGAAAATGAGTTTTTGAAAGAGGAAGTTGAACAACTAAAACTCAAGCTAAATGGTTTTTGCAGATCCACTAGTCACAGTTCAGTCAGATCCAACAGTTCATATAAGTCTTAAGGCAAAAGGCTTGCTCATTTTTCTAATTCCACTTCATCTATTACTCAATTTCAAAATGTGCCTATATGCTATTATTGTGGAGAACCTGGACATGTTTATAATAAATGCAAAAGAAGAAATCCTGAAAAATGGATATGGCATCCTAAAAACAAAATCTTTTAAGCATCAGTCAACTATGTGATGAAGGTTATAAGATAAATTTTGAATCCAGCAGATGCATCATTCATGATAACAAAGGTAAAGTTGTCCTTTTTGGTTCAAGAGAAAACAATATCTATGTCTTGAATAATAATAACTCCTCTTCAGGTAAGCATTTATGTTTAGCATTCATATTAAACGATCCCTGGACTTGGTATAGAAAACTAGGACATGCTAGTATGTTTCTAATTGAAAAACTTTCAAAACATGATCTAGTTATTAGACTTCCTAAACTAATTTTTTCAAAAGATCATATATGTAATGCATGTCAATTAGGAAAGAAACCTTGAACCTCTTTCAAAATTAAAGACATAGTTTCTACTTCAAAACCACTCGAATTACTTCATATGGACTTATTTGGTCCTACTAGAACTGCTAGCATCGGTGGTAAAAGGTACGCTTTCGTTATAGTTGATGTCTACTCTCGTTTGACATAGTTTTGATGTATTTTGTAAGAAAAATCAAAGAGAAAATGGGTATTTCATATCAACCATCAGAATTGATCATGGAAGAGAATTCGAAAGCCAAGTATTCGAAGAGTACTGTAATTCACACGGCTTTACTCATAACTTCTCCTCTCCTCGAACACCCCCAACAAAATGGAGTTGTGGAAAGGAAGAACAGGACCCTTCAGGACATGGCCAAAACTATGTTAGTTGAGCACTTCCTTCTAAATCAATTTTGGGCAGAAGCAGTAATGACACGACCCGGAATCCGGTTAGGCCGTGCGGGCACCCGACATCTTCCCCTAGACCCGTCGGGCGAACCCTTACCAATTAAATCAGGAAAATAAAAATAACAATTTACAAATAAGGACAAGACTTAAAATAAAATCACGGACATACTGATACCTCTAAGCTGTACAAAAGAAATTACAGCTGACTACCCAACATGCTAGGTTTAGGGCTATCCAGACTAGACATCTAAGAGTACAAAAGAAGACAAATACCTCCTGAAGGGAGCAAAATGCAACTGAAATGATAAACATAAAACTGGTGGCCATCCGGAATAAAAGCTGGCTCACCCTGATAGCTGAAGTCGTCTTCGCTCCTTCACAACGTGGCGAACTCAATCCTGGAGCGAACCTGCCGAAACGAAATAGATAGACAAAAACAAACAACAAACAAGGGTGAGTCAAAAGGACTCAATAAGTGGGGCAGACTAGCCACCTCAAAGAATAGGATAGCTAGCCAGGGAGAAAAGAAACAGATAAACAAAATTTCCCTTATTTAAATCATGAAAAGGCAGAGCCAGATAATAACTAGAAACACGTATGAAATCACAAAATTATCAACAACCAGGAACGTAAGATAGCCAGAACATATAGGTATCCCGAACATATCAACAATCCGAAATTCATCCTGTTACGGCGTGCAACCCGATCCATATATTCATACTGTCACGGCGTGCAACCCGATCCATATATTTACATCGTTGCGTCGTGCAAACCGATCCGTATATTTATGCCGTTGCAGCGTGCAACCCGATCCCCGCAAGTCAGAATACGAGCCAAAAATATATAGACAAACTGAAATATGTCCACAATATGGTATACATACCGCATACACAAAACACAGCATGATAGCCACACAATAGTCAGCACGCGGTGTAATGAAATGGGATGAATGCAGTATGATGCAATGGTGTCATATGTGTCAAATAGATGGAGCGGAATCCTCCTACCCTCAATGTCATGCAATGGAGCGGAATCCTCCTGCTCCGAGGGCGGAATCCTCCTACCCTCAATATGATGTAATGGAGCGGAATCCTCCTGCTCCGAGGGCGGAATCCTCCTACCCTCAATATGATGCAATGGAGCGGAATCCTCCTGCTCCGAGGGCGGAATCCTCCTACCCTCAATATGATGCAATAGAGCGGAATCCTCCTGCTCTAAGGGCGGAATCCTCCTACCCTCAATATGATGCAATGTGCATACGAATACAACATGATGCAATAATAACCCATCACCAGCGCGGGACTCTTATCGACAGCTGGAAAGTATATACCAACTCACAACCAAAGTACAATACTCAGATTCTCAATGCAATACCAATAACAGGACATAATGTACAATATAGAATATAAATCCAAAGCTAAGGCGTAATGAGTACGCCTATCAGCAGCTACACACGTAAGGAACACGTGGTAGAAAATCCACGAGGCAGGTGCCTCCAAAGAAATGGATATAAACACTTACCTCTTCCAGAAGTTAGTACAGCTAATCAACAACCGCTTTATCCTTTGGTTTCCTTGCCAAATGATCCCACTCTATTCAATAAGCAGAAAAATATATCAATTTAGTCTAAAGGCTTCATTCCTCACATCTTAGGACAATCTAGGTAGGAACCTGATACCCTATTCGCATACGCAATACGTAGGCCAGGCCTATATATAGGGTTCAAAGTCCCATAACCAAACCCTAAATAAATTATATGTATACGTTGCCCATAACTCACTGAGTACGAATATATAATCATTTCCATCATTGGGGTCCAATTGACCCTTTAAACTATCAATTTACGTCGTTAGGGCGATGTCTAATATCCCTATTTTTACTGTAAAAATATATTTAAATACATGTAATAAGCTAAGATAATGAGTTAACATCATTACCTGAAGATTTGGGGTAGAAATTCCACTATTTTTCCACTCCTTTTTCCCTTTTTTCCTCTCTTTTCCTAATTTTTCTTGTCTCTGCGTTGATTGAACTTTTCTGCGTGTATGCTCACTTTGCTGATGCTAAGGGATCAAATCCCTTAGCAAACCGACAATGCAATTTTAATTTTTAATTTAAACTTTTTTTTTTATAAATTCGCTGCGAAGATTAAAATTAAAATAGAACCCTAGAGAAGTCAAAATGATCCCAAAATTTTCAAGTAAGTTATACAAAATATATGTAATATACTTGCGAAGACGGATCTCAAATCGGACTCCCGAAACTCAAGAGGCGAATTTAAAGGAAAAAGTCAAATTATTTAACTTTCGGCATTTTAGCGGAACTTAGCCGAACAACATCGAAATTCACTTTCGAAAATTTATAAAAATCACAAATAATCATACGAACCTAACGGAGCTTTCGGATTTCGAATCGGAGCTCATTCGGCAAAACCGAGCTCGAACATCTCTTTTTAATATTTATCGCCAATAAAAACTGAAACCTTTTTCCGATTCCTACCAAACGAGGTCTGATTTAGCTCAAATTTTACAGACAGGTCCTAATGGACATTACGAATATTTTAAAATTATCGACACGCCAATCGGAGTCCTAACTTCCGAAACGACTGACCGAGGTCGTTTCATTCTCCTCCACTTAAACTCTCGTTCGTCCTCGAACGAGCCTAAATCTAAAGCAAGATTCATGCTGATAACAAAAGAACTTGCACGACATTCATAAACTATCCCACAGAATTTTTCTCATGATTACAGAATTAAAACTATAACACGAACACCGAACTCTTGGAATAAAACATATCTGGATAATATGATAATACCATTGCCCGGATTATTCTGACTTAGATGATCCTTCCTCGATCACGAGAGGAGAGTTCTACATTTTTGAAATAATGATACACGAAACTCTGGATGGATTAACATAATTCTGCTGACAAATCACCTCGTCGATATTCTTTTCGATATTGAACAGGTCGATGGAACTAAGAATTAGCTTACGCTTGATGCAATGGGGAGCTTTTGAAGTACCTTGTCATTACACACTATAGCAAATTTGATGTAAGCTATATTATTTTTACGAACGCATTATGCAACATCTCAGAGATTTAATATTACCATTCGGTACTTGGAGGAAGACTCCTCCACTTAAAGCACAAACTCATGCAGCCATTTGAATAGGAATAATCATTCTCGCACAGTCTGCTGGACTAAAGAAGATTTAGCTAAAAGCTGAACGTAGGCAGACCTAAGCTACCAACTACCCTTTCGAGTTGCCAAACAGCTACGACTATCGAGTTCAAAACTCCATACCTTTGCCGTAAACACCACCACCTGATGGATGGTACTTCTATATAAAAATTTCGGCAGAGTTTCCTCTGAAACTGGATGATCGAAAAAAACAGAACCAACACTATACTATACATGGGAATGGATACCCGGATGAACTGATATCCAAAACAATAATATGCTTACCCGGTTACAATAACACGTACTCTGGCTCAACACAGGGAACATCACAAGCGGCTACCAACTGCGCAAGCTTACCAGTGCCGAACAAAGAAGAGATGACAATGGACTGAGGATAAAAATAATTAGAGCTTCAGGAAGATCATCTTTTTACTGAAAATGGGAAACAGGATAGATTGTTGATAGCTGTAAAGAGAAAAACTAGGTCTGATCTTGACGAACTACTGGCGCACTTTAAGAATCACGTGACACAAGCTGAGATAACCTGGAAGGTGACCTCCCAAAATAATCAGAACTCTTACCTCCAAATGAGGTACCATGGTTGCCCACTCCACTAGGGTCACGGGATCTCTTGCTCTCCCGCTCTAACTCTTCCCACTTTAACTTATGGTATGCCTCGTACCTCCGAGCAATATCAACAACAACATCAAATGAAATCCCAACCTCAATCTCTCGAAAGGCTCATGGACTAGTTCTAATGCATTTTCAGCCATTTTATAGAATTAAATCTCATATTTTGAAATACCAACAGGCTAACCGACAGGCTACCCTGTCCAATCCACTCAAACTGGCAGCACTTTTTATCTCGTTCACTACTCGAAAGGAACTATTCCACGAATCTAGAAGGAAAAATGAACCAAGTTAGCTAATAAGAGAGCAGTCCACCAACCCAGGGCTGGACCCCTGAAACTAGAAAGCAGAATTATCACCACCATACCGCTCGATATAATCAAGAGCCTGAAGGATATGCTGACATCATTGTATTTTAAAATTTTATGCAGGGATTATCTGATGTGTGGCTTAAGAATATCAGAAAGTTCAACCGCGTAAAATAATGCAACCTCTTTAGGCACTCGGACCGAACTGATACCTCGGCTGACTAACCAACCAGAACAATTAGAGGTACAACACATACTACCTCCGGAACATAATTCACTGCAGCAATATTAAGAACCGGAATAGGAGCTCCCTGAAACCGAACGTCTGCAGCTGCGGCAACCTGATAAGCTGTCCAGCAAATAATAGGTTCTTACGGTATCTGCGTCGCCAAGATTCTCGTAAAGTATCGTAGAGAGCCAAGGGAACTACAAGGCCCTGCTCCCTTGCCCATCGCGATCTTGTACAGCTGGGACCTCCGTAACTAGATCGTCAGCACGATCAAAACTCTTGAGGCTTCGTCAGTGCTAGCCCCAGGCTAGACTGCTTCGTCTTGAACTCTTACCATTTGCTGATTTATCGCACGAGGATTCGCAATTACTACGAAAGAATTAACAAATATACTTTTGCACCCTAGACCGACGCACGATCAGAAATGAAGGAAGTGAAACTTCCTAGATGCCATCATAGCCTCTCGTAGATAAGTACGGACGTCTACATACCCATCACCGAGACTCTACTAGACACTTTCTTAGTCTGGATAGACTCTAAATCGGGCTCTGATACCAACTGACACGACCCGGAATCTGGTTAGGCCGTGCGGGCACCCGACATCTTCCCCTAGACCCATCGGGCGAACCCTTACCAATTAAATCAGGAAAATAAAAATAACAATTTACAAATAAGGACAAGACTTAAAATAAAATCACGGACATACTGATACCTCTAAGCTGTACAAAAGAAATTACAGCTGACTACCCAACATGCTAGGTTTAGGGCTATCCAGACTAGACATCTAAGAGTACAAAAGAAGACAAATACCTCCTGAAGGGAGCAAAATGCAACTGAAATGATAAACATAAAACTGGTGGCCATCCGGAATAAAAGCTGGCTCACCCTGATAGCTGAAGTCATCTTCGCTCCTTCACAACGTGGCGAACTCAATCCTGGAGCGAACCTGCCGAAACGAAATAGATAGACAAAAACAAACAACAAACAAGGGTGAGTCAAAAGGACTCAATAAGTGGGGCAGACTAGCCACCTCAAAGAATAGGATAGCTAGCCAAGGAGAAAAGAAACAGATAAACAAAATTTCCCTTATTTAAATCATGAAAAGGCAGAGCCAGATAATAACTAGAAACACGTATGAAATCACAAAATTATCAACAACCAGGAACGTAAGATAGCCAGAACATATAGGTATCCCGAACATATCAACAATCCGAAATTCATCCTGTTACGGCGTGCAACCCGATCCATATATTCATACTGTCACGGCGTGCAACCCGATCCATATATTTACATCGTTGCGTCGTGCAAACCGATCCGTATATTTATGCCGTTGCAGCGTGCAACCCGATCCCCGCAAGTCAGAATACGAGCCAAAAATATATAGACAAACTGAAATATGTCCACAATATGGTATACATACCGCATACACAAAACACAGCATGATAGCCACACAATAGTCAGCACGCGGTGTAATGAAATGGGATGAATGCAGTATGATGCAATGGTGTCATATGTGTCAAATAGATGGAGCGGAATCCTCCTACCCTCAATGTCATGCAATGGAGCGGAATCCTCCTGCTCCGAGGGCGGAATCCTCCTACCCTCAATATGATGTAATGGAGCGGAATCCTCCTGCTCCGAGGGCGGAATCCTCCTACCCTCAATATGATGCAATGGAGCGGAATCCTCCTGCTCCGAGGGCGGAATCCTCCTACCCTCAATATGATGCAATAGAGCGGAATCCTCCTGCTCTAAGGGCGGAATCCTCCTACCCTCAATATGATGCAATGTGCATACGAATACAACATGATGCAATAATAACCCATCACCAGCGCGGGACTCTTATCGACAGCTGGAAAGTATATACCAACTCACAACCAAAGTACAATACTCAGATTCTCAATGCAATACCAATAACAGGACATAATGTACAATATAGAATATAAATCCAAAGCTAAGGCGTAATGAGTACGCCTATCAGCAGCTACACACGTAAGGAACACGTGGTAGAAAATCCACGAGGCCAGGTGCCTCCAAAGAAATGGATATAAACACTTACCTCTTCCAGAAGTTAGTACAGCTAATCAACAACCGCTTTATCCTTTGGTTTCCTTGCCAAATGATCCCACTCTATTCAATAAGCAGAAAAATATATCAATTTAGTCTAAAGGCTTCATTCCTCACATCTTAGGACAATCTAGGTAGGAACCTGATACCCTATTCGCATACGCAATACGTAGGCCAGGCCTATATATAGGGTTCAAAGTCCCATAACCAAACCCTAAATAAATTATATGTATACGTTGCCCATAACTCACTGAGTACGAATATATAATCATTTCCATCATTGGGGTCCAATTGACCCTTTAAACTATCAATTTACGTCGTTAGGGCGATGTCTAATATCCCTATTTTTACTGTAAAAATATATTTAAATACATGTAATAAGCTAAGATAATGAGTTAACATCATTACCTGAAGATTTGGGGTAGAAATTCCACTATTTTTCCACTCCTTTTTCCCTTTTTTCCTCTCTTTTCCTAATTTTTCTTGTCTCTGCGTTGATTGAACTTTTCTGCGTGTATGCTCACTTTGCTGATGCTAAGGGATCAAATCCCTTAGCAAACCGACAATGCAATTTTAATTTTTAATTTAAACTTTTTTTTTTATAAATTCGCTGCGAAGATTAAAATTAAAATAGAACCCTAGAGAAGTCAAAATGATCCCAAAATTTTCAAGTAAGTTATACAAAATATATGTAATATACTTGCGAAGACGGATCTCAAATCGGACTCCCGAAACTCAAGAGGCGAATTTAAAGGAAAAAGTCAAATTATTTAACTTTCGGCATTTTAGCGGAACTTAGCCGAACAACATCGAAATTCACTTTCGAAAATTTATAAAAATCACAAATAATCATACGAACCTAACGGAGCTTTCGGATTTCGAATCGGAGCTCATTCGACAAAACCGAGCTCGAACATCTCTTTTTAATATTTATCGCCAATAAAAACTGAAACCTTTTTCCGATTCCTACCAAACGAGGTCTGATTTAGCTCAAATTTTACAGACAGGTCCTAATGGACATTACGAATATTTTAAAATTATCGACACGCCAATCGGAGTCCTAACTTCCGAAACGACTGACCGAGGTCGTTTCATTCTCCTCCACTTAAACTCTCGTTCGTCCTCGAACGAGCCTAAATCTAAAGCAAGATTCATGCTGATAACAAAAGAACTTGCACGACATTCATAAACTATCCCACAGAATTTTTCTCATGATTACAGAATTAAAACTATAACACGAACACCGAACTCTTGGAATAAAACATATCTGGATAATATGATAATACCATTGCCCGGATTATTCTGACTTAGATGATCCTTCCTCGATCACGAGAGGAGAGTTCTACATTTTTGAAATAATGATACACGAAACTCTGGATGGATTAACATAATTCTGCTGACAAATCACCTCGTCGATATTCTTTTCGATATTGAACAGGTCGATGGAACTAAGAATTAGCTTACGCTTGATGCAATGGGGAGCTTTTGAAGTACCTTGTCATTACACACTATAGCAAATTTGATGTAAGCTATATTATTTTTACGAACGCATTATGCAACATCTCAGAGATTTAATATTACCATTCGGTACTTGGAGGAAGACTCCTCCACTTAAAGCACAAACTCATGCAGCCATTTGAATAGGAATAATCATTCTCGCACAGTCTGCTGGACTAAAGAAGATTTAGCTAAAAGCTGAACGTAGGCAGACCTAAGCTACCAACTACCCTTTCGAGTTGCCAAACAGCTACGACTATCGAGTTCAAAACTCCATACCTTTGCCGTAAACACCACCACCTGATGGATGGTACTTCTATATAAAAATTTCGGCAGAGTTTCCTCTGAAACTGGATGATCGAAAAAAACAGAACCAACACTATACTATACATGGGAATGGATACCCGGATGAACTGATATCCAAAACAATAATATGCTTACCCGGTTACAATAACACGTACTCTGGCTCAACACAGGGAACATCACAAGCGGCTACCAACTGCGCAAGCTTACCAGTGCCGAACAAAGAAGAGATGACAATGGACTGAGGATAAAAATAATTAGAGCTTCAGGAAGATCATCTTTTTACTGAAAATGGGAAACAGGATAGATTGTTGATAGCTGTAAAGAGAAAAACTAGGTCTGATCTTGACGAACTACTGGCGCACTTTAAGAATCACGTGACACAAGCTGAGATAACCTGGAAGGTGACCTCCCAAAATAATCAGAACTCTTACCTCCAAATGAGGTACCATGGTTGCCCACTCCACTAGGGTCACGGGATCTCTTGCTCTCCCGCTCTAACTCTTCCCACTTTAACTTATGGTATGCCTCGTACCTCCGAGCAATATCAACAACAACATCAAATGAAATCCCAACCTCAATCTCTCGAAAGGCTCATGGACTAGTTCTAATGCATTTTCAGCCATTTTATAGAATTAAATCTCATATTTTGAAATACCAACAGGCTAACCGACAGGCTACCCTGTCCAATCCACTCAAACTGGCAGCACTTTTTATCTCGTTCACTACTCGAAAGGAACTATTCCACGAATCTAGAAGGAAAAATGAACCAAGTTAGCTAATAAGAGAGCAGTCCACCAACCCAGGGCTGGACCCCTGAAACTAGAAAGCAGAATTATCACCACCATACCGCTCGATATAATCAAGAGCCTGAAGGATATGCTGACATCATTGTATTTTAAAATTTTATGCAGGGATTATCTGATGTGTGGCTTAAGAATATCAGAAAGTTCAACCGCGTAAAATAATGCAACCTCTTTAGGCACTCGGACCGAACTGATACCTCGGCTGACTAACCAACCAGAACAATTAGAGGTACAACACATACTACCTCCGGAACATAATTCACTGCAGCAATATTAAGAACCGGAATAGGAGCTCCCTGAAACCGAACGTCTGCAGCTGCGGCAACCTGATAAGCTGTCCAGCAAATAATAGGTTCTTACGGTATCTGCGTCGCCAAGATTCTCGTAAAGTATCGTAGAGAGCCAAGGGAACTACAAGGCCCTGCTCCCTTGCCCATCGCGAGCTTGTACAGCTGGGACCTCCGTAACTAGATCGTCAGCACGATCAAAACTCTTGAGGCTTCGTCAGTGCTAGCCCCAGGCTAGACTGCTTCGTCTTGAACTCTTACCATTTGCTGATTTATCGCACGAGGATTCGCAATTACTACGAAAGAATTAACAAATATACTTTTGCACCCTAGACCGACGCACGATCAGAAATGAAGGAAGTGAAACTTCCTAGATGCCATCATAGCCTCTCGTAGATAAGTACGGACGTCTACATACCCATCACCGAGACTCTACTAGACACTTTCTTAGTCTGGATAGACTCTAAATCGGGCTCTGATACCAACTGACACGACCCGGAATCCGGTTAGGCCGTGCGGGCACCCGACATCTTCCCCTAGACCCATCGGGCGAACCCTTACCAATTAAATAAGGAAAATAAAAATAACAATTTACAAATAAGGACAAGACTTAAAATAAAATCACGGACATACTGATACCTCTAAGCTGTACAAAAGAAATTACAGCTGACTACCCAACATGCTAGGTTTAGGGCTATCCAGACTAGACATCTAAGAGTACAAAAGAAGACAAATACCTCCTGAAGGGAGCAAAATGCAACTGAAATGATAAACATAAAACTGGTGGCCATCCGGAATAAAAGCTGGCTCACCCTGATAGCTGAAGTCATCTTCGCTCCTTCACAACGTGGCGAACTCAATCCTGGAGCGAACCTGCCGAAACGAAATAGATAGACAAAAACAAACAACAAACAAGGGTGAGTCAAAAGGACTCAATAAGTGGGGCAGACTAGCCACCTCAAAGAATAGGATAGCTAGCCAGGGAGAAAAGAAACAGATAAACAAAATTTCCCTTATTTAAATCATGAAAAGGCAGAGCCAGATAATAACTAGAAACACGTATGAAATCACAAAATTATCAACAACCAGGAACGTAAGATAGCCAGAACATATAGGTATCCCGAACATATCAACAATCCGAAATTCATCCTGTTACGGCGTGCAACCCGATCCATATATTCATACTGTCACGGAGTGCAACCCGATCCATATATTTACATCGTTGCATCGTGCAAACCGATCCGTATATTTATGCCGTTGCAGCGTGCAACCCGATCCCCGCAACTCAGAATACGAGCCAAAAATATATACACAAACTGAAATATGTCCACAATATGGTATACATACCGCATACACAAAACACAGCATGATAGCCACACAATAGTCAGCACGCGGTGTAATGAAATGGGATGAATGCAGTATGATGCAATGGTGTCATATGTGTCAAATAGATGGAGCGGAATCCTCCTACCCTCAATGTCATGCAATGGAGCGGAATCCTCCTGCTCCGAGGGCGGAATCCTCCTACCCTCAATATGATTCAATGTGCATACGAATGCAACATGATGCAATAATAACCCATCACCAGCGCGGGACTCTTATCGACAGCTGGAAAGTATATACCAACTCACAACCAAAGTACAATACTCAGATTCTCAATGCAATACCAATAATAGGACATAATATGTAATATAGAATATAAATCCAAAGCTAAGGCGTAATGAGTACGCCTATCGGCAGCTACACACGTAAGGAACACGTGGTAGAAAATCCACGAGGCCAGGTGCCTCCAAAGAAATGGATATAAACACTTACCTCTTCCAGAAGTTAGTACAGCTAATCAACAACCGCTTTATCCTTTGGTTTCCTTGCCAAATGATCCCACTCTATTCAATAAGCAGAAAAATATATCAATTTAGTCTAAAGGCTTCATTCCTCACATATTAGGGCAATCCAGGTAGGAACCTGATACCCTATTCGTATACGCAATACGTAGGCCAGGCCTATATATAGGGTTCAAAGTCCCATAACCAAACCCTAAATAAATTATATGTATACGTTGCCCATAACTCACTGAGTACGAATATATAATCATTTCCATCATCGGGGTCCAATTGAACCTTTAAACTATCAATTTACGTCGTTAGGGCGATGTCTAATATCCCTATTTTTACCGTAAAAATATATTTAAACACATGTAATAAGCTAAGATAATGAGTTAACATCATTACCTGAAGATTTGGGGTAGAAATTCCACTATTTTTCCACTCCTTTTTCCCTTTTTTCCTCTCTCTTTTCCTAATTTTTCTTGTCTCTGCGTTGATTGAACTTTTCTGCGTGTATGCTCACTTTGCTGATGCTAAGGGATCAAATCCCTTAGCAAACCGACAATGCAATTTTAATTTTTAATTTAAACTTTTTTTTTTATAAATTCGCTGCGAAGATTAAAATTAAAATGGAACCCTTGAGAAGTCGAAATGATCCCAAAATTTTCAAGTAAGTTATACAAAATATATGTAATATACTTGCAAAGACGGATCTCAAATCGGACTCCCGAAACTCAAGAGACGAATTTAAAGGAAAAAGTCAAATTATTTAACTTTCGACATTTTAGCGGAACTTAGCCGAACAACATCGAAATTCACTTTCGAAAGTTTACAAAAATCACAAATAATCATACGAATCTAACGGAGCTTTCGGATTTCGAATCGGAGCTCATTCGGCAAAACCGAGCTCGAACATCTCTTTTTAATATTTATCGCCAATAAAAACTGAAACCTTCTTTCGATTCCTACCAAACGAGGTCTGATTTAGCTCAAATTTTACAGACAGGTCCTAATGGACATTACGAATATTTTAAAATTATCGACACACCAATCGGAGTCCTAACTTCCGAAACGACTGACCGATGTCGTTTCAAGTAAGTACTACTTGTCACATTTAAATAGGTGTCTTATTTGCCCAATTCATAAAAAGACTCCATATGAGCTTTGGAAAGGTAAGCGTCCTAACATAAGTTACTTTCATCCATTTGGATGTAAATGCTTTATTCATAATAATGGTAAAGACAATCTTGGTAAGTTTGACCCTCGCAGTGATGGAGGCATATTTTTGGGTTAATCTAATACAAGTAGATCATACAGAGTCTTTAACAAAAGAACTTTATCTATTGAAGAGTCAATGCATGTTGTATTTGATGATTCTTTGACTAGTGTCGAGAAAGGTATTGATGCAGATGAAGACGACACAATTTTAACTCAGCAGAAGGATCCAGAGACTCCAACCTCTGCTCCAAAGTATCAAATATTTCAAACAAAGGAAAACCCTGAGTCGACTACCATGACTGAACAAGCAGAGTCAACTACTCTGACAGAAATTGAAGACACAAGAGTCGTTATACCAAATGAATGGAAAAGTGAACCAAACTATCCACAGAAATATATCATTGGGAATCCAAGGGAAGGTATGAAAACTAGAAGCTCTCAAAAATCTAACATTGACTTCACATCTCAGATTGAACCCAAAAGAGTTGATGAAGCACTTCAAGATGAATCACTGGGTTCGAGCTATGAAAGAGGAACTAGATCAATTCGAGAAAAATCAAGTATGGAAGCTGATTTCTAAACCCAAAGGAAAATCCATCATTGGCACCAAATGGGTTTGTTGAAACAAAATGAATGAGGAAGGTAAAGTGGTAAGAAACAAGGTTCGTCTAGTCGCTCAAGGTTACTCCCAAATAGAAGGAGTCGACTACGATGAGACATTTGCTTCGGTATCTAGACCTTAATCTATTCGCATGTTATTAGCATATGCATCTTTTAAGAAATTTAAACTATTCCAAATGGATGTCAAAAGTGCTTTTCTAAATGGCTTCATAAAAGAGGAAGTGTATGTGAAGAAACCCCCTTGTTTTGAAAATAGCAAGTCTCCACACTATGTCTTTAAACTGTCTAAGGCTCTCTACGGTCTCAAACAAGCTCCTAGAGCTTGGTATGAGAGATTGAGCTCCTTCCTACTTAAACATGGTTTTTCCAGAGCAAAAAGTGATACTAACCTATTCATTAAAAGATCATTTAAAGGCATCTTAATCATATAAGTTTATGTAGATGATATTACTTTTGGTAATAATAATCCTCTTATGTGGAAGGATTTTGAAGCACTAATGCTGGGAGAATTTGAGATGATCATAATGGGCGAACTCACATTCTTTCTAGGACTTCAAATCAAGCAAACAGAAAAGGGTATTTTTGTATGCCAATCTAAGTACACTAAGGAGCTCATCACAAATTTTGGCATGAATAAAGCAAATCCTGCCAAAACACCTATCAGTCCCGCTACAAGTATGGTAAGTGATGAAAAAGGTACCGATGCAAACCCTTCTCTCTATCGAGGTATAATCGGTTCTCTTTTATATTTATCAGCCAGTCGACCGGATATTATGTTCTCTGTATGCAAGTGTGCTAGATTTTTATCAGCTCCTAAAGTATCACATCTAACTGCAGTTAAAAAAATCATCTGATATCTAGTAGGAACTATCTCCTATGACTTATGGTATCCCAGTACAAATTTCTTTGATCTTATTGGATTCTAAGATGCAGATTATGTAGGAGATAGAGCGGATCGTAAAAGCACTAGTGGAGCAAGTTTTTTTCTTGAAAAATAACTTGTCTCGTGGCACAGTAAGAAACAACATTGCACAGTTTTGTCAACTGCTGAATCAGAATATATTGCCTTAGGTCACTGTTGTACTCAACTCTTATGAATGACTACTCAATTATCTGATAATGACTTACATTTTACGCCCATTCCTATGCTATGTGATAATACTAGTACTATAAATCTTGCATACAGCCCAGTTGATCATCATAAAAAGAAGTATAGACGTGCATTATCATTTTATCCGAGATCATGTTCAAGAAGGAGACGTAGACATTGCATTTATTAGCACTGATTTTCAACTCGCTGACATTTTTACCAAAACCTTCTCTAGAAGATCTTTTTTGCACCTTGAGAGAATTGCTAGGCATTGTTCCTGATCCGTGTAAAAAGTTTTTTTTTTTTTTTTTTTTTTTTTTTTACATAGTATATTTTGTAAATAATTGTATATTTTTGAAAAATAATTTTACAACTTGCTACTACCTTTAATACTATGTTCAAATTAGGGGTTAAAATTTTTTAAAAGGAAATTACGTGTGCAATCGAGTCAATCAAGTTGTTCCCTTATTTAATTATATGTCGTTTGTGTGCTTATATCATCTTCCCACGTCATTAGTCATAATTACTTTACAGCTGCTTTAAGTGTTTTGAAAAGGGTGTCAGGCGGCGTGGCGTCTATTCCCTATACTCTGAATCGTCCCCTCAAATCACTCACATCCTTTCAACTACACCTCTTCCACTTCACAAGAAACCCTCTCCTCTCCCCCCCTCTTTACGTCTTAAAAGCCCCTTCATCTATTCACACCTCTCATATTCTCAACCCCTCTTCTTAAAATTCCCAAAATCATGGCTAGAAAAACCAATACCTATGGTCGTTGAAGCCAACACACAAGAGCCAAACCAACCACAAATTCAATCACCCTTGTCCAAGATAATTTTGATCATTCTGAAAACACAATGTCCAACTTTGCAACCCCAATGGAAAACCCTAGCATTGACAAGAAATCAGAAAAAAGGCCCATGCATAGTGATGAAACTGAGTTTGTTAAAAGGTCAAAAAAGAAATTTTCTCTGGCAAACATGGATGAAACCCTCGATTTTTGGGATTCCTCCGCCCGTGCCAAACTTGACGCCATCAGAAATAAACCTTTGGCGCATGAAAGGATTGTTGACCTGGACTCCATGGAATCTCTCAACTATTACCTCAAGCCTCTGTTTTGTGCTCCAGATTGGATGAATTTCTTCTTAACTGATTCTGTTAATGTCTCTGAAGATCTGGTAAGACTCTTTTATATTAATCTTCATCCCTGTGCAAGTGAAGAAATTGAAACTATGGTGCTTAACACAAGGATTGTCATCACCAAGTCAATCGTGTGTCGCATTCTGGGCTGTAAGTTTTCTAGATATTCTGAATTCTTTAAAAACTCTTAGCCATCTGATTTTGAGGTTTATTTTGAACAAGCCAAAGCATGTTTGTGTGACAAATCTGATGATGACAACTTGGTTGGATTTGCCTTTTGAAGTTCGTGTACTTGCTCACATTGTTGGTACATCCCTTCTTCCTCGAACAGGTTTACTTAGCTCTTTGTCCCAACATGATACACTGATTGTCTACCGTCTTATTAGTAAAAAGAAACTTGACTTGGCTGTCTGGATAATTGAATACATGCTAGAAAGTGTTGTTGACTGTGCTTCTCTACCCTATGGGTTAATTATTGCTTGTATCCTATATTTCTATTGTATTGATACTTCTGCTTGGAAAAATGCTATGTGTCTGCATGCTATAATTCTCGTACATTTGCCTCTATTGGTTATGTTCGTGTTGAAAGTATCTGGGTACGGAAAGACACCGAAAATGTCAAGGTTGTTCCTGACTAAGGCTGTCCAATGGTCCGGTTTGCACCGGACCGGACCGGCGCAAGCCGGACCAAATGAAAAAAAAATTATGCGGTTCGTTCCCCGACCCGTCACCCCCAAAATGAACCGACCGAACCGGACAAAAATGGACCGGAACCGGACCGGACCGAAAAAATAAAAAAAAATTCTGATGAGCTTGTGCAAAAAATAGCCGTTGGGCAACGGCTCTTTCACGCACAGCCGTTGGTCCAACGGCCAAAAACGGCCATATTTTCTCCCCCACCCCCTAGGCGCCCCCATACCCCTCCCAACTTATTTTTTCTATAAATACCATCATTTTTCATCAATTTATTCACAATTTCTCTAATATTCTCTCTAAATCTCTCTCAATCTCTCTTATTTCTACAAAGGCTATTTGCTAAATAATTCAAAGTTGCTCTCGCAAAAAGGGTTTAAGTGCTAAATTACATTACAAAAAAATATTTGGAGTGAAGTGGAAAATTGTTCGGTGCGGTTCCGGTCAAGTTTCAACTTTCACTTCCTAAGTTCTACAATCTACATTCTAAGTTCACGATATCAAGTAAACTCGTTCTTACTTTTTATTATCTATTTTAATTTTTGTGCAATATTGTTTGTAGCATATTTTAGTAATTTATTTGTTTGATTTACTTATAAATTATAAAAATGTCTGGACTGTGGAGATCAATTATTGGGCGTACGGGTAGCGGTCATAGATCACGTGCTTCTAACCGAGGGAGGGATGATAGACGTAGTCGTGCTTTAGGTAAAAGACCAATTGGTACTTCTAACGCTCATTCTCATCTAGATGATTTTACTCAGGAAGATGACACGCAATTTTATCATGATTTTGATTTTGATCAACCACTAGATAATGATATGTTAGAGGCACGATATCAAGAAAATACCGAAGGGGCTAATTTAGAAGATGAAACATCCACTAGTCAATTTCATGGTGAACCTGAAGAAATTGAATCTGAATTACCACCTATGCCTCCTAGTAGAGAACCAGCGGTACGACCCGAAAGATCGGATGTGTGGAAATTTATGACTAAAAATGTTCCAGCTCAGACTGCTAAATGTAATATTTGTGAAAAAGTTAGGGATTTTAAAATCGGCAAGCATAATAGTGGGACGGGGAAGTTGAGAACACACTTAGAAAACCATCATAAGGATGAATGGGAAAAGAGGCCGGGTGGCACTCGTTCAGGGAACACAATGGCTCCATCGCAAGGTAGTGGAGTCCAACAGAAAATTAACCCAGTGACGGGGGGGCTTATGCATTATGATAAGAAGAAAGATAGGGAACAAATGTCAAAAATAATTGCGGTAGAGTGTTTACCTTTTACATTTGCTTCTTGTCAAGGTTTTATCCGTTATATTCAAATCGTATATAATCCATCTTTTCAAGATTTTCTAAAAACTACGGGTAGAAGTGATATTATAAAATTTAAAAATAAATATATATCGTAAATATATACAATATTTACGATATATATTTTATCACTTTGATTGTAGAGTTTGTCTTACTACTGATTAGTGTCTGGTTATGAACAAGCCGTAGAAGCAATGATTGAAAAATTTAAAAAATATTTTTTTCCTATTCCACCACTTTATTGCATTGCTTCTGTATTACATCCCTGTTTTAAACGTTTTAATACCGAAATGCTTATTAGAGAAATTTATCGGAGTTTGAGAATTAGTGAAGAAGAAACACCAAGTGCGCAGGTAATTGTAGATTGCCAACGGATTTATAAAAGATGTAGGAGTGCTGCTGATAATGTTGTTCCAAGTGTTCCAAGTGGAGCTGGATCAAGTTCAACGCAAGCGAGTAAAAGAGCTGCAGCCGGATTGGGAAGTTTTTCCAGCCTTAATTAAAGGCTTTCTAGCAGGCATTCGAGTAGCGGAGGGTTCAACGAGCTTGATGTTTATTTACTTCATGGTTGCAAGAAAATTGATTATTTTGGAAGCGATCAACTACTGCCGTTTTGGAAGGATCAACAAGCACAGTTTCCAGTTTTAGCGAAAATGGCGCGGGATATTCTAACTATTCAAGCATTACAGTTGCTTCAGAAAGCGCGTTTAGCCAAGGAAGATTACAAATTGGAGATCATAGACATTCATTGAAGGAAGAAGCAATGGATACGGCCGTATTATTCAGAGATTGGATTAGATCGGAGCGAAGAAATTTTGGATTTGCAGAAGATGAACTAGCAGATGCAGAAGCAGCAACCGAAATTTTATCAGGCGATGGAAGTGTGGACAATGAAAATGATTATGAAGAAGATGAATCCTTGCCACCGGTTCCTCCAGAGGTTCCAGAAGAAATTATTCAGAAAATGAGAAGTTTTTTTATTAATATGTAGTTTTGCAATTTAATATCTATGTAGTATGTACTTTGCAAAAAAAAAATCAACCATTATTCAATAAAACGCGTTACGCCTTGCTATTAAGTTATAAATTATAATCCTTTATTATATTCTCAATTATCCTTTGCTATTAAGTTACCTCTTTGCAATTCAATACTTAAATACTACTAGTAATACTAAAGAGTAAATACTAAATACTAAAATACTAAATACTAAATACTAAATACTAATTACTAAATACTATTATACTACTAACTTAATACTTGAAAAAATAACAAGTGTTATGTCTTGCTATCAAGTTATCATTATTTTATATATTCTCAATTATACTTTTACAATTTAAGACTTAAATACTAAATATTAAATAATAAATACTACTAACTTAATACGTAGTATTAAGTTTGAAAAAATAACAAGTGTTATGTCTTGCTACTAAGTTACCATTGTTTTATATATATTCTCAATTATATTTTTGCAATTTAATACTTAAATATTAAATACTAAAATACTACATACTTAATACTTTAATACTAGTATTATATAAGTTATTACATAAAAAATAGATGCCTTGCTATCAATTTATATTTGTTATTATTTTTTAATTTAAAATTCAAAAACTACGAAGGCTATTAAAAACAAAAAAATAACCAAAAAAAATAAAAAAACAAACGTCCAAACCGGGCTGGACCCGGGCCGGACCGGCCCAACACAACAAAAACTCAAAATCAGCACCCTTTTGAAAAATAGCCGTTGGCAACGGCCATAAACGGCTATTTTTCCCACCCCCACACCCATAAACGCCCCAACAGCCCTCCCCTACCTATTTTTCCTATAAATACTCCCATATTTCATCAAATTAATCACAATTCAATATTTTCTATTCTTTTCTCTTAAAAAATTTCTAACAAAGGCTATTTTTATAAATTTTCTATCAAAATGGCTGCAAATGCAAATACTCCTACTCAAGTTCAAGGTGCTACTACAGAAGGTCCGTCTAGTCCAAAAACTGGAAGATCCCAAGTTTGGGAATTTATCACAAAAAATAATGATACCGGCAAAGCTCAGTGTACTCTTTGTAAGAAAGTTTGGAATTGGAATGATGAAACTGGATCAAATAATGGAGGGACGGGGAAGTTTAAGACTCACTTGAAATACCAACATGCCCCCGAATGGGCAGCTCGTGGTGGTGGAATATATCCGCAACCACGTGATAATTGAGTCGCTGAAGGTGAAGATTTATGTATTTTTCTAATTTCTAGTTTTTATTTTCTAATTATGCATTTCCAACTTAATGTACTGTCGTATTGTTGAATAAAATGGTGTGTTTTGTGTTGTTTATTTAGTCTACCATATTTTTTTTTATCTATTTCAAACAATAAAAAACATAAGTTAAAAAACAAAAAAAATTAACGAAACCGGACCGGTTCGAACCGGGACCGGAACGGTCTCACCTTGCCGGTTCCGATTCCGGTTCCGATCCGGCATTGGTGCAAATGCACCATTTGACCGGACCGGGACCAGACCTTTTTCGACTTTTTTTTTATTTAACACCGGACCGGCGAAGGCGCGCCGGAACCGGACTGGACCGGGGCGGTGGACAGCCTTATTCCTGACCAAGCTGGTCCCTCTAAGGTTGAGACTCCACCTATCTTGAATGATCCATCTGAAAAGTTCAAGGAGGACCTTAGAGACTTAAATAACCTACTCCTAAGTCTGCACTTCAAAAGTGATAAAGCTGTAGAGGACTTTGTGGAACTTAAGCTGGATGTTGGGAAGTTCACTCTTAAACTTGACAGTGTTGTTGCTGACTCTACTGCTGTTGTTAGACAAGTTCATGCAAGGATTGATACGGTCTCCACTGACGTTCAAGCAAGAATTGATGCAATGTCTAGGGATGTGCAAACTAAGCTTGACAGGATGATTGATAATGTTGTGAACACCAAGACATACTTCCTTGTTCCTCACTAAACTTAATTATCTCAAATTTTTGCTGGGTCTGTAATATTTGAATTGTTGAACCATCTGTTATTTTCTATCCTCACCTGCTCTTTTTGCTGATGGCAAAGGGGGGACAAAAGCCTGCCTGTGATTATGTGACTGTTAGGTTATTGGTGATTATGTAAATTCTGTGACTTGGATGATACTGATTCTGCAGAACCAATTCTCTAACTGGGATGAAGAAATCCCTTTAGTTGTTTTTGTCTCTTTGTTTTTGACTAAGTTGCAGGTGGCACATACTCAGGGGGAGTCAACTATACTCAGGAGGAGTCAACTAGCACTCTGCACGAAGAATCCAACTTACACCCTAAAAAACACAGGAGGAGTCGACTATTACCTAAAACAGAAGTATCTCATCACACCTTCCTTTAATATTTGTCATCATAAAAAAGGGAGAGATTGTTAGGTTAAGTTTTGATAATGGCAAAGAATATATAACTAATGTATGATAAATAAGTGGCAGGAGGTTGAAGCTGACATGGAGAAGACTTAAATGATGTGGAACAAAAGAAAGGAAAGTTGTATAAGCGGGGAATCTTCTTTAATGCTGGAATAGCTAACTTACGAAAGAGAGGATTGGAAGCGCCGCTTCCCCGCTAAGTCTAGTGGGACCACGCCCATCTTTTGAGGATCAATTTTCTTGGGTCATCTCTCTATCTCCCTAAATAGCCATCTATCAGCTTTCTCTCATAAGGACAGAAATCAACTGACTCCTTTCATCAAGCAAATCAAATCAGTGAAGCACATCAATTAGAGCAACGAGAATATTGCTGAACAATAAATAAAGGAGTTTTGCTGAAGGATGTTGATACACTTCTACTTACAATCTACTTTCTCTCTAAGCTTTTAGTTGCAATATTCAATGTATTCTTGAGAATGTACGAGTGATCAAAAGAAAAGAAAGAGAGTTCTAGTGGAGATAATAGTTGTGTCATTATAAGTTAGTCTGATCATCTATAAATCAGACAGCATCGCTGTTAGTGAGCGGATTGTACAAAACCAACGAAGAAGGACGTTTTTGGTTAACGACAAATCATAAGTGTACTCAAGACCCTTAAGAGCTTAAAAGAGAGAAAATCCTTTGTGACCCAAGGAGACTGGATTAGGAATCATTTTGGTTCTGAATCAGTATAAAATTACTGTGTCCATTATTTTATTTACTGTATTTAATATTCTGCCATACTTTACTTTTCGCCTAAGTCGACTGAAAACATATCTTAAGTCAACTAATAAACTAGAAACGAATAATTCACCCCCTCTTGTAACTTTTTGATAATATTTCTTGCAACGCTACTGTTAATAATATTGTACATAATTTAATTCTTTGTTTGATTACTATATTCATTCATGATATAGATAATTCTTGTACAACTTATGCATGAATCATGTATTATTTTAATCACTTTCTATATGAAATTTTCAACTTTCATTATTTTCTATCTTTTGCTAGATCTGCCTGAATTCTGAGATGCTCCAAATTTTTTAAGATAGTTTCTTTTCACGTGATTTTGGATATGCGTCAATCGTTTTCCAATACCTTCATTTATCATGTGGTATTATCTCTACGAACGGTGCATCAAATAACGATAGTACAAGATATTTCTTATTTGGTCTTTCACCATTTCATACATTATTATTTAGGAAGTTTGATTTCTCAAAAAGTCAAAATATGTAAATTAAGCACCAAATAAGTAAAGGATTTATGATAAGTATTTTTTTGTTTTAGAAAGAAAAGTGATGCAATCTAATGACCCAGTTAAGAGAAAAAAAGGACATATAACGAGGGGCTTCTATCACTACCAAGCTGCAAGTAGCAACACGAACAACAACAACTGTAAAGTTGAAATATATACCTTCTGAACTCCAAAATGTTGCAATTATCCACCAACCAACTATGCCAAGTATACAAAAAGCTACATTTAAAAAAAAAAAAAAAGGATGATAGCCTTGGCCGATTTTCGTGCGCACTTTGGTCTGCCAACTTAATTCTTGATCTCTAATTAATATAATAATTGCAGGTTAATTAATTTAAAGAAAGTCATATTCTAAGAGGATCTAGGTGCACTTAATGATGGGGACATACTCCCTCCGTCCCAAATTAGTTGACGCTTTAGCAAGATTCATTTGTCCCAAATTAGTTGACGCTTTAGGATTTCAAGACTAAAATTGTTAGTTTTTTCCAACTATACCCTTAATAATGAAAAGAATTCTCAACAAATTTTAATAGTCAAACATTAAATAGGGGTAATATAGTAAAATATACACTCTATTTAATGGTTTTCTTAAGGGACGTGCAAAAGCTGAAGGTGACAACTAGACAACTAATTTGGGACGGAGGGAGTATATACTACTATTCATTTGGAGATATGTCTTAAAATTAAATGCTACAAAGCCCACCATTAACTTTCCGTATCAAAAAAGTATTCCTTTCTTTGTACTCATTATTTTGGAGTGATTCTCTTATGGATAGGAAATATGCGTACCACTTTAATTTTTTTCGATGTCTTCAGAAATAAAGTAGTACTTTTAAAATCGCTAAACTAATTTTGAGAAATTCCATTCATAGGAAGGGAAAAGAATTTATATAGGCTGTAGCTAAAATTACTTCTCGAGGCGAAGGAACAGAGAGGTTTTCTCGTCTGCTGCAAAGACTTGAAAACTTACTAAAATGAAAAAGTAACCTAGTTAATTAGTAGGATAATATGTAAAAATTACTCGTATTTGGTGTCTATATATACCATTAATGACGTAACGATTTATTTTAATTTGAAGCTTCAACTGCTAAGATGAAATTGCTTAACCTTATGCAAACACTAAACGAGAGCAAGTATTCACACGATATAACATGTTAGGAATGGCTGCAGACACACTTTTAAACTTGATCACATCATTAAAATACAACAAAAACGTGTTCTGAGTAAAATACAATCCTAAACCTGTCTAAAATACTTTAAAAACGTGTTCGAGTAAAATGATACAATTTTCTTTTGCAATTACTCCTTCCGTCTCATTTTATTTGTTCTTTTTATTTTTATACGTCCCTTAAGAAAATATTAATGATGAGATTTTTTTACTATTTTACCCACCATATTACTCTCTCTTCAGTAAATGTCAACTCTAGTTTCTACTTTCAAGATCAATTAATACTATGGGCAAAGTGGAAAAAAGATAGCTAATTTTACTTTGAACTCTTAAATAGATAAATAATTTGAGACGACTATCTATAGTAAGAAAGACAAATAAAACGAGACACAGGAAGTATATGTCAACAGTACTGTGTAATTAATCATACTAAATATAGACCATTGAAAGTGCAAATCTATTCTCCATCATGCCCGATGTTTTTTATTCTCAGCTAATTCGTCTTGCTCGAATTAACACTTTTTCATCTTTTCCCCTCCTTTTTGACTGAAAAGCTGAAATTGTATCATATGTAAGGTAGAATTGTTATTATAATAAAAGGGAGTGGTTATTTTTCATCCCCATTCGCCAACTTGAATGTAATAATAATTTTTAAAATTCACCAAATATACTTGTCCACCCCTCTTAATTATAATCCATAATGGTGTCAACAAATAAGTTGGTCTCTTAGCTTCTTCATGCAATTCATCCGCTGAGTCAGCCGTACATACACACACTTGAAAATAACAAAATGCATATGTAAAATTGTGATGTTATATAGTACGTAATTGCACACAGTCCCATATAAGGAAAGCTAGCTATTCATAATATTGCAGAATAGTGAAAAAACTCTACATAAAATAAACGAAATTAAAGGAGTTTATGTTTTATACAGCTGTGACACAAATAGACTTACTAGTAATTAACATATTTTGCATAAATAAAACTACACTAAGATTATAAATAAATTAAATATACTGTATATTGACAGTACATTTACCGATTACCTAAAACATTTGAGATCAAGAATCTATGGAAACGGACTTATCTACGTACTTTGTAAACAAATGTCATGATTAATGGAACGGGTGAAATGAGGCCTCATCGGTGCAATCAACTTAGTTTTGTATATATTTATTATGTACAAATATTAAAGCGAAAATAGCACTACATAATCATCTAATCCCCTTTATATATTAGTTTTTTAATTTTTTTTTAAAAAAATATTCCTAAATAAACATCCAATCACACCTTTAACTTTTTGTTGCCACTCCCTTTCTAGAATTTGTGGCTTCCACTTCTTCTTCTTTTTCTTCTCTTCTCTTCCTGTCGCCGCTCCACTTTTCTCCAACCACCGCTGCCTATAACTTCCTCCGGCCACCATTGCTTTGCTGCGCCGACCACCGTTGCTCCGACCACCTCCTGCCTCTGTCTGCTGCAGCAAGCTCCGACCATCTCGCTGCTCGCTTGGTTCGTCTACACAGTAAGGAGATTGTTTCTATATACAATAAAATTGAATAACCTAAACAAATGACGGTATACAATAAATTCAATGTAGTACGTGAGGAGACAGTTTGTATATAGTATGACATCGTTTGTATACACTGTGTATTAATTTTGTATATACTGCTAACAAAAAATTAAAGCAATTAAAAAATAAAGTGAGTTAGTAATTATCCCAAAATTAAAAAGAAAAGGAGAATAGTTCCTTGGTAACTCTATTTTGCCAGAAGAGGTAACATTGTAACCTTCCTTTTTGTCAAGACACGTGATGGTTTTGACCAATAGCTACCTTTTAGGACACTAAGCACGAGATGTCCAAAGTCACCAAAGTAAATGAACAATAGCCACCGGAGAACTATGCGCTATTGTGCCTTTCTGACGCTGTTACTATGATATTTCTCGAACATTTGTTTTGCGTTCTGACATGAAAACAGATTACGGACCAAGCATTAAAAAAGAAGAAAAAAAGAAAAAAGATCATGGAATGGAACGAATAAACCCTATAGTTAGAAGGAAAATATGTGGAGTTGTAAGAAAAGAAATCTCGAAATTGTGTATTTTTTCATGAAAATCAGTATTTCTAATTAAACAATTTGAAGTTTTTATACTAAATTTTGAACTCCGGGATAAAAAAATATATATAAAAGTTAGTCCAAACTTACTGCCTTTCTTAAAATTGAGTATTTTTAACTACAAAATCTCAGGTTTTACACTTGACTTTGTACTTCAGGATTAAGAAATATGGCTATTAGTTTAAACTCATGTCTTTTTCTTGAAATTTAGTATTTTTAACTACAGAATCTTCAGTTTTTATCATGTGGTTAGAACTCTTGAATAAAATAGAAACTTTAGCTCAAAATTGAAGTTTTTTTTTCTTCTTGAATTTCAATATTCCCTGCTATAAATCTTATGTTTTTATACTGAAACCGGGATGGTTATTCTTCAAAATGTCGTTATTGTTTGGCACAAATTTAAATAGACACGTTACTTGTTGGGAAATTTACGAAAATATGATACTTAAGCGACACTCTTTCCTGTGCCCATAAGGAAATTCTTTGGTTTTTAACCCTTATATAAATATATTTGTGCAAAACTTTCATGCGGGTCCTGGCTATTGCCTGGAATGTTTGCACTATAGACTAGCGTGTATTTGTAATTCGCTGGTGATCGGGCTAAAGATTCTAGGGTATTGCCAAGACCAGTCAGGCTATAATTAAAAGTTCTCTTGCGATCGGGAGTTATTAGTTTGAGGATAACAGTAAAAGTGTCTACTAGGAGCAAATTTTTATTAGTAGTTGGACATAGCATTGAAATGGGTTCATTTGCAAAAATATGACACGGGAAGCAATGGTTTGCCTTTTTGCCCCCGCTAAGAGGTGGTTTGCAAAAATGCCCCCTTAAGATTTAATGAAAAAAATTCAGGGCCAAGACTTCCTGTTATATTTTTCCGCTTTTCAATACTTATCCATTCAAGTATTGGCAATAGGCAATACTTGCCGCACTAGGCCGTAAGTCTTGGCAAGACTTGCCATTGACCCCTACTCGATTTTCTAGCATTTGCACTTTGGCAATAGGCAACACTTACTGCACTGCGCCGTAAGTCTTGAAAATTGTCAAGACTTGCCCCTTCCAGTTTTCCCTGCATTCTCGCCGTATAACTTGAAGTATTGGCAAAACAGCATTTGCCCTTGAAGTATAGCCAATTGCAAGACTTACAAATATTTTGCCTTGAAGTCTTGGCTTGCGGACTAAATAAGGGCATTTTACTAAAACATCTCTTAGCGCGGGTATTTTTGTAAAACCACTCCTTATGGAGGGCATACGGTGAAATTTTTTGATTGAAATGAGCAATTGGCCAGCTCGGGTGTTCAAGGCTTGGGTTTTTTATACAATCTTACATTATTTATTACAAAAAATTGGTAGAATTATTGATATTACAAAATATAGCAATATTTATATATACAAGGTACTAGAAACAATTAAAATGAACAAACCCTCGCCTTCATCTCCCGTTTCTCCACTATGTTGCAGTCCCTACAACCAGTTGCCTCCTTTGTCGCTACTAGTACCGCTGGTCAGCAAAAACAATTCAAAAATAGTTAGAAACAATGAGAAAAATACAGAAACTATGTAGAAAAAGTATAGAGATAGTGCAAAAATACATAAATAGTAGAAACAACGCAGAAACAATGTAGATAGAAGCGGAAACTACGTACATACAACTAGACACAGTGCAAAAAAAAATGTAGAAACAACGCAAACTTGTGCAGAAAAAGTGCAGAACCAGTACAGAAATAGTGTAGAGTAGCATTGGTGGTGAGGGTTGGTCAGAGCTCCGGTGGCGGTTAGGAGAGGCGGGGGGGGGGGGGGGGGATAGAGAGGGGAAAGAGTAGGAGAAAGAGCCTCAGATTTTGCTATATCTAGAGTTTTATACTTTTACTATGTTTTGTAGTGAAGTTTTTAATTCCTCCATATTTTATAATTTAGACAAAATATCTCTATATTTTACAAAAAAAAAAAAAAAAAAAAGTCTCTAAATTGTAAGTTAGTGTACTTTTCTCCTAGGGGTTCCTCTCATTGCAAGGAAAGTGCAAAAGTTTAGTCCAGCAACCTATTTTGCCATCACCATTTAGGTTTTAGCCATTATTTGTTTTTGCAGAAACAACTTATTTTGGGTCTTTACCTTGTACTTCCAAAACAAGTTCTTGCTATGCCCAACTTCAAACTTGACTCGTGCAAGTTGTTAGTTCAACAATTTCTGGTAATCATTCGGATCTATCAGGATTTTCGCAATGTGGAGATTGGGGCTAAAAATACTAAATGTTTTAGTTTCCTATGGATGCAAAAAAATCTGTGAATAACGCCAGAGTGTCCTATTTCTATAAATTTTCTACGGTTGGATATGTCAATCCAATCTAAGTAGGGAAATACATAAAAATAAGACATTTTGGCGCAACTCTCACATTTTTGAACCCTTTAAGAGCATTATTATATTTAGTGCCCATCAATAGACTTCTGGCTTTCCTGGCAATTAAGGCTAAAAATATAAGTGTTTTTTGCAGAAGGCAAATTGTGATGGCGGCACCCGATCTGTCCAGCACTTGCAGAAACTTGAATAAAGAATGGATTGTCAACATAGACCTCCATCCTGTTCCAATATGAACTTTTGGCTGGTAGCCACCTTTTAGAATCCTAAATCAACAATTAACAAGTGCAGAATTTTAGAAGAATACTTGCATCTGCTCAAACTTTAGAAAAATTCATGATTTCAGTTAAATACTTTGGGATATTTCTTGTAGTTCAGCTCATAACACCTTCAAGCGATTTCGTCTATTCTTCTTAAACTATATATGCTGGCTATTCGTTGACTGGTATTTTAGGAAGTGGCTACCCTGCCTAAAGTTCACCTTCTCTAATCCATCTGTGATTTGATGGATAAAACTTTACCTAGGTAGTCAGTTTTTCCCTTGCCTTCTTGCTCTTAGCCACTTTTAAAAATATTTGAGTGTGAACCATCCACTTTTTAACCATCTAAGACTGAAGTTGAATACTCATTATGTAAAGTTTATGCGGCATAAATTTTTTGATTTGATAATGAACTACTTGAGACCAAAGTTTTGAAGAAATTAAAACCTTTTGGTTTGAAGTTGAGCAAAAACGAAAAATATTGTAAATTTTAACTTCAGTCCTTTTAGGTTGAAAGTAGCTTCACTTGGCTTGAACTTTAACCCAATGTTCTGAAGATAGGCAAAATAGTCAGCCTCTACAAATGCCAAAAATTTAACCACGCGTCCTCAAAATTGACTGATGCTACCTTTTTGTCTCCACTTAAGAATGTTTTAAAAAAATGACCTTTATTTATCCGAAGGCAACACTTCAAGTTATGGTTCTATAAGTACTGCCTCTTAGAAAAATATTAAAGGACAAGTGTTGCCTGCAAGAATGTGAGAAGAGATTGAAGGGGCAATTGCTGCCCATGCAGCAATTCAAGTTATCTGGAAAAATGTTGGAAGAGATTAGAAGTCAAGTGTTGCCTATAAAAAATGGGGTCAAAGGCAAGAAAGGGATGGCGAGACATGGATGCCATTATAAGATTCTGTTGGCGTATTTCCATCATGAATTTATTCATTAAATTTAGAGGAGGTCATTTTTGCTAAATGGGAATCAAAAAGGCAAACCACTGCCTATAGTAGTGTTTTGGTGAGCGAGAATCGCAACGAAACGACAAGGGCCCTGGGGCTTTAAACGCAAAGCGAAGCCCCCACTTTTTATCATGAAGCACAATTTTAAAAAAATAAAAAATTAATTTTTCACAAATAAATAGAAGAACTTAAATAAGCAAAAAACACATTAAAAACAAGATAATAAGAAAATGTTTCAATTCAAGTACTAAAGGAAAGATCAGATAATCCTCCATTGGACAAGCAAAATAAAACTAAAGACCAACACATAAATGTATCGCAATCCTATTCTTCTTCAAGCTCAAGATTTTCAAAGGTAACATAAGCATCATCCTTATATTGCCCCTCATCTTCCTCTTCAAACTCATCTGCCTCATCTTCATCAATTAAGGATCATGATGTAGATACTGAATATGAGCTTGAACTCCCCCTCAAATCATACAAGCTCTCATTAATTCCACTTGCCTCGGCAACATTACCCCAAGTAAAATTAGCATCTCCCTCAAATACTTCTTCTTCTTCATGGGTTTCATGGGCTCAAACTAGCCATTCATTAGCTTCATCAATATCAATTTTATTGCGAATGTTGAAGCGCCCCCTCAATCTTCTATTGTATTTAATGAATACCCGATTATTGAGACACTTTAGCGAGAGTCTGTTCCTTTTCTTGGTATGAATCTGCAAATATATTGTCGAGTTATTAAAAGGTAACTTAATACAATTACTAATTTAGTTTAAAAATATTAGATCTTTCTTCTTACTTGTTCAAATACGCTCTAATTTCTTTCACATTCGGATGAGCTATAAGTAAGACTAAGAACTCTGATAGCAAACTTTTGTAAGTGTGAGATGTGGAGTCTCAGAGCCAAATGAGGCCCACCATTCAGCTACAACACAAAATAATATATTTTAGAAAACTAATAAGTATAAGATAATAACTTAAAAATTAATGTTGAAAATCACATGCTCACCTGGCACCCTTGTCTTTCTCTGTCTTATTGCTAAGTCAATTCCGAAGAGTCCCTCAGCATTCTTATATTTCGTTAACCCTTCAGTTAAAAGATCTTACTCTACAGTACCAGGGACCAACTTAACAATGCATTGGTAAAAATCTTGCCCACAATACTCCACCTTATATATCGAATTTTTTTTATTTGCATAATAAAGTTTCAAATTTAAAATGTATTCAGCTGCATGCAACGACCTATGAAGTTAATCTTTCCACCTCTTATCAATTATGTCAAAAACTTTCTTACACTTTTGAGGATCAGTAACCGTTGACTTGATAGTATCCTTAGCCTTAATATTGCTCCCAAACGCACAGGCAAGTATACGTGATCGACAAGTAATAAAGTAGTGAGTAGAGTATCCCAAGAGGACTATTGTTACGACTGAATCCTAGAAAACAATTTCTTAAAAACTATCCAGGGATCTTGTTCAATAGTGATTGATTTTTACTAACTACAGGAAATAATTAAAAACAAGTAACGAAGCCAACTAATCAAGAGCAGTTTGTGAGTTGTTATCAATAAAATAGAAACGGTCTAGAGTCAGAGCGACAAACAATCTAGTTGAGTTTTTCAGTTGATTCTACTTCTTGATTTCCTAGATTGCTAACTAACATGTTAAATATATTCGTGAAAACCTGTCGATTCTTCACAACTCTATGCAAGCTACTCTAACGCCTATATGTCTATGGAATTAAATCACATGCATGCATTAAAGAACTCTATATTTAGCTAAGCAAGGCGAATAGGTATATGTCTATCCTACTCGCAAATCGATTCTCTGATGCCCAGGTTCACAATCAAGTCCTATTTTTTCTTATGTGCGTTCATAAATTCCCTCTATCGAGTTCAACTTATAAACCGTAGATAGTGTTCAATTATCAGGCCTCAATAACAAAACAATTAGGCTCAAGAAAGAATAAACAATCGATAACGGTAAATCAATAGGTAGAAATCAACTTTCAAACATCAACTTTTATGTATTTGCTCTAACTCTAGAATGATATGTTTAGCTACGGATATTCATGATAACAAACAATAATTCATGGAAATGAAATTGAATATTGTGATAGATGATGTAAAAGAATTAAACCCTTGGTTCAATGTATTCTCTGACAAAACTCTGCTCCAAAATTGAATTCCCCCCAATGATCACGAAGTTATGAGGGTGCTAGGATAAGTTAAACCAAAGCCTAAACTAATTGGAAAAAATTAATTCACGCCAGACTCGAAGCTTTCATAATTGGGAAAAATTAATTCATGCCAGACTCGAAGCTTTCATGGAAGCCACGCTTCCAATATAGCTTCCAAATTCAAGGCTATCTCTGAAGCTTTGCTCTCAAAACAGCTTCCAATCTTCAGGGCTTTCTTGGAAGCTTTACCTTCAAAATAGCTTCCAACACATCAGTTTGGTCCAAGCCTTGCTTTCCAAAGTATTTTGCTCCGTTTTGATTGTTCTTGCTCGAATTCATCCAAACTATACCTAAAATCAGAAACACGATAAGTGAGCACAAAAATCACAATTATTCCATATAATAGACGAATAAAGTATCAAAATGCAAGGAAATATTAAGGTAAAATAGGCGAATATCGCCAAACATCACTTATCCATAGCCTCATAAATGTAGCTGTGTTGGCCTAAATTTGATTAGAACAAAAAATCAAATTTGTATTGGGTTAACTAGCAGTTATTCGTATCAAAGCCACGAAAAAGACAAAAATTTGAATAAGGAAAACAAGACAAAAGATTGAAGACAGAGTAAAAGTGTATTTGATGTATTTCTGGATGCCTTACATAATCTTTTCCTTGACTACTTATAGTCTACAAGAATACGATAACAATAAATGTGCTTTATGGCCATTATTCCACGTTCTGATTGTGGTTGACCCATGATTTCCCTATTTAATACGTGGGCAACGGTCGACAGTTACATAAATGAGGGCTTGTTTGCCGAGGGGCAAATCTTCATCGAGGGATAAGCTTCAACGAGGGGTGAACCTCATGCCTCGTGATGGTTGTTCTTCAACCGCCTCGTGGGATAGCTCGTGGCCAACACTCATTTCGTGCTTGAGGCAACTGGCCTCTGGAGCCAGGCGAGCTCCTGAGAGCTCGTAAATAAATATTTCGATCTCATCAAACCTCGAGCCCTGCCGTTTAAGCTCGTTGATTTTCACCCAATATAGATAGTCCCCCCCACCCCTCGGATAATAGTCAGAATTTTTCGAAGGGTGGAATTATTTCGGCGGGAGATCGACCTGGCCAATCCTCCGCCAAGGAATTTGATAAATTAATCATCCCTTTGATGTCCCATCTTTTATACGCGGTGTTTTCTGAGCGGTTGCAGCTCCTCATTTTACCTTCTTAATGTAAAAGTAATAGTGATGACCCTTCAAAGCACTTGAGTATCAACATTTCTATAAATCTACTAACTTGTTCACCACTTTTACTGCTCTTTAAATCTTTGATCAACAATTACCAAGTTTTCTACAAATCTCTTTCCTGTTAAAATTCTATCGCCATGTCTTCTACCAAGAATTCTCCAAAATCCCTAGGCGCAAGAACAATGATCGATACCCCTATGACAACGAGCGAGGTTCTAGCTAATATGCCTGTACCGTTGAGGGTAATTTCAGCGGAGGAAAGTAACAAAGAAACCGCCTCCGGCCACCGCGACGCTGCTGCTCAGGAGGAAAGATCGATTGGTGACGACGGAGTTATGGTTGAAGAGGCCACCAATGTTGTTGATAATAACGCTAAAGCCGCTGAAGCTTTACAGCCCACGAAGAAATACTTTGTCGGGGAGCTAAAACCCCACCATGTGATCCCTTCGAAGTTCGATCACAGTAAAGATTTCAAGATGCAGAAGCAATCGACTTCTGATCTTGAGAAAAATAGAAAAGTTCCTGTCCAACAGTCCCCGAGCCATATCACGCAAGATCACCTAGATAAAGTTCGTGAGGATTGCGGTTGGGGCCTCGAGGTCGAAATTGTAGTCCCCGAGCCTGAGCATCGTACTTGCGATAGAGTCTCCGGTCTCTCGTTTGTCTACACCTACCCATTCACGATAGGTTTTTCTCTCCCAATCCATCACATTGCTGACATATTTTGCCAAACATACAACCTATGCTTGGCTCAGCTCGGTCCTAGCGTTTGGAGGTTCATTCAATGCCTCGACTTTCTGATCCAACGAGCCAAAGTCGATTTTACCTTTGACCACCTTATTTCCCTATTTTGCCCAACCATGCACAAAGATAGGGTTGTCCAGTTGGGCAAACGGGGCAAATTCTCCATAATTAATAAGGGTGACGATACCGAGGACCGTGGTTGGTGCAATCGGTTCGTTCTTATCCCCACTGCTCTTCTCTCTTCCGAGACGGAATTCCCCGAGGTGTGGAGCAGAACTCATAAGTTGCCGACCCTTGACTTCTTCCTTGTTCACACAACTCCACAGGTTTTAACCAATTTATTATTTTCTCTTTTTCAAGCGGAGAATTCCTCATCAACCTTCCGGTGGGTTTGACTGACTAGGTGCAAGCCCTCATTGATGCCAAGCCAAGGCTTGAAAGATCGTGGATGATCTTAGCGGCTTTGAAAGAAACCCAATGGTCGTGCAAATGGCACAATGTGAATTATGCCTTCTCCTTAATTCAAAAACTTGCCCTTATCCAATTCTCCCTTTTTTGTAGATTTCCTCAATAAAGCAGTTACCAAACCAGAAGAGGAAGACGAAAAAGAGAAAGAAGAAAAGAAAAAGGAGAAGAAGAAGAGAAAGAAGAAAGGAGAAAAGCAAAAAGCTGGGGTCCCCAAAGTTGGGGACAGTTTGAAAGAGTTGGAGGACTCGGTAGGAGTCCTTACAGCTAAAGCTTCAAAGAAAAGGAAAGGCGCGGCAGCCAATCCTTCTCAAGCTAAACGCCCTCGGGCCAAGTCACCTGAAATTCCTCAGTGTGACCAAGTTCACGAGCTTGTAAGCGGCGAGGCTCACAATGAAGTTGTGGTGGCTGACTCTGAGGAGAAAGCCAAGGGGAAGGCCAAAGTGGCCAAAAATATTCCTGCCGAGGAGAGGGCAACTTGTCACGACCCAACCTAGGGCCACGACGGATGACCAACACTAAGTGTCGATCATCGCTAAACCTACTAATAATCTATGAACTATAGAGATGAGCTGGCAACCTGGTTATGAATACATACATATTTACTGAAAACATAAAGTCTGGAAAGATGACAAGGCTATCACACGCTAACATACATAGCATACTGTCTGCACCACACAGGGACATATCTACAGGCCTCTAAGAGTGATGAACTGAATATACAAAGGACAGGAAAAGGCCTCGCTATACCTACTCGACATCTGTACAACATACCAAAAGTAGTATACTCCAGAAGAGATGGAGTGACTCCAACAGCTGGTAGATAACTTACTAACGTGGCTCAGGGTCTGATCTCTCTGTACCTGCGCGGCATGAAACGCAGCACCCAAAAAAAAGGGCGTGAGTACGATATGTACAAAGTATGTAAGGCCTGAGCATATAATAAATCATAGCTGAATGAAACTGTAAGGCTGGAATATAAATGTGTAAACATGACCTGAAGCATAGCAATGTTGCAGGAAATCTGAAGACGTACTAACATGGTCTGAATATAAACTGAAGTCTAGCTAAATCTGAAGCTGAAGACTGAGCTGAACTATACTGATAAATGACTGTAATATGACTGATAACTGGTAACTAGAAACTAAAACTGATAGCTGTCAACTAATACTGATACTAAGAATTGGTGGCTGATAATTGAGAACTGATAAATGTTACTGAGCTAAAACTGAACTGTTATCTGAACTGGTAACTGTCTGGTGTTATGGGCTATATCCCCCCAAATCAGGTAGCTGAACATCTGAACTAGTACCTGTCTGGTGTTATGGGCTGTGTCCCTCCAAATCAGGTAACTAAAAATCTGAACTAGTACCTGTCTGGTGTTATGGGTTGTGTCTCCCCAAATCAGGTAACTGCTGAACTAGTACCTGTCTGGTGTTATGGGTTGTGTCTCCCCAAATCAGGTAACTGAAAACTTGGACTAGTATCTGTCTGGTGTTATGGGTTGTATCCCCACAAATCAGGTAACTGAAAACCTGGACTAGCCTCATGTATAATCATGCAGTGCATACTGTGGCTATATACGCGTATATAAAAAACCTGGCGGGTGTTATGGGCTATATTCCCCCCAGCCAGTAATATCTAGTCTCTCTGTTCAGAGTGTGTGAATGACACCCGATCACACTAGGTGTTTCAACTCCCGCCTGAACCAGAGGGACTGTATCCCCCAGACGAGTAGTATCACATGCGACCAGACTGTGTGTCCAATTTCCAGCCTCTATGGGGGACTCCAAATCACACATAATATGATCACAATATAAGCATAAGTATGTATGAGGCTTAACACATGTGGCAACAAAAGATATGGACTCAAAGGAATGATAAGAAAACTCTGGATGGAATTATAGACAAACCTATAACTCAGAATTTTTCCAACTCTTTGAATTTCTATAAAACTTTCGGCAGAGTTTTCCTTGAAACTGGATGATCCAAAAAAACAGAACCATCACTATACTATACACGAGAATGGATACCCGGATAAACTGATAACATAAACATGTTAAACGGATAACAAGATCAGACGACTGGATGACATAACAAATCCGCAAATAAAATGTCTGGACAGCACCACTATCCTGCCTTTCGACCTAATTTTCAGAGTGTACATCAAAGATATAGACTTCATGGTCTTCATGAAAGTTATATATATATGTCTTAGGATTCTGTGAATTCTTAAAGCATCTAAATATCAATCATGTACAAGGAGTTATGATCAATATACTAACAGCTGTCCAAAGATTTAAATGATTTTTCAGATTTTGAAATGTTTTGTCATGCTGATTCGGACGTCTTCCACCTTGGATTTCAGTACCAAATTAAGTATATACCAGATTTCCTTGATACTATACCAGTTTCTCACAAGAAACACTAAGTTTAGAACTAAGAAAAGCTTTAAAAGCTAAAAGATACTTGCCTTACCAAAAGAAAGGTTTAGCCTTGCATAAATTTAATGTTTCTTGCTTCTCAACCTTATTTCCATTGAATTCAACACCTTCTAAAGCTTAAACAAGCTATAATAAAGCATTTAGGTACTTTACTTAGCCATGAAGTAATTCTAAAACTCAAGCTATAGACGAAATTGAAGGTAGCATAACGTTACCTTAATCGTTTAGAGCATTTTGATGCAATCCGTCTTCAATTTCGAGTTAAGATTGGCGTCCTTCTTTCAAAATCATAAAATTTGCTTAAAACTTAATGAGAGCACTGTTTTTCTCTTTAGATTTCTGGAAATGACGAGATATGAGAGGATTTTTCCTTTTATACTTGAAACATTTCAGTTTTAGTCCTCTTTTGCGCTTATATCTCTTTTTTCTGGCCTGAATTCTGACACTCATATCTTTTTATTCAAATATTGTATGAATAAACCGTCAAAATTGTTGGAAACTAAATTCCAAGACCTTCAATTTGGTATATGATATGTCTCCAAAAGACCTCATATAACACATGGAATTAATTGCTAAAAAGCTTCGTTACAAGGCAATTCCTTAGTCGGTTTTTCCGCAACTTATATCCAATTTTTCCCAAACTTTATATTCAACATATAAACATCATATATGATCATTTTACGACTTTAAACTCACTTAAATCATTCTTGACATGTCATTAGAATGATATACATCACTTTAGACATACAGGGTGTAACAATCTTCTCACGTTTGGAACATTCGTCCTCGAATATTAAATGAAGTATGTAGAAGCATTAACCAACGATTTGTTACCTACCTGAAGTAGTGAAGAGATGTGGTTATTTGGCTCTTATGTCATTTTCAGCTTCCCAAGTTATTTCTTCTGCATTATTGCTTCGCCATAGCACCTTAACTGAAGGAATGTCTTTCGTCCTTAGTCGACGAATCTGTCTATCTAAAATTACAACTGGCACCTCTTCATAAGTCAACGGCTATGAGATTTGAACATCATCTGGTGGTACAACTCTAGAAGGATCTCCGAAATATTTTCTGAGCATAGAAATATGGAATACTGGATGTACCTCCAGAAGGTCTGCTGGAAGGTCTAACACGTAGGCTACACGCCCAGCTCGCCTGATAACCTGATATGGACCAATAAATATAGGGCTAAGCTTTCCCTTCTTTCCAAATCTCATAACGCCTTTCATCGGTGATATTTTCAGGAATACCCAATTTGCCAATCTGAAATTCTGAATCTCAACGTCAGTTATCTGTATAGGGCTTATGTCTGCTCGGCGCTGCTAATAATCTTTCCCTGATCAACTTAACTTTATCAACTGCTTGCTGGATTAAATCTGGACCTATCAATTGAGACTTGTCAACCTCGAACCATCATATGGGAGACCTGCATTTGCGCCCATACAAAGCTTCATATGGCGCCATCTGTATACTAGAATGATAGCTATTATTATATGCAAACTCTATCAAAAGTAGATGATCAATCCAGCAGCCTCCAAAATCTAACACGTAAGCTCTAAGCATATCTTCTTATGTCTGAATGGTCAGTTCAGCCTGTCCGTTTTTCTGTGGATGAAATGTTGTACTCATATTCATCCGTGTCCTTAAACCTGTCTAGAATGATCGCCAGAAATTAGCTCCCCTGTCTGAAATGAAAGATACTGGAATACCCCTGTAGGCGCACTATCTCTCTGATATAAAGTCTAGCATAATCCTTCGCTGTATATGTAGTTCTAACAGGCAAGAAATGAGCTGATTTAGTAAGCATGTCGTCAACTATAACCCAAATAAAATCATACCTGCTCTGTGGCGCAAGTCTGTAATGAAGTCCATATTCACTGCTTCCCATTTCCATGATGGAATCTCGATTTCATGTAATAGGCCACTAGGTTTTTGATGCTCGACCTTAACCTGCTGGCAGTTAGGACACTTAGCCACAAATTCTGCTATGTCACGCTTCATTCCGTCCCACCAGTAAATCTTCTTAAGGTCATGATAAATCTTAGTCGAATCTAGATGAACAGTGTACTTGGAATAGTGTGTCTCAGTCATAATCTGTCCACGTAATCTGCAACATCAGGAACACAAAGTCTATCTTTATACATGAGAACCCCGTCACTAGTAACCCTGTATAGTGACTCCGGTTTTCTTCTGGCTATTTGTCTGTATTCAACTAGAACTGGATCCTCATATTGACGCGGTTTTACTTCTGTAACTAGGCAAGTAGTAGTTGCTTTCTGAACTGTAACTCCTGCGTCCTCTGAATTTATTAATCTGACTCCCACGCTGGCTAACTGGTGGAGCTAACTCTCTTTTCTGTGGCTGTAAATAAGATAGACTACCCATAGACTTACGACTAAGGGCATCAGCAACAACATTCGCTTTACCCAGATGATAAAAAATGTCCAAGTCGTAATCCTTCAGCAATCCTAGCCACTGCCTCTGTCGTAGGTTTAGTTCCTTTTGCTTAAATATGTACTGGAGGCTCTTGTGGTCTGTATAAATATCAACATGAACCCCGTACAAATAACGTCTCCAAATCTTTAATGCATGAATGTCTACTGCAAGCTCCAGATCATGGGTAGGCAATTACTCTTCCGTGTTGTTCTTTAGTTCTTAGAAGCTTTGCTCGCAAGAATCAGACCACTGAAATTTAGCTGTTTTCTGTGTCAATTTGGTGGAGATGCAATGGAGGAAAAACCCTCTATGAACCTTCTTTAATAACCTGCCAACCCCAGAAAACTACGTACTTCAGCTGGCATCGTAGGTCTAGGTCAATTCTTCACAGCCTCGATCTTCTGGCCATCTACTTTAATTCCTTCTGCTGAAACTATATGGCCAAGAAATGCCACTGAATCTAACCAGAATTCACACATATAATTGTTGGTCTCGAAGAGTACCCAATACTAGGCGTAGATGCTCTGCATGCTCTGATTCAGACTTTGAATAGATGAGAATATCATCAATAAATATAATCACAAGTAAATCTAGATAAGGCCTGAATACGCTGTTCATCAGATCCATAAATACTGCAGGGGCATGAGTGAGTCCAAACGACATCACTAAAAACTCATAATGGCCATACCTAGTCCTGAATGCAGTCTTAGGTATATTAGATTCTCTAACTCTAACCTGATGGTAGCCTGATTGCAAATCTATCTTCGAGAAGCACTTGGCACCCTGGAGCTAGTCGAACAAGTCATCAATCTTGGGCAGAGGGTATTTATTCTTGATTGTGACTTTATTCAGCTGTCTGTAATCTATGCACATGCGTAGAGAGCCGGCTTTCTTTTCCACAAACAATACCGGGGCTCCCCACGGGGAAATGCTAGGTCTGATGAGACCTTATCTAACAAATCCTTCATTTGTTCCTTAAGTTCTTTCAGTTATGCAGGCGCCATTCTGAAGAACATCCCCCTGATGGCGTGCTGGTGCTGAGGAAGCAACTGCTGATCTAGCTGGCTGGGCTGCACCACTACCACCCCTAGTTGGGAAATCTCTCATGAAATGGACTGCCTCGTGACAATTATAACAAGTTTCAACTCCTAACTAACATGGACCCAAGTGGCGTCTACCACAATACGAACATCTGGGATATGTCTGACTGGCTGGTATAGAAGTACCACGACACTGAAATCCTGAAGTCTGTGATGCCTGACTAGCTCTGGACTGAGGAGGTCAATCAGATCTCAGGCCACGAGACCGTGGAGGTATACTAGCTGGTGGCTGCCTAACACTCTGCTGTCTACTTGCTCCAGACGTCTCTCTAAACGAACCAAAAAATCTGCCCCTCTTGTGTAACACTCTATCCCTGTCGGCTCTCTGTTTCTGCTTCCTCTCCTCAAGTGATAAAGCAAATTCCTGAATGCGTGATATGTTCATACCTGACTGCATAGCAACCGTTATACACTCGTTCACCAGGTGTGGACCAAGTCCCACTACATACCTGTGAATTCTATCCTCCATACTTGCTACTACAGTGGGGGCAAACCTTGCTAAAGAATTAAAGTGATAATTATACTCTTCTACACTCAAACCTCCCTATCTCAAGGTCAGGAACTGATCAACATGTGCTCTCTGTGTCTCTATGGGCATATACTGATGAAGGAAGGCATCTGAGAATTCCTTCCAAGACGCCGGAGTAGCATCTGCCCCTCTAGATAACTCCCATTTCTGATACCACCCTGCTGCTAGGTCATGCAATCTGAATGTAGCTAACTCTACTGAATCTGTGCTTGACACGTGCATGACCCTCAATACTCTGGCTATCCTCAATAGAAAATCCTGAGGGTCCTCTCCTGTACGAGATCCAGTAAGGACTGGAGGCTCTAGTCGGATAAAATACCTGATCCTGGATCCAATATCTGCCTGGGCATCTGCACTATGCTGTCTAATCTAAGCAACTACAACACTGGTCAATAATCTGATGGCATCCCTCACTTCCTGCCCCTGACTATCCTGCTGAGGAGCTGGAGGTATGGCAGCTGCAGTACCTCTGATATCGCCCTGAACTGAAGGGATCTGTGAGGCCTTAGATGGAGCCTCAAGTCTGGACTCCTCACTCTTATCCACCTCAGGTGGCACTCTACTAGTACCCTGGCCGGCAATGGCCTTGCTCTTCTGGGTAGCTGTTAGTTTCTTCGGCGGCATCACTTTGCTGAAAACACTATTGTGTGGGCTGAATTCTATAATCATGGCTTTATCGCACGATCTAGAGAAGAAAGAAAGAAAAATTTCCTGAAGTGCCTTGTAGCCTCCTGTTCAAAAGTATGGCGCGCAATATACTCCTGAACAAGACTATACTAGACACGGCCTGTAGACACCCTAGAACTGAACTGCTCTGATATCACTTTTGTCACGACCCAACCTAGGGCTGCGACGGATGACCAACACTAAGTGTCGATCATCGCTAAACCTATTAATAATCTATGAACTATAGAGATCAGTTGGCAACCTGGTTATGAATACATACATATTTACTGAAAACATAAAGTCTGAAAAGATGACAAGGCTATCACACGCTAACATACATAACATACTGACTGCACCACATAGGGACATATCTACAGGCCTGTAAGAGTGATGAACTGAATATAAAAAGGACGGGACAAGGCCCCGCCATACCTACTCAACATCTGTACAACATACCAAAAGTAGTATACTCTAAAAGAGACGGAGTGACTCCAACAGCTGGTAGATAACTTACTAACGTGGCTCAGGGTCTGATAATTGAGAACTAATAACTGATACTGAGCTAAAACTGAACTCTTACCTGAACTGGTACCTGTCTGGTGATATGGGCTATATCGCCCCAAATCAGGTAGCTGAACATCTGAACTAGTACCTGTCTGGTGTTATGGGTTGTGTCCCCCCAAATCAGGTAACTGAAAACCTGGATAGTACCTATCTGGTGTTATGGACTGTATCACCCCAAATCAGGTAACTGAAAACCTGGACTAGCCTCATGTATAATTATACAGTGCATACTGTGGCTATGTACGCGTATATAACAAACCTGGTGGGTGTTATGGGCTATATCCCCCCCCAGCCAGTAATATCTAGTCTCTCTGGTCAGAGTGTGTGAATGACACCCAGTCACACTAGGTGTTTCAACTCCCGCCTGAACCAGAGGGGCTGTATCCCCCAGATGGGTAGTATCACACGCGACCAGACTATGTGTCCAATGTCCAGCCTCTATGGGGGACTCCAAATTACACATAATATGATCATAATATAAGCATAAGCATGTATGAGGCATAACACATGTGGCAACAATAGATATGGACTCAAAGGAATGATAAGAAAACTCTGGATGGAATTATAGACTCAACCTATAATTCAGAATTTGTCCAACTTTTTGAATTTCTTTAAAATTTTCGGCAGAGTTTCCCCTGAAACTGGATGATCCCAAAAAACAGAACCAACACTATACTATACACGGGAATGGATATCTGGATAAACTGATAACATAAACATGTTAAATGGATAACAAGATGAAACGACTGGATGACATAACAAATCCGTAGATAGAATGTCTGGACAGCATCACTGTCATGCCTTTCGACCTAATTTTCAGAGTGTATATCAAAGATATAGACTTCATGGTCTTCATGAAAGTTTTATATATATGTCTTAGGATTCTGTGGATTCTTAAAGAATCTAAATATCAATCTTGTACAAGGAGTTATGATCAATATACTAACAGCTGTCCAAAGATCAAAATGATTTTCAGATTTTGAAACGTTTTGTCTTACTGATTCGGACGTCTTCCACCTTGGATATTAGTACCAAATTAAGTATATACAAGGTTTCCTTGATACCATACAAGTTTCTCACAAGAAACACTAAGTTTAGAACTAATAAAAGCTTCAAAAGCTAAAAGATACATGCCTTGCCAAAAGAAAGGTTTAGCCTTACATACCTTCAAATGTTTCTTGCTTCTCAACCTTCTTTCCATGAAATTCAACATCTTCTAAAGCTTAAACAAGCTATAATACAGCATTTAGGTACTTTAATTAGCCATGAAGTAATTCTAAAACTCAAGCTATAGACGAAATTGAAGGTAGCATAACGTTACCTTAATCGTGTAGAGCGTTTTGACGCAATCCGTCTTCAATTTCGAGTTAAGATTGACGTCCTTCCTTCAAAATCATAAAATTTTCTTAAAACTTAATGAGAGCACTGTTTCTCTCTTTATATTTCTGGAAATGACGACATATGAGAGGATTTTTCCTTTTATACTTGAAACATTTCAGTTTTAGTCTTTTTTTGCGCTTATGTCCCTTTTTTCTGGTCTGACGTCTGACGCTCATATCTTTTTATCCAAACATTGTATGAATAAATCGTCAAAATTGTTTGAAGATACACTCCAAGACCTTCAATTTGGTATATGATATGTCCCTAAAAGACCTCATATAACACACAGAATTAATTGCTGAAAAAGTTTCGTTACAAGGAAATTCCTTAGTCGATTTTTCCGCAACTTAAATTCGATTTTTCCCAAACTTTATATTCAACATATAAACATCATATATGGTCATTTTATGACTTTAAACTCATTTAAATCATTCTTATCATTTCATTAGAATGATATACATCACTTTTGGCATACAGGGTGTAACACAACTGATGACCCTACTCAAGACGAAGAGAGGGTAGATGAAGATTACGCTCAGGCTGACCACCCCTCGTCTTCCACTGCGAGCCCTAGGATGATAAGAATCCCCCCTGAACTGTGTATGGTCGATGATACAGTGGCTGTTCCAATCAGCCTTAGGGATTTGCTTGGCCTAGCGGATCGAGAGCGCCTCGAGGGCTTGCCAATCGATGATCTGATGGCATTCGCTTCTCAACATAAGATTCAGGTAATTTTTATTCTTCTACCTTGTTTTCTACCCTTTGACCTTATTGACACCTCCTTAAACTCTTTTACTTTGTAGAATTTTGTCTATACTATGAAAGCAACCAAGATGGAGACAAGCCAAGCAGCAGAGTTGAGGAGGATTGGCGGTCGCTGGGACCGCTTAAAAGATAAACTTCAACCCAAGATAGCCGATCTTGAGAAGCATCTGTTTGATTATGAGATAGATTTGGATCAAGCTCACAAATCGGGCTAGGAGTCTAACCTTGAGCTTGACAAGTCTCGAGAGGCCGTTGGCAAACTTAAAGCTGAAAAGAAAGCTCAAGAGGAAATTCTAAGAGGTGAGATCGAAGCAGCAAATGCGACAATTGATAACCTAAACGAGCAGCTTCAAAGCCAATGGAAAGAGCTCTCGTCGAAGGTGAACGAACTCGAAGTCCTGTCCCAGACACTCAAGGCCAAGGTTGAGACTCTTCAGAATGAAGGGGCCATGTTTTCGTCCAAGCTTAAGTCCAAGATTGAGGCTAAGTTAAAGTCCCGTGATATTAGAGCCCGAGTTGACAGAAAATGGGCTATTATCCAGACCAAGTTGAAGACCCTCGAGCTATGAAAAGCTGGAGCAAACTTGGACAAAGAAATAACTAAGGTGCAAGAGGACGTTGCTTAGGCTCAGCAGTTGATGAAAAATCTTCCCTTTACCAGCGAATGTGGTGATGAAGAAAGCGAGGATTTTGAAGCCTCATCTGAATGTGCTTTCCTCTTTTTTCTTTCTTTTTTGGTCTGGGCTTCAAGCCTTAAGCCTTTGAGCCAATGCTTTGTAGATCTCCTTGTTTGGCCTTCGTGGCATTTAATTAATATTTAGATGCTTCAAAATATCACATCTTTTACTTTGCACTAAAGATATCTATTTCATATGTTTGAGTTTTTTGCTTGTAAGACTTTAGATAATAAAAAAAATGAGGCTATCTTAGAACGACATCTCGTTCTCGAGCCGAGGTATAAATGAAAACATGCTTTAGGCATCAAATAAAAAAGAAACTGAGACAAGTTTTATTGATGGAATCCGATCCGATTTACATAAATTTTAGTCATCGTACGACTTAGATAAAACTTAAGCAAATTTTTATTACAACAGCCTCCTCGGGCGAGTAGACTTTTATTAGAACAACTTCCTCGGGCGATTACCACAGACAACAGAATAAACTCATAAAAGAACAGTCCCCAGTTGTATCATTCCTCTTTCACCCCCAGTGTTCGGGTGCGAAGAATGCGGACCAAGCACTGATTGTCGTTTCCCCTATTTCCTGAGAAGGATTGGCGAAGAGAACGAGGGGTGATCATCACTTGGCCCAAATGCTGGGGCATCGACGACTTGGAGCTGTAGGCTCAAGGTTGAATTTAACGAGAGGTAACAAACTTCGATGTCGGACCCCGGGCCTACTAATTGCTATTTAGGTTGCTCAATCGAAGCCACTCCACTCTTCATCGCAATCGAATAGCAATCATGAGCTATACGTTATTCCCCTCGGATAGCACGGATTCCCTATGGTGTTGGGAACTTGATTACCTGATGCAAGGTAGATGGAACAGCTTCCATTTCGTGGATCCAAGGCCTCCCGAGGATAACATTATAAGTCATATCCTCTTCCATAACTGAGAAAATAGTCTTCTTATCTACACCCTCGGCAGTTGTAGTAAGAGTAATTTCTCCCAGTGTTTCTTTGGTTGAATTGTTGAACCCTGTCAATATTGTTGCCTTCGGGACGACGAGGTCCTTCAACCACATCTTTTTAACTGCTCCATAATTGATGATATTCACCGAGCTACCAGGGATGACCAAAACCCTTTTGACATCGCAGTCATTAATTCTTAGCATGATTACCAAAGCATCATGATGAGGGAACATCATCACATCACAGTCTTTTGTATCAAACACAATCTCATTCTTCGACCCAACAACTTGGGTCATTTTCTCCACCATGATCAAAAGCTTTGCGAATTTCTTCATAGCGGCGAAATTAACACCATTTACCTCTGACCTTCCAGTTATCACATTCACTACTCTTTTTGGAGACTCCACATTCGGTGGCTGTCCCCCTCCCATATTCTTGGAATAATTTTGCTTCCCCTTGTTAGTAAGATATTCAGTCAGCACACCCTTCTTGAGAAGATGAGCCACCTCGAGCTGCAAAGCTTTGCAATCCTCGGGAGTATGCCCGTAATCCATATGAAACTCGCAATGCTGAGTCTGATCTCTTTTCCCCGGAGGCGTTCTCATATCCCTCGGTAATCTCACACCTTGATCTGTCATGCCCTTTATGGCGTTTACCAGCTCGGAAGTGGAGATATTAAAGTTATAATCAGAGATTTGAGGCAATTCTTTATCCTTAGCCATCAAGGATGGCCCCGAGGATTTCTTCTGATTAGAGTTGGTGCTAACCTTTCCCCTTAGCCTCTTACTTACATGTTGCTGTCCTCCGAGGCGCTGGCTTACATGTTTCCTTTGCAAATTATAAGGCTCGTATCTCCCTTTTGAGTTTCCTCATGGCGCATAGGCGCGTCAAGATGACTCTGCATGGCCTCAGTATGAATTATATCAACCCGCTATCTTCCATTCAGCCTCTTCGAGCTTGATTTTGGCAGAGGCTTTGTCATGCAATTCGCTCCAAGTCTGGACCTGATACTATTGGAGCTCTTTCTTTAATTCAGTAGCCGCCTCGGAATTATTTACATTAAAATTCCTTTCGAAAGTCATGACTGCCAGAGTATTATCCATTTTAGGAAAGTCCATTCTTTTGGCTTGAAATCGCTCGAGGAAGTCCTTGATGGGCTCAAGGTACTTTTGTTTAACCTCGAAAATATCCTCCTTTCGCTGGAGGATCTTCTGGGCCCCTGCATGGGCCTTGATAAACATATCGGCCAACTCCTCAAAATTTGAAATTGACTTGGAGGGGAGGTGCATATACCAGCGCAGCGCTCCTTTCTCAAGTGTGTCAGCAAACTTCTTAAGAAACATTGACTCCCTTTCTACCGGGGTCAAGTCGTTGATCTTCACCATGTCCATGTATTCAGTTATGTGGTTCATGGGGTCACTTGTCCTATCGTATTTCTTCAAGATTTGCAACTTGAAATGTTTGGGAATGAGAGAAGGAGCAGCCTTGGTCTTAAAAGGTTGCTGCCTACACTTTTCAATATCTATTGCTCGCTGAGGTTTCCTGACCCCATGGATATTTTCGAGCCGTTTCTCCATGCTGGCCTCAAATTCTTTCTTCCATTTCTCAAAGTCCGACGTGACGCTATTTTCAGCCATTGTTGGAGCTGCCCCGAAGGGCTGATTCCCCAAAGGCACAGTCCCCGAGCTGCCAAATGCAGCTCTATTTGGAAGTCCCCCTGTTGTTGCACCCGTAGGAACAACGTTCGGGATGCTTCCAAAGAGTGTGGGATCGACAGGATTTGTTGTGTTCCTCCTATTTCCAGAGAATGCAACGAACTTCTCTTGAAGCCATTGCAAAGTCGCCATTACATACAATTGAAATGGATTATTGGAAATTGATGACGATGGGTTGGTTGGTGGTGGTGGAATAACACTAATTAGAAGATTTAAGCCAGTTGAAGGAATTAAACCAGTGGGTGGTGTTAAGCCAGGTTGAATCACACCAAGTGGTGTTAGGCTAGGAGGCGTTAAGCTAGGCGGCATCAAGCCAGGTGGCGTTAAACCAAGTGGTGTTAAAGGCGTTCCATCCCCTAACGAGGTGACACTAGTCGTTGGGTCGGGGGTTTGGATTGTTGTTTTATCAGAGGTATTAGTGCTTTCTGCTATTGGATGACGTTAATAAGAGCAACCTGTAAATTTGAAGGTAGGACTTTGGAACAAATGTTATTGCTAATTCCCCATAGACGGCGCCAACTTGTGTTGGCCTAAATCTAATTAGAACAACAAACCAAATTTGTATTAGGTTAACTAGCAATTATTCATATCAAAGCCATGAACAAGAATTTAAATAAGAAAAACGAGACAAAAGATTGAAGACAGGGTATAAGTGTATTTAATGTATTTCTGGATGCCTTACATAATCTTTTCCATGAATACTTATAGTCTACAATAATAAGAATAACAATAAATGTGCTTTATGACCATTATTCCACGGTCTAATCGTAATTGACCCATGATCTCCCCATTTAATACGTGGGCAGTGCTCGATAGTTACATAATTGAGGGCTTGTTTACCGAGGGGCAAATCTTCACCGAGGATAAGCTTCAATAAGGGGTGAACCTCATGTCTCGTGATGGTTGTTCTTCAAACGCATCGTAGGATAGCTCGTGGCCAACACTCATTTTGTACTCAGGGCGACTGGCCTAGGGAGTCGGGCGAGCTCCTGAGCGCTCGTAAATAAATATTTCGATCTCATCAAACCTCGAACTCTGTCGTTTAAGCCTCGTTGATTTTTCACCCAATACAGTATCCCATGGGTGGTTGTTTCTCTCCATCCACCAAACGAAGTACTACAATTAACGGTCCACCTACTCTAAGAGCATGAACAACATCATCCCAAAAGCGCCCCACGAAAACAGTTCTATTACATTCTCCCCTCCCCCCCCCCCCCAAGCTTCCTTTGCAAATTTACTATTGTTAAACTCTTCTGATATAAACATTTATCTCAAGTTGTTCTTTTGATTATTAAGACTACAAAGGGCCAAGAAGGCAGTTGCAAATCTAGTCTTGGCCAATTTAACCAAATTTCTTTGTCTTGTGAATCTCCTCATCATATTTAACAACAACGACATTTGACTAATGTAAGAATGCAACTTAACTTCCTTCGTGAAAACTCCCAGAAATGGTTATTCCTTAAAAATATCACCAAACATCAAACTAATACAGTAAGCCACACATGGAGTCCAATAGATATTGGGGTATTCAACTTGCAACATACCTCCTGCTTTGACATTTTCACTAGCATTATCTGTGACAATTTGAACATTATTTTCTGGACCAACTTTCTCTACAGTTTTTTCAAACAAACTCAACATTTTATTGGCATCAGTAGAACAATCACTGGCATCAATAGATTCAAGAAACAAGCTACCTTTTGGAGAGTTCACCAAAATATTAATTATTATTTTTCCCGTCTTTGCTGTCCACTTATCCATCATGATAGCACATCCAAACTGGTTCCATTCTACTCTATGTTCTTCTATAATTTTATTTGTTAGCTCCACCTCCTTATTTAAGTAAGTGACTTTAACTTCATGATAGGTGGGAGGATCCATACCTGGACCATATTGGCCAACAACATCAATGAAATCTTTGAAACTGGGATGGTTGATACAATTGAAAATGAGAGCTGCATCATACATCCATCTTGCAAACTTTACAACTGCACGATCCCTCAAAATCTTGGAGGCTGCACTTATTGGATTTTCACCTTTTCTTTTCGGATTTTGTGAGAAATAAACATCCATAGGACCTTTAGTCCTTCTGATTGATCTGCTACTTGAACAAACAGTTCCCCTTTTTTGAAGTTTTGATGGAAGAGACATTGATGCATCAATATCATCCTCCATTTCATCATCTTCATCATCCAGATCAGTCACATTGGTGTGAAAGTTCAGTTGGTCTTTAAATTCATTTTTCTTATCTAGATAACTCTTGATTTCTTCCCTAACATATGTCGGGTATTTTCCACAAGCTCTGGCATTACGATTACCCCCAACTAAATGTAATTTGTGACGATAAATAACACATTTTGTAATCTCGTCACAAAACAAGCACTGAATTGCAGTCTTATCAATTTTGATTGCATAAGGCCAAGCCGGGTCTTTTCTTTTTTCAGAATTATTTGATGACTCCATTATAAATTACCAACACTTCACCTATCACATTATAAATTATATTCAAATTAGAAACTAGAAATTTTTAGCAGGACTGCAGCAGGACAAATAAAATAGAGCAAGTGCAAAATAGAGCAAGAAGCACTGCAATAGATCGCAGGCAGAAAAAGAAAAAAAAAGAGCTGCTTGCTTTTGTTGAGAAGAAGAAGAAGAAGAAGGAGGAGGATGAGGAAGAAGGAAGAAGGAAGAAGGAAGGAAGAATTGGAGAAGAAAAGAAGAAAGGAAGAAGAAGAAGAAGAAGAAAGGGAGTAAAAAGAAGGAAGAAGAAGAAGAAGAAAGGAAGAGAAAGTACCAATGGCTTGAAAGCTGCGTATCTTTCTTTTTTCTTTGTTGTGAAATCCTAAATTGTAACTGTATATATTTTCTCTTAAAATAAAATTAGGTTTTAACTTAAAAAAAAGCCCACTAAAGCGCGTGTTTCACAATCGCTGCGCTTTGCGCTTCATTGCCCAAAGCGTGTGCTTTTCGAACCTCGCCTCGCTTCACCTTTAAAAAATGCAGTACCTGCGCCTAAGCTTCAAAGCACAAAGCACGCGCTTTTCAAAACACTTTGCAATTGTCCCCTACAAATGTGCACCTATAAATGACTGAAACTGTAAAGACACATATAAAGTAGCTATTTGTGCATTTCTCCCAGAAGAGATGGTTAAAGAAAACAGTAATAACTCATCCACGTCTCGTCTTGCATGGTGTTGGGGTGGGGGTGGGATGGGGTAAGGTGGGGAGGTTGATAATTTGATTGAGACAAATCTTTTTTTATCTTTTATGGTGTGGGGGAGGTTTATCGTTTGATTAGAGGTGAATTCATTGAACTTATAGATTCGATCTCTAATGTTCTTAGCACTGATTTAACATACATTAGAACCTATATGTTCTATGTTCAAGCTAATTTCAGTGTATATTTGTCATAAGAGTGATTTTGATCAATTAAACCCGCCAAGATTTGCCCCGTGCGGCAGCCAAGCAGCCTGCCTGCAAGGCTCAGCTGTTTCCCACACTAAGAATTATTTTAGGGTTGTTTGTCTTAGATTTGAAAATAGGCAGCGAAGTTTGTGTGTTTTAGATAGAAGATTGAAGCAATATGTAGTAAAGATCATTCACAATATTAAAATGTAAAGGCATAAACGAAAAGAGACAGCCAAGTACGGGAAAATCCCAGCCTTTATATTTATCATGCAAAATACAAAGGAAAGCCACAAAGGCCAATGTTTTCTCTCCCAAGAAAACTAAGTAAATTCTGTCTAAGTTGATAAAATGCCCGAAATAAACAATATATACAATGGGGAAGTCAGCCAAAGGCTTTACAAGTGGATAAGGCAGTTAATCCTACTAGGCAAGCCATGTAGGTCATGTCTCAGCCAGCTCAGCGCACGTTTAGGCCCTATCAGCCCACATTTTGCCCCACTTTCACCCATGTCTAGGTGCCCAACTGACCGGTCATGTGCCCTGCACATGTGTCATACACTTGCCCTTTGTCCATCCGACTTAGCTCACTCACACAACCGACTTTAGCCTAGTTTCAGCACACTTTGCCCCACACTTAGCCAAACGCCATACACTACGTTTAGCTACTGCCTTGCTTGCCTTGGCATCAAGACACCACATCTTGACACCCCATTGCCCACATAATCGTTTATCCTGCCTTAGCTCGCTTGCCACCCAACAACCTGCCCGGTTGCCATCGTATCGCCCACAAGTGCACAAAGTTGCCTAGCCTTCATGCCACAATCACTTGTTAATCAGCTCATCAATGCCTTGATCCCACCAAGTCATATCAAGCCCGCCCTAGATGAAGCAATAAGCCAACATGTTGTTTTTCTCCCGCATATAGCCATAACTAGGTACAACACCACAAAACCCGTCATAGCCATGCCGTGCCATAATCCGCTAAGTCTAACGGGCTAACAAACCACCCCCACTTGATGAATTCGACGCCTCGTCGAACTAATTTCAGCTTTATTCATAACCAATGGACTACAAAACACAGCAGGGACATACTCTTCTTCATTTTCTTCCTTAGTCTCATCACTATCATTAACAAGAAGAGCATTCAGTTTAGCACGTTTTGGACACTCCGCTGCCCGGTGCGGTCTATCACAAATAAAGCAGCCACGTAGTTTATTCCCTTGCTCTTTAGACTTATCACACACTGCCTTCCCTTTGTCACTAGCCTCACCCGTTGCATTACACTTTTCAGCATTTTTCCACTCCTTTCCCTTGTCACCATTCCCGTTTTTAGACTTAGAAGTAGAAAATTCAGCATCCTCATGCCTAAACTCGCCAAATGCATCGGCAGCCGCAATGGCACTAGGGAGGTCTTTCACGTTCTGCCTCCTTAGTTCCATTTAAGCCCACCCTTGCAGCCCAAATATGAAATTTTGCAATTTGTCCTCATCGGACATATTAGTTATACTCAAAATCAAAGAACTAAATTTCTTGACATAATCCCTCAAAGAACCGGTTTGTTTCAACCGTTTCAGTTTGTCCCTAGCAATCCAAGCATAATAACGAGGCAAGAATTGATCCTTCAGCTCTTTCTTAAACCGCTCCCACAACTCAATCTTAGGTCTGCCCGCACTTACATAATCAGCCACACGAGTACGCCACTATAATTTAGCATCTCCAGCTAAGTAACGTGTTGTGAAGGACACCTTCTCATCATCATGGACATGGGCTGCCTTGAAATATTGCTCCATGTCCCAAAGAAAATTCTTAAGCACAACAGCATTACGAGAGCCCTCAAATGCCTTAGGTTCAGGGATCTTTACCTTAGGACGTTCATCAATCCGTTGAACACCTGTTCCAACAGCCCGCCTAAGCACAACGACTTCCAAGTTCGAATTTTCATTGTCCTTAGTTAGTTTCTTAATATCAGCCGCAGCAACACCCTTGAAGGCTTGACTTTCTGCCTCAAGACGTTCACAATGGGCCTTAAGATGAGCCAATTGTGTCAGCACATCAACCAGATCCACACTATCATCTATTACACCCACCAGCGCCTAAAGTTTAGCCAACCGTTCCCTCATTTCAGCGCTACTACTTCCACCAGCCATGGTTTTTCTCTAAGCAATGAACCAGATCTTTCAAGCTCTGATACCAAGTTGTCACATTGGTGATTTTGATCAATTAAACCCGCTGAGGTTTGCCTCGTGCGGCAGCCAAGCAGCCCGCCCGCAAGGCTCAGCCGTTTCCCACACTTAGAATTATTTTAGGGTCGTTTATATTAGATTTGAAAATAGGCAGTGATATTTGTGTGTTTTAGGCAGAAGATTGAAGCAATATGTAGTAAAGATCATTCACAATACTGAAACGTAAGGATATAAACGAAAGAGACAGCCAAGTACGGGAAAATCCCAACCTTTATATTTATCATGCAAAATACAAAGGAAAGCCACTAAGGCAAATGTATTCTTTCCTAAGAAAACTAAATAAGTTCTATCTAAGTTGATAAAATGGTCGAAATAAACAATATATACAATGGAGAAGTCAGCCAAAGGCTTTACAAGTGGATAGGGCAGTTAATCCTACTAGGCAGGCCATGTAGGCCATGTCTCAGCCAGCTCAGCGCACGTTTAGACCCTATCAGCCCCACGTTTTGCCCCACTTTCGCCCATGTCTAGGCGCCCAACTGACCGGTCATGTGCCCTGCACATGTGTCCAACACTTGCCCTTTGTCCAGCCGACTTAGCTCACTCACACAGCCGACTTTAGCCAAGTTTAAGCACACTTCGCCCCACACTTAGCCAAACGCCATGCACTATGTTTAGCTACTGCCTTGCTTGCCTTTGCATCAAGACACAACATCTTGACACCCCGTTGCCCACATAATCGTTTATCCTGCCTTAGCTCGCTTGCCACCCAACAAGCTGCCCGGTTGCCATCTTATCGCCCACAAGTGCACAAAGCTGCCTTGCCTTTGTGCCACAATCACTTGTCAATCATCTCATTAATGCCTTGATCCCACCAAGTCATATCAAGCCCGCCCTGGACAAAGCAATAGGCCAACATGTTGGTTTTCTTCCGCATATAGCCATAACTAGGTACAACACCACAAAACCCATCATAGCCATGCTGTGCCATAATCCGCCAAGTCTAAGGGGCTAACAAACCACCCCCACTTTATGAATTCGGCGCCCTCGTCGAACTAATTTCAGCTTTATTCACAACCAATGGACTACAAAGCGCAGCAGCCACATACTCTTCTTCATTTTCTTCCTTAGTCTCATCACTATCATTAGCAAGAAGAGCATTCAGTTTAGCATGTTTTGGACAGTCTGCTACCTGGTGCGGTCCATCACAAATAAAGCAGCCACGTAGTTTATTCCTATGCTCTTTAGACTTATCACACACTTTCTTCTTTGCCACTAGCCTCTCCCGTTGCATTACACTTTTCAGCATTTTTCCACCCCTTTCCCTTGTCATTATTCCAGTTTTTAGACTTAGAAGTAGAAAATACAACATCCTCACGCCTAAAGTCGCCCAATGCATCGGCAGCCGCAATGGCACTAGGGAGGTCTTTTACGTTCTGCCTCCTTAGTTCCATTTGAGCCCACCCTTGCAGCCCAAACATGAAATTGTGCAAATTTTCCTCCTCGAACATATTAGTTATACTCTAAATCAAAGAACTAAATTCCTTGAAATAATCCCTCAATGAACCGGTTTGTTTCAACCGTTTCAGTTTGTCCCTAACAATCCAAGCATAATTACTAGGCAAGAATTGATCTTTCAACTCTTTCTTAAACCGCTACCACGACTCAATCTTAGATCTTCTCGTACTCACATCATTAGCCACATGAGTACGCCACCATAATTTAGCATCTCCAGCTAAGTAACGTGTTGCTAAGGACACCTCCTCATCATCATGGACATGAACTGCCTCGAAATATTGCTCCATGTCCCAAAGAAAATTCTAAAGCACAACAGCATTACGAGAGCCCTCAAATGCCCTAGGTTCAGCGATCTTTACCTTAGGATGTTCATCAACCCGTTGAACACCCGTTCCAACAGCCCGCCTAAGCACGATGACTTCCAAGTTCGAATTTTCGTTGTCCTTAGTTAGTTTGTCAATTTCAGCCGCAGCAACACCCTTGAAGGCTTGACTTTCTGCCTTAAGATGTTCACAATGGGCCTTAAGACGAGCCAATTGTGTCAGCACATCAACCATATCCACACTATCATCTGTCACACCCACCAACGCCTCAAGTTTAGCCAACCGTTCCCTCATTTCAGCGCTACTATTTCCACCAGCCATGGTGTTTCTCTAAGCAACGAACCAGATCCTTCAAGCTCTTATACCAAGTTGTCACAGGGGTGATTTTGATCAATTAAATCCGTCAAGGTTTGCCCCTTGCGACAGCCAAGCAGTCCGCCCGCAAGGCTCAGCCGTTTCCCACACTTAGAATTATTTTTAGGGTCGTTTGTCTTAGATTTGAAAATAGGCAGCGATGTTTGTGTGTTTTAGGCAGAAGATTGAAGCAATATGTAGTAAAGATCATCCACAATACTGAAACTTAAAGGCATAAACGAAAAGAGAAGACCAAGTACGGGAAAATCCCAACCTTTATATTTATCACGCAAAATATAAAGAAAAGCCACCAAGGCCAATGTTTTCTCTCCTAAGAAAACTAAGTAAATTCTGTCTAAGTTGATAAAATGCCCGAAATAAAGAATATATACAATGGGGAAGTCAGCCAAAGGCTTTACAAGTGCATAAGAGAGTTAATCCTACTAGGCAAGCCATGTAGGTCATGTCTCAACCAGTTTAGGCCCTATCACCCAACGTTTTGCCCCGCTTACACCCATGTCTAGGCGCCCAACTGACCGGTCATGTGCCCTGCTCATGTTTCCAACACTTGCCCTTTGTCCAGCCGACTTAGCTCACTCACACAGCCGACTTTAGCCTAGTTTCAGCACACTTCGCCCCACATTTAGCCAAACTCCATACACTACGTTTAGCTACTGCCTTGCTTTCCTTGGCATCAAGACACCACATCTTGACACCTCGTCGCCCACATAATCATTTATCCTGCCTTAGCTCGCTTGCCACCCAACAAGCTGCCCCGTTGCCATCTTATCGCCCACAAGTGCGCAACGTTGCCTAGCCTTCGTGCCACAATCACTTGTTAATCAGCTCATCAATGCCTTGATCCCACCAAGTCATATCAAGCTCGCCCTAGATGAAGCAATAAGCCAACATGTTGTTTTTCTCCCGCATATAGCCATAACTAGGTACAACACCACAAAACCTGCCGTAGCCATGTCGTGCCATAATCCGCCAAATCTAAGGGGCTAATAAACCACCCCCACTTGATGAATTCGACGCCCTCGTTGAACTAATTTTAGCTTTTTTCATAACCAATGGACTACAAAACGCAGCAGCCACATACTCTTCTTCATTTTCTTCATTAGTCTCATCACTATCATTAGCAAGAAGAGCATTCAGTTTAGCACGTTTTGGACAGTCCGCTGCCCGGTTCGGTCTATCACAAATAAAGCAGCCACGTAGTTTATTCCCTTGCTCTTTAGACTTGTCACACACTGCCTTCTCTTTGCCACTAGCCTTACCCGTTGCATTACACTTTTCAGCATTTTTCCACTCCTTTCCACTACTAGGTCATGTCTCAACCAGTTTAGGCCCTATCACCCAACGTTTTGCCCCGCTTACACCCATGTCTAGGCGCCCAACTGACCGGTCATGTGCCCTGCTCATGTGTCCAACACTTGCCCTTTGTCCAGCCGACATAGCTCACTCACACAGCCGACTTTAGCCTAGTTTCAGCTCATGTGTCCAACACTTCCCTTTGCCACTAGCCTCACTCGTTGCATTACATTTTTCAGCATTTTTCCACTCCTTTCCCTTGTCATTATTCCCGTTTTCAGACTTAGAAGTAGAAAATTCAGCATCCTCACGTTTAAAGTCGCCCAATGCATTGGCAGCCGCAATGGCACTAGGGAGGTCTTTTACGTTCTGCCTCCTTAGTTCTATTTGAGCCCACCCTTGGAACCCAAATATGAAATTGCACAACTTGTCCTCCTCGGACATATTAGTTATACTCAAAATCAAAGAACTAAATTCCTTAACATAATTCCTCAAAGAACCGGTTTGTTTCAACCGTTTCAGTTTGTCCCTAGCAATCCAAGCATAATTATTAGGCAAGAATTGATCTTTCAACTCTTTCTTAAACAGCTCCCACGACTCAATTTTAGGTCTGCCCACACTCACATCATCAGCCACACGAGTATGGCACCATAATTTAGCATCTCCAGCTAAGTAACGTGTTGTCAAGGGCACCTTCTCATCATCATGGACATGGGCTGCCTCGAAATATTGCTGCATGTCCCAAAGAAAATTCTCAAGCACAACATCATTACGAGAGCCCTCAAATGCCCTAGGTTCAGGGATCTTTACCTTAGGACGTTGAACACATGTTCCAACAGCCCGCCTAAGCACAACGACTTCCAAGTTCGAATTTTCGTTGTCCTTAGTTAGTTTCTCAATTTCAGCCGCAGCAACACCCTTGAAGGCTTGACTTTCTGCCTCAAGACGTTCACAATGGGCCTTAAGATGAGCCAATTGTGTCAGCACATCAACCAGATCCACACTATCATCTGTCACACCCACCAACGCCTCAAGTTTAGCGAACCGTTCTCTCATTTCAGCGGTACTATTTCCACCACCCATAATTTTTCTTTAAGCAACGAACCAGATCCTTCAAGCTCTGATACCAAGTTTTCATAGGGGTGATTTTGATCAATTAAACCCACCGAGGTTTGTCCCATGCGGCAGCCAAGCAGTCCGCCCGCAAGGCTCAGCTGTTTCCCACACTTAAAATTATTTTAGGGTCGTTTGTCTTAGATTTGAAAATAGGCAGCGATATTTGTGTGTTTTAGACAGAAGATTGAAGCAATATGTAGTAAAGATCATTCACAATAATGAAACGTAAAGGCATAAACGAAAAGAGACAGCCAAGTACGGGAAAATCCCAACCTTTATATTTATCATGCAAAATACAAAGGAAAGCCACCAAGGCCAATGTTTTCTCTCCTAAGAAAACTAAATAAATTTTGTCTAAGTTGATAAAATGGCCGACATAAACAACATATACAATGGGGAAGTCAGCCAAAGGCTTTACAAGTGGATATGGCAATTAATCCTACTAGGCAGGCCATGTCTCAGCCAGCTCAGCGCACGTTTAGACCCTATCAGCCCACGTTTTGCCCCACTTTCGCCCATGTCTATGCGCCCAACTGACCAGTCATGTGCCATGCACATGTGTCCAACACTTGCCCTTTGTCCAGCCGACATAGCTCACTCACACAGCCGACTTTAGCCTAGTTTCAGCACACTTCGCCCCACACTTAGCCAAACGCCATGCACTACGTTTAGCTACTGCCTTGCTTGCCTTGGCATCAAGACACCATATCTTGACACCCCGTTGCCCACATAATCGTTTATCCTGCCTTAGCTCGCTTGCCACCCAACAAGCTGCTCGACTGCTATCTTATTGCCCACAAGTGCACAAAGCTGCCTAGCCTTCGTGCCACAATCACTTGTCAATCAGCTCATTAATGCCTTTATCCCACCAAGTCATATCAAGCCCGCCATTGATGAAGCAATAAGCCAACATGTTGTTTTTCTACCGCATGTAGCCATAACTAGGTACAACACCACAAAACCCGTCATAGCCATGCCGTGCCATAATCCGCCAATTCTAAGGGGCTAACAAACCACCCCTACTTGATGAATTCGACGCCCTCGTCGAACTAATTTCTGCTTTATTCACAACCAATGGACTACAAAACGCAGCAGCCACATACTCTTCTTCATTTTCTTCCTTAGTCTCATCACTATCTTTAACAAGAAGAGCATTCAGTTTAGCAAGTTTTGGTCCATCACAAATAAAGCAGCCACGTAGTTTATTCCCTTGCTCTTTAGACTTATCACACACTGCCTTCCCTTTGCCACTAGCCTCACTCGTTGCATTACAGTTTTCAGCATTTTTCCACTCCTTTCCCTTGTCATTATTCCCGTTTTCAGACTTAGAAGTAGAAAATTCAGCATCCTCACGTTTAATGTCGCCCAATGCGTTGGCAGCCGCAATGGCACTAGGGAGGTCTTTTATATTCTGCCTCTTTAGTTCCATTTGAGCCCACCCTTGCAGCCCAAACATGAAATTGTGCAAATTTTCCTCCTCGAACATATTAGTTATACTCTAAATCAAAGAACTAAATTCCTTGAAATAACCCCTCAATGAACCGGTTTGTTTCAACCGTTTTCGTTTGTCCCTAGCAATCCAAGCATAATTACTAGGCAAAAATTGATCTTTCAACTCTTTCTTAAACCGCTCCCACGACTCAATTTTAGGTCTGCCCACACTCACATCATCAGCCACACGAGTACGGCACCATAATTTAGCATCTCCAGCTAAGTAACGTGTTGTCAAGGGCACCTTCTCATCATCATGGACATGGGCTGCCTCGAAATATTGCTGCATGTCCCAAAGAAAATTCTCAAGCACAACAGCATTACGAGAGCCCTCAAATGCCCTAGGTTCAGGGATCTTTACCTTAGGACGTTGAACACATGTTCCAACAGCCCGCCTAAGCACAACGACTTCCAAGTTCGAATTTTCGTTGTCCTTAGTTAGTTTCTCAATTTCAGCCGCAGCAACACCCTTGAAGGCTTGACTTTCTGCCTCAAGACGTTCACAATGGGCCTTAAGATGAGCCAATTGTGTCAGCACATCAACCAGATATACACCATCGTCTGTTACACCCACCAATGCCTCAAGTTTAGCCAACTGTTCCCTTATTTCAGTGCTACTATTTCAGCCAGCCATGGTTTTTCTCTAAGCAACGAATCGGATCCTTCAAGCTCTTATACCAAGTTGTCACAGGGGTGATTTTGATCAATTAAATCCGTCGAGATTTGCCCCTTGCGACAGCCAAGCAGTCCGCCCGCAAGGCTCAGCCGTTTCCCACACTTAGAATTATTTTAGGGTCGTTTGTCTTAGATTTGAAAATAGGCAGCGATGTTTGTGTGTTTTAGGCAGAAGATGAAGCAATATGTGTTAAAGACCATTCACAATACTGAAACGTAAAGGCATAAACGAAAAAAGACAGCCAAGTACGGGAAAATCCCAACCTTTATATTTATCATGCAAAATACAAAGGAAAGCTACCAAGGCCAATATTTTCACTCCTAAGAAAACTAAGTAAATTCTGTCTAAGTTGATAAAATGGCGAAATAAACAATATATACAATGGGGAAGTCAGCCAAAGGCTTTACAAGTGGATGAGGTAGTTAATCCTACTAGGCAGGCTATGTTGGTCATGTCTCAGCCAGCTCAGCGCATGTTTAGGCCCTATCAGCCTACGTTTTGCCCCCTTTCGCCCATGTCTACGCGCCCAACTGACCGGTCATGTGCCCTGCACATGTGCCCAACACTTGCCCATTGTCCAGCCGACTTAGCTCACTCACACAACCGACTTTAGCCTAGTTTCAGCATACTTCGCTCCACACTTAGCCAAACGCCATGCACTACGTTTACCTACTGCCTTGCTTGCCTTGGCATCAAGAAACCACATCTTGACACTCCATTTCCCACATAATCGTTTATCCTACCTTTGCTCGCTTGCCATCCAACAAGCTGCCCGGTTGCCATCTTATCGCCCACAAGTGCACAAAGCTGCCTAGCCTTCGTGCAACAATCACTTGTCAATCAACTCATCAATTCCTTGATTCCACCAAGTCATATCAAGCCCGCCCTTGACGAAGCAATAAGTCAACATTTTGTTTTTCTCCCGCATATAGCCATAACTAGGTACAACACCACAAAACCTATCATAGCCATGTCGTGCCATAATCCGCCAAGTCTAAGGGGCTAACAAACCACCCCCATTTGATGAATTCGACGCCCTCGTCGAACTAATTTCAGCTTTATTCACAACCAATGGACTACAAAACGCAGCAGCCACATACTCTTCTTCATTTTCATCCTTAGTCTCATCACTATCTTTAGCAAGAAGACCATTCAGTTTAGCACGTTTTGGACAGTCCGCTGCCCGGTGCGGTCCATCATAAATAAAGCAGCCACGTAGTTTATTCCATTGCTCTTTAGACTTACCACACACTGCCTTCCCTTTCCCACTAGCCTCACCCGTTGCATTACACTTTTCAGTATTTCCACTCCTTTCCCTTGTCACCATTCCCATTTTTAGACTTAGAAGTAGAAAATTCAGCATCCTCACGCCTAAAGTCGCCCAATGTATCGGCAGCCGCAATGGCACTAGGGAGGTCTTTCATATTCTGCCTCTTTAGTTCCATTTGAGCCCACCCTTGCAGCCCAAACATGAAATTGTGCAAATTTTCCTCCTCGAACATATTAGTTATACTCTAAATCAAAGAACTAAATTCCTTGAAATAATCCCTCAATGAACCGGTTTGTTTCAACCGTTTCAGTTTGTCCCTAGCAATCCAAGCATAATTACTAGGCAAGAATTGATCTTTCAACTCTTTCTTAAACCGCTACCACGACTCAATCTTAGGTCTGCCCGCACTCACATCATCAGCCACACGTATACGCCACCATATTTTAGAATCTCCATCTAAGTAACGTGTTGTCAAGGACACCTTCTCATCATCATGGGCTGCCTCGAAATATTGCTCCATGTCCCAAAGAAAATTCTCAAGCACAACAGAATTACGAGAGCCCTCTAATTCCTTAGGTTCAGGGATCTTTACCTTAGGACGTTCATCAACCTGTTGAACACCCGTTCCAACAGCCCGCCTAAGCACAACGACTTCCAAGTTCGAATTTTCGTTGTCCTTAGTTACTTTCTCAATTTCAGCCGCAGCAACACCCTTGAAGGCTTGACTTTCTACCTCAAGACGTTCACAATGGGCCTTAAGACGAGCCAATTGTGTCAGCACATCAACCAGATCCACACCATCGTGTTTTACACCCACCAACGCCTCAAGTTTAGCCAACCGTTCCCTCATTTCAGCGCTACTATTTCCACCAGCCATGGTGTTTCTCTAAGCAACGAACTAGATCCTTCAAGCTCTTATACCAAGTTGTCACAGGGGTGATTTTGATCAATTAAATCCGTCAAGGTTTGCCCCTTGCGACAGCCAAGCAGTCCGCCCGCAAGGCTCAGCCGTTTCTCACACTTAGAATTATTTTAGGGTCGTTTGTCTTAGATTTGAAAATAGGCAGCGATGTTTGTGTGTTTTAGGCAGAAGATGAAGCAATATGTATTAAAGACCATTCACAATACTGAAACGTAAAGGCATAAACGAAAAGAGACAGCCAAGTACGGGAAAATCCCAACCTTTATATTTATCATGCAAAATACAAAGGAAAGCCACCAAGGCCAATGTTTTCTCTCCTAAAAAAACTAAGTAAATTCTATCTAAGTTGATAAAATGGCCGAAATAAACAATATATACAATGGGGAAGTCAGCCAAAGGCTTTACAAGTGGATATGGGAGTTAATCCTACTAGGCAGGCCATGTAGGCCATGTCTCAGCCAGCTCAGCGCATGTTTAGGCCCTATCGGCCCACATTTTACCCCACTTTTGCCCATGTCTAGGCGCCCAACTGACCGGTCATGTGCCCTGGACATGTGCCCAACACTTGCCCTTTCTCCAGCCGACTTAGTTCACTCACACAACCGATGGCACAAAAGACTAGGACATGCCAGTCTTTCACAATTGAACAAACTTGTGTCCAAAGACTTGGTGATAGGTCTTCCTAACATCAAGTTTAATGATGAAAAAGTATGTGAAGCATGTGCCAGGGGGAAGCAGCCTCCTTCAAACCAAAGAAACAGGTAAGTACCACTAAACCTTTGGAACTAGTCCATATGGATTTATGTGGTCCAATGAGAACAATGAGTCGTGGAGGTAAGAAGTATGTTATGGTATTGGTGGATGATTACTCCAGATTTACATGGACTATATTTCTTGCATCTAAAGAAGAAGCATTTAATGCATTTTCAATTTTTGCTAAGAAAGGTCAAAGAACTCTAGATAATCATATTGTTTCCATTAGGTCAGATCATGGAACTGAATTTGAAAATCATATGTTTTTCAATTTCTGTAATGAAAATGGCATTAATCATAATTTTTCTTCACCTAGAACTCCACAACAAAATGGTGTAGTGGAAAGGAAAAATAGGACTCTAGAGGAAATGGCAAGGACGATGTTAATATCTGGAAATCTTCCATAAAAATTTTGGGCTGAGGCTATTAATACCGCATGCTACATAATAAATAGATGTATGACAAGGCCAATAATAGAAAAGACCCCGTATGAATTGCTTAAGGGAAGAAAACCCAATATCTCTCATCTTAGGGCTTTTGGTTGCAAATGTTTTATACATAACAATGGAAAAGATGCCTTAGGAAAATTTGATCCTAGAAGTGATGAGGGAATCTTTGTTGGTTATTCTTCAAATAGTAAATCTTATAGGGTGTTTAACAAGAAAACGTTGAAAATTGAAGAAAGTATGCATGTTAAATTTGATGAAACTGACAGTCTCACTCAAGAACAGGTACAGGAGGATGAAGAAATTGGAATGCTGAAAGATTATGAACTTAATCCACAAATGCATCTGGACATGAGAAGTGAACCGCAAGGAACTGTTCCTCAGGACAGAACTGAGAAGAGTGGCACTGAAACAGGGGGAACAAATGTTGGTTCCACCTCACAAACTGGTAGTGCTACTCTATCAGGAACTGTTCCTCAACAGAGGACTTCTGACAATGTATTGACACCCAAGCCTTACAAGTATCAAGGGTCACTTCCTGTGGATCAAATAATCTCAGATAAGACTTCTGGGATTCAAACTAGATCGACAGTCAAAAATCACAATCTGTGTGCCTTTAGTGCTTTTCTATCTCTTGTTGAACCCAAAAATGTGAAAGAAGCACTGAAGAATGCAGATTGGATTAATGCTATGCAGGAAGAATTGAATCAATTCCAAAGGAGTCAAGTTTGGCATCTGGAACCCAAGCCAAGGAACAGGTCCATAATTGGAACAAAATGGGTTTTCAGAAACAAACTCGATGAAGATGGCATGGTAACAAGAAATAAGGCCAGACTAGTTGTTCAGGGATATAGTCAAGAAGAGGGCATCGACTATGATGAGACTTTTGCTCCGGCTGCAAGATTAGAAGCAATAAGACTTCTTATAGCCTTTGCTACATACATGGAATTCACTCTACATCAATGGATCTTAAGAGTGCATTTCTGAATGGTTACTTGAAAGAAGAAGTGTATGTCAAGCAACCTCCAGGTTTTGAAAGTGAACAGTTCCCTGAACATGTGTACAAGTTGGACAAAGCCTTGTATGGGCTCAAGCAGGCACCAAGAGCATGGTATGAAAGGCTATCAAAATTTCTACTCCAGCATGGATACAAGAGAGGTAAAATTGATAGTACATTGTTTTTGAAAGAAAAAGGTAAGCACCTCTTAATTGTTCAAATTTATGTAGATGATATAATCTTTGGTGCTACTTGTGAAAATTTAAGTAAGGAATTTGCAAACTTGATAGGGAGTGAGTTTGAGATGAGCATGATGGGTGAACTCAATTTCTTTTTGGGTTTTCAAATTAAGCAAACCTCAAATGGAACTATGATCCATCAACAAAAGTATGTTAAGGAATTACTTAAAAGATTTGATATGGATAATGCTAAGGAAATTGACACACCTATTGCCACTGCCACGAAATTGGATCTTGATGAACATGGAATATCAGTTGATCAAAAATTGTATAGGGGTATGATAGGTTCTCTACTTTATCTAACTGCTAGTAGACCTGATATTGTGTTCAGTGTTGGTTTGTGTGCTAGGTTTCAATCAGATCCTAAGGAATCTCATTTGAAAGCTGTTAAAAGAATATTGAGGTATCTGAAAGGAACAGGTCCCTTGGGACTTTGGTATCCAAAAGGTGGTAGTTTTAATCTTGTTGGATATACTGATGCTGACTATGCAGGTTTCCTTGTTGATAGAAAAAGTACCTCAGGTATGGCACATTTTCTTGGTGAGTGTTTGGTTTCTTGGGGAACCAAGAAATAAAATTCAGTGGCACTTTCCACTGCTGAGGCTGAATATATGGCAGCTGCTTCATGTTGTTCACAGTTGTTATGGATCAAACAAAATTTACAGGATTTTGGTGTTGATGTAGGAACTGTTCCTATCTATTGTGATAACACTAGTGCTATTAACATGACAAAAATCCAGTGCATCACAAAAGGACTAAACACATTGATATAAGACATCATTTCCTAAGAGACAACTATGAAAAAGGTTTGATCACCATAGCATTTTGTCCCACTGAAAAGCAAATTGCTGACATTTTTACAAAAGCTTTAGGTAGAGATGATTTTGAAAGAAATAGGTTGGAATTAGGGATGATTAAATTCACATAAAATCATCAATGCTTTACTTCATAATTGGCTAGAAAATTACACTTAAAATGAATTTTATTCAAGTCATTATGAATGATTCAGTCCAGCTTAATACTTAAATGTATACTCTTATGCCATATTTCTTATTTAGAGTTGCTAAAATTGAATGATGTTACCCTTGTGCTCTTAGAATTTCAGATGATAAAAAATGTTGCAAATTGGAAGGACACTGAATTTTCGTGTTAAAATCAGGTATGTACTCGTTATTATTCAGTTAATTTAGAAGTGCAAAGGCTATAGGTAACTTGTAATTAGGATAAATCCCACTAAGTTTCCTAACCATATCCAAATTGCATAAGAGTCCCATCGGAGGAACAGTTCCTACTCTGAAAAGGTACTTGGGAGTCCAACGACTCTATTTCTCTGGGAGACTCCCAAGAGTCCATAACGGCTGCATGTTGTGCTGAGGTAAGTGTGATCGATTCCTACTCTACTTCTACTACCTAATTCACCCTATAAATACACTCCTTCACCCCATTATTCTTTTACCTTGTTTATCAACTAAATTCTCAAAATTTTAGAAAGAATAATCAATTATCTCTTAATACGAATTGCAAGAATGTCTCTTTCTTCTGATAATTCTTCAACTGCACCCACCTCTGATCAACCACAAAATCTCAACCCTTCTTCACCCATGGAAACCACTGACCTAAACCTTGAAATTCCTGAAATAATCCCAGAAGTACCTGAACCTGAAATTCAGGGGGAAGGACCAGTTCCTACGGCTGAATCAATTGCTGAGCAGGTTGAGGATTTGTCACGAGCTATGGTTTTATATCAGTATCAGGTAAATTTTACCTATCCTTTGAATGTTGTGATAGATGAGGAGGAAAAGGGAGAGGGGTCTGAGGCTGTTCTTGAGAGGGAAGAAGAAACAGTTAAGAGGTTGGAAGCACCCATGCATGGGTCATCGGGGTCTCCAGAGGCTGCTTTTAGAGCACCCATGGAGGATGTTATAGATGTTGATGAAGCTACAAGTGATAGTGATAGGCCCTTGGTGGATTTGATCAACATTAGGAGTCTGAAAAGAAAATTAGCTAGAAAGGGACCCATTGATGACCAGATAACTGCTGAAATTGCTGCTAAGTTGAAGAAAATAGGTGATAGTTATAAGCCCGGAATTAAGAAGAAAGTTGGAAGTTCCTCCAAGGCAAAGGGACCTGTTCCTTCTGCCTCAACCCCTGGTTCTGGGGTTAGGAGGACAAGAAGTGCTGCTAAAGCTGCTGATGAACAATTAGCTGCTGCTTTAGAAAGAAGCAGAAAAGGGAAAGGAAAACAGGTTGTGGAAGAGGAAGAAGTGGAGGATATTGAATTGGATGATTTTGGTGAAGATGATGAGATGGCAGATGCTGAGGAGGTTGCTCCTAAATCTAAGAAAAGAAAAGTTGTTCAAAGAAGGGTAACAAGAAGTTCTGTTAAGGCTGCAGAAAAGTCTGCTAAGAGGACTAGGTCCTCTAAGAGAGTTGTTGTGACTGAAAGTTCTGCTAGTGACAGTGATGAGTCTTTTGCTGGAGATGAAAGTGACAGTGAAGCTGAGGGAGATGAGACTGTACACTGTGTTCATGATGACATGCTTACCAGGAAGGTGTAAAAGGGTAGAGTATTGTCTGATGTGCAAGAAGAAGGGATGTTATGGTTGCTGCAAAAACTGCATGCTCAGGGCTGGAGGGACATGGTCCTTCAGATTTCTGGCAAATGTGCAAAAGGGATGGTGCAGGAGTTCTACAAAAACTGTTCCATCAAAGATGACAGGATTACTACCTCTGTCAATGATAATGTGATTATGTTTGATACCAGGGAACTTGGTGAGCTGTTGGGTATTCCTTTTACTGGGTATGACAGCTATGTCAAGAAGGTATGGCCTGACTTGACAAACTTGCCAACTGATTTGGAGATCACTAGGAAGTTTGCTGAGAATGAAGGGGAAGAGAAACCCAGGGCTGTGCAGAAAAGTGAGATGCACCCACAACACCAAGTACTGTTCGAATTTGTGAACAAGGTTGTGATGCCAAGGCAGGAGAAAAGAGGAATTGCCAGTTTCATGGACCTGGTCCTTATGGAACTGTTGGACACTGAAAAGCAGATCAACTGGCCCAGTTTTATGATCCACCTGATAAAAAGGGTGATAGCTGGGAAGAGAAAGCATTCCTTGCCGTTTGGGTTCATCTTAACTGATGTGTTTGCAAAATTGAAGATTCCCTTGGAAAGGGTGGTGAAGGCTACCAAGAAGGAAAAGTTTGGTTGTGCCACATTGATTAGTTGTGATTTGCCTGTTCAGGCTGATCCTCCACAGGCTGGTGTTGGGACGCAGCCTTTGAACAACAAGGTAAGGGCACTTAGGCAACAGGTTGCTATTCAGGCTGCTGAAATAGCAAGGTTGGAAGAGGAGAAGAATTACTGGAAGGCAGAGGCCACAAAAGCAAAGGAGACCAATGAGGGAATGCTCAAGCAGATGTTTGAGTTGCTTAACAAGTCTCAGGGACCTGGTCCTTCCACATCCTGACCACCTTAGCCTTTAGCCATCTTTTGTCTAGTGGGATTTAGCCTAGTCTAGTGCCTTAGTCTCTTCCTTCTTTAGTCTTTGAATAATTCTGTAGTACTTGCTTGTATCCCCTGGTTTCATCTTTTGATTAAATGAATTGTCTTTGATGGCTAATATCATTGTCTTGCAGTTGCTTTAGTCTGATTTATGTTTGCATTTTGAGTTGCCTCAATGGCCATGTGCTGATTAATTCTAACCTTGATTTATATTTTTTATGCAACCTTTTCAATGATGCCAAAAGGGGGAAGAGTAAGTCTGATTTTGCGTGAACTTATACCTAGTTGAAAATCTGTTCCTTAATGATGAATAAAGTCTCTACTGACTGTTTTTTGAGCTTAAGTTGTACTTCAGGACATTAAGGATATGAAGATATGCTTATGAATTTGTCATCATCAAAAAGGGGGAAAATGTTAGCTTGGATAAGCTTTGAGTTTTGACTGATGACTGAGGAACGGATTCAAAGGACCTGTTCCTTTGAACCACTGCAGCTAAATAGATAATTCATGCAAAATCGTTTAAGTTGAGATATTATTAATTATACTAAAACTAATATTTATCTTGGTAACTATGCAGGTCTAAACGGATACGAAAAGATTGCATAAATAAAGGATAAAGGATAGAAGATCCGGATTCTAAAGAGAAGAATCCAATTAGGACTCAAACTCAAGGGAGCTTTGGAGTTCTAATTGATCAAGACTTCTTGGCTGCTGGAGCTATAAAACGTGGAGCATATCAGCCATAGAAGTGTGCACAAATACAGAGAGCATCGAGCAAAAGCTTAGAAGAGTTATTAGCTTATTTGTGTAATCAGTTAGCTACAGTAGAACTAAGTTAGAACCTGTTCCTTAGATTGAATCTTGTAAAAGTTCAAGTCTTAGTTCAATTGTAGTAAGCAAAAATCGAGTTGTAAATTTCTGGTTCAAGTCGTGGACTTGACACAACTTCACTGATCGTGAGAAAGATCACTAAAAAAGATTAGAGTTAGTCCTAGGTTAGTAAGAGTGAGTCTTGTAACCAAGTGGGTCTTTTTACATAGTGAAGTTGAAATCCTACTTGAGAAGAAGGTCATGGTTTTTTTTATCCCGAGTCAAGGGGTTTTTCCACGCTAATATCTGGTGTTCAATTACTTACAGTTTTAATTCCGCATATCGTATAGTAAAGGAACACATTTTAAGGAACTGGTCCTTAAAACAGTAAAGTGGTGTAATCGTGGGAAATAACAGTTACATTTTGTCATTTCCGCATTAATAATACCGGTATAAGTTATACATCAATCTATGTATTATTTTATGCGGGCTAGAGGGTGGAATAAGAATACATGGATTAAAATAAAAAATGATAAAAATACCCTCATCTATTTCTTCAAAACTCTATTTTAGTAAATGCCCAATTTTATTCTCTTAAAAAACTAACTATTTTAATAATTGTGTATTATAACTTTTAATTTTAACTAACCAAACGTCCAACTAGAAATCATTTCTACAATGTAATCCATGTATTATAATCTCTGCATAACTTATCCCTACATTGTTAATCTCTGCATAATTTATCCCGACATTGTGAATCCCTCTATAACTTATTCCTGCATTGTTATTTTCTGCATTGTTAATCCCTGCATAACTAATCGCTGTATTGTTAATTCCAGCATAGTTTGTCTTCCAACCAAACGACATGTAAGTGTCATACGAAATAGATCCAATAAGATGTAGTTTTTTTTAAAAAAAAAAAAGTCAATTTGGATTACTATCCGACTTGTCACAGCACTTTGTCACAGCACTAGATCCGCTAGTACAAGCATGCATAAAATATATTATTAGTACGCAGATTAAAAGACAATCTTGTGACGCACAGCAACAAAGTTTCACTCGTGCAATCTATCTATTTCGATTTCTTTCCTTATATGTGACTTTTCCTGGGAGGGAAAGGAAATAACTATTTTGATCTCTCTCTCTCTTTGTTTTTTTTTTTTTTTTTACTTGAGATATCAACTTAAGGATGTGGTAATATGTTTCTTCCTTCATTACCTGACTGTGACTGTCACAAGTCGTCCATTTCCTTAGGAGCTCATTCAAATTTCAAATACTCATTCTCACACTCTTAAAATTCTTATACAATAAACAAAAATTTAATTAAATGTAAATAATCAAATTCCAAGATAGCCAATTCAAGAGGAATCTAAGACCAATTCAAAGTTTTATTAAGGGTTGGGGGAGGAAGAAAATGGACCAACTCAAAGTCTTTTATATATTTCACCTCGTACTAATTAAGATTTTTTTTAAAGAGATATAAATATAATGGATTTCACATGCTAGTGTGGAGTAACAAAGACAAGGACGCAGCAACTTCTCAAGCTTAGGAAAGTCCTATGATAAATTGGTCAGCCATGGCGACCTAATTCTTTTGGAATTTTAAATTCTATCTTTCTTGAGTTCCTTCTATACAAGTTCCAGAATCTATTGGTTAGTTAACTATCTGTTCAAAGAAGCAGAACATATTCACACGTGAACAATACTAAACTTAGAAATGTCCAATCTATGTGTTTTATCAAAATCTATTTTTGATAATAAAGTACGTAAAGAACCTAAGTGTTTAATTAATTCAGAATCTTAAAATAATATGTAGAATGATTCAAAATCACCAAGATTCTTCTAGGTCTCTAGTCTTCACCTTCCGCCAATTTCTTATTTTTCTTAGTTGCAGTTATAACTTGTATATGTGCCTGGCTCGTCTTATTCGACGAATTTTGTTCTGCGCAAATACGCTAGAATCTAGATCATTTTATTTTTCATTTGTCTACTATATTTTGATAATGATACACATATACTATTGGGGAAAGACACTGTTTCATATGTCTGCTAAGTTTTGATAGAGACGGAGTTTACTTCAGATTATTTTATGATGCGACGCCGGGAGAATAAGAGGGTACTGGGGAAGCTACTATCTATTACATCAGCGTACATACTAATACATCAAGCGGATCTACCTAATAAATACTCCCTCTGTCCCAAAAAGAATGTCACATTTCTTTATTTGTCAACTATTTAATGCACTATCTCTATTTTACCCCTATTGGGCCCTACTCACTTTAAAAGCTACCAACAACTTTTTGATTACTCCAATCTTCTCTCTCTTACTTTTTCAAGGGTAAATTTGAACATTTACAAAGTCAACTTCTATTTCTTAAACTCCGTGCCAAGTCAAACACCGCCATATAAATTGGGACGGAGGTAGTAGTACTTTTGTATTAAGTCAACTGTACGGGCCTAAATCGCTTTTAGGTACACAAATCGAATTTGGATTCGAATATAACAAATCTTTGTATCAAAGCGGTAAATAATACACGGATTAGACGAAAAATACGTAAACAACTTGCTTTCAATATATAGATGTTCAATACAAATTTGGACAGAGTTTTGGTATGTATTTCTGGATGCATACAACACAAAATGAACTTCTATTTATAGGCCTAAGGGCCAGACCCACGTTCTCCATCATCCGTCAATGTCTCTTCCACGATCTTGGTGGGTAAATGCTGAGTAGTGGCTGAGTTAGTGGGGTGAGGTAGTGGGCTGCAAAGCCGCTGGAACCGAGGTGGTGACCGAAGCCTTGTCACAAGACTTCGGTCGTTCGACCTTGCTGTTCGAGTAAGATGGCTCATCGCCGAAGCTTAAGATTTAACTTGCCTTCGGGCGTGTCACAGGGTGTCGGCTTCGGTGGTTTGACCACGAGACCGACAATCCTCTCTTCGAAGCATCAGCTCGTTTCGCCTTCGGTCTACCATCTCGAGGTGCTGACCGAAGGTGACGATTTTTACCCAATACAGATAGTCCCCCCACTCCTCGGTAGACGCCGAAGTCGCCGAGGAGTGGAATGAGTTTGAGCGGGAAGTCGACGTGGCCAAACCCTATCCACGAATTTTCAAAAAGTCGCGCATCTGTAGGGTCGCCGTTCCGCGTTACGTGGCGGCCCGCGATAGGTCTCTGAACGGTCGCGCCGTCTTTTGTTTTCTCCAATGTTTCAGTCATCATTAGCTTCTCCTACTTGCACGTGTACACACACTATAAATACCCCACCTTTGCCCTTTTCATCTTCACTTTTACCAACTCATTTCAAGAAGAGAAAGTGACAGAGCCCCTTCATCCGCCATTGTCAATTTCGTTTCTTTCGTTCAAAATTTCTCTCCACTTTATTCTCTGATTCCCAACATGTCTACCAATGTCTCTGCTACCATCTCTGGCCAAGGCTCAAGCGATTCCGGCGAGAGAGCGGAACGCTTTGCTGCCATGGCAGTGAACGATGAAGCCGTTCTCTCTGTGTCACCATTGCAGGTGGCTGGAGCGGGAGACGGTGGCGAAGCCACTTCGGCTGCTCCTGCTCCTTTGAGACGTAAAACGAAAGCGGGTCGTGGCTCGGTTGAGGTCAGCGAGTATGTGGATTTGGATGTAGTTGATGACGTCGAGGGTGGTGACGCCATTGGCGTGAGGGAGGTGGGTGGCTCGGTCGAAGCGGCCAAAGTGAGCGAGATCAGTGGCTCAAAGGGTGAAACCGAGGTGGGCCCTTCGAGGAAATCAAAGAGGAAGATTCCACTCGAGGTGGAGATTGACCCTCGGTTGGTCATCCCCTCGAGTTTTAGCAATGAAAAAGATTTGAAGGTCCACGCTCAGTCAGATGCTCAGAAGGGGAAGAGAAGAAACATCCCTGTTCATGTTACCCCGAGCATCGTCACCGAGGAAAGGATTGCAGCGGTTCGGGCAGACTGCCGCTGGGGGCCCGAGGTGGAGATTAGGGTTCCGGCGCCTGGCTCGGCCGCATCTACGCACGTTGAAGGATACTCCACAGTTTTTACTTACCCCTTCACCATAGGTTTTGATTTGCCCGTACACCCCATAATTGACACGTTTTGCAGGTCATATAACCTTTGTCTTGCCCAACTTGGGCCCGGGGTTTGGAGGGTCGTCCAAGCCCTTGAATATTTGAGTGGTGCCGCGGGGGTGCCATTCACTTTTCAGCACTTGATTTCGCTTTACTACCCCTATTTCCACAAAGCCGGGGTGGTCGCTCTCTTGCCTCGGGGCTCATATGCAATTTTAAGCAAGAGCGAGGATCACGGGGACCGAGGATGGAACGATCGGTTCGTGCTCATTCCCACGAACCTGCTGTCTGCCGAGCCTGGCTTTCCCGAGGCGTGGAATGCTCAGCGTAAGTGCCTATCTTTATTCTTCCTTTGGTTTGAAATTATCGCGATCGTTAACCGACCTCTCTTTTCTTTTTTATCCGCAGCTGAAAAAGTGGCGGTTGTGCCTCCGAATAACCTGCTCGGGTGGGTGACCGAAGTCATGCAGCCGAAAAAACGCCCCGAGCGGCAATGGATGGTGTTAGCTGCTCTGCCCGAGAACCGATGGGCGTGCAAGAGGCACGGTGAGTTGCTGACTTCGAGCCGCTGAGCTTCATTTTGAATTAAACTAACTTTTGCACTTTGATTGCATAGGTCTCCCCAGCAAGGCCGTGAGAGAGGTCGACGAGGAAGAGGAAGCCGAGGTAGAGGGCGGAGAGGAAGAGAGAGGAAACAAAAGGGCGAAGAGGAGCGAGAAACTGGTGACCGACGTCACCGAGGGGGTTGCCAAGATGGCAGCGATGGCGAAGAAGCTCATTGAGGAGAAGAAAACTAAGGCCTCTTCGAGCCAAGGGGCGTCACAAGGTGAAATTTTCTTGGGTAGGTTTTCTTGTGTTTCCAATGCCTCTCATACTTATGTTAGGCACATTGCTCCTCTTCCTGCCTCAAGTGCTAAGAGGAAAAGGGCGAGCTCGAAGCGGGCCGCTTCAGCGAAAGGTCCCCGAGCTGAAGAGGTCGCTGCCCCCGTTGCTGAAACTCTAATCACTAAACGTCGGGGGCTCGTTGATGTGCCCAGCGATGAGGAGCTCCCTCCTTTGATTCCCGAGGTAAGGCCAGATCCAGTCCCCGAGCCTGCTCCAGAGGCGAGGGCTGAAGTAGGCGGGTCAACCGGGGTCATTCACGTGGAGGAATCTGACCAAGAGGCCGCGAGAAGAAAGGGTAAGGCGAAGGCGAGCGGAGGGTTGATCAAGAGTATGGTCAAAGCTTCAAGGGATTCTTCGAAGCCCACCAACATCGCAGCTCGGGCTTTGGAGATATACCCCGATGCTAATTTGCTGGATGCTACGAAAGAGGACATCATGTCTCTTGACGGCCTGCTCGGGCCAGCTGAAGCTCATGCCCTTCGGAATCTTAATCCTATGAGTTTGATGGGTGTTTCAGCCGCTTCTGCTCTTCGGGTAAGTCTTAGTGTCCTTCTAACATAATAGGCTTTACCAGACTTTGAGTGCTGACATGTGTTTCAAACGCAGAGCTTTGTCCTCGCGCTGCGAGCTGTTCACCTCGAACGGGATCGAGCCCAAGAACTTCAAGCAGCTGCTACCGCTTGGGATGGTCAGAAAAAGGTCCTCAAAGGGCAGGTCGCCGAATTGGAAGCTCGGTTCGCAATTTTGAACAGCGAGCTGGAGCGTGCCAACGAGGCGGCGGCAAAAGCCGAAGATGAACTTCGGGCGGTTGCAGAATCCTCCGAGGCTCGTGTTCGAGCCGCGACGGATGAGTTTACTGCTGAGCGCTCGAGGCTCAGTCTTGAGAACGCCCGCCTCGAAGCTGAATTGTTCAGGGCAAAGACCGAAGTTCTTGAGGCGGGGGAGAGGTATCGTGGCAAGCTCGGGGAATACAATGCCAAACTTCTTGAGCTGCAACGTCAAGTGGACGAAGTGCCAGCCCTTCGGGCCAAAGTATCCAGGCTTGAAAGGCGAGTTGCCCACCTTAACGAGCGGGCCGAGGTCAGATCAACAAGGGCCAAATTTGAAGAAACATGGGCTGTGGTCAAGACTAGGCTCGGTGTCCTCGAGCAGGTTCAGGCCGGGCAGATCGTGCTTGAGGACGAGATCGTCAAAGCGAGGGAGGCTGCTGCCGAGGCCCAAAGAATTGTGGACGAGCTTCCCTCAAGCGAAGGATCAGATGATGAAAGCGACAGTGCCGAAGAGGGCAGCGGAGATGCTGATGGGGCGTTGCCCTAGTAAACTTTTGATGTCTTTCATTTTTTGAGGCCCTCGTGCCTTTTGTGGATGTTGGCCTTCGGGCCTTTGTATTTATGTTTGACCTTCGGGTCGTTTTTGGATGTATATAGCTTCAGCCTTCGGGCTTTTAATGAAAGATCGCTTTGTGAATTTTGCGTGTTTATTTTTTATATGTATCGAATATTTTTGAAAGTAAATGATATGCTTGCAAGGCTTTAAGCAAAATTTGACCGGTTGCGAACTTAGGACGACGTCTCGTCCTCGAGTCGATGCAATGCGCGGCTCAAGTAATAACACATGGATAGAATAGGAGTACCCGAAGTCGCTTTATTAATATCGACGAGCCAAAAGGCTATGTACATAAAAACCAAGTCGGGACGGACCTTGGGTAAGAAACGAATTAACGAACTTCAAACTAAAACATGCCGCTATCGGGCTAATTTACAATGTACTAAGTCTGGTCCTCGGGCAGCAGTCCCCGGTTGTCGACTAGATAAGCATCGGTTGGGAGGCTCGATGTCGACCTCGGTGTCAACCCTTCTCACTCCCCCCCAGTGTTCGGTTGTGAATCTCGATGAGGATCCGAGCACTGGAATCGGTTCGATTTGCTTCCTGAAAAGGTCGAGCAAAAAAGGTGGAACGAGGAGTGAGTTAGTACATTGTTTATTAGTGCCATGGGAGCGTCGTTCGGCTCGGGGCTGTTTAATTGATAGAGTTGAAGGATATTTACCTCGGCTAAAAGTAGTAGCGCTTTAGATGAGAAATGTTCCAGTTCAGCGGTTCGGGCTCGCCTTGAAGAGACTCGATTTGATAAGAGCCTTTTCCAACGATTGCTTTGACCCTGTAGGGCCCTTCCCAATTTGCGATAAGCTTTCCCCCGTTGTCCTCCTTTGTTGATTGATTCACGGTTTTCAACACATAATCTCCCACCTTGAAGTCTCTCAATTTAGCTTTCCTGTTGAGGTACGCTTCGATCTGTCTTTTTTGGGCAACAAGCCGAACCAAAGCTAATTCCCTCTTCTCTTCGAGCAAGTCTAGCTCGATGCGCATCGCCTCTTGGTTGGCATCTTCGGTTGCGTGAGCATACCGAAGACTTGGTTCACCCACTTCCACTGGGATGAGAGAGTCCATGCCGTAGGCTAATGAAAAAGGGGTTTCACCGGTGCTGTTCTTCTCCGTTGTTCGCATGGCCCACAGGACCCCGGGCAACTCCTCGGGCCAAGGGCCTTTCTTCTCATCGAGTCGCTTCTTCAAATTCTCAATTATGATCCTGTTTGAAGATTCGGCCTGGCCATTGGCACTTGGATGGTAAGGAGTCGAGGCTATCCTTTTGATTCCCCATTGTTTAAAAAAGTCAGTGATAGCCGCCCCCATGAATTGTTTGCCATTATCGCAAGCGATTTCTTTTGGGACGCCGAACCGGTAGATGATATTCTTTTTGATGAAGTCGATTACCTGCTTCTGTTTTACCTCGGTGAGCGCTGCGGCTTCCACCCATTTTGTGAAGTAATCTGTCAATACCAAGATGAACCGAACACCACCTTTTCCTTTGGGTAGTGGTCCAACAACGTCCATTCCCATTTCATGAAGGGCCATGGTGATACCACCGAGTGTAGAGGTTCGGACTGTTGGTGGATCATCTGCCCATGGCGTTGGCACTTGTCACACTTTTGCACGAAGGCTTTCACATCGGCGCTAATGGTGGGCCAATAATACCCAACTCTTAACAATTTTCGCACCAACGATTTCCTCCCCGAGTGGTTTCCACACTCGCCTTCGTGTACTTCGGCCATCACGTACCTCGCCTCGTCGGGGCCCAAGCATTTGGCCATCGGGCCGCAGTACAACCTCTTGTATAGATTGCCTTCGATCATGTGATACGAGGCCGCCTGGGTCCTTAGCTTTTTCGCTTCTTTCTTATCTTGGGGAACAGTCCCCGAGTCGAAGTAGGAGATGAACTTGCTTCGCCAATCCCATCGATTGTCAACCGAATTGACTTGCAACTTCATCTCTCTCATTTGGGCGGACAGCAACCGAACTACCGAGTCAGTCCCCGAGTGAGTTTCGTCGATTGCTGAACCAAGGTTTGCCAAGGCGTCTGCCTCGGAATTTTTTTCCCGAGGTACTTGTTTGGCACTCCATTCTTGGAATTGGGCCAGGACCCTCTGCGCCCGATCCAAGTAAAGCTGCATTCTGGGCTCTCGAGCCGTGTAATCACCGAGGATCTGGTTGACCACCAATTGTGAATCACACCTTAATTCGATTCTATCAACCCCCATTTCTTTGGCCAGCTCTAGGCCGGCTAGGGCCGCTTCGTATTCTGCCTCGTTGTTGGTGACCTTTTTGAATCGAATAGAATGCCTAATCTTCTCCCCGGTGGGTGTTCTCAACACAATGCCTAAACCCGAGCCTTTTGAATTCGTTGCCCAATCGGTGTGCAGTACCCACAGCCCCGAAGGGGATCCCTTCGTCTCAGAGCTTTCCTTTTCACCCCGGCGTGAGGCCTCTTCTTTTGCTTCACCGGGGTGAATTTTGGATCTACATTCAGCTTGTGGGTCATGATCTCCGGATCGATACCCGTCATGTCTGAATGAGTCCAAGCAAAGCAGTCATGGTTGGACCTTAAAACTTCCATAATCGCTTTCTTCGACTTCGGGTCCAACTCCGAGCCGATGTGTACTTTCCTCTCTGGGAACTCTTTCATGAGAGTGAAAGAATCCAGCTCTTCGACAGTGGAGTCCTCGGCCTTCTGTTTCCGAGGCTCTTGGACGCATGCCGGGATCTTTTCAATTTCATTTTGGAGGTTCGCCTCGCTGGACCCCGGTTGCGTTGGTTGCTATTTTTTGGGCCCGCTCGGGGCGACTCCACTCTTCAGTGCAACCGAGTAGCATTCCCTCGCTACTCGCTGCTCCCCTTTAATTGACCGAACCCCCCAAGGCGTTGGGAATTTGATCACTTGGTGTAAAGTGGAAGGAACAGCTTCCATGGAGTGGATCCACGGCCGCCCGAGGATTACATTATAGGCCAGATCCTCGGGCATCACTTGAAACAGTGTCTCCTTGGTGACGCCCTCAGCGAATGTCTTCAGCGTGATTTCACCCAACGTCTTCTCAGTCGAGTTGTTAAAACCAGCCAACACTGTTGATTTGGGAACAATTTCCCCTTTTAGCCACATCTGCTTCACCGCCCCGTAGCTGATGATATTTACCGAACTACCGGGGTCAATCAAGACTCTCTTGATGTCTGCGTTGTTAATTCTTAGCATGATGACTAGAGCATCGTGATGGGGGAACATCATCCCATCACAGTCATCCTCATCGAACACGATGTCCTTGCCCGAGCCTCCAACTCGGGTCCTCTTCTCCATGGTGACGGAGAGCTTAGCAAATTTTTTGGCTGCGGCGAAGTTCACGCCGTTTACTTCTGATCCCCCGGTGATGACGTTAACTACTCTCTCCGGAGGTGGAGCCCGAGGTGGTTGCCCACCGCCTCGGTTCTTTGAAAAATTATCTTTCCCCTTGTCAGTGAGGAATTGAGCCAAGACTCCTTTTTTCAGTAGGTGAGCCACCTCGAGGCGCAGAGCTTTGCAGTCCTCGGTCTTGTGACCATAATCTGCATGAAACTCGCAGTGCAAATTCTGATCCCTTTTGTCCGCCGGGGTTCTCATATCTTTGGGAATTCTTACCCCGGCTGTCCCCTTGACGACGTCGACCAGCTCCGAGGTCGATATGTTGAAATTATAATCTTGGATCCGGGGAGGATCCTTTTTGGGAATCGAAGCGGAGCTTGAGGGGTTCCTTTGGTTCACATTGGTTTGAACCTTCCCTCCAAGCCTTTGGCTTATGTGAGATGTCGGGTATGAGTTACTGGGGTTGTTCCCCAGCCTTTGAGTAACATGTTGCCTTGGCGAAGTATAAGGTTCATACCTCCCTTTCGAGTTATTTCGTGGCGCCTCGGCGCGATTTGAAATATCACCTCGGTTTTGGTAACCTCGGTTTTTGAACTCCGCCTCCTCCAATCTGATTTTTGAGTAAGCTCTTCTATGTAGATCCTCCCACGTCAGGACCTGATACTGTTGCAACTCCTTTCACAATTCAGCAGCAGCACTTGAATTGCGACTGCTGATACCTTTCTCGAAGGCCATGATAGCCAAGGTGTCATCCATTCGAGGCAGCTCCATGCGTTCAGCGTGAAATCGCTCGAGGAATTCTTTAAGTGGCTCGCCAGACCATTGTTTTACTTCACATATATCCTCCTTCCTCTGGAGGATCTTTTGTGCGCCGGTGTGCGCCTTGACGAAGGCGCTGGATAGCTCTTTGAACGAGGAGATTGACCCCGGTGGCAAGCACAAATACCACCGAAGGGCACCTTTTTCTAGCGAACTACCAAACTTTTTTAAGAACATGGATTCGAGCTGCGTGGACGTCAAGTCGTTGCTTTTTACCATGGACATGTACTCCCTGACATGCTCCTTGGGATCAGTTGTCCCATCGTACTTTTTGAGGAATGTGAGTTTGAAACCCACGGGAGTTGGAGCTGGTGCTGCTTCGGGCTTATAGGGCTGCTCCCTATATTGCTCGATGTCGAGGTCATCTTCCTCCTTGCTTATCCCCGGTACGCGCTCGAGGCGTTTTTCGAAGCGCGCCTCGATGCGTGCCTCGATCTCTCTACTCATTTTTTCAACGTCAACCGATGACGTTGTTTCTGCCACGGAGGGAACCGTCCCGAAGTGTGGCATGGAAGATGGATTACTCCCCGGCCCCCCAGACGCGGCTCCGTTGTGAGGTCCCCCTGTTGTCGCGCCCTGAGGAACGAAAGGCGGGGTGCCTCCACCGGGGGCCGAGGGCTGGGTGCCGTTTGGGGCGGCGCTGTTTCGCACTTCTAGTGAAGCGCGAAACTCGGCGTTGATACTAGCCTGCTCATCCTGCTTATTTTGGAGAGCTCTTAGTGTGGTGACAACATACATTTGAAATTCTTCGGTTGTCATTGGGGTGAAGGATTGTTGGTTCGTCGGAACGTCAACCCGATCACCATTACCACCATTGTTGTTATCAGCCATAGCGTTAGATCACAAATTTCTTGATGAAAAACAGATTTCGAACTTTGGAACAAAGCGTTATTGCTTATATCCCCACAGACGGCGCCAATTTGTACGGGCCTAAATCGCTTTTAGGTACACAAATCGAATTTGGATTCGAATATAAGCAAATCTTTGTATCAAAGCGGTAAATAATACACGGATTAGACGAAAAATACGTAAACAACTTGCTTTCAATATATAGATATTCAATACAAATTTGGACAGAGTTTTGGTATGTATTTCTGGATGCATACAACACAAAATGAACTTCTATTTATAGGCCTAAGGGCCAGACCCACGTTCTCCATCATCCGTCAATGTCTCTTCCACGATCTTGGTGGGTAAATGCTGAGTAGTGGCTGAGTTAGTGGGGTGAGGTAGTGGGCTGCAAAGCCGCTGGAACCGAGGTGGTGACCGAAGCCTTGTCACAAGACTTCGGTCGTTCGACCTTGCTGTTCGAGTAAGATGGCTCATCGCCGAAGCTTAAGATTTAACTTGCCTTCGGGCGTGTCACAGGGTGTCGGCTTCGGTGGTTTGACCACGAGACCGACAATCCTCTCTTCGAAGCATCAGCTCGTTTCGCCTTCGGTCTACCATCTCGAGGTGCTGACCGAAGGTGACGATTTTTACCCAATACATCAACTATTTAATATATTGTTCAAGAAAATAACAAATTAATATATAATATAACTGCGGTGGGCAATGGCTAGGTTGATATTTGAAAAATTATCAGGAGACAGAACTCCCCAAAAACTTGGAATGAGAAAAATAGAGTATTAAAATGATTATTTTTTAATCATCTCACATGAGGACCTTTGGCACGACTAATTCAAATTTATGCGGTATATAATTCATTGAAAGGATAAACACTATTTATCAAAAAAAATTTCATTCTAAAGACTCGAATTCATGTGAATGGATCGCATCCCTCCACTGCATCCCCTGATTGGTTATTCAAACTACTTCTCAAATTTTACATGCTAATAAGTAATAAGTTGCAGAAACTTGCAAATCGTTTTTCATTTTACACATTCTTGTGAATAGCTACAAAAATTTCTCTGTAAGTTTTGCACTATGGTACTACCCAGTCAGTTACAACAACATTTGGTGATAACCTTGTACTTGGAGGGATACAACATAAATCCTAATTAGTAGGTGGTGTCCTAGTCTTTTTTATGAAGTAACATCATTCTTTGAATAACTGAAAACAAAAGCGACGAAGCAAGCTTGTCTAGGCACAAAGGCACAACTCTTTTTGATTGACCTCCTCCTCTCTCTAATTCACAAGCATATGAGGTCGAATTCCGCGGATAAACCAGATAATATACTTGTCCCCAACACAAAAGTACCGGGCAATAATCCGGAAAAAGGTGGATTGTTGTTCATAGCGGACTCAATGGGATCTGTTATAGCATCCTGCTGGAGTAGTATTTACGAGATGCATGTGATGTAAGGACTTAATTTGAAATGCTTAGATCACCCTGAATCATAAAAGACTCAAGTAATTATGCCTTAAATTTGAAATTAGAATAACAAAAGTACATGATTTCTACAATACGAACGTAACCCAAATTCTTAATCAAGAAAAAAGACATGAATACCGCGTGTACCATGCATGATCGGCGTTTTGATTAGGGTTGATGGGTGTAAAACACCTTTATTTTCTTAAATTTGAAGAAAATCGTTTTCGCTCCCTCTTATTTTTCTTTATCTCATTTATCGACTCTGAAGTCAATATACATGTTAAAAATATGACCGTTTTATCTTCCTCTTCCCATCAAAGTGATTGGCTAAATAACAGTCATTTTGTAAAAGTACCACCAAAGTTTGACCAACACACTTAATTAGCTCTTGTTATTAAATAACCTAACTCTATTAGGCCATCTAATTAGATCTCTAGAGGAAAAATGTTCAAATCTACTCATCTATATCATCTGAAATTGCTCAATTTTTAATTAGACTTTTGGTCTATTATTATTATTTTTATGATAAGCAAATCATTTCTGATTTGGCTTTGCTATTTACAGAGTTCCAACATGAAATGGGTGAACTTCATATGTCCAAATTTTCAAGAAACTAAAGGGTCAAATTTTACTCATCAATGACTACGGTTATATTCTTATATTGAATCTTCGTTGTTGGTCATAAGTAAATTGAAACTTTTTCCTTATGACATATGATAAAATTGTTGGGTTTTGGAGGAAGAAGGTGAAGTGCGAATGGAAAATGGAGGAAAAATGAAAAGTTTCTAAAAGGAGTTTGTCTCTCATTGGTAGAAGAAATAACTTTTGTTGGATTTAAATATAGAAACACTTCCTTTAACTCCTAAAGGGTTGAGGAGAAGGGAAGCCTCACACCGTCGTCGTCGCTCGCTCGGCCTCAGCCTCGGCTTCGGCTTCAGATTTAGATTTGGTCAATTGATATGATTGATTGACTTAATTTTTTGGACCAACAAAATTATATTAATTATTAAATATTAAAAATTTATATTAATATTTTATTCTGACCGTTTTTGTAATGGAAATTAATAATTCTCTATCGTTTTATTTTTTTCCGTCTGACTATTAACAAACAGCCATTTGAAGGGCTGTTATTCGTGAACAACCACTTGCTTTAAATGAAAAGTCACCTTCATGCCTCTTTATTTTAGACTCATTTGGCTATAAATACATGTTCTTCTATAGATTTTTTTTCTTACAAAAATTTCTTATTTGTCTCCTCCCATTCTACCGCATTGCTTCAATTCAAAGAGTAAGTGTTGTGCAATTTTCTCCGCTTCTTTGAGTTCGTCGAGTTTTACGGTTTGAAGTGCCGCTACCGTAGAACTGTTATCCCATTCCATTTTGGGAGGAATTAACACGTTAACCTTGGGCAATAGTGAGGGGTTAGATTCTTTAAGGAAACACAAGAAACTTGTGGGCTCAGGATTGGCTAATATATGCTGTTACTGCATTTCTATTTCTGCTTTACCTATTTTTTATTTAACGTAGGAGTAACAAGCTTAAGGAATCTATATTTTTATTTTGCTGCGTTTGTAACATATTTTGTTTAAGGAGACTGATTAAGGAGACTAAAGCCTTTGTGGTTTCCTAATCCTATGAAACGACCTCGGTTAGTCGTTTCGGAATTTAAGAATTCGATTGGCGTGCCGATAATTTTAAAATATTCGTAATGTCCATTAGGACCTGTATGTAAAATTTGAGCTAAATCAGACCTCGTTTTGTAGCCATCGGAAGAAGGTTTCAGTTTTTATTGTCGATAAATATTAAAAAGAGATATTCGAGCTCGGTTTTGGCGAATGAGCTCCGATTCGAAATTCAAAAGCGCCATTAGGTTCGTATGATTATTTGTGAGTTTTGTGGACTTTCGAAAGTGAATTTCGATGTTGTTCGGCTAGTTTCCGCTAAAATGCCGAAAGTTAAATAATTTGACTTTTTTTCCATTTAAATTCGCATTTTGAGTGTCGGGAATCCGATTTGAGATCCTCCTTTGCGAGTATGTTACATATATTTTGTATAACTTGTATGCAAAAGTTGGAATTATTTCGAATATCGTAGGGTACCGTTTTAATTTTCGTCGCGAAAATAAAAAAAAAAAAGAAAAGACAAAAGTAAGAAATGAGCTCGGTCACGTAAACAAGAACAGAAACACAAACAAGAATAGAAACGAAGGTGAACGCGAACAAGGGAAAAACTGCCAGAAAATGAGAAAAGGGGACAGAGAAAAGTAGAATTTTCAGCTTGAAAATTCAGGTAATGATCCTAATATATTATTTGAGTTTATTACGTGTGTTTGAATATGTTTTAACGGTAAAACTTGGAATATTATACATCATTTTAATAAGTTCAATTAATAGTTTAAAGGGTCAAATGGACCCCGATAATGAAATTGATTATATATTCGTACTCAGTGAGTTATGGGCAACTTATAAATGTAATTTATTTAGGGTTTGGTTATGTGACTATAAACCCTGTACATAGGCCTGACCTGCGTATTGCGTATGCGAATAGGGTATCAGGTTCCTACCTGAATTGCCCTAAGATGTGAGGAATGAAGCCTTTAGCCTAATTTGATATATTTTTCTGCTTATTGAATAGAGTGGGATCGTTTGGCAATGAAATCAAAGGACAAAGCGGTTGTTGAGTAATTGTGCTAACTTTGTAACAAGGTAAGTGTTTATATCCATTTCTTTGGAGGCACCTGGCCTCGTGGATTTTCTACCACGTATTCCTTACGTGTGTAGCTACCGATAGGCGTACTCATTACGCCTTAGCTTTGGATTTACATTGTATATTATATGTTATGTCCTATTGTTGGTATTGCATTGAGGATTTGAGCATTGTACCCTGGCTGTAAGTTGGCATCTACTTCCCGTCTGTCGATGAGAGTCCCGCATCGGTGAAGGGTTATTATTGCATCACATTGCATTCATATGCATTATATGTCATTCATATGCATTATATTGCATATCATATTGGGTGCAGGAGTATTCCGCCCCAGGAGCAGGAGGATTCCGCTCCATTGTATCATATTGAGGGTAGGAGGATTCCGGCCCAAGAGCAGGAGTATTCCGCTCTTATGTCAGATATTGAGTGCAGGAGTATTCCGCCTCAGCTTTACATTATATCGGGTGCAGGAGTATTCCGGCCCAGGAGAGTGCAGGAGTATTCCGCCTTTGGTGTATATTATATCGGGTGCAGGAGTATTCCGCCTCAGGAGCAGGAGTATTTCAGTTGGTTATCAGATTGGATTCCCCTCGAATGCAGGAGTATTCCGCTTCGGGATGGGATTGCGGGCACATGTGACCCTTCGCATCATATTTCATTTCATTTCATTTCATTTCATCTCACTTCATTTCATTTCATCTCAATTCATACCATTGTGTAGATTTACGGTAAATGACTACTGTTCTGCTTATATGTGCATTGTTTATTTGTTGATATGTTTCTGGCACGCATCCTTGGTTGAGTTTATAAGTTTCTTACGTATTTTCGGTTGTTATCTGGCTCTGCCTTTTTATAATTTAAATAAAAGGAATTTGGTCTATCTATTTCTTTTCTCCCTGGCTAGCTATCCTATTCTTTGAAGTGGCATGTCTGCCCCACTTATTGAGTCCTTTTGACTCACCCTTGTTTGTTGTTTGTTTTTGTCTATCTATTTCGTTTCGGCAGGTTCGCTCCAAGATTGAATTCGCCACGTTGTGATGGAGAGAAGACGACTTCAGCTGTCAGGATGAGCCAGCTTTTATTCCGGATGGCCACCAATTTTATGTTTATTATTTCAGTTGCATATTGCTCCCTTCAAGAGGTATTTGTCTTCTTCTGTACTCTTAGATGTCTAGTCTGGATAGCCCTAAACCTAGCATGTTGGGTAGTCAGCTGTAATTTCTTTTGCACAGCTTAGAGGTATCAGTGTGAATTGTTATATTTATTTTCCTGATTTAATTGGTAAGGGTTCGTCCGACAGGTCTAGGGGAGGATGTCGGGTGCCCGGACGGCCTAACCGAATTCCGGGTCGTGTCAGTTGGTATCAGAGCCTGGTTTGGTGTCTATCCAGACTGAGACAATGTCTAGTGGAGTCTCGCTGATAGGTACGTAGACGTCCGTACTTATCTACGAGAGGCTATGATGGAATTTAGGAAGTTTCACTTCCTTCTTTTCTGATCGTGCGTCGGTCTAAGATGCAAAAGTATTTTTGTTAATTCGTTCGTGGTAATTGTGAACCCTCGTACGACAAATCAGCAAACAGAAGGAGTTCAGGACGAAGCAGTCTAGCCTGGGGCTAGCACTGACGCAGCCCCGAGAGTTTTGGTCGTGGTGTCGATCTAGTTACGGAGGTCCCAGCTGTGCGAGCTCGTGATGGGTAAGGGAGCAGGGCCTTGTGGTTCCCTTGGCTCTCTACGATGCTTTTACGAGAATCTTGGCAACATAGATACCACAACAACCTAGTATTCGCTAGGCAGCTTATCAGGTTGCCACAGATACAACTGTTCGGACTTAGAGAGTTCTTGTTCTAGTTCCAGTTCTTGGTGTTGTCCTAGTAAATTACGTTCCAGAGGCAACATGTGTTGCGCCACTAATTATTCTGGTTGGTTAGCTAGCCCAAGTAATAGCTTGGTCCGAGTGTCCGAAGATGCCGTATTATTTATCTGGTTGAACCTTCCGATATTCTCAAGCCATGCATCAGATAATCCCTGTGTAAGTTTTTTTCTAAAAATAAAATGATGTCAGCGTATCCTTCAGGCTCTTGATTATATTGAGCGATATGGTGTTGATTATTCTTCTTTCCAGTTTCAGGGGTCCAGCCTTGAATTGGTGGGCCGCTCTCTTATTAGCTGACTCGGTTCGGTTTTCTTTTAGATTCGTGGAAAAGTTCCTTTCGAGTAGCGAGCAAGATGAAAAGTGTTGCCAGTTTGAGTGGACTGGACAGGGTAGCCTGTCGGTTAGCCTGTTGGTGTTTCAGAATGTGAGATTGAATCCTATAGAATGGCGGAATATGCATTAGAACTAGTCCATGAGCCTTTCGAGAGATTCAAAGATTTATTGGTGACCTTTCTCTTTCCTTGAGATCCCAGATGGCTCGAAAAATTGAGGTTGGGACTTCATTTGATGTTGTTGTTAATATTAATCAAAGGTACGAGGCATACCATAAGTTAGAGCGGGAGAGCAAGAGATCCCGTGGCCCTAGTGGGCAACCATGGTACCTCATTTGGAGGTAAGAGTTCTGATTATTTTGGGAGGTCACCTTCCAGGTTATCTCAGCTTGTGTCACGCGATTCTTAGAGTGCGCCAATAGTTCTTTAATATTAGACCCAGTTTTTTCTCTTTGTAGCTATCAACAATTTTTCCAGCTTCCACTTTTCAGCGAGAATGTGGTATCATTGTAGTGAGTCTGGCTATTCTTTGAGGATTTTTCCTTACTCCAACAATTAGGCAGTCGTATTTGCTCTCGTTATTAGGCATCTGCGCAGTCGCAGGGGATTTCATTTAGATCTCTGATTCTCAATCAGCAAGAGAAATACCACCATCCAGTAGAGGTTTAGAGCGTGGTGGCAGTGGTTCTTCAGAAGGTGATTACCAGGGTAGTGGCTCAGCTCAGCTGCAGAGGCAGTTCTATGAACTACTAGTCTACCAGGATGCTGAGGCATCCGATGTAGTAGACCTAAGTATTTCTTCTTCTCTTAAATGTGAGTTAGATTTGATTCTTTCGATCGATCAGGAAATGGTTTGTCTTATCATATTTAAATGGTTTTCTTGGATGTCGTTTCTATTAAGAATCGGTTGTGGTAGAGGGGTGAGCTTCTAGTATGATTTATTCAGGGAATTTGTGAGATCCTACTAGTTTATCTGATTTAAATGTGAGAGATTTGGGGGGTGAGTGTTAGTATTGTCTTCTTGGCATCCTGTTGTATCACTTTCTCTTATTATGTCAAGTCAGTCTATATCTCTTTGGAATTCAGTGTTGATAGGATGGTGGGATTCTTATTCATCACCATCAGAGAGTGTCATTGTTTCCGATATAAAGTGCTTAGTAAGTAATATTCGATCTACGTGTCTCCTCTTGGTTCGAGATATTAGTAAAGTCATGTTATCCCATGAACTTGTCTCGGTTATAAAAGGGTTTTCTGGTAAATTATCAGAGTTTCCTTCTTATTGGAAGATTAAATTGGCATATATGTTGTTCCATAAAGCGTATTTAATGTCTATTTCTTCAATTCCGATTCTTTGGTTAGCCTGACTCGGAAGTAGTCTAGCTTTGGTAGCCAAGCAAATAAGAATGTGAGCTTCCTGAAGCTCTAATTATTTCCATCCTCGGTCTATTGCCATCTCTTCTTCTTCCGGCACTAGTGAGCTTGGGAGGTTAGTAGCCACTCGTGATGTTACTTATGTTGAACCAGAGTGCGTGTCAAGATAGCCGAGTACGCACATTGTTGTTTATTAAAGCTACTAAGGGTAATGAGAGGCATCATTTGACCTTCGATTTGATCCATCAGGCGGTGGTGCTTATAGAAAATGTATGGAGTTGTGACTCGAGAGTTGCACCTGTTTGGCAACTTGAAAGGGTAGTTGGTAGCTTAGGTCCGCCTACGTTCAGCTTTTAGCTAAATCTTCTTAAGTCCAGCAGACTGTGCGAGGATGGTTATTCCTATTCAAATGGCTGCATGAGTTTGTGCTTTAAGTGGAGGAGTCTTCCTCCAAATACTGAATGGTAATACTAAATCTTTAAGGTAGTGATACCACTTTTGTTCACGACCCAACCTAAGGCCACGATAGAAACCTACAATGAGTGTCGATCATTGCTAAACCCACTAATAATCTATTAATGATAGAGATAAGCTGACTACCTGATCGTACATACGTACCTATCTGCTGAAAGCATAAAGTCTGAAAGATGACACGACTTTAACTTGCTGGCAATTAGAACACTGAGCCACAAATTCAGCTATGTCAGACTTCATTCCGTCCCACCAGTAAATTTGCTTAAGATCATGGTACATCTTAGTTGAACCTGGATGAACAGTGTATTTGGAATAATGTGCCTCTATCATAATCTGTCCACGTAAAATCTGCAACATCAGGAACACAAAGTCTATCTTTATACATGAAAACACCGTCAGTAGTAACCTGTATGGTGACTCCGGTTTTCTTCTGGCTATCTATCTGTATTCAACCAGAACTGGATCCTCATACTGACGCTGTTTTACTTCATGGAAATTTAGAGTTAAAGATCTAGTGCAGCTTGTCGTCCATCCATCATTGGCATATCTCCGTCACACCCCAACTCTTTGAGAAGTTACTTTAGCGTTATAAGTGCACATGTAATGAACTTTGTTGCTGGTATTTTGCCTCAGCTCATGGCCCAACTACATGTCTCCTTTATTTTTACTTTTTCAAGTCATATAGTTCCAACTCAAAGATAATACCCTGAAGTAGATGTTCAGTTTGAAGATTATTCCTGGTCTGCATCATACTATCCAGTAGTATTTGCATGACCCTTATCCTTATATTATAGACCCTGTATAGATGAACCTTTGACATACATTAGGATATGAGTATCTACATTCCCACAAGGAGCTTGCGGACCAACCTCAATATTAATTGAGGTGTTGCATAGTGCGTTCGTAGAAATAATATAGCCTGCATCAAATCTTCTATAGTGTGTAGTGAAGAGGTACTTCAAAAGTCTCCCCTATTGCATCAAGCGTCAGCTAATTCTTAGTTCCATCGACCTGTTTTATATCAAAAGATATATCGAAGAGGTGATTATCGGATGAATCATGTTAGTCCATCAAGAGTTTCGTATATCTTTGCTTCAAAAATATAGAACTCTCCTCTAGTGATCGAGGAAAGATCAGTTTAGCCAGAATAAGCTGGCCAATGGCGTTATGATATTATCCAGCTATGTTTTTATCCAAGGGTTTGATGTGCGTGTCATAATTCTGATTCTGTAATCATGAGAGTATAAGTGGAATAGTTTATGAAAGTTGTGTAAGTTCTCTTGTTATCTGCGTGAATCTTGCTTTAGACTTAGGCTCGTTCGAGGACGAACGAGAGTATAAGTGGAGGAGAATGAAACAACCTTGGTTAGTCGTTTCGGAATTTAGGAATCCGATTGGCGTGCCGAAAGGGTAAGTGGTAGCTTAGGGTAGTTGGTAGCTTAGGTCCGCCTACGTTCAGCTTTTAGCTAAATCTTCTTAAGTCCAGCAGACTGTGCGAGGATGGTTATTCCTATTCAAATGGCTGCATAAGTTTGTGCTTTAAGTGGAGGAGTCTTCCTCCAAATACTGAATGGTAATACTAAATCTTTAAGGTAGTGATACCACTTTTGTCACGACCCAACCTAAGGCCACGATAGAAACCTACAATGAGTGTCGATCATTGCTAAACCCACTAATAATCTATTAATGATAGAGATAAGCTGACTACCTGATCGTACATACGTACCTATCTGCTGAAAGCATAAAGTCTGAAAGATGACACGACTTTAACTTGCTGGCAATTAGAACACTGAGCCACAAATTCAGCTATGTCAGACTTCATTCCGACCCACCAGTAAATTTGCTTAAGATCATGGTACATCTTAGTTGAACCTGGATGAACAGTGTATTTGGAATAATGTGCCTCTATCATAATCTGTCCACGTAAAATCTGCAACATCAGGAACACAAAGTCTATCTTTATACATGAAAACACCGTCAGTAGTAACCTGTATGGTGACTCCGGTTTTCTTCTGGCTATCTATCTGTATTCAACCAGAACTGGATCCTCATACTGACGTTGTTTTACTTCATGGAAATTTAGAGTTAAAGATCTAGTGCAGCTTGTCGTCCATCCATCATTGGCATATCTCCGTCACACCCCAACTCTTTGAGAAGTTACTTTAGCGTTATAAGTGCACATGTAATGAACTTTGTTGCTGGTATTTTGCCTCAGCTCATGGCCCAACTACATGTCTCCTTTATTTTTACTTTTTCAAGTCATATAGTTCCAACTCAAAGACAATACCCTGAAGTAGATGTTCAGTTTGAAGATTATTCCTGGTCTGCATCATACTATCCAGTAGTATTTGCATGACCCTTATCCTTATATTATAGACCCTGTATAGATGAACCTTTGACATACATTAGGATATGAGTATCTACATTCCCACAAGGAGCTTGCGGACCAACCTCAATATTAATTGAGGTGTTGCATAGTGCGTTCGTAGAAATAATATAGCCTGCATCAAATCTTCTATAGTGTGTAGTGAAGAGGTACTTCAAAAGTCTCCCCTATTGCATCAAGCGTTAGCTAATTCTTAGTTCCATCGACCTGTTTTATATCAAAAGATATATCGAAGAGGTGATTATCGGATGAATCATGTTAGTCCATCAAGAGTTTCGTATATCTTTGCTTCGAAAATATAGAACTCTCCTCTCGTGATCGAGGAAGGATCAGTTTAGTCAGAATAAGCTGGCCAATGGCGTTATGATATTATCCAGCTATGTTTTTATCCAAGGGTTTGATGTGCGTGTCATAATTCTGATTCTGTAATCATGAGAGTATAAGTGGAATAGTTTATGAAAGTTGTGTAAGTTCTCTTGTTATCTGCGTGAATCTTGCTTTAGACTTAGGCTCGTTCGAGGACGAACGAGAGTATAAGTGGAGGAGAATGAAACAACCTTGGTTAGTCGTTTCAGAATTTAGGAATCCGATTGGCGTGCCGAAAGGGTAAGTGGTAGCTTAGGGTAGTTGGTAGCTTAGGTCCGCCTACGTTCAGCTTTTAGCTAAATCTTCTTAAGTCCAGCAGACTGTGCGAGGATGGTTATTCCTATTCAAATGGCTGCATGAGTTTGTGCTTTAAGTGGAGGAGTCTTCCTCCAAATACTGAATGGTAATACTAAATCTTTAAGGTAGTGATACCACTTTTGTCACGACCCAACCTAAGGCCACGATAGAAACCTACAATGAGTGTCGATCATTGCTAAACCCACTAATAATCTATTAATAATAGAGATAAGCTGACAACCTAATCGTACATACGTACCTATCTGCTGAAAGCATAAAGTCTGGAAAGATGACACGACTTTAACTTGCTGGGAATTAGAACACTGAGCCACAAATTCAGCTATGTCAGACTTCATTCCGTCCCACCAGTAAATTTGCTTAAGATCATGGTACATCTTAGTTGAACCTGGATGAACAGTGTATTTGGAATAATGTGCCTCTATCATAATCTGTCCACGTAAAATCTGCAACATCAGGAACACAAAGTCTATCTTTATACATGAAAACACCGTCAGTAGTAACCTACATGGTGACTCCGGTTTTCTTCTGGCTATCTATCTGTATTCAACCAGAACTGGATCCTCATACTGACGCTGTTTTACTTCATGGAAATTTAGAGTTAAAGATCTAGTGCAGCTTGTCGTCCATCCATCATTGGCATATCTCCTTCACACCCCAACTCTTTGAGAAGTTACTTTAGCGTTATAAGTGCACATGTAATGAACTTTGTTGCTGGTATTTTGCCTCAGCTCATGGCCCAACTACATGTCTCCTTTATTTTTACTTTTACAAGTCAATATAGTTCCAACTCAAAGACAATACCCTGAAGTAGATGTTAAGTTTGAAGATTATTCCTGGTCTGCATCATACTATCCAGTAGTATTTGCATGACCCTTATCCTTATATTATAGACCCTGTATAGATGAACTTTTGACATACATAAGGATATGAGTATCTACATTCCCACAAGGAGCTTGCGGACCAACCATAATATTAATTGAGGTGTTGCATAGTGCGTTCGTAGAAATAATATAGCCTGCATCAAATATTCTATAGTGTAGTGAAGAGGTACTTCAAAAGTCTCCCCTATTGCCTCAAGCGTAAGCTAATTCTTAGTTCCATCGACCTGTTTTATATCAAAAGATATATCGAAGAGGTGATTATCGGATGAATCATGTTAGTCCATCAAGAGTTTCGTATATCTTTGCTTCGAAAATATAGAACTCTCCTCTCGTGATCGAGGAAGGATCAGTTTAGTCAGAATAAGCTGGCCAATGACGTTATGATATTATCCAGCTATGTTTTTATCCAAGGGTTTGATGTGCGTGTCATAATTCTGATTCTGTAATCATGAGAGTATAAGTGGAATAGTTTATGAAAGTTGTGTAAGTTCTCTTGTTATCTGCGTGAATCTTGCTTTAGACTTAGGCTCGTTCGAGGACGAACGAGAGTATAAGTGGAGGAGAATGAAACAACCTTGGTTAGTCGTTTCGGAATTTAGGAATCCGATTGGCGTGCCGAAAGAGTGAGTGGTAGCTTAGGGTAGTTGGTAGCTTAGGTCCGCCTACGTTCAGCTTTTAGCTAAATCTTCTTAAGTCCAGCAGACTGTGCGAGGATGGTTATTCCTATTCAAATGGCTGCATGAGTTTGTGCTTTAAGTGGAGGAGTCTTCCTCCAAATACTGAATGGTAATACTAAATCTTTAAGGTAGTGATACCACTTTTGTCACGACCCAACCTAAGGCCACGATAGAAACCTACAATGAATGTCGATCATTGCTAAACCCACTAATAATATATTAATGATAGAGATAAGCTGACAAACCTGATCGTACATACGTACCTATCTGCTGAAAGCATAAAGTCTGGAAAGATGACACGACTTTAACTTGCTGGCAATTAGAACACTGAGCCACAAATTCAACTATGTCAGACTTCATTCCGTCCCACCAGTAAATTTGCTTAAGATCATGGTACATCTTAGTTGAACCTGGATGAACAGTGAATTTGGAATAATGTGCCTCTATCATAATCTGTCCACGTAAAATCTGCAACATCAGGAACACAAAGTCTATCTTTATACATGAAAACACCGTCAGTAGTAACCTGCATGGTGACTCCGGTTTTCTTCTGGCTATCTATCTGTATTCAACCAGAACTGGATCCTCATACTGACGTTGTTTTACTTCATGGAAATTTAGAGTTAAAGATCTAGTGCAGCTTGTCGTCCATCCATCATTGGCATATCTCCTTCACACCCCAACTCTTTGAGAAGTTACTTTAGCGTTATAAGTGCACATGTAATGAACTTTGTTGCTGATATTTTGCCTCAGCTCATGGCCCAACTACATGTCTCCTTTATTTTTACTTTTTCAAGTCAATATAGTTCTAACTCAAAGACAATACCCTGAAGTAGATGTTCAGTTTGAAGATTATTCCTGGTCTGCATCATACTATCCAGTAGTATTTGCATGACCCTTATCCTTATATTATAGACCCTGTATAGATGAACCTTTGACATACATTAGGATATGAGTATCTACATTCCCACAAGGAGCTTGCGGACCAACCATAATATTAATTGAGGTGTTGCATAGTGCGTTCGTAGAAATAATATAGCCTGCATCAAATCTTCAATAGTGTGTAGTGAAGAGGTACTTCAAAAGTCTCCCCTATTGCATCAAGCGTAAGCTAATTCTTAGTTCCATCGACCTGTTTTATATCAAAAGATATATCGAAGAGGTGATTATCGGCTGAATCATGTTAGTCCATCTAGAGTTTCGTATATCTTTGCTTCGAAAATGTAGAACTCTCCTCCCGTGATCGAGGAAGGATCAGTTTAGTCAGAATAAGCTGGCGAATGGCGTTATGATATTATCCAGCTACGTTTTTATCCAAAGGTTTGATGTGCGTGTCATAATTCTGATTCTGTAATCATGAGAGTATAAGTGGAATAGTTTATGAAAGTTGTGTAAGTTCTCTTGTTATCTGCGTGAATCTTGCTTTAGACTTAGGCTCGTTCGAGGACGAACGAGAGTATAAGTGGAGGAGAATGAAACAACCTTGGTTAGTCGTTTCGGAATTTAGGAATCCGATTGGCGTGCCGAAAGGGTAAGTGGTAGCTTAGGGTAGTTGGTAGCTTAGGTCCGCCTACGTTCAGCTTTTAGCTAAATCTTCTTAAGTCCAGCAGACTGTGCGAGGATGGTTATTCCTATTCAAATGGCTGCATGAGTTTGTGCTTTAAGTGGAGGAGTCTTCCTCCAAATACTGAATGGTAATACTAAATCTTTAAGGTAGTGATACCACTTTTGTCACGACCCAACCTAAGGCCACGATAGAAACCTACAATGAGTGTCGATCATTGCTAAACCCACTAATAATCTATTAATGATAGAGATAAGCTGACAACCTGATCGTACATACGTACCTATCTGCTGAAAGCATAAAGTCTGGAAAGATGACACGACTTTAACTTGCTGGCAATTAGAACACTGAGCCACAAATTCAGCTATGTCAGACTTCATTCCGTCCCACCAGTAAATTTGCTTAAGATCATGGTACATCTTAGTTGAACTTGGATGAACAGTGTATTTGGAATAATGTGCCTCTATCATAATCTGTCCACGTAAAATCTGCAACATCAGGAACACAAAGTCTATCTTTATACATGAAAACACCGTCAGTAGTAACCTGTATGGTGACTCCGATTTTCTTCTGGCTATCTATCTGTATTCAACCAGAACTAGATCCTCATACTGACGCTGTTTTACTTCATGGAAATTTAGAGTTAAAGATCTAGTGCAGCTTGTCGTCCATCCATCATTGGCATATCTCCTTCACACCCCAACTCTTTGAGAAGTTACTTTAGCGTTATAAGTGCACATGTAATGAACTTTGTTGCTGGTATTTTGCCTCAGCTCATGGCCCAACTACATGTCTCCTTTATTTTTACTTTTTCAAGTCAATATAGTTCCAACTCAAAGACAATACCCTGAAGTAGATGTTCAGTTTGAAGATTATTCCTGGTCTGCATCATACTATCCAGTAGTATTTGCATGACCCTTATCCTTATATTATAGACCCTGTATAGATGAACCTTTGACATACATTAGGATATGAGTATCTACATTTCCACAAGGAGCTTGCGGACCAACCATAATATTAATTGAGGTGTTGCATAGTGCGTTCGTAGAAATAATATAGCCTGCATCAAATCTTCTATAGTGTGTAGTTAAGAGGTACTTCAAAAGTCACCCCTATTGCATCAAGCGTAAGCTAATTCTTAGTTCCATCGACCTGTTTTATGTCAAAAGATATATCGAAGAGGTGATTATCGGCTGAATCATGTTAGTCCATCTAGAGTTTCGTATATCTTTGCTTCGAAAATGTAGAACTCTCCTCTCGTGATCGAGGAAGAATCAGTTTAGTCAGAATAAGCTAGCCAATAGCGTTATGATATTATCCAGCTATGTTTTTATCCAAGGGTTTGATGTGCGTGTCGTAATTCTGATTCTGTAATCACGAGAGTATAAGTGGAATAGTTTATGAAAGTTGTGTAAGTTCTCTTGTTATCTGCGTGAATCTTGCTTTAGACTTAGGCTCGTTCGAGGACGAACGATAGTATAAGTGGAGGAGAATGAAACAACCTTGGTTAGTCGTATCGGAATTTAGGAATCCGATTGGCATGCCGATAATTTTAAAATGTTCGTAATGTCCATTAGGACCTGTCTGTAAAATTTGAGCTAAATCAGACCTCGTATGGTAGCCATCGGAAGAAGGTTTTAGTTTTTATTGTCGATAAATATTAAATAGAGATTTTCGAGCTCGGTTTTGGCGAATGAGCTCCGATTCGAAATCCGAAAGCGCCGTTAAGTTCGTATGATCATTTGTGAGTTTTGTGGACTTTCGAAAGTGAATTTCGATGTTATTCGGCTAGTTTCCGCTAAAATGCCGAAAGTTAAATAATTTGACTTTTTTTCCATTTAAATTCGCATCTTGAGTGTCGGGAGTCCGATTTGAGATCCTCCTTTGCGAGTATGTTACATATATTTTGTATAACTTGTATGCAAAAGTTGGAATTATTTCGAATATCGTAGGGTACCGTTTTAATTTTCGTCGAGAAAATAAAAATAAAAAAGGAAAAGACAAAAGTAAGAAATGAGGTCGGTGGAGTCCTTGGCTTTACGAAAGGCACGTAAACAAGAACAGAAACATAAACAAGAATAGAAATGAAGGTGAACGCGAACAATGGAAAAACTGCCAGAAAATGAGAAAAGGGGCCGGAGAAAAGTAGAATTTTCAGCCTGAAACATTCAGGTAATGATCCTAATATATTATTTGAGTTTATTACGTGTGTTTGAATATGTTTTAATGGTAAAACTTGGAATATTATACATCGTTTTAATAAGTTCAATTAATAGTTTAAAGGGTCAAATGGACCCCGATAATGAAATTGATTATATATTCGTACTCAGTGAGTTATGGCAACTTATAAATGTAATTTATTTAGGGTTTGGTTATGTGACCATAAACCCTGTACATAGGCCTGACCTGCGTATTGCGTATGCGAATAGGGTATCAGGTTCCTACCTGGATTGCCCTAAGATGTGAGGAATGAAGCCTTTAGCCTAATTTGATATATTTTTCTGCTTATTGAATAGAGTGGGATCGTTTGGCAATGAAATCAAAGGACAAAGCGGTTGTTGAGTAATTGTGCTAACTTTGTAACAAGGTAAGTGTTTAAATCCATTTCTTTGGAGGCACCTGGCCTCGTGGATTTTCTACCACGTATTCCTTACGTGTGTAGCTGCCGATAGGCGTACTCATTACGCCTTCGCTTTGGATTTACATTGTATATTATATGTTATGTCCTATTGTTGGTATTGCATTGAGGATTTGAGCATTGTACCTTGGCTGTAAGTTGGCATCTACTTCCCATCTGTCGATGAGAGTCCCGCGCCGGTGAAGGGTTATTATTGCATTATATGTCATTCATATGCATTACATGTCATTCATATGCATTACATTGCATATTATATTGGGTGCAGGAGTATTCCGCCCCAGGAGCAGGAGGATTCCGCTTCATTGTATCATATTGAGGGTAGGAGGATTCTGCCCCAAGAGCAGGAGTATTCCGCTCTTATGTCAGATATTGAGTGCAGGAGTATTCCGCCTCAGCTTTACATTATATCGGGTGCAGGAGTATTCCGCCCCAGGAGAGTGCAGGAGTATTCCGCCTCTGGTTTATATTATATCGGGTGTAGGAGTATTCCGCCCCAGGAGCAGGAGTATTCCGCTCCAGTTGGTTATCAGATTGGATTCCCCTCGAATGCAGGAGTATTCCGCTTCAGGATGGGATTACGGGCACATGTGACCCTTCGCATCATATTTCATTTCATTTCATCTCAATTCATACCATTGTGTAGACTTGCGGTACATGACTACTGTTCTGCTTATATGTGCATTGCTTATTTGTTGATATGTTTCTGGCACGCATCTTTGGTTGAGTTTATAAGTTTTTTACATGTTTCCGGTTGTTATCTGGCTCTGCCATTTTATAATTTAAATAAAAGAAATTTGGTTATCTATTTCTTTTCTCCCTGGCTAGCTATCCTATTCTTTGAGGTGGCTAGTCTGCCCCACTTATTGAGTCCTTTTGACTCACCCTTGTTTGTTGTTTGTTTTTGTCTATCTATTTCGTTTCGGCAGGTTCACTCCAGGATTGAATTCGCCACGTTGTGATGGAGCGAAAACGACTTCAGCTGTCAGGGTGAGCCAGCTTTTATTCCGGATGGCCACCAGTTTTACGTTTATTATTTCAGTTGCATATTGCTCCCTTTAGGAGGTATTTGTCTTCTTCTGTACTCTTAGATGTCTAGTCTGGATAACCCTAAACCTAGCATGTTGGGTATTCAGCTGTAATTTCTTTTGTACAGCTTAGAGGTATCAGTATGTCTATTTTTTTAAGTCTTGTCCTTATTTATGAATTGTTATATTTATTTTCCTGATTTAATTGGTAAGGGTTCGCCCGACAGGTCTAGGGAGGATGTCGGGTGCCCGCACGGCCTAACCGAATTACGGGTTGTGTCATCCTACTTGCTGTTATTTCATTTTTTAAGAGACTAAAACCTTCGTAGTTTTCTACCCCGACTGTTATTCGATTTGAAGATTAAACACTTCACTATTTAAACAGTCTGTTTGTATTTGGTTTGAAGATTAAAAACTTCACAATTTAATAAATCTGTTTCGTTTCGGTTTGAAGATTTAAATACTTTACATTTTCTTGATTATTGTTTCAGCTTGTCTCATTTTGACAGAGATGAAAAATGGAGTGGAACCAACTGATCTTGTTGTAAATGCTATTGCTGCCACAGTTTTAGGTGTTGAAGGTTTTAGCCATGATGCTGCACCAGCGATGACTATGCCACCAGTAGAAAATTCGAAATTTTTTTTGGCGTTGACTTTAAGAGATGGCAGCAAAAGATGTTATTTTATCTGACCACTCTAAGTCTACAAATGTTTATTAAGGAGGAAATTCATGTCCTGCCTGAAGGAACACTTAACAACGATCACTTCCTTATTATTGAGGCTTGGAAGCATTCTGACTTCCTGTGCAAGAATTACATTCTCAGTAGGGTGGAAGATAACTTGTACAACGTTTATAGTAACGTTGAAATGTTAAAGGAACTGTGGAATGCACTGGAAAAGAAATATAAGACTGAAGATGCTGGAATTAAGAAATTTGTAGCCGTCAAATTTCTGGATTATACGATGGTGGATAACAAATCTGTTGTATCCCAAGTCCAAGAACATCAAGTCATTATCCATAATCTCCTTGCTGAAGGTATGATCTTAATTAATACTTATGTTAAAAGTACTAATTATATTGTTGCTGACAAATATTTCTTTAAAGGTTTGATGATAAATGAGGTGTTTCAAGTTGCGGCTTTGATTGAAAATTTTCCTCCGTTATGGAAGGACTTTAAGAATTACTTGAAACATAGTCGCAAGGAGATGTCCTTTGAAGATCTGATTGTCCGCTTAGTGATTGAAAAAGAGAACAAGTCTACTAAAAAGAAGGCTCGTGGAAATGCTATAATAACGGGATAAAATTTTGTTGAGCATAATCCAAATCAAAACAAGAGGAAGAAGCCTTTTGGAGGAAAGAATAATCTTAACAAGAAAAAGTCCAAGGGAAATTGCTACAATTGTGGCAAGACTGGGTATAAGTCCGCAGACTGTCTTGCCGCAAAGAAGGACAAGGACAGGAACAAGAAAAAGGAAAAACTTCAAGCCAACATGGTTGAAGAAAATAAATTGGCGCAAGGAATGCAAGATATTGATTTATGTGCTATGATTTCTGAATGTAATTTGGCCGGAAATCCGAATGAATGGTGGATTGATTCTGGAGCCACCCACTATGTTTGTACTGTGAAGAAAGCCTTTGCTTCATATGCTGCCGCTGGACCTAATGAGACGCTCTTCATGGGTAATTCTACAACGGCCAAAATTGAAGGATATGGCAAGATATGTGATATGTTGGTATTTTGTGCTTAGTTGTAATTCATTCCAACTAGCTTTTAGCCCTTTTAGTGATGTTATGTGAGTGAATCTTAATGTTAATCTTCATGTTTCAGGTTTTTAAGAGAATTTACATATAAAGCCGAAAAAAATGTACAAAAGAGCAAATACAAGTGCACTTTGGCTATAAAAGTGAAGAACATGAGAACAAGGAAACAGTGGAAAGGGCGCCTCGCCGAACATAAGGCTCAAAAGGCCAGCCATCCACCAAAGGAAGGGAAGTTCACAAAAACCAGCAACTCAAAAGGGCAGCCTGCTGATCTTTATGCTGAACACATCTGGCGGCCCCGTAGAATGAGAGGCGACACTGCTGATTCTCACAGTGAGTTGATAAAATCTGTGATGCTGAGGAGTTGGCCACAAACACAAGGGCGGCCCGCCTAACCTGCACTACACAAGAAAAGGCGAGTTAGCAAACGTGAAAGCTGCGAGCTAACAACCAAATGTGCGGCTCGCCTAAAGAGGCAGCCTGGCGTAAAAGCAAGAAAAATGACATTTTTGTAAATAATATCATATTTTTTAGTCCCATGCCTATAAATAGGCTGTTACGCCTTCGAGAAAACAGACCTTTTTCAGCTTAGAATATTTCTTTAAAGCTTTTTGAATATTCTTGGAGTGAGAAGAGGGTTTCTACTTGAATCTTTATAAGGAATTCAATCTTTAATCTAGTTTCTTATATATGATTCGTGCCATTTCATCTTACAGTATGTGTGTGTTTGACCCTAATATGAGTAGCTAAACTCATACTAAGTGACTATTTATGAAGACATAATAATCTTAGCTTAAATCTTGTACTTAATCTTATGAAATTAATGGGTTATCATAAATCTAGCTCTCCATCGCATTTTCTTAACTAAGGTTTAAGGCACAGCCGTACTTGAACCTAACCCTACTTTGATTTTATCACTCGAAAGGGGTTGAAGGCGTAGGTTAATGGAGACTAGCAAGAATTTGGGTTACATTGTTTGAGACATACCCCCATCCAAAGGGGTCGACCTAAAAAGGTCAACCCCACTCGGGTCTTTAGACTAGGGTTACTCGCTCTTCATTATTGACCCGAGAGGGCTTGATGAAGTAAAATCCACCCTATCCCGAGAGGGTTTTGAGGAATACATTAGAGGTCCGACCATGAGTATTACCCATGAGATTTGTAAGATTAATATAGGTATTTAGCTAAGAGAACCTTGTTGGAATGGATAAACCCTTAGCTCATTCACATAGTTTACCCCATCCTCATTATTTAGTTTGTTTTACATTATTTGCTAATTTAGTTATAGTTAAACACTTTCACCCTTAATTATTAGGAACATTACGAACAATGCTTAGGACCCATAATAATTCAACCTAAGTCTAATAGATTATCTTGCTAGCTCCCTGTGGAAATCGACCCCGACTCAATAGTTGGGTACTACTATCTTTGACGACTGCCACATCACCCTTTGAGGTGAGTGGATTGAGAGTGGATCAAATTTTGGCGCCATTGCCGGAGAGCTACGGTACATCTATTAGGTTGAATATTTCCTATTCTAGTCTTGTTAGTTGTTCTTACATTTTACCTCGTGCTTTATTTTACCGTGTGTAGGTGAATTCAAGTATGAGAAGGAATCCAAATAGAGCTATGAGGAACCCCCTCTACAATCGTGCTAATGAGGGAGTTCCATTTCCAAATGCTCCAATTGCTCCGAATGATTATTATAAAGAGTCCGCGGATGCTTATGATGACACTTCTCTTAGTGAGGAGAGTTATGGAATTTATGGTGCCTTTGAAGAAAATGAAGAACCTCAAGTTGAAAATACAACCCCAAATGATGCAATTCCTCATGGAAATTCCTCATGGCAATGAGGGAGTTCGAGTTGGTAACAATGATGGTGTTGCGGGCAATGCAAACCGAAAAGGCAACAATCCTAATAGAGGAGGCCGAGGTCCAAACCGAGGAGGCAGTGGTGCTCAAGCTAATAGGAGAGCCAATGCCAATCGGGTGAATGTTTGCAGTGACAATCGGAACCAAAGGAATGCATGGAGTGGTCGAAATGATAATCAACATGTTCAAAAATTAGAAGATTCGAAGGAAGAAGTAGATTTGGATACTTTTGCAAGTGTCATTGTGCCACCACCAATTCGTGAAAATATGACTTTCAACACTCCACAAGTGATTCTTCATGGACTTGATCAAAATTGACTTTTTTGTGGACGAAAGCATGATGATCCAATGGAACATATGAGTAATTTTAATGCAAACGTGTCATCTTTATAAGTCAGCACATTATACGGAGGAGTCTTTATGCCTAAGAGTCTTTCCCTATTCTCTATAAGGGAAGGCCAAGGCGGTTGAACAAGCTACCGAAGAATCTAATTTACACTTGGGAGGAATTTGTAAAGCAATTTTTGGCAAAGTTCTTGCCTTTGTTTTTCAAGAGGTTTTTCTACATTGCCCAACTCATGGTTTTGAAGATGATATACTTTTACAATATTTCTACCAAGGGCTTAACAAGAACAACCAAGCGGCCATGAACAACTTATGTGGAGGTGCTATCATGGACCATACTTTTCAAGAGGTCAAGGGAATTCTCAACAAAGTTGCCAAACAATCTCAAGATTGGAAATGAAGATCTCAAAACCCAAATGGTGAAAGAGGAATGAGCCAAATGAGGATGAAAAGATTTGAAGATCAAGCGGAACAAATGGCTTGAATCATGACCAACATTGAGTGCCTTAGAGGTGCCAAGGAAGAAAAGGAGAGGAAGACAAGCCTGGTAGAAAATCTTCAAGTTACAAATGCGGGCCATCAAGTGGCCCCAATTGGGTCTGTCAACCCCGGAGGTCCACCTCTAACCCTTCTTCAAAGAGGGCAGGAGGAGTGTTTTCCGGAGAAATGTTTCAATGTCCAAAATAAAGAAGAAGCCAACTTTGTAGCTTACAAACAAGGTGGTTATCAAAGGCTTTATCAACAAGGCCAATTGAGGCCAGATCAAGGAAGCCAAAATTGGAACAAAAATCAAGGTGGAAGGGGAGTTGGTGCTTCCCAGAGATACGCACCAAGAGCTCCTTACAAATAAGGTGAGAATGAAGGGAGAAGTCAATCAAAATTTGACGAAATGATGGGAGAAGTCCTCAAGAATCAAGAAATTTATACCGGTGATATCAAGGAGATTAAGCAAATGGTCAATGCTCATAGTACTTCCATCAAAGTTCTTGAATCTCAAATGAGCACCCTTTCTCACCAAGTGAACCAAAGACCTCAAGGAGCACTACCAAGTGACACAGTGGTGAATCCTTAGAGGAATGGGAAAGATCATGCGATGGAAATTATGACAAGGAGTGGGAAAGATCATCTCTTCCCACTAAACCAAAGAACAAAAAGATCAATTAGTTGGAGTGGTGAAAAGAAGAATTAAAGAAATTGGGTGGACTCTTGCGAACATAAGAGGAATTGATCCGGGAATATACACTCACAAGATTCTTTTTCAAGAAGTATGTAAGCCAACGGTGGAACACCAAAGGTGGTTGAATCCTCCAATGCAAGAAGTTGTCAAAAAAGAGATCATCAAATGGTTAGATACGGGGGTGATTGTTCTACTCACCGATAGTGAATGGGTCTCACCCATTCAATGTGTGCCCAAAAAGGGAGGGACGATGGTAGTTCACAATGAAAAAGGTGAAGCTATATCAACTCGAACCGTGACCGGTTGGCGAGTATGCATGGACTACCATAAACTCAACAAGGCAGCAAAAAAAGATCATTTTCCCCTACCCTTCATTAACTAAATGCTTGATCGTTTGGCGGGCCGAGCTTACTATTGTTTTCTTGATGGATATTCGGGGTAAAATCAAATCACAATTGAAGCAAATGATCAAGATAAGACAACCTTCATATTTCCTTATGGCACTTTTGCATTCCGCGAAATGCCTTTTGCACTTTGCAATGCCCCAGCCACTTTTCAAAGATGTATGCTTGCATTCTTCCATGACATGGTAAAGAATTTCTTAAAGGTATTCATGGATAATTTCTCCGTAGTGGGGGATTCTTTTGAAGATTCTTTGTTTAATTTGGAGAAAGTCTTAGATAGGTGTGAAAAAACCAAACTTGGGCTCAATTGGGAGAAATGTCATTTCCTTGTTCAAAAAGGAATTTTTCTAGAGCACAAGGTGTCAAAGAAAGGAATTGAAGTAGATCATACAAATATTAAAGTCATCTCCAAACTTCCACCTCCTACAACCGTCAAAGGAGTGAGAAGCTTCTTGGGACATGTGGGATTTTATTGCCGCTTCATCAAAAATTTCTCCAATATTGTTAACCCATTGTGCAACTTGATGGAAAAAGATGCTAAGTTTGAATTCAATGAAGCATGTTTGAAAGCCTTTGAAGAATTCAAATTGAGATTTACAACCACAACGGTAATAGTGAGTCCAAAATGGGATCTCCCGTTTGAGCTCATGTGTGATGCTAGCGATTTTGCATTGGGGGTTGTGCTTGGCCAAAGGGTTGAGAAGATATTTCATCCTATCTATTATACTAGCAAGACCATAAATGGAGCTTAACAAAATTACAGGGTGACGGGAAAGGAGTTGTTAGCCATTGTCTTTGGCTTCGAGTAATTTCGATCTTACTTGATTGGATCTAAGGTCATTGTGCACACCGATCATTTTGCAATGCGATACTTGATGGCTAAGAAGAATTCAAAAAGCAAGATTGATTAGATGAGTTCTATTGTTACAAGAATTTGATCTTGAGGTACTTGATAGAAAGGGAGCCGAGAATCAAAAGGTGGACAACTTATCCCGTTTGGAGGAGGAGGGTCGCCCAAAAGAAAACCTTGAGATCAATGATTCTCTCCCGGATTAGAGGCTATTGGCGGTATCTTGGGAGGAAATTCCTTGGTATGCGGATTTAGCCAATTATGTTTCATGTGGAGAAATCCCGGAGGATTTCTCATTCAATTAAAAGAAGAAATTGATCAAAGATGCACAACAATACTTTTGGGATGATCCCTTTTGTTCCAAAGTATGTGTCGATGGAATGATAAGAAGGTGTGTTGCCAAAGCCGAGAAAGGAGCTATTCTTGAAAGATGTCACTCCGCTCCTTATGGAGGACATCATGGAGGTGTTAGAATGGCGGCAAAAGTACTTGAATGCGGTTTCTTTTGGCCTACTTTGTACAAAGATGCTTATGAATACACAAAGAGTTGTGATCAATGGCACAGAACGGAAGGAATCTCAAGGAGGTATGATATGCCTGAAAATCCTATTGTGGAAGTTGATCTCTTTGATGTATGGGGAATCGGCTTCATGGGTCCTTTTACAAGGTCGTATGGTATGAAGTACATCCTTGTGGCGGTTGATTATGTGTCAAAATAGGTGAGGTAACAGTCTCACCGAACAATGAAGCTAGAAGTGTCACCGCCTTCCTCAAGAAAAGCATTTTCACAAGATTTGGCACCCCTCGCACCGTCATAAGTGATGGGGGCACCCATTTTTTCAATCGGGCCTTTAGCTCTTTGTTGGAAAAATACGGTGTGAGACACAAGATTAGTACACCTTCTCATCCCCAAACAAGTGGCCAAGTGGAAGTCTCAAATCGAGAGATCAAGCAAATTTTGGCCAAGTCGGTGAATGTGAACCAGACGGATTGGGCAAAGAAATTGGATGATGCCTTATGGGCATATCGACGGCATACAAAACTCCTATTGGGATTTCACCACTCTGGTTAGTCTTTGGCAAAGCTTGTCATCTTCCCATGGATTTGGAGTATAAAGCTCTTTGGGCATTGAAAAAGCTCAACATAAATTGGGAAGAAGCTTCCAAGTCCTGGGTGGAAAAGCTACATGAATTTGAGGAGATGAGGTTCCTTGCCTATGAAAATACAAAGCTCTACAAGGAAAATATGAAGATAATCCATGACAAGAAGATATAGAATCGAGAATTCAAGGCGGGGGATATGGTGCTATTGCTCAATTCAAGATTGCATTTATTCGCTGGAAAGTTGAAATCTAAGTGGAGCTGACCTTTCAAAGTGGTGGGAATATCACCTTATGGATGGGTCGAGTTTCAAGAAAAGGGAAGTTCTACAACTTTCCGAGTGAATGGCGAAAGAGTGAAGCATTACTTAGGATGTGAAGCCGAGCCTAGGAAGGTAGCTTGCATCTACTTCATGGATCCTGGAAGGTTGAGGTACCACCATCGTGCCGCGACGTTAAATCAAACGCTTCTTGGGAGGCAACCCGAGTTTTACTTTTAGCAATTTTAGTTTTAGCCATGCAGTTAGTGTAAAAATTCCATGTGAAGTTCTGTGATGAATGCACTTGATCTTGGTTGAAGTAGTGTTGATGCGGGGAATTACAAGGGATGAAATGTGAGAAAAGTTGAAGAGGGGAAAAGGACCGCCGATTAAAGTGCGGAAGCAAAAGGGTGGCCCAGCCAAAGGACATGCGGGCCGCCGGTAGAGGCAGTGAGCAAAAAATTTCTGCGGAGTGAATGACTACTCAGCCTTTTATAAGGTGAGCCGCCCATTCAATTCCGTAAAACAATCGGCGGGCTAACCCAGTGATGCACAATTAGAGGACTTAAGTCCTACTTGCCTTCATTTTGGCGACCCGATGAATGAAGTGCGAGCCGCCTCTTCATGGGCCTGACGGGTTTTTAACCGACTATATAAGGCCCCAAGGTAAGTTTTCTTTCAATTTTTACCCCAACCGAGAAAGCACAACTCCCAACCACCGGAAATTATTGTTCCGACACACCACCATCACAAACAACACTCCAAATCACAACACACGCTCTCAATTTCACCAACCCATAGTGAATCCTACCACCCGATTTGAAATTCTTCACTGATCCGGTAAGAATTCAACCTCTCGCTTTAAAAATTTTATGTTTTACATGTGGGGTAGTTAAAAACTTCATGTTGGGGGTAGGGTTTGGTTGATTAACTTGTTTTCCATGATTAGGTTCATTTTAGGATTTGTTCGTAATTTTCATTTCATGAAAGTGGAACCCTAGAGTGTGTAGTTGTGGGTTTACTTTGCTCTTAAGTAAAGAAATGAGAAGAAGAAGAGAGTGAAAGTAAAAATAACCAAAACTTGAACTTGAATGACACCATAAACATACCTTGTTTGCCTTGAAATCTTGAAAAAGTTTTGAACTTGGTATGAAATTTGATTGACATTTCATGAATTTTGATTGAAATCGTGGTCTCGTTCTTGAGAGAAAATATGAGAGATGTGAGAAGTTGAAAAGACCACTTAGGAGTGTGTTCGGGGGTGTAAAGGGAAGTGAGAAATGGAATAACTTGGAATCTATGCACTGTAGAAAAATTGGGCCAAGGACTCAGCAAGCCTCCGATGAGGCAAGATGCCTCACAATTAAGTGAGTGTGCCTGCACAAGCAAGTGCGAGGCCGCCGGTGTGATCAGTGAACTCGAAAAAGAGGCGAGCTAAGCTTGCCAACGCACAAAAAAGGGCGACTCGCCGGTGCTTCTCAGCACTTGCTTCTGCGGGCCGCGTCTTCATGTCTGCGATCCCGCCCCTTGTTCTGCGACCCACCTTTTCTTTTGCATCCTGTGAATTGTCTTGGTTTCCCAAGTGTTCCATCCCATTCCGTTCCATTCCAAAATTTCACATGCTCGTTTAGGATACTTGTAGCTTAGTTAGGAGTAGGATAGTGTAACTGATTGAGTGACTCACATTGCTTTTTGAGTTTGGTTTTGCTCAGATATTCAAATGGCTCAAGTACCAAGGAAAAGAGGGAGATCACCTGCACCACCCAGCCCTCTACCCTCTGACAGTGAGTCCTTCAGTATTGACATTAGCACATATGAGGAGAATGGTGAAGTGATGTGTGAAAGAAGGGTGATAATGAAGAAGCTTGAGGAGCTCAACCCCAACTTCTACAATCCATTTGTCGAGACTGGTTGGGCTGAAATTTTCACAAAGAGGTTAGGTGTAGCAGCTATAGTGTTGATAGGGGAGTTCTACTCGGAGCTTAGTAATAAATCAGGACCTGAATGCATAATTGAATGTAGAGGCCAGGTGGTGGAAGTGTCAGCTCAGACCTTGAACCAACACCTGAACCTTCCTAACTTTAGAGCATATGAATACTTGGCTAAGTTAGGGTTGGGAGAAAAAGCTCAAAGAAAATGGCTTATTCCCATTACCGGGAGAGAGAAAAAGCCTGCATAGAGAAGATTTTGCTCACCAATTACTTTTCAAGACTTGAATTTTGAAGCCAAAGGATGGCATGCCATTATGAACTAAAGAATCACGCCCTCAAGGGACATAGAACTGATCTCTCTCAGGAAGGCTTTCATCATTGGATGCCTCATGACAGGGGTGAAAATTAATCTGGGGCTGAGATGGCGAGAAATATGCTCGAAGCTGCCCACACTGGAAGTGACAACCTTCCCTTTGCCAACACAGTGGCTGAGTTTCTTATGGAACAAGAGATTAGTACTAATGATGATGACTTTGCGTTTCCAATGAAAGCTTTCGACCTATATTCCATTGATGATGAGAAAAACCCAAGCAATCCAATATCTCCTACACCCAATCAAAGGATGCCATCAAATGCTATCGGGCCACCCTCTTCAAGAGCTCCTCCAACGCAGGTACACCAAGCTGAGGCTGCCATTGCAAATCTCACTCGGGAACTTGAGGAGTTGCAAGATAAAATACAAGAGTTTGGGGTACAGTTGTGTAACCTGCCTCGGATGCAACCACCTCCACCTTCCGCATGTAAGATCTACCCAACTAAATTTGATTAGTTGAGTGAGGCCATTGATGCACAGGCTAAAGATATCATGAAGATACAGAAGTGCATTCATATATTCGTAGTCACACATCGAGACATGGCCAATAATGTGAATATACTATGGAATAAGAGGGAGCAAAGACAAGAAGGGTTGAACCATCCAACAGCCCCGTAATTTGCACACCAAGTAAACATGAGAAGGATGCAAGAAGAAGCACTTGGGAATAGGTATGCTCAGAAACATGGAGCTTCATGAGGAAATCCAGATGGATATGGCCAGAATGGCCTCAAGAGAGGAAGCTGTTAGAGAGAGAGAAAGGAGAGGACAAATAAGGCAATCATCCCCGAGAAGACATGTTGAGGGCAAGGGTAAGGAAATTACCCGAGATGAATAGGGAATCTCTCTCTCTCTCTCCCTTTTTGGCTAACTCTTTTGTTAATCACTCTTGTTCTATGTTTAGTTGCTTGGGGACATAGCAACTTTTGATGTTGGGGGTAGGGTAGTTATGTTTTGATTGATATGTCCCAAACTATCTTTGTGTTATGTTTGGTTTTTTTTTTTTTTTTTTTTTTGTGACATGGATATTTAATTTAGGTTGTGTTTGTGATGTATATAATCGTGTGATGTTTATATTCTTGCTTATGTTATGTTTTTAAATTTATAGTGTAGTGTGTAGTTGTTAATATCATATATATAAAAAAAATCCAAAAACCCAAACAAATTGAAAAACTTTCAAAAATTCCAAAAAGAAAAAAGCTCAAAAGGTACTCCCGTGAACTACGCTTGGGTTGTTTCCTTCTTTCCTCTGATTCACAGTTGTTGCGGTACGTAGGCAACTTTTGTGAAACTCATTTTTGTTTGGGCACGAAAACAACCACCCATTGTAAATACCACTTGTGTAAATAGTCTTAACTTGATAAATAACCTTCTTGGTTTTTTTTGACTCGGTTCTTTTCCCAAGAAAGTAATTTTTTGAGTCGGGCAATTTTTAGGACTCTAATTGTACAAAGTGCCATCCTTGTTTCGTGACTTGTTTGATACCAACACATTATGAGCACACATGAGAAAGTTTCTGGATTGTTTGTTGAGAGTTGTACCTATAAGCTTAGGTTCTTGTGATGACTTTATGCATACCTAGTATAAGTTAGATCCTCACCTTAAGTGTTGGAAAGTTGATGTTCTTGTCTCTTGTCCCGTATGCTAGTGAGGTGAGTTCTTACCCAAAAGCTTGTAATTGCATATACATGTTAGAACTTGGCTTGTGTTTCCTTGAAAATGAATAAAGTGTCGATTTAGTGGTTGGATATGATAAAATTAACCCTCCGTTACCAACTCTGAGCCGTAATATCCTTTCTTTTTGATAGCCATATAATTAGCATGAGCCAATTCTAAGTGCTTAATAGCACTAACCCTTCTCTTGGTCCTACCTCCTTGAGGCATTGAAAGACGTGCAACTTAGATTAAAGTCTAAGTTTGGGAGAGGGGAATAAAGAAATAAAAGCTATGTAACTTTTAGAAAAGGAAGATGAATGTATAAAGAAAAGTTACAAAAGAGGAAAGAAGAAAATCAAGAAAAGTACAAAAACAGCAAAAGACAAATCAAAAAGACAAAAATAGAAAGAGAAGCAATTAAAAGAATAAGAGCCACAAAAGCAAAGATCAAGAATGAAAATGGGAATAAGAGCTAAATGTGAAAAGAAAGCTCAAAGTGAAAAGTTTGCAAAGATGATGCAGTGCCCAAGGAGGGAATTTAGTCACTCTTTATCCAAATTATACCCTACCTTTATCCAAAAGCCTACATTACAACCTTAGAAGCCCTATTTGATTCTCCATTGATTGATATGAAAGGAAATAACAAGTGACATTAAGGCCAAGCCTATGACATTGTATGTGTTTAACTTACATTCATTTTTTAGAGTGAGATTTTAAATTTTGAGGGTCCCTTTTGTTTGTATTATATTGAGAGATAGGAACCCATTCTTTGTGGTGAGAGTATTAAGGGACTTGAGACTTGAAAGTGCATCCAAGAAAACTTTAGGTGAGTTGAGAAAGAAATTGTGTTATGCATGCTCTAGTCCCCACTAGAAGCTTTAATTGAAATTGTTGCGGCTTTGGATCATGTAGATTGATTGGTTGGATTCTCATGTGTGAAATTAAGTGTTAGTATCAACCAAAGCCATGAACTCCTCTTTTACACCATTCCCTTCCTGAACTCAATCCCGGTTCAAAGAAAATGAAAAATGAGCTAAATTCTTAATGTTGCTTGAGGGCAAGCAAAAGCTTAAGTTTGGGGGAGTTGATATGTTGGTATTTTGTGCTTAATTGAAACTCATTCCGACTAGCTTTTAGCCCGTTTAGTTATGTTATTTGAGTGAATCCTATGTTAATCTTCATGTTTCAGGTTTTTAAGAGAATTTACATACAAAGCCGAAGAAAATGTACAAAAGAGCAAATACAAGTGCGCTTTGGCTACAAAAGTGAAGAACATGAAAACAAGGCAGCAATGGAAAGGGTGCCTCGCCGAACATAAGGCTCAAAGGCTTGCCATCCACCAAAGGAAGGGAAGAAGAGCTAGCAACTCAAAAGGGCAGCCTGCTGATCTTTATGCTGAACACATCCGGCGGCCCCGTAGAATGAGAGGCGACACTGCTGATTCTCACAGTGAGTTGATAAAATCTGTGATGCTGAGGAGTTGGCCACAAACACAAGGGCGGCCCGCCTAACCTGCACTACACAAGAAAAGGCGAGTTAGCAAACGTGAAAGCTGCGAGCCAACAACCAAATGTGCGGCTCGCCTAAAGAGGCAGCCTGGCGTAAAAGCAAGAAAAATGACATTTTTGTAAATAATATCATATTTTTGAGTCCCATGCCTATAAATAGGCTGTTACGCCTTCGAGAAAACAGACCTTTTTCAGCTTAGAATATTTCTTTAAATCTTTTTGAATATTCTTGGAGTGAGAAGAGGGTTTCTACTTGAATCTTTATAAGGAATTCAATCTTTAATCTAGTTTCTTATATATGATTCGTGCCATTTCATCTTACAGTATGTGTGTGTTTGACCCTAATATGAGTAGCTAAACTCATACTAAGCGACTATTTATGAAGACATGATAATCTTAGCTTAAATCTTGTACTTAATCTTATGAAATTAATGGGTTAACATAAATCTAGCTCTCCATCGCATTTTCTTAACTAGGGTTTAAGGCACAGCCGTACTTGAACCTAACCCTACTTTGATTTTATCACTCGAAAGGGGTTGAAGGCGTAGGTTAATGGAGACTAGCAAGAATTTGGGTTATATTGGTTGAGAAATACCCCCATCCAAAGGGGTCGACCTAAAAAGGTAAACCCCGCTCGTGTCTTTAGACTAGGGTTACTCGCTCTTCATTATTGACCCGAGAGGGCTTGATGAACACCCTATCCCGAGAGAGTTTTGAGGAATACATTAGAGGTCCGACCATGAGTATTACCCTTAAGATTTGTAAGATTAATATAGGTATTTAGCTAAGAGAACCTTGTTGGAATGGATAAATCCCTAGTTCATTCCCATAGTTTACCCCCATCCTCATTATTTAGTTTTCTTTACATTATTTGCTAATTTAGCTATAGTTACACACTTTCACCCTTAATTATTAGGAACATTACGAACAATGCTTAGGACCCATAACTATTCAACCTAAGTCTAATAGATTATCTTGCTAGCTCCCTGTGGAAATCGACCCCGACTCAATAGTTGGGTACTACTATCTTTGACGACTACCACATCACCCTTTGAGGTGAGCGGATTGAGCGTGGATCAAATTTTGGCGCCATTGCCGGAGAGCTACGGTACATCTATTAGGTTGAATATTTCATGTTCTAGTCTTGTTAGTTGTTCCTACATCTTACCTCATGCTTTATTTTACCGTGTGTAAGTGAACTCAAATATGAGAAGGAATCCAAATAGAGCTATGAGGAACCCCCTCTACAATCGTGCTAATGAGGGAGTTCTATTTCCAAATGCTCCAATTGCTCCGAGTGATTATTATAAAGAGTCCGCGGATGATTATGATGACACTTCTCTTAGTGAAGAGAGTTATGGAATTTATGGTGACTTTGAAGAAAATGAAGAACCTCAAGTTGAAAATACAGCCCCAAATGAATGCAATTCCTCATGGCAATTGCTCATGGCAATGAGGGAGTTCGAGTTGGTAACAATGATGGTGTTGCTGGAAATGCAAACCGAAAAGGCAACAATGCTAATAGAGGAGGCTGAGGTCCAAACCGAGGAGGCCGTAGTGCTCAAGCTAATAGGAGAGCTAATGCCAATCGGGTGAATGTTTGCAATGACAATCGGAACCAAAGGAATGCAAGGGGTGGTCGAAATGATAATCAACATGTTTAAGAATTGGAAGATTCGAAGGAAGAAGTAGATTTGGATACTTTTGCAAGTTCCATTGTGCCACCACCAATTCGTGGGAATGTGACTTTTAACACCCCACAAGCAATTCTTCATGGACTTGATCAAAATTGACTTTTTTGTGGAGGAAAGCATGATGACCCAATGGAATATATGAGGAATTTTTGTGCAGAAGTCTCATCTTTATAAGTCGGCACATTATACGGAGGAGCCTTTATGCCTAATAGTCTTTCCCTATTATCTATCAGGGAAGGCCAAGGCGGTTGAACAAGCTACCGAAGAATCTAATTTACACTTGGGAGGAACTTGTAAAGCAATTTGTGGCAAAGTTCTTGCCTTTGTTTTTCAAGAGGTTTTTCTACATTGCCCAACTCATGGTTTTGAAGATGATATACTTTTACAATATTCCTACCAAGGGCTTAACAAGAACAACCAAGCGGCCGTGAGCGACTTATGTGGAGGTGCTATCATGGACCATACTTTTCAAGAGGTCAAGGGAATTCTCAACAAAGTTGCCAAACAATCTCAAGATTGGAAATCAAGAGCTCAAAACCCAAATGGTGAAAGAGGAATGAGCCAAATGAGGATGAAAAGATTTGAAGATCAAGCGGAACAAATGGCTTGAAAGATGACCAACATTGAGCTCCTTAGAGGTGCCAAGGAAGAAAAGGAGAGGAAGACAGGCAAGGTAGAAAATCTTCAAGTTACAAACGCGGGCCATCAAGTGGCCCCAATTGGGTATGTCAATCCCGGAGGTCCACCTCTAACCCTTCTTCAAAGAGGGCAGGAGTGTTTTCCGGAGCAATGTTTCAATGTCATAAATAAAGAAGAATCCAACTTTGTAGCTTATCAACAAGGTGGTTATCAAAGGCCTTATCAACAAGGCCAATGGAGGCAAGATCAAGAAAGACAAAATTGGAACAACAGTCAAGGTGGAAGGGGAGTTGGTGCTTCCCAAAGCTACGCACCAAGAGCTCCTTACAAATAAGGTGAGAATGAAGGGAGAAGTCAATCAACATTGGACGAAATGATGGGGGAAGTCCTCATGAATCAAGAAAGTTATACCGGTGATATCAAGGAGATTAAGCAAACAGTCAATGCTCATAGTACTTCCATCAAAGTTCTTGAATCTTAAATGAGCAACCTTTCTCACCAAGTGAACCAAAGACCTCAAGGAGCACTACCAAGTGGCACAGTGGTGAATCCTTAGAGGAATGGGAAAGATCATGTGATGGCAGTTATGACAAGGAGTGGAAAAATATGGGAAGATTCTAAATCAAAATGAGATGTGGATGAAGTGGAAATGCAAAAGGGAGAGCAAAATAAGGAGGAGGAGTTACACTTAGAAAAGGAAAATGATGAGGAAGTAGAGATTTCAAGAAATGAAGTTAATAATGAGGCAATCCCTCAAGAACCAATCCTCGAAGTCACTACCTCTTAAAGAGCCAAACCAAAAAAAACTCCACCACCCAAACAAAGCCCTTTTAGTCCAAGCTCCATACCCAAAATTCTACTTCGTTTCCCACAAAAGAGTATGAAACAAAAACAAGCATCTCAAGCTAAGAAAATTTGGGATAAGATAGCATCAACATCCATCAACCTCTCATTGGTTGACATATTGAGCGAAATGCCAAATGTTGCAAAGCTTATGAAAGATCTTGTGACCAAGAAGAATTATGAGGACTATGAGCCAAGCAAGATGTGTCATCAATGTAGTTCATTTGTCTCAAAGCATATGGCAAGGAAGATGGAGGATCCCGGAGCATTCACGGTTCCATGCACAATTGGAGGGAAGCATTTCCCTGAAGCCCAATGTGATCTTTGAACTAGTATCAATGTGATGTCGTATGCGGTCTATAAGACTTTGAGTACTAAGAAAGTTCCCAAGGCTACCAATAGGAATTTTCAAATGGCCGATCGCTCCATGAAGCAACCAATTGGAGTTGTCACCAATGTTCTAGTGAAGGTGGAGAAATTTATATTCCCGGCGGACTTTGTGATCCTTGATTGCCCGGTGGACTTTGATGTCCCCATTATTCTTGGACATCCAATTTTAGCAACCGGGAGAGCACTTCGTGTGTGGAGAAGGGGGAACTTACGTTCCGTTTCAATGGTGAGAAAGTTGTGTTTCATATATGCAAAACATTGAGACAACCTATGGAGGAGGAAGCCACTTGTTCTTATGTGGATATGGTTGTGGATGCACTTGTGGAAAAGAGAGTGTTCTAGTAAGTCAAGCGGATGAATTGGCCGCGGTGATTTGGAACATGGATATCGATAGTGAAGAGAGTGTTTCCGATTGTGTAAAAGCATTGGAAGGACTTGGCACTTAACCTTACGTTCCCAAAAAGCTTTCCCTTGATCTTGAAAACCGAACATTCCTCCCACAAAGCCCTCCATTGAAGAACCTCCACCACTTGAATTAAAGGTACTCTCAAGCCACTTGAGATACACTTTCCTAGGCCAAAACTCCATTATTCCCATAATCATCTCTTCCTACTAAACCAAAGAACAAAAAGATCAATTTGTTGGAGTGGTGAAAAGAAGAATTAAAGAAATTGGGTGGACTCTTGCGGACATAAGAGGAATTGATCCGGGAGTATACACTCACAAGATTCTTTTTCAAGAAGTATGTAAGCCAACGGTGGAACACCAAAGGTGGTTGAATCCTCCAATGCAAGAAGTTGTCAAAAAAGAGATTATCAAATGGTTAGATACGGGGGTGATTGTTCTACTCTCCGATAGTGAATGGGTCTCACCCATTCAATGTGTGCCCAAAAAGGGAGGGACGATGGTAGTTCACAATGAAAAAGGTGAAGCTATATCAACTCGAACCGTGACCGGTTGGCGAGTATGCATGGACTACCATAAACTCAACAAGGCAGCAAGAAAAGATCATTTTCCCTACCCTTTATTAACAATATGCTTGATCGTTTGGCGGGCCGAGCTTACTATTGTTTTCTTGATGGATATTCGGGGTACAATCAAATCACAATTGAAGCAAATGATCAAGATAAGACAACCTTCACATGTCCTTATGGCACTTTTGCGTTCCGCGAAATGCCTTTTGGACTTTGCGATGCCCCATCCACTTTTCAAAGATGTATGCTTGCACTCTTCCATGATATGGTGGAGAATTTCTTAAAGGTATTCATGGATGATTTCTCCGTAGTGGGGGATTCTTTTGAAGATTCATTGTTTAATTTGGAGAAAGTCTTAGAGCGGTGTGAAAAACCCAAACTTGGGCTCAATTGGGAGAAATGTCATTTCCTTGTTCAAGAAGGAATTGTTGTAGAGCACAAGGTGTCAAAGAAAGGAATTGAAGTAGATCATACAAATATTGAAGTCATCTCCAAACTTTCACCTCCTACAACCGTCAAAAGAGTGAGAAGCTTCTTGGGACATGTGGGATTTTATCGCCGCTTCATCAAAAATTTCTCCAAGATTGTTAAGTCATTGTGCAAGTTGATGGAAAAAGATGCTAAGTTTGAATTCAATGAAGCATGTTTGAAAGCCTTTGAAGAATTCAAATTGAGATTTACAACCACAACGGTAATAGTGAGTCCAAAATGGGATCTCCCATTTGAGCTCATGTGTGATGCTAGCGATTTTGCATTGGGGGCTGTGCTTGGCCAAAGGGTTGAGAAGATATTTCATCCTATCTATTATACTAGCAAGACCATAAATGGAGCTTAACAAAATTACACGGTGACAGAAAAGGAGTTGTTAGCCATTGTCTTTGGCTTCGAGAAATTTCGATCTTACTTGATTGGATCTAAGGTCATTGTGCATATCGATCATTCTGCAATGCGATACTTGATGGCTAAGAAGGATTCAAAAGCAAGATTGATTAGATGAGTTCTATTGTTACAAGAATTTGATCTTGAGGTACTTGATAGAAAGGGAGCCGAGAATCAAATGGTGGACCACGTATCCCGTTTGGAGGAGGAGGGTCGCCCAAAAGAAAACCTTGAGATCAATGATTCTTTCCCGGATGAGAGGCTATTGGCAGTATCTTGGGAGGAAATTCCTTGGTATGCGGATTTAGCCAATTATGTTTCATGTGGAGAGATCCCGGAGGATTTCTTATTCAATCAAAAGAAGAAATTGATCAAAGATGCACAACAATACTTTTGGGACGATCCCTTTTTTTTCAAAGTATGTGTCGATGGAATGATAAGAAGGCGTGTTGCCAAAGCTGAGAAAGGAGCTATTCTTGAGGGATGTCACTCTGATCCTTATGGGGGACATCATGGAGGTGTTAGAAAGGCGGCAAAAGTGCTTGAATACGGTTTCTTTTGGTCTACTTTGTACAAAGATGCTTATGAATACACAGAGAGTTGTGATCAATGGCACAGAACGGGAGGAATCTCAAGGAGGTATGAAATGCCTCAAAATCCTATTGTGGAAGTTGATCTCTTTGATGTATGGGGAATCGGCTTCATGGGTCCTTTTACAAGGCCGTATGGTATGAAGTACATCCTTGTGGCGGTTGATTATGTGTCAAAATAGGTTGAGGTAAGAGCCTTACCGAACAATGAAGCTAGAAGTGTCACCGTCTTCCTCAAGAAAAGCATTTTCACAAGATTTGGCACCCCTCGCACCATCATAAGTGATGGGGGTACCCATTTTTTCAATCGGGCCTTTAGCTCTTTGTTGGAAAAATACGGTGTGAGACACAAGATTGCTACACCTTATCATCCCCAAACAAGTGGCCAAGTAGAAGTCTCAAATCGAGAGATCAAGCAAATTTTGGCCAAGTCGGTGAATGTGAACCAGACGGATTGGGCAAAGAAATTGGATGATGCCTTATGGGCATATCGACGGCATACAAAACCCCTATTGGGATGTCACCACTCCGGTTAGTCTTTGGCAAAGCTTGTCATCTTCCCATGGAGTTGGAGTATAAAGCTTTTTGGGGATTGAAAAAGCTCAACATAAATTGGGAAGAAGCTTCCAAGTCCCGGGTGGAAAAGCTACATGAATTTGAGGAGATAAGGTTCCTTGCCTATGAAAATTCAAAGCTCTACAAGGAAAAGATGAAGATAATCCATGACAAGAAGATATATAATCGAGAATTCAAGGCGAGGGACATGGTGCTATTGTTCAATTCAAGATTGCATTTATTCGCTGGAAAGTTTAAATCTAAGTGGAGATGACCTTTCAAAGTGGTGAGAACATCACCTTATGGATGGGTCGAGTTTCAAGAAAAGGGAAGTTCTACAACTTTCTGAGTAAATGGCCAAAGAGTGAAGCATTACTTGGGATGTGAAGCCGAGCCTAGGAAGGTAGCTTGCATCTACTTCATGGATCCTGGAAGGTTGAGGTACCACCGTCGTGCCGCGACGTTAAATCAAACGCTTCTTGGGAGGCAACCCGAGTTTTACTTTTAGCAATTTTAGTTTTAGCCATGCAGTTAGTGTAAAAATTCCATGTGAAGTTCTGTGATGAATGCACTTGATCTTGGTTGAAGTAGTGTTGATGCAGAGAATTGCAAGGGATGAAAAGTGAGAAAAGTTGAAGAGGGGAAAATGACCGACGATTAAAGTGCAGAAGCAAAAGGGTGGCCCAACCAAAGGACATGCGGGCCGCCGGTAGAGGCAGTGAGCAAAATTTTTCTGCGGAGTGAAGGACTACTCAGCCTTTTATTAGGCGAGCCGCCCATTCAATTCTGTAAAACAATCGGCGGGCTAACCCACTGATGCACAATTAGAGGACTTAAGTCCTACTTGCCTTCATTTTGGCGACCCGACGAATGAAGTGCGAGCCGCCTCTTCATGGGCCTGACGGGTTTTTAATAGACTATTTAAGGCCCCAAGGTAAGTTTACTTTCACTTTTTACCCCAACCGAGAAAGCACAACTCCCAACCACAGGAAATTACTGGTCGAACCACCACCATCACAAACAACACTCTAAATCACAACACACGCTCTCGATTTCACCAACCCATAGTGAATCCTACAACCCGATTTGAAATTCTTCACAGATCCGGTAAGAATTCAACCTCTCGCTTTAAAATTTTATGTGTTACATGTGGGGTAGTTAAAAACTTCATGTTGGGGGTAGGGTTTGGTTTATTAACTTGTTTTCCATGATTAGGTTCATTTTAGGATTTGTTCGTAATTTTCATTTCATGAAAGTGGAACCCTAGAGTGTGTAGTTGTGGGTTTACTTTGCTCTTAAGTAAAGAAATGAGAAGAAGAAGAGAGTGAAAGTAAAAATAACCAAAACTTGAACTTGAATGACACCATAAACATACCTTGTTTGCCTTGAAATCTTGAAAATTTTTTGAACTTGGTATGAAATTTGATTGACATTTCATGAATTTTGATTGAAATCGTGGTCTCGTTCTTGAGAGAAAATATGAGATATGTGAGAAGTTGAAAAGACCACTTAGGAGTGTGTTTGGGGGTGTAAAGGGAAGTGAGAAATGGAATAACTTGGAATCTATGCACTGTAGAAAAATTGGGCCAAGGACTCGACAAGCCTCCGATGAGGCAAGATGCCTCACAATTAAGTGCGGACTAAACTAGCCGTGCCTGCACAAGCAAGTGCGAGGCCACCGGTGTGATCAGTGAGCTCGAAAAAGAGGCGAGCTAAGCTTGCCAATGCACAAAAAAGGGCGACTCGCCGGTGCTTCTCAGCACTTGCTTCTGTGGGCCGCCTCTTCATGTCTGCGAGCCCGCCCCTTGTTCTGCGACCCACATTTTCTTTTGCATCCTGTGAATTGTCTTGGTTTCCCAAGTGTTCCATCCCATTCCGTTCCATTCCAAAATTTCACATGCTCGTTTAGGATACTTGCAGCTTAGTTAGGAGTAGGATAGTGTAACTGATTAAGTGACTCACATTGCTTTTTGAGTTTGGTTTTGCTCAGATATTCAAATGGCTCAAGTACCAAGGAAAAGAGGGAGATCACCTGCACCACCCAGCCCTCTACCTTCTGACAGTGAGTCCTTCAGTATTGACATTAGCACATATGAGGAGAATGGTGAAGTGAGGTGTGAAAGAAGGGTAATAATGAAGAAGCTTGAGGAGCTCAACCCCAATTTCTACAATCCATTTGTCGAGACTGGTTGGGCTGAAATTTTCACAAAGAGGTTAGGTGCAGCAGCGATAGAGTTGATAGGGGAGTTCTACTCGGAGCTTAGTAATCAATCAGGACCTGAATGCATAATTGAATGTAGAGGCCAGGTGGTGCAAGTGTCAGCTCAGACCTTGAACCAACACCTGAACCTTCCTAACTTTAGAGCATATGAATACTTGGCTAAGTTAGGGTTGGGAGAAAAAGCTCAAAGAAAATGGCTTATTCCCATTACCGGGAGAGAGAGAGAAAAAGCCTGCATAGAGAAGATTTTGCTCACCAATTACCTTTCAAGACTTGAATTTTGAAGCCAAATGATGGCATGCCATTATGAACTAAAGAATCATGCCCTCAAGGGACATACAACTGATCTCTCCCAGGAAGGCTTTCATCATTGGATGCCTCATGACAGGGGTGAAAATTAATCTGGGGCTGAGATGGCGAGAAATATGCTAGAAGCTGCCCACACTGGAAGTGACAACCTTCCCTTTGCCAACACACTGAATGAGTTTCTTATGGAACAAGAGATTAGTACTAATGATGATGACTTTGCGTTTCCAATGAAAGCTTTCGACCTATATTCCATTGATGATGAGAAAAACCCAAGCAATCCAAAATCTCCTACCCCCAATCAAAAGATGCCATCAAATGCTGTCGGGCCATCCTCTTCAAGAGCTCCTCCAACGCAGGTACACCAAGCTGAGGCTGCCATTGCAAATCTCACTCGGGAACTTGAGGAGTTGCAAGATAAAATACAAGAGTTTGGGGTAACCTGCCTCGGATGCAACCACCTCCACCTTCCGCATGTAAGATCAACCCAACTAAATTTGATCAGTTGAGTGAGGCCATTGATGCACAGGCTAAAGATATCATGAAGATAAAGAAGTGTGTTCATATATTCCTAGTCACACATCGAGACATGGCCAATAATATGAATATACTATGGAATATGAGGGAGCAAAGACAAGAAGGGTTGAACCATCCAACAGCCCCGTAATTTGCACACCAAGTAAACATGAGAAGGATGCAAGAAGAAGCACTTGGGAATAGGTATGCTCAGAAACATGGAGCTTCATGAGGAAATCCAGATGGATATGGCCAGAATGGCCTCAAGAGAGGAAGCTGTTAGAGAGAGAGAAAGGAGAAGACAAAGAAGGCAATCATCCCCGAGAAGACATGTTGAGGGCAAGGGTAAGGAAATTGCCCGAGATGAATAGGGAGTCTCTCTCTCTCCCTTTTTGGCTAAGTCTTTTGTTAATCACTCTTGTTCTATTTTTAGTTGCTTGGGGACATTGCAACTTTTGATGTTGGGGGTGGGGTAGTTATGTTTTGATTGATATGTCCCAAACTATCTTTGTGTTATGTTTTTTTTTTTTTTTGTGACATGGATGTTTAATTTAGGTTGTGTTTGTGATGTATATAATCGTGTGATGTTTATATTCTTGCTTATGTTATGTTTTTAAATTTATAGTGTAGTGTGTAGTTGTTAATATCATATATATAAAAAAAAATCCAAAAACCCAAACAAATTGAAAAACTTTCAAAAATCCCAAAAAGAAAAATGCTCAAAAGGTACTCCCGTGAACTACGCTTGGGATGTTTCCTTCTTTCCTCTGATTCACACTTGTTGCGATACATAGGCAACCTTTGTGGAACTCATTTTTGTTTGGGCCCGAAAACAACCACCCATTGTAAATACCACTTGTGTAAATAGTCTTAACTTGGTAAATAACCTTCTTAGTTTTCTTTGACACGGTTCTTTTCCCAAAAAAGTAATTTTTTTGAACCGGGCACTTTATAGGACTCTAATATTAGAAGTGTCATCCTTGTTTCGTGACTTGTTTGATACCAACACATTATGAGCACACATGAGAAAGTTTGTGGATTGTTTGTTGAGAGTTGTACCTATAACCTTAAATTCTTGTGATGACTTTATGCATGACTAGTATAAGTTAGATCCTCACCTTAAGTGTTGGAAAGTTGATGTTCTTGTCTCTTGTCCCATATGCTAGTGAGGTGAGTTCTTACTCAAAAGCTTGTTAATTGCATATGCATGTTAGAACTTGGCTTGTGTTTTCTAGAAAATGAATAAAGTGTCGATTTAGTGGTTGGATATGATGATAGGCATTTTTTTGATCCTTTTGAGCCTTTCAAGCCACCAAATAAAATTAACCCTCCGTTACCAACTCTGAGCTGTAATATCCTTTCTTTTTGATAGCCATATAATTAGCCTGAGCCAATTCTAAGTGCTTAATAGCACTAACCCTTCTTTTGGCCCTACCTCCTTGAGGCATTGAAAGATGTGCAACTTAGACTAAAGTCTAAGTTTCAGGGAGGGGAACAAAGAAATAAAAGCTATGTAACTTTTAGAAAAGGAAGATGAATGTATAAAGAAAAGTTACAAAAGAGGAAAGAAGAAAATCATGAAAAGTACAAAAATAGCAAAAGACAAATCAAAAAGACAAAAATAGAAAGGGAAGCAATTAAAAGAATAAGAGCCACAAAAGCAAAGATCAAAAATGAAAATGGGAATAAGAGCTAAAATGTGAAAAGAAAGCTCAAAGTGAAAAGTTTGCAAAGATGAAGTAGTGCCCAAGGAGGGATTTTAGTCACTCTTTATCCAAATTATACCCTACCTTTATCCAAAAGCCTACATTACAACCTTAAAAGCCCTATTTGATTCTCCATTGATTGATATGAAAGGAAATAACAAGTGACACTAAGGCCAAGCCTATGACATTGTATGTGCTTAACTTGCATTCATTTTTAGAGTGAGAGTTTAAATTTTGAGGGTCTCTTTTGTTTGTATAATATTGAGAGATAGGAACCTATTCTTTGTGGTGAGAGTATTAAGGGACTTGTGACTTGAAAGCGCATCCAAGAAAACCTTAGGTGAGTTGAGAAAGAAATTGTGTTATGCATGCTCTAGTCCCCACTAGAAGCTTTAATTGAAATAGTTGCGGCTTTGGATCTTGTGGATGGATTGGTTGGATTCTCATGTGTGAAATTAAGTGTTAGTATCAACCAAAGCCATGAACTCCTCTTTTACTCCATTCCCTTTCTGAACTCAATCCCGGCTCAAAGAAAATGAAAAATGAGCTAAATTCTTAATGTTGCTTGAGGGCAAGCAAAAGCTTAAGTTTGGGGGAGTTGATATGTTGGTATTTTGTGCTTAATTGAAACTCATTCCGACTAGCTTTTAGCCCTTTTAGTGATGTTATTTGAGTGAATCTTATGTTAATCTTCATGTTTCAGCTTTTTAAGAGAATTTACATATAAAGCCGAAGAAAATGTACAAAAGAGCAAATACAAGTGCGATTTGGCTACAAAAGTGAAGAACATGAAAACAAGGCAGCAGTGGAAAGGGCGTCTCGCCAAACATAAGGCTCAAAAGGCTTGCCATCCACCAAAGCAAGGGAAGAAGAGCTAGCAACTCAAAAGGGCAGCCCGCTGATCTTTATGCTGAACACATCCGGCGGCCCCGTAGAATGAGAGGCGACACTGCTGATTCTCACAGTGAGTTGATAAAATCTGTGATGCGGAGGAGTTGGCCGCAAACACAAGGGCGGCCCGACTAACCTGCACTGCACTAGAAAAGGCGAGTTAGCAAACATGAAAGCTGCGAGCCAGCAACCAAATGTGCGGCTCGCCTAAAGAGGCGGCCTGGCGTAAAAGCAAGGAAAATGACATTTTTATAAATAATATCATATTTTTGAGTCCCATGCCTATAAATAGGCTGATACGCCTCCGAGAAAACAGACCTTTTTCAGCTTAGAATATTTCTTTAAAGCTTTTTGAATATTCTTGGAGTGAGAAGAGGGTTTCTACTTGAATCTTTGTAAGGAATTCAATCTTTAATCTAGTTTCTTATATATGATTCGTGCCATTTCATCTTACAATATGTGTGTGTTTGACCCTAATATGAGTAGCTAAACTCATACTAAGGGATTATTTATGAAGACATGATTATCTTAGCTTAAATCTTGTACTTAATCTTATGAAATTAATGGGTTAACATAAATCTAGCTCTCCATCGCATTTTCTTAACTAGGGTTTAAGGCACAACCGTATTTGAATATAACCCTACTTTGATTTTATCACTCGAAAGGGGTTGAAGGTGTAGGTTAATGGAGACTAGCAAGAATTTGGGTTACATTGGTTGAGACATACCCCCATCCAAAGGGGTCGACCTAAAAAGGTCGACCCCGCTCGGGTCTTTAGACTATGGTTACTCGCTTTTCATTATTGACCCGAGAGGGCTTGATGAAGTAAAATCCACCCTATCCCGAGAGGGTTTTGAGTAGGTCGACCCCGCTCGGGTCTTTAGACTAGGGTTACTCGCTCTTCATTATTGACCCGAGAGGGCTTGATGAAGTAAAATCCACCCTATCCCGAGAGGGTTTTGAGGAATACATTAGAGGTCCGACCATGAGTATTACCCATGAGATTTGTAAGATTAATAAAGGTATTTAGCTAAGAGAACCTTGTTGGAATGGATAAACCCCTAGCTCATTCCCATAGTTTACCCCATCCTCATTATTTAGTTTGTTTTACATTATTTGCTAATTTAGTTATAGTTAAACACTTTCACCCTTAATTATTAGGAACATTACGAACAATGCTTAGGACCCATAACTATTCAACCTAAGTCTAATAGATTATCTTGCTAGCTCCCTGTGGAAATCGACCCCGACTCAATAGTTGGGTACTACTATCTTTGACAACTGCCACATCACCCTTTGAGGTGAGTGGACTGAGCGTGGATCAAATTTTGGCGCCATTGCCGGAGAGCTACGGTACATCTAAGTATGAGAAGGATTCCAAATAGAGCTATGAGGAAACCCCTTTACAATCTTGCTAATGAGGGAGTTCCATTTCCAAATGCTCCAATTGCTCCGAATGATTATAATAAAGAGTCCGCGGATGATTATGATGACACTTCTCTTAGTGAACAGAGTTATGGAATTTATGGTGCCTTTGAAGTAAATGAAGAACCTCAAGTTGAAAATACAGCCCCAAATGATGCAATTCCTCATGGAAATTCCTCATGGCAATGAGGGAGTTTGAGTTGGTAACAATAATGGTGTTGCGGGCAATGCAAACCGAAAAGGCAACAATGCTAATAGAGGAGGCCGAGGTCCAAACCGAGGAGGCCGTGGTGCTCAAGCTAATAGGAGAGCCAATGCCAATCGGGTGAATGTTCGCAATGAAAATCGGAACCAAATGAATGCAAGGGGTGGTCAAAATGATAATCAACATGTTCAAGAATTGGAAGATTCGAAGGAAGAAGTAGATTTGGATACTTTTGCAAGTGCCGTTGTGCCACGCCAATCCGTGGGAATGTGACTTTCAACACCCCACAAGTGATTCTTCATGGACTTGATCAAAATTGACTTTTTTGTGGAGGAAAGCATAATGACCCAATGGAACATATGAGGAATTTTGTGCAAATGTGTCATCTTTATAAGTCGGTACATTATACGGAGGAGTCTTTATGCCTAGGAGTCTTTCCCTATTCTCTATCAGGGAAGGCCAAGGCGGTTGAACAAGCTACCGAAGAATCTAATTTACACTTGGGAGGAACTTGTAAAGCAATTTTTGGCAAAGTTCTTGCCTTTGTTTTTCAAGAGGTTTTTCTACATTGCCCAACTCATGGTTTTGAAGATGATATACTTTTACAATATTTCTACCAAGGGCTTAACAAGAACAACCAAGCAGCCGTGAACGACTTATGTGGAGGTGCTATCATGGACCATACTTTTCAAGAGGTCAAGGGAATTCTCAACAAAGTTTCCAAACAATCTCAAGATTGGAAATCAAGAGCTCAAAACCCAAATGGTAAAAGAGGAATGAGCCAAATGAGGATGAAAAGATTTGTATATCAAGTGGAACAAATGGCTTGAATCATGACCAACATTGAGCTCCTTAGAGGTGCCAAGGAAGAAAAGGAGAGGAAGACATGCAAGGTAGAAAATCTTCAAGTTACAAACGCGGGCCATCAAGTGGCCCCAATTGGGTATGTCAACCCCGGAGGTCCACCTCTAACCCTTCTTCAAAGAGGGCAGGAGGAGTGTTTTCCGGAGCAATGTTTCAATGTCATAAATAAAGAAGAAGCCAACTTTGTAGCTTACCAACAAGGTGGTTATCAAAGGCCTTATCAACAAGGCCAATGGAGGCAAGATCAAGGAAGACAAAATTGGAACAACAATCAAGGTGGAAGGGGAGTTGGTGCTTCCCAGAGATACGCACCAAGAGCTCCTTACAAATAAGGTGAGAATGAAGGGAGAAGTCAATCAAAATTTGACGAAATGATGGGAGAAGTCCTCAAGAATCAAGAAATTTATACCGGTGATATCAAGGAGATTAAGCAAATGGTCAATGCTCATAGTACTTCCATCAAAGTTCTTGAATCTCAAATGAGAACCCTTTCTCACCAAGTGAACCAAAGACCTCAAGGAGCACTACCAAGTGACACAGTGGTGAATCCTTAGAGGAATGGGAAAGATCATGTGATGGCAATTATGACAAGGAGTGGAAAAATATGGGAAGATTCTAAATCAAAAGGAGATGTGGATGAAGTAGAAATGCAAAAGGGAGAGCAAAATAAGGAGGAGGAGTTACACCTAGAAAAGGCAAATGATGAGGAAGTAGAGATTTCAAGAAATGAAGTTAATAATTAGGCAATCCCTCAAGTGTGCTTTGGCTACAAAAGTTAAGAACATGAAAACAAGATAGCAGTGGAAAGGGCGCCTCGCCAAACATAAGGCTCAAAAGGCCAGCCATCCACCAAATGAAGGGAAGTTCACAACAACCAGCAACTCAAAAGGGTAGCCCATCGATCTTTATGCTGAACACATCCGGCGGCCCCGCAGAATGAGAGGCGGCACCGCCGGTTCTCACAATGAGTTGATAAAATCTGCGATGCTGAGGAGTTGGCCGCAAACACAAGGGCGGCCAGCCTAACCTGCACCGCACAAGAAAAGGCGAGTTAGTAAACGTGAAAGCTGCGAACCAGCAACCAAATGTGCGGCTCGCCTAACAAGAGGCTGCCTGGCGTAAAAGCAAGGAAAATGATATTTTTTTAAATAATATCATATTTTTGAAACCCATGCCTATAAATAAGTTGTTATGCCTCCGAGAAAACAGACCTTTTCCAGCTTAGAATATTCCTTTAAAGCTTTTTTAATATTCTTTGAGTGAGAAAAAAGTTTCTTCTTGAATCTTTGTAAGGAATTCAATCTTTAATCTAGTTTCTTATATATGATTCTTTCCATTTCATCTTACAATATGTGTATGTTAGACCACAGTATGACTAACTGAACTCATACTAGGGGATTATTCATGAATTCTTTATTATCTTAGCTTAAATCTTGTACTTAATCTTATGAAATTAATGGGTTAACATAAATCTAGCTCTCCATCGCATTTTATTAAGGGTTTAAGGCACGACCGTACTTGAACCTAACCCTACTTTGCTTTTATCACTCGAAAGGGGTTGAAGGCGTAGGTTGATTGAGACTAGCAAGAATTTGGGTTCCATTAGTTGCGACCTACCCCATCTAAAGGGGTCGACCTAAAAAGGTCAACCTCGCTCGGGTCTTTGGACTAGGGTTTCTGGAACTTCATTATTGACCCGAGAGGGCTAGATGAAGTAATATCCTCCCTATCCCGAGAGGGTTTTGAGGAATAGATTAGAGGTCCGACCAAGAGTGTTACCCATGAGATTTGTAAGATTAATATAGGTATTTAGCTAAGAAAACCTTGTTGGAATGTATAAACCCCTGGCTCATTCCCATTGTATACCACATCATCATTATTTAGTTTGCTTTACATTACGTACAATGTTTAGGACCCGTACTATTCAACCGAAGTCAAATAGATTATCTTACTAGCTCCTAGTGGAAATCGACCCCGACTCAATAGTTGGGTACAACTATCTTTGACGACCGCCCCATCACCCTTTGAGGTGAGTGGAGTGAGCGTGGATCAATATGCCTGAAAATGTCATCTGGAAATGTCGTGACTCTGAATAATTCTTCACGTTCCTGAAATATGGAAGAACTTGGTGTCTACTGCACTTCTCGTTAAAAATAGATTTAAGTGTATTTTTGTTTCTAATAAAATTATAATAACTAACAATGAGCTGCATGTAGGAAAATATTACCTAACTGAGGGCCTTTTCAAACTTAATATAATGGTCATCGACAGTACCAATAAAATTTCAGTTTCTTCTTACTTGCTTGAGTCAAATGATCTATGTATTCTCATTTGGGGCATATCAATTATAAAACATTGCGAAAAATGATCAATTTGGAAGTATTGCCTAACTTTGATTGCGAAAAGTCAAAATGTCAAATATGTGTTGAGTCTAAATATACTACACATCCTTACAAGTCAATTGAAAGGGATTCTGAACTATTAGACTTAATTCATAAGGACATTTGTGACATGAAGTCAATACCATCTCGCGGTGGAAAAAAAATATTTCATAACTTTTATTGACTATGCACTCGCTACTGTTATGTTTATTTACTTAGTAGTAAAGATGAGGCAATTAACGCATTCAAGCAATACAAAAATGAAGTTGAAACGCAACTTAACAAAAAGATCAAAATGATAAGAAGTGATAGGGGCGGCGAATATGAATCTCCTTTTGAATAAATAAGTTTGGAATATGGAAATATTCATCAAACAACTGCCCCATACATACCTCAATATAATGGGATTACAGAAAGAAAAAATTGAACATTAAAGGAGATGATGAATGTCTTGTTAAAAAGTTCGGGTTTACCCAGAACTTGTGGGGAGAAACTATACTCACAGCTAATCAAATACTCAATCGAGTGCCCAATAGCAAAATACTTTTCATTCCATATGAAAAGTGGAAAGGAAAGAGGTCTAACTTGAATTATTTCAAAGTGTGGGGGTGTTTGGCAAAAGTGCAAGTCCCAAAACCCAAAAGGGTTAGGATAGGACCGAAAACAATTGATTGTGTTTCATTGAATATGCTACAAATAGTAAAGCATATCGATTTCTAGTTCATAAATCAGAAAATCTCGACATTCATGTTAATACTGTGATGGAATCCGATAGTGCTGAATTGTTTGAGAATATATATATCCTTATAAGAAGGAACGTGAGTCAACTAGTGAAAGATCCAAACGTCCTCGTGAAAGAACTAAAGAAAGTACACCAAATGAGGAAGAACCAAGAAGTAGCAAGCGTCAAAGAATTTCTACTTCATTTGGAGATGACTTTGTCACTTTTATATTGGAAAATGAGCCTCAGACGTTTATAGAAGCCATGTCTTCTTTAGACTCACCATTTTGGAAAGAGGCAGTCAATAGTGAGATGGAATCTATTTTGAAAAACCATACTTGGGAATTAGTTGATCTTCCTCCTGGGAGCAAACCTTTTTAGGTTCTAAATGGACTTCAAAAGGAAAACGAAAGCTGATGGCACTATTGACAAGTACAAGGAAAGACTTGTTGTCAAAGGTTATAGACAACAAGAAGGCCTTGACCCCTTTGACACATACTCTCCGATAACAAGAATAACATCCATACATATTTTAATAGCGTTGGCCGCCGTCTATGGTCTTGAAATCCATAAAATGGATGTTCAGACAACATTCTTAAACGGGGATTTTGAGGAAAAAATTTACATGGAACAACTCGAATGGTTTGTTGTCCCCAGAAAATAAAAGAAGGTGTATAAACTTGTTAAGTCTCTTTATGGACTAAAACAAGCACACTTAGGAATTACCGATTTAATTTTGGGTGTAAAGATCCATAAGACTCCTCAAAGTCTGACTTTGTCTCAATCTCATTACATTAATAGTATGCTTGAAAATTTTAAGTATTTGGACTTTAAAATTTCAAGGACTGCTATTGGTATAAATCTTGGTCTTAAAAAGAACAATGGTCAAAGCACGTCTCAGCGGGATTACGCTCCTATTTGGGGATGATTGATGTGCATCATGAATTGTACTTGTCCAAATATAGCTTGTGCTATAAGCAAACTGAGTCGATACACGAGTAATCTCAATCAAACTCATTGGATGGCGATGAAACATGTTTTGGGATATTTAAATTATACCCAAGACTTTGCATTGCATTATAACAAGTATACTATGGTCATTGAAGAATATTGTGATGCCAATTAGATCACCGGCACAACTGATTCTAAGTCCACAAGTGAGTACATATTTATACTTGGTGGAGGAGCGGTATCTTGGAAATCATCCAAACAAACATGTATTACCCGCTTTACAATGGAAGCTAAGTTTATAGCTTTAGATAAGGCCGGTGAAGAAGCTGAATGACTTCAAAATTTTTTGGAAGATATTCTGTTCTGGCCCAAACCGTTGACACCAATTTATATACATTGTGATAGTCAATCAGCTACAAGACGGGCTAGAAATATTATGTATAACGGCAAGAATCGTCATATACGACGAAGACATAAAACTGTTAGGGACTTATTCTCTAGGAGAATTATCACTATTGATTATGTGAAGTCAAATGATAATGTGTTGGATCCGCTTACAAAATGCGTAATTAGAGAGGCAGTTGAGTGTTCATCGAAGGTAATGAGACTATGGCCGGCGACAAGTCATCACAGCGACAACTCTACCTAGAAGACTAGAGATCCTAAGAACTAGGTTCAACGAGAATACAGAGTTGTGCATGACGGTTCAATATTGTCAAACTAAATTTTGGTCCATTCTCGTGAAGAGACAATGTTCAAGTACCAAGGATAAAGCGCTAAAGGCTTTTTAATGATTACCTATGTTTGATATGGAATTATCAAATAGTGTACATCTACGAGATTATACATTTAGGAATCACCTCTGTAAGTGTGAAATGGAAGCCGCTTCAAGGAGAATTTAGTAAGGCCAATTCTCTAAGAACTTATGAAACCAGGCAGTGTTCATGGTTGAAATGAACACAACAATGAGAACCAAAGATAGTTAAGGGTTAGTTGTATGATTTAAATTGTCTAGGTATATACCAAACCTCGACGGGTCAAAGATATCAAATCCACTGATTGACCGAGTATATCCGATGTATGTTCACTACGGAAAGTTCAAAGGGAAACCTGCTTATCCCGATACAACTAATTCTTTCTTCCGAATCACACAAATCTGTCATGTATAATTCCATAATATAGTCATTCCCTATTCATGTGGGGAATTGTTGGGTTTTGGAAGAGGGAGGTGAAGTGGTGTGAATGGGAAATGGAAGGAAAACGAAAAGTTCCTAAGAGGAGCTTGTCCCTCATTGGTAGAAGAAAGAACTTTCGTTGGCTTTAAATATAGAAGCACTTTCTTTAACTCCTAAAAGGATTGAGGAGAAGGGAAGCCTCGCACCGTCGTCGTCGTCGTCGTCGTCGCTTGCTCGGCTCGACCTCGGCATTAACTTCGGATTCAGATTCAGTCGATTGATTGACTTAATTTTTTAGACCAACATAATTTATATTAATATTTTATTCTGACCGTTTTCGTAACGAAAATTAATAATTCTCTTATGTTGTATTTTTTCCCGCCTGACTATTAACAAATAGCCACTTGAAATGCTATTATCCGTAAACAACCACTTGCTTTAAATGAAAAACCACCTTCATGCCTCTTCATTTTAGACTCCTTTGGCTACAAATACATGTCCTTATGTAGATTTTTTCCTTACGAAAATTTCTAGTTTGCCTCCTCCCTTTCTTCTGCATTACTTCAATTTAAAAAATAAGTGTCGTGTGATTTGCTCTGTTTCTTTGAGTTCGCCGAGTTCTACAGTTTGAAGTGCCGCTATCGTAGAACTGTTATCTCGTTCCATTCTAGGAGGAATAAACCTGTTAACCTTGGCAACAGTGAGGGAAAGAATTTCTTTTGATATTGTGGTTACTCTTTGGGGGTGTAACATTGGTTGTTCTTTCCTTCGAGCTAAGATAGACCCTATCAAAAACTACATATGTTGTTTCTGCATTTCTGTTTATGCTTTACCTAATAATTTTTAAAGAAAGGAATAACAAAATTAATCCAGCGTTTAATGATAGACAAAATTAAGCACCTTTAAAAAGTACATAGACAAATAATTGATTTTTCCCCCTTGAGTAAGTTTATTCCGATAACAATTTTTCACGTGGACCATATATTACAATCAAGTCTTCGAAAAATGAAAACTAAAAAAAAAAAAAAAAACACTAGTCTAACACTCCCACCATATCACACCTATTTTATTTTAAGTCCGTTACTAAAAAATAATTATTTTTTTAATTTGAAAATAATTTAACTTCAAAGATACTATTGCAGTCTTAATGAAATATTTATAGTTATACAAATACCAATAATTTATTTTACACCATATTTTTCAAAAATACTCATTTCTTTATTTGGCAATCCCCAACCCTCCTCTATTTTTGCCTCCAAACTCCATTTTGGAGTAAAAAATGGAGGAATTTTGCTCCAATTCACCTCTATGTTGCCTCCATTTTGTAGGGTGAATTGTGTCACTCCAAATTTGGAGTGACACTATTCATCTCCATCATCACTATTCACTATTATTTTATTAGTATTTGTATTCTCTAACCCTTTTAATTTATCATATTATATATACCTAATTATGTTTATGAAATATTTTTATAATATTAATTTTACATCTTAATTTTGGCGTATAATTTTGATAAATTAATTTTCGTATATACTATTTTTTATGTAAAATTAGTAGTAGATGAAATTGTAGCAGATGAAAATGATCGATTTGAACAATTTTCAACTCGACACAAAAATATTACGGACAAAGATGCTTATTTTACACCTTGTAATATATTAATAAAAATAAGAAAATAAAATTTAAATAAAAAATAATAGTATAATATAGAAGAGAAAGAAGAATATAAAAAAGTATATTCATTTTTGGGATAAAAAATGGAGTAATAATTGGAGTTAATTTACTCTATTTTGGAGTTACTCCATTTTGGGGTAAAAATTTGGAGTGAAGAATTGAAGATGGCCTTAAACTTTCTGACAAGTTAAACAAATGGCTTAATTACATAACTATACAAAGTAAAATTCTGTTTTACATAAAAATAGTAATATTATTAGAGTTTCAAAAATAGCAATACTTTTTTTATCAAAAAATAACAAATATACATAAAAGGGGAAACAAACCCTAGATTCCCTTTCTTCCTCCACACTCCTCCACCGCCGCCAACCCCCTCCACCCCCCTTCAGCCAATCTCCACTGGCTACCGCCGGATTCCGGTTACCAGATAATTATTTTAAGTTTTTTTTTTAAAAAAAAAATGTTTAAATTTGTATGTTGTGTATTTTTTTTCATGGTATATACAACGTACATACAATGGGAAAACAATGTACATACAACCATTCCACCTTCAAACCACCACAAAAAGTACCATAACCGCAGTAACAAAACAAAAAAAAGAATGGAAAGAAGAAGAAGAAATTTATACAAACATATATACAAAAAGAGAAAAAAGAGAGATCCAATCAGATCTCTTTTCCATACAACTTCCATATATACGTCATACAACGCCGATACAACAGCTATACAATGTCGATATAACAGTTATACAAACAGTAGAAAACAACGCAACAACAATAGATCTCTGCTGGAAAATATGTGGGATACAATTGCCATACAGCCACCATGCGAGCGCCATACGAATGCCATACAATTTCAAAACAAAGGGGAAAGCACAAGAAAAGAAAAAAAAAAACAGAAAACAGCCGGAGATAACGGAACGCCGGAGAAGAAGAAATGCCGGAGAAGAAGAAATGTCGGAGATAATGAAGCAACTGCTGCACCATAGCTCACAATTGCAAGTCAAATGAAGCAACAACATTTTTCGTTAAAAAAGCGAACCAGCAGTAGCAGAACTTCGTCACCCTCGTCTAAGAAACGCTGGTGCTATCGCCTGAGATGGATATGGCAATTCAACACCGGCTGTGCAAGGCTATGGACGAAGAGTGGAAAGGGGTTGAGTTTTTACGGCTGTGTGTGAGAAAGGGAGAGAGAGAAGATAAAAAAGATATTAAGGTTAGGGATTTTATTTTACTTTTAGTTTTTATGCTATATTTTGTAACAAATGTTAAAAATATCGCTATATTTTAAAAGTAATTAAAGTATTTCTATGTTTTGTAAATAACTTTCATAAAATTACATGTGGGGTAATTTATCCTAAACAAATTCACATAAATTAAATCGAAGTTATAACTTAATTATTTATCCCACAGTAAGATAGTGAGAGAATATTTTATAAATTGTTAGTTAAGTGAGATTCACTAATGGAAGCAGAAGTGACACTTTTGAAACAAGTCGAAAATGCAAGAGTTTGAAATCTATTTCAAGTAGACGGACTGAAAGGACTCCCTAGATTTTCATCAGATTTTCTTCCGTAAGGTCGAAAGTACCATTCTCAAAAAGTAGAAATGAAAAAAGATTTGCAGAGTCTGAACGTAAAACATGGATATATCAGCGTTCTTTTTCCATTAGTTAAAACTTTTTAATAATGGAAAAGGAAAATGATTAGCTACGTATCAAGTTTGAAGTGGAATACTAAAAGGCATAATTATTGTTTGGCCAAATTGTTCAAACGAAATTTTAGATGGATGTCTTATTTCCTATCAAAATGAATATGATGAAAGTCTTATTATGTGAATGAGTTATATATTGATATAAGTTGATAATAAAAGTTAAATTTACCTGTAAGAATACTTTTAATGTATAAATTCTTTTGGAAAAAAATTGTGCTGGTTATGTCAAAGTAACCACGGACATTATATTAAGATTGTTGGGGCTTTGGCATGGCAGGCCCTCTCAAGTTATTTTTGAATGGAAAAAGGCTCAAGTTTTAATCATGAAGTATAGGTCCTCTAATTATTAATGGCATTAAAAACTTTTAATTATCTAACCTTCTCACCCCAAAATTTTTTATATTACACAATGGTCCAAGTATAAAAGGCCACTTTTTGCCAAATTTGGCCATAAACCTAGATCTACAACAGCCCTTCCCTCTCCTCTCCTCCCCTCCATTTTTCCCTCTCAGATCCTTATTCGTACCATTCTTCTTGTTTCTTCAACCTACACTTCATTTTATGATTGTTTCTTCAATCTAAGCAATCCTAAACGAAATATAACACATATCCATTTCTTATTCTTCGTTAAGAAGATTTGTGAATGTTCATCATTTTCAAATATTGAAGTTTTTGAAATGGATTTTAAAAAATCAACCAAATTTTTGTACTGTTTTCAAGTGGGTGTTGTTTAGAATTGTTGGGAATAATAGTGAGAGGTTGAATACAAAATTTGAAATTATTTGGAGTTAATTTGGACTGGATTTGGTTAATTTTAGACTAAAAGTGATGTTGAAATTTTTTCTCAGCGCGATGAACATCTATTAGGATGTTCGGAACATCCTGACGGGGAGACGCTTGATACATCCTGACGGATGTTCCAAACATCTTGAACATCAATACAAATGTTCTGAACATCTTGATAGGCAAGATGGTTCGAATATCTAAAGAGACGTCGTGAACATCGAGAGATATGTTACTATTAATATCCCGCCAGATGTTTTGATTATCTCTCATGATGTTTAGCAAATCTTTATTTTACCTGTCGAACTATTGTAGAAATGATGTCAATTATCAGTAGTAATGATCAATTATACTTGTTAGAGTAATATATGTTGACAATTATCAGTAGTGATGACCAATTGACTGACAAGTGATGATCATCTATCGTAGGGTTGTTTTAAACAACCTATTGATGTTCGTCGCATTAAACGGTTGTTCGGATCGCACAATTTTTAATGTTGCTATCTTCATCGTATGATGATCCATACATACAGATTTCGAACATCAAATAGATGTTTGTCACATGTTATGTGTCGTTCCGAGCGCCATGTTCAATTTTTTCTATGTTCATCATACTTTTTCACAATTAGAGTAGTTAGCGCGACAAATTATGATGATTGTATAGCTATAAGTGACCAATTATACTTGTAAGAGTGATAGACTCATCCACTTTCATCACAAAGACCACTTAGAGTAGTTGGTGTGACAAATGATGATCATTATGAGTAGAAATGGACAACTAGAGTTGTCAGAGTGACAAATGATGATTATTATACCTACAAATGACCAACTATACTTGTAAGAGTGACAAATAATGATCACTATCACTATAAATGACCCACTATACTTGTAAGAGTGACAAATGATGATCATTTTCACTATAAATGACCCACTATACTTCTTATAGGGAGAAATGATGATCACTATCACTATAAATGACCCACTATACTTGTTATAGAGAGAAATGATGATCATTATACCTTCAAAAGACCCACTATACGTGTAAGAGTGACAAATGATGATTATTATGACTACAAATGACCCACTATGCTTGTAAGAGTGACAAATGATGATCACTATCACTATAAATGGCCAACTATACTTCTTATAGGGAGAAATGATGATCATTATACGTACAAATGACCAACTATACTTAGAAGAGTGACAAATGATGATCACTATCACTATAAATAACCAACTATACTTGTTATAGGGAGAAATAATTATCAACATATACTCTAGTTTCGAACATCCACTAGACGTTTGTCACATGTTATGTGTCGTTCCGAGCGCTATGTTCAATTTTTTCTATGTTCATCATACTTTTTCACAATAAAAGTAGTTAGCGCGACAAATTATGATGATTGTATGGCTATAAGTGACCAATTATACTTGTAAGAGTGATAAACTCATCCACTTTCATCACAAAGACCACTTAGAGTAGTTTGTGTGACAAATGATGATCATTATGAGTAGAAATGGCCAACTAGAGTTGTTAGAGTAACAAATGATGATCAATATGATAAGAAATGACCCACTATACTTGTTAGAGTGATAAATAATGATCATTATGAGTAGAAATGACCTACTATACTTGTAAGAGTTACAAATGATGATCATTATGAGTAGAAATGACTCACTATACTTGTAAGAGTTACAAATGATGATCATTATACCTACAAATGACCCACTATACTTGTTAAAGTGAGAAATGATGATCACTATCATTATAAATGACCAACTATACTTGTTAGAGTGACAAATGATGATCAATATGATAAGAAATGACCCACTATACTTGTTAGAGTGAGAAATGATGATCACTATCACTATAAATGACCCACTATACGTGTAAGAGTGACAAATGATGATTATTATGACTACAAATGACCCACTATGCTTGTAAGAGTGACAAATGATGATCACTATCACTATAAATGACCAACTATACTTCTTATAGGGAGAAATGATGATCATTATATATACAAATGACCAACTATACTTGTAAGAGTGACAAATGATGATCACCATCACTATAAATGACCAACTATACTTGTTAGAGTGACAAATGATGATCAATATGATAAGAAATGACCCACTATACTTGTAAGAGCGACAAATGATGATCATTATCACTATAAATGACAATTATACTTGTTATAGGGAGAAATGATGATCACTATCACTATAAATGACAACTATACTTGTTAGAGTGACAAATGATGATCAATATTATAAGAAATGACCCACTATACTTGTAAGAGCAACAAATGATGATCACTATCACTATAAATGACCAATTATACTTGTTATAGGGAGAAATGATGATTCATACATATACTCCTGTTTTGAACATCCAATAGATGTTTGTCACATTATATGTGATGTTCCGCGCGAAATGTTCTATTGTTTCTATTGTCACATTATAATTAAAGGGCAATGATCATTATCACTCTAAATTTCCAAGTATACTTGTTAAAGTGACAAATGATTATCCATCTATCTTTGTTGTTTCGAACATGTTGTTGATGTTTGTCACATGAACATCATGTTCGGAGCGCCATTTTTCGATGTTGCTATCTTCATCGTATTGTTTTTGAAAATATTCAGAACATATAGCGATATGATTGAAACATGAAGTGAGTCGTGCGGAACGACTTAGGGTACAATGGTAATTTACAGGACAAAATAACAATTTCAAATGAAATTTCTTGATCATTAGTACACAAAACATAACAATTGGAAATAAATAGAACCTAAAGTATGAACAAACACTTGATCCAACTTGTATTAAGTTATAATCATCTATATTTATCGCTCTAACTTGTATAATTGATTATTTTAAGTGATAATCTTTTACAATTATAACTTGAACATTATCAGTTGATCATATATTGTGCAGACGTTGGGAATATCTATGAGTTGTTTCAAATGTAGAAAAGTTATAACTGATAATATTTAGCCATATACTAGGAAAGATTATTCACATATTACATACCTACAAGAAAGATTAATTGATTATGTCTCATAAATAAGTATCTAATTCATATGATAGTACATAAGATTTTAACATCTACAATCACTCTGGTAGATATTTAAACATCGGTGGAAAGTGAAATATCTCACAAGAAGTTTCAAACATCATGTAGGAAGTTCAGAACATACTTGCAGTCGTTCAAAACTTTCAATATGTTTGAAACATCTTGAATATCTTTTTTTTCTTCAGAAAATGATAAATAAATACACAAGGATGGTTATGTATATTGTGTGATAATATTTGATCTGTTGTTGTTGTTGTTGATTGTGGAGGTTGTGTATACAAATGAAATTTATAAAATCTGGTGCATTTGTTAAGGGGTTGTGTATACAAAAAGGTATCTTGAGAATAAGATGAGTGTAGATAGACGAGTTGGATAGCTCGAGTGTGAAAAAGTGTGAAAAAATTTATTAGTTTTCTAAGTTTAGTTCTCTAAATTTAGTTAATGGTTGGAACATCACAAAGGATGTTTCGAACATCTTGAGTAATGGTAGGAACCTCCATCAAGACATTTCATCTTTAATATGTTGGTACTGTTTTTTTTTTTTTTTTTTTTTTTTTTGAGTTCATCACTTAAAGATAAATAATCCTAAATAAGGAGAGAGGTTTCTGAAGTTAACTCTACCATATTTTCTTTTTTTTAAAAAAAAAAAAGAAGAATGTTGAAAAAATTTATAGGTACATTAATTCTGTCTAATGATTGTCGTTTTGCTTATGTTTTCCATTTGTCACTCACCGATTGAGTCTAACTTATTTTTGTTTTTGAGGATCGAAAAATCAAATGATATTTTTATTTCAAATCTTATCTCAACGTCTAGATAAAAGATGCTTCCAACATCCAGACAGAGATGTTCCGAACATCATGATAGAAGATGTTCTGAACACCCTGGCAGTTGTTCTGAATTTCCTGATAGAAGATATTCCAAATACCGTAACAAATGTTCCGTACATTCTGACAGAAGATGTTCCGAACACCTAAAAAAAAATATTTCAACCGCGAATTTTTATTCAAAATTCATCCAAAGCAACTCAAATCAACACCAAATTATCTCAAATTTTATACTTAAGATCCAAATACCATTCTCAAGCATTTCAAACAATACACACTCCAAAATTACATAAAAATCATTTTTGGATTTTTAAACCCACTTCAAATTTAAAATTTTCTTTTTGCATAAGAAGAAGAAGAAGAAGACAAAGAAGAATGAGAGCAAGAAGAAGAAGAAAATGACTATGTAAACAACAAAAAGTAGTTGAAGAGTATGACAAGAAAGATGATGAAAATGAGAAGAATGTGAAGAAAAGAAAATAGAAGAGAAGGAAGATGAAGTAGATATGATGAACAAGAAGAGAAAAGAGAGAATTTTTATTCATTTGTTTTAAAATTTTGTGGTATTTAATTTTGATCCCAAGAAGTTTAAAAGTTTTGTTACATTTAATTACAGTCCACAAAGTTTTAGTAATGCTAATTTGGTCCATGATTAGTCCTAATTGTACTTAGAATAAAAAGAAAATGAAAAAGAAAAGGTGAGGACCTTTTCTGCCAAAAAAGACTTTGGGGGTTCTGGAACGCCACTTCTCACAAGATTGTTTTAGTTGCGGAATTGCAAAGATGTCTCCTTTATGACCTATATGACATCTGTTCAAGTCTATTGACCTCCTCCTCCTCCTTCTTCTTCTAAAAAGCTGCTGAAATAATGTTTCCAATTTATTTTGGCCAGGACCAGAGAACTGTTGGTGCAAATTCCAGTATTGTGCAACAATGTTGAGTAGCTTGTGTATTCAAGCTTAAGACACAACCAGATTAAAATCAATGATGCTATTTGCAATTCGACCTATTTTTTTGGCCGAGATAAGCATTCTCATAAAATATTTGCCTGAAATTTGTGAATTGTTGAACAATTGTCGATCCGTTATAATTTTGAATATTTTCTGCAAGATAGATGTTTCAAACTTTTTAACAATTTAACAAGGAAGATAGCACTAAAGTTATATTTTGATGCTAACACTTATGAATAAATTATTAAGATACGTTAAATAAGGATTTATCACCATAGCAGCTCGTGCCAACTTGAACAAGCATAATTCTTTTCATTTTTCCAGTTATTTAACACCGAGTATATTTTGGCAAAACTTTCTTAAATAGGAACAAAATATAAACAGTGTATTAAATGTTATCACTGTTGGAATGACAGTATCAGTTTATCTTAGCTCAAATTGATGTAAATATACTATTGAGAATGATTATTAAAAGTCTAAATTTTTATAATTGACTTTTTTTTAATTTTTTTTCTAAAATCATATAATATTCATAACCAGTTGGTCCGAATAATTCATATTCGGGCTTATAGAGCATATTGAGGGAAAAATACTCATTATCAAGGATTTTTTCATGTTTTGAGCTCGAAACTAAAACTTGATTAAGAATGGAAAATTTTCATAAGCTTTTGTGCATATTGGATAGAGCAGGCGCCACCGTCACAGTTTTATCTACTGGAAGATGACTTATATTTTTACCCCAATCGTAGGGGCTGCTAGAGAAATTTGCTGACAGGCGCCATATTTTAGCTCAAAAATTTTTTATGGCCGTCACGATTGTCAGGACTTTTTGCACTGAATTCTGACTATGGAGGCTAAAAATCTAAGAGTTGTCTTATAGGGTAAACAATGTGAGAGTTATGCTAGAGTATCATTTCTGTTTTTGTTTGATGGGATATTTGATGAATAAAATGATTTTAATGCTTTGATTAGTTTTGACTCCACATAATGAATATGTGAAAACTCCCAAATTTTAAATTCGATTAGCGTGCCAAACTTGACACAAGTTTTGATTAATTCTCTAAAGAAATCATTTGTTCATTGTTAGCTTGGATAAGCTTGGAGTTTTGACTGATGATTAAGGAACGGATCCAAGGACATGTTCCTTTGGATCACTGAAACTGAATAAATAATTATGCAAAATCAATTAAGCGGGAAAATTAATTGTAATCCTAAAATCTAATGTTTATCTTGATAATTATGCAGGGATGCATGAGATATGAAAAGATTGCATAAGATTGGATAAGAGCTAAAATATTTCGGTTATCCTAGCAAGGAGTCCAATTAGGACTCAAACTCTTGGAGGCTTTGGAGTTCTAATTGCTCAAGACTTCTCAGATTCAAGGCTATAAAAACTGAAGCATTTCAGCTGTTGAAGGTGTGCACAAATACAGAGAGAGTCAAGCTATAACATTGAAAGAGTCTTCATTGTATTTGTGTAGTCATTAAGCTACAGGGAACTAAGTAAAGAACATGTTCCTTAGATTGAGTCTTGTCAAAGTTCAGTCTTATATCATCTATAGTAGGATCTATCGAGTTGTACTATTGAGTTCAAGTCTTGTACTTGGAGAAACTTTACTGATAGTGAAAGGAGTCACTATAGGATTAGAGTTAGTCCTAGGTTAGTAAGAAGGTAGTCTTGTAACCAAGTGAGTCTTTCAAATAGTGAAGTTGAAATCCTACTTGAGAGAGTATGTCATGGTTTTTTTATCCCAAGTTAACGGGGGTTTTCCACGCTAAAATCAAGTGTTCATTTACTTACAGTTTATTTAATTTCGCATTCAACAAAGTAAAGGAACACATTGAAGAAACTGGTCCTTTAGTAATAAGTGGTGTGTCCTAGGAAATAACAATTGGTATTAGAGCAGGTTATCCTTAAAGAGGCTAACACCTAGGATTAGAATGAGTACATCACTAGAAAATTGTGAGGTTCAGTCTACTGTTAGGGCACTTTTGTTCAATGGAAAATACTACTCATGGTTTAAAGAAAGGATGAGAGATCATCTTCAAGCTGAGGACAATAAGTTATGGGACATAGTCACCGAAGGTCCCATGATTCCAAGAAGAAAGATGCTAAAGGGAATGATGTTCCCAAAACCATAAAAGAATGCACATGTGAAGACTTGAGGCAATGGAAAAAGAATGTCAAAGCTAGAAAGTGGCTTGTCTGTGGACTTAGTCCTGATGAATGCACTAGGATTCGAGGGTGCACCACTGCCAATGAAATTTAAAATGCTTTGCAGGTTACTCATGAAGGAACAAGTCAAGTGAAAAGATCTAGAGGTACACTTCTTTTTGCTGAATATGAAAGTTTTAAAATGAAAGAAGGAGAATCAATTTCTAAAATGTACACTAGGTTTAATGCTAATTCATCTGAATTTATCTCTTTGTGAGGGTTTTAAATGTTGAAGATAGAGTTGAAAAAATCCTAACTAGAGTTCTTCCAGACTCTTGAGAAATTAAGGCTTGTGCCATTTTGAAAGTAAGGATCTTACCAAACAGATGAGCTTATAGGTAGTCTAAAAACTTATGAACTGAGGAAAAAAGTTAAGAACACAGGTGGACCAGTTAAAACTGAACATAACCTAGCTTTAACTGTTGCTGATAAGTCTGTTGATGGTAAGGAACTGATCCTAATAGCTAAGAGTGTCCAAAGATACTTGAATAAGAAAAATGGGGCTAGTGGACAGGGTAGGTCTTCTAACATGAAACAGGCTGGAGAATGCTTCGAATATGGAAGCATAGAATACTACATCAGCAAATATCCAGTTACGGAAGGAGAATGGAGAAAGAGATATGTTGAGGAAAGAAGAAAGGCTAAGGAACAGGCCCACAAGAAAAGTAGAAATCTCAAAACCATAGTTGTTGGCTGGCAAGATAGTGAAGATGAGCAATCTGATGATGATCTGGATGATGATCTTGCTCTAATGGCTCTTGAAGGTTCAGAAAATGAAGAATATGTTGAGGTATTAATTTCTAAACTCAAAGAGGATATTAAAAATATGTCTAGAGAGAAATTAGTTAAAGTGTTTCACACTATGTTAAATGAGTTTAAATCTCTAAGGGATGGTAAAGATCAACTGCATGATGAAATTGAAGGTTTAGAAAATGAATACAAAAAGGTTGTAATTAAAAATGATACTATGAAAGGGAAAAATAACATGCTAAAGGAACAGGTCCTCACACTTGAATCAACTGTTCAGGAACTAAAAAATGAGAAATTAGAAGTCCAAACAGTTGAAAATGGTAAGGGCATTGCTAATTCTCATCAACTCATTGCTAAAGAGAAATTGAAAGTCAAAGTTGATGAACTGTATAAGAAAGATGAAAAGATAAGATTTTTGGAAGAGAACTTAGTTAAAACAAAAATAAAGTTAAGCAAAACTGTCGAATAGAACATGTTCTCTGAAGCATTAGAATGGTTACAGGAAAATCATAGTAGTAATAGGAAGGGTATTGAGTTTATGAAATCTCAGTCATTGCCCAAATGGGATCCAAAGAGTAAGTATTTAACTCTACCTGAAAATTGGTTATGCACACACTAGGGGAACACTGGTCACTTGAAAAGAAATTGCCAATCTCTAGCAAAGGCTGCACAAAGGAATAGGTTTTATAAACCCGTTTAAAATTCTATGGCAAAGAAAACTGTTCACACAAAGAAAACATTACTATTCTGGGCTAAGAGGGATCTGATTTATCCTTTTTCTCAAGGAAAGTTTGGGTTCTTAAAATTAATCCCTAGTTTTCTTTTGCAGGCTAGAGTGAAGGTGAAGAACCACAAATGATACATGGACAGTGGCATATGGGCACAAGGAACTGTTTTTTTTCACTCTCAGCCTTTCAAGGATGAAGTGTTTCCTTCGGTAATGGTAAGAAAGGAGAAATTATTGGCATTGGAAAGGTAGGTAGGCCTGATTCACATAGCATAGATAATGTGTTTCTAGTGGATGGTTTAAAGCATTGCTTATTGAGTATATCTCAATTGTGTGGCAAAGGTAATAATGTTAATTTTTCCACTACTGGTTGTACTGTGACTAACCAAACTTCTGGAGAGATTATTTTGCAGGAAAATAGGCATGGAAATATCTACAAAGTAGATCTGTTGACACTAGCTGATGGCAGCATGAGTTGTCTGAGTGTAATGCAAAATTATCCCCTCCTATGGCACAAAAGTTCGGTCATGCTAGTCTTTCACAATTAAACAAGCTTGTTTCTAAAGACTTGGTGATAGGTCTTCCTAACATCAAGTTCAAGGATGAAAAAGTTTGTGAGTCTTGTGCCGGAGGGAAGCATGTAAAATCTTCTTTTAAACCAAAGAAACAGGTAAGTACTACCAAACCTTTGGAACCGGTCCATATGGATCTTTATGGACCAATAAGAACAATGAGCCGTGGTGGTAAGAAATATGTTATGGTCCTAATTGATGATTATTCTAGATTTACATGGACTATATTTCTTGCATCTAAGGAAGAAGCATTTAATGCATTTTCAATATTTGCTAAGAAAGCTCAAAGAACTCTAGATAGTCATATTGTTGCTATTAGGTCAGATCATGGAACTGAATTTGAAAATCATATGTTTTTCAACTTTTGTAATGAAAATGGCATTGATCATAATTTCTCTTCACCTATAACTCCACAACAAAATGGAGTAGTTGAAAGAAAAAATAGGACCTTAGAAGAAATGGCTAGGACTATGTTGTTATCTGGAAATCTTCCATAAAGTTTTTGGACTGAAGCTATAAACATTGCTTGCTACATAATTAATAGATGCATGACAAGGCCTTTGTTAGAAAAGACCCCCTATGAGTTACTTAAATGAAGAAAGCCTAATATTTCACATCTTAGACCTTTTGGCTGTAAGTACTTCATTCACAATAATGGGAAAGATGCCTTAAGAAAATTTGATCCTAGAAGTGATAAGGGAGTCTTTGTTGGCTATTCTTTAAATAGCAAGTCATAAAGGGTGTTTAATAAGAAAACTATGAAAATTAAAGAAATCATCCATGTTAAGTTTGATGAATCTGACAATTCACCTCAAGAACAGGTACAAGAAGATGAGGAAATTGGAATGCTGAGGCATGATGAACCTGGCCCTCAACAAATGCAGGCATTGGATAAGAATGTTGTGAGAAGTGAAGCACAAGGAACCGTTCCTCAAGATAAATCTGAAAAGAGTAGTACAGAGAAAGGGGGAACAAATGTTGGATCCACCTCTCAAACCCGTAATGCTACTACATCAGAAACTGTTCCTCAGCAAGGTGCTTCTGAGGATGGACTAATACACAAGCCTTACAAGTATCAAGGTTCACATCATGTGGATCAGATAATCTCAGATAAGACTGCTGGAATTCAAACTAGATCAGCAGTTAAGAATCACCATTTTTGTGCCTTTAGTGCCTTCTTATATCTTGTTGAGCCCAAAATATAAAAGAGGCACTAAAGGATGCAGATTGGATAAATACTATGCAGGGGAAGTTGAATCAATTCCAAAGAAGTCAAGTTTGGCATATGGAACCCAAGCCAAGGAACATTTCCATTATAGGAACAAAATGGCTTTTCAGAAACAAACTTGATGAGGATGGTATGATAATCAGGAATAAAGCCAGATTGGTCGTTCAGGGGTATAGCCAAGAGGAAGGCATTGACTATGATGAGACTTTTGCTCCAGTTGCAAGATTGGAAGCAATAAGACTTCTTATAAATTTTGCTACTTACATGGAATTCACTCTACATCAAATAGATGTTAAGAGTGCATTTCTGAATGACTACTTAAAGGAAGAAGTCTATGTCAAACAACCACCAGTTTTTGAGACTGAACACTTCCCTGAACAGGTGTACAAGTTGGACAAAGCTTTGTATGGACTCAAGCAGATACCAAGAGCTTGGTGTGAACATCTATCAAAATTCCTACTTCAGTATGGATATAAAAGAGGTAAAATCGATAGCACATTGTTTTTGAAAAAAAAAAAAAGGTAAACATCTCTTAATTGTTCAAATTTATGTAGATGATAAAATTTTTTGTGCTACTTGTGAAAATCTGAGTAAGGAATTTGCAACTTGATGGGGAATGAGTTTGAAATGAGCATGATGGGTGAACTCAATTTCTTTTTGGGTATACAAATCAAGCAAACTTCAAATAGAAGTATGATTCATCAACAAAAATATGTTAAGGAACTGCTTAAAAGGTTTGACATGGATAATGCTAAGGAAATTGATATACCAATTGCCATTGCCACAAAATTAGATCTTGATGAACATGAAATTTCAGTTGATCAAAAATTGTATAAGGGCATGATTGGTTCCTTGCTTTACTTAACTGCTAGTAGACCTGACATTGTGTTTAGTGTTGGTTTATGTGCTAGGTTTCAGTCAGATCCTAAGGAATCTCATTTGAAAGCTGTTAAAAGAATATTGAGATATTTGAAAGGAACAGGTTCCTTGGGACTTTGGTATCCAAAAGGTGGTAATTTTAATCTTGTTGGGTATACTAATGCTGACTATGCTGGTTTTCTTATTTATAGAAAGAGTACCTCAAGTATGACACATTTTCTTGGTGAGTGCTTGGTTTCATGGGGAACCAAGAAACAAAATTCAGTGGCACTTTCTACTGCAGAAGCAGAGTATGTGGCAGCTGCTTCATGTTGTTCACAATTGTTATGAATTAAACAACAATTACAAGATTTTGGTGTTAATGTAGGAACTGCTCCTATCTATTGTGATAATACTAGTACGATTAACATGACTAAGAATACAGTGCATCACAAAAGGACTAAACACATTGACATAAGACATCATTTCTTGAGGGACAATTATGAAAAGGATTTGATTACTATAGCTTTTTGTCTTATTGATAAACAAATTGCTGACATTTTTACAAAGGCTTAGCTTTATTTCAAAAATTTGCTAGAAAATTTGGCTTAAAAATGAATTTTATTAAAGTCAATTTGAAGTTTTAGCTCAGTCTCATACTTAATTGTATACTCTATGCCATGATTTGTACTTAAGTTTGCTAAATTTTAGTGATATTACCTTTATGTTCTTAAAAGTTTAGATTGAGTAATTTTGATTAAATTGGGCTGGACACTGTTTCGGTGATAATATCTCAGGTATGTACTCTTTATTATTCATATTTTATTAAAGTTTAAAGGCTATAGGTAACTTGAACTTAGGAAGAATCCCACTAGGATTATCCGTTCTGAATAAGAGTCCTATCGAAGAAACAGTTCCCAATCCCTCTTGGACTCTCTAATCATAACGACTATATTTGGGAGACTACCAAGAGTCCTTAACGTGTGAAATTCAATAAATGAGGTCAGTGAATCAGTCTTATACTCAAACTCCACTACCTAATTCACTTCTATATAAACTCACACACTAACCAACTCTTCTCACTTTACTCTCTTCAAATTTTTTCAAAATTTCAGAAAGAATAGTGCATTATCTCATGCGTCGTATAATATCCATGTCTCTCTCATCTAAAAACACCTATTCCACTCCCATTTCTGATCAACCACCAATCACCAACCCACCTTCACCCATGGATACAACCGCACCAAACCCTGAAAACCCAATTCCACAAAACCCTGAGCCTGAAATTCAGGGGGGAGGACCAGTTCCCACTGCAGAATCTATTTTAGAACAAGTGGAGGATTTGTCTAGGACCATGATTATATACCGATTTCAGGTAAACTATGTTTCACCTCTAAATGCAGCTGATAAACAAGGAGAAAAAGTAGATGGGTTAGGATCTTTTACTGAGGGAGAAGGTGACAAGGATGAAGTAAGGCGTTTGGAGGCTCCCATGCATGGGTCTCCAGAGGTTGCTTTTAGAGCACCCATAGAGGATGAGAATGTGGTGGATGTGGATGATGATGTTTTAAGTGATAGTGATCGATCCATAATCGATCTTATAAATATGAGAAGTGTGCAGAGAAAATTAGCTAGAAAAGGACTAATTGATGCAAAGTTAGCTGCTGATATTAATGCAAAGTTGAAGAAAATTAGTGATAGTTATAAGCCAGGTCTTAAAAAAAAACAGGGTGAAAGTTCTTCTATGGCAAAAGGAACTGTTCCTTCTGTTTCAACCCCTACTAGTGGGATTAGAAGAACTAGGAGTTCTGCAAAGGCTGCTGATGAAAGAATGGTTGCTGCATTAGAAAGAAGTAGGAAAGGGAAAGATAAAGCAGGTTGTCGATCCTGTTGTTGAAGAAGAAACTGAATTTGTTGAGAAAGAAAGGGAGATTGTTGATGAAGAAGATGATGTGATGGAGGATGTGGAAGAAGTGGTTCCTTAGTCTAAAAAGAGGAAAACTGCTCAAGGGCGAGTGACAAGGAGATCTGTGAAAGCTACTGCTTGAAAATCTTCCAAGAGGACCCGGTCCTCAAAGAGAACTTTAGTTGATGAAAGCTCTGGCTCTGGTTCTGAGGAGTCTGCTGAAGAAGAGGAGAGTGATAGTGAGGATGAGGGAGATGACGTTCAAAAATATGTGCACGATGATATCATGACAAAGAAGTCCTGAAGGGTAGAGTAATGCCTGATGTTGAAGAGGAAGGTATAATCTGATTACTGGAAAAATTGGAGGTTCAAGGCTGGAAGGACATGGTCCTTCAGATCAAGGGGAGATGTTCCGAAGCTATGGTGCAGGAATTTTTCTTTAATTGTTCTATCAAGAAGGATATGATCACTAGCTCTGTTCATAACAAAGACATAAGCTTTGACACAAAGGATTTGGGTGAACTGCTTGGTATTCCCTTTGTAGGATATGAGAGTTACATAAAAAAGGTTGGCCAGATTTGACCAACCTTCCCACTAATCTGGAGATAACCAGAAAATTTGCTGAAAGTCCTCAAGAGGAGAAACCAAGGGTAGTGAAAAAGAGTGAGATGCATCCTTAGCATCAACTGTTGTTTGAGTATGTGAATAAGATAATGTTTCCAAGGCAGAAAAAGAGAAGGCTAGCCAGTTTCATGGACCTGGTCCTTATGGAACTGTTGGATAGTGATATGCAGATAAACTGGCCCAGGTTCATGATTCACTTGATTAAGAGAGTTGTCACTGAAAAGAAAAATCATTCACTGCCGTTTAGATTTATCTCGACAGATCTGTTTGCAAAGTTGGGGATTCTTTTGGAAGAAGTGAAAATGCCACTAAGAAGGAGAAGTTTGGTGCTGCCATGTTGGTCAGTTGTGATCTAAATGTAAAAGCTGATCCTCCAATGGTTGGAGCTGATAAACAGCCTCTGAACAACAAAGTGAGGGTATTGAGGCAACAAGTTGCTATTCAAGCTACTGAAATAAAGAGGTTGGAGGAAGAAAGGGACTACTGGAGAATTGAGGCTACCAAAGCTAAAGAAAAAAATAAAAGGATGCTCATAAAGATATTTGAGTTGCTGCAAAAAAAAATCTCAGGGACCTGGTCCTTCCACCACCTGATAACCCAAACCAAAAAGCCATTTTTTGTCCAGTGGAATTTAGACTAGTTCTAGTGCCTTAGTCTTTTTCCTTTTCTAGTTTTTGAATGATTTAGTAGTATCTGCAGGTAACCCCTGGTTGAAATCTTTTTTGTTAATGATGAATTATCTTCGATGGCTAATATCATTTTAATGCAGTTGCTTTATGTTGAATTATGCTTGCATTTTGAGTTGCCTTAATGGCTATGAGTTGCTTGTTATTTTGCTTGATAAATTCTAACTTATGCACCTTTTCAATGATGCCAAAAGGGGGAAGAGTAAATATGATTTTGCTTGTGATATTTATAACCTGATTGAGAACCTAATCCTTAATGATGAAATAAGTTTCTACTAATGTTGCTTTTTAAGTTGCAAGTTATGGTTCAGGACATTAAGGACATGAAGCAAAGTCTATGAGTTTGTCATCATCAAAAGGGGGAAAATGTTAGCTTGGATAAGCTTGGAGTTTTGACTAATGACTAAGGAACAGATCCAAGGACATGTTCCTTTGGATCAATGCAACTGAATAAATAATTATGCAAAATCAATTAAGCGAAAAAATTAATTGTTATCCTAAAATCTAATGTTTATCTTGATAATTATGCAGGGATGCACGAGATATGAAAAGATTGCATAAGATTGGATAAGAGCTAAAAGATTTCGGTTATCCTAGCAAGGAGTCCAATTAGGACTCAAACTCTTAGAGGCTTTGGAGTTCTAATTGTTCTAGACTTCTCAGATTTCAAGGCTATAAAAATAGAAGCATTTCAACTGTTGAAGGTGTGCACAAATACAGAGAGAGTCAAGCTATAACATTGAAAGAGTCTTTATTGTATTTGTGTAGTCATTAAGCTACAGGGAACTAAGTAAATAACATGTTCCTTAGATTGAGTCTTGTCAAAGTCCAGTCTTAGTTCATCTGTAGTAGAATCTATCGAATTGTACTATTGAGTTCAAGTCTTGTACTTGGAGAAACTTCACTGATTATGAAAGGGGTCACTATAGGATTAGAGTTGGTCCTAGGTTAGTAAGAAGGTAGTCTTGTAACCAAGTGAGTCTTTTAAATAGTGAAGTTGAGATCCTACTTGAGAGAGTAGATCATGGTTTTTTTATCCCAAGTTAACGGGGGTTTTCCACGCTAAAATCAAGTGTTCATTTACTTACAATTTATTTAATTTCGCATTCAACAAAGTAAAGGAACACATTGAAGAAACTGGTCCTTAAGTAATAAATGATGTATCCTGGGACATAACATTCATAATATTTTCTGAATCGTCAAAACTTGGTTATAAGTTTTGTAGTGGATTCATGTTTTGGCTGCTCCACAAAACGTGTGAACAAATAAATTTTTGCGATTCGTTAGAAATTATAATAAGATTGTTCTCAGCTTTTTATGCAGCCATCAGACCTTACGATTGGGGTTATTTTATGCAGCCATAGTCGAGGAAATTTTGTTGGAATTTCATGTCTCATTACCTACCTTAATAATTAAACTTTTGTTATTAACTAAGAATACCAAGATGATTTATGAATTGCGTCAAAACTTAAAAGATTTCAACACATAATAAGACATGTTTAAAATATTACAGCTCTTAGTTATCGACTCTAATATTGTTCTTAGGACATACTAGTATAATATAAAAAACCAAGAATCTTAGTTGGAGTAGGCCAAGAGAAGACCCTTTTTATAATATAAAAGAATCATATATTAAAAAAGTCTTGGCAAGAGTCAAATTATATGGGCATGGCCTTCATATATATAAACAATTTTAAATCTCCTCTCTTTCTATTGCCTTTCCTCCATTTTCCTAGTCTTCTTGCTTTTCACATTCTTTCTCATTAATGTGGAAAACAAGTTGCTTATTATAACCTTACAATAGCAAGAACTCAATTCAACTCTCAGATATTTCCATTTTCATTTTTCAAGAACCATAATGAAGTTTTCTTTTTCATTTCTCAAGTGTTTTAGTCCATCAGCTACTTTGGAATCCAACCAAATCCCATATGGTAATTCAATTCTCTGAAACTCTTGAAAAGTTCATTTTTTTCTTTAAATGATATGTGCATGTTTTTTCTTTTATGCTTCTTCAAGTTTGCATTAGAAGGTTATTTCTTAAAAATATAAATTCTAAAAGCAGGTGGACAAATTTCTCAGAATCTTACAGTGTACAATTACAATGACTTGAAAGCTGCAACTCATGGATTTAGAGCTTCTACTAAAATTGGACAAGGTGGTTTTGGTAATGTTTACAAGGTGAATATTTTTCTATCTTTTGTTGGTTCCATACATAAGTTGACTTTCATAGGTAAAATGAAAAAAAAAAAAGGCTATTTTTTAATTGTTGATTATAATTTGCTGCTTTTCTTGAAAAGGGTCGGCTGCAAGATGGAACCTATGTAGCTGTAAAAGTTTTATCAGTTGAATTGGAATCAATGAGAGGGGAAAGGGAATTTGTATCAGAAATAGCTGCATTGTCTGATATCAAACACGAAAATCTTGTCAACCTCAGAGGATGTTGTGTTGATGGTTCAAAGAGACTTCTAGTCTATGATTACATGGAAAACAACAGCCTTGCGCAAACCTTTCTAGGTAAGTCTTCATTTTAGTTGTGTATAATTTTAGCCGACATTTAGTAACATGGTAAATGAGGATTCATACAGCGGACCAATACTTGTTTGGGACTAGTACTTGTTTGGGACTGGGGCATAGTTGAGGTTGTTTAATTGAATTGTTTGACCAGCAGGTGGGGAGCAAAACAGGAGTAAATTTACATGGATGCTAAGGAAAGAAATTTCAATAGGAATAGCAAAGGGACTTGCTTATATACATGAAGAATTGAGTCCACATGTTGTGCATAGGGATATTAAAGCCAGCAATATACTTCTTGATGAGAATTTTACACCAAAAGTTGCAGATTTTGGTTTGGCTAGGATGTTTTGGGATAACACTTCACACATTAGTACCCGAGTTGCTGGTACCTTGTAAGTTACATTAGTACATGTTCTTTTGAATTAAACACTGATGTTTCTCTTAGTGTTTATTGCTGATCATGTTGTGAATATTTTGAACTCACGTTATTATGCCTAAAGAGGCTATCTTTCTCCAGAATACGCAGTCAGTGGACATTTAACGCGCAAATCAGATGTTTATAGCTTTGGAGTGGTGTTACTAGAAATAGTTAGTGGTTCCCCGGTAGTTGCATTTGACATTGTTCGAGGAGAGCATTTCCTCGTTAACAAGGTAACTAATTTTGACTTCTGTGAATCCATATTTAGTTTCAAACAAGAATGCAGATAGATTATAATCTGCATTATTATCAATAATAGACTAGCAACAGTCTAAAACTAAAACAAATGGCAACTTGAATCTGACTCTTTAATATGTTGACATTAGTTTGTTGGCTTGATATGACCTGAGAGTTGTCAACTTGTTTGGGTGTTTATTGCATACTAGGCATGGGAAATGTACAATGCTGACCAACTATTAGAGCTAGTGGACCCTGTTTTAGATAGAGAAATTTCGAGCGATGAAGCTGTCCGATTCTTGAAGGTTGGCCTTCTTTGCGTACAAGAGAACGCCAGCCTCCGCCCCAAAATGTCAATGGTCATCAAGATGTTGAGCAGCGATGGCGCAACTATTGTAGAGGAAAGGAAGATTACTCAGCCTGGCATTGTTGCTGATCTAATGGATGTTAAGATAGGCAGAAAACACTCTTCTCAGAGCTTTTTTTCTAAAGCTTCCACAAGCATGAGCCCAGGAAGCCCCTTACAAATAGGTAGCAGGAGAAGAAGGGAAAACTAGAATTTTGAATGTAGTTTTGTACAAAGATTATATTGTGCATATTGTGCACACACATACACAAACTCACCATGTTTGCTCTTTTTTTGGTTGTTGTAGCAACTGTATATCATTGTGAGCAGTTAGGTCTTTCATTTTTTTTTTCCCTGGGAATTTTTGGTTACAAAGATGTAAACACTGCCTTTAATATATATTGTTTTATTTGTTGAACCTTTGTTTTCACTTTATTTTTCTGGATAACCAAGAAATCCTCGATGGATATGGCACAAGGTTTGAATAATACTGTGTCTACCCCTCTACTATCCTCCTCTTAAATCTACGATTTTATTTGCAGCAAAGTTTGAAAATATAACAATCTTGCATTTAATCCGCACATCATGTATATATTCGTACCACTAGACCTAAGCTTGGGGGCTCCATGTCCTCAATGATTGTGTAGGTAGCAGAGCATTTTGTAGTAATTCTTGTCCATTTTAGATCCATTCATCAGAATGGGTCCTCAGCTATTATACTAAGTATTTAGTAGAGTTAATAAAATAACAAAATGATAAGGTACTAGTATTAGCTTTATAAAATCGATTTATCTTTGATGTGGCCAGACTCATTCATCACATTCTACGGAATCCCTTGCCAGAAAACACTTTCAGTGAAAAAAAAATAAAGGAATTAACTATGTAAATTAATAATGTAATCATGTTGTCAAGAAATCTACCAAAATCAAAAAAATGATGCGACAACAACGGTAAATGACATAGTTGATTGTGAAGGGGATGTTTATTTATTGGCCACAACTTGATTATTGATATGGTTGACAAATGATCCTTTAATGCTCGCGTCATTAATAATTTTGTCCTATCCGTCTGCTAAATTTGCTAACTAATGAAACTTGAAAGCTTATTTTTTAGAGTAGACTAAAATAGAAAGTAAGATACATACAATCGAAACAAAGAAAGTGTTAATTTGTAGACGGAAAAGAATGGACAACAATATTTTTTAGGACATAACAACTAAAAAAACAGGTCATATTTGCTTTTATTCACTTTTGAGAAACAAAAATATCTACAGTACTCATTCGTTATTGCAACAGGGCCCCTCTATTTGAAACAAAAAAGACAAACAAATGATACTATTTCCCTTTGTTTTCTTCCCCACATGTCTCTTTTCTGCCAATTTGATCTTTTTGTATCAAAGCAATAAAGGTTACAGAGCATTACATACTGGGCTCTTCATTTTTATGGTGACATAATTGCAGTTAAGCTGTTAGTGATTTAGGTGACCTACAATGGTAAACATATTGATCATGATAAACTAGATACAGCCTCAAGTTTGTTGGGACAAATATTTAGGAAAAAAATATGAAAATTGAATCAAGTGACCAAAAGTTATTTTATTTTGTCACTTCTAAATTATACATCACCATTTAGATCATAGATATTAACAGAGATCTTTTTCTTAGCCATATTGATCATTGGCAACCAAGAACCAACCACCTTCACAAACCTAGCTATTGAAAAAATATATATTATTTCCTTTAAAAGGGATCACTCAAAGTGGGAACATGGAGTGGCATCAATTAAAGAATAAAACTATACAACGCCATTTTCCAAAGATTTTAATAATCAATCAATCAATTGATCCTATGTGAGTTTAGTAAAATAAAAGTATATAACGCCATTTCCCTAATTTTAGTAATCAATCAATCAAATGATCCTATGTGAGTTTTGTGAATATATCCTATGCCAAGCCTGCATTTAAAACAAAAAAAGAATTGTGATAGGTTGGCAGTTAGAACACTCAAAAGAGCGGACAAAAAAAAGAACTCCATTTGAACTAGTATCATTTAATTTAGAACATAATTTTGATAATGTTAATTCTGGAATGGAGGCTAAAGTATCTACTCCATGTCATGTTCCTTTGTGATATATTAATATGCAGGGGCCCGGGTTGTGGAATTTGATTTAAAATTAAACAAGTAAGACGATAACTTCATGAAGTTTTTTTTTTTTTTGATAATAATATGATACGCATTAACATAATTAAGGTGGGTTACAGAGAGAGTTTATGCGGCTACTCACAGGCATCGCATGACTTAGGTTACATAAGTTCCTACTAGGTAGAGGAAAAGCATTTAGCACATTCAAATTTCCTAGGGTAGCTAGAGCGTTACAATTACTTTCCGAAGTTTTTAAGATAGAATAAGTGCCCACACTATCATCCAACCAAGCTTGGCGAACAAAATCTGGTGGCACTGCATAATGGTTCCTAATATAATATTTGTACTGTCCAGGAGCTCCCTTTGCCAATAAGTGTGCAACTTTGTTTTCTTGACGGAAGTTATGCCGGATTTACGGCATCCCCAGCTTCATCATCAGTGACCTGCAATGGACAATCAATGGTGAATAAGTGGGAGTGGGATTTTCTAATAGATTAAGAACTTCAGTGGAGTCAGTTTCAACTTCTAACGGCATAAGATTTTGATCAAGGGTTAATGATAGACCATAGGTTAATGCTGAAAGCTCAGCATGAGAATGATTTATGGCATGGAGTGAGGAGTGAAAACCAAGAACCAAATCACCCTTGCAATTTATAAAGACTCCACCTATACTAGCTTTATTGGCGTTATGATGATAAGATCCATCAATATTCAGTTTAAAGTAGTTACTATTAGGGGGTGCTATGAGACTTTTAGGTTTCTAGTACGAACAAATCTAGGTTCATTTGAAGTGAGCAATTGGAATTCAATTATATTGTTGTGAACCTTGGTAAAGCTTAAGTAGCTATCAAGATTGTGAATATTACTGTGATTTCGATTTAACCACAGGCCCCACAAAGAAAAAGACAAGAATTCGATCCATGAATAGAATTTAGAGTTTAGAGGTAGGGAACTTTCTCTAAGGGTCTTAAGCCAATTGTGATCATCTATAATGTTAAGGGTGATGTTACAGCTTGACCAAATTTTTTTAGCAATGGTGCAATTCCAGAAAATGTGAAATAAGGATTTGCGCTCACGTTTACACATAGGACACATGGGATCAATATTTATTCTTATCGTATGGAGATAAGACCTAAAGGGAAGCCTATTATGCTGACACTTCCAGAGAAAGAATTGAATTTTACGTGGAGTGTCCGTATCCCATAACCACTCAAACTCATTGTCAATAGGAGAGTAGGATTGAAGAACTTTATAAGTTGACCTTAAAGAGAAAATACCGTTATCATTTAGACCCTATATGGGGTAGTCATGCTCAGTTGACCCAGTAGGAGGAGGAGATGCAAGAAATAGATCTTTAATATTAGTGGGTAAATCAAAGGAGAGTCTGGTGAAATCCCAAGTTTTATTATGGCACACCTTGCGGACTTTAGCCGTGGTCTCAACTAGGGTTAGGGGGCCACTGATAAGGCTACGAATTGGTTTCCTATTGGGGAGCCAAGAATTTTCCCATAATGAGGTATTTGCACTATTCCCTAAGACCCAATGAGTATTGTCATAGCAGAAAGGTAAACTTCTAGCAATGTTTTTCCAAATAAAAGACTGACATTTTGAGGTAGTCGATGAATGTATTTGGCACTAACAATTTGAGCCCAAAGAGTCTTAGGGTTAGTTAGGAAGCTCCAAGAAAGACCAATAAAAAGAGCTTTGTTCTTAATTTGAGCTTTGGTAATAGAAAGCCCTCCAAGGTGCTTAGGTTTGGTAATTGTGTCCCAAGAGAGGAGGTGCAGTTTTCTTTTAGTATCAGTCGTGCCCCAGACAAAGTTTTTGTAAATCCTATCTATCACCTTTAGGATTTTTCTAGGGAGGTGATGTAGTTGCATGATATGATTAGGTAGGGTATTGAGAGTTGAATGAACCAATGTAGTTCTACCAGCTAGGGTAAGGAAGTTGACTTTCCAACTTGAGAGTCTAGATTTGAAATTATCCACTAGAAATTGGTAATCATTATATTTAGGCTTATAGTTCAAGATAGGAAAACCTAGATATTTTTCAAAATGATGTCCAATCTTAAAATCAAGGATAGAGCCTAGATGAGCAGCCTGGTGGGAGTCAATATTTCTAGAGAAAATAATCTTAGACTTTGAAGTGTTAATCTTAGCTCCTGACAATTTACAGAACATAGCTAGAGTATTCTTAATAGCATGGGCATATTAATCATTTGCCTTGGCCATGAACGTTAGGTCATCGGCAAAGAGGAGGTGAGAGAGATCAGGACCCTTAGGGGATAGTTTAATAGAGTCCCAGAGATTCATATCAACTTGGTGGTTTATATATATTGAAAGAAGTTCCAAGGATAGAATAAAGAGATATGGTGACATGGGATCACCTTGTCGAATGCCTCTGGTAGGAAAAAAATTTTGAGTTATATCACCATTGATTAAAATTGAAATACTAGACGATGTAACACAAAATAAAATAAGTTTAGAAATATTAGGAGGAAATTTAAAAAAAGGCTAGCATATTACGGATGTAAGACCATGCAATCCTATCAAATGTCTTTTCAAAGTCAATTTTAATGATCATACCTCCCTTTTTACCTTTCATCTGAGCAAATTTTTGGATAAGTTCCTAAATAATAATGACATTATCAGAAGCCCTCCTATTTTTGAGGAAACTAGCATGACAGGGACTAATAAGATCATCTAAGTGAGGTTTAATACGATTTGAAATAATTTTATAAATAGTGTTGCAAAGGCTAATAGGTCTAAAATTCTTTAAGTGCACAATATTTTTAAATTTTGGGATAAGGCAAATGAAAGTAGAATTATAATCTTGAGAAATTGTACTCTCTTTAAATATTTTATGAAAAAAAGCTTTAACATAAGGTCCAACTATGTCCCAATATCGTTGATAAAAGAAAGAGTGTAAACCATCGGGGCCAGGGGCCTTATAGGTTTAAAAGAAAAAATAGCTTTAGTAATTTCATCATCAGTTAGAAGATTATCCAAATCTGACAGGTTAGCATTTGAAAACCAAGAAGAGGCAGCACTAAGAGAATCAAGTGTGGTAGAAGAGTTACTTGTGGTAAACATTTTGCTAAAATAATCAACCACATGATTTGTGACATCATTAGGATTACAAATTTGATTTCCATTGTCATCATGAAAGTATGTAATATGATTTTTTCTTCTATAATTGAGAGTTGTAACATGAAAAAATTTTGTATTAGCATCACCATAATTTAGCCAATTTATTCTAGATTTAAGTCGCCAAAATTCTTCTTTATTTTTCAAAATATTGTTATAATCGAGAATTAATTGCGACACTAAGTTTTGTAGGAAAAAACTAGTGGCATAGTTAGGGGATGATTGAATGCCATTAATACGAGCTAGCAATTTTGTTTTATTACGAAAAATATTACCAAAGACGTGTCTATTCCAGTGCACTATACTTCTGAAAAAACTTTAGTTGCATCCTGAAGATTTCTATTTGTCCAAGCATGCTTGACAACATTAATAAAATCAGGGTGAGAGGTCTACATGGACTCTAGCCTAAAGGGTCTTTGTCTAAAAACATGAGGTGCATTATTAAGACTAATAAGCATAGGGTTATGATCACTATAGGTCTTAGGTAGATGGATGATGGAAGCATCTTTAAACAAGGTAATCCATTCATTATTAGCTAGACAACGATCAAGTCGTTCCATTATGAGACCTCATTTATTCTTATTATGATTTGACCATGTGTACTTAAGCCCCTTAAACCCAAGATCAATTAAGTTGCAATAATTTATACAAGTCCAGAAATGACTAGCACTAACATTATTAATAGGGGTCGTAGGGATAAAATTTGATTAAATTCACCTCCTACTAACCAAGGTTTTTTATAAGAGTCATAAATATTTTAAAGATCTTGCCATAATAAAAGTCTATTAATGTAGGAATTACTAGCATAAATTGTAGAAAAGAGCCAAGGAAAATCAAAGGGACGATAGGTTACCTTTATCATTGCATGCACCTCATTACCTCTGATTTGAATGTCATTAACACTTACCACATCTTTCTGCCAGAGTAAAACTACCTTACCTGATCGACCTTCAGCTGACACCTCAGCATAGTCAGAAAAATCGAAACGAACCCTAAGGTCAAAGTGATCCTCTATTTTTGTCTCAATGAGAGCCACTACTGCTGGTTTATGAATAGCTAGGAGAGCTTCAAAATTCCTGCGAAAGTCAGCATTGTTTGCACCTCTTATGTTCCAAATTATTATGTTAATTTGTTTATCCATATTAGGGTTTAAATTTTGATCCACCTAGAGTTCTAAGTCAGGGTCAGTCCTCAAGGTTGGGTTGAGGACTACTGCATACTTCCCCACCCTCTTGTTGGCTGGGGCTCTCACGTCCAGTGAGCACTTGTAGAGTGCTTGATGACCTTGTAGAATGACTTTTTTGTCTATACGTTCCTTGATTAGTAGAATTGCTATTTCTCCTAGGTTTACAAATTCTGTATGACTCTCCCTCACCCTTGGTGTATTAGGTCCAGAGGATCTCTCTCTTCTTCATCTGGTTCTTGTAGATTGAGATGGTGCCGAGGATAGTTTGGTGGGGCTGGAGGAGGTGGTACTTCAATGTGCATGGGGAGGGTTGCATGTGAGGTTGAGGTGGTGGTGGGGGTGGCACATGCATGTTCAAGTGATTGTGAGCTCCATTTAACTCCGCATAGGTGAAGAGAGGTTGATTTATCGCAAGATCCCAAGGTATGAAGATAGGACTTTGTAGAGGAAGTATCTATGGTGGGAAAAAAGGGAGATCCATCAGTAGAGGAACTTAGTGGTGCATGCCTTGGAGAAAGTGTGGCCACGTATTGTTCATACAGTTGTGCATCGTCATGTGCATGCCCTTATTGACAATGAGAGCAAGGTATTGAGGATTTTGCACTACCACAAGATCAGGTTGTCCATTTAGATCCACTGGAATTGTTAGAGCTTGACCCCATAATGTCGCCTCCAACTAGGATTGGGGGAATTGATTTTGGGTTAGGGGAAGCGTAAAAATTAGTGGCTCATCCATTGATGGTTGATTTTGAAGTGGGGGATTGATTTGTGGTGGATTTTGTGGATTCATTATGTTGGATTTCTTTTTTAGTGAGTGTTCCTTCAATAAGTGATGTACCATGAATCGAGCTTTCTTTCGAGGTATTGGAAATATTAGGTTGCCCATGGGTAGTTTTAGACGATGGAGTAGTTTGAAGGGAAGTAGAGTTAGTTAACGTATGCATGGCCGAGTGCGTGTGAATTTGGGTTGAGGAGTCAGTCGTGTGTAAGGGTGGTAAAATTGACTGAGTAATGGAATTATTGTCGATGGAGTTATTGGTTAGTTTGGTCGGCACGTATACTGTTAGGAATTTTGACGAAGTAATGGTGCTAGTGTTTTTGGGCAAAGTATTAGGAGTAGTGTCAGTAGTATTTTTAGGAGTGGGAGGGTTGTCCACATTTTGTTTTGAGGGATTTGATAATTGGACATGCAAGTCCATGGATGTTGTGACGTCGTCTGCCACGTCAAGCAAGGTAGAAGGTGGGGTTTTTGGTTTTTGCAAATGTTGCATGGCACTAGACGATAGAGGGGAATCTTCACTAATTTTATCAAATGTAGTACTATTTTCAACTAAATCTAAATTAGAAAAATTTAAAGCATCAAATTTATTTAAAGTCTCCTTAATTGGAGCATAGTGTTTAGATTTAATTTTTTTTGTTAAATAGTTTTAGAGGACTTACCTGGAGAATAACCCGCTACAGTGCTAGTTTGAGCTAGTATAGTGATTTTTTCAGATGAATAATTATAGACTGTCTCGATGAATTTATTCACTAGCGCTTTTTCCTTCTTATAAAAGGTGACTGTTTTCCACTCAAGCTCCCCCTCTTTGGCTTTTAGTTTTAATTGGGGTTGGTGAATGGGATGATTAGGATTAGAAGGGTTTATAGTGGTGATATTATAAGGACACAATTCTTGAAGATGACTCAATCGACCACATTTCTTACAAAGGAATTTCTCAGCCTTATATATAATATTTTGTTTATGATGTTCTAAGAAAATGAAGCTTTTGAGAGGATTATCTAAGGGAACCTCAACACATAAACGTGTATGTCTGGCTCTTAGAGCAGGTTTTAAAATCAACTTTTAAAAGTTTACCAATGCGACTATCAATTTTTTTAGGATGCCTTCATCAAAAAATTCAGTTGGTAGGTTTGGTAATTTGACCCAAATTGCAGTAGACATTAGCTTAAATTTAGTTGCTACAAAATTTGGCTCCCAATATCTTGTAGATAAGAAAAAACCATTCACGAACCAAGGATCTTCTGTGAGTACCTTATATAAACTTTCATGTCTATTAAATTTTGCCACATAAAAATCCTCCCCAAGGTCGATCAGACATTAAGCACCATAATTTAATTTAGTAATCTTTTCAAATAAATATTGATAGTGCAGCCTTTTTCCTTGAAGTTTTATAATAACTGAATTTTCCCATGGTGAGTAATAACTGAATTTGCCAATGGTGAGTAAATATGTTGTCTTTCCTCCTGTGAGAGTGAAATCTGGTCAAATAAGTCATCTTCATCGACTGGATGGTTTTGCATGGTGATACAACTTTGGGAGAACCACACTCCAAAAGCTAGCTATTAAGGTGGGAGAGCCCAAGACTAACCCCACATCAATCTCCCATATGATCGATGTGGGACTCAAGTCTCATTCCTTGCAATGGCACATAACAAACTACCACGTTCCGCATCCGTCGTCCCCGATGGATGTGTGCTAGACAAAATTTCTAGCCCCGGCCGAATACTGCTATACCGACGTCACCATCAACGGGCACGAAAGGTGGTGAATGGCTCTGATACCATTGATACAACCTTGGAAGAACCACACCCTAAAAGCTAGCTATTAAGGTGGGAGAGCCCAAGGCTATATAAACCCCACATCAATTTCACATATGACCGATGTGGGATTCAAGTCTCATTCCTTGCAATGGCACATAAGACATGGGGATATATAAGGGTGATGGTGGTTGAAAAAGTGAAGAAGGAATAAGGCACGATTTGGTGTTAGACTGAATCAATTTATCATAGCAGGTAGGTTTAGTATTTTTTGTCGGATTTTCATTATTATCATGTGGATCTGGAGGATTTGGAGGTAATAGATGGTGTATAGTAGTGGTAGGAGATTTATAGTCTGGATTCATGATAGGGAAGTTAATGAAAGTTAAAGGTGCTACAAAAGAAAAGGGGTTAGAGAGGGTAGGGAGAATCTCACACAAGTTCACTCTTTGATTTTCATTTTTTGGCATTGCCGTGTTGTGCTCACGAAGTTTTTGAAGATAAAGTAAGATGTTAAAAGGACCTTTTTTAACCATATTCTAAATCCATGTACACATCATATTTCGGCGAGAGTTTTAATTTTGGAGGTCAAATTTCATAGTTTAGCTCATAATATTTTAGTTGATTAAACTGTATCGTGAACAATTGGAAAATATAACTTTTCTTGAAGGCAGCAGGAGCATGAATTTCTAATTTAGTTTCAGCTGGAAAATTGAGTGATTTGACCTAAAAAAATTAAATTATGAGACATCAAATTCAATGCTGTGGTATGTTAAAGTGAAAATCTCAAATGTATTAGGAAAACTGGGAGGGTAAGAACTTATCAACAGCCACGTCCATCAAACCATATTCCACGATTACATTATTTAATGGGAGAGAATGTATATCAATTAATTAATTTTAGTTAAAAAACTACTCTATGTGATAACACATCTCAGGTATGTGTTGGTTTGATGCGAATAATGGGGGCGAGCAAGTCACCAAACCAGACAACAAGTCTAGGATTAAGACTTTGTCCACAGTCCCAAAAATGGAATTTGGTCACTTGACCAAGTACCAACAAATTAAAGCCATCCATGACTGCTCAAAATGACTTTGGATTTGGACTTGGCCTCATTGACTGCACACAGAATCTACTGAAAATATTGTTATATGGATGACCCAAACTCCTAGGAAAGAAGAGAGTCCACTATTTGACCATGCATTACATATCCAACCTTTCTTTGCTAAGAACTGGTCATCCTAGACCTAGCCCATCTTTAGAACAATCCAGTTCTAGTTCTAGTACTCTTTCTCAGTTTAAAAAGAAGAAGGAAGAAAGTCTTCCATTCCCCCTCACCAAACATCACACCAACACATTCTCCTATCTTTGTAATGGAGAGTGGGGAGGGGGAAGTCTAGTGGCTATAACATTTTCCTTGTGTGTGAGTAAATAACATTTCTTTTAAAAACAATATGTACTACTACAATATAAACTAATTGAAAATAATATAAACCAAATACCAAGTTGGAGCATGGCGTAAAGCCCTAAACCATCTCAGTTCTAAATCCAAACCTACTTACACATTGAATTGTCAAAATAGACCACTACGGCTTGCACATGATTCTGATGCCACCCGGAAAGACATACTGCTAATGAAGGTTATATGATACCAACCTGCAGACCTAAAGGTATTAAGGGGTTTCAATCATAGACGGATGTAGGATTTCAAGAGGATGGGTTCACCACTATTATGGACTGGGTTAGATTATTTCAAAAGTGGTTGGCAAACAACTTTCGACAAAAAAATATATTGTGTATATTGATTAAATGTCATTTTATATGATAACATAGTGACAAAAAAAAATTGTAAGGACATTTAAACGGGATAGATCCATAGTTCCGAGTGTAAGTGAACCATTTAAACTTTTAGAGTATGAGTTCCCAAATATTATATTAGACATATTTTGAAAAATATATACATAATATATCTAGTTTCGTGCGGAGACCATGGATTCACTGGAACCACAATTTCAATTGTGGATCCGACTGGTTTCAACTCATTCCCCTCCGCTAGATTATACTGCGTAAGTAGGGTTAAACAAGCTTTTTTTTTTCTTTTTTTTTTTTTTGTATATATAGGTAAACTGTTGAATCCCCTTAAAAATTGGAAAGCTACTAGTATATATAGTTGCAAAGGTTGTTCAAAAATTGCTTGAATCCCTCGTGTAGCACAAATAGTTTTGACTCTCTTTATTAGAATTTTGGCTCCGCCACTAATAGCAATTATGCCTTAATCTCAAACTAGTTGGGATCACCGTATGGAAATTATGCAGATAAAAACAAAAGAAGAATTTTCCTATGGAAACTTTCGAAATATTTCGACAAATGCTTGATTGAAGGTATGCATGCATGCATAGCTCCTAGCATGCCATCTGAATAGGCCACCAATGTAGGTGGAACAATGCAAATGGCATACAAGGAGCCAGGCATGTCTCTATCATGAGAACAAGCAAACTTACCTTTCTAGAATTCTAACTAGACTGAATCAAACAACATGTCTTGATTTTTCCTCTGTAGCCAAAGTTCTGCTGAATTTACTAGAAAATGTTATAGGCTAAGTGTTCTCTGCAACAGAATATATATAGGGAATTAGAAGGAAGGGGAGGGGTGGCTATAACTAAAAGATAAAACAACAGTCTTGACCACTTTTTTTCTCTTTATCTAATCAACTTTTTCTTTCTGGAAAACTACCATCTTTTGAGTTGGCAGTTTATTACAATGGCCTTAACTGAAGAAACCTGTACTTAGTTACTAAAGAACTCCTGGTTTTGTTACTTTCTTTTTTCCCTTAGTGGGGTTTCTTTGCTTGAGAAGTTATGCAAAAGTAGCTATTGACAGTTAAAAGCTAAAGGGCCATATGTTTCTTGTACCCTCCATTTTGGTTTTATTAATTAGCAGTGATCTTCACCTTCTTTTCTTTATCTAGCATCATAAAGCAAGTCCCTTTACATTCTTTTTGAAACTGTTTTGTTTTGGAAGTATTTGATGAGAGATGATTTGGACACCAGTATCTCAGAATTTAAGGTCAAAAGCATAACTTTTTTTTCTTTCCTTTCATTTCCCTTCTGTCAATTCTTTCATATTATCAACCTTTCGGCCTCGAAAAAGGGGAAGAAACGTCTAATATGATTTAACAAGTGTCCGCATTTGTCCAAAAACATCAAAGGAAAAACGAGGAAGAGCGTCCTAGTTTTTTTGTACATTTTGTAGTTTAGCAACACAACTGGTTTCTTGAAACTGCTTTCTAACAGCTTCAGTGAGTCTAGCAACTAACTTCAGTTTTTACACCAGAAAAGCTTCTTTTATCTTTCTACAGCCCATCAGAACAGAATTATGGGCATTATTCAGCTCTATGACTTCAGAAAGCCATGACCGGGAGCGAAGCTACAACTAGCGAAGGGTGGTCAGTTGAATATACCTCACCAAAAATTTATTCTGTAAATAGGTCAAATATTACCTTGTATATGTACATATTAATATCTTGAACGCCCTTAGCGAAATTCTTGACTCTTCCACTGGCCATGACTGGAATATTTTTGCTTTAAAACATGTCCAGTCATTTAACTGTCAATGAATATGCGGAATATATGATACTAACATCATTTACTTTAACAGTATGCAGAACAATATATGCTTTAGATTTCAATATGGACACACTTGCACATGCAAACAACTAGAATAGCTAGAATGCATAATGCATATTCAATATTTGTAGCTTTACGGAATTGGTTCCAATCTAAAAAAGTGTCCTCACTAGCTGAACTTTTGCTTTTCCTACTCATCACCAACAACTTGATTGGTACAATTAAAGATGCACATAAAAACAATTTCTGCTTCTGTTGATTGATGAACTTTATTTTGTCCTGTAGATCATAGCTCTGGTTAACAGATCCGGATCAAATCAAGATCTATCCACTAATAACTTTGAAGAATATTAGTACACAATAGCTAAGTTAAGTAGTGTCTAGGACACAATCTTTAACATTAGTCGGCTACAATGTCTGCGTAACTAAAGAGGGGAAAAGAGGAAGTTCCCTTGATAGAATTAGCTGGAGAACAAGGAAGAGAAACTAGGAGTAAATGTAGAAGTAAGACTTTTCCCTCAGCATAATGAGTTCACTTGCTCCGAGTCTATTCAATGTATAGCATTGGACCTTCTTAATAATCTTTTAGCATCTTTCAGTAAGTCAATAACCAGTCTGGAGACTAAATTTGAGAGTATAATTAACTCTACCACAATAGAATCATATTTCTATTGAGCATAATCCACCCTGGTGGCTGGTACAATACAATTGTATTTTTGATCTATGCTATAATATGAAGATCTCTCTGCCGAAATGTATCAAAATGCGATGCCACAACGTTCTATGCAATGCCCCTGGATGATAACAATTAACATCTCTGTACATTAAAATAAAAGTATCATTCTCCTGCCCTTACTGATAGTGCTAATTACATTTGATGCTACACTTGAGGACTTTCAGAAGAAGGCCCCTAAAAAGGACAAACATTCAATCAATGGCACTTTGTAACATGAAAGGGCAATAGGTTTCATAGAGTGGGCCTCTATTGGAATATAAGGTGTATCCTGTATATTATCAGAAGGCACAAAGAGGAGGAAGAGGGAGATAAACTTTAAAGCAGACAATCATGTTATCAAATCCCCCACTCTTACACTACAAGATTACAAGGGGAGGTTTTCATAGGTGCCAAGAGACATTTCTAGACTCACACTACTAAATGCTTTCACACATTACGAACTTGGTCACCTTAAAATCTTAAGTGTACCTAGATAATACAAAATTCATGCACCTAGGATAACTAAACAGACATATGAACCTAGACATACTACTGTCCATTAGCATCGACCAGCTTTCAGTGTTTAGCAAGCCCTCTCAGTGGATCTGCCAAAACCTCAGCTTGCATCAGTTCGTGAATCCAAACCTCACCAGACTAGGATATCAGAGCATAGTCAACGACAGTACTATATTTTCATTTGGTACTAAACAACATAAACATTCAACTGGACAATGCTATTGATATAACAGAAAACTTAGCAAAATCAGTATCTTCACGTGAATTGTTATTGTCTATGGTTTAAATTACATCGTCATGGAGCAAAGAGGAATCTAAGTGACCAAATTTCTCAGCATATCTGACACTTTACTAACCAGGTACACTGCCAAATTTTACTGTCTCATCCCATCTACGCGGTGAACAAAGTAGACTAGCATGATCCAGAGATGTGGAAAACGATTCATTATAATAAAATCATATCAAAGATAACCTGGTGCAGCACAACATCTTTCATTGCTATAAGGAAAATGTTAAAAACTTATTGTTGACATCTGTTTAAGAATGTGGTAAACGAAAAATATAAGCAAAAAAATTTACAGGCAGCTCATTGAAATGTACAATTGCAGAAGAGCGTTACTCACCAATATGCTATCCGCTGATTTTGTTTTCTGAAGAATTTCAATACACCAAAAAATTAATATAAGACGCCAACAAGAAGGCTATGATATCAATACATCCTTCACTAGCTGCTCTAACAGAAGTGCCAACTGTGACATATCAGGGCGCTCAGCTGGATTTTCCCGTAATGCTTGCTCTGCAATTTCAGCAAGTTTAAGCAGAGGTTCGACGTTTCTTGGAAGAGCAACATAACGATCTATGATAGCAGCTGCTTTGCCTTGTCTGATCAGAGGCAGTGCCCAGTCAACAATACTAGGAGGTGTGCAATCCAGGTCATACGCTTTTCTTCCACTAAGAATCTCTAGCAGCACGATCCCAAAGTTATAGACATCAGTTTTCACATCCCCATTAAGATCCTTCTCATTAGGCGTAAGAAGTCCAAAATCTGCAATCCGAGCTCCCCAATCAGCGTCCAATAGAATGTTTGAACTCTTCACATCACGGTGCACAACAGGAGGAGAAACTTCCTTGTGAAGGTACTCAAGCCCCCTTGCAGCCTGCATTGCTATCTTCAGCCTAAGGTTCCAGCTCAGAGGAGAAAGACCCCCATAGAGGTGGTCATGAAGTGTTCCATGAGGCATGAGTTCATAAACAAGAATCCTTTCCCCCATTTCTGCACAATAACCTAATAAATTAACTATATTGCTGTGCCGGACACTGCAGAGGATCTCTAGCTCCATTTCAAACTCCCGGCTGTTGGTGTGTATAATGGTAGCAGCATTGGCTCTCTTTACTGCTACTTGTCTCCCATCAGGAAGAACAGCTTTATAAACAAATCCATAACTTCCCCTGCCAAGCTCGTTAAACTCTTTGAATCCATTAGTGGCATCTTTCAGCTCTGAAAGTCTGAAAACCTGAGCTTCCCCTGGACATGGTGCTACTGACACAGGCGGATGAGGGTCAGTAGTTGCATCAGTTTCCTGCTCAGACTTGCGAATACAGGAGGCAAATTGATTCTTCTTTCCGCCTTCTTTACTTTTGCTGGCTATCGCGCGGATTAACAAACATAACCCAACTAAACAGAACAAGAAACCCAAAGCAGAAGATCCAACTATCATCAGTAGTTGACGCAGTTGTTGATGATGCTGATGCTTCATCATTGCTGAGTTTTGGAGCCTGCAAACATCGGAACAAGAGCTATTCTGGCAGAGAGAGCAAGGAGTACAAACCCTGTCTGCATTTTCAGTACAAGAGCTAGAGGGGAAGAATCCTTCAGAACAGTTCAACCCACAAGGTGAACATATCCTTAGATCTTTCCTAACACACAAGTTTGTCAAATCTGGCTCATTCAGAAGGCTTGCATTGAAAGAAAATTTCCCTTCCCCACAAGAACTAGGACTACATAAGCCCGGACTACACAGCTGCAAAGGCGGATCATAATCTACTTGTGATGAAACATTAGTATACCAGCAATCAAGAACTAAATCAGCTTCCCTAATACCACAAGTGATATAATCAGACGAAGCAATAGCAAGAAACCCTGATCCTTTCGGAATCAAAGATGAATTATAGTTTCCCCAACATTCAATCCCATGATTATCTTTTCTAATCCCACAAAAGTGCTTCACACCAGCTGCCAATGACACAAATGGTGCTCCTCCTACCGGAGGGTTACCAAACGACGCATTAGACCCCCAACATTTTATTTCATTAGACTCTTCTAAAACCCCACAAACAGAGTCAATCCCTGCAGTTAAGGCATGAACATGAACATTATTACTCTCCGATAAGCTCGAAAATCCAAATCCATTAGAATTTGGACCCCAACAAAGAACCCCTCCATCTTTAACAACCCCACAACTAAACCCATCTCCAGAAACTATTTTCTTAAAAACTGTTGAACTAATAAACTGATCATAATACCAAGAACTCTCCTTTGACATAAACGTATCGTTTTTTCGAATAATATCCCAACAATCAACATTACCATAATCACTTTCTGAATAATAAGGACCTCTAATAGCACAAACATGATTTCTACCAGCAGCAATATGAGAATAAGCATTGGATTTATAAGCAACAGGAACAAGATCAGACCTTGATCCAATAGAATCCCAACAGAAGGCTTGTGAAGTGTTAGCTAAGATACCACAAAGGAAGCCATCACCACCAGATAGTGCAGCCATAGGGAGTATATCAGTAGGATAAGTAGTTGAATTACTACTTTTATTATTATTGCCCCAACAAATAACATCTTGTTTACCACTTGCATCAATAGCACAAAAGAATCCATTTTCACCAAATGCAGCTGAAATTGGTCCCATTGAACCAAATCCAGATGCATGTTTCATCAAGAAAATGATAGCAAGAAGATGGAAAACTAAAAACTTGAAAAGGGTGTTCATTATTTTTGTAAATATTTGAAAAACCGGATGGCATGCTAGTTGTCGAGATTATATGTGAGTCATGTTCTTGGAATTGCTTCCGCTGTATTTATATTCCGACGGAATATGTATAGAAATGTAAAGTCATGGAGATTTTTTGGTAATGAACACTGTGATCAAGAATGGAGTGTTTTTTGGAAAATGGGAGAGATTATGATGTAGTAGTAGTAGTAGTAAGTACTTGAGCTGATGATGATGAGACAACGTGGGTGTCGCCATTTTTACAGTTTTGTGTTGTTGGACCGTTAAGAAAGTTGAATGTACTTCTTACTGCTCAAGTTAGTTACTGCTAACTGTTAAAATTCTTCTATATGTTAGTCAAAAGTTATGGTGGAGTGGTAAATACTTGATATTCTTAACTATATGTCTCGTGTTTGAGCCCGCAATGTCTTTAATAGAGAGTATATGATCTTACAAATTAAAACTTTACAGGTCAAATATGAATTAGTAAGCATCAAAGTATGAACTAGATACTGGATTAAAAAGATATTTTTTTGAGAAATTAATTTAATTAGCCGCTTACCCAATTATTTAAATAAAAAATTAACAATTAATGTTAAATATGTGTATAATTCATATATCATTTGTGTATAGATATACATAGTATATGTACAATCCATATATCATTTGTGTAAAGATTTTTTTTTTTTGGTATAAACTTTATTCTCACCTCAAGTTTGGTCATTGGTTGGGACGGTCAGGTCTAATCGAAGTCAATTGACTAATGCAGATGATTGTTGACCCTGCTCTGATTTTATATCTTTGTTACATATGAGAATACATACCTGGATTGATACTTAGCTCGTATATATTTATGTCAAACTCGTTGTTTTACTTCATTATTGAACAAAGGAAATATTATTTTGCCTCAATATTTTCAAATAGATACCATTTGAAATTTCTCTACAAACCTATTTGGTTCTGTTTTTAAAATTTCCTTGCAATTAACATATTTATCAATATGAAGTTAATTGAAACATAGTTTCAAAATTCACTGTGCTCTTAATTGACTTTAAATTGTTTTATTAGTCTTTGTGATGGTGAAATGGCTTAATATTATTTGATAATGTCTACTTGTAAACATAGGCCACAAGTGGGCAATTGAATTAGTTTTCGTAGAGGAAATGGTGCTGGTTATTTTTGTTTCTTTCTCATTCTTTTTGGAAGGATAAGCCTCGTATTTGTGCACTACTAAAGATAGCTACCGAAATCGTATATACTAAAATGTCATGGGCCTAAACTGAAAAAGCAATGATCGATGTCACATCTTGTGAATAATATATTTTTCTTTTTTGGAATAAAATTATAAATGAATTTCTTAAAATCTTTCTATTTGATCTAGCTTAGGGATACAACCATCTTTTTTTTCCTAACAAGTGTTAATGTCCATAGTACCGTGAAATATATATAAATGTTGAGAGGGTGAAAGCAACTAGTATGATTTTTGGTGTAGTTTCAGATATCAATTTCTTAATTTTATAAAAGTTATTTTTACTTTTTATCTTTTAATTTCTCTAAAAGCTTGAAAAGTTTGAAATACATTGTGAGGAGTGTAAATATTGAATAATGACATGTATAAAATGAGACATCGGGAGTAGAAAAGGTAGGGAGAAATAAATCAGTACAATTACTTGATTATAGAGGTATTACAATCTAGTGGTACATGTAAAAATGTTTCACAAAATAAGTTTATTGTAATTACTTATTGCCCATTCTTCATTTTCTTTATGATCCCCAATAAAGTAGAAATTAAAAAAGTACAAGTACTTGAGACAATCATTCAAGAAATAATGAAGAAAAGGTGATTTGTGCAAAGTCTTCTCATTGATGAGGGCTGGCAGAATGATTAATTATGCAATCTTTTAGTAAGATACAATCATATAAATGAGGAATAAACACAAAATTATTTAGAGTTGTTTATGGATAGAGAAGGGGCCCCAAATGCCTTACGTACCAACTAACAAACATAAAGAACTATCATTCGCTGTACGTTTTTATCAAAATTCTGGACCAAGAAAAAGTAGTACCAAAAACAGTTCATCAAATTTGCGAAAAACATATCAAATCAAAAATGTATTATGTTCTCATATTAACCAAAATTCTGACATCTTTGATTGGCCTTGCACATGCCCTCTTTTCTTACCTTTCTATGTCACTTTGATTCTTTGAAAAGGGTATTTGTCACTACTCTATTTGTCTTTATATGTGGCTTTTTAATCTTTGCTTTCTTTTTTCTTTAATCATCTCAGATTTAAAATTCATTTGATCGATTAAGTCGATTCACATTTTGCATTGTAGGCGACAAAATAAGTTTCTATAATTTTTTTAGTTATGAATCAAACTCAAAATATTTGATTAAAAATAAATTAACTTAATTCAATCATTTCACCGCATCTCTTGTGATCTACCTTTTCGCTTTTAGTGTCTCATTCTTATTGTATTTTAATATTAGGACCTGTTTGGTTCTTTAAAAGATATTCCAATTTTTATTATTCAAATTTGATTCCAAATTTCCTATCGGATCTTGCTGGATATTTCTCAATGTTCTGATCATTCATACAACATGAGAAGCAGATGATTAATCATCTTCTTTTCTTTTCTTTTTGATTTTTAAAATGGAAACAACTTGCATAAGTAAATAAATAAAAAGAAATAACAAGTAGCTCAAAGTAATTGGGGCGGTCTGTGGTCAATTTCATGGTCACTAGGGTATAATTGATCATGTGAAGTATAGTAGTAACACATAACAGTGACCTACAAGCTTTAAAAAATTTCACATCATGGTGTATATAAGTTAACCTTTCAAAAAAGCAAAGGCACCAAAGTTTGCTAGTATTAGTTAATATAATGTTTCTAAATTAATCAAAGTCCTAGAAATTCTCAACTTGTAATTCGGCTATATCACGTGGTTGCTTGGTCAGCTGCTTTGGCATATTCTTTTGCCCCTTTCCTTCCCTACCCACCCTGCACAAATACTATTGTAAATTCATGACTATGCATGGTCAACCCCTAACTTAACTTAACATCACAAACCAAACACTTTCTACAATATTGTCCACCTCAGTCAAACATAAAATAATGTGGTCAGTCCAAAACTTTAGACAAATTGAATCCTCATTGGCCTCCTTGTATAATCTGAGTGCATGTGACTCTTACTATTTGTCTAATTTTTGTGGGGGGCTCTTAATACCCAATAGGAAAGTTCAATGTATGTTCTATACATATAAGTAGGTCCCTTGTCAACAGTGTCGTCCTATCAGAATAGTTTTTACCCTCATCGAGGTTAGCACTAAACTAATAGAGGTTGTTTGGTTTGACGAATTATTAAAAGTAGGATATCCCATGAATTTGGGATAAACTTTATTATGGGATTAAAAGTGGGACTAAACCTTGGGATTACTTATTCCACCCTTTATATGGGATAAGTTAATCTCATAATTGTGGGATAAATTTTATCCAATATGTCTAATCCCTCCAACCAAACATGGGATAAACTAATCCCGAAATTAATTCCGAGATTATAATCCCTTATCTCTCAAACCAAACGATACCATACTGCACTCATTTCTTCTAGATAAGAATGACACAATTTTTTTGAGTCCATTAAAGGAATAATATATTTTTGAATTTAAGCATCATTTAGTTTGAGTCTTCTAATTTGACCCTTATTAGATGAATTATAGCTTCGCAACGTTCCATTTTAACCTAATAATATTATATATAGTCATGTAAAGGCATATATCATGTATTTGTCGTAGGGGTAACAATGATTTTTTAAAAACCGACATAACCAACCAAACTGAACCGTATCGAACCGAATTTTAGGTTCTTTAAAATAAAACCGTAGGTTCTTATGCAAAGTTATAACCGTACCGATTATTAGGTTAGGTTTTTATTTTATAAAAAGAAACCGAAAAACTATCGAGCCGAATCGAATAAATTTATATGCATAAAGTATACTTTATATATAAAAATTATATGTATAACTATATATAATTTAATTAGTTCTAAAATCAACAAGTAGATATTTTCTAACCGTTAATCCATGGGGTGAAATTAGTAATGCAAAGTATCCCAACCTACTTAATTGTACTATTACTACTACTAAAAGTTGAAACTAACATGTTTCAATAGTGTATTTCTTTCGCCATTTTAAACTCTAAATTTCATAAAATCTAGTTCCTACTGTAGTGACAAAAATTATTATAGAAGGTCTTCGCGGACCATATTTGTATTCGTCTTGTAAATTTTATCCAGGGTGAAGGTTTAATCTCTTATTAAATTTATGTCGACTTATGTTTTTATTTTGAATTTTGATTTAGTATAGAATAATACATCATAATCAAATACCTTACTAAAAAATTACACGAACATGAGTTTAACAGTCGAAATAATGTAAATAATTATCTAGATTTTTGTTTATTTATTCTTACCCACTCTTCATAATGTTATCTAGAGAGTAGGTATTGTAAAGTGTTTCACTGTCGCATATTGTAATGAATCATTTTAAGCACGCTTCGCCAAATATTCAATTGAATCTCTAATATCGTTTAATGGTGTAGTAAGATGATTTTTATTTTTTAATTTAATCACTGTGACCGTATGAATTTTGCAATAAAAGCGATACTTGTTTTTCAATGTTGTTGTCTTGAACGATAAAAATGGTAGTTTTAGTCAAAAAACTGAAAATTAGCCGAACCGTACCGAAAAGAAACCGATATGATTGGGACATTTTTGAAAATCTAAATTTGGTTATACATTCTAGAATAACCAAAAAATTGGTATGGTACAAAATTTTCGAAATAACCGACCGAACCTAACCATTGATACCCCCTAATTTATCGGTAGGGGCAGATTATAGGTTGAGGATGGTTTACGTGAACTCGTGGTCCCTCCACCAAACTAAATATATTATGTACATATTTTAAAAAATATGTGTAATATGATGTTCAAGAATTCATGTTCTAAAGTTATGAATAGTTTACACTCAAGAACAAGGATCTATTCGCACTTAAACACTCATTTAGTATCTTTTTCCCCTTACTTAATTGGTTTTTTTTTTTTTTTTTGGCTTATAAAAAAGGCCACATTGCTGCGTGCGAGGCTCGAACCGGCGGCAATGGGTAAATTTTAGACTCCTTTGGCCATTAGACTACGAATGTTGGTTGTCTATAGATGCTTATATCACCATATAAAGTAATATTTGAATTGGAGACAAGCTTTCGGTGTCCTATGCAATAGAAAAGTGCTACCTAAATTTAAAGATAAGTTCTACAAAGTGATTGTTAGACCATCATTATTGTATGGGACAGAGTTGGCCAATTAAGAACACACACATTCAGAAGATGAGTGTAGCAGATATGAGAATACTTAGATGGATTTGTGGGCATAGAGGTCATTCCCGACAAGGTGGAAGTTGCCAAAGTGGTGGACAAGATGCGAGAAGCGCAATTGTGTTGGTTCAGACATGTGAAGAGGATGAGCACAGATGCTCCGGTAAGGAGGTGCGAGAGGTTGGCTATGTTGGATCTGCGCAGAGGTAGAGGTAGACCGTAGAAGAATTGAGGCGATGTGATTAGGCATAATATGACACACCTTCAGCTTACCAAGAACATGTCCTTAGATAGAAAGGTGTGGAGGTCGAGGATTAGGATAGACAGTTAGTTAGTAGTCGAGCAATATCTGCCATATTAGCAGTAGTATTACTTCTGTATATATATCATTTCTGTATGACTCTTCGTCTTTATTACTTTTTTGGCATTTTCTGTTTTTTCTTGGGTATTCTTTAATTTATGCTAGTATTTTTCTTAGCGTGTTTAAAATATATTCTCGAAAATATTTTTTTTTAGCTGAGGGTCTACCAAAAACAACCTCTCCACCTTGGAAGGGGTAAGGTCTGTGTACATCTCACCCTCTCCTAACCTTACTTGTGGGATATCGCTGGGTATGTTGCTGTTGTTGATAAAGTATTATTGACATATATACACCATATATTTGACAAAGGTTGTTCACGGACGACCTTGGGACAATGTAGTTCTGTTCCTGACAAGGATAAATCCATGCTCTAAAATTCCTAGATTTGCTCTTTTATTGGATTAGTATAAATATGATTGGGTGTGAGTAAGTTTTCTTTTCCCCCTCTCGTGCCTGACATTAAATTATAACAAGTTCCATTACTAGCCGTCCAACATTTCTTTTTACAGTAATGTGGAGGGGGCAATAGTTGCAAGACTCAATAAGATGTTCGTAACAGTTTCAATGATCCTTGAGCTACATAGCTTTGCACAATCTTGAAATGTCTATGTACAGAAAACAAACACATGGGATTATAGTCTATAACTCTATATGATAAAATGGTGGGAGGGGTAGGGGGATATATTATGTAGATTTGGTCAGTGTGGGTTGGATATGGGGATTAGAGAAAATACTGAAAAATCACTTCTTGTCCCACTTGCTCTGATATTTGATCAATCTGCATGTGCTCTGTCTGCAAAAGAAAATTTACCTGGAAATTTACTTTGGATTTTCTATTCATTTGAAAGATTAGAATCTTCCACTGGTATCCGAGGAAAATGCTAGTATTACCTGCAAAATATTGAGCATTGCTGCACTAATGCCCCTGTATTTGTATTGGCACTTTACCAAATAATTGGCAACGTAACATTGAAAAAGTAGCCCATTTTGAGAATAAAAATTCCTTATAAAAAACATCACAATGATTTTTATGAATCAACTTAGGTACTTCTTCAACAAGACTATGGTTTAATCATCTAAAGTCTAACAAAAGTAAGAAAAACATTGGTAAAATTACTTCTTCTAAAAGTTTTGAGTAGGCAAAGCGTCCGAGCTAGCCATTCCGTTTTGGTACTTCTCAAGGTTGACCATGGAAAAATGACCCAATTAATAAGTAGAAAAAGTTTTGAAACAAATTAGGGATCTTAAGTCCATATAGGAGTATAGTACCGCAACACTCATCACTCTTTTATAGCATACATACGAATTTTGTATAATAGAATATAGTAGTTAATAAAAAGATATTTTAATTTTATTAGTTTTATTTACATAGTCTGTCATATTTTGTCAGGATCTTCTACACCAACATAGGAGTAAAACATGCACACACTAATTAAGAGTGAGAAGAGAAATGTAATGATATATGCAGGTCAACTTGAAAACATTAATGTTGAACAGCTTATATAAAGTGAAAAACAAGCATTATAGAAGAAATAACAGCAGGGCATGTAGACAGAGAAGCAACAGATCCTATAGAGATGGGTAAAATGGAAGACATTGTCTTCTTCTTAAGTTTTGTTCCACAACAATTTTTTCATTCTTAACAGGGAAGCATTAGGGAGACCCAGCCTGTCATGTTCAATCTTGGGTATTAAATGATAATATGATATTAGCGAAAGCCCTGTCCTTTGTCATGTACTTGCGACTATTAAGAACACTAAAGAGCAGATCTTGTGTTAAATACAAGCTACATATTACATAATGTGCGTTGCCTATAATTTGAAGTATATACATACAAAACGAGCATGTCAAATGAGTTCAAATTTTTTGCACGGTAGAAAATATTCACAACGTTTACTATAAGGTAATCTGTAGTGGAGCCGCGAGTTAAATATTGCGAAAGGAGTACAATCGAATCCCTTTTGCCGAAAGATATAATTTTAGGTAAAATATTTATGAATATATATAATTTGTTGAAATTCCTTTAATATAATGAAAACTTCTAATATACTTTCCTAACATGAAATCCCTTTGCTAACCTACTAGATAATGTAGTAGGTTAGCATTGTACCGCGTGTATTTTAGCTAAAACTAAACAGATATTATATATAAAAAAATATATACTATGTACTTTGCACGTGGCTAACTAGACAAGAACGCACTTAACACCAGTATCTGCATATTCAACGGTCATGCAATCATAAAATATATAAATAATAGAGAGAAAGGAAAAGCTGCTCATAGTTTGGTTATGAATTGCTTTTTTCCTCAAGCAACCTTCTTTTGCTCTTTTTATATGTATTTAGAATAGAGAATAAGTGATTTAGAAAGGATGAATATGAAATTGGAGAACTGAAGTGTTGGAGTGAAGGATTCATGCTTTTAATACATAATTTATTAATGTCAAAAATAAAAATTAGAGAACTTACTTGTTCTCCTTGTAAGCAGAAGCAGTAGGATCTTGACCACGGCTGGAATTACTGGCCGTCGATGGTTGTCACGTGCTTGACGGAGCAATCCCTTTTTCCACAGTCTAAACACGTACGTATATTCCACATGGTGTTTGACTGTATATATATAATTGTACATACAGTAGTTGTCCTCTTATAGGACCCTACCAGGTAACTTATTTTTTTACCTGGATAGCTTTTAGGAGCACCTCTTTATGGGTGGACTCTTAATAGATAAACCCAATATCTCCTACTCACACATAATAGGAGTGCTCTTATAATGTGAGAAACATATTCTCATCTTATCTCTACAAATATTCATACAGTGAAATAGATTGGGCGACCAGCATACTGTGATAACTACGTGTTATACATCTGTTAGAAGTATATAGCTTCTCGTCGGGTACAAACCTGCAAGTAGATTATAAAGTATGCAATACCCTAGATCATATGAATCACATTTTGATATCCTCTCAAAATCTCAAATATCATTATTCTTTGTATTCACAATTATAACTCATAAATTATAACTGGTGCGCCTGTGAATACAAATTAATGAAATTCCATTAATAGTTTCTTTTTCTCACAATTCTTTTAACATTAGCTCAAATGTTTTTCTAGATATGCCCCGTCAGACTGCATCCATTTTCATGGTCTTTTGGAAACACACTAAGATAGCTAACATTAGACTAAGTCTCAAGTATCTGATCGGAGTTGCTAAGGATATACATTTTGAGCCACCATAAAGGCTCTGGGTCTCACAGAACAGTAAGTTGAGATTAAACTTATGTTAACCCATGGTCAACATAGCACACATGGTATGAAACACGTGCTACAACATTTTTTTCCTTTCCTTAAGGAGCATATGTCTTTATAAAGAATGTTGTATAGATGAAATTCAGACACCATAAGTATGTAAATTTTGAGTTTCTTAAACTCACATCTAGCTCACAAAGTAGAGTAGGTGAACATCATTTCACCTTAATAACTTTATGTCATTGTTTAAGCGACTCTAGTAATTTTAAGCATATAGCTCTCAAATTATCCATTCGATAATTTTCTTTCTTAAAATCAAGTCTCATCTCCACTTATCACTAAGATAAGGAGGCGGTTGCATATGTGAGAAGGTCAACCTCTTGTCTATCCAACATACTAAAAATAAAATTAAAGAATGTACTAAACACTTAATAAATCATGAATATGTATATAAGTAAATCAACTTTATTGATTATCAAAGAATATAGTTTTGTGAACAACTAACAAAAACAAAGAATAATACAAATCATTCAAAGTCTACACAAGCCTTGAGACTTAGTGTGTCTCACAAATGCATCTCTAGCTAAAGGCTTGGTTAGTGGGTCTGTTACAATATCTTTGTAGATATTTTCACTAGGTTCAACCTCTTGCATTTAAACATGTCATTTGCATAGTTACACTTGATATCTATGTGCTTAGTATCACAATGATTCTTAAGATTTTTGGTTGCATCAATTGCAGCCTTACTATCACAATATACTAACACTGATTCATTATTTTCAGTGTTACACAACAAGCTTTTCAAGAGCCTATTCAACCAAACAGCTTCTTGTGTTGCTTTTGAGAGAGCCACATATTCGGCTTCCATCGTAGATAGTGCTACACATGATTGCTTCTTACTCCTCCATGATATTGCACCATTACTAAGTAAGAAGACATATCCTGAAGTAGACTTCCTCTCGTCTAAATCTCTTCCATGATCAGCATCAGTGTATCCAACTAATCGCAAATCTTTGCCGCCTTGATAACAAAGTTCGTAGTTAGTTGTTCCCCTCAGATATCTCATGGTCCTCTTTATTGTTTGAAAATGTGCTGGACATGGATCAGATTGGTATTTACTTACCAAGCCAACTGCTTGACAAATATCAGGTCTAGTACACACCATAGACATTAGACATCCGACATCCGACTGAGCTTTTATAAAGGACTCGCTTCATCTTTTCAGTCTCTTTAGGAGTCTGAGGATAGAAATGATTTCCCAAGTTATGGCCTTTGTTGATATGAGTGTCTATTGGGTTGCTATTTTGCATGTTAAATCGTTCAAGAATTCTACTAATGTAATTCTCTTAAGAGAGATACAATAGTTTCTTAGGACGATCTCTTAAAATCTTGATTCCAAGAATATATGCAGCTTAACGCATAACTTTCATCTCAAATTGAGATGACAACCAGGACTTTACCTCGTTTAAGAACTCCTTATCATTTCCAGCTATATGTATATCATCGACATACAATGTCAAAGTTACAAGCTTATTTCTTGATCTCTTAGTATAAACACAATGATCTTCATCAACCATATTAAAACTATTTGATATGATCATATTTTGAAAGTGTACATACCAATGCCTTGAAGATTGTTTGAGGCCATATATAGACTTCAAAAGTCTACAAACCTTTTGTTCATGGCCTTTTTCAATGAAACATTCATATTGTTCTGTATAAACTTCTTCATCTAATTCTCCATTGAGAAAGACAGTCTTTACATCCATCTGACGTAATTCAAGATCTAAACTTGCTACTATAGCTAGAATCAACCGAATTGAGTTGAATTGCACAGCAGGTAAGAAAGTCTCTTCGTAGTCCATTCCTTCCTATTGTGTATAACCTTTCGCCACCAGTCGAGCCTTATATCTTTCAACTGTGCCATCAGCCTTGAGCTTAATCTTGAGAACCCATTTGCTCCCAATAGTTCTGTGTTCTTTCAGGAGATCATACTAGTTCCCAGACTTTGTTGACCCTCATTGACTCCATTTCATCTTCCATTGCTTTTATTTATTTTTCCTTAGAAGGGTTTGAGAAAGCCTCTTTTGCATTTTTAGGCTCGTTTTCTACTTGTAAGAGCAACATAAAAAGTTCAGCACCGTCAACATCAAATCATTAGCGGGGAATCTTTTACGTAAACCACGTCCTTTTTGTGATTCTTCTTCGTTGTTCCCATTTGGATCAACATTGCTCCTACTTAGATCAAGAACATCTATTCTGCTCCAACATGGAACAAGATCAGTGACCATCTTGCTCCCACTTGGAACAAGATCTATTTGGTCACTATTTGATGTCAAATGATTACTTACATTTGCATCTGATGATGAAGGAGGTTGCTGATGAGAAACTAATTCATCATCTGTTAAATTTCTCCCACTCGAATGAAGTGATCTTTGTTCATATTGATCCTCTATCTCAAACAAGGTTAGGTATTGACCTACCTCTCCATTTTTAGGAAACTCATCCTCTAGGAATGTGATATCTCGTGATTTAAATTCAGTTATGCTCCCAGTGTCTTGGTGACCTATAAACACATAGCCCTTTGAGGTTTTTTAGTATCTTATAAAGATACTTTTCTTTCCTCTCGGGCCTAATTTTCCATATTTGTGAGAAGAATCATGTGTATAGGCAGCACAACCCCAATGTCTTAATACACTTAGGTTGGGTGCTCTTCTAGTCCATAACTCATATGGAGTGGTTGCAACTGATTTTATAGGCACTCGGTTAAGTACATAAGTAGCAGTAAACAATGCATCACCCCAATAACTAATTAGGAGATTAGATTGTGCCTTCATTGATCTAACCATTTCTAGGAACGTCCTGTTTCTTCTCTCCGTAACACCATTTACTGTGGAGTATTTGGGATAGTCAACTGATGAACTATTCATTTTTCACCATATAATTCATTAAATTGAGTTGACAAGTACTCTTGACCTTGGTCAATTCGAAGAACTTTTATCTTCTTATCTAATTGATTTTCCACTAAGCTCATATAGCGTTTGAAACAACTTATTGCTTCCGATTTATGAATAATTAAATAGATATAACCGAAACGAGTGTAGTCATCTATAAACGTCATTATATAGTACGGTCCATACCTAGCTCTGACATTCATAGGCCCACAGATTGTGAATGGACTAATTGCAAGGGATTTTCAGCTCTAGTCGTTTTACTGAAGGGTTTTCTTACAGATTTTCCTGCTAGACAATTTTCATAAGTGGACAATTCCATGTGTTCAATGCCACTAAGAAAACTTTGTTTTGCTAACCTTTGCATTCTTTGTTGGCCAACATGACCAAGTCTAGCATGCCATATATTTACATCACTATCATATTTATGTGAGGAAGCAAACATTGAAAAACTAGCACTATTATTAAATGAATCATAATTCAAATCCATAATAATAAAACCTCTAGTCACATGACCAAACCAAATAAAGTTGAACCTAAAGTCAATTTGACAGAATTGTCATGGAAAAACAAGCTAAATCCAAGCCTAAGCAAAACAATAATAGAAATAATATTCTGACGAATTCCTGAAGCATAGAGGACATCATGTAGTAATAGGTGTCGATCTCCACGCAAGACTAACTTGCATGTACCGATCCCTTCAGCAGTAACCTTATTGTTGTTTTCCACATAAATCCGCTTTGTTCCATATGAAATACGTTGAAACTACACAAAAGCATTGTGTTCCCTTGATATGTAATCTGTTGCTCCGGAGTCTACAATCCACAAAGGATTATCAGTAAAAAATACCGAACTAAAAATACAAAGTTCACTAGTTTGAGTTTTGTGAAATACCTTTGTAGGAGGCTCAGGGCAATCCTTAGCATAGAGACCCTTTTTATCACAGTTAAAGCATTTCACCTTTACAACATTGAACATTTGGGACGTTTGATATTGCCTTGTTGTTCTGCCCTTGCTCTTTAGCAGGCTGAGATTGAGTTGGTCCTCTTTTCTTACCCCAATTCTTTTTCGTTGAGCCACCCTTGACCTTAGAGGATGTTTCCATGTGCAACTCAGCAGCCTCAAGTCGATCCTCTTCAAGCTCAAGAGATCTCCGGACATCTTCCAGAAACGTGATTAGCTGATTTTGGATCACATGCATCTTCATATGATCCCACGAATTAAGTAAGGACCGTATGACTGCTTGAACTTGTTGCTCATCGGTCAACACATGACCAGCATCTTTTAAATCCCTAATCATGTTTTTCATATGCCTCAGATGTGTTCTCACTGAATATTTTGGGCGCTTCTTGTATGAATCAAACTTGATTGTTAAGGATCGAAGCCTTTCAATAGAACATGTACCAAACCTATTCTTCAAAGCAACCCAAAGACCCATATCTCTTTGATGATCCTTAAATTCCCTTAAGAAATCATCACTTAAGGTGCTCAGCAACATAATGCGAGCTAAGGAGTCTTTCTTTTCCCTAGTGTCATAAGCCGCACGGTCACGCCTATGCTGAGCTGTGGTGCACTCCTCAGGCTCATCTATGACAATGTTAATTCTTCTAGAGCCTCTTGATCTTCAAGCACATATTGAAATAGCTCCAGGTTTCATAGTTGTCACCATTGAGTTTCAATCCTTGAGCTCAACAACAATATTTTTAGCATCAGTAGACATTCTTTTAACAAATTAAAAAAAATATATAGTGAGGATTTAAAGAAGGAAATTTCTAAATGGAAGTTCTATGTCTAACACACATACATATTCAGATAATAAACACTGAGTTGATTAAGTTAATAAACACATATATTAATAATGGAGTCGTAAGTTCATTATGTCCCCAGTCATCGTCCAAAACTTAAACACATGAAAATTAACCTAGTCAACTACCTAGCTTAATGTATTAATCATGTTTTTAAAACAACAGTTTGTTATATAATTATAATCCCGTATGGATCTAAGTTAAACAAATTAATTTAAATTATTTTTAATTTTATTTAACATATTAAATAAAATAAATCAAATGTTAAATTAATTAACATTTATGTATTCATTAAACTAATTAATAAATAGATTAATATGAAACTAATTAATATTTCTACCATGTTAATCAAATTAACAATAGTAAATTAATTTTAAACTAATTAACAATTAAAAAATTATTAAACTAATTAACATTTTCAGACAATCGGTAAATTAAGCAACAAATATTCTTAAAGTTAAACTAATTAATAATTTGATACAATTGGATAATAACATAATTTTGTTATAATCTAAATTTATTTTTAATAAAATTCAGAACTAATTATACAATTTAATTAGATCATTTTCGCAATAAATAAAAGTCTGCCCTTAGACTTCAATTGGGCCTTAGCACAATTAAAGTTGGGCAATTCACAAAACTATACAAACTAACATTTTTTCTTACACTAAAATGTCAACATTTTCCCATTTTCAAAACATAGCAACATTTTTTTTCAAAACATAACAAAAATGCATAAAAGGGTGCTAAAAACCCTAGATCTTGCTTCTACCACCCCAGCCACCACCCCATCACTGTTGCCGCCTCTCAGCCGGCGGCCACCGGCTGCCTCCGCCGCCAGGTCGCCGGAAAATTCATTTTTTATTTTTTTTTGTATTTTTTTGTATGTCCTGTGTATTTTCAGTGTATAAACATGTATATTTTGTGTATGGCTAGTGTGTGAATATACATACACAAGCCATACACAACATATACAAAAGAAGAAACACAAATATACACTTATACTTATTGTATGTGAGGTGTATATCTAGTGTATGTCCGGTGACATACATTGGATATACACATGAAAAACAGTTTTTTTTGCCTCCCCCACCACCACCAACAACCACCGTACACCGCCTGAGAATCAACAAACAAACATACATTTTTCGTTTTGTATGTAAAGTGTATACCCAATGTATGTCCGGTGACATACGCCGGACATACATGGGGTATACGCATTACATACAATCTCTTTGCCGTCAAAAACACCAAACATACACCACTACCACCGTAACCCCGCCGTGTCTCACCGGAAAATTCGAAAAACAAAAAAAAAAGTACCAAAGCAGCCGGATCTTCACCGGAAAACACCGGATCTGCTTTGCACTAGCAGATCCGGCGCCGCCGGAGCTCAGGCGAGCAAAACTAGCAGCAACAGCGCGACGACGGGGCATGGGGAGGGGATGCCGGCGACGGTGGTGGTAGGGTCACAGTGGGGTGTGGGTTTGGAGAGAAGGGAGAGAAGAGAGAAGGAAGAGAGAAGGGAGAGAGAATGAACCTAGGGTTTTTTATGACATGTTTGGTAGCATTTTTAAAAATATTGCTACGTTTGGTAAAGTGGCAAAATGTTGCTATGTTTTTAAAAAAAGTACCCTAAATTGATATAGAGTGTAATTTGCCCATTAAAGTTTGGGTTTTTTTATTCTATATGCCCTTTTAATTCAAAATAGTTTATGGGTAGATCTTGTAAATATGAAACTTATGGATAGAGGTGGATAAATATTTTGATTTAATGGGTATTTTTGTAAATCTCCCTTAAAGTTTATGCGAAAAACATAATACAGGTGGGCCAATTCAAGCAAATATGGACTTCAGGTTCAATTCTTTACATAGCTATTTTAAATAAGCAAATAAGTAAATGTACTGTAGGTATTAAAAAAGCGTTTATATTTTCCTTTTTAATATATAAGATTAAGAAGATAGAAGGACAAATTAAACCTAATGTTTCTTTTCTTCCTCTATCTGCAGCAGCCTCCATTAAAGCCCAAGCTCTATGGGTAAAAAAAATTATCTTTCTTCTTTTCATATGCCTTGAGATATTATGCCAGTGAAGAATTAAGCTTCACCTTTTTTTTAAACACATTGCCATCTGCCATTGCTAGAGCACTAAGCTTCAATTTTTTTAACACACTGTCAAAAGTTTATGCCACTTTTGACAGATTCCAGCTGCGGCAAGTGGTGCTTCACAACGGCCCGTGTTCGGGTTTCGAAAACAGATTTCAAATTTCATTATTATTATTTTTAAAATCTGATTTGAACAGTAATTTCAAATCTTATAAAAAAAATCTCGCCAGTCTCCTTGATTCAAATATGTGGGAGTTCTTGTACGGAAAGATATGATTCTTTGTTAAAAAAAAAAAAAAAACTTATTGCAGATTATACTAAATCAATCTATTATTCTCAATTGCACATATAAGATTATCAAATCGAAATTTCATACATGCAGTTCTATAAAAAAAATAATTGAACTAATATTACGGTCCAGAAAACCAGCCTAATGAGATCTGATACCAATGAAGATCCATGCTTTCAATACATAATTTATTAATGTCAAAAACATAAATTAGAGAACTTACTTGTTCTCCTTGTAAGCAGAAGCAGTAGGATCTTAACCACGACTGGAATTATTGGTCGTCGATGGTTGTCACATGCTTGACAGTGCAATCCCTTTTTCCACAGTCTAAACACTGTTATTTGTTAGAGAGAAGTAGGAAAAGCATTATACAAAAAAGTACGTATATTCCACAAGCGCTCTCTCTCTCCATCTATATATATATATATATATAAATAAAATTGTATGTACAGTAGTTTTCCTCTTATCTTTTTATCTGGATAGACTTTAGGAGCACCCTTCTATGGGTGGACTCTTAATAAATAAACCTAATATAGAGCAACGACATGTCTTTGTGCAGTAGAATTTTAATTTATTAAATTTAAACTAAAGCAAATAAAATTTTGAATTCATTGCAGTGAAGATAAGGAAAGTGACAAAGGAAAACTTTTTCTTAGAAAAAATTATAAAGAAAACTATAAGTAACTAATTAAACAATAAGAATATTAATATTGTTTTCTTTTTCATACTTCAAGTCTTCACCACTCTCAAAGAAAACAAAACCAAAGCCAAAATAAAAGAGCACAGTAGTAAAATTGGAAGCATATCAAATTTTACTGAGTATAAGACCTCTAAATGTTTCAATCTGAGATCCAGACTCCTTCCATGCTTCCTACCCTATTACATGAGTTGAGTTCTTTTAAAATGGATTTAAGGGTCAGCCCAAATTGTAAGTTCATTAGCATATAGCCTACAATCTAATTTGTTTGAAAATATATAAAATATTTAAAATTAAATTATAAATATATATAGATATAAAATATAATTATAAAAATTGTGTATGTTACTTTTCCATTTGTTCAGTTGTTTCGTTGATTTTTTTAAAACATAAAACTAAATCAAACCAAAATCCAAGAAAGTCTCCATTTTTTGTTTAGTTTCAGTTTGGATCGACTTTTAATCGAACCATGAACACCCCTAGTCATATTTGATAATTCTATACCGAGCTCTACAGCTTGAAAGTCAAGTTCCTTTTTGGCCTTTCCGTGAGAGAGAAAATAAAAGTCAATTGTAATTCTTGATATATGTACATATAAAAATCCATTAAAACATAGGGTGTGTTTGGTATGAGGAAAAATATTTTTTCTATATTTGGTTGGCTTATATGATTTGAAAAATATTTTCCTAGACTAGTCATTTTTTTCCAAATGAAGGAAATTGTTTTCCAAAAAAAAAAAAAAAGGAAATGTATTTCCTGAAAACACATACGAACCCTAACCCAACCCCCTACCCTCCTAATCCCTCACCAAACCCCCAGCTCCCCTGCCCCACCAAACTTCCTTGTAGCCCCTACACCACCTCTCCCCAACCACCAGCTCCACCCTAACCCCCCACACCACCACGTCACTAGAAACACAATGCATTTCCGACGCCGGTGACGAAAATACTCAGATTCTTACGCCGTCAATGGAAATAGAGTGTGTTTTCAATGCTGGAACGCTAATCTCCATTTCTTTTACCTTATTGTTGACCCGTCTACAATCTCTCTTCACCCGTGACTGCAATAAAAACTCCAATCTCACCTCCTATATTGGCTTCGACGACGATCTCCGGGGGTTCGCAACTGCAGAAAATAATGAAACCTTTTTTTAGCCTTAGTTTTCTACCACTATCCATGATGATCTCCCGCGATTCAAATGAACACCGGTGAGTCAGGGGTTTGGGGTGAAAAAGATGGGGTGGATGGGATGGGTGAGGTTTGGAGTTGAGGGGTTGTGTGGGTAAAAATACGCATATGATTATGGAGATACGAGTCCAGCTGGCGAGATTATACTTAGCTTACAAGTCACCGGGCGCAGAGGATACGCGCCTCCTCCTCGAGCCACGGTCGCTCAGCCGCAATGGGCCATAGAATGCAAAGTATATATCTCGCCGCCTTAGGAATTACAATCTCCTAGTTAGGATTTAGTATATACCACCGCCTTGAGTAAATAGGCCCACGGCCTTATTGGTCTTAATATTTTACTATAATTAGGACTGGGTAAATCATAGCTATAAATATCCATTCTACACTAAAGAGTATCCCATATCGGCATAACACATGAGAGAACCTGGATATTTAATTAAGCATGTCTTAGACCCTAGTGACGCGTTTTAAATCCTGAGGGTTAGGACCAAAGTGGACTGTATCACTAGCGGGCTAGGATATTGAACACTGCTGATTCAGTAGAAGATTCCACAAAGGATCTCAGCGATCCCAACGGACAACCTAAGCACCCTACCGGAGATCTAATCTCTTTAGGCAGTGATGGCGAAGATGATCAACCACGCAGAAGCAACATCAAACTGGAAGATTTCCTTGCAGGTCTCTTCAAAACCCATGCGGAACAGGCAAAACATAACTCGACCAACTTGGTTGAAAATATGGTCCAGAAGTTGTGAGCGATCTTTGATGGTTCGTCCTAGAGGCCAGCGTCCCCATGAGGACCTGCGCCCGTGAATGAGTAACCAGCTTCCGTCCCCAATCTAAGGCTCAACATGGAGGTCGTCCTTAGAAGCTCTACAAAGGCCAACAATCTAAATCTCTAAGGAACACCTGTCATTCAGGACATCTTGAAAGAACTAAAGATCATCCATGATCGGATCGGTAATGTGCCGGTGCTCCACCCTAGCTTATCGCCGTAGATGAGCGAAAGTTCTACAAACATACATATAAAGCGAGTGCTGCACCGTTCCGCATACCCAAATACTTCCGTCTGCCGGATAACCTCAAGTACGACAGAACCATTGATCCAAATTAGCATATCACTGCTTATTACACAACCGTTAAAAGCAACGAGATTTCTGAGAAAGAAACTCAATCTGCTCTGGTGAAGTGGTTCGGCTCGACCATAACTAAAGATGCCCTCACATAGTACACACAACTACTATTGGGATCAATTGAGTCATTCACCCAGATGCAGGATCTATTCAAAAAGGCGCATTCCGGAGCCTGCAAACGAGAGAAGCACATGGAAGATATCTTTAAGATCCAGCAATGCGATGACGAGCTGCTGAAAGACTACCTAGAGTGATTCTAGAGGGAACAGATGGAGCTTCCTCCAGTTCCCGACAATATTGCTATGGTAGCTTTTTGCAAGAGCCTGAACTCCAAAGGTTTGCTAGCTACTCAGGAATGACAATGGAGTCTCACTCAGCACCTGACAATGGCAAGGAGGGCCCTACACTAGCGGTATAATAAAAAACTTTGCCTTAAACCTGAGTCGCCTCTAGAGCTCAGTGAAGACATATGGAAGAAGCGAGCAGGTAGGCCACTTTGGGAGGGTAAGGTGGCAGAAAGAGAACGAAAGGAAGGGCTCAGAGTCAAGTAGAATCTGGAAAGCAAAACAATTCCCGAGGAACCGGATCGTATAAGGAATGTACAGAACATTGCAGCTCTAAGGATTTCGTATTGCGGGTAAATAAAGTAGTGCTAGTTGCCAATCACTTTGGGAAACTAGGTTCTAGGATGCATTGGCCACCCACCATTAAGAGCGCGACTTGAAAGAATTCAACGGTCTACTGCGATTTTCATCGGAGTAACGGCTATGCTACATTCAGCTGTAAAGATCTGATGCTTGATATTAAGCACTTGTTGAAGGAAGGACACCTCAAGGACCTGACTAAAGAAGGGGCGAGATGATGATCTAGAGTGCCCAACCCTAAGGACAAATAGAGCATCAACTTCGCTACACACAGGTTCGACGAAACTTGGAAGAATGCTGGAACGGAACCACCTGTTGGCCTAATTATGTTCAGCTCAGGAGAAGAGGAGAGAGACAACCAAGGAACACTCACTGTCCTAATCAGGGTGCTTGACTTCCAGATTAGACAAGCTCTGATTGACCCAGGAAGTGATGTCAAATTATTCGACGGGAGGTAGTGCGGAAGATAGGGCGGCATCACCGGATCATCCCGAGCCTATGTAAAATCACCAGCTTTAACGACGTTTATGAAAATCCTATCGGGGAACTAACTCTGCCGGTTTATAACATGATGAGCACGACACTTTTTCAAGTGATGACTTACAGCCTCTCATATGATGCAATCCTAGGAAGACCTTGGATGCACGAAGTAAAAAGAGTACCCTCAACACTCCACTAAGTCTCCAGATACTCGGCCTCACGCGGGATCAGTGACTTATGGAGTAAGCGGTCCATGCCCAAAGAAAATCAAGCATCCGACACAGATAGTAACACAAGGCTGAAAGCGGAGGTAAATATGGTCGAAAGAGAGCCACTATGGGACGCATCCACTAAGCGGAAAGCTAGAATAGCGATAGGAGAGCTTAGAGAGCGGGTGTCAGAGATGAGTAATCTGGTCCCGCGAACCGCAGAATTATGGTATCAGCTCTCCAAAGTGCTGGTAAAACATGAAGAGCCTGAATGGCCGATACACTACTGCCAGGTGTTGAACAAGTAAAGATGAACCTCCTAAAGCGTCCAACGACAATTGAACCAATTCCGAGGGAGCACCTGCAGTTGTACATCACAATCTCGGAAGTGGCGTGAAATGCAGTTCTTACGCATGAAGAAGGTAGGAGACAACTTTCTGTACAATATGCTAGTAAGGGGCCTTTGTGGGCGGATGCACGCCTTCTGCTACTAGTGTTGATACCCAGTTTTGTCCCTCCTATTTCAATAGCCATTTTCAGATAAAATTACACTGATAACCATGCATTCATCTTCTTTTCAAATCCTATTCAAAGCCCTCATCTGACATAAGCACGCCGATTAGGCTATTTTTAAAAGCATCATCACAAATTACGACTATTTTTAAGAAATGTGCATGTCCAATTGCAAATTTTGCTATTACTTCTATTTTTCGGCAAAAATTGCACAAATTATTTCAAATCTCAAAATAATATTTTTATACATTTCTTTAGTTATTTTAGCATTTTTAAAATTAATTTCGCAATTTTCTACAATTCTATATGCATTTTATATATGTTTATACACATTTTATGTATTATATACACCATATATACACCTCATACTTATACACCTCACACCCCACCACTTATACACATCATCGCCATGTTATGCCCACGTGGCCCCATCCTAACCGTCCAAACACTTAATCCAACAGCTGGAAATACATTTTCCATTTTTAACTATACACTCACCCTCCGAAACCCTAACTTCCCTCTCATTTTCCCCCAAATCCGTGCCGCCCCACCTCTCACTCACTCTCTCTCTCTCTCTCTCTCTCTCGCCCAACCCTAGAACCACCACTGTTGCAGCTATTTTTTGGCAATTTCTACCGGTGAAACCCCAAACAAAATACACCCCCGTGCTCCTCTTACTCTTTGCAACAAAACCTCTACAATGATTCTCCCGTTTGACAAAGATCAAAATCCAACCCCACCTCCGACCTTCATCTCTGTCGCCGGGAGTGAAACTCCGGCGGCCTCTCCGTTAAAACTACGAGCGTTACTGTCTTGAGAAAGGGAAAATACCCTCGCACATGCATGATCGAAAGGGGTCAAGGTTGACCTAGATCTAATCCAAAATGGGTAATCCTTAACCCTTTTTGTTTGATTCTCAAACCTATGTGATATCATGCCTAAATTGCCTAGTTTCTCTGTAAATTAACATGTTTGTTTGTTATTTGATCAATTAGTTAAGATTAAATTGCTATGATTACTGATTCTTGCTTAATGCACTGATTTAGTTGAACTATTTCTTTGAACTCTCACATGCCTAAGTATGGTGTTCTCATAGTTAGTGCCTTGGGTCATTTCTGTTAGCTTATATATGTAAAATCAGTGAAATTTGTGATTTGAGCATGATCACTTGTGTTTTACAGTATATTTTCCCATTTTGTTATGTATACATGATTCTCATGATATGCTCAAAATTAAAATGGTAATCTGATTTAGCATGATTAGAAGGATCCTAAATTGATTCAATTTGAACTCTTGATTGAAAACTTGAATAGAAGTTGGTTCTGTGATTGATATGGTATCAATTAAAGCTTGTTAAGTTAGTTGATTGATTTTCGAGCCAAAAAGTTTGGGACACTGATTTTGAACTTAGACTTTGTTAGGGTTAAGGGGAGGAATCCATATTTGTTCACCTTAAATTTGGGGATTCTGATTGAGCTATTTTTTGAGAGAACACCTAACGGTGTCCTTCTTAATCATAGAAAGCAATATCCCCTTGCCTTATGGGTTTTTCCCATTTGAATTAAAGCCTTTCACCCCTTACCTATATAAACTAGTTCTTTTCTTCACAATACACGCATTCATACACTGAAATACACAGAAATATACATACGACTGAAATATTCTCTCTTCCCTTTGTTACTCTGAAAATCCTTAATGTTTTTGCTACTGAAAAGAGAAGCTTTAGACAGTTTTGTGAAGGCTTCGAATTGCTGCATTACCACTGTCTCTCTTTGGCTTGTTTATTCACTAATTTATTAAAGTTATACAGTCTTCTCTTCACTCTGTAAACATGTAAAAGAATGATGTATGACTCTGTGATCTATATGCTACTGTCTGAGCCTCTTTTTTGGCCATCTAACCTTGTCTGCAGGATCTTTTGGGATAGTCGTCAGGACTATACCTTGACTTGTCTTATTACAAGAAAGTAGGACTTTGTGAGAAGGGGTACTTAACCCCCTATACTACTAAATAATCATGTACAGGGGTGAAATTCTCATGGTTTAAGTGTTGGCTTATGCAAAAAACCTGAGCCAATTAGCTTACTTGTGTATAAAAACATGTTACCACTTCTATGATAGTTTGGATACTCCCCTTATATGTTTATATTAGGGTTTCTTGCCTGTACCTATAATTGTCTCATTGTCATTATTGGCAATCCAGGGGCCTATTCCTTCACCTTACTACTTTGTTTGCTTGCATCATGTCATATAAAATGGTAAAGTTTGCATAAAATTTAGGTATAATATTAGTAATGAACCAGGATTATTTGTTTCCACTGTGTTATGACCTTTTTTCAAAACTGAGGCTTCACCAAGTATTCCATGTAAAAGCTGAAATTTCGAGAACATGGGCTATATGTGCGATGACTGCCTAAGACTGAACTATTTCTGTAAAATCAAATTTGCCCCTCTTTTTCATTATTGATACGGGCCCAAACTTTTATTTCAAACTTGGCCCTTTACGTGCTCAAACTGATTTTTTGACAAAACTTAAATCTCTTGTACACTAATCTAATATTGTATAAGGGAGTAAAAGTTAGGGGTCAACTATACAAAGCTATATACATATTTTTCTAAAACTTATTTGGATCACCTAACATGTATTTGCATGCCTATATATGTATACTTATGTGTGAAAGCCTTTGTTTGCATTTGTATGCTATGTGTACTCCAATTTTGAAAACAGCCTATTTATCTACTTATATACATATTCTCCAATTTTGAAAACAGGCTATTTATCTACTTATATACATATTTACCAAAACTGACCCCCTAAAGCAATAGCCATTAAGGTTAGGGTTCGACAATTAATGTCAAATCACGCCGACCCGGAATGGCTAGCATTTTTTGATATATCAACCACAAGTTGGTTTTTGAGTCAAATTAAAATCATTCTCGAAAACCTGCCTGATTCTGCAAATTGGTCCAAGTACTGAATTTGCACAAATAAACTGCTTTAAAATATTTCTTGCGATTTTGGCCAGTTTAAATCAAAATACTTGTAAAATCAGTGGCGAAAAGTGCAATTAGACATAAGGCTTTGGTCGTCTCTGTAAAATATAGAAAGCCCAAAACATATCTCGACTACACCTCACTGCCTATTAAATTAGTTTGCATGAATGTGCTCTTTTGTCTGGCTGATTGCGATTTTGGCCTCTGAATTAGTAAAATGACTTTAAAATTAAAACTTATATTTTGTCTATTGTCTTTCAACATCCCAAAATTAGAAACTCGGACAAAAATCACTTTTCGTGGGACTTGGGGAAGTGCGTAACTCCTTCATCCCAGAGTCATTTGGACTTCTTACCTTAGAATCTCTGTACATGTGAGTCCCGGAGTTAAAAACATGACCCTTAGACATTTAGGTGACTTGATACACCTTAGAAGACTATATTAGGTGGCGGCTCAAAACTCAACTCAACCGAGTTACCTAGTCAAACCCGAGAATTGACTCACTCCGAGTTAGGTTAAAAGGGGGTGCGACACCAGTCCAATTCCTAGAGCAGTGGCAATGGCAACAAGAGTTCCGTCCGTATTTCCTTAATCATAAGGCCAGTACGGTTTCTTCTGTACCATTAGGGACCATTTTGTCTAAGCCTGGATTCTCAAAGAGGTTATCAGAATGGGTCGTTGAGATTGGAGAATATGATATTATTTATCAACCACGAATGTCCATCGGATCACAAGTCTTGGAGTACTTCGCTATGGATTTCAGCACAGAGTTGGCGACAGAAGCCAAGGATGTAATGAATAACGCAGAAACAGTTGACCCTGGACAGTAGGCAATCTATACGGGTGTGGTACTCAAAGGCGAGGATGCCAGCCTTGGTCTATAGATAAAAACACCAACCAGTAGGATCTTTTATATGGTAGCAAGATCCTCGTGCAACGAAGCAGAATATGAAGCCATAATTCAAGCTCTTGACTTAGCCTACATATTGAGGGCCAGGGAGATCCGTCTCTATAGTTTCTCACGACTGGTGGTCAATCGAATGAATGAAGTCTTCACAGTTGAAGGTATCCGTGCGCCGGAGCAGCCAGAAAAAATAAGGGCACTTCCTAAACATTTTCAACAGTGGAAGTTTATTTATTAGGAGGAATGCACAAAAGTCAACACACCAGTTGAGGATACAAACATTAACTCATATGATCGGCTGACAGTGATCAAATTAACTCCCACCGACCTGATGAACCTCAAAGTTCCAAATACAGAGCCCGTTCCATTGGCACCATGCGTTAATTGAGTACTTGGAAAAAGGAACACTCCCTAGAGACAAGGCAGAAAGCAGACAGCTGCGAAGACAGGCAGTTCATTACTGTTTGATTAATGGGGAGCTATATCATCAGGTGGTTAACGACCCATAGGTTATGCATCTGGGTCCAATACCAATTGGCCAAGGGATCCTTAGCGAATACCTCCGGGCCTCCGAAAGCTAAGCATAGAGCAGCGCTATCAGGAAGATGGAGGCATTCAAAGACATTAAAGGGAGAACTAATACTTGGCTAAGGGAAATCTACCCTTGAAAGATCGACTAGGCCGATATACTCAGGACATGTATTTTCTCCTTTCTTGTTCTTCGTTTTTATCATTACTTTAAAACGGTCACTTAGCCTCATTTCTTTTCTTTTTTTATTCATATTGACTCCACGCCTTCTTTTATCAATAAAACTACTATTCTACTTAGTCAGTGTTACAATCAGATCCATCTATGATCCAAAAATTCATAGCCCCGGCACATTTTAAGTTGAAGTAATACACTCACTTTTTGCTACAAAAGTAGAGTAAACTACTCGGTTAAAGCTAGATCACTTATAGTTTAGCCACCAAGCATTATTCGTAATTTGAAATCATCAATTGAACAAAATTACACCAATATGTTGGTGGGGACGCCCGCCAGTATAGTGACAGTTAGACTTAAGCCCTCGAGTGGACAAGAACAGACGTTCTAGCTTAAACGCAAGAATGCCTTGTTACATACAATGGGCTAAAGACGTCCTCACTTGGGGGCGGGCGTTGCCCTGAAAACCATCTATCGTAGACACAACATAAGCCATCACTTGCTGATGCAAAAGAAGTGCCCAATAGTGCGCACACCCGTATTTGAATGACAAATGCCCAGAAAGGCACCCAAAGCATGTTGTTTGACTACACTACAAGTAATTATGCAAGTATTCATAAAATAGTGATGAACATCCGTTTTCATTAACGGCAATACCTCGTAGGCTTACAATATACAATAAAGTTCTTTCGAATACAATACTGTTCATCACAAGTGTTCTTAAGAAACTAAAAGGCTTCAAAAGGGCTAAACAAGTTCCTCTGAATTTGATGCGGCCAAGATCCTTCATCTGGATTGTAGCTACTATTCAGTAGGGCAATCCGAAGTTTTTCCTGGCATCAGGAGATATGTCGGCCCGAGAATTCTTCGGCCTACAGTTACTGATATAACCAACGCTCGAATATCTCATCCAAAACAAAGGACATCAGAAGCGTCTGAGCACGAGCGAGTACTTCTCTCGTCAGAGCAAACAAGCTTGAAGATCTGCTTCAACCTTTACTGGTCAAATGAGAGTTCATAACCCTGCCGATCTTCAAGAGCAATCAGGAGCATATTGAAGACAAGAGGGCTTGAGTTGGGAACCTATGCCAGAGAGGAGTTCCTCCTCAAGGCAGTCCACATCAAGCAGCTGAAGAAGCATTAAAATAACGAACCAGCCGAAACAAGGTGACAATCTCGAGTGACAAGAAGATTTAGAGCTTGGTGACACCTTAATCTGCTGATGGCGAGAAGCTAGATCCCCTTTCCATTCAAGGAACGGAGCTAGTCATTGCAGCCTCAGCTCATCGTTGTCGAAGGAGCTACCTGAATGCCGATGAGAGGAGAAGCCTCATGGAAGCTAAAAGGGCTAAGCGTCCTAACCCCGCATGACGAGAGGAATTTCACAGCAACTGCTGTGTTAGAAAATGATCGGACCGTAATCAGTGCATATGCCATAAAGAAGACATTCAAGAGAACGTCATTAGAATCTTGATAGAACTTCATGACTCGGGGAATTCCACTCATCCAAACATGGATGGAGACATAAGGAAAAGAAACTATAAGAATTCCTTTGTTTATAGTTTTCCCATATAATATTAATTCTAAGTGAAGGAGTTGTTATGGGAATATCAAACCAGAACCAAAGGCAAACATTTTGGAAGAAGAGAGTTATTCTTTTATGAGGAAGTTTTGAGAGAGATGATATGTTTTCTCAAAAAGGTTCGTGGTTTCAATCCATCATGAAGCCCCTATTTATAGGCGAAAAAAGATAAGAATAGAGCATGAAATGGTCAATGTAATTATGACCTAGTGATATGAAACGATTCGGCGCAGTAAAAGGCGTTTATGGGAAAGGTGCATGCAATCGAGATTAGCCAATCAAGTGAATACGCATCGAGTTCTAGAAGAAATTAAGCGCCAGTCTCGTTCAAAGAGACTGCAAGTTTCAAGGAGTCGGTGAGATATCTTTTTACATCTTCTTTGTATACCTTTTTCACTTCCTGACTGCTTATGACATAACTCAACAAGTGGGGGGCCTTACTGTATGGGTAAAAATATGCCACCTATGATCACGAAGAGACAAGTCCAGCTGGCGAGTCTAGACTTACCTTACAAGCCATGGGGCATAGAGGATACACGCCCGCTCCTCAAGCTGCAGCCGCTCAATCAGAACGGGCCATAGGATGCTAGGTATACGTCTCGCTGCCTTAGGGTTTACAGTCTCCTAGTTAGGGTTTAGTATATACCACCGCCTTGAGTAAACAAACCCACAACCTTATTAGTCTTTGTATTTTTCCATAGTTAGAACTGAGTAAATCGTAGCTATAATACCCATCATATATTGTATTGTATGATTAACTGATTCTCACAAAATCCGGCTATTCTGAAGGAATAAAACTATTTACTTTCTTGTCTATTACTTTTTCTCTCTGTTTTACTTATTTTCTTCATATTTATCGTATTTCTTGTGACCCATCAAAAAATGTGATTATTTAACCTAGACGACCAATTTTAGGGATAAACAGGGGTTGGTGATGGGAGGTAAAGTGAGATGTATTGGGTTAAGAATAGGCAAAATTGTTGAGTACCCCCTCAAAGTTTACACGTTTTTGCTGTGATACACCTGAACTTTGCGAGGGTCCTAGTACCCCCCCTGAACAATTACCCGCTCTTACTAAGTCTTACTAAGTAACCCTTGCCAGCTGACCTGGCAAGTCGAGTGTTCACAGACAAGCTTAGGCACGTGGGAGCTCTCATTTTTGTCCCAATTTCAGATTTTGACCGTTAAACCCCCTCCCCCCCCTTTAATATGTCATCTTCCACAAATTACTTCACCCACCATTAAGGACCTTCTCTATCTTCCAATTATAGTTCCAAGTAAAAACTTGAGGTCCCATTTCTTATTTTATGGCAAATTCGAATTTGAGCCGTATCTGTATGGACGAGGAAGATGCAATGTTGCATTTTAAGGTGAAGTGCAAGCATGGAGAAGTGCTACCTTTGCAAACATCTTGGTCGAAGAAAAATTCGGGAAGACGTTATTGGGCTTGCCCTTACTATGGTGTAAGTCGTATGTTTACCTAGTTGCCTAATTTTTTCTTATTCTTATGTTCTCATTTTGTGTGTTTACTAATGTATATGATTTGTCTTGCAAATTTTTTCGATGGAGGGATGAAGAAGTTGATTCGCGATCAAAGTTTATACTTCCAATGTTGGTCAACAAATTAAAGGAAATGGAAGAAGGGTTAGCATATCAAGAGACTATGAAGAACAAGTTGGTGGATTTTGAAGAATATAGTGATAATGGTATTAAGGAGAAAAAGAAGGAAGATTGGTATCTTTGTTTGTGTGAAGGCCATGTGCTACTTTATTTTGGCCATGTTTGTTGTTGTTGTAATCCGTAGCTTCTAGTTTGTTGTTGTTGTTGTTGTTGTAATCCGTAATGGCTTAATGTTTATGTTTAGGTTATGGCTATTATGGTTGTTATTATTGCTAATGTAAGGTGTTATGACTTAATGTATGTATTTTGTGTAAGACTATTTGGGTTTCATATGAATGTGCAAGAATTCTACTATTACTCCTTACTAACTAAACTAAAAGTACATAGATACATAAACACATGAAAAAGTGCAAGTAATCTGATGCATAACAGATACTACATTGCATTTACTACATCAAAATAGATAGTTTCATAATGGTCAATATCATGTGTTCCATCAAAATAGTAACTAAACATAAGGTACATAATACAAGTCACTGATATTGGCACTATCAAACATCAGTGATAAATTCAGTGATAAAACAACCAAAAGGAACAGGAACACTAGACCAAACTTTAGTCCTAAATTTTCTTCCTCCAAAATCCATGAATTGAAACTCTCTGACACATTATTATCTACCACATCACAGTAGTTGAAGCACTCAAAATATAGCTTTGACCATGTTTCCTTATTATACCAAAAAAACTCATCAACCATTCTCTATGGTCCTAATTTCTTCAGATCATCCAGATTATCTATAAATTCAGCTTCAAAAGTTGACCTTGCCATCTTCCAGAATATATTCCTCCTCTCAATACCTTTCCATCCTTTAGACCAATTAGCAAGGATGTGTCTAGCACACATCCTGTGTTCAGACAAAGGCAGCAGGTTGTCCGAAGCATTTTTCAGACCCTAGCAAAAAATAATAACATATTAGTAATTGTTAATAGTTAAATATGAAAGTAAATAAAACATGAAGTAGCATTGACTTACCTTTTGCATATCAGTGACCAATGTAAGCTGATGCCCTTCACCAAGTTGTAGATCTTGCTTCAACAGCTCCACAAACCAGCCCCAAGTATGTCTATTCTCATATTCCACTACTGTCCATGCAAGAGGAAGCATTTGATTGTTTCCATCTTTGCAAACAGCCACCAGTAATTCCCCTTTACAAACACCCTTTAAAAAACACCCATCCAAACCAATACACCTTCTACACCCCATCCAAGAATGCCTTTTTCAAAGCATCAAAACAGATATAAAAGCCTTCAAATACCTTCTGACCAGTCCCAACTGTTTCCCCAACTTTAACCACACAAATACTACCTGGATTTGACCTTAGAATCTCATCCCTATAATCATAAATCCTCCTAAACTCAGCCACATGATCCCCCATAAGTTCTTTTAAAACTTTTGACCTAGCCCTTCTTGCAACTGTCTTACCAACATACACTTTAAACTTTTTCCTAACAAGTTCTTGAAGTTTGAAAATCCGTAAGTTAGGATGTCCTCTGATTGTTTCTCTAAAATGTTTGGCAATGAATCTGGAATTGCAGAGATAATTTTTGGTGGCTTGGACACATTTATGGACTGGATGATAATTTTTAACAACAAAATCTTGAGTAGCAGAGTCAATACTTGCATACAATAACCATGGACAGCCCTCAGTTAAACACCCCACCCTAACTCTATCTCTTTCATTGACATGTTTTTCAATACGAAGCTTCCTTTGAAGAGCACACCTTGTGACTGCATCCCTAAACTGGACAACACTTTCAAATACTAAGCTAGTTTGCCACACTATCTTCTTGACAGTTGGATCAAACACAACTCTTTCAGAAGTTTTCTTCCTAGCAGTTCTACTAACTCCACTTTGAACCTCTTGAGCAAACTCTTCATCATTTTGCATAGTATGGTTCATCACCCCCAAGCTTACCATCTAAGGTCTGTTTTTGGGCTGCAGCATACTTATCAAAACCAGGATCTATCCCTGCCTCACCTACAGAAATTTCATCAACTACAGGCTTCCTCTATTTCCTTTTCATTCTTTGGTACTTCCTTCTTTCTTCCCTAAAGCCCCTATATTCTTCATGTGTATCACTACCATAATCTAAATCACCCTCTTCAAAAAACTCATCATGTTCAGATTCTGAGCTGTTTTCAGTGCTCACAGACTCAGATGCAACATCACTATCTGAGTTTTCATGGTCAGGTGAAGGAGGAGCACTGTTTGAAGAAGGACCAGCAGCATATGGACTATTGGAAGGAGCAGGAGCATCACTAGGGTTTGATGTTGCTGCTTGACTACTTAATCCCTCTCCACCTACCCCCCATCAGTGTTACAAGGTATAGTCCCATATTCAATTAGTGAGACTGTGGGGACCACAGAAAGCTCATCCAAATTGTGAGCTACATATATGTCCAGAATATCCCCCTTTTTCAATTCATCACAAATTACACATATATCCCTATCAGACTTAATTTCAACCAAATTACCATGAAATGGTGATCTTACATAAAAACAATAATTAGTTGTATACCCTATTTCTTTAATGTAGTCGCATAACTCAAAATAAGACATACGATCAATGTCTATATCATAATATTCCCTAATATACCCACCCATATATGAAGGAGGAGAACCAAATTCTATCTTTCCCCCATGAAACCACCTCAAAGTTACCAAAGTAAAAGCCATGACATAAACCTGAAACAACAACAAATAATTGGTTGAAAACTAACAAAAGCCCTAATTTAGTTGACATGCAGCATAATATAATTGAAAAAACCTAACTTTACAAAAACCCTACATTTGTTTTACAACAGATTCAACCAAGTAATTAACATCACTAGCAAATTATATAAAAAAGAATACTATGCAAAACACAAGTAACGTAAAGGCAACATTTGTAATATACAAAAAACAAGTAACGTAAACATACCTAAGTGCCTTTGTTGCTTAAGAAATCACCCCACGAACACTGTAAATAATTATTGCGGACCAATCGCTACCAGATTATCATATGAATTTATGGAGAAAGTTGGATTAGGCAAAAAATTTAGTGAATATCATCTGTTTTTGCTGAAGAGAAAGTGGGTAAAGTCGAAGGGGGTAAAGTGAAAAGGGTAAATGGAAAGGTTGGTCGTTTGAGATTCAGGTCTGATTTAATTTTTACGGGTTTCGGGTGGGTCGTTTGAGATTCGGGTCTGATAGAGGCGTGTAGGACACACGTATTTGTTTTACTCATGGTGACTTGCCAGGTCAGCTGGCAAGGGTTACTTAGTAAGAGCGGGTAATTGTTCAGGGGGGTACTAGGACCCTCGCAAAGTTCAGGTGTGTCACAGCAAAAATGTATAAACTTTGAGGGGGTACTCAACCATTTTGCCTTAAAAATATGGTTAATATAAAAGAAAATCATCTTTTTAGTATTTTACTACAAAACACAAAAAAATTAGTAAAAACTAACTTATTTTTCAAGAAAATATTGTTCATGAGAAATATTTTTCTTTGTACCAGACACGCTTAAACTCGACATATGAAGTAGTGTCATTAAGAATAATCGTATAAGCTCAATAGTCGGAGATACAGGTGTCAAGAATAGATCATGAAAGTATAACCTGCCCAAGTTTGGGTGGTCATACCATTTTGACCTAGCCAATACAATCCATCCAAAAGTTTTTTGATTTGGACTAAATATATAGCTCAATAATTTTTGTTTACTCCACACCCTCCAAGGTCTCTGGGAGAAAATAGTGGTCCTCCTATTCTAACCTTCTCAAATTTAACTCAACTCATCTATTATGACACAGTAGAACGAGACTTACACCTAGAACAGAAAGAGCTGAGAAAGGAGCTGCATCACACAAATAATAAAATAAATGAACTTATAATGTGTTTGGGTTACAAGGCATCTTCTTCAAAGTACACAAGTGTTATATGAGAGCAAAAGTGATGGCGAGCATGAAAATGTGAATAAAAATGAGTATGGTCAGGATTGCAATTAAATAGTTGATAGTAGTATATATGTTTTACCGTTGAGATTTATAATTTTTTTTCTTTCTTCATTTGAGTCTATGCATTATTACATGTATATGGCTACTTATTTTAAATTTTTGTAGAGTGGCTTCTTGAAAAAATAGGCAAATAGAATTAGCATTTGATACAAGTTACTTGCGGATTTTATATGGAATTTAGCTTCAAAAATAACTTTTACACATGGAATTTATTGCAAATACTACATTGGCCTTTTCCTGCAGATTTTATTACCTTAATTCTTTTGGGGACTTAGAATAAATATTTTTAGTTAACCATTAATTTTACCTGTGGAAGTACTTGCGAATTATTATCTGAGGATTTTCTTGTAAATATTTTTTAGGAATTTTTACGTGGAATTGTCATATAAAAATTTCTTCTATGCACAAATTTGACATAAGTTTTCCTGGAGACTTATATGTGGCTTTAAATAGGGTTTTACATGCGGATTCTGCGCTTTTTTTCCCACATTTTTCATCAAAATTTTCTTGCGACTTTGTGATATTTCTTGGGGAAAAATCGGCATGTAACTTAAATACGGAATTGAAATCCCTAAGAGATGTCATTGGGAGATATATATCTATAGGTAATTTTTCTAGGAATTTCTAAAATCTGCATGTATAGATTAACCACGAGTTTATTACCTACGAAAGGATATTATTTGGTCTTGAAAAGGCATAATATCTGATTGTTAAAATAAATTCAATAAAGAGGAACCTGTGTTTTCCTTCTGTTTTGTTTCATTTAATCCTCATTTCCCCCTCCCCCCCCCCCCCCCCCCACGAAAATGAAGCAAGAAATAAACCTCTATGAGTAGGCCTTAAACCCCCTCAACCAAACCCTAAACCCTAAACCAAAAACCCCAGCGTCTGTTTTCTCTCTAGGAAATAGGCGATTTTAGGCGATTTAGAGGCGACACCGGCGCAGCCTATTCTAGGCACTTCCCATGGCCACTCCGGCCACTGGGCAGCCCCCCACTGGGGTTGCTCAGCCCCCCACACAACCTCCTACATCATCCTATGCTGCAGTACTAGCTACACCCTCCCCAAACATCACCACCCAAGCTGCACCAAACCCTACTCTACCTATTCGTCACCCTACTCGCATCAATGGTCGACCTACCATGCTTTGGAAGACAAAGAAGATTCAACAGGCCATTGCCTCTACTAAATTGAGCTATGGAATTATTGGGAAGTTTACACACGGAGCACCAGATTTGAATGAACTTAGGAAGCTGATTCCACCGCAATGTGAGATCAAAGGACATTGTGTTATTGGATCATTAGACTATCATAATATTCTGATTAGGTGTGCGCTTTTTGAAGACTATGTGAACCTGCTTTCTAGGGGTCATTGGTTAAAGGTTGGCCGTGACTCTTTCTTGATGAGAACTTTGAAGTGGGACCCTTGGTGTGATGCTAGGAAGGAAACATCAATTGCAATAGGGTGGATATCATTCCCTAATCTGCCACCTAATTTCTTTGTGAAGGAATGCTTGTTTTCACTTGCCTTGGCAGTAGGCAAGCCTTTACAATTGGATGCTGCCACAATAAATCATACCCGTCCTAGTTGTGCAAGAGTTAAAGTCGAGATTGATCTACTAGGAGAGCTGTCTGAGGAGATTGACATTGTGGAAGTGGATGATGACCCAAATATTAAGCATTCTAAGTGTATCAAGATTGATTATGATTATTTGCCTAAGTATTGCTCGCAGTGTAGTCTTCAAGGGCACAATGATCAAGAGTGTCGTGTGTTACACCCCAATTTATATGAGGAAGATGCTGCACAAGGAGATAGGGAAGCTGACAATGGAAAGCAACAACATCAAGCTAATGCTGGCCTGCCCAAGGTGTTAAAGAGTGGGAGAATCGTGGGGGAGCCTGGCCCTAGCAACACTAATGGAGAACAAGCTGGTAATGGAGTCAAAGGTGTACAAAATTTAAGAAGACAAGCTCAAGGTTATGGTCCTAGGGGACAAAACCCTAATCAGGTATGGGAAGTTGCTACAAGGAAAAGGGGGTGTTGCTCCACAAGGTCAGGGTGTTCAAGTGAGAGATGGTGCTCAAGAGGGTCAGCGTAATGCTAATTCGTTTGCAGCTTTGCAAATTGAAGAGGAGAATCTTCCAATTTTAAATTCAGACAAGGCACACGTAGGCAAGGAAGTAGTTAAAACGGTTGGAAACCCTAATGAGAATGGTTCCCAGTCTTTTAAAGAAGATGCAATTAATGCTGGGAATAATAAAGCTGAGAGGAAGGAGGTCCAAGACAAAGTTTTGGCGGCTAATGATGGAGAATTGAAGACGCGTGTGGATTTAATTGGAGAGAAGCTGGGAGCTAGGGTTGCATTAAATGCGCAGGATTCCAGCTTGAACCCTACGATAAGCATTAAAGCTCCAGATTTGCAATCCCCACGCGTGGAGTTAAAGGAAGCAGAATCAATGTTGGAGTTGGAGTTAATTCAGTCGACTCCTAAGTTGACTGGGAATGCACTTAATGCAAGTTTTAAAGCTGGGAGTTTGAAGGTAATTAATGATCAGGCAAAGATTTTGCTCAATAAAGCTGAGGGAATTACTTCAACCCCGGATTTAATTCCTTTAGATACTTTGAAGAAATTAACAGCTCAAACGAATGCAAACATGATTATGCCCACCCTGACCATCCAAAATCCTAATCCTGATCCAAATCCTATTGAATCCCATGTCCCCCTAAATACCTCAGATAAATCTATACCCTCTCAATCCCATTTCCCAGACTTGGCAACTAATTCGAAGCAGCCTGATGTTTTGTCAAAGGGTTTAATTAAAGCTGACTTCACTGATGAAGAAAAAGCATTGATCAACTCCTTGCAATTTAGTGATGGCAAGGACATCTTGCAAAGACAACAAAGGCATTCACCTTCCAGGCAGCTTGTGCCTCTTGGTGATTTTGGTGATGAAGATGAACTGGATGAGGAGGAAGAGTCGACTGCACACAATTTTCAGGAAGTTTCTAGGGAGGGTGACCTTTCACCAAGAGATGTACCCAAAAAAGGTGGCAAGAGACAAAAGAAAGAACCTGGTCCAGTTGCCAGGATTCAACCAATTAGGAGCTCTAAATCCAAGGTTTAATGATGATGCACAAAGCTCTGATTTGGAACATCCGTTCAGTTAATACACAAGAGGCTTTTACAAGGCTCACAACACTTCATAGACATCACCATTTTTCTTTCATTGGCCTGCTGGAACCATTCCAAGATGCATGTAGAGTCCAGGTATATGGTTTGAAGCTTAATATGCATTGGTCTATTTCTAATGTTAGTGGTAAGATTTGGGCTTTTGTGAGTGATGATTATGCTGTTTCCATTATTGATGATCAAGAGCAAATCCTTACATTGAAATTACACCACAATCAGTTGGATAAAGACTTTGTTGTCAGCTTGGTCTATGCTAAATGTGATAGATTAGATAGAATGCCATTGTGAGATTCACTTCAATTCTTGGCTACTTCTATGATGCTACCTTGGCTCATTGGTGGAGATTTCAATGTGATCATGTCTGAAGAGGAGAAGTATGGAGGTTTGCCTGTGTACACTTCAGAAGTAGATGACTTTGTAGCAACCATTTCAGCTTTCAACCTAATTGATCTTGGCTTCACTGGAAGTACTTACACTTGGTGGAATGGGAGAATGGAAGATCACTTCATCTTGAAAAGAATTGATAGGTGCTTTGCTAACTAGGAGTTCATTGACTTCTTTCCCAAGGTTGAGGTTGAACATCTAGCAAGAACTGGATCTGACCACTCTCCCTTACTGGTTTCATGCTCTACAGAACCTGACAACATCATTAAAGCCTTCAAGTTCCTTAACTTCTGGACTGAACATGATTCCTTCTTGCAAGTTGTAAGGGACAACTGGGTATGTGATTGTGAGGGGGATCCCTTCATCATTTTTCAAAGGAAGCTAAAGAAGGTGAAGCAGGCATTGAGTAGATGGAGCAAACAGACCTTTGGCAACATCTTTCAGAAGATTGCCTCTTTAGAAGACATTATCAAGTCCCATGAGGAGAAGCTGGAGGAAGCCCCTAGTGAATATCATAGAGAGCAGCTTAAGAAAGCTGAAACTGAGCTCAAGAGGGTGCTACATTTGGAGGATGAGTTCTGGAGGTAAAAGTCAGGCTTTCACTGGTTCAAGGATGGGGATCACAACACCAAATTCTTTCATGCCCAGGTCCAAGGTAGAAGAAAGAAGCTGAAGATTCACAAGATTCAGGATAGGGATGGGAACTGGCTGGCTGATAGTGATGCTATGGCTGCTGAAGCTGCTTGGTTCTATCAGCAACAGTTCACTAGTGATCATGCTCAGTTGAATTTTGACTTACTTCTTCATGTCCCACCTATGGTGACTGTTGAACAGAACCAAGCTATTGAAAAACTTCCCACTCCTGAGGAAGTCAAGAAGGCTGTATTTGGCTTAAGTGGAGATAGTGCTAGTGGGCCAGATGGTTTCTCTTGCAGGTTCTATCATTCTTGCTGGGACATCATTGCTTCTGATGTCATCAAGCTTGTCAGAGCCTTCTTTTGTGGGCATGAGATCCCTAAGTTTGTTTCTCACACTAATCTGATCCTACTGGCTAAGAAACCCAATGTGGCAACCTTCTCTGATTTCAGACCAATCGGTTTGTGCAATTTCATTAACAAAGTAATATCCAGGGTGCTTCATGAGAGGTTAGTCCAGCTGCTCCCTACTCTCATCTCCCCCACTCAGGCTGGATTTGTCAAGGGAAGAAACATACTTGAAAATATTCTACCAGTACATGAAATTGTTGATGACATCAGGAAGAGGGCCAAGGAGGCTAATCTAGTTATTAAGCTGGACATGATGAAAGCTTATGATAGGGTATCCTGGTTGTTTTTGTCTAAGGTGTTGAGGAAGATGGGGTTTAGTGAAGTCTGCATTGACATGGTAATCAGGTTGCTAAACAACAATTGGTACATTGTATTATTTAATGGTCAGCCTCATGGTTTCTTCACTTCTTTTAGGGGTCTGAAGCAAGGAGATCCTCTCTCCCCTACCTTATTCATCTTGTCTGCTGAGGTTCTGTCAAGAGCTTTGAATTCCCTCCATGAGAATGCAATGTTCAAGGGCTTTGCTATGCCTAAATGGAGTCCATACATTAACCACCTGGCCTATGCTGATGACACCATCCTCTTTTGTTCCACTGATACTACTTCACTAAGGCTAATGATGGGTGTGCTTGATGCTTATGAAGGTGCAAGTGGTCAGAAGGTCAACAAAGAGAAGAGTTCCACTTATATGTACCATAAGGTCAGTCACAATTTGGTGGATAGGGTGGCACACATCACATAGATTGAGAAAGGGGCATTCCCCTTCACTTACCTAGGATGTCCTATTACATATAAAAGGAGGAATAAGGCCCAGTTTGATGACATTATTGCTAAGGTTCAGAAGCAGCTTCAAGCATGGAAAGCTAAGATGCTATCCTTTGGTGGGAGAGCCATTCTGATCCAGCATGTCTTGCTTAGCATGCCTATTCACCTGCTCTCAGCTATGAATCCCCCAGACAATGTCATCAATCAGCTGCACAAGATGTTTGCTAACTTCTATTGGAACAACTCTGAACAGCTCTGGTAGAATTTCAGAACAAAGACTTCCTTGTGGGGTACATTTATGGCCAACATGTATTGCAAGAAAATACACTATTCAGTGGTGCCCTACACTGATGGTTCTCCTGTTTGGCAAAAGATGTTGCAAGTGAGAGCCATGGTGGATCATGAAATAGTGTGGCAGGTCAAGCAAGGGTCTTCTCATTTCTGGTATGATAATTAGACTCAACTTGGTGCACTTTACTTTGTTGTTCCCAGGGACTTTTATATCAGGGAGGAACTCAATGTGGTGAAGGACTTTTATGTCCCTGATGGGTGGAATCAGGAACTACTGGGTGAAGCTTTACCTGAGGACCTAGCTCAACATGTCATTGATGTAATCAAGCCTGGCCAGACTTCTATGCAAAGAGATACACCATGGTGGGAGCTCACATCAAATGGTAAGTATTTTCAGTTAAGAGTGCTCATCAATATATTAGAGCTAAGGGTGTTATTCAGGAGGTGTATAAGCTGATTTGGTTGAGAGGTGTGCCCTTCAAAATATCCTTTGTCTTATGGAGAGCTTGGAAATTCAAGCTCCCTCTAGATACCGAGCTGAAAAGGATGGGATATAACATGCCTTCAAGATGTTGGTGCTGTGAACACCCAAAGGAGGAGACAAGAGAACATCTATTTGTCACCAGCTCAATCGCCAAGAATGTGTCGAGTTTTTATGCCAATGCACTAGGTTTTGTCATACAGGATTGGAGGTTCAAACAAGTCATTACCAAGTGGTGGAAGATTAAGAAGAGACCTTGGCTTAGGCTCCTATACCAAGCACTGCCTGCCTTTGTGGTGTGAGAGCTTTGGAAGAGGAGAAACACAATAGCTCATGGAGGGAAGGTGTCCTTCAGAAGGCTCACCCATGAAATATCAAAGAACTTTCATATGCTTCTTAGGGTGAGGTACCCAGGTATCCAACAAGCTCCAGTTGACTGGTCTGCTCTTGTGCATTTCCTTGAATCTTATAGGCAGCAGTTCAGTTTCACCAAAGTGATTTGGAGGCTTCCAGTGATTGGCACCTTTAAGTGCAATACTGATGGTGCAAGTAGGGGAAACCCTGGGTTGAGCTCACTTGGTTTTTGTGTGAGGAATGATCAGGGAGACATGATGTATGCTAGAGCCAAGTTGATAGGGGAGGGTACCAATGTCAGGGCTGAGGCTCTTGCCATTTTGGAGGCCATGAAGTACTGCCTGGAGCATGTTGCTGTGCATGTACTCATTGAAACTGACTCTCTTCTCCTCAAAAACATTATTGAAGGTACCTGGGAGGTTGCATGGTGCATTGCAGGTGTTATTGATGAGATCAATGTCTTGACAGGGGGAGGATCTTTCAGCTTTGTCCATGTCCTCAGGGAGGGCAACAAGCTAGCTGATCATCTTGCTAATGTGGCTTATGAAGTTGGGGAGAAGGAGTTCTTGAGCTTCAATGAGCTGGAAGTACAAGGGAGAAGGATTGTGAATTGGGATAAGGTCCAGTTGCCAACTTATAGAGCTAGATTGGTTAAGCATGGAACTGGACACACTTGAGGAGAAGGCACTTAATTTTTCTAACTTTGTTTGCTCATTTTGCAGGTTTTACTTTATGTTCTTGATGCATTGGAGTGTATTTAGGGACACATTCATTACTTCTCACAGGTTATACATTCTTTTTGTGGAAGTCATCACTCTTGATTGCCCTTTCTTATTCGAGGAGCTTCATGATCTCATGCATTTGGTCTCAATGGTCGATCTTGATATGGTGGTGCTACTTAGAATTGATGGCATTACAATATTATACCCATTCTCTATTGGGTACTTTATAATAGAAGAGCCTCATTATCTCTTATACTTGATCATCTAGTTGTGTTCACAAGACACTGATCCTAGGCTGTTTATCCTCAGCTTGATGAAGATCTTTGATTCCTCACTGGCTTGGTTCTATTTCAATTCGTATTCATGATTGGCTATGCTAGTCACTTTGGCATTGCCTTAACAGATTTGCTAGTGAAACGCCTTTCCAGGTTTGCTACAAGGGTGGAGGACCAGTGCTCTACCATTGCTTCTTTTCAAGACCTTATTTGGCCGGTGGAGCACCTTTGCTCCACGACTGTTTTAAAGGTGGAGCACTGGTGCCTCATCACTGTTTTCCAGCTGATTTGCTATTTATTACTTGAAGATGCTTGTGTGGATTTCCTACGACTCCCTGAAGTTATGCCTACACAGAAGTGGATACAAGTTTTCATTGGCTTCTTCATTGACCTAATCATGTTAGTAACTAGTGCTCATATTGTTAAGTATCATGTCTTTGAGCAATATGACTTCATATTGGTGGTATTAGCATTAGTAAATGCTCAACCCAATTGGAGAAGTATTGATCAAGGTCATATACATAGGAAAGCACTAGTTAGACAGTATTTAGTTGTCACATGTTGTTTGTTTTACTTCATTTTATTTTGCCTTGTAAAGACTTGGTTTTTGGTTTGCTTAATTATTATTAATAAAATTTGTCACTAAGCCTGAGCTTAGTGATATTCATTAAAAAAAAAATCCCCCTCAACCATCCCATCTAATTAAAAAGCGGAGTTCCGATCATTAATCCTCAAAACATTTCGATACAGAGGTACAGACTCCTATAATGTAGTTACAATGGGAAAATATAATATAATACAGTGAAATATTGTGGATACAAAGCAAAGAAAGTAACGATAATATTATTACAAAGCTTGAGTTGTGCTGGACACTGTTCTAAGAAATTATTTCGGTAATATGAAATGTTTCCCCATGATTAAACAAGTCATCCTATATATACATATATAAGAGGGTACAAGAATCATGAAAATAAATAATAATCCAACAAGTCTAAGGTGGAGGTGACAAAAGGAAGTAGGTTATATTTTATGTGGATATATAATATTAGAATATTGGTTAAAAGTTGCTAGAAAGGAAATAATGGCTAGAGGAAAGGTTATATATCAAAGGGGATGAATTGGCTGAAGTGTTTCAGATGGAACAAATGGCCAATTCTTCATGGCTATTTATAGGTAGCAATTTGGGCTTAAATTTGGTCTAGTGTTAGTCCACTTGTAAAAACATCCTTTCCACTAATTTAGAAAATAGTCACATATCATGCCACTAATCAAATAAAAATCCACCCTTAAACATAAATTTGCCACCTAGCTAGATGAAATGCCACCCCTTAATATATATGTGCCACTTAAGCAAATAATATGCCACTCATCATATAATATTAATAATTGTCCATTACAAGTTTCAAACTTTTAAAATACAAAATATCAACACTCCCCCACATATTTTAAAAGATTTTAAAGACCGAAGATGTGAGGAATAAAGGAGTTTAAGACTTGCTGGATTTGCATGTTCCAAATGTAACAAATTTAGTCTTCTGGACTATGAACCAAACTTAGACCGATAAAACTTGACTCACAGAATTACTGGTGATATAAAATATTTCTATGAACTAATAATTCTTTTTTTAAGCTAGAGGCTTTACCAATCACCCCTACAATTTTGCTGTTCAACGCATTTTTGCGCGAATAGGCCATGCGCGTGCCTGGTTATTCATGAGAGCTATAGAAACTTGGCTAGAATCTCATAGGAGCGGCCTCACTCCACTCTCATATATGTGATTTCATCAAGTGTACACTGCTTAAATACACCATCCATAAGGACTATGCATTCATTAAGAATTATAACTCAACCGCCCAGATAATAGCAGCTAAGGACTCTCATTTAAGTACTTTAGCGTCAATATTGACTTGTAATTACCCATATGAACCTACGGCATGGGATCTCTAATCGCATAGCTTGGGTTACCATCTCTATTTACAATCATGTTTGCCTTAACCTCGTCTCTTTTGAGGTTTGAAGAATTAATTTTCTTCCTACAGGTTTATTTAGAGGATCAACCAAATTTAATTCTAATTTGACATAATCAATGAAAATTATTCCATCTCTCAGTAGCTGCTTGACAACTTTGTGTCTCAGATGAATGTGTCTGCATTTTCCGTTGTACGATTTATTCTTGGCAACAACTATTGCCGCTGTACTATCACAATGAATAGATACAGGAGGCAATAAATCCTTAATTAAGGAATATTAGCTTAGAAGTTTCTTAGTCATTCAGCCTCAGAACCAGCCAACTCCAGAGCTATAAACTCTGATTCCGTAGTAGATTTAACAATTATAGTTTGCTTGGCTGATTTCTAGGCTATTGCACTACCACCAAGGGCGAACACATAGCCACTACTGGATCTTATCACTTTTGAATCAGAAATCCAGTTAGCATCACTATATCCTTCTAATACAGCGAAAAATCCACTATATAGGATACAATAATTTATGGTTTCTTTAAAATATTTCATCAGTTTTACTAAAGCAGACCAATGCTCTTGATTGGGATTATGAGTATATCTACTCAGTCTATACACAACTTTGGCTAGCGTCACCTTTATTCTTTTTCATCAGACTCCCAATAATCTGAGCATATTTAGACTGAGCAACTGAGTCACCTTTATTCTTTTTCAATTGAGAGATAGCGTCATAAGGAGTGGCTACAGGTGTCACATCAAAACAATCAAACTTCTTAAGAAGTCTCTCAACATAGTGTTCTTGTGACAACACGATACCACCATAACTCCTTTTAACTTTAACTCCCAATATCATACTTACTCCACCCAGATATTTCATATCAAAATTGGATGATAAAAATAGTTTGGTACTCTGCACAATATTTAAACTTGTACCATATAAGCATATCATCAATATATAGACTGATTATCACAAAATCACTGCTTAATACTTTAATATAAACATATTTGTCCACATCTAGTGAAGAGAAACCGTCTCTCATTAAAACATGATCTAATTTTTCATGCCACTATTTATGAGCTTGTTTAAGGCTAAAAAGAGATATAATTAATTTACAAACTTTATTTTCTTGCCCAAGAACAACACATCCCTCGGGCTTAACCATATTGTTGGGTTTATTTGATAAAGAGTCCATCCATAAAGGGGTGCTCTTAAAGACTATCCAGGTAAAAAGATAAGTTACTTGATAGAGTCCTGTAAGAGGACAACTACTGTATTATTTAGTTATATTTACAGTAATAGGCTCAGATAAAACATACGTACTTACTCTACTGCTCTTCCTCTTTTCTCTACCAAATAACTAGTGTTTAGATTATGGATAAAGGGGTTTCTCCATTACTGAGAAAACCACCGACGACCAATAATTCCAGCCACAGTCCAAAGATCCTATCGCTTCTGCTTCTAAGGAGAACAAGTAAGTTCTCAGATTTATAATGTTTGATTAATCTATTCAGTATAGATTTATGTATATGGATATATGAATCCTTCATTGGAATCAGATGTCATAAGGTTGGTTTTTTGGTCCGTGTAGAATGATCGGGTAGTATTTAAATTCTACATGAATCTTAATTACTACACATCTAAACAACAGTATACATATATATAAGTTGTTTCGTTCGCACCGAATTTTGCAATAATTCTGACCTTTCTATGATAACTTTTTTCTTGCACTGTTCCTTTATGTGTATGGACGAGAACAATAACTAAATTTTTTCCTAAAGTAGAAAGAATTTGGTAGATATTTTGATTTTAAAACAGTTTCGAAATCATATCAAAATTAATTTTTTTTCCGCCAAAAAGCTACCGTGAAACACCACGACGCCACCGAAAAAAGCTCCGGCAAGGTTCAAAAATCAGCCATTGTTAAAAAAAAAAAGGAAACTGTTCTATATGTTTTTTTTTTAACAATCTGCACAAGTAGTTGGGTCAAAATTAAAAACAAAATGGTGGAGTTTGGTGCTCTATGGGCAAGGCTGATTTGAAAGGAAGAGGAAGCAATAAGTTTTGGTCTCCTTCCATAAAATGACGGAGGCAATACCAAAAGAGAAGAGGATATGGTCAAAAAAAATATATATGAAACGAAGTATTTCTGCAATTCAAGTGGCTGGGAAGGAAAAGGAAGACGAGAAAGGTTATTCTCTTACTAATTCCTAGGAAGGTCTTATTACTTTTAATTTTTTTTAAAAATAAAAGTATCTTATAGTGTTTGTTGATTTAGTGTATAATGGGCTAAAAAGGCCTACGTGTATCAGTTCCATTTTATTGGACAAATGGTCTAAATAAAATGAAAGCTAGTGCTGAATAATATTTAATAAGTTCAGATTATAAAATTTTGAACATATTCTGTATTCCTCTAAGTTAGCAGATAATGGCTATTTTATAGAAATAACATGAAAATCTAAGCGGTTTCTAAAAAGAAATAACTGGCAGATGCTCCTATATGGGCAAAAGGCCCACTAAGAGAATGCTATGAGCCCACTTAAGGGCAAGAATACTTAGATAGAATTGGTTGAATGACCCATTTCGGGATTTCTTTTGTGATATAGCCTAAATAGATTTTGTAGTTGGTTATGAATTTATTGAATGACCTTAAGAAAATTAGTTATGTGGACTTAATTTTAATGAATATAAATTAAGTATTTATATTCTTAAAAAAAATATTTTTTACGATCCCAATTACCTAAAATGTTAACTAGTTTAACATTTATTTTTTTGAAATGTTAATGTGTTTAACATTAAGTATATTTGTTAATTAGTTTAACAATTGCATGAAGTGATAATTAGTTTAATGCTAAATTTTTTTTATCTTTATTGTTAATTTGTTTAACATTTTTAAAATATTAATTAGTGTAATATTTTATATATTTGTTAATTAGTTTAATGAATACATAAATGTTAATTAATTTAACATTTAATTTAATTTATTTTATTTTATTTAATATGTTAAATAAAATTAAAAATAAATTTAAGTTAATTTGTTTAACTTAAATCCATACGGGATTATAAAATTATAAAAACAAACTGTTGTTTTAAAAACATGATTAATACATTAAGCTAGGTAGTTGACTAGGTTAGTTTTCATGTGTTTAAGTTTTGGACAATGACTGGGAACATAGTGAACTTACGACTCAATTATTAATATATGTGTTTATTAACTTAATCAACTTAGTGTTTATTATCCGAATATGTATGTGTGTTGAATATAGAACTTCCGTTTAGAAATTTTCTTCTTTTAATCCTCACTATATTTTTTTTAAATTTGTTAAAAGAATGTCTACTGATGCTAAAAATATTGTTGCTGAGCTCAACAAAGGATTGAAGCTGAATGGTGACAACTATGAAGCGTGAAGCTTAAAAGTTCAATATGTGCTTGAAGAGCAAGAGGCTATAGAGGAATTAATATTGTCATGGCTTCGATCTTTAACAGTCAAGTTTGATTCATACAAGAAGCACCCAGAGCATTCAATGAGAACACATCTAAAGCATTTGACAAACATGATTGTGGAGTTAAAAGATGCTGGTCATGTGTTGACCGATGAGCAACAAATTCAAGCTGTCATGCGGTCCTTACCTGATTCTTGGAATCATATGAAGATGTATTTGGCCCACAACCAGCTAATCACGTCTCTGGAAGATGTCCGGAGATCTCTTGAGCTGGAGGAGGATCGACTTGAGGCTACTAAGCCAGCAACTAAGTTGCATATGGCAACATCCTCTAAATCCAAATGTGGCTCTAAGAAAAAGAATTGGGGTAAGGAAAGAGGACCAACTCAGTCCTAGCCTACTAAAAGAGCAAAGGCAGAACAACAAGACAATAACAAACGTCCCAAATGTGTCAATATTGCAAAGATGAAATGCTTTAACTGTGACAAAAAGGGTCACTATGCTAAGGATTGCTCTGAGCCTCCTAGAAAGGTATTTCACAAAACTCAAACTAGCGAACTTTGTGTTTCTAGTTCAGTATTTTTGACTGAATCTAATCCTTTGTGGATTGTAGATTCGGGAGCAACGGACCACATAACGAGGGAGCACAATTCTTTTGTGGAGTTTCGGCGTATTTCACGTGGAAAAAAGTGGATTTATGTGGGCAGCAACAATAAGGTTGCTGTTGAAGGGATTGGTACAAGTCTTGCATGGTGGTCGACACCTACTACTACATGATGTCCTCTATGCTCCTGGAATCCGTCGGAATATTATTGCTGTTATTGTTTTGCTTAGGCTAGGCTTTAGCTTGCTTTTTCATGACAATTCTGTCAAATTGACTTTAGGTTCAACTTTATTTGGTTTTGGTCATGTGACCAGAGATTTTATTATTATGGATTTGGATTATGATTCATTTAATAATATTGCTAGTTTTTCTATGTTTGCTTCCTCACATAAATATGATAGTGATGTAAACATATGGCATGCTAGACTTGGTCATATTGGCCAACAAAGAATGCAAAGGTTTGCAAAACAAGGTTTGCCTACTGGCATTGAACATGTGGAATTGTCCACTTGTGAAAGTTGTCTAGCAGGAAAATATGCAGGAAAACCCTTCGGTAAAGCGACTAGAGCTGAATATCCCTTGCAATTAGTCAATTCGGATATCTGTGGGCCTATGAATGTCAGTACTAGGCATGAAGCGTACTATTTTATCACGTTTATAGATGACTACACTCATTTTTGTTATGTTTATTTAATTTTCCACAAATCAGAAGCAATGAGTTGTTTCAGACGCTATATGAGCTTAGTTGAAAATCATTTAGACAAGAAATAAAAGTTCTTCGAACTGACCGAGATCGAGAGTACTTATCAACTCAATTTAACGAGTTATTTGATGGAAGGAGAATTGTTCATCAGATGACTATCTCAAATACTCCACAACAAAATGGTGTTGCAGAGAGAAGAAACAGGACGCTTCTAGAAAGGGTTAGGTCAATGATGGCACAAGCTAACCTCCCAATTAGTTATTGGTGATGTATTGCTTACTGCTACCTATGTACTTAACCGTGTGCCTACAAAATCAGTTGCAACTACTCCATATGAGTTATGGACCGGAAGAGCACCCTACCTAAGTGTATTAAGCCCTTGGAGTTGTGCTGCCTATACACATGATTCTTCTCACAAACATGGAAAATTAGGCCCAAGAAGAAAGAAAAGTATCTTTATAAGATACTCAGAAACCTCAAAGGGTTATGTGTTTATAGGCCAGCAAGACAGTGGGAGCATAACTGAATTTGAATTACGACCTAACCTTGTTTGTGATAGAGGATCAAGATGTACAAAGATCACTTCATTTGAGTGGGAGAAATTTATCAGATGATGAATTAGTTTCACATCAACAACCTCCTTCATCATCGAATGCGAATATAAGTAATCATTTGACATCAAACAGTGACCAAATGGATCCTGTTCCAAGTGGGAGTGAGATGGTCACTGATCTTGTTCAAAGTGGGAGCAGGATAGATATTCTTAATCCAAGTAGGAGCAACGTTGATCCAAATGGGAACAATGAAGAAGAATCACAAAAAGGACGTGGTTTACGTAAAAAGATTCCCCGTCGACAATTTGACGTCGAAGGTGCTAAACTTTTTATGTTGTTCTTACAAGTAGAAAACGAGCCTAAAAATGCAAAAGAGGCTCCCTCATGCCCTTCTGAGGAAAAATGGATAAAAGCAATGGAAGATGAAATGGAGTCAATGAGAGTCAACAAAGTCTAGGAACTAGTTGATCTCCCGAAAGAAAGCAGAGCTATTGGGAGCAAACGGGTTCTCAAGATTAAGCTCAAGACTGATGGCACAGTTGACAGATATACAGCTCGACTGGTGGCGAAAGATTATACACAACAGGAAGGAATATACTACGAAGAGACTTTCTCACGTGTTGTTCGATTTAACTCAATTCGCCTGATTCTAACTATAGTAGCAAGTTTAGATCTTTAATTACATCAGATGGATGTAAAGACTGGCTCTCTCAATGAAGAATTTGATGAAGAAATTTATATGGAACAACCCGAATGTTTCATTGAAAAAGGCCACGAACAAAAGGTTTGTAGACTTTTGAAGTCTATTTATGGCCTCAAACAATCTTCAAGGCAGTAGCATATACACTTTCAAAATGTGATCATATCTAATTATTTTACTATAGTTGATGAAGACCATTGTGTTTATACCAAGAGATCAAGAAATAAGCTTGTAATTTTGACATTGTATGTCGATGATATACTTATAGCTGGAAATGATAAGGAGTTATTAAACGAGGTAAAGGCCTGGTTGTTATCTCAGTTTGAGATGAAAGATATGGGTGAAGCTGCTTATATTCTTGGAATCAAGATTTCAAGAGATCGTCCTAAGAAACTATTGTATCTCTGTCAAGAGAATTACATTAAGAAAATTCCTGAACGATTTAATATGCAAAATAGCAACCCAATTGACACTAACTTGGGAAATCATTTGTGTCCTCAAACTCCTGAAGAGACAGAAAAGATGAAGCGAGTCCCTTATAGAAGCGCAGTCGGATGTCTAATGTATGCTATGGTGTGTACTAGACCTGATATTTGTGCAGTTGGCTTGGTAAGTAGATATCAATCTGATCCAGGTCCAGCATATTTTCAAGCAATAAAGAAGATCATGATATATCTGAGGGGAACAACTAACTACGAACTTTGTTATCAAGGCGGCAAAGATTTGCGATTAGTTTGATACACTGATGCTGATCATGGAGGAGATTTAGATGAGAGAAAGTCTACCTTAGGATATGTCTTCTTACTTAGTATTGATGCCATATCATGGAGGAGTAAGAAGAAATTATGTATAGCACTATCCATGATGGAAGCTGAATATGTGGCTCTGTCTAAAGCAACACAAGAAGCTGTTTGGTTGAATAGGCTCTTGAAAAGCTTGTTGGGCAACACTGATGATGAACCGGTGTTGGTCTACTATGATAGTAAGGCTGCAGTTGATGCAACCAAAAATCCTAAGCATCATTGTGATACTAAGCACATAGATATCAAGTATAACTATGCTAGAGACATGTATAAACGCAAGAGGTTGAACCTGGTGAAAATATCTACAAAGATATGGTAGCAGATCCACTGACCAAACGTTTAGCTAGAGATGAATTTGTGAGACACACTAGGTCTCAAGGCTTGCGTAGACTTTGAGTGATTTTGTATTATTATTTATTTTTCCAGTTGTTCACAAAACTATGTTCTTTGATAATCAATAAAGTTGATTTACTTACATACATATTCATGATTTATTGAGTGTTTAGTACATTCTTCAATTATATTTCAGTATATCGGGTAGACAAGAGGTTGGTCTTCTCACACAGGCAACCGCCTCCTTATCATTGTAATAAGTGGAGATGAGACTTGATTTTAAGAAAAAAATTATCAAATGGATAATTTGAGAGCTATATGCTTAAAATCAGTAGAGTCGCTTAAATAATGACATAAGGTTATTAAGGTGAAAGGATGTTCACCTAGTTTACTTTGTGAGCTAGATATGAGTTTAAGGAACTCGAATTTAGATACGTATGGTGTCTGAATTTCATCTATACAACATTATTTATAAAGGCATACGCTCCTTAAATAAAGGAGAAAAATGATGTAGCCCGTATTTCATACCATGTGTGCTAATGTCGACCATGGGTTAACATAAGTTTAATCTCAACTTACTATTGTGTGAGATCCAGAACCTTTATGGTAGCTCAAAATGTGTACCCTCAGTGACTCCGATCAGATACTTGAGACTTAGTCTAATGTTAGCTATCTAAGTGTGTTTCCAAAAGACTATGAAAATGGATGCGGTCTGGCGGGACATATCTAGAAAAACAGTTGAGCTAATGTTAATGAGAAGAGGAAGATTATTAATGGAATCTCATTAATTTGGGTACACAGGTGCACCATTTATAAATTATGAGTTATATTATGAATACAAAGAATAATGATATTTGAGATTTTGAGAGAATATCAAAATGTGATTCATATGATCTAGGGTATTGCATATTTTATAATCTACTGCAAGTTTGTACTAGATGAGGGGCTATATACTCCTAACAGATGTATAGCACGTAGCTCTCATAGTATGCTGGTCGCACGGTCTGTTTTACTGTACGAATATTTGTAGAGATGAGATGAGAATATGTTTCTCACAATATAAGAGCACTCCCATTATATGTGACTGGGAGATATTGGGTTTATATGATAAAGAGTCCATTCATAAAGGAGTGCTCTTAAAAACTATCCAGGTAAAAGATAAGTGACCTGATAGAGTCCTATAAGAGGACAACTACTATATTATTTAGTTATATATACAGTAATAGGCTCAGATAAAAGATACGTACTTTATCTACTGCTCTTCCTCTTTTCTCTACCAAATAACTAGTGTTTAGTCTGTGGATAAAGGGGTTGCTCCGTTACTGTGACAACCACCGACGACCAGTAATTCCAGCTACGGTTCAAAGATCCTACCGCTTCTGCTTATAAGGAGAACAAGTAAGTTCTCGGATTTATAATGTTTGATTAATCTATTTAGTATAGATTTATGTATATGGATATATGAATCCTTCACATATAAATTTCTTCTTCTTAATCACAATGTAAAAATTCTGTTTTGACATTCATTTGATGAATAAAGAGTTTATAAATTGAAGTCAGGGCAATTAAAAATCGAATTGAAGAAATTATAGTCACATGTGCAAATGTATTAAAATAATCAATATTTTATTTTTGAGAAAAGGCTTTTGCTACTAATCAAGTTTTATGTTTATCTATAGAACCGTCATGATTAATTTTCCTTTTGAAAATCCATTAAAAACCTATAGGCTTTGCACCAGGAGATAAATCAGTTAAAATTCATATTTTATTTTTCATAATAGAATCAAGTTCAACTTTTATTACCTCTTTTCAAAATTCAGCATAAGAAGAAGTAATAGATTTAAAATAACTTAAAAATGGTTCATTATTCTGAAACGACCTCGATCATTTGTTTCGAAAGTTAGGATTCTAATTGGCGTACCGATAATTTTAAAATATTCATAATGTCTATAGGACCTGTCTGTAAAATTTGAGCTAAATCAGACTTCGTTTGGTAGGCATCGGAAGAAGGTTTCAGTTTTTATCGTCGATAAATATTAAAAGGAGATTTACGAGCTCGGTATTGGCGAATAAGCTCTGATTCGAAATCCGAAAGCGCCGTTAGGTTCGTATGATTATTTGTGACTTTGGTGAACTTTCAAAAGTTAATTTCGATGTTGTTCGGCTAGTTTCCGCTAAAATGCCGAAAGTTAAATAATTTGACTTTTTCTATTTAAATTCGCATCTTGAGTTTCGAGAGTCCAATTTGAGATCCGCCTTTGCAAGTATGTTACATATATTTTGTATAACTAGTATGCAAAAGTTGGAATTATTTCGAATATCGTAGGGTACTATTTTAATTTTCGTTAAGAAAAAAAAAACAAAATAAAATAAAACAAAAAAAAAAGGAAAAGGAAAATGAGAAATAAGGGCGGTGGGCCCTTACCTAATATAAACTGAGGATGATTCTGATCATCCTATCTACAATGAAACGGAGAAGCAGAAATATAAAAAAAATGCCAGAAAATGAGAAAAGAGCCGGAGAAAAGATAGAATTTTACCCCGAAACATTCAGGTAATTATCTTAATATATTATTTGTGTTTATTACGTATGTTTGAATATATTTTTACGGTAAAAATAGGGATATTAGACATCGCCCTAATGACGTATAGTGATAGTTTAAAGTATCAAATGGACCCCGATAATGGAATTAATTATATATTCGTACTTAGTGAGTTATGAGCAACATATAAATATAATTTATTTGGGGTTTGGTTATGTGGCCTTAAACACTGTATATAGGCCTGGCCTGCGTATTGCGTATGCGAATAGGGTATCAGGTTCCTAACCAGATTGCCCTAAGATGTGAGGAATGAAGCCTTTAGCCTAATTTGATATATTTTTTTGCTTATTGAATAGAGTGGGATCGTTTGGCAATGAAACCAAAGGACAAGCGGTTATTGAGTGGATGTACTAACTTTGTAACAAGGTAAGTGCTTATATCCATTTCTTTGGAGGCATCTGGCCTCATGGATTTCCTACCACGTGTTCCTTACATGTGTAGCTGCCGATAGGCGTACTCATTACGCCTTAGCTATGAATTTACATTTCATATTATATGTTATGCCCTGTTGTTGGTATTGCATTGAACATATGATCATTGCACTCTGGGTTTGAGCATTGCATATACTTCCCGGTTGGCGATGAGAGTCCCGCACCGGCGAAGGGTCATTATTGCATATACTTCCCGGTTGGCGATGAGAGTCTCGCACCGGCAAAAGGTCATCATTGCATACACTTCCCGGTTTGCGATGAGAGCCCGCACCGGTGAATGGTCATTATTACATATACTTCCCGGTTGGCGATGAGAGTCCCGCACCGGTGAAGGATCATCATTACATATACTTCCCGGTAATCGATAAGAGTCCCGAGCCGGTGAAGGGACATTATTGCATATATCTCCCGGTAGACGATGGTGGTCCCGCACAGGAGATAGGTATCAGGCATATGTGACTGCATTGCTTCGTACCGCATTCATCCCATCTCATTGCACCACATACTGACTATTGTGTGTATTGTGTTGTGTTTTATGTATGCGGTAGGTATACTATGTCGTAGACATATCTCATTTCGCCTATATATTTTTTGTTCATATTCTGGGTTGCGGGGATCGGGTTGCACGGTGCAACGGTATAAATATATGGATCGGGTTGCACGCTGCAACGGTATAAATATATGGATTGGGTTGCACGCCACAACATGATGAATATATGGATCGGGTTGCACGCCGCAACAGGATGTATTTCTGATTGTTGATGGGTTCGGGATACCTATATGTTTTGGTTATCTTACGTTCCTGGTTGTCGATGAGTTTGTCATTCCATACGTGTTTCTGGTTATTATTTGGCTCTGCTTTTTTATAATTTAAATAAGAGGAATTTGGTTTATCTGTTTCATCTCCCTGACTAGCTATCCTATTCTTTGAGGTGGCTAGTTTGCCCCACTTATTGAGTCCTTTTGACTCACCCTTGTTTGTTGTTTGTTTTTGTCTATCTATTTCGTTTCGGCAGGTTCGCTCCAGGATTGAGTTCGCCGCATTGTTCAAGAGCGAAGACAACTTCAGCTGTCAGGGTGAGCCAGCTTTATTCCGGATGGCCACCAGTTTACTGTTTATTATTTCAGTTGCATTTTGCTCCCTTCAAGAGGTATCTGTTTTATTTTGTACTCTTAGATGTCTGGTCTGGATAGCCCTAAACTTAGTATGTTGGGTAGTCAGCTGTAATTTCTTTTGTACAGCTTAGAGGTATCAGTATATCTGTGTTTTTTTTAAAGTCTTGTTTTTATTTATGAGTTTTTGTATTTATTTTCCTAATTTGATTGGTAAGGGTTCGCCCGACGAGTCTAGGGGAGGAAGTTGGGTGCCCGCTTGGCCTGATCGGATTCCGGGTCGTGTCATATTCACAATAAAAGTTTGAAAATTATTTCCATAGGAATAATATTTTTTTAGGCCTTTTTCTCATTCTCATTTCCTCGACAGAGGTACTTACTGTATTTCTTTCAACAGGCGCATGAGAATTTTTATCAGATAGTGAAAAAATATGTTCAAAAAATTCAGCATACTTTGTCTCAAGTATAATATTGTAATCAAGCACATCACTTTTTAAAAGAAGAAATCTATATGCAGCACTATGTTCAACATATCCAATAAGCATGCAATCTGCAGTTTTAGAACCTATTTTTCTATTTTTAGGTTCAGGCAAAAGAACTTTGGCGAGGCATCCCCCCACTTTTAAATATTTTAGGTGAGGTTTATAACCTTTCCATAATTCATTGGGAGTTTTGCCAGTTTTTCTATGAGGAATCAATGAGTTGTATGAACTTGAGGAGAGATGCTTTCAAGCTTATGAGAGTTCGAGATTATACAAGGAAAGGGTAAAAAACTTGCATGACAAGAGGATAATAGATAGGAGCTTTGATCCGGGTGAACATGTATTGTTTTATAATTCTAGACTTTGTTTTTTCCTTGGTAAGCTTAAGTCGAGGTGGTCTGGACCGTTTAAACTTATGCAAGTGGCACCAGGTGGAAACTGAGGATAGTTCAAGACAATTTAAGGTGAATGGGCAAATACTGAAAAGTTACTATGGATGGAAGAAGAGATCAAGGTGATCTCTGTCTTGTACTTTTATGAGTGATGGAAGGTTGCATAATATCGTGCCACGACTATAACTAAGGTGCTTCTCGGGAGGCAACCAGTGTCTGTAATTGTAAAAAAAAGAAGAGAAAAGAAGAAGCAAAAGGATGGAATTTTATGGGTGCTAATATGATTGTGTAGTGTGTGTATACGGATGATGGGATCTGCACAAATTGTAAGGTCCCATGTGAAACAGCCTCCTATGCGTCGCATGTGGGGTTGTTTAAACCTTGAGTTTTGAGGAAATTTTGGCCAGTGTGCAGTAGCCAACGCATGCACGGGTGTTTCGATTTTTTTTTTCTTTTTGTAGTAAAAGTTTTCCAAACATCCATCGAAGCGTCGCGCCAAAGGCTGTTTCACCTGGAGCTCAAATTTTAAACAAAAAACATTGAAACAGTGGCCTATGCGTTGCGCCAGTCGCTCTATCGAATTCAATTGAGAAAATAATGTGTTTGGGTCAATGGAAAGAGTTAAAAGCATCACTAAGTGTTTCAATATTTCAAATATTTAATTGAAAAATGGTAGATGCAAAGCAAGTAACCAAGAGTGGTGGAGGTGGGGTCGGAGGCCAACCACCAAGGAAATCAACAGATAGCAAGGCTACCAAGGAGCAACGATCAAATAAGAGGCAAGATAAATCTGCCCTGGAGTTGGAGAAGAATAGTCCGGAACCTGAAGTTATTCCAGTTGCAAAGAAGAGGTTGGCTCCTGATGCTCAAGCCACCTCCGCTCCTTAGACATCCAAGGGGAAGAGAAAAGGCACAAGTGTGCCAGAGAAACCAGTGGTTATCAGAGACGGTGGAACTTCCAAACCATTCAACAAGAAGCGAAAGGCAGTGGCCAGGAAAGGAAAAGGAAATCCTCCGATTCAACCTGAGGATGATAGTTCTAATGAAGAAGTTGAATCTGATGATGATGATGACACCCCCTATCCTCCGATATACCTTCCACCAGCGCTCCTATTGATAGATCACTTTAGAAAGGTCAACTTTCAGTGAGGAGGCTTATAAGGCCTACCAATGGATCGTTAGAAAGAAAATTACATGAGAGATAGGCCTGAACTTCCACACATGTGAGTGAGAATGTCCAGAGATCCCTACAAAGGTGAATGAGAGAAAGTGCGAGATGTTTATGCAAGGGCCCAAGGGTAAGGCCAATATGACTGTTGTGAAAGAATTATATGCTAATTGGGACCCTGAAAAGACTACCATAGTACAGATTCGTGAAGTTGAAGTTGATGTTGACTTGACTGAGCGTGCTATCAATGCTTATTTACAAAGCCAACAACGCAGCTATGGAAGACTTCTACAAGCTGCCTTCCAGTCCAGATTATGAGGCTATTATCGATATGTTATGTGATCAGTTGGCTGAAGGGGAGAAAATTGAGTGGGTGAGTAACACCATGAGGCATCACGCCACCTTAGCTAAAAGGTTCATGCATAGATAGGTGTGGGTGTGGCATAAATGGGTTACTAACCGTCTTATGACAGCTAGGCATCAGACCAATGTTCTTAAGGAGAGGATGTTGATCTTGTCATGTTCTTGAATCTGGGAGAGATTATGCATGAGAAGATGATACGCACATAGGCTAATAGGAGACTGAAATATTATTTTGTTCATACCTTGAAAGCATTAATGAGGAAACATAAGGTTCCATTTTACGATGCGGATGAGTATGTTCGGGAACTAAAAGCGCATGACATCACATCAATTCAGGACCCTTCGGCTAAAAGAAAGGACAAGAGATCTATGCCTATGCGAGTTGAGGCAGTTGAGGCCGAGTTGGCCAAGTGGAGGAAGGAGCAGAAGGCATAGGATAGACTGTTGATGACTCAGTTGTAGGCCCGAGATACATTGATGATGGGTAGAATGGTTGAGATCTTGGCTTCTATGCATGGTACTAGAGCGACCCGCTCTATTGGTACCCAGACTGAGATAGAGCCTACACCGAAGGTTGTAGAGTTGAGTGCCACTGATGACACTGCTGTAGAGTCAGGTCCTGGCACCACCACTGTAGAGGGTTCGTTGATCGATGCTATAGACACAGGTCGCACTATATTGTTAGATCCTTCCACTGCTCAGACCACGGATTCAGACTGGTCTGCAGCATCTCCGGACTCTGCAGCTTGAAGGAGTTTTTTGATACCTACTCTTTGTTCATTATTTTTGTTTTTGTGTAGTGGGGACCATGCACTATTTTAAGTATGTGGAGAGGGGGGGGGGGTATCATGAATTATAATTATACTTTGACTGCTTAGTTTTATTTTTAGATTAGTGGCATAATCCTTGGATTTTCTCCAAGCCACGGTTCTTTTCCGAGGATGCCTTTTGTTTTGTATTGCTCCCAACGCACACGGAAGTATACGCGGTCGACAAGTAATAAAATGATAAGTAGAGTATCGTTCCCACGAGGACTATTCAGACTGACGCTTAACAAACAATTTCTAACAACTATTCAGGGATCTATTCCAATAGTAAGAGTTTTAGTAACTAAAGAGCAGTAATTAAAATGATGGAAATTCAGTCAAACAATGGTGCAAACTTTGGTTGTAAACAATATTAAGGAGACGGTCCAGGGTCAGAGTTACGAACAATCCAGTTGAGTTTTCCAATTGATTCCACTTCTTAAATCCCGGATTACTAACTAACAGAGTAAATGTACCCGTGAAAACCTTTCGATTCTTCACAGTCTATGCAGGCTAATTCAATCCCTATATGTCTATGGGTTGAATCACGTGCACGCATTAACGAATTCTGTAATTAGTTAAGCTAGGCGAGCAAGTATATGTCTATCCTACTCACAAATTGGTTCCCCGATGCCCGGGTTCACAAACTAGCCCTACTCTTTCTTATTGCGTTAATAAATTCCCTCTTTCGAGTTCAATATAAAAACCATAGATAATGCATAATTATCGGGCCCTGACAATTACACAAGTGAAATCAAGAAAGAATAAGCAATCCATTATGGGATTCGATATATGAAATTCAATCTTTAAACATCAACTTTCATGAAATACTCTAACCCTAGAACCAGAGAATTAGCCACGCATACTCACAATCACAAGACAATAATTTAATGAAATAATGAAATAATGATGTAATACATTAATGGAAGGAAGAAAAACCCTTGTTCAAGATGTTACGAGCTCTCCAATTTGCTCCAAAGTCTGAACTTCTATAAAAAACTAAGTAAAAGAGTATTCATAGGGTTTACAAAAGCCTAGAAATAAGTTATGCCTAAGCCTAGACGAAATAGGACTCCAAAACCCGCTCCAGGGGCGCTGTAGCTGGCGCCCCGCGCCTCCGAACGCGCTGATGGCAAGCAGACCCCGTCGAAACTTGCACGCCATGGACCCGCGCCGCGCAACCAAATGCGCCAGAAGCTGGGCGCGGTGCCTGGCGCGGCGCGCCACCTAGGGCGCCAAGTCAATTACCAGTTTTTCTCCATCCGCAGCTTGCTTCGTTCCGTGCCTTCATGTGCTCGATCCAATCCTCAATCCAAATCCAATCTTTTCTTGCTCGATTATGCTCTTTAAAGCTCTAATTGTACTTAATAACAACCTACATTCATACGACATAAAATCAGTGCAAAATCACATTCATTAACTAGAAAATGTGTGAATAAAGTACTCAAACGTGAGGAAATATTAAGGAAATATAGGCATAAAATACCAAACATCACCACCCCACACTCTCGCCACCGAGCAAGTCACAACTAACTTTCCAACCTAGGTAGAACAGGTCTGCCTATGACTATGGTTGACACCGACCATTGAACAAATGCATACATGACTACTATGGGTCCAACAAACATGTCGATAATTTATCAAACATCAAAACATGAGAACAACCACCCCAAGATAGCTCAAATACATAAACTCAACTCATTGCTACCATGCTCCCACAAAATCACACCTATCTACTCAACCAAGAAGCCACGACTTCACCTATTTCATGCAAACCATGTGCGCTCACCAAAATGAAGCAAGAGAGTGTCCCCCAAATATCACACACAACAATGAATATCAAAAATAGAACGGGGACAATAGCATAGAAAGAATTCACTCACTCTCATGAAAAGCTCACATGTCACACACGATGTACCATAGGCTTTCCCGTAGTGTAGGACTCCACTAATGTAGGCTCACTCCAATCGGGATTAACTAGGACTTTAAAAAGGTTGTAATGTAGGCTAAGGGGCTGGTAGGATACATATGGGTAATAGTGACTACCTCCCTAAGCACTTTAATACATCACAATACAAATTAAGCACACATCTCATCAAACCCAACCATTTCACCCAACCAACAAATTTCACACATACCTTTTTCCACAAGTAGCAATTTGTCTTTCAAGCAAAACACTAGCAAGAATGGATATTCTTTTCTTTTCTCTTTACTTATTTTTCCAATTTTTTTTTTATTAGCTTTTTTTTTTCTTTTCATTTCTTTCTAAACCTTGCCAATGCTCATAATCAACTACTACACAATTCATTACATATTCCCCTCATTGGTTCCACTCAAAAACTCCCAATATTGCAACCACAACTCAACAATAATATCACATTATCAATTAAATTGCCTAAGGAGTAAAGGGCCAAAAGAAAGCAATTTAGAACAAGTGGGTAGGCTTGGGGTGTGGGTGCCAACAAAAAGGTCAAAGAGATCACAACAATCAAGTCCAAGGTGTATATGTAAGGGTAGGCAAATCAAAAGAAGGCCTGTATCATTTCCCGACTAGAGCAAACCTAGGATTTCGCTTTGCACACATACGGGGCAAGTTCTAGACACCAATATGCAAACATGGAGTATAATAAGAATATGCCTCACAATACACATTGCACACGATCCACACAAAAAGGCTCCATCACAACTCTCAATCAAGCAAATAGAGTGCAACTTGTGGAAAATTAAGCACTAATGCACAAAGGTACACAACAAAGCCAAGCGAGTAGACTCAAGCATCTAAAGGGGGTCGTTCCATTTTTTTCTCTAGGCATGCATCTCAATTTAAAACCAAAGGACACCACAAATAGCACATGCAACAAGTTCAAGTCCACCGGTATCAAACAAATCAAAGGCACCTAGCATTCTACCTATTTCCTTCGTCTAGGGTCACCTATACTAACTATTCTAATCCTAAAAACAAAAACTACCCGATTCAAAGGCCTCCCCGTGGAAAAGAACAGAGGCCATAAGAAAAACCACGGGATGGATGACATGTACCACTAATAAAGACTAAAAAGAAAATCTTTTTGAAAATTTTTTCATTGGTTTTCTATTTTTTTTTCCATTTTTTATATATTAAAGCAAGAAACAAATCAAAATAAAGTCAAGTGACAAAGAAAAAATCCTAACGGTACATGCATCCCTAACCTCAAAAATAAAGGAGAGTTCCCCACCCCACACTTAAAACTAAGCAATGTCCTCAGTACGACAAAAAATAAAGTACAAGGGATAAAAGAACTTCCCTGAAGGCTCTAGTCCTTGGTGCTAGCATCCTCCAAGCTTCCGTATAGTATGAGGTACTCAGACTTCCCTCATCAGGTCAACAATATTAGGCAAGGGTGAGGACGCCCCACACTTAAACTCGACATTACATGAACCTGCAATCCAAGAAAAAATAAAAACTACGTGACACTATAAATAAAATAATACAAGTACAAACTCGGGTTGCCTTCCGAGAAGCGCCTTAGTTAACGTCTTGGCACGACGACACTTTTAGCTTACTTCCAGTATTTATGTCTTCTCTTCTTACGACGAACCTTTGCTTTCTTCCTTTCTTTGAGAGAACCCATCTTCAACTTCACATGTGATGTGTCACTGCTATTTTGTTCCACATTCTGCTCACACAGGTCATTTGGTTTACTTCTATGTTCTTGTTTGACACATTCAATCATAGAGCACTATTCAACCCTGGCTATGTGCTCCTTCTCATTATATACCCTGAAAGTAACCTTTTCGCCATGCGCTCTAACAGTTATCTCTCCCAGCTCCATGTTTATAATTGCATTCGAGGTGACTAAGAATGGTCTCCCCAAAATGATTGGAGCTTCTCGGTCCTCTTCATAATCTAAGACTACAAAATCAGCAGAGAATGTAAACTTACCAACTTTCAGCAACACATCTTCCAACTTACCATCAGGGTGAGTGAGTGATCCATCTGCCATCTTAAGAGTAACTGAAGAAGGCTTGATTGCTCCTAGCCCTAACCTTTTGCAGATAGATAGAGGCATGAGATTTATGCTCGCACCCAGATTACACAATGCACCAGTGATATCATGCCCTCCAATGGTGCAAGGAATAGTAAACCTCCCAGGATCTTGAAGTTTTGGAGGTAACTTACTCAAGATTGTGCTGCACTCCTCAACTAACTCAACTGTATCTATCTCATGAGGCTTTTTCTTCTTGAATAAAATCTCTTTTAAAAACTTCACAAAGGATGGCATCAATTCAAACACATCAGTCAAAGGAATGTTAACTTGAAGCTCTTTCAACATGCTCACAAATTTTTGATACTGGGCCAAATCCTCCGATGGTATAAGTCTCTGCGGGAATGGTGGAGGCGGCAGAGGTGCCTCCTTCTTCTCTTCTTTCTTCTTTACCTGCTCCACTTTTTCAGCTTTTTCTATTTCAGTTCTCTCCTCAGACTTGGCCATCAGCTCTCCATCTTCAATTAAAGTCACTGCAAGACATTGCTCAGGCCCTTTTTTAACAATACTTATTTCTCCCACCAACTGCCCCAACTGGTGCTCCAGGTTCTTTTGAGCATTAGCAAGATCTTGTATGGCATGTGCATTGGCTGCAGTGTCAGCTATCTCTCTCTACTGGCCTGCCATTATCTGCTTTAACATATCTTCAACTGAGTTGCTAACCTGCTGTGGTGGAGCTGGAAGTGGTTGGTAATTATTTGGGGCTCTCTGTTGCCTTGATAATAAGTATTACTAAACTGATTTTGACCCTGCTGCCTGTTTTGATTACCCACGTAATAAACTGACTCTGGATTAGAGGAGCAAACCTCTGTAGCATGATCTTGACCACAAACCTCACAAAAACTCTGGAGTTGTTGCACTGGAGCCACTTGTTGCTGAGTCTTTGGCAGAGCTAGCTTGCTGATTTGATTGGAAATAGCATCCATCTTCGCCCTCAGCTCTGAAACTGCATCTAACTGAAGTACCCCAGCAGATTTCTGTGTAGTAGCTCTACCATCTCCCTGCCAGTCAGAATTGCTCTGCGAAAACTTGTCTAGTAACTCATAAATCTGGTCAAAGTTTAAGGCCAGTACTTGGCCTCCAGCAGCAGCATCTACCACGATCTTAGTATGTGCAGTCAACCCCTCCACAAAAGTGTGTGCCAGTACCTTATTTGATTGGTTATGGTGTGGACAATCTCTCAGTAAAGTTTTAAACCGCTCCCAGGCTGAATACAAAGATTCTCCTTCTATCTGTCTGAAGGACATAATTTCACTCCTCAGCCGGGCTGTCTTGGCAGATGGATAAAACTTAGCTAAGACCTGCTTAGCCAAATCATCCCAAGTAGTGATAGACCCAGACTTTGCAGCCTTTAACCACCTCTTTACTGCCCCAATCAGTGAAAACGAGAACAATGTCAAGCGAACATAATCAATAGGAACTCCCGGCGGTGTGTAAGTATCACTGATCGCCAAGAAATTTTGAATGTGTTGCTGCGGATCTTCATGAAGTAATCCACTATATTGCCCAGTCACATGCAGCAACTGAATCATGCCGGACTTAATCTCAAAGTTCCCGGTGATAGCGGGCTTAACTATGCTAGACGCTACCCCCTCCAGGCTGGGGAGAGCAACATCTCGCACAGCTAAGGTGCGTTCTTCTGCCATTCCTGTAGGTAAAGATCAAGCAGGACCTAATACCTGAAACAACACAAAACTCAAAACAAAAAATAAACCTGAATAGATAATAAGTAATCGTTCAAAAAGAAATCCGTCAATTATTAGTCCCCGGCAACGGCGCCAAAAACTTGTTGCTCCCAACGCACACGTAAGTATACGCGGTCGACAAGTAATAAAATGATAAGTAGAGTATCGTTCCCACGAGGACTATTCAGACTGACGCTTAACAAACAATTTCTAACAACTATTCAGGGATCTATTCCAATAGTAAGAGTTTTAGTAACTAAAGAGCAGTAATTAAAATGATGGAAATTCAGTCAAACAATGGTGCAAACTTTGGTTGTAAACAATATTAAGGAGACGGTCCAGGGTCAGAGTTACGAACAATCCAGTTGAGTTTTCCAATTGATTCCACTTCTTAAATCCCGGATTACTAACTAACAGAGTAAATGTACCCGTGAAAACCTTTCGATTCTTCACAGTCTATGCAGGCTAATTCAATCCCTATATGTCTATGGGTTGAATCACGTGCACGCATTAACGAATTCTGTAATTAGTTAAGCTAGGCGAGCAAGTATATGTCTATCCTACTCACAAATTGGTTCCCCGATGCCCGGGTTCACAAACTAGCCCTACTCTTTCTTATTGCGTTAATAAATTCCCTCTTTCGAGTTCAATATAAAAACCATAGATAATGCATAATTATCGGGCCCTGACAATTACACAAGTGAAATCAAGAAAGAATAAGCAATCCATTATGGGATTCGATATATGGAATTTAATCTTTAAACATCAACTTTCATGAAATACTCTAACCCTAAAACGAGAAAATTAACAACGCATACTCATAATCACAAGACAATGATTTGATGAAATAATGAAATAATGATGTAATACATTAATGGAAGGAAGAAAAACCCTTGTTCAAGATGTTACGAGCTCTCCAATTTGCTCCAAAGTCTGAACTTCTATCAAAAACTAAGTAAAAGAGTATTCATAGGGTTTACAAAAGCCTAGAAATAAGTTATGCCTAAGCCTAGACGAAATAGGACTCCAAAACCCGCTCCAAGGGCGCTGTAGCTGGCGCCCCGCGCCTCCGAACGCGCTGACCCAAGAAGACCCCGTCGAAACTTGCACGCCATGGACCCGCGCCGTGCAACCAAACGCGCCAGAAGCTGGGCGAGGTGCCTGGTGCGGCGCGCCACCTAGGGCGCCAAGCCAATTACCAGTTTTTCTCCGTCCGCAGCTTGCTTCGTTCCGTGCCTTCGTGTGCTCGATCCAATCCTCAATCCAAATCCAATCTTTTCTTGCTCGATTATGCTCTTTAAAGCTCCAATTGCACTTCATAACAACCTACATTCATACGACATAAAATCAGTGCAAAATCACATTCATTAACTAGAAAACGTGCGAATAAAGTACTCAAACGTGAGGAAATATTAAAGAAATACAGGCGTAAAATACCAAACATCATTTTGAACTGGGTGTATTTAGTTAAAAGAAATAAAAATCATAAAATTCAAAAATACAAAAAAAAAAATTAGGAAAGAGGAGTAGATAAGTGGTGACGGACTTGTGCTTTCTTTGTGACTTGTTTGATACTAGCATATTTAGCCCTTTGCAAGTAAGTTGAATTTTTATAGAGATTTTTGGTGTGATTTTTATATTAGATTGATAGATGATCTTGTTAGTGACTCTTCGGCTCATGTTTCTGACTTTATTGTTGACAAAATATTACGATTTTGTCTTGCTTGCTCTTGTTAGGAGTTGAAATTGTTCCGTTTTGAGTAGTTCATGTGCCATGTGTAGTGAGGTGTTAGTATTGATTCTGGTGCTTGCGTAATTGATCGAGAACTTGCCCTGATTGTTTTTCGAGGTGAAATCCTAGAATGTACTCGATTTAGGAAATGATAATAGGCCTTCTTTGGCCCGTTTGAAATTTTTTCTAGCATTTCCTTGATGATATGACCCTAGTTAGCCCCTTTGAGCCAATAGCCTTTTTATTGGAAGCCATATTACAAGCCGTAACCTATTTTTATGCTTTGCACTGTCCATTCTATTTTTTCCTATCTCCCTGAGCACTTATATGTATTATGAGGTGAACAATGTAAGCTTGAGTAAAAGGGTGGTGCAGTTTAAGTTGGTGACCATGAGAAGTGAAAGTATTGTTGAAAAAAAAAAAGGAAAAAAGGAAGAAAAAAATAATAAGAGAAAAAGGTGTAAAAGAAAACAAAAAAGAGAAAGTGAATAAAAAGAGGAGCAATTGGGAGTTGAATTGAAAGAAAATCATGGTTGGAAAGAAAATGGAAATTGAGGTTTAAATATATTTTGTAAGTGCTTAGGGATGTGTAGTCACTATAATCCATGTATTTATCCTACCCGTCCCCTAGCCAACATTACAACCTTGATAAAGTCCTATTTGACTCTAGGTTGAGTGTACCTACATTAATAGATAATTACAAGATGGGCAAGCCTATGGTACCATTATGTGACACTTGAATTTCTTTGCGAGTGTGAGTAAATTCTTTCTATCTTAGCATCCCTTATAATTAATTTGATCAATTTATATGTGATTGAGACTAGGCTTTGATTGGTGAGAGCACATGCATTATGAAAGATATGAGCTTTTATCAGGCCACCTAATCTTGAGCGAGTGAGCATGTCTTGAGTAAGTTGGTGAGTAGAGTCGATTCTTGAGGTTTGGATGTCATTACTTGATTGTTTTGATAATTCATGTTTTCAAATGGGTAAATATGGGGAAGTTGTGTGCTTGTATGTTTGGTGATTAATTGTTTGTATCAACCAAAGTCATAGGTGTACGCTTCCTTGAAATTCTTGATTTGGTTGGATTAATTTGATTGAGTAAAAGTATGTTGGCTTTGTTTGTTCGAGGACGAACAAAATCTAAGTGTGGAGTGCTGATGTTGGGTATATGTCTTGTGTTCTGGTGTTAATTTCTTATCACTTTTGGCTTTATTTTTTAGGATATAATATGCCCAACAATGATCAAATTGAGATACATTGCTAACTTGATATGTTTGAATGTTGTAGGATTGAAATAAAGAAAATTGGAGTTTAATTGGTACAAAAACAAGGAAGTAGCAGCGCATACAACCGTCTATGCTTCGCACGGACCAGTGATTGGCCTAGGAAAAGCAAAAATTGAAGGAAAAAAAGGAGCAGCAATGCAAACAGCTGTTGGCGCGGGGCACGCTCCAGTGTTTGCGCTAAAGAGTTGTCCTAGACTAGTTTGGAGAAGCTAATGACGTCTCCCACTTATTGTATTCCATATATAAGCCCTTGTAAATATATTTTTGGACTTTCTTACATACTTAGGATGCAAGAAACATATAAGGAGGCGAGAGCTTTAGAGACTGGAAGAATACAAGAGTTTTTCCTAAATTCTTTCTTCCTATTTGTAACTTATTCATTCATTGATTATACTGGCGTGGTTATCATGAACATGAGTGGCTAAGTTACCCATTCTAGGGTTGGTGGAACCACTCCATTAGTTATGTGTAACAAATATTGATCTTAATGAATGAAACTTGTTAATTCTTCCTATCTAAGTTGAAACGACCTCGGTCAGTCGTTTCGGAAGTTAGGACTCCGATTGGCGTGCCGATAATTTTAAAATATTTATAATGTCTTTTAGGACATGTCTGTAAAATTTGAGCTAAATCAGACCTCGTTTGGTAGGCAGCGGAAGAAGGTTTCAGTTTTTATTGTCAATAAATATTAAAAAGAGATTTTCGAGCTCGGTTTTGGCGAATGAGCTCCGATTCAAAATCCAAAAGTGTCGTTAGGTTCGTATGATTATTTGTGACTTTTTTGATTTTTCGAAAGTGAATTTTGATGTTGTTTGGCTAGTTTCGCTAAAATGCCGAAAGTTAAATAATTTGACCTTTTCCATTTAAATTCGAATCTTGAGTTTCGGGAGTCCGATTTGAGATCCACCTTCGCGAGTATATTATATATATTTTATATAACTCTTATGAAAATTTGAAATTATTTTGAATATCGTAGGATACCGTTTCAATTTTTACCGTAGCAGCGAATTTTAAAGGAAAAAGGAAAAAGGAAAAAAAAAAAAAAAAAAGAGAAAAGACAAAATACAAAAAAAGACAAAACAAAGAAAGAAAAGGGATTATGGGAGTGGCTATGGGATTAGTATCCCATAGCCTAAACATTCAAGAAAATGTATAACAGAAACGAAATATGATCAGAGAAACGAGAATGACGCAGTTGAGGAAAAAAATACCAGAAAATGAGAAAAGAGCGGGAAAATTGTAGAATTTTTACCCCGAAACATCCAGGTAATGATGTTAATTCATTGTTTGAGTTTATTATGTATGTTTGAATATATTTTAACGGTAAAAATTGGGATATTAGACATCGTTTTAATAAGTTCAATTAATAGTTTAAAGGGTCAAATGGACCCTGATAATGAAATTGATTATATATTCGTACTCAGTGAGTTATGGGCAACATATAAATGTAATTTATTTGGGGTTTGGTTATGTGACCTTAAACCCTGTATATAGACCTGGCCTGCGTATTGCGTATGCCAAAAGGGTATCAGGTTCCTGACGGGATTGCCCTAAGATGTAAGGAATGAAGTCTATAGCCTAATTTGATATATTTTTCTTCTTATTGAATAGAGTGGGATCGTTTGGCAATGAAACCAAAGAATAAAGCTGTTGTTGATTAGCAATGCTAACTTTTGGAAGAGGTAAGTGTTTATATCCATTTCTTTGGAGGCACCTGGCCTCGTGGATAATCTACCACGTGTTCCTTACGTGTGTAGCTGCCGATAGGCGTCTTATTACACCTTAGCTTTGGATTTACATTGTATAATATATGTTATGTTCTGTTGTTGGTTATATTGCATTGAGGATCTGAACATTGTACTCTGGCTGTGAGTTGGTATATACTTTCCAGCTGTCGATGAGAATCCCGCACTGATAATGGGTTATTACTGCTTCATATTGCATTCGTATGCACATTGCATCATATTGAGGGTAGAAGGATTCCGCCCTCGGAGCAGGATGATTCCGCTCCATTGCATCATATTGAGGGTAGGAGGATTCCGCCCTCGGAGCAGGAGGATTCCGCTCCATTGCATCATATTGGGGATAGGAGGATTCCGCCCTCGGAGCAGGAGGATTCCGCTCCATTGCATCATATTGAGGGTAGGAGGATTCCGCCCTCAAAGCAGGAGGATTCCGCTCCATTGCATCATATTGGGGGTAGGAGGATTCCGTCCTCGGAGCAGGAGGATTCCGCTCCATTGCATCATATTGAGGGTAGGAGGATTCCGCCCTCAAAGCAGGAGGATTCCGCTCCATTGCATCATATTGAGGGTAGGAGGAAGGGATGTATATGTGCATTTGAGATATGTAAGAGTTGGACACCATATATACAAAATGTAAATAATCTAATACATTCTTGCACTTATAAAGTAAAATGTAAAGAATCTAATACTTTCTTGCACTTGTAAAGTAAAATGTAAAGAATCTAACACATTCTTGCAGTACTTATTAAGTTTTTTCAAAAGCTACACTTATCTTTGACATCAAGTCTCTAATTTCCCTTTTCTGATGAGTCTTGTTCCATTCATTTGGTACTTAATTACTCTAATAACTAATGTTGCTTAAGTGTGGCTTTATCCTGAACTTAACACAAAAACAAAGGTAGATTCTCCAGTTCGTTTCGTTTCCTCTGTTAATTTTCAATTCATGATTGTTTAGAATTATTATGTATTTGCTTTCTTAATTTTTGTAACCTTAAATCTGGAGTCTCATATTTCATGTATTTTAGGGTATTATTAGTCCATTTGCTACGAAAAAAGAGGAAACTCATAGCACTGTGGATTCACACAAAGAGGTCAATAGGGTCCTAGCAAGCATTCTCTATAGAGTTTCTCTTAGATTCAATTATCAAATTGTCTAATATGCAAAGTTCATGAGTTAATTTGGGGTTCAGGGAAGGCTGATCATTACCCTGCTGAAGTAATCTACACATGAAGCACATAATTGAAACACTGGATATAAAATAATTAAGGCTTAACAGTGTAGTTGAGCAAGGATGTTATTATATACAGAGATAACTCCCATGATCACATAATCTTGCTAGGCCAAAATCTACTAATGTTCCATTTAATTCACCATCTAACAAACGCATTACTGGCTTTTTTTATCTCAGTACTTGTTCCCAATCTTCAAGTATGATGTGAAGACCTCTGACTTTAATTTGCTTCTCCAAAAATGTAGATTCTGACATATGAAGACTCCAATTTTAATCTAACAAATTTCTATTATATAGAAGAACCATAATGGTCGTTCAGGGGTATAATGGTAATTTCTCCCCTTGGCTATTTTGATATATCTCACCTCACGAGTATTTTATTCAATACACACGACAAAATTCTAGAACGTGTTTGTCATTTTGTCTTCTCTAATTTCATTCTGCTTCTCTTCAGGTTTTGCCTACATCTTTCTTCAACAAAAATTTTCAATCTTTCACAATGTTTCGTAACTTCAAACTCTATAGTATCTCTTCATCTCTTGACAACGTTTAGTAACTCCTTCCTGAGGGTTTCCCTTTTTGGATTTCCTTATCTCATTATTGTCTTTTACTTTAATTTTTAGAATCTCATTGCAAAATGTTTCTTTCTTTTGCTCGATCTTATTTTTGCTTAACTAATTCACTATTAATTACTCAAGTTTCTAGGTTAAAGTTTTTCAAGTGTTTTTTTATTTCAATGTCAACCAGTTTGGATTTTAATTCTTAATATGTGAACATCAACACGTATTCAGTGATTTCACTGAAAATATTGCTAAGTAACATTCCATCTGCTACATGAAGTGAAATTTTGTTGCTTTACATCTTTAATTGAATTCATTCTTCGTGGAGCATTTAATCTCAATTGCCATTAGCGACAAGCAGGTTCTTAACAGTTGATTTTTGCTTTGCTTATCTTGGTTCGACTTCAATTTTAAGATACTGCTATTACTTTTGTACATCTGCAAAATAGAATATAACTGAGTTGTACATCTTAGTTGTTTGATAAAATGCTAAGTTGATGGAAATTTTTAGTGTAATAAATAAGCATGTTTTAGAGCATTTAATCTAGAAATCTTCTGATACACTTTCTGTTACCCTCTATTTACTGTTCGTTGACACATAAGTGTATGTCATTGTATAACTTCACAGTGATGCCTTGAAGTTATTTCTACAATAATGTGCTCTAACCATGCTACAAAAGTTATTTATACTTTTATTTGGAGTGGAGAATCTCAAACCTTGCAATTAGGATAGGTTAACTACAACTTGGTTAAAAAGGATATATAATAGTATACCTTACAGTTACAATTTCTATATATTGGATATAGAGATTATTGGTAGTGTTATTTGGAGTGAAGAATTTGAAACATAGAACTAAAGACATGTTAAGTACAACCTGGTAAAAAAGATTAAATAGTTTTGTTAATTACAAATTATATAGAGAATCATTTGATCCTCTTTTCCTGTAAGTTGAGTTGGGAGCGTTAGGTATATTCATGCAGATAATAACATTATCTAAGTTTGGATAAAGAGGAACTGAAATCTAATCCCTCAAATTGCAGATACCGTTGAAAAGTTACAATCTTTTATGTTCACGAGTCATCATTTAGAAACCATTATAATAGGTTCATGAGTTCTTTAACTGTGGTTGTGGATGACACTTTGCTCATTTTCTCCTTAGGTATCTTGGATTGGGTAGCTTAATCGCATACAGATAATGAATGCACCATAAATGCTCCTAGAGGCAATCTACCATTCTTCTTCTTTTGATGTCAAACCTTCTTTTTTTCCTAGATGTTTGCAGTCGAGAAATGCTACAGACAAATCTATAGGAAATTTTGAGCTCATAGAAGGTTTGTTGAAGCTCTATCACATGTAAAAAGGTAATAAATAATATAAAATGAAGCCTTCTAGGCTTCTATTTGGAGTTGAGGAAGGTTTGCACTGATACATCTGGTCATGTCTTCAAATGGACATACTTATGCAAAAAGATTAGCAGCTATATATTGGCATGAGATTTCTTTCTATATGTTAGTATGAAAAATGCTCTCATTCTTCATTGCAGATTTGACCTTTCAAGACTCTACATCACTAAATAAACAATATTGTTTGAACCTATAAACCGGTGTACAGTCTTATCAGTGTACCTTCTGACTTACCTCGCTAGCTGAATAGGTGAAATAGACTAATATAAATTTCTTACCTGCATAGCTAAATTGGTTGAAACATACTAATGTGAAATTCCTGCAATGATTACCACATATTTTTTCTTATTTTTTTTCCTCCTTATTTGAATGTTACTTCATTAAAATTTTAAACAGTTCTTAAGTAGAGTGGATAATTTTCTTACTCTGTGTAAAGTTCCTAAGATAAAGTTATTATATGTGTCCAGAGGTGTCAACTCTGAGAGGCAAAGCCAAGTCAATTCTATGAGGAAATCAGGATAAGAAAGGGACTGAGAGATGCGGCTTTTGAAGTTGGGAGTAATGAGTTGGAATCAATGATTTTGCGAATTGGCAAAGGAATAGGGGATGTCTGCCATTGATTTCTTGATTCTGATTCTATTTTTACTTCTATATTTGCATTTTAATGGGGTGTTGGAGTGAAAGGGGAATGTAAAGAGCAAAGTGCGTAGATTTCTCGCTCAAAAGTTCTAATATAGGTCATCAGGTATGTACATCCTTTTGGTTCTCTTTGTTTATTATCTCACTAAGTATGTAAATCCCTTTCTTTAGTTCTTCTTATTTGCTGTGCTAAATTGTTGTTTTGGATCTGCACAAAACTTGTAGTAAAGCTAGAATCGTTTCATGTTCTATCATCATATTATAGAAAGTAATGTGGTACATTTTGATTCTCACTTGACCCTTCTGAGTGTTTTATTTCCATAGCAGAAACACTTTCAAGATGAGCTAGGATGCATTGCAGAATGAAGATTATTGTGCTTATTAATTTGTTTGCCACTGGAATAGCTGAAGTGCAGCTTATTGAGCAGATGGAGGTGCCCCTACTGGAGAAGATGCTCATAGGAAGAAGCTCTATATTGAGTTTACCAACTCCTGTTTCATTTTACTCTGAAGATCTTTTACAAGCCCATTATATGTCCGATGGATTTCTGGTTTACATAATTCATTGAAGTTGAATCTAGGTAGTATAGAATAGAATAAACAACTCATGTTGAAATAATAACATGTTGAGATTGTTAACAAGGCTTGTGTGGTAAATGTTAAAAAAAAAAAAATGGCCCCAATTCCACGTTATTGTTTTAATGAGTATGAAAGCAAATAACTGATCTTCAATGTTTCTGTCAACTTAAAGATTGCAACTGCTTAACTTGATAGAAGCAGAAATATTGTCAAATGAAATTGAGTCCCATTATCAATCTCTAATCTCTATCATGCTTGAAGATGAAAACTGGTTAAAATTAAAAAATAATGGAGCACCTTCAAGGATAATTAATTGGGTTTTTTACAATATATACTTATGAAATTCAAAGTATTTACAAGCCATACCTATTAAGGTATACTACATAAATAGTAGTATACAAGTCTACATGGGTAGTACATGTAAATAGTTTATGAGTAGAGCTTATAAATATAAAACTTATGGGTAGAGGTAAGTACATATTTTGATTTTGATGGGTAATTCGTAAATCTCCCTAATTAATTTCTAGGTTAATGTTGGGTCCTAACTCACAGGGGCTCTGCTTACACATCACGTCTTCTCACGGGCTTTTGGCCGGTATTTAAGAGGAGACTGGTTAAAGGATCTATTGTGTAAACCTTCAGATATCTTGTAAAACTTTCTTTAATGCTTGAACATAGTATAAAGTAAATTAGCATATGTTGAACTTGCAGTCGTCTTCCATTTCTATTCTTGTACTGTTTTTATAAAATTGTAGTCATATTTGTATGTCGATAAGTTGGAATTAGTATTTTTTTCGTAAGAGTAGGGCTTATCAAATGACCTAGCTATTTAGTCTCTGGTTAGTGAGACTAACGTGATCTACAATTAATGTTGCAAATTTCTTCGAAGATCAATTATTTTTGCTCTCCACCAATTAATTAAAATAGCATTCTACAATATTGGGTCCGTGTTGTACACGGGCAAAACATATCTAGTTCACTAGAGAAAGGCTATCCTTGTCGTTGATGTTTTAACCATTAATGCATTAGCAAGTTGCGTTGATTCTTGTTATAACCTCCAAGCATTCAATAACGAAGAAACTAGATACATAGGAGGAACATGATGATGTGACATAAGATTGTAAACATACGGGCAGGGGGGATTTACATAATCATAAGTAAAATCAAATCTTTAATCTAAGAACTACTTACACACCACATAGATTTCTACAGATAATATGCTTAAGCTAATAATAAAGCAAGACACGGTCTTATATGAGTTGTTACATATTAGTTATTTCTCTAGCTCTACACTTGATCATACTTAATAAAAGGCATATGTGCCAAGACGACGATGCGAGCGCTCATTTGAGGATGGTCATAAAGATATATAAGAGCCTAATCATCGACCTCCTGAGAGAAGTGAGTTTGTAATAGAGGAACAATATGAACATGAATTCTCTATAGAAGAAGACGAAGCTGAATCGATAAAATTTTCAAAACCTTCACTATGTGTAGCGATAAGGTATGCAACAGTTAAACTCAGCGATACTAAATCTGGTGCGGCAACAGATCCCTCCAAGTATTGCATAACTTGTTTCATACTTGGCCTAGCTGTTGGCTCTGAAAAAGAGCACAGCAAACCAAGTTTTAATACCATTTCTACTTCCTCTGGCATAAACTCAGCACTTAGTTTGGGATCAACTGCGTTAAGAATTTCACCTCCAATCCAGCATGAAAACACCCATTCGACCAAAACAAGATCATTGGATTGTGCTTTTGGATCTATTGACCTCTTTCCACATGCAACCTTAAGCAAGAAAGCTCCAAAAGCAAACACATCAGTGTAGTTATTGGCTTGCCAGTTCTTGAATGCTCTGGGCCAATGTAGCCTATAGTCCCATCTACAAGAGTTGTATGAGGTTCATTTCCGTGATCATACAATCTAGCAAGCCCGAAATCTCCTAACCTTCCATTAAATTCAGAGTCTAATAAAACATTACTTACTTTTACATCTCTATATACCACTACTTGCTCCCATCTTTCATACAAATATAATATTCCTGAGGAAACCCCTTTGATGACTTGAAATCTTTGGTTCCAACGAAGGGCATAATCTGGTTGGTCATACAGATTTTGTCTAGGCTTCCATTAGGCATGTATACATAAACCAATATTAACTCTCCTTTTTACTTCTGCAGTAACCAAGAAAAGGAACCAAATTCCTATAGCGTAGCGATCCACAGTGACAATTTCTAATACAAAGGTCCTCATTCCTTTTTTTTTTTTTAAATCATGAGACAGCTTTTTAACTGCAATCTCAATTTTTGAACTTGGCAAAACCCCTTTATACATTCTCCCAAAACCACCAAAACCATTTTCTTTGAATCCTTTGGTTGCAATATACAACTCTTTGTACTTAAACCTGTGAGGTCCATACTCAAGTTCCCACTCCTCTAGCAACTCCACAAATATCCTTTTTCTTCTTAGGTAATAAACAACTGCAGAGATCAGTACCAATAGTGAAACAGTTAACATCACAGGTGAACCAATTGAAAGAAGCTTAGCTACCTTTTCTGGTCCAAGTCGAGGAAGCTTTGGAACTTGAGATATATCATACTCCCTCCGTCCCTATTTGTTTGTCATAGTTTGACTTGACACAAAATTTAATAAAATAAGGAAGACTTTTGAAACTTGTGGTCTAAAATAAGCCATGAATATTTATGTGGCTATAAATGAGTCAAAAAGTAACTTTAGAGTTGAATTATTACCAAATTTAGAAGTATGCCAATCTTTTTTTGACAGACGAATAAGGAAAGTATGACAAACAAAATGGGACAGAGGAGTATCATTTAGCTTCTCCATTCATCTTGGAACTCCACCCAAGAGTTAATGTAATGCGTTGATGCTACTGAACAGTGGCTGCTGAAAATCCATCAACCATGGTTTGCAATGTGATTGGTGAAAGATCATATGACAGTGACAAGAAAGGGATCTTTAGCTTTACCTCATTTAATGGTGTTAAGGTGACATTCATTTTATTGATTATATGATATTTTAATGATAATAAATAAAATATACTTGCTACATTGAAATAAATTGAGGCATTATTTGAGAAATTAATTTTCTTAAAAAAATATCAAATTATGTAATAATGATAATTCAAGAAAAAGTGTCAAATGAATTAATAAATTTTGGTTGTCTAAATGAAGTGGAATTTTCGTATGGCAATGCGTTGTGATTAAGTTAAGCTGCTTTGATAAGAACTCTTGGTTATTTGATTATAATCTACGGGATTGGAAAAATGAAGTAGAGTTGGAATAGGACTCTATAAAAACCAATGTGATAAGGAGAAGGGATTAGAATTAAAGCTATATGGTTATCCCTAATACACTTGGACTTTGTTTTACTTATTAGGTTTTCATCTATAAAACAACATCAACGTACATATTGAAGAGCAGGTATCCAAAACACTTCAGTAAAAAAAGAGTTTGAGCATTCAAGAGAGAAAATATCTAAAGCAGTTGGAACTAAGGGTGGCAAACGGCCCGGTTTCGATCAGACCGGACCGGAAACCAGCTCGGACCGGTTGAGACCGGTCCGTTACCCCTTATTGGCCCCCCCGACCCAGTTTTCGAAACGGTGCCCCCAAAAAAAAAACCGGATGCACCGGTAAAAAAATGGACCGGAACCGGCCGGACTGAGTCGGATCGGACCGGACCGGTCAAAAAAAAAAGGAAAATTCACATTTTCAGCCGTTAACTAGCCATTGGTAACGGCTCTTTTGACCCCCTAGCCGTTGTCCAACGGCCAAAAACGGCCATTTTGACCCCTCTACCACCCCATAACAACCCCTAACTATTTTTTTTCCTATAAATACCCCTATTAATTCATCATATTTTTCACACAAATCTTCTAATTCTCTCAATTTTTCTACAATATTGCTACTATTATTCTACTTTGGCTATTTGTTAAAAGTTTATAATTTGGCTACTTTATCAAGTTCTAATTGGAGTTGCTATCAAAGTTATATTTGGCTATTTGGTGAAGTTTACAGATATCAAGTATTGGGTCAATTGGACGCGGAACTTGGTTGAAATATCAATTTGGCTATTTTGGTAATTTTTCGATTATCAAGTATTCAACTAATTAATTGAAGTGAAGGCTCAAGTTTCAACTTCACCTCAATTATACGGTTATATTTGGTTGGTTGTTCCTACTTCTACTCTTTTATAATTTTTTTATCATATATTTATTTTATTTGCTATTATTATGTCTCAAAGAGGTTCAATTGGAACTAGTGGTGGGAGGCGGGCACGTGGTCGTAGGGAAAATAGGGGTAAAGAAATTGCTGGTAGTTCTAGTCAGTTCACCCACATAGATGATTCTCAATATTATCATGATGTTAGCGCTAATAATATACTTGATCACGAAATGTTAGAAACACGATATGGGAAATCAAAGCGGGGTTAATTTAGAAGAAACACCTGAATTTCAAGCTAGTCCACCCGAAGTTCAGTCTAACTTGCCTCCTGTACCTTCTACTAGAATACCGGTTAAACGTAAGGAAAGATCTGAGGTACGGGAATTTGCAACAAAGAATGTTGAATCGCAGACGACCATGTGTGGTATTTGTGAAAAGGTGTGGGTTTTAAAAACTGGGGATAATGATGGTGGGACGGGTAAACTTAGGACCCACTTACAAAAGAAACATCCTAAAGAATGGTCAATGCGGGCAGGTGGTATATATTTAGGGACCGATCATGGGGGAGTAGCGCATGATGTATCCTCGGGTACTCAAACAAGAATTAACCAAACAATAGGAGGGCTTCTTACTTATGATAAACAAAATGATAAGGAAGCTATTGCTAAACTAGTTTCCCTCGGGGGTTTACCTTATAGTTTTCCTTCTTCTACTGGTTTTGTTCGTTGACGAGGTCCAAAGTGCATAGGAATTGTCTGCTCGTTCTTGTCAAATTCTAATATAGTTTAAGATATCGTCCCACAGAGATTGGGTATTCTATGTTACGGACTTGTAGTATTTTAATTACTATTTGAGAGAATCAAATTGATGAAAAGTGAGTTTTTAATTTAAATTTACTTAAACTAAAAGAAAGAACTTCCGGAAGATTTCAAATTTAAAAAGAGTTGGGAATCGTTGAATTCACTTGGTAATACTTATAATAAATATCTCAGTTTTGACATGTATTTCTCTTATGAATAATTGCTTATTGCTAATTCAATTATATTTTTCTCACTAAAAAATAATCAATTAATAACACTCCGTGAGGTTATGCATATTAATCAAATTATAACTAGTGACGATTAAACCGAAATATTTTTCTTGCCTGAATTGTGCTAAAAAGTAGTAAAAACTTCGTGAGAATATTTTTACGGAAAATCAATAATCTTACCTACAACAATTCCTCCGTGAGAATTAAAACTGAGGTAAACAAGATTACGGACTTGGAAAAATAGTTTTTACTCTACTATTTTATTCGTCAGTTATCATACATTAATTTTGCTCCGTGAGAATTACAAAATTAATATAACAATAACCTGGAGATAAAATAGAGGGATGTGAAAATATTGATTAAGTAAAAACTATAATTCTAGCACAGTATTAAAATTTGATTAGAAAGTTTCAGGCCAAGCATGTATTAAAACTGAGATAAGTATTATAAATAATACCGAGTTTCATCAACTATCCCAACAAAAGAGATTACTCCATTATGGAGTAAGAATAACTTTAAAAATATAAAGACTATGAAGAAAGTAGTATTTCTTCTAAAAAAGATGAAAACTACACAAACTTTAAAAGAGAGAAAGAAAGGGAAAGCAAGAGAAATCTTGCAAGTGAATTGATGATTTTCTTACAAACTTTGGCCATCTATTTATAGATGAAACCATAAGCTTAAGGCTTCCAAAGATGCCTAGGTAAGGTGAAATTAATGAATTCTTCATAGATGCAAAGGTGAGTTGAAGAGAGAAGATTTCTTCCGTCTTGCTCTTTGTTCTTCAGCGTATAAAAATCACGGACATGACTATCAGTGTTATAGTCGCACTATGAATAGTGAAATCATCAATGATTTTTCCCTTATTTTTATTCACTTTGAATATCTTCTTCTTCCTGCAAAATATGTTAGTAAATATGCGAGAGATGGATATATTTATTCACGTTTTATTTAAAATACTTAATATTTAATTATGAAAATATATGAATAAATTATATCCATCAAATTCCCCCATACTTGAATCTTTGCTCGTCCTCGAGGAAAAAGAAATATATATATATATATATATATATATATATATATATATATATATTTTTTTTTTTTAATAAAAATATTTTATTCAAAACTCATGATCTTTGTAGGATAGAAAATTTGTTCAAGATAAACTTCCTTCATCATGATCAATGCAATTATTCTTTTTACTTCACCAAATTCTTTAACTTATTTCTGAATTTTGACTTGATCAACAAGAACTTGCAACCTTCTCCCCTTGAATCTTTCAAAATTGATAGAGTTATGATCATGTATTCAATAAGTATCATAGTCTTGTCCATAGGCTTGCTCATCATGTCCATCTCCACTAATATAGATTCAATACTGACTTTCAAAATCTTTTTAGGACTTTTCATGGCTTGTAATGTTAGGTTTCAGGCTGGTAGGATAAGGATATTTGATAGTGACTGTTCTTCTTCCAGCTTCAAGCTAATATTTCTCAAAATTTTCTCCATTCGGTAATACTTTTTTTTTTTTTTGATTTTTTTTGATTTTTGATTATGTCATATATATTCATATATTCACAACATTGCTTTTTTTGGTAATATTTCTTCCTTTTGATGATGTTTAATCTTTGCTCTTTCAAAGCTGGAAGAAATAATAACTCTTTTTTTTTTCTTTATATATATGTAAACAATATATACATATATCATATATATCTTTTTTTTTTTTTTTTTGGGTAATATATCATGGTGTAGAAAAAAAAATAGGATTAAGGCTCAAAGAAGGGTTCGAAAAGGTAAAAATATGTATATTTGGATAGAAAATTGAGAGGCTTGAATTGTGTATCAAAGAAGGCCTAATTTCATTTTTCAAAAATCAGTATCATCCATTATTTCGCCTCGAAGAACATTCAGAGCAAGTTCTAGCCAAGTCATTGATTCTACCTTCTTTGTGATCATAATTTTTCTCAATTCTAATGATTTTCTGAGTTGAAGATGTTTGCTCTTGTTTTCACAACGTCAAAATCATAGACATGAAAAATCATATGGTGAATATAAAAAAAAATAATATTGAACATAAAAAAAATTTATATTGTTAATTAAAAACCTACAATTAAGACCATAAATAATAAGAAAATAGTATATAATATATAAATAACCTCCCCCATACTTGAACATTTCATTCTCCTGGATGAAAATGCTTTTTTAGAAAATACTTTCTAAAAATAATAAAAATATTATTTTATTAGTAAAATAAAAATCTTTTTGGCTTTCAAATATACGATCACAGAAGAAAGCTTGAAAGAAACTGTGACCACACATGTTCTATGTGTAATAGACTGAATTATTTTTAGACCTTATCAGTCATTAGGTCCTAGTTTGACTATAAACTAGAAAATTACCCGTGCCAACATTAGATTTGGACAATTGAATGGTTAACCAACCAGTAACTTAGGCATACCGATCACCATGGAGTTACTCCTGTCTAGGTGACTCTGTTTTTGTAGAGGCCTTCATGAGATGTTCCGGTCGTACAATAATCTGGATATTGACCAGATCAATTGGTTAAGCATTTAATTAGTCAGATCTAAGTTGGACTTATGAGGCTCCATTGCTTCACCCTCAATGGCTACGGGATAAAGAACCATAGTTCTGAGTTTAACGTCGTCAGCTCGACGTAGTAACTGTGGCTCTCATCATACTATCATGGCTACTGAAGGGTGTTGTTCAAAATGTCCTCCAAAGTACAATTTTAGCCTGTGACCATTGACCTTAAATTTCTCTCCTCCATTACTTTGTTGAATTTCAATTGCTCCGTATGGAGTAACATTTGTAACATTGTAAGGACCTGTCCACCTGGATTTTAGTTTTCCTGGGAATAGCCTGAGACGGCTATTGTAAAGAAGTACCTGATCTCCAATTTTAAAATTTTTTGGTCGGATCAAATTGTCATGCCATTTTTTTGTTTTTTCTTTGTAAATCTTGGCATTTTCATAGGCTTCCATCCTCAGTTCATCCAACTCATTAACCTGCAAAAATCTATTTTTACCAGCAGAGGTTAAGTCAAAGTTCAATGCTTTCAGTGCCCAAAAGGCTTTGTGTTCCAATTCAACAGGCAAATGGCAAGCTTTTCCAAAGACTAATTTATATGGAGATGTTCCAATCGGCGTTTTGAACGCCGTTCGGTATGCCCATAATGCATCATCTAATTTTAAAGCCCAGTCTTTCCTTGAGATTCCAACAGTTTTTTCAAGAATTCTTTTTAGTTCACGGTTGGAAACCTCAACTTGCCCTTGAGTTTGAGCATGATACGGTGTTCCAGTTTTATGAGTCACACTATATTTTGACAATAAAGCAGAAAATTGCTTATTCATGAAATGAGTCCCTTGGTCACTAATGATGACTCGTGTTGTGCCAAATCTGGTAAAAATATTTTTTCTGAGAAAATTGCACACAGTTCGAGCATCATTCTTTCTTGCGGGAATAGCTTCAACCCATCGTGAAACATAGTCAACAGCCACAAGGATATATTCAAATGAATGAGATGAAGGAAAAGGTCCCATAAAATCTATACCCCAGACATCAAATATTTCACATACCTGAATAGATTGCAATGGCATTTCATCTCTCCTTGTGATATTACCTGTTCTCTGACATCTATCACATTGTGCAACATACAACCGGGCATCCTTAAAAAGTGTTGGCCAGAAGAATCCAGCTTCCAAAACCTTGAAAGCAGTTCGGTTTGCAGCATAATGTCCTCCAATTGCTCCATCATGACAATGAAACAAGATCTTTGGTATTTCATCTTCAGGTACACATCTTCTAATGATATTATCTGCACAAATTCTAAACAAGTAAGGATCATCCCACAGATAATATTTAGCATCCGATATAAGTTTTTTCCTCTGTTGGTAAGAGAGATCTCTAGGTGTCCATTTTCCAACCAAGTAATTTGCAATATCTGCAAACCAGGGTGGTTGAGTCACTACTGAGCTGACAGAAAAGATGTGTTCATCTGGAAACTCTTCTTTTATATCACTAGACTCAAGAGGAGGGTTCTCTAATCTAGACAAATGGTCAGCTACCTGATTTTCTGTCCCTTTCATGTCTTTTATTTCAAGGTCAAACTCCTGGAGAAGTAAAATCCATCTTAACAATCTAGGGCGGGCATCTTTCTTTGCTAAGAGGTATTTTAAAGCTGCATGGTCAGTAAAAACAGTGACCTTGGTTCCTATCAAATAGGAACGAAACTTATCAAAAGCAAATACTACTGCCAGTAGTTCCTTTTCTGTTGTGGCATAGTTGAGTTGAGCTTCATTCAATGTTCTACTGGCATAGTAAATGGGACGGAAAATTTTATCTTTTCTCTGGCCTAAAACAGCTCCAACGGCTGTATCACTAGCATCACACATGACCTCAAAAGGTTGGTTCCAATCAGGGGACACAACTATAGGGGCAGATGATAATTTCTCCTTAAGAGTGTCAAAAGCTTTCATACAATCTCCTGAAAAATCAAACTTAACATCTTTCATCAAGAGGTTAGTCAACGGTTTTGAAATCTTTGAAAAATCTTTTATGAACCGTCTGTAAAAACCTGCATGACCTAGAAAACTTCTAATGCCTTTAACAGTTGTGGGAGGGGGTAATCCTGCTATAAGATCAATTTTTGCCTTATCAACTTCTATCCCTTTAGCAGTGATTTTATGTCCTAAAACAATTCCCTCGGTAACCATAAAATGACACTTCTCCCAATTTAGAATCAAATTTGTCTCTTCACATCTCTTAAGAACTAAGGTCAAGTGATTAAGACAATCTTCAAATGTTTTACCAAAAAGGGTGAAATCATCCATAAAAATTTCTAAAAACTTTTCAGTCATGTCTGAGAAAATAGCTGACATGCAACGCTGAAATGTAGCAGGTGCATTACACAAACCAAAAGGCATTCTCCTATAGGCATAGGTTCCATGAGGACATGTGAAAGTTGTCTTATCCTGATCTTCTGGTGCAATTGATATCTGGTTATACCCTGAATATCCATCAAGAAAACAGTAAAAACCATATCCTGCTACTCTTTCTAACATTTGATCAATAAATGGTAAAGGAAAATGATCTTTTCTTGTGGCATCATTGAGACGCCTGTAATCAATACAGACTCTCCATCCTGTTACTGTTCTGGTAGGTATGAGTTCATTATTTTCATTTTTTACAACTGTCATACCTCCTTTCTTTGGTACCACCTGAACAGGACTTACCCAAGGGCTATCTGAAATGGGGTAAATAATACCTGCAGCCAAAAGTTTTATTATTTCATTTTTCACAACTTCCTGCATTGCTGGGTTCAATCTCCTTTGGGGTTGGACTATTGGCTTGTAGCTATCTTCCATGAGAATTCTGTGTGTGCAAATAGCTGGACTAATGCCTTTGATGTCTGCTATAGTCCACCCTAAGGCTCCTTTGTGTGCTCTCAGTACTTCAATCAATTTATGTTCCTGTTCTGCAGTCAGAGAAGATGAAATTATCACAGGAAATAATTCAGGCTCAAGATAAACATACTTCAAATGGGAAGGGAGAATTTTGAGTTCAATTTTTGGCTGAATATTTTCTGATAGCATTTCTCCCTCTTCTTCAGAATCATTTTCCAATATTTCAGCTTCACTTCTAATTGTTGGATCATCATCCTGTCTTGTGCCAGATTGGGCCAAGCATCTTTCCAATGAGTCTGAAATCAGTTGGTCATCTTTGAATTCATCTGCAAGATCACTGATCATGTCAATTGAAAAGCAAGAAGATGATGTCTCATCTCCGGAAAATTTTAGAATCTTGTGCATATCAAAAATGACTCTTTCTTCGTCTACTCTCAAAATTAGTTGTCCTTGATGGACATCTATGATTGCTCTGCCTGTAGCAAGAAAAGGTCTACCTAAAATTATTGGCTCATCAGGACATTCTTCCATTTCAAGTACTATAAAATCTACAGGGAAAACAAATCTATCTACTCTCACAAGCACATTTTCAATAATTCCCTTAGGTTTCTTAGTACTTTGATCAGCAAATTGAAGAGAGACAACAGTATTTTTTATGTCACCAAGATCCAATTTTCTAAAAATAGAAAATGGCATCAAATTTATTGAAGCTCCAGAATCACAAAGTGCTTTTTCAAAATATACTCCTCCCAAAGTGCATGGAATCGTAAAACTTCCCGGATCACCGAGTTTTTGTGGTAGCTTATTCTGAAGTATAGCACTTCATTTTTCACTAAGCATTACCACAGACACTTCTTCCAATTTCCTTTTGCTTGACAAAATTTCTTTCAAAAATTTAGCATATGAAGGCATTTGCAATAAAGCATCAGTAAAAGGAATATTAATGTGAATCTGTTTTAAAATTTCCAAAAACTTTGCAAACTGATTGTCAAGCCTTTCTCTTTTCATTTTTTGTGGAAAAGGGATTGTCACAGGGAGAGGAGTTATTTTTTCAGAATTCTTTTCTTCTTTTTCCTTGGGCTCATTCTTTTCTGATGGATCAGATTGTATTTCAACATTCTTACCCTTTGCTGCCTGGTGTTCAAAATGGTTCTTTTCCTGTCTGTCAGCATATGGATCATCAAGATTCTTACCTGACCGTAAGGCGATGGCCTTAAGGTGTTCCTTTGGATTTTTCTCCGTATTGCTTGGTAAGGGACCTTGAATCTTTTCTGAAACAAGAGTTGCCAATTGGCTTACCTGAATTTCCAAGTTTTTGAGGGTTGAGTTTTGGCTTTCCATCTTTTCATCAGTGGCCTTAATGTACTTGTACAACAAGTCATCAAGACTTGAATGAGCTTGTTGAGGCCTTTGCTGATATGGAGCTGCTTGTTGATATGGCCTGAAATTTGATTGCCCACGATTTTGATTTTGGTATCCAGGTGGACCCTGTGCTGGTTGCTTCTGGAAGCTTTGAGAGTTCTCAGCACCATTTGGATTGCTCCATTGAAATCCTGGATGTTTCTGTGCCATTGGGCTTCCAAAAGGGTATGACTTGTAACCGATCACATTAGCCTGCTCATCATTCTGATTGTTTGCTCGGCATTCATGGTTAAGATGGTTTCCTCCACACATGTCACAAGCCTCAGACTGGATTGGTTGTTGTGTATTCACCTGAAAAGATTCAAACTTTTGTGCCAAGGAGGCAATCTGTTGTATTAGTGTATTAAAAGCATCTGCCTGATTTACCGTGGCAGCCTTTTTGATGGTTACACGATCAGATGGCCATTGGATGGCATTCTCAGAAATTTCATTCAGCAATTGCAATGCTTCCTCTGTAGTCTTTCCCATGATGGAACCTCCTACAGCTGCATCTATCACATTTCTAGAAGAGCGTGTTAATCCGTGATAGAAAATATACAACTGCATATGTTCAGGAATGTCATGATGTGGACATTTTCTTAACATTGATTTTAATCTTTCCCATGCTTGATAAACTGACTCAGTGTCAGTCTGCAAGAAATTAGAAATATCTTGTCTTAACTTTGTTGTTTTAGCAGGGGAAAAATATTTGTTCAAAAACTTTTGTGTCATCTGGTCCCATGTGGTTATAGAGCCTCGAGGCAAACTTCGCAACCAAGTTTTGGCATCTCCTTTTAATGAAAAAGGAAATAATCTTAACTTAATTGCTTCAGGAGGCACTCCATTATATTTAGCAGTTTCAACTAGTTCCAAGAAATCAATTAAATGGCTATGTGGATCTTCACTTGGATCACCAGTAAAGGTGCAAGACTGTTGAATTGTTTGAATTAGGCAGGTCCTAATTTCAAAGTTATTGGCTGCTACAGGTGGGTTCCTGACACTAGATTCACAGTTGAAGCGGTCTGGTCTAGCATAATCCCTGAGGATTCTGTTTGCAGGTCTTGGTGCCACTTCATCAAACTGATCCTCTACATGGATTGGTGGTGGGACTCCCAATGGGTTATTGTCATCTCCTAATTGGTGCTCCATTTTTTCAAAAATTACGCTTTGAGAAGATGATGGTTGTCCTTTTTTGCACAATCTCAAAGATCTTTCAATTTCAGGATCGTAAATGACCAACTCTTTATTAGAAGAGCGGGTCATAAACTACTTGAAATTGTTAAAGAAAGAATTTTTTTTTTTTTTAAGGTACTTGTAATAAAAGTATTATAAGAAAATACTAAAATGTAGAAATAATTAGTAGTAGAAGTTTTGTAAAAAAAAATAAAATAGATAATAATATTGTCTAATTAGTTTCACAAGTAGAGGAGTAGTGTTCAAATTAAATATAAAAAAAAATAATATTATAGGAGTAAAACTTAATAATGACAGAGAGGAAAGAAGACAAAGTTAAGATAATACTAACACAGTAATAACAATAGTAGTGATAGAGGTAGTTAAAAACGGTGATAGACACGATGGTACAAAATTTATACTAGTGTTAGAGATTATAGCTATATTATTAATAGTAATAGATATAAAGATAACAAAAAGGACAAAAAAAAGATAGTAAGCAGTTAAGGTTTGAAAAGTAGTATTTGTAAAGTAGTACTGAATAGTAGACTAGTAGTTGCAGAAAAGAGAGGAAGAAGAAAAAAAAAACTAAGAAAACAAAATAAATACTAGTATATTGTAAATATAATATAAAATAATATTTATAACAATTAGGGGAAAAATGATAGACGATATAGATAATATAATAATAAAATTATACTAACACTAATAATAAAAAGAAAATACAAAACAGTGAGTAGTACCAATACCTATGAAAAGGAAACAATACTATTTTTATATTTTAATAAGAGTGGTAAAGTAAAGTAGCTAGTATTAATCGTAGTGATAATAAGAGAAGTTATAATCAGAAAAACAAAAGTTGGTAAAAACAAAACAAAATAAAATAATTGAAATATGGTATATAGTTCAAATAAAATAACTAGTAATGATATAACAATACATAATAAGAAAATATTTAAATGAAAATAAATAATATAATACTATAGATAAAAGTAGCAGTAGAAACTATTGATAATACTAATAAATAACAGTAGTTAAGGAATTATAGTATTAGTAACAGTTAATAGTATAGGTACAAATTATAAAAATAGTATAATTTTTTTTTTTTATAAAGGAGAAACGTTACTAACAAAACAATAAGTAGTGATGCTTAAACAAAGAGAGAGAAAAGAAAGTAGTAAATATGTTAGTTATAATAAAAAAAATATATAAGTGACCAAAAATAGTAAGCGGAAGGAATAACAATGAAAGATGATAGAGTAAGATATATCACTATTAGGATATAATAACGAAAATGCGAGTAATGGTAAAGAAAGTTAACAATAATAATAATAGATATACTAAAAGAAATAAAAGTGTTAGAAACAAATATAAGAATGTGGAAGCAGTAGTCAATATAATATTGTTAGAGCTTAGTAATCAATAGTTATAGTTATAGTAGTATTTAGTAGATTATATTAATAGGTCCTCAAATTAGTAATCAAATATTCAGTCCGAAGTAGATGTACGCCAATCCCCGGCAACGGCGCCAAAAATTTGACGAGGTCCAAAGTGCATAGGAATTGTCTGATCGTTCTTGTCAAATTCTAATATAGTTTAAGATATCGTCCCACAGAGATTGGGTATTCTATGCTACGGACTTGTAGTATTTTAATTACTATTTGAGAGAATCAAATTGATGAAAAGTGAGTTTTTAATTTAAATTTACTTAAACTAAAAGAAAGAACTTCCGGAAGATTTCAAATTTAAAAAGAGTTGGGAATCGTTGAATTCACTTGGTAATACTTATAATAAATATCTCAGTTTTGACATGTATTTCTCTTATGAATAATTGCTTATTGCTAATTCAATTATATTTTTCTCACTAAAAAATAATCAATTAATAACACTCCGTGAGGTTATGCATATTAATCAAATTATAACTAGTGACGATTAAACCGAAATATTTTTCTTGCCTGAATTGTGCTAAAAAGTAGTAAAAACTTCGTGAGAATATTTTTACGGAAAATCAATAATCTTACCTACAACAATTCCTCCGTGAGAATTAAAACTGAGGTAAACAAGATTACAGACTTGGAAAAATAGTTTTTACTCTACTATTTTATTCGTCAGTTATCATACATTAATTTTGCTCCGTGAGAATTACAAAATTAATATAACAATAACCTGGAGATAAAATAGAGGGATGTGAAAATATTGATTAAGTAAAAACTATAATTCTAGCACAGTATTAAAATTTGATTAGAAAGTTTCAGGCCAAGCATGTATTAAAACTGAGATAAGTATTATAAATAATACCGAGTTTCATCAACTATCCCAACAAAAGAGATTACTCCATTATGGAGTAAGAATAACTTTAAAAATATAAAGACTATGAAGAAAGTAGTATTTCTTCTAAAAAAGATGAAAACTACACAAACTTTAAAAGAGAGAAAGAAAGGGAAAGCAAGAGAAATCTTGCAAGTGAATTGATGATTTTCTTACAAACTTTGGCCATCTATTTATAGATGAAACCATAAGCTTAAGGCTTCCAAAGATGCCTAGGTAAGGTGAAATTAATGAATTCTTCATAGATGCAAAGGTGAGTTGAAGAGAGAAGATTTCTTCCGTCTTGCTCTTTGTTCTTCAGCGTATAAAAATCACGGACATGACTATCAGTGTTATAGTCGCACTATGAATAGTGAAATCATCAATGATTTTTTCCTTATTTTTATTCACTTTGAATATCTTCTTCTTCCTGCAAAATATGTTAGTAAATATGCGAGAGATGGATATATTTATTCACGTTTTATTTAAAATACTTAATATTTAATTATGAAAATATATGAATAAATTATATCCATCATTCGTTATGTTCAGTCTATATATAATCACTCTTTTAAAGGTTTTCCAAGAACTACTGTTAAAAATGATATTATTAAATTTAAAAACGAATATCAGGATTATTTGCGATATATGTTTAATAACTTTGACACTAGAGTATGTCTTACTACGGATATGGGTCGTTCTACTAATGGATGTGATTGGATAGATCCTGATTGGGTATTTCAAAAACGTATTATTGCTTATAAAGTTGTTGATGAACCACACACGGGAAATTATATTTGCAATAAAGTTTCATCAATTTTTCGCACGTACTGTTTAACTAACAAAGTTTTTAATATTACGGTAGATAATGCTACAAACAACACAGAAGCACTTAGGAACTTGATACCTATTTTGAACCCCCAACCCCCCCCCCCCCTTTTGCAGAATTTTTTCATGTTAGGTGGCATGTCATATTTACAACTTCGTAGTAAAAGATGGTCTTGACTTGTTTAACGACATTATCGCAAAGGTGCAAATAGCTATTACTTATATTTTTAGAAATAAAAACCAAGAAAGAAGAAGAGAATGGGAAAGAAAATGCATAGAATTAGGAATGCCAATTAGGAGAGTCCCAAAGGAAGTTTGTACTAGGTGGAACACTTTATATGATGCATTGAATGTCGCTTATGAATATAGAGTGCCTATTTCTCGAATATATAATAAAAATTTTATGAAAATCTATCACCTTACAGATGACGATTGGCAACTTGTTCAACATCTTCTTAAGTTTTTACAAAAATTTTATCAAGCTACTTTAGAATTTTCCGGTCAATATTATCCAACTACTCCTACCATATTATATTATATAGCTGGAATATCAGAATTATTGAAATTATATAAGCAATATGCAGTTTACAAACCGGCTATAGAGAGAATGATTGAAAAATTTAGAAAATATTTTTTTCCAATTCCTCCTCTTTTTTACATTGTTTCTGTGTTGCATCCTGCTTTTAAAATTAAGTTAACTGAACGACTTGTTAGAGAAATATATGCAAATTTAGAAATTACTCCTATTGAAATTGCTACTAACAGGTATCCAAGTGTAGAAGATGCTATTGCTAAAGTTTACCGTATCTGTTTTTGCAAAGTATAGAGCTTGGGCAGACACTGCTACACCAACAGAACCAATACAATCCACCGGGCAAAGTTATTCTCAAATGGGCAGCACACGGGCGGGGATGAGCACTTTTGGGGGACTTGATGAAAAGTTGCTTTCAGAACAGGACGAGTACGGGGAGGAATACAACGAGTTTCAAGTGTACTTAATTCAATATCCAAATAAACTTAACAACTTTGGAACTCATCATTTGTTGGATTATTGTAAGAATCAAGCGCTTTTAGCCAAGGAAGATTTCAAATTGGAGATCACAGATATTCGTTGAAGGAGGAGGCAATGGAGACAGGAGTTTTATTCAAGGATTGGATCAGAGCAGAGCGAAGAAACTTTGGTCTACCAGAACTTACTAAGCAAAAAGGCAAAGCATATCTCGATCAAATTTTGAGCGACGGAACAAGTGAAGGGAGTCAAACCGGCAATGAAGAAGAAGAAGAAGAAGAAGAAGAAGAAGAAGAAGAAGAAGAAGAAGAAGAAGAACCAGAAGGAGATGATGAACAAGAACAACAACAGCCAGTTCCTAAAGAAAAGCCTACAACTATCCTCAAGAAACTAGCTAATATATTTAAAAGAATGTAATTTTCTAAATAAGAATTTTGAAATTACAAGTTTGAAAGTTTAGCTATTGTAGTATGTGTTACACTACTTATGTCTTAAACAATTCAATAAAATTGCTTCAAGTCTTGGAATTCAATCACAACTATTATCTTCATACTTTTTATTTTTAATTTATAGTTTGCGCAAAAATACTACAATTAATTACTAGTTTGTATATAGTTCAAATTTGTTTTTTTTAAAATTAATTCAAAGTTTGAATTTTGAACTTAACAAATAAATTCAAAAGTTTGAACTTTGAATCATCACTTCAAAAATTTCATTACTTCAAAGTTCAAAGTTTTAAAAGAATACTACAAGTTTTTTAATTCTAAGTTTAAACTTTAAATATTGAAATAAATTAAACATTCCAAACATATGTACAAGTAAAAACTTAATAATATTTTGTTGTAATATTTTTCAAATTATCCACCACTTTAAATAAAACACGAAGGAAAAACAAAAATAAATATATTTGGCCAACGGCCAAAAACGGCTATCTTTGCCTATCACCCCCCCTAAACGCTCCCCATACCCCCAATATTTTTATCTATATATACCCTATTATTTCATCATTATATCATACAATTTAACACTTTCTATCAATTTATCTCTCAAAATTACTCTCAAAGGCTATTTTCTAAATTTCTTCCGAAATCCAAACAATTATAATGGTTGAAAATCAAGCTCCCGCTGCTCCCAGTCCTAGTGAAACAAGAATTGCGGAACGAAGATGTCGTTCTATAGTGTGGCAACTTATTATGAAAGATACTGAAACTCAGAAAGCTTTGTAATCTCTGTAACAAAGAGTGGCAAATTTACACTGGCAACTACAATGGAGGGACGGGAAAGTTTAGGCAACACTTAGAAAAACGTCACAAGATTGAATGGGATAGAATAAATGACTTTATTCCGCGTGATTGAAAATTTGAAGAGATGGCTAAGGGAATATCTATGTCATTTCAATTATGTATTTCTGAATTTCTAGTTTATTTAGTGTCTTTGTAATTTTTAATTTCTAGTTTGTTTTTGTCATTTCAATTATGTATTTCCCGAATTTTCAATAAATTGTCTGTATTTCTTTCCAATCAATTTATCAACATTTGTTTAGTATTTATTTATTTACTTTACATTAATAAATTTAAAAATATAATTTACATAATTGTTTTGTTTCATTAAAAAATATAATTTACATAAACACTAAACAAATTATTATTTATTTACTTTACATTAATAAATTTAAAAATACAATTTACATAATTGTTTTTTTTCATTAAAAAATATAATTTACATAAACACTAAACAAATTATTACGCTACTTCAACTTTCGTTGATGCCAAAATAATTTATAATCTTAAAAAATTACAAAGTGGCTAGTATCGGTTAAAAAATTTCAATTGGAAGAAGCGTTACCTAAAGAAAAAAATTTTAAAAAAAAAACCGTTAAACCGGACCGGACCGGACCGACCAGCTTAAAGGTCGCCGGTGCCGGTCCCGATCCGGCTCCATTTTTTTAAACCGGATGCGACCGGACCGGTTAGACCGGTTTTTTATGGTTTGAATTTTTTTTTGGCCCGGATCCGGACCGGAACCGGTTGCCAGTACCGGTCCCGGACTGGACCGGACAGTTAGCCACCCATAGTTGGAACAAGCGTTGGAACAGTTTTGAACTTGTGTTTTAAAAAGTCATATTGAATTGTTTGAGCCCAGTTCTTTGTTCTTGTAATAGGTTTAAATTGTAATCTTGTTCAGCTTTCTAGTAGCACGTTGTGAGGTTGTAATTTGGAGTAATATCCCATTGGGTAAAAAACTTAGAGTTAAGTTATTTGTGTTCCAAACTAGGGAAGTTTGAAAGGGTAGCAACAGTCCAGGATTGTTGTGTAAGGGCTTAAAGGTAGGTCCTTTGGATTACCTTCGTAATCCAGTTTTGGTTCGTGTGATTAGTGGATTAGTTGAAAATCCCACAGGGATATGGGTTGTAGTTTTTTACACTTTGAGCTAGGGTGTTTTCCACGTTAAAATCGTGTGTGCTTTGTCTGCTTTTGCTCTTTCATTACTTTGTTAACCTATGTTGTTTGAACACCCATTGTAACAGTTTCAAGTAAGTTGTTCTAACTATTCAGGAAATTAGTCTAAAATTAAAAAAGAGGTACAACGGTTGTCGACCCAATTCAACTCCCTCTTCTTATGTCGAGTGTACTCTAAATTAACAATTAGTATCAAAGAGAGTGTCCCATATCTAGGCTAACACCTTTTGAGAGATCTTTAAAAATGTGTGCACCAATAGAACTACTAGAGGGTCAATCCATCACTAGGTCTCGCTTGTTTAATGGTCACCACTACAGCTTGTGGAAAAACAATATTAAAATTTATTTCAAAGCTGAAGATTATCAACTTTAGCAAATCACCATGAGAGGTCCATTGATTCCCACTAAAGCAGGCGTAAATGATGCAAAGGACCCAAAAATGGAGGATGAATTCAATTCGGAGGACTTAAATATGATGGAGAAAAATGCTAAGACGATCAAAATACTTTATTTTGGTCTCGGGTCTGATGAATATAATAGAATATTCAGATGCACCTCTGCCAAAGAAATTTTGGACTCTCTGAAACTAGCTCATGAAGGTACAAACCAGGTAAAACAATCCTGAACTGAAATTTGAATGAGAAAATATGAATTATTTTCTATGGATGAGCAAGGATTCATAAAGGACATGTTAACTAGGTTTACTCATATTACTAATGAGCTTAAAGCTCTTGGAAAATATTTTCTTTTGAAGATTGTATCAGGAAAATTCTGAGTATATTGCCTTCCTCATGGGAGCCCAAAGTTACGGCTATTTAAGAAGCCAAACAGATGGACAAGATGCTATGGACGAGCTGATAGGAAATCTTCAACTCAGGAAAAATTCTTAGGCTAATGAGGAACCAAAAAATGTGCGGAGCTAAGTCTTGAAGGTAACAAAAAATGATGATTCAGACTTGGATGAAGAAGACATTATTATGTTTGCTCGCAAGTTTAAAAAGTTTCTCAAGAAGGGAAACAACCTGAAGAAAGGAAACTTCAGCAAGTCTAAGTCTACTAAAAAGGTTGAATATGATGGTTCCTATAAGTGCGAAAAGCTTGATCATATGATCAAAGAATGCCCAGAAAAGCAGGAGGAATGGAGGATGGAACGTTCTATAGACCATTATAAGAAGCAGCAGATTTCAGCTTCCGAAGCTCTAAAAAAGGTCATGATTGCCGCTTAGGGAGATACTTCTGATGAGGAATCAGAATATGAGGATGAAAGAGATGATCTTGTTTTAATGTCCAAGAGTGATTCTGAATCAGAGGATGAATTCTCAGAGGTAAGTGTTACTCAACTTGAAGAGCAAATTCATAATTTATCAAAAAGTAAAGTAGTTGATTTCTTGCTTTCTTTAATGGATGCATTTCAACATGTGAGTGCTGAGAGAAATAAGTTAGCTACTATTATGTCAAGTTTGAAATCTGATTGCAAATATTTACAACGAAATAAAATCGAACTTGAAAAGGCTAATAAGGCACTCAAAGTGGAAATTTGTAAATTGGATGGAACTATTTCATCTTTGCATGAAGAAATTAATAAACTTAAAGAATCTAAACAGGTGAGCAAGGTACAGGTTAATGTTGATCAAATAATTCTTGAATCTGTTGTTACTACTTTTAAAGGGGAGTTGAGTTATAAAATTGAAATGAATAAAGAGCTTCAAGAAAATTTGAAAAATGTGAGCAATGAACTTGCTATGATAAAAAAGTGGAACAAGTCCAGTGAAGCTTTAAATTGGCTAAGTGAACATCAAAGTAGGAACCGTAGTGGTCTGGATTACAAAAGTGATCAGGATAAATGTGATATGTTAAATTAATAAGACAAGACATAAATTTTGGGGCGAAGAACTTCTCACCTTTTTCATTGATGAATAATCATATATATACAAGTGCAATAAAAAACCTAACTTGGTCATTAAGTAACTCCTAATGGGTTTGGCCCAATATACAATTAGTCTAGACTACAGTACAATTTATATAAATAAACCTACTTACAATAATAACATTCAACACCACACCCCCTCAAGTTAGAGCATGAGGATTTTTCATGCCCAACTTGTCAAGAAAGTAGTCAAATTGTGCTCGTCCAAGAGCCTTTGTGAAAATATCCTCATCTTGAGTGCCCGTTGGTATGTGTCCAGGACGAATTGTGCCTCCAAGAATTTTATCCCGGACAAAATGAAAATCAACCTCAATATGCTTCGTCCACTCATGAAATAATGGATTCCGTGCTATATGCAAAGCTTCTTGACTAGCACACTTCAGTTGTATCGGGAACGGATGGTTCAATCTGAGACTCCTCAAAATTTCCTTAAGCCATTTCAATTCACACACGGTCATAGCCATCGACCGATATTCAGCTTCAGCCGAAGATCTGGAGATTATCTGTTGCTTCTTCGTTCGCCAAGAAATCGGTGAGTCTCCTAACGAGATATACCATCTGGTAAGAGAACGTCTGGTCAATGGGCAACCTGCCCAATCTGAATCACACCAACCATATAGACGAAGGTCACAACTAGAATTCATCACAATACCTTGACCCAGACACCCTTTCAAGTAATGTACCACTCGAAGAGTTGCTTCTCAATGCTCTATCTATGGTTGCTGCATAAATTGAGATAATATATGAACACTGTATGACAGATCCAGTCAGGTAAAACAAAGATAAATCAATCGTCCAACCAGTGTTCGATATTTCTCTGGATCTTCCACAATCTGGCATCTTGCATACGCCAACCGGTGATTCTGCTCTATTAGTGTAGCAACCCGGCGAGCCCCCAACAAATTAACTTCAGATATAATATCCAAGGCATACTTTCTTTGACAAAAGATTATCCCTTTAGGACCCCTCGCCACTTCAACTCCAAAAAAATATTTCAACATTCTGAGATCTTTTACGTGAAAACAAATGGAGAGATACAACTTGAAAAGTTGTATTGCCTTCGAATCATTCCCCGAGATAATCAGATCATCTACATACACGAGTACACTCAACTGCATATTCCCTTTCTTCATTGTAAACAAAGAGTAATCGGAATATGACTTTTGAAACCCATAATTCTTCAAAGCTGCCGATAACTTTGCAAACCAACACTGAGGAGCTTGTTTTAATCCATACAAAGATTTTCAGAGACGACACACTTTTCTAGACCCATCATTTTGATACTCTAGAGGCAAATTCATATATACCTCATCGTGAAGATCACCATGGAGAAAAGCATTATGAACATCCATCTGATGTAATTCCCAATTCTTAGCCGCAGCTACTGCTAAGAAGACACGAACAGTCACCATCTTAGCTACCGATGTAAAAGTCTCTGTGTAGTCAATTCCTTCAACTTGATGATTACCAAAGATCACCAATCTAGCTTTGTATCTCTCAACAGTGCCATCAGAGTTTTACTTAATCTTATACACCCACCGACATCCGAGCGCCTTCTTTCCTGAAGGCAAGCGCTCGATTTTCCATGTCTTGTTTGCTTCCAAAGCTTGCAACTCCTGTTGCATAGCTGTGTGCCACTTTTCATCTTTTACTGCTTCAGAAAAGGGCGACAGTTCATGTCCCTTCATTAACGCTTCAAGAAAGCACACATGCTTCAAAGAGAAATTATCACAGTTAACATAGTGTGCCAACGGATAAGGCGCACTTGATGCTTGTCGAGGCTCAGGTAAATTCTCATAATTTCGGACACATGAACTATCAGACTTCCGGACACAAGTCGATATATGGTGACTTAGTTTACGAACAGTATGGGTCACATAATCTCGCAAGCGAACACTTTTTGTCTTAGTTCTCTTTCCTCGGCTCAACTCTTCTTCCATCACTTCAGCTTCGAAGTTTCTGGGAATGACACCTTGGTTTAGTTCCTCATGATCCGGCCCATCATTGTCCATATTCATTTCTTCGTCCACTTGAGTTTCATCCACAACATGTACTGGGGGAATCTCAATACCCCCCCCCCCCCACTCCAAAATTGTTCTCTTCTTCAACAGCTTCATCAACTCGATCGGTCTCAAAACTTGGACTCGGACTCTCTTTCACACCATCCTTTGGTGCAAACGGAAACTCGTTCCCATAGAACGTAACACCCGGAGACATAAAATACTCTTTGGTATCCAAATCATACATTTTCCCTGCCTTTTTCCCATTCGGGTAGCCCAAAAATATACATCGATGACTTCTGCATTCAAACTTATCGTTCATTCGTCCTTGATTACGCGTATAGCATAAGCATGTCACATGCATCAGGACATCATATGGTGTCTTCAAATTCAACACCGAAGATGGGGTCTGATTGATCAAATAAACGGTTGTCATTATACACTCTTCCCAAAACTCAATTGGTAAGTGTGCTTGAAATCGAATTGCCCGGGCAACATTCAAAATATGTCGATGCTTTCTTTCAACTTTTCTATTTTGTTGTGGTGTCCCTACACATGAGGTTTCAAAGAGGATTCCTTGTTCCCCAAAATAGGCTTTCATACATGTAAGCTCGGTTCCATTGTCACTACGGACAGTCTTGTCATACTTATGAAATTGGCTTTCCACCATTGTAAAGAAATCTTTCAAAGCTCTTCCGACCTCTTTCTTATCAACCAACAGAAATACCCACACAGCTCGGGAAAAATCATCAACAATTGTTAGAAAATAAGAGGCACTGCACAAATTTCAGTTCTATATGGACCTCACAAGTCACAGTGTACCAACTCAAAACTCTCGGAGGCTTTATTTTTGCTCAATGGAAACACATTCCTACTCTACTTTGCCTGATGACATATATCACATGCCTTTTTATTTTTCTTACCGCTACACTTTCTAACTTCTTGAATTGGGAGAGAATTCATTTCCTGAATCGAAGGATGTACCAACCTTTGATGCCAAAAATCCAAAACATCCACTTTCGAAGCCTTCACTGGTGACAGTATCCGAAAATAATTTCGGTCCTTCTGCTTGTTTACCCTTGCCAATCCACTTGCCCGTAGACCTATCCTTCACAACACACATGTCATCGATGAACTGCACATCACAATCATACTGATCAATCAACTGAGACACCAAAATTAAATTGCACGTCATTTCGGGCACATAAAGAACATTTCGGAGGGTCATGTGATCATTAAGCTGGGCTGACCCTTCTTTTGTAGCCATGGTACCACTTCCGTTAGGCAAACCCACTGGACAGTATACAATATCCTGTAGATTGCTCAACGCATTTAACTCTCCAATCATATAATTTGACGCTCCAGTACCAATTATCCACGGACCATTAGTTGTCTTACCATTCACTCGATCAGCTATGTCTGACTTCTTCTGATTCAACAAACTCACCAGCACCTGCATCTGTTCACTACTCAACTCGAGGACTCCAGAGCTCCAGAATCCAACTTCATTCGCCGAACGAGCTTTAATTCCTACTTGTTCATTCAACATATTTGCAGAACCCTCTTCGGGTCACTTAATGGTTTCGCCCCCAAAAACTATCTTCTTCAGGGCATTCAAGGCTGTTTGAAATAATCTCGCCCTTTCAACGTCGGTCTTTATGTCACACGGCAACCTCGTCTGCCGTAGACCACTCCCTCCATCAATATGAACACTAGCGATGGTGACACCAGATCCTTCCCATCGAACAACCATCACTAAACTCTTTCTTCACACTTTTATGGAGAAGTTTCACTATTTTGATCGCTTTTCCAATCAATAGCGCGGTGGCTCTGATACTATGTTAAAATTAATAAGATAAGACATAAATTTTAGGATGATGAACTTCTCAATTGTTCCATTAATGAATAACCATATATATACAAGTGCAAATAGAAAACCTAACTTGGTCATTAAGTAACTCCTAATGGGCTTGGCCCAATATAAAATTAGTCTAGACTACACTACAATTTACATAAATAAACATACTTACAATAATAACCTTCATTATGATTTCAATAAAAAGTATGTTAATTTACCTGGATATTGCTTATGTACTCATTGTGGACACACAATGTCACTATAGGTATGAATTTTTAGCTATATCAAGTTTTTCGAGAAAAATAAAATTAAAGTTAAATGGGTTAGAAGAGATATGATTTTCCATCTTCTCAAAGAAAGGGGCCTAAAAAGGTTTCGGTTCCTAAGTCTAACATTTAGTCCAGTTTTGCAGGCTAAGGTTAGAGGGAGCAACCAGTTATAGTACTTAGTTAGTGGTTGCTCAAAGCTAATCATTCTAGTAAAATAATATTCTCTCACTGACAGCCTTTAATGAAGGAAGTGTGGCATTTGGCGAAGGTAAGAAATGTAAATCTTTGATATAGTTGAGAAAGGTAAGTTACTCTTCCATTCTTTATTTGTTAATGTTTTAAAGATAAATTTTTTAAATATTTCACAATTAGCGACATAGAAATTAAGTTGAATTTCTTATTTGTTACAAAATTGTGAATGACAAGTTTTTGAGAAGTTGTCAAGTGATTTTTTCTAATGCTTTAGATGAAAAGACTGTGCAGGATGATGATGTTTTTGAAATCGGTCTTACTCAATTTTTAAGTGGAAAGGATCCCAAAAATGTCCAGCCTGAAGGAACAGGTCCTGGAACTGGTCCTTTTGAACCTGGGCACAATCTGCAACAATTAGGGGGAAGAACAAATCGAATAGAACTTGCTGAAACTATTCCAACCCCTGTTCCTAATCTGGAGCTGAATGATTAAACAAGTATGATTTTGATTAGGTATATTAATGTTGGTTATGTTGTGTTCTTTTTTTGACTAACATAGCATTACAGGCATGTCATTCTTTCAATCTCTTGTTTAGTGTTTTGAAAAAAATAAAAATAAATTGCTGACATTTTTACTAAAGCACTAAGTGGAGGACATCTTGAGGTAAATAAATTAGATCTTGGCATGATTATATTTACTTGAGTATATGGTGTATTATTTTTTCCCTAGTGATTGGCTAGGAGGTGTCACTCTTCGGTCTCTATCAATGCATAAATAATTTAAATAAAAAATAGTATCTAAATCAATTCTTGTGTGGTAACATGCATGCTCTCATGTCGTTAGTTTATTTTTTTTTCTTTGATTGATTCACAGTTTTGAAATCATTAAATAAAGGATAAATCAGTTTTTAAACTGTTTTAAATTTATACCTCCAAAATATGGCTTATGCATATAGTTGTTCATCACCAGTTCTCATAACCATCCCATGTCCGATTTTGTTATAAGTTATCATCACTAAAAAGAAATATGTTGAAGAACTTCCAAAGGCAAAGTTGCAAATGTGAAAATAATAGGAGCCAATCTAATTTTGATAAATGTGAAGGATCGTAAGATTGAGGGGGAACAAACAACAAAAAAGAAAAAAGGAAAGGAAAAAAAAACGAAGGTTAAAAAAAAAGAGAAAATGAAAAAGAAATGAACGTTTTGATGAGTGTGATAATTTACTATGTGGAGCAGATGTTTGATGTAGATATTTTTTGAGACAAATGTCACAGAATCTTTTGTCAAGATCATGAGATTGCTGCAAAGAGGATGAAACAGGTGATTGACCTGGTTCTACTAGTAAATCCAATAGCCATCTCTAGTGTGAATGTTTAAACATTATTTTAGAGAATTTGTTGGCTATTCTTATAGAGGAGAATGAAACATTGACATCCTATGTTTCCAGATTTGAGCAAGAGCTGAAAGTTAAGAGGGGAACATAAGCTAAGCACCACTAGAAACTCTTTACTCTTTCCTTAACATCACACCCGTAAGCCCAATCTTGAACCTGTTCAATTCCTTGTTCCTTAACTTTATATTTTTTTAAATCCTATGAACAAGGTTATGCACTAAGCATTTTCTTTTGGGCTTGTAAGCTTAACTGGTACAAATTTGGCTTTATCCTTTGATAGTGTTTTGATAAATTATGATTTCAAGCAGGATGGACAATATTATTCAGTATCAATACTTGAGAGATTTATGCTTATGCTTATATGAGTTGTCGCCCCAGTGACGATGGATGTGGCATACTTGATGTGTGGGCAAAAATACGCCACCTATGATTATGAGGATACGAATCCAGCTAGCGGGACTAGATTTAGCTTACAAGTCATCGAGCATAGAGGATACACCTATTCCTCATGCCACAACCGCTCAGCCGATACGAGCGTAAGATGCAAGGTATACATCTCGTTGCCTTAGGGTTTACAGTCTCCAAGTTAGGGTTTCGTATATACCTCCGTCTTGAGTATACAGGCACACGACCTTTATTAGTCTTTGTATTTTACCTTTATTAGGACTTGGTAATTTCTACTATAAATACCACTCCTTACATTATATTGTACATCAAGAGATTCACATAGAATTCGGCTATTATCAAAGAATAAGATTATTACTTTCTTGCTTACTACTTTTCTCTTAATTTTACTTATTTTTATGCGTATTTATTGTATTGCTTGTGACCCTCTGAAAAATCTAATTGTTTTACCTAAACGACAAAAATTAGGCCTAAGCAGTTTGACGCCGATCGTAGGGCCAGTCATGTTAGATAATAATGACAACATTCCAAGGAATATTGCCGATGCAGTAGACGATTCCATAAAGGATCCCAGCAATCCTAACGGACAGTCAAAAGACCCTGGCAAAAGACCGATTCCTGTAGCTAGTGATGGGGAAGACAATAGCCATGTGAAGACAACTCTGGGCTTAAGGAATTCCTCGTTGGTCTCTTCAAGAACCAGGAAGAATGGGCAGAGCAAAACTCGGCCAACATGGTTTAAAGCATGGATCAGAAGTTAGGAGCGATATTTGCTGGATCGAATCAAAAGCTAGCATCCCCGCAAGGACCAGCGCCCGCGAATGAGTCACCAGTATCTGTGCCTAATCGGAGACTCAACATGGCTGCCACCCCCGACAACTCTACAACAGTCAACAACCAAGATCTCAAAGGAACACTTGTCATTTAGGACATTCAGAAAGAGATGAAGGTCATTCACGATCAGATCGGTAACATGTCAGGTGCTCTACCTCAAGTTACTAGTAGAGATGAGAAAAAGTTCTACAAGCATGCATATAAGGCAAGTGATGCATCGGTCCGCGTACAAAAGCACTTCTGCCAGCCGGATAACCTTAAGTACGATGGAACCACCGATGCGGACAAGCATATTGTTGCTTATTATACAACTGTCAAAAGCAATGATATTACTGAAGAAGAAAATCAATCTAATCTAATTAAGAGGTTCGGCTCGACCTTAATTAAAGGTGCCCTCGCCTGGTACACTAAGCTACCAATGGATTCAATCGAATCATTCACCCAGATGTAGGACTTTTTCAAAAAGGCGCATTCCGGAGCCCGCAAGCGGGAGAAAAGTATGGAAGATATCTTTGACATCTGGCAACGTGAAGATGAGCTGTTGAAAGACTACGTGGAGAGATTTCAGGGGGAACACATGGAGCTCCCTCTAGTTCCTGACAACATTGTCGTTGTAGCTTTCAGCAAGAGCCTAAACTCTAGGGTTTTACTAGCCACCCGGAGTTACAGTGGAGTCTTACTAAATACCTGGTGATGACATGGACTTCCCTACATCAAAGGTACATTGAGAAGCTCCGTCTTGAACCTGAATAGTCTCAAGACCTCAGCGAAGGTGCACGGAGGAAGCGAGCATGCATTCCACATCCGGAGGGGGAAGATGATGGAAGGCGAACAAAAGGAAGGATTCAGAATCAACCAGGGATGGGAAATTATAGTTGTTCCTGAGGGAACAGATCCCACGAGAAAATGATAGAATCTTGCAGCTTCAAAGATTTTGGGCTGATGGTGAATAAAGTAGAGCTGGTTGCCCAACACTTTAGGAAACTAGGCTCTAGGTACGTTGGCCACCCACTATCAAGGGCGCGACTGGAAGGAACTCAAATGGCTTACTGGGATTTTCATCAAAGAAACGACCACGCCACAGTCGACTGCAAAGTCCTGATGCTGGAAATTGAGCATTTGTTGAAGGAAGGACATCTCAAAGACTTGATGGAAGAAGGAGCGAGACGATCAAGGGTGATCGACCCTAGGGATAAGCAAAGCACAACGCGATCTTTGCGACATTCGGGTCAATCGAGACTTGGGGGACTGAAGCACCGAAACTAATCGCTAGTTCGATTGCGCTTAGCCAAGTATAAGAGGAAGGGGTGCACCTGAACGCTCTCATAATCCCGATCAAGGTGCTTGATTTTTAGATTAAGCGAGCTCTGATTGATCCATGGAGCGATGTCAACATCATTGAATGGGAGATATTACAGAGAATAGGCCTATCGGCGGATGATTGCGAGCCCCTGTAGATTAACCAGCTTTAACAGCATCTTTGAAAAACCTGTTCGGGAACTAGCTCTGTCGGTCTATATTCCGGGTGTGATGAACACAACACCTTTCCAGGTATTGACTTTTAACCTCTCGTACGATGTTATCCTAGGGCGGCTTTGGATACACAACGTAAAGGGAGTATCCTTAACACTTCATCAAGTTTTCATATTCTGGACTCCGCGCGGGATCAATGACTTACGGAGTGGGCGGTCCTTGCCTAGAGTGTGTCCAGCGCCCAGCAAGAACCTCGATGGAAGGCTGAACGCAGAGGTGAACATGATCAACGAAGAATCGCTATGAGATCCATCTCTCGAACGAAAGGCCAGAATAGCAATAGGAGAGCTAAGAGAGCAGTTGTCGGACTCATCTGATTTCTAAGGCCGTGGAACTGTGGTACCAGCTCTCCGAAGTGTTTTTGCAACTTTTGAAGAAGCATGTTGTAATACAATATCGAGGCGTATAATTGGTTAGCAAAATTTCCAGCAGAGATATGGATATTATGCATGGATGGTTGTAATAGGTGGGGTATTTTGACCACCAACATGTTTGAGTCATTCAACGGGGTGTTAAAAATAGCTCAACAATTACCCGTTACTGCAATGATTAGGTTGTCTTTTAGCCAGGTTGTTAAGCACTTTTATGAAAGAAAACAGTTGGCAGAGGCTTTACTTCGTAAAGGTCAAAGATATCCTAAGCGGCCAAAAGATTTAATAAAGAAGTATGAGAAATGTTCAAAGTGGCATACTGTCCTTGATCGTTATGATAAGGAAGCTGGAATTTATGAGGCAATCACAGGTATTCACGGTGACAAACGTAATAACATGCACAAGGTTCGCATGCAAGAAAAAATTTGTGATTGCGATAAGCTTGTGTCATACCATCTACCATGTTCTCATGCAATGAAGGTATGCGAATATTTTGGCATAAATGCAAGTGCTCTAGTAAATAGACATTATACTGTGGTGAACTATTTGTAAATATATAGATGGTTGTTTCAACCGCTCGGGCACGAGGCATGCTGGAAACAGGAGCCATTCAAGATGGTCATGAACAAAAGTTATTTGCGTAGGACAGATGTCAATAGAAGGTCTAAAATTCCTAACCAAATGGATGTTGGGCCTTCCCGATATGTTAAGAAGTGCAGATCATGCAAGGAATCAGGGCACGATAAGCGAAATTGTCCAACTCGTGCAAGCAGAAGTAGTAATGCCAGGCACTAAAGTTTATTATTATTGTTTTAGCAAAATTTTTATATTTCTGATTGTTGTAGTAAATCTTATTTATATTACAACTATCCATGTTCATTTAAATATGAATCTATATTTTATTTATACGTGTGTTGTTATTACTATTATTTCTTTAATAATGTATAGTTTTATTCTTTGTCTGAATAGTGACTTAACTGTCTGAGTAAATAGGGTAAGTGTATAGTCACTTTACAAGCATGGAAAGTTGTCTACGAGGCATTGCCAACACGCTTATTTACATTTAATAATTATGTTTGTAGTAGGGTACAATAATTTAACATCTGATTTGACGAGTCTATGAACCAAGCCGCGTGAATATAAAAGTTATGAGTCAGCATGTCAATGATGTATACATTTGACCTATCATTCATATCTTTTCGAAAAGATAATATCTAAGTACTTATTGATGGGGTTGAAATAATAGTCCGCATGCCAATTAGATAGGGTACACAACTATTATGCAAAATATATAAGAATTTTGGTGAGCAAATACATTGATAAAGAACAACCAGCCAGTTAACTTCTCATCAAATATGTATTGCTACAACCACCTTGGCATTCAAGATAAAGGGTACTCAATTTCACCCTTCCCTTGGTACAATGTAGCGCTTAACTACGCTAAGCACAAGAATTAACTTTTCTAACATAATATAAGGACAATAATACGAGCAAATCTCACATTGCATATTCTATTGCCCAAGAAAATCTCACGTCATCAAACTTACTGTGTTGATCCCTCGTAAACTGTTGCATGTCATAGGAAACATCAGATGGGATATACTGTCGGCATCCAAACTATCTCAATACACGACTAGGTAGGTGATGCTCAACTATTTCATCGCAAAGCATAGGTACTTCTGCCATCCACAAGTGTCTACCATGAGAACACTGAGGAGATAGTCATTGGATAGTATGCTCGTCATATGGTTGCCAAATGAACTATAATAATAGGGCCATAAACAACACTATTAAATATAAGTTACTATGGTCCTGAACCAATTATATAAACAAGAAAAACAAAAATAATATAGACATACCATGTAAGACGCCATGCCATCTAGTACGTCGCTATATACTTGTAAATCTCCAAGCGCAACATCACGACCAACTCTGGCCTACCATCTCTCCGTGTAGAACTCAAAAAAAGTTCAATCGACGGATCAGGTGGATTCAATTTCGGTGGATCATGAAGAATCAGTTGAAATGGTATCAATCACTTCAAGCCCATACCTGCATATCATACACATTAATGCTACACGTACGTTTCATTGTTATCTTATATAGAAGTGTAATTACATTACCGGTAGAAGTGCTGCATATCCACAAAAATTGCTTGTTCCACTCATGGACGACCGACACATCGCCCAATAAAGGTAGACTAAGAACCAATATCATGTACATCATCCAAAAGTGGTAGGCGATTAAGCCTAATATAACGCACAAAATTATCAAGGTAGAGTACACTACCAATAATCCATAACAACTAAGCCCTTAAATGTTGTTGTACAACCTCATCTGGATCATCTTCGGTAATCTCCGATAAATCCCTAATATAAGCCTGAAAAGCTGTAATGCTCAGCCTGCTCTTACCGTTTATGTCTGAGATCAACGGTCTAAAGCCAGTCAAACGATGCATCTCATCCTGCCACTGTCCAAGCGTACGATCTCTACTTAAAAAAATGTTGGACGCCTATCCACAGGCAAACCGTACATCACCTCCACATCCTGCAGCGTGATAGTAACCTCCCCACATTGAAGGTGAAATGTATGTGCCTCTGGCCGCCATCTCTCCAACAAAGCAATAATCAATGCCCAATCATATTGCATGTGTCCAGCCTTCATTATCCCATAAACCTCGATGTATTGAAATATGACATCATACGATCATGTGGAAGTCTTTGCTCGAAAAGATGCCAAAGGTTCAAGTCTAATCGCCGTGTACGAATATAATCCTTTACTCCCCGTCCCTCCCAAATATCTGTAGATCGATGTGTAGACTATAGTGCCATCATACAAAAGTCCTGGGACTAGGTGAATGGCAATGTTAGCCATTATAAATATGCACCAACAAAAATTATAAAAAAAAAACAAAAACAAAAACAAATATGATTTAGGAAAAAATCAAGAAATAAGATAACAAACCAATTTTTTTGATAAAATAATTAATTCGATATGTATCATGCAAGAAAAGGCAAAAATTATCAAAAGAAAAAGTTATTGTCACTAAATGTTTCCTTACTATAAGGAGATGCAAGTAAAGATAAGGACTAATTTTGGAGGACTAATTTTGGGTTACTAGCTGGTTCACATAAGATTTAAACAATACCTGTATAAAGAAGACAGACTTTGAATATAATTACTACATAAATTTAATGGCGTATAACAACACCCAAAGACTACAGATTTTGACTTTTGATGCAGGGCTGAGTACGAGAAACATACTGAGAAAGAAGACACCATATGACCTACTTCACGATTACTGTTAAGTTGTTCATCTTATCTATTGGAACCAGTTATTTTTATTGCCACCATGGGTTTTTATCTTATCAAGTTGACCTCATAAACCTTTAAGAATAGTTTTGACTAGAATCTTTTGGGAAGTATAGCTTAACTACAGACTGGAACCATACGGATGCCGTTCAATACTTAGTTATGGACTTGCATTAGTTGCGTTATGATTTGGAGAGTTTGTATATTGGATCCTAAAACATATCTACCATGAAAATGCCAGTCAGCTTAACCATATACTTGCATCAAAAATCTACAAAATGAGCTCTAATACCCACTAACTCCTATTGACAAGAGCACAAGTTAATATATGTACACCATTTGACTCAATACACTAATCCAATATTAGGCAATATAACATGTGTATACTTTTACTTAAATGAGGTGAAAAAGTAATACTCCAGTCTCCATTTAACCACCAATATCACTAGGTGCCACCACCACCACAAAGAGCTCACTATTAGATTATGTGATGTCCTATACCCTCCGAAAGTCAACAGTCCAAGAGGAGAAAAACAACTAATGAAAATGAGCAGATACCCAAGTTTCTACTCCCACAAAACCTATTTCCCACCTACAGAGAGTACTTTTTTTTTAAAGGAATCACATAGAGTACTTCTTTACGAAAGGTATGAGAAAGACTGTTAATAAGCAATTCCAAGTTTATATAGCAATAAGTAACTGACCATGACAGTAAAAGCAAAAAAATCCAAAGCAAGAAGTGGGTATTGTTATTTGTCTGCACTTTCGATAATGACCAAAACAGAAATAAGATGAAGTAGAAAAATTCCAAGCCAACAGTATACACTGCCTGTCCTTAAGAAATCTAATCCCCTCACAGTTACCCAAGGTTTGTGGATTAATTTCTCCCAGGATAGAATGGAATTATCCTCACTGTGATAGCGGTAATTCAAATCACAGTGAACAGCGAACTCAAATAATGGTAGCAAATCACACTGACTCAGAACTTACTTTTGTTTTGAAAACAAATGCTAAAGGTAATGAGAGAGAGAGTATGAAATTTTTGGATGATTAAAATGAGGCAAAATGCCTCTCTATTTATAGCCACAAGATTTGAAGTGAAAAGGCATGAAGGTGTCTTTTGGTGAAATGGATGTTCATGAAAGGCAGCCTTCAAGGTGGCTGTTCAATGAAAAGGCACCTTTTCATTGGTGAAGTAGCTGTTCATGAAAGGCAGCCTTCAAAGTGGCTGTTCAATGAAAGCACCCTTTCATTTGGAATAACTTTACAGCAGCCCACCTTTGGAATATTTGCATAAATAATCCACTTTTTAATTTCGTTACGAAAACGGCTCCATATCAAATATTAATATAAAATATTAATATTTATTTCATTTCCCATTCACACCACTTTACCTTCCTTCCAAACCCAACAATCCCCCACATGAATGGGGAATGGCTATATGAAGAAAACATGCAGAAAACTATGTGATTTGCAAGTAAGAATTAATTGCATCTGGATAAGTGGGTTTCCCTTTGAACTTTCCGTAGTGAACATATATCGGATATACTCGGTCAATCGGTAGATTTGATATCTTTGAACCGTCGAACTTTGGTGTATACCTAGACAACATATGTCACACAATTAATCCTTGACCATTTTTGGTTCTCATTGTTGTGTTCGTTTCAGCCATGAACATCGCCTGGTTCATGAGTGCGTAGAGAATTGGCCTTACAGAATTCTCCTTGAAGCGGCTTCCACTTCACACTCACATAGCTGATTTCTAAACGTGTAATCCCGTAGATCTACACTGTTTGACAAACCCCGTATCAAACTTAGATAATCATTAAAAAACGTCTTTAACGTTTTATCCTTGGTACTAAACATTGTCTTATTAAGAGGATGGGTTGAGTTGTTTGACAATGTTGGAGCGGTCGTGCACAACTTTGTTTGAGCTCCTTGAACCTAGATCTTGGGATCTCCAGTCTTCTAGGTAGAGTTACCGCCATGACGACTTGTCCTCGGCCATAGTCCCATTCCTCTTGATGATCTCTCAACATCATCTCTAGTTAAAGCTTTAGTAAGTGGATCCGATACATTATCCTTTGACTTAACATAGTCAATTGTGATAATTCCTCTAGAGATAAGTTGTCTAATGGTTTTATGTCTTCGTCGTATATGACGATTTTTACCATTATACATAAGGCTCCCAGCCCTCGATATTGCCGATTGACTATCGCAATGTATACATATAGGTGTCAACGGCCTAGGCCAAAATGGAATGTCTTCCAAGAAGTTTCGGAGCCATTCAGCTTCTTCACCGGCTTTATCCAAAGCTATGAACTCAGCCTCCATTGTAGAGCGAGCAAGCAAGGTTTGTTTGGATGATTTCCAAGTTACCGCTCCTCCACCTATTGTGAAAATATATCCACTTGTGGATTTTGATTCTTTTGAGCCGGTGATCCAATTTGCATCACAATATCCTTCTATAACAGCGGGATACTTATCATAGTGCAAAGCATAGTCTTGGGTGTACTCCAAATAACCCAAAACTCGTTTCATAGCCATCCAGTGATTTTGTCCAGGATTACTTGTGTATCGACTCAGTTTACTTATAGCACAAGCTATATCTGGTCGTGTACAATTCATGATGTACATTAGACTTCCCAACACTCTAGCGTAGTCTCGTTGAGACGTGCTTTGTCCTTTATTCTTTGTAAAGGCAAGATTAACATCAATTGGAGTCTTTGAAGTTTTGAAGTCTAAATACTTGAATTTTTCCAGGACATTTCTGATGTAATGAGTTTGAGATAATGCCAAACCTTGAGGAGTTTTGTGAATTTTAATACCCAAGATTAAATCCGCAACTCCCAAGTCTTTCATATCAAACTTGCTAGTTAGCATATGCTTAGTAGCATTGATGTCAGCAATATCTTTACTCATTATTAACATGTCATCCACATATAGACAAACAATGACTATATGATTTGGAGTGTTCTTAATGTAAACACATTTATCACACTCATTAATTTGGAAGCCATTTGACAACATTGTACTGTCAAATTTTGCATGCCATTGTTTAGGTGCTTGTTTTAGTCCATAAAGAGACTTAACAAGTCGACATACCTTCTTTTCTTTCCCAGGAACCATGAACCCTTCAGGTTGTTCCATGTAGATTTCTTCCTCCAAATCTCCATTTAAGAAGGCTGTCTTTACATCCATTTGATGGATTTGAAGATCATACACGGCGGCCAAAGCTATTAGCATCCGTATGGATGTAATTCTGCTTACCGGAGAGTATGTATCAAAGTAATCAAGGCCCTCTTTTTGTCTATAACCTTTAACGACCAGTCTAGCCTTGTATTTGTCAATAGTACCATCAGCTTTCATTTTCCTTTTGAAAATCCATTTGTAACCTAAAGGTTTGTTCCCGGGAGGAAGATCAACCAACTCCCATGTGTGGTTGCTTAAAATGGATTCAATCTCACTATTGACTGCCTCTTTCCAATATGGAGACTCTGAAGAAGCCATTGCTTCTTTATAAGTTTGAGGTTCATTTTCCAATAGGAAAGTCATAAAATCTGGTCCAAAAGAAGTAGACGTCCTTTGACGTTTACTACGTCTTGGATTATCATTATTTGGCATACTTCCTTTTGTACCTTCTCTTGGTCGTTTTGTGCTGACACTTGACGATTCATATTCACTTTTATACGGATATATATTTTCAAAGAATTCAACATTATCTGATTCCATAACCGTATTAGTATGAATGTCAGGATTTTCTGATTTATAAACCAGAAAACGATATGCCTTACTATTCTTGGCATATCCTATGAAAACACAATCAACGGTTTTTGGTCCTATCTTTTCCCTTTTAGGTTTAGGAACTTGTACCTTTGCCAAACACCCCCACACTTTGAGGTAATTCAAGTTTGGCTTTCTTCCCTTCCACTTTTCATATGGAATGGATTGTGTTTTGCTGTGGGGTACACGATTAAGTATTCGACTAGCTGTAAGAATAGCTTCCCCCCATAAGTTTTGGGGTAAACCCGAACTTATCAACAAGGCATTCATCATCTCCTTTAAAGTTCTATTTTTCCTTTCCGCAATCCCATTAGATTGTGGCGTGTAAGGGGCAGTAGTTTGGTGAATAATGCCATATTCCAAACATATTTGTTCAAAAGGAGATTCGTATTCACCGCCCCTATCACTTCTTATCATTTTTATTCTTTTGTTAAGTTGTGTTTCAACTTCATTTTTGTATTGCTTGAATGCATCTATAGCCTCGTCTTTACTACTAAGTAAATAAACGTAGCAGTAACGAGTGCTATCGTCAATAAAAGTTATGAAATACTTCTTTCCACCGCGAGATGGTATTGACTTCATATCACAAATATCCGTATGAATTAAATCTAAAGGTTCGGAATTCCTTTCAAGTGATTTGTAAGGATGTTTCGCAAATTTAGACTCAACACATATTTGACATTTTGATTTATCACATTCAAATTTAGGCAATACTTCCATATTTATCATTTTCCGCAAGGTTTTATAATTAACATGTCCCAAACGTGCATGCCATAATTCATTTGACTCAAGTAAGTAAGAAGAAGCTTGAACTTTATTATTGATAGAAACAGTCATTACATTCAGCTTGAAAAGGCCCTCACATAGGTAACCTTTTCCTACAAAACTATCATTCTTAGTTAATACAACCTTGTCAGCAACAAAAACACACTTAAACCCGTTCTTGACGAGAAGTGAAGCTGACACTAAGTTCTTACGTATTTCTGGAACGTGAAGAACATTGTTGAGAGTCACAACCTTGCCCGAGGTCATTTTTAGGCCTATCTTGCCATAACCTTCAATCTTTGATGTTGCAGAATTTCCCATGAAGAGTGTCTCATTAGGTCCAGCGGGAGCATAGCTAGTGAACGCATCTTTATTTGCACAAACATGGCGGGTGGCTCCAGAATCAATCCACCATTCTTTCGGATTTCCTACCAAGTTACACTCAGAAATCATTGCACAAAGATCTATCTCTTGCACTCCTTGGGAAATAGTATCTTCTACCATGTTTGCTTGACCTTTATTATTTTTGGCATTCTTTGGGGCACGACAGTCTACAGCCTTGTGTCCATATTTGCCACAGTTGCGGCAATTCCCCTTGAATTTCTTCTTTTTCGGCTGATTGTTTGGTCCAGAAGGTTTCTTCCTTTTGTTGTTCTTTGGTGCATCATTTGTCTCAACGATATTTGCTCCCATTACTGTTGAACTTCCACGAGCAACCTTCTTCTCTGCAATCTTGTTGTCTTCCTCGATCCTCAAACGAACAATGAGATCTTCGAGTGACATCTCCTTGCGCTTGTGTTTCAAGTAATTCTTAAAGTCTCTCCACAAAGGTGGTAACTTTTCAATTACCGCAGCCACTTGAAACGCCTCATTGATGACCAAACCTTCAATGAGAAATTTATTATTAATAGGATAATTAATACTTCTAATATGAGCATTAATTTGGATCATACCTTCAGCAATGAGATCATGAATGATCACTTGCAGCTCTTGGACTTGACTTATGACAGTTTTACTGTCCACCATCTTAAAGTCCAGAAATTTGGCGGCTACAAATTTCTTCATCCCAGCATCTTCAGTTTTGTACTTCTTTTCAAGAGCAAGCCAGAGCTCCTTCGAAGTTGCAGCAGTACTGTAGACATTGTATAAGTCGTCCTCCAGTCCATTCAGAATGTAGTTTTTACATAGAAAATCAGAATGCTTCCATGCCTCAATAACAACGAAACGTTCATTTTCAGGAGTATCGTCTGCCGGGACAGGAACATCCTCCTTAATGAATCGTTGCAAACTCAACGTGGTCAGATAAAAGAACATCTTTTGCTGCCACCTTTTGAAGTCAATCCCGCCAAACTTTCCCGGCTTTTCAGCCGGTGCTGGTGCAGGGGGCGGTGCAGATGCAGGGCGGCTGGAGCTTGCACCAATAGAAGCATTTGGTGTACCAGAAACACCGTTGTTATTTTCTGTGCTCGTCATTATTCTGTAAAAACAAAATAATACGGTCAGATTCAAACTATCTGATTTAATGTACAGTGAAGATTTTATATCTTCAAACTGATTTAATGTACAGTGAAGTTTTTATATCTTCAAACTGCAAATAATAATATAAATATTTTAATAATCCGGAAGTTTTTAATCTTCTGAACGGATTAAACACACAATAATTTTAATAATCCGTTGAAGTATTTAAATCTTCAAAAACGGAATATTAAATTTGGAGTAGAAAATTTTTTTCAGATTTTAGTCTCCACAAACAGCCTATTATCGATTAGCAGACCAAAATACAAATTAGATTTCTTAAGATTGTTATTTGTCTGCACTTTCGATAATGACCAAAACAAAAATAAGATGAAGTAGAAAAATTCCAAGCCAACAGTATACACTGCCTGTCCTTAAGAAATCTAATCCCCTCACAGTTACCCAAGGTTTGTGGATTAATTTCTCCCAGGATAGAATGGAATTATCCTCACTGTGATAGCGGTAATTCAAATCACAGTGAACAGCGAACTCAAATAATGGTAGCAAATCACACTGACTCAGAACTTACTTTTGTTTTGAAAACAAATGCTAAAGGTAATGAGAGAGAGAGTATGAAATTTTTGGATGATTAAAATGAGGCAAAATGCCTCTCTATTTATAGCCACAAGATTTGGAGTGAAAAGGCATGAAGGTGTCTTTTGGTGAAATGGCTGTTCATGAAAGGCAGCCTTCAAGGTGGCTGTTCAATGAAAAGGCAACTTTTCATTGGTGAAGTAGCTGTTCATGAAAGGCAGCCTTCAAAGTGGCTGTTCAATGAAAGCACCCTTTCATTTGGAATAACTTTACAGCAGCCCACCTTTGGAATATTTGCATAAATAGTCCACTTTTTAATTTCGTTACGAAAACGGCTCCATATCAAATATTAATATAAAATATTAATATTTATTTCATTTCCCATTCACACCACTTTACCTTCCTTCCAAACCCAACAGGTATTCCTAGGGTTAGTGAATTAATGGAATAATCAAGAAAAAGTTACCACTAGGCGAGCCAAACAAACTTTCCAACCCAATTTATGGAATAACTAATAAGGATTCATAACAAAAGGTGTTCAACCGATTGAACTATTATAACAGCAACATTGAAAAAATTAGTTCGTGATTATTCCTCAGGTTTATAGGGAGAAGGAAAAGAAAGGAGGGAGACAAAACAATTACCTGGATGAGTTGACCGGCGATGGTGGAGTTAGCACTATTGTTGGGGCTAGCGATGGTGGAGTTTGCGGCGGTGGTGGAGTTAGCGCTGGTGGAGATGGAAAAGGGGTAAAAGAGTTTGAAATGAAATTTTTTACGTTGTAGCTCTGTAAAATTAAAACTGTAGTCGCCGATAATAGTACCGATATGTGTATGTGTACATAACAGGAAGTCGGCGTTTATTGTGCCATTTATTAATTTGGCGTTTATTCTACCGACTTGTTAAGTCAGCGGAATAAATGCCTACTTTTTTAAATATATATTTTGTTTGTCCGTTAAATTGCTCTGTCTATCAAATGCTATAAATCGGCACTTCTAATACCGATATACCCATTTTTGTTACAGTTGACCAACACAATTCTGTTGCTCAACCAAAAAAAAATCCATTTTGGCGCTGGATTCCCTAATTCATCCGTAGTCTTTCCGTCCCACCCACCCACCTCCCCGAACTTCCCTTCTTCTTGTCTTCTACCTCTTCTCTCTAATATTTTTTTGTTCTAACCTCCAAAACCTCAAATTTTATGCTAATAATTCCAACTAATTTAATTTCTCTGCCAGAATTTCAATGGCGAAGAAATCTAAAGAGAAATAGAAACAATCACACAGAGGAGGAGATCTGGTGCTAACATTAGTAGTACTATTTTTTTAATCTTAATGTTGCATTTCTTTTAAAAATTTATTTATTGAGAAATTTTGGGATGACAAGTAGGTAGAGTTTTTGGTGGGTATTATTAAATCTAGTAGCTAGAGATGAAGTCTGAGAGATTGAAAGGGGCGGTCTTGCAATGGAGCAGTCATGAATTTGGTGCTGTTGGTCAGTGGAGTAGCTTTGGTGGCTTCGTTTATTCCTGCTTTGGTGGTACCTTTTTAGGTGGTGGTGTAGGAGAAGAAAAGGAACTACTCTGTGATGGTGGAGGGACAAGTGGAGAAAGGGTGGAGTCTGGGAGAGTGGCAAAGTTGAAGGTTGTAATTTAGAATTTTCTTATTTAAAATTAAAGAAATAAGTAAAATAAACCTAAATGATAAAGCATACTACTTCATAACTTAGAAGATGACGTGAGTGACATCTTAGCGAAATTGAACAACACACATACTGAGAGTGCTTATTAATTAGAGACTATTAATTAAGTTTTTATTCGAGTGGAGGTGTTATACTGGAAACCTCGTAAGTTTAATATTTGGGGTGGAAAACTAGGACAAGTTGAAGTGTCGGTTAAATTATTCTGCCAAATTAAAGTAATATGTTAGAAAGAAAATTTACAACGAAATTAATATCATGACCATATAATTTCAACTCAACTAATCAATCGTGTTTGTGGGCTAGGACAGTAGAGTGCATTAGAGGCGCTGCCAGAGAAGTGTTAGGGGTTTCTAAGGGAAACCACTGTAGGCACAAAAGAGAACGGTGGTGCAATGAAGCTGTCCACGCGAAAGTAGAAGCCAAAAAAGTTGCATACTTGAAGTTGATTGAGAGCAGTAATGAGGAAGAAAAGACAAAGAATAGGGAAGGATATAAGGCTGCAAAGAAGAAAGCAAAGTTAGCGGTCTCGACGGCTAAAACGGCTGCTTTTGAGCGGCTTTATAGAGATTTAGCTGAAAAAGGAGGGGACCAGAAGTTGTATAGGCCCGCGAAGGAGAGGGAGAGGCGATCTCGAGATCTGGACCAAGTGAGGTGCATTAAGGATGAGCAGGGTGCGGTGTTGGTGAAAGAGGCACATATTAGGCAGAGATGGCAGTCGTACTTCCATAAGCTCCTAAACTCTGATGGCGATAGGCATATCGTGTTGGGTGAGTTGGTTCACTCAGAGAGTAACCGATATTTTGGCTATTGTAGACGGATAAGAGTTGAGGAGGTCAAGGGTGCAATTCGGAAGATGCAAGGGGGAAGAGCGACTGGGCCGGATGAGATTCCAGTAGAGTTCTGGAAGAATGCGGGCAAAGTAGGCTTGGAGTGGCTGACAAAGTTATTTAATGTCATCCTTAGGTTAGCGAAAATGCCCGAGGAATGGAGAATGAGTTGCATGGTTCCATTATACAAGAACAAATGGGAAGTTCAGAATTGCAATAATTATGGGGCATCAAACTTCTCAGCCACACTGTGAAAGTTTGGGAGAGGGTGGTGGAGATAAGGATGAGGAGGGTTGTGCTTATTTTCAAGAACCAGTTTGGATTCATGCCTGGGAGATCGACTACGGAAGCCATTCATTTGTTGAGGAGACTAGTCTAACAGTATAAGAATAAGAAAAGAGACATGCATATGGTGTTCATTGACCTTGAAAAAGTGTACGATAAGGTCCCTAGGGAGGTTATGTGGAGATGTATGGAATCTAAAGGGGTTCTGGTAGCATATATCAGGGTGATTAAGGATATGTACGAAGGAGCCAAGACCCGTGTGAGAACAGTAGGGGAGACTCGGACCACTTCCCAGTCGAGATGGGGCTTCATCAAGGGTCAGCGCTTAGCCCATTTTTATTTGTGCGGGCGATGGATGTATTGACTCGGAGTATTTAGGGAGAGGTACCGTGGTGTATGCTATTTGCGGATGATATAGTATTGGTGGATGAGACTTGCAAGGGTGTCAATGAGAAGCTAGAAGTCTGGAGGCAGTCTCTAGAGTCTAAAGGCTTTAGACTAAGCAGGACTAAGACAGAATATATGGAATGGAAGTTTAGTGACGTTCCTGACAAGCCAGATGTGGAAGTAAGGCTTGATTCTCAAGTCATTCCTAAGAAATGAAGCTTCAAATATCTGGCTCAATCCTCCAGGGCAATTGTGAGATTGACGATGATGTCACACACCGTATAGGAGTGGGTTGGATGAACTGAAAGCTCGCTTCCGGTGTATTATGTGACAAGAGAGTGTCACTGAAGCTTAAAGTCAAATTCTATAGAGTGGTCGTCAGATCAGCTATGTTATATGGAGCAGAGTGTTAGCCAGTCAAGAATTCTCACACCCAGAAGATGAGCGTTGCGGAAATGAGAATGCTTAGGTGGATGTGTGGGAACACTAAGATGGATAGGATTAAGAATGAAGTCATTCGTGACAAGGTTGGTGTAGCCCCAGTGGCCGAGAAGATGCGAAAAGTGAGGCTGCGATGGTTCGGCCATGTGAGAAGGAGAAGTGTAGATGCCCAGTGAGGATGTGTGAGAGATTAGTTGTGTTTGGTCTACGAAGATGTAGAGGTAGACCAAAGAAGAGCTGGGCCGAGGTGATTAGACAGGACATGGCCCAAATCTAGATCACCGAGGACATGACTCTAGATATGGGGCGTGGAGGTCGAAGATTAGGATAGAAGGTTAGGTGATAGTCGAGCATCCTTTTCTTTGTTAGATGTAGTATTATGCTTATGTAGCTGATTTGCATTTTGCTTTCCGACTCTATATCTACTATTATTATATGTTTGCTGGATAGGCATTAGCTTTACATTTAATTTAGCACGATATCAATGGCTTGATCTTAAAGTGTGTTTTCTAATATGTTTCCTTTCCTAGCCGATGGTCTATTGAAAACAGCCTCTTCACCTTGGTGGGGGTAAGGTCTGCGTACACTCACCCTGCCCAGACCCCACTTATGGGATACACTGGCTATGTTGTTGTTGTTGTTGTTGTTGTGTGTGTGTATGTGTGTGTGTGTGTGTATGTGTGTGTGTGTGTGTGTGTGTGTGTGTATATATATATATATATAGTTCTTAATAAGATTAATTTAAGTTTTGAATCTCAAAAAGAAAAAAAAAACAACTTTAAATAAAATTACGCATGAATTTTAATTTTAATAAAACTATCACATCTTGTTAAGTTTGGCGTTATTTTAATTCTATTGAGCTGCCTCTACCTTTGCATAAAAAGTCTGATGCTAGTTGTTTATCTCTTTAAATCTTTCAATTTAGTTTTGGCGATCACAGGAGTACAATTTTTACTGTTGCACAGGGACCTCCAATTTATTTTTTGGAGTTTGACACTTAGTTGCTCAGTTGACTCTTTCAATTAATTTTGAAGGTTACGAAATCACAATTTTCAATTTGATCACCTTATTATTGAAGTAACTTGTATTTTTTTTTTTTTTTTTGGATAGACATGTATCTTTTGTAGTTCTTATATCTTTAGCTAAAGAAATATAATTGAATAGTGGATTTGTATCATTTATTTTCTTTATGCATGTGTGAACACTCAATTAGATTCACACTTTTAACTTGAAGTAAAACTAATGGCATTTATGAGATGTGTTAATAAATATGAGTTCTTTGCAATTTACAACCTTAACATATACACCATTTTTTCATGTGCACCCTATCCTCTTAATTTTAATGATTTCCCCCTAACCTATTCTTGTTTTTCGCAAAATCATAAACAAGTTTATTTTACAAGGGGTAAATTAGAAATTACGTCATACCGTTATGAACTGGAGAAAGAGTTTATACTTTATACACACTGTTCTAGGTATGTACTTTATGTTAAAAATAGCACTTCAGTTTGTCTTTCATACTGCTATTAATGAAATGAGGCTTCATATTAACTACGCGGAATAGGTACTTTACCCCCATGAACTTATCTCAAATTACTGTTGGGTTTGGAAGGAAGGTAAAATGGTGTGAATGGGAAATAAATGAAATATTTAGTAAACATTAATATTTTATATTAATATTTATTTATTAAATATTAATATTTTATATTAATATTTGGTTTGGGCCGTTTTTGTAACAGAATAAAAACTGGACTAGTTATGTAAATATTCCAAAGGGAAAAAGGCTGATGCCGTTTCTCATTTTCATTAAGGGGAATTTTCAAAAATACTCATACATCTCATCTTATTTACAAGACTCTACTCATTACATTAATACTCATAACTTATTTGCATCCTATACCCATAAGCTAATCACTTCTTTATTTTGAGTCATAAAACAAGAAACTCAACTCCCTCTCTCTCTCTCCTTATATCATTTATTATTTTTATCTCTTATTTTCTTTTGTCATTCTTTTATTATTCTTTTCTCCTTCTCCATTTTCACACTTTTTTGTCCTTTTTTTTTCCTTTCTTCTTTTTCTTTTTCAAACACTATTCATGTCTCCCCAATTTTTTTATGTTTTTTCCTTTTTTTCTTTTTCCATAATCTTATTCTACTCAATTTGTTTTTGTTTTTGTTTTTTTTAATGTTTTTTCTTTGTTGATTTTTCTCCTTTTCTATTTTTTTTCCTCTCTATATTAGTGATTAATATAACATATTTGATATCTATATGAATTTTTTTTGTCTAATATATCAAAAATATATACTCTTAGCTTATATTGTATATTAATATGGTATATCGTGATATCAAAAGGTATATTGTATTTAAAACAACAGATCCATGATATAAATTGGTTCTGTAACATCTCGCAATTTGATCCAAACATAAAAAAGTATACCAAAAAGGTATATTTTGTTCAAAATAAAAAACTGAAATATTTATCTACTCGATAGAATCTCACACTTTGATCTTAAAACAAAAAGGTATACCAGAAGAGTATACGGTATACCAAAAAGATATATTTCATAAAAATAACAAAAATAGAAATATCTATGTATTCTGTAACATCTCGCACTTCGATCCGAACATAATAAGGTATACCAAAAGAGTATACAATATACCAAAATGGTATACTTTGTCCAAAACAACAGAAAATAAATTATTTATTTGCTCGATAGCATCGCACACTTTGTTCCAAACACAAAAGGGTATACCAAAAGAGTATACAATATACCAAAAAGGTATACTTCATTAAAACAATAAAAATTGAAATATCTATGCGTTATAAAACATCTCGCATTTCGATCCAAACATAATAAGGTATACCAAAAGAGTATAAAGTATACCAAGAAGGTATACTATGTTCAAAACAACAAAAATTGAAATATTTATTTGTTCGATAGCATCGCACACTTTGATCCAAATACAAAAGGGTATAACAAAAGAGCATACAATACATACTAAAAAGGTATAATCCTTTAAAAATAATAAGAATTGGAATATCTATGTGTTCTGTAACATCTCGCGCTTCGATCCGAACATAACAAGGTATACCAAAAGAGTATACAGTATACCAAGAAGGTATACAACATACCAAAAAGGTATACTTTGTTCAAAATAATAAACACTGAAATATTTATTTGCTCGATAGCATCACACACTTTGATCCAAACACAAATAGTTATACCAAAAGAATATACGATATACCAAAAAGGTATACTTTGTTAAAAACAACAAAAATTAAAATATTTATTTGCTCAATAGCATCACACAATTTGATGGGAATACAAAAAAGTATACCAAAAGAGTATATAGTATACAAAAAATGTATATTTTTTTCAAAACAACAAAAACTTAAATATTTATTTGCTTGATAGCATCGCACACTTTGATCCAAATACACTAGGGTATACCAAAAGTGTATATGGTATACCAAAAATGTATACTTTATTTATAACGACAAAAATCAAAATGTACATTCGTTCGATTGCATCTCACACTTTGATATAAATATAAAAAGGTATACCAAAAAGTGTATACGGTATACCAAAAAGGTATACTTATATAACAACAAAAATGAAAACATCCATTCGTTCGATCACATCTCACACTTTGATTCATACACAAAAAGGTATACCAAAAGAGTATACGATATACCAAAAAGATATACTTCGTTTAAAATAATAAAAAATTGAAATATCTATTTTTTATGTAATTAACACCAAATACTAATTTTTGTATTTTTCCTCCATTTATTTTCAAAGTTACAATGGCAATATCAATAGATCCAAATAACATGATAATTAGGTTTTAGAGTAAAACTACAATATTAGTAACCAAAAGCACCAAAATAGTAAATGAAAAAGTAGTCATCAACACCACCAACATCAAGTAGGCCAAAGTCACAAATTCTTAATTTAATTTAGTTGTCTTATACTACTACATTTTGACTAATAAAAATTGATAACAATCATTTATCCAATAGCATCTCGCACAAAAAAGGTATACTCCAAGAGTATACAATATGCTCCAAAGGGTATACAGTAATACCGAAAAATATGAGTATACTTTTTCAAAATATAGCATTCTTCAAAATAAAAAATAACACTGTATGCTATGAAAGTATACGGTATACTCCAAGAGTATACAATATACTCCAAGGGTACACAGTGATAACAAAAAATTGAAGCATACTATTTCAAAACATAGCATTCTTCAAAGGAAAAATAACATTGTATAGTGTAAATGTATACAATATACTCCAAGGGTATATACTCCAAAGATTTACTGTATTTCAAAACATAGATTATTCAAAGGAAAAATAACACTGTATACTATATAAATATATGATATACTCTAAGGATATATACAGTATACTCGAAGGGTATACAGTGATAGTAAAAAATTGGAGTATACTATTTCAAACATAGGACTCTTCAAAGGAAAAGTAGCATTGTATACTGTAAAAGTATACGATACACTCTAATGGTATTCAGTGAAAAAAATTGTAGTATACTATTTCAAATCACATCATTCTTCAAAGGTAAAAATAATATTGGATACTGTAAAAATATATAGTATATTTCAAGGGTATACAATATATTCCAAGGGCATACATTATATTCTAAGTATGCAAAAATTATGCACAAATCTTAGAATCTCGGCTCGATATCTCACTGATCTTAAACTTGTCATCACAATATGAGAGGACTGTTACACAAGAATTTAAATTTTTTGCATTTGCATGTGCGTAATTATAAAAGAGGAAACCTTTTGCCATCTTAAATAGATAATTCCATGACATTCTCATAAAGTTATAACACTACGGACTTACAAAAAACTGAAAAAACAAAAGAAGCTACTAAGAGTTAAGTTACTTCATCAGTTTACAAAAAATAGTTGCTCATCGATTAACCTCGTAAAGAAAACTGGAGGCCCAATGGACTCAATGAAAGAACAAGCTGGAACTACGAGTATTCTTGATTTTACTCTTGAAGCTATCTGGTATATGGGACTTGGAGCCTGCAAGGATGGAGTAACAAATAAATTACTATAACAAAGACATGCCCAGTGGTCACTAAGTTCTCGATTAAGTAATCAGAGAGACACATATAGGTATATATTAAGGAACAAGAACAATCATTACGAGTAGTTATTCACTTAATATCGACTACTTAACAAATTCTTAATTAAATAATTGTCTTGAACAACACAAAATATTTCAAGGCTTATAGCTTCCAACATATACTATCATCCACTTAATATTTTAGGCACAAAAATGATTTTATCCATTTTCAAGTAGAAGTAGTGCTGCCAAAAGAAAGGGACAAGAATAATAAAAATTAGGAACATAAAGGAAACGATGGCTTGGCAATGGCATGAGTTGTCCTGCTTAAGTCCCTAGTGTTAGGACTTAGCAAAGCAGAATACCCAGCTCAATTCAATAAATGAAGGATTCATTGAAATTGGAATCTGACTTCCAAGATAGTATTTAATGGAAAGAAACTTACTATAAGTTATTCTGGCCTTCATGGGGAATTATTATTGCAATCAAAAGATCTTTACCACACTTTATAGGTACGAGCAAATAGATATCAAAATATCCAAATGGAAACACCAAGCTTATCTTAAAAGCAAAGAAGCTACATGCATCAGTACGTCTTGTCTAAATTACATATATCATATATGTAGTATATTAGGCGAATTCAGATTCCATGGGCAACTTTAAGCCCTTTCTGCATGATGTTTTTGAACATCAACAAAAAAAAATACTAGAAGCAATAAGAGGAACAGAATAGCACATCTATCAAAAGATTTGACCTTCTCCATTGGCATAGCATACATTCTATAATTTGTTAGCTGCAGCTTTTACTTTTTCTTCAGCCTGGTTTTGCACATAATACATTTGATAAATATTAAAGAACTAAAGAAGAGGGGATGTAGACATCAGTACACCAAATAAGCTCTAATTGTAAAATATGCTCAGTAAAAGTAACATTGGAAGTTCCCATTGCTATTTCTTGACTCAAGCTCTATGCAGTAAAGCTTATACCTCATATAACCAAAAGAAACATCACCTTCATCCCCTCCCCCTCCCCCTCTCCCTCAAATGTTACAGATCTACATAAAATGATGCAAGCACAAACTTATGTCAAAGGTGGGCTAAAACAAGCAGGTCACTACTCTAATATTATCAGCATACAATAACTAACTCAAAGAATTAAACTATAGAGGATTCTCAAGCAATTCAATAAGAAAAAACATAAACCATTTCTTCACAAGCTTTGAACACATAGAACCAAAACTAATTGCACAGTCACTTCTGAAAGACCAAAGCAGAATATTAACAATCGTACAAAATGAACTATAATTAGCCACTTTCCTTTAAATCTTTTTACTACAACACTATAGTGAGTAGTAAATATTAAAGAGACGAGCCTTTTACTTATAGATACCTAAAACATTCCATATAATGAACTATATAATCAACCAATTCAAATTCGGTAGCTAAAACATGATTCTTTGATGGAGCGAAAGGATTTTAATGCAATGTTCCAATGCAGCAGTGAAAAAATAACCATAGATAAATCTTACTGGCAGTAACAGTTCAATCCGACATCGCCCAATTTTATTAGTTTAATTTAAGAATACAAAAATTATGTCTATCACAAGACAAGCCAAAAGATAACAAAGTTCTACCGAGCAAGTTTAGAAGATGCAAAATCCAATTCAACCATCGAGCTTTTAAAGCTATCAACTTTATTTTTTTATGATAAAGGAAATAACAACCGCTGCCTTAAAGCTCTGAACTTTAGCATACTCTAATGAAAAATGATCAACAACTCTAATAAACAAACTTCTTGAATATAGTCTTGAAAAAATACAAAAAGGGTTGCATTTTACTTGTCGATTCCAAGAAAATATAAACACACATCTATGCTTATCGAAAGTTTTAACTTCCTAGGCTTGTAGATAATTAATTAACCATGATAACTTGAGTCTTAGTGATAAAGTGTTAAAAAGAAAATTTTCTTACAAGTTGCATAGACAATAAATAACCAGAAACATTGTAAAGACTGTTAGCAATACCATATACACCAAGACCAGCAACAACTCCGAACTTGATCAAAGCAAAAGCACCACCACCACCTGGCATCTTAGGAACCTTAACATTGTTGAGATTCATCTTTCCAATACCTAAAACAAACTAACTGTACTCACAGTTTTAGAGAGTACACACATAATCAAACTATCTACGTGGATAATAAATGGACTCTTCAATTTATTCAATTTAAATATTGGACTTGGTTTAACAACTAATTTCTAACTTTGCACCTTTTCACATTGAACAAAAGCCATACAACTAGAGTACTGGGAATTCTTGATAAGATTCAATTAGCTAAACTTGAGGCTTTTTAAAATATAAAATTATTATTATATTTCAAGAAAATTTACTAGAAAACTATATCAAATAAGGCTTCCAAACACCAAAAGGATAGCCTCGTAAACAAAACATCATGCACACAGGGTCCGTAGAAAAAATACACCCCAAGGGGTAGCGTACGCAGTCTATCCGAATACAAGCATCAATGGATGTTTCTATGGCTCGAACCCGTGGGCTATACGTCACACGGAGATAAACTTACCAGTTGTTCCAAGACTCCCTTTTAACACTTCCAAACACCAAATCAACGAAATAACTCCCACTTAAAAATATGTCGAGAAAAAAAATCAATAAACCAACTGCACTTCAATACAAAATCCACCATTTCCTTTTGGCTCTACTCTAGCTAATTTTATTCCATTACTCAATAACCTGGTTGTTAAAATCAAATCAATCAAAATTTTATAAAATATAATGTTGTTCAGAAAGCGTCACTAGAAACCCGAAATCAAAATAACAAGTTAGCTTACATTGCATAAAATTAAATCAAAAATTAAATCTTAATGAACGAAAAATAAAGAAGCATACGTAGATTTACGTTTACCGTTCAAAGATTTACGTTTCTTCAATGGAATTTAGGGTAGAAACTGGGTTTACATGACGAATAGTTTGGGAATTGGCGATTCGATTAGGGCTTTGAAGGTCGATTGGAAATTCTTTTGGAAGATGGAGTGATTGAGTGTTTTGAGAAAGAATGGGTATGTACTGTAAATAAACTGAGCCGATGGGTATAGATTGTAATTAAAGTGGGCTGAATGTGTGTGGTGTATAAAGCAACTTTTAATTGGCATAAATAGGTAAATAAGTTATGTTTGTGGGCATGTGGTGTAAAAACCCCTTTCATTAAAGGGTGCCTTTCATTGAACAGCCACCTTGAAGGCTGCCTTGCATGAACAACCACTTCACCAAAAATGAAAAGACACCTTCATGCCTTTTCATTTCAAATCTTGTGGCTATAAAAAGAGAGGCATTTTGCCTCATTTTAGTCATCCAAAAAATTGCATACTCTCCCTCTTATTACTTTCTGCATTTGTTTTCAAAATAAAAGTAAGTTTTGAGTCAGTGTGATTTGCTACCATTATTTGAGTTCGCTGTTCACTGTGATTTGAATTACCGTTATCACAGTGAGGGTAATTCCATTCTATCTTGGGAGAAATTAATCCAAAAACCTTGGGTAACTGTGATGGGATTAGATTTCTTAAGGACAGACAGTGGCTTGGAATTTTTCTACTTCATCTATTTCTGTTTCTAGTTATTATCGAAAGTGCAGACATATAACAATCTTAAGAAATCTAATTTGTAGTTTGGTCTGCTAATCGATAATAGATTGTTTGTGGAGACTAAAATCTGAAAAGATTTTCTACTCCAAACTATTGTGGAGACTAAAATCTGGAAAGATTTTGCTACTCTAAATTTAATATTTCGTTTTTTAAGATTTAAATACTTCAACGGATTATTAAAATTATTGTGTGTTTAATCCGTTCAGAAGATTAAAAATTTTTGGATAATTAAAATATTTATATTGTTGTTTGCAGTTTGAAGATATAAAAACTTCACTGTACGTTAAATCAGTTTGAAGATATAAAATCTTCACTGTACTTTTAAATTTGGTTTGAAGATTAAAAATTTTACCGTTTTAATAAATTTAGTTGTGTTATATTCCAATAATAAAATAAAAAACATAGTGGAAATGGCCCGACTGAAATGGAGGATCGGTTGGCTGTTTGCCAAAATAAACCTGTGTGGTTTTGTTTGGTTCCACCGAGAGGTGCAGAAATAAACTATAGTAAGAAACCTTTTTTCAGCAAGTCCTGAAAATTTGTCTTGAAGGAAAATGATTCTTCTTACGAAAGCGAATATGGTTCTCAATTTGGAAAACCAATTTATTGTCTTTGAATATGCCACTAGGGCTCATTGCAAGCCAAACAATAAAGAGGTAAAATAACCAATGTTACCATCACTGGTAATTGATACATTCAAGTAAATTGAAGCAAACACAAAAGTGTTTCAGTTACTATCTTTAGGTCTCACGAGCATGGTGGCATTAAATTATTGCCATTCTTTGATTTGCATTACTTTACTTGTATCCTACATATGTGAAAGTAATTTTCGAGTCAGTCAGTTGGATGACTTGAAGTAAAAGGAATTCATGGAATGTATTCCAACACGGAATTGGATGGTTGACTTTATTAGATCCCATGAGTTTACACCCAGTAATTTAACGATTTGTTAAATCATAAAGAAATTTGAATTGTTGGTTAGACAAGGCCGTGGGCTTATGGCGCGGGAAAATTTGTTTTCCCTAATGTCGAACACAAAATGCAGGGAAGAGAATAGTTTTTCCTGTGAGGTATTTCTTCGAAGAAGAATGTGGATATGCTAAACGGAGATTCAACTAAAGTATTGCCGATTCAAAAGTGCAGCAATTTGGCTCGGACATGTGGATGTCCATTGGTCTGATGGAAGTATATTATGGTTTATTTTCAATTCCTTCATGTGTGAGTTTTATTACTAAGAAGTAATCAAGTATTGAACTGGAGGAGTAAATATTATAAAACTATATTTGAAATGTGGGGGCGTTTGGCGTATGTATAATTAGACTTAATGTCTATATTATATAGAAGAATTAGATATGATTCTTTTTCTCGTAACCCCATGAGTCCTTAGTGAATATTGGCATGATAATTTTTGAATTCATAACTAGTGCTATTTTGGAGCAACTAGTTGATGAATCTACCAATTCGAGAATTGGTCATGTGCCTTTTCAGAAAATATTGTGTAATTTCATAAAATGGTGTCACTTGAAAGGTTGTGACATTTCATGAAAATGATATATCGTTGATAGATAACGTTTTATATAGACATGACGATTCACGAACGGATATATTAAATTATTGGTCTATAAGACGAAAAATAAACTATTAATGATAAAATCCATATCTAGTTGGATTTAAGCGATGAACCAACCAATAATAATTATAAAATCTATATTTATTTGGATTTGTATAATGATTGAAGTTTCTATAATTTAGGCATCAAGTAAAGAGCAACACGAAAATAGTTGAGAAATATATTAAATATTAAAAGGTTGTGGCCACAACTGATGCAACCATTTCCAGCTATTGATGGTGATGCTAGATTAAACAGTGGAAAAATTGAAGGGCTCCAAAATTTTGGAAGATATTCAATTTTGGCACTAGCTGTTGACATCGGTTTGCATACATTGCAATAGTCAAGCGTCAATAGGAAGGGTTGGGAGCAATATGTATAACGGGAAATCGTTACATACAACAAAGACATAAAACCGTTTGACAACTACTCTCTAGGGAATTATCAATATTGACATTGTAAGGTCAAGTGATAATGCGTCGGATCCGCTAACAAAAGGCTAACTAGAGAGGTAGTAGAGGTCATCGAAGAGAATGGGACTATGGCCGAGGACAAGTCGTCATGGCGGTAACTTACCTAGAAGACTGGAGATCCCAATATCTAGGTTCAAAGAGCTCAAATAAAGTTATGTACGACTGCTCCAACATTGTCAAACAACTCAACCAGTTCTCTTAATAAGACAATGTTTAGTACCAAGGATAAAATGTTAAAGATGCTTTTTAATGATTATCTAAGTTTGATACGGGGTTTGTCAAACAGTGTAGATCTACGGGATTACACGTTTAGAAATTACCTTTGTGAGTGTGAAAGTGGAAGCCGCTTCAAGGAGAATTCTGTAAGGCCAATTCTCTACGCACTCATGAACCAGGCGATGTTCATGGCTGAAACGAACACAACAATGAGAACTAAAAATGGTCAAGGATTAATTGTGTGACATGTATTGTCTAGGTATACACCAATTCGACGGTTAAAAGATATCAAATCTACCGATTGACCGAGTATATCTGATATATGTTCACTACGGAAAGTTCAAAGGGAAACCTACTTATGCAGATGCAATTAATTCTTACTTGCAAATCACACAGTTTTCTGCATGTTTTTCTTCATATAGCCATTCCCCATTCATGTGGGGGATTGTTAGGTTTGGAAGGAAGGTAAAGTGGTGTGAATGGGAAATGAAGGGAATATTTATTAAAGATTAATATTTTATATTAATATTTATTTATTAAATATTAATATTAATATTAATATTTTAATATTTGATTTGGGGCCGTTTTTGTAACAGAATAAAAACTGGACTAGTTATGCAAATATTCCAAAGGGAAAAAGGCTGCTGCGGTTTCTCATTTTCATTAAAGGGTGCCTTTCATTGAATAGCCACCTTGAAGGCTGTCTTTCATGAACAGCCGCTTCACCAAAAATGAAAAGACATCTTCATGCCTTTTCATTCCAAATCTTGTGGCTATAATGTGGCACGGAATTAGGAAATAGCAGCGGATCTTAGCTCTTTGGCTAGAAAGGGGGGGGGGGGGGGTGACCGAGAACCGAAAGATGTCTATCAAAGAGCGAGAGGGACTGACTAGACGGCTGTCAACCAGCTCTGAAGGTTGCAAAGCCTTTAGAGTGCCCCTGAACGGAAGGAAGGAAATATATTTAGAAATCTTTCATAGCTACCGGGGAAGGGGAGAGGAGAACATAAGTGAAAGGGGCCCGCTTACCCACTCCCCTTTCCCCCATTGCTAGGGGCCTCGCCCTCTTGACTTTTTATGTCAAGTTTTTGGTGACAAGACCTGGAGATATCAGAAGTGAGAATGCACAAAGTTACCTGATGTTCGCTACTACTAATAAGGGCGGATGAGTTTGAGACATGGCCGTAGGACAAAGCACATGGGCTAAAGACGAGGCTTAAGGGGCCTGGGATATAAGTCGATCCGATCCAGCTATTTACTCGATCGCAGACGTTGTAAATCGGAGTTCTGATGAGAACTCGGAGAATAGGAACTACCTAACGAGAGAGAGCCGATGCAAAAGTTGTCCTTTACGCAAGGAAACGCCAGACTGACTGACCTCTGCTAACTACGTTTTAAGATAGGCATTTTGTCTTATTTTAATCACCCAAAAAATTTCATACTCTCCCTCTCATTACTCTCTCCATTTGTTTTCAAAATAAAAGTAAGTTCTGAGTCAGTGTGATTTGCTACCATTATTTGAATTTGCTATTCACTGTGATTTGAATTACCGCTATCACAGTGAGGGTAATTCGTTCTATCTTGGGAGAAATTAATCCACAAACCTTGGGTAACTGTGAGGGGATTAGATTTCTTAAGGACAGAGAGTGTATAATGTTGGCTTGGAATTTTTCTACTTCATATATTTCTGTTTCTGGTCATTATCGAAAGTGCAGACATCTAACAATTACCATTTTTCTACTTAATTTTTACAAGCATTCATTTTTCCCCCTTAACAACTTTCAAGTGATACTAATTCCACCTACGACGTGGCAAAAAATTAAAAAAAAAATAAAAAAAAGTGTGTGAGAGTGAAAAAAGGACCCACCCTCACTCCCCCCCCCCCCCCAAAAAAATATTCTCCTCTCTTCCCCTTATGCCTTTTTTCCACAGATTCCTTCTTTACCTCACCTCCTCTTTCTTCTTCTTAATTTCTTAATCACAGCATCACATCCTTCTTTCACCTAAAATTTCTGTTCAGAACAATGTTTGTGGAATCGCGCTCGACAATTTTCTAGGAGACCCATTATTTGTTCTTTGTTCTTGATATTCGTTTGTGAAGTTTTTGATAGATGGATTTGGTTGTGATTTTGGTGGTCTAGTGGTAGGAATTTTTATGATTGTTAGTGGAAAACAATGATAAAGTGGTGGTGAAATTTTGATAATTTGGTTTAGTTGTGATTTTTTGTGGATCGGTGGTGGGTACTTTATGATCAATAATGGTGACTATGTGGATATGGTAGTGGATGGTGGTATAGTGGTGGTGGGATGACAGGTGTAGTGGTGGATAATAAAATTGATGGGGCGGCGGCGATTTTGGCAGCGGAGATGCAATTTACAATGGCTTTTTCTTCTATATTTTTCATTTTAATGGTGGTAAAAAGGAATATTTGGTGATGGGTGTAGATGTACTGTGGAGGGTTTGGTGGTGGTGAAGGAAGAAGACTTTGGCTGACATGACAATTTTTTTATTTATTTTATCTGACAATATGTTGATGTGGCTGCCACATGTCGTTGAGTTGGTGTGAGTGTAATACACTCTCTACCATGCAATTGGTCAAGAGGCAGTGAGGGGGGACATAGTATCACTTGAAATTTGTTAAGGGGGAAACATAGATGCCCGTAAAAATTTGATAGGAAAATGATAATTTGGGACAAGTTCAGGGGGTAAAGAACCTATTCCGCCTATTAACTACGAAAAAGTTACTACCTTTTATAATGGAACTAACTAAAGAATTACCATCAGATTATTTTCTGATTCATGTAGGGATCAATTTGTCAAATACATTCATGAGCACATGAATTCCTATGATCTGATACATAGGCCGGAATCAATCAATCATAACTACCATTAACATGAGGCTTTGATATGTGATAGTTATGGTAACCTCACTTTGAATTTCAACTAATAAGTGTATTTTTCCATGACCAGAAAAGCATACTTTTGACTACAAACTGCTACTTCTTACTTAAACTGGTAAAATAATGGTAAGTTTTAGCTATTGGAATTTGCATGATGATCATTCTATAAAGGCATACCAAAATATGAAGATTCACATAAAAAAAGGGGCAGCCCGGTGCACTAAGCATCCCGCATTCACAGGGTTCGGAGAAGGGCCCCACTTTTAAAGGTTTAATGAAATATCTATTGAAATATGATAATGTAGCCATGATGGACGAAGTCTATGGATGTCGAATGTCCAAAAAATTATGAAGAGTGGAGCAGCACAAGTTTAATAAATGTGTTTAGTTTTCTGGTAAGATCTTGAATATGAAGTAAATCTGGATTTTATTTAACAATTGGTTACAAATGAAGAAAATGTTATAAAAGCTAGGTGTTACTGCAATATAAGACCATCAGGAGCTTTCCACCCTAAATTAATACTTTTATTCCTAATTTACCCCTTGTAAAATGAAAATGCTTATGATTTTGCAAAGAAAAGAACCGGTTAGGGGGCAAATCAATAAATTTAAGAGGATAGGGTACATATAAAAAAAGTGTATACATTAGGGGTGAAAAATTCAAAGCACTCAATAAATATTGTAGGGGTATATGTACAACAGGGAAATTGTATAATAGTATTGTATCTTTGCATATTATGTAGGTCATGTATTTTAAATCGAGTGCACTCTTCCCTAATAATACACTGTAACACGTGGAATGAACAATAGCGACATTGCTAATGTATAAAATATGTGGAGGACTGGAAAATTAAATGCAAAAGCGTATTAAAAGTTTTACCCCATTATTTTGTACCTCTTCATTCATTCAATCTTTTGAGATATGTGGGGGACTGTGGAAAATTATAAATGACATTTAAGAATATTTCACCAAATGACCTTCATGCAATGAAATAAAATACAAGTGGCTAAATGCATGGAAGACAATTTACAAGTGTCTTTGCATGAGACTCACTTTTTAAAACAAGAAATTTGTATGCAGCACTATGCTCAGCATAACCTATAAACACACAATCAACAATTTTAGAACCAATTTTTCTCTCTTTAGGTTACAGGTAAAAGAAATTTAGCAAGACATCCTCTCACATTTAAATATTTCAAGTTAGATTTATAGCATCTCCATAATTCATATGGAGTTTTTCCGGTTCTTTTGTGTGGTATTCTATTTATAAGTGACATGCATATAAAATTACTTCACGACACATTATCAGGTGCATTAAAACTAACTAACATGGTGGAGTTCATCATTTTTTTCAATGTTCTATTTTATAAGATAATGCAGATAAAATTTCTTCATCCCAAAATTATCAGGTGTATTGGAACTAACTAACATGGAGTTCATCATTTCTTACAATGTTCTATTTTTCCTTTCAGCTACTTCATTAGACTCAGGTGAATATGGACGAGTTACTTCATGAATAATGCATTCCTTTTCACAATAATTATTCAAGGAAAAATATTCTTCTAATCTATCAGATTTAATTTTCTTGATTTTCTACAAAGTTGATTTTCAACCTCAGCTTTATAAGAAATAAAAGCATCAAATGCATCATATTTATTTCTAAGTAAATACAACTTACTATATCCAGAAAAATCATCAATAAAAGTCGCATAATATCTTTTACGACCTCTAATCGTGGCCTGGTTTAAATCACCCGAATCAGTGTGGAACAAAGACAATAATTGAGTCTCTCTATTTATAGGAAAATATGACTTTTTTGGCAATTATAGCTTTAGCACATATTTCACATTTGTCAACCTTATTTGAGTGTAAACCAGATATTAAACTCATAGCTTGCATTTTCTGTATATATATATCATATTGACATGTCCTTGTCTAGCATACCACAAAGAAATAGACTTAACTATATTAGCAAATGCGATGCAGATGCAAATATATTTTTATACATAATATTAGAAACATTAAGTTCAAAGAGTCCTTGGTTACAATAGCCATTTTCAGCCAAATATTATTTTTCGTCATTAGAATCTTTTCCGATTCAAATGCCACTTTAACCCTACCTTTTATTAACAAGGCTACTGAAACCATGTTTGTCCTAATATCATAATCATGTAGCACATCTACAAGGGCAAAAGTTTTTTCTGAAAAGTTTTTCCTGAAGTGAGCTTCAGGAGCACTTTACCCTTACCCGAGATTTTAGCAGTTCCTAAGTTTCCAAGGTAGACTATTTCATTATCATTCCCTATATTAGTATTGGAGGTAAATGCTTCTCGATTTGCATAGATGTGCCAAGTAACCCCAGAGTCTACTATCCATTTTTTCATGGTGCCTACAATGTTCACTTGAGAAATGACAGTCGCAATAATTTCATCTCCTTCAGCTAAATTAGCTTTTGGAGGATTTCTATTTTCTTTGTCATTTCTTTCCATCTTTATATATTTTAGTACGTAACAATCTATTTTTTCACAATTAGTTATATCCTTTTTCCTCTTTAAAATTAGGGTTATCGGGCTTGTAACCTCAAGACTTTTTAACGTACCTCATATTGTTGCTATTATGGCTACACATTGAAGACAATTTACAAGTGTCTTTTGTTTCACTCTAGATCACTAATAATATATTGCTCTGATACCAAAACTTGTAGCGTCCCCCCTCGGAAGGATGCTACTTAACAAAATTAGTCTAACACTTATTGTATGTCATAAGATAAGTTCAAGTGTTGAGATAGGCCCATGTGAGCAAAAAGTTCAAAAAGCAACTTTTTTTTTTCTTTTTTAAAATACCATTCAGGAGTCCTACTAGACATAAAATCCAAACTTTAAAATCTAAAATATAAACTAATTAAATTTCTCTTAAACTCCAAAGAAAAATTCAAATACTTAATTTACAACATGAAGAGACTTGAGCTTAGACACCACAAAAAGAGCCAAACCAACCACAAAATTCTAGTTTCAAGATAATAGTGTCAAGTCACAATAATCATTTCGAGTTGCATATGGAAATGTGACACGTGGACCAAGTACAAATACCAAATCTCTAAAACATAACAATGTTTATGCAAATTTGATATTCATGATAGTTTCCAAAAATCTACTTCATATGGCCTTCCTCAATTTCTTCTGGCACGTCACCTATGATAGTAACAAACTATCGCTAAGCATAAAGCTTAGTGACTAATTTTATTAATAATAATACCGCCTCAATCAGAACAATACAAATAAGGGGGGCTAGGCCTTACCTTATTATTCCTAATGAGGCACAACCTCAACTAGCTAACAACTATCTAAAAAAAAAGAACTCGAGAGCACTAGATACATTGTGATCATCATAGAGTCTATTACGAACTCTATAATGATATTACAAATAATAATACTAATAAAATAAAGAAAAATACAAGTAAGAAAGTGCAACTAAATGCCTCCTTCTTCATGCAAGTGAATTAATGCAATGTTTGTAGCCCGATCAAATTCTGAAAACCATCTTCCTCTTCTTGAAAAATTTAATTTTTTCCCAATTATCCAAAAAAAATCATCAATACCTATATGATTTAAACACATTTTTTAAAACTCTTGGAGGATTTGTTCTACCTGTAGTCGTGGTATCATCACTTGTTCTTCTGTGAGCCTTCTTCCTAGGTTTTCTTGGTGAGATGTCAGCCGCCTTGGCTGCCTTCTCTCTAACATCATCCATCAGTGCCTGCTCATCTTCCTCTAATTCCTCCCCAATGTTAACTTCCTTGCTTTCTTCTTCAGTCTTATGATGTGGGATCAATGGACACCCCTTGATTACTTTTGGTTGTGTTCACCGGGCTAACATTAGCCAATTGAAAAGGAATAAACTGTGGTGTCGTAGCTTTCAAAGTATTACCCGGGGTCTTTTGTGCTACCTGTTCATCCTGCTCCACCATATCTACCCAATTCCTGGCACTTCTTGCCCCTTCCTACTCCTTACCATGTGACCTCGTAAGAATCAGATACATATTTTGTATCAACATCATGAACCGAGTCAACAGGATCTACTTCAACATTAAATAAAGCATTATGGTCACCAAATATGCTACCTCTCCCAGTTTGTTCCAGATTATTGTCAAAAAACTCATTGACAAAATCTGCTGCCTTGACACTAGCTAATTCCCCAACATTATCATTAAGACCTTTGCAGATGAGTTCAAGCTGTGAAGTAGGAATCAACATACTCACACCATGACCAGTACCATATTCAAGTTGTATCACACCATGACCAGTACCGATTTTTTAATCCTTAACTATATGTCAAAGTAGCTCAAACAAAACCAAATATCAGACTATGAAGTAACTCAAGATAGCAATATTCATAATCTCAAGTGTCAAGATTATTTGCAAAGCTAATTGAAGGCAATCCATCAAATAGATAATTTTTCTTTTCTTTTTGCCCAACACATATGTCATGCAATCGGATCAAGCATAATCATATAACAAGGATCAAAGCCCTGAATCAAAGAAAGCTGAAACCCAATAACCAAAACAATAAAGAACCATATTAAAAATGGCATTACAATTCATACTTAAGATGGACAACGTCCATATTTAAGACAAGATGCAAATACAAAGTGGAAATGAGTCAAGATTCGAATAATATCATGAGGCAAAGCCAATTCAAGTGACAAAGTCACTATTACAAAAAGGACAAAGTCCTAACAAGTATGCAAGAATGCTCAAGCAAACCATATGTGTGGGCATGTTAGTTAAACTTACTATTTCTAATTGTATGAGGGTCCAAAAAATCCAAAATATTCTTAGAAAGATTAATTGAAAATAATTTCAATTTTATGTGCAAACCTTAAAGCTTTAGTGTTTCTAAAGCTTAACCAACATGAAAGTAGCCAAATCCTCTAAGCAAAACAATCAAGACATTTGTCTCCCCTAGATGAAAAAGAAAACCCTAGCCCCTTTTATCTTTTCTAAGAAAATCAACTATTACATGAAAATATTTTAGCTTTCCATTAGATCTACAACATAGATTTGCTTGAGAGTGGGTGCTTTATTTGGTAGTAAGTTTTCTTTAAATTTCTATTTCATACTCTGCATCCTTCATGTTTTAAACATAACTTTTTATACAAAGGTCCGATTTAGGTGGTTCAAAGTTTTGTAGAAAGATAACTTATAGATCTATAACTTTCATGTTTATTGAAAAATCTGATTCTACTGTTTACTATGTCGAAAGTGATCTTCAAGACACTATATATTATAGTTCCGTTTTTACACAGGTACAACCCTTGGAATTTTGAGCATAACTTTTGATGTGAAACTCCGATTTAGATGACTCCAAATTCTTATAGCAAAATACACTTCTTTCAACCCTAATACAGACACAATTCATACCAAATCCTCATACAATAGAACATGGAAAAATATCCTGATAGGCCTTGAATTTTTCCAAAAAGGATCCTATTGGACCATAGGTGATGGTCATGCAGTCAACTTCTGGCTCACAGAATGGATACCTGACCTTATTGTCAGAAAATCTATCCAAGGACCCTTAAATAAATGAAGAGAAGATGAATTTAACTACCCTAAATGACAAAGGCAAATGAAACCTTGAGAAATTATCTTTCCGCTTCCCTGAAGATATTAAAATCAAGATCATTTCCACACACCTCCCAATTTACCCAGATGGTAAAGACAAACCTTGATGGAAGCTCACTAAGAATGATCATTTTACAACTCAAAGTGCTAGGAAACTAATTGAAAGCATCCCAAGCAATCCCAACAAAGACTTTACTTGGATATGAAAACTCCAAACCCTAAATAAAATAAAACATTTCCTTTGGCTTTGCTATCATTATCTCCTACCTACAAGGGGATGCCTTCATCATGTAGGCATTAATATTAACCCTGAATGCCCCTCATGTCCTAATGAAAATGAAAATATCCCTCATATTTTTCTACATTGCTCACGTGTCACCAATATATGGCAGGATCTCTAAATAAATACAACCATCTTTGCTCACTCAAATGACCACTGGCTTGGCAATAATGGTCAACTAAAGCACCAATACTATGAATGGAATGACTTCATTCCTTTTTTACTCAGGAACATATGGCTGCACCGTAATAATAATCATCATAATAATCTTACAGATGACCTCTTTCTTGCTCTAGTCCACAAACGTACCATGGAGTACACATTTTTATCTAAGAACCAATCCTCAACTCCTAGAATCTTAAACATATATCTTGAGTGGCATCCTCCACCTCCAAAATACTACAAACTCAAAATAGATGGAGCTGACAATCAGGTAAATGAGGAATATGAGGTGTTGTTAGAAATCATAAGGATGACTGAATACTAGGTTTCTATACTCGTGTTTCTTTTACTAATTACATCAATATTGAGCTTCTAGCATTTTGAGGATAATCAAAGAAAATGGTATGCTTCCTATAAAAATAAAAAAAAGATTCTTCTATACTATTGCACAAATACTAGATTATACAATGGATTGCTATGCTATAACACATGATTGAAGAAAGTTGATAGAGGAGCGGGGCCAGCTGGAGTTTAGTCATTGTTTAAGAGAACACAACAAGATAGCTGATTTACTGGCAAAGGAAGGACTCTCATATAGTGATCAACTATGTCTATATTTTTGCAAACCCCTACTAGTAGTATAATATCTATCGTTTTGTCTGATGAAAATGAGTGTTTATACCCAAGAAACATCTCTATGGAATGTTCTAATGCATTGGCCAATTATGGATATTTTGATGCCCAACAGGCCCTTGCACCTGTTGTAGGCATGCCCTAGCACCTGTTGTAAGCATGCCCTAATATTTATAATATTCGTAGTATTAAAAAGAATACATTGTAATATGTGTAAAATGAGTAAACTTCATCAATTTTTTACCTAACGCATCTCTATCCTACAGGAAGCATGGGAAGGTTGGATTTTGACTCATATTAATTTTATCTAAATTCAACCAATGTGCCACCTTTGGGACTAAGAAGTAGAATGCTAGTTGAAAGACCAGCTTAATCCTATAGCACCAAAACCGAAAAAACCGAAATACCGAACCGAACCGAACTAATTCGGTACTTCGGGTTCGGTTTTTCGGTTCGGGTTCGGTCCTAGAAATTTTTGAACTTCGGTCTTCGGTTTCGGGCACCCCGGAACTTCGGGCCCCGAAATTCCGAAAAAACCGAAGTTTTTTTTTTTTTTTTTTTTTTTTTTTTTTTTTTTAAAACCATTAACAAAAAACATCCACCATTACATATTACGTATATTTCCTAGATTGATTCGTATAATTTCCCTTTTTTGCTTATTGTATTTTAATGTCTAATTAGTGATTAAATGCAACATATATAAAAAATTAAATAATTGAACTAAAAATTCATTAGGAAATGATAAATTAGCTGAACATCCCTTTAGTTTGAATAAATCATTTATGTTAAGTCATCGCGATATGATATTACGAGTATTCAATCATGTATATTTGGTAATTTGATGTATTTTTGTTAATCTTATTTTTTGACTTTGAACAGGTATGTACTTTGCCTTTCCTTTCCCTTTCTTGTTCGGCCTTTTTTTCTTTGGCTATAAACTTTGGTTTAAACCGAAACACCGAAGTACCGAACTAAAAAACCGAACCGAACCGAAGTATAAAAATTACGGACTTTTCTACACTTCAAACCGAACCGAAGACCGAAGTAACGGACTCCTACTTCTAAAAACCGAACCGAAGAACCGAACGCCCACTCCTAAGGGCGACCAACACTTGATTTTAACCCCACACACAAAAAAAAAAAAAAAAAAAAAAAAAAAAAAAAAAAAAAAACTCTGGATTTCAACAATACTCAGTAATACATAATATCATTTAGGTGGAGAGTAAGGTTGGAATTTCTCTTTATTAGAAAAATTACGACGACTTTATCGTTTATGCACTAGCTACGTCCTTTGTCTAAGGCTAACTTGCAAATTTTAAGACAACATTATACTATGCTTATACAAAACAAGTATGCTAACAAATCAACTGCTAGTAACACAAAAATAATGAGACTACATTTCACTAAAATTCATCAAATACAAAGAATAAAATCTTGGTAAAAAGAGTTACACCTTGCATGAACCCGCCAATATATAGTACTCCCTCCGATTCACTTTATGTGAACACATTTGACTTGGCACGGAGTTTAATAAAGAAAGAAGTTTTTTCAAAACTTGTGATCTAAAATAAGTCATAAATTTTTGTGTGACTATAAATTATCTCATTAAAAGTAAAAGTGTTAAATTTTTTTCTAAATTTAAAAAAAGGTCATTCTATTTTAAATGGACTAAAAAGAAAAATAGATTTATATAAATTGTTAAAAACAATTGCAACATTACACTCATCAGGAATGTCTCACTTGTAGCACTATTATTCCCATATAATTAGAAAATTATGTGGGTCTTGTATTTCTTATTGTTGTCCAGCGACAAGATGCAAATGTCTGAGAATAAGGGTGGCTAACGGTCCGGTTTTGACCGGACCGGAATCGGGCCGGAAACCGGCTCGGACCGGTCCGGACCGGTTGAAACCGGACCGTTGGCCACTAACGGCCCCCGATCCCGGTACCGAACCGGTGCCTCGAAAAAAAACCGGGAGTACCGGATAAAATTGGGACCGGAACCGGCCCGGACCGGACCGGAACCGGCCGGACCGGACCGGTCAAAAAAATAAAAAATAAAAAACAAAAAACTGCCCGTTTCTAGCCGTTGGGCAACGGCTATTTTGACCTCCTAGCCGTTGTCCAACGGCCAAAAACGGCCAAATACACCCCATAACCACCCCATAACCACCCCTAACTATTTTTTTTCTATAAATACCCCCATTATTTCATCATATTTTTCACACAAATCTTCTAATTCTCTCTAATTCTCTCAAATTTTCTACAATATTGCTATTGTTCTACTTTGGCTATTTGTTAAAAATTTATAATTTGGCTACTTTATCAAGTTCTATTTGGAGTTTCTATCAAAGTTATATTGTGCTACTTGGTGAAGTTTATAAATATCAAGTATTGGGTTAATTGGAGGCGCTACGTGGTTGAAAATATCAATTTGGCTATTTTTGCAATTTTTCGATTATCAAGTATTCAACTAATTAATTGAAGTGGAGGCTCAAGTTTCAACTTCACCTCAATTATACGGTTATATTTGGTTGGTCGTTCCTACTTCTACTCTTTTATTATTTTTTTGTCATATATATTTATTTTATTTGCTATTATTATGTCTCAACGAGGTTCAATTGGAACTAGTAGTGGGGGGCGGGCATGTGGTCGTAGGGGAAATAGGGGTAAAGAAATTGCTGGTAGTTCTAGTCGGAATACCCACCACATAGATGATTCTCAACATTATCATAATATTAGCGCTGATAATATACTTGATCACGAAATGTTAGAAACACGATATGGGAATCAAAGCGGGGGTAATTTAGAAGAAACACCTGAATTTCAAGCTAGTCCACCCGAAGTTCAGTCAGACTTGCTTCCTGAACCTCCTACTAGAAGTAGAATACCGGCTAAACGTAAGGATAGATCTGATGTGTGGGATTTTGCATCAAAGAATGTTGAAGCGCAGACGGCCTCCTGCGGGCTTTGTGATAAGGTGTGGGTTTTTAGAACTGGGGGTAATGAGGGTGGGACGGGTAAACTTAGGAAGCACTTACAAAATAAACATCCTAAAGAATGGGCAACGCGGGCGGGTGGTATATATTTAGGGACCGAACATGGGGGAGTAGCGCATGATTCTTCTTCGGGTATCCAAGCAAGAATTAACCATTTAACAGGAGGGCTTCTTACTTATGATAAACAAAAGGATAGGGAAGAAATTGCTAAACTAGTTGCCCTCGAGGGTTTACCTTATAGTTTTCCTTCTTCTACTGGTTTTGTTCGTTATGTTCAGGCTGTATATAATCCCTCTTTTAGAGGTTTTCCAAGAACTACTGTTAAAAATGATATTATTAAATTTAAGAACGAATATCAGGATTATTTGCGATATATGTTTGATAACTTTGACACTAGAGTATGTCTTACTACGGATATGGGTCGTTCTACTAATGGATGTGATTATATTACTGTGACTTGTCATTGGATAGATCCTGATTGGGTTTTTCAAAAACGTATTATTGCTTATAAAATTGTTGATGAACCACACACGGGAAATTATATTTGTAACAAAGTTTCATCAATTTGTCGTACGTACTGTTTGTTTAACAAAGTTTTTAGTATTACGGTAGATAATGCTACAAACAACACAGACGCACTTAGGAACTTGATACCTATTTTGAACCCTCCTTTTCCTGAATTTTTTCATGTTAGGTGTGCATGTCATATTTACAACTTAGTAGTCAGAGATGGTCTTACCTTGTTTAACGACATTATCAAAAAGGTGCAGATAGCTATTACTTATATTTTTAGAAATAAAAACCAAGAAAGAAGACGAGAATGGGAAAGAAAATGTGTAGAATTAGGAATGCCAGTTAGGAGAGTCCCAAAGGAAGTTTGTACTAGGTGGAACACTTTATATGAGGCATTGAATGTTGCTTATGAATATAGACTGCCTATTTCTCAAATGTATAATAAACATTTTATGGAAATCTATCACCTTAAAGATGAGGATTGGCAAGTTGTTCAACATCTTCTTCAGTTTTTTTCATAAATTTTATCAAGCTACTTTAGAATTTTCCGGTCAATATTATCCAACTACTCCTACCATGTTATATTATATAGCTGGAATATCGGAATTATTGAAAATGTATAAACAATATGCAGTTTACTTACCGGCTGTACGGTTAATGATTGAAAAGTTTAGAAAATATTTTTTTCCAATTCCTCCTCTTTTTTACATTGCTTCTGTGTTGCATCCTGCTTTTAAAATTAAGTTAACTGAACGACTTGTTAGAGAAGTATATGCAAATTTAGAAATTACTCCAGATGAAATTGCTACTAATGGGTATCCAAGTGTAGACGAGGCTGTTGCTAAAGTTTATGCAGATACCGTGGCTGTTTTTGCAAAGTATAGAGCTTGGGCAGACACTGCAGAGCCAACGGAACCAATACTATCCACCGGGCAAAGTTCTTCACAGGCAGGAGTTGGAATGCGCACTTTTGGGGGACTTGACGAAAAGTTGCTTTCAGAACAGGACGAGTACGGAGAGGAATACATCGAGTTCCAAGTGTATTTAATTCAATATCCAAAGAAACTTAACAACTTTGGAACTGCGAATTTGTTGGATTATTGGAAGAATCAAGAATCGCAATTTCCAATTCTTGCAAAAATGGCCCGGGATATATTAACAATTCAAGCTTCATCAGTTGCATCGGAAAGCGCTTTCAGCCAAGGAAGATTTCAAATTGGAGATCACAGATATTCGTTGAGAGAGGAGGCAATGGAGACAGGAGTTTTATTCAGGGATTGGATAAGAGCAGAGCGAAGAAACTTTGGTCTACCAGAACTTACTAAGGAAAGGGGCAGAGCATATATCGATCAAATTTTGAGCGACGGAACAAGTGAAGGGAGTCAAACCGGCAATGAAGAAGAAGAAGAAGACGAAGAACCAGAAGGAGATGATGAACAAGATCAACAACGGCCAGTTCCAAAAGAAAAGCCTACAAGTGTCCTCAAGAAACTAGCTAATATGTTTAAAAGAATGTAATATTCTAAATAAGAATTTTGAATTTACAAGTTTTTGTTTAGATGTAATTTGCACTTCTTATATCTTAAACAATTCAATAAAATTGCTCCAAAGTCTTGGAATTCAATCACAACTATTGTCTTCATACTATTTATTTTTAATTTATAGTTTGCGCAAAAAATACTACAATTAATTACTAGTTTGTAAATTAGTTCAAATATTGAATTTTGAACTTAAAGAATTAATTCAAAAATTTGAATTTACTAAAATTAATTCAAAGTTTGAAACTTTGAATATTGAACATAACAAATTAATTCAAAACTACAAGTTCAAATTATAAAAAATACTACAAGTTTTTTTATTCTAAGTTTAAACTTTAATATATACAAGTAAAAACTAAATAATATTTTGTTGTAATATTTTTCAAAGTTTCCATCACTTTAAATAAAACTCAATGGAAAAACAAAAAAAAAAAAAAAAAAAACTTATTTGGGCCGAACTGCCGGACCGAACCGGACCGGACCGGACCGGCATTTTGGCCCAACGGCTCTCTTTCAAATATAGCCGTTGGCCAACGGCCAAAAACGGCTATATTTGCCTATCACCCCCCCTAAACGCCCCCCATAACCCCCCCCCCCCAACCTATTTTTATCTATATATACCCTATTATTTCATCATTATATCACACAATTTACTATTTTCTATCAATTTATCTCTCAAATTACTCTCAAAGGCTATTTTCTAAATTTCTTCCAAAATCCAAACAATTATAATGGCTGAAAATCAAGCTCCCGCTGCTCCCGCTGCTCCTGAACGAAGACGTCGTTCTATAGTGTGGGAACTTATTACGAAAGATACTGAATCTCAGAAAGCTAAATGTAACATCTGTAACAAAGAGTGACAAGTTTACACTGGACCCAACAATGGAGGGACGGGAAAGTTTAGGCAACACTTAAAAAAAAACCACAGAACCGAATGGGATATAATAAATGGCTTTATTCCGCGTGATTGAAAATTTGAAGAGATGACTAAGGGAATATCTATTTCAATTATGTATTTTCGAATTTCTAGTTTATTTAGTATCTTTGTAATTTTTCGATTTCTAGTTTGTTTTGTCATTTCAATTATCTATTTCTCATTCAATAAACGTTTGTTTTGTTTCATAAACTTTACACTGATAAAGTAACAAACTAGAAGACGTCGTTCAATTATTTATTTCTCATTCAATAAACTTTACATTAATAAATTTTAAAATATAATTTACATAATTATTTTGTTAATTTATTTCATTAAAAAATATAATTTACCTAATTATCACAAATGATGTTTAAATAAATTGTTAAGTTTTTCAAATTTTAGTTTTATTTGCCTAAAAAAAAAAAACAAAAAAACCGTTAACCGGCAGGACCGGACCGGTACCGACCGGCCTAACGGTCGCCGGAACCGGTTCCGATCCGGCTCCAATATTTGAAACCGGCATGGACCGGACCGGTAGACCGGAATTCCACCGGTTTGAAATTTTTTTGGCCCGGTTCCGGACCGGAACCGGACTCCGGTACCGGACTCCGGTACCGATTCCGGACCGGACCGGACCGCTGGCCACCCTTATCTGAGAATATAGTTCCTTTGTGTTGTCTTGCTTTACTTTTTGTAGTGGCCAAAATCTGGCCAGACACACAAGGCCACATGTTCAATGACGTGGCACGCTAAGAGCATAATTCGGGAACAACATACCACCAGAGCAACTTGCCTGTTAAGACTGGTTGCAAACGAGCTCATTCAGTTGATAGAATTCCGAGCACTCAATCCCAACGACTGATTGTTCGGGCGGGCGAGCAGAAGAGAGTTGTAACCGCCTTCGATATTTTTGGAGAAAGAACTTATCACGTCTAACAACCCTCGTCTATCGTGAAGAACCGTGGTTTGAAAGGAGTGATTCTAGGTTTAGGACTCTAGATCTATAAATATGCCATCACTCCCCCTTTGTAATCCGCTTACGTTCTGAAATATATAATAACACTCTGATTAATCTCCTCACACACTCTTTGTCATATTATACTCATAAGTTATTGTTGCTGTTATTCAATTAGCTTGGGTCCAAAGGAGACAGAGTCTACTTCTGCTGGAGCACGAGCATCACTCAAATCAATAAGATTTTATAGCTTTATTTCATTATTGTTCTTCATTTGATTATTGTTCTCCGTTATCACTATTATTACTTTATTGATCTCATAATTAGATTATTAATAAGTTTCATTAATTTAATTCTAGTCTTGATTATCATACAGTCCAGTAGTAATGACACTATAGGAAGTGGTTTGCCTTATTGACTCCGCTTACGGTGGTTTTGTAAGAATGACCTTCGCTAACTTTAATTAATAACTTTCGGACGAAAAAACACCTATGAAATTTTATATTGACACCCGCATCTCGACCCCTCCCTTTCTAGTAAGTGTTGCCTCTTTCTAGTAAGTGATGCCCCTTAGGCAGCACTTGACCTTTTATCTCTTTCAATATTCTCCCAGATAACTTGAAGTGTTGTCCCGCCTTCCCTTTCTTAAAAGTGTTGCCTCTTAGGTAGCACTTGACGACACTTGACTTTGGGCCCCTCTTGCATAGGCAACACTTGCTCTTTTATCTCTTCTCATATTTTCTTAGATAACTTGAAGTGTTGCCTCTTAGGTAGCACTTGACGACACTTGACTTTGGGCCCCTCTTGCATAGGCAACACTTGCTCTTTTATCTCTTCTCATATTCTCTTAGATAACTTGAAGTGTTGCCTCGGCAGTACTTGCCCTTTTAATTTATAACACTTGCTCTTTTATCTCTTCTCATATTCTCTTAGATAACTTGAAGTGTTGCCTCGGTAGTACTTGCCCTTTTAATTTATAACTTGAAGTACTGCCTCCGAGGCCATTTTGCTAAACCATATATAAGTGGGGACAAAAAGATACAACTAGTGATAAGTGGGTACATGTAGTGAAATTTTTTGCAATTCACTCTGTCAACAATTGCATAACTAGGCAAATCTATTAGACGTAAATTTAAATCATAACTGCTAAATCTCGATATAAAATGGTTATTTGTGGCTCTTTAAATACAAACTCAATTGTAAGAACTGAACTCAAGTTTTAAGGTATACGATTTTGGCCATGGGAAATGAATGACATGTTGCAATTCACTCCGTCAACAATTGCATAACTAGGCAAACCTATTAGACGTAAATTTAAATCATAACTGCTAAATCTCGATATAAAATGGTTATTTGTGGCTCTTTAAATACAAACTCAATTGTAATACTAATTGAACTCAAGTTTTAAGGTATACGCTTTTGGCCATGGGAAATGAAATGACATGTAGTGCCTTACCTTTTGGCATTGCCAGATACAGAGCCTTTATCCCCACCATACCAGCAAGAGTTATATGTTCAATTAGTCATTGTCGTTTCATATAATCTGTTGCTCCTAATATCCATGTTTCACTATTGTCCTTTTAGCCCTAGAGTTAAAAGTGATTCTTCTTCCTTGATTAGCCCCTACTTCTTTTTAAGCTAATTAGTCGACCAAATATGTATTGTGACAGACTATACAATCAAAGACATGAAACTTCATCAAATAAGCAAAAATTAAACAAGCAAAAACATCTGCTGAGATATAGAAATCAAATCACATAACCATAATTATACAAACCAAATCAAATTACCATAGAATATACTGATAAAAAAGATTTCTCTATTGCAAATAGATATGGAATCATCATTCTTGACAAAAAGAACTGATGTCAGAGTATGGTTGTTACCCAGTTAAATGTGTCACGAAAGACAAAGTTCTCCTATAAAACGAACAAGTGATTACAAAAATAAAGTTCTCCTGTTGCCCAAAAAGAACGAACAAGTAATTACAAAGGAGCTCATGGCTGTTTTGGTGGTACTTTTAGCTGTAGTGTTGTTAAGTGATTCTTCTTTCTTGATTAGCCCTTGCCTTCTTTTTAATCTAATAAACTAATAGTCCTAATACAAAAAGAGAAAAAATTTCCTCCATGTAATTGAATTTCTTTTACCTAATTGAACATCAGCTTCTTTTGACTTTTGGTTGCTTTAAGTTATCTGTCTATAACCAAAATATGGGCAGATATGTTACAAGTTGATGAATTCATGACTTATTGGGTGGTTCACACAGAAAAAACAGAGATATACAGACTGAAATGTTTGTTTAATTCTGGGGGCAACGGGCATGGATATTACACATGGTAGACATATGAATCGAAAATACAAGTTGTAGCAAAATTGTGATTTTCCACTACCGTAGGTGTTTTTAGCAGACAATTGTGTGATTTTTCTATAACATGAGAAATCAAAAGACATTAGTTTTACCCATATTGTGATTTTTTTACAACCTAGGGTTTTTTCAGGAAACAAATTTTATGATGTTTCTTTCACTATTATAAAGTTAAAATAACAGAAATATTCCACTTGACAAGAATTTGTTTTGTAATGCGAAAGAATAAACAAGTAAAACATTCAGATATCAGATCTGTTTCATGTTAATGAATTTCAACAGTTACCTGAGATTTAGTACAATTAGTCGATATCAGTTGCATCTGAAAAAAGGGTACCAAGTAATTCGGTAAATATGTATTTTCGACTTTGGTATAGTTGTCCTTAAAGAAAAAGTCAAAACCTAATTAATTTTTTATTTAGAAAACTACTTTTTTTAAGCTTCTATTTAAAAGGTGTAAAACATTTTTTGCTACTAACTAGAAGTACTTGTTTCTTCATCAAAAATTTGGTCAAACACTTTCAAGTTTCAGTTTCTATAATAAGTGAATTTTTCTACATAAAGGCATTAGACCGTTCAAAAGTTTGGCCAAACCTATTAATTCAGCTAGGAAGAAAGTGTAATATAATGTAATAGTGATAATTCCATTATTTTGATGCTCAAACAAGCACAAGGAAAATTACAGAAACGCAAATAAATACAAGCAAGGGAAACAAGAAGAACAGCTGCAGTGACAATGTTTGGCATATTAAAAATAAGTGCTAAACTGCTATAACCACTCAATGACAACAAGACATAAGTAATTCAGGGGAGCATCTTCTTAAACACTTATATACAGTTTCTTCATGGGATGATACTCATGAATTTACAAACTATGACAATTCCTCAACTCCATAGTTCATAGTGCTCATAACTGTAGATTCTCATCATGATGATTAGGCATTGCTCCTGAAAGAACCAAGAGCTTTGACTGCACCAGCCCTCAATATGAATTGGTGGTAAAATGCAGCAATTGCAGCACCAATGAAGGGTCCAACCCAGAATATCCACTGCCAAAATTAACACCACAAAATTGTTAAGTAACCAAAAGGCATCAAGGCAAAAATATGCAATTTTTATATTTAAGAAAAAGGGAATTTTGCTTACTTGGTCATCCCAGGCTTTGTCTTTGCCATAAATAACAGCAGCCCCAAAACTTCTTGCTGGATTAATACCAGTTCCAGTGACAGGGATTGTTGCCAAATGAACCATAAACACAGCAAATCCAATTGGAAGTGGTGCCAACACCTTTAATTAATTACAAAAATTAATCTATTGATTTAAACTATCAAAATAAGACATAAAAGTAATAAATTTGAGGTTACAAAATTAGTATACTTACAGGAACATGGGAGTCTCTGGCATTTCTCTTAGGATCAGTAGCAGCAAAAACAGTGTAAACAAGAACAAAAGTACCAATAATCTCAGCACCTAAACCAGTGCCTGTGCTATAGCCATCAGCTAATGTATTCGCACCACCACCATACTTAACATAATAAGCCTTTTGAAAAGCCTTCACTAACCCACAACCACAAATGGCTCCTAAACATTGAGCCACCATGTACGCAATTGCACGAACCAATGACACTTTCCTAGCCAAGAAAAGTCCAAAGGTCACAGCTGGGTTAATGTGTCCTCCTGCATATAGAAATTAGAGAAAACCCCTTTAGTTTCTTGAAATCTAAACATTTTCGAAAGTAAATATAAGTTATCTGTAACAGTTTAAACGTATGCATAAAATGGTCACAATTCTATCTGATGTCGAGGGAACAAGAGGTCATGGTTCAAGTCTCACCGCTATTCTTAAAAAGAATTAACTTTCAATTTGGTTCTACAAAAAGAATTACAGCCGAATGTGAGGAAGACATAATTAAGTAAATTAAAGTGTGCACTCTCAAAACAGTTTAATTTTTTTGAAATATTATGAGCGCGAATTACATACCAGAAATACCAGCAGTGCAGTAAACAAGTACGAAAATCATGCCACCAAAAGCCCAAGCAATGCCGAGAATACCAACACCACCACATTGATCACCATTAGCAGTAGTGTCACTCTGGCTTTTGTATCCAATAACAGTGAGGACAGTGATGTAAAGAAATAAGAGAGTGGCTATGAATTCAGCAATTATAGCTCTGTAAAATGACCATTTTCCTAGTTCTTCAGGGTCAATTAAGGGTGCTGGAGCTGGGTCTTGGTAGTCCTTTGGGGCATACTCAGTGCCAACGTCGATGTCCTTGCCCATTTTTGCTCTTTGCTTATGCAAGACAGACTAATCTTGAATATAGTGTTTGATTTTTGGCTGTGATGAAGTTGGAAGAAGAGTGGCGGGGTATTTATGGAGTTGGAAATTAAATTTGTAAGTGAAAATCAATACTTTTGATGAATTAATAATGCTTAATCAAGCTTATCATTAGCCGCCCCACATTCCTTACTCCCATTTACTTGCATTTTCAAATGGTTCAAACTTTAATGTCCCACCTCTTACCCTCCTCTGGGCAACTCATATAAGGTAAACTATATTTTTTTTCTGTTGTTATTTGTCGAAGCGAAAAACTCGAATTTTGTACTCCTTCCATTCCACAATGGATGTCATGTTTCGAATATCGAGAGTCAAATGACTTTATCTTTGATCGTAATATTTTCATATGTCTTTTAACTCGTTTTGTACTCCTTCCATTCCCAAATGAACTCATTTGACTCTCGAAATCCAAAACATGTCATACTTTTTGGAACAGAAGGAGAGGGAGTACTATATAAGAAAATTTTAAAGAATACATGTGAACGAACATCATACAATTCCATTGTCACAAATGACTACATATATAATTTTTGAGTCCTCATTTGACGAAAGATTATTAAAGACGATTTGATTATTAATGCTAAAATTCGAGACCTTTACTCAAAGATGGAGAGTACTTAGCACATCACCGCAACCTTTTGGTGGTTGTCACATATGATTTGTATATGCATGTCATATTTAATACTTTCTGAACCATAATCGTCATGTAGGAAATAATGAACCATTTGATTATTATCTCTTTAAACCATCCACACCACCGTCCATTCCAACTCAGCCCACATTTTTTATTCCTTCAACCACTCTTATCTCGCCATCTCAGCAAGGGCCCCATCTTCAATCCACTCTATTCCGAAAATACTGCTTAATTACATAACTCATCATCTTCACCAATTACAAAAGCCATTTTTTAAGAATGCGTGGTTACACCCTTGCCATGCGTCGATCACTAATCAATCAGCTTATATAGAAAAGGATCATAAATTTGAAATGCTAATGCTCTTCTTGGTTATATTTAGTTAGTGATCACTTAATTTTATACATTGTCCACGGCCTGTTCGATGAACGTTACCTTATTTGGATAGATTCCTCTGCTAAACTATACTATTATTACTTCGGGCTTTCTGAATATAAATTATTTTAAAGTTTGTTTGTGGTACAATACTCAATAAATTATGAAATTTTTATTCTGTATGTTTAATGATTTCTAATTTAAATTAAAAACTTTTTAAAATAATTACCCGAACTGGTCATTTACCTTAAACTATTTCAGTCTATAGCTGCGCACTAATTCCATGCCCTGATCCATGCGGGGCCAAGCCCACACACTAATCCACTAAGAAAAAACCTGTATCATTGATTCCCAGTCACATTCTCTCAACCTAACTACTCATGTCCGCTGTCTTTATTCTCTCAATTTCTTTACCTTCATCTCGCCCTTGTTTCGGCTCCAATTTGTGCCCCTTATTTAGTTTCTCTTTATTTGATTATTGTTCCTTAGCTACTAACACACGTATTTTGGAAATTAGATTTATGTTTTTCAAGTATCGTGCCCAAACTACGAAATCGTCTTATTTATGGGTTGGAAATGCAATATACTAAAATGATATTGATTTGTCGTTCTAGTTCTATCTCTTCGGAGAGTACTAAGGAAGAGATGGTTACTCCCAATTTTCGTTTATTATCAGATTCCAATGACTTGCCCAAATTTGAAGTTATGCTTAAAGGAAAAGAGAGATTACATGACTTTCTATTGTATACAAGTTTGATTTGTCACAATATATTTGCCTACTGACCTAAAAAAAAATCATTGTTCTATTGTATTCCCTTCTATTATACGGTATACCCAATGGTATACAAGTTTGATTTGTCACAACATATTTCTGTATTAATTAATAGAAAACTGTCTTTCTATTGTATACTTTTCTAGTATACAGTGTACCTAAATGGTATACGATTTTACTTTTGTTCCACCTAATTTGGTTTTAGGTAACAAAAAATTTCTTTCTATTGTATACCTTTCTAGTATACGGTATACCTCAACTGTATATAAGTTTGATTTGTCACAATATATTTGCCTACTAACTAAAAGAAAATCATGCTTCTATTGTATACTTTTCTAGTATATGGTATACCAAATGGAATACAAGTTTGATTTGTCACACTATATTTCCGTATTAACCAAAAGAAAACTATCTTTCTATTATATACATTTCTAGTATACGGTATACTCCAATGGTATACAACTTTGATATATCACAACATGTTTGCGTATTAAGTTATAAAAAACTATATTTCTTTTAATTTGTATAGCTTTCTAGTATACGGTGTACCTAAATAGCATGCGATTTTTACTTTTGTTCCACCAGATTTGGTTTTAGGTAACAGAAAATTATTTCTATTTTATACCATTTGGGTATAGGTATATCTCAATGATATAAGACTTTGCTTTTTCTCAACATATTTGCATATTAACTAAAAGAAAACTGTCTTTCTACTGTAAATCTCTCTAGCTAGTATACGGTATACCCCAAATGGTATACAACTTTAATTTTTCGCAACATATTTGTGTATTAAGTTATAGAAAATCATGCTTCTACTATGTACATTTCTAGTATATGGTATACTACCTCAAATGGTATACAACTTTGTTTGTCATAACATATTTCCTATTAACTAAAAGGGAACCATGTTGCTTTTCTATACTTGTCTAGTACGCAGTAAACCTAAATGGTATACGATTTTACTTTGTTCAACCGGGTTTGGTTTTAGGCAACAGAAAAATTCCTTCTATTATATACCATTTGGGTATGGTATACCCAAATGGTATGCAACTTTTGATAGTCTGAACGACGGTATATCCCAGTGGGTATTCCCATTGTTAATAGGTCAATCTTGTCAAATTTAGCAACAAAACTCTAGATTTTTTGCTTGTATAACTTGAGCCAATGTTTGTGATTTTTGGGAGGAAAACGATGATATTTTGGGGGAAACCCTAGATTTTATTGTAAACTCATACAAATTTGTCACATATGGAATCACAAATCACGCAATTTATGCTTGAGATTCAACATGATGTTCGTCTGCTTTTTTCTTCTTCTTCTTCTTCTTCTTCTTTTTTTTTTTTTTTTTTTTTTTTTGCATTTTTTTTCTTTCTGCATCTGGAATCCACATTTTAGGCTGTAGGTTTTTGGACGTCGTGTTTTGGCTGAATGCTGTGGGTTTTGTGCGGCTAGGGAAATGTTTTAAAAAACATGGGCTAGCAAGGGGTAATATTTTTATCTGGGCTGGTTACTTCTGTTCTTTCCCCATAAATTATTGTCCGAAAATCCAGTGTTTTTGTTTGGGTTTTTATACTTACATACAATTCTACATCATTTACAAAAAATAATAATAATAATATAATTGATATTAGAAAACATAACAATATTTATATACAAGTTGCTAGAAATAATTAAAATTGAAAAAACTTAGCCTCCATCTCTTGTCCCTCCCCCTCTTGCCCCCTGTTACCCCTTATGTCACCGCCGGTCTCCAGCAACAATTAGAAATTGTGCTAAAATAGTCACAAAAACCATGCAGAAACACAAAAATAATGCAGAAACAAGCAGAAATAATATAGAAAATAGTGCTGAGATGAAGAAACAATGCAGAAATAAATGCTACAAAAACACAGAAAGAATAGAGAACGTAGCAAAAATATTGCAGAAACACTTAGATACAGTGCATAAATAGTGAAATACAATAAAAGAAAAAAGATGAAAAAACACCAGAACTGTCGAACAAAACACCAGAACTGGCGAAAAAATACTGGATCTGGATGAAATACAATAGATATTGCCAAAAAATACCAAATTTTATTTGAAAAAAATATATATAACTATTTTGGAACAAAAAATACCAAATATGAACAAATAATATTAAGTTTGATCGAAAAGCACCATATATAAACAGAAAAATACCAAACCTGAGCAAGAATCAATAGATTTACAAAATAAAGTTGTTCAAAGTTGCTCCAATGAAAATTTCTCTGGCGAGGGAAAGGTGTTCGGCGAAAATGAGTGAGATGGTCTGGCGGCAGCAGATTGAGACCGGAGGAAATGGGAGAAGTCGGAGGAGGAGACTAGAGAGGGTTTTGTTATGTCTAGAATTTATAATTTATGTATTTTTGATATGTTTTATGATTAAATTCTCAATTCTTCTATAATATGTAATTAGCACAAAATGTTTGTATGTTTTGTAAAAAAGATCTGAATATTGTACTTTTGTATAATTTTCTCTTTTATTTTTTTCTTATAAAAAATGCAAATTTCCCACAAAAAAAAAATAATTTTTTGTCTCAAAAAATACAACCAAACATTTTTTCTAAAAGAAAAAAAAAATCCTTAGGACACCCATTAAGTTAATTAATACTTTCAAAATCACATTCTAAATATAAACATTACTATTAAAGAAGCAAAACAAAATAGCTTGTTCATACGTCTGTAAGAGTTCAAAATAAATAGATTTACAGCTTTAGTATTTCGAACTGGAAGTTTCATAACTTGTACCTTATTTCAAGGTCCGAATAGACTGACTAACCCTCTAGCTCAATGACATGCTGCTATGAGCATTGGAGTGAATTCTAGTATCTTATTTACTTTAGAACATGTCATACATTCCTCCATTAGTAATTTCTTTGCACTATGATTGGGAGATTTAGAGGTAATTTTGATCAGTAGCTATTTTTGGACGCGCTCATTCGGGACTATCCAGCGTTTCAAAATTTATTGAAGAATAGCCAAAAATTCACGCGCAGACTTAAGCTCCATTAGCGTTGGAAAAACACCCCCGACTAGTCCCAAAACAAAAAACTGAGACTTTGAATAAAACTTGTTCAAAACCCAAGTATTTTGTTATGGGACTGAAGAAGTCGTCCCATAACAAAATAATGGGACCTTCAAAGGTCAAGGTCCCATTATTTTGTTATAAGACTTTATCCCATAATAAAATAATGGGATTTATTTCCATAACAAAGGTCCCATCAAATAGATAAATCTCATTATTTTGTTATGAGACTTTATATATAGAGCTTCAGTCCCATAACAAAATAATAGGGCTTTGAACAAAACTTGTTCTTTAGTTTACTGAAGCTTCCCAGTATAAGTACTAGGGCTTTGAACAAAACTTGTTCAAAGTCCCAATATTTATACTGTGATTTGTCCGGGAGTGGCTAGTCTTCAAACAGTTTTGCATCGCTGACTAGTATTCATTTAACGCGGTCAAAACAGACTACGTGACCAAATTTTTACGAGATTTAGTGCAATATTCCTTTAGAATTGTGATTTTAATTATATGATTTCTTCACAAGAATTCATTGATAAAATAACATATGATATTCACAAAAACAACATAAGAAATCTTTGTAGAGATTAGACATTATTTCATCCATTTTTTAATTTTGATGATGCTTTTAATACCTTAATTACCTAATACTACGTATAGAGTTTAAGAGATAGAGATTGACTTTGCAATATTTCAAAATTTTCCTAAATAAAGCAACCAATAAGAGAGCAGTACACAACATTCTTGGTGTAATTTTTGACTAACTTTTATTATCAATAAAAAGCAGTAGCTTTTAAAATGAATGGGACCCAACTACAGTGAAATAGGGATAATACCATTATATAGTTGTCAAATAAGGAACTATGTCATTCTTTTTGGAACAAACGAAAAAGGAAAATGTACCATATAAATTGAAACAGATGAAGTATAAAGTTCAGACTCCAATTCCAACCGAGTATGGTTTTTTGTTAATACTGGTATAGGGTTTAAAGAGGTCTCATGGCAAGAGGCTTGTTGTGCCAGCTCTCCCTAACAGAACATAGGCGCTCGTGGCTTGAGCTCCTCTGTGAGCTCAGCGAGAATCTTGCATCCTTCATATACAGTAGGGTTAGCTAGCTTTGAGCTAGTTTGATACACTATTTTGCAGTTAAAGCCCCATGGCTCCTCTAACGAACATGCTCATGATGCGAGCACGACTATGAGGGCTCCTGGGAGTATTCTGTTAATTTTTTTCATTTTTTCTAGCTCTCAACTCCTGAATCTAATTCCAAATAATTTTAAACATCATCAAACCAACTTACTTTCCCTCCCTAAGTGATAAACTTCAACCTTGGGATTTAAATCTTTTTACTAATTGTATCTTAAGGCTTAGAAATTAAATTAAAATTTATAAATTTAAGGGGTTTACAATAATGAAAATTTATCACTTATAGTTATTTTCAGTTGTCTAATTTTTTATTTGGTTTGAGTTATATCTACTTTCAAAAATTAGACCAATATTAAGGAATTTCATAATAACTTCAGAAGATATGAGATAGATATACGGAAAAGATAATTCATAATGTTGAAGATGAGATTATATTGAAGACTAGATTATTGTAGTAAAAACTATTAGCCCGTTAGTAAAGAAATGGGATACAAAAATAAGCATATCGAAACACGTTTTTCTCTCGGTGCATGTTAGCAATCTAGCTAATTAACATGCGCCTTTGATCACACCCAACTTCGCCTTATAAAAGGACTTAAGCGGTCACGACAAATATAGCTTAATTTGACCTGAGGTCGAGTCCCACAGAGAGCACGACTCCTAACAGTTAATCTAGCCAAACTATTTACCCAATAAATATTTAGCACATATCTTTGGCTTGGTTTGTTTCTACTAATTACTTAACAATAAAGTAAATAACAAGTATAGAAAGATAGATTGAATTCAAGAGATGGAAAGACTAGGATTGATTTCTCCAACTCCTAACTTGTGCTAAAGTATTGTGCTATCAATGCCCCTGACTCTTCCTATTGAACAAGTGCTCCAAGTTTACAACTAGCCACTTCTGTTAAGTAATCATAACTTTCATTAATTAACTATTTCAATTAACTAATAAAGATTGGGAGGACTACACTTATGGTTCACAATAAGGATCAATATTCCTAATTCAGCGTTTGGATAACCTAAGTAATGCTTTTGTTTTAGGTTGAAATACTGCTATGTGTTTAACCCTAACTCATGAATCTATTCTAGTAATCACAAGAATAAAGGGGACAATTAATTGGGGATCCTACCATTAATCAACATGAAATTCGTAAACAACATAGATATGAAGAATTAACAAGGTTCATTCATAAAACAATAATTATCATCACAGAAGCACGTGAAGTGGTTCAATCAACCCTAGAATGGGTGATTTAGCCACTCATAGTCATGTTCTAAGATAAAAAAAGAAATAACTACAAGTGATAATATCCCAAATTTATGCATAATTGAATGTATTTTACCCATACTTTGATGTGTTCTAGTGATGTTTGATGTTATATATGACTCGAATTAAGCTAATATGTGTATTTTTATGTCTAGGAGGCTAAGGATGTCAAAGGTAGATGATTTGAGCAAAAATGGAGTCAAAATACAAAATCTAGAGGAATTTAAGGATGTGGTGCATCGTATGACCATAGCACAGCCGCGAGACAAAATTTTGATGAAGAAAAATATTTTTGAGGCAGTGAGCTAACCCCTTATCGCATAGCCATCGCATGGGAGAAGAGAAAAATGACCCTGGGGTGTTTTGGAGTAGTTGTGCGTCGCACAGAATAAAGAGTGAAATTCCAGTAGCCTGGTGCTATAGTTGTGCTTCGCATAGCTATAGCGCCAAGACAAAAATTCCTGCAGTTTTGTTAAGCGGGGCAATTTGGTCTTTTGCCTCAAGGACGTGATACAAAAGCAAAAAAGACAATTTTGAGAGGCACTCTGAACCTAGAGAGAATAAGAACAAGGTTGAAGCACTGGAGAACGAAGCTCTAACGATTTTTTCTTAATCCTTTCAATCCTTTCTTGTAATTTACTTATTATGGTTGCTTATGTCATGAATCTTATGAACATGAGTGGCTAAGTTACCCTATCTAGGGCACGATGAAACCATTGTAAGATGATGTGTTGAGTATTCGTTAATTCAATCGAGCTTGACATAATTATTCTTGATTATTCAGCTATGTTTTGAATGCTTTTGGTTGTAGAGCCAACAATTGAATGTCCCCTTTACTCTTGTAACTCTTAGAAGATTGTTTCAAGTTAGGGTTAGTTGAATAGCGACACTTCAACCCAAATAATGATTATTTAGGGAAGAAAAGCAGGGTGAGTTCGGGAACAACGAACCTTTGTCGTGGTTATGTGGGTAGTCCAACTTATCATCTTGTGTTAACTTAGAAAAGTAACTCAGGATAGTTATTGCTTGTTATTGGAAAATACTAGCGGTAAACTAGGAGCTCACAATCATTAGGAATAGTCAAGTGAGATTGAGTGCGAATTATTCGATACATCACTCCGACTATTGGGGAAGTCATGTCTTCGGTCTTTTAATATTGAATTATTCTCTAGTATTTATTACGTGTTTTTAGTTTTCACTATTTATTTCTAGTTCTTGCATCAAAAATCATTTTAGTTAGTCTTGAAGTTGTTTGAACGTGAACTTGGTAAAAGTTAAGCTACGAACTACCGTTTGCTCCCTGTGGGATTCGAACCCGGACTTGTTAAACCGAGTTATATTTGCAGCGACCGCTTATCCTTTTTAGCACGAGTTTTGGGCGTGATAAAATTTTGGTGCCGTTGCTGGGGAGCATCGGTTTACTTTGTAGTTTTCAAATAATAGCTAAGTTTAAAATTTTAAGCAATCTTTACTTTGGTCATCGTAATTCTAACTTTTTTGCTCGTATTTGAACATGTGTATGCCCTTGAGAAGTTCAAGATCTGCTGAACTATTTCAATCGAATCCAGAAATCGAGAGGATGTTCAAGGCCTTGAACAGGGCCAATAAGAACAAACATCCACCAGTTCGATAAGAAGCAGAGAGGGAAGTTGACATAGCTGACAATGCAGACGCAGCTCTGTACGACTGGGCTCAGCCCACGTCTGATAACCTGGCAACTGCCATTGCTGTGCATGCCATTGAAGCACAGAATTTTCAGATCACAAATACTATGTTGAACCTACTTCAAAACAAAGGGCAGTATGCTGGGAATGAACATGACAACTCACAACAACACCTTAGGAACTTTCTGTCTGTTTTGTGCCACATAAAAGCAAGCTCGTGTGTCACCTAATGCTGTTAAGTTGCTGTTGTTCCCATTTTCACTCACTGGAGACGTAATAGCATGGTTGAACTCATTGCCAATTAATTCCATCACTACGTGGGATGAGTTGATTAAGATGTTTCTGAAGAAGTTCTTCCCGCCCAACAAAACTGCAAGGCTGAGTGATGAAATACTGATGTTCAGGCAGAAGCCTTTGGAGTCAATGCAAGAGGCTTGGGGATGATTCAAGGGATTATTGCTTAAGTGTCCTCACCACGGGATTCCAGAGCAGATGCTGGGACAGAGATTTTACATGGGTCTGAATGATAATTTGAAGGCAAATGTTGATGCTTCCGCCGGTGGAGCATTCTTAAGCAAAAGTTTTGCAGAAGCTAGACAATTGCTTGAAACTATGGCACAGAACTTGGGCTGGTCAAAAAGGGATTCATCTATAGCACCAATTGTTCATTCAGTTGCAGTTAATACAAATTCGTCAAAAGATGAGGAGATGGCTGCAATGATGACTCAACTGCAATTACTGACAAAGAAAATAGATGAAGTGGGAACCAAACAAGTTCATATACTTGATGCTACAAATGGTGGATTATGTGCACCGTGTGCTAACCAACAGGTACCTGATCCAGTTTACAATAAGTTTGATCCTCAGACTCACTCTTACAGTGAAAATATCAGTTATGTGAACAACTATAGTGGCCAGAGACAAGGAGCCCAACAATGGGGACAACATCCTCAGCAAGTATAGTATCGACCTACAGTACCACAGGGTCAAACAGTGCCATACCAGAGGCAAGCCAGGTATAATCAACAGGCTCAGCAGTAGAGATATGTACCACCATCACAGCCTGCAGCAATTCAAAAAGATGACAGTTTGGCTAGAATTGAAGTCATGTTTTAGCAGTTGGTGGGGACTCAAAGCAAGATGCAGGAGCAGCTGATAACACACGACAGTGCTATCAAGAACATTGAGACACAACTGGTGCAGATTTCTAAGGCTTTGAACAATAGACCTCAAGGAGCTTTGTTTGGTGATACTATTGTAAATCCTAAGGACCAGGACAATAAGCAATTGATGGCAGTGAGTCTTAAGAATGGTAGAGATTTAGATAGAGAGCAAGAGTTTCAGCGGGCGAATAATGATGATTTGCAGCCTGTACCAGTCAGAGCAGATATTGATGAGCCTCTTAATTTGACAGAGGTGGAAGTTCAGCATGCACATGCAGAAAAAGCTAAGGAAAAAAAAGCTGAACCAACTCCAGGCATGTCCTTGCACTTGAAGGACACGGTTACTGGCATAGGGAGCCCAGGTTTGAACCACTCAACCTGGCTCATAGAGAAACACCACCTGTCAAGCCCTCCATTGAGGAGCCAACAAAGCTTGAGCTTAAGCTGCTGCCTCCATACCCCTGGTATATGTTGTTGGGACCGAATTCCACTTTACATGTTATTATCGCATCCTTTTTATTAGATGTACAGGTAGAACAATTGACACATGTGTTAAAAGAGTGCAAGCAAGCTATTGAATGGACCATTGCTGATATAAAAGGAATTAGCCCGACGACATGTATGCATTAGATTCTATTAGAGGAGGGCCACAAACCTTCAATAGAACCCCAGAGACGGCTAAACCCCAACATGAAAAAGGTGGTGAAAAAGGAAGTGATCAAGTGGCTAGATGGAGGTATCATATTTTCTATATCCGACAGTGCTTGGGTGAGTCTCGTCCAATGTGTTCCAAAAAAGGGTGGGATGACTGTGGTAGAGAATAAAAATAATAAGCTTAACCCCAGTCGGACAGTTACTGGCTGGCGTATCTGCATGGATTACAGGAAACTGAATAGTGCCACCAGGAAAGATCACTTTCCATTGTCTTTTATTGATCAGATGCTGGATAGACTGGCAGGGAAGTCGCACTTTTGCTTCCTAGATGGTTACTCGGAGTATAATCAGACTTATATTGCCCCTGAGGATCATGAGAAAACCACTTTCACCTGTCCGTATGGCACCTTCGCGTTCAAGAGGATGCCGTTTGGGCTTTGAAATTCACCAGCCACTTTCCAGAGGTGCATAATGGCAATTTTTTTTGATATGGTGGAGAACATACTAGAGGTGTTCACTGATGATTTTTCTGTGGTGGGAAATTCATTTGATGAATGTTATATTAACTTGAGAAGGGTGTTACAGAGATGTGTTGAAACAAATTTGGTCCTAAATTGGGAAAAGTGCCACTTCATGGTAAAAGAGGGGATCGTGCTAGGACACTATGTGTCGAGTAAAGGGATAGATGTAGTTCGTGCTAAAGTTAAAGTAATTGAGAAATTGCCACCACCTACCTCAGTTAGGAGTTTCCTCATGCATGCGGGCTTTTATAGACGGTTCATCAAGGACTTTTCTAAAATTGCTAACCCCTTATGTAAACTGCTTGAAAAAGATCACCCTTTTGTCTTTTCTAATGAATGCAGGTTAGCGTTTGAGGAGTTGAAGCAGCAGTTGGTGTCAGCACCTGTCATTGTGGCACCTGACTGGCAAGCACTGTTTGAACTCATTTGTGATGCCAGTGACTTTGAGGTTGGTGCAGTATTGGGGCAGCGAAAAGACAAGATTATGAACCCCATATACTATGCTACCTAGACTATGAGTGGAGCCCAGTTGAATTACACTGCTACGGAGAAGGAAATGTTGGATGTAGTGTTTGCTTTTGACAAGTTTAGATCATACTTGGTGGTATCCAAAGTGATTGTGCATACGGACCACCAAGCTATCTGACACCTGGTTGAAAAGAAGGATTCCAAGCCACGATTAATCCATTGGGTGCTCTTATTGCAAAAGTTTGATTTTGAAATCAGAGATAGAAAAGGTACTGAAAACCAGTTTGCAGACCATTTGTCCATGTTAGAGGGATCAGAGAAGAAGATAGAAGTAGAGGACATTCTAGAGACCTTTCCTGATGAGCAGTTACTGGCAGGATTACTTGAAGAGGTACCATGGTATGCTGACATTGCTAACTTTCTGGTAAGCGGTATTGATCCTCCTGATTTCTCTTCTGCACAAAAGAAAAGGTTTATAGAGATTTTCGTTCTTATTTCTGGGATGAGCCTTATCTGTTTAAATTCTATATTGACAATATGATCCGGAGGTGTGTCCCCAAGATTGAACAAAATTCTATTTTGCAGGCATGTCACTCTTCACCATATGAAGGACATTTTGGAGGAGTCATGACAGCATCAAAGGTCCTAGAGTCTGGATTACTGGACAACATTGTTCAAGGATGCGCATAATTGGGCCAAGAGTTTTGATGAGTGCCAGCGCACCGATTATATTTCCCACCGTCATGAAATGCCTATGAACCCAATACAAGAGTTGAGGTGTTTGACGTGTGGGGAATAGATTTTATGGGACCGTTTGTCAGTTCCTATGGCAACAAATACATACTGGTGGCTGTGGATTATGTATCGAAGTGGGAGTGCTTCCAACAAATGATGCTAAGGGAGTTATTGGATTCCTGAAAAAGAACATCTTCACCCGCTTTGGCACTCCGAAGGCGATTATTAGTGATGGTGGGACTCACTTTTGCAATCAAGCGTTCGCAAAGTTGTTGAGTAAGTACGGTGTTCATCATAAAGTCGCCACCCCGTATCACCCTCAAACTAGCGGAAAAGTGAAAATCTCCAATAGGGAGATAAAGAGTGTGCTGACCAAGACAGTGAATGGAAATAGGACCGACCGGTCAAGGCAGTTAGATGATGCACTCTGGGCGTATCGAACGGCCTACAAGACGCCAATTGGCATGACGCCATATAAATTGGTGTTTGGTAAGGCTTGTCACTTGCCAGTTAAGCTAGAACATCGGGCCTTTTGGGCAATGAGAACATTGAACCTTGACATAAAAGCTGCAGGAAAAAGTAGAGTGAATGAGTTACATGAACTTGATGAATTACACTTCCATGCGTTTGAGAGTGCCCGGATGTACAAGGAGAGAATGAAGCAAATGCATGACAAGCATATCATAGAGCGGAGCTTCGAGCCAGGTGATAGAGTTCTTTTGTACAACTCTAGATTAAGGTTATTTCTTGGCAAGCTGAGAACAAGATGGTCTGGTCCATTCAAAGTTGTGCAAGTTTTGCCTCATGGAGCGGTAGAGATTGAAGTTGAAGATGGATCCCTTAGATTTCGTGTCAATGGGTAAAGATTGAAGCTTTACCACGAGACGTTGGAAGAGGGTAGACTCTTGTCTATTATCTATTTGGATGAACCTTGAAAAAGGAACCCCCGTCGTGCCGCGGCGTTAAATCAGGCGCTTCTTAGGAGGCAACCCAAGTCCTGTACGATTTTAAAAAAAAAAAATACAAAAAGAGTCGTGCCACGACATTAACTAACGCACTGCGTGGGAGGCAACCCACAATTTTAATTCGTGTTTCTTTTAAATTTTATCTCTTGTTATTTTTATTAATAAGAATTAACTCTCTGTTGAGTTGTGTAGGATTGGTAGCATATACGAAGAGCGAAGATGGAGCAGCTGTATAGCCCAAAGCTCAAGAGAATTCCCCAATGGAAGTGTGTAACGTTGTTCTTTGCACTTATATCGCACAAGAGCTGAATTTTTGTGGGAAATGTTCTTGTAGAAACTGTAAGGTAAGTGCTTATAGCATAGCTATCGCGGAAAACAAGAAAATTTCCTGGGGGAATTTTAAAGGTTGTGCGTCGCACAAGGAAAGCACATGCACAATTTTTTATTTAATTTTTTGCAAACTTATACAGTGAGCTAAGGCTAAATCGCGCAGCTATCACACAACACATGCAAAATTTCCTGGGAGAAAAAATAAGAGTTGTACGTTGCACAGCAAGAGCACCAAACAATATATATGAAATATTTTGCTCCCCAAATATGCTCCCCTTTGCTATTTCACAACCACACAGACACGCTCCCTCTTCCCCCTTCCCCTCTTCCCCGTCGAACCCACCCCTGCTCACTGCACTGGCGACACAGCGCCACCACTACGGCTATTCACTCACCTCAGGTAAGTTTTTCTCTCTCTTCCCTTATTCCCGTTCATTTTTCCCCAAAAACCCAACTGCCCTGCCCTTAATCCCCACCACCCCGGCCCTCTTTCCCCACCCCTTTTCTGCAATTTTTAGGGTTCCAGCTGTTGACACCCAATTTTATCCCAAGTTATTTTAAAATTAATGATTTATCATAAAAAGTTTGAAATTAGAGTAATTTTGCAATTATAAGAGAAGCATTTGAAGTATTACAAAATGGGCCAAATATGCACCGCATAGCCTCTTTCAGCCTATTTACGTAAAATATACTTATACCCTATACACACACAAAAGGACCCGACCCATTTTTTCAAAATCAGTTCCCCCCAACCCGTTCAAAAATCCCTAAACCCACAACATTTTTCTCTTCTACATCTCATACCCATAGTAGGATCATCAAATAGAAAGAACCCAGCTCATCATCAGGTACAAACCTTATCCTAAAAGATCCGTTGCAGGAGAAAATAGTCATTTTAGGGATCTCAATCTTAGAAGCCAAAAAACCTAATGGTGGTGATATAAAAGAGAAGCTGGAGCAGAGAGCCGTTAAGGGGAAAAAGGAGGGTCTTGGAGGCAGCGGGAGATAGAAGCAGAACAGAGAGAAAAAGAGAGTAACAAAGAGTAGAATACGCAGCATAAACATAAATCTTCTTAGCTTTTTAAGTTTATAAAAAACACAGTATCATTACTTCGGTTGATTTGTGATTGTGTCGTCGCGTCGCCGTTCTAGTCGTCGATCGTGTCCGAGTCGTCGCTTTTGTTCGAGTCGTCTTCTTTAGATTCTACGCCCCAGCTCGCTGCGCCGCAAGAGGTAACACTTAAATCCCTATACTTGCTTATTAGTTTATGTGTTTAAGTTTTGTGCTTAAGATAAAATGTATCAGTTATGTGTAAGTTTGCTTAGTAGTTAAAGAATATCTAGCTATGAACAATGAATTCTGTTCTTGAAATAAAATTTGTGATTCAGGTGTCAATGTTTTATATTTAAAATCCAGGTTTTTATTGTCTGTAAAACAACTGTAAGGTCGAGTCAAGAAAAGTTCAGGTCCTTTTGCACTCATGCTTCTTTTAAGTTTAATCAAGTCTTTTCAGTTTATTCTTGATTCATTTTAGTAGTCTTTATTTCAGTTTATTTTTTTTTTCTTCTTGCATTTCTTCCTGGTAAAATCTGTGCTATCCTGCTTGAGTTATGGGTTGGATTAAACCTGGGGCCATCAGGTTTGAAATGGCTTTGGAGGTTGTAGATTTTGGTATTTTTTCTTGGAGGTGGGTTCTGTTCTGGTGAGTTGCAGGCAGTCCTGGGAGTTGTAGGTATGTGTAGAGGATTTTTGGATGCTACAGCTGTCTGGAAGGTTTGCAGGTATTCAGGGAGATTCTGGTAGAAATCAGGGGTGTGTGAAGGGTGTTTTCAGGTCCATGTTTGTTTGCAGGAGTTCGGATATTGATTTTGGGTATTGGTAGGTGTTGGAGTTTGTTCTTGGCTTGCAGGGGTGTCTATGGAGATCTGTGAGTGTGAGGGTGTATGCAGTAGAGTTCTAGGTTTTGATCATGGAATTTAGGGGGCCTAGTGGTTTGTTCAGGGAAGTGGAGGAGAGCTGATATGTTGAAATGTTAAAGGGGGCTGTCCTAGGTTCCTGTTCATGTTTAGAAGGTGTAGGGTTCAGTTGTTGTTTTAGGTGCAGCAGGTTAGTAGCAATGGTTATGTTAGCTTCTGGAGGTTTGAGGGTCTCGTCTAGTGTTGTTCTGGAAGTCTGTTGGGTTGTAGGTGTGAGGGAGCATGTCCTGGAATTGCAGGTATGATATATCTTGGTCAGTCTAGGTTGCTTCTGTCCAAAGGGGTGGATCTGGTTTTGTTTTGGTGTCTATAAGCTTGTGAAAACGTATATATGGTTTCTGTTAAAAGCAGGCAGGGGCTAATGTTTTCCCATTTCATTAAATCAAGTGAATATTGAATAATCCATGGCAGCTAATGGTTTAAGTCTTAGAAATTGCTTTCAGATTTGAGATTGCTCCATTTCTAGTCCAGTAAAGTTGCAGCAATGCTAATATGTGATGGTTTCTGAATTGCCTTGATCTCTTTGCATATGAAGTTTTTTTTTTTTTTTGAAAGAGCAATTAGGAATAAAATTGTCTTCTTTTACAGTTTAAGTTCAAGGTTGATCCTCTGATTGTCTGACAAACTTTTGTTCTATATAATAGCTTAACATCAGAGTGTTATTTAAGGGATGAGATTTGTTCCCTTAAGGGTCATACCCATGTAAAGAATTTGATTGGTTGAAATTCCTTTCTTGGTTTAAGATTAGTTCGTAATATCTTATCTATTCATTATTTTGATAGTATGAAATAAGTCTATATCAGTATTTTTATTTTAGAAAAAAAAGAAGAAGAAAGAAGCAGATTGTTTGAGTTATATAAAGTTTCTTTATAAAATTTAAGTTCGAACCTTAATGCAATGAGAAATACTCTGTAGTTAGCTCTGGTCATGGTTGTTAGTAGTTACCCGCTTGTTATTAAAGTTTCAGTCTTTAAAGCATGACCAATTAGTTGTTATAACTGTAATTTTCTTTGGTTGAAATGGTATCCTGAGGTCATTAAATTAAAATATTAGCTAATCCAGATAGCTTGTCTATCTCTTGGGATGGAACCTTTCTTGTTTGGTGAGTGAAAAGTTTCATCAGAACTTGATAAAGTTCTGATATTGTTAGTTCAATTCATTATTCACTTAGCCAAGTTAGTCTTTAGTGCCCTTTACTGATTATTTGATTATGAAAGTTAATTCTCTGTCCCTTCCTAGTTTATGTACCCTTTAGTTTATGTCCCTTCTTTGTTATTAATAATGTGATTCATCTTTAAGAGAAGATGGTTTCTGAATGAAATATCGGTTATCACTCTATTTTTTTTTTTTTAGAGAAAGCTCTTAGCATTAAAATGGTTGTGGCCCGTTTCATTTCAATACTTTCTGGGATTTAGTGACTGTTTTGGCTATTTTTGTTTTCCTAATGTACAGATCTGTTACTTAGCCTAGGGCATGTTTGTTTGAATTTGCACATGTTCAGCTTATCAAGTTTTCCTTCCCTTTGTGCATCTGCTAATCTTTATCTCTTTTTCGTTGCATAATACAACCTTGGACGAGTTCGGGCAAAACTTAAAATGGGATGGCTTATTGGCATTGGAATTGCATTGGGGTCGAGTCCGGGCTCAAGATTCAAGAAGTGAAGACTTTTTTTAAAAAAAAAATGCTTTGTTGAGTCATGTGATGTTTAGTCTCATGGGCATAATGTATAAAATTTCAAGGCTCCCATGAGTTTGTCAAATTTACCGGGTTCTTCTTCTAAACCTCCTCTTTCTCAATCCCTTAGAAATTGCATGTCTATAGGAATTCCCCGTAGATAATTATTGTAGAATAATTTATTTGATTGATCATGAATGAATGTTTAGTTATTTATTGAGCTATTTTGTGAATATTTTATTTCTTTAGAATCTCCATCTTATTTTAGGAATTTCGAATCTTTTAGTTAAATAATGCGTGCAAGCCAATTCGTAATAATCTTAAGATTACTTCTAAAATACAACTTTAGTACAAGTATTCAAATCAATCAGTTTTCTTATTAAAGTCATTTATTTTCTCTCTTTTTTACGGATAAGTTTTTTTTTTTTAATTCAATTGGTGACGCTTTAAATTGAAAGTTAAACAATTTTGTAAATTTGTATTTATATAGCTGTCTTGTGAAAACCGGAGGATTAACCACATTTTGTGGATTTTCGAAAGTGCTTTCAAATTGGAACCTTCTTTCGAAAATAAATGAACCTCTTACGCAGAATCTCTGAAAATAGACCATTTCCTTGAAACGGAGGATTGCACGCACTATTTAATTAATTGGTTCCTAATTCTCCTAAAATTAGGTGGCGACTCCAAAGAAAACCCTTTGGAGTCCCATTTTGTTGAAATATACCCGAAACCTGTCTTTTCTTAAAGAAAGGGTAATTTTTGGGGTTCAACAGCTTGGCGACTCTGCTGGGGATACCTTAAGGTTCTAACCGCAAGGTTTTCACAAGATAACTTTATTTGTTTATTATTTGCAAAAATAGCATGATTAGTTAATTTGATTATTTGCAATTGTTTGTCACTGAAAGCATGTCACTACACTTTTATTTGCGCACATATTAAACTGGCATTCCGTTCATATTTCCCCCATTCCTGGGAGCTTCTCCATGGTTACTTATACCCGCGAGGTGTATGCATATACACCCGCAACTCACAAAAAATCCTTTGAGAAAGAGTGCGCGTACCTGCGGGGTGAGCGGATAGTTTTACTACCGCGTGATCGCTTGCCACTCAAAACAGCCTTGTGTTTAGTAAACCCACTCTAGAGTTTCCGTTAGGAACATGCATGCATAAACCTTAGATTGGACCCGGTCCTTGGTACCGCCTCCATAGTTAAGAAAACCGCCCTTTTTTGTTGACGGGTTCAAACCCAACAACAGTGCATATTATGTGTTTATGTGATAACGGAACTTCCAGTCCAAGCCAAGTTTTGCAATTAATTAAATTCAGAATACTTTTATTAATTTTGTAGACTGGCAGATACTTGAATTCAAGAGGTATTCAAAAAGTCATCAAGTTGAAATTGAGAAGATACTTGCATGAAGATAACAAGTTAGGGGGCAAGAGATGTCGAAAGGACGATAAGACGTTCAATCCATTTGATCGATGTTTGATTCAAGCAATTTGATGTAAACCACATTTGGGACCAGATGTTAGAAATTACACCAATTGTGCAAGCAAGCAAGGATTGATCGAAACAGGCCCGCACTTCAGTTCCATTGCCTCCTCGAGCCTGATGCAACATAGTTATAGCAGTTATTTATATTGTACTCAAAATGATGTATTTAAATTATGTCTGGCAGTTTCTATTTTTGATGTAACAATGATGTACTCAAAATCAAGTTATGACGAAAGAGAACTTATTATTACTGTCATTTTCACTTACTCTAAATTCGATTATTGCAAAACCGGCTTGGACTACTTTTCGTTATTATCTATTTGGCGTCTTAGGCCCACCTCTGGCACAAAGAGGCACCTTACAGGGTAGGACGCGCCCGCATTTTCATTTACGCTCAACTAATTGTGATTTCCACATGTCAAACTTGTTTAAAATGCAAAGCGCTACGTGACGCGCGCTACGTGATTGTATGCAATGTTGTTAATGACACGCAAACTAACATAGTTTACCTTTTGAATTTTTCTTTTGTTTTGATTATTCCCCAAAACAGAGAGAGTTTGATTCGTGTTGACTCCTGAGTTAGTTAAGTGTCTAATCTAAAGTGAAGCTAGCAATGACTGATTTGACTAATGATCAGACTGGTATCCCTGCATCTTCTAATGAGCAAGCAGTTGTTGTTCCTGATGAACAAATTGCTAGAATGGCCAAGCAGATTGAGTGTATGCAAGCTGAACTAGACAGAATGAAAGAGTCGAGCCACCAAAACGCGCCAGCCGTGCTATCAACTCTGAACCCCAATGTTGAAACTGCCAATCCAAACACGCATTTAAATTCCAGTGTCATTCATATGCTTGCACCAGTTAACAACATTCCGAATGCATTCATTAACCAAAACAACTTGCCTCACTATCAATATTTACATGCCGAAGATATTCCTCGTCCTCCACAATCCAAAGAGCCCATTTCTGTGGCTGTTGCTCCTCAAAATATCAATGACCCAAGACAACGATATCCCCAAGCCCAATACTATGAGCATGACCCTAATGGTAAGAACATGGATTTCACTAACTATGTGCCACAAAGTGAAGTGCCTGTAACTGTAGAAAAGCAGGGAAAGACAGTTGAGCAAGAGGAGATAATCCAAACAATGAAAATCATGCAGCAATCCATCAAGGATTTGCAAGTGTCTAGAGGACGTCAAAGCATCTCATACCGCAATCTTTATCTATACCCTGATGTTACTCTTCCTCCCGGGTTTAAGGTGCCAAAATTTGATATGTATGATGGTCATAGTGACCCATTTGTTCATTTGACCAAATATATCAACCGAATGAGGGTTGCGGGAGGTAAAGAGGAACTTCTGATGGTCTTCTTCAGTCATAGTCTGGAAGGTATTGCTGCTGAATGGTTTTCAAGACAGGATACAAGCAAGTGGCGTGAGTTTGATGACATAGCCAATGATTTTACAAAGCAGTTTGAGTACAATGTCGAGGTGGCTCCTGACCTTATAACCTTGTCCAATCTGAAGAAAAAACCAACAGAAACCTTTAGGGAATATGCACTGAGATGGCGAGAACAGGCTGGAAGGGTGCAACCACCAATGACCGAGAAAGACATGGTGAAGTACTTCATCCGAGCCCAAAATGATTCTTATTACATGCACTTGCTCCCTATGATGGGTAAACCCTATTCTGAACTTCTTATGATGGGAGAAATGATTGAAGAAGGGATTAAGACGGGGAGAATTATAAGTTTTGCTACAGTGAAAGCAACTGCGCAAGCCATCCAGACTGGTTTGGGAAATCTAGAGGAAAAAGAGAAGGAAGTTGGCATTATTACTACCAAGAACTCATTATCCCAGCCTACTCACCAAAGCAATCCACATCCAGGCTACAATGCTCAACCCGTTTACTACCAGCAATCATTTGGCCACCAATCAGAAATTACCAATCCCCAAGTCCGCACTTTTCAAAATCACCTAGCCGTACCAAAGCCACGCACTAATCCTGTCAAGAAGACATATAAAACCTACACACCTTTAGCGGAACCTTACAGTCAGCTTTATGAAAGGCTAAGGGCAGCTGGAGTAATTCACCCCATTGCTGATGCAACTCCTAATCCTCTTCCGAAATGGTTCGATGGAACCAAACATTGTACCTATCATTCAGGGGATCCAGGGCATGATACTGAAAATTGCCACAGTCTAAAAAATGCAGTTGAAACTCTAATCCAAGAAGGTTCTATTCAACTCATTGGGAATACACCTGCTGATAATAACCCTTTGGTAGATGATGAGTATGGCATACACTTGATATCAGTTGATGAGGCTGAAAAAGGGACCATTGTGATCCCAAAGAGCCAAACAACAAAGAAGAGCTCTCGAACTTACAAAGTCGGGAGGACCAAATGCTTTCAACGCAGAGGACAAATCAAGACAAACCCAAACTGGGGCAGATTTTATTGAAGAAATTTTTGTTGCCAAAGAAAGTAAAGTAAATGCGTAGCCAATGTCAAATCAAGAGCAATCAAGAGATACTGCATTTGACAATCGGCAAAATCAGTCTTTTCATTTCAATGTAATTTTCTATGTAATACGAACTACGCATAACCTGATTCCCAAGGCGGGATACGTAAGCAACTCACATAGAGCTCGGTTACACTAGCATAGGAATTCCCTATTTCCTCTTTTATGTAATTTTGAACTACTTTTGATCTGATTCCTGAAATGGCAACAGGATAAGTAAGCAATCCACATCGGATTCGATCAGATTTTATAATGCTTTAGGTTTGTTTATCTTTTATGATGTAATGCCGAACTATGCATCTGGGCAGATGTGTGGATTTTCCAATTCGGATACGGCTTCGTACTTAGATTGCCATATTCCCCAAATCTGTATGTAAGCAGAACTACGCACGGTCTGATTCCCAAGGAGGGATACGTAGGCGCTCTCAATGGGCTCGACTCTATAATATTAAAATTTTTAGTTTCCCTCCTAAAAGTCAACTGGGGCAAATTTTGCAAAGAGAGATGAAGTTTGAAAATAGCAACTGGGGCAAATTTTGCAAGGCAAGTTGAAGATTTGAAAGATCATAACTGGGGCAAATTTTGCAAAAAGCCGTATTGCTTGACAAAGAGTTTGTTGGCCAAGTCTCGAAATACGGATCACAAATCTAGGCAGACTGAGAAAAGGAAGCAGTTGCAGGATGAAGGCTCGAGTCAGCATGAATCAAACGCTTCATCCTCCCTCCCAAAACTAACAATTTCTCTTTGAGTACAGGAATTCTCAAAAGCAGCAAAATGAGGAAAATTTGCAACCATTTTGTCATACACATTGGACAATGTTGCCAAGATAATCAACCGAGATTGGAAGCGTTATTTGATCCATCGCATACGCGAAACAATTTTTTTTTCTTTCCTCTATTTTGCCCTTGCTTAATCGAGACCTTATTGCTTTATTAACAACTTTACTTTACTCTTTGCAGGAATTAAGCATTAACTTCAGTTTTACTCAAGAGCAACACTCAACCCTTTATGGCGTCACCAAATATAAGCCGGACGGCTTAAACTCTTGCTTTACATCTCCTTTATCTTTGATATTTTCCTGTTTATATGAATTTAATGAAAAATTTATTTTGCAGGCCATTTATTTTACAAGTATCAACATCAAGTCTATTGGTGACAACCGAAGACATCACTTTATTGTCATTATTTACCATAGACAACTGGTGATATTATTTTGACAAAATTGTTATCAAAACTTGTCATAGACACTTGATTGAGGTATCATTGGTACCGCAGACCATCAAGGATGTTATTATCAAAGATCATGACTTTTTATATTGGATCCATCGTACACAATCGATGGTATTATTTCAATGACCTTCTATTTTAGATTTACTGTGCACAATCGGTGGTATTATTTTAATGGCCTTCTTATATTGGAATCATCGTACACAAATCGATGGTATTATTCCAATGGTTTTCTTATATTGGATCAATCCTATAATTGGTGGTTTTGTCCCAATGGCTTTTACATCGGATCCATCGTACACAACCGATGATATTATTTCAATGGCTTTCTATATTGTAATCATCGCACACAATCGATGGTATTATTCAAATGACTTTCAATATTGGAATCATCGTATACAATCGGTGGTATTATTCCAATGACTTTATTATATTTGATCGATCATATACCACTGGTGATATTATTTTAATGTCTTTCTTTTATTGGATCCATCATATACAATTGGTGTTTATATCGGATTAATCATGTGCAATCGGTTTTATTATCTCAACGGGTTTATTATGATAGTTTTATAATCCAGTCTATTGTATACAACCGAAGAAGCTACTTCATTAAGTCTACTGAGTACAATCAGAGACGTTATTTTGGAAGTCTACCGTAAACAATCGGAGACATCACATTTACCAAGTCTACCGTAGACAATCGGAAGCGTGGTTCTTTTTCAAGTCTATCGTAGACAATCGAAGACATTATTATTGAAGCCTATCGTAGACAATCGAAGGCCTTATCATTTGAAGCCTACCATAGACAATTGGAGGCCCTATTATGAAGTCTACCGTAAACAATCGGAGACATCACATTTACCAAGTCTACCGTAGACAATCGGAGGCGTGGTTCTTTATCAAGTCTATCGTATACAATCGAAGGCATTATCATTGAAGCCTACCATAAACAATTGGAGGTCTTTTATGAAGCCTATCGTAGACAATCGAAGGCGCTACTGTCGACGAAGCCTACCGTAAACAATCGGGGGCCTCATTATGAAGCCTATCATAAACAATCGAAAACGTCATCATCATTTAAAGCCTTCCATAAACAATTGGAAGCCTTTTTATGAAACCTATCGTAGACAATCGAAGGCGCTATTGTTATGGAGCCTACCGTAAACAATCGGGGGCCTCATTATGAAGTCTATCGTAAACAATCGAAGACGTCATTATCATTTAAAGCCTTCCATAAACAATTGGAGGTCTTTTTATGAAGCCTATCGTAGACAATCGAATGCGCTATTGCTATGGAGCCTACCGTAAACAATCGGGGGCCTTAATATGAAGTCTATCATAAACAATCGAAGACTTCATCATCATTTAAAGCCTTCCATAAACAATTGGAGGCCTATCGTAGACAATCGAAGGCGCTATTGTTATGAATCCTACCATAGACAACTGAAGACTCGATCATGAGTCATTGCCGGAAGGCGGCATTTTTATCCTTATATTTTATTTAAGTCTACTTTACGTTTCTATGGATTGAAGTCCTTTATTGTTTTATTTTCAGTCCACCAAAGACCCTGAAGTCATCTTGCCTCACAAAGCCGGATTTCTTCTAGTGGATTGGAGACGAACTTGTCATTGACATTAAAACCAGCATCTACAAATTTTATTCATTATCTATTTCTTACTCCATTTATTAAGCCTTATTTGCAGTTACACGCTTACCGTTTGTCGAGTTTATTACAGGATACTAGCAGCACCGCAGCAGAATTTGGAGCGAGCATAATGTGGAACTCTTTCTTAGCAGTGAACTGGGGCAATCGTTGATATGAGCTAGACTCGTCAACGAGGATCTGAAGAATCGCACTCGAACAAGCAAGTCTATCCTAATCTTTCATTTCGGATTAGGGTGTCAGTCTGGATTCTTTCCTATTCGTACGTCCTTTTCTGTCAATCGTGCGAGTCTTCGTTTCTAAGTGTCGTCGAACTACATATGGCCTGATTCTCTATCAGCCCGAGATATGTAGGCAACTCGAAAACCAGAGTTCGGCCATGCCCATGAGCCTTGGCTTTTTGGTCCATGGAATCAAAAGTCTTTGGCTTTATCGTGACAAAATTGGCTTTATGTCAACTTCTTTACCCTGAAAACTCTTTCATCCTTTTCGGGTAAAGAGGGGCAACTGTTGACACCCAATTTTATCCCGAGTTATTTTAAAATTAATGATTTATCATAAAAAGTTTGAAATTAGAATAATTTTGTAATTATAAGAGAAGCATTTGAAGTATTACAAAATGGGCCAAATATGCACCGCATAGCCTCTTTCAGCCTATTTACGTAAAATATACTTATACCCTATACACACACAAAAGGACCCGACCCATTTTCTCAAAATCAGTTCCCCCCAACCCGTTCAAAAATCCCTAAACCCACAACATTTTTCTCTTCTACATCTCATACCCATAGTAGGATCATCAAATAGAAAGAACCCAGCTCATCATCAGGTACAAACCTTATCCTAAAAGATCCGTTGCAGGAGAAAATAGTCATTTTAGGGATCTCAATCTTAGAAGCCAAAAAATCTAATGGTGGTGATATAAAAGAGAAGCTGGAGCAGAGAGCCGTTAAGGGGAAAAAGGAGGGTCTTGGAGGCAGCGGGAGATAGAAGCAGAACAGAGAGAAAAAGAGAGTAACAAAGAGTAGAATACGCAGCATAAACATAAATCTTCTTAGCTTTTTAAGTTTATAAAAAACACAGTATCATTACTTCGGTTGATTTGTGATTGTGTCGTCGCGTCGCCGTTCTAGTCGTCGATCGTGTCCGAGTCGTCGCTTTTGTTCGAGTCGTCTTCTTTAGATTCTACGCCCCAGCTCGCTGCGCCGCAAGAGGTAACACTTAAATCCCTATACTTGCTTATTAGTTTATGCGTTTAAGTTTTGTGCTTAAGATAAAATGTATCAGTTATGTGTAAGTTTGCTTAGTAGTTAAAGAATATCTAGCTATGAACAATGAATTCTGTTCTTGAAATCAAATTTGTGATTCAGGTGTCAATGTTTTATATTTAAAATCCAGGTTTTTATTGTCTGTAAAACAACTGTAAGGTCGAGTCAAGAAAAGTTCAGGTCCTTTTGCACTCATGCTTCTTTTGAGTTTAATCAAGTCTTTTCAGTTTATTCTTGATTCATTTTAGTAGTCTTTATTTCAGTTTATTTTTTTTTCTTCTTGCATTGCTTCCTGGTAAAATCTGTGCTACCCTGCTTGAGTTATGGGTTGGATTAAACCTGGGGCCATCAGGTTTGAAATGGCTTTGGAGGTTGTAGATTTTGGTATTTTTTCTTGGAGGTGGGTTCTGTTCTGGTGAGTTGCAGGCAGTCCTGGGAGTTGTAGGTGTGTGTAGAGGATTTTTGGATGCTGCAGCTGTCTGGAAGGTTTGCAGGTATTCAGGGAGATTCTGGTAGAAATCAGGGGTGTGTGAAGGGTGTTTTCAGGTCCATGTTTGTTTGCAGGAGTTCAGATATTGATTTTGGGTATTGGTAGGTGTTGGAGTTTGTTCTTGGCTTGCAGGGGTGTCTATGGAGATCTGTGAGTGTGAGGGTGTATGCAGTAGAGTTCTAGGTTTTGATCATGGAATTTAGGGGGCCTAGTGGTTTGTTCAGGGAAGTGGAGGAGAGCTGATATGTTGAAATGTTAAAGGGGGCTGTCCTAGGTTCCTGTTCATGTTTAGAAGGTGTAGGGTTCAGTTGTTGTTTTAGGTGCAGCAGGTTAGTAGCAATGGTTATGTTAGCTTCTGGAGGTTTGAGGGTCTCGTCTAGTGTTGTTCTGGAAGTCTGTTGGGTTGTAGGTGTGAGGGAGCATGTCCTGGAATTGCAGGTATGATATATCTTGGTCAGTCTAGGTTGCTTCTGTCCAAAGGGGTGGATCTGGTTTTGTTTTGGTGTCTATAAGCTTGTGAAAATGTATATATGGTTTCTGTTAAAAGCAGGCAGGGGCTAATGTTTTCCCATTTCATTAAATCAAGTGAATATTAAATAATCCATGGCAGCTAATGGTTTAAGTCTTAGAAATTGCTTTCAGATTTGAGATTGCTCCATTTCTAGTCCAGTAAAGTTGCAGCAATGCTAATATGTGATGGTTTCTGAATTGCCTTGATCTCTTTGCATATGAAGTTTTTTTTTTTTTTGAAAGAGCAATTAGGAATAAAATTGTCTTCTTTTACAGTTTAAGTTCAAGGTTGATCCTCTGATTGTCTGACAAACTAAAGTTCTATATAATAGCTTAACATCAGAGTGTTATTTAAGGGATGAGATTTGTTCCCTTAAGGGTCATACCCATGTAAAGAATTTGATTGGTTGAAATTCCTTTCTTGGTTTAAGATTAGTTCGTAATATCTTATCTATTCATTATTTTGATAGTATGAAATAAGTCTATATCAGTATTTTTGTTTTTATTTTAGAAAAAAAAGAAGAAGAAAGAAGCAGATTGTTTGAGTTATATAAAGTTTCTTTATAAAATTTAAGTTCGAACCTTAATGCAATGGGAAATACTCTGTAGTTAGCTCTGGTCATGGTTGTTAGTAGTTACCCGCTTGTTATTAAAGTTTCAGTCTTTAAAGCATGACCAATTAGTTGTTATAACTGTAATTTTCTTTGGTTGAAATGGTAACCTGAGGTCATTAAATTAAAATATTAGCTAATCCAGATAGCTTGTCTATCTCTTGGGATGGAACCTTTCTTGTTTGGTGAGTGAAAAGTTTCATCAGAAATTGATAAAGTTCTGATATTGTTAGTTCAATTCATTATTCACTTAGCCAAGTTAGTCTTTAGTGCCCTTTACTGATTATTTGATTATGAAAGTTAATTCTCTGTCCCTTCCTAGTTTATGTACCCTTAGTTTATGTCCCTTCTTTGTTATTAATAATGTGATTCATCTTTAAGAGAAGATGGTTTCTGAATGAAATATCGGTTATCACTCTATTTTTTTTTTTAGAGAAAGCTCTTAGCATTAAAATGGTTGTGGCCCGTTTCATTTCAATACTTTCTGGGATTTAGTGACTGTTTTGGATATTTTTGTTTTCCTAATGTACAGATCTGTTACTTAGCCTAGGGCATGTTTGTTTGAATTTGCACATGTTCAGCTTATCAAGTTTTCCTTCCCTTTGTGCATCTGCTAATCTTTATCTCTTTTTCGTTGCATAATACAACCTTGGACGAGTTCGGGCAAAACTTAAAATGGGATGGCTTATTGGAATTGGAATTGCATTGGGGTCGAGTCCGGGCTCAAGATTCAAGAAGTGAAGACTTTTTTTTAAAAAAAAAATGCTTTGTTGAGTCATGTGATGTTTAGACTCATGGGCATAATGTATAAAATTTCAAGGTTCCCATGAGTTTGTCAAATTTACCGGGTTCTTCTTCTAAACCTCCTCTTTCTCAATCCCTTAGAAATTGCATGTCTATAGGAATTCCCCGTAGATAATTATTGTAGAATAATTTATTTGATTGATCATGAATGAATGTTTAGTTATTTATTGAGCTATTTTGTGAATATTTTATTTCTTTAGAATCTCCATCTTATTTTAGGAATTTCGAATCTTTTAGTTAAATAATGCGTGCAAGCCAATTCGTAATAATCTTAAGATTACTTCTAAAATACAACTTTAGTACAAGTATTCAAATCAATCAGTTTTCTTATTACAGTCATTTATTTTCTCTCTTTTTTACGGATAAGTTTTTTTTTTAATTCAATTGGTGACGCTTTAAATTGAAAGTTAAACAATTTTGTAAATTTGTATTTATATAGCTGTCTTGTGAAAACCGGAGGATTAACCACATTTTGTTGATTTTCGAAAGTGCTTTCAAATTGGAACCTTCTTTCGAAAATAAATGAACCTCTTACGTAGAATCTCTGAAAATAGACCATTTCCTTGAAACGGAGGATTGCACGCACTATTTAATTAATTGGTTCCTAATTCTCCTAAAATTAGGTGGCGACTCCAAAGAAAACCCTTTGGAGTCCCATTTTGTTGAAATATACCCGAAACCTGTCTTTTCTTAAAGAAAGGGTAATTTTTGGGGTTCAACACCAGCACTCTGGCCAGACCCTAGATAAGATGATTACACTGCTATTGCTTTTGATTTAGCGCTGACTCGTCTGATTAGTTGCCTAAATTTTCAACCTAGCCTTTGAATTTGTGCTTATTGAACAACTAGGACTGGTGATTAATTGTGTGGTGACTGAATTATGCTATGTCGACGTAGTTTTGTGTCGATTAAGACCGCTTAATGCTTGTATTTTGTACTGCTGCTTCCACGGCTGGTCATGAATGTTCTTGCTGCTATGTTGATGCCGTAACAATGTGAGTGTGTGCGAGCGATAGCAAAGTGAAGTATTCATCTATTAGAGCTTTAATCTACTATGACAGTATACACCTACTTATGCTTATCACATGTTTTTGGTTTATCAATACCAATTTTCTGTGGCGTACACTACCTTTTGAATTTTCTGGTTCAGTTAGTTTACTGCACTTTTGTGTGCCTGCACGTCACTTAAATGGTATAATTGTTGAGGGAAAGTCTGAGGTACCCTCTTTGTCGTATCATACCATGTGTTTTGGGGGTGACTAGGCCGTGACTTCTCGAGCAATTGTACGATTCAAGTGTGAGTATTCTGCATATGGTATAGTGCTTGTATTTGTGTCTTTCATGTCAATGCTAGTCCGTTCTAACTCACTGGGTCCAGAATACTCCCTATGATGCTCTACATTGTACAAGCTTGTATTTTATGCTACTAATGCAAAATCAGAGTACTCTGAATGTCGTTTTGTATTTGCTATGCTTAGTAGTAAGTGTGGGGTGGTCAGTGCTGTCTTGCTTTGGTTGTATGATTGTGTAGCCATAACTAATCCTGCCTGATTCACATGCCTTGAAATTGAGTGTCCGATTATCTCGTACAATGGTCACTTCTGCTAATCACCAACTAGGCTTATGAGGAAACTATTGCAATATGCGTGAGGAATGTCACTGCCTAACATTAGCCCATTGAATCCATTGCACATATATGTTGTTTTCTTCCACCTCTGCTAGCAATATTTCCTGGAATGCATATAGTCATTAGCTAGCATCAGATCATGTTATTGACTTAGTGCTATCTGCGAGAGTGTAGTGCGTATTAGAGTGACTGTGTGTTGTCTGAATTTCTGAGGATATTCTTTAAATGCCTGGACTGGCCAGTTTATTACACTAGTCTGCAAGCTGAAGTACACAGGAGGTTGTTAGAGTTTCTTTTGTGGGCTGCAGTGCATTTCAGTGCACTGAGAGGACATGTTTGTCCTGTCTTATCTGGTGTGATTGCCTCTGTTCTTGTGGAGGCAGTAGTATGCAGTTATATGGCCATTAGTGTTAGTAAATGAGGAGTTTGAGCAATGTCACTCTTCTATTTGCTTGTAAATTGTCGGGGAAGTTTGATTACCTGCGCCTCGGTCATCATTTAAGTATTCTGCTTTGTAGCTTCTACTTGTTTATCATGATTCGAGCAGGACACTAACTTTATGCCTTATTGCAGGTACTTTCTATGGCTCCTAAGGCGATATCTTCATCATCTAGGCCATCTAAGGCCTCCTCTCGGGCTGCACCTACTGACAAAAGTAAGAAAAAAGTTGCCCTAAGAGAGAGGGCTGCTGCCCCGCAACAGAATAAGAAACAGAAAGTGGAACCTCCCAAGTTTACAAGTGATGCTGCCAAGGAACGGTTTGAGATGGTGAAGAAGAAGAAGAAGAAGAAGAAGTAACTTCCAGAACGTGCCATAGATGCTGAGAAGATAAGGAAGAAATACTGGGAGGTTTCGACAGATTTGGTAGAAACACATGACTGGAGTCCTTTGTTTTCCCCCGCTGTCCCTGCAAACCTCACTAAGGATCATGAATTGTATGCCAATTGGGGTGATACATTCAGCGGCTCATGCACCGTGAGAGAGAAGGTAGTGGCAGTAACGGCGCAAGCTCTTAATGATTTTCTAGGATTGCCTCAAGTGACTGAGGGCATGGAGTGAAAGCTTCAATGTGATTATACCAAGGTTCATGAGGTGGTCTGTGGCAATAAAAAGAGAGCTAAATAGCGTCCCAAGGGCAGGAGCAAGCATCATGAGCTCCCATATAGGTACTTTGCCAAAGAAGCCCGAGTTTACTTGAATTTCATTTGTAACAGGTTGATGCCTTGCAAACACTTTACTAATGTAAGACGCAGTCGGGTATTCCTCACTTATGCTTTGATGACGCACCTCCCTGTTGATGTTGGTAGTCTCATGTTCAAGAGATGAAACGGACCCTGTAGTGGCCCAGATGTCGACTCTTCTTTGCCAACACACTCACTAGCTATATGCAGAGGTTAGGTGTCCCTAACCAAACACTTGATAAGAAGATGCCAGCTGAGACGAAGGTTGATTATTATGCCACTGTTAGGGGCCCTGACGTCTCTATGAAGTTGCATGTTGAGCAAAAAATTGATGAGTTTGTTGAGTCCGACAAGAGGAAATGGGCGTTTTTCAAGTTCGCGGCAAGAAAGTTGGGTGTTACTCAAGCTGATATAGATGAGTTTGATGCTTCCATGCCATTTAGTGCTGAGGCCCGCTCTGCCTTCGGCCTTGATGATATTGAGGAGTTCCACCAATCTGATGATGAGCTCACTCCGCCGGAGTTGGCAGAGGAGGACGATGAGAGTAATGATGACAGTGATACTGATGAGCCAGTGCCCGCCCGAGCTATTGTTTCTACTACTACTACTACTACTACTACTACTACTACTACTACTACTACTACTACTACTACTACTACTTCCATTCTAGCTGGTCCACCTGTGGGTATTTTTGATGATGCTGAGGATGAGCACGGCTATGAGGCCGATGGTGATGCTGATTTTGATCCAGCCACGTAGAGGGAGTATCTCTTTCACCCCTTGTTTTCTATTTTGTTTTGAAGAAGTGGGGACACTGCTATTTCTTAAGTGTGGAGTGGGAGACTTATTTGCTGGATGACTATACTTATGTGGATATTTACTGCTATTTTTATTTGGTCACTTGATTGTTTTTTATTTGTTTCTTGCTTTAATATTTGATGGGTTTATAATATTCTGAATGTTATGGCCTGTAATAGTTTTAGTAAAAGTAATACAATAGTCGTTAACTTTTATTATTATTAACTTAGTGTAGTAATAACCTCGTGGGTTTACTTGGCTTTGGTTCTTTCCCACAGAGTTGTCCTTTTTGAACCAAGCAAATTTTTTTTAAAAATAAAAAATTGAAAAATAATCGAAAAATACAAAAAGAAGAAAGGAGGATTAAGAGAAACAGTGGAAAGAGAGAGAGTTCAACCCTTAAATGCAGTATCTTGTGAGAATCACCTTTTCTGTTCTCGGACCCCTTTTGTCAGCTCATAATCATTTATTGAGGATTGAAATTAAGTGAGTTATGGATTCATGTACATGTTGAGGTGAGGTTCTTTTATGTTTCCATGTACGCATTGCAGTCTAGAACTTGCCCGGCTTGTCCTTGAAGCGAAATCCTAGGATATTCTTGAGTTAGAAGATTGTAGGCCTTGTTTTTTAGTCACTTTATCCTAAATAGACCTACCAATGATTGTGAATTATCCCTAGATAGGCCCTTTGAGCCTGAAGTATACCCTTTCTTTGATAACCCAAAAAGAACCACTTAGCCTCTGAAATTGATTAGCCAGCTTGTCACCCTATTCTCTAATGGCACTCCCTGCTTGAACTGTGTAAAATTAACTAGTGTACTGATGAAAGTGTGTTGGAAGTCGAAAAGAAAGAGTCAAGAATTATGCCTTAATTTGTGAAGCTTTGCTAAAAAAAGAAAGAAATAAAAGTGTGTGGTTTGTGAAGCGTATGAACAATAAAAAAGGGACAGAGAATGTTTGATGATGGGGCGTGCAGTGAAACAAAATAAAAGAAAAGAAAAGAATATTCAGTGTCTTTGGGAAGTTACAAGAGAAGTGGAAATATGGGAGAAGAAATTAATGTGATGACTGCTGAGCTTAATTGTTTTGTAGTGGTAGTGCCATAGGGAATATAGTCACTTTTAGCCATATTATCACTCCCGTCCCTGAGCCTACATTACATCCAAATGACAAGTCCTACTTGATCTTGACTTGAGATGCCTACATTAGTGGAAAGTGACAAAAAGGGCAAGCACATGGTACTGTCTTGTGTGCATGTGAAAATCTTTACTGAGTGTGAGAGTTTCTTTTGATATTATACCCTGTTTCGTTCATTGAATACATTACATGTGTGATAGCGGGGAATTCTTTGATTGTGAGGTACATTGGAGTCTATGCAGTTGAAGGTTTCAGTTATCAATACTTGATTATGAGCAAAAGAATAGGTGTTTGAGTCTTCTGGTTGATATCTATACAGAACTGCCTGATAGGGTATATGAATGATCTTGCATATTATCTGTGGCTCGTGTTGAAGTTTTGTATTTGCTCGAGGACGAGAAAAATCTCAAGCGTGGGGTGGTGATAATATGCCAAATTTATGCATAATTGAGTGTATTTTATCCATATTTTAATGTGTTCTAGTGATGTTTGATGTTATATATGACTCGAATTAAGTTAATATGTGTATTTTTATGTCTAGGAGGCTAAGGATGTCAAAGGTAGATGATTTGAGCAAAAAATGGAGTCAAAATGTAAAATCTAGAGGAATTTAAGGATGTGGTGCGTCGTATGACGATAACGCAGCCCCGAGACGAAATTTGGATGAAGAAAAATATTTTTGAGGCAGTGAGCTAACCCCTTATCGCATAGCCATCGCATGAGAGAAGAGAAAAATGATCCTGGGGTGTTTTGGAGTAGCTGTGCGCCGCACAGAATAAAGAGTGAAGTTCCAGTAGCCTGGTGCTATAGGTGTGCTTCGCACAGCTATAGCGCCAAAGCAAAAATTCCTGCAGTTTTGTTAAGCAGGGCAATTTGGTCTTTTGGCTCAAGGACGTGATATAAAAGCAAAAAAGACGATTTTGAGAGGCACTCTTAACCTAGAGAGAATAAGAACAAGGCTGAAGCAATGGAGAATGAAGCTCTAACGATTTTTTCTTAATCCTTTCAATCCTTTCTTGTAATTTACTTACTATGGTTGCTTATGTCATGAACTTATGAACATGAGTGGCTAAGTTACCCTATCTGGGGCAATGAGCTTGTTAAGTGCATAAACAAGCCATGCCATGCTATCTTACATTACAAACTTGCCTAGAATCACAATAAAATGTGCATTAACTCTTTTCTCCTCCCATGTAAAAGTTTATTTTCTTTTTATTCTCATTTTCTTATTATAGTAGTACTGCCGTTCATCTTGATACCATTATAGTAGTACTTCCTAGAGTTACATAAATGATACCACATTATGATTATGTTAATATTGATCTGTCGATGAATCCGTTTCAAAAGAAATACCATACTCTTTAACTATGTACCTAAACCGGTCCGGTCTGGTTCTCCGTTGGGAACCGGTCCGGTCTAATCGGTCTTTTTCTTAAGCCCAGCTCAGCCTATAGCCCCCCTTCCTTCTTTTCCCAGACCGTATATAATGAACCGATCCGGTCCTGTACTAAGCTAGCCCGGTTCGATTGACATGTATAGGTTTAAGTCCTGATGCACCATATTGACGGTGTAATGATGACAAAGGAAAATAATGAGTTATCAATAAAATTATGAAGTCCGTTCATGGATATGCTCCATTCATAGAGGTGAATGTGGGAGCAATATATGCTCCATTCCCTAAGATAAATGTGGGAGAAGGACAAGCTCCATTCCATAATATGAATGTGGGAGCAACACATACTCCATTCATGAATGAGAATGTAGTAGCACATAATAATACCTGAAATAAGGTAAGATATCTTTATGTCTAAAAAAAGACACAAAATTTCATGTTTGAAAGAAGACAAATAATTTTATGTCCGAAAGATGAAAAAATAATTACCATGATAGAGACCATAGTCGTGGACGTGACAAGAGGTGAAATAATAGTAATTATTGTGAAATAAATAAGAGAACAATAAGGGTTCTCAAAAGTAACCATTCAAACAATAATGTAATAATGACACCAATGTGTTATGTGAATATGAGGCACGTCTAAAATGATTATGGTCTGTTCCAAAACTGAATGAGACAATTTATAATAAATATTATTAATGTGCACCAATTCCTGGAAGTGAATGTGGCAATATATGATAAAAGGTATGAATACAGGCGTACCTAAAATGCAATCATAAAATTTTATACTAACGACGCAAGTGCTTCATATATAGTCATAGGGCACACCTGCTAATGCACACACACTAAGTCCCAGGGGTTTGTGCTGAGACAAAGAAGTATCCCAGCATGGGGTCCCAGTATAAAAATATGGGGCACACCTGCTAATACACACACCAAGTCCTAGGGGTTTGTGCTGGGACAAAGGGGTATCCCAGTATGGGCTCCCAGTATAAAAACATGAGGCACACCTGCTAATGCACACACCAAGTCCCAGGGTTTGTGCTGGACAAAGGGGTATCCCAGCATGGGCTCCCAGTATAAAAACATGGGGCACACCTGCTACTGTACACACCAAGTCCTAGAATTTTATGTTGGGACAAAGGAGTATCCCAGCATGGGCTCCCAGTATAAAAACATGGGGCACACCTACTTATGCACATAGCAAGTCCCAGGGGTTTGTGCTACCATTGTAGGATGATGTGCTGAGTATTCGTTAATTCAATCGAGCTTGACATAGTTATTCTTGATTATTAAACTATGTTTTGAATGCTTTTGGTTGTAGAGATAACAATAGAATGTCCCCTTTACTCTTGTAACTCTTGGAAGATTGTTTCAAGTTAGGGTTAGTTGAATAGCGACACTTCAACCCAAATTATAAATTATTTAGGGAAGAAAAGCAGGGTGAGTTCGGGAACAACAAACCTTTGTCTTGTTTATGTGGGTAGTCCAACTTATCATCTTATGTTAACTTAGAAAAGTAACTCAAGATAGTTATTGCTCGTTATTGGAAAATACTAGCGGTAAACTAGGAGCTCATGATCATTAGGAATTGTCAAGTGAGATTGAGTGCGAATTATTCGATACATCACTCCGACAATTGGGGAAGTCATGTCTTCAGTCTTTTAATATTGAATTATTCTCTAGTGTTTATTACGTGTTTTTAGTTTTTACTATTTATTTCTAGTTCTTGCATCAAAAATCATTTTAGTTACTCCGGAAGTTGTTTGAACGTGAACTTGGTAAAAGTTAAGCTACGAACTACAGTTCGCTCCCTGTGGGATTCGACTCCGGACTTGTTAAACCGAGTTATATTTGTAGCGACCACAAGAATATGGATAGATGGATGAAGTAGAGCCTTGAGTATTGAACTTCTCTTTTCCTTGCCTTTTTTTTGATGTGGAATAGGTCAAAAGTTCTGTTTTGGGGCGTGTTTTAGGATTTTTTATATCGTCCCCATAGACCCACACAACTCGAGAATCTAAAATAGACCCGGAATCACAACGTCAAGAATTTTGGCCTGCCGTGTCACGCCATGCATCAGCGCGTCGTGGCAAGACAATTTTCCTGCGCCTGCGCTATTTTCAAACTCTTATAAAATCGATCCTACTGCAGCGCACCATGTGACGCCCAGCGCTGCGCATTATGCTATTTTTACTGCTTGTTAACTTTTTCTCTCAGTTTACGTTCTTTCTTGATTTTCGGTCAGGTTTTGGGCTTCTACTCAGACTTCAAAACCATTGATTTTCATCAATTATGCTTCAGGAATACCTCATATCATCTATGTAATCCCTACAATATAAAACACACCAAATGAGAGTAATTTCATTCAAAGTACTAACAAATATCATAAGTCGAAGCATGAACACGAGGCAAACATACAGGAAATATAGAAATATCTAGCCTCGTATCAACACCTCTCAGTTATAACTTTGCTCGTCCTGGAGCAACTTATACTTTGAAATCAAGACGTACTAAAACAACTCACACAATGACTTGGGTTTATGTGGCAATTAACATGTAGCATATGCATTAATCATGCTTTATTCGCTCAAAATCCATGCCAGGCCAAGAATATTTAAAAATACTCAAATGCATCACATCAACCTCTCAATCCCACATCAACTCCAAACTCACCCAATAAGTCATGTAAGTACTCACCTTACTCAAGAGACTAAAAAATAAGCTCACTTCTCATAAATTATGTGCCTCACAATCAAATCAAAGTTTAGTGAATGAATTCTCACAAAAGAATGAACATGAACAAAAAACTCTCATTCTCAGAAAAGAACTCACATGAAACACAAGACGTTCCATAAGCTTGCCCTTAGTGTAGGACTCAATTAATATCCATCTACTCGGCTAAGATCAACTACGACTTCTTATGGTCGTAATATAAGTAATGGGACGGGTAGGATACAGATGAGTAAAAATGACTAACCACCCCAAGTAAGTAAATACATCACAGTTAATTCAAGCATTTTCCTCCCAACCAATCTTTCTTTTACCAGCTCAGAGTCAACTTTTACCAACCTTCTTTTTTACGTAAATGTAGGAGCTAATGATAGGGACTACTCACTTTTTTTTTCTTTCTTTTAAACACAATTCTTTTGTTTTTCATATTTCAATTATTGCACAATATTTCAAGCTTTCACTTTCTTCTTATTTTTTCTTTTTCTAGTAAATCCCTCCAAATAGTATCCTCCTAATGCACCTTTTGTCTTCCTCCAACAACCACAATTTTTCCACTTCATTTACTAGCCTTTTAGGCTCATGACACCACAAGTAAGTAAAACTTACAGATATTTAACACAAGAAACAAGAATCCCAATGGTTGTCACAGAAAAGGCTACATCCTCACTCATACATGACACATAACCTACACTCAAAATGGCTCAATTCCCGCACTTAAATAAAGGAAACACAAGCAAATCTAGAGTCAACATCATGATCATCGGCTTTAAACAATGCACTCAATGTTTCTCATAGAAAAGTGGATTATGATAGATTACATGCATGAAATTTATATACCCAAAATCAGGTATCTCTTTAAAGCTAGTCAAATTATGGAGCCAAAAATCTCTCATCCATTTACTACACTCTAATCCTAAAACAAAATCAACCTATACCCAGTTCAAACTACATTCTTTGGAAAAGGACCGATGCACAAAGAAAAACTAAAGGGGATCATTAGCAAAAATAGGAAGAATCCTCCACCCTACACTTAAAATCATGCATTCCCATTGATGCATTAAAAATAAAATAAAAGAGTGATAGAGATATTCCTTGGGGCTCTAAGCACGAAGAACATCCTTGTGAGCTTCCTTAGGACACGATGTACTCAGACTTCCCCCAAGCAGGATATCCTCATCTAGTCGTACGAGATTACAAGCACCCCACACTTAGACTTCAAACCAGTCAATACCTGCAAGATAAAGAAACTCACCAAGTAATATCCTTCAAAAGATAGCATTTTTTTGTATTTTTATTTATTAATTTTTTTACTTGTAGACAATTACAATTACGAGTTGCCTCCCGAGAAGTGTCTTAGTTATAGTCGTGGCACGACTTCACTTAGCATCAAAACTTTTTCCTCCAACTCAAGCTTATGTATTGCCTTCCAATTTGTAATTCAACTCTCTGGTTATGCTTTTGAGGTGGCACAACTTCTTGCATGTCAAAAACTAAGCATCTCCTTTTGCGTGTAGCTGTTAACTCAGAAATATCTTCAAATTGTTGGGTATGCATTTGGCCAAGTACTATATACACCATGTTGTACTCACTGGCCTTCAAACGAGGATTGTCATCATGCCTAGATGGTAGTGAAAAATCCATAGAGTAAGCACCATACACCTCATCATTCAACTCTTCCACCAGCTCAAAAGGATCAATTTCTATGTCTTCTTCTAAACCTAATGTCGAAAAGTGTCTAGAATGTGGTGCAACCCGCTCACACTTCACTATATTGACATCCCCTTTCTGGCATGACTTAGAGTCAACTAGAATTCTAGCTTCAATATTATTGTCTAACTCTAATACCACATCTTCATTATCGACATCTTCCCACACCATATGGATAGATAGTTAGCTTTCAACCCTTGTCTCCTCCAATAGAAATTCACCTTTTAGATCTTCAACTATAGCCATGATTTCTTCTTCTAGTTCCATGTCTTCTTGGCTAGGTTGTTGAATTCCCAATAATGCAGCTAGCTGATTCACTTGAGCTTTAATGCAGCATAGTTGTGCTCTATGTCTGTCCCAAATCTTCTTCAATTCAGCTTCATATTTTTCCTCATCATCCTCCAATTCATTGCACCTAATATTATCAAAATAAAAAGAAGTACCATCATAATAGGGGCTCAGAGACGAATAAGATGTATTAGCAAAACCACCTTAATTATCACAAATATTACACATATAAGATGAATCATCACCTAGCACATGTAATTTCCTGATGCCAAATTTTTTTAAAAAAACTAAACAAATATGTATAAAGGCGAGGTTAATTGAACTAACAACTCAGCTATCCTAAAAGCTAGAAATACACCAGGCTCCCCGGCAATGACGCCAAAATTTGATCACGCCCAACTACGCTCTCTAAAAGGACTAAGCGGTCGCGGTAAATATAGCTCAGTACTTAAAGTCCTGAGGTCGAGTCCCACAGAGAACACGACTCCTAACAGTTAATCTAGCCAAACTATTTACCCAATAAACATTTAGCGCATACTAATTAAGTAAACATTTAGCGCATACTCTTTGGCTTGGTTTGTTTCTACTAATTACTTAACAATAAAGTAAATAACAAGTATAGAAAGATAGATTGGATTCAAGAGATGGAAAGACTAGGTTTGATTTCTCCAACTCCTAACTTGTGCTAAAGTATTGTGCTATCAATGCCCCCTGACTCTTCCTATTGAACAAGTGCTCCAAGTTTACAACTAGCCACTTCTATTAAGTAATCATAAGTTTCATTAATTAACTATTTCAATTAACTAATGAAGATAGGGAGGACTACACCTATGGTTCACAATAAGGATCAATATTCCTAATTCATCGTTTTGACAACCTAAGTAATGCCTTTGTTTTAGGTTGAAATACTGTTATATATTTAACCCTTACTCATGAATCTATTCCTAGTAATCACAAGAATAAAGGGGACAATTAATTCGGGATCCTACCAATTAATTAGCATAAAATTTGTTAATAACATAGATATGAAGAATTAACAAGGTTCATTTATAAAATAATAATTATCATCACACAAGCATGTGAGTGGTTTAATCAACCCTAGAATGGGTGATTTAGCCACTCATAGTCATGTTCTAAGACAAGAAATAACTATAAGCATACGGAACCACAAGAATATGGATAGATGGATGAAGTAGAGCCTTGAATCTTGATCTTCTCTCTTCCTTGCCGCCTTTTGATGTTGAATAGGTCAAAAGTTCTATTTTGGGGCGTATTTTAGGGATTTTATATCATCCCCATAGACCCACATAACTCGGGAATCAAAAATAGACTCTAGAATCAAAACGTCAGAATTTTTGGCCAGCCGCGTTGCGCCATGCATCAGTGCGCTGTGGCAAGATAATTTGCCTGCGCCGGCACTATTTTCAAACTCTCTTAAAACCGACCCTATCGCGGCGCGGTATGCTATTTTTACTTCTTGTCAACTTTTTCTCTCAGTTTACGTCCTTGCAGGATTTTTGGTCAGATTTTGGGCTTCTATTTAGACTTCAAAATCTTTGATTTTCATCAATTATGCTCCAAGAATGTCTCATATCATCAATGTAGTCCCTACAATATAAACACACCAAATGAGAGAAATTTCGTTCAAAGTACTAACAAATATCATAAGTCGAAGCATGAACACGAGGCGAACTTATAGGAAGTATAGTAATATCTAGCCTTGTATCAGCCTTCCATGGGAAAGAGGACTTAGTTCCACCTCAGAAATCTTTGATGGCTCAGGAAGCATCAATGAAGGAAGTTCAAACTAGGAATCGAAGGAATAATAAAGCAAATCATAATACCGCTAAGGTACACAATCCGAACTCCTCGAGTAAAGATGAAGTAAGTTCATAAATAGGCACTAAAATCATCTAGTAATGAAGAATCACACGCAAGTACAACTGCAAAACCTGTGGACAAAGGGAAAAACTTTGGTCCTGCAGTACAGGACCAAAATTCCAGCAAAGGAAGAAAACTATCATGGCCAGATGAGGTAGAAGAGCAGAAGAAATCAATCCTACCGAGAAGCTCGATTTGTGATAAGTTTGATATGTCAAAGATATCTAATACTAGATTCAAGCTGGTATATATCTCTCCTGAAACTCTAGGTGAGCAAAAAATATTTGACATTGAATTAGAAGATATTAATTATGAAATTGAATTCTCGAAAAATGTAATTGTTTGCTATGTGTTAGGATCCAATCCTCCTTTTGCATTACTTAATGAATATATCTCCATATTATGGAATAAACATGGATTGACAAAATCTCTATGTTAAAAAAGGGAAAGTGCTTGTAAGATTTGACGTTGACGTGGGGAAAAATGAAGTTATCCAAAGAGGCATCTATCATTTTGATAATAAATATTTTTACTGTCAAAGCTTGGTTTCCGGAGATGGAATTTACTAGAGATAAATTAAAGTATGTTCCTATCTGGATCAAACTTCCCGACCTAGATTTTAAGTATTGGAGCATGAAAGAATTGAGAAAAAGTAGGCAGTTTAGTGGGTAAACCACTTACGTGGATCACAATACTGAGAAGAAGGTATGATTAAATTTTGCAAGGTTGTTGGTTGAAGTGGAAGTTGTAGATACAGCCATGTTCAGAAATGAAAAAGGTCCCATCATTGAACAAAGAGTTGTGTATGACTGGAATCCATTTCTGTGTAGATACTGTCACAAGTATGGACATGAAGAAGTTGACTATAGGAAAAGGAAGATGCCTAAAGCTGAACCTCCAAAGAATATCATGTTGTAGGCAGATGGGCAACAGATAAATTAGGGGATTGTAAAAGGATTAATTCATGTTGATGCAACAAATACGAAAATTGACCAGAAGAAATCAGACTATCAAGAAATCACCTAGCAAAACAATAGGATGAGTATATCCTACCAATACCAGGAAGACTGTTGAACAAATGATCAAGAAAATCTATCTATTAGTATCTCTTTCAAAGTTTTACAGAAAGAAGGGACTAATATCACTAGCCAGTTACAACAAAGAAAAGTCATGAATTATGGAGATACCCTAACACACATTCCTGAAAATGGTTAATATCATAAGCTGGAATATTAGGGGCCTGAATGACCCTTATTAGCAAAAGGAGTCAGTCTCCCTGGCAATGAGTCTGATATAAAGTTAGTAGGAGCTCGTTTGGGTAAGCTTAAAGTGGCTTAAAAGCACATATGAGCTTATAAGCCTGTTTGACAATTCAAAAGGCTATGGGTTTATAAACACTTATATGTTTAAAATAAGCCAAAAGTAAGAAGTTAGAAAATCCTAACTTCTCAAAAGTGGCTTATAAGTAAATTGTGTCTTATAAGCCACTTATAATAAACTCACCCAAACAGGCTCTAGGTCTATTATAAACAAAAATAAAGTCAAGTAGAATAAAAAAGATTGCAGAGTGGATGTTTAAGCATTGAGAATATGTTACAAATTTGAGACAACATTACAATGGTAGAATCTGGATTACCTGAAAACATGGTTACTACCTTGTAGTGCCTGTGCAAATGTCAACTCAACCAATTACTGCTAAGGTGACATTTGTACCTCAATAGTTAACATTTATGGCAAGTTTTGTCTATGCATGTAATACAAGGGAAGAAAGAAGAGAGCTGAGATTATATTGGTGTAATAAAAGAAAGTTGTGATATGTCATGGGTGCTGCTAGGAGACTTGAACTCTGTGTTATCCTCAGAAGATAGAATGGGGGAAATCTAGTTACTTTAGCTAAAGTGTTAGACTTCTAAATATGTGTGGAGATGAATGAGCTAACTGAACTACCAAACACTAGGGCTAGATATACTTGGAATGACAAGCAAGATTCAAATAGTCTTTACAAAAATAGATTGGGTATTTGTGTGAATGAGAAATAGACTGATCAAAGGCCAGCCTGTATTGCAATAATACCTCCCAGAAGGCATAAGTGACTATTGTCCGAAAAGAGTATTCCCTCTAATCACTCCTCCTAAAACAAGAAAACCTTTTCAATTTTGCAATGCTTGGACAAGTCATCCACTTTTTCCTAGAGAAAGACAAATAAAACTTGGAGACACAGTTTGAAGGAGGCAAACTGTTGCAAGTAGTCAAGATATCAAAGATATTAAGGAGGAGTTTGAAAGATCTGAATGCTCAGTACTTCAGGAATATTGTAACATAAGATGAAGAGGATAGATACGAACTATTAAGGCTACAAAGGTTGCTGCAAACTAATCGTATGAACCATGAGCTGCAACAAGTAGAAAATGAGCAGCTTTAGAAATTCAAAAAGTCCTACTCAGCTGAAGTGTTCCTGTTGCAAAGAAGTAAAGTAATTTGGATAAGACTAGGTGATGATAACACACAATAAATCTTCTCTTTGATCAAACTCAAGAAAGTCAAGCAAACAGTCACACAATTAAAGGAAAAAAAAAAATTAGTCCTAAGCCAGACCTTAGGGAGATTGTTGTAATTTTTGTTGAATATTATGAAGAATCGCTGGGAAGGAATGATCAGTCAAGGACTAAGGCAGCTAGAGGCTTTTGACTGAATTTCCCTACACTATCTTTGGAGCAGCATATGGATTTCTTGAAAGCTTACTCAAAAGAGACACTACAATAGAAAGACTTCTCCAAGATGTATTATGATGATTGACCTCAGGAAGGCCTATGACATGGTGAGATGAAAGTTAATAGATGAGGCTCTAATTAAATTTGGATTTCCAAACAGGTTTGTGCTGCTTATTGTGGCATGTGTTACTTCCCTAAGTTCTATGTTAAAGTAACTAATACAAGACATGGTTATTTTTAAGGCAAAAGAGAGCGCAAGTAGGGTATCCCATGTCACCCTTGCTATTTGTTCTGGTCATGGAATATTTGTCTAGGATTCTGAAGAAAATGAATGAGCTATACTATGCTTCAAGTTCCACCCAATGTGTAAAAGATTAAACCTCACATGCTTGATGTTTTCTGATGATTTGATGATCTTTTGTGAATGAGATTTGGCATCTCTCATCAGAGTTATGGAAGTCTTAGCTCACTTCTCTGACTCAGCAGGACTAGAGGCAAATTTAGAAAAAAATCTAGTATCACTAAGGCTAGAGTAGATGACAGTACCAGAGAGCAACTATTAGCTAATACTGGAATCTGGATTCTCTATAGGAACCTTCTATAAGATATCTAGGATTTCCATTTTCATCAAAGAAGTGGAGCAAACTTAAATGTCACCAGTTGATTGAGAAGATCACAACAATGATCAAATTTGCTCAAGTGAAGTAGCTCTCTTTTGCTGGAAGACTTCAAGTAATAAATGCAATGTTGTTTATTGTGCCCAACTTCTGGGGAGCTATCCTCATACTGCCCAAAAGTTTTCTTGATGAACTTGATAAGAAATTTAGAGAGTTTCTATGGGGTACTATTATTGAGAAAAAGAAGAGCTTAACAAGTGGAATATAGCTGCAGTGGGCAAACTGATCCTGCAGCTGATAGAAAAAAAGGACATGTTATGGGTTAAATAGGTGTCTGGTATCTATATGAAGCAATATCTAGACATCTAGGGCCCCAAGCCATCTCTCGATTGTAGCTACTATTGTAGAAAATTGCCACAGATTAAAGAGGGGATGAAACATTGATATGTGCAAGATAGATACTTATTATTGACGTTAACAGGGGAGTACTCTATTTGAAGTAGCTATGTTGCAATATCAAGCAATCTGTGTAAACTTGAGGTGTCTCACCTGATACAGAGTTCAGTCCCACTACCAAAATGCAGGTTTATCTTATGGCTAGCTGCTCAAGGGAAACTCCTTACCAATTATTGACTAATCAGGATGAATATGAACATTTATGATCCAAATCATTACCTGCGTGGAGATGCTGCAATAGAAACACATATGCGTCTATTTTCGAAGTGCAGTTGGGTAAAGGACTTAAGGAAGGCTGTGAGCAACTGGATACAACGTGAAATTCCACATCAAGAGGTGGTGCAATGCCTTTTTTGGATTAAAAACAGACACTTAAGAATTTCAAAAAGAAGGTGATAGTTGTTTTATGGAGTGTTTCCATATATCACACATGGAGAGCAAAGAACTGAAAATCTTTCAAATAAGTCAACAGAAATAGTTGTTGTATGGGCCTAAATCGGTTTTAGGATCACAAATTGAATTTGAGTTAGAATATAAGTAAATCTTCGTATCAAAGTCAGGAAAATGCAAGAAATAAGCGTAAAACATGAGAAAGTAACTTGATTTCAATATATCGTAGTGAGTACAAAATTTGACAGAGTTTCTGTATGTATTTCTGAATGCGTACAATACAAAATGACCCCATGTTTCCCATGTCTGGTAGTGCTCAAACCCACGTTCTGAGTGCTCATTAATAGAAATAGTGGGCTGAAATAGTGGGCTGCAAAGCCGCTCGAACCAAGGCGATTCACTGAGGTACAAGTGTGTGACCTCGGTGGTAGGGCCTTGCTGTTCGACCGAAGTGAACGTCACCGAAGCTCAGCTTGTGGCTCGCCTTCGGCGACGGCCTCAGTTTTTGACTTCGGTAATCAACTCAGTTGCTTTGGTTACTGGTTTTTCATCACGTGCTCGGCGGTTATCAGATTGTCTTGCCGATGCGACTCATAGCGAGCCGATTTTTATCCAATACAGATAGTCCCCCACTCCTAGGTTAATTACCGAAGTTACCGAGGAGTGGAGTGAAATTCCGTGGGAAAGCGAAGCATTTCAAATATTGTCAACGGTACGCATCCTTTCAAATTACTATTCAATGACACGCGTCTCTAACCCGTTGGCTGATCGAACGGTCACGCCACTTTTTTCATTTCCCCCAACGTTACAATGATGAAGCCTTGCCACTTGCTTGTTTCCCACACCTATAAGTACTTTCCTCACAACCCATTCTCACCACTTTCAATATTTGTAAGCAACAGTATTCAAAGAAAAGGAAAAATTTCCGTTTTCATCTTGGTTACCCCTGTTTTCAACAAGATCTTTGAACACTTTAAATCGTAATCATGTCTACCACAAATTCCAAACAAGACTCAAGTGACTCAGGCGAAAGAGCGAAGATTTCACGCTACGCCGCCATGATACAGGTGATAGAGGCGGAAGGTGGTGGTGAGGTGACTTCGAGCGCTGGTGGCTCCCAGCGGCGTAAGGAGAGGGCTAGGCGCGACAGCGCCGTGGCAAGTGAAGGTGACAGATTGGAGGGATATGACGTCGTTGGTGATGACGACATAGTGGTAGGTAGTGTTGACGATGTCGTTCATAGGGATGGCGACGGCGAGGGCAACGATGCCAAGGGCGAGGACGACGCCGAAGCCGAAGTTGAAACAGGGGGTGAGCTGCCCGCCACCAAGGGGGAGCACGAAGCCGAGGTGGGACCTAAAGGGCCATGAGAAGAAATTACCAAAGATTCCCTTCGAGCAAGAGCTTGAGCCTCATCAAATCATCCCTTCTCACTTTGATAACGAAAAAAACCTCAAATTATAAAAACTGTCTGCTGATCAAGAGGAGAAGAACAGGAATATACCGGTGACCACAACTCCGACCCGAATCACTCAAGCTCACATTCAACGGGTTCGGAAGGATTGTGCATTCAGGCCCGAGGTGAAAATAATCGTCCCTGATCCCACTAGCAGAGTTTGCCATCATGTGGAGGGGTTATCTTTTGCATATACCTACCCTTTCAACATTGGATTCACCCTACCTGTCCATAGGGTTATTGATGATTTCTGCCGAGCATACAACCTATGCTTGGCTCAGTTAGGCCCCGGCGTCTGGAGGGTCGTTCAATGCCTGGATTGGCTGAGTACAGAAGCCAGGGTTAGTTTCACCTTGCAGACTTCGGTTGGCAATGCAAAAGGCATGGTAAGTCATCAATAATTTACTGCATAAGTGGTTATCCTAACTCTTCTTGATTTTATCGATAACCTGTTTCTCCTCGGTACCAGATTTTCCAAACCGTGCCATCAAAAAAAAAAGACAAAAAAAAGAAGAAGAAGAAAGACGAAGAAGATACCGAGTCAGATGATGATTTAGCCTCGGTGACAGGTCTAGCCGGTGACCTGAAGGAGTTGAAGGCTTCAAAGTCTTCAAAAATTTCAAAAGGGGCCTCCGGTCAGGGGTCCTCCAGACGTATAACATCATCCTCGGTCAACTTATTGGTTCTCGCTCCTCTTCATTCTCTTGCTTAAAATTCTTTCATGTTGCCCTTTGTAGGCGTGAAAAGGAAGAGGGCGGTTTCTAAGAAACTCTCTCGTTCTGTTGCTCCTCGCACCGAGGTGGCGACTTCCCCTCGTCCTGAAGTAATGGCAGAACATCACCGAAGGCTGATCGATGAGCCTGAAGATGTAGCCGCCGAGGACTTAGAGGTTCGTAGGGAGGTCGAGTTTGTTGACCTCGAAGACCAGTAACACAGCTCCGAGGCGGCAGTTGCCAAAGCCAAAGTCAAAGCCAAAGTCAGAGAGGTTGGCACTGCTGTCACCGAAGAGGGGGCTGGCACCGGCGCGGTCAGGGTGCAATCCGAGCCCGCGAGAATTTCTTCCTCGGTTCGGTCTTTTTGAAAGCTAGAAGTGCCATCTTCTTCAAACCTTTTGGCAAGCGATCGAGGCGATATCCTGAGCCTTATGCCGTTGCTTGGTCCCGTGGAAGACAAATTTGTGCAGACTTTCTCTCGAGGTCAGCTCCACCACACCATCGCTGCCAATGCTATCAGAGTAAGTTTTAATTTTTGCTTGTTTCTTAATTTTTGCATCTTTCTCTTTGGTCGGTTGCTGATAATGATTTCTTTGGTTGATTTCCTTTTAGGGCTTCGTTCTGTTATTTAGGGCCCTCGAGGTCGAGATATAAGAGATGAGGAGGTCCGGGGTGTTTCCCGCACGTGGGACAGGCAAAGGGATAGCTTCAACGCGCAAATAGCGGAGTTGAAGGCTAAATTGTCCAAGTCCCAGTCCAATCTTCATGATGCTGAGTCGGTTGGCGAGGCGATGATCAAAGCCCTCGGTGATGGCTTCCAGGTTGAGCGCTTGAGGCTGGAGGCTGAAGTTTCAAGACTAAACACCGAGCTGATTCAGGCGAGGGGAAAGTCTGAGGAGATGGCCAAGAAGCACCACGAGCAGCTGAGAAAATATGTACTTTATATTCAGAAGTTGGAGGGTGAGACCTCCAAACTTTCAGCTCGTGAGGCCGAGGATGAAGCTCTTCGGGACGAGATCGCTGATTGCAAAGACAGAGCTAAGATCAAGGCCAAGAGGGTGGAGCTGGATAAGCAATGGGCCGTTATCAAGTCTCGGCTGAAGCTGCTCAAGCAGTGCCGCGCTGGCGAGCTCAACTTGGAAGAAGAAATTGCTAAGGCCGAAGAGAAGGCAGCAAAGGCTCAAGCTATCATTGATGACCTCCCATCAAGTGAAGCCTCAAGCGATGATGAGGATGAAGAAGATGAAGAAGATGCCGAGGGGGATTCCGAAGAGGGAGATGACGCCCCCGAGGCATAGACTTCTGTTTACATTTTCTGCTTTCATGTAAGCCTTCGGGCTCTTTTGTTCATACTTTGGGCCTTCGGGTCCTTTTGATGTGTAAATTTGTGGCCTTCGGGCCTGGTGGAATGAATTCGTACTATTTATCTAAAATGTTAGTTTTTGCATGAACCAAACATTTAAAATCGATAACTTGCAAGACTTAACTGAATCAAACTGATGCAAACTTAGAACGACATCTCGTTCTCGAGTCGAGGAATTTAAAGTGCAACTTCAAAGTGCAAGATTGTGGAAACAAAGAGATATAGAATAAAATTCATTTCATTGATAAGATCATTGAGCCAAAATCGGCTATATACATAAAGCCAAGTCGAAGTAGACCTTGGGCGTAAAAAAAAATTGATAACATGCCAATGTACTAAGCTATTCTTCGGGTGTCAGTTCCTGGTTATCGAATAGGCAGGCTTCGGTTGGGACCTAAGAGTCGACCTCGGTTGCAAACCGCCTTTCACTCCCCCCAGTGTTCGAGTGTGAATCTTGATGAAGATCTGAGCACTGGAAGTTGTTTTATCCGCTTCCTGAAAAGGTCAATAAAAATGAAATGAGGAGCGAGTTAGTACATTTCGACCGAAGCCTTAGGAGCGTTGTTCTGCTCGAGGCTGTGGGTAAATTTAAAAAGATTAAGGAATATTTACCTCGATTAGAAGTAGTACCGCTTTAAATTGGAAATGTTCCAATTTAAGGGTTCAGGCACACCTTGCAGATCTTCAATTTGATAAAATCATTTCCCAACAATTGCTTTGACTCTGTAAGGTCCTTCCCAATTTGCGACAAGCTTTCCCCAATTTTCTTCCTTCGTTGACTGGTTTGTAGCCTTCAGCACATAATTTCTAACTTTAAAATCTCTAAGTTTGGCCTTCCTATTGAGATATGCTTCGATCTGCCTCTTTTGAGCAACTATCCGAACCAAAGCCAGCTCTCTTTTCTCCTCGAGCAAGTCCAATTCTATGCGCATGGCTTGCTGATTCGCATCCTCGGTGGTGTGAGCGTACCGAAGACTTGGTTCGCCCCACCTCCACGGGGATAAGGGAGTCCATACCATAAGCAAGTGAAAAAGGGGTCTCGCCAGTGCTGTTCTTATCTGTTGTCCGCATGTCCCACAACACGCCTGGTAACTCCTCGGGCCAAGGACCTTTTTACTCATCGAGCCTTTTCTTGAGATTTTCGATTATAATCCTATTCGAAGACTCAGCTTGGCTATTGGCACTTGGATGATAGGGGGTCGAAGCAATTCTTTTGATCCCTCATTGTTTGAAGAAATCAGTGATGGCTGCTCCCATGAGTTGTTTACAATTGTCGGAAGCAATTTCCCTCGGGACACCGAACCTATAGATGATGTTCTTCTTGATGAAATCGATTACTTGTTTTTGTTTAACTTCGGTGAGAGCTCCTTCTTCCACCCATTTAGTAAAGTAATCGAGAACCGAACACCACCTTTTCCCTTTGGTAAGGGTCCAACAATGTCCATTCCCCACTTCATGAAAGGCCATGGTGACACGACCGAATGCAAGGGTTCGGCCTGTTGATGGATCATCCGGGCATGGCGTTGGCACTTATCACATTTTTGCACGAAGGCCTTTGCATCTGCGCTGATGGTGGGCCAATAATACCCAGCTCTTAGTAATATGCGCACCAAAAAGACTTTCCCCCTGAGTGATTGCCACACTCGCCTTCGTGCACCTCGGCCGTCACATATCTGGCCTCATCTGGACCCAAACACTTGGCCATCGGGCCGCAATACAACTTTTATACAAGTTATCCTCGATCATATCGTATGAAGCCGCTTGAGTCCTTAACCTTTTGGCCTCCTTTTTATCTTGGGGACAGTCCCCGAGTAGAAGTAAGAGATAAATTTACTCCGCCAATCCCATTTGTGGTCCACCGAGTTGACCTGCAATTTCATCTCTCTCATCTGCGCAGATAGCAACCGAACTACTGAATCAGTCTCCGAGTGGGCTTCATCGACTGCCGAACCCAAGTTTGCCAGGCATCAGCCTCGGTATTTTCCTCTCGAAGTACTTGTTTAATTTGCCATTCTTGGAATTGGGCCAAAATCCTCTGTGCTCGGTCCAAGAATAGCTGCATTCTGGGCTTTCGAACCGTGTATTCTCCGAGCACTTGATTTACTACCAGCTGTGAGTCGCATCTCAACTCAATTCATTCCACCCCCCATTTATTTAGATAATTCCAAGCCTGCTAAAGCTGCTTCGCATTCGGCCTCATTGTTTGTCACTTTTTTTACCCAAACCGAGTGCCTGATTTTCTCCCCGGTGGGTGCTTTCAGCACTATGCCTAATCCCGAATCCCTGGAATTAGTTGCCCCATCGGTGTGAAGTATCCACAGCCTCGAAGCTGTTCCTTTCGATATTGAGTTCTCCTTTTCGGCTTCAGGCAGAATTCAAACACTAAAATCAGCTACGAAGTCAGCCAAGACTTGGGATTTGATGGCTGTTCGGGGTTGATATGTGATGTCATACTCGCTTAACTCTACCGCCCATTTTGATAGCCTCCCCGATAACTCAGGTTTATGCAATATACTTCTCAAGGGGAAGGTTGAAACTACCGCTATTGGGTGCATTAGAAATAAGGTCGTAGTTTCCGGACAGTAACAATTAAAGCAAGTGCTAGTTTTTCCAAGTGAGGATACCTAGTCTCAGCATCGAGGAGTGTCTTGCTCACATAGTAGATGGGCTGTTGCTTGCCATCTTCCTCCCGAACCAGCACCGCGCTGACTGACACCTCGGACACAGCCAAGTAAACTAGCAATGTTTCACCATCCTTTGGCTTGGCGAGCAACGGCGCGTTAGCCAGGTAGCGTTTCAAATCTTTCAGAGCTTCTTTACACTCCGGTGTCCGTTCGAAGTGATTGTTCTTTCTCAAAACAGAGAAGAATTTGTGGCATCGCTCCGAGGACCTTGAGATGAACTGACTCAAGGCAGCAACTCGGCCAGTTAAGCGCTGAACTTCTTTCACCCCGTTCAACTCTTCGGGGATTTTCTCGATGGCTTTTGTCTTATCTAGGTTTGCTTCGATCCTTTGTTCAGAGAAAATGAATCCAAAGAATTTGCCTGACCTTACACCGAAGGCACACTTCAAAAGGGTTTAATTTCATGCCATATTGCCTCAAAATGGCAAAAGCTTCCCTCAAATGATTCAGATGATCCTCCATTCGAATTACCTTGATGAGCATATCATCTATGTAGACTTCCATAGATTTTACAATAAACTCCTTGGACATGCGACACACCAATCTATGGTACGTCGCTCCAGTATTTTTCAAACCGAAGGGCATCACCTTATAGCTGAATGTACCTCGGTCAGTGATGAACGAGGTTTTCTCTTCGTCCTTCGGATGCATGAGGATCTGGTTGTAGCCCGAATAAGCATCCAAGAAGGTTAGTAGTTTGTGTCCAGCCGTGGAGTTTATTAACCTGTCTATTTGTGGCAATGGGTAGGAGTCTTTGGGGCAAACCTTGTTCAAATCAGTGTAATCTATGCACATCCTCGACTTGCCATTTTTCTTTGGTACAGCGACCATATTAGCCAGCCATTCGGGGTATTTTACCTCCCTTATGAAACCATTTTCTTGCAACTTTGTGGTTTCATCTTCGATCGCTTTCTTTTTAACCCCGGCGTGAGGTCTTTTCTTCTGATTCACCGGGGTGAATTTTTGGTCTACATTCATCTTGTGGGTCATGATCTTCGGATCGATATCAATCATGTCTGAATGAGACCAAGCGAAGAAATCGTTGTTGGACTTTAAAACTTCAATGATTGCTTTCTTCGACTCCGGGTCCAACTCCAAGCTGACAAATACCTTTCTTTCAAGAAAATATTTCAATAAGGTGAAAGATTCCAACTCCTCAATAGTTGAGTCCTTGCCTTTTTGTTTCCGACGCTCTTGAATGCTAACCGAGATCTTTTCAACTTCTCCTCGGAGGTCCTCCTCGCTTGATCACGGTTGCATTAGTTGCTATTGTTTTGGCCCGGTCGGGGCGACTCCACTTCTCAACGCAACCGAGTAGCACTCTCTTGCTACTCGTTGCTCTCCCTTTATTGATCGAACCCCCCATGGCATAGGGAATTTGATCACTTGATGCAGCGTGGAGGGAACAGCCTCAATGGAATGGATCCATGGTCTGTCGAGGATCACATTGTATGCTATGTCCTCGGGAAACACTTGGAACAGTGTTTCTTTGCTAACTCCTTCAGCAAATGTTTTGAGTGTAATTTCACCCAAAGTTTTCTCCGTGGAGTTGTTAAAGCCAGCCAACACCGTTGCTTTGGGGATGACTTCCCCTTTGAGCCACATCTTCTTGATGACCCTGTAGCTGATTATGTTGACGAGCTACCGGGGTCAATCAGGACTCGCTTGATATCGGAGTCGTTGATTCTCAACATGATGACCAGGACATCGTGATGAGGGAACATCATCCCATCACAATCGTCATCATCAAATACAATTTCTTTACCCGAGGCCCCCCCACTCGAGTTCTCTTTTCCATTGTGATTGACAGCTTGGCGAATTTCTTTGCAGTTGTGACATTCACCCTGTTCACCTCCGATCCCCCGGTGATAATATTTACAACTCTCTCAGAGGGTGGAGCCCGAGGTGGCTGTCCATCACCTCGGTTCTTGGAGTAGTTGTCCTTTCCTTTGTCGGTAAGGAATTCGGCTAACACACCTTTTTTCAACAAATGAGCCACCTCGAGGCGCAGTGCTTTGCAGTCCTCAGTTCGATGGCCATAATCCGCGTGGAACTCGCAGTGCAAGTTCTAGTCTCTTTTGTCCGCTGGAGTTCTCATGTCTTTGGGCACCCTTACTCCGGCAGTCCCCTTGACTACGTTTACCAGCTCCGAGGTCGATATATTAAAATTGTAATCAGGGATCCGAGGCAGTTCTTTCTTTGAAGCTGAAGCTAGGCCTGAGGAATTTCTTTGGTTTGTGTTGGAGTGAACCTTTCCCCCGAGCTGTTGGCTTATATGTAGGCTTGTGAATGAGTTTCTGAAGGAATTTCTCAACCTTTGGTTGAAAGGCTGCCTCGAGGATTCGCTTCGATTTTTGTAGTTATAACCTCGGCTTTTAAACTTAGCCTCCTCATGCCTTATCTTGGAGTAAGCTCGGGCCGTTTCTTGACCTCGCATATATCCTCCTTTCTCTGGAGAATTTTCTGAGCTCCGATGTGGGCCTTAACGAAGGCATTGGTCATTTCCTTGAAGGTGGAAATTCACCCTGCTGGTAGGCATATGTACCAGCGCAGCGCTCCTTTTTCCAAGGATTCGCCAAACTTTTTTAAGGACATTGACTCGAGCTCTATTGCCGTTAAGTCATTGCTCTTTACCATCGCCATGTACTCCCTTACATGCTCTTTGGGATCGGTGGTCCCATCATACTTTTTTAAGAACATGAGCTTGAAGTTTTTAGGAGTTGGAGCTGGTGCCGCTTCGGGCTTAAATGGCAACTCCCTGTATTAATCTATGTCAAGCTTATCTTCGGTCTTTGTTATCCCCGGTACGCTCTCGAGGCGCTTTTCTACGTGTGCCTCGACGCGAGCTTCAACGCATGCCTCAATTTCTCTGGTCAACCTCTCAACATCGACCGAGGATGTAGTTTCAGCCACGGTGAGAATCGTTCCGAAGTGTGGCGTTGCGCTCGGTATGTTTCCCAAACCCCCAGACGTGGCCCTATTAGAGCCGAAGGCTGGGTGTCGTTCGGTGCTGAGCTATTTATTGCCTCTAACGAGGCACGGAATTCGGAGTTGATGTGTGACTGCTCATATTGTCGTTCTTGAGGAGCTTTAACCGAGGCAACAACAAAAGCTTGGAAGGCTTCAGTTGTCATTGGAGACGAAGACTGTTGGTTCGACGGAACGCCAGTATGATCATGAAGATTTCTACTGCTGTCAGCCATATCATTGTTGAAAAATTATGAGATTTAACGAAAAAGAACATTGAATTTTGGAACAAATCGTTTCTGCTTATATACCCACAGACGGCGCCCTAAATCGGGTTTAAGATTAAAAATTGAATTTGGGTTAGAATATAAGAAAATCTTTGTATCAAAGTCAGGAAAATGCAAAAAATAAGCGTAAAACACGAGAAAGTAACTTGATTTCTATATATCGTAGTTTGTACAAAATTTGGCAGAGTTTCTATATGTATTTCTGAATGCGTACAATACAAACTGAAGTACTATTTATAGAGTTAAGGGCCTAGCCCATGTTTCCCATGTCTGGTAGTACTCAAACCCACGTTCTAAGTGCTCATTAATGTAGATAGTGGGCTGAAGTAGTGGGCTGCAAAGTCGCTCGAACCGAGGCGATTCACCGAGGTACAAGTGTGTGACCTCGGTGGTAGGGCCTTGCTGTTCGACCGAAGTGAACGTCACCGAAGCTCAGCTTGCGGCTCGCCTTCGGCGACGGCCTTGGTTTTCAACTTCGGTAATCAACTCAGTTGCTTTGGTTACTGGTTTTTCATCACGTGCTCGGCGGTTATCAGATTGTCTTGCCGAGGCGACTCATAGCGAGCCGATTTTTATCCAATACAGATAGTCCCCCACTCCTCGGTTAATCACCGAAGTTACCGAGGAGTGGAGTGAAATTCCATAGGAAAGCGAAGCGTTTCAAATATTGTCAACGGTACGCATCCTTTTAGATTACTATTCAATGACACGCGTCTCTAACCCGTTGGCTGATCGAACGGTCACGCCACTTTTTTCATTTCCCCCAACGTTACGTTGATGAAGTCTTGCCACTTGCTTGTTTCCCACACCTATAAGTACTTTCCTCACAACCCATTCTCACCACTTTCAATATTTGTAAGCAACAGTAGTCAAAGAAAAGGAAAATTTTCCGTTTTCATCTTGGTTGCCCTTGTTTTCAACAAGATCTTTGAACACTTTAAATCGTAATCATGTCTACCACAAATTCCAAACAAGACTCAAGTGACTCAGGCGAAAGAGCGAAGATTTCACGCTACGCCGCCATGATATCTAGTGGTGATTTCATCACAACCATATCGGCGTTGCAGGTGATAGAGGCGGAAGGTGGTGGTGAGGTGACTTCGAGCGCTGGTGGCTCCCAGCGGCGTAAGGAGAGGGCTAGGCGCGACAGCGCCGTGGCAAGTGAAGGTGACAGATTGGAGGGATATGACGTCGTTGGTGATGACGACATAGTGGTAGGTAGTGTTGACAATGTCGTTCATAGGGATGGCGACGGCGAGGGCAACGATGCCAAGGGCGAGGACGACGCCGAAGCCGAAGTTGCAACTGGGGGTGAGCTGCCCGCCACCAAGGGGGAGCACGAAGCCGAGGTGGGACCTTCGGGCCATGAGAAGTAATTACCAAAGATTCCCTTCGAGCAAGAGCTTGAGCCTCATCAAATCATCCCTTCTCACTTTGATAACGGAAAAAACCTCAAATTATAAAAACTGTCTGCTGATCAGGAGGAGAAGAACAGGAATATACCAGTGACCACAACTCCGACCCGAATCACTCAAGCTCACATTCAACAGGTTCGGAAGGATTGTGCATTCAGGCCCGAGGTGAAAATAATCGTCCCTGATCCCACTAGCAGAGTTTGCCATCATGTGGAGGGGTTATCTTTTGCATATACCTGAGTACAGAAGCCGGGGTAAGTTTCACCTTGCAGCACCTCATTTCTCTTTATTATCCTTATTTCCATAAAGCCGGGGTTGTGGCTCTAAGCAACCGAAGCAAATATGCGCTCCTCCATAAGAGCGAAGATCATGGGGACCGAGGCTGGAGTGATCATTACGTTTTTTGAAGACCAGCGTCCTATCCACCGAGCCTAACTTTCCAGAGAGGTGGAATAATACACGTAAGTATTCCTTCGTCCTTGGCTTCACCTTTTGCTTCCTCTCTTGTTTGCTGATTTCAAAAAAAAAAAAAATTTGTTCCCCAGCCAACAATGTTGTTATCGTTCCCCCCGAAGGTTTGACTGAATGGGTCGAGGCTGTGACCGGGGCACGCAAACGTCCCGTTCAGTCATGGATGGAGATGGTTGCTGACTTCGGTTGGCAATGCAAAAGGCATGGTAAGTCATCAATAATTTACTGCATAAGTGGTTATCCTAACTCTTCTTGATTTTATCGATAACCTCTTTCTCCTCGGTACCAGGTTTTCCAAACCGTGCCATCAACAAAAAGAAAGACAAAAAGAAGAAGAAGAAGAAGAAGAAGAAAGACGAAGAAGATACCGAGTCAGATGATGATCTAGCCTCGGTGATAGGTCTAACCGGTGACCCGAAGGAGTTGAAGGCTTCAAAGTCTTCAAAAATTTCAAAAGGGGCCTCCGGTCAGGGGTCCTCCAGAGGTATAACATCATCCTCGGTCAACTTATTGGTTCTCGCTTCTCTTCATTCTCTTGCTTAAAATTCTTTCATGTTATCCTTTGCAGGCGTGAAAAGGAAGAGGGCAGTTTCTAAGAAACCCTCTCGTTATGTGGCTCCTCGCACCAAGGTGACGACTTCTCCTCATCTCGAAGTAATGGCGGAACAGCGCCGAAGGCTGATCGATGAGCCTGACGATGTAGCCGCCGAGGACTTAGAGGTTCGTGGGGAGGTCGAGTTTGTTGACCTCGAAGACCAGTAACACAGCTCCGAGGCGGCAGTTGCCAAAGCCAAAGTCAAAGCCAAAGTCAGAGAGGTTGGCACTGCTGTCGCCGAAGAGGGGGCTGGCACCGACGCGGTCAGGGTGCAATCCGAGCCCGGGAGAATTTCTTCCTCGGTTCGGTCTTTTTGAAAGCTGGAAGTGCCATCTTCTTCAAACCTTTTGGCGAGTGATCGAGGCGATATCCTGAGCCTTATGCCGTTGCTTGGTCCCGTAGAAGACAAATTTGTGCAGACTTTCTCTCGAGGTCAGCTCCACCACACCATCGCCGCCAATGCTATCAGAGTATGTTTTAATTTCTGCTTGTTTCTTAATTTTGCATCTCTGTCTTCGGTCGGTTGCTGATAATAATTTCTTTGGTTGATTTCCTTTTAGGGCTTCGTTCTGTCATTTAGGGCCCTCGAGGTCGAGATATAAGCGATGAGGAGGTCCGGCATATTGCCCGCACGTGGGACAGGCAAAGGGATAGCTTCAACGCGCAAATAGCGGAGTTGAAGGCTAAATTGTCCAAGTCCCAGTCCAATCTTCATGATGCTGAGTCGGTTGCCGAGGCGATGATCAAAGCCCTCGGTTATGGCTTCCAGGTTGAGCGCTCGAGGCTGGAGGCTGAAGTTTCAAGACTAAACACTGAGCTGATTCAGGCGAGGGGCAAGTCTGAGGAGATGGCCAAGAAGCACCACGAGTAGCTGAGAAAACATGTACTTCATATTCAGAAGTTGGAGGGTGAGACCTCCAAACTTTCAGCTCGTGAGGCCGAGGTTGAAGCTCTTCGGGCGAGATCGCTGATCGCAAAGACAGAGCTAAGATCAAGGCCAAGAGGGCGGAGCTGGATAAGCAATGGGCCGTTATCAATTCTCGGCTGAAGCTGCTCAAGCAGTGCCGCGCTGGCGAGCTCAACTTGGAAGAAGAAATTGCTAAGGCCGAAGAGAAGGCAGCAAAGGCTCAAGCTATCATTGATGACCTCCTATCAACTGAAGCCTCAAGCGATGATGAGGGTGAAGAAGATGAAGAAGATGCCGAGGGAGATTCTGAAGAGGGGGATGACGCCCCCGAGGCTTAGACTTCTGTTTACATTTTCTGCTTTCATGTAAGCCTTTGGGCTCTTTTGTTCATACTTTGGGCCTTCGGTTCCTTTTGATGTGTAAATTTGCGGCCTTCGGGCCTAGTGGAATGAATTCGTACTGTTTATCTAAAATGTTAGTTTTTGCATGACCCAAACATTTAAAATCGATAACTTACAAGACTTAACTGAATCAAACTGATGCAAACTTAGAACGACATCTCGTTCTCGAGTCGAGGAATTTAAAGTGCAACTTCAAAGTGCAAGATTGTGGAAACAAAGAGATATAAAATAAAATTCATTTCATTGATAAGATCAGCGAGCCAAAATCGGCTATTTACATAAAGCCAAGTCGAAGTAGACCTTGGGCATAAAAACAAATTGATAACATGCCACTATGGGGCGTAATTACAATGTACTAAGCTATTCTTCGGGTGTCAGTTCCCGGTTATCGAATAGACAGGCTTCGGTTGGGACCTAAGAGTCGACCTCGGTTGCAAACCGCCTTTCACTCCCCCCAGTGTTCGAGTGTGAATCTTGATGAAGATCTGAGCACTGGAAATCTTTTTATCCGCTTCCTGAAAAGGTCAAGAAAAGGAAAATGAGGATCGAGTTAGTACATTTCGACCGAAGCCTTAGGAGCGTTGTTCTGCTCGAGGCTGTGGGTAAATTTAAAAAGATTAAGGAATATTTACCTCGATTAGAAGTAGTACCGCTTTAAATTGGAAATGTTCCAATTTAAGGGTTCAGGCACACCTTGCAGATCTTCAATTTGTTAAAATCATTTCCCAACAATTGCTTTGACTCTGTAAGGTCCTTTCCAATTTGCGACAAGCTTTCCCCTATTTTTTTCCTTCGTTGACTGGTTTGTAGCCTTCAGCACATAATTGCCAACTTTAAAATCTCTAAGTTTGGCCTTCCTATTGAGATATGCTTCGATCTGCCTCTTTTGAGCAACTATCCGAACCAAAGCCAGCTCTCTTTTCTCCTCGAGCAAGTCCAATTCTATGCGCATGGCTTACTGATTCGCATCCTCGGTGGTTTGAGCGTACCGAAGACTTGGTTTGCCCCACCTCCACGGGGATAAGGGAGTCCATACCATAAGCAAGTGAAAAAGGGCTCTGGCCGGTGCTGTTCTTCTCTATTGTCCGCATAGCCCACAACACGGCTGGTAACTCCTCGGGCCAAGGACCTTTTTTCTCATCGAGCCTTTTCTTGAGATTTTCGATTATAATCCTATTCGAAGACTCAGCTTGGCTATTGGCACTTGGATGATAGGGGGTCGAAGCAATTCTTTTGATCCCTCATTGTTTGAAGAAATCAGTGATGGCTGCTCCCATGAGTTGTTTACAATTGTCGGAAGCAATTTCCCTCGGGACACCGAACCTATAGATGATGTTCTTCTTGATGAAATCGATTACTTGTTTTTATTTAACTTCGGTGAGAGCTCCTTCTTCCACCCATTTAGTAAAGTAATCGAGAACCGAACACCACCTTTTCCCTTTGGTAAGGGTCCAACAATGTCCATTCCCCACTTCATGAAAGGCCATGGTGACACGACCGAATGCAAGGGTTCGGCCTGTTGATGGATCATCCGGGCATGGCGTTGGCACTTATCACATTTTTGCACGAAGGCCTTTGCATCTGCGCTGATGGTGGGCCAATAATACCCAGCTCTTAGTAATATACGCACCAAAGACTTTCCCCCTGAGTGATTTCCACACTCGCCTTCGTGCACCTCGGCCGTCACATATCTGGCCTCATTTAGACCCAAACACTTGGCCATCGGGCCGCAATACAACTTTTATACAACTTACCCTCGATCATATCGTATGAAGCCGCTTAAGTCCTTAACCTTTTGGCCTCCTTTTTATCTTGGGGACAATCCCCGTGTAGAAGTAAGAGATAAACTTACTCCGCCAATCCCATTTGTGGTCCACCGAGTTGACCTGCAATTTCATCTCTCTCATCTGTGCAGATAGCAACCGAACCACTGAATCAGTCTCCGAGTGGGCTTCATCGACTGCCGAACCCAAGTTTGCCAGGCTTCAGCCTCGGTATTTTCCTCCCGAAGTACTTGTTTAATTTGCCATTCTTGGAATTGGGCCAAAATCCTTTGTGCTTGGTCCAAGAATAGCTGCATTCTGGGCTCTCGAACCGTGTATTCTCCAAGCACTTGATTTACTACCAGCTATGAGTCGCATCTCAACTCAATTCTTTCCACCCCCATTTATTTAGCTAACTTCAAGCCTGCTAAAGCTGCTTCGCATTCGGCCTCATTGTTTGTCACTTTTTAACTGAACCGAGTGCCTGATTTTCTCGTGGGTGCTTTCAGCACTATGCCTAATCCCGAACCTCTGGAATTAGTTGCGCCATCGGTGTGAAGTATCCACAGCCTCGAAGATGTTCCTTTTGATATTGAGTTCTCCTTTTCGGCTTCGGGCAGAATTCAAATACTAAAATCAGCTACGAAGTCAGCCAAGATTTGGGATTTGATGGCTGTTCGGGGTTGATATGTGATGTCATACTCGCTTAACTCTACCGCCCATTTTGATAGCCTCCCCGATAACTCAGGTTTATGCAATATACTTCTCAAGGGGAAGGTTGAAGCTACCGCTATTGGGTGCATTGGAAAAAAAGGTCGTAGTTTCCGGACAGTAAAAATTAAAGCAAGTGCTAGTTTTTCCAAGTGAGGATACCTAGTCTCAGCATCGAGAAGTGTCTTGCTCACATAGAAGATGGGCTGTTGCTTGCCATCTTCCTCCGGAACTAGCACCGCGCTGACTGACACCTCGGACACAGCCAAGTAAACTAGCAATGTTCCACCATCCTTTGGCTTGGCGAGCAACGGCGCGTTAGCCATGTAGCGTTTCAAATCTTTCAGGGCTTCTTTACACTCCGGTGTCCATTCGAAGTGATTGTTCTTCCTCAAAACGGAGAAGAATTTGTGGCATCGCTTCGAGGACCTTGAGATGAACTGACTCAAGGCAGCAACTCAGCCAGTTAAGCGCTGAACTTCTTTCACCCCGGTCAACTCTTCGGGGATTTCCTCGATGGCTTTTATCTTATCTGGGTTTGCTTCGATCCCTTGTTCAGAGAAAATGAATCCAAAGAATTTGCCTAACCTTACGTTGAAGGCACACTTCTAAGGGTTTAATTTCATGCCATATTGCCTCAAAATGGCAAAAGCTTCCCTCAAATGATTTAGATGATCCTCCATTCGAATTACCTTGATGAGCATATCATCTATCTAGACTTCCATAGATTTTTCAATAAACTCCTTTGACATGCGACACACCAACCTCTGGTACGTTGCTCCAGTATTTTTCAAACCGAAGGGCATCACCTTATAGCAGAATGTACCTCGGTCAGTGATGAACGAGGTTTTCTCTTCGTCCTTCGGATGCATGAGGATCTGGTTGTAGCCCGAATAAGCATCCAAGAAGGTTAGTAGTTTGTGTCCAGCCGTGGAGTCTATTAACCTGTCTATTTGTGGCAATGGGTAGGAGTCTTTGGGGCAAGCCTTGTTCAAATCAGTGTAATCTACGCACATCCTCCACTTGCCATTTTTCTTTGGTATGGCGACCACATTAGCCAGCCATTCGGGGTACTTTACCTCCCTTATGAAACCATTTTCTTGCAACTTTGTGGTTTCATCTTCGATCGCTTTCTTTTTAACCCCGGCGTGAGGTCTTTTCTTCTGCTTCACCGGGGTGAATTTTTGGTATACATTCATCTTGTGGGTCATGATCTCCGGATCGATATCAATCATGTCTGAATGAGACCAAGCGAAGAAATCGTTGTTGGACTTTAAAACTTCAATGATTGCTTTCTTCGACTCCGGGTCCAACTCCAAGCTGACAAATACCTTTCTTTCAAGAAAATATTTCAATAAGGTGAAAGATTCCAACTCCTCAATAGTTGAGTCCTCGCCTTTTTGTTTCCGAGGCTCTTGAATGCTAACTGAGATCTTTACAACTTCTCCTCGGAGGTCCTCCTCGCTTGACCACGGTTGCATTAGTTGCTATTGTTTTGGCCCGGTCGGGGCGACTTCACTTCTCAACGCAACCGAGTAGCACTCTCTTGCTACTCATTGCTCTCCCTTTATTGATCGAACCCCCCATGGCATAGGGAATTTGATCACTTGATGCAGCGTGGAGGGAACAGCCTCCATGGAATGGATCCATGGTCTGTCGAGGATCACATTGTATGCTATGTCCTCGGGCAACACTTGGAACAGTGTTTCTTTGCTAACTCCTTCAGCAAATGTTTTGACTGTAATTTCACCCAAATTTTTCTCCGTGGAGTTGTTAAAGCCAGTAAACACCGTTGCTTTGGGGATGACTTCCCCTTTGAGCCACATCTTCTTGATGACCCTGTAGCTGATTATGTTGGCCGAGCTACCGGGGTCAATCAGGACTCGCTTGATATCGGAGTCGTTGATTCTCAACATGATGACCAATCATCATGATAAGGGAACATCATCCCATCACAATCGTCATCATCAAATACAATTTCTTTACCCGAGTCCCCCCACTCGAGTTCTCTTTTCCATAGTGATTGACAGCTTGGCGAATTTCTTTGCAGTTGTGAAATTCACCCCGTTCACCTCCGACCCCCCGGTGATAACATTTACAACTCTCTCAGGGGGTGGAGCCCGAGGTGGCTGTCCATCACCTCGGTTCTTGGAGTAGTTGTCCTTTCCTTTGTCGGTAAGGAATTCGGCTAACACACATTTTTTCAACAAATGAGCCACCTCGAGGCGTAGTGCTTTGCAGTCCTCAGTTCGATGGCCATAATCCGCGTGGAAATCGCTGTGCAAATTCTAGTCTCTTTTGTCCGCTGGAGTTCTCATGTCTTTGGGCACCCTTACTCCGGCAGTCCCCTTGACTACGTTTACCAGCTCCGAGGTCGATATATTAAAATTGTAATCAAGGATCCGAGGCAGTTCTTTCTTTGAAGCCGAAGCTGGGCCTGAGGAATTTCCTTGGTTCGTGTTGGAGTGAACCTTTCCCCCGAGCCGTTGGCTTATATGTAGGCTTGTGAATGAGTTTCTGAAGGAATTTCTCAACCTTTGGCTGAAAGGCTGCCTCGAGGATTCGCCTCGGTTTTTGTAATTATAACCTTGGCTTTTAAACTTAGCCTGTTCAAGCCTTATCTTGGAGTAAGCTCGTTTGTGTAAATCTTCTCATGTCAAAACTTGGTATTGTTGAAGCTCTTTTCCCAACTCAGCAGCAGCGTCAGAGTTGCGAACATTGATACCCTTTTCAAAGGCCATGATGGCCAGAGTATCATCCATCCGACGTAGCTCCATGCGCTCAGCATAAAAGCGCTCAAGGAACTCCTTAAGGGGCTTACCAGGCCGTTTCTTGACCTCGCATATATCCTCCTTTCTTTGGAGAATTTTCTGAGCTCCGGTGTGGGCCTTAACGAAGGCATTGGTCATTTCCTTGAAGGTGGAAATTGACCCTGCTGGTAGGCATATGTACCAGCGCAGCACTCCTTTTTGCAAGGATTCGCCAAACATTTTTAAGAACATTGACTCGCGCTCTATTGCCGTTAAGTCATTGCTCTTTACCATCGCCATGTACTCCCTTACATGCTCTTTGGGATCGGTGGTCCCATCATACTTTTTTAAGAACATGAGCTTGAAGTTTTTAGGAGTTGGAGATGGTGCCGCTTCGGGCTTAAATGGCAACTCCCTGTATTAATCTATGTCAAGCTCATCTTCGGTCTTTGTTATCCCCGGTACGCTCTCGAGGCGCTTTTCTACGTGTGCCTCGACCCGAGCTTCAACGCGTGCCTCAATTTCTCTGGTCAACCTCTCAACATCGACCGAGGATATAGTTTCAGCAACGGTGGGAATCGTTCCGAAGTGTGGCGTTGCGCTCGGTATGTTTCCCGAACCCCCAGACGTGGCCCTATTGGAGCCGAAGGCTGGGTGTCGTTCGGTGCTGAGCTATTTATTGCCTCTAACGAGGCGCGGAATTCGGAGTTGATGTGTGCCTGCTCATCTTGTCGTTCTTGAAGAGCTTTAAGCGAGGCTTCAGTTGTCATTGGAGACGAAGACTGTTGGTTCGACGGAACGCCAGTATGATCATCAAGATTTCTACTGCTGTCAGCCATATCGTTGTTGAAAAATTATGGGAATTAACGAAAAAGAACGTTGAATTTTGGAACAAAGCGTTTCTGCTTATATACCCACAGACGGCGCCCTAAATCGGTTTTAGGATTACAAATCGAATTTGGGTTAGAATATAAGCAAATCTTCGTATCAAAGTCGGGAAAATGCAAGAAATAAGCGTAAAACACGAGAAAGTAACTTGATTTCAATATATCGTAGTGAGTACAAAATTTGGCAGAGTTTCTGTATGTATTTCTGAATGCGTACAATACAAAATGAAGTGTTATTTATAGACTTAAGGACCTAGCCCATGTTTCCCATGTCTGGTAGTGTTCAAACCCACATTCTGAGTTCTCATTAATGGAGATAGTGGGCTGAAGTAGTGGGCTGCAAAGCCGCTCGAACCGAGGCGATTCACCGAGGTACAAGTGTGTGACCTCGGTGGTAGGGCCTTGCTGTTCGACCGAAGTGAATGTCACCGAAGCTCAGCTTACGGCTCGCCTTCGGCGTCGACCTCGGTGTTCGACTTCAGTAATCAACTCAGTTGCTTCGGTTACTGGTTTGTCGTCACGTGCTCGGCGGTTATCAGATTCTCTTGCCGAGGCGACTCATAGCGAGCCAATTTTTATCCAATACAGTTGTTTTATAGTTACACATATTAAACATGATGTATTAGGGAGAGTTTATTTGCTTAGAAGTTCAAAAAGAGCATATAGTGGATAGTGATTTTATGTAATTAGAGTTCTTTGTTGGAGTTAGCCAATGGTGTAATCAACCATACGAAATGTGCTCTTTTGGTGTATTTGGTTGTTCTCTTATAGTAACTTCACACTAATTACCAAAATAAAAAATATTAGTCCGTTGATGTTTCTAGAAAGCCAAAAAGATTATTTTTCTTGAAAAAAATAAAGGAGAAAATTTGTGGTGTTTGGTCCAAATCCAAAAATGTTTTTGAGAACAATCAAAAGCAGTTTTTGTGCTGTTAGTGTGAAGAGAAGAAGCAGAAGTAATTTTTTAAGACAAAAATATCATTACTAAAATTTGTAATTTACCATATTAGTTCTAATTATCTTAATCATTATATCTCGCAAATATAAATAAAACTTGGTTCTCATCTTCTCTCTTTTGGTTTAACTTTATTTCTATTGATAAAAATATTTAATAAATAATTTTATCTGATTTTTAGTATTTTAACTAAATAAATATAAAAAATTAAATTAATACTTTCATAAGAAATATTTAAATATTTTCTATATGTGTTTAATATTAATCGCAAAATGAATCTTAATTTTTTTTAATAATTTGACACTTAAAAGTACTTTTTGTAAATATTATTCAAACATAATTTGATTATAAAATATTTTTCAAAAAAGTTGGCCAAACACAAATTACTTCTTTTTCAAAAATACTTATCTGGAAAGTACTTTTGTTGAAAATACTTCAAAATAAGCAGATTTTGACGGTTTGGTCAAACTCAAATATGCTCTATCTTTTATATTAGCAACAGAGACTTTACTAGCCTGCTTGACCAAGCTTCTTTGAAGCCAAAAGCACTCTTTTTTTCTAGAAAAAATCACTTTTGAGGAAATTTGAGACGTTTTATCAAAATAAAAATATTCTTTTGAAAAGAAGCAGAAGCCGCTTTTCGGTTGTTGGGAATAAGTTACAATTTTATATTTCTTCATAGAAGCAAAAGCGGAAGCAGTTTATTAATTTTTCAAAACAAAATTATCCTTACCAAAATATTTGTTTACCATATTTTTTCTAATTAGTTTAACCAATGTAGCTATCAAATATAAATAAAACTTTGTTTTCCACTTTTCTCTTTTAGTTGAACTTTATTCCTATTGATAAAAAATATTGAATATATTTTTAATTTAAAATAAATCAAAATAACAAATATAATACTATTTTTTCGTAAAATGAATCTTAATACTGTTCTTTTTCGTAATTTGACACCCCAAAAGTACTTTTAAAAATTATCCAAACACAATTCATTTATAAAAGCACTTCTTAAATGAGTTTGTCAAAAATAAATTATTTATTTTTTTAAAAAATACTTATTTAAAATAAGAAGTTTTCGACGGTTTGGCCAAACAAACCCGTGATGTAGAAAAGATTAGCAATAAAGCGTCATAACTATTTGTAGGAGCAAATTTTGTGCATATCTAGTTTTCTAACTATAAAGAAAGTTAGAAATTAAACATCGATCAAAATTTATTTACAAGTTAAATGACATTGTAAAAGTGAGTTGTACATTTCTGCCTACTGCAACGGCTTTCCTCACCAGCGATATTATAATATTAATCCACCCGCCCATATTTGCAGAAGTTTAGCCTATTACAGTAGAACTACTTGTAAAAATAAAATTTAGATAAAAGTATATAATAAAATATTTAAAAAATTGGTAAGAAATTAATATTAATTATATATGTACGCACAATTAGAGTAGTTATGTACATAATTTGTTGGTTTAGTTCTGTCTTTTATTTGTCTTTTCAATAAACTTAATCAGACCAAAAAAATATTAATTAGTTTAATTAATCGAGATGGTTAAATTTTCAGAGTTCATATAGTGTTTTAATCAAAAGGCGAATAGTACTAAATTATACAACTCTATCATCATTTAGTCTTGACAAGTTAATTAATAAATCAACAAAAAATTCACCATACTATAATGCTAGAAGATATATTGATGAATACAAGAGGGGGGTGAATTGTTAAAACTGCTATATTTAGTCGACTGAGCAATTCGTGAGTTGACTTAGAAATATAAAAACTGATTAATGCAGAAAGAAAAAGGCTGTAAATAAGTAAGGAACGACACAGAGTATTTATACTGGTTCAGAACTAAATGGTTCCTAATCCAGTCCCCTTGGGTCACAAGGGAGTGATCTCTCTTCAAGCTCTTTAGTAAACACAATAACAAGTATGGTTTATCGTTAACCATAAACGTCTTCTCACAGGTGGTTTTTAATCCTTCGCTCACCACTAACGATAGTGTCTGATTTATAGAGAATCAGACCAAACTTCAGTGACACGACTATTACCTCACTACACGATCTCTCTTTCTTTTCTTGTAAAACACTCGTAAACTCTCAGGAGTACAGTTTGTAAGTAAAAGACTTAGAGACAGTAGATAGTAATTAGAAGCGTAAGGAGGTCTTCAGAAAGTCTCGAATAAATAGTGACACAGCAGGGAGACCGTTGCGGGAAAACAGGGCAGAACCTTGGACGAGATATGATTGAGAGAGATTGACGAGATACAGAAGCTAGAGAGATTTGACCCAAGAGATTTGATTCTCTTAGGGATATAAATATCTCCAGAGAATAAGGCAAGAGCAATAACCAATCCCACGAGAAGAGCAGCTGTCAATCTAAACTTTCCATAGCTGACTCCGATATCAATTAACGATCCACAGAATCAACTCACAATCAATAAGGTCCTTAACCTGCCGGAAGCACGTAGACTGATTTAGGTATCGCATTCTTTTTGTCATAATTAAAATACATTCTGAATTAACTTAACATATATGAATTTAGTTATTCCTTCAGTTCATTTTTACTTATTCATTTTCGGCTTTTCACTCCCACCAAAAAAATATTCAACTTGACTAATATAGCTCTATTAATGATACTTAATTCAGTTAATCGGGAAGTGATTTGATAATTACAAGGTCTTCAATATCAAAGCCAATATAAGAAGGATATTACTCATTTTATCTTGAATTGCTAAAAAAATAAGTAAAAATAGAATTTGACTTTAAAGAAATTAGACAATTAAAAATGGACGGAGGAAATATTTTATTAGCAGTTTTTCCGTAACAGCTAAGATGAAATTAAGAACAAAAAATAAAGAATATTGAGAAAAATAAGATTTGAAGAGAAAAATATGGATAGTTAAATAATGAAAATCTAATAAAGTAAAATATGAATATATACGTTTAAAGTGAAAGGTTCCATCGAAATTCACTTCCATAGTATTGTGTAATTATGTGTCGCACTATTTTCAGTTTCTGATTTGTTATCAATGAAGAGGATTTTAAGAGTCGAGGGTTAGTTAATAATATTTGAGGGATTACAAGGCTGATCGAACTGAAAATTTGTGGATGAAACTCAGGACTCAGGAGTTTGTTTTGAGGCGCAACTCTCGTCTCACATGTACAGTATCTCCACCTCTTAAAGTGCTAGTCATTACAAAAGCATTTGGTATGTTTCTGTTTAAGAACAAAACAAAACATCACCAAACGTATTCGATAACAGAGTGTTGTTTAGAGTTGACATTAGGGGCGTTCGGTCTCTCAAGTGCAAGTTCAGGCATTCAGAACATTCGGGCACTTGTGTTGGAAGAAAGAGAACGAAAGTGTAAATAGTGGTAACTTAGTCACTTAGTTAGTAATTAATTATAATAGTTAGTTACAATTAGTTTTACTATAAATAGGAGTTAGTTAGTTAGAGTAGACTTGTATCATTTCCTCTTCTTAGCTTAGCACTCAAGCAATGCAGTTACTTCATTTCCTTTCATCTGCGATCTCCTTCTTCTTACCTGAGCTCACAGTTTAACATGGTATCAGAGCGCAGGCGATGCAGTATCGAGCTCAGAATCGGTAACTAAGTTCATCTTCATCTTCTCTATTAGCTAAGATCTGTGTCTTCCTTCCTGTTGAGGCAATTTTTCAATACAGAATCTATGTTAATCTGACTGGAAGCTTGTTAGTTTTAGCCCTAGTTTGTGAGTAATCTCAGTGATTTTGAGATTTTACATTCAATTTTCTCTGAAAAACAATGGTGAATGTTCAAGCATCATCTAGTACAGCTGCTGTTGATCCTTATGACAAAATTCATCACAATCATCCACTTTTTATACATCCCTCAGACACACAGGGTCTAGTTTTGGTCTCGATCCAGCTTCAAGGATCTGAGAACTATTCTCTGTGGAGTAAATCAATGAAAATTGTTTTGACTGGGAAAAATAAGCTAGGCTTTGTGTTAGGCACTTGCAAAAAGGAAAGTTTTGATCCTGCATTACATGATGTGTGGGATAGGTGTAATGCAATTGTCTTAGCCTGGATTATGAATAATGTATCCAAGGAGCTATTAAGCAGTGTGATCTATGCATCAGATGCCTATAGTGTGGGAGGACCTTAGAGAAAGGTTTGATAAGGTAAATGCCTCTAGGGCATTCTATATTCATAAGGAGATTGCTACCTTGACACAAGGAGTGTCCTCTGTTTCATTCTATTTCTCTAGACTTAGAGAATTCTGGGATGAGCTTGAAGCTCTTATACCTCCACCTTCATGTGCATGCCCTGAGTCAAAGGAATATGGGAAGCATTTCCAGTTGCAGAAGTTATGGCAGTTCCTTATGGGCTTAAATGAGTCCTATGCTCAGACTAAGAGTCAGGTACTGATGACTTGTCCACTTCCCAGTCTGAATCAGGCCTATGCCATGGTTATCACTGTAGAGAGCCAGAGAATGCATGCCTCTAATGCTTCTTTTGAAGCTGGACCAGCTGATCCAACTGCCCTGCTTAGTAACAAGATGAGTTCTATGAACTTCAACAACTCAAGCAGAGGAAATTCTGGTAAAAATGGTGGAAGCAGGTACTCTAATAGGCCTCCACGTTTCTGTGATCACTGCTCTGGTAAGGGTCATACTAGATAGAATTGTTTTCAGCTGATAGGGTATCCTGAAAGGTATAAACACAAGAAGAAATGGGAGGCTCAAAGTCAGCAAGGTCATGCCAATTCAGTCAACTATCAGAATGAGACTTTGAACTCTCAACCACATGCTTATGTCACAGGAAATAGGAATGACTATATGAATGTTCATCCTCTGAATCAGCTCAACTCACAAGGAAACTTGAATCATGGAGGTTACCCTCAGTTCTCTAATCACAATGGTATTCATCCTCAGGCTTCCAGCTACAATGGAAATATCAGCAACATGTACAATCCTTATAATAATTCCAACAATACATATGCTCCTTCAAGCTCAACTTCAGTCACTGGTCCTCCATTCTTCACTCAGGATCAGTACTCTCAGATTATTCAGATGTTGAACAAAGGCAAAGCACCTGAGCATGAGGCTAATGCAGCAAGAACCAACTCAGCAGGTATATCTAGAGTCTTCATGACTAATCTAGTCAAACATAACTGGATTATAGACACAGGTGCTTCAAATCATATGGTACATGACCTAGACCTGCTGAATAAACACAAAGTGATGACAGCTAGTAACAGAAGTAAGGTAAATCTGCCTAATGGAGGACAGGTAGATTTATACACACTGGTGAATCAGCCATTTTTGAAGATAAAAATGTCAATAATGTTCTGCACATTCCAGCTTTCAAGTATAATCTGCTCTCAGTTTCTCAGATCACCAAGGAATTAGGATGTCTTGTTGTTTTCTATCCTGATTTCTGTATTTTCTAGGACCTCTCCAGTGGGAAGGTATTGGGGATTGGTAAAGAAGAACAAGGCCTATATCTGCTCAATGGAAAAGGACAAAGGACTTGCAGGCAGCAATCTGCTGATAAACCTGTGCAGCAATCTCATTCACTATCTATACATAGTAGCTCTTACAATAAACACACTGATGTAGTGATTCCATATGCCTTGTCTAGTGCTACAGATTTGTCTGCCCTATGGCATAGGAGACTAGGACATGCTCTTCTTAAGGTTCTGAAACAGCTACAGTCTTTGAATAATGTACACCTTCAGGAACATCACTGTTCTATTTGTCCTCTTGCTAAGCAATCTAGAATTCCTTTTCAATTGAGCACTACAAGATCTTTATCTCCTTTTAACATTGTGCATGCTGATGTTTGGGGTCCTTATAAAGCGCCTACTCATGATGGTAAGAAGTACTTTATGACCTTAGTGGATGACTTCTCTAGGTTCACTTGGCTGTTTCTTATGAACAATAAAGCTGAATCTATAGTAATACTGCAAGACTTCATTCATCTAATCAAAACTCAGTTCAGCTCTGTAATCAAATGCTTAAGGTCTGACAATGGATCTGAATTTTTCAATAATCAAGTCTGCTCCCTATTAAAGAATAATGCCATTGTGCATCAAAGCTCCTGTGTATATACACCACAACAGAATGGTATAGTTGAAAGGAGACATAGATACATCCTTAATATGGCTAGACCCTTAAGGTTTCAGGCCTTTATTCCCTTAAGGTTCTGGGGTGAGTGTGTTAATGCAGCTGTGTATTTGCTCAACAGACTTCCAACTGTCACCCTTAAGGGGAAATCACCATTTGAACAACTCTATCAAAGAATTCCTTCATTACAGCACATCAGAGTCTTTGGTAGCCTAGTCTATGCCACAGTGATTAAAAGGCATGACAAATTCTCTCCTAGAGTTGTTCCCTCAGTGCACCTGGGATACTCCACCACTCAGAAGGGCTACATTCTTTATAACTTGCATACAAAGGCTCTGTTTGTCAGCAGAGATGTAGTTTTCAGGGAGGATGTCTTTCCTTTCAAGACCTCTGGCACTGCTGACTCCCCTCTCTTTCCAGTGTTAGAGTTGCCACCTGAAGATGCTCAGACTGAGCCTGACCTCATTTAGTCACCTACCCCTTCTCCTATCAATGTCAGCACTGATAACCTGCCCTCAGTCATGCCTCCTGCAGATCAAACACACCAGTTAGCTGATACTACTATCCCACCTACACTTCCTGTATCAGAGAATTCTAGAAGATCATCCAGGACTTCTAAAAAACCTGGGTGGATGGAAGATTATATTGTCCAGACTAAGAGGTCCTGTTGTGCATATCCCATTTCAAACCATGTCTCCTATGATCATCTGACCCCTCAATATAAAGCCTCCTTAGCTGCTTACTCAGCTATTGCTGAGCCTTCTACTTTTGCTGAAGCCTGTACTAATCCTAAATGGATTGAAGCCATGAAGTCTGAAATTCAAGCTCTAGAAGATAACCATACCTGGTCTATTGTTGACTTGCCTACAGGGAAAACTCCTATTGGTTGCAAGTGGGCGTTTAAAGTCAAGTATAAATCAACTGGTGAAGTAGAAAGGTACAAGGCCAGACTAGTGGCTAAGGGGTACAGCCAACTAGCAGGTCTGGATTATACTGAAACTTTTTCTCCAGTGGCTAAAATGGTCACTGTGAGGTCTGTGGTTGCCTTAGCTGCATCCTCTGGATGGTATCTCTACCAGATGGATGTCCATAATGCATTCCTTCAAGGTGATCTTTGGGAAGAAGTCTACATGCACATTCCTGATGGCTTTTCAAGCCAGTGGGAGAACAGGAAAGTGTGCAAGCTGCATAAGTCCTTATATGGACTAAAACAAGCTCCTAGGCAGTGATACTTAAAACTCACTGAAGCACTGTTGGACATAGGCTTCACTCAATCTTACTATGATTACTCTCTATTCACTCAGAGGATAAATGGTGCACTGGTGATCATACTAGTCTATGTTAATGACTTGTTGATCACTGGCAACAGTCTTTCACTGATAAAGCACATTAGAATACAGCTGCAAGCAAAGTTCAAGATGAAAGACCTGGGAGAGCTAAAGTACTTTCTAGGCATTGAATTTTCCAGAAATAAGACTGGTATACTGATGTGCCAAAGGAAATATGCTTTAGGTTTGGTCTCTGAAATGGGACTTTCTGGTAGCAAACCATTCTCTACTCCTTCAGAGTTCAATCACAGCCTTACATCTACTGAGTATGACAAGTATGTACCAACAGAAGCATCAAGAAGAGACTACAGGTTGAAGGATAGAGGAGTCTATCAAAGACTTGTAGGAAGATTACTGTATCTCACTATGACAAGGCCTGATCTGTCATTTCTGGTACAGCTGCTCAGTCAATTCATGCATGATCCTAAACAGTCTCATCTAGATGCTGCTTTGAGAGTGGTGAGATATGTGCAAAATGCACTTGGTGTGGGACTGTTTATGCCAGCTGGAGGAACACAGGATCTTACTGCATACTGTGACTCAGACTTGGGTGCCTGTGTTGAAACCAGTAGGTCTGTAACTGGGTACTTAGTCAAGTTGGGAGGTGCTCTTATCTCTTGGAAGGCAAAGAAACAAAACACAGTTTCTAGGAGCTCAGCAGAAGCAGAATTCAGGAGTATGGGGTCAACCATTGCTGAGATCATTTGGCTCAAAGGTCTGTTTCAGGAGCTAGGAGTTAATGTGAGGCTTCCAGTTACTCTGTTTTGTGATAGCAAAGCTGCTATCCAGATTGCAGCACATCCTATCTTTCATGAGCGTACAAAGCACATAGACATAGATTGTCTATTCATCAGGGAAAAAATCATTAAAGGGCTGGTACAAACACAACACATTAAAAAAAACCTCTCTTCTCTCTCTAGGTGGGCGATTTTTTGGAGAAAGGAGGCGCCACCATTAAAACACCGGCCATGGCCGCTCCACCGGTTGGGCAGCCCCCCCCAGGGGGTGTTCAACCCAATCCCACACCACCCACTGCGACAACACCCCAAAATAACAACAATCAACCCCCTTCATGGTCCCATATTTTGAAACCTCAAGTTCAAAAATTACAAATTGATCAAAGGTTATTTAGAACTGTTGTTTATTCTCAGGGAGTAGCACAATTGAATTGGAAAACATCTGAGGTTAAGCAATCTCTTGCAAAGGAGCAGTTACAATTTGCAGTTATTGAAAAATTTTCATACGGCAGGCCAGATTTGGAAAATTTACGTAAAATTATCCCGGGCCAGTGTGGAATCAAAAGTGAATGCAACATTGGGTATTTGGATAGCAGGTATGTTTTGATTAGATTGTCTTCTATGGAGGATTATGTTAATTTTTTGTCAACACCTGCGTACTGGATTAAATTTAGAGGTAGATCTTTTCCTATGCGATTATTGAAGTGGACTAGACATAGGAAGCCTGATATTGAGACTTCAATGGCTCTAGCATGGATTAGCTTTCCAAATCTGCCTCCTAACTTTTTTGCAACAGAGTTCATTTTTTCTATTGCTTCGACTGTTGGAACACCATTGAAAGTGGATACTGCAACTTTGAATAAAACCAGACCAAGTTGTGCCAGGGTCAAGGTTGAATTGGACTTGTTGGCAAAACACCCTTCCCGTGTTTTGATCAATGAGGAGGATGATGACACTGGTGAGATAACCTCTACATGGGTGGATATTATGTATGATCATCTGCCTTTGTATTGCAAACGTTGTAGGTTGCAGGGTCATGATGAAAACAATTGTAAGGTAATTCACCCGGAGCTATGGGAGAAGCGTAATGATACTGTTAATGAGGCCCGGGATTCAAATGTTAATGTGTCAAAGGCTAATGATGTGGTTCCAGCACCTCCTCTGCGTATACTGACTAGTAGTAAGACTGTTGGTAATGTGAACAATGCAGGTGAATGGAGGGAAGCAACAAAGAAGAAGGCCAAGAACGCTAATGATAAAAATTCTAAAGTTGGTGCGAAAGCTGGTGGTGAATTGGCTTTGGTTCAGGCTGGGGCTAACAAATTTGCAGCTTTGTAGGAGGAGGACAATCAGGAAGCTGGTAATGTGGGAAGCAAAGCTATAGTTGAGGCAACAATTGATGGCCAAGCAAGCAAGGAACAGAGAATTACAGCAATTCAGGGAGTCCAGAAAGATGCAGCAATGGATGGTCCTGCAGCTCAAAAATCAGCTGGGAAAGGTAATATTCCTTTGCCTAAATCTACTAAGGACTGGGTAAAACAGACATGGGCTGCTAAATCTGCAAGTAATGATGGGAAACAGTTGGCTATCCTCAGCTTCAGCAGAAAAATCAGGATGAATTAGTTGGTGTAATAGCTCCGCAGGGAGGTCCTGTTTCTGCTGAAAAGCATGTTTCTGTTGTTCCTGTGTTTGTAAACACTTCCCAGCAGGAGGTGCCATCTAACTCTATGGATATCAAGGCCACTGAAGGAGTTGAGATGGATGGTGATGACCTGGAGGTGGCAGATTCAGAGGAGGGTGAAGATTTGGTGGATTACGGTGAAACTTATGCTGGTTTTACAGAAAATTATGAAGAAGATCCGACTGATGAATACATAGGGCTAGAGGGTTTTCTGTCAAGGGATAGTACTGTCAAGGGTGATGAATCTGACAATTCAGAAGATGTTGCAAGTCCGAAAAAGGCTATTGCTGAAAAGCCACAGGGTAGTCCTGAAAAGGCGCAGGTAGGTACTGGCAAGTCGCTGGATGTGGTTAATGTTGGCCCAGTGATGTCAGGAGGTAGGCAGAGCGAGAATGAGTTGTTGAGAGCAGCCTATTATAGTTCTAGAAGCAAGAATGCGCAGCTGGTTGCAAAAAATTTTGAGCCTACGCCACATTTGGCGCATTTGTTTGATAAGCTTCCTGAACAGGAGGTGGATATTGGTGAAGATGATGAGCTGGACACTGAGTCCACGGCTCAAAATTATGTGAATGCTGCTGCGAAGGCTGATTTATCTCCTCAAAGGGTGGCTGAGCACATGAAGAAGGCAAAGCAGACTCGGGGAAGAAGAGATAAAAGTGCACCGCCTCCTATAGGTGAAAGGAAGTCAACTAGGAGGGCGGGGTCGAAAACCTCGGGTCGTCGATGAATACATCAATAGGTAGAGGAGGAGTGGTTAGACACAAGGGAGGTGGAACTCTCCTTTATGCTCGAGTCCTTAGGGAGGAGAGCATGGAGGCTTTTTTGGTTAACTTTGTGTTCGTTTTTGTAGGTACTTTCACATATATAATTTGGCTCACTTGGAGGATGGTTTCAAGATGCTATTGGTACTCTCACGCTATGGTTAGTATCAACTTCAGCTTTTTGAGACTTGGAACAACTGATGTTTGCCGTTTGGATCAATTTTGGAGACACAAAAAACGACCAAGGCAGGAATTCCAGGCGCCCTGGCCGGCGCGCCGCGCCTCCTGCCGCGCCTGGCCAGGCAGAAGGCTCAATTTTCTATCCGCGTTAGCCCCGCGCCGCGTTTACGAACGCATGGCGGACAAAATTCCGGGCGCTATGTGGCCCGCGCCGCGCCCTCAAAAGCGCAAGGCGTATTTTCAGCGGTCGTTTGTTCGTTGCTCGGGATGTTGTCGTGGGATTGAAATGGTTGCTTCGTGCTTGGATTTCCACGGGAGTGAGCTAGGATATTGGTCCAACAAGTCGAAGAAATGATGGATAGCATTTATGATCGAGATAGAGAGCCACGAGTAGCATTTTTTCAAGTTAGTATAGTTGGGCCGTTCTACATTTTTCATTTTATTACTTGTAAAATGAAGTGCGGATTGCATGATTCCACTTTCTTTCTAGCATTTATAGCTTTTCATTATGTTAGTATTATCACATGTAATATCATCACATAGTGTATTATTAACTCTGTGATGATCATAGCATATTTGGTGTTGGCGAGTTCTTATTTTTTGCACTCGGGTTAGGAGTGAGTTTGTACCTCGATAGGATGATGTAAGGTACGGTTTGGCCCCCCTTACTTTGTATTGTCCTCTTGAGGGATTTTTTATTATTAATAAAACTAGCCACTAAGCTATATGCTTAGTTGGATTTCGCTAAAAAAAAAAAAAAAAAAAAAAAAAAAAAAAAAAAAAAAAAACATTGGGACTAAAGAGCAACTGGCTGACATACTTACAAAAGCCTTATGTAAACCTCAGCATGATTATCTGCTAGGCAAGCTGGGAATGAAAGATGTATTTCACCCTCAGCTTGAGGGGGAGTGTTGGAAGAAAGAGAACCGAAGTGTAAATAGTGGTAACTTTGTCACTTAGTTAGTAATTAATTATAGTAGTTAGTTACAATTAGTTTTACTATAAATAGGAGTTAGTTAGTTTGTTAGAGTAGACTTGTATCATTTCCTCTTCTTAGCTTAGCACTCAAGCAATGCAGTTACTTCATTTCCTCTCATCTGCTGTAACAGCCCAAGCCCGCTAGTGATACTGTCCGCTTTGGGCCTAGGCCCGCACGGGTTTAAAACGCGTCACTAGGGTCTAAGGCCAGTTAACTTATATACCCAGCATCTCTCATGTGTTATGTCGATGTGGGATACTTGACCCTTAGCCTCTTATGGACTCAGCGTCCTCGCTGAGGTTTGCCCCGCATACCGGAATTTGCCTAGACTCACCACGGAGGTTTGCCCTGCATACCGGAATTTGCCTAGACTCACCACGGAGGTTGCCCTGCATACCGGAATTTGCCTAGACTCACCACGGAGGTTTGCCCTGCATACCGGGATTCGCCTAGACTCAGCCCTGAACATTGACCTATATCAACAAGGCTGACACGGAGTGGCTCTGATACCATCTGTAACAGCCCAAGCCCGCTAGTGATACTGTCCGCTTTGGGCCTAGGCCCGCACGGGTTTAAAACGCGTCACTAGGGTCTAAGGCCAGTTAACTTATATACCCAGCATCTCTCCTGTGTTATGTCGATGTGGGACACTTGACCCTTAGCTGGGGTGCTACATCTGCAATCTCCTTCTTCATACCTGAGCTCACAGTTAACAACTTGACATAAATGTTTGGATTGGAAGTGCACGAAATTTTGTAGCGATATTTAATGATTTTTTTAATTTGGGAATAAAGAGAGTGAAAGAAAATAACCTTGCTCATTCCATTATTTTAATGCTCAAACAAGCATAAGGAAAATTACATAAACACAAATAGAAAACAACGTTGGCAAACAAGAACAATGTTTGGCACTTAAAAAATAAGTAGCGCCAAACAGCCAAAGACTACTCTAATATAATAAAGCATAATTTAAAGAGATTTCCCTTCAAATACTACTTATATACAGTTTCTTCATGAAATGATGTCCCCTGTGAACTTGAAAACTTGACCATTCTTTGATTCCATTTTCATATAGCTCATAACTGCATATTGACATGATAAATTAGGCATTGCTCCTGAAAGAACCAAGAGCTTTGACTGCTCCAGCTCTCAATATGAATTGGTGGTAAAATGCAGCAATTGCAGCACCAATGAAGGGTCCAACCCAGAATATCCACTGTCAAAATTAACACCACAAAATTGTTAAGTAAGTTAAAAGCATCAAGGCAAAAATATGCAATTTTTATGTTAAAGAAAAAGGAAATTTTGCTTACTTGGTCATCCCAGGCTTTGTCTTTGCCATAAATAACAGCAGCCCCAAAACTTCTAGCAGGGTTAATACCAGTTCCAGTAACAGGGATTGTTGCCAAATGAACCATGAACACCGCAAATCCAATTGGAAGTGGTGCCAACACCTTTAATCACATTAATTGTAAGATTACTTATTTATCAACTCAAAACTATATAAAAATTTGATAACAAATTTGATGTAACAAAATTATTATACTTACTGGAACATGAGAGTCTCTAGCATTTCTCTTAGGATCAGTGGCAGCAAAGACAGTGTAAACAAGAACAAATGTACCAATGATCTCAGCACCTAAACCAGTGCCAGTGTTATAGCCCTCAGCGAGTGTATTAGCACCACCACCATACTTAACATAATAAGCACTCTGGAAAGCCTTCACTAACCCACATCCACAAATAGCTCCTAAACATTGAGCCACTATGTACGCAATTGCACGAACCAATGACACTTTTCTAGCTAAGAAAAGTCCAAAAGTCACAGCTGGATTAATGTGTCCTCCTGCATAGACATATATATACAAGTTTAATAACCCCTTAATTTCTTGTAAACAAAACCTTTCCCAAAATAAATTCTTGTCAGGTATTGCTTGAGGTATAATTAACTACTCCATAAAAGTGTACTATTTCTTTAACAAATAAACCTTTCCCAAAATAAATTCTTGTCAGGTATTGCTTGAGGTATAATTAACTATAAAAGTGTACTATTTCTTTAACAAATAAACCTTTCCCAAAATAAATTCTTGTCAAATATTGTTGCAGATATAATTAACTAAATAAAAGTATATTTCTCTAACAAGTAAACCTTTTATATAAAATGGTCACTCAATTCTATTTGGTGTGGGAGCAGACAAGAGCTTTTTGTTCAAGTATCACCGTCACACACTATTAAAAGATTTAATTTTTATGTGTTTGGCCAATAAAAAGAATTAGACTTGCATATTAGAACACGTATGCAGTTGAAAACATAAGTGAGAAAATAAAACTATGCTCATTACATAATTCATGAGCACGAATGACATACCAGAAATACCAGCAGTGCAGTAAACCAGTACGAAAATCATGCCACCAAAAGCCCAAGCAATACCAAGAATTCCAACACCACCACATTGATCACCATTAGCTGTAGTGTCGCTCTGGCTTTTGTATCCAATAACAGTGAGGACAGTTATGTAAAGAAATAAGAGAGTGGCTATGAATTCAGCAATTATAGCTCTATAAAATGACCATTTTCCTAGCTCTTCAGGGTCAATTAAGGGTGCTGGAGGTGGGTCTTGGTAGTCCTTTGGGGCATATTCATTGCCAACCTCAATGTCCTTAGCCATTTGTGCACCCAAAAAAATGTATGTTAAAGTTTAGCTTTGCTAATTTTGAGAGAGAGCTGGATGTAGAGAAGTGAATTTCTGAGGAATGTATGGTGGGGTATTTATGGAGAAACTTTGGATTTGGTAAGAAAAATAATTACACTAAGTTCCAGCCACCCCACCTAGCTAGTTTCTATTTTTCTTTCATTTTCATGGTGTAACGTCCCCACATCTAAATTGAGGGTCGGCAAAAGTTGGACTGCGGGAGAGGAATTTGGATTAGATAATCCTAATTCTTCCTGCATATTATTGGTGTCCAATTATTGGAGTGTGTATGTTTTCTTTTTTCTTTTTTTTAACTAATTAGTTGGTATTTGAAATCCACTAACTTTGTTAATCTAGACTCACCCCGATTGAATTCACTAAAGCGGCTCGACTAATAAAGATAGACGCTGTGTAGAACTCATTAAATAGAGAAATATTCCTCCATCTTAATTTATTTGTCATAGTTTAACTTATTACAAAGTTTAATAAAGAAATAAAATTTTTGAAATTAGTGGTTTAAAATAAAATATGGATATTCGTGTGGATATAAATGAGTCAAAAAATAAATTTAAAATTGAATTGTTGTCAAATTTAGAAGTATAACAATTTTTTTGAGGCAGATTAATAAGAAAAATATGATGGAAGCAGACAATACTACTTAGTATTATGAATTTCTCTGTTACCCATCAAACCAAGATAGTAAAAGATTTAGCTAAATCATGTGGTCCTAAGTTTCAAGTCCTAACTCCTAAATATGTGCATTTCTTATATTCGCGAAGTTATCATTCAACATTTTTAGCTCCAACGGTCGTTAAAGAAACAATAACCATACATCAATGCAAATGTTCATCAAAAGAGAAATTGGTGCAAGAAAATGAAAGAACAAGTTCTCAAATTGGACAAGACAATCAAAGGGCATGGTTTGGTAGGTCCCTTAGAATTGACGGAAATGGCCTTAGACGACATATCAAATCAAACGGCTACAAGTGACAAATCACACAAACCGACCATGATCATGATAAATGATGAACCATTACTTTTTCTTTGGAGTTTTAGGAGTTGGGCACTACAAAAAATATTTATATAATTAGATTAAAATGTAATACTACAAGCAACTTTATTAACAAGCATTTACTAAGAATTTATAATTAACATTACATATTATAAGATACATTAGATAACACATCGATCACCGATATGACATAAATAGCCTTTTTTATGATGCCCCCTACTAGACCGTCCAGTCTTAGCACATTAATAATAACATTTCGTGAACCAATATTCTCTTGCAATGTCAGCCACCATATTGCGGTCATTAGATATTGCTCAATAAGAAAATCTGTGCTAATTAGGGAGACGTCATTGTCACCATTTTAGAAAGAAAAAAATGTGGGGAATTGTATAAGTGGCTAAACGACTGCCATGTGTCAACTAAGCAAGGATCATAGATTACACAATTGTGGTACTATTTATCTTGTGGACTCGATTGAATGGTCGGCTTCCATTGTCGTTCTTCAATGTATCTCCCATTTTTCTGCGTGAGTTAGTGAAAAAAGTTGTGGTTCTTAGGCAGTAGTCTTTATCACTATTGTCCATTAATTTTAATTTGTGACTTCCATTTTTTCATAGTTTATACAGAAAATGGGAGAGCCTTTGTCATTAGTATTAGAATTGTAGACTCTAGTTAGCTAATGTAATCTGCAATTATAATTAAAAGACTTACAAGTTCACTTCCATTCATAGAGTGATAAATGCAATTCCTTTGAAGAAATTGTGAACTTGACCTCTACAAGTGAGATTTTAAAACATTATACACCCAAAGTCCTTTCAAAAGTATTTCTGTATATAACAATATATTTACCCACCATTCGACCCTGACTATGGTTGCAGTCTTGTAAATTCATTACCTACCACTATCAATTTGGGGAACTTTATCTCTCAAGTCTTGAATAGTCTTTTGAAACTAGTGAACCCACTGGAAGTTATTGTGGGTATAAAGTTTGAGAAGTGAAGCAACAAAGTGATAATCTTGTTGCATGAGAACAAGCGTTTAAATGCAAGAAAAAACAACTATAACTCTAACTTGATTATTCACCCAAAATATTCGGTTGATGTAAACACCCAAAATAAACTTCAACCCATTCTCAATTTTAATCCTTGTTTACTGCACTGCTAGTATGTATGGAGGACTCTTCTTGACTCATAAGCGTCACTGGTTCGTGCAATTCGTAAATTTAGAAATACGCTAAATTTTACAGATTTGTTTGGGACTTAATACAAATTACCTTGTTCTAAGTTAAATATACCATTTCGTCAATCGTTGCCTCACCCCATTATAAGGTAAACACCGGTGAAACCACAGACTCAACTTCAAAATTAGGCTGAAGCTTTGAGGGTCTGGAATATAGAACATTACATTAGGTTAGTAGTTAACTAAATACTAGTACTACAATACAGAAGAGCATTAGCATTTCAAGGGTATAATCCTTTTTTATATAGACAGATTGATTGGTAAAATGATGAATTTGGTAATTAAGCATCATTTTTCTGAATAGTGAGGATTGAAGATGGGAACCCATGCTGAAATGGCAAGATAAGAGTGGTTGAAGGAATCAACAATGTGGGCTGAGTTGGAATGGACGGTGGTGGTGGGGATGGCGTGGAAGAAAATCAATTGATTCATTATTTTTGAACCATGATGATTATGGTCGGTTCATAATTACGTCATTCTCCGCTGTATTATTTCAATTTAACATACTTATTTGACAAAGACATATTAAGAAATTTGATTTATATGGTCGAAGAAATTTAATTCCTATAATCAAAGGTGGAGGGGTCTCATTCGTTCTTTTACTGGTTACCTTCAGTCCCATATTGATAACATTGCCCATCCTCTTTGACTCTTTCAAATTATGTAACCAAAATTTTGTACATATAATAGCCATGCTTTGTTATAGTTACGAGAACCTATTCACTTTTTATTCGTTTAAAACAATAATAGTTTAGCCATTCTAAATTAGAAACAAGTCAAACTGGAACTTCGTATATGACCCATGAGAAGCTTCACCGGCCTACAAATTACTGTTGCTTATCTACACTCATAAGCTTTATAAGAATTATAGTCACAAATATTATGGTTTGTTTAGAATTTTACATTTCAAAAGTTTTCATTTCTTATAAAATTTTATATAAAGTTAAATAAGTTTATGTAAATTAAAATGGAAGGAGTATGTATTTAGTGCATTATACGTATAATTCAAGTAGTGAAAGTGGATATATGCTTTTGCTTGCAACACTACAGATTCCCCCTGTTTGGGCTGCCTTTTAAGAGGATTTGCTGCTAAAAGGTGGGGTCATTTAACCATGTGAAAATACAAGAAAATGGGAGTAAACAATGTGGGGCGGCGAATGATAAGCTTGATTAATGATTAATTCATCAGTCATGATGTACTCCCTCAATTTAAATTTCCAAATCCATATATAAATACCTGCCACACTTGTATCAATTTCACCACAGCAAAAAGTTCAAACACTACATTCAAGATTAGTCTTTCTTTGCTTAGCATAAACAAAAGAGCAAAAAATGGGCAAGGACATTGAGGTTGGCACTGAGTATGCTCCGAAGGACTACCAAGACCCAGCTCCAGCACCCTTAATTGACCCTGAAGAGCTAGGAAAATGGTCATTTTACAGAGCCATAATTGCTGAATTCATAGCCACTCTCTTATTTCTTTACATCACTGTCCTCACTGTTATTGGATACAAAAGCCAGAGTGACACTACTGCTAATGGTGATCAATGTGGTGGTGTTGGTATTCTTGGCATTGCTTGGGCTTTTGGTGGCATGATTTTCGTACTTGTTTACTGCACTGCTGGTATTTCTGGTATGTAACTCGCGCTCATAATATTTCAAAAAAATTAAACTGTTTGAGAGTGCACACTTTAATTTACTTAATTATGTCTTCAAGCGCACATGCTTCCTCACATTCGGCTGTGATTCTTTTTCTAGAACCAAATTGAAAGTTAATTCTTTTTAAGAATAGCGGTGAGACTTGAACCATGACCTCTTGTTCCCTCGATATCAGATAGAATTCTGACCATGTTATGCATACGTTTAAACTGTTATAGATAACTTATTTTTACTTTCGAAAATGTTTTGATTTCAAGAAACTAAAGGGGTTTTCTCTAATTTCTATATGCAGGAGGACACATTAACCCAGCTGTGACCTTTGGACTTTTCTTGGCTAGGAAAGTGTCATTGGTTCGTGCAATTGCGTACATGGTGGCTCAATGTTTAGGAGCCATTTGTGGTTGTGGGTTAGTGAAGGCTTTTCAAAAGGCTTATTATGTTAAGTATGGTGGTGGTGCCAATACGCTAGCTGATGGCTATAGCACAGGCACTGGTTTAGGTGCTGAAATTATTGGTACTTTTGTTCTTGTTTACACTGTTTTTGCTGCTACTGATCCTAAGAGAAATGCCAGAGACTCCCATGTTCCTGTAAGTGTATCTTTTGTAACCTCAAATTTATTACTTTTATGTCTTATTTTGATAGTTTAAATCGATAGATTAATTTTTGTAACGTGATTAATTAAAGGTGTTGGCACCACTTCCAATTGGATTTGCTGTATTCATGGTTCACTTGGCCACAATCCCTGTCACTGGAACTGGTATTAATCCAGCAAGAAGTTTTGGGGCTGCTGTTATTTATGGCAAAGACAAAGCCTGGGATGACCAAGTAAGCAAAATTCCCTTTTTCTTAAACATAAAAATTGCATATTTTTGCCTTGATGCCTTTTGGTCACTTAACAATTTTGTGGTGTTAATTTTGGCAGTGGATATTCTGGGTTGGACCCTTCATTGGTGCTGCAATTGCTGCATTTTACCATCAATTCATATTGAGGGCTGGAGCAGTCAAAGCTCTTGGTTCTTTCAGGAGCAGTGCCTAATTTATCATGCCAATCTGCTTTTATGAGCTATGTGAAAGATGGAGTCAAAGAATAGTCTAAATTTTCGAGCTCACAAGGGACATCATTTCATGAAGAAAATGTATATATGTAATATTTGAGGAGAAATCTCTTTAAATTATGCTTTACATTATATTAGAGTAGTCTTTGGCTGTTTGGCGCTACTTATTTTTTAAGTGCTAAACATTGTTACTGCAGCTTTTGTTCTTGTTTGCCTGCCTTGTTTTTCTATTTGTGTTTATGTAATTTTTCCTTATGCTTGTTTGATCATCAAAATAATGGAATGAGCAAGGTTATTTTCTTTCACTCTCTTTATCCCAAATTTAGACAATCATTAAAGATCGCCACAGAATTTCGTGCACTTCCAACTCAAACATTAATGTCAAGTACCTGAATGTTCTGATTGCCCGAACTTGCACTTGCGAGACCGAAAGCCCCTAATGTCAACTCTAAACAACGCACTGCTTTTATCGAATACGTTTGGTGATGTTTTGTCTTGTTCTCAAACATGGCAGTCTTAAACAGAAACATATCGAATGCTTTTATAATGACGAGAATTAGACCTCAAGCTGGTTGTACATCCCAAAAGCACGTAAAAGCGAATTCATGAGTCTCATCCCACAGATTTTCACTATAATCAGCCTTATAATACCTCAAATATTAGTATTAACTAACCATTGACTCTTCAAATCCTCTTAGTTAATCACAAATCAGAAACAGAAAATATTGCCGACACATAATTAGAGTCTTATATTACATACTGTACACCTAACATTATGGGAGTGAGTTTCGATAAAACCTTTCACTTTAAATATACTTTATATATTTATATATCACTTTATTAGATTTTTATTATTTAATTGTCCATATTTTTCTCTTCAAATCGTATTTTCTCTCAATATTCTTTATTTTATGTTCACGAGATATAGAATCTGTTAATGCATTAGCTGGTTACAAATTACTAAATTCATATGTTACTCTTGTAGGGGTGCATTATGGTATGGTGAATTGTTTGATGATAGAGTTGTATCATTTAGTTCTATTCACCGTCTGACTAAAAATTGATCCGGAACCGAAAATTGAACCATATCAAATAATTTAACTGACCAATATTTCTTTTTTTTGGATCGGTTTAGGTTTTATTAGGAAAATAAAACAAAGAAAATTTGGAACTAAACCAACAAATTATATACATAACTATTCTAATTTTTTTTTGTGTGTGTACAAACAATAATTTTGATAACTGCTCTTACAAATAATTTTATATAGTTTTCAAATTTTATATTTACTAGTAGTTTTACTCTAATAGGCTAAACTTCTGCAAATATTGGTAGGTCACTATGAGGAAAAATAAAATTTTCTGGCAAACAAAATTTGTCGAATTTATCTGCTGACTGCATTGGAAATCGATGTTATTCGTCGGAATCAAGGTCCGACGTATTTGTCTGACTCTCAAAAATTGTGTTGAAATTTTTGATACTTTTAATAGTGATTGATATAGTATCCCTCAACTCACTTTTATTGATGTCATTGAACTTGAAAATAAATCGCGAGATGCTTAATTTCCAACTTTTTTTGTAGTTAGAAAGATAGATATCAGTAAAATTTTCTTTTCTAAATTGTAATTTTTGTTTGGTCATTTTATTTGATAAGTATTTTATAATAAATTATGTTTAAATAATATTTACAAAAAGTACTTTTCAGTATTAAATTATAAAAAAATGATAATATTAACATTTATATTGCAACTAATATTTTTTTACATGTAGAAACTTTTTAAATATTTCTTAAGAAAGACTTAGTTTAATTTTAATTTTAATTTATTTAAAATATGAAACATAAAATAAAAATATATAGTATGAGTTTTTAATTAATAGTTAAACCAAAAAAGGGAAGAAGAGAATCCAGTTAATTATTTTCGAGATATATTGGTTCAAAAATAGTCTGGTATATTAAAAGTTTTGGTATTGATATTTTTGTATTGAAAAATTAATAAACTTTTCTACTTATGAGAAGAAACACAAATTTGCAACTTTTTCCAACAATAGTAGAGAAATTATTTTTGTTTCTTCTCAAAAGCACTTTTAGGTTTTGGCCAAACACCATTCATTTTTCTCAAGAAAAACAATACTCTGGCTTCCTAGAAACATTGACTAAACCGGCGAATAGTTTTTACTCCAATAATCTAGTCTTCAATATAAACGCCGAGTAAATTTGTAGTGATCCAACTTTTGGTTCGTCACGCAAAAGTCACTTACCTTTGTTTTGTTATTGAAAAGTTATTCAACTTTGCTTGAGTTATCACCAAAGTCACTCTCGCCAGAAATACATTAATTTTAAATAACCAATTATCTATCAACATAAACACACTAATTAATCCTAAATAACTAATTATTAATCAACATAAATATTTGTTTGAAGAGTATAAGGTTTCCTAGGCACATTACCTATTACTCAAAGTCTACCTCGTCATGATTTTGTTGATCCAAAGTTAACTGTATTGCTCCAAAATTATTAAAATTTTGAAGGAAAATAGAGTACTAATAAGGAACAAGGAATTTTGCCTCATGTATAGATAAAATGTCACAACAGTGCCTACTGAATTTTCAGTTATCAACTTAGTTATCATATTGAATTCTCCAAATAAATACAAATCATTGAAAGCAATCGCTATACTCTGCAAAAAATTGAAACGACAATATTAAGAAAATACTTATCAAATATTATAGACATTTTGCATTTTCTTTGTCAGATTCCTTGTTAAATATCTCTTAGTATTGTACTAAACTTTCAAGAATTAACATACATTTTTATGTGTATTATTTCACCAAAATACCTGCTAGATTAATTAATTATTTAGGAGTTGATTATTGAGTCTTTCGGTGAATTTATTTATAGTTTCGGGCGAAAGTAACTTTGGTGATAGTCGGAGCAAAGTTGTGACTTTTGGATAACAAATGTAAGTGATTTTTGCGTAATAGACCAAAGTTGAATGACCACCAGTGAAATTAACCCTATAAATTCTTTGTTGTTGTAGTTATTAAATTCGTTACTAACGGTCTAATTTGGAAGTTAGTAAGTATAAACCGACCAAAATAAAAAATTGACAACTGACAATAACCAAATTGATAAATTTGCATTCTTGTAAACCTCTTTAATGGAAATCCAGAGGTTCAAGTTCATCACTTAAGGTGAGAGAGTAATTTACTATGATGTGTATTGGTCGGATTTTATTAGATCACACATGCGACACGTAATCAGCGACGTGGCAGGATGAGAGCAAATGTCGGAGACAGCATAATACGAGATCGGAAGAAAACAATATTGATCGATAATAGTTGATCGATTCAATTAAACTGTGGTCGGAGGATTTCGAAGACAACTGCTACATCAGATAAGAATGACTGATCTTATCCCGCTTTTGTCGGGCCGTATTCAACGGAATCTATTAGACGTGGGTAACTACGTGACTGATGGAGAAACGAGTGAGAATGGAGTCCTCTTAGGGTTAGACTGATGCGGGGCAAACCACCACCACAAGACCCTTTACGAGAAGCCAAGCCAAAGCACTTCATGATGCTCACTTATACTTGATTCGGAGGGGCGTTGATGATACGAGCTCGGAGGCCATTGGAAGATCATACACTTGATTTCGTTGGAAGGAGGAATGGAAAGCTTCAGGCCCCAGGCGGAGCGCCCAGAATGGGCAGCCACTGGGCGGAGCGCCTCACCACTTTGACAGTGGAGCTCACCAGGCGGAGCGCCTGACCCTAGGCGGAGCGCCTGGGTCATGGATCCACCAGGCGGAGCGCCCAGCTCCAGGGTGGAGCGCCCAAAACGCTGAATTGCCTATCTTTTGTGTAAACTTCCTATTTTGACCCTAGCTAGTTCTATTGTGTTTCTATCTAGCTAAAGACCTAAGTGACATTTCAATAGGTTGTAGAAGGGTGCTATAAATAACACCCTTCATCATTTATTGCCATGAACTTACCTTGAATATTAACATTGATGAGCATTGCTCCCAAACACTTGTAACCAATTTTGGCTTGAATCAATTGGATGAATCCAAGTTGCTTTTCAATCCTCTTTGATCACTCTATTTGCTTGAGCCGAGTGTCTCTTGAGGATAGTTGCATAGCGTAGGTGCTTCTTGACTCGAATCGAGGGTGTATCAAGACTCATTCCTTGGTGCTACTTCGTAAGTGTTCTTGGTGCGTCTCGTTCTTTATCATCGTTTATCGCTTCCATAGTTTACCCCTTATCAGTTGGTATCAGAGCAAGGCTAGGGTTACGTTCTTACGAACCCTCGTCCTACTCTTCGTGCGTGTCATCTTTGTTTCTTGTTTCTTTTCATGTTCTTGTTCTTGTTTTATTGAAAAAGAAGAAAAAAATTCAAAAACTAGAAAACCCAAAAATTTGCTAGAAATCGTTGGTTGTTACGATTTTATTGGTGTTGATTATCGGGGATTGTTTGTTTATGTATTCTCGACAATTGGGTACCAACAAAACACGTTTTGGAGTTGTGAATCAAATTTTTGAAAATCAAATTCAAAAGTTGAAATTTCACGAAAATTGCTAAAACTTGTTGGATGTTATGAATTCTTGGTTGTTTGGTATCGGAGATTGTTCCTTATAGTTACCCCATCATTTTGATACCCCCATAACATAATTTGGAGTAGCGGAATGAAAATCGAATTTTGAAATCTTGAAGTTCTTGAGAATTTTGAAGAACATGCTCCAAATTCTTGAAACAAGTTGATTGTTGGTTGTTTGTTGGATTAAACCATTGGGGTTTGTTTGTGATAGCATAAAACAAGTTTGGGAATCATTCAATATCAAAAACACCTTGGGTTTGTTGGAAAAATTGCTTGAAAACACCAGAATCACGTTTTGGTGGAGGTTTGGACATAGGTCCAGGCGGACCGCCCCCTCCACCCCACTGCTGAAATTGGCAATTTTCCAGGCGGACCGCCCAGATTCCTGAAGAGGTCCGGGTAGTTGATTTCGTTAGGTTTTCGTGTTTGTTTGTTTACATTGCTTCCGGTTAGTACTTTGAGAGTAATACTCCTACTCGATTAGTACTAATTCATTGAGCGATTAGGAACATCGTGCCTAGAGGAGAAGTAGAACTCAAAGAAGACTCATAGTTAATTGCTTGCTTCCAAGTGCTCATTACAAAGCTTAGCGTTAATCGAGTCCCATTAATTCCACTCTTCCCGAAGAGCATTTAGTTCTTGTGAATTGGATTGATTATCGAGGAAGCTACGCAACTATGAGGACGCCGTTGATCTCAAGCTTGAGTGAACCTAACCCCAACTTGAGTGAACCCGAGCGACAAGCAAAAAGTGAGGGAGTGAGTGAGGACTTTTACTCTAATCTTTTTACTTGTTTTTTATTGTTGTAGGTACAATGGCGGACGAGAAGGCCAAAAATACCATTGAGGTTCTCGTTGACGTCTTGGCTAGTCTATTGGCCGAGGTGAAAACCTTGAACCTTAGAATGAAAGTCTTTGAAAAGGAAAGGACCCCGAGTGTCCAAAAGGATGCCAATGAAGGCACAAGTGATGATTCAATCATGAAACCAGATCAATATGCGGAGTTAGTTCGTCAACAACGGTTGAGGGATGAGGCTCTTGCTAGAGAAAGATCGTTGGGCACTCCCCAACCCTTGGGCAATCCCCAAGGAGATGTCCCACTCTTAAGGCCCCGAAAAAATGTGGTTCCTCTTGAGCAAGTCGATGAAGCTCAAGAAGGGGAGGGTCTCGGACTAGATGATGATTTTGATGCTCCCTATCCAAATAGGAGGGCGATGAATGGAGGCCGAGGAATAGATGGAGGTTGTGGGCGAGGTCGAGGACCTCCAAGGGCTTTTATGGGAAGGGACTTGAGACATGAGTATGATGAGGTTGAAGACTACTACGGGGGTCAACCAGGACCACATCGTGGGGGTCGAGACAATAACCTCAATAGTGTGAAGATCACTATCCCACCTTTCAAAGGGACTAGTGATCCGGAGGCCTTTTTAGAATGGAAGATTCAATTGGAGCGGGTCTTTGACACAAATGACATGACCGAAGAGAAGAAGGCCACTTATGCTATAGCTTCATTTGAGTCCTATGCCTCTACTTGGTGGGAATCCATCAAGCGATCAAGGAGAAGACTTGGGTTGCGGATGAACATCACTTGGGAAGAGTTGAAAGAAGTAATGAACAACAAATATATGACTCCCAAGCATCGACAAGAGCAACTCAAAAGGCTCTATGAATTGAAACAAGGCTACAAGTCTGTTGATGAATATTTCAACGACTTTGAGAAGAACCGGATGGCTCTTGATATAGAAACGGAGGATGAGGAACAAGCTATCATCCGTTTCAAGAGTGGCTTGAGTCGGGAGATTGCCTCCCAATTGAGACTACACATCTTCCACTCTCTACAAGATGTTTGTGATGCCGCAGTTGAGGCCGAAAGGTGGCTCAAAGAAGAGAAGGCTCCTCGCTATAGGAGTACCACCACTACCACTCCAACAACTCGGCCCAAAGAATGGAAGAACCCATACACAAGTGGTGCAAGTGGGAGTCGAGATGTGAAGAAGCCTTTTGAGAAGGCTACCCCGAGAAGCGACCACAAAGAGGTTGGAGGTAATTCTAAAACTACTTTAAATACTCCTTCATCTTCTTCTTTCCAATGCCATAAATGCAAGGGTTATGGCCACTTTGCCAAAGAGTGCCCTACCCGGAAAACAATGATTGTGATGGATGATGGGATGGTCTATGAGGGGGAAATTGAGTCCGAGGGAGATGTTGAGGAGGAGAGTGAGGAAGTTGAGGGTGAGGGTGAAGAGAGAGCGACGGAGGGGGATGATCCTAATATGTTCCTCGTGGTGCGTCGTATTTTGGGAACCATGGTGAGTGAAGAGAGGGAAGATGAACAAATGGAAAACTTGTTCCATGCTCGGTGTAGAGTGAAGGGGCAAGTGTGTTCCATGATCATTGATTCGGGTAGTTGTGCGAATGTGGTGAGTCAATCGTTGGTCTCACAATTGAAATTGACTACCCTAAAGCATCCTAGTCCCTACCGTTTGCAATGGTTGAGCGAGTGTGGGGAATTGAGGGTAGTGAAGCAAGTCTTGATTAGGTTCAAGATTGGGAACTATCAAGATGAACACATGTTTGACGTGGTGCCAATGCAAGCTTTCCACCTTTTATTTGGTAGGCCGTGGCAATACGACAAACAAGTGGTTCATGATGGTCGGGCCAACACTTACACGGTTAGACATGAGGGGAAGAAGTTTGTGCTTACACCCTTGACCCCAAAGCAAGTAAGTGAAGACTATCGGCGCATGAAGGAGTTGAGGGAAGCGGCTAAGGCCAAGTCCCCGGTTGTGGCCAAACCTTTGATCGAGACTCCACCATCTTCCACCGGTCGCATGTGTGCCATGATGCAACCGGGTGAGATCTTGAAAGGTAATGATGGCACCAAGATGCTCATATGCCTAGTGCACAAAGGTATGGTTTTAAATTCCGAAAGTGATTATTTATCTAACTCTAACCCTTTGCCTAGTGCCATTGAAAATGTTTTGAAGGTCTATGAGGACATGTTTCCGGAGGAGATGCCGGATGGATTACCTCCTTTGAGGGGCATTGAACATCAAATTGATTTTGTCCCGGGATCTCAAATCCCAAACAAGCCGGCATATAGAAGCAACCCCGAGGACACAAGGGAGCTACAAAAGCAAATTGATGAGTTGCTAACCAAAGGCTTGGTGAGGGAGAGCTTGAGCCCTTGTGCCGTGCCCGTGATCCTTGTTCCAAAGAAGGATGGCACTTGGAGGATGTGTGTGGATTGTCGAGCGGTCAACAAGATCACGGTAAAGTATCGACATCCCATACCTCGTTTGGATGATATGTTAGATGAGCTTAGTGGTTCTAGCATCTTTTCAAAAATAGATCTTAGGTCCGGTTACCGTCAAATCCGAATGAAACCCGGTGATGAATGGAAAACCGCATTCAAGACCAAGTTTGGTCTATATGAATGGTTGGTGATGCCCTTTGGCCTCTCCAACGCACCTAGTACTTTCATGAGATTAATGAACCATGTGCTAAAACACTTCATCAACAAGTTCGTGGTCGTCTACTTTGATGACATATTGATCTATAGCAAGTCTATAGGCGACCATGTTGGCCACTTGAATCAAGTCCTTGAAGTGCTACGAGCCGAAAAGCTCTATGCCAACTTTAAGAAGTGTGTCTTTTGTGTTGAAAAGGTTGTCTTTTTGGGCTTTGTTGTTAGTGTCAATGGTGTAGAAGTTGATGAGTCCAAAGTTGAAGTCATTAGAGATTGGCCTACTCCCACCGTCGTCTCTCATGTGAGGAGTTTCCATTGCCTTGCTAGTTTCTATAGGCGTTTTGTTAGAGACTTTAGCACTATTGCCGCACCACTCACCGAGTTGGTGAAAAAGGACAAGTCCTTTGTTTGGGGAGAGCCGCAAGAGAAGGCTTTCCAAGAATTGAAAAGTAGGCTAAGTACCGCCTCATTATTGCAATTGCCCGACTTCGGGAAGGCTTTTGAGGTAGAATGTGATGCCTCGGGGGTGGGTATTGGGGGTGTTCTCATGCAAGAAGGGAAACCCGTTGCCTACTTTAGTGAGAAGTTAAAGGGCGCAACCTTGAATTACTCCACGTATGATAAGGAGTTGTATGCCCTCATGAGAGCTCTAGCCCATTTGCAACACTATCTATGGCCTCGGGAATTTGTGATCAAGAGTGACCATGAGTCACTCAAGCATCTAAGAGGCCAAGAGAAGTTGAACAAAAGACATGCCAAGTGGGTGGAGTTCATTGAGTCCTTCCCTTATGTAATTCATTACAAAAAGGGTAAGAACAATGTTGTAGCTGATGCGCTTTCTAGGAAGTTCGCCCTTGCTACCACTCTTGCTTCTAGACTTATGGGTTTTGAGAGTATAAAATCTTTGTATGAACATGAGCCAAAGTTCAAGAGCATTCATGATGCTCTAGTGAGTGGGAAGAGGGTGGAGAAATACCAATGGGTTGATGGCTACATTTTTAAAAATAAAAGAGTTTGTGTGCCCGAGTCCTCATGGAGGGAGTTGCTTGTTCGTGAAGCACATTGTGGGGGCTTGATGGGTCACTTTGGGAGGAACAAAACCTTGGCCATTCTCATGGAACAATTCCTTTGGCCAAAAATGGGTGTGCAAGTTGAGAGACTTTGCAACACTTGCTTGGATTTCAAGTATGCTAAGTCCAAATTTAATTCCCATGGTTTGTATACTCCCCTCCCTATTCCTACTAGCCCGTGGATGCACATTTCGATGGATTTTGTTATGGGTTTGCCACGGTCTAAAGGGGGACACGATAGCATTTATGTTGTCGTGGATAGGTTCTCCAAAATGGCTCACTTTATTCCTTGTAAAAAGAGTCATGATGCACACCATATCGCTTCTTTGTTCATTGATAATGTGTTAAAATTGCATGGTTTGCCTCGCACAATTGTGAGTGATAGGGACTCTAAGTTCCTTAGCCATTTTTGGAGGTGTTTTTGGGGTTCTCTTGGCACCAAGTTGTTATTTTCTACGTCCCACCACCCCCAAACGGATGGTCAAACCGAAGTGGTGAACCGAACCTTGGGTGCTCTTCTTAGAGCCATGACCCGAGGTAAGGCCGGGACGTGGGTTGACAAGCTGCCTCTTATGGAGTTTTCTTATAACCGTACATTGCATAGCATGATTGGCTTGACTCCGTTTGAGTGCGTCTATGGTTTTAATCCTTTGATTCCACTTGATCTAACCCCTTTGCCCAAGGAAATGGTTGTTAATTTTGAAGGTGAAAACCGAGCTAAAGCCATGCTTGAAATCCATGCCAAAGCGAGGAAGAGATTGGAGGAAGCCTATGACAAGGTTGCCTTCAAGAAGAACAAGGGGAGGAAGAAGTTGGAACTCAAGAAAGGAGATTGGGTGTGGGTGCACTTCCGCAAAGAGAGGTTTTCAAACCTTAGAAAAGGGAAGTTGGCACCCCGGGGAGATGGACCCTTCCAAGTGCTATCCAAGATCAACAACAACGCATATGTGATCGATTTACCAAGTGAGTACACTATTTCAAACACTTTTAATGTTAGTGACTTGGCTCCTTTTGATGTAGGTGATGATGCCGTGGAGGACAATGTCGTGGAGGTTGATGCTACAATTTCGAGGTCGAAATCTTCTCAAGAAGGGGAGGATGACGCGGGGCAAACCACCACTACAAGACCCTTTACGAGAAGCCAAGCCAAAGCACTTCATGATGCTCACTTATACTTGATTCGGAGGGGCGTTGATGATACGAGATCCGGAGGCCATTGGAAGATCATACACTTGAGTTCGTTGGAAGGAGGAATGGAAAGCTTCAGGCACCAGGCGGAGCGCCCAGTACCTTAGGCGGAGCACCCAGAATGGCCAGCCACTGGGCGGAGCGCCCAGCCACCAGGCGGAGCGCCTCACCACTTTGACAGTGGAGCTCACCAGGCGGAGCGCCTGACCCTAGGCGGAGCGCCTGGGTCATGGCTCCACCAGGCGGAGCGCCCAGCTCCAGGGTGGAGCGCCCAAAACACTGAATTTCCTATCTTTTGTGTAAACTTCCTATTTTAACCCTAGCTAGTTCTATTGTGTTTCTATCTAGCTAAGGACCTAAGTGACATTTCAATAGGTTGTAGAAGGATGCTATAAATAACACCCTTCATCATTTATTGCCATGAACTTACCTTGATATTAACATTGATGAGCATTGCTCCCAAACACTTATAACCAATTTTGGCTTGAATCAATTGGATGAATCCAAGTTGCTTTTCAATCCTCTTTGATCACTCTATTTGCTTGAGTCGAGTGTCTCTTGAGGATAGTTGCATAGCGTAGGTGCTTCTTGACTCGAATCGAGGATGTATCAAGACTCGTTCCTTGGTGCTACTTCGTAAATGTTCTTGTTGCGTCTCGTTCTTTATCATCGTTTATCGCTTCCGTAGTTTACCCCTTATCATAGACTTTGTATACTTCTCACCCTATAAATAATCCCCTATTCCCTCACTTATAAGCCTACGTTCAACTGAACAAATCATCCCTCTTTATTTTATTGCTATAATATCACCACCACTTGCTATTTACACCATCACTACGCCACCATCATTGTAATCACAGTATACTTGTACAATTGTTGCTTGGTTCAACTCTAGAAGGAGGGTTCTTCTCTTTCAGTGGAGCACAAGCCTTTGATCAATCAATACAATAAGCTTATCGCTTTCGTTTATATATTCGTTATTTGTTCAATTGCTTATTTGCTATTTCGATTATCTGTTGTGATTATTTATCACTTGTGAATCATGTTAATTGTTAATTGTTAATCGTTGTCTTGATCGTAACGCCTATTGAACAAGATTACTACTCGGTTCTTAAGTCATATTTTCATCGTTCTAATCACCTAAACACAGAGATGTGTTTTTCAACTCGGGAGCAGATTTGTTCCATCTATAAGGTGAAATAATTTTTCATTATCTCTGTTGAAGTACTGAGCCTCCCGATATCGGGAGTCAATTACGGGGGAATCAGAAACTATTGTATCTTTTCTAAAGTGGCATTCTCCTCTAATCAAGTAAATCATTATCTGATTCATATTGTTCTGCTCATTTATCATTGTTGTCATCGTATAAATATATCTTTCATCGAATTCTAGTTTAAGTAAAGTCATTGGCTCGATACGAAGTCAATTGATAATTAAATACGTCTTCAATAGATCATTGCTTATCTATTTTGCTCGTATTCTATTTGTTCGGAATTAGTAAGAATCAACTGTTCGAAGTCAATTACGTGCACTATCGTAATCGATAAATTTTTCACTAGTCGTTATTTGTTGGGGCAGAGTTAAATCCCGAAATGAAGTAAAAAATCATATCTTTTCTCAAAGATAATTCTGCTTATTTTGCTTGGTCCCACGCGGATATGATAGAAATTGATCCCAAAGTTGCTACACATAAGCTGAACCTCGATCCAAAACATCGATCGGTGAAACAAAAGAAGCGACCGAATAGTGGTTTTCGAAGGAACGTTATCAATGACGAAGTAGACAAGTTATTGATGAATGGATTTATCAAGGAAGTTAAGTATCCGGAGTGGTTGGCAAACACTGTTGTTGTACCGAAGAAGAATAGAAAGTGGAGAGTGTGTGTCGATTACACCAATCTAAACAAAGCTTGCCCGAAAGACTCATTTTCGTTTCCTTACATTGACAGACTAATTGGTTCGACGACATGACACGAAATGTTGAGCTTTTTAGACGCATACTCAGGCTACAATCAGATTTCGATAGACCCAACAGATCAGGAAAAGACTTCTTTTATCACAGACATAGGGACTTATTGTTATTCGGTCATGCCTTTCGGTCTCAAGAACGTCGGGGCTACTTATCAACGGTTGGTCACCACTATGTTCAAGGACTTGATCGAAAAAATGATGGAAGTATATATTGATGACATGTTAGTTAAGTCGTTGGAGGGAAAAGATCATCTGAGTCACTTGAAAGAAATATTTATGATAGTTCAACATGAGGCTGAACCCGGAGAAATGTATGTTTGGGGTCGGATCCTACAAGTTCTTGGGATTCATCGTATCACAGAGAGGGATCGAAGCCAATCCGGACAAGATCAAAGCAATAGAAAGCATACCCGATGAGCTGACAACGGTTAATGAAGTTCAACGACCGACTGGTCGATTAGCCTATTTCAGCAGGTTCATCTCGAGGTCGTCTGAACGATGTCACAAATTCTTCTCAGTGCTAAAGAAGAACACTAGCTTTGATTGGACGCCGGAATGAAAACAAGCCCTCAACGAATTGAAGCAATACTTGTCCAATCCTCCATTGCTTTCAAAACCGATCGAATGAGAAGTGTTACTGATATATTTGGCTGTTTTCGAAATAGTTATGAGTGTTGTCCTCGTTCGCGAGGACGGAGCTAAACAATTTCCTATTTATTACATTAGCAAAACATTACTTGATGCGGAAACAAGATATCCACACTTAGAAAAACTTGCACTAGTTATAGCTGCACGAAAACTAAGACCATATTTTCAATGTCATGCTATATCTGTCATAACTACTTTTCCTTTATGAAGTATTTTGCATCGGCCGGATCTCTTCGGACGATTGATAAAATGGGCGATCGAGCTGAGTGAATATGATATCACTTACCTGCCTCGCACTGCCATCAAATCACAAGTTTTGGCTGATTTTGTAGTAGATTTTAGTGCTAACATTCTTCCGAAGGCAAAAAAGGAAGAACTTATGATGAGGGATCCAGACCCTAGAATCTGTATGATGTATACCGATGGAGCTTCGAACGTGAAAGGAACTGGCCTTGGAGTCTTACTGATAGCACCAACCGGTGAAAAACTAAGGCATGCAATCAAACTACATGCCAAAACTAACAACGAGGCCGAATATGAGGCCCTCGCTGCAGGTCTAAAGATTGCGAAGGACTTGAAAATTGAGCGGTTGGACAGCAAAAGAAATTCCCAACTAGTGGTGAATAAAATCCAATGAGACTTTAGTGTTCGGGACACAAGGATGTAAAAATTAGTCAGCAAGGTACAAAATCTTTTAGCTTCTTTTCAAGAGTGGAAGATTTCTCAAATCTCGAGGGAAGAGAACATCGAAGCAGATGCCTTGGCTAACCTTGGCTCTGTAGCAGCCATCGTAGAAGAACTCGATGAAACAGTCGTGCACTTGTTCGAATCACCACTCTGTCGAAGTATTAAAGAGGTAAATAATGTCAATCACACTTGGGATTGGAGAAACAAGTATTTGTCTTATTTGCAGGCAGGTATCCTACCCGAAGACAAAATAATTGCCCGATCACTGAAAGCTAAAATGGATAGTTATTTCCTTTTTGATAACCAACTCTATAGGCGAATGTTCAGTTGCCCTCTAGCAAAGTGTGTTGGGCCAGATGGCACAAGTTACGTGATGAGGGAAGTTCGAGAAAGCGAATGTGGCAATCTCTCCGGAAGCAAGTCATTGGTACAAAAGCTAATCAGAGCCGGTTACTATTGGCCAACGATGGGAGATGATGCAAAGGACTTCGTTCGAAAGTGTGACATGTGTCAACGGTATGGAAATCTCATACATCAACAAGCAGAGCCCCTTTATTCGGTCACGTCACCGTGGCCGTTCATGAAGTGGGGGATGGATTTAGTCGGACCGCTACCAACAGCTCCCTGTGGGTAAAATTTATATTAATTTTAATGGACTATTTTTCTAAGTGGGTGAAAGAAGTTGCTTTAGTGAAGACAAGAGAGTAAGAAGCTATCAAATTCATCCATCAAAACATTATGTGCCGTTTTTGGATACCGAAGGAAATCACCTGTGACAACAGAAAACAATTCATTGGGAAACGAATTACAGCTTTCTTCAAGAAATGGGGAATCAAAACGATTGCATCGACTCCATATCATCCAAGTGCAAACGGACAAGCTGAGTCTTCAAACAAGACAATAATGGAATACTTGAGGAAAAGAATGGATGAATCAAAGGGTAATTGGCCGGATGAACTCCCAGGTGCGCTGTGGGCTCATCGAACAACGGTGAAAAACAGCACTGGTGAAACTCTATTTTCGCTTGTCAACGGAGCAGAGGCTTTGTTTCCGGTTGAAGTGGGCGAACCAAGTCTACGGTTTGCACACTCTATCGATGTATCGAACAAAGAGGCAATGTTGGTAGAGTTGGACCTGCTCGAAGGCAAAAGAGATCTAGCCTTGGTTCCGATCCATGCACAAAAACAAAGGGCAGAAAATTATCTCAATAAAAAGCTTAAGTGCAAAAATTTCAACGTAGGTGACTATGTGCTAAAGATAAAACGGCCGAAGAAAGATGAGCTTAACGATGACAAATTGGACTCAAATTGGGAAGGGCCTTATCGAGTCAAAGCAGTGGTCGGAAAGGGTTCATACCAGCTTAAAACAATAGACTCAAAGCCAGTCGACTTCAACTAGAATGTTACGCAATTGAAAAAGTACCACTTCTGAAAACGCCATGGTATCGTATGATCGAATTTTTCTTGTTCGTTATTTAAGTTTCTTTCTCCCTCTATCGGGCACATTTGATTATAGATTGTTTGGTACTAACACTTTTAGATGATAGGTATAGTTTGAATCGAATGATAACAAACATCACCTACAAATACTTGAGCTCGAAACGCTCCAATCGGGGTCGATAAGTCTGACGAATAATCTAACGTAGTCTTCATCTTTAAGGCATTCCCCTGTTTTCTTTTATTCAACATGTTCGTTTCAGATATCATTAAACGACGTGCAGTGTTTGATTGCTCATACTTCACACCCAAACACTTAGGGTGGAGGGGGATGGAGGTAGTAAGATGATCTTACACTCGAGGACTGGGGACTGCCAGAAACCGGGGACTTCTTTCGAAGATATAATCGTGATCGTTTAAAGAAGAAACTGGGGACTCGCTCGAATTCAAAGAAAAAGTTCAAGCTCCAATGTTTTCAAACACTCACACTGGGGTCTGTTCGTTTAGATCAAACACAGGCAAAATGTATACGGTCCATTAGCAACCAAGGATTCTTTTAAATATTAGCGCCTTTAAACGGCCATATTTTGTAATCGATCCAATTGATTTATCGAATGATATATCAAGCACACGACAACGGTCAATACTTCAAAATAAATACAACACTTTTTGTCATATCATCCTATTGGTCCTTACATTGTTGAATTTCATAATTTCGATGATGACTAAGTTTTAAATTACGAATTCCTGAACTTGAAATGTTCGAAGAGGGCACTACGTGAAAATGAGACGTCATTCTTCACTACGCGCTAAGTACATTGGACCCCAATCACTTCAAATTTTCCCAACAGCTATTGCTAAAACGTTAGAACTTCGAGCGATTGAATTACTTGTCTTTCGAAAAAAAGCTAAGACAAAATTCTATCTTCAAAAAAGCAATACTTAAAGCAGTAGACAGAAAAGATAAATTCATTCATTCGAACGAAATATTTACATATAATTAGCCAACGGCCTCATCACTCCTAAACAGAAAATGACCACAAGTCTATTTGTATTTTTTTATGATTTCTTGTCTGTAGTTTTTTAAGTTCAGTGCATAGTGGATGAATTTGGAAACCTATAGTTCAATCCCCTATGAGCTGAACTTCTTATCCCATGAGTTCTGCCCCTATGGATTATATGGAGTAAGTTCTATATATAAGAATTGAACTTCAGTCAAAAGGCCATTGACTTTTTGTCCACAAGGACGTGGAATGTTCTGTCCCCTATAGGATTGAACTTCATTGCCTATGATATTCTTAAGTTCATTCCTTATGGAAAAGTAACATGTGTTTTGTATTTTGTATCTTATTAATTAGGAACAACCGTGCTTGTTATATACGCGATAATGATTACGACAGTAATCCATATCAGTTGGAAACAAACAAGCTAGACAAGCAGTGGTTTTTGGAGTTTGTAGATGTTGCCTATCCTATGACTGATAATGTTAGTGCATATTCTGTTCTTTGGTTTGTTCTGTATTCGTTATTAGTTTTCTGTGTATTGACTAAACAGGTTCCTTTTTTTTTTTTTTTTTTTTTGCAGCATATCGATGTTGCTATGTATTATCTTAGGAAGAGGGCATGCTACCATTTGTTCCGGTTTCCTCATACATTGTCAATTACTGATATCGATTTTGATAGTTATATGAGCTTTATTTATAAGTTAGAATTCAAAGACAAAAGAAGACCAGGTAATGAAATCTGGCTTGACGGTTTTGGACAGTATATCTGCAATTACCTTCATGGCCTGGAACGGAGGTGTTAAATTCCCTGGAGTGGAGTTGATAAACTCTATTTTCCGTGCCGATTGCAAGCAGTACCTGGTCAAACGGTGACACATTACTTTTTGGCAGTCTTTAATATGCACGACAAGAAAATACGTGTATATGATTCGATGCTCAAAACAAAGAGGCCACCAGCAGATAAATTCGACCACGTCAAGGGTTATATTGTTGTGCTCCCACATCTTTTCAAGTATGTCAACTTTGGGGATCTACATGATTCTTTTAAAAACGATAAGTTCAATGCAGCCTATAAAACCCAGTGGGTACTATCACCGACTCAACTAGATTCGTAAGTCTTGTCATTTTTGTGCAAGTTTTAGTGCAAATTAGATATAATTGACTGAACTTATAACCCCTGCCTACTTATATGTCTTACTCTTTGTTTTGGTGCCTCATTTTTAGGACTAGCTGTGGCGCTTTTGCAATATGGTATGCTGATCTACTGACCAGAGGTAAAAATGTTGATAATGTTAAACCACATCAAATTCATCATTACAGGGAGCAGTTTGGTTATAAGCTTTAGGCTCATGGTCTTGCAAAGGCTAGGGATGGATTTGAGACCCGACCTGAATTTGTTGAGCATGATTATGGAGAACATAATGAAGACATGTGTCAGTTATAGATATTTTTGTTTTTATCTTCAGAATTCCTAGTAGTATTTTTCGTAAAGTTTTTTGGTAATGTATGGTGAAACAGATATTATGTACAGATGAACAGATTATTATGCATAGATTCATGTAAATGCCATTTTGTTGCAGTGATGTTTTTTACCGTTAAGGACTTAAATTCTATTCTCATGGAGTGAACCTTTTTTATCCCCCTATGTGTGTGTGTGTGTGTGTGTGTGTGTGTGTGTATTCAGTCCACTAGGGATGAATGTCTGTCTCCAAGGATTGAAGTTCAAACGACATGGACTGAATTTCTACCCTACATTGATTGGACTTCAATTTATATGCCCTCAATTTCCATCCACAGGATGGACTGAAGTTTTATCCTTATGGACAGAAGTTTTATATCAACTCTGTGTCTGTGTGTGTGTTTTCAGTCCACTAGGACTTCTGTCTCCAAGGATGGAAGTTCAAACCACATGGACGGAATTTCTACCACACATGGATTGGACTTCAATTTATATGCCCTCAATTTCAATCTACAGGGGGACTGGAGTTTTATCCTCAGGGACAGAAGTTTTATCGTCATTGATGCACTGAACTTCTATCATCATTGATTGAACTTTATTACCCTCATTGTGACTGTTCAATATTTATTTTACCTGTTATGGATTGGTGACTTTTTAACAATAAGTTGCAACTTTTAAAATGTTATTGTGCCTTTTGAACTATAAGTTGCAACTGTTAGTATTTTATTGTTCCTTTTGAACTATAAGTTGCAACTGTTACAATTTTATTGATTTTTTTCTATAAATACATAACTGATTGTTAATTCTTATCATCTTATTATTTAGGATTATCTATTTTGAGATTTCTAAACTTCAGGTGCAAGAATGTCTGAAAGTAGTGTGAATCAACCACCACAAGTAGAACAATCAGGTGCACCACCATCAGCACCAGGATTTGCACCAGTACCGGTAGGGATTCCAAATAATATACAATGGGAGATTGAAGTCCTAAGGCGTCAGATGCAGGACCAGGAGAATGCAATACAGGAAATGCAAAATATATGTGTAACGTCCAAAAGCGACAAGTGCGAATGATCACCCAGGTATTGAAGCTATTGCAGCACATGTTCGTTTTGATCTTTCTGCTCTTCCACCACCATCTCCATAACTGAATATGTATGAAGTTTCTATGGTGTAGAGTTTTTTATAAGTTCTGCGACTATATATGTAACAAAAGTTATTAATGTATATTGTTAATTTTTTACATTTACATATATTCCAAGTATAGTCTTTTTTTAATTCTGTGAAAGAAGAGAATCAAATGCAAGTGGCTAGAGACTTCAGTCCATGATAATAGGAGTTCTGTCCATGATGAGTTGTGTTTACTTAAAGACAGAGCTTCTAATTCAGTTATTTCAATTTGCAAGTGGCTAGAAACTTAAAATCCTCATGGACAGAACTTCAGTCCATGATGATAGAAGTTCTGTTCCATGATGATTTAAGTTCTGTGTTTACTTATACACAGAGCTTCTACTTCAGTTATTTTCAGTTATTAATGAGAGATTCAATTTTATAAAACATAATTAGGTTAAAGTTCATATATAAACATAGACATTATAATAAGAAAACAAATAGTACTGCATAAACTAAAACGACAAACAACTACTAGAAATTATTCAATTAAAATTGGATTGTCTGCTGATGCTCCACCACCACCACCACCATCATCATCATCATCATCATCATCATCACTACTTAAATCATCATCAGCAGCTCCTTCACCAGCCTGATTGTTTATGAGAGAAACACCAAAAACAACAGATGGAACACCGTCGATCATCTCATGCCATAGGTGATCAAAACGAAGCGTATCACCTATCCTGAAGCCTTTCTTAATAACCATATCCTTCCAACCGTTACACAACCTTACGTGTTTCCCAACTGCGAAGTTCATCAAATGTACATCCTCATTTCCATCATCACAAATTATGCATGCCAGTCCATTTATACTTAGCAGCCTCTGCTTCCAACTGTCTGGAAAGATCTTAAAGCAAAAATATTTCACAGTTAATAAACAAAATCAGAAAACACTAGAAAATTAAATGAAAAATACAAAAAATACTCTGGTCTTTTGTTTTAACATACAAAATTATCTCTATAAAAGTAAGACGATGTTATTTTCTTGTCGAAACTGCCTAGTTTCTCCACACGATTGTTTTCATCTGCCATATTTTGTTTTCTTAAAAAAAAAAACTGTGTAGTATGTATCAGATAAAGAGGGAATAAACTTTGTAGTTTCCTTTAACTGCAAAGGGGGGTATTTATAGTTAAAAAATAGTAACTGCCAAGTGGATGGTCTTTCAGTTTCTGTACAGTTATGCTTTCTATGGTTCATTAAATGTAGTCAAAGAAGTTTATGTTTTCTATGTTGTTACAGTTTCTGTACAGTTATGTTTCCTATGGTGTTACAATTTCTGTACAGTTATGCTTTTTATGGTCTTACAGTTTCTGTACAGTTATGGTTATTAATTGCAGTTTTTGACCTGAACTTCAGTACCTTCATTGACTGAACTTCACTAACCACATATGGACTGAACTTTACTACCTCTCATGGACTGAAATTGCACTGCACTTTGCTAAATCCTACAGAAGGTTATGTGTATTTTTTTATTAATTGCAATTTTTGACTGAACTTTTACTCCCCTCATTGACTGAACTTCAGTACCCACTAATGGACTGAACTTTAGTACCCCTCATAGACTGAAAATGCAGTGCAGTTGTTAAATCCTACTGGGATTATGTAGTTTTTTTATTAATTGCAGTTTTTGACTGAATTTCACTCCCCCCCCCCCCCTCATGGACTGAAATTGCAGTGCAGTTGTTAAATCCTACTGGGGTCATGTATTCTGTGAATTATGTAGTTAAATCCAAGTAGGGTCATGTATTCTGACAGTTGTGTTGGGATAGACTACAGAACAAAAGAAGAAAGAATCTTTAACTTTATCCAACAGTAAAATGATACAGACAAAAATACAGAATGTCTTTTCTATAATTATAGCAATAGAAATAGACCTTACTATTATTGAAGAGAACAACCAAATAATTTCTATTTCTAAGATGGCAACACTCATTGATGCAGTTTTGGCTGAATTGGATACTAAATCAGATCAGTTTGTAAATTATTCATACAATTTTTGTCTTTCAAAAGTATTATTTTTGTTATTTGTTATTTGTTATTATAAAATAACAGTGTTCATTTCTTTTGTTGTTGCAAAGGTTTTGCCAGCATTGTTGGCAATTATGCTTCCCAGACGTAATGTTCCAGCAACTGTAATTTGCCGTTGTACTCATTTCTGGATGAATTACCTAAAAGTGGGAAGAGAAAGGTGGTTCTCTAATGGATGGAGGGAGTTTGTCCGTAGTAATAATTTTGGAGTAGGAACTAGGATACTTTTTGGAGTTGTGGAATCCTCGGATCGTGTGGTTTTAAGTGCTACTATTTGGCAGGATGTTACAGAACCTTTAAGTTCAAGTTCTAGTAGTGGGTCTGATGTTGAAGATACCTGATAAGATAATATCTGTGTTGTCTCTTATGGTTTGTTGGTAATAAATTGTGAGTTTTTTAGATTTTTTTTGTTTTTCAAGTTCACCAATGCTGCAACAATGAGTTTGAACTTTTGTCTCTAAGTATTGATTGAACTTCTGTCTTTTTTAAGGATGGATGTTTTTAATTCATGAGATCAAACTTCTACTCACAAGGATGGAAGCTCAAACTTCTGTGTTTTTGGTGTGTAGAATATAGTATGAGCTTTCTATCCACCAGGAATAAACTTCTGTCTCCAAGTATGGAAGTTCAAACCACATGGACTGAAGTTCTTTTTACCCTCATTGACTGAAGTTCTATCATCATGGAATGAAGTTCCTACATCCCAGTATTAAATTTTATCCTCAACGATAGAATTTTAAGTTTAACTTCTATCCCTGAGGACACAAGTTAAAGGCTGCACGTTCCTCCATAAGTACTGAAGTTCAATTAAAAAATGTAAATTCAAGAATCGTAAGGATTGAGATTTTTTCATATTGAAAGTCTGAAGTACACTCCATAAGTACCTACAAATTCAGTCTTATATGGACTGAAAGTGCTTCAAATTCAAATACTAGTATCAAACTTATTAACATACAGACAGATAAAAAAATAAACTACAATGCATTCAGAGTTTGAATACCTTCATCATCTTGAATGTTGGATAAGAAACTATCAGCAATTTGAATATCTTCATGTATTTCTGCACCATCATTCACAGCCAAGCAGTTTCATGAAACAAAAAGAAGTTAGAAAATCAAATTAGTAGGAGGGACATATTTAGTAAAAAAAGGTTTATGGATAATGAAGGAAGTAGCAGTACCTATATATCCTTGAATAGGGTCGGACTACTGGAGTATTTATGCATGAGGTTCTATCATGTCCTCTGAGTTTGCATCGACTACATTTGTTTGATTTGACTCGTACAGCCTCAGCAATCAAGATGTATCTCTTTGTTTTCCTTCTTCCTCATTGTATTTTGACATTAGGAGTCTCTATCCTCTGGTTTTTCACGGTATCGGGTACAGTCCAAGAGCTTTTGTGCCCTATCATATTCACCTCACCTTGATATACGTTTAACCAAAACTCTCGTGAATACCATTTTGAGCGGAACTTAGATTTCAGCAGGCGTCTTTTCTCAATGCATGCAATTGCACATGGGAGTTCATCACTCTGGAATTGAAGACAGTCACAGGTCCTCTTCTTTAAGTCGATGTTGAAGCTTTTTCCTTCATCTTGCACATTGAATGTTGTTGTACTTGTGGGGAATACCTATTTGAAATGAAAACTAATAACTTTTGTGAGACAGTACAGATGGTATTTAAAATCGGCTATTAGTAAGTCAGAGCAAGAGTTCATGAGTACAGTTCTAATGGACTGATTGAAGTTCAAATCATATGGACTGGAGTTCAAATCCCACAAGGATCAAACTCTCTGTACTTGAACTTTCTTACTGTTATGGACTGAAGTTGTATCAACAAGTATTGAACTCCACCCCCCAGCGCGTTTTGTACAGAAGTGCTATCCTCAAAAGTTTGAACCCCCTCTCCCCTTTTTTACTGAAGTTCTATTCACAGTCCTGAATTTCAGTCTACATGGACTGATCTTCACCCATCTTTATCTGTATTTTTTATACACTATTAGGATTGCATATTTGGCGCGAGTCTAGTGCTGTATACTTACATTTATTGTGAAGGCCAGTTGAATCTTCTTGTTCATTTCATCTTCTGCCCACCTTGATAAGCTATGAAAAGTTTCTTGAGCAGTAGTTCTTCTTTCACAAAACCATTTCTGCTTCTTAAGAATGATTAAATCCAAAAGGCTTAAAATGGGCAACTCTCTTGCTTCAAGTAATGCAGAATTCATCGACTCAACCATATTTGTTGTAAGCATATCATATCGTCGCCTCGGTGAATAAGATCTAGCCCATTTTTCAGGTGGTTCTTCCATTATGTAGTTGAACGTGTTTCTATCCATTCCCTCTAATTGGGACATGAAATAATGAAACTCTTCACGCTTATACGCTCTTGCAGCAGTTTGAAACAGACTTATCACTGTGGTTCTCACGTTCTTTTGGTTTAGATTCTTTTCAAAGTGGTAGAAGCATATACCATGGTGGCTATCAGGATAAACTTGTGCAATTCCATGCGCGATTGATTTGTTTCTGTCTGATAGAAACACCAGTTCAGGATGAGTACCTATTGTCCTTCGCAGCTTAGTGAAGAACCAAGTGTAAGCTTCATTATTTTCAGAGTCTGCAATCGCATAAGCTAGAGGGAGATTTGATTATTTGTATCTTTTGCTACAGCAATGATGAGAACACCTAGATATTTCGCCTTCAGAAATGTCGCGTCTACTGCTATCACTGGTCGACAATACCTCCAATCGTCTATTGATGGCTTGAAAGCAACAAACATATACATAAACCTGAAACATTTTAAAATAGGACCAATTTAATTCTTAGAAAGTTTTGAATTTCCATATAGCAATCGAACTCACTTTTGAGAAATGCTTACCGATTAAGACTGTCTATCTTTAGATTTGTGTGAGCGCCTGGATTTCTCTCTTTCAGCACATGCAAGTATGAAGGGAGCAGATGGTAATGCTCATCAGGCCGCCCCCTAATTAATGCGTTTGCTGCTTGAATTGAACGCCATGCCTTGTGATATCCTATTTCAACCCCGTGTATCCTTCTCATTTCGTTGAAAATAAATGTTGGTCTAACTTCTGTTCTGTTGTCGCGGATGTTTTCAAGAAAGTATTCACTTATCAATGTTGACGTGGCATATTTTTTATCAGCCTTCTTATAGTCAACGGAGCATTTATGTGTATTCTGAAACTTAATTACCTTAAACAGTGAGGAATCTTATTCTGAAACTTAATTACCTTAAACAGTGAGGAATCTTTTATCCTTCTTGCTCTAATGTTCCAATCACAGTTTGGATCGATGCATTTCAGTTCATATCTCGTTCTATTTGATCTGATAACCTTGAACTCAAAATGCTCCTTGATTGCCATCTTGACAAAACACTTCATCATGGTTTTCTTGTTGTCAAATGTTGAGTATGCTGCTACATCTTTCGATGATACATCTTCTGTTAATATCATCGCTGGAGATTGTTTCTATTTTACCCTGGACCTTTTCCGTTAGCTCTTGGCAGCTGGTGTGCTACTAGGGCATTCAAATGTTGGCGCTGGTGACTGAAATTGAGTATTGTTTGGTTGCAGTGTCTCAGCAATGCCAGGTGTTTCAAGTGCTAGGTTGGAGTCGATCTGCATTATCAAGCCTCCCTCTTGTTGTGGAAGCTCTGTGCATGGAGTATGATTATTTTCAATTGCTTGAATGCAGTCGATCTGCATTATCAGGGTCCCCTTCTGGGGTGAAACTTCTGTACGATGAGTTTGATTCTCCAGCTTGTCAATCACGAAACGGCTATTCTTGAAAGTCGGATCATTCTTCAACAAGTGCATGCATGTCCTCTGTTCTTCTTCTGTAGTTACAAGCATTCCTCTGCTCGAGTCCATTCTAATATCAAACCATATATTGACAGTTCCGACAAAATGTGTTGCTTCATAAATATTGTGCATGAAAGTTCTGAATTCAATCATTTCATTAACAAGTAGAAGTTTTATTTCATGATCCAAGTACTTGTAATCTTTTGTCCAATTCCCACTGAAAGCAATAACCAAACAAACTGTAGCCATTCTGCATTGAATAAGTAAACCAGAGAAAGAATTGTGTTAATATGAAGTTCAGTCTTAATAATAATGGCAATAAGTAATCACAAAGTCTTGAGGTTGCCTCTTTTCGTTTATAAAATGAACTTTCAGTCCTTAAGCACTGAAGTTCAGTCTTAATGAACTTAAGTTCTATGCATAAGGACTGGCGTAAGTTCTATACATAAGACCATTGAAAGCTCCACCGCATGTGGATTGAAGTTCAGTTGATGTGGACTTAAGTTCTATCCATAAGGATTGAACTAATGAAGTTCTGTCTTAAGAACTGAAGTTCAGTCCTAGTGAACTGAAGTTTTAGTTCAAACTTCGGTTCTATTATGCTGGTACTTAACACGACGATGCCAATAAGTAATCGCAAAGTCCCGAGGTTGCTTTTTTCAGTTTATAAATGACCGAGGTTGCTTTTTTCAGTTTATAAATGAACTTTTCAGCTCTTAAGCACTGAAATTCAGTCATAATGAACTGAATTTTAGTTCAAACTTCAGTGATAGTATGCTGATACTTAACACGACAATGGCGATACTAAAGTTCAGTCATCAACGGCACATCGAGGTATTAAAACTACTAAATTTTAAACTAATTTCTCTGAATTCAGTTCACATGGATTGAACTTAGTTGAAACTCAGTCTTGATGCAACATAACGTAAAATTCAAACGTAGAATATTTAACACTGAAGTTCAGACATAATGAACTGAATTTTAGTTCAAACTTCAGTGCTAGTGTGCTGATACTTAACAAGACAATGGCGATACTGAAGTTCAGTCATCAATGGCACATCGAGGTATTAAAACTACTAAATTTTAAACGAATTTCTCTGAATTCAGTTCACATAGATTGAACTTAGTTGAAACTCAGTCTTAATGCAGCATAACGTAAAATTCAAACGTAGAATACTTTACACTGAAGTTCAGTCATAATGAACTGAATTTTAGTTCAAACTTCAGTGCTAGTATGCTCATACTTAACACGACAATGGCGATACTGAAGTTCAGTCATCAACGGCACATCGAGGTATTAAAACTACTAAAGTTTAAACGAATTTCTCTGAATTCAGTTCACATTGATTGAACTTAGTTCAAATTCAGTCTTAAAGCAGCATAACGTAAAATTGAAACATAGAATACTTACAATTTTTAAACGAAACTTGTGAAGAAATTTGAAAAGTGAGATTGACGAAGAATCGGTGAAGAGATCGGTGAAGAGAATTCAGCAGCAGCAGCAACAAAGTAACGAAATAGAGAATAACGAACTGGTTGTTTATATATACAACGAGGGGTAATTTAGTCAATTTTTTTTTCATTTATGGTGGGTATAATATAAGTGGCCACAAAGTAAATATTTTGGTTTTAGTGGCCTTTGCTCTAAGACCAGTGGCCAAACTGGCCTTTTGTGCACTTCGGCCGTAGACAATGTATAAAATAAATTATTCAATCTGTTGTCACTAACTAAATATAATCAAGAAGAGCATTAGCATTTCAACTTTATGATCCTTTTCTTTATAAACGATTGATTAGTGATCGACGCATGGTAAGGCTGTAACCACGCATTCTTAAAAAATGGTTTTTGTAATTGGTGAAGATGATGAGTTTTGTAATTAAGCAGTATTTTTGGAATAGAGTGGATTGAAGATGGGGCCCTTGCTGAGATGGCGAGATAAGAGTGGTTGAAGGAATCAACAATGTGGGCTGTTTTAGAATGGACGGTGGTGTAGATGGTTTAAAGAGAATCAAATGGTTCATTATCTCCTAAACATGACGATTATGGTTCAGAAAGTATTAAATATTGACATGCATATACAGGTGATATGTGACAACCACCCATGGTATGGTGAGGTGTTAAGTACTCTCATCTTTAAATAGAGGTCTTGAATTCTAGTTTTAATAAAGAAATCACCTTTTAATAGAAAATATTTTTCCTCCCAAAATTCGACTTTTACATGCGTATCCACACTAGTCGGACCTAAAACAAATATAATGATTGCCAAATGAGAAATCTAATAAAATTAGACATAGTTATTATGACAATGGACATGTATGATGTTCGTTCACATGTACCCTTCAAAATTTTCTTAACTATATACTCCCTTTGTCCCATTTTAAGTGTCTGGGTTTAACTGAACACAGAGTTTAAGAAAATAAGAAGATTTTTAAGTTATGTGGTTTAAAATGAAAGGTATATGTAATGTAGGTCAGTGTCTTTATATCGTGTGGTCCAAAATAAATCTTAAAATTAAGGGAGGATTACGAAAATATCCATCAAAATCAAAATATTTATCTACCTCTACCCATAAGTTTCATATTTACAAGTCATACACATAAACAATTTACATGTCATATCCATCTAGACTTGTATACTATTATTTATGCAGTATACCTTAAAGATATACACTCATATCTAGACTTGTATACTATTATTTATACAGTATACTTTAAAGGTATACACACATAAGTTATAACAAAGGTATACATTAAGAAATGGGTAGTTTGGTAAAGACTTTTAATTTCATAGGTAGTGTAATTTTTAATGGGTAGAGCTTGTAAATACTTTGAATTTCATGGGTATATAGTGTGAAAACCCCATAAAATTTAAAGAGTTACCAAATATGACACTCTTTTTGGGACAAACTAAAAAGTAAATATAGACACTTAAATTGGGACAGAGGGAGTATATATAATAGAAATTTCGAGTCATACGTAATGAATTGTTTTTCGTTTCAACAAATAAATAACAAAAACAACACTATAGTTTACCTTGTATGAGGTGCCCAAAGGAGGGTAAGAGGTGGGACATTAAAGTTTGAACCATTTGATGGGAGTAAGGAATGTGGGGCGGCTAATGATAAGCTTGATTAAGCATTATTAATTCATCAAAAGTATTGATTTTCACTTGCAAATTAAATTTCCAACTCCATAAATACCCCCGCCACTCTTCTTTAAACTTCATCAAACGCTATATTCAAGATTAGTCTGCCTTGCCTAAGTAAAGAGCGAAAATGGGTAAGGACATCGAGGTTGGCATTGAATATGCCCCAAAGGACTACCAAGACCCACCTCCAGCACCCTTAATTGACCCTGAAGAACTAGGAAAATGGTCATTTTACAGAGCAATAATTGCTGAATTCATAGCTACTATGTTATTTCTTTATATCACTGTCCTCACTGTTATTGGATACAAAAGCCAGAGTGACACTACAGCTAGTGGTGATCAATGTGGTGGTGTTGGTATTCTTGGTATCGCTTGGGCTTTTGGTGGCATGATTTTTGTACTTGTTTACTGCACTGCTGGTATTTCTGGTATGTACTTCGCGCTCATCATTTCACACATAAAATTTAAACTATTTGAGAGTATGCATTTTTATTTATTAAATTATATCTTTAATCGCACACGCTTCTTCACATTCATCTGTGATAAATTGAAAGTTTATTATTTTTATTAATAGCGGTGAGACTTGAACCATGACCTCTTGTTGCCTCGACATCTTATTGAATTGTGACCATAATACGTTTAAACTGTTATAGATAACATACTTTTACTTTCGAAAATGTTTTGATTTCAAAAAACTAAAGGAGTTTTCTCTAATTTCTATATGCAGGAGGACACATCAATCCAGCTGTGACATTTGGACTTTTCTTGGCTAGGAAAGTGTCATTGGTTCGAGCAATTGCGTATATGGTGGCTCAGTGTTTAGGAGCCATTTGTGGTTGTGGGTTAGTGAAGGCTTTTCAAAAGGCTTATTATGTTAAGTATGGTGGTGGTGCTAATACACTTGCTGAGGGCTATAGCACAGGCACTGGTTTAGGTGCTGAGATTATTGGTACTTTTGTTCTTGTTTACACTGTTTTTGCTGCTACTGATCCTAAGAGAAATGCTAGAGACTCTCATGTTCCAGTAAGTACAATTATTTTGTTACATCAACTTTATTACTTTCAATTTATGCCAATTTGATAGTTTGAATTGATCGATTAATCTTGCAATGTGATTAATTAAAGGTGTTGGCACCACTTCCAATTGGATTTGCTGTGTTCATGGTTCACTTGGCCACAATCCCTGTTACTGGAACTGGTATTAATCCAGCAAGAAGTTTTGGAGCTGCTGTCATATATGGCAAAGACAAAGCCTGGGATGACCAAGTAAGCAAATCCCTTTTGTTTTGTTAATATTTGCATATATTGCCTCTATATTTTTTCCCTGATATACTATTTTGCGCTAATTATTTGTATTGTGTTTGTTAATTTTGACAGTGGATATTCTGGGTTGGACCCTTCATTGGAGCTGCAATTGCTGCATTTTACCACCAATTCATATTGAGGGCTGGAGCAGTCAAAGCTCTTGGTTCTTTCAGGAGCAATGCTTAATTGATCATGTTAATCTGCAGTTACGAGTCATACGAACGCTGGATTTCAAAGAATGATCAACGATTAAAAACTGTATATAAGTGCTTGAGATGAAGTCTCCTTAATTTATGTTTTTATTATCTTAGTTGTTTGGTACAACGTATTTTTAATGTGCCAAACAATGTCATTGCAGCTTTAATTCTTCTTGTTTGTCATATGTTTTTCTGTAATTTTCCTTATGCTTGTTTGAACATCAAGATAATGGAATGAGACAATGCTATCATATTTGACTCTCTCTGTTCCTCAAATAAGAGAATTTTATATCGATATAAATCTTCGTGCAGTTCAAACTAACAGAATTAGTTTATAGTTATCTTCAAAAGGTTGCCACAATTTGTCCTGGAGAAACGTTATCAGTTACTACGTGTCTGCACTCTGCATCCTAATGTTAAACATCACTGCCATGTAAATGTGATCCACTATTTTTAGTGATATTAATTTGTTCTTTTCTCAAGCATGGTAGAGATAAAAGCAGAAACATAGCAAATGTTTCTAATCACTGGCAGTGTCTTAAAAAGCTGAAGGTGAAGAAAGAGATATGGCCTTATCATCAATCAAGAAAAATCATAAAACAGATCTCAGGAATGAGCAATTCAGTATTATATCAAATGTACTCTGGTTACATGACCAAAGCACATTCTGCACGATACTGCTAGTTTTACCTTTTAGGCTATTTTTTTAACGTCTGGCTCCTAAGCAACTCTTTTAAAGCATGGCTATTGTTACTATGTAGGCCAAGTTTTAAAGATAACTTGACACACCTTTGTTTGTAGTACTATGGTCACGCTTCAATCTTTTACGAAGGCTGTTAACCCTGCTTTGTAGCTTTATTTTTTGTATAGATTCTGTTATCACATTTTTGAGACCATTGTTAAGTCGAGGACTATGTTAATGAACTGGAGGAACAAATAGCAAAATTTGCTTCTCTTTATCTTGACAAAATCGATAAACAAGGACAAACTTGCAACTCTGTTTCATTGTTCATATTCCGAAAAGTAGAGAACTTATATAATCATCACAACGCAGAATAGAAAACAATTTGACATCGGAATTAACAGAAACATCCATCACCAATGAGATCAAGTTCATCAATAATAACTACAAAATCACACCCTCTATTGCTTCAAGGCTGAGCTAGCTAAGCTACTTTACACTACGTTAACAGGAGCAAGCAAGAATCATAAATCATTTTTCATCATCATCCTCAGTATCGTCTTCCTCGGTGATTGTCTCCAAGCAAGGACCAGTGAATGTCTTCTTCTTAAGTGAAATAAGAATTGGAGGGAATACCTCTATAAAAAGTTTAGAACAATCCACTGTCTTTGCCATTTGGATCATATAAATTTGGATTTCTAGCCTTTTCCAAATTAATATCTATAACCAAGAAACAACTTTGAATATGGTTTTGGATCTAGTTTTGAATGAGGTGATATTTTAACTTGAACAGAGAATGAAATGATACTTGTCTTGAGTGTTTTAGAGCTAGAGCTTGAATATATAATGAGAGACAGAAGCAGCACGTAAAGTGAAAAACGAGTAGAGAAACACACTTATCTTTCCTGATAGGAGCACTTGATACAGGAACCTTCTGGCTACCCGATAGAAATGCATGAAGCATATGCGAAATAACGAAACTAAAAACAAATACGTTGTTATCAAGCACGAAAGATCGCACAAATAATTTGGACAGTATTAGCGGCATTCGACTAATTGATTTATTGGGCGAAAATCTATGGAGTATTTGTAGTACTATTCATATTTTTATCTAAACACATGTAAGTGAATTCAATTATTGCGTTAATGGTCTATTATACTATGTTTTACTTTTATATAGGTTTCTTCACCGTTTATTCTAATATTGCGAGTATCTTAAGAGAAAACGTCAACTTCCTACCTAAATACTCCAACTTTTTAAAAAACTTATATATTATTAAGACTAAGAACCTATTTGGTTAAGCTTAAAAGTAGCATGTGCTTTTTGAGTGTGTGGCTTTTTGAGTGTTTGGTAACTTAAAAAATAATGTGTTTATAATAAGCACTTTTATACTTAAAATAAGCTAAAAGCGGGAAGTTTAAAAATAATTTGTAAGCAACTTATGGCTTATAAGCTACTAATAATAAGTTCACCCAAACAGGTTCTAAATTAGTTCTCTACAAAAAGTTGACCAAGCTTGCAACTTGCCTTCAAGTTTCGGAATTATAGACACTCCAAAGTTATTAGAGGATTCTGGACTTATACAATAAGATGCAAAGTCTATTATCTACACGGCTAGAATCACTATACGAGGAACCTTAGCTTTGTAGATCTCCATTATTGTAAGAGAAAACTTTCGTCATTTCTTATAGTTTCTTTGCTTCGACATTAGATTATATGAAAACTTTTGCTAATCTGCTTTCAGAAAAACGCAAGTTCAAGAAAACTATCTCAATTACAAGGATTTTATCAGATATCAATATTTTATTTAGGAAAAATTGGTAATATCACACATGTAGATTGTATCAGTATATTCAGAAAAACAAAAAATTACCGAACACATGAAGAATGTGGTACATATGCAAAAAATAAGAGGATTTTGCTTTTTTGTCACTTCAAAGAGAAGAGTCCAATTCCTTTTCACTCACCAATTGAATGCATCAAGCCTTTCTCTTTTTTACAACCTATATATGAATTCACGAGTTTGGCATATGTCAAATACAATTGTTTATCTTTAATTTCATATATTAAATATGCAACCATTCCAACAAAAGCTTGTTCTTCTTCGAGAAGGATCCCTTAACTTTCATCCTTGCCCCTAAATGATCGTAAAGTAGCTACTTTTGTAATTAATACTTTAATATACTCTTTCTGGTCCTCTTTATGTGATGTTTTGGCCTCTTTTTTTCATAATATTTTATTTTCTCATAAATCAAGAAGGTTTTTTTCAATATCATCCTTGCTAAATACACGTAAACTAAAATTCTAAATAATACTAATAGCTTGGATAAGGGCTATTATAATCAATTACATCATTAATTAATGATAAAAATATAATTTTCTTAATATACTTGAAAATACCTCAAACGAGAGAGAGAGAGAGAGAGAGAGAGAGAGAGAGAGAGAGAGAGAGAGAGAGAGAGAGAGAGAGTGTGTGTGTGTGTGTGTGTGTGTGTGTGTGTGTGTTAAATCAAGGGAGGTAGTCTGTCGGTCCTAGCTAATTTATGTGACATTAATTGGGCTAAAACATTATTTGAAAAATAAAGAGAGACTACCAACAAATTGGTATTCAAACAAATTAGGACGGCGCTACAAAGGGAGCAATGAATATGATTTGCCCATCGTCACCATTAATGAAATGTTTTTGCTTTACAAAAGTAGGAAATGCGTAGTTTGAAGCTAGTATTATTTCAACTTGAAAATTGGAAAGAATAAAGTCCCGACAACCTATCTTTATGCATGAATTAATTATTCACAACCTTCATTGGCACATAGTTAGCACTTATTAGTGCTCAACTTAGTACTATTTCAATGTGATCACTCCAGATCTTTCAATGAACTATAAACTATACAAGGTCATTCTGTGCTTTACTTGGATAAGGGAAAACGAGAGATTTATACCCGTTAATCTAGGAGGTCTCGAGTTCGAGTATTAAAATAAATAGACTTTATTACGTGAAGTACCCGTTAATCATAGAAGAAATGAGAATGAGAATAATAGAAATATAATACGCACAGCTGTATTAATTGATCCTATAGTTTTCGATTTTCTCTGCTGCAATCCAATACAAGCATAAAATACTTGAGCCTAGTTTACATACAGACACAACTCCTCATGACCCTCTAAGTAGAATTAGAAAACAGACGAAGAAAAAATGATCAAAAGCTACTATATATGCTAATCTCTTATTAATTCAACTCTAAAGAGCTCAAATCTTTAGGGAACAAAGCACAATTCCCTCTCCTGGAAAATAGCTCTTGAAAATCAGAGTCCTCAAAATCTTCTTCCTCTAATATTGTTTCTAGTTGTGGAGAAACTGAAATCTTATTGGGTGCCATTAGAATTACTGGCACAGCAACTTCCAATGTCCAAGATTTTTTGTTTCCATTGAACTTAGCCATTTCAACAAACGAAGCTATGGAACTGAAAGTTGCAACTAAATTTTGAGCTTTAAGAAAGAATAATAGAGAGACGGAGAAGCCTTCAGCACACTTTAGTCTTGACAATATTGAGTAGATTTCTTGGTGGGGTTTGAGGGAAAAGAAGAAGAGTGAGGGATTTATATAAAGATGAAGTAAAGTAATATAGTATTGTACTTAGAAATTATGGGCGAAGTGTAGGTAGAAAGAGAGTGGAAATATCATCACCGATTCCACCTAAATCTGAATCTGTCTTTTTCGATGTTACCTAAGTTTGGGCAAGTACGTGGAACATGTGGGAATTATATGCACACGCTTCTAGGATATTTTGTTCTTGCTCTTCTCTACGGCCAATAATTTTTGGAAATCTATATCTATGAGACAATCATACTCCTACTCAGTATTAACACGACAAACTTGCACTTCATTAGATTTTAGCAGAAAGTCGCTAGTAGTTGCATCAACTTCTTGTTTGTGATTATGATTAATGACTTCATGTAATGTTAAGCAAAGTTGAGCAGCTTTGTAAATAAAAAGATAGTTTAGTGACTGCTCTGACATTACGCAAAGTGAATTACTCGTTCCATTTCAATTTATTTAACATTATTTCCTTAATATTTATTCCAAAAGAGTTTAATTAATTTACACCAATGATGTAGATCTTTTTTGTTTTATACCACATAGCTAATTTAAAGCATATTACGAGTAAACTTTAGAAAATTCTCACTTGTTTCAATATTCTCAAGGCTAATAGTCCTTTGAAATAGAAAATTTAGCTTAGAATATTGATCAACGGTTGAGTTACGACTGAAGAATAGACCTTCAAAAATAGCAATGGCAAAAATTAACATATAGTTGGTATTTGGAAAAATAAAAGAAGGAAACGAAATTGGTCAAATCATTAATGTAATTAAAGTTGAAACATTACCGAACAAGTGAGAATTTTAAAAAATCACTCGTAATATGCTTTAAATTAACCGACAGTGTAAAGAAAAAGTTTACATCGTCTTTGTATATTAGTTACACTCATTCCAAAAAGGTGTTATATTTTATATTTGGAAACAACTTAATTTTAACTTCAGAATTTATCCTTGATAAGAAGTTTTTATAGTCATTCATGTTATGGCGTGTTTAAGATCACAAATTTCAATAGTCTTACAACCACATAAATAAGGAGAAAAGTTTACGCTACATGAAAAATGGCTAGATGACTTAAACAAAAAATAATCGTTTTGTATATTTCATGCAAATTTCATGCATACTATATGCATAATAAGTGCATAATTTATAGCGGCTATTTCTTTAAAATTTCCTGAATGACATGATTTTTTTTGAGTCCACAAATTTCAAAACTTTTTATTTATTTCTTAAATTTTGTGCTAACAACCATATCATATAAATTAGATCTAGTGCACGACTTATTGTTAACTTGTTCAGTAACTTCTGTGATTGCTGAATGACTTTTTCATTATAAAAATAAGAGAAAATAACATATTTAGCCAAAACCAAGTTAGACCCTACATTTAAATTGACACATGGACTATTGAACAGAGGCTAACCAAATTTTACCCTATATAAATAGGTTTATGAGTAATATTAGTTAATTGTCAAGTACATCCCCTCTAATTTCGGGATTGAATCTTAGCAATTAGATTTTGGAAGATCTCACGAGAATAAAAAGTGATAGCGAAATTGACGCATAGCCTTAAAAATATTTTATAGGTGTGTAACGGCTATTAATAGTGGAATACCTAAGGTTAAATGTCTATAATTCACAATAAGAGAAGAATGTGTTCATTTTATGTTGATGACTCTTATGAATGTCTATGCAATGTAAATTTTCCTAAAAAGAAATAATTGGGAGATCTATAGAAATAGGATACTTCTGGAACTTGTAACAGTTTTGGCCCCCCTAATAGAAGTCTTACTACTCCTTCTGTTTCAATTTATGTGGCATAATTTTTATTTTAGTTTGTTTAGAAAAGAATGTTACACTCCTTATTTGACAATTATTTTATAGCACTATTTCTATTTTACCATTGTTAGGCTATGCTTACTTTAAAAGCTACCAAGTACCAACAACTTTTAATTACTCAAATTTTTTATCTCTTACTTTTCCTTTACATCTAACACAAAGTCAATCTTATTTCCTAAACTCCATGCAACATCAAACTCCGCTACATAAATTAGAACAGAGAGAATATTTTCTAGCTCCTATTAGAAAAAAATCCCAGCGATCGCCAGATCTTACTAGCAAGAGGACCTGGTGATTACCAAAAGTTTTTCCCCGGTAACTACTGGCAATCACCGGGTGTTTTTCTTGACAGGGCAAAAAATAGTTTTCCTATAGGGGCTAAAACTGTTACAATGGCGCCATATCTGTCCATTTCGCGCAGAAACTTGAAAATGTTTGTGTGGTATAGGTGCAACAAAACATTGAAGTTGAGTGGCCCAACAGGATATATTTACCCCAAAATAGCTTGTCTAGTTTGATTTCTTTGTCATATATATTGGACCTTGGTTGTTTCACAAAAAATTTGGAAGGGTATGTTTGAATGTTGTTAGAGTTTGAGATATTAAAGATTAGAGAGCTACTTATTATTGTTGTCAAACACAATGTTCCAAAAGTGAATTGCTTCCAGAAACTGTACTCAAATCAATAAAGAAAATGACAACAATAGAACTACAATACTTCTCTAATATACTCTGGTGAAACACAACACAAACTATTATACTCTTGAGTTTTGGCCAATTTACATATAAAACAGAGAAAAACAAAGTGAGAGAACCTCCATCACCCTTAAGTCAAAAAAAAAATAAGAATGATGAAGAAAAATTCATCAGATATTGCTATGCTGATTATTTTAACTTGAGTGAACTCAAGACTTTTGGGAACAAATAACACAACTTCCTGTCTTAGAAGAGAGCTCATAAACTTCACATTCTTCAAAATCCTCTTCTTCCAGTATAGTCTCTAGCTGTGGAGCAATTGAAATCCTATAGGGTGCCATGAGAACTGCTGGAACAGCAACCTCCAATATCCAAGATTTCTTGTGCTCGTTCGAATTGACCATTTGATGCAGCATATGAGTAGCCGAAATGTTCAGAATATTTTCTTGAAAACACCCTTTAGCCATTAATAAGTTCAATACGAATCCGTATTAGTCTGGTCAATGAGTTGATGTCAGATGATTAAACGAAATAAAATGCAAGAGTGAGCTTTGAAACTGAAATTTGGAACTAATGTTGGGATTTTAAAGGCCAAAAAGAGAGAAACAGAATCTTGACTATTTTGAGTCTATATTATTGTGGAGTTTGAAAGAAGAGTGAAGCGTGGAGGACTTATATATATGTTATAGTATAAGGTAAGGTGAAGTGAGGAATTATTGGGGTTAAGTGTCGGTAGAAAGACAGTGGAAACATCACAATAATCTGAATGTGTCTTTTACCGATGATTGATGAGTTCTACCTAATTTTTGGGTGAAGACGTGCAACATGTGGGAAATGCACACATCTCTTAGATTTTTGTTTTGTACTTCTCTTAGCTCATTATGTTGTTTATTTGATTTATTAGATTTAAGATATAATTATACAAATATAAAGCGGGCTGAGGTAGCTATAAGATTAGGGGGTTTTCAAAGTTTTTGTCTAAAATCCTATATATGTATTAAAAATTTATTACTCTCAAAAATATTACTGTAAATTTCAAATAGTTAGTGGGTTAATGATATTCAGAATTGATAAACTTTATATTTATGATAGGCAAAAGTATCCTAGTGAGAAAAATGGCTTGTTTTAATTGATTTTCTTAGGTTACCTAGATGGAAAAATTTTGCAATTTCACAAAAGTAGGAAGAATATGCTTAAAAATTTGGAGTGACCAACTTTGATGTTAAATAACACATCAATAACCTTAAAATTACTCCCTACTTACTAATTGATTTAATCAGCTTATAAACTTATTTAAGCATCCTGACGCTCTAATAAACTGATCACAAAACCAAAGTCTTTTCTAAATTTTGAGTATATATGTAGTATATATATTGTTTTAGTGGAGAAAATTGGAAAGAAGTGAAGGACACGTGTAAGATCCGGAAAAGCGTTGCTCTTGCACTTACAAGATTTGGTTAGGATTTTGACTCGTCGCCACTCTTAAATTCTAACCAACATATAGCTGGTAGAAATTTGACTCATAGCCATATTTTTAAGTTACTAATTAACGAATAGCCTATATTTGGCACATATTTGAGAATACCCACGTTAAAAATACAATTTTTTTTATATAGCCAGTAGTTGTTGTTTTTCAAGAAAAAATATATATTTTAGCCTGACCATGACCTAAAAACAATAAAACGTCCCACGGGCTAAAATTGAATAAATTTTAAAAAGCTAATTTTTTTAAAATGGACTATATACCCTTGAAATTGAAGTATTTATAAATCATACCCATTAAAAATTATACTAGCAAAAAATTAAAAGTATTTTCTCAATCTACCCATTTATTACTGTATACCTTTGTTATGCCTCATGAGTGTATACATTTATAGTATACTGCATAAATTACAAAAAATTTCACGCAGTGCCCTCCACAAGCACTGGTCTTACCAATTTTAAATGCCCTCCACATCATCTCTCACTATGCAAAAGGACTATTTTACCCCTGTCTAAACCCAATTCACATGGAACATTCTTCTTCTCTCTTTCCTCATTTCTTTCCTTCTCTCCTTCCTCCTTCCCTTCCTTCTTTCTTCTTTGTGTCCTAGAGAGATTTAGAAAATCTGAAAAGTTTTATTTATTTTATTATTCTTTAATTTGTGTTATAATGTAATTTTTATTTTGCCTAATCCTTTATTTGTATTTATTTTTTTTATAATTATTATCTATACACTTATTTGTAAGTTTTTTCCAGTTTGATTGATGATCGTTGAATTAAATTTGACGTTCCTGTAAATTTTTTTTTTTTACTTCTTATGCTTGATTAAGATGATTTTAAGGTTCTTATTGGTAATAGCAATTAGATATTTTTGTTGCTCATTACATAGAGCTTAAAGTCTTGGCTATTGCCATTAATGCAGAGACTTTCTCTGCAAGTAGCCTCTATTGCACAGAGATTAAAGTCTTGGCTATTGTCAAGACTTGAAGAGACTTTCTCTGCAAGTTGCCTATTGCATAGAGCTTAAAGTCTTGGCAATTGTCAATACTTGCAGAGACTTTGTATGCAGGTTGCCTATTGCACCAGATCGTTCAGAGACTTCCCCTACAAGTTGCCTCTTCCCACCCGACCTTAAAGTCTTGGCTATTGCCAAAAGTTATAGAGAATTTACCATTGATAAAAGAAGTTGGTTTCTTGATTTGTCCAATAATAAGTTGACCCTTAATGACGATGTTTGTAACTTTCATTCAATCTTGTTTTTATTTTTCTTATGTTGGATTCCACTTTGATTTCCTAGTTAAGCTGCCATTACACTAGAGCTTGAACTCTTGGCAATAACCAAGACTTGCGGAGACTTTCTCACAAATTACCCATGCAATAAGGCTTGAAGTCTTGGCAATTGCCAAGAAGTCTGTGCAAGGTGCCCATTGCACCAGAGCTTGAACTCTTGGCAATAGTCAAGACTTGAAGAGACTTTCTCTGCAAATTACCCACTGCAACAAGGCTTGAAGTTTTGGCAATAGCCTAGAAGTCTGTGCAAGGTGCCCATTGCACCAGAGCTTGAATTCTTGGCAATAGCCAAGACTTGCAGAGACTTTCTCTGCAAATTGGCCACTACAACAGGGCTTGAAATCTTGACAATTGCCAAGAAGTCTTTGTAAGGTGCCCATTGCACCAGAGCTTAAACTCTTGGCAATAGCCAAGATTTGCAGAGACTTTCTTTTGCAAGTTGCCACTATAATAAAGCTTGAAGTCTTGGAAATTGCCAGGGAAGTCTGTGTAAGGTGCCATTACACCAGAGCTTAAACTCTTTGCATAGGCAAGACTTGCAGAGACAAGTTGCCTATTGCAACAGGGCTTAAAATTTTTGCAATTGCCAAGAAGTCTGTGCAAGGTGCCCATTGCCAAGAAGTCTGTGTAAGATACCTATTTTCATAGATTTTTTACAAGGTTATCCAAATGAATGTAAGAGAATAGGAATTTTAAGGAATCCAACCTTGAATCTTCGTTTCAATGGAGGAATCTGTAAAAGTTGTAGGTTTTTAGAGTTTAGAGATTGTTTGAATGGAGAAAAGGAAGGGGAGGATAGTGTGGGTCTTTTTATTAGTTGTGAGGGGTATTTTCGTTCGGAATAAATTTTATTAAATTAATGGAGGATAGTTTTGCTAAACCACAGTTATTTAGGGCACTTGGGCAAACCATTACTTTCCGTGTCATATTTTTGCAATTCAGCCCATAAATTATAGTATACAAGTCTGGCCTTATGGTTGTATACTTTTATAGTATACCTCATAAATTATGGTATACAAATCTGGATGGATAGAGTGGATAAATAATTTATGGTTAGGGCATATGAAACTTATGGATAGAGGCACATAAATATTTCGATTTTAATAGGTATTTTTGTAAATCTCCCAAAAAATTTCAACATAATCTGAAAAATCAAGTACGTAAAAGACAATGAAGTTCATGATAGCCACTCTTTTAGTATACGTATTTAGACTTCAGCCAATGATTATTTATTCTACATTTGAACTGAAAGCTTAACTTTAGGATATAGTGTCTTGAAATTTGGAGCGTAAAAATTGAATTTCATGACGCAATAGCTATAAATATAAAATAAAGTTATTAGAGCGGCTAATTTGTATTGTTCCCACAAAAAGAAAAGGAAACTAAACATGAAATGAAATAGCCGTCATAGTCAATCTATCCACTTATAATTCACATAATATATACTATGAAATATGCATGAAAAATGTATAATTTTTTTTATTATTTGTTTACGTAGTTTAGGCATTATCCAAACAGCGTAAATATTTCAAAATAAAATACATTTACTTAAGGGCCTGTGCTGGCAGGGTCACATCGGCACTAGTAGGAATATATGTTCCAAATGACCGATATTGACTGAAATATTTGTTCATCTCCTTATGTATATTTTAGATAATCCTCATGTTCTAAACTTAACTTTGGCATTGAATTTCACTATCTGTAATTCTGTATCATGTTGTTCATGTATGTGTATTAAAATTATACATGTCAATCGGGCCAGGACTGGTCCGGATCGGCCCGTTAAGAGTCGGCTCACCAGTCTCGGTACCGGTCTGATCCGGTCTGGGCCATTACTGGTCCGGTCCGAATCGGTCTTTTTCTCGAAAATTTTAAGCTCGGCTCTGCCCTAGCCCATTAAGCATCGGTCCGGTCCGGTCCGGTCAGATTTTTTTTCTTTTTCATATTTTAGCTAAGCCTGTTATTTTGTACTTGCAATTGGAAGGACATATAATCCTACATAAAAAGAGAAAGAAGGTAAAAGCAGGAAAGAAAGAATCAAAATATCTTGAAAATCATATACTTTGACTCATTGATGGAAACCAAGTGTAATCACTATAATAATTTGATGCACTATTCATAAAGTAAAAGATCACTGTTATTATTCTAAGTAAATACTATCTCATCATTACTATAGTACGTCTAGTCAAATAGATACAACTTTAATATTACAACTCAATGGTGGAAAACTAAAACTATCAATTTCTCTTACAACCAAGAAGATCAGTTGTATAAAATACCTAATTAATATATATTCTTGATTTCTACTATTTGATCTAACTTATTTATTGTTGCTTAATTAGCAATGAAAAAATAGTAAATGAATATGTTCATTCGTTGTACCTAATAAAGCTAAAAATATCTTTGATATTGCTGCATAGTGAGGGATTCTAAAAGGGGCTAAATGCTACATTAGATTTTGTATGATTCTTGACAAAAGCATGTCTCAATTTTCCTTGACATATAGTATAATTTTCTATCAAAAAATCGGTCCGGTCCGGTCCAGTCCACCAGTGGGCCAAAGACGGCTCTTTTACCGATTTGGGCTAACCGGTCTTCTTAAGCCCGGCTACGCCCGCAACCCGTTTTCTCCTTGTTCCGAACAGTTTATAATGAACCAGTTCGGTCCGCTATTGGGGTAGCCCAGGCCAATTGACAGGTATAATTCAAATCAATGAAGATAACAGTTACCAAAAAAGAAAATCAATGAAGATAATGAAAACATTAGGACTAAGCACGTAGTGTACTACGAATACATTCCATATTTTCTCTGCTGAAACTCAATCCAAAGTATAATACTTTCTTCATTTCAATTTATATGAATTTTTCGTTTTTGAAGAGTCAAATTGAATGACTTTTGACCAATAATTTGAGATGATATTTTTTCATCATATTAATATGGAAAGAGTTGCATGTTATAGTACTTTCGTATAGCTTTTGAATATATAAATTTTTTATTTTAAAATATTAATTTAATATAATCTAATTTAAATATAAAAAATTAGTCAAATTAACTATAAAAAACGAAAAGGCTCATCTTGTTTAAACGGAGGGAGTACTATAGAAAAATTTAATACACAGTAGCCCATCGATTTAATTAGTACAAAGGCACACCTCAAACTTGAATGGAAAGAAAATTAAAAGAAAAGAGAGAACCTTCATCACCCTCAAGTCAAAAATAAAAAATAAAAAATGAAGTGAACCTTATCAGAAATCACTATACTAATTATTTCAACTTTAATGAACTCAAGACTTTTGGGAACAAAGCACACAATTTCCTGTCCTAGAAGAGCAATCACAAGATTTAGTGTCTTCAATATCTTCTTCTTCTAATATTGTCTCTAGCTTGGGAGAAATCGAAATTCTATATGGTGCCATTAATACTGCTGGAACTGCAACCTCAAACATCCAAGATTTTTTGTTCTCATGAATAAACTTGGCCATTTGAGCTAGCAACAAGTAACAAAAATGAAGCAATAAAATGGAAAATTTGTACTTTTCTACGGTTTATAAAGGAAAACTAAAGAGAGAAATATAGTTGGTCTTCACTCTTTAGTCTTGATTATTTTGAATATATATTTTTGTGGGGTTTGGGGAAAGATTGTAGGTTGTGAGGGACTTATATAAAGGTGAGGTGAAGGAGTGAAGAAGAACAGAAAATTTTGGTGAAGTGTCGATCGAAAGAAAGAGGAAACATACCTGAATCTGAATTTGTCGTTTTCGATAATTGTTGCATGTACCTAATTTCTAAATAGTGACGTGAAGCATGTGGGAAATGCGCACACGCCTAGATTCGCATATTGAGTTTAATTATTATGCACGGTCGATGAAGAACCATATTATGCACAACCTATGATTATTTTTTTCTAGCCAAAAATAAAAATAAAAATAAAGCTATGTTTAGTATAGGAAGTTCTTGAATTCACCTTTTAAGTAATCTTATTGTGTAACTCACTATAATGCAAGGTCTTTCGAAATTATGGTGGTTTTGGTGAGTGAAATCTCATTCTTTGAATGACTAAGTATTGGTCTTCTGGAGTTAACACGTCTTAAATAAATTCTATGGCGAAAAAATCACAATCAAGTCTGGATCACTAATAAATTAACAAATACCATCAAATGCTGTTAATTATTCTTGAGCAATAATGGTTCATTACATAATAATTGAAAGAGAAAGCTACATTTTTTAATATAAAAAGAAAAAACCACTTCCTGATTCTGCAAGGAGGGCTAACACTTCAGGCTCTCAAACAAAGCGCGCTTAGTGTAAGATTAAACGTTAAATTATATCCCATGGTTTCGACATTGAAACTGAAGGGGAAACAGTAGATGTTGTGTATCATCATCAAACCCCTCGTTGATATCTTCTCTAATGGTCTCTAATCCTGGTCTATTTGAAGATTTTCGTCGATAGCTGGTTATTAGGGCAGGAGCAACCTCCATACAAGAACGCACGTTTCTGGTTTCTCTTGCCATTTTTGAATGAAAGTTTCACGTGAAAGCCAATAAAATTAGACTATAAGTCTATATCTCTCAAATAGCTAGCAGAAATTTGGAATTTCTGGTGAGGAATTGTTCTTGAATGCCAACTAATTTAGGTGTAATTGATTTATTAGCTCTCCTTCCTCCCTTCGCTTTAGGAAGAAAGAGAGAGATGATAAAAGTGAGTTGTTCTTTGAAGAAGATCAAGCTCTTATGATTTTTTTTTAATGAATTGAAATGGTAATGCTTGGGCAATTTATAGATGTGGGAGGTAGCTAGGCATGTCCTAAAAACAAGGACAAAGCTTCATCATTTGTGGTTCTCGAATATTTTAATTGTGAAAATTTATGTGGCTCAACGTTTGATGCGGATCACCTTTAATTCACATTCTTGAGGTAGATGTTTCCTCATGACTTCTTCTGAATAAATTTAACGCCTTCTAAAATAATGAAAGCAAGATCTCAACTAACTTGTAACAGTCATTATTATAGCCTCAAACTTTTAAACAAGGACTTACATAAAAATGTACAAATAATAGCCATGATTTTTTACCTAGCTTAAAAAGCTCATTGACCTCTTAGAACTGTCTTAAAAAGCTTTTGAATTAGATTATTAAATAGTAATAATCTTTCCATTAAAATATGAGTGCATTTTTTATGCTGGAAAGAAGTGAGACCTATCAGAGACATCTAGAACTTCAACTACTGAAGGTGTAAAACACATGTTCGGTAAGCCGGGAAATTTTGATGTGTAGCTATTTTTAGACGCGCTCAATGAGTTTTATCCACCGTTTTAAAATTAATTGAGAAATGGCCAAAAATTTGCGCGCACACTTACGCTCCATTAGCGTTGAAAAACACCCCAGACTAGTCCCATAATAAAATACTGGAACTTTGAACTAACATGTTCAAAGGTCCCATTATTTTATTATGGGACTGAAGCTTTATATATAAAGTCTCATAACAAAATAATGGGACCTTGGACAAACATGTTCAAAGGTCCCATTATTTTGTTATGAGACTTTATATTTTGTTATGGGACTGAAGCTTTCTATATATAAAGTCTCATAACAAAATAATGGGACCTTGAACTAACATGTTCAAAGGTCCCATTATTTTATATTGGGGTTAGTTTACTGAAGTTTTATATAAAGTTTCATAATAAAATACTGGGACTTGTCCGGAAGTGGCTATTTCTCAGCAAATTTATTTTTTACGGCTACAAATCAATTAGCGCACGCCAAACAGGCCCCTACATGAAATTTTTACCGGTAAGCCAACACGCGGATTTTAGATCAATAGAGATCCCATAATAATAAGAGATTTTTACACAAAAGTACAATTTTTAGAACTTAATTATCAAACATAACAACATTTTAACAAAATAACCCTATATAGAGGAAAATACAAGTTAATTACAAATATAACAAAAACATAGCAATATTTTTCCATAACATACCAAACCCTTACATTCTTCCTCTATTTCCCCCCACTATCACTTTTGCTCCTACCATTTTTTCCTATTTTACTTTCCCTCCCACCATTTCCCCCAATTTCACTTTTACTCCTCCTATTTCCCCCAATTTCACTTTTCCTCATCCCATCCCTACTGTATCTCGTTGTATCTCACCGTATCTCAATGTTTCTAGCTGTTTCTAGATTGTTTTAGCATTTGTTTCATCCCGTTTGTGCATTGTTTCTCACAGTTTCTAAAATATTTCACCTTTTTTGCATTGTTTCACATTATATTTTATATTTTATTTCCGATTTTTTTCATAGCCGTTTTAGACTGTTTCAGCACTATATATGTACTATTTTTGCTCCGTATCTGACTGTTTCTGCACCGTTTCAACTATTTCTGCAGCACCATATCTAACTGTTTCTGCACCGTTTCAACTGTTTCTGCAGCACCGTATCTAACTATTTCTGCAGCACCGTATCGAACTGTTTCTGCACCGTTTCGATTCATTTCAGTACTGTGTCGGACTGTTTCTGCACCATATCAACTGTTTCTGTAGCACTGTATCAAACTGTTTCTGCACCATTTCAGGTTGTTTTCAGCACTGTATCAAACTGTTTCTGCACCGTTTCAGGTTGTATTCAACACTGTATCAAATTGTTTATGCACTGTTTCAAACCATTTCGGCGCCGTTTCAAACTATTTTTCACCGTATCTAACTATTTATAGACTGTGTCATACTTTTTTTACACCGTTACAGGTTGTTTTGCACCGTATCTAACTATTTTCTAGACTGTATCTAGTTGTTTCTAGACTGTTTCAATATTGTTTCATCTTGTTTTTAGCCGTTGTCTAAACTATTTCACCTTTGTAAGATACTATTTCAAAGCTGTTTCAGACTCCATCAGACAGTTTCAACAGCTGTTTTCAGATGGTTTCAACGCTGTTTCAGAGCGTTTCAGCATTTACAATAGTAACGTTGATTTAGTAGTATATAATAAAAGAAAAAATAAAAAGAACCTCTGCGAGTCCACTCAGTACTACTCGAAAATAACATAAAATTTTCACCCTTTGTTGTGGTTTCCACACTCCCCATTTCTCAAAGTCCTCTCACCTAAACTCAAAACAACACATAAATAGATTAGTAGTACATTTTAGTAATCTGCAGATAGGAGAAAGGCGATAGTGGAATCGGAATCAAATGGGTTCGGTGGGGAAAGCAATCTACACCCTTGGTTTCTGGATCAGGGAAACAGTCCAAGCCCTTCATCGATTGGGTTGCCGCCTGCAGGGCAACTATTACTTCCATGAACATCATACGTATCTATCAATTGAGAATTAATAAATGTGTTATGTTATCATACATAAGCCAATAACAGCATCATCAGCAGCAGCGGTGACTCAAAACCGTTACAATCCTCTACCTCGGTTTCAACAGCATCATCAGCAGCAGCGTACAAAGATTATACTCTTTCATCCCCTCGCCACTTTTTTGGCCTGATCTATGCCAAAGGAAGCATTTTCAAGGGTAATGGAGGTCGGATCTGGGAAGTAGGGGTCAAGACGAGTTCAGGAAGGTATACTTTGGTATTTACGGTAGCCGATGGAGGACCGCCGGCGGAGCTCCAGCGGTGACTGGTGGTTTTTTTTCCCCGGTGAGCCATGAGAATTTTTCAAATGTTTGGACAGCTGTGATGAGCTAATATAGGAGGAATGAGCAAATGAGAAAAATAAACTCTATATAGCTAGGGTTTTGATGAATGTGCTAGAAAATATATTGTTATATATTGTAATTAGAAAAATATTGCTATTTTTTTGTAATTAAGGGTGAAAATTTGTATATTTGTGTAAAAACCCCTAGTAATAACATGTTGGAAAAAATGGATAAGTACATGAATAGCCTATTTTTGGCGTTTCCATTTAGGTTTTAACAAGTTTTTAAAATTATCTCTTTTTTTGCCACTTACTTGAACTTCAAACCTTTGTATCTTTTTTTTTAAACAGTCAACGAGGCATAGTACCTAGTGACCATATTATTAATATAAACTAAAAGTATAATGTCTTTACACATTGAGCCAAAAATTGGCAATTAAACATAAGCTAGCTACGTCTAAAATAGCACACTACCTACATGCTTCACCTCTCTTCTTTGGATGAACATCATATGATGTTAATACCATCAAGTAAGATAAATAAATCACATAAGCGTTGCACTTTATATTGTAACAATTAGCTAGTATAATAATTGAAATAGTGAAGATAATGTTTTTAGGCTTGAAAATTGTCTTCAATAACTTGTCCTTCATGTTAAATAATGCAGCGAATGAGTCAATGGAGGCTCGAGAATGGATTACCAATGAGGCAGCAACATCCTTCACTCTTGAGAATTACAGGCTTATCATTAGTTGGAACAGGTGAATGAAATATTCCTGGATGTAGTTGTACGTTGGAACAGCCTTTGGTATACTGAAACATCGATCATCTTCCAAGTGCAGTAATGTGGTTGCGCCAGCGTGCTCATCATCAAGCTCTTCACAACATTCAGCTCATCAGCCACGAGCTGCAGCAACTAGAAGGCAAAAAATACGCCATTGCTGGAAAGAACTCCAATCGACAACGTTAAAACTCCTTGAAAAAATGATGGCTGAAATGTTCCATGAAGTGAAATAAATCTGAAAAAGGAATGGGTTGGCCTATTCCAACGCAACTCAAATCTCACAAAATTCAGAGTACAGGTTGTTGCAGCAAGCAAGAACCATAGCCATAATAAGCATAAATTGGCAAGGAAAAAACTCGTTCGTTGTAGCAAGCTACTACACGAGCTAGAAACCACCAAAAGCCAAACTACTCTATTGAGACTCTAGATCAAGCTACGTTTAATCCAATCCAAACAAGTTGCATTGTAACATGACTGCTCAATTAATGTCCTTGGAAATTTTACAAGAACCATGCTCCAAAAAGTACCTGCAAAACTAAACAACACGTTAGTAAAAAAATTCACCATGATCTCCTCCCTAGAGATTCGACCATGATGAGTACTCCATGTTTCCTCCCTAACACATCCACCTACTAACCCAATCACCATCAGCTCCTTATTGGGAAAGGCCTCACCGTTGTGCATTGCTCCTTATCAAGATTCAAAAGCAATTTACCAGTGTGGAAGCTCGTTAAATGAGCTAATATTAACACTCGGCACCTCATAAGCTAGATTCGCCAGATAATCCGCTAGCTTATTTCCCTCCCTATAGGTGTGAACAAATTGAAAATCACCTACACATTTAAGCTTCTCGATCTCATCCAGAATAGAGGCAACAACCCACAATTTAGGCCAAACTCCATCAGTAACATTCTTCATAAGCAATGAATCCGTTTAAAAAATGATAGACCTCCAATTATGTTCAACACAATATTTCAGCGCCTCTAAGATTGCTTTCGCCTCCACTTCAACATTAATGTGAATACCCAATCTGCCTAGCATGAGCAAAGACAAGATCGCCATGGGAATTTCTAATACAAAAATCAATTGAGCTCGAGCTCGACCCCGGGTTGCCTCTAAAAGAGCCATCCGTGTTACAATTTAGACTCCCAAAATTAGGATTCTTCCCGGCAATATGAAGGTATTTAAAGCTTGGAAGATAGCTTTCCAACTACTGCACAATGAGATTCCATGAAGTGAACCACATTAACCTGCGGAAACCTCAATTTCACAAAGCAAAGGACATTAGAAGAGACTTCATATTTTAAGCGCAACAATGACACTTTACCTTCATGCCTTATAGTATTCCTACACTTCCACAATGACCACACCGTAAAAGAAGGAATAGTGTGATATACAGCTTGTAGCCAAGGCTTATGCCACTGCCTCCACCACCTAAAACATGCACCATGCAGCGTGTTACACTCCATATGAATGCCTGCTCCTTGTGCAAAATGCTGCCACATCTTAGATGCTATGGAACTCGTCAATAAAAAATATTCCCTCGTTTCAACACTAGGATGCTTGCAACACCAACATCTTGAAGCAAAACTATAACCATTCTCTTCAATTCTTCATCAAGGGGAAATTTAAAATTTCCATATCCTCCACATCATGAATAAGATTTTAATCAGCATTCCCTTCATCCACAAATATTTGGCAATTGGTTTTTTATGTTGTTTCGGACGCAAGTATTGCCAAGCACTACTCACAGTAAACATACCATTAGGCGTGAGACTCCACCAAGCTTTATTCCTACCCATTTCAGCACGTCCCACCATCACGTTTTCAATCACATGAATGTATTTGTATCTTAACTTCATACCTTAAACTTTTAATTTCATACCTTAAACTTTTAATTTCATACCTGAAAGTCTGAAGTTCAACTTCAAACGAAGGTTTGAAGTTATGCATAAACAACTTCAGGTTTGAAGTTGGGCATAGGCGAGCTTCCAACTTCAAAATTTTAAAAATTTTAAAGGTAAAGCATAGAAATTTGTAACCTTCAATATTAGAACTTCAAATCTCAACATGAGACTTTACTATCTTCATCAATCAACCCAATTTTACTTCACCAAATTCGCGCTTGTTGTTTAGAAACAGTTGGAATAGTAGCTTATATCTCGAAATAGACTATTAAAAAACTAAAATCCAAAATAGGCTTCCCCGCTAAATTTATCGATAAAAATAAAGGAACAGAATTAGAGAAGAAAGGCATTTCCTGGAAAAATAATCGTTCTTAAACAATAGTACCTACACACATATGCCTTAAACTTGCCGAGTAGGTTAAACAGATAAATTCAGTACATGGTCATAAGAAATAAGTAAATACAAAGGAAATAGTATAAAAGTAATAAGAGAGATATATTATTCCTTGAGAATAGGCGGATTCATAGTGAATCACTTGATGTCGAATACAATAGGGGAGAGCAGTATATATAGTTGTAGGTTTATCACAATCCTATTTATGGTAAAATACTATGTCTATAGGTCGTAGGCCTGATTACATAAGGCGGTGGTACGAAATAAACCATAACTAGGAGATTACAATCTCAAGGCAGCGGGATGTACGCCTTACAGCCCTAGGCTCGTGCCTAGTGAGCGGCGTGGCTATGGGGCAGGCATGTATCTTCAGTACCCGGTGACATGTAGACTACGTCTACTCCCTATAATCTGGATTCGTATTCCCGTAATTATAGTTGTTTTATTTTTACCCACACAGTCAGCACGCCCCACTTGCTGAGCGTTGGCGTAAGTGGTCACCAAGTGACAGAGGCATGATATAAGACGTGTGAAAGGATATTTCACTAACTCCCTGAGATTCGCAGCTGCTTTGATCAAGATGGATGCTTCGTCCCTTCCAGAACTTCATGTATCTTCACCTGATTTGGCCTTGCTAATCCCCTGCGTCTTCCCAATACGTGTCATTTACTGGGGTGCATCATTTCGTATCTCTGCCATAAATATCCCTTGACCATTCTGTGCTCTTCCTTATCCCTTCTTTGCCAATATAAAGGCATTCCTCTGTAATTTATTTTTAAAAGTTCCTCAGCCTCCAAATATATTGTTCCTTCTAAAAGGCTGCTTTCTTTTTTGAGAAAAAAATCCAGCCTTCCACCTTTTCAAATGTTCATCTCTTTGATCCCGGCTCCTTATTTTCTCCAAAATATTGTCATCTCTTAGAGTGGATAGTGTGTGAGAAAACTGAAACCATGAGGACGCCGGTCTTCTTCTTTCTTCGTTCTTTTGTCTTATCTAAAAAGAATAAAGTTCCCCGTGTTATGAGGCTTGAACAAGACTGTTATGGTGTTCTTTGAAGTGTCTTCATCGTGGAACACTCGTTGATTACGGTACGCTTGCTTTCTAATGCAGGGGTTGCTGTGATATTTCTCTTGTCAGGCGGAGCCAGGTTGCTTGGTTCTTACGGCTATCATGAAGCTTCTCCTCTAGGTAGCCTTCAGCATGTCGGTGGCTCCTCTAACAGCGAAAGGTCCAGGAATAGCCGCATTACTCCGCTCCTTGGCCAACAAGGGGATTCGTTCTCACATCATCCGTCGGTTATAGAAGCCTTAAACTTAACGCTTGTTGACAGTCTGTGGTCATCCTCTCTTTCGGTCAGTTCGAGCTAATTGCCTTTGTAAGGTCTTCCCGGCCGCTAGTTGTAGGCTGTTTCGAGAGAAATTTCATCTCTCGTACAGGTTCCCAATCCCAACACTTTCCTCTTCGAGAAGCTGTCAAGTGTGCTTTGAGAGCAACTCCAACCTCTACTGGTTGACGGGCATTCATGCCTCAAGGTTTCTTCAAGTTTTTTCATCACGATGGGGCTTGTCTTAATTCAGACGCTTCTGAAGTACTTCTTGTCGGGCGTTATGCTGCAATCGGACTTTACCTGTGGTAGGGACATCGGAAGTGATGAAAACTCCATGCCAAGTGAATGCTCAAACCAGCGTGCCATCTAGGTAGAGGTTATGGCTTGAGACGGAGCTTTTTCAGTAGTGTAAATACCAGAAAATTTTCAGATAGAGTCTCCGGGGACCTTGTAATAGCTAGGAAAAGTAGTTATACACAAATTTTGTATGCAAAGTTCAATTGTACATTGTAGCCTATGAGCCTTTAATATTAATGAAAACAAGTGTTTACTAATATTTGTATTTGTTCGTAATTGCATGTCCTTTATGCTTTTTACTTGAACATAGTCAAGTAATGTTGTACACCTAACCGGGAGTCTAAGTTTGTCTGTAGAAGACGTATGTGCACTCGTAGAAAGCGGATTTTAAATTGCACCGGTAGATGATGGTTTGAATGCATCAGCAGTTTGACATCTTGAATAGGGCATTGTCCACGCCCAAAAGGGGACGTCTTTAGTCCGTTACGGAGGAGCATTTTTGTGTCCATGGAGAACGGTTGTACTTGTACACTCGAGCATTCAAGTCTTTACAGCATTATGTAAACAAGTTTCCCTACCTACATGCATGTTGAATTAAGGATTTCAATGTACGATACTACCTGGTGGCTTAGCTTGAATTGATCTAGTTCGAGCGAGTATTTAACTTCAACTCTAAATACGGCCGAGGGCTAATAGTATGTGGATCTAGAAGATATGAAACAAAACTAACTAATATAATGAAATAGTAGTTTAATTAAATAATAAGGCTCAGGGGCCAAAGAACAGTTTAATAAACTTTAATAACATTGTTTGGGGCTAGATACCCTTCCAAATAATATACACAAGAAAGAAAATAAATATTCTGAGTATATGGACCTACTGGCCTTTCAAGAATAATACTTTTTGAGCCATGTGGCATTCCAAATTATTTGGGATGGTTGTTCCTTCCATGTCTTTGAGGGTATATACTCATTTCTTAGTGATCCCTCGAATATTCTATGGCCCTTACCAATTCAGGCCTTGTTTGCCTGCGTTGGCTTCCTTGGTGCTCTGAGACACCTTTCTGAGAACCAAATCCCATACGTTGAATGAATGTAGATTGGTCTTTTCATTATAATACTGCTCCACTCATTACTTTAGGGCTGCTAGGCAAACTGCTACTAGTTCCCAGCGCTCGTCCAGCAAATCGAGTAGTATGATAGGCCCAAAGGAATCCTAGCATTTCCTCCGGATATTTGCCTTTAGCTTCCTCGAGCCGCTTCTTCAAGATGTCCATGATGGTCTTGTTTGAAGATTCAGCCTGACCGGTCGCTGAAGGGTGGTAAGGTGTCGAGGTTATCCTTTTAATTTCCCACTCCTTCAAGAACTCTATGATCTTGGCTCCTAAGAACTGAGGTTCATTATCACAAGTGATCTTGGCGTAAACTTTAAAATGACACATGATGTTCTTCTAGATGAATTGTATCACCTTTTGCTCTCAGATTTGGGCATAGGGTGCCGCTTCGACCTACTTGGTGAATTAGTCAGTCATCATGAGAAAGAATTTGACGCCTCCGAGCACTTTGGGCATTGACCCTACAATTTTCATCCCCTATTTCATGAAAGGCCAAGGCACGATTACTGAGTGTAATGGATCCACTTGCCGATAAAGTGCATAAGAGAATCGCCGGCAGCTGTCACATGCTTTGACGAGTTTACTTGCATCGCTGTCACGACCCAAAATTCGAATAGGTCATGAGGGCACCCAACTAACCAAGTTGCGCGAACCCACTTGATTTGTGAATAATTAGAATAAACTCTACTATGAAATGTATAAATATTTCAATAATACCCCATAAAAGAAATAAGAAAGTTGAAATATCCCGACAATAAAAGGTTTAAGTACTCCCCGAATCATGAACATATAAGAGTGTCGAATAAGTTATACAACTCCAAAAGTTCGAGAATATATCAAAGGGAAAGATAAACTATATAGGTGGCCACCACGGACGAAGGGTTGGCTCACAACTAATAGAAGAATGCTCCGCCTCAGTCAACCACGATGCTCACTAATAGATGGCGTCGAATCTGTAAGACATAGAAAAATTTCGCTTTCTTTCCCGACGTGGATTGGGCCCTTGGACATATCCTCTTCCTACTTGTTAGGATCGGTCGTAACTCGTGGAATATGCATGTATTATCAGCTGCATGAGTTGTGTTCGGTGACTTATAGACGCCACCTACTATTACAGAGATACGAGTCCAACTGGAGAGACTAGACTTATCCTATAAGTCACCGAGCACAAAGGATACATGCATGATGCACGAGTTACGACCGTTCAGGCGGTACGGACGAAGGATGCAAGGCATACATTCCACCACCTTAGGTTTACAGTATCCTAGTTAGGGTTTCGTATATACCATTGCCTTGAGTTTATAGGCCCATAACATTTAGTAGTCTTTGCATTTTACCATAATTAGGACTGGATAAATCTCTACTATAAATATTCCTTCTTACATTGTATTGTACATCAAGCGATTCACATCAAATCCAGCCATTCTCAAGGAATAATACTACTTACTTTCTTGTTCATTACTTTCCTCTCTATTTGCTTACTTTTTCCATAGTTTATACTATATTGCTTGTGACTTTTTCATAAATTTAATTGTTTAAACTATACATCCAATTTTAGGCATAAACAGTTTGGCACCCATCTTGGGGCCCAGGCAATTGTAAGTATTCTATGAAGGAAAAGGTGCATTCATGTTAGAAAACAACGATAACATCCCAAAGAACACTACCGACATCGTAGAAGAGTCCGCACAAGATCCTAGCGATCCCAGCATGCAACCAAAGGATCCTGCCAAGGAGCCAGTCCATGTAGCCAGCAAGGGCGAAGGTAATCAACCACGCGAAGGTAATTCTGAGTTTAGAGGTTTCCTTGTTAATCTCATATAAACCCTATCAGAACGGGCAGAGCAGAACTCGGCCAACATGGTCGAGGGCATGACCCAAAAGTTAGGAGCGATGCTCGCTGGATCGTCTCAGAGGCCAGCATCCTCGCGAGGACCAGCGCCCGTGAATGATTCACCAGCATCCATTCATTTTCACAGGCTCAACATGGATGCCGTTTCTGGAGGTTCAACGATAGTCAACAATCAAGACCTCAAAGGAACACCTGTAATCCAGGACATCCTAAATGAGATGAAGGCCATCCATGATCGGATTGGTAATGTGCCAGGTGCTCCACAACAGGTTACCACTGTAAATGAGCAAAAGTTTTCAAAACATACATACAAAGCAAGCGATGCACCGATCTGCATACCAAAGCACTTTCGCCTGCCAGATAACCTAAAATACGACGGAACAGCTTCAGAAAGAACACTGGAGCTCCCTCCAATTCCCAACAATATTGATGTGGTAGCCTTTGGCAAGATTTTGAACTCTAGAGGATCGTTAGCTACTAGGGAGTTACAATTAAGTCTAACTCAACACCCCATGTCAACATGGAGTTCCCTACACCAGAGGTACACTGAAAAACTCTGCCTGAAGCTAGAGCACTCCCAAAACCCCGAATATGAACGAAGGAAACGAGCAGAAATTCTATCCCTGGAGGAAGAAGGAGATGGAAGAAGAGTAAAAGGAAAGACTCAGAGCTAAGCATGAACGTGAAAATAGGGCAGCACTCGGGGGTCCGGGTCGCAGGAGAAACGTACAGAGTCCCGCAATTTCAAAGATTTTGGTTTGCGAGTCAACACCGTGGAACTAGTTGCCCATCACTTTGGAAAACTAGTCCCAAAAGTACGGTGGCCGCCCACCGTAAAAAGAGCAACCGGGAGGAATTCAATGGCCTACTTTGACTTCCATTGAAGCACCGACCATGCCATAGTCGTCTGCAAGGCCTTGATGTTAGAAATTGAGCATCTATTGAAGTAAGAGCACCTCAAGGATTTGATTGAAGAAGGAGCAAGGCGATCAAGAGCACCGGACTCTGGGGATAGGCGGAGCACCAATGCGATTTTCGCAACCTCGGGACCAATAACATCCTGGGGGCCGTAATGCCATCAATCCGCTCTCATTGTCCCCATATAGGTGTCCAATCTTCAGATCAAGCAAGATTTGGTTGACCCGGGAAGTGATGTGAATATTATCCGGGGGAGGTATTGCAAAATATAGACCAACACCATTAGGTGATTTCGAGCCTTCGTAGGATAATCGGCTTCAATGGTCTTTGCTAGGAGCCTGTTGGAGAGCTAGCTCTACCAGTTCATATTCCGGGCATGACGAGCATAACCTCTTTCCAGGTACTAACCTGTAATCTTTCATATGATGTCATCCTGGGACGACCATGGATACACAGTGTAAAAGGAGTACCCTCAACACTCCACCAAGTCTTCACATACCCTACCCTGCACGGGGTTAACAACTTATAGAGTGACTGGTCTTTGCCTGGAAATTATCCTATATACGACAGAAACATCGATTGAGGTCCGATAATCGAGGTAAATATGGTCAACGAGGAATCCTTTTGGTACGAGTCTATGGAGCGTAAGGCCAAAATAGAGATCGGCGAGTTGAGGGAACGATTGTTGGAAATGAGCCATCTAATTCCTAAGGCAGCAAAATTATGGTACCAGCTCTCCGATGTACTGGTGAAACAGGAAGGACCCTAGTGGCTGATACATTGTAGCCTGGTATTGGCCTAGGTAAAGGTGCAACTCTTACAACTCCCGATGATAACTGAACCAGGCCAGGGGGAACACCTTTTGTTATACATCTCAATCTCAGAAGTAGCATGGAATGTGGTTCTCACACGAGAAGAAGATGGGGAATAGTTTCCCATAAAGTATGCCAGCAAAGGACTTTTGTGCCCATATAGGCTTCTGCCTCTACCTGTTCAGTTTATTGCAGCCTTGGTGATGGCAACTCAAGAGTTGCGTCCGTATTTTCTCGGCCATACGGTCAGTGTGGTCTCTTCTGTGCCACTACAGACTATTTTGACTATACCTGGGCTCTCAAAAGGGTTGGTAGAATGGCTGAAGAACTTGGAGAACATGATATCATTTATCAGCCACGAACGGCCGTCAAGTCACATGCTCTAGAAGGTCTAACCTCATATTTTGTGTAGGAATTAGCACTGAAGGCGGAGGAATCAATCAAGAGTGCAGAGAGGATCGAGATCGGGCACTGGGAAATCCATACGAACATGGATCTCAAAGAAGAAGAAGCCAACCTTGACTTATGGGTCGAGACACCCACTGGGAAGGTCTTCTGCAAGGCCACGAAAGGTTCATGTATCGAAGCAGAATATGAAGCCATAATTCAAGCTCTTGACTTAGCCTACATACTGAGAGCCAAAAAGGTCAGCCTCTACGGTAGTTCCTAGTTGTTGGTCAATCGAGCGAATGAGGAAATCTATGCGCCAGTTCGGCAAGAAAAAATCAAAACCCTTTTGAAATACTTTCACACGTGGGACGAGGACGAGGCGCCCGAAGATTCACGCACTGATTCAGATGACCAGCAGATAGTGATTGAGTTGATCCCCCGGGACTTGATGAACCTTGAAGTTCTATGCACAGGATCCGCTTCAAAACAACGTCATGCGCTGATTAACTACTTGGACAAGGGAATACTCCTCGAAGACAAGTTAGAAAGCAGACATCTGCAAAATCGGGCAGTTCATTATTTTTTAATCAATGGGGATCTATATCATCGGGTGGTCAGCAGACATTAGGTCACATCTCGAGGCTCAGCACCCTCCAACCAGGGAGCCCTGACAGATGCCGTTATTCGTCGTTGGAAGTACAATCCTTCTCAGTATTCATTTTAATTAAGTCTCTAGTTCTCTGTTTAAATTTTCGCTACAGTATTTTCATACATATCAACTATGTTATGGGTTTTCACCCACAACAGTTCAGGCCTTGCGCCCCTATTCATCAATAAAACTACTATTTTACTTAGTCAGTTTTACAATTCGGATTTATCTACGATCCAAATATTCATAGCCTCACCCAGACCTAAGTTGAAGTAATACACTTAATTTTCTCTCCAAAAAGTATGTTAAACTACTCACTTAGAGCTAGATCACGTCTAGCTCAGCCATCAGGCATTACTCGTAAGTTGAACTCGTCAGTTCAACAAATTGCACCTACATGCCGGTGGGAACGCCTGCCCGCATAGTGCCAGAAAGTCTTAAATACTCGAGTATACAAGCAAAGATGTTCTAGTTAGAACACAAAAATGCCTCGTTCATACACGGGCTAAAGATGTCCCATTGTGGGCGCAATACCAGCCGTCACTTACTGACGCAAATGAAGAGCCCCTCAGTATACACGCCTGTCTTTTAAAGACACTAACCCAGAAAAGGCACACAAAACATATTGCTTAGCTACACAAGTACGCATAAAAATATTAATGAACGTCTATTTCATTAATAACAAACAGCCCGTAGGCTCATAATATACAATTAATTCCTATTTTAATACAAGACTGTTCAGTACAGGTATTCTAAAAAACAAACTAAAAAAGCCAAAACTATATACTTCTCAAAATCTGTACGGTTGAAGATCCTTTATCTGGATTGTAGCTACAAGCCGCTAAGCCATTCGAAGTTCTCCCAGCATCAGGGGATATGTCAGCTCGAGCAATCTTCGCCGCATTGCCACTGATACAACCAAGGCCCGGATACCTTGATCAAAGAACAGGTCCTCGGAAGCGTCTGAGCATAGTAACAACCCTCCTCCATCTTGTCTGTTGAACTTGACGAGAAACTAGAAGATCTGCTTCGACCCCTGCTGGTCAAACAGGAGTGCACTGCCCCACAGATCTTCAAGCACAATTAGGAGCTTAGCGAAGACGGAAAAGCTTGAGCTGGGAATCTACAAAAAGGGAGCCTCTTCTCCCGAGTATCCCATAGCCAGCAACCGATGAAGCATTGCAAAAGCAATTCGGCCGAACTAGACGGACAAGGTGAAAGCCATGAATCGTGAATAAATTCAGAGTTTAGTGACTCTTTGACCCGTTTATGGCTCGAAGCTGTCACGACCCTTTTTAACTTAAAAAGAAAGGAAACTATTGTTTAAAAGGTCTGTGACGGTGTTCAGGGGTATACAAATATTTAAGAGATTTTCGGAGTCGCCACTTGACAAGTTAAAGGTGTGCCAAGTCACCAAAAGGTGTACCTCACAACACCTATGACTCGTAAATGGTGGTCTGCGTCAGAGTTCCGGATAAGGATCTCGGTTGACTCGCGGGAAGGTGTTAGGCACCCTCGAGTCCTGTGCCAAGCACAGTTGCTTTTATTGACGCATTTCGACTCTTGAAATTATTTGTTGTAATTTGCCTCGATTTTGTTACGCTTCAATTTATTACTAATTTTCCTTGTTCAATAAATGAAACTCAAATCGAATATAATCGCGCAAGAACTTCACTCGTTCGAAATCTTTCGACTTAAATCAATTAATTCGCGCTGGCACTTCACCCATTCGAAATCTCTTGAATTTATATGAGTTATATTGTGATCAATTAATTATTCACTTATTCGGGCAACACTTGCATATTCGTATATCTATTGGTATCGTTTATCACTTTAAAAAAAATTCATTATTCATCGTGGGTCAACATGCCTACATTGTTTGCCTAACCTTGCATAGAGTATAATTTATTTGTATTGTTCATCACAAACTACTTACACCTTTAAGCAATAATAACTTATTATTTATTTAACATTTGTGGCTATAAGTTAAAAGCTCACAAACTACTTACACGTTTAAGCAATAATAACTTCTTATTTATTTAACATTTGTGGCTATAAGATAAAAGCTCAATTTGAAATTAGACTAACTCCGCAAAGTATATGAACTGTTTTGGCCGTTGATTTTTTCCAAAAAAAGAAAGTTTTGCAACTGTAGGCTAATTTGTGAAATGGTTTGCTTTCGAAGTCCTATTTCTGCCTAACCGTTTCAATTTGTCCTAGCTTTACAAGTTGGCATAACAGTTACTTCTCAAGAAACCATTCATCCACAGCTTTCCCTTTTGTTCTTTCATAGCTCTTAATTTAAGATAAAGGAAATAATCCTATCATATTAAACAATGAAAGAATATTTTTGCAAGGGGATATTTGACTACTTGTAACCTAACTCACAGATATGGACACGTACTAAATAAAGAAATGAAAGTTCTTTATTTTTTCTTTCCTTGATAGTAGACAAACATGATAGATTTCAAGTCTTTAAGCTACACACTTTACACGATTTCAAGACCTTAAACAAGGCAAACACATGCAGAATACAGAGCTAAAATGATGAAAGCTTAAATGATGAATACCTTGAGTTGTAATTCCCAAAATAGCAAAGCCACCAACTAGCTAAAGCCCAAAACAAATAATGAGTGCAGCAACATCAACAACACCAGCGACACAGTAACAACAAACCTTAACAGCTCTTTGAAATTTTCTGTAATAAAGTAAAACTCAACTCCAGACCCCCCCTTTTTTGTTTTCTTAGTCTCTCTGTTTTTTGTTTTGCTATTCTGTTTCTCACTTTTGTTTTCTGTTTCTATCTTGTTCCCTGTTGCTCTCTTTTTGTTTCTCACTCTCTGTTCTTTGTTTTTATAGTTCTGTATCTCTCACTTTTTGCTTCAGCTTTTATATGTTCTGTCCTTTTGTTTTTGGTTTGTTCTCTCCTTTTAAAGAGAGACAAAGGATCTGAAAAATAGAAAAGGGAGTGGGGGGTGTGTACCAGTGCCAGGACTAGCCCATGTGCCCAAGCCTTAGCCATTTTTTACCCATAATTTCATGGTAGACAGGGCTTGTACCAGACCAAAACAGAGATTGTACTTCCTTGACTCAATTTTGACATCCCATTTGACATCATCAAGCCTATGTCATCTAATAGCCCATACAATGTAAACCTCAAGCTAATTTATCAAGACTACTAATTGAAATCACTTTAATCTACTGGCCACATCTAAATCACAAAATTAGTCAAAAGGGGCATGCTTTACAACTAATGAAACACAGGTACTCAAGCTAATTTGACTCCCAAGTCTGCAACTCACAACAAACTACCAGAGCACTTTCCACTAAACACACTTGAGCACTACATAAGCACAGACAACAATTGAACTTCATGAGCACAAGCCTACATACTTCAATTTCCCTTAAAAAACTCACAGACGACACAAACACACATAGCACTAGCTAGACTTAAGACAATCCTTATCACAGAGAAGTGGTTTTCATTCACGCTTAATAGAAACCACATGCATATGTTCCATTTCAATATCCAACATACTCGAGCACACGTTCAGTCATGGACAAAATAAAAAGGATCAAGATATGGCTAAATTCAAACAAAACCAAAGGAACACTCATAACTTTCTTAGACATATGTTCAGCGAGCTCATGGTTAATCCGAGGAAACACAGACACGAAATCCACATACAACCAATCAGTATATAGGAAGCTTCAAACTAAACAAAACAAAACAAAACAAAGGTTCATTCGAATAATCAGACTATATTGACATAGCGATTTATTTCATACGCTAAACACTACAAGCAAACGACGACGACTACATAACTTTTGAACAACGAACAAGAACTAACACTAAAAAATTACTCACGCGCACGCTGATTGCCTAAGTTAACTCCAAACAATACTAACTTATGGTTAAACAAGCTACGGAGTCAAAGCAACTAAGAAATAGGGAAACTAGTTTACTCTAATTCAGGTTGTCGGAGCCGCAGCCACCATTGCTCCTCGATGTTGTCATTGTCACTCAAACGATCCGACATCATTGCCGCCGCTACTCTGCCATGTCGAGCCACTGCCTTTACTTCATCGTCGCTGCATCGACGCGATATCAGCACCACCACGAGCTCGATGCCTCGCCCAAACTAATCGCTGCGTCGCCATTGTTACGTCAACAACCATCACAGCCTTCAAACCCGCTACCAATGCATAGCCTCGTTATCATGTTCATAGGGTCAGAGCTGCTGCACCAAACAAAGCGCCACTACTGCCACGCTTCACTCGAATCATCGTTGAAACAGTCCCGATGCCACTGCCTCATAGTCGACGTCGCAGCAACATCACATCCCTTGACTCTATTGTAATCACAACCATCGTGCCTGGGAAAAGCCATTTCAGTCCTCACACACGACATCACTGTCGCAGCCTCGGATCAGCTGTATCACTCGCAACTAATGCAGCACCTCCAAGATTCCAAAGCCAAACAATTATCACCCATACACACCCACCAACTGCTTCATCGACGCCAAACAAACAATCAAAATACAGCCCATCACTGCCTCATTATCGCAGGCAAAACTGAACCAACAAAGACCTATAACTATTATCATCAACATCCGAAAACCAAGCAAACCAAACGCTCATCACACACATCAAACCCATCGCTGCCTCGACACACTCGCCTTAGCCTCCCCTTCATCTAAAACCTAGTCGACACAAACCCGACCCTCTCGTTAGCCATTCAGACCCGTCCCTTTTTTCTTCTAACAAAAACGATCCCATTTGGGGTCGTTTCAGTTAGAAGAAGGAAAGAACGGAAAGAGGAGAGAGGGACTAGCAGATATAGTTATAGCTCAACGAAAACACTGAAGAAACTCACCGGCGAAACATTAACCCCGACTTTCAAATTCCGATTTACACTAAGACAACGAGAATTTAGAGAATTTGATGCCATATTCGGATAGAGGATGTGAAGGGCGATCGGGGAAGGAGTAATTTTGGCCGGAGAGTGGTGGTTTCCGTCGTCGACGGTGGCGGGGATCGGAGGGGGTTTTAATTTGGTATTCTGATTTGGGGAAAAAGGGAGCAAGGAAATACAACAAAGGGTTTTTTTATATTTTTGGGGGTGGGCCGGGTCATGGGCCGGGTTTGCGGGTCAAATGGGATTTGGGAGTGGGCTGGTCCATTTTTCTTTTTTCTGATTTCAAGTGGCCCAATTGTTTTTTTTTAGACTAATACAAACATAATTAATTAAAGCTATTTGATTAATACTAAACACACGAAATTGTAAGATAAATTAATTAGCACATAAAGTCAATTAAATATTACTCGTAATTGAATCCTATTTTTTTGGAAATTTCCTAGCATTCTTTCCTAATTAATTAATTAAAAATAGCCAAAGAAAAGGTAAAATCACATAACAATTAACACATATATTTTATGCATTTTTTTGTATTTTTGGTGCCAAAATTAGGTGATTACAGAAGCTATATCCTCTTGTCCGTCATAAAACGAAGCCAGGTGTTGGAGCACCAACCCAGTGCTATTGAAAGAGCTACCTGAACATCTACAACGTCCCGGAAGAGAAGCCTCATGAAAACAGAGGGGGTTAAGCCTCCTTACCCCGTATGACAAGAGGAATAACAGCAACCGCTGTGTTAGAAGAAGAGGACACCGTAATCAGTGTACATGCCACAATGAAGACATTCCAAAGAACATCATCAGAATCTTGATCAAACTTCATGACTCGGGGGACTTCGTTCATGGATGGAGAAAAAGAGGAAGAAAACTGTAGATGATTTTTTGCCTACATTTTCTCATGCACTATCCATTCTGAACAAAGGAGTTTTTCAGGGAATATTAGACCAGGAGCAAAATTATTTTTGAAGATAGAAGAGTCATGCTTTCGTAAGGAAACTTTGAAGAGATGGAGTATTTTTCTAAATAAGATTTGTGATTCCTCCACTATCACGAAGCCCCTATTTATAGGCCGGAAAAGATAAGAATGGAGCATGAAATAGTCAAGCATAATTATGGGTTGAGATATAAAACGATTCGGCGCAGCAAAAAGCGTTCTTGGAAAGGTACATGAAATCAATATCAACCAATCAGATGAAGACACGCGGAGTTCTCGAAGAAATCAGCATCATTCTTAGTCAAAGAGACTGTGAGTTTCAAGGAATCAGTGAGATATCTTTTCACATCCATCTTGTACACCCCTTTCACTTCCTGGCTACTTACATTAGCACTTAGCAAATGGGGGGACTGACCGTGTGGGCAAAAATACGCCACCTGCTATTATGGGGATACGAGTCCAGCTGGCGAGACTAGGCTTATCCTACAAGTCACCGGACATAGAGGATACATGTCTGCTCCACGAGTTACGCTTGTTCAGGCGATATGATGGGTGTAGGATACAAGGCATACATCCCACCGCCTTAGGTTTACAATCTCCTAGTTAGAGTTTCGTATATATCACCGCCTTGAGTTTGTAGGTCCATAGCCTTTATTAGTCGTTGTATTTTACTATCATTAGGATGGGGTAAATCTCTACAATAAATACCCCTCATTACATTGTATTGTACGTCAAGCGAGTCACATCAAATCCAGCTATTCTCAAGGAATAATACTACTTAATTTCTTGTTCTTTTCTCTCTATTTACTTAGTTTTTTCATCGTTTATACTGTATTTCTTGTGACCCTTTCATAAATTTAATTATTTAACCTAGACGTCCAATTTTAGGCATAAACACATTCGGCATGGTTGTGCGTTTCCTTCGTAAAAACTGACAATTGCCTGGGCCCCACGGTTGCTCCAAACTGTGTGTGCCTAAAATTTACCGAATAGGTTAAACAGATAAATTTAGTAGAGGGTCATACGCAATAAAGTAAAATACAAAAGAAATAGTGTAAAAGTAATAAGAGAGAGATATATATTATTCCTTCAGAATAGGCGATTCGTAGTGAATCGCATGATGTCGAATACAATGGGGGAAAGGTGTATATATAAATATAGGTTCACCCTATATAATTATAGGTTTACCCCAATCATAATTATGGTAAAATATTATATCTATAGGTCATGGGCCTATTACATAAGGCGGTGGTACGAAATAAACCCTAACTATGAGTCTACAATTTTAAGGCGACGGGATGTACGCCATACGGCCTTGGGCACGTGCCTGGTGAGCGACCGTGGCTATGGGGCAGGTGTATATCCTCAGTACCCGGTGACTTGTAGAATAAGTCTAGTCCCTGCCGGCTGGATTCGTATCCCCGTAATCATTGGTGGTGTATTTTTACCCACACATATATTACTACTATAAAAAAAGGTGAAGTGCTTCAACCAACGGTAAAAATTTTGCTCAATTATAATTCTAGAAGCTATTGTTGTTCTATCTCTTATTTTTTCAATTTTAGGTCAAGTTCACTTTCGATAATATAAAATCTACATCATTCTTTTGTCTTCATCTTTTCAAAATTTTCAACTAACCATTATCACTTTCTTCATATTTCTTGTATACAAAAAATTTATGAAATGTACAAAAATTTAGATCCATTTAATTAAAATAAAATATAATGACATTTTGGTATTTGTCTATAGCTTTGTCCCTTCTCTTGTGTACATAGAATTCTAAATAATTCTTTTAATGAAGATTACACTTAATACTAGAAAATCAATATAAAATATCTTTTTCATAAAATAAAAATATTTTTAGTCAACAATTAGGAACTAAAGTAAGATGAACTAAGTACACAATAATGAAATAAAAATTTGAAACAAACGTGAATAATTACGTTATGTAATCAAATCAATAAGATATTATTTCAAGTATTATTTTTCCACATTGATGGTTTTAATATATGTAGCTATAAAGTACTCCCTTCATCCCGTTTTATGTGGTGAGATTTGACTTATCACAAAATTTAAGAATGAAATAATATTTTAAATATGGTCTAAACAAGTCATAGAAAGTTATGTGACTGCAAATCATTTCATAAAAATATATTATTTCTACTTATGAAAAAATACATTCTTTTTGGGACATACTAAAAAGAAAATAGCGTCACATAAATTGGGATAGAGGGAGTAATATTTTTAATTGATGAAATGAAAATATCAATCCCAAAAACAATATCGAAACTATTATTTTTTTCCAAATAAAAAAAAGAAGATTTTCATGTTATTTTTAGATATAACAGAGAATATATAGATGAATTAACCGTATAGTCTACCTCTATCTCATCGATGTTAAGTGTATCACAAAAATATTATCCAATGCATTAGATTTTAATTGAAATGACCAAATACCTATAATTTATTATTATAAGCACATATAATTATGATAATGGAAGAAAAAAAAAATGATTAAAAAAACTGTTTAAACTGTTAATTTTTTATTTGTCCCATTCTAAAGTGGTAAAAGAAATTTTAAAAATAAAAGTTAATACAGTATAAAAAACAATGTTACATGAAACGTGAATCCATGCTTTCTTTTATTCCTTCAAGGTCGGACCCACTAGTCAATATCATGCAAAAGGCGAAAAAAACTATGCATGGTCAAAATATGAATCACGACAGCAACTGCCACTGATTTCAACGACACAGCCATGCATTCTGTTAACACTCACTCCACGTCAACTAGCCAAATATCTACTAACACTATTAATTTATCAAAATCTCCTGGTGACACACCTCCCCATAATCAAACGCTGAAAAATCCTGAAAAAATGCCTAAATTTACACCGCCCAAAGTGGCCAATCATACTCCACAAATAGATCCGGCTGACAATTTGAATATCCCTACTCCAAAATCTTTGAAAAATCTTGTTAACTCTATCACGCAACCCTGCATGCAATTTACTATTCCCTCACCTATATCTTCTCTAACTCCGGCCCTTTTAGACACTCAAATAAAATATGAGACTCCCAAGTTCAAAGAGAAAATCAAGGAAAATAGTCAAACAACTTCTGAAATCTCATTGATCACAACTACAAAAAATGAACAACAACAATGTTCCACCTATTCCTCCTCCAATCCCCATGAATCCATCACTGATATTTACTGTCCCTCCACCTCAAAATCAAATTCCACAATCTTGGATAGAATCAACCCTTTTGGGGACATGCAATCACAGTGCCAATAACAATATTTGGCCAACAAGCCTTTGTATCGATTCAGGATCCATCTTACCTAGCACGGATTGTAAGCGAGGGGATGTACGTGACAATGCAAAATTATATGAACATTATGTGGCTCAACTAATGAATGTGAATCAGGAAATCCCACTAATCGACCTTCCTTTCTTTCCTCCTCGAGTGGCACCACCACAAATTCCAATTTTCACTCCTTGGGACCTAGCTCAAAATCAGAATCTGCATGCCCCCTTGGTAGCAAATCAATAAATGATGATCCAACAAACTGGGATGCTTCATCCACCTCCCATGCAAGTGAATGCTCCCCAACCACTAGCTCCTCCACCATCTCCGGAGCACCATCCCAATCCACCCGTACTAGAAGAAAATGGGATGGTGGATCAAGATCAAGATCAAGTCATCCTAAGAGGGAGGGAGAGTCACACGGAATTTCTAAGCCTAAAAGAAATATCAATTCATCTCTTCAAAGAAAGGCTGGACAGAAAAGTGATATTTACAAGTCATCCATTGCTATACAACTGTTCTCTAGATGTGAAGGCTCCTGCGAACAAAATTGTGGGAAAATATGATGTAGTGTTAAATCCAACACTAAGGAATTATCCAAAACTAAATTTAAGTTTTAATGAAAACCCTAACCCTAATATGAATAGACCACTAAATATAATAGTTTGGAACGTGAGAGGCGCAAATAATCCAAATTTTCGTAGACATTTTGATGTTGTTCTAGAAGTCTACAGGCCAGTCTTAGTTGCTCCACTTGAAACTAAGATGGAGGACCATCATGACCTAAGGGCTAGATTTAATTTTACTGACTATGCTGAAGCTCCAAGTGTAGGTCGATCTGGTGGTATAGTGGTTCTTTGAAAAAGTGATTTCATCACTGTCTCTGATGTGCACATTAATGGTAATGAAGTCCATGCAATGCTCAAGGTACACCATCCTTCCTTCTCTATTCCTTGGTTGTTTTCTACTGTATATGCTAGTACCTCTTCTACTACTCGAAATTTACTTTAGAATGCATTAGCTTCAATTTATGACTCCTATAGAGGACCTTGGCTGGTTAGTGGAGACTTTAAACAAATCTTGAACCAAAAAGACAAATCAGGTGGTAGACCTTTGAATATTAACAGTACAAACTGTTTTAGGAATTGCATAAACTATTGTAAGCTAGTTGACCTAGGCTTTAAAGGGCCAAAATACACTTGGTCAAACCATAGCAAATGTAGTAGTGGCCTGATTATGGAAAGGTTAGATAGATGTTTGGCTAATGAGGACTGGATTATATTATTTAAAGAAGCTTCTATCATCCATCTCCCTAAAATATATTCCGATCACCACCCTATTTTAATTACTTTACATAGGAATTCAATTTCTTCGCCTAACAAACTTTTTAGGATAGAATCTATGTGGATGTCTCACCCTAGTTTTTCTGATTTAATTAAGAATGCTTGGAACAACTGGGATTTTCATGAAGCTACTAAATTTTTTGAAGATGAGGTTACATCATGGAACAAAACTGTGTTTGGCAACATTTTTAAAACCAAAAAGAAACTTTTTGCTAGATTAAATGAAATTCAATCTTCTATTCACTACCCTACTAGTACTTTTTTACAAAATCTTGAACAAAAACTACTTCTTGATTTTAATTTTTTGCTTAAAATGAAGAGGAATTTTGGCGTCTTAAATCTAGAATTAATTGGTTAAATAATGGTGATACTAATACTAGATATTTTCATGTCACTACTATAAATAGAAGACGTCATAACACCATTACTCATTTTCAAGACGATAATGGTTCGATTATTTTGGATCAAGAGGCAGTTAAAACCATGTTTTAAACTATTTTGAGGAGTTATTTTCTACTAGTCATACTCAAAGTACTCTATTCCCTAATAACCAGAATACTAGTTGGTTTAACAATACTGACCTTACGAGTCTTGATAGACCCTTGGTTGATGAGGAAATTACGACTGCTATTTTCACCTTTAAGCCACTTAAGGCCCCTGGTCCGTATGGCCTCCATCATTTCTTTTTTCAAAATTACTGGAATATTATTGGGAATTCGGTAAAAAAAAATTTGTCATAATATTTTTGCTTCTGCTAAAATCCCTGAATTTTCTAATACTACTTACTTATGCCTCATTCCCAAGTTTAAAAATATTGTACATCTTAAAAATTTTCGTCCTATAGGCCTTTGTAATACGATTTACAAAATTATTACGAAAATTATTGCAAATCGTATAAAACCTTTTCTTGATAGGCTTATCAGTCCTTGCCAAGCTAGTTTTTTAAAAAATAGACGTGCTTCTGATAATGCTATCATTATTCAAGAAATCAGGAATAAATTTTCTAAAATGAAAGGTGTCAAAGGTGAAATGCTTATCAAAATTGATTTGGAAAAAGCCTTTGATAAAATTGAATAGTCATTCATTCGTACTATGCTGAACTTTTTCAAATTTTCCCTTAAGATTACTCGTTTAATTTTATCTTGTGTCATTACCTCCTCTATGTCTATTCTGTTTAATGGCTCTAAAACCTCTTTCTTTAGTCCGACTAGAGGCATCAGACAAGGGGACCCTATGTCCCCCTATATCTTTATTTTATGTCTAGAGCTTCTTTCTATATATATTAACCATAAAGTAGATTACCATTTATGGAATCCTGTTAAATTATCTCCTAAAGGTCCATCTCTTTCTCACCTTCTTTTTGCGGATAACTTAACCTTTATGGCCAGAGCTAACGAAACTTCTACTACTACTATTAAATCAACCGTAGACTTATTTTGTGACTTTTCTGGAGAAAAGATCAACGCCACCAAATCCAGAGTTATTTTCTCCAAGAATACAAACTCTACTCTTGCAGAACACCTTAGTTCTATCTTGTGCATTAAGACTGGTAAAACTTTTGAAAAATATTTAGGATTCCCTATTTTGAATCATAGACCTAAAGCTAAGGATTATCAATTTCTAAAGACAACTTCCAATCAAAACTTTCAAACTGGAAATCAGACTTCCTTAGCATTGCTGGTAGGGCTACTCTTATAAAGTCTACCCTTAATACTCTCCCCAATCATATTATGCAATATCATTTATTTTCCTCTAGAATTCATAAATCTATAGATAAAATCCAAAGAAATTTCTTGTGGGGCACTACCAACACGAAAAAGAAACTTCACATGATTTCTTGGGACATAGTTACAAAACCCAAACATCTAGGGGGCCTAGCTATTACAAAAGCTAAAACTAAGAACCTAGCCATTCTCTCAGGTCTAACCTGGAGATTCCTTTCCCACCATAATTCCCTTTGGGCTATGACTGTTAGTGAAAAATATAAGGACAAAATGCCTTCTAAATCTAGTTCGTTTGTTTGGGGTAATATCATGAAGGGTTGGAAAATTTGTGATGAAAACTCTCACTGGATCATTGGCAATGGCTTCTTCACTTCCTTCTGGAACCATAGCTGGCTTCCATGTAGAACTTCCATTCGAAGCCTGATCTCTAGCCTCTCACTACAAATGAAGCTAGCCTAAGAGTAGCTGACATCCTTCATGATAATGCATTTGATTTGTCTAAGTTATCATTCCAACTCCCTCATAGCATTCAAAGCTTGATTATTGATTCTCATCTATCCTTAAGCAAAGAACTAGACTACCCTATTTGGAGAGCACTAGCAACGGTCTGTTTTACTTAAAATCGACTTACCCTCTAATTGATAATAGCACCTCTAGTGAGATAGACTTTGATTGGATTTGGAAATTGAATACTCTTAATAAAATCAAATACTTTCTTTGTCTTTGTCAGCATAATCGTCTTCTTTCTCGAAAATACTTGTTTGATATAGGTATTAATATTGATCCTACTTGTGCTATTTGCAAATGTGAAAATGAATCTCTATTCCATATTTTTGTTAATTGCTATATTGCTAAAGTTTTTGGGCAAAGTTTCTCAATTAATCTTAATATTCAAGACCCTCATATGTGGTTACAGGAGATTAAAAACTATTCGTATAGCACTAGTTCTATCCATTATAATTGGTTGGAGTTCCTAGCTTTTACTCTTTAGAACCTTTGGTTAAATAGGAATCATAATAATATAAACAATATAAATAGAAATATTTTGCATGCTACTGTTAGCTCTAGGATCTTGGAATACAAATTCCTTACGTCAACAGAACCTCGAACTATGCACAATAAAACCATTAAAGTCGTGTGGCATCCCCCTAAACATGGGGTTATCAAACTTAATATTGATGGTGCTTTTAAATCTCAAAACTATAAGGCTAGCACTGGGGGTGTTTTTCGTAATAGGAAGGGAGACTGGGTGTTAGGCTTTCATAAAAAAGTTAGTGGGCTAAATTCTACGCATGTGGAACTCCTAGCTTTGTTTCATTGCCTAACCCTAGCCATTGATCAGAATATCTTCAAATTGAAAATAGGAACGGATGCGAGTGAAGTGATTAACCTTCTACATAATCCTAGTATTAATAATTTTTTTCTCCAATTATTTTAAAATGCAGGTCAATGTTGAACCTCCTGCACTTACCCATAATTAGGCACACCTTCAGACAAGGTAACAAGGTTGCGCACCTCTTGGCGCAAGGAGCTCCTGACCAGTCCAAAACAAATTCTACATTCTACTATGCTGTGCCATCAATTTTCGTCCACCAAGCTTTACAAGAAGACTGTGTGGGCACAACTTCTACCATTAAAATATCGGATAGCTCTTTTATTTGCTTATCTAAATTAGGAAATCTTAATGTTCTTAATGCTACTACTACTTTATATCCATGTACTATTCAGTCTGCGGATCTACATAATAGCCGCATGAACTCTCTATGTAATCCACGTTGATTTCTATCTATGCAATTTCGTACACCATAAAAAAAATTAAAATAAATTAATAATATATATTAAAAAAAAACTAACTAATTGGGTCCGGGTTATGCACGAGACATGCAAATCAAATAAAATACAAGCGATTCTCTTTAGGTTTCAACAGAACCCATTAAAGTGCATATTAACTTATATATTTCAAGAAAGTCCTTACATTTATGGAACTTGAAAAGTTGAATATTTAGGAAAGTATCTCTTTCATACATACATACATATATACATACAAACTGTATTAATCAAAATCAGATCAGACACATATCGTCAGGTGTCCGATGACATGACAGGGAATGAGTGAATCTTGGAGGTACGTTATCCATGATTCGGACCGAGGATGGAAATGTAGAATCCGACTAGACACCATAGATCATAGGCAAGGCGTCATTAGCGGAACTTGTCCAATAGATCGATTACAGCCGAGCTTAATTCAATCAGTTCCCATCTGGACACTTAGGCTTCGGAAGAAGATTGATAAGACACTCTAACAGATAAGACTTTAGGTCCAACGACTTTCGACACTGACAGGAGCCAATATTATCACGTCCAACAACATTATATGTCTGTTGAAAGATGTGGGGAAGGAGGTTATTGCACTAAACAAGGATTCCATGCCTATAAATACGATCCTTTCCCCTCGTTTGTATTCCTGAGACTCTTGTATCTCACATTACTATTTATTCATTCACTTATCTTCCTTTGTTGCTACTTTTCCTGCTATTACACCGCTCTAGGGTGGCTAGATACATTGATACCACTGGAGAATTCATGGCTTTATCAATAAGACATTTTTTACCTCGCTTTACTATTATTTTTGTTATCATTGTCATTATTATTTCATCTGGATTCTGGATATTGATGTTTGGCATTTTATGCCTATATTTTCTCAATATTTCCTCATGTTTGAGTACTTTATTCGCCCGTTTTCTAGTTGATGAATGTGATTTTGCACTAATTTTGTGTCGTAAGTGCAGTTGGAGCTTTAAAGAGCATGATCGAGCAAGAAAATGGTGGAATTGGATTGAGGATTGGATCGAGCACACGAAGGCACAATGCGACGCGAGCTGCGAACGACGAAAGCAGGAAAATGGCCTGGCGCCATGAGTGGCGCGGCGCGCCAGGGAAAGCGCCCAAAGTCCTGCGCGTTTTGGGGCGCGGGGCGGGGCCGTTGCATGCGAGATTCGACTGGTTCTGCTTGGTTGCGCGCGTTTTGAGGCACGGGGCGCCATCTATAGTGCCTCTGGAGCGGTTTTTGAAGTCCTATTTCGTCTAGGCTTAGGCGTAACTAATTGCTAGGCTTTTGTAAATATTATAAATACTCTTTTACTTCATTTTTTTAAGGGAGTTCAGACTTTGGAGCAAATTGGAGAGCTCATAACATCTTGAACAAGGGTTTTTCTTCCTTCCATTAATCTATTACATCATTATTTCATCAAATCCTTGTGTTGTGATTATGAGTATGCGTGGCTAGATCCATCGTTCTAGGGTTAGAGTGAATTCATGAAGGTTGAGGTTTGAATGTTGATTTCCATTAATTGAATTTCAATTATAGATTGTTTATTCTTTCTTGATCATAATTGTTTGATTATAACGGCGGAATAATTGAACACTATCTACGGTTCTTAGATTGAACTCGACAGAGGGAATTTATGAACGCAATAAGACAGCATAGGGCTTGATTGTGAACCTGAGCATTGGGGAATCAACTTGTGGGTAGGATAGACATATACCTATTCACCTTGCTTAGCTAAATACAGAATTCATTAATGCGTGCACGTGATTCAACCTATAGACATATAGGGATTGGAGTAGCCTGCATAGACCGTGAAGAATCGAAAGATTTTCACGGGTACAATTAACCTGTTAGTTAGCAATCTTGGGACTTAAGAAGTGGAATCAACAGGATAACTCAACTGGATTGTTCGTAACTCTGACCCTAGACCGTCTCCTTAATATTGTTTACAAAACGTTTGCTCCATTGTTTGACTGAATTTCCACCATTTTAATTATTGTTCTTTAGTTAATTAAATCATCACCATTGGAAAAAGAACCATGGATAGTTAGTAGAAATTATTTGTTAGGAGTCCGGTCTGAATAGTCCTCGTGGGAACGATACTATACTTATCACTTTATTACTTGTCGACCACGTATACTTGCGTGTGCGTTGGGAGCAACAAGTTTTTGGCTACGTTGCCGGGGACTAAATAATTGACTGTTTTCTTTTCAGACGATTTATTATTTTCTATTCAGGTTTAATTTTTGTTTTGAGTTTCTTGTGCTGTTTCGGGTATTAGGTTTCTCTTAACCCTTACCTGTAGGAATGGCATTAGATCGAGCTTTAGCTGTGCGAGATGTTGCTCTTCCCAGTCTGGAGGGAGTAGCCTCGAGCATAGTTAAACCTGAAATTACTGGACACTTCGAGATTAAGTCCGGCATGATACAACTGTTACATGCAACTGGACAATATGTTGGATTATTGCACGAGGATCCACGACAACATATCCAGAATTTCATTGATCGGGGCAGCAAAGAAGTGGTTAAAGGCTGAAAAGCCCGGGTCTATCACTACTTGGGATGCTTTAGCTAAGAAATTTTTGGCTAAATTCTATCCCTCTGCCAAAACAGCTAGAATAAGGAGTGAGATTATATCTTTTAGACAAAGAGATGGAGAATCCTTATATTCAGCCTGGGAAAGATTCAAGTCATTGTTGAGAGATTTCCCGCACCACAACCAGTCTAATGAGGTGTTGGCCCATACTTTTGTTGAAGGTTTGAATGCTCATACCAAGATCGTGGTGGATGCTGCTGCTGGAGGCCAAGTACTGGCCTTAAACTTTGACCAGATCTATGAATTACTAGACAAGTTTTCGCAGAGCAATCCTGATTGGCAGGGAGATGGTAGAGCTACTACGGAGAAATCTGCTGGGGTACTTCAGTTAGATGCAGTTTCAGAGCTGAGGGCGAAGATGGATGCTATTTCTAATCAAATTAGCAAGCTAGCTCTGCCGCGGACTCAGCAACCAGTGGCTCCAGTGCAACAGCTCCAGATTTTTTGTGAGGTTTGTGGTCAAGATCATGCTACAGAAGTTTGCTCCTCTAATCCAGAATCAGTTTATTACGTGGGTAATCAAAACAGGCCGCAGGGTCAAAATCAGTTTGGTAATGCTTATTATCAAGGCAATATGAGAGCCCCAAATAATTACCAACCGCTTCCAGCTCCACCACAACAGGTTAGCAATTCAGTTGAAGATATGCTAAAGCAGATAATGGCGGGCCAGTAGAGAATGATAGCTGACACTGCAGCCCATGCACAGGCCATACAAGATCTTGCCAATGCTAAAAAGAACCTGGAGCACCAGTTGGGGCAGTTGGTGGGAGAAGTAAGTACTGTTAAAAAAGGGCCTGAGCAATGTCTTACAGTGACTTTAATTGAAGGTGGAGAGCTGATGGCCAAGTCTGAGGAGAGAGCTGAAATAGAAAAAGTTGAAAAAGTGGAGAAGGTAAGGAAGAAAGAAGAGAGAAAGGAGGCACCTCTGCCGCCTCCACCATTCCCGCAGAGACTTATACCAGCGAAGGATTTGGCCCAGTATCAAAAATTTGTAAGTATGTTGAAAGAGCTTCAAGTTAACATTTCTTTGAGTGATGTGTTTGAATTGATGTCATCCTTTGTGAAGTTCTTAAAAGAGATTTTAGTCAAGAAGAAAAAGCCTCATGAGATAGATACAGTTGAGTTAGTTGAGGAGTGCAGCACAATCTTGAGTAAGTTACCTCCAAAACTTCAAGATCCTGGGAAGTTTACTATTCCTTGCACCATTGGAGGGCATAATATCATTGGTGCATTGTGTGATCTGGGTGCGAGCATAAATCTCATGCCTCTATCTGTTTGCAAAAGGTTAGGGCTAGGCGCAATCAAGCCCTCTTCAGTTACTCTTAAGATGGCGGATGGATCACTCACTCACCCTGATGGTAAGTTGGAGGATGTGTTGCTTAAAGTTGGTAAGTTTACATTCTCTGCTGATTTTGTAATCCTAGATTATGAAGAGGACCGAGAAGCTCCAATCATTTTGGGAAAATCATTCTTAGTCACCTCGAAGGCACTGATTGACATGGAGTTGGGAGAGATGACTGTTAGAGCGCATGGAGAAAAGGTTACTTTCAAGGTTTATAATGAGAAGGAGCACATAACTAAGGTTGAAGAGTGCTCTATGATCGAATGTGTCAAACAAGAACATGGAAGTAAACCAAATGACGTGTGTGGGCAGAATGTGGAACAAGATAGCAATGGCACATCACATGTGAAGTTGAATAGGGGTTCTCTCAAAGAAAGGAGGAAAGCAAAGATTCGTCGTAAGAAGAGAAGACATAAATGCTGGAAGTGAGCTAAAAGTGTCGTCGTGCCACGACGTTAACTAAGGCGCTTATCGGGAGGCAACCCGAGTTTGTACTTGTATTATTTTATTTATAGTGTCACGTAGTTTTTATTTTTCTTTGGATTGCAGGTTCATGTAATGTCGAGCTTAAGTGTGGGATGTCCTCAACCCTGCCTAATATTGATGACCTGTTGGGGGAAGTCTGAGTACCTCATGCTCTACGGACGCTTGGTAGGTTCGTAATGGAGATGGTGTCACTGCTAGCGCCAAAGGCTAGGCCCTTTTCGGCCTTCAGGGAAGTTCTTTTCACTCTTGCACTATATTTTTGTTCGCACTGAGGACAGCGCTTGATTTTAAGTGTGGAGTGGGAAACTTCCAAAAAAAAAGTTAAAAAAAAAAATTAAGGTTATGGATGATTGTACCTTTAGGTATTTAATTTCAGCAATTTTTAATTTTGTCACTTGATGTTATCTTTATTTGTTTCTTGCTTTAATATATGAAAAAAAATTAGAAAACCAATGAAAATTGCAAAAAGATTTTCTTTTTTAGTCTTTATTAGTGGTACATGTCATCCACCCCGTGGTTTTTCTTATGACCTCGGTTCTTTTCCACGGGGAGGCCTTTGAACTGGGCAGTTTTTTATTCTTATTAGGATTAGAGTAATTAGTTATAGGTGGCCCTAGACGAAAGAAATAGGTAGAATGCTAGGTTCCTTTGATTTGTTTGATACCGGTGGACTTGAACTTATTGCATGTGCTATTTGTGGTGTCTTGTGGTTTTAAATTGTGATGCATGCCTAGAAAAAAAATTGGAATGACCCCCTTGAGATGCTTGAGTCCACTCACTTGACTTTGTTGTGAACCTTTGTGCATTAGTGCTTAATTTTCCACAAGTTGCACTCTATTTGCTTAATTGAGAGTTGTGATGGAGCCATTTTGTGTGAATTGTGTGCAATGTGTGTTGTGAGGCATATTCTCTTGTGTTCCATGTTTGCATATTGGTGTCTAGAACTTGCCCCGTGTGTGTGCAAAGCGAAATCCTAGGTTTGCTCTAGTCGGGAAATGATACAGGCCTTCTTGGATAAGCCTTTGACCTTGATTTGCCTACCCTTATATACACCTTGGACTTGATTGTTGTGATATCTTTGACCTTTTGTTGGCACCCACACCGCAAGCCTACCCACTTGTTCTAAATTGCTTTCTTTTGACCCTTTACTCCTTAAGCACTTTAATTGATGATTTTATATTATTGTGGAGTTTGTGGTTGAAATATTGGGAGGTTTTTGAGTGGAACCAATGAGGGGAATATGTGATGAATTGTGAAGTAGTTGATTATGAGCATTGGCAAGGTTTGGAAAGAAGTGAATAGAAAAAAAAAACAAAACATCAAATGAAAAGAAAAAAAAAAGTTGAAAAAGAAATAAAGAGAAAAAGAGAAGAATATCTATCCTTGCTAGTGTGTGCTTAAAAGAAAAATTACTACTTTGATGAAAAAGGTGTGTGAGAAATTTGTTGGTTGGGGGATGAAATGGTTGGTTTTGATGAGATTTGTGTGCAATTTGAATGTGATGTATTAAAGTGCTTAGGGAGGTAGTCACTATTACCGATATGTATCCTACCAGCCCCTTAGCCTACATTACAACCCTTTAAAGTCCTAGTTAATCCCGACTGGAGTGAAGTTACATTAGTGGAGTCCTACACTACGGGCAAGCCTATGGTACATCGTGTGTGACATGTGAGCTTTTTATGAAAGTGAGTGAATTGTTTCTATGCTATTGTCCCCGTTCTATTCTTGATATTCATGGTTGTGTGTGATATTTGGAGGACACTCTCTTGCTTCATTATTGGTGAGGGCACACGGTTTACATGAGATAGGTGAAGTCGTGGCTTCTTGGTTGAGTAGGTAGGGGTGACTTTGTGGGAGCATGGTTGCAATGAGTCGAGTTTGCACATTTGAGTTGTCTTGGGGTGGTTGTTCTCGTGTTTTGAGTTTGTTATATTATTGGCATGTTTGTTGGACCCATAGTAGTAATGTATGCATTTGTTCAATGGTCAGTATCAACCAGAGTCATAGCAGACCTGTTCTACCTAGGTTGGGAAGTTATTTGTGATTGCTCGAGGGCGAGCAAAGGTTCAAGTGTGGGGTGGTGATGTTTGGCATTTTATGCCTATATTTCCTCAAAATTTCCTCACGTTTGAGTACTTTATTCGCCCGTTTTCTAGTTGATGAATGTGATTTTGCACTGATTTTGTGTCGTATGATTGTAGATTGTTATGAAGTGCAATTGGAGCTTTAAAGAGCATGATCGAGCAAGAAAAGAGTGGAATTGGATCGAGCACACAAAGGCACGACGCGACGCGAGCTGCAAACGACGAAAGCAGAAAAATGGCCTGGCGCCATGGGTGGCGCGGCGCGCCAGGGAAAGCGCCCAAAGTCCTGCGCATTTTGGGGCACGGGGCGGGGCCGTTGCATGCGAGATTTGACGGGTTCTGCTTGGTTGCGCGCATTTTGAGGCGCGGGGCGCCAGCTGTAGTGCCCCTGGAGCGGTTTTTGAAGTCCTATTTCGTCTAGGCTTAGGCGTAACTAATTGCTAGGCTTTTGTAAACATTATAAATACTCTTTTACTTCATTTTTTAAGGGAGTTCAGACTTTGGATCAAATTGGAGAGCTCATAACATCTTGAACAAGGGTTTTTCTTCCTTCCATTAATCTATTACATCATTATTTCATCAAATCCTTGTGTTGTGATTATGAGTATGCGTGGCTAGATCCATCGTTCTAGGGTTAGAGTGAATTCATGAAGGTTGAGGTTTGAATGTTGATTTCCATTAATTGAATTCCAATTATAGATTGTTTATTCTTTCTTGATCATAATTGTTTGATTATAACGGCCGAATAATTGAACACTATCTACGGTTCTTAGATTGAACTCGACAGAGGGAATTTATGAACGCAATAAGAAAGAATAGGGTTTGATTGTGAACCTGAGCATTGGAAAATCAATTTGTGGGTAGGATAGACATATACCTATTCACCTTGCTTAGTTAAATACAGAATTCGTTAATGCGTGCACGTGATTCAACCCATAGACATATAGGGATTGGAGTAGCCTGCATAGACCGTGAAGAATCGAAAGGTTTTCACGGGTACAATTAACCTGTTAGTTAGCAATCTCGGGACTTAAGAAGTGGAATCAACAGGATAACTCAACTGGATTGTTCGTAACTCTGATCCTGGACCGTCTCCTTAATATTGTTTACAACCAACGTTTGCTCCATTGTTTGACTGAATTTTCACCATTTTAATTACTGTTCTTTAGTTAATTAAATCATCGCCATTGGAAAAAGATCCCTGGATAGTTAGTAGAAATTGTTTGTTAGGAGTCCAGTTTGAATAGTCCTCGTGGGAACAATATTCTACTTATCACTTTATTACTTGTCGACCACGTATACTTGCGTGTGCGTTGGGAGCAACAGATATTTACTATTGCTATTCAATTAGTCCTTTGTTAATTGCCATCAACTAGTTCAAAAAAAAGTTGATTTACACATTACGTCTAACAACTTGATATAAAAGAATTGCTTGTGCGGTTATATTACAAATTTAATTATTTAAACTAAAAACAAGTTTTAACAAATACACACACATATATATATGTGTGTGTGTTCAATTTAAGACCTTCACATATTCAACTAATCCAACAAATCATTCCTATTTTAGTTTCTCAAAAAAGAATTAAATACCACTAGGGCCACTGCAAGAAAAATTATGTAGACCAACAGTTGTTAAAGAGAGGCAATTGACAGAGCAGTACAGTAGAAAATGCCAAGACAGAGCTATGTTGACAAGTGAGATACTTCACTATAACACACATTTAGGTAGCAACACTAATTAGAGAAGACTGCTTCAATGTGTGGGATGGGAGGTAACAATTGACGGATTTGGCTTTATTTGAGCCAATTAAAATGGATTAAATCCCAAAAACGGCACTGTTACAAGAAATTTCACCACATGTACCCCTTATTCTGATTATGGTTTTTTATCCCCATTTAAGAATAATTTCGCAAAATAACCTTGGAGGTAGCACTTCAAGTTATAAATTGACAAGTGCTACATACTCAGACAGTACTTCAAGTTATAACTTGACAAATGCTGCCTCTTCGAAAAATATAAATGGCAAGTGCTGCCTGTGAAGAGATTAAAGAGGCAAGTGTTGCCTGAAGTTATCTTGGAGGGCGGGGCAGCACTTCAAATTATCTGGGGGAACGTTGAAAGACATAACAGGTCAAGTGCTACCACGGAGGCAGCACTTACTTAATGGGATGGCGGGATGCGGGCGTCAATATCAGATTTTGTAGGGGTATTTTCATCTGTGGAGCAGCACTTCAAGTTATTTGGGAGAATATTGAAAGAGATAAAAGGTCAAGTACTACTACGAAAATAACACTTACTTAAAGTTAGCGGATGTCATTCTTACAAATCAATTTAAGCGAGGTCAATTAGGCAACTCATTGTGTAAGGTGTCATAGTTGCGGAATTCTCACCGCCTATTATCCCTAATGTAGTTGGTGTTGCAGTTGTAGCCTCATTAACTAGTTCTTTAAACAATTGACTTCCAACTCATTTTTCATACGGGGAAAAATGTGTTTGCCCTTGGTTGTACTGAAATATCTTTAGTAGCAAGTTTTATTTATTAGGGAACAAATAATAGTGAATTGTTAGATCAGTAGGTTCAATATTATGCAAATTTTTACCTTTAAATCATGAGTTTGCTCAATATTTAATATTGTTAGCTAGAATATATTTTTTTTGTTAATATGACATGTGTTGATGATTTTGGATACTATGGCGATAAAGTGTGAGGTAAGTGTCATCTATGAGGCAGAAGTTCTAGACAATTCAGTAAGACATGATTAAAAAATTTTACGCCTAAGTGCTACCTATCCGTCAGGAGTTCAATGCAATCAATAAGAGTATTGGGAAGAGTCATGGGTAATTCAAAAAGATTTTCTTGTAAATTTTAGTACTAAGGATTGCCTATCTGTCAGGAGATCAAGGTAATTCAGTAAGATATGGTTGAAAGATTGACAACTAAATATTGCCAATTTATTAGAAGTTCAAGGGTGTCTAAGCTATTTTAGGGTTAGGAGGATATTTTAATCCTGTTATTATTCATTAAATTAGGGGAGGCCATTTTATAAAATAATGCTAAGTTAAATTCATATCAATGAAAATATATGGAAATAAAACACTCAGCTGCCGCTCTTAATTTTTTCGCTCCAATATGAACACTCTTAGACATTTTAACCCCATCTCAAGGCTTCGGTGCAAAAAATTCTGGTGGATTTTCGCGATCACCAAAGATTTTTGAACTAAAATTTGGTGTGTCTGAATTATTTTTGGCGATTGAGGCTAAAAAGAAAGAGAGTTTTCTTATGGAAGACAAAATAATGATGGCGCCAGAAATGTCTACTGGGTGCAAAAACTTGTAAATAGATTGAGATTGTATGGGTAAAAATTTCGTCTATAGGCCATTTTTGCCACTGGTATTTGATTTGAAGCCAATTATTTTTATTAGTTTTATATGAGAGGCCGCTTTTTGGAACTTCAATTTTTATGGACTGAAGTTCAACCCTCTTCATGCCTAATTTGTGAAGTTTAACTTCAATCCGTAAGGGCTAAACTTTTAGGCATAGATGCATAAACTTCAACCCTTGTGGGCTGAACTTGTGTGAAGTTCAACCCACAAGGATTGAGATTTCAAAAAGTGGCCTCTCATGCAAAACCAGTAAAAAAAAAATAGCCTCAAACCAAAGACCACTGGCAAAAGTGGCCTTTCATGCACTTTTCCCAGGCTTCGAGTTCATTTGTTAACAATTTGGGAAATTTTCAAAAATAGACAGCCCACTATCCAAAATTACAAACAGGAAGCCATATTTTTTTTTTCATGCATAGCACCCATCTCTAAAATTACAAATTTTAGCACTCCTTCATGAAAAATATCCTAGCTACAAAATATCCCCCTCCCCAGTCACTAAGACGCCGGCAGATACCCTCCCGCGCCAGTGGTGTCGTTACTTTTTTGTATTTTACTGAATTTATGTTATTTATTGCGTCTAAATCATTGTTTTTGACAAGTTTATACACACAAATATCCCCCAAAAAAATAATATATACATGAACATACATAGATAAATGCGTAGCAATGAGAGAAATACAAAAATATACACAAAAAAAGTAAAAGTTCATATAAACATCCTTAATATACAGATTTATTCACTCGCATATACACACTTATACAATTTTATACACGTGTATAAAATTGTATAAACTTGTATAAACTTGCGACAGACTGCTATCTCGGGAAAAGGGTAACAGGTCGGGTAATATTAAAAAATATGGGCTATTTTTGGTAATTTTCTTTTTTTGCTTGTCTTTTAGTGTAATTATCCCTAAAAAATTTGTGTGAACGCTTATGTTAAGTGCTATGTTTTGGCTAATTTTTAAAACTGATTTAATTTCAGCTGTTATGTTGAATTTTAAACTGTAGATTTGAAGTTGGAAGTTGTTTATGCCTAATTTCAAACCATCATAGTTGAATTTGAACTTCAAACTTTCAGGTTTGAATTTATGATAGACGAGTCTCAATTTCAGACCCAAAAGTCGAAGTTCAACCTAGCTGCTAAAAGCTAAATTGTTTTTAAAAATGAGTATATCATAAAAGGCACGCTTCAAATACGTGGGGGATTTGCAAAAATATGACACGGGAAGCTTTGGTTTGCCAAAATACCCTCACTAACATATGTTTAGCAAAAATGCCCTCATTAGTTTAATGAAATTTTTTTCGGACCAAAATATCCCCTACAAATCAGTAAAAAGACGCTCCCCAGTCCCTCCCCTTCCTTTTCTCCATTCACGCTATCAAGAAAACCATAAAATCACATTCCTTTTACAGATTGCTTTGTTAAAGAGAAGATTCAACGTAACATTTCTTCAAGTTGCAAGGGTAAAGTTCTCTGCAACTATTGCCAAGAGTTTAAGTTCTGCTGCAAAGACTGAAAAATCTCTAAAGCATTGGCAATAGCCAAGACTTTAAACTCTACTGTAATGGGAGGCTATGTAGAGACTTCTTCCCTATTGCCAAGACTTTAAGCCCTGTTGCCATGGTCTCTACAACTATAGAAAAAGTCTCTACAACTATTGCCAATAACCAACACTTTAAATTTCAGCGGAAGGGGAAACTTGTACAAATAGTCTCTGCAAGTATTGACAATTGCCAGAACTTTAAACTTTAGTGGAAGGAGCAACTTGTACAAATAGTCTCTGCAAGTATTGACAATTGCCAAGATTTTTACCTATATTGCAATGCAAAACTTGCAGAGAAAGTCTCTGCAACTCTTGGCAATAGCCAAGACTTTAAGTTCTGGCAAGGGGGACCTTACACTAAAAATCTTTAAGAGTATTGGCAATTGCCAAGACTTCTACCTCTACTGTAGTGAACAAGTTGGAGACAAAGTCTCTGCAACTCTTGGCAATAGCCAAGACTTTAAGTTCTGGCAAGGGGGACCTTACATATACTAAAAAACTCTAAGAGTATTGACAATTGCCAAGACTTCTACCTCTACCGCAGTGAATAAGTTGGAGGCAAAGTCTCTGCAACTCTTGGAAATAGCCAAGACTCTAAGTTCTGGTGGAAGCAACAACTTACACAGAACATCTCTGTAAGTATTGAAAATAGCCAAGACTTTAAACTCTACTGCAATAAGTAACTTGCAGAGAAAGTCTATGCAACTCTTGGCCATGATCAAGATTTTAAGCTCTATGCAAAACATGAATATCTAATAGCCATAGACAATAAAAAACTTCAAATCACTGGAATCAAGCAAACACAAGAAAAAATCCCAAATTTCTAGCACACAAAGAAGAAAGAAGGAGGTCAGGAATGGGGAAAGAGAGAAGGAAATCTTTCAGCGTGAATTAAACAAGTTGGGCGCCACACAAAGAAGAAAGAAGGAGGCCAGGAATGGGGAAAGAGAGAGGAAAACCTTCAGCGTGAATTAACACAAGTTGGGGGACAAAAGTCCTTTCACAAGGAGGTATGATGTGGAGGACATTTACTTAAAACATTTGTAAGTGGGGGCAATTAGGTAAGACCATGTCTTATTGAGGGCACTAGGTGAATTTTTTTTATCTTCAAGCACTTTCCCGTTCATTAGTTCTCTTGACACGACGATGTGTAATGTGCATAGATATATATATATATATATATATATATATATATATATATATATATATATATATATATATATATATAAAGCTTATATAATAATCAACAATTTTGAAGGTACAATGAGTTCAATGGTTCAGAACAATATTAAGGTCAAACCGACAAGTTTAATATCCTTCTCTAGATATAACAAGTCAAAAGTTTACTTGGTCACACCTAGTTGGATCAACTTGAGCTAAACAATGAACATAACACAACTTGTTCAATAAGAAATCTTCAGACATATATGAAATGGAATAAAGATGGACCAAGCTACTTATGAATGTAACCATAATTAACATCACTACGGTCGGGCTATCGAACACGGGGTCAGAAGTGAATTTTGTTCTGTCGATTTGTTTCTTTTATAAAAACTTTAATTACTAAATCAATCTATCAAAAATTGTTAATTTATTCATTATAAGTGTATATCTAACCAGTCAAACCAAATTGGGTCATATAATATTTCAAAAAATCCTGGCGTAAATCTTATTTTGTAAAAATTTTCTTTGTGAGGATATAACATAAATGATCGGCGCCTAGATTATTTATCAGAAAAATTATCATGACAATCAATAGTTCATACGTTAGAGCTACTACAGTAAGGAATTGGGTTATCCACAAGGTATCGTCTTGAAAAAGAAAAACATTTGGGCCGGATTTTGTTGAATTGCACAAGTAGGCAAAAAAGACCATGATCTTAAGAGATTGAACGGTTTAAAATTAATTTTTAAAAATTGAGCACTTTCACATTTAATGAAGCTGAAAGTACAGAAATACTCTTACTAATAGAGTATTTTCCGTAACTACAAAAATGCCACCGAACTTTTTTGAAGCCGTAATTACAAAAATACCATTGCACCTTTTTAAAGTCATAATTACAAAAATGTCACTGACGTCAGTATTAAATCTTCCTATTGATGTCCACACTCGCACTCCTGTCATTGTTACAAAAATCTTCTTCTTTCTCATACAAGAGTTTACTAAAAATAATTACTAGTAAAATAAAGAGTTACCATTTCACTCACACGATTTTTTCCTTCTTTAACCTCAGCAACTCCTCGCCGTCGTCTTCGAAATTTTTCTCTAGATCAGAGCTTCATTCTAAGTCAGTATGAAATCTTCCGATCTTAAACACCCCATTTCAACACTTCAGCTAGGGTTTTGAGTTCGTACTGGACTGAAGTGCTCGCTGATTCACTATCGAGGTTCATTGTAAATTAATTATATACGAAATGGTGGTCACTGGAGAAAATATAGGCAACTAGTGCAGCGAAACAAGTAGAATCGCTGGCCGGAGCAGGGACGACAACTAGAGCGGCGACGAGGTGACGACTAGTTGAAGGATGGCTGGCCTGAGCATCAGTCATCTCTGGACACCTTGTAAACACAAAAAAAAGGATGAAGTGGATTTATCTTTCAAAATGCTCAAATTTAATATCACATAAAAGTGCTCAATATTTTAAAATCGGGTACAAATATGTTCAATTCTTTAAAAAAAAAAGGATTTTTCATTTAAAAATAGATTTTTTTACAATTAAGGGCAAATAGCCCAATTAAATTACCCATATAGATTTTTGAACCTTTCCCGAAATGGCCATTTGTGCCATATTCTTTAAAAGAAAATATTACGACCTTAGTAGCTCCTCCAAAAAATATACCCTTGCCCCCTACCCTTTCATCTCTTTTCCTCCCCCTTCTAATTCTCCTTAAAATCCTAGCACACAATTGCCCCTGCCACGCCGCCTCCTCCCCCCACCCTTTCAACTGCATCTCTTCTGCTACCTCTCCATCCAGCCGTCATCGTTGTCATACCTTTGATGTTATTTTTTTTTAAAAATAATAATAATAATAACGATTTTTCAAAGTAAATTCCAGCCAAAGGTTCAGTGAGGAATTGTTTTTCTATGTTCCTTCTTTTTTTTCACTTCTTTCAAAAATTCTGGCAAGATCTATTAGTTTGATTGGACCTTTTCTTTAATGTTTAGATCAAATATTTTTCTTGTAGGAATATAGATCTGGTATTTTGTTAAGTTTTTATGTAGAGCTGCTCAAAACACTAAATAATATTTTTTTGCAAGTATTTTTTATATTTTTATACATGTTTTATATATAAGTGTATATATTTTTATAAATGTGTATAAACTTATATAAATCAGAATACATTTGTATATAAAATGAATAGAGTTGTATAAATTTTCAGACTTGTGTTTTACTATGGATGTTTGTATAATTTTTTAAGTTTTGGTGTATTTTTTATATTTCTTTTCATGTATATACATTTCTCTATGCATATACATGTATAATATTTTTGGTAGATTTGTGAGTATAAACTTGTTATAAGCGATAATAATAACAAAATCGACAAAAAATAACTCCGGTAAAATAACAAAAGTAACTCTGGCGAAGAAATAAAATTTTTTGATGAAAACCTGGCTATTCCAAATTTTTCGGTCACCTGGCAGCCGGCACAATAATGGCAGGAGAGGGGAAAGTGGCAGCTACGGTTTTTTTTTTTCTCATAAAAAATAGTCCAAATTTCAAAAATAGGCAATGTGATATGCCAATGTAATAAATTATTGAACCCATCATTTGTACTTTCCTGTTTGAAGTGCTATTTTTACAAAGAATCCCTTTAAAAAGAACATTTAGTGGAAAGATCACATGAGTAGCCACTTTCAGGGTCAGGATTTATGATATAACCATGTATTGCAATGTATATAAAGTTGGGATTTTTATCCCATCTAAACATTCATAACCGTTAAATACTTTTTCTAAACCTACTTTACACTTTTTTTCTTTCTATAGCCATCTATTATATTTTCTGTATTTCTTTTTTATTTTTAGTATATATTTAATATTCATAATATCTAAAAACAAAGTGGCTACAAGCCTTTAAGTGTAGGAACTAGAGATAACTACTAATTAAGATAAAAACAAATAACAGCTAATGGATATCATTAAAAACGTCTATTCAAATTTATAGGTCATCCTTTTCAGTTCAACTAAAAACGTTATCAGTTCCTATCATATCCTCCTCCATTACTATCATTCCTTAATTACTTCACTCATTCGATCTAATTAGTGAGTATTTGTTATCGATCAAAGTTGACATGTCCAATTTTCATATTATTGATGATGATGATGATTTTGAAGATTTAGTTCCCAATTTGTCATATGCAAATCCTATTTCTAGTAGAGTGACTAGACCACATATTTCCCAATTAGGAGATAAAGGAGATATGAAATAAAAAATTCTTAAGGAGAATAGAGTCGATCCAAATGCAAAAAAGAGGAGGGGCGTAGGAATTAATACTGGAAATTATGGTATTAATCACGGTAGTGGCAAGGCTTCGGAGAATATTAAACATTTGGGTAAAGGGAAAGAAAATATCGTGATATGTATTGACTCTGATGGTTTCCCCCCTCTTAAAAAGAAAAAGAATGTCAATATGAAGTACGTCGACGACGATGCGCCCACCATCAAACAAGAAGATAATGTCAACAGGGCTGGCAAACCAGAAGGTGGCTCCTTTATCAAGAAGAAAAGGGATGTTAAATTGAAGGCAATATCAACTTTGACATCTAATGAAGCAGATCCTTATTATGTTGCTTCCCGTATTTTTAAGGTAATATTATGTTAATCATGTGCACGTCTGTTACTCCTTATCTTTAAGAGCAAACATTCATGTATTTACTCCTCACTATGTATACAAATTTTATATGTATTCATTATTTCTTAATTTTTTGAAAGTTTTTGTATACTACATTTATATCACTTATATGTGCTTAATATAGTTTTTGAAAGTTTTTGTAGATATTTTTAAGGATTTTGTACATGTAAAGTTACATATACGTGTCCAATATTTAACATTTGTTTTATTTGTTGTATACTCCATTTTCTAGTCGATAATTCTCGTCTATATTATATTTATTATGCAGACATGGGATTTCTATGTTCCAAAGGAGTTACACTCAACTCGCCCTAAAAATGTCCATACAAATAAAAAGGTGTTGAAGGTTTTGAAGCATTGTTTAAAATGCCGAATTAATCGAGAAGTTTAGCAAAATTTGTTTTGTTCACTTTCTCAACATGCCAGTCTTTACTGTTCAGAACCAATTGTTAGTAGGTTTGCTTTTGAGAGAGGTTGAAGGACCATCCGATGAAGCATTGTGATTTATAATTAACAGAAAAAAGCTCAGGTTTGGCCTCCCGGACTTTGGATTAGTAACTGGGTTGCTGTGTAAAGGTGACCACCTAAAAGATTATAGCTCTGATCAACCCAATCATCTTGTAATGAAATATTTTAATGGAATAGTGCGGAGGACGCTATCAAGTTAGCTGCCTTATATTTCATACATACTTTCTTGTTATCGACTAAGAATGATAACAACAATCCACACTTCATCCCAGTTGAAGAATTTAACTTTGTTGAATCTGGTGAATGGGAGACTTTCCCATGGGGATCAAACTGTTTGATCTGACGATCGATTCAATGCACGATAAGGTGAGCTTCATCAAAATGAGTTATCGTTTTGCCGGTTTCCCATATGCTTTGCTTCTTTGGTTTTATGAGTGTTGTCCCACGGTCGGTGGGAAAATAGCTACTCGGGTTGCAAATACAACTCCTCGTATTCTTAACTGGAAAGTCACAAAGATACTTCAATTTCAGGATGTCCAGTCTGGTATTTTTAGATTGCCTAGAGATAAGATATTCGTATGCTCATTCTGGTAACAACTAGTTTTATTATATAGACTGTAATAATATGTATGTAATCTTTAATTCTAAGTTTTATATATAACACATATATATTGCTGAAATATTTTTATTATATGCGTCACAGGTTTTGCTGAATAATATTGCCTCGACCGACATAGAGAGGGAGAGATATCATTTGCCACCATGTCCCGAGTATGAACGAGGGCAGGATCTTAAGGATGGCCCTGTAAACGACTCTCCAGATGTTCCATTAAGTCCAGGTGTTGAATTAAGAAGGCAGCCTATAATAATTACTGATCAAACCAAGGCAAGTGTTAAGGGGAGCGATGATATCAAAATTCTTTATAGCGGTCAGTGTGAGCTCAGGAATGACATCGCATGCATCAACAAGAATGTCGATTCTATTAAAAAATACATGGTTGTGTCATTTGATAGCATTTTAAAAGGGATGCACGCTATGGAGAAGAAGTTTGCAGACTATGATTTTTCCAAGGTTTGTTCAAATATCTTGGTTGATAATACAAAAACATGGTATGGCATCTATAATTTCTTACTTTTTTTTTTTCATTGAACAGTCTAGTGATCAGCGCCAGAGCGATGGTATGGATCATCATTTTAGTTTTGAAGGATTCGGGTCCGATATCAACATTGATGTTACTGTTTCAAAAGAGGTGCCCGAGTCGAGCAGATCTAAAAACAACCCAACAAGTAGCAGTAAGTTTATAGTTCAGCTAAACTTATATAATATTACACGCTTGCTATTTTGGACATATTTAAGTAATATCATTTAAATATATACCTAATATGTCAATTGTTTACTTATATACAATTATATGGTATAAATATTAAAGTTGTATGTACTTTATATTAATATGTATTATATAGTATTACACACTTGCCAGTCAGGTAACATTATATTTATATAGAATAAATATATACCTAATATGTTAACTGTATACCTATATACACTAATATAGAACAAATATTAAAGTTGTATGTATTTAATATGATGAACAAAATAATTTACTGTCGATGATCTCAACCACATCTTTCTGAGTATTTCTTTCATGGACATACTATTCCATGAATACTTGCACATAAATATATATATTGGTTGTTCTCATGTTGTTGTTTTATTTTTTTGAGCAAAGCCACAACCGAACGAGACTGTGAAAATGGCGTAAATTCAGATTCTCAATGCCCACTTGATAGAATGACTGTATCTCAATTCCATCAATTAACATGTACAGCGCGCGAAGAGATTGCAAGCAGAGGCAACGAGAACAACACAACAGTTGGTAAGTTGATGTATCCCACATATAGTTTTTCTTTTTCGATTTTATTCGCACGATATCACTAAAATATCATTTTATTAATTTAGTTTTTCTTATATCAGCTGCTACTTTTGAAGAAGTTCAAATTGAAAATGACAATCAGGCAGATTGTTTTCCAAATTTTGATTTGGGTATCACGCAACTATTTGATGAAGAGAAAAGGGATTCTGAAATGCACATTATCGAGAAACAAAAAGAAATGAAGAGTATTGTAGGATCAGAAGGTTTACAAGGTGAAAAAGGGGTGACTATGTTGACATGAGTGAGTTGCACCAACAACACATAAGTGGACATCTGCAAGAATAGACTATTAAAAAACCTGTCCGAGCAACAAGACCTGCTAAGTACATGAGGTCTCCATTCATCCTTTCTTTAGGGGATTCTGGTGGTAGCTTCCGGTTGGAAAAAGAAAAAGGTTTTTTCACTAACATCCATTTCTTACAAATATCTGGCGCCCAATTAACAAGGAATTGGAGGGAAAATTCAACTATTGGATTGACCAAAGATTAAGGCAGAGGAGCAGGTAAGTGATTCATAATTCAAATTCCACTTTGATAATTTACCAAGTTCCAAATCTAGGATTAGATTCTTCTAACAGTATTCTTACATCTGTGCAGGCACGAGCCTTATGCTAATAGCGTCAATGTGCTAGAAAATCCATTTGATTTAGGAGTATATGTGGCTGAGACAAAAAAATGGTTTCATACTCTCAATTACGACGAGAAGCCCTTAAATGAAACTGTATGTACTTCTTCTAACTTTAATATGCGCTTTTTATTTAACATATATTTATGGTTAATATAATATGATGAAAATATATAGGAAATATATATAGTTCCGCTAATATCAGAGTAATATTGATACTATATTATAGCATGGACCACATATTAGCTATTATAAATAAAATATTGGTTAAATATATATATAAATATGTGAGTAATATTTCCTTGGATTTACAGCATCTTGACGTTATACTCTATTATCTGAGGAAAAAGGGAAAGTATGACCCCCGAATTAGTGCTCATTTTACCACTACTGATTGCTACTTTGACACAATGATCCGGGAGTTATACAGTACGTACTTAATAGACAAAAACATCCTAGAATTTGCCTTTGTTTCTCAAGTTATAGCAGACTACATGAATGGTCGTTTCATGCGATGCAATATTGATTGGCGACTGGTCGATGATGTTTTATTCCCTATAAAGATTGTTGATGATTGGCATTGGAGTTTGGGGAGGTTGTCTATCAACGAAAGGGCCTTTTATGTGTATGACTCTAAGCTTGATGATGATACTTACGATGGGCAAGTCTTACAAGCAATGGAACCATACAATATCATCATTCCTTTTTTCCTTACTGCAAGTGGTTATTACAGTAATATTGTTGACCTAAAAACAACAGCTATTGAGTTCGCAGAGGAACCGGTAACTGGCCCCTTTGAAGTCTATATGTGCAGAGATCTGTGTGGAGTACATAACAAGTAAGCTTAACCAAATTGCTAATAAATTATATCTTCTGTGATTCATCAATACTCTTGCTAATAAATAACTTCTTATTGATTACAACCAGGAACTATAGTGTGTTAGCTGGTGTACTTGCTGAGTATTTCATCCACGGACGTACTATTCCTGGTGTGAGATGCGATCTTCGTCGACATCGAAGGAGATATGGGGCTTTATTGTGGGACTATGAATTGAAGAAACATCGACAAAATGCAAGCAGTGATGATGAGAACAACTAAATGGAGTATGGATGGAAGAAGTTATTGATTGGCACTTTTTTTTTTGACTAGCTAGTATAATAATGCATCCTTTTAGATGCAGCTTTTTCCCTAAGACTAGTGTTTTTATCATTAGCTCGTTTTTGGATATTATTTGGTTTTTTTAAGTTGCAATAAACATTTTTTTTTCATACTAAATAATAGATAACTTGTTATCTAAGCGAATAAGTTATTTTGGAGTTATACATGTTTTCATTATGGAGTATATATTATGCAGTAGGTTTTTCACATTTATACACCCTTTTATAGTCCAATTGTTCAAGTTATCTGTTCTTATAAGTACGATTCATCCAATACGCATGTAGTATGTAGGACAGGAACAACCTTGAATTATTACCTCGATGACAAAATTAACAAAGCTGAGATTCTTTTCCCTGGAGTTGGATGCTTCTTGAATGCCGTTTGTTTAGGCTCTTCTGTTCATGCTTCCAACAATGTTGATGACACAAAAAAGCTTGATAATTATTCAAATGACTGTAAAGATGGAGTTGGGTAGACATCAGTATGCGAGGACATTTCTTATTTGATTCTTACCAAGAGTACCAGTTACATTGCTTTGGATAATGAGGGAGTCATAACATTTATTTTTGTGGTGTGCGGATTAGACAAAGTATGGAAAAGACTTGGTAAGAATCACTAGGAACAACTTGAGATTCTATCACTCAATGCGATTTCTTGTCTTCTCATGTTCCTGTAGTTATAAGGGTAGAGTGCAGGATAACCAGGCAGATATATACTTCTACGCTGTTATAGAATTCTGTCGCTAGTCACAAGAAATTGATTTCCAATTAATTGTGAATTTGCAGGACTAATGGAATTTCTTCCTTCAAACAAACAAGTTTAGATGCAGGTATTGTTTGCCACAGCATCTAAAAATTGAATTATCATATCTTGTCCATTATATTAGATAGGCACTGTTCGCTTTTTCAAGTTCTTACCATATCTCACAATGCTGAATATCCTTAGGTAGTACAAAGGATCTGGAGGATGGAGGTGCTTCTGGTGGGAAGGCAAAATTTGGGACTGCGGCTTTTCTTGTAGAGCTTAAAGAAACAAGATCAATAAAGGTCAGAGATACTATCCTTGTGCATTTTTATGCTCTGCTTCACCATTAATTTGGAATTTACTGCATAATATTTTTAAAGATGTAATTGGAACAACTGCTGCTCTCAATCCACTATGTCTCAGTCTCAAACAAAGTTGGTATCAACTATAAGAATCCTCTGTAACAAATTCTCTCTATTCATGTCTAAATCATTTCAATACTAGCTAGTCCAAATATATAATTCATATTTGAAGGCAAATTAAGGTTTTTCTAAATTTTATTTCTTCACTGGCTTATAAGTCTTTAATAAGATCAAAAAAGACCATTGGCGAATACGAACTTAATGTAGGTATAACAACAACATAAGAACAACTTATGTTATATAGTAGTTGCATCCTAAGTGTTAAATTCTTGTTTTTGCTCGCAGGGTTATATAAATATGTACTCGTATTTATAAATAAAATAATATATGTACCTGCAATAGTCTTTAAACTTTCAAAAGAATGACAAGTATACAATTATAAATAAGAAATTAACAGGGGAAAACACTTCATACAACAACTATTGTTGTATACCAGGCCACAACCAAAGCAGACATCCTATGCATCTGTCTAAAACAAAGCAGACGAAACCTTTAAGGAACTTCAACTCCTCTAAAACCATTTCAATTTGATCCATGCAGGGTTCCGGAATAAAAGCCCCTCTACTTGAATATAAAGATATGATCGTTTGAGCCTACAATATGATAGCTATTCCTCTTCAATCTGCTGCATAGTTTCAGAAACATCTGAAGACAATTTGCTGCAGAGTTTCTAGGAGATGAGAGTCTTGTAAAAACTTAATGAAAGAACAGCATGCCTCTTCAAAAATTTTCAGACTTTCTAGGGAATGATTCTTTTGTGCAGACTTAAAGAAAGGAATAACAATAACAGATTGTAGTCTTGGAAAGCTATGGCATCGACACCAAAAGACATCAATTCTTCACAAAGTCAAGACATCAATTCTTCACAAGGTCAAGATCCTTAAAAAAACTAACAATAAACCATTATTGCTTCATTCAATTAAGAAAAAAAACCAACCGACAAAGACTTCAAGAAACAATCGGGGGATTTCTGCATGTTTTGCGATTGTGACCTTGTTGACCACAACGTGCGCATGTAATCCTAACTTTCTTCTCCAAATTTTCCCAAGCTAACTGGAACCTTCTCTTTTTTGGCCTCCCTGGCTTCATTCGTACATTAGGTGGTAGGACCACCTCTTGAGAAACATCTTCAGGAATGTTCCATGCACTTGGATCTTGAATAGGATAGACGGGCACTTCATAAGTGCTAACAAGGTTTTTCTTTGTGTAGAATGGCGAGTAAAAGCCATACGATGGCATATTATTGTATGATAGCACAGCGTGCATTTGTGAACACGACATCTCATCCATCTGGAACCTTCTACAAGAACAAGTTCTATTGCGCAGGCATACCACATGTGTTTTAACACCTTCTTGTACCTCAAATAAGTAATCAGATGACGGAGTTGCCTATATAGAAAGCATAGTTACTCACAATTAAGCCTGTTTGAAACTCACAATAATAATATAACCATGATATAAATTGTACACGATCATACCGTCCTTTTCAAAGAAGCATTGAGATTGGCCTCCATAATATCCTTATATTTATTGGTCAGCACCTTAAACGTCCCCATTGCTGCCTTTCCATTATCACAATTCTACGTTCTAACCATAGTAAACATAGCGTGCAACAATGATACAATGGGAAGGCTCCTTGCATACTTGTTTCTACCATTGATCGACTCTGCTATATTAGACGTCATAATATCTGACCTATTAGCTAATGCATATGCTCTGGACCACTTGTGATACCCAATATCAAACAAATATCTTTGAACTCTTTTGTCGATTTTATGAACATCTCCCATGAAGTGATCGAACTCCTGGACTGTGTAAGCCTTTGCCAATGAAAAAAAATACTTCTCCTATCCGCTCATTGCTAGACCTAAAGTTTACTTTTATGTTGTTCCATAAATGGTATATGCAAATGCAGTGAGGCACCTCAGGATAAACAATTGCACACGCATGTGCTATACTTTGATGTCTATCGGATATAATACACATTCCATCTCGCAGCCCATAAGTCTCCCTAAAGCTTTGAAAGAACCACTCCCACGAGGCATCATTTTCGGAGTCAACCACAGCATAGGCGAGGGGCAAGATGCTTCCTGAACAAATAAGTGAAAGTTATTAACATACTTTGACAATACAGATTACATATAGCAAATACCCAAAAGAAAAATGACAAATACTACAATAATATGAAACACCATTATAAAGAATTAACTTCCCCATCTTGTGTCGATGTTGTAATAAGCGTCCCACCATACATCGGCGAGATAAAACTTCCATCAACAACAACCACTAGTCTACAGTGATCCCAACCTTTTATTGATGAAAACAACGCCACATATACGTACATGAAGCGATTGTCCCACGTTTTATGTAGTTTTGTGACAGAACCTGGGTTTGTTTCTCTCACCATATATGAATAGCTTGGTATCATCGCATATGACTTAGCTGGATTACCTCTTAATATCTCAAGTGCCTTTTCCTTAGACCTCCAGGTCTTCATGTAATTTAAATCAAAACCATAATCATTTTTGATGTCGCTGATTATGTCTTTAGGCGTGTATACTCTGTTTGGATCAGTGAATTTTTGCTTGATTATATCACCAATCACTGCATAACTTGCACGTCACTATGAAAGAAGCCTCTCCTCTAGCGGGCAGGAATGTATGTTATGAAACTCTTATTTTAAACAACTTTGCAGTGTTTAAACTTGAAGACCTCATACACCAATCACACTCCTTGCCCGCGCATATCAAAGAATACCTGCATGTAGATAATCTATTTAACAAATGAATAAATTGTAAGATACTATGTACATATATTAGATACTAACTTACCTAGTTGAGGACGATCTATCAACCTTAACTTGAAACTTTTATCGTAATGCAAGGTTCTTCATCACACTCACTAAAGTCTCCTTGTCTGCATAGACTTGACCCACAACAAGTTCCTCATTCATTGGGTTAGTTATCACACAAATTTCATCAGATACTTCAACAATATCGTATGTCATCAAATCATCATCAGGCACCATATACAAGTCTTGTATATCTAAAACACGTGTCCCTAATGACTGTGATAGTAATGCAGGTCCATCATTTGCACAAAAAATTGCGCTTGAGTGATTTTTTAATTTTATACAAAGCGGATATCGCGTAACATCGTTACATGATTTTCTTAGATCAAAGTAAAAACGAGTACTCATGTCATTGAATATCTCCATAGGTTGATATCCTTCTTTTATATTGAACTTAATTTCCATTGAACCTTCAAATCTACCACAGCTAACTTGCTTTTTGATTTCATCTACCAATGTGATATATGAACAATCTGGCTGGATTAATATTCCGTAGATATTGAAATTCTGGTATTTGAAGTTAGAGTCCCACACCCCATTGTACTGTAACAGAACATGAACATCAGTCATTGTTGAAGATGATACAACCTGCATATTTGCAAAAGAGGAGTAAAAATTGCAAGCTTCAGTAGTTTTTTTTAGAACGATTAATATTCTGATAAGGACTCTTGTATTATAATGCAAGGATATTCAACAATAGCTTGAATTGAGGGATTCAGTTGGTTATGCATCCTCCAAAAACGCATACAATCCATTATCCTAAATTCTAGCAACATGTATTCATCTGATATTTATCCTCCAAAAACACCCATAATCCTCTTTCCTTATTTTTAGCAGCATATATTCATATCATATTTATCCTTTTGATAATATTATTAATCCCATTAATAAAAAACAGATATGGCTACGTAATGTTCTAGCTAGTCAAAAATAATATTCTATATCAAAGGTTATTTATGTTTTTTTTCCTATAAAGTTTAGTCCTAACCTCTGTTTTAAAAGGCAGTTTTGGGACTCGCCCGGAACTCGCCCCGGGGCGGGGCACTAGCAGAACGCCCTGAGACTCTCGGACGGGGCTTAGATCCGTGAGGCTTACACCTCAAGCGCCCGACGATGCGCCCAGAGCACGCCCAACGCCTAACGCTCGAAACTCGCCTTATAGAACCTATGCAAATGATTTGTCCAATTCCCTAATTAAGATTGTTCATCCACAATTTTCTTTAAAAAGGAAGTTATATTCATCTATAAAAATTCAAAAATTGAGTATAACTCAATTAACGAGACATAATATTACATGTATTATAATTGAGAATATCATAAGAGTGAATATCATCTATATACTTAATCTAAAAAAGTATAGCCGATGTTTATAACATCATCACTTGTTATTGGTCTTCATGTTTTATTTCTATCACTCAAAATTGTTAGACTTCAATTATTTTACAATTTAGAAGCAATTTTATATTTATTAATGAAGAATTAATATTTTAAATTATAATAGTAATAAATATTTATTGTTCATTCACTTTTTATAATAAAAATTTTTTATTTTTAATTGTTTGAAAGTCAAGGACTTATGGTTTATTTGTATCTCATAAAGACTGTAACATTACTTAATTTCTTACAATTGTTAAAAATGTTAGATCTTTTGTTTCTATAATATTTTTACTTATTTTTAATTTTTTTTTGTATTTTTGATATTTTTTTGGCTCATTATGCTATTTTATTAATTTAAAATTAATTAAAAAATAAGATCCATGGGACTTACGCCCCACGTCTCGGGAATTACGCTTCGCCTCATTATAAGTAAAACGCCTCGCCTTGCGCCCCGCCTTTTAAAACATTGGTCCTAACCTAAAAAGTGGATAGAGATCATCCTTCTTCTATGCTTGCCTATTTTCCTGAAGTTAACTTTTACCGTTCAAAAACTTTAGAACACTATACAAAGTTCAATTTGTAAGAAACTTCAAGACACTATGTCATTAAGTTCTATTTTTCAATTCAGAGCTCGAAGTCCTATAGTGGCTATTAGTGCATTTTATCATATTGGACACGAAGAAATGTGTGTAGGTACGTGGCTACATAGCCCAATTTCAGCCTATAAAAATTGGGAATTTTACAGAAAAAGGACACTCTGGCATCACGTAAAATTTATTGTTTATATAAAGTTCGCTAAAAAAGAAAACATGAAAATTTATCCACTAAGCCCCTGTTTGTTTATAGTTTTTGGGAACATTTTTTGGAAGTTTTTGGGAGAAAACTGTTTGTTTATGCTATTTAAGCTAAACTTCTCCCAAAATCTTCTAAAAACTCAAAAAGTGCTCAAAGGCTCTTTTTGAGCCAAAAACTATCTTTTACATACAAATTTCATTTTCATAAGAGTTTAAGGGCTCTTTTTGAGCCAAAAAATTTGTTCGCAAAAAATATGTCCAAACATTTTTTCATTTTCATATCAAACTTCACCGAAAAAATATTTTCCAAAAACTATTTGGGAATCTAGGTCCAAACGCTAGCTAATAGACACTCAACCTCTAAGAGTAGACAACGTCCTCACTCCTCCCAATGGTATTTCTAGTTATACCACGATTGGAATTAAATTTTAGAAGGAAAGGCATTTTTGCCAAAAATTCTTACATTTCTATCTCCCATCGCCGGCCTGGGGGTTGGGGCTGAGTTTTCTTATGGGAAAAACAAATATGACGGCATTGGCAAAAGTTTCTACTAGGCACAAAAACTTGTTTAAAGTTACCATGCTAATCCAACCAATAAAAATAGACTGATTCATGTACTTATCTTTTTTATTTAAATTAAAAATATATTTATCCATCATATCCTATCCATTTGTAATGTTTCTACACTACATAATGATGAATGTCTGAAACTTCAGAGACATAGATAAATTATTTGGCTGAGGGTAGAAAAGATTGGTTGAAAGAATGAGGTGAAAAAAAAGGGTTTGAGTTGCGTATGTATCAGAGAGAATTTTTATCCACAAAAAGTTACTCTATCATATAGTAAGAGTCCTAATAGCTAATCTAGCAGGTGTAAAAAAGGAAGAAAAGCTAAAAGGTCACCGCCACTCTATTTCATCCTTTTATCACTCTATTGAAATTGGACATATGAACTAAAGATATATAGTACCTTTTTAATTCTTTAAACCTTACTTTTGTTGTTTGGTTGGCGGAACTAAAAACCAAGAATATTCCATAAACTTGGGATTATATTTATCCTGGAATTATAATCTCGAGATTAATAATACCACCCTTCTTATTGATAAGATAGTACTGTATTTCTGGTACAAAATCTATCCTGAATTAGTTAGTACCACTAACAAATATGGAATAAATGTTAGCCCAAATTTAATATCGGGATTATTATCCCTATCTCACCAACCAAAGGACCTTTAAATATACTAACTGGTCATCAAATACTTCACCTGAGAGGGTAGCAGAAAAAACTTCTTCTCATTTACCTTTCCTTTCCCCGTCTTGAATTGCATTATTTAACCAAACAAGTATTAATCATAAAATCTTTCTTATAATCTACCATTAAACGTATGCATTAAACTATTGATTTATACATTACTCTGTAGTTGGATGCTTTTATTGTTTAGTTTATACCATTAATCATGTTTTAACTAGTAAGGATAACTTAGCAGCTTAATTGGTCAATTTGAAGGAACACCACTGTATTGGGTTAAATCCGTCGTCATCAAAGTTGGTGACTAAGCATCCACATAGGGCGACGTATAGACGACACGTGGCTACGAATGGGCATAAAGGCAACGGATAGAATCGAAGATGGACAACTATAACGGACAGATGAACAGTCACCACGGCCGGAATAGTCGCAACTCGTCATCAAGCCAATTCAAAATAGAAGTCTTATCCTTAAGCAACGTAACTGCTCGAGCTTGGACGTCAAGAGTTCTGAAGCGACCAGGCGATTGTATGAATCCCTGCGAGAATATCCTGCAGCAAACTGGTCGGATGTCTACAATCGTTATAATTCAAAGGTACGTATAGACGAAGATAAATTGATTGGCACAGGTGCCCGGGGACGGAGCCAAACTCGCACCAATGGCACTGGGGGAAAGATCGAGACAGATAAGCCAGACGCACGGCACGAGCCATATCCCAATCGGTCGCGTAACAACTCAAATGGACGCGGTCGTAACAACAAAGGCCTTGCAAGGGGCAATGATTCCGCTTCAACTTCTAGTGGACTTCCAACCCTGCCCGTTTTCAATATCGGAGCAGTCGAACTTGTAGCAGTGCTCGAGGGGATGAGCGAAAAGGTCAAATGGCCTAAGGATATGAAAGGTGACCCCAGCAAGCGCAACAAAAACTTGTGGTGCGAATTCCATCGCGATCACGGCCACACAACGGATGACTGCAAGGCTCTAAGGTACGAAGTCGCTAACTTATTGAAACAGGGCTATCTCAAGGAGTACTTGACAGAAAAAGGAAAGCAAACTCACGCAAAGGCCCAGCAAAATAAATCAGAACCTCCCCGAGCATCATCTCCAAAAATGACAGTCAACGTCATCTCTGGTGGTATTGAGGTTGATGCAGTCACATACACAGCAAAGAAATACGCCAAAGTATCTATTACAAAGACCAAACGACCACGACTTGAGGATACAATAACTTTTGAAGAAACAGATGCAGACGGCTTGCAATTTCCTCATATGGACGCTTTAGTGATAACATTACGAGTGGAAGAGTTTGATGTCAAGAGAGTACCCGTTGATCCAGGCAGTTCAGCGAACATCATATTAACTCGGGTCGTGCAGAAGTTGAAACTATACAATGAGATTGTACCAATTTCTTGTGTTCTCTCAGGATTTAACAATTCCAGCGAGAAGACGTTGGGAGAAATTACTTTGACGACCCTGGTCGAAGGCGTTATGAGACGAACAACGTTTCATGTCATTGATGGGGATATGGCCTACAACATAATCCTTGGAAGACCATGGATACACGATATGCAAGCAGTCCCATCAACATATCATCAAGTAATGAAATTCCCTTCAGAGTGGGGAATACGGGAAGTTCGAGGAGAGCAGCGTTGCGCTAGAGATTGCTACTCAGTTGCAGTCAAGCTCCCCGAGGAGGCAAAATAGCAATTAAAAAGCCCGGGATCAGAGTCAAACAATGAAGCATCAGACTACCGAGTCCCGGAATTCATATCAAAGTTGGATGCACGGGAAGAGTACGCGCCAACTATAGAAGCCTTAGAACCAGAAGAACTTTTCGATAACATGCCTGAAAGAAAAGTATATTTGGGAGCAGAGTTAAACAAAGACTTACGCAAAGATATCTTGCACTTCCTCAAGGAGCGACACACCACCTTTGCGTGGTCACATGCAGATATGACAGGAATCTCCCCGGAGATTATTTCTCATAAGTTGAACGTGGATCCGTACCATCGCCCGGTAAAGCAAAAGAAGCGCCAACAAGGAGCATTCAGGAACCAGATCATAAATGACGAAGTTGACCGCTTGCTCAAGATTGGCTCCGTCCGAGAAGTCAAGTATCAAGATTGGCTGGCCAATGTGGTCGTAGTGGCAAAGAAAAATGGCAAGTGGAGGGTCTTCATCGACTTCACTGATCTAAACAAAGCTTGCCCGAAAGACTCTTATCCACTACCTCAGATTGACCAACTAATCAATGCGACGGCCGGGCACGAAGTACTTACATTCCTTGACGCATATTCAGGCTATAACCAAATCTTGATGGATCCCGACGACCAGGAGAAAACTTCCTTCATTACTTTCCGAGGTACGTATTGCTATAAAGTAATGCCTTTTGGACTTAAAAATGCAGGTGCGACTTACCAACGGTTAGTCAACCGGATGTTTCACAACCACATTGGCAAAACCATGGAGGTCTACATCGACGACATGCTGATAAAGTCCAAACGAGCAGAAGATCACTTAGCACATTTGAAGGAGGCCTTTCGAATCCTTGACCAATACAACATGAAACTCAACCCGGAGAAGTGCGCATTTGGAGTAGGTTCAGGGAAATTTCTTGGTTTCATCGTTTCCCAGCGAGGGATCGAGGTAAACCCCGCCCAGATAAAAGCAATAGAAGCCATCCCCGACGTACTTCATAACAGAAAAGATGTAATGCGGCTAACCGGGAGAGTAGCAGCGCTAAGGAGATTCATTTCTCGCTCATCTGATCGATGCAAAAGCTTCTTCGACGTGCTGAAACAGAACAAGGAGTTCGATTGGACCCCTGAATGTCAGCAAGCACTTAAGGATTTGAAGCGATACCTGTCAAACCCGCCCTTACTTTCAACGCCCCAACCAGGTGAACAACTATTACTTTACCTGGCCGTGTCTGAGTCTACAGTAACTGCAGTTCTGGTTCGAGAAGACAAAGGTAAGCAACTTCCAATTTATTACATTAGCAAATCCTTATTAGATGCTGAAACTCGCTATCAGCCTTTGGAGAAATTAGCACTAGCCTTGGTAATCGCTGCCCGTAAATTAAGACCTTATTTTCAAAGTCACTCAATAGCTGTAGTTACTACCTTCCCCTTACGCAATATCTTGCACAAACCTGAATTCTCGGGCAGGTTAGTAAAATGGGCAGTAGAATTAAGTGAGTTTGATATATCTTATCAACCCCGGGTAGCCATAAAATCTCAGGCTCTAGCAGATTTTATTGCAGATTTTAGTGCTACTATGTACCCTGCTGCTCAACGTGAGGCGGTTTTGTTCGCCGGATCGGAGTCGGGGACATGGACCTTACACACTGACGGGTCCTCCAGTGTAAAAGGATCAGGATTAGGTTTAGTTCTTACCACTCCCTCGGGGGAGACCATTAGACAGGCCATAAAATGTCCCTTTATTACAAATAATGAGGCCGAGTATGAGGCCGTAATTGCAGGATTAAAATTGGCTCGAGATTATGGAGCAGACAGAATTCACCTGAAGAGTGACTCTGCCCTGGTTATCAATCAAATAACTGGTGGCTTCGTAGCAAGGGAGTCTCGTATGCAGAGGTATCTTGCCCGAGTCACTGGTTTGCTAGCACAATTCGACAATTGGGAAGCCATACAGATTCCACGAGAAGAGAATCACGAGGCTGACGCCTTGGCGAATTTGGGTTCAGTCGTAGAGATTGGAGCAGTAGGTTCAGTGGCCGTGGCTCATCTTCTATGTACAACAATCGATAAAGATGCAATGGAGGTCAACACGACCAGTCTGACTTGGGATTGGAGGAATGAGATAATCAATTATATACTACATGGAACCCTACCATCAGACGTTAAGGCTGCTCGAAAACTGAGGATAAAAGCTGCCAGGTATACAATTATAGATGGTATCCTCTATCGTAAGACTTTTGCAGGCCCACTCGCCAAGTGTCTAGGTCCCAGCCAAACTGAGTATGTGATGAGGGAAGTTCACGAGGGTTGCTGTGGAAATCACTCGGGAGGAAAGGCGCTTGCACGAAAGCTTATACGAGCAGGCTATTATTGGGACAAAATGGAAAAAGATACTAACGAGTTTGTCAAAAAATGTGACAAGTGCCAAAGGTTTGCACATCTCCTCCATCAACCAGCAGAACCCTTGCATTCAATCATCTCCCCGTGGCCGTTTATGAAATGGGGAATGGATATCGTCGGGCCACTACCCACTGCACCTAGAGGGGTACGTTTCTTGTTAATTATTACCGATTATTTTACAAAGTGGATTGAAGCTGCAGCATATTCAAAGATACGTCAAACGGAAGTAGTTGACTTCCTTTGGCGTTATGTCGTTTGTCGCTTCGGAGCACCCAAAGAGATTGTCATGGATAATGGTCCTCAATTCGTTGGTCAGAGGGTCACAAAGTTCCTTGAGGATCTGCATATTAAAAGGATCACTTCTTCCCCATATCACCCAGTGGCAAACGGGCAGGCAGAATCGACCAACAAGATAATAGTGGATTCTCTCAAAAAACGTCTCGAGCAGGCCAAAGGGTGCTGGGTGGAAGAACTCCCCGGGGTTCTTTGGGCATATAGAACAACCACTAAAATGAGCACCGGGGAGACGCCTTATTCCTTAGTGTATGGTTCTGATGCATTGATTCCAGTCGAAATCGGCGAGCCAAGTCTACGATATGCTCATGCAACTGAAGAATCCAATTCAGTCAACCTCTCCGAGGAATTGGATTTTCTAGAGGAACGTAGAGAATTGGCACTTATACGAGTAGTAGCTCAGAAAGAAAGGATAGAACAATATTACAATCGGGGACTTAGGCTGTGTAACTTTGAAGTCGGGGACTTTGTATTGCGTAGAGTCTACCAGAATACGCAAGAAGCGAACGTCGGCAAACTTGGTCCAAATTGGGAAGGTCCCTACAAGGTGGTTGCATCCGTTGGTAAGGGTTCATATCGTTTGGCATGACCAGATGGATCGCTTCTTTAGCAGTTGGAACGTGATTCACCTAAAGAGGTACTACTTCTAAGTAGTACATGGGTTAGTGTTTCTGTCCATTCTCTGTTGCTTACTTGCTATTGTTTTCTTTTAAGTTATTCTGTCTTCTTATCTTTGTCTAAATGGTACTAACGGTCTTCAAAAGGCCAGATCCGTTTAGCTCAACTGGTAGAGCTCGAAGTCCTCGTGCTTCGCGGTTGTGGGTTCAAATCCCACAACGGACACACTCCTCTTTTGGTTATATGTGTTCCTTGATTCAGCGTTTCACCCATTGTCTTTTTATGTCTGAAATTACGAAATTTCAACATAAAAACAGGGGGGTGGCGAGGGCCCCAGTAGGCCAAAGTCCCGGCTAATATGAGTGATCTTCGAACAGAGCAAGGTCATGATCATTCGCCAAGTCCACGACTAAGCAGAATCAAGTAAGTTCAATAGAACTATTTTACTTGTGCTGCGTTATTCTTACATTTTGCGGCCAGTATTCGCCCAAATTCTACAACTTTACGACCAAACAATCTTGTGTTTTGGTCATTGGGTTACCTATTCTTTTCAATAGAAATAACTGGGTAAAACCTCAACCTTAACAAAATTTTTCTGCGAAAACTTTCAATTGTCAAAAATGATAAGCAAAGTTTATCGCAAGGCCATCTTATACGGCCAGATTTCAGTCAACCTAAACGGCCTGGTTTCGTCCAGCCCAGAAGGCCTGATTTCATTCATCTTAACTAAGGGCAACTTAACTTGGTTATGATCGAATTTTATTTCAAACATCTGCGCAGATTAACACCAAAGAGGGAACTCAGACACTAGGATTTGAAACATAATTCTGACTTCTGAAAACCTCATTAAACAACGAATATCAACATCATTCATGTAAGCGAGACTTGAGATCAAAAATGGTCATCAAGCCTCGCCAGTCAGACAAAAGACAGTCAAAATATACATTCGTTCACAAGTTAGCAATATCCGGTAAAATTATAAGAAGGACTAGATAAGGCATCAGTCATCATTTTGGCCAGGTTCTCGACCTGATGCACTAGCTCCATCAGTCGGATCCCCACCCAAATCTTCATCTTCATTATCCTCACTGCCTTCATCATCCTCTTCATCATCATCATCATCGTCGGCTCCTACTTCCATGCCCAAGGCCTGCTTGACATCGATGATAGTCGCTATGGTCTGATCGAGGACTGAGTCGACATTAACTTGGCCACGCTGCATTTGGATGAGCAACTTCTTCTTGGCTTCGAGAGCTTCCAGTTTGGAGTCGATTGTATAACGATCCCTCAGATTCGCCAATTCCATCGTCAACAGCTCTTGGATCCTCGCAGATTCCTCAACCCGATTCTTGGCTTCTTGCAGTTCTCCTCGAGCAGCCTGAGATTCAGCTTCAGCTTTGTTCATATTTCTCAACATCAGGTCGGAAGCATTACGGATGCCTTCCAAAGTGGCTTCTTTCACATTAAGCTCATGGGCAAGTTGAGAAATCTGGCTACCTTGTTCATCCATCTTGGCCTTCAGATCCTCAAAGGATAGTGCAAACCTTTCTTTCTCATCCAAAAGCCGGTCCCTCTCCTCGAGGAGGGTGCTTATCTTGTCATTAGCCTCAGTGTTGGATTTCTCCAACCTGTCTATCTTATCCTTGAAGAAGCCACGCCTCCCCTCCAGGACCCGCTTCTCCCCAATCAGAGCTTGTTTCTCCTCTTCTAAGGCCTGCTTGTCCTGAAGAGCCTTCAAAAGGTCTTTCTTTAAGCCAAGGACTTGTTCCTGATTGTTCAACCTAGAACGGAACATGATCTCGGCCGCCATCATACTTGCCTGGCAACAAGTGAGAATACGCAGGTAATCAGAACTAAGGTCTTAATAAAAATAAAGGAGTAAAGAGGGAAACATTACCCGAGCAGTATCTTCAGCGATTGCGTAAGCTAGCTACTCGTCGCTCATGCTGCGCATGTTCCACTCCTCGCGAGGACCGATCAGGTTGGACATCACTTTAACCAAGTGGCCAGGCTTCGTTAGAAAATCTGTGTCCGGGGGAATGGTGAAGTCACACTCCCTCATACACGGCCTGGGCTCCCTCGCTTGTTCAGAAGGATATTGGGGACCAAATTTGTGACGAATACCCTTAACGGAGTACGCCCCAATCCTTCCTCCTAGAGATACTCTCCTAGTAAGCTTTGTGCGAGAGACCTCGATGTCACCTGTCTCATCAGGGTCCAGAGTGTCGCACTCTTGCAGATAAACTGGTGCCATCTCATCACCAGCTAGGTTCATCATGTCCTTGTAATGAAAAATCTGAGGTTCAGCCTCCCCCTCAGTCTTCCTCCGCTCATCAACCTTCTCATCTTTCTCCCCATCCTCTTCTCTCATCGGCTCTTTGCCAGGTCGCCTGTGACTGACTTGTTCAGGCTCACCCTGTTGACCACCAACCCGTTCAGGCTCATCTGGCTTTGGGTCCTCGGGGAAGAAGGCAAAACTTTCATGCATTCTTTCTTCCCCTACTTCCCCAGCTCTATCTCCTTCTTCATCACCAACTCGAGGACTCTCCTCAAAAGCGTAAGAAGAAGTCTCTACATCCTTCATCTTATCACCCCGAAGAGATGCCCTCTTCCTCTGAGTCAGGCTCACATCGGGAGCCTCTGAATCTGAAATATCAACTATCATAGGCTCAACAGATTCAGGGGCAGCCGCCGAGCTTTTAACACTCTCTTGCCCAGCCTTGGGCGTATCAGCAGCAGCAACATTGGTTTCAACTATTTTTTCAGAGGGTTGAGGAGTCTTACGGGCTGTCCTCGTTTTCTTCTTAGGTTTACTCTTTTCAGAGTCAGATTTCTTTCTCTTCAAACTCGCGAGGACCTCCTCACCGCCCTCCCTAGCCTTGATAGCTGTAGCAGTTTGGAGAATGGCAGCTGCCTCCTCGTTGATCTCAGCCACGGGATCAACGGTCACCTCCACAGGAGGAGGAGCAGGAAAATAACTACCACCAGCACCTAAACCTGAGAGTAAAGTCATATTAATACCATGGTGAGTTCTGCATAAACTAGCAGGAATTTGGATAATCAGCTTACCATGGGTGCTAGGGTTCGATAAACTTTTTAAAGAAGCATAGTAAAACCACTGCCTCTGCTCGTGAGTGAACTCTGACAAAATAGGTTCAACCCAAGCGGACAATTCCTCCTCGAAAATCATACCGTCGTAAGGAATCTTGTCAGCTAACCAGTAAAGAGTAAAAATTAGAAGGTGCAAATACGTAATTCAAAGAGTATTCAATACAAAGACTCGGGGACTTACGAGTTTTGTTCCACACCTCGCAGAGATTAGTTTTGCAGCCATGTGTGAGGAATTTAGACTGCACATAAACATACCTATGCATCCAACCCCTATCCCCTGTATCTTCAGATTTGCTCACTAGAGCTTTTCTTCCTCTCATACGGGCATTAATATATCCGTCTCTCGCAACCTGAAGGCTATACAAAGAGACGAAATGCTTAAATCCAAAGTCCTGCCCAGTCTCATCGGCAAACCATTGTAGCAGGGAAATAATTCTATAAATGCTCGGACACAGCTGCCCCGGGCAGATAAGATAGTATTTACAAATATCCTCTATAACAGGATGCAACGGGAGCGTACAACCTATCGTGAATGGATACGTAGATATGGCTGTCCATCCAGTTCTCACAGAAGTAATATTCTCCGTTGGATAGGGGCAAGAAACTATAACATCATCGTCCCAGCCACAATCTGCCCTAACCCTGGGCAAAAGGTAAGGAGTAATTGAACTCTTAAACCGGCTTGAAGGCCACGACCTTATATTACCATAGTGGCTGAACGAGCTGATTGAACAATCATTTTCAAGGCTTCCCCAAAGTTTCGGAATCACATCAGCAACCGAAGTTGGGGAGCTCGTGGATTGACCACCTGCTGCTGAAGAACTACTAGCCACAGCATCCATATTCAAACTTCTCTTGGCTTTTGGAGACATTCGGACTAGAAGATTGGAAGAATTTTTTGCGTTTTAGGGATTTTTGGAAAGGTGTTTTGAAGCTTTGAAGGTTTGGATGAAATTTGGAATGAAGTAAAAAGGTTTCAAGCTGGTAGAAATCATATTTATAGGGTTCGCAAAACCCGACCCGCCACTACACGTGGCAAGCATCCGCGCAAGAGGTAAATAAATCCAGCCGTTAAAAGAATAAAAATCGAAATGACGGTTTTTGCTTTGGGACGTGCAAGACGTGAGTAGGCGCAGTTCAATCATCACTCCTGCAGTCTCGGAACACGCGACAGTCACTTTTTCAGTAAAAAGTGGAGCGGAATTGACAACTTGCACGTTTTGTCTTTAGCGGAGCATTTAATACTTATACTGATAAAATGTCAATCAATCGAAAGCCTTTGAGGAGTTCAACGGGCAGCATCCAAATATGAATACAAGGACTCAAATGTGTTACTTGAGAAAAATTCCAAAGAATTCTTTCCCGCTCAAAATTCGTTTTCCACTCCTCGACCAGATCCTCTGCCCGAGTAGTGCGGGGACTATCTGTATTGGGTTAAATCCGTCGTCATCAAAGTTGGTGACTAAGCATCCACATAGGGCGACGTATAGACGACACGTGGCTACGAATGGGCATAAAGGCAACGGATAGAATCGAAGATGGACAACTATAACGGACAGATGAACAGTCACCACGACCGGAATAGTCGCAACGCGTCATCAAGCCAATTCAAAATAGAAGTCTTATCCTTAAGCAACGTAACTGCTCGATTAAGGAGTTACAACTGCTCGTGAACGGACGCTCAGTTATCTATATATTGTAATTTAAGTCACAAGCATTGTATCTAACTTCTCTCTGAGCATACATTTGTATTCCAACTATTAATTAATATCCGATTCTTTATCTTCTGTCGATATTTACTACTACTCCTCAGAATCAAGTGATCTCATTTATTGTTCCGCTGCTTAAATATCATAAAGAGTACAAGGAAGGAAGTTTGATCAAGTCTATACGGCCTGAACACGGTTCCTTTTATTTAAATCTTCGTTTGTTACATCGCATTAATTGTGTCTTTATTTCTTTACATTTACTACAATCATTTATATCTTTTCACACTAGACATTTAATCTTGATTATTGATCGTGACTCCGCTTTATAAATTTAATTGTGACTTAACCTAATAGACGAAATTACGGTTAAACAACCACCAAAGTTTGGTTAGTTAAAAACGTAACTTATCCTTGCATATAATTGTGCTAAACACCATTATTAGATAACACTGTTTAAAATTAATTGCAAACTGTTATGTGATCCCCACAAGCCAGAGAATCTTTCCAAGTGTTTTATCGAGACCTGCAACATATTCCAGTTTATTCAAGATTCCAATATTTTCAATTGACTTACTCTCAATATCTGTACAATAAATAAAATTTAAATGAGGTTTTCATTGTCCAATTACAGTCATCTTATAGAGGCAATATTTTGTCCTAGTATAAACATTAGTTTTCCATAATATGCAACATCACCATGCTTGCATGATTGATTTCCAAGAAATAAGGAGAAAACTTTTCATTAGCGACATATTTATACCAATAAGATAGCTAGTGTCTTTTATAATAATATAGTCACGTCATCTATCTTGTTTCATTACCAATATAATTGGACAAGAGTGATAATAAAAAAAATTGATAAGAGCCTCTATGAGGTAGGGAATAGAAGGACATAAGAGATTGGGAAATCTCGGGACAAATAATTAACAAGTTCAGGAAAGGTCAATAACAGTAGTCAAGTTCGAAGTTTATACAATTACCAATGATAAGGGTTAACAGATTACCATAAGAGTAATTAACACATACCATGAAGTAGGTAAACTGAGACTCTTTCTTTCTAAGCATAAGAACTATCCCAGCATTCAAATGCGCATGATTTTCTCTTTCAATTAGTTGATTGTTAATTTATGAAGTTAAGAAACAAAAAGAAAATGCGCATAATTTTGTTTTGGCCCATGATTTTTTTTTCTTTTTGTTAGTGAAAAATTCATAAATTACAATAGATCTACTAGTGCAAAATGAATAACACGTTTCATTTGGCATTTGCACCTAGAGAACTGATATGACAATTTATACCTTGTACGTCAAAGAGACATGGTGATAAGCTTTGCCGTGTGTGAATGAAGGTCTACTCGATCTGTATAATAAATACTTGCCACGAAATGATGTCAATAGAGGAGGATGGGTTTTGTGGGTGAGAGGGACTTTCTAGTCTCTTAAATAAGAAAAATGGACAAAGTCTTTAAGAATTGGGTGAGGGGGACACTTTTAAAATTAATACTAACGACTAATATTTTAAAAGCCCCCAAGTTTTTTTATTTACACAAAGCCCCCACCTTCTCATCTCTCCTCTCCAGCCCCCAGCCCCCATCCGAGCCCCACCCCTATCGCGCCCACCCCTCTGCCCATCCATCATCACCCTCCACCACTCTCCACTACCACCTTCCACCACCTACCACCACCTTCTACCATCTTCCACCACTCACCGCTACCTCCAACCACCCTCCACAATCCACCGCCACCACCTACCACCCTCCACCACCTACAACCACCTTCTACCACCCTCCACCACCACCCCACCACCCATCACCACTTTAATTAAAGGATATGTACACATCAGTCGAGATGTGTACACATATAATTATATGTGTACACATATATTATATGTGTACACATCTATCGTAATATGTGTACACATCTGTACACATATATTATATGTGTACACATCTATTGTAATATGTGTACACATATAATAATATGTGTACACATCTGCCGAGATGTGTACACATATAATATATGTGTACACGTCTGACGAGATGCGTACATATTTTTTCTAAACGTGAAAACATCTTCAAAATTGTTTAAACATATAGAAAATATTTTTACAGATCTGAAAAAATGTGTAAAATGATTAGAACTAAACAAATATGAAAATTTATGAAACGGGGATGAAGAAGAACGAAGAAAAAATAAAATGAATACGAAGAGGAAAAAAGAAAATGGAGACGAAGAAGAACAAGAAGAAAGAAAAATAATAAGGATGGTGGTGAAATAAAATTTGAAAGGAAATCTAGAAGAAAGAAGGAGAAAGAAGAAGAAAAAGAGAGAGAAAGAAGAAAGAGAGAAATAAAAGTGAAATGATTTGAATAGATGAGAAAGTAGAAGTAGGTGGGAAGGAGGGAAAATAAAAAAATTTGAAATTTTTTGAATTTTGGGGCGTTTTTGTAATTTTCGGAAGTTTTTTTTCTGGCCACAAGTTTTAAATGTTACAATTTGGCCCTCACTTAAGTTAATTAATTATTTGTCCCCTTTTCTTATTTTGAAACTTAAGAGGACCCTATGCCTCTTTTTTCACAATTAACATGAACTTAGAAGTAGAACTCATCCATTGCATTGACTTGCATAACCAAACATGATAGGTTTGAATTTTGAACTCATTATTAATTACTCTTCCGTTGAGTCAAGAGATCGAGATAAATTTATTTGACAGAAGTATGAACCGAAAAATTAGCAATTTTTAAGATGTACTATAAATTATATAATTTATAATTCAAGATAGTTATAAAATATTTAAGAACGAAATAGTCAACGAAGAAATTTTGACTCCACATATAGTAATGCTGCCACATAAATTGACACAAACGAAATACTAATTTTTATTGAATACTATATATTGACAAGATATATGTTGGCAGTGTAATATTTTATCAATAGGTCACTAAAATTAATTATAAATAATTATTTATTAATCATAAACATAAGTCAGATAAACTACCATACTAATTTAAAATCAATATGTATGAAATTCTTTTACATTAGATACTATATAAGTTTATATTTATATTTATTTAATTCTCATCTCTGATTTTCTTTTTTTAAGGAATCACTTTACAAGTATGGTGCAGGTACAAGGTATTCAACATTCATGAATGTTCCATACTAAATAATTGAACACATGTTAATTTTATAAGGTTTCCTTGATGAGTTTGCCTATGTTTCACACGAGAGCTTATGCATGCATGCGCTCATTAAGGCACATCCCTTTTATATTTACCTAGTCAACATCGACTAATTAATAGTAATAGGTCATATAGCATGTGACTAGGTTGTACACATGTCGTCTAAATCAAGAGCCACCTGGGTCATCGAGTAACTCTAGATTACCATGAGCCTTTACAATGGGAAAAGTTCATTTATAGGAGGATAACTAGCTAAGCGAGTTATAAATTTGAGAGAGCTGGTAGATATACATCCACTATCTTCAACTATACCTGTCAATTGGCCAGGACCGGTCCGGACCAGCCCGTTAAGAGCCGGCTCATCAGTTCCGGTCCGGTCTGGTTCGGGCTACTACCGGTCCGGTCTGAACCGATCGTTTTTTCAAAAAATTTAAGTTCGGTTCGGCCCTAGCCCATTAAGCACCGGTCCGGTTCGGTCCGATCCAATTTTTTTTTTTTTTTTTAATATTTTAGCTAAGCCTGTCACTTTGTACTTGCAATTTGAAGAACATATAATCATATATAAAAAGATAAGGAAGGTGAAAGCAGGAAAGAAAGGATCAAAACATCTTGAGAATCATATACTTTGACTCATTGATGGAAACCAAGTTTAATCACTATGTTAATTTGATGCACTACTCATGAAGTAAAAGATCACTGTTACTATTCTAAGTAAGTACTATCTCATCATTATTATAGTACGTCTAGTCAAATAAATACAACTTTAATACTACAACTCAAGGGTGAGAAACTAAGACTATCAATTTCTCTTACAACCAAGAAGATCAGTTATATATATAAAACACTTAATGAATATATATTCTTGATTTCTACTACTTAGTCTAACTTATTGACTGCTGCTTAGCAATGAAAAAATAGTAAACGAATATGTTCAAACGTTGTACCTAATGAAGTTAACAATATCTTTGATACTATTGCATATTGAGGGATTCTAAAAAGGACTAAATGCTACATTAGATTTTGTAGGATTCTTGACAAAAGCATGTCTCAATTTCTTTTGACATATAGTATAATTTTTCTATCAAAAAATTAGTTCGGTCCGATCCATTGGTGGGCTGGACCGGTTTTTTATCGGTCCGGACTAACCGGTCTTTTTTCTTAAGCCCGGCTCGGCCCGCAACCCGCTTCCTCCTTATCCCGGACCGTTTATAATGAAGGGATTTTTACCTCAAATAAATACTCTCAATATGTTTTTACTTTCTCTAATCACATTCTCATTTCCCTTTCTTTTCCTAGCCAGTTAGGGAGATTTATGTGAATTTTAATATATTTAATCTTTATTAATTGTCCCCTATATAAACCCTTAACTTTAGGAATTGATACTTATAAAAAATTTAAACCAAATCAATTTTTATCATCCTACTAATTACGCTACTTATATTTTCTTATAAAGAATTAAGAATGTGAGATCATTTAGCCTACAATACAATTTCTGTAATTATCATCCTTTTTCATTTCATTTTCTTTTCAATTTGTTTTCCCAACTTTCTTTTTTATTGTCTCTTTCTTTGTTTACCCATTTTAGTTATATTTTGTTCCATTTAATATTCATTTGATATCTAAGTTGTATTTATCTATCCGTGAATATTTAATATGTATAAAATGTGTATTCAATATTTATTCACACAATATTTTTGCATTAGATGTTTATTATTTATCATGTATCCACCCATTATTCACAAAATATTATTATGTATTTCAAAAATATTATTAACATGATATGTAGTATGTATTTATTTATTTTGTGTTTCTTCATTAGTTGGTATTTAAATAATTTATTATATATTAACTTATTATTTATCATGTATTGATCTGTTATTCATAAATTATTATTTTGTATTCCATTTAATATTAACATGATATGTAGTAAGTATCCATGGAGTATTTTGTTGACTTGTTGATTAGTTAGTTATTTACCATGTATTTACTTATTATCTATCATGTATTATATATATCTTTTATATGTGATATATATTTTCTATATGTGATGTATATATCTATCATGTATTATATTCTCTTTGAAATTAAAGATCTACAATCTGCAAGAAAAAAAAATCTGATTTTCATAAATAATAAATAAAGATTGGATACAGAAAAAGAAAATCTTTAAGGTTGAATTAGGTCTCTAACAGAAATCTGTAATGATAACTACAAGCTATTTTTAATGAGTGATTTGTGGAGTATCTCTAAAAAAAACTCGTTGGTTTTCCTAATGTTTTGCTAAAATTGTGCTTCCACTCTTTAAGGTAATATTGTTTTGCTTTTACTATTTATTTCACTCCAATAAATGAATTAAGTTATGGCTAATTTTGTTGTGGCTAATAGAAAGTAAAATACTATATATGGGCGATTATTTATGTTCTTTACCCTATAATGAACCGGTCCGATCTGGTTGGTACCAGATTAGCTCGGCCCGATTGAGAGGTATATCTTCAACTAGTGTAATTGAAAATTTTCAGATATACACGTTACACGTGCACATTCACACAGCAAAGTACGCAAGCAGTTATGCAGTAATATGGGACTCTCAATTAGTCTTTGAAAACAGAAGGATAAGTCCATAGAATATGAGACTCATTGGTGGAATTAAAAATCTTATTTAAAATGCAAAATGAAATTGTAAACGATCGACTATATCTCAATGAAAAGATCCACGTTTAGGTGGTAAATTTCTACCCCTTTCATCTAAATACCTTAAAACATGATAGTACTCATAATTGATGAATGGCTTAGTTATATACAGTACGCGATTAGGTAGTTGCGCCTTCATTTTGCATGAAATTCTAGTTGTTTTGACAAATTTAAATACTATGCCTTCAAATAGTTTGACATTTCAGTCTCTAATCAGTTTCCTTTCATCTTTATCTACGCTTACTGCTCGTATGGCGAATGTTAGTCAAGTTAGTTGGATGTTTAAGATAAAGATAGATGATAGTTGATGAATATTTTATTACTGAATTTACTGTGAGTCTGTTTGGCCAAACTTTTAAAAGTGATTTATTTTGAAAAGTATTTTTTTTTAAAAGTGCTTTTTGTAAAGTAATTTTAGAGAGTAGTAATTTGTGTTTAGCCAATTATATTTAAAAAGTCCTTTTTTAATATTTGAGCAATCTGTGTTTGGCCATTTGTATAAAAGTAAAGAAGGGCAGCCTAGTGCATAAAACATCCAATATTCACATAGGGTCCAAGGAAGGACCGCATCCCAAGGAGTATGATGGACGCAGCTATCCTGATGCAAACATCAGTGGCTGTTTCTACTGCTTGAACACGTGATCTTTAAGTCACACAGAAACAATTTTAATAGTTGCTTCAAAGCTCCTTTCCCCATTTATATTAAAGTACTTTTGAAAAATATGAATTATTTTAAACTAAAAATCTCAAAGATTTTAATTTTCTTTCTTAAACTCCATGAATTTAAACTATGCCATACAAAATACAATAAAGATAGTATGACATCTGTATTACTGGAACTTCACTAATTGGAATATTCTATAATTTCTGTCATATATATTGAATAATTCTAAAACATTAGGTTACTTGTAGGTTGAGAAGTTTCGATGATAAAGAGACAAAATAGGTACGTAAAGCAAGATGAGAAAATCTTGGTTACATGACGTGTCGTGATAAGCACATTTTCATGTCTTGTAAAAGTCTTAGTGATGGGCTGAAAAAAAAAAAGGTGACCCACAAAAATAAAGTCCATCATTTCTTATCGATCTTCTATTTTTCATTTTTGAGGTTAAGCTTCTGATTCGCCCACGTATCACCTGTCATTTTATTGGGATAAACTATTTTATCTTCTTTTGCAGCATTTAATTTACTAGCTATATTTCCCAATCAATGATTGATCCAACAAATATCCTACGTGTCATTCTCACATAATTGAGTAATTTTCAATCTTTAGCTATTCCATGCATACAACCTCATAGGTGAAACGAAGTAGATCTCTCTCTCTCTCTACTTTTTTTTTTTTTTTTTAAAAAAAAAGAAAGAAAAATCTCTAAAGGAAATCTTGAATAATTTTGTAAATTACTCGCAGCATGAGGCAAAACTTCAGAATTTTTAATTTGTTAGATAATGTAAGTTAATTTCTCATTTTTTTAGTGATAAGATTTTCTAACCACACAAATATTATGAAATATTTCACTATCACAAGTTTTACTAATCTTCACGCATATTTTAAATTACGTGCTTGATCAAGCTTTTCTCACATAAATTACAACGGAGCGGGTAACATTTATACGACAATGCTCATCTTGCTGACAATATTGCAATGCACTATTATGGTAGGTACACGAGCAATGTCTTACAATTACTTGACCTCATTCTTTTTGTTTTTGTTGCAGGGAATCTAAGAAACTATTGAATTGAAATCGAGCACATACTAGAGTTATTTAGAGAACGTATGTATCTTGAAAGAGAATAGTTGACACTGGATATTAATTTCATTCATGAGCATGCAGTTGGAAAATCATATTTATATGTTCAAGTGATTGAATTAAACATTTTAGCATATATAAAGAGTTGCGAGCTCGATAGAATAGATTTCAACACTAATTAGTTATAAGTAACTCCATACTATGATCGACTCCAAACTAGTCAGGACCGAAATGTGAATTCACACTACCATTTCAATTAACTTGGATTCAAATATATCTCCATTCAAAATCTCACGTAATTATTACTCATTAGTAGTAGTTATTTGACGATTGTCTTATATTCCTTCCTTCAAAATTTATTAAAATTTTCAAAAAAACACCATATCCTTTTTTTTTCAGGGAAAACTAACATATCTACTAACTAATAAGATGGAAATTGATTGTCTAGGCTTACAAATCTAATGTGGCGAGTGAGTGAGTTCTTGTTTCTGCCCCTTAATAAATCTCCATAAAATTAGGAAGACATCTTAATAGACATAGCTGGTTATGATAGAGTTCTCAGCGTCGAATTATTTCGGCACCTAACTCTAATAAATATCTACGGGGGTTATCCATTTTTTTCTAATAAATATGGGATAGTGACATGTTTTCAATCTTCTTACGACATTCTACATCAAAAGAAAAATAATGTTTATGATGTTCTGTCAAAATGCAATTGATCAGATATATTTAGCCTTGAAGAAAATGAAAAATAAGGTGGTGATTTATACATGAGTATGAAATCTATGTACTGACGCCGTAAAAGCTATGTACATCAATTTATAGGTAAATTCCTAAATATTATTATATTTAATTGTTAATCTGGTAAAAGTAGTTAGTATACTACATCATTTATTAAAGAATATTGATAATGTAAAAACTGTCTTTGTCATGTGACTATCACAATATAAAACTTACTATATAATGTGTTTGGTAATACTCTATGGTTCGCAGTACTATAGTATCATACTAAAGAAAAAAGAAATTTCAAGAACACAGTGCATGTCAGACGCTATATGCTCTACTGTGGTTATTATTCATAGAATGTCCCCAGAGACATCGATTAAAAGTTAAAATCGAAACCTTTAAAAGAACCAAAGGCATTTTGATATTATACAAGTATATTCGAGTTGAAATAATGCGACATCCTTCTTTAGTAATCTAGCTAGATTGAGGTATGTATGCACTATAATTGGCGATCTTTATTTTACGGTATGGAGTATATCTAAACATTATCTATTTAAAAGAAAAACAGGGGGATATGGAAGAGAGAGACATATAAGAAAGATCATAGGTAGCTGCTAATGAACTAGGAACCCATGCCATAAATTTTATAGGGATCCGCATTTGATACACGTGTATTATTGAATTACTATATATTAAAAACAAGAGTTCTCTAAAAACAAATACTTACACCTACTACGAAAAAATTAAATTTATAAGAAAAAAGTCAATGGATGGTACTCACAATTTATTTGAATTTTCGGTTACAAGCTGCCAAGCATTCAACATTTCAACTTACTTCCTACATGAAATCCATCGATTGGAAATTTTACTCAATCAACTCAAATTGCATGATGTTTGTTTATGTTTTGTAATGGATAGACCAAAAATTTTATTTTGAGTTTACAAACTTTCAAAAGTGAAAAAATAAATGAGCCTCACACAACTTGTGTCAATTGTATGATACTCAAATTTAAAAAGTTTCATACTAAAATTCGAGACAAATTTAACATTTAATTAAGAGTTAGATATATGATCATGTAACACATTTAAACAATTGATTGGTTAAAGGCCTTTATAATAAAACTCTATTTGATAATAAAGTCTAATATGTTATATTATAGTGATAATGAGAAATATTTGCAATGTCGCTATGTATAACTTAAATCATTTAGATAAAGGATCTAATTTTTAACAATGTCAAAACATTTACACTTACTTGCCAAACCAATGAACTATTCTTAATCAATAGAACAACAAGTCTAGCATTTTACAAAAGTCAAGCAGTACTATTGCTAACTTATTATGTATCAACGGAGATAAGATAAATACTTAATTAACAGGTGTAAAGCATAATTGTACTTATTAGTTTGTGATGGTGAGTTTGAACTACTACGAAGGAGTGGATAAGTGAACGTTTTGAATTCAAGCTTTGAAAATGAAATAATCGCCAATAAAAAAAAACACTTACTCTTTTATTATACATCATATGGTGCAAATTTAAATTAATTGTACCGAATACCAAACTTATTAAAAAAGGATGAAGAGTTTGAACTTACAATAAATGTTTTGATCCCATTGTATAAATTACTTTGACAATCTATAAGCAATGATGGTAGTCTTATCTAGTACTAGTCCATAGTACAAAATACCAAAACAAGAAAATGAAAAAGAAAAAGGTTAAAACAGAGCTTATCCAATACAAGACAATTATATATATCCCTACTTCAATCAAACACAAACAGATTAACTATTACATACCTAACAAATAACAAACAACACCTTCTCCTTCATCATCTACTTTCTCTCAATATTCATTTTCCATTTTCCAATGGCAACAACAAGGAATAAGAACTTCCTATTCCTCGGAGGAAAAGATAGAGTTACCCCACTTCCTTCCACTGCTAACAACCTTCAATTCGAATTTGATGAAAATGAAATATGGAACAATACTACTAGTTCTAATGAAGTTAATATTCTTCATTCTTCTGAATCCAAGATTTCAATACCAAGTTCAAGATTCTTGAAAAAACCAATGAAGAAAGGTGAAAGAAGGACAATTTCAGCAACATCATTGCCAGTGAATATACCTGATTGGTCGAGAATACTAGGTGATGAGTACAAGAGTTGTTGTCGGAATAGAGATATTGATGACAATATTAATTTTGTTGACGATGATGATGGTGGTGAAAATGAAGATGATTGTAGAATGCCACCACATGAATATTTAGCAAGAACAAGAGTTGCTTCATTTTCAGTACATGAAGGTATTGGAAGAACACTTAAAGGAAGAGATTTGAGTAGGGTGAGAAATGCTATTTGGAAACAAACTGGTTTTGAAGATTAGCGAATATTGAATTTACTGAGCCCCAGGGACGTGGTGGGATGGATGGATCATTCCACCCTAATTACACGTCTGGGGTCAAACATCAAGAATGAAGAAATTGCTGGTATGTGACTAGGAGAATTTATATTAGTCGAGCCACTGGTTCCAAAATCTTGATATAGTCGGGGTATAATTATGAAATTATTTGTTTTTTTATTGGATTAATGGGTTATTTTTGTAAGTTTTGGGTAGATGGATCCTCTGGTTTTGATGGTTATATGTCTTTTAGTTGTGACTTCAATTCAGAGGATCTACTAATGTAAGTTCTTATTCCCGTTTGTTCTTAGAAATATTATGCAGAATCCTATGGAATTTTGAATGAAATTTCAGTCCAGAGGATCAGTTTGTAATTCCAAACCTTTTGGGTTTTGAAGTTGTAATGTAGGATATCACCTAATTAATTTGGTTTTCCTTGACTAATAATATACATTGTTCTTCATCTTTCTTTCTTTCGTGTAGATTACATTTTGCTTTACGACCTTGATTAGTTCATTTGCTTTTCACCAAATTAAACCCATATTAAAGAAGTGGATATTAATATAGTAGTAGCATGCACTAGCTAGTGATATGCATTTCACAAATCTCATAGTACTATCAGTATTTCTTTAAAGAACAAAAGATAGATTAACAAATAATGGATTGGCGGATCATATAAATAGTTGTTGGTTTTATTTTACTTCCTTGTTGTAATTGCATATTTTGGTTGAACATAGAAATGACAGAGAAAATAGGGAAATATTGCAGAAGAAACGTGTGTATGTGTGGGAGAGGGATTTTCTGTAGACTTTTGGATAGTATTTAGTGGTAGGTAAGAAAGCAACATGTTAGCTTGGACAACCCTTTGAAGCAAAAATCACACGCTAACTGCAGGTCATTTCCTTTACCCCTCTGTCCTCCTCCACCCCCCTCCCCCAACCCCCCAAACCAAAACGAGGGAAAATTTTATTTTCCGTTAAAGAAATGGTAACTTGACTTGTTTGTTTGGATATAGATAAATTTCTTCTCTTGGGAGTACTCATAAATACATTGATAATGTACTTTAATCTTGTGACCACTGAAGTATCTTGAAATTTTTTGATATCATGATTCTAATCTTCGCAAAGAAAAAACGTTAGGTAATATCATCCGCCTAAGCTTCGAAGGGGAGTAAATTGATACCTATATTAATAAAAGATAACAAGTACTTATTATCTATGTTGGTGGGAGATAACAAGTATTCGATAAAATAATCAACATATGCAAATTAATCTGACCCCACTATTATTTTATCTATGGATATATTGTGTACCAATACTTGACCTGATGCAATGTAATTCTGAATACAGGAATTGAGGTCATATTCAAAGTTTAGATCATTGTGAACGCTCTTCTTCTATCCTTTTCACATCCCTCATCTTTGTGTCCAAACCATAGTTTTTATTTTGAACAGCTGTTATTGAATGTACTTCCAAGTATTTATCTATGACACATTTTTCTCAACCATGTCACTCGATTCTTTTTTAATCAAAACCACCAATGAAAATTCGTCAGATCATCTTACAAAAGCAGATTAGAAGATCAGTTGTATGTATCTTTATATTCTACATCGCTATCTACATTAAATTACATTTTACATAATGATTAACCCCTGACTAATCAACAACAGTGTCTCGATTCCAAAATTGTTAGCCTCAGTTATATTATGAAGAATAATTTATAGTTTATTGGTATCTTTGGTTATTTAATGTATATTATTACTTAAATTATGTTTCATAGTAAATAAGTTTACCACATTCTGATCATCTTTTATTCTGAGTATGAAACTCATCACTATATTTATTATGTTATAAAAAACATCATGCTGGTGCACAAAGCATCCCGCCTTCACTCAAGTCAGTAAAATTATGATAAATGAAACAAAGAATATCATCTACAAATCACTCCATATGAGATTTTGAGGTCACGGTATTAGTTCAAGAAAGTCTTGGTGGATTCTAACAAATTGCCATAAAAAGCTATATTTTGGACAAGTTTTTCAGCGGGGGTTAAAAGGTAGACGTCAGCTGGTGCACCAGGGCCGCCCAACGTAATTGCAGTATAGATTTACATAGTTCTAAGCTCTACTAACTTTTAAGTGACGATCAAAAGCGCATAACTAAAGTTGATAGTTGTAAAAGCAAATTCATCTCACTCTAACTCATCTTGATTACTGTAAAATTTATTATTCTGCTTGGTCCATGCTTTCAATAATGGAGATTGGAGACATTTCAAACTGACACGTCTTGTCATGAAATTATGATTTTTTTCCTTATCGATGAAATATTATGAGATTAGCCTTTAAAATTCGACAGATTAGACAAGCTTATCCGTTAAGCACTGGCCTAATTAAATATATTGATTAGCCTTTAAACGATGGGCGCATTTTGATTTACAGCAGCTTGTTTATGTAGTAGTAATAATCAAGGTTAATTAGGTAGAAATACATTAGTTATGTCATATAAAGCATCTGACATTGCTAAATTCACGTCGAAGTTGCCAACATTAGGGTCTATCTAGGATGTTGCTATCGAATGATACATGGAGAGAGTACGTATACAATATACATCATATTCAAACTGCTATACATTGCTATGTTTGTCCAAAATCCGAATTTTTGTTTGTCGTTTTCACTTTTAGGTATGATGGAAACTTTTTTGGTGCTATTAGAAAATTTTCATTTTCGTCACCTCATCTTTTCATCTGATTAAACTTTTGGACAGACACAAGCAATCGTCACTCTTTCAACACTTATCAGTCTTATTGGTTAATTAAAGCTTAAACCAAAACTCGATACAGAAGAAAAGGTAATTAATTAGAATAAGAAATAGAAGAAACAATCAGATATTGTATAGGTCAAAGCCTAGAAAGGCTTAGCAGAGGCCAAAAGATTTTTCTTTTTTCCTTCCATGAATAGAAGCTGATCAGCCATTTGCCCTTCATCTAGACTCAGACTTTAGAACTTCATCTAGACTCAGAAATAATTAGAACTTCATCTAGACTCAGACTTTAAATCCAAACAACCCACACACATTTGCATCACGAATTTATCTTTTAGGAGACATAAAAATAATAAAAGAAGATGTAGTAGCAGGCTAGCAGCATACTTTTTTGTAAGAAGATTTGGCACAGACTTATCTCTTTATATTTTTGACATGGAAGTATTACATTATTGACTACCAAACATTGTCTCAAATATTGAATTGATTTCAGCGGTGGTCACTGAACTATTCACAAAGTCACTTTGTTTTATTTGTTACCCAAAAGTTACTCAACTTTGCTCCGGTCTACAACAAAGTCACTAAAGCCGGATTTTGTTTAAAACTTGCCGAAAAAATGATGTGACATCATTAATTAAAATTAATTTTTTAATTAATTTTTCATCTATTAATCTAATTCCTATTCCACCCAACCCAAACACATTTCACTACGCCATCGTCGTGCATAAACATTTCATTCCGATGCTATTTCTCTTTGCTTCTGTTTTGTATTGAATTAGTGTGTCAGGCACGTCATTTTTTTAAGGCTCTGTGTGTCAATTATTTTTTAATGCAGTAAGTAAAAGCAAGGACATACCTATAAATTAGAGTGTCACATCTCACATGAAGATATATAAATAACTATTTTATCAGTGAAAATTTTGAAATTTGATAAATATTATCTACCATATAATCGCTGAGGCACCAAGCAAAAATCGAATAACCCAGAAAAATCGATAGAAAAAAAACTGAGAAAAATCAAAAACAAAAATTTGACTTTGTTTGGTATTAGCTTGTTTGGATGGTTGTCATTAGTTGTATTGTATCGTACTGTTACTGTACTGTTTACTATAAAATAATATTTGTATTAATTGTTACTTTAAAATTTTATTGTATCGTATTGTTAGTCCGTCGTTACATAACGATGAAGAGCCCATTCTATGTAACAATCGATTTGGTGTGATCGCGTCGTTACCGTGTCTTTTTTTCTCTCTTCTTTCCCTTAGTATATTACCATTTATCTTATATTTTCTATAGTAACTCTATCCCGTATCTTATTATTTTCTTGGCAATATTGTAAATTCATTCTTCATTTACTAGTATGTTATATTATGAAACGACTGCAAATAATATAATCTATCAAAATATTGAACTCAACAAAACATAAAGTATAATACAATAGATATATTATGAAACCATATACATAACAACAATCCAAACAAGCTGTTATTTTGGTTTTAAAATCTAAAAAAAAATCGACATAACTAGTTTGATTTCATAAATGAAAAACCGAACCAAACAGATCTAGGCTCGTTCATTTTTATTCATTCCCCGTTCCTCATTTCCCCTTTTTGCATAACCAATTTGCCTAGCATTACTCAATTTGATTAACTATAATTCAATACGAAACAGAAGCAAAGAGAAATGGCATCGACATGAAATGTTTATGCACGACGATGACGTAGTGAAATGAGTTTGGGTTGGGTATAATAAGAATAATGGGTTAAGAAATTAGATTAATAGATAAAAAATTAATTAAAAAATTATTTTTAATTAATGATGCCACATCATTTTTCCGGCAAGTTTTAAACAAAATCCGGCTTGAGTGACTTTGTTGTAGATCGGAGCAAAGTTGAGTGACTTTTGGGTAACAAATGAAACAAAAGTGACTTTATGGTAATGAAATAATAGTTTAGTGACCGCCGGTGAAATTAACCCCTGAAATATTACAAAACACATAAATGCCTCTGAGGGCATTTGGCATGACTCATCTCTTTAACTCAAAGGCATAGCTGCTTATTACTTGCGAAAATTAATGGGAGGCTTACAAAAATATCCATAAAAATTAAAATATTTACTCACATCTACCCATAAGTTTTATATTTACGAGTCCTATCCATAAATTATTTACATTCCCTACCCATTCATACTTGTATACCATTATTTATGAAGTATACTTTAAAAGTATACATCCATTGTATACCATTATTTATGCAGTATACTTTAAAGGTATACACCCATAAAGTATAACAAAGGTATACAGTAATAAATGGATAGATTGGGTAAATACTCTTAATTTTATGAGTAGTGTAATTTTAAATGGATAGGGCTTGTAAATACTTTGAATTTCATAAATATATATAGTTAAAAAACCCAAAATTAAAGGCTTAAAGCAGAAAAAACAGTCAGCGGATATTTAAGTAAATTTAGCTGGGCATCGTATTTTTCTCTTACCATTTAGTTTGCAGTCTCTTTTTAAAAACTATTTGCAAGAATATCCAACTTCAAACTATGGTGTAATATTCATTCAACTAATAATTTTCAGTTTGAAAATTAGTCAAATACAGAGCATTTATGTGAAGTTTGACTCAACTTCAAACCAAATTCAAAACTTTGGCTTAAAATTGAGCACAAAAAGTATTCAACTTCAAACCAAAAGGATTGTGTTAGCTTAGCCTAGTTTGAACTTCAGCCCTAATGGTGTGAAGATATGGATTTTAGTTCGAAACAACAGCTTTGCAGTGATCCACCCAAAAGTGGTTATAATTGTTAAATACAATGCTAAAAAGGCTATGTGTGCACTCCCTGGAAGTGGGATGAGATTTAACGACGAATTTGCAAAAATATGACACCATAAGCAATGATTTGCCTTTTTGCCCGCGCTAATAGATATTTTGCAAAAATGCCTACGTTAAGGTTTAATGAAAAAAATTCGGATGGAAACATCTTTGTCGAGTTTTTAGGTCGGGGGCAAGACTTGCCTTTATATCTTTCTGTTTTTCAACATTTATCCCTTCAAGTGTTGACAAAAGGCAATACATGCCGCACTTGGTCGTAAGTCTTGGCAAAGGCAAAGACTTGCCTTTGACCACTCTCTATTTGCCAACACTTACCCTTAAAGTATTGGCAAAATGCAACACTTGCAGCACTTGGTCGTAAGTCTTGGAAATTGCTAAATCTTGCCCCTTCCAGTCTTTCCCAGCATTCTTTCCATATTTTGCCAAGACTTACAAGATTTTTGCCTTGAAGTGTTGGTTCCGGGCGAAAAAGGATATTTTGCTAAAATATTTCTTTGCGCGGACACTTTTGTAAAACCACTCCTTATGGAGGGCACGCGGTGAAATTTTTTAAGATTTAACTGTACAAGTGGGGTGAAGTGCACACAGGTCTTCTTAGGCTGCTACTTAGGAATTACCCAGTATTTATATTTTCCTAATGTCTTGACGTAAAAAGTTTACTTTTAGAACTGAATAATCTCAAGTTTTGAATCGAAAAACTAATCTTCAGGATTTAATGACCAAAACGTAAATACGAATTCTTAGAGTAGCTATCTGGTGTCCTTTCCAAGTACTACGTAAAAATTTCACGTATGGAACCCTTTTGCCGCTGGTATTTGGTTAGAAACCGCTTTTTTTATTGGTTTTATATATGAGGCCACTTTTTAAAACTTCAATCTTTGTGGGCTGAAGTTCAAACCTTGTGGGTTGAACTTCAAGCCTAAGTTATGAAATTCAACTTCAATCCGTAAGGGCTGAACTTTTAGGCATAGGTGCGTAAACTTCAACCCTTGTGGTGGGCTGAAGTTGAACTTCAACCCTTGTGGGCTGAACTTGTGTGAAATTCAACCCACAAAGTGATCTCTCATGCAAAACTAATTAAAAAAGTAGTCTAAACCAAAGACCACCGGCAAAAGTGGCTATTCATGCACTTTGCCCAAGTACTACAAATGGGTATAATTGCAGAACTATAGCACCATTGGCAATGATTTTTCCTTATTGACCCCCATAACGGTAGTTTATCAAAAATGACCTCTGTTAAGTTAAATGAGTAAATTTTGAACGAAAGTGCCCCTATCAAATCTTATATTGATGCTTGTATCCCGCCACCTATTTCTCATAAGTACTGCCTCTTAAACAACACTTGCCTTTGACCCCCTCTTGCATAGACAACACTTGCCCTTTAAGCTCTTCCCACATTCTCACTAGCAACACTTGCCATTTGATCTTTCCTAAAAAACAGTACTTGTATGCTGATAACTTGAAGTATTGTCTATATAAGAAATAGAGGTCATTTTGCTAAAAGTTCTTCAATAGGGACAAAAGGCAATACCATTAAATTTTGAGGATGCGTGGTGAAATTTTTTGCTACAAATAGGTGCATATTCTACATGTCTTTGAGCCCAATACATCGTCCACCTTATATGCGTCTTTTGGGAAAAAAATTTATGTGGCAGTCAGTTTTACCCATATAATTTAGTTTTTAGTTACTTATTAAAAATTATTTGCAAGTGTCGTCACCACTTTCAAATCATCAGGGTTGAAGTTGGATATCCATGCTATGAAGTTCATGAAAATTTGAATTTTTGATTTGAAAATAAACCAAATCCAAACAGAAAGCGCGAAGTTACCTCAACTTCAACCCAAAGTCAAACTCCTTGATTTGAAGTTGAACAAAAAAGGGGAAAAAATTAATTAGCAGATTTTAACTTCAGCCCTTATGAGTGAAGTAGTTTAATTTGGCTTGAAAACCAATCCCAATGGCTTGAAGATAGGCAAAGTAGTCAACCCTTTCAAAAGTACGCCCATAAATGACTGAAACTGTAAGGGCGCGCTTAAAAGTAACTATTTGTGCACTTCACTCATGTTATGGGCTGAATTTAGCTTGGTTTCGTTGGGATAACTGATAACTAGTCAATTTTGGACGCCCTAAATGAATTTTATCCATCATTTTAAAATTAATTAAGAAATAGCCAAAAATTTGCACACACACTTACACTCCATTAGTGTTGGCAAACACCCCAGACTAGTCTCAATATTTTATACTGGGATTCATGTCCAAAGTCCCTGGAGCTTTATATATAAAGTCCTAGTATTCAGTATTTTATGCTGGGACTTTGAACTAACATGTTCAAAGTCCCAGTATTTTATACTGGGATTAGTATTTAAGTGATCCCAATATAAAATTTGAGGGTTTGAACATGTTAGTTCAAAATCCCAATATAAAACAATGGAACTTATCCGGAGCTGACTAGTCTGCAAACAATTTTGCACCGCTGACTAGTTTTCATTTAGCACGGTACAAACAGGCTATGGAACCAAATTTTTACGGTTTCGTTTGGTTTGGTTTAACTGTCATAGCCACTTTAATGCTGCTAATTAAAACATAACATACATTTGCAAAGATTTTAAATAGGGTGATTTACACAAATATACAATTCTATACCCAAAATTACGTAAAATACCGATAGTATTCCACTTACAAAAAATAACAATAGTTTTTTTTCAAATACATACAAAATATAACAACCTATAAATACCTACAATTTTAGAAAATTTTGCCTTTCTTTCCTTACCCACCTCTAGTTTCCTTCCTACGTAAACTACTCTCTCTCAAAAAATCCTTCAATCCTTCAATTATACTCCAAAACTAGGGTTTACATTGTGAAATTTAGGTTCAAATACAATTCTAAAACAACATCAATTGTTATTGTTCAACAATTCGAAGCTGCGATTCAGTCAAATTCAAAATATCAAAAGTCGATTTTGCGATTTTGATTCCTGATTCATCGATTTTACAGGTAAGTGTTCGAAGTTTTATATTTACGTATTCAAAATATCAATTGTTTGATTTTGTATTCGAAGTTTTGAATTTGAAATTGGTTGATTTTCTATACGAAGTTTTGAATTTTTTATTTTGCTTTTGATTTTGCGATTATGAATTTGTACATTATTTGTACAAAATTGTACATTAGAAGTTCTAAAAACAAATTGTACATTCATTGATTTTTCTGTAAAGACATTGCGATTCTGACGTTCTGTAAATTGCGTAGTTGCTTTTGTATTAGCAGCTCTGTAACATACACATATATTTCATTTGTTTTACTGATTCAATTTTGTATTAGTAGTTCTGTATTAGCTTCCGCGATTCAGTATTCGAAGTTATAGATTTATGTATTACTATTTCTATATTAGCTTCAGCGATTGAGTTATTTAAGTGATTCAATGTTGTATTAGTAGTTTTGTATTACGAGTAACAAAATGCGTAGTCACTGCGCAAATTCATACAAATTCACACACATTCATACAGGAAATAGTAATAACCTGTGATTGTTTTTGCATAGTCACTTTGCGGATTCAAAATGCATACAAATTAATACATTTAATTGCATATAATTGCATTTACTCTGTATTTAACTGCATACAATATGTCATTGTTGAATGCTAGCATACAGATTCATGCACTGCATATACAAATTAAATACAGATCCATACAGTGCAAATACTAAAGTTATGTAACAATTTTGAAACAGGTCTGATATGGCATCAGTCACAGTACTTCTCCAACACAAAGGGCAATGAGATGCAACAGAAAACTACATTGATTATAGTGTTGACGTAATAGTAATAAACTGTGATTGTACTTTTGATGATCTGATCTCTTTGCAAACCAACTTCGTGTTGATACCACTACAAAACAAATAGAAATAAGGTACACGGTGGATGCAACACGACCTGCAATGGAAATACACAATGACATGGGAGTCAAAGTGTTTGTTGAGGTGAAAAAGGACAACAAGGAACTAGGAAGATATCCATTGTGTATTTCAGTGAATGAAAGGTCATTCAATGAAGATGGATATAGTGAAAATTTGATAGTTGATTCACCTGAATATGTAGAGAGTAATAACATACAGTCAATAGCCGAGGAGAATACACAAGAATTGATAGCTATGCAAAAAGATATTACCGAGGGGCAGGTTTTCCAAGACAAGAAAACACTCGTCTAATCAATGAAGCACTATGCATTAACGGAAAAGTTTCACTTTGAGGTTAAAAGATCAAGCTCAACATGGTACGAAACTTCAAAAACTGTTGCCTAACTTGTGTCTGAAGTTACTTGTGTATAAATCTGTATATATCTGTATACTGTTTTTTTGTCACTGTGTCACTATACTTAAATCTCTATGTTGTGAAAAGGTCTGTATATGTATGAGTGTACAATGTATAATAATGTATGACAGTGTAAATATCTGTATATTTAAGAGTATGACAGTGTAAAAAATTGTAAGATCAAAAGCTGTATAATTATTCGTCTATCTGTATAATAGTTGTATGTAAAATACTAACATGTGGCATCTTATGTATGTATAGCTATTGCCTGATTTGCACCGGGGAGAATTGCACATGGCAGTTTAAGGCTTCAAGCTTGAATGCATCTAATCTGTTCAAAATTAGGAAATTTTTGAATGAACACTCTTGCCCGCTGAAGAACAGAATTTTCAGCCATAAACAAGCAACTGCAAACATCATTGGGAGTGTTATCCAGTACAAATTTAAAGATACGAAGGCAACTGACAAACCAAAGGAGATAATTGAAGACATTCACAAACAATTCGGTGTGGAGCTTCTCTATATGAAGGCATGGCAATCAAAGGAAATAGCTATGGAAATAATGAGAGGTGATCCAAAATATTCATACAACAAGTTACCAAGCTACTTATACATTTTGGAGAAATGTAATCCGGGGTCAATTGTGGACTTCGTTAAAACTGATGATGATTGCTTCTTATATGCCTTTGTGGCACTTAATGCATCAATAAAAGGATGGGAATATTGCAGACCAATTGTTGTTGTTGATGGTAGCTTCCTTACAGCTACACATAAGGGGACATTCCTTGATGTGAGTACAATGGATGCAGCAGGTAAAGTTTAAAACTATATGAATTCCAGTGTATAAATCTGTATGACTTTGTATAATTCTCTGCTGATTGACCTTTCTAATTTTTATGGTCATGCACAGGCAGAATCCTCCCTCTAGCGTATGCTATAGTCGATTCAGAGAATGATTCTGCGTGACATTGGTTTTTTGATAATTTTAGAAAAGCATATGGTGAAAGGGATAATATGTGTATTGTTTCAGACCGTAAAGAAATCATCTTGAAAGCAACCTCCATTGTATATCCCATGGTTCCACACTATGCATGCATTTGGCATCTCTGGAACAATGTGAAAAGTAAATTCAAAAGAGCTGAAGACAAACTGTATGAAGCATTCTTTACAATGGCTAAAGCATACACAGTTAGGGAGTTTGATAAAAAAAAAATGAAAGAAATGGCAAAGATGGATAACTGGATCAAAACATACCTGTATAATGTTGGCTATCAAAAGTGGGCTAGGGCACATGCAAGTGTCCGTCGTGGCTGGATAATGACTTCAAATATTGCGGAGTCATTAAATGCAGCTAGCAAGGGTGCAAGAGATATGCCTGTATCAGCCTTTATGGAGTCCATGAGAGCAAAAGTTGAACTCTGGAACAATCGCAACAGGGAAGGTGCAGAAAATACATTCACAAAGCTGGGTGAAAAATATAATGATATTCTTGATAAACATCGAACCTTGGCTCTCGAGATGACGGTAACACTTTTTTGTAGTTCAGTTTCAAAAATTTATGAAGTATGTATGTTTGATGTATATATTTGAATAATTCTGCACTAACATTGCTCCAGTAGCTAAAAAACTACAACATGGGTGATGACTAATCTAATTTACTTTGTATTTAATTGCATACAAAGTATTCTGTATATTTTTGTAGAACTGTGTATTAATGCGTATGTATAGTATATATTGTAGCGCTGTAGACTATATACTGTAGCTAATACTAAAAAAGCTTATATATTACAGGTAAAGACTTCATCAGCTTATTCATATTCAGTTTTGCATGGGCAAAAGAAATTTCTTGTGTCATTGAAAGACCGAACATGTTGCTGTAGAAGGTTCCAAATCGATGAGCTACCATGTGCACATGCAGTCGCTGTGATGAAATCTAGATGCATGGATGAGGAGTTGTATGCCTCCCCATACTACACAAAAGACTACCTGTTGAAGACATATCAAGTGCCTGTCAATCCAATACTAGATGAAAGCAATTGGGACATCCCTACATACATTACTAATGAAGTTGTGCACCCCCCAATATGGAAAAGGACTCCGGGCAGACCAAAAAAGACCAGACACAAGCCAACTTGGGAACTGCATCCAAAAAGAACGAAGATGACATGTGGACTGTGTGGGAACGAAGGGCACAATAGAGCAACATGCACAAATTTGCCTAATAGAAGCTGAAAACAAGATGTGGATACTATTTGTTCTCATTCACAAAAACCATTTATTACAATGACAATTATTACATTGCAAGTGTATAAAAATTTCATACATTGAAATGCATGGAACTACAAAAATATCTGTTTCTCAACTTAGTTTGAAAAGACTGTTCAAATATTGTTTTGAATAAATCTATGGTGTTTTGTATCGATCTGTAGTATTTTGTATAAGTCTGTATGTGTGAAATGTATGGCATGTAGTGCGGGCATACAGTTTTGTTGTCGGTATGTATAAAACTGTATAATGGTGTATGTCCAGTATGGGTCGAATGTATGTTAGACTAGCAAAGCTCAGGTGGTAATGCAAGTGCGCGGTGAGCGTAGTAGCCCCCTCGGGCATGCTCTCTGTACAAGCAAGCAAAGTGCTACTGAGTGAAAGTGAAAGATGAGTAAGCAGGGTACGACGAAGCCCTAGGCCTAATGTCATCAGATAACAAAGTATATTTCGACCCAGAACCCTCTGCAGCCCGGGGCCCCACACGAAAGTGCGATAAACTTATATAGATATCTTGCAAAGCGCCATCGGCCCAGGTCAGGCGACTCGAAAGGACCAGACATAAACCACCCGCTAAGAAAATGGTAAATAAGACAAGCGATCAAGCTGGGAAGTCAGGGATACATGATGGATTTTTCCAGGGTGTATGTGTGGGCATACAGTTTTGTTGCCGGTATGTATAAAATTATATAATGGTGTATGTCCAGTATGGGTAGAATGTATGTTAGGCTGCATGGACATACACTTAATTCGCTTGCATAGCACATATTGGCATGCAGTGGGGACGGATTTGCTATAGGAAACAACTTATCTAACCATTGTGTGAAATTTATGTCAGGTTGTGTGGACATACATTTTTATTCGAGTATGTATAAAACTGTATGTTAGACTGCATACACATACATTTCATTCACCACCCGGTGCAATAGACATGTATGTTAGACAATTTTTTGGGGGGTACAGAGACGGAATAGTGCAACACAGACTGAAATAGCGCTCAAGGGAGGGCAATGCACTTCACCCTTATCAAAAACCAAGTTCTGAATGAGTGAAAATGGGTGCTAAATTTCATTTCATTAACATATAAATGTTGCATAGACTATGAATAAAAAAGGAATAAGAACGTCATTATATTAACAGATTGTAAAACCAAACATCCAGAAGCATATTCCTTGATGTAACTTAGAAACAAAAATAGAACAATGATGTCTTAAACATCAGTACATTCCAAACTACTTAAACCTAAACATCAACTAATTAATGATAAACTTCTCCCCGCTTTGGACCAGCCTTCTTCTTGAACTGAATTCATGTAACCTCATCCCCACTGATGGAACGTTCGTCTTTGTTTTTGCATAGTGCCATAGTAGTGTGTCCAATCTGCTACGGTAAATATCAACATCAAAGTCGGCAGGTGGTTGATCGAATCCACATGCAAAATACTCAGCATATGCTGCAATATACACACCACAGTCGCTGCAAACACAACAAAAACAAAATTTAAGTCAAAAGAACTACATAACAGAAATAGTAACAAAAATGTATTTCTAATATACATACACTGATCCAACAACCTGTTTTGGAATATCTGTAACTGAAACAACGGAGAACGGATCTGTCGCAGATTTATCTTTGAAAGCTAGGTTTAAATTCCAATCAATGTCAGGCCTCGCACCATAGAAGCTGGTGACTGAAAGGTAAAAAGGCAAGACAACATCCAATTTTTGAACTAGACCACACACAGGAGCACTAGATCTTCCACGCATAGAATCAAACAACCAAATGCACCTCTCTTTGAATGCCACAACAGCCAACACCCGGTGAAATTTCTCTTTAACATGCAATGGGACTAAAACATAATTAACGTTAACCCATGTGGTGTTTCCAATCAGCCTAAATCCCATAACATACTGCGCTATAGGATCATCATTAGACACCACAGTCGGATTGTTCTTACTAGCTTTGTACGCCTTAAAAACGTCCTCAACCATATTCTTGAATAACAGTCAGTAGTGGTGAATTTACGAGAAACATCAGGACCATATTTTCCTTTCTTCCTCAAGTAGTAAAACACAACATCAATGTGCTGGACATTTTAAACTCACACAATCAGAAAAGGCTATACATAATAATCAGGAATATAAAAATACAATTGAGATAAATGTATACAGGTTCATACAGTTTTATACAAAAAAATACAGGAAAATAACAATCAGTTGATACACATGTATACATGTATATACAATCACATACATACCTGGTCATTCAAAGTGCCTCCACTGTGCAGCAACATCCGAAACTATTCCTTCCTTTCAACTATCACAACTCCTAACGCAAAAGGCTGCGGAATTCGGTTAGCTTCTCTTGGATAAAGCGACTTCCTGATGATTCACAAAAATTAAACAAAACAAATCATTACAAAGGAATACAAAAGGAAAAATACCATCAACAGTACAAAATAAAAGGAAAAATACCTTCGATTGCTTGGCTCGATCCCATCCTCAACCCATGCAACAAATGCATTTTCCAGATCTTGGTCAACGTCGGCATCAACATTATAAATAAAAGGATGTTTTGTCTGAAAGATTTTTGGTCCCGGTGAATTGAGAACCCAAGGAGACCTGCCATACCTCCCTGGACGCCGCATGCGTGCAATAAACTGCTCAGGTGTGGCAGCATCATCTCCATCACTTGAGACCAAAACAATCTGGGATTCCTGCCCATCAAGAACTGCTGCGTCGGGCTGACTGTTGTCATCAGAACATGTATCTTCACTTGGGGCATCCTCTAATAGGTTTTCAGAATCCATCTCTTTACAATCAACATTGTGAGTAGGTTGGTTATCAGCTGGTACAACCACCACTGCCTTACACATAGACATAGCTCTTGCGATAGCTGCATCGATCTCATCATACGCAGACAGGGAAAAATCAGGAAAATTGGGATCAATAGAAAATTTGGGGAATTGATCACCATCTGGTTTCAGAACAGCTAATGGTCCCACAGTAACAACCTGCTACAATATATAAAATATATAAAAAATATATTAAATATACAGAAAATACACTTAACTACAAAGAAATACACAAAAATACAAAAAAAAAAAAAGGTAAAAAAAAGTAAAATAGTACATACACTGTCCACTCGAGCTTCACTTCCACAGTCCATATTACCATCTGGCTTCAGAACAGCTAATGGTCCCACAGTAACAACCTGATACAATATATAAATATATGGAAAATACATGAATATACAGAAAATACACTTAACTACAAAGGAATACACAAAAATACAAAAAAAGAAATTAAAAAAAAAACTAAAAATAGTACATACACTGTCCACTTGAGCTTCACTTCCACAGTCCACATTACCATGTTCAGAGCCTTCACTAGAATCCCCAATCGAAAAACTTGATCCATTATATAGATGATAAGTAGAATCCTTCTGATCGAGTACTCCACAAACGATACCTGGCACATCCTCTCTGCGACCAGCATGTTCACGATGTCTATAAACTCCAGGCGCAACAGCCTGTATCAAGAAAAAAAAGGGTCCAACTTTTCCAGCAGTTCAATCCAAAAATGTCAAAAATGAAGGCAAAAAACATACACTACTACTAAGTGGGGTGGCAGTATGTTGCACTGGACTGCAAATTTTTCCAGCGGTTCGATCCAAAAAATCATAATCATGGCCAACAGATGGAGCATAAGAAATATCCTGTATATAAACACAATACCTTTGTATACATTAGGAAAAGTATACATAAATAATAGAACAGAAGCAACCACACATACAAAAAAGTTGGCGTCGCTATCAGTAGGTTGCATAGAAGGACCGCCTTCAAATGGACTGCCATATTGAGAATCACCAGCTCGATTATCATGTTCATCCACAACAGGGCTGCTTCTAACACCCTGTTGAAATAAGAAATAGTTACAAAAACAAAACACAAAATACAACAAATGTATTTATAAAAACGGTAAGTCATTACCTTCAAGCGAGTAAACACCTCACTAAATGAGTTACTGAGGAAAGTATGAAGATTAGTAAATTGAGAATCAACCTACAAAATAAATACAAAACAAAGTACAGAAAGGTCAACTTGCAAGCATACAAAATCAACAAGATGCTAAACATAAAAGCAATACATACATGCGTCTTGTAATCCTGAAAGTCAGTAGTCAACTGCTGCAACTGAGCGGCAACATCACATAGATGCACAGTTTGGGACGCATGAACAGGTGGTTTCTGATGCTGCATTTTTTGAGAGGGGATGGGTATAGACGCAGAAAAAGGCAGTCGAGTGGCGACACTTTGTCTAGGAATGGCCTTATTTACAATGACAGCAGCATCATTCAAAGGAGGACAGTTGAATTTCTGTACCTCATCATGAGTTGGAACAATATTGGTAAACACCAACTACAAAAACAGACCACACAATAATCGTTAAACGAAATATGTACAAAGGCATACATATACATAAAAAAACACAAATAAAGTAAATGTAACAATTTTTTACCTCAGCACTTGTGCCACTAAACATTCCTTTGGACAGATTGCTAAACCTAGGTTGATTGACAATAACTTTCCAATTGAGAATTCTAGGAGTAGCAACTTTTCGATCAACCACTGAACAACATTCATAAAACCAAACTTGTACTGCAAGCGACAACCCACCAATACGACAAAATTTCAAAGGAGGATATAACTTCTGGCTAATGGTTTCAAGCAATAACATAAACGAACATTTGCCCCATGGATAAGTAAGATATGCCCCTGATTCGACAAAATCAAAGTGTTCCTTGGGTATATACTGACCACTGTCAGTAGATAACACAAACACATGTAGAAAATACAAAACAACCAACTTCACGGCATCTTCATCACCAATCCAACGCTTACCAGTGAAACATTTGATTAACTCACTCCTACGCACCTTTTCCTGATTGGGGAAATAGCTCGACATAAGCCTATTAGGAGTAGCATCAGCAACAACTATATCATCCCCTAAGCAATTCAAACCTGTTATAACTGCAAAGTCTCTTAGCCCAAAGCACAACTGCGTACCATTAACCATAATAGTAAACTCATTGGGGCGGTCTGATATAATTTCTCTTAACATCAAGTGGTGAATTAATTGGTATTGAACAAAAACTTGTGGTAGATCCAAGAAGTACCCAAAGCAGGTCTGCCTAAACAATTGCAATTGAATAGGTGTCAAAGTATCTTCTAATGTGCTAACAATGTCATAACGAGTTGTCGCAGTCCAGTGATCGACAATAGAAACAATATCTGCAGGAACATAAAATTTGCAGCCCTATATATGGACAAAATAAAGAAGTAAAAATTAACAATAAGGATATATAAAAGAGAATACAAAAATATAAAAATTCATTCAACAAAAGAGCAAAAGGCAAAGGAATAAGCAAGAACATATAGAATAAGTCTACATAGGTACGCACATGAATAAGTCTATTTTAAACAGAAGACACACTTTAAACAAGGGACATACAAAAATATACAAGCAAACACAGGTCTATACATTAATATCCAAGACACATAAAGAAAACACCCAGATTATACAAAAATATACATATCATGTATATTTTAAACCAGAACATACAAAATATACAAGCGAATATAGGTTTATACATCAATAGCCGAGAAACATACAGAAATATACAGGAAAATACACAGTTTACACAAAAATATACATATCATATCAATTTTAAACAGGAAAATATGAAATATACAAGCGAATACAGGTTTATACTTCAATAGCCGAGAAACATACAGAAATATACATGAAAATACACAGTTTACACAAAAATATACATATCTTGTCTATTTTAAATAGGAACATACAAAATATACAAGCAAATACAGGTTTATACATCAATAGCCGAGAAACATACAGAAATATACAGGAAAATACACAGTGTACACAAAAAATATACAGTTTACACAAAAATATACAAATTTAACCAAAAAAATACATAGTTTAGACATGTGTACTAGGAAACCTTACACAAATATATAATAAAATACAATATGAAAACAAGAAAACAAAATAATTCATACAGTTTCCTCTGAGCACACTTGATTTTGTGCGAGAACTCTACACTGGTCAAATTTGCTCCTTTGCTCCTTTTCAACTTAACGTCAGCGTCGATTTCGTCGACGAAATCATCATCCACCACACATTTACCTTTATCCTCATCTCTCACCTTCCTTTTACCAGGTTTAACATCCGGCGAAACTTCAGGACTACTAAGTCCAACTGACCGCCCTCGTCGAAGTCCCTGAACAACCGGCGAACCTTCATGACGCGATTTCATACGCTTTTCACGATCAGACGGTGAACTATTTGATTTTTGAGACATTTTCAATCAAATTGAAGCGCGTATTTGAGAAATTTTGGTAAAAATTTGCCGGAGAGAAAACCCTAAATTGATAACTATGAAGAAATTAAAGAGGAATGAAGAGAATAAACTGTAGAGTTGGTTGAGAGAAATGGAGAAGGTAAAGGGGAAATACAAAAACCGCTAAAATAATGTAGGAAATTTCTATTTTGCCCCTTATGGTATGTTTTGTAATTAATTTAAAAGTATTGTTATGTTACGTAAATTTTGAAAAGTATCGTTATGTTACGTAATTAAGCTGTTTAGAGCGTCGACTCGCGTAAATTTTCCTTTTAAATATAGCTACAACTTAGAGCGATAGAGACCCCCTTCATAGAACTTCAAATTAGTGTCCTGAAATTTAGTGTCGCAGTTCAAACTTCAGGAAGTTGTTCTTGTAACTTAAACTTTATGCCTCTTTATATTCATAATTTTATATACGACGTAAAAATTGATACTAACAGTGATTGCAGTGAAGGAAAGTAGTACATAAATTTATTCAACAATAATATTGAAGAAGAAGAAATCATCTAGTATTTGTCTTAACCCTAATGAAGTTTAAAGCTGAAGTATAACAGAAGATAATAGTTATAAAGCATAGTCAACATAAAGTGATAAATTTGGACATATTCTTCAAAGTATATTAATGTATTGGGCAAAATATAGCTTGTACATGTGGCGGCTCGAGCGTAGGGTTCAAGATATATCGTGCAAAAATCATAAGATTGACCACGGAGCTGGTAACATCCTCGGGGTCAGGATCATTTGTGAGCCACAAGATTAGATCGCCTAGGAGAACAAGTAGCTCATCATCCCGGGGCAAAGCAATCTTAGCCCTGGGAAGGGTTCAGCTTCAGTGTAAGAGACGCCCCACGATTTCCAGCATTCAATGCGGGAGATCGTGGGCAGACCATTATCTGAACATGGAGGAGTGGGTTATTAATGCCCTTAATTATCTATAAATAACATTTATTTTATCTTGTAAAGACATTCACAAATTCATTAGCAAAACTCTGTCCAATTGTAATTATAAAGTAGTTCTTATTGAGATCATTACTTCGTGTTCTTGTTGTTCATTTGCTTTCGTCAATTACTTACCCGTTGCCAACTTTGATGCATCAAATTACTTGTAAACCCTATATAAATTCAATTGTTATCCTATTCCGAATTAGGCAAACACAATTAACATAGGAAAAAAGAAGAGCAAAACGTTCTTAACCATAATGGAGTTCCAACAAGAAGTATAACATATGGGTATTATAAACCTAGTCCTGACTCCTAAGTATACATATAAACCGATTCTTCAATTATAACACATAAAATCTACCAATTCATTATTGAGCTCGTTAAACTCTCCCGGTAAATACAAATTATTTAAGTAACTAAAGTACTCCTAAGACTATGAATGACTTCAAAGTATAATAAATCTTAAATTGAGTCATTTTTCTAATAATTGGTTGAATTGGAACTTTTTCCAAAAACAAACAAACAAATGGTTCACATATCTACTTATTAAGGTAATTGTTTCATTTAGTTTGTCTTCCCTATAAAGCAAAACAACATAATAGGACCAACTGTCATTAACCTTGTAATCTTGGAAGTAATCCCAAATTTAAATAACCATCAAATGCAGCAGAGGTTGGGGAAAGAGAAAGAGAAAATGGTTAGAGGGAGAAAGCAAATATTGATTGGACTTGGTTTAGTTATGGTGATGGGTTTAGCTGTTTACTTAAGGCTTTGGACCATTGACTATCGTCTCTCTTCAAATGAAACTGAATTACTCAGGTATCCTTCATTTCTTCTTCTTTCTTGATTATACTTTGTATTTACCTTAAAAAGATCATGTTTTTGCACTCAAAAATGGATCAAGAAAATGATTGGTTATTGATTTTCACTTTGTTTTGGTTATATTGGAATTTTGGATTTCTTTTTGTATTCAGTTTTTTTTTAAGCCTGAGAGTCTATCGGAAACAACCTCTCCACTTTGGGGGTTGGGGGTAAGGTCGGCGTACATCTAGGGAAATTTTTATTCTTGTTCTTGCTTGAGTAACCAGCAATTATGAATGCTCCAGTTGGACCTGATTATCAGTAGAGGTAGGAAATGGAAATATCAGAATCTTTGCTAACTTCCCTTTGCTTTGTCCCCAAAGCTTTGGTCTAGTGGTGAAACGCAACTTATGATGTGAGCGTGGTGCGAAGCCTGTTATAGATGAAAACCTGGTCTTTAAGTGTAGAAGGGTAGAGGGGTGGGCCCATTATCTACCAAGTTTCGAACGGTACGCCTCTGGCACTCGGGGATTTCTCGGTTATTAAATAAAAGAAAAAATTCCCTTTGCTTTTGCAGACTGCAGTATCTGCTTGGTTCTGTACATTTCCCTGTGTTTGTTTCTGAGAAGAAGGGGATGTGTATTTTGCGTAAAGGACATAATGTCATCTGAGTTCAATGAAGGGAATTGAGGAAGATGTTTAATGTAACAAGCAAGTTTTAGGAGTAAATGGCCACATAGATTCTTATCCCTATTAGTTTATGGATTGGAATACGTTCCTAAGTTTCCTAAGGTGTGAAAACAAGTGATACCCGTTGTAAATGCTCTAGTAGGTGACGTGCCTTGGCTTTTGATTATATGGTTGGTTTGATTAGCATATATCTGAACAGTTAAGACTAGTTTCAAGTAGAATGTCTTGAAAATGTTGTGCCGTTGTCTTTAAGTTGCCGAGGCAAACAAATTTAAGTAGTGATTGAAGTAAATAAGAAATTATGTTTTCAAGATTGATGCTATTAATCATTCCATATTCTCAATACAAGTTTAAATTGCTTGCAATAAAATATTTGATCATATTGTGGGTTAAAAAGACCAACCTTTTTAGTAAGATAGCTGCTAGCCTTCCTGCGAAAGACTTGGGTTAAAATCCTGTTACTATAGCTCAGAAAAGCAAGGGGACAGTAACAGGCTAGCTTAAGAATCGCTAACCTCCGACTCTCTAACTTGATGAGTGTCCTGCTTCTTCGACCTCTATCCAAAGAAATCATCAAGGAAGTCAGGTTAGGTTCCGTGTAGCACTTCAATGCGAATCGCGCCCTTCACCCACTAGCACAACCAAACTAGCTAAGCGCGAGGAAAGCTTCACCGCTCGAGCTCATAGTCCTCTCAGAGACAATCCCAATTGAAACTCAAATATTTCTCCTTTCGAATGATTCAATGCTCGAAATTTAATGTCATGTACTGTTTGGCCAAGTAATCTCTCCTGGGTTTTTGTAGGAGACAGTTTGATCTTGCCAGTAGAGAAGCTATGGATGAATCTGCGGAGTGGAGGAAAAGATATGATGAAGAGGAACAAAAATCTAGGAGCTGCCAAAAGGAACTGATTAAGGTAAGTGTCTTCCATTCAGAATCAACAATACTTTCGTGAGAAATTTATCATAGACGTTTGTCGTTTGATATAAGTATTTAAATGGGGCCAAAGCCCTTGAACTGTAGCTATTATATTATTCTAAAAACATGGTACCCTCTCTATGGGCAATCAGTCAATAACGTAATGAGTATTATAACACCTTATTGCCTTATTAACTTTGTAATTTATCAACTTAATCAAGAATTTTAAGTGGGAATCGTATACTTGCTAAAACAAATTAACAACTAAATTAACTTAATAAGCAAGTCTGGGTGGTGTAGTTGGTCATCGCGCTAGCTTCCTTTTAAAAAATAAATAAATGAAAAACTTACATGTCACCATTTGTAGTAAGATAACATTTTCCTAGAACAATGAGTGAATCTATGAACCTCTATGTAGGCAGATTATGAGTCTGTTTGTCTATAAATTTTTTACACTTTCTTTCTAAAATTTTCGAAAAACATGTTTGTTCATGAAAAACAGTCAGTCTTTTGAGATTTTTCCAAAAATAGTTTTTGATTGCTTTTGACCACTTTTTCAAGTTTTTTCATAAAATCAAATATCTCCACCCACAAAACTTCTAACTTGTATCAAGTAAAATTCATGTCCAAACACAACTTCAACTTCCAAATCCAATGTTTCAACTCAACTTCAAAAATTCTTATTAAAAAACTTTTGGTGTTTATGGCCAAACTGCTACTATATCTTTTTCTTGTCTAGCATGCATTTCGCCAACAACTGGCTCCTCCATTCTCTACAGCGTGAACACTTCTTTTCTTGTTAAATGTTTTTCATAAGCACCAAAGACAGCCACGACAATGATTATCATGTGAGTCTCTGTCTAGTTCTAGCCTGAGTAAAGTAGTGATTCCTTGCCCTCTGTATGATCTACCCCAGCTATATTTGGATCCTTATTGAAATTTCACCTTCTAGATGCAAACTGTCACTGAACTGTATGTTATTCTCGATTCTTTTATCAGAACCCATTTGATTCAGAAAGTTTCCCTACCATTTCCTCTTTCAATTAAATGATTGAACTAACCAAGTAAATTTGCTTGCGTCCTGCACTGCTTTGGCCATGTGTAGCTAATTTTTTAGTCATGCATTTCTTTATCAGGAGGTGCTAAGTTAATGATCTGGGACTGCAGATCCATTTTCCTTCTCAGCAGTTAGTTTTTTTCTCTTGCCAAATGATATTGCAAATCAAATTGCACCTTTTATAAATTTCCTGTGGTGGTTTCATACAATCCACCACCAACAACAACATATAAAAGAAATAGAGAGAAAATAAAAGAGAGGCCGTGGATATTTCATTTTGTTATTATTTCTAGGAGTAATGAAAAGGGAGGTCAGTCCATTTTGGGTGCATGTGAGTGTTGGTCTGTAAAGGTTTCATATCTTAAGGACTGCTCATCCAATTTAGATTGTCTCAGAGTAACAAGAGATTAAAATGGAGAATGCATATTCTTCCTCTCCTCTGCTTCCCCCCTCCTCGTGACGGGAGGGGCTGTGAACCCAAAAGAACAACTAACCAAAAGAAAAGATTAAAGTCAAAATTCCTCTCATTTTGACTGACCTTGGTTTTGGGTTTGTGTTATATTTGTTTGAAAATCTTGTCAATTAAGGAAAGAGAGCAACAGTTCTGGATGCAATAAACGGGAAAAAGGCCGATGCAATTTGGTAAAGTTGAATTTTTGAAGAAGAAACTTTTGGCGCATAACCTTGGGGACTAGTTACTTCTTCATTTTTCAGTAGAGCATAGAGCGTCTTTCCTTTTAATAATCTGGCTAAGTTATGCCTGGTAAACAATTCTTTTTGAGAATTCAACTTCTTGAAGAGCTCTTGATCGAGCTATTATGAAAGAGATTTTGCTTACTGTATGCTTAATGTAATTATTTTCATCTCTATAGTTCTAGTATAGGTGTAAGCACTATTGCATACAAGCAAAGGTGACATAAGCCCCTTAGTTACAAATCTGATGGCGGTTAAGAAGTAGAACCACGTTTAATGAATTCCAATAGTGGTTAAAGCTGATCTTGTCTAAAACTGAGAGAATACTAGTAGACATAATTCGTGTCAAATCAGTTGGAGAAGGACTAATCTTGCTATCAGGTCCTGTTGCGATCTTGAAGAAGGATTAAACCTACTGCATCACATGTTTATTAGAGCAAGTATCTTTTTAGCTCTAGTAGGAATTGCTTTGGAACAATCTACCTGATGGTTCCGAGGATATTAAGGAGGTGATGACTGCCCAATATGTCATCAGAAAAGAGTGGAATGGTGGAATAACAATATCAAGAATTTCTAAGAAACGTTTGATGTAATTTTCTTTGGTAGCAGATTTATAAGTCACAAATGCTTGTTTATACAAGTTGTGAAAATTGCGGAAATGATTGAAGTTACTGTAATTTGCAAAAGCTTATATTAATAAAATTTTGGAGAGGAATGAGGTGAAGAAGAGACATTAATATCGTTGCTAGAATGAGAAGCGGATAGACCCTGGTCTACGCACTTCAATTTGATATTATCCTCAAATGTAAAACTAAACCATTCAAAGAGGTTAGCTCAATTAGAATGGCAAAAGTTTTGAACCAAATCTCGAAGTTCCAGTTGCTGTTTATATCTTTTTCCTTGAACTCCTTGTTGTTTCTTCCATTCAATCTGTGTAAAGAGTAAACGATGACAGTTGCACTACTATATGTCGTGTCACTAGTGCATTCTTTCTGTGTTTTTTTTATTAGCTTGTCCCTGCCATACATTAAGGCATAGAATGCCTCATCTCATTAGATTCACAGTCAAGTGAAAATCTTTTGGTTTGCATCATCTGATTATGGTGGCATGTATCATCCATTGGTAGATGTCGTTTCGTCTGGGTTCCTGTTTGAAGTACAAAAGGATGGGATTCTTCCCATGCCTACTTTACTTAGAAAGGGAGTTAACTGTTGCACCTCATTTGGCTAGTTTGTTAACCCGTGGTACTTTGTGTAGATCAAGCAGTTGTTGAAGGAGGATGGCGCTGCTGCCACTAAGAAGAAATTGGATCTGCTACAAAAGGTGAATGTTTCAGACAGAAGTCTGTCTTTGTAAATCTTTGTCCATTCTTCTTCTTCATCCCCTCTTTTTCTTTGTATTGGTCGGCGAAGGCTTGCTGCTACACTTGGCCCCTTTGCACGTGAGAGATTTCAAGTTTTATGAATTATGATCTCCCTAATGCATATCATCATAGTCACAGTTCAATTAATAGTTTGTTTATGCTGATTGATTCACCAGGAGAACATTGACTTGCTTGAACGTCTCGAATCTTTGAAACAAGAACTTGAATCTGAGAAGTTGAAATGTAGCATGAGACAGATATGACAATGCTGTAAGCTTGGTAACCTAGAACATTCGGTAGTTGATAATCAGGTTTGTTACCAGTGGCTTGCCAAACTAATCTAACAGGAAATTGGCGAGGATGATAATTCATGAGCATATTGTTTATGTACAAGATTTCATTAAGGAGTTTCACCCGATCGCTCCAGAACTCTGCTACATTATGCTATCTGTGAGGCCGCCAGAGCATGTATTTGGATGTGATTTAGATACACTGGTTAAACGGATGGTTTGCAGCTTCCTTCTATGTACATCCAAATTTTGGCCTCCCTAGACCAAGTAATGGTCCATTTTGAGGGGACTGAATACTCTCTTTTAATGATGATGTTTGTTAGTTCTTGCGTAGTCCACACAGCATTTTCTTAAAATCTTGAGTTGTATAGTTCAAAGATGCACCATGTTAAATACTTTCAAGAAGGTGAAATAACATGCCCCCTTGTTCAGCAGAATCATTACTTAGCCCCTCGTTCACAGTGGTTGCTAGTAGGCATTTGGTCTTATCCTAGTGGCAAATGATTCTCTGATGTTATACCCTCTTTAGAATTTGTATTCAAGCTTGCAAACTAAGAAAAAGAAAATTTTGGAAGATAAGTGCTTCGTAAAACCTAAAGTATCGATTGTGATGCTCATTCTGCGCTTTGTTAAATTTTTTCTTATTTTTGCACTTTGACTTGTAGATACGGCAGAACAACACTTAATGAAATTACATGAAGCCTTGATGTTGAAACGTACTCCAATGACTTTAATGGCGTGGTAAAGATTACAGTGCAGCTAAGATAGCAAATTCCCCATTTGTCAAATTAATTTCAAATGACAGAAACCAAAACCATATGAAAAATTTAGAAGCCTCCCTCGTCCAGCCTGTGGCCCTGTAGACAGTAGTCCTGTTTTAGACCCTTATAAACCAACTAATTATCCTCAACGATCTACATTTAAAACAAGCATACCAGACCAACAATCAGAACACTACCCAATCAATTATAACTATCCTTAAATCTTCATCTGATCTGATTTACGGTTCATTAGATAACCAGGAAAATTTAAAAACATGCTCACAGCAAATACGAGTATCACATAAACTAGATGTATTCAGATGAAACCAACATTAAAAAACAACTGTTTAAACACAAAAGAAAACATAAGCAATGCCATCAATCATTGCACAAGTCTAAAAGATTCAACAAGAAACAACAGCTTAAAAAACAGATCATAAATGCCACTAAGGCAGAAGTAAACTGGAACAGATCAAAGGCATGGTATTAACTTCTCAAAAGCCACCACGGAGACGAAGCACAAGGTGAAGGGTTGATTCTTTCTGGATGTTATAATCTGCAAGGGTACGACCATCCTCCAGCTGCTTACCAGCAAAAATCAACCTCTGCTGATCTGGGGGAATACCCTCCTTGTCCTGAATCTTTGCTTTCACATTATCAATTGTATCAGAACTCTCCACCTCCAAAGTGATGGTCTTCCCAGTAAGAGTCTTGACAAATATCTGCATACCTCCCCTCAAACGCAGCACCAAATGTAATGTGGACTCTTTCTGGATATTATAATCAGCAAGGGTCCTCCCATCCTCGAGCTGCTTACCAGCAAAGATCAATCGCTGCTGATCTGGTGGAATCCCTTCTTTATCTTGGATCTTAGCCTTCACATTATCTATTGTATCTGAACTCTCAACCTCCAAGGTGATGGTCTTCCCTGTCAACGTCTTCACAAAGATCTGCATACCACCCCTCAATCGAAGAACGAGGTGAAGGGTGGACTCTTTTTGGATATTGTAGTCAGCAAGAGTACGGCCATCCTCGAGCTGCTTTCCAGCAAAGATCAACCTCTGCTGATCTGGAGGGATGCCTTCCTTGTCCTGAATCTTTGCCTTAACATTGTCAATGGTGTCAGAGCTCTCAACCTCAAGGGTAATGGTTTTCCCAGTCAATGTTTTTACAAAAATCTGCATCCCACCACGAAGACGGAGGACGAGGTGAAGGGTGGACTCCTTCTGGATGTTGTAGTCAGCAAGAGTACGTCCATCCTCCAGCTGCTTTCCAGCAAAAATCAACCTCTGCTGATCTGGGGGAATCCCTTCCTTGTCCTGGATCTTAGCCTTAACATTGTCAATGGTGTCGGAGCTCTCGACCTCTAGTGTAATGGTCTTTCCAGTCAAGGTCTTCACAAAAATCTGCATGCCTCCACGCAGACGAAGGACAAGGTGAAGTGTGGATTCCTTTTGGATGTTGTAGTCGGCAAGAGTACGACCATCCTCGAGCTGCTTTCCAGCAAAAATCAACCTCTGCTGATCTGGGGGAATTCCTTCCTTGTCCTGGATCTTAGCCTTAACATTATCAATAGTGTCGGAGCTCTCGACCTCAAGGGTAATGGTCTTCCCAGTCAAGGTCTTCACAAAGATTTGCATGCCACCACGCAGACGAAGGACGAGGTGAAGGGTGGACTCCTTCTGGATGTTGTAGTCGGCAAGTGTACGGCCATCCTCGAGCTGCTTTCCAGCAAAGATCAACCTCTGCTGATCTGGAGGAATTCCCTCCTTATCCTGAATCTTAGCTTTGACATTATCAATAGTATCGGAACTCTCAACCTCGAGAGTGATGGTCTTGCCAGTGAGGGTCTTAACAAAGATTTGCATCTGCAATTACATCAAATAAGAGGGCATTAGACATAACAGAAAACTACCATACTCCAGCTATTTATTAGCCTAACATAAGCAAAACCAAAATCAAGCATATACTCTAACATGCACTCGCTTATTCAACAAAACATAGGTATTGACATTTTTATGTCAAGTAACAGTATTAACAACTAAAAACAGCAAATATTTTCCGCAAAACCAAAAGAGGTATCAGCAGAGCTTATGAGAAAAATAATACTGACTCAATTCACCTGATATATATTCTGAACTTCAAATACAATGCAAGATAAGAATAGTACACAATGGATCGTATTTCAACAAACAAATAGCAAGACACAAAGTATCTGCTTTTTAACGTATATAAAAGGCTAAGTTTCTGCCCTGGTGAAATATTGAAAATAAATTCAATGACATCCCAAAGAACGACTCTCCAGCATCCTAAGACCTATGATCTGTGGTTTAAGACACGCTGGGATAATAGGCTAGCCCCTCAACCAATCTCCATTAAATTACCAAGCTTTTTTCGCCGCATAAAAAAACCCATGAAGTGTGCCTAAAGGAAAGCTAAACTGGACCCTAAAATGGATTAATTGAGATCTAATTCTAATATGAAAAAGTTAAAGAGAAAACCTGCAACAAATATCCTTTTATATTTTACCGGGTATATAGATCTAACTGAACAACGACAACAACATATATCGGGGGTCTGGAGAGGAGAGGGTGAGATGTAATAGACCATACAATACCTTAAAAAAGATAAGAGAGCCTTTTTCCGATAGATCCTCAGATCTCATACCATCGAAAATCATTTACTAAACAATGAATTAAAGAACAAAATAACACATACATACATGAATCAACATCCAAACATGATCAAAATTAACACAAAAAAGACGAACGAATTTATAGCTATTACATTAACAATAAAAAGGGGAATATAAAAGAGAAAATTGGTACCTTGAAAGTTGTTTTTGGGAATTGAAAGAATGAGAGATTATAGAGAGCTTTTTTGTTTTCTTGGAGAAGGAAAAGAAACTGAATGAGAGAATGAAGGAAACAAGAAGGCTTTATATAGGAATAAATAGCCGACCTAACCCTATAAATTATAGGCCAAAGTTTTGGTGAACCACTCAATTTTCTTTTTCTACAACTACTAGAAGTATGATATATTTATTTTTATACAACCACTAAGAGTATGATTTAGGTGGTTAGGAGATAAAGCTGCTAATGCATATAAACAAATCAATGGTTATAATGGATGAATATGATCAACTGCATTCTTAATCAAATGTATCGAGTTCGTGGTCATGAAAAAAATTCTAATAAAAAAATATTATTTTCATAAATATCTTTACATGGTTCAAATCTAAATTAACTGTGAGAATATAAATGCTACTATATAGAAAAACAATTATTGTTCCATCACTAAGAACAATTTGGAGTAGAGGGTCAACGCATCTTAATCCTCGAATGAGCTGACATTTCGTTTTAATTTTTTTTAAAGAATTATTATTTTGTGATTATATATTTATAAATCTAAAAGAAATTAATAATTAATGAATAAATTATTAGACTAGTTAAATCATACGAGATCTGGGTCTGTAGTCTTTTATAAAAAAATTAAGTTATATGATATTTTCATAAAAGAACAATAAAATATATAGAATAAAAAAGTAATATGAGATTTTTGAATAGTCTCTTCTATTTAAATTGTGAAATGGCCAAAAACATCATTTCCTCATCCTATTATAATAGTGTTGACATAAGAGGCACTTGTATAGTTGTATAGTACATTGGCACTTGTATAGTTGTATAGTACATTTTGGCAAGTTGGAATTGCTTTTGCTTGATATAAGATTAATTAATTAACTAGACAACAACTTGAGGAACTTGTACAACTCTTTCGTTTTCCTATTCCTAGTTATCTTTCATGAATTATGATGAATTATTGAGGATAGTGATAACTGATAAGGTTGGTCCATTCAGGAAGCTGATTCACTAAATAATTTAAACTTTCGATGTTGTCTGTGTTCTGTCTATTTTCTCCTTTTCTATTTTCTTTTGGTTTGACGTTTGCACTAACCAATTGCTTTAGATTCACGTTACAAAGAAATTACCAAAGAAGGTCTCTCTACTCGAAAGTATGGCTTTTGCATATATTGCAATTTCTCCAACTGATACACAAGTCATTCTAAAAAATAAGAATCTTTAAATATGTTCAGTTAATAATCGAAAGAAATAAAGAGATCGACAATAATATCACACATTGTATAGAAACGGGATGGATGAAATAAATACTCATCTTTAGTATTTTATGCAATAAGAATGTTCCACCGAGACTTAAAAGGTAAGTTATATAAAGTAGTCGTCAGACCGACTATGTTGTACGGGGCAAGTGTTGGTCAATCAAGATTACACATATTCAGAAGATGAAAGAAGCGAAATGAGGATGCTTGGATAAATGTGTGGGCAAACCAGGAGAGATAAGATTAGGAACGAAGAAATACTAGACAAGGTGGGAATGCCTTTTGTGGTGGATAAGATGAGAAAAACAAGGTTGAGATGGTTCTATATTTGCTGAAATTTTTTTAACTGTGTCAAAACTAAACACCAACCCTAATGGACATAAAATTTAACTAGGTGTACCTGCATATCACTGGTTATAGCCTTTTGTCTCCACTTAAGAATGATTTAGCAAAATAGTCTCGGAGGCAACACTTCAAGTTATACATCGATAAGTGCTGCCTCTTTGGCACCACTTCAAGTTATCTAGAAATATGTGGGAAGAGTTAAAAAGGCAAGTGTTGCCTATGCAAGAGAGGGTCAAAGTAAAGTGTTAGTCAAGTGCTGCCTCTACTTATGAGAAAGGGAGCAGCACTTACGAGAAAGAAGAGGGGGGCAACATTTCAAGTTATCTTGGAGAATGTGGGAAAAGATAAAAGGGGCACGAGAAAGGGAGGGCGGGATGCAGGCGTCATTATAAGATTTTATAGGGATATTTTCGTCTGAAATTTATTCACTAAAGTTAGCGAATGTCATTCTTGCAAACTAACTTAAACCGGGGTCAATAAGGCAAACCACTGCCTATGGTGTCATAGTTTTGTAAATTACCCCCTAATGGAACACCTAATAAAATTTAGGGTTTTTTACTCAAATATATAAATTTGCACCCCTTAATTACAAAAAAAAAAAAAAAAAAAAAAGCAAGATTTTCAAATTACAAGGCATAACAATATTTTTCCTAGCAAAATGGCAATGTATAAATACATCTTTCAAACATTGTTTTTGATTCATTAAATCAACACTGAAACCTTCTTCCTTTCTCTTTGTTTTTCTCTCTGTTTTTTTCTTTGTGCCTGCTTCCAATCTTTTCATCATTCTGCTTCCAATCTTTTTCTATTTTATAATTCTTCAACTACTCAAAGTCATATCTTTTCCGTTTCTATATGTTTCTACACGTCCTCCCCCATTTTCGATCCAAACTTTTAAGAAGCTGCTACTGTTTCCCCTCTATTTCGCCTCTGTTTCTCTTCTGTTTCTACTCATTTTTTACAGTTTAAACAGATAAAAATCAAAACTTTAGAATAAAAATTATGTTAAATGGCAAAGATACGAATTCTATTGAAACATAATGGAAGATGGGATAAATTCGACAATTATATCGGTTTTGTTGTTGACGCAATCGCGATAACTTCCGATGCAAACTTTCAGATATTTCGTGATACAGTTGTGAAGCAACTGAATATTGACCTGGCTAGGAAAATTCTTTAAATTAAGTATAAGGTAATAGAAAAAAGCCCAAGTTTAGAGATACACAATGACATGGGTGTTTTAGTGTATACATCAGTTTGTATGTGATATGTGTCTTTTGTATCACTATATCGTATAAATTTGTCGCGTGTGAATTATCTATGACATTGTATCTGTTGTATAACTCTACCGTGTCTGAATCATACATAGGTTTTAGAACCTAAGTAAATCATATTTGTATCATGTTGTATATTTTTGTATCATGTAACTGCTCTCTGGATCTTTCTGTATCATGTAACTGTTCTCTGTATCTGTAGCTACTGCCTGATATGCAAAGGCGAACATTGCAAATGGAAATTTAGGGCATCCAGTTTGAATTCATCAACTTTGTTCAAAGTTAGGGAATTCACAAATAAACACACATGTCCATACAAAGAAAGAGTGTATGGACAAGCGCAACTTACATCACGAGTGATTGGTATGATCATCAAGGACAGGGTGGTTAACCCAAAGTTGACCTACAAGCCTAAAGAGATAATGGACGATATGCAGAGGTGTTACAGTGTACACATAGATTATATGAAGGTATGAATATAAAAAAAATAGCCATTGCAGTGATACGGGGAGAGCCAACTGAATCTTACAAGAAGCTTCCAAGTTACCCGTATATGTCAGAGAAAAGAAACTCAGGGTCAATTGTTGCTTTGCAAGCAACTGAAGATCATTTCTTCAAGTACACTTTTGTTGCTTTGAATGCTTCCATAAAGGGATATCAACATTACAAACCAATCATAGTCATCGATGGTAGCTTCCTAAAAGGAGCACACAAAGGAAAATTCTTAGCGGCAAGTACATTAGATGCAGCAGGTAAAGCGGGTTCTAACGCTGCCTGTTGTATCATAGTGTTTCAACTGTTTCAGCCTTATGTTTTTCTATTTCAGCATGTTTCATTTGTATCATATTGTTTCAGCTTTGTATCAGACTGTTTCAACTTTGGTATCAGGCTTTTTAAATCATATATTTTCTCTGTTTCAATCTCTTTTATCTGTATCATACTGTTTCACCTTTGTATCAAATTATTTCCAGCTTTTGTATAAGGCTTTTTCAGCCACATATTTTATTTGTATCAGACTGCTTAAGCTTTGGTATCATGTTGTTTGAAGCCTATACTTTAGTGTTTCAGCTTTTTATTTGAATCAAATTGTTTCAGCTTTATACTTGTATGATACTGTTTCAAATATTTATCTTACTATTTCTTTCCATAAGGAGCATACTGCCACTTGCGTATGCAATTGTCAATTCAGAGAACGATGGCTCATGACTGTGGTTCTTTGAGAAGTTCAAAAATGCTTACGGTGAGAGAGAAAACATGTGCATTGTCTCAGACCGTAATGAGAGCATAATCAAGGCTACTACCATCGTATATCCTCAGGTCCCAAAATATGCATGCATATGACACTTGTGGAACAACCTCAAGACTAAGTTCAAGAAATGTGAACAGAAGCTTCATGAGACATTCTTTAGTATGGCCAAGGCATACACCATACAGGAATTTGATGAATACATGAAAAGTGTGGAGAAAATGGATAAACGTATCAAAACATACTTGGTAAACGTCGGATACCATAAATGGCCAACAGCGCATTCAACAGTAAATAGAGAATTTACAACGACATCAAACATTGCAGAATCTTTGAATACGGTGAATAGGGATACGCGTGATATGCCCATAGTCGCATTTATAGAGTACATGTGCTCACTGGTTGGGACTTGGAGCGATGATAACAGGAAGAAAGCACACGAGACATTCACACCTCTTGGATTCAAGTACAACAAGATACTGGATGGGTATAGAAACACAATTATGCAACTTAAGGTAGCATAGAAACTGTTTCATTTCCATAGTATCTAAGTTCTTTCATCATGTATCTTCCTTGTATTTTCTGTTTCAAACATGTATCATCCTGTGTATTGTAGATACATTCAACAGGACAACAAGCAACTTTCTATGATGGTGACCAAAAATTCATTGTTGACTTGAAAGAACAGACATGCTGTTGTGAAAGATTTCAAATTGAAGAACTGCCCTGTGAGCATGCTTTGGCTATTCTAAAGTGGAAAGGTCTGGAAGAAGAAGATTACAACTGTATCTACTACATAACAAAATCCCTGGTAAAGACATACGAGTTCCATGTTAATCCGATACCGGATGAAAGCAGATAGGAGATTCCTGTATTCTTTTCAGAAATTGAACTACTCCCACTAGTTGCTAGACAGCCACCACGAAGGTCAAAAACAACTAGATACAAACCACAATGCGAAGTACATGCAAAAGGGACAAAAATTACGTATGCAAATTGTGGGCGTGAATGACACAACAGGAAAACTTGCACACATCCTTCGAAACCCAAATAAAACTTTTTTTACTTGTTTCTTTGTCATTGAATCTGACTAGTTAGAAGTGATTCACTTTCAAAAGTATTTCCTGATTGTTTCAAGATATTTTCAACTATTTCTTAATCAATTTAGTTGTCTGTACATAATGTTTCATGATTATATGAAACTTTTTCACAGTTTTTTTTACTGTTTCTTTCTCATTGAATCTGAATGGTTAGAAGTGATTCAGTTTCACAAGTGTTTCCTGATTATTTCATAGATATTTTCAGTTGTTTCTTAATAAATTTAGCTGTCTGTATGAGACTGTTTCATGACTGTATGAGACTGTTCAATGATTGTATGAAACAGTTTCATAGTTATTTTTTACTGTTTCTTTGTCATTGAACCTGACTGGTTAGAAGTGATTCAGTTTCACAAGTATTTCCTGATTGTTTCAAGATATTTTCAACTGTTTCTTTATCAATTTAACTGTCTGTATTAGACTGTTTCATAATTGTATCAAACTGTTTCACAGTTGCAAAAGAAACAAAATAAAACATAATTGCTATAAGCTAAACATTCTGAAACTGTCATTCCATAAATGATAACCACACCAAACAATATCCAGTAGTAGAAACATTCGGTCCTAAAACATAAACATAGATACACCACAAAAGAAACACAACCACTAATGGTTGGGATTGGTAACTCATAAACGACGCCTTGTAGCGCCTTTTCTCTTATCAAGCCGGCCTGGATTTTCACATGCGCTCACTGCATCTAAATCAATCTTCCTTTTCCCATAATCCCAAAGCAATATTGCAAGACGGCCACGGTAAAGACCTATATCAAAGTCAGGGACAATTGTGATATCAGTGGAACCAATAAAGTACTCCGCATAGGCCATGATAAACACTCCACAATTCCTGAAACAGTGATAAAAAAGATGACAATACATATAGTTAGTAATTACGTCACATATGTGATTCACATAATCTGACATAATAAAGGGAAAAGAAGCATACATGGAACCAGAATTTCGTTGGGGAAGTCCTTGAACAAAGAAAAATCCAAATGGATCCTCCAGATTTGCATCAGCATATGCTTCGCTCATAATAATTTCAATGTCGGGCCCTGACTGGTAAAAGTCAGTCAGTAAAAGATATTGTGGCAATAACTCAGCAATCTTTTCAACAACTGAAACAACAGCCGCATTATGACCAGCACCGACACCACTCATTGGATCATATATCTCAATGCACCTATCCTTGAATGAGACCACACCCAACATCCAATGACACAAATCCTTTATATTAAGCGGTAGCAAAACATAGTCAACCTCTGTCCAAGGCACATTTGCATGGATCTTGCATCCTTGATTATAACTAGTAACTAGCAACAGAATCAACATCAAACAACACTGAAACATCCTTCCAACTATTCACATATTTCTCATAGACGATCTCGACCGTGGTTTTAAACCAACAGTCAGTAGTAGTGAAAGATAATTCTGTCTTGGGTCGATACTTTTCTTGCTTACGCAAGTAGTAGAAGACAACATTCACATGCTGTAAAATTCAAAAAAATAAAATGGATGAAACATTACCGATACACTGAAGAAACGAACAAAAATGTAGTTACTAAAATGAATGAAACAAAATAGATACAGTGAGGAAGAGAAATAGTTATAGCTGATGGCTGACATATTGGATACAGAATAATGAAATATGACAAATACAAGATACAAGGCACACACATATTTAAAACAAACAATAATATACATTATAGATACCAAACACAGAAACTCACAAACACATGAAAATAATTAAAAAGAAATAGTACATGCACAAAGGCACAAAAAGACACTTAAAAGAAGACACCCTCACACACTAGAAGAAACAAAAAGATATAATAAAGATACAAGACACACAGACACACTAAAAAGAAATAGAAAAATACATTACACATATCAGAGACACTATGATACATTAAAAATAAAAGACACGCACACTAAAAAGAAAAACAAAGGAACTTACTGAATCCTGCAACATATGACCATCATGCAACATACTCCCTCCGTCCCAAAATGAGTGTCTGACTTTGACTGGGCACAGAGTTTAAGAAAATAAGGAAGACTTTTAAATCCTGTTGTTTAAAATGAAAGTTGTGTGTAATGTGGGCGAGAGTCTTTAAATCCTGTGGTCCAAAACAAATCTTAGATTTAAAGAGTTGCCATAAAAGGAACGAGGCACTCATTTTGATACAAACAGAAAAGGAAAGATAGACACTCATTTTAGGACGGAGGGAGTAATGTAGAACCACATCCGAGTCGACACGTTTTCGACTCCAAAGTTAAACTCATCCGGAAGTATGTTGTTGATTTTGGAGTAGGCACAAGTCCTAAAAATATAAAGTAAATGAAACATGAATTATAACAATATGCACACAATAAATGATACAGTAAACGAGCATTAAAGGGTCACACACCTTTCTCTTTTCGGTTTAGCTAGATCATCAACAAATGCTACAAACTTATTTGCTAAATCTTGATCAACTTCCTCCGTGACGCTAATACTAAAAGGATGCCTTTGCAACATCCAACGTTTTGGAGAAACATAACTGCTACTGGCACCAGAATAAAACTCACGCACAAAAGGTGAAACATCATATTTACCAGGACACTTCAACCTTACCAACACCTACGAAGATGTAGCACTATCCACACGTAGGCTCGCCTGCTCGTTGTCAGGGTCACTAACCACCATAACATCTGAATCCTCACCGGGCTCATCAATATCACCGACATAATAGCACTTCAGCGCCATGCTCAACGGGCTCTTCAGCGACATGCTGATCATGCTCTTCAGCAACAGGGTCACGTTGAACACTATTCTTTACATTCTTAATGGTATCAGCGGTGCTACGGTCCATCTCTGCAAACTGGTCCTCAATGCAATTATCAAAGAAATCATCGAAAACAGGGGTTTAATAGGTCAAGCAACAACATACTTGGTCGGATGAGAAGGTCCAGGAGTATCTTTGTTACAAAATGCAGCACCATCAACTGAATAACCTTGAATAAACTGATACATAAAAACTTGAATAAACAATGAACTCCTATAAACCCTAAAGATACGAAAATAAGTTCAAGAAACAATGTACAGGACATGATACTGTTTAGAAACAGGAATTATACAATAAGTTAAAAAAAAAGAGCAAAGGCGCACCTCATCAGGTTTGGAAGTCTTCAGAAGATATTGGCTGAAATTCAAACCAAGGTCGATATTTGGGAATTGCAACTTAGTACCAGCAAATGAAGGGGTCAAAGTAACCTTAGTTTCAACTGTTGCGGGCTTTGGAATGAGTTTTCTACTATCAGCTGTTGCTATATTTTTGACTCCACCACTAACAGATCTATCACCTTTACTGAGCACAACAGCGTCAGTTTGAAATGTATCAGACGACACAGAAACAGGTTTTCCGTTGTCGCCTGCTACATCACTCGCTCCGCCAGTAGCAGATGGCTAAAAAAAGGAAAAAAAAACTCATAAAAATAAGAAACCATAGCTCTACAATTTTATTGGCTTGTTGAATTGTTTCTATTTGTATCTATCTGTATTTGTTTGTATATGTCTGTATCTACTTGTATCAAGATAAGTGGAATAAGGTTGAAACGACCTCGGTCAGTTGTTTAGGAAGTTAGGACTCCGATTGGCGTGCCGCTAACTTTAAAATATTTGTAAGGTCCATTAGGACCTGTCTGTAAAATTTGAGTTAAATCAGACCTTGTTTGGTACGTATCGGAAGAAGGTTTCAGTTTTTATTGTCGATAAATATTAAAAAGAGATTTTCGAGCTTGATTTTGGCGAATGAGCTCCGATTCGAAATCTGAAAGAGCCGTTAGGTTCGTATGATTATTTTTGACTTTTGTGATTTTTCGAAAGTGAATTTCGAGGTTGTTCGGCTAGTTTCCGCTAAAATGCCGAAAGTTAAATAATTTGACATTTTTCTATTTAATTTGCATATGGAGTTTCGGGAGTCCGATTTGAGATCCTCCTTAACAAGTGTGTTACATATATTTTATATAACTTACTTGATAAATTTGGGACCATTTCGAATTTCGTAGAGTTCCGTTTTAATTTTCGTCGCGAAAAGAAAAGAAAATAAAATAAAGCAAAAGAGAAAAGGAAAAGGAAAAGAAAAAGAAGAAGACATGTCGGTTAGCTAAGGGATATTAATCCCTTAGCAGCTACTAGAAAACCAATGATACAGAATCAATAAGAAAGAGAGAAGAAGAAACAAGACATAATGCAGGAAAAAAATGCCAGAAAATGAGAAAAAGAGCCGGAGAAAAATAGAATTTTTACCTTGAAACATTCAGGTAATGATCTTAATGCATTATTTTAGTTTATTACGTGTATCTGAATATATTTTGACGGTAAAAACTGAGATATTAGACATCGTTTCAATAAATTCAATTAATAGTTTAAAGGGTTAATTGGACCCTGATAATGGAATTGAGTATATATCCATACTCAATGAGTTATGGGCAACATATAAATGTAATTTATTTAGGGTTTGGTTATGTGACCTAAAACCTTGTACATAGGCCTGGCCTGCATATTGCGTATGCGAATAGGGTATCAGGTTCTTAACTGGATTGTTCTAAGATGTGAGGAATGAAGACTGTAGCCTTAAGTGATATATTTGTCTGCTTAATGAACACAGTGAGATCATTTGGCAATGAATCCAAAAGGATAAAGCGGTTGTTGGGTAGCAGTGTTAACTTTGTAACAAGGTAAGTGCTTATATCCATTTCTTTGGAGGCACCTGGCCTCGTGGATTTTCTACCACGTGTTCCTTACGTGTGTAGCTACCGATAGGCGTACTCCTTACGCCTTAGCTTTGGATTTACATTTTATATTATTTGTTATGTCCTGTTGTTGATATTGCATTGAGGATCTGAGCATTGTACTCTGGCTGTGAGTTGGTATCTACTTTCCGGCAGTCGATGAGAGTCCTGCGCCGGTGAAGGGTTATTATTGCATCACATTGAATTCATATGCATTATATGTCATTCATATGCATTACATTGCATATCATATTGGGAGTAGGCGTATTCCGCCCTAGGAGAGTGCAGGAGTATTCCGCCTCTGGTTTATATCATATTGGGTGCAGGATTATTCCGCCCCAGGAGCAGGAGTATTCTGCTCTTATGTCATATACTGAGCGTAGGAGTATTCCGCCTCAGCTTTACATTATATCGGGTGCAGGAGTATTCCGCCCCAGGAGAGTGCAGGAGTATTCCGCCTCTGGTTTATATTATATCGGGTGCAGGAGTATTCCGCCCCAGGAGCAGGAGTATTCCGCTCCAGTTGGTTATCAGATTGGATTCCCCTCGAATGCAGGAGTATTCCGCTTCGGGATGGGATTACGGGCACATGTGACCCTTTGCATCAAATTTCATTTCATCTCATTTCATTTCATACCATTGTGTAGACTTGTGGTACATAACTACTGTTCTGCTTATACGTACATTGCTTATTTGTTGATATATTTCTGGCTCGCATCCCTGGTTGAGTTTATATTTTTTTATGTGTTTCTGCTTATTATCTGGCTCTGCCTTTTTATAATTTAAATGAGAGGAATTTAGTTTATCTGTTTCTTCTCCCTGGCTAGCTATCCTATTCTTTGAGGTGGCTAGTCTGCCCCACTTATTGAGTCCTTTTGACTCACCCTTGTTTGTTGTTGTTTCTTGTCCTTCTATTTCATTTCAACAGGTTCGCTCCAGATTGAGTTCGCCACGTTGTGAAGGAGAAAAGACGACTTCAGCTGTCAGGGTGAGCCAGCTTTTATTCCGGATGGCCACCAGTTTATTGTTTATTATTTTAGTTGCATTTTGCTCCCTTCAGGAGGTATCTGTCTTCTTTTGTACTCTTAGATGTCTAGTCCAGATAGTGCTAAACCTAGTATGTTGGGTAGTCAGCTGTAATTTTTCTTGTACAACTTAGAGGTATTAGTATATTTGTGGTTTTTTAAAGTCTTGTCCTTATTTATGAATTGTTATATTTATTTTCCTAATTTAGTTGGTAAGGGTTCACCCGACGGGTCTAGGGAAGGATGTTGGGTGCCTGCACAGCCTAATCGGATTTCGGGTCGTGTCAGTTGGTATCTGAGCGCGGTTTAGAGTCTATCCAGACTAAGACAGTGTCTAGTAGAGTCTCGCTGATGGGTACATAGACGTCCGTACTTATCTATGAGAGGCTATGATGGCATTTAGGAAGTTTCACTTCCTTCATTTCTGATCGTGCGTCGGTTTAGGATTCAAAAGTTTTTCGTTAATTCGTTAATTCCTTCGTGGTAATTGTGAACCCTCGTGCGACAAATCTGCAAACAATATGAGTTCAAGACGAAGCAGTCTAGCCTGGGGCTAGCACTGACGAGACCCCGAGAGTTTTGATCGTGCTGACGATCTAGTCACGGAGGTCCCAGTCGTACGAGCTCGTGATGGGCAAGGGAGTAGGGCCTTGTGGTTCCCTTGGCTCTCTAGATGCTTTCACGAGAATATTGGTGACGTAGATACCGCAGAAATCTATTATTCGCTAGGCAGCTTATCAAGTTGCTGCAGATGTAGATGTTCGGTCTCAAGGAGCTCCTATTCCAGTTCTTAATATTGTCGCAATAAAGTATGTTCCAGAGGCAGCATATGTTATGCCTCTAGTTATTCTGGCTGGTTAGTTAGCCTGAGTAATGGCTCGGTCCAAATGTTCGAAGAGGCTGCATTATTTTACCCAATTGAACCTTTTGATATTCTTAAGCAATGCATCATATAAACCCCATGAACTTTTTTAAAAAAAATGATGTTAGGGTATTTGTATCCTTCAGGCTCTTGATTATATCGAGCGGCAAAGTGTTGATTATTCTACTTTCCGGTTTCAGGGTCCAGCCTTGAATTGGTGGACTGTTCTTTTATCAGCTAGGCAGGGCTTGCCTAAGCTGACTTGGTGCGTGTTTTTTCGTAGATTTATGGAAAGGTTTCTTTCGCATAGAAAGCAAGATGAAAAGTGTCGCCAGTTTAAGTATATTAGACAAAGTAGCTTGTCTGTTTTAGAATATGAGGTTGAATTCTCTAGGATGGTTGGATATGTAGTAGAGCTAGTCCATGAACTTTTCGAGAATGTTCAAAGATTTATTGGTGCCCTTTCTCCTTCCTTGAGATCCCATATGGCTCGAGAAATTGTGATTGGGACTTCATTTGATGTTGTTATTTATATTGCCCGGAGGTATGAGACATACCATAAGTTAGAGCGGGAGAGCAAGAGATCCTGTGGCCCGAGTGGGCAACCACGGTACCTCATTTGGAGGTAAGAGTTCTGATTATTTTGGGAGGTCACCTTCCAGGTTATCTCAGCTTGTGTCACACGATTCTTAGAATGCGCCAGTAGTTCATGAATATCAGACCCCGTTTTTCTCTTTGTAGCTATCAACAATCTGTCCAGCTTCCATTTTTACTGAAAAGGTATTATCATTGTAGCGAGCCTGTCATCTTTGAGGAGTTTTCCTTTATTTCGGCAAATAGGCAGTCGTCCTTTCTCTCGTCATCAGGCACCTGCACCTGCGTAGTGGTAGTGGTTCTTCTAGAAGTAATTATCAGGGTAGCAGCTTGGCTCAGCTGCAGAGGCAGTTCTATGAACTGCTAGTCTGGCGGGATGCTGAGCATCCGATGTAGTAGACCCTGGGATTTCTTCTTCCCTTAAATGTGAGTAAGATTCGATTCTTCTGGTCGATCTAGAGATGGGGTGTCCTATCATGTTTCCATGGTTTCTTTTGAATGTCATTTTGATTAAGAATTTATTGCGGTCGAGGGATGAGTTTCTGATATAATTTATTCCTGACATTTGTGTGACCCTACTAGTTTATGTAGTCTAAATATGAGGAATTTGACAATGAGTGTCGCTATTGTCTGCCTGGCATCTTGTCGTACCACCTTTTATTATTATTATATCAAATTAGTATACCACTCTTCTCGGAATTCCGTGTTGGTAGGATGATAGGATTCTTATTCATCACCATCAGAAAGTGTCATTGTTTCTTCCGGTGTAAAGTGATTAGTAAGTAATACTCGATCTACGTGTCTCCTCTTGGTTCGAAATATTAGTAACGTCATGTTATCCTATGAGCTTGTCTGGGTTATAAAAGAGTTTCTAGTAAATTGTCAGAGTTTACTTCTTATTGGGAGGTCAAATTGGCATGGATGTTGTTCCATAAAGCTCATTTAATATCTGTTTCTTCAATTGCGATTCTTGGGCTACTTTGAATCGTAAGTAGTCTAGCTTTGGTAGCCAAGCAAATAAGAAGATGAGCTTCTTGAAGCTCTAATTATTTCTATCGTCGGTCCATTTCTATTTCTTCTTCGTCCGGCACTAGTGAGCTTGGGCGGTTGGTAGCCGCTTTTGATGTTCCCTGTGTTGAGCCAGAGTACATGTTATTGTAGCCGGGTAAGCATATTATTGTCTTTCAAGGCTTCTAAGGGTAATAGAAGTACCATCCATCAGGCGGTGGTGTTTACGGCAAAGGTATGGAGTTGTGAACTCGGGAGTTGCAGCTGTTTGGTAACTCGAGAGGGTAATTTAGTAGCTCAGATCTGAGCCGCATTTTGTTTTTAGCTATGTCTTTCTTTAGTCCAGCAGACTGTGCGAGGATAGTTATTCCTATTCAAATAGCTGCATGAGTTTGTGCTTTAAGTGGAGGAGTCTTCCTCCAAATACTGAATGGTAATACTAAATCTCTAAACCGTTGATACCACTTTTGTCACGACCTAACCTAGGGCCACAACAGAAACCTACAATGAGTGTCGATCATTGCTAAACCCACTAATAATCTATAAATGCTAGAGATAAGCTGGAAACCTGATCATATATACGTACCTATCTGCTGAAAGCATAAAGTCTGGAAAGATGACACGACTTTAACTTGCTGGCACTTAGAACACTGAGCCACAAATTCTGCTATGTCATACTTCATTCCGTCCCACCAATAAATCTTCTTAAGATCATGGTACATCTTAGTCGAACATGGATGAACAATGTATTTGGAATAATGTGCCTCTATCATAATATGTCCACGTAAATCTGTAACATCAGGGACACAAAGTCTATCTTTATACATGAGAACACCGTCAGTAATAACCCTGTATGGTGACTCCGGTTTTCTTCTGGCTATCTGTCTGTATTCAACTAGAATTGGATCCTCATACTGACGTTGTTTTATTTCATGAAAATTTAGAGTTAAAGGTCTAGTGCAGCTTGTCGTCCATCCATCATTGGCATATCTCTTTCACACCTCAATCTTTGAGAAATTACTTTAGCGTTATAACTGCATATGTAATCAACTTTGTTGCTGGCATTCTGCCTCAGCTCATGATCCAACTACATGCCTCTTTTATTTTCACTTTTTCAAGCCATAATATTTCCAATTCAAAGACAATACCGTGAAGTAGATGTTCATTCTAGAGATCATTCCTGGTCTGCATCATGCTATCCAATAGTATTTGCATGATCCTTATCCTTATATGATAGACCCTGTTCAGATGAACCTTTGACATATATTAAGATATGAGTAACTACATTCCCACAAGGAGCTTGCGGAACAACACAAAAATAAACTGAGATGTTGCATAGTGCGTTCGTAAAAATAATATAGCTTGCATCAAATCTTCTATAGTGTGTAGTGGCAAGGTACTTCAAAAACTCCCCTATTGCATCAAGTGTGAGCTAATTCTTAGTTCCATCGACCTGTTCTATATCGAAAGGTATATCGAAGTGGTGATTATCGGCTGAATCATGTTAATCCACCCAGAGTTCCATATATATTTGTTTCGAAAAAGTAAAACTCTCCTCTCGTGATCGAGGAATGGCCAGTTTAGTCAAAATAAGCTGGGCAATGGTGTTATCATATTATCACGATATATTTTTTTCCAAGAGATCGGTGTTCGTGTTATAATTCTGATTCTGCAATCATGAGATAATATCCGTGGAGTAGTTTATGAAGGTCGTGTAATTTTTCTCATTATCTGCGTGATTTTTTTAGACTTAGGCTCGTTCGAGGACGAACGAGAGTTTAAGTGGAGGAGAATGAAACGACCTCGGTCAGTCGTTTAGGAAGTTAGGAATCTGATTGGCGTGCCGATAATTTAAAAATATTCATAAGGTCCATTAGGATCTGTCTGTAAAATTTGAGTTAAATCAGACCTTGTTTGGTACGTATCGGAAGAAGGTTTCAGTTTTTATTATCGATAAATATTAAAAAGAAATTTTCGAGCTCGGTTTTGGTGAATGAGCTCCGATTCGAAATCTGAAAGCCCGTTACGTTCGTATTATTATTTGTGACTTTTGTGATTTTTCGAAAGTGAATTTCGAGGTTGTTCGGCTAGTTTCTGCTAAAATGCCGAAAGTTAAATAATTTGACCTTTTTCTATTTAATTTGCATATTGAGTTTTGGGAGTCCGATTTGAGATCCGCCTTAGCAAGTGTGTTACATATATTTTGTATAACTTATTTGAGAAATTTGGGACCATTTCGAATTTTGTAGAGTTCCGTTTTAATTTTCGTCGCGAAAAGAAAAGAAAATAAAATAAAGAAAAAGAAAAAGAAGAAGACATGTCGGTTAGCTAAGGGATTTTAATCCCTTAGCAGCTACTGGAAAACCAACGATACAGAAACAATTAGAAATAGAGAAGGAAAAACAAGACATAACGCAGGAAAAAAATGCCAGAAAATGAGAAAAAGAGTAAGAGAAAAATAGAATTTTTACCCCGAAACATTCAGATAATGATCTTAATGCACTATTTTAGTTTATCACGTGTGTCTGAATATATTTTGACGGTAAAAATTAGGATATTAGACATCATTTTAATAAATTCAATTAATAGTTTAAAGGGTTAATTGGACCCTGATAATGGAATTGTGTATATATCCGTACTCAGTGAGTTATGGGCAACATATAAATGTAATTTATTTAGGGTTTGGTTATGTGACCTTAAACCCTGTACATAGGCCTGACCTGCGTATTGCGTATGCGAATAGGGTATCAGGTTCTTAACTGGATTGTTCTAAGATGTGAGGAATGAAGACTGTAGCCTTATGTGATATATTTTTCTGCTTAATGAATACAGTGGGATCGTTTGGCAATGAATCCAAAAGGATAAAGCAGTTGTTGGGTAGCAGTGTTAACTTTGTAACAAGGTAACTGTTTATATCCATTTCTTTGGAGGCACCTGCCATCGTGGATTTTCTACCACGTGTTTCTTACGTGTGTAGCTGCCGATAGGCGTACACCTTACGCCTTAGATTTGGATTTACATTTTATATTATATGTTATGTCCTGTTGTTGATATTGCATTGAGGATCTGAGCATTGTACTCTGGCTGTGAGTTGGCATCTATTTATCGACAGTCGATGAGAGTCCCGCGCCGGTGAAGGGTTATTAGCGCATCACATTGAATTCATATGCATTATATGTCATTCATATACATTACATTGCATATCATATTGGGAGTACGAGTATTCCGCCCCAGGAGAGTGCAGGAGTATTCCGCATCTGGTTTATATCATATTGGGTGCAGGAGTGTTTTGCCCCAGGAGTAGAAGCATTCTGCTCTTATGTCATATACTGAGTGCAGGAGTATTCCGCCTCAGCTTTACATTATTACGGGTGCAGGAGTATTCCATCCCAGGAGAGTGCGGGAGTATTCCGCCTCTGGTTTATATTATATCGGGTGAGGAGTATTCCGCCCCAGGAGCAGGAGTATTCCACTCTAGTTAGTTATCAGATTGGATTCCCCTCGAATGCAGGAGTATTCCGCTTCGGGATGGTATTACGGGCACATATGACCCTTTGCATCATATTTCATTTCATCTCTTTTCACTTCATTACATTTCATACCATTGTGTAGACTTGTGGTACATAACTAATGTTCTGCTTATACGTGCATTGCTTATTTGTTGATATGTTTTTGGCTCGCATCCCTGGTTGAGTTTATAATTTTTTTACGTGTTTCCGCTTATTATCTGGCTCTGCCTTTTTATAATTTAAATAAGAGAAATTTGGTTTATCTGTTTCTTCTCCCTGACTAGCTATCATATTCTTTGAGGTGGCTAGTCTGCCCCACTTATTGAGTCCTCTTGACTTAACCTTATTTGTTGTTGTTTCTTGTCCATCTATTTCGTTTTGGCAGGTTCGCTCCAGGATTGAGTTCGCCACGTTGTGAAGGAGCGAAGATGACTTCAGCTGTCAGGGTGAGCCAGCTTTTATTCCGGATGGCCACCAGTTTATTGTTTGTTATTTCAGTTGCATTTTGCTTCCTTAAGGAGGTGTCTGTCTTCTTTTGTACTCTTAGATGTCTAGTCTGGATAGCACTAAACCTTGTATGTCGGGTAGTCAGCTGTAATTTCTCTTATACAACTTAGAAGTATCAGTATGTTTGTGTTTTTTTAAAGTCTTGCCCTTATTTATGAATTATTATATTTATTTTCCTAATTTAATTGGTAAGGGTTCACCCGACGGGTCTAGGGGAAGATGTCGGGTGCCCGCACGGCCTAACCGGATTTCGGGTCGTGTCAAAGGTACATAGCCGTATCAACATTAAAAGTGTTTGTATCAGCACAAACACCTGATTTTACTTTTCTGTATCACCAAAATCATCCGAATTGAGCTTCTCTGTATCACCACGACCAGGTGGTGGCTTTGGTGAATCTCGAGCATTAAATACACCACTTTGAGTATCCTGTTTCAAAAAAAAAATTAATTCAAACCAACATTACATGCAGAATATAATATCAAATAAAAGTAAGATACACAATACATGTCCTATTGCAAGTAGCTTAATTTGATCAAAAACTTTTGTAAGCTCCTCACCAACGAATTGCTTAACATCGTTAAACTAATCATCAATCTTCAAAAAAAACAAAAGCAAAAATAGTATCGCAATGATTCTAACTGTTTTAACAAATTCAAAAAATATAGACACAATACAATAAAAATACGATTCTTACATGACCCTTTAATAAGTCCAAGTCAGTAGTGAGCTGAAACAAAAAATAAAAAACCAAAGCACACTTAACTTTCAAATCAAAGGAAAAAAATTGTATCAGAATGTGGCAAAAAAATATCACAATGTTTCTAACTGTTTCAACTACTTTAAAAAACTAAACATACCTTCTCAATTGAACTAGTTAACATGTCAATCTTAGCGCCATAATCAACTGCCTGCGACTTTAGAAGGACAACATACAAAAGTGGCAGGAGAGGAGGGACGAGGCCCTCCATGGCGGACAAAAATGTCCTCCTCAGCAGGATCTTGCGTATCATCCGCTACAGGTACATCCGTATTAACCACCAACTCCAAACTGGCCAACTCAGCAACTGTCGGCTGGATAGGCTTAAAAACTGGCTACACCATACATAACAGTAGACCAATCAATTTAAAAACATATAAAATGAAACAGATACATAAAGAATGAAATAAATACATAAAAAACGAAACAGATACATAAAGAATGAAACTATACCTTGTTGCCTCGGTCGCCTAAAATGTTACGAACTGTCTTATACTTTGAAAGATTACTCGTCACTTTTCAGTTCAAGATACGAGGAGTTCTACTCCTGACACACACAGCTACTGATGACAGAATATTTGTCCAGCACTCATAAAGTCATACTTGCAATGTAGAAGGCAAACCTACCACCCAAAAATATGTACTTCTAATTTTCAACTTCTTGTGATGACTATCAAACAATTCTTTGAAAGAATCTATTCGCCATGGATAGTCCTCGTAAAGACCGGACTCAACCAAGTCAAAATATTTCTTAGAAACAATTTGTATATCGGATACATACATCACAAAAGGCACAATCACATACAAAACTGCAATCTTAAGTGCATCAACATCACCAATCCACCTCCGTTGAGTAAGAGAATTCTTAATCTCTATGTGAGACACCTTCTCTACGTTCAGGAAGTAGCTACTCATCAACTGATTTAGACCATTCATATCAAGAGAATTCAGTGTATCCCTATAGCACTTTAACCCCAACACTAATGCTAACTCACGCAACCTGAATTGCAAGCACGAACCATTCATACAAACCTCAATCATACGAGGCTTGGAGGACTCAATCCCCCGTACCAGCAAAGCCCGAAGCAATTGATTCTCTACGGGCAAATGTTCTACCTATAACAAATAACCAAAACAGGTATTTCTTGAACATTTCCAACTGCACCAGGCTTAAGGTATCCTTCAAATGGAATGCAATATCCCCATCCGTAGTAATCCGTAAATGGAACTCTTTCCACGTAAAATCCTGGGGTAGATAAAACGACACATCCTAAAAAAGAAAAACGCAACTCAGTTAAAAAACATTAAGTGCAATACAGAAATAATAAAATACAATGTAGAAACAGTAAATTACACTACAGAAATAGTAAAAAATACAGAAATGGTAAATACACTAAAGAAACAGTAAAAACACTATGGAACCAGTAAAATACACTGCAGAAATAGTAAAAACACTACAGAAACAGTAAATACACTACAGAAACAGTAATAATACACTACATAAATAGTAAAAACACTACAGAAACATTAAAAATACACTACAGAGTAATTTACTCCAAACTTATGCCTAACTGTGAGTTTTAAACACATCAAAGTTCAAGTTCAAATATCAAAATTCAATATTTTCCCTTAAAACAAAAATAAAACCAAACTGTAAGGTACACACAATAAACAAAACAATAATGGATTCTTGATTTTCAATGAAACTTTGAATGAGAGAAATGTGACTTCCCTTTTCTTTCTCTGTATATATAATATGTATATATCCCTTGAGGAAGAGAAGGGGTGTGCTTGGATTTCAATGGGTTCAGGCAATAATCGGTTGGGTTCACAGCCACATGATCCAAATCGTATCAAACGCAAGAAATATTAAAATACACTTCAGAAACAGTAACATACACGACAGAAACAGTAAAACACACCACAAAAACAGTAAAATACGCAAAAAAATAGTAAAATTCACTACAAATACATGCAACACCACCGCAGATACAACAAGAAACAACAAATAAACAATAGATATACTAAACAGGCAAAAGAAACAAAAAATACAAAAAGAAATAAAAGTACCTGTAATGCTACATCAACCAACATAGAAATCTGACTTTTTTTCACTGGTGGAGCATCTTCCACAAAATCATCATCATCACACACAATTTTACCTTTACATTTACCCATAGAAGGAGATGCAGACGACCGCATTATACGCTTCAATTGTTGCGAGGTTTCTGTCGACTTAAAAACAGGAACTTTAAGTTTTAAAAATGATTTCGACCCACTTTATGAAATATTTGTATCATGTTTTTTTAATTCATAAGTTCCCTAGTATCAGAACACGAACTAAAATTAGACATTTAAACAAAAAAAAAAAAAGTGAAACCCTAAAAAATGAAAAAAAAAAAACCGACAATTTAAACACTGAAAATAGTTATGAAAATGGTTCAGATATAGGGATGATAGTGGAGAACGTGAGGGAGAAAATGAGGGAGAAACTGAGGAAAAAATGACGGTGTTACAGTAAGAAACGAGCAGAAACGACGCTGAAACGGGCTAGATACGCGCGAAGAGGGAGCAGTAATTGGAAAATTTTGAAACAAAACAAACAATGAGGAAAATCGTTATATATTAGGACCAATATTTAGAAAATTATAAAAAAACCCCAAAATTGTAGCAAAATAAAGAAATAAACCAAGATAGTAGTATTTTTTTACTTAAGTTGCTATGTTTATAATTAACTTTTGTCTTCATCTATATAGGGTAATTTTTCTAAAATATTGCTATGTTTTGTAATTAAGTTCTAAAAATTGTACTTTTCTGTAAATATTCCTAAATTTAAGTATTAAATTGGGTTTAGTGGAGTTGAGCCTTATATAATGAACGCGTAACCATTGGATGAATTGCAGAACTATGACATTATAGACAATGGTATGCCTTTTGACCCCCTATAATAGTTGTTTAGCAAAAATAACCTTCTCTTGGTTTAATGAATAAAATTCGGACGAAATTACCCTATGAATCTTATAATGACGCCTTTATCATTGCCCTCAGCTACTCCGTAAGTACTACCTAAGAGGCATTATTTATTTTTGACCCCTCTTCCTTACGCAAAAATTGCCGTTGAATCAACAATTGCCGTAAGTACTGCTATTGAAGGGTCTCACATTTTTCTAAATAAAATATTACTTGGGCAGTACTTGTCCCTTCAAATATATTTTCGCATTCCCCCAGATAATTGGAGGTGTTGCCTGGCAATACTTGCCACTTGGCTTCTTCTTAAGAGGCAACACTTGCCAATTGATAACTTGAAGTATTTCCAACGGACCAAGCGGAGGTCATTTTGTTAAAACCATATTAAACAGGAATAAATTCTCAGAATCAGTCAATTCTTGGGACACCATGTGATTTTTTTTGAAAAACAGTTGGCTCAGACCAAACCAAAGTCCCATAAAGAGCCATTGACATTAAATTAGGTGTTGTGGAGCTATTTCGCGATGAATCTTGATTCGAGGTGTTTTATTGATCAATGATCATGAACACAAATGATTGAAATTGAGTAATGAAATTGAAGGTTTATTCTTGTAGATTATGTCTTTATTTATCTTCTAACTTCCAATGTGACCTCATACCTTATAAAGGAAATTTATAATATATAGTAGATGAGGGATAGTTCATAGTCGTAAATAAATTATTCTACTTGATTTGATTAGATTCATTCAATCATCCACTGAAATTGGATCATTAGTTTATTGTGAAAGGATCATATACGATTAGTTAAAATGCCACTTAACACGTAAAATACCATGATTAACATTTGTCTCTACTAGGCTTGCCACATTACTTGATAATCATTTCACGTAATACTCATTTAATTTAATTTGAAATGGCATGTTGTGTTAACATATAACATGACTTCAATATCATTGCGAGTACGTAATGTACCACGTTACTTGACACGGAAAGTACAAGAGAGGTTTGAATACAACAACCAACAACATATTCAGTATTATCTCACAAGTAGGGTTTGGGGAGGATGAAATAAACGCAGACCTTACCCCCACTAAAATGGAGATGTTTTCGATAGACCCTCGACTAGGGAAAACCTTTGGAAAACACGTTTGAAAAACAAGATAGAAATATAATTGTAAAAAAAGGATAAAACTAAAGCATATCTATAATAAACAGATTACAAACAATAGATATAAAAGACGGATAATAAGATATAAATAGATTATACATGAGTACTATTACATCTAATAAGAGAAAATGACATTAGCCTATTAGCTAACCCTTTACCTAAATCTACGACCTCCATGCTCTCCTATCTAGGGTCATATCCTTGGTGTTCTGGATGTGGGCCATGTGCTGTCTAATCACCTAGGTCCAGTTATTCTTCGATCTATCTCTACCTTTCCGTGGACCCAACACTGTCAACCTCTCACACCTCATCACTGGGGCATCTGCACTCCTCCTCTTCACATGCCTGAACCATCACAACTTTGCTTCTCGCATCTTGTCTGCCACTGATGTCATGCCTACAGTCACGCCCTAAAATTTACTAAACTAAAGGTAGTGACTAGGTGTTTTAAGGTACAAAAAATGTTGAGATTTTCGGAGTCGCAACTTGACAAATTGAAGGTGTGCCAAGTTACCAAAAGGTGCACCTTGCACCACTAATGACTCGTAAATGGTCTGCGTCAGAGTTCCGGGTAAGGATCTCGGTTGACTTTTGGGAAGGGGTTAGGCACCCTCGAGTCCTGTGCTAAGCACCGTTGCTTTATTGATGCTCTCCGACTTCTGTGGATTATGTTTGTTGTTTGTTGCCATTTTTATTCGTTACTCTTTGATTTGTATGAAAGTCGTTCGTTTATTGACGAAAACTCTACCAGAGATTAACCACAGACACGTTGTTTATTCGAATCTCCATATAAGTGAGTTTTATGTAAACGTCGGACCTTTATTATTTTTTAATCTTAAATTACAATCACTTGTTCATGCAAATGAAAGCTCAATCGGATGTGATCGCGCAAGCACCTTGCCCGAACGAAATCCTCCGACTTAATTGAGTTTCACATAAACATTTGAAATCTTATTAAATCTTATTTCGCCTTAAACACTTGCTTAATCGTGTAGGATATATTCACACTCGATTTAGTTTTAAAGTTTGTCGTTCATTGATGAAACTCTACCGGAGATTAACCGTGAACACTTTGTCCGTTCAAATCTTCAATAATATGAGTCTCATGTAAACTTCAAACATTTTTATTTATTGATAAGTGAGTGTAAGCATTGAGGTGCTTAACTTACTTAAATTATCATTTGACTTTAATGTTGTGAGGGCTATAAGTTAAATACATCTATTAAATTGTAATACGTGCACACTTTCCTCTTAGTTAGATTAAAGGCAGTTACGTTACCGGCCGAAGTGCACAAAAGGCCAGTTTTGCCACTGGTCTTAGGGCAAAGGCCACTAAAACCAAAATATTTACTTTGTGGCCACTTACATTACACCCACCATAAATGAAAAAAAAAAGACTTAATTACCCCTCGTTGTATATATAAACAACCAGTTCGTTATTCTCTGTTTCGTTACTTTGTGGCTGCTGCTGCTGAATTCTCTTCAAAAATCTCTTCACCAATTCTTCACCAATCTCACTTTTCAAATTTCTTCACAAGTTTCTTTTAAAAATTGTAAGTATTCTATGTTTCAATTTTACGTTATGCTGCTTTAAGACTGAATTTGAACTAAGTTCAATCAATGTGAACTGAATTAAGAGAAATTCGTTTAAAATTTACTAGTTTTAATACCTCGATGTGCCGTTGATGACTGAACTTCAGTATCGACATTGTCGTGTTAAGTATCAGCACACTAGCACTGAAGTTTGAACTAAAATTCAGTTCATTATGACTGAACTTCAGTGTTAAGTATTCTACGTTTGAATTTTACGTTATGCTGCATTAAGACTGAGTTTGAACTAAGTTCAATCCATGTGAACTGAATTCAGAGAAATTAGTTTAAAATTTAGTAGTTTTAATACCTCAATGTGCCGTTGATGACTGAACTTCAGTATCGCCATTGTCGTGTTAAGTATCAGCATACTAGCACTGAAGTTTGAACTAAAATTCAGTTCATTATGACTGAATTTCAGTGATTAAGGGCTGAAAGTTCATTTATAAACTGAAAAAAGCAACCTCAGGACTTTGCGGTTACTTATTGGCATTGCCGTGTTGATTACCAGCACACTAGAACTGAAGTTTGAACTAAAAATTCAGTTCATTAGGACTGAACTTCAGTTCTTAAGACTGAACTTCATTAGTTCAATCCTTATGGATAGAACTTAAGTCCACATGAACTGAACTTCAATCCACATGCGGTGGAGCTTTCAATGGTCTTATGTATAGAACTTACTCCAATCCTTATGAATAGAACTTAAGTCCATTAAGACTGAACTTCAGTGCTTAAGGACTGAAAGTTCATTTTATAAACTGAAAGAAGCAACCTCAAGACTTTGTGATTACTTATTGCCATTATTATTAAGACTGAAATTCATACTAACACAATTCTTTCTCTGGTTTACTTATTCAATGCAGAATGGCTACAGTTTGTTTGGTTATTGCTTTCAATGGGAATTGGACAAAAGATTACAAGTACTTGGATCATGAAACAAAACTTCTACTTGTTAATGAAATGATCGAATTCAGAACTTTCATGCACAAGATTTATGAAGCAACACATTTCACTGGCACTGTCAATATATGGTTTGATATTAGAATGGACTCGAGCAGAGGAATGCTTGTAACTACAGAAGTAGAACTCAGGACATGCATGCACTTGTTAAAGAATGATCCCACTTTCAAGAATAACCGTTTCGTAATTGACAAGCTAGAGAATCAAACTCATCGTACAGAAGTTTTACCCCAGGAGGGGACCCTGATAATGCAGATCGACTGCATTCAAGCAATTGAAAATAAGCATACTCCATGCACAGAGCTTCCACAACAAGAGGGAGGCTTGATAATGCAGATCGACTCCAACCTAGCACTTGAAACACCTGGCATTGTTGAGACACTGCAACCAAACAATACTCAATTTCAGTCACCAGCGCCAACATTTGAATGCCCTAGTAGCACGCCAGCTGCCAAGAGCAAATGGAAAAGGTCCAGGGTAAAACAGAAAAAATCTCCAACGATGATATTAACAGGAGATGTATCATCGAAAGATGTAGCAGCATACTCAACATTTGACAACAAGGAAACCATGATGAAGTGTTTTGTCAAGATGGCAATCAAGGAGCATTTTGAGTTCAAGGTTATCAGATCAAATAGAACGAGATATGAACTGAAATGTATCAATCCAAACTGTGATTGGAACATTAGAGCAAGAAGGATAAAAGATTCCTCACTGTTTAAGGTAATTAAGTTTCAGAATACACATAAATGCTCCGTTGACGTTAAGAAGGCTGATAAAAAACATGCCACGTCAACATTGATAAGTGAATACTTTCTTGAAAACATCCGCGACAACATAACAGAAGTTAGACCAACATTTATTGTCAACGAAATGAGAAGGATGCAAGGGGTTGAAATAGGATATCACAAGGCATGTCGTTCAATTCAAGCAGCAAACACATTAATTAGGGGACGGCCTGATGAGCACTATCATCTGCTCCCTTCATACTTGCATGTGCTGAAAGAGAGAAATCCAGGCGCTCACACAAATCTAAAGATAGACAGTCTTAATCGGTAAGCATTTCTCAAAAGAGAGTTCGATTGCTTTACGGAAATTCAAAACTTTCTAAGAATTAAATTTGTCATATTTTAAAATGTTTCAGGTTTATGTATATGCTTGTTGCTTTCAAGCCATCAATAGATGGTTGGAGGTATTGTCGACCAGTGATAGCAGTAGACGCGACATTTCTGAAGGCAAAATATCTAGGTGTTCCCATCATTGCTGTAGCAAAAGATGCAAATAATCAAATCTTCCCTCTAGCTTATGGGATTGCAGACTCTGAAAATAATGAAGCTTACACTTGGTTCTTCACTGAGCTGCGAAGGACAATAGGTACTCGTCCTGAACTGGTGTTTCTATCAGACAGAAACAAATTAATCGCGTATGGAATTGCACAAGTTTATCCTGATAGCCACCATGGTATGCATCTACCACTTTGAAAATAATCTAAACCAAAAGAACGTGAGAACCACAGTGATAAGTCTGTTTCAAACTGCTGCAAGAGCTTATAAGCGTGAAGAGTTTCATTATTTCATGTCCCAATTAGAGGGAATGGATAAAAACACGTTCAACTACATAATGGAAGAACCACCTGAAAGATGGGCTAGATCTTACTTACCGAGGCGACGATATGATATGCTTACAACAAATATGGTTGAGTCGATGAAGTCTGCATTACTGGAAGCTAGAGAGTTGCCCATTTTAAGCCTTTTGGATTTAATCATTGTTAAGAAGCAGAAATAATTTTGTGAAAGAAGAACTACTGCTCAAGAGACTTTTCATAGCTTATCAAGGTGGGCAGAAGATGAAATGGACAAGAAGATTCAACTGGCCTTCACAATAAATGTAAGTGTACAACACTAGACTCGCGCCAAATATGCAATCCTAGTGTATAAAAAATACAGATAAAGATGGGTGAAGATCAGTCCATGTAGACTGAAAATTCAGGACTGTGAATAGAACTTCAGTAAAAAAGGGGAGAGGGGGTTCAACCTTTTGAGGATAGCACTTCTGTACATACGACACTGGGGGGTGGAGTTCAATACTTGTTGATACAACTTCAGTCCATAACAGTAAGCAAGTTCAGTACAGAGAGTTCGATCCTTGTGGAATTTGAACTCCAGTCCATATGATTTGAACTTCAATCAGTCCATTAGAACTGTACTCATTAACTCTTGCTCTGACTTACTAATAGCCGATTTTAAATACCATCTGTACTGACTCACAAAAGTTATTATTTTTCATTTCAAATAGGTATTCCCCACAGGTACAGCAACATTCAATGTGCAAGATGAAGTAAAAAGCTTCAACTTCGACTTAAAGAAGAGGACCAGTGACTGTCTTCAATTCCAGACTGATGAACTCCCATGTGTACATGCAATTTCATGCATTGAGAAAAGACGCCTACTGAAATCTAAGTTCTGCTCAAAATGGTATTCACGAAAGTTTTGGTTAAACGCATATCAAGGTGAGGTGAATATGATAGGGCACACAAGATCTTGGACTGTACCAGATACCGTGAAAAGCCAGAGGATAGAGACTCCTAATGTCAAAATACAACGAGGAAGAAGGAATACAAAGAGATACATCTCGATTGCTGAGGCTGTACGAGTCAAATCAAACAAATATAGTCGATGCAAAATCAGAGGACATGATAGAACCTCTTGCACAAATACTCCAGTAGTCCGACCCTATTCAAGGATACATAGGTACTGCTACTTCCTTCATTATCCATAAACTTTTTTTACTAAATATTTCCCTCCTACTAATTTGATTTTCTAACTTCTTTTTGTTTCATGAAATTGCTTGGCTGTGAATGATGGTGCAGAAATACATGAAGATATTCAAATTGCTGATAGTTTCTTATCCAACATTCAAGATAATGAATGTATTCAAACTCTGAATGCATTGCAGTTTATTTTTTTATATGTCTGTATGTTAATAAGTTTGATACTAGTATTTGAATTTGAAGCACTTTCAGTCCATATAAGACTGAATTTGTAGGTACTTATGGAGTGTACTTCAGCCTTTCGATATGAAAAACTCTCAATCCTTACGATTCCTGAATTAACATTTTTTAATTGAACTTCAGTACTTATGGAGGAACGTGTAGCCTTTAACTTGTGTCCTCAGGGATAGAAGTTAAACTTAAAATTCTATCGTCGAGGATAAAAGTTAATACTGGGATATAGGAACTTCATTTCATGATGATAGAACTTCAGTTAATGAGGGTAAAAAGAACTTGAGTCCATGTGGTTTGAACTTCCATACTTGGAGACAGAAGTTTTTTCCTGGTGGATAGAAAGCTCAAACTATATTCTACACACCAAAACACAGAAGTTTGAGCTTCCATCCTTGTGAGTAGAAGTTTGATCTCATGAATTAAAAACATCCATCCTTAAAAAGACAGAAGTTCAATCAATACTTAGAGACAAAAGTTCAAACTCATTGTTGCAGCATTGGTGAACTTCAAAAACAAAAAATTCTGAAAAACTCACAATTTATTACCAACAAAATATAAGAGACAACACAGATAGTATCTTATCAGGCATCTTCAACATCAGACCCACTACTAAAACTGGAACTTAAAGGTTCTGTAACATCCTGCCAAATTGTAGCACTTAAAACCACACGATCTGAGGATTCAACAACTCCAAAAAGTATCCTAGTTCCTGCTCCAAGATTATTAATACGGACAAACTCCCTTTGTCTTCCCACTTTTAGGTAATTCATCTGGAAATGAGTACCACGGCAAATTACAGTTGCTGGAACATTACGTCTGGGAAGCATAATTGCCAACAATGCTGGCAAAACCTTTGCAACAAAAAAAATGAACACTGTTATTTTATAATAACAAATAACAAAAATAATACTTTTGAAAGACAAAAATTGTATGAATAACTTACAAACTGATCTGATTCAGTATCCAATTCAGTCAAAACTGCATCAATGAGTGCTGCCATCTTAGAAATAGAAATTATTTGGTTGTTCTCTTCAATAATAGTAAGGTATATTTCTATTGCTATAATTATAGAAAAGACATTCTGTATTTTTGTGTGTTGTCATTTTAATGTTGGATAAAGCTAAAGATTCTTTCTTCTTTTGTTTTGTAGTCTATCCCAACACAACTGACAGAATACATGACCCCACTAGGATTTAACTACACAATTCACAGAATACATGACCCCAGTATGATTTAACAACTGCACTGTAATTTCAGTCCATGAGGGGTAGTGAAGTTCAGTCAATGAGGGGGGAGTGAAATTCAGTCAAAAACTGCAATTAATAAAAAAAAACTACATAATCCCAGTTGGATTTAACAGCTGCACTGCATTTTCAGTCCATGAGGGGTACTAAAGTTCAGTCTATTAGTGGGTACTAGAGTTCAGTCAATGAGGGAAGTGAAGTTCAGTCAAAAATTGCAACTAATAAAAAAAATTACATAACCTTCTATAGGATTTAACAAACTGCAGTGCAATTTCAGACCATGAGGGGTAGTGAAGTTCAGTCCATATGTGGTTAGTGAAGTTCAGTCAATGAAGGTACTGAAGTTCAGGTCAAAAACTGCAATTAATATCCATAACTGTACAAAAACTGTAAGACCATAAAAAGCATAACTGTACAGAAAATGTAACACCATAGGAAACATAACTGTACAGAAACTGTAACAACATAGAAAACATAACTTCTTTGACTACATTTAATGAACCATAGAAAGCATAACTGTACAGAAACTGTAAGACCATCCACTTAGCAGTTACTGATTTTTTAACTATAAATACCCTCTTTGCAGTTAAAAGAAACTACAAAGTTTATTCACTCCATACATACTACATAGTTTTTCTTTTTTTTTCTTCAGAAAACAAAATATGGCAGATGAAAACAATCGTGTGGAGGAACTAGGTAGTTTCGACAAGAAAATAACATCGTATTACTTTTATAGAGATGATTTTGTATGTTAAAACAAAAGATCAGAATATTTTTTATACCTTTCATTTAATTTTCTAGTGTTTTCTGATTTTGTTTATTAACTGTGAAATATTCTTGCTTTTAGATCTTTCCAGACAGTTGGAAGCAGAGGTTGCCAAGTATAAATGGACTGGCATGCATAATTTGTGATGGTGGAGATGATGATGTATATTTGATGAACTTCACAGTTGGGAAACACGCAAGGTTGTGTAATGGTTGGAAGGATATGGTTATTAAGAAAGGCTTCAAGATAGGTGATACGCTTCGTTTGATCACCTATGGCACGAGATGATCGACGGTGTTCCATCTGTTGTTTTTGGTGTTTCTCTCATAAACAATTGGGCTGGTGAAGGAGTTGTTGATGATGATTTAAGCAGTGATGATGATGATGATGATGATGAGATGATGGTGGTGGTGGTGGAGCATCAGCAGACAATCCAATTTTAATTGAGTAATTTCTAGTAGTTGTTTGTCGTTTTAGTTTAAGCAGTACTATTTGTTTTCTTATTATAATGTCTATGTTTATATATGAACTTTAATCTAATAATTTTTTATATATTTGCATCTCTCATTAATACCTGAAAATAACTAAAGTAGAAGCTCTGTGTTTAAGTAAACACAGAACTTAAATCATCATGGAACAGAACTTCTATCATCATGGACTGAAGTTCTGTCCATGAGGATTGAAGTTCTAGCCTCTTGCAAATTGAAATAACTGAAGTAGAAGCTCTGTGTTTAAGTAAACACAAAACTTAAATCATCATGGAACAGAACTTCTATCATCATGGACTGAAGTTCTGTCTATGAGGATTTTAAGTTTCTAGCCACTTGCAAATTGAAATAACCTAAGTAGAGGCTCTTTCTTTAAGTAAACATAGAACTTAAATCATCATGGAACAGAACTTCTATCATCATGGACTGAAGTTCTGTCCATGAGGATTTTAAGTTTCTAGCAACTTGCAAATTGAAATAACTGAAGTAGAAGCTCTGTCTTTAAGTAAACACAAATCATCATAGACAGAACTACTATTATCATGGACTGAAGTCTCTAGGCACTTGCATTTGATTCTCTTCTTTCACAGAATTAAAAAAAAACTATACTTGGAATATATGTAAATGTAAAAAATTAACAATATACATAAATAACTTCTGTTACATATATAGTCGCAGAACTTATAAAAAACTCTACAACATAGAAACTTCATACATATTCAGTTATGGAGATGGTGGTGGAAGAGCAGAAAGATCAAAACAAACATGTGCTGCTATAGCTTCAATACCCTGGGTGATAATTCGCACTTGTCGCCTTTGGACGTTACGCATATGCAAAATAATATTTTGCATTTCCTGTATTGCATTCTCCTGGTCCTGCATCTGACGCCTTAGGACTGCAATCTCCCATTGTATATTATTTGGAATCCCTCCTGGTACTGGGGCAAATCCTGGTGCTGATGGTGGTGCACCTGATTGTTCTACTTGTGGTGGTTGATTAACTTTACTTTCAGACATTCTTGCACCTGAAGTTTAGAAATCTCAAAATAGATAATCCTAAATAATAAGATGATAAGAATTATCAATTAGTTATGTATTTATAGAAAAAAATTAATAAAACTGTAACAGTTGCAACTTATAGTTCAAAAGGAACAATAAAATACTAACAGTTGCAACTTATAGTTCAAAAGGCTCAATAACATTTTAAAAGTTGCAACTTATAGTTCAAAAGTCACCAATCCATAACAGGTATAATAAATATTGAACAGTCACAATGAGGGTAATAAAGTTCAATCAATGATGATAGAAGTTCAGTGCATCAATGACGATAAAACTTCTGTCCCTAAGGATAAAACTTCAGTCCATCCTGTAGATGGAAATTGAGGGCATATAAATTGAAGTCCAATCCATGTGTGGTAGAAATTCAGTCCATGTGGTTTGAACTTCCATCCTTGGAGACAGAAGTTCATCCCCTCCCCCCCTAGTGGACTGAACACACACATACAGACACAGAGTTGATATAAAACTTCTTTCCATAAGGATAAAACTTCAGTCCATTCTGTGGATGGAAATTGAGGGCATGTAAATTGAAGTCCAATCAATGTAGGGTAGAAATTCAGTCCATGTCGTTTGAACTTCAATCCTTGGAGACAAACATTCATCCCTAGTGGATTGAACACACATATAAACACACACACACCCACATAGGGGGATAAAAAAGGTTCACTCCATGAGAATAGAACTTAAGTCCTTAACGATAAAAAACATCACTGCAACAAAATGGCATTTACATAAATCTATGCATAATAATCTGTTCATATGTACATAATATCTATTTCAACATACAATACCAAAAAACTTTACAAAAAAATACTACTAGGAATTCTAAACATAAAAACAAAAATATCTATAACTGACACATGTCTTCATTTTGTTCTCCATAATCATGCTCAACAAATTCAGGTGGAGTCTCAAATCCATCCCTAGCCTTTGCACGACCATGAGCCAAAAGCTGACAACCAAACCGCTCACAGTAATGATGAATTTGATGTGGTTTAACATTTTCAACATTTTTACCTCTGGTCAGTAGATCAGCATACCATATTGCAAAAGCGCCACAACTAGTCCTAAAAAATGAGGCACCAAAATAAAGAGTAAGACATATAAGTAGGCAGGGGGTTATAAGTTCAGTCAATTATATCTAATTTGCACTGAAACTTGCACAAAAATGACAAGACTTACGAATCTAGTTGAGTCGGTGATAGTACCCACTGGGTTTTATAGGCTGCATTGAACTTATCGTTTTTAAAAGAATCATGTAGGTCCCCAAAGTTGACATACTTGAAAAGATGTGGGAGCACAACAGCATAACCCTTGATGTGGTCGAATTTGTCTGCTGTGGCCTCTTTGTTTTGACCATCGAATCATATACACGTATTTTCTTCTCGTGTGATGAGACCCAAACCCCCACAAGACCATTCACACGGAGTCAAGCTAAGGAGATCCAAGGAGTACATATACACTTGGTGAGGAAGGGCCTTGAAGAAGGAAGCGAGTGGAAGCCATTCCGGGTGCTCAAACTAGGCTTCACGCCTAAGGAAGAAACCGGCACAGAAGGGCCAGGCGCCCCGCCTGGCCAACTCACTGCCTAAGGCCCAGAAAAGCACCCAGGCGCCCCACCTGGCCAGGCGCCCCGCCTAGCTGAAGGCCAAACCAGGCGCCCCGCCTAGCTGCCTGCAAATCCAGGCGCCCCACCTGCAGCCCAGGCGCCCCTCCCAGCTGTGAAGGCCTATGTTTCTTTTACCGTTTTGCCCTACGTGGCCTATTTTGTAAACCTTATTAGTAAGGGTATTTTAGTCTTTGTGCAAGCTTGGTAAACACTATAAATAGCCAAGTCTAGCCTATTTACACTTAGTTTATGATAGTTGATGAATGTTAAACATTGAACATGAGCATGGCTCTTGGTTATTGAATGAAACCCTTGATTTTGGACTTGTAGTTCTTCTAGCGGATCTAGATGAATACTTTTCCTCTCCGACCATTCTACTTGCGTGCTCGCGTTAGCTCCAGGGTAGTTGCATAGCGTAGGTGTTCTTGTCCTTCTCTCGGGGTGTAACGGAACAAGTTCTCCGTTGCTACTTGGGATTAGAGATCGAGTTACGTCTCGTTCTTATCTTTTACTTTTTCCGCGTTTGATTCTCATCAGTTTGGTATCAGAGCAAGGCTCGGGTTTTGTTTCTACAAACCCCCGACCCTTGGTTCTTCGTGCCTAGTATCTTCTTTTAGTTTTCTTGTTGTTGAAGTTATTAGAAAGAAGAAAATTACAAAAAAATTAAAAAAAATTGAAAAATACAAAAATTTGGTGTAACTTGTTGATTTGGATGATTTGTGATATGGGTGTTATGGATTCTTGATCGTGATTGATTTCCCGTTACTTGGGTACCAAAATTGTTGGAATTGGTGAAGTTTGAAAAATTGAAACCCCAAAACCCCTTAAACCCTTGAAGAACTTGTTCTTGATGAATTTTGGCTTGATTCTTGGGTTGGATTGATGCTTGATTGAAAACTTGTTATTGGGGATTGATCTTCATTGAAAAACAAACAATTCGGTACCAATTTTGTGGGATTTGAACATGTATAACACCTACTTTGATGAATCACAATCCTTGTTGAAACCCTTTTGTTAAACCCTTGTGTTCTTGAGTTCTTGAGATTGAATCCTGATTTGATTGATTGTTTGATTGAAAATTTGATTGGGTTTTGTTAAGGAAGATCAAAAACAACTTTGGGTATCATTGGATTGTGAAAACAAGTTGAAAACATCGGATTTGGAGCTTGAAAATCGACTTGAAACGAGTTTGGAACGAGTTGGGAAAGGCTTCAGGCCAGGCGCCCCGCCTGACTTGGCTACTGCCTAAGTCTCAGGCGCCCCGCCTGGAATACTGCACAGTCTAGGCGCCCCACCTGAGTTTCAGGCGCCCCTCCTGAGTGCTGAACGTATTGTTTCGGGTAGATTTTCGTAGGTATTTCCCTTTGTTTGATAACGTAACATCTAGTTAGTACTACTTTGAGTAACCGATCTACTTGAATAGTGCTAACCCTTTGATTGCTCTTAAGTGATTCGTGCCTAGCAAGGAGAGTAGAAATTCTAAGGAAAAGCGTAGAACCTTTTAACTCAAGTCCTCACTTCAAAGTGCCTAGCGTTCATTGAGTCCCAATCATTCCACTCACCCCGGAGTGTGCGTGACTCGTGAATAGTTTAGTTGAGTTGAGGAGTTGCTAATCATCTATGTGAAGCTTTGGAACTACAAGTTGAGTGAAATATCCACCGCCACCCAAAAGAGTGATCCGAGTGAACACAAGTGAGGGAGCGAGTGAGGTGTTTTAACTAACTCTTGTTTTCTTTCTTTGTAGGTACAATGGCCAACGAAGTTCAAGATTTCATTAAGGAGGCCTTGGCTAATCTTCTTGCCAAGATGGACCTCATGAACCAAAGGATTGATTCTCTTGAAAAAGGAGCCTCGAGTACTCAAGGTGAACATGGGACCCCGAGTGTCCCAATTGAAAAGGGGACCCCGAGTGTCCAAATTGAGACCGGTGAAGGCTCAAGTAGCCCTACCTTTACCCCGGAGCAAGTTTTGAATTGCTCAATCAACAACGGGTAAAGGAGGATCGAGAGAGAATTGAACGAACGGGCATTCCCCGTATCTTGGATAATCCCCCAAGGAACTTTCCACTACCAAGACCCGTCCGAAATGTGCAACCTCTTGAGCAAGTTGTTGAGGCTCAAGAAGGGGAGGAAGTTGATTATGGTGACGATGTGTATGGGTTTGATGATCACTTTCAACCAAGGCGAGCTATGAATTGGGGTCGAAATGTGGATCGGGGTAGAGGCCGAGGTCGAGGGCCACCCTTAGGATATGGAGGGAGGAATGCTAGAAGGGACTATGTTGCTTATGATGATCACCATGGAGGCCAACCGGAGCCATTCCAAGGGGGTCGTGACAACAACAACAACCTTAATAGTGTGAAGCTCACTATTCCTTCTTTCAAAGGAAGTAGTGACCCGGTGGAGTACATTGATTGGAAATTGGCTATGGAGCGTATCTTTGACACCAATGATATGCCCGATGTGAAGAAGACCAAGTATGCAATATCCTCCTTTGAATCTTTTGCTTCTACTTGGTGGGAGTCGGTGAAGAGGAATAGAAGGAGGACGTGTATGGCTATTAATCTTACTTGGGAAGAGTTGATCCGTGTGATGGATGAGAAGTACTTGACTAACCAATACCGGGTTGAACAACAAAGGCGTCCATATGATTTGAAGCAAGGTTACAAATCGGTTGGTGAGTATTTCAATGAATTTGAGCAAATCCGAATGATCCTTGACTTAGATGATGAAGACAATGAGACGGCCATGATCCGTTTCAAAGGGGGCTTGAACCGAGACATAGCTTCACAATTGAAGTTCCACAAATATGATGATCATTACAAGCTATGTGAAGATGCGGTTGAGGCCGAGAAATGGCTCAAGGAGGAGAAATCCCTTCGCTACAAGAGTAGCACTACTACTCCAACAAGCAAACCAAAGGATTGGAAGCCTCCTACTACAAATGCAAGGTTCCCAAGTGCAAGTGGAACAAGTGGTGCAAATGCTACCAAGGATGTGAAGAAGCCGTATGAGAAGAACACACCTAATGTGGGAGGTAACTCTAAAACTCAACTACATGCTCCTACTTCTTCTTCAATACAATGCCACAAGTGCAAGGGCTATGGTCACTTTGCTAGGGAATGTCCTACAAAGAGGACCATGATTGTTGTTGGTAATGATGCATATGAGAAAGAGAGTGAATCGGAAGATGAGGGAGTAGAGGGAGATGAGGGAGTAGAGGAGAATGATTTGCTTGATGACACGGTGGAGGAGGAGGATCCTCATACTTTCTTGGTTGTGAGAAGGAGCCTAGGGGCTATGATTGTGGAAGATAGTGAAACCTTGCAAAGGGAAAATCTTTTCCATGCTAGGTGCCGGGTCAAAGATGTTGTTTGCTCTATGATAATTGATTCCGGAAGTTGTGCAAATGTAGTGAGTCAATCACTTGTGTCTCAATTGAAGTTGACTACCATGAAGCATCCTAAACCTTACCGGTTACAATGGCTTAGTGAATGTGGAGAGCTTAAGGTAATGAAGCAAGCCATGATCAAGTTTAGAATGGGTAGTTATGTTGATGAGCATTTGTTTGACGTTGTGCCTATGCAAGCATGCCACCTACTCTTAGGGAGGCCACGGCAATTCGATAGGCAAGTGGTGCATGATGGTCGTGTCAACACTTACACGGTCAAACATGAAGGGAAGAGATTTGTGCTTAGACCTCTCACTCCTAAGCAAGTAAGTGATGATTACAAGAAAATGAAGGAGTTGAGGGAGGTGGCAAAGGCTAAGTCACTCACTGAGACTAGCCCTTTGTCCAAAAGCATGGTGGCAATCCCACCTACTTCATCTACCGGTGGCATGTGTGCCATGATGCAACCGGGCGAGCTCTTGAAAGGTAACGATGGCACCAAGTTTCTCCTATGCCTAGTGCACAAAGGTATGATCCTTAACTCTAATTGTGATTTTTCTTCTAGCCCTATGCCTAGTGCTTTGAAAAATGTCTTGGAAAACTTTGGGGACATGTTCCCGGATGAGATGCCCGATGGCTTACCTCCCTTGAGAGGTATTGAACATCAAATTGACTTTATTCCGGGCTCCCAAATCCCGAACAAGCCGGCCTATAGAAGCAATCCCGAGGATACAAGGGAGTTGCAAAAACAAGTTGATGACTTGCTTTCCAAAGGCTTGGTAAGGGAGAGTTTGAGTCCTTGTGCCGTACCGGTCATTCTTGTTCCAAAGAAGGACGGCACTTGGAGAATGTGCGTAGATTGCCGAGCCGTGAATAAGATAACGGTCAAGTACCGTCACCCTATTCCACGGCTTGATGATATGTTGGATGAATTGAGTGGGTCGTGTGTCTTTTCCAAAATCGACCTTAGGTCCGGTTACCATCAAATCCGGATGAAACCCGGGGATGAATGGAAAACCGCATTCAAGACCAAATTTGGTCTCTATGAATGGTTGGTAATGCCCTTCGAGCTTTCCAACGCACCTAGCACTTTCATGCGACTCATGAATCATGTTTTGAAGTCTTTTATCAACAAGTTTGTTGTTGTCTATTTTGATGATATCTTGATCTATAGTAAGACGATTGATGAACATGTTGACCACCTTAGGCAAGTGCTTGAAGCTTTGAGAGCCGAAAAGCTCTATGCTAATTTCAAAAAGTGTGCCTTTGGTGTGGAGAAGGTTGTCTTCCTTGGGTTTGTTGTGAGTGCCCAAGGAGTGGAGGTGGATGAGTCTAAGGTAGAGGCCATACGTGATTGGCCTACTCCTACTACCGTGACTCAAGTGAGGAGCTTTCATGGTCTCGCAAGCTTTTATAGGCGATTTGTGAGGGACTTTAGCTCCATTGCCGCTCCACTCACCGAATTGGTGAAGAAAGACCAACCGTTTGTTTGGGGAGAGCCTCAAGAGAAGGCCTTCCTTGAGTTGAAAGGTAGGTTGAGTACCGCCCCTCTATTGCAATTGCCCGACTTCGGAAAGGCATTTGAGGTTGAGTGTGATGCCTCGGAGGTGGGAATTGGTGGTGTCTTAATGCAAGATAGCAAACCCATCGCCTACTTTAGTGAAAAGTTGAAAGGGGCCTCCTTGAACTATTCTACATATGACAAGGAGTTGTATGCCCTTGTGAGAGCCCTTGCCCATTGGCAACACTATCTTTGGCCTCGTGAGTTTGTAATCAAGAGTGACCATGAGTCACTCAAGCATTTGAGAGGCCAAGAGAAGCTCAATAAGAGACATGCCAAGTGGGTTGAATTCATTGAGTCCTTTCCCTATGTGATCCAATACAAGAAAGGGAAGGACAACGTTGTGGCGGATGCGCTTTCGAGAAAGTTTGCTCTAGCCACCACTCTCACCTCTAAGCTCATGGGTTTTGAGAGCATTAAATTGATGTATGCTCATGACCCAAAGCTAAAGGGTGTCTATGACGCTCTAGAGAAGGGGGAGAGAGTTGAAAAATACCAATGGGTCAATGGATATATCTTCAAAAATGGTAGGGTGTGCATACCGGAGTCCTCTTGGAGGGAGTTGCTTGTGCAAGAGGCACATTGCGGGGGACTCATGGGACACTTTGGCACAAGAAAGACTTTGGCTATTCTTAAGGAACAATTTCATTGGCCAAAGATGGGGGTGCAAGTGGAAAAGTTTTGCAACAATTGCCTTGAATGCAAGCGTGCTAAATCCAAAGCCCACCCCCATGGGTTGTATACCCCTCTCCCTTTACCTACTAGTCCTTGGTTGGATATCTCAATGGATTTCGTGATGGGATTACCTAGGACTAGGGGGGGCCATGATAGCATTTTTGTTGTTGTGGATAGGTTCTCAAAGATGGCTCATTTCATTCCATGCAAGAAATGCGATGATGCCCAACATGTAGCTTCCTTGTTTGTTGAGAATGTTTTGAAACTACATGGTGTGCCTCAAACTATAGTGAGTGATAGGGACACTAAGTTCCTAAGCCATTTTTGGTGAAGTTTATGGGGTGCTTTAGGCACCAAGCTCTTGTTCTCCACGTCCCACCACCCACAAACCGATGGGCAAACGGAAGTGGTAAACCGAACCTTGGGTGCTCTTCTTAGAGCCATGACCCGAGGTAAGACCGGGACTTGGATTGATCGTTTACCTCTTATGGAGTTTGCCTACAATCGAACCGTGCATAGAATGATTGGCATGACTCCATTCGAGTGTGTTTAAGGTTTTAACCCCTTGATTCCCCTTGATCTAACCCCTTTGCCAAGGGAAATGGTTGTTAATTTTGAAGGTAAAGCTAGAGCGAAGGCAATGATGGAACTCCATGCAAAGGCGAAGAAGAATTTGGAGGAAGCCTATGCTAAGGTTGCTTCCAAGAAAAACAAAGGACGCAAGAAGGTGGAACTCAAGAAGGGTGACTATGTGTGGGTGCACTTCCGGAAAGAAAGGTTTTCAAACCATAGAAAAGGGAAGTTAGCACCCCGTGGCGATGGCCCATTCCAAGTGCTTTCAAAGATAAACAACAACGCCTATGTGGTCGACTTGCCAAGTGAGTATCAAGTTTCTAATACTTTTAATATTTGTGACTTGGTTCCTTTGGATGTAGGTGATGATGAGGTCGTGGGTGATGATGCCTCAATTTCGAGGACGAAATCTTCTCAAGAAGGGGAGGATGATGAGACCCAAACCCCCACAAGACCATTCACACGGAGTCAAGCTAAGGAGATCCAAGGAGTACATATACACTTGGTGAGGAAGGGCCTTGAAGAAGGAAGCGAGTGGAAGCCATTCCGGGTGCTCAAACTAGGCTTCATGCCTAAGGAAGAAACCGGCACAGAAGGGCCAGGCGCCCCGCCTGAGCCAGGCGCCCCGCCTGACCAACTCACTGCCTAAGGCCCAGAAAAGCACCCAGGCGCCCCACCTGGCCAGGCGCCCCGCCTAGCTGAAGGCCAAGCCAGGCGCCCCGCCTAGCTGCCTGCAAATCCAGGCGCCCTACCTGCAGCCCAGGCGCCCCTCCCAGCTGTGAAGGCTTATGTTTCTTTTACCGTTTTGCCCTACGTGGCCTATTTTGTAAACCTTATTAGTAAGGGTATTTTAGTCTTTGTGCAAGCTTGGTAAACACTATAAATAGCCAAGTCTAGCCTATTTACACTTAGTTTATGATAGTTGATGAATGTTAAACATTGAACATGAGCATGGCTCTTGGTTATTGAATGAAACCCTTGATTTTGGACTTGTAGTTCTTCTAGCGGATCTAGATGAATACTTTTCCTCTCCGACCATTCTACTTGCGTGCTCGCGTTAGCTCCAGGGTAGTTGCATAGCGTAGGTGTTCTTGTCCTTCTCTCGGGGTGTAACGGAACAAGTTCTCCGTTGCTACTTGGGATTAGAGATCGAGTTACGTCTCGTTCTTATCTTTTACTTTTTCCGCGTTTGATTCTCATCATCGTGCATACCAAAGACTGCCAAAAAGTAATGTGTCACCATTTGACCAGGCGCTTCTTGCAATCGGCACGGAAAATAGAGTTTATCAGCTCCACTCCAGGGAATTGAACACCTCCGTTCCAGGCCATGAAGGTAATTGCAGATATACTGTCCAATACCGTCAAGCCAGATTTCATTACCTGGTCTTTTTTTGTCTTTGAATTCTGACTTATAAATAGAGCACATATAACTATCAAAATCGTTATCAGTAATTGATAGTGTATGAGGAAACCGGAACAAATGGAAGCATGCCTTCTTCCTAACATAATACATAGCAACATTGATATGTTGCAAAAAAAAAAAAAAAGAACCTGTTTAGTCAATACACAGAAAACTAATAACGAACACGGAGCAAACCAAAGAACAGAATATGCACTAACATTATCAGTCATAGGGTAGGCAACATCTACAAACTCCAAAAACCACTGCTTGTCTGGCTTGATTGTTTCCAACTGATATGGATTACTGTCGTAATCATTATCGCGTATATAACAAGCACGGTTGTTTCTAATTAAAAAGATACAAAATACAAAACACATGTTACTTTTCCATAAGGAGTGAACTTAAAAATATCATAGGCAATGAAGTTCAATCCTATAGGGACAGAACTTTCCACATCCTTGTGGACAAAAAGTCCATGGCCTTTTGACTGAAGTTCAATTCTTATTGATAGAACTTACTCCATATGCACAGAACTTCAATCCATAGGGGCAGAACTCATGGGATAAGAAGTTCAGTCCATAGGAGATTGAACTATAAGTTTCCAAATTCATCAACTATGCACTGAACTTAAAAAACTACAGATAAGAAATCATAAAAAAGTACAAATAGACTTACTGTTCAGTTCAGTGTCATTTCTTTGAAATAGCAAAAAAGATTTAAACTCATCCAACACTCCTGGACTAATCTTCAAGTGGTGGAATGGACAACTACGTCTATAATTACCCTTCCAGTCAGTTGTCTTCTTTTTAGTCCTTGTGGTATCATATGGAGATAGCAACCACTGACTGGGCTTTCGATCCCTTTTCCCCAGAAGACCTTGCTGCTCCGACTGTTCTACCTTAGTACTTTCAGGGGCTTGGTCACTTACTTGGCGATCTCCCTAACAATCGAAACAGGCCTCTCCAGTTCCTGTGTAAGCATCTCTTATTTACCTGCTTCATTGACCGACTGACCTTTGCCCACAACAATTCCGTCAGCCTGTTGTTCTTCATTCAGCTTCTCTTTCTCCTGTTCCTGAGTCATTACTTCTTCTTTGCCTGCTATACCGACTGACTGTTGTTTGTCCACAAGACTTTCAAAAGTCTGTTGTTCAGTCAAATCAACTTCTCTTCTTGTTTGCTCAATAGCCTGGGCATTCTCTATAACAATCTCAAGAGGCATCTCCTGTTCCTGTGTCATAACCTCTTCTTTGGGTGCTTCATCAATTGACTGACAGGCAAGAGCCTGCTGATCTTCAGTCATATCCCCATCTCTTTCAACTTGGTTACTTCTATCAGCATTCTCCATAACGACATCAACATACATCTCCTTTCCCTGCGAAATCACCTCTTCTTCTATTGTTTCGTTGACCGACTGCCCTTTGTCTAAGAGAATTTTGAATGCCTCTCCTAGTTCTTCTCTTGCTGCTTGATAACACACATCAACATTATCCATTTCAACGTCATCGGTCCTCTCCTGTTGCAGAATTATGCCTTGTTCTTTTTCAAGTTCACTCTCAATACCCTGCTGCTGATTTTTTGACATATCTTGCTGAATTTCTTCAGCCCTTGGTGTATCTTCAGCATTAGATGGACCCCCACTACCACTTTCTTGAGTCGGTGGCAGTATATTAAAATTAGGCATATCATCATGTGAACTATTTTTCTTCAATTTCTTCCTTTTCCTTTCATATGTTTTTGGTTGGATGGGTGTAGAAGTTGCACCTGATTTCTTCACAATCATACCCTGAGGGACCAAGCGAGGTGTTGACAGATCAAGCTCTTCACTTATAACTTGCAATTGAATTTCAAGCATCTCATTATGTGCCGGAGTAAACTCACCAAACATGTCTAATTCACTTTCAATTTGTTCAAGAATTTGTCTAGGCGTTGCATTTACAAACACACCTTGCAACGCTCCATGCAATTGTACAGCTGAATTTAGACCTGCACCACCATCACTAACTTCTTTTCTTACATCTGAACATCTTTTTGATTTCCTAACTACACTGCCTTCACTGGAGTCTTGTCTTTCATCTGAAGGAGATTTTGGTTTCCCGGATACAGCGCCATGACTGAAGTCTTTTCTTACATCTGGAGGAGACTTTCTCTTCCTTACATCACTAGCATTGCCTCCACTTGAATACAAGTTTAAGGAATTACGAAAGCTGCCAGATTGTTCTTTGCCCCTTCTTCCACTAACATCTTTCCTCCAACTTCCTTCCTTTTCCTCAAAACTTTTAGCAAACTTCTTCATAAAATCAAGAACACAATCAACCTTCTTATCTACACCACGAATATACTCCATAATATACTCCCCAATATACTCCCTAATATCCTCCCTTATGCGCCGTCGCTGACTACGCAACCTCTTCCGGAATTTCATATTCACCTTCTGCAAATATAAAAAAACCGATAGAACTGATAAAAATATTCAATTAAAAATACAAAAAGATGAATGCACATGATACTTGAAAACTCACTTTAACAATTGCATTAACTAAATCTTGATCAAGCTCTACACCATGTGGAGCATCGTGCCTATCATCACCAGCGCCCTGACCCACATGATCATCATTCTCAGTCTCAGAACCATCATCCTCAGTCTCAGCACCAACATCATCACTCTCAGCAACACCATCCTCACTCTCAGCACCACCATGATCAGTCTGAGCACCAGCAACCTCACTCTCATCAGAGGTATCCTTACTCTCTTCAACAACTTCTTTTCCTTTTAAATGTTTAGATGACACAACAGGTACAACAGGACCTGCTTCTGTCACATTCAATTCTTTAAATCCGTCAAAACTCTATTAAAAAAAAAAGAAACCATGAGAAATATATTAGCACCTTAGTAAAATAAGAATAAAACTTCTATATGCAGAGATAGAAGTTCAAATACTATAAAGGTTTAAAGTTCAATCCTTATAAATAGAACTTCAGTAAGGCTGAAGAAGTTCAGTCCATGAGGGTAGAACTTCAGTACATGAGGGTAATGAAGTTCAGTCCATGAGGACAGAACTTCATTTAGTACTATTTTAGAAGTTCAGTCCATGAGGACAGACACAGAGATGGAAAAGAAGTTCAGCCCATAAGGATAGAACTTCAGTAAGGCTGAAGAAGTTCAGTACATTAGGATAGAATTCAGTCCATGAGGGTAAAGAACTTAAGCACACACAGAGACACACAGACAGATATAGAAACTTACATTTACATTATGAAAATACTGCTCAACCAAAGTGTTATACTGAGGATTTTTGAAACTAATAAACCTAACCATCCTTGGGAAGCCATCACAATTAACTTTACATAAGTTAGAACGAACTGTTGAAATAAATCAAGAAACCAAGCGCATAACACAAACGGGAATCCCATCACATAATAATTTACACCACTTTTAAGAGGTCTCATTGCAGAGTTAACAAGTGCTTCAAAAACCGCACTCCCCTAAGGATAAACTCCACAAAGATCCTCGTTGTCAATGATATCCAAGTAATGCACTTCAACCAAGCTTGCTTTTTTGTTAGAACACAAAATGATTGACTGAAAAATATAAAACTTTGCAATCTTCACAGCATCATCTTCATCGACCAGAGATGACGTAGTGATTGATACTAAAAATTTACGAACGTCTGACAACTGAAGATTGCTTTTACCACCAAAGTACTGCTTCGAAAGCCTCTGACCCATATTCATAGCAGGTCCATCAAACAATTTCTCACGGTTTGCAGAAAACCTCAAACCAGTGTAAAAATGATATTCTTTAGGACCAAAATGTATGAGATGACCAAAAATATTAAAACTTAATCTATTCGGATCACTGCTCACAATACGTGACAATAATAAATAATGCAGTAACTTCATAGAAGTTTTGTACGACTGCAACTTCAGAAAGCTTCCAAACGCACCATCTGAAAGCTTCTTATACTGTGCTACACTGAACTTTGAAATTATATCATCCAATTTGTGCTCCCCTTGCCAATACGCATTCATGTTGAACCAGCGGTCAAATGGATACACTAGATTCCCTTCCATTCCAGCATCCATATTGCAAAACGCTAACAATAAAAACAAACTATCAGTCACACATACAAAATAAAAAAATACAGGTTTGAGAATACACACAGACACACACATACACACAGAAGTTCATTCCCTAGTGGACTGACATAACACACACACAGAGTCACACACATGTGGGGGGGGGGGGGGGTGGACTTCAGTCCACTAGGAATGAACTTCCATCCTTGGAGACAGAAAGTTCAATCCTAGAGGACCGAGAACACACACACAGTCACAAACATGTGGGGGATAAGACTTCAGTCCACTAGGAATGAACTTCTGTCCTAGTGGACTGAGCAAGCGCGCGCGCACGCGCACACACACACACACAGAGAGATAGATTCATACACATGTGGGGGGGGGGGGTGGACTTCAGTCCACTAGGAATGAACTTCCATCCTTGGAGACAGAAGTTCAGTCCTAGTGGACTGAGAATACACACACACACACAGAGAGAGTCACACACGTGTGGAGGGGGGGGGGGGTGGACTTCAGTCCACTAGGTTGAACTTCCATCCTTGGAGACAACACACACACACACACACACACACACAAAAGTTTAGTACAAACACACACTTGAACTTCAATAAAAAGTAACTACTAAATACGGAAAAAACATAGAAATTTAAACTTAAATAACGTTACTTAACTTAACAACCACATATTTCACAAAAAAATACAAAAAAAAAAAAAAAAGGTCATACCTGCCAAATACCAATTTCAGACTGCAAAGGTGAAGAGAGAAATGTTACTCAGCGTACGTAGTGCAACTTGAAGAGGTATATGAAAAACTGAGCAATTTTTTACATGAAGATACACTGAAGAAAAGGTAAAAATGCATGAAGAAAAATGGTTAAATGAAGAAGAAGAATTTTGAAAAAAACCCTGTCAATTCAAAAAAGATGAGGAGTAATTTGGTCTTTTATATATACCCATGTTTAGTGTAGTGGCACAAAAGTGGCCTCTAGTGTAATGCCACTGAAAATAGTGGCCTCAAACTAAATACCGGTATTAAAAGTGGCGTCTGGGCGAAATTTTTATGTTATAGGCGTGACTAACCTACATATGCACATCGCCTCTTTAACTTAAACCTTTTAAAGGATAGCTTCTTATTAACAATTAGGGATTAATGGGTCAATTTTAAATTGAGCATAGCCCATATTTGTAAATTTTACGTTTCAGAGTTTACTTCAACGTTTGGAAACAGAGGTTCTCTTTTTTTTTTTTTTTTTTTTTTTTTCTTTTTTTATAAAGTTTGCACTAATGTTCCTAATTTACTTTTCATGTCATATTTAGATCCATGTTTACAATTAACGGTTACTAGGCCTGGACATAGAGCTGAGCCGGCTCAGAGCTCGGCTCGGCTCATTTTGAAAAGAGGCTCGGCTTGGCTCGAGCTCATTAAAATTTGGCTCGGCTCGGATAAGCTCGGTCAAAGCTCGGTTCAACTCGGTTAGCTTGATTACTAATAAAATTAGAATTTTACATTATATTTAATGTATTAATGAAATAATTAACAATTGATAAACTAGTATTTCTATTTTTATTTATGATTATGATAAAAAAAAATTTAAAATATTATTTTCTATATTATTAAGTATGGGAACGTAAAATAATAAAGTCGGCTCAAGCTCGGCTCGAGCTCGGTCAAACTCTAGCAAAGCTCGATTGAGCTCGGCTCGGGCTCGGCTCTATATGATATAAAGCTCGGTTCGGCTCGGCTCGGTAGCATAGTAAGCTCGGTTACGCTCGGCTTGGGCTCGGCTCGCTCGCTCGATGCCCAGGCCTAACAGTTACTGTTGTTATGTTTTCTTTTTTAAACAAGGGGCTGCTTTTAATCACTTATAAAACTTATAATTCCAAATGGTTTTTTTTAGGTTGAAGGTTTCATAATGCAAAGAAGTAGTGCCACCCTTTTGTGGATCTGAAATTTAATACAGAGTAGACCATGACTCAAGTTTGGAAAATTGCTTATGATAATAAGCAAATCTTGCTAAGAGAAGATCCTGGTTCAAACCCATAAAATAAAAACTTTTACAGACCTAAGCATAATACTTTTTCTATTTTTTTTTAGTTTCACACAAAACAAGATATTAAAAAAATATGGTCAAAGACATAAAGTTTGAGTAGACATGCTTCATTCTTTGTGTCTTAAGCCAGAGTTTGATTCATTCATGAAATAATTTATACAAGATAAGAATAAATATCTAAATGATGAACATGCTCAGCAATGGATATGATCCAAACAAAAAGCCTAGCAACTCAGCCAACAAACCAGTAGCAAGCAACAGAGAGAAAACCAACTATAAAGACCCTTCCTGACTTAAAACTATTGAACTCAAGCTTTGTACTCAACTTCCAGAATTTTTAGTGTGTGTTACTCTTTCTTTTCCCTCAATCTACCAAGCGTAGTAGTTGAGATTAGGAAAAAAAATGTGTGTTCTTGAAGGCTGGAGCTTCTCTGCTCGTTCTTCCCTTCATAATTTTATGAAGAGTGAAGAGCCCATTTTTATAGCTGAAAAAGTCAGCCATGCTTTCACTCCATAGCCCCAAAAGTTTTGCTTTTTTCAAATAAAACAAACAAAGCATGCTATTGCAATTAATGTAAAGATGATGTGGGTGGAGTGTGGCAGGGGGTTGAGTGTTGCCATGACCCTGCCACTTTGATTCTCTTTGACTAACTCAATAAAAGCAGATTTCATTTCTATTTCATTTTTTTTAATTTTACAAATGGCCACTAAAACACTTAAACTATTTAAAGTTTATACAACTAACTAGAATTAAAATCACACCAATTACAATATTATTATAATCTATACGTAGAATCGTAACAAATAGTAATTTTTTTTTTTTTTATAAAATTTATGACAAAATTTAGCTAAAAAGATGACTTAAATTCTAGAAAAATTCGGCAAAATCTTGAAAAACTAGCTCGACTATTTTTGAGAAATTTTGAAAATTTTGTGCCAAAATTAGGTGATTACACCTACTTTGCCACGAATGACCTTATTCCTAATCTTGTCCATCCTAGTATACCCACGCATTCATCTAAGCATTCTCATCTCTGTCACGCTCATCTTCTGAATGTGATTGTTCTTGACTGGCAAACACTCTGCCCCATACAATATTGTTGGTCTAATAACCACTCTATAGAATTTGCCTTTGAGCTTAGGTGGCACACTCTTATCACATAGAACGCCGGAAGCGAGCCTCCAATTCATCCAACCTACTCCTATACGGTGTGTGATGTCATCATCAATATCTTAATTATCTTGGAGAATTGAGCCAATACACTGTGCAATAATTAAAGTGTAGAACATAAAATTGACACATCAATTTTTTATATTGGTTTTAAACCAATGTGGTATCTTAATCCAGTCTTTTTGGTTGTAAATGTGTTATCTCTTAGTTCTTTGATCTCGATTACAAGGTTTGTGGGTTTTTCTCGTTCACCACCAACGATCTGTAAGGTTAATTTTCACTCGCTCACAAAAAAAAAAAAAACGAACAAGAGTTGGTTTTTGTCACGCTCAGCAACATTGCAATGATGGTTTTCACTCTATCACCAACAACAGGCTTTAGTTTTCTAGTTCACCAAAGAAACTATATCGACACAACTATTACCTCTACTTTTCCTTCTTTTTTTTTTTTTTTCCGAACACTCGTAAACCCCAAGAAATAAAGTAATATTTAAAAAAAAAAGATAGAGATGAAGTAGAAAGTAGGTCAAAACGTAAGGAGCTTTCTCCTCACAGGCCTTGAATATATAGTATGAGACTACTTGAACTTAGCCAATGAAATTTCCTTGCTAAACGGATGTGTTTCCACGTGGAGAGCTTGATAATTGATCCTTGATTGAAGAGCTTGATTCTTGATTTAGTTTAGACATATCTATATCTAAAGAGATAATTTAGCCCAAAGAAATTGATTCTCAAAATAAATTCTTTTTTAATTGTGTTATGATCTTTTTGAGAATAAGATTAGAGCTTGTATCTTGCTAGTCTTCCATAAATACATCCGCACATTCCTTGATTTGTGCGATTGACAAATCTGTCCTTATTTCTTGCTAGTATTTTAAAGAATATTTCTTTCCTTCTGTGCGTGAGTGCTTTTCCTTCAATCATCTTTCTTGCCTTTGCTGAATGCTTGATTGTCCCTTCACTTCTGAATTTTACATTGAGTAGACCTTTTTAAGTCTTCCTAACATAAAATGGATACATTATTCATTATTTATGTTATCTAGACATTTAACCATAGGCATTCCACTTATTATGGCCATTACTTCTCATATCAGACTTACCTAGTTTAAAGCCTATATTTGTGGGATTTTATGGGTAATGACAGCTAATATTCTGCATATCCACTTAAAGGTTTAAATCTAATTAATTCTCACAATCAATTATCTCCTCTTTTTAAGTTAAATTAGCATTAATGAGATAATAGTAACTTCTAAAATTACTGTGCGTGCAACATTTACCCACGTCTCTTCAGTTTCTCCATTTTTCTCACTTTTTTCTTATTCCATCTGAATTCAAAAATTCATCGGAATTTACAACTTCTCCGGTGGGTGTATGATTTTTTTTCCGGTATGAATTTTTAATTTTCATACCTTATAGTTGTTATATTTAGTATTTTGTAACTCTTTGTCTGATTATTTCGGTTTTATTGTTCAATTTGAAGATTTTTAATGGCTAGACGAGGGGTTAAGAATGTCAGGAAGCCGATGCATGTCAACGATGATGACGATTTTGAGGATTTTGATATTTCCTCACCGAGCAAAACTGGTCTCAACACTCAAGTCGACTCACTAGGTCATCGTCCAAACTGAATAAAAGGAAGAGGGCTGCACCGATTGACAATGTTAAGCGTAAACCCAAAACAGTTGGTTGTGGTGCTAAGGGTAAAGCTGTTGAAATTGGCTCTTCCACTCACGACTCCGATAGCGACCAGCCTGTCGAGGTTAAGAAAAAGAAAGTTTTGGGTGGTCCATCTTCGTGTTCTACAAAAAAGAAGGTATTTCAAGGGAAGTCAAATAAATCAGTTAAATCTGTTAGGAATGACGACTTTCCTTTGGTCCCCGTGGAGGTACGTTATTATAAAAATATTCCACATGTGCGTATTTGTTTATATTGATTTTTTAGTATCAGTTTTCTTTTTGGTATATATTTCATTGATATACTCTGCATATTTATGATATTTGTGAATTTATAAGACGTATCCATTTTGCATATGTTGTGTATATATTCTACATACTTGCAGTGTTCAAATGATTTTGCAGTTTATTAATGTGTAATCAAGATTATTACATTTTTACTGCATATTGTTATTTATATTATTTCATAAGTTTTTAGACTTTTTTGTTACATATCTCTTTGATATTCTCTGCATATTAGAGGTCAGATTTGCAAAATATGATATTAATGTGCATATACAGTGTGTATATTCTGCATATAATCTTTATTCGTATCATTTGTGAATATGTTGATTTCTTTGTAGATTAGTCATTGGTATTAGAGTTCCTTTGGTACATACGTAGTTGATATTCACATTATATTCTTTGAATTGCATATCCACTGTATTCTTTGATTCGTATATCCACAGTATACTTCCTGCATATTCCTTGATATTAATCTTTTTAAGTTAAGGGAAACTGTATGCATGCCTAAGTATATGCATAGTCTTTTTATTGTTATGTAACCAATATGCACATATAGTTTCCAAAGTATAATTTTTGCTTATCTGTTATAGCCAATGCAACCTTATTTTCGTCCGGACCAATATCGAAGCCGTAGGATATGTACACACACATCTGTTGAAGCTGTTCCAACTATCAAGGGTGTTCTCACGGATAGTTTGTTGGAAATATCCAGTCAGTCTTGCTTTGGTCATTTTTTGGATATGCCTAGTTTTGTAACGTGTAATAAATTGTTGAATGCATTGTTGATGCGAGAGATTTGTCCTCCAAAGCATGATACTGATGCATTGTGGTTTGATTTCTATGGCAAAAAATTGAGGTTTGGTCTCATGGAATTTGGGCTAGTAACGGGTCTTTGTTGTGTTGGTGATCACTTAAAGGATTTTCATTCTGTTGAGCCTAATAGACTTTGCAGTTGTACTTTGGTGGAGCGTCAAAAGTAACAAAGTCTGCATTAGTTGAGTGTTTTGTAAGCGAAAAATGGCAGAGTGAGGAAGATGCTATAAAGCTAGCAGCTTTATTTTTCATCTACACATTTCTCTTTTCAACTAAGAATTCTGCTAACAATGACACCACTATCGGGGAGAAGGAATTTAATATTGTTGAGTGTGGCGCATGGAAGACCTTTTCTTGGGGTACAAAAGTGTTTTTATCAACTATTACGTCGATGTGTTACCGTTTCGCAGGGTTGCCGTATGCCTTGCAGGCTTGGTTTTATGAATGTTGCCCGACTGTGCACGAGAAGCTTGCATATAGGGTTGCAAACTCATCTCCCCAAATTCTTAACTGGCATGTTAAGCGGAAGCATGACTTTGAAGAGTTGGAGAATGGTTTTTTCAGTTTGAAGAAGTCCCAGGTATACTTCTTACGTTTTCTATTAATTAATGGTCTAATATTGTTATATAATAATGTTTTTAAATATTTATTAAATATTCCTTAACAAATTCAAATGACTAGTAGTTTAATATCTGATGAACATTTATATTGTATATGTATGTTTTTTTCCTAGGTAATTTTTAAAAAGATTGAGCCGACTGAAGAAGAATATGCTAGACTTCAACTACCACAGTCCATACCAGATGAATATGATACTGATATTGGAGTTGAATCTCCACAGGATGCTGCAGATGATGCCACCAAAGGTTCACCAAATGTAGGTGTGGCTGGTCATACAAATTCTAATGGTGCCAGTCAGCAGTTGCCTCTAGATATGCAAGTCTTGTTCGGGCAACAAAAAATGTTGCAAGCTGACATGGGTGCGTTGAAGCTGTATATGGTTAAATGTTTTGACAAGATCTTTAAGAAGCTTAATATTGATCCAGTTGATATTGGTGATAACAACTGTTCTATTGGGGTATGTATTTGTCTTTTTTAGTCTGCTTATTTTGTATCAATTATTTACAAATGTAATTTACAATGTTTGTTAATTCTTTCTTAGGTTGCTGGATCAGACTTTGTCTCAGATGAAATAGGCAAGGATCAAGCTGTTGACCCTCCAAGTGTGAAGTTACATCAGCAAGAGCAAGCGCCTTTTGCATATCAATGTTATGGTAACTGCTTTTGATGTTTTTTTTATTGTATTTTACAATGCAGTTGTTTGTTTTGTCTTTTTTATTTTTATTACTTTTGTCACGACCTGCTGGAAAACAACCTGTGATTGTTGATGATGAGAAAGGCACCTCTGATGGGAATGAAGTGGAATTAGATGATGATAATGGTGCCTTTGATGGGAATGAATGGGAAAATTCTAAAGGTACTCGCTCTGTCAGATACGTATGTACAATTCAGTTTGCATGAAGAAATAACTGCACATTAATAACTGTATAATTAACTAGAAATTGCAGTCAGTATCCTATCCATATGCATGAAATATGCAATCAGTATGCATAACAGATATCTTTTAATTTCTAAATTTACTTGTTTAATATTATTAAGCAGTCAGTATCTTATTAGTATACATGCAATATGCAGTGAATATGCCTAACACAAATCACAGAAAATCAGACATACTGTGTTTGGTCCCTTGTATTTAATTTGATAACCTTCACTGTGAATATTTCAAATGTAATTGTACTATTAAGTTTGTGTTTAGCTACCTACTTTTCATATTATTACGTATTTACCTGGTATTGTTCCTTTTTGTTTTTTAAATTTAAGGAACAGAGGGTGTTGAAGAGGATTTTTTTTTTGAAATGCAAGGTATTTTGCATGACTCTGAGTTGGAAAATCCTAATGGTATTCTTCAAATATGCAAACTGTATTCATTAATTATTAAATTTCTTCTTTGATATTGAACAATTTTACTGCAGGGGCTGATGATAACCTCCAATCTTTTATGATTTCAGAGGTCCCACTGATGTCAATGAAATGGAAAAGTCTAAAGGTTTCCCAACTGTCTGAATTTTTTCTTTAATAAAAAAATGTCTCAAAGATATGCTTTATTACTAAGTAGGTTTTTTTTTTTTTTTTAGAAACACAAGATGTGCAGGAGAATATGATTGATGGTAATCAAGGTTTAATGGGTGACTTAGAGATGGAAAATCACACTGGTATAGACATAATATCTGCACAGTATTCATTTAGTATCACTTAAGGGTTGGTATTAACCAATTTCACTGTAGCCAAACTGGGCTCTGATAACATATTTGTGGAGAAGGCTGTAGATGGCAATCAGGATGACTTTGCAGCTGGTAATATCCAAATTAGTTTAATCTATTTTCATTCAGTTTTAGGTCCTTTAACTGTGTTTTTTTATTAATGTTCTATGTCTATTTTCAGGTCAAGAAAATATTGCAGTTATTGGTGAGCAGGTTGTCAAAACAAATGCCTGTCCTTCTGATATTTGTAAAGGTATACATTTTTTAAATATTTATTTATTTTAAAAGTTGATTGGTGTTTTAAAAACATATTTTGTTACCATTTACTTATGCAGATATACAGGAAATGCAAGCTGATGGCAGAATTGACAACAGTGTGGTATCTGGCAAATATGATGATGTCGCAGGTGGGGGAAACACATTGAAATATGTGGTAGACCCCCTTTCTCAATTGCGGGAAACACAGTAGCATGAGTTGACTGCAAGGGCTAAGGAAGTTGTGAAGAAGCGAGTTCAAGACGCTAATAACAGTGCCTCAGTTATTGAGCCTAACTCTAAGGAAGTAGCAGAGGACACCTTGAAAGAGGTTGATAATTTGGATGAGTTGGAAGGACTTTGCGGTGATGTTCCGGATAAGACACCTCAGATTTCTCTTCGTATGAGAACTGTTTCAAAATTCAAGAAGTCACCGTTTGTCAATGAGTTTAGGTCGACTGAAAAATCTGCTTCCACTGGTCCGTGCTCGCAGCTGGCTAAAAGAAGCACGTTTCGTTTCATCCATCCATTTTTGAGTGCGATACGCATTGAGCCTGATATGAAGCTTGTAAATAGATGGGCACCATGGATTGATCATAAAGTTATCCGAAAATCAAAGCAAGTCAAAGTCAAATTGATTGCATATTACAGCCTACAAGTTTAAAAATGTACTCTGGTCATTGTTGTTTTTAATTCTTTTGCAGGCTTGGAAATTTGTATCCTGCGAGTATCAATAATCTGGTGCCTACATTCAACTTTGGGGTGTATGTTGTGGACAAGAAAGAGTGGTTTCATATACTTAACTATGGTTCAAAGGATTTACGCACCACGGTATTCTTCTATATCTTTTACTGTCATAACTGTATAATTAACTATAATATGCAGTCAGTATCCTATCTATATGCATGAAATATGCAATGAGTCTGCATAGCAGTTATCTTTTAATTTCTAAATTTACTTGTTTAATATTATTAAGCAGTCAGTATCTTATTAGTATACATGCAATATGCAATGAATATGACTAATACAAATCACAAAAAACCTGATATACTGTGTCTGGTCCCTCGATTTAATTTGATAAACTACACTGTGAATATTTCAAATTTAATTGTAATATGCATTGACTATGTCATGTGTATACATCTAATATGTACTATATTAGTTATCTGATATTAGTTATGTGTAAACAAAACATTAAGTATGCAATGGATATGTAGGAAAGACCCTGATCTGCTTGTTTAATATATGCATTGTTGTGTTATTACAAATAATATATTAACAACTATATTTGTTCTTTTTTTTATCTAGCACCTGGATGTCTTGTTCTACTATTTGCGTAAGAAGGCAAAGTACGATCAAGGCATTTCTGTAAGAGTCACAACTATGGATTGTCAGTTTGATGCTATACTTAGAGATGTGTATGTTGATTTTATAATGTCTGGGAAAGATATGGGTGTTGTAGATTCTGTAAAAGCGATTAATGATATCATATCAGGTCGTACTCTTCGGTGCAATACTCCTTGGGTATTGGTTGATGATATATTGTTCCCTGTTATGGTTGCTCATCAGTGTCATTGGATTTTGGCTAAATTGTCTTTGAAGGAAAGGGTTATTTATGTTTATGACTCTAAACCAGGAGATCCCTCATACAATGAAGAAGTTATTCGGGCTATGGAGCCATATGCAAACATATTACCTATTTTCTTGTCTACCACTGATATCTTAAAGAAAAGGCCTGAGTTGTTCTACAGTGGTTCTCCTTATTATGCAAAGCTATGGGTGAACCTTTTTTAATGGTTTTCAGTCCAAGGCCACCTGCTATGATGAAACGGTATGTTGTGATTCATTACTTTTGCACCTCTGTTCAAAAACTAACTAGTAAAGGGTTTAATTTTTTCCAATTATTATTTTTCAGTGATTATGCCGTGTTTGCTGCTGTATTTGCTGAGTATTATATACAGTACCAGTCAATGCCTTCTGAAGATGATGATTTGTCTGGAGTCCGGGGGCGTTATGCCATGTACCTGTGGTATTATGGGATGAAGAAACAGATGCAATGTGTTGTTAGCGATGAGGAAGACTGAATGGCTGCTTGTTTAATTTGTTTTTTAGTAATATCATTAGATCTAAGTTGTTAGCAGATTTTTAATTTGGATACAATGTGTTGGCAGTGGTGTTAGTTAGCACAAACCGATATGCAAGCAATATATCAGTCTTTTTGGTTGCAATGACTGTTCCAGAATATTATATTACAGTGCATCTTATTAGATTTTTGTGTATATTCTTTTTGTTTTTACTTTTGTACACATTATGTCCTAAGTTTTCATGAGAATTAACATTTGGTGTTGATACATAGTTTATTCACTAAGTACAAATGAAATATATAATAAATATGCAGAAAATACAGGAGATTCTAAGTTATTCCTTTCTGTTGAGATATTAATTTGTTCAAGCTTAGAAATTATTTACTTTCAGTTGAATACAACTGTGATGTACATTTAACTTATCAACTTGAATAAGTATGGGCATTCATTCAACTAACAGGTTTGACAATATGAATTAGCTGATGTTAATGAGGATACACTATTAAAAGATGTTTGCCTACTGTTATATTCAATAAGTATCCTGAGAATATTCAATGAGAATGCAGCGAATATTCATACGTAAGGAGAAAAATATTCAATATGTATGCATTGAATATATCACCATTATAATTCAGATATTAAGCAGCATCTTTTTATAAAACATTTATTTCCTTCCATTCATGGAAGGTCACATCATGATGACTTAAAACCAACTATTTAACTGAAAAGTAGCAAACACTTTACTTAATTATAAACTGATTTATAGTTAACAAGTAAGTGTTAAAACATCCTTAAAAAAGAATATTTAGAGAAGTATTCAACAAGTCATCATTTCAACTAAAATCTAATTGGATCATTTTTGCAGGTCTGGCGGTTGTGCCCTTGATTACCACAACGTGCACATGTTAATCGCGCCTTCTTCAATGGGTTTTCCCAAGCAGACTTGATTCTTGTGGTTTTGGGTCTTCCTGGTGGTTTTCTTCCATGAGGTGGTAGGACAATTTCTTCGGTTATCTCCTTAGGCACATTCCAATCTGTCTCACCTTGAATAGGATATACGGGTACATCATATGTCTTTAGCATTGATTCTTTCTTGTAGTATTCCGCACAATATTCAGCTGCTTTAATGTGCAAACTATCCAGCACTGCTACTGCGTATTGACAAGTTATTTCATCAATTTGAAACCTACCACATGTGCATGTTTTTGTGCGGAGATCTACAATATGTTTCACTTGGCCATATACCACAACGTACAACAGATCCGTCGATGGAATAATCTGCATATCATTTATAATAACAATTTTGTTTATGAAATGTGGAATTCATAACCTTATTAAGAAAATAAGCGAATGGATATGCAGGTAATATTCATTTTATATGCAGTACATGTTTTATCAATAAACTGGACAGAACAATATTCAGAAAGTATGCGCAGAGTATGCACAATGTTATTTTCAAATAGTAAACTGAAGTATAAAAAGTTACCCGCCATTTTTTGGATGCTATAATGTTGTCATCAAGGATGTCTTGGAATTTTTCGCCGAGTGCTGTGAATGTATCCATTGCAAACTGCCTGTTCTTTGCAGTCCACATTTGGAACATATCAGTCATATACTCCATTAATGCTAGTATCGGGAGTTTTCGAGCATGCCTATTTGCCGCATTCACTGACTCTGCAATATTAGATGTCATAAAAAATGAACGCTTACTCTGCGCGTGTGCTATGACCATCTGTGATATCCAATGTTAAAAAGGTAATCCTTTGCTCTACTATCTATATCCTTAAGATCCTCCATTGCCTTTTCAAATTGTCCAACTGTGTATGCCATTACTAGCCGATAATATACATCTTTTAGTTTATTTTCACCTTTCTTGAACTTCAACTTAACATTATTCCATAAGTGAAACACACATACACAGTGAGTTATTTCAGGATAAATTGTCTTTACTGCCCGTGCAATACTCTCATGCCTGTCGGGTACAACACACATTCCATCTCTAAGTCCATATGCGGCTCTTAAACATCTGAAAAACCATTCCCATGCTGTGTCGTTTTCAGAATCTACAACTGCATATGCAAGAGGTAGAATATGACCTACATACGCAATAAAGAATATTATTTTGTTTCAAATCTAAGCACTGAACTTTGAGGTTGTTAGCAATGTTTGTGCAAATTTTGAATATCAGATTTGTATTCATCCAGTATTCACATTTGTATACCCAGAATTTCACAACTAGAGTATACTTTAAAATAAACTGCTGATGTCATGAAAATATTCATAGGCAATAAACATAAAAGAGTTACCTGAACCATCCAACGTGCATGCTATTAACATTGTACCTCCGTATACGCCACTCAAAAAATCTCCATCCACTACCATCACTGGTCTACAATGTTGCCAGCCTGTGATAAAGGCATTCAATGCAATAAAGACATATAGGAAAGAATCATCTTCACATTTCTTTAGCTCTGTAACCGAGCCTGGGTTTGCTTTGTTCAGCTCATAAAGGTAGCTTGGAATCTTCCCATACGCTTTATTTGGGTCTCCTCTCAACAATTGGATCGCCTTCTCTTTACATCTCCATGCTTTGTAATTTAGTGTCCGACCATACGTTTTCTTCAACTCATTTATTATATCCTTTGGTGTGTACACTGTTTTTGGATCAGCAAACCTTTCCTTCAATAGATTACCAATAATATCTGCACTTGTACGTCGATGCGAACTCAACCTTTTCTCAATTGGACAAGTGTGAATGTTGTTGAACTTTCTTATCATGAAAACCCTTGAGTTATTTAAGCTTGATGCGCGAAGCAACCAACTACATGGGCTGTTCACACAAATTACAGAGTACCTAGTTTGATATATATTAATTTAGGTGAGCGAATATACAAAAAATATGCAGCTAATATTTTTCAATATGTAATCATAATTAAAATCGTAATTAAATACCTTTTGGTCGATGACCTATCAACCTTTGTTTCAAACTTTTCCTTTAGAGCGTAGTTCTTTACAACATTCTGTAGCGTTTGCTTGTCTTTATACACCTGTTTTTCCTCTAAGCAGTCAAGGTCTGGGTTCTCGATGACACCAATTTGCTCAATAGGGACGCCTTCAATTTCATCAGTTTTACATGAAAATATCATGTCGACTACTTCAGGTATGTTGATATCATTCAGTGTGTCAGCAGCCGTCATAACATTGGTATTTACAACCATTGCACTTGTGCTATATCCACCATTAACGACTTTCTCTTCTGCTGTAATGCAAAGCGGATATTCACTCATTTTTGTCGATTTTTTTTGCTCTATATACAGTTGGACACCCATATCATTCTTAATTGAGATAGGTTGGAACCCATCTTCAATTTGATATTTTATATCCATTGTGTACATAGAAGTGTCAACTTCTAGATGTGTCGCTATTGCTCCCAAAAAGTTGGTGTATGTACAATCTTCTTTAAGCAGAATGCTATCAGCTTTGAAGTTGACAAACTTGAAATCTTCAACCCAATTTCCACCATACTGGATTAATACCTTAATTGGTGACATATTTCACTGATATTACAAATTTTAAGCTTTCTTGAATGTTTCTAATAATGTGTTGGATCGACGCTTTGTTTGATGGAGTAATATCGTGAATATGGCAGAAATCCGAGAGATATAATTGATTTTCAGAATGGATTTTTATGCTGGACGTAATGAAGATTTTGTTCTGCAAATAAATTTTCTTCACAGTGGCGTTTAATATGGGATTCCATGAAGTGTCGTATAAACTGAATATACGTGTCTTTAGGACTCCTAAAATTTAGTAGATTTTGGAGATAGTGTTCCCACTAGATGCGCTTATTCTGTTTAGTATTTTAGGAAAAGATATTCACATAAACCTATTTTTAATATTAGTTTTGGCTAGCCTTTGTTGTAGGTTACTTGTGTCTATTTAAATGTAGGGCCATTTTTTTTTTTTGCTATATATAAAATTTTCCCATTTAAAATTACATAGCCGGTGTAATTTATTTCCTTTGAAAGGCCACTTTGTTTGCTCCAGTTGATGTGATTCTTTTTTTTCTTTAAATAACGTTTCATTGAATTTACATATTTTTCAAGTGAGGCCGTAGTAAAAATCTCCTCCAAATATGACGTGACCAACTTTTGAATTCCTTTGATATTAGTAAATAACCTTGATCTTGAAAAATAATTTCTTTTCATAATAGATCAAATTAGATATTTCCTTCCTTGACTTTTTGTGAATCAACCACCTTATTCCATATATAGTACCAACCTTGCATAGCAAGAATATTTAAGATTCTTTCTATAAAATAAAATTTCAAAAATGGTATTCTTCCAATATTTATTCCTTTTATAAAGTAGCAGATCTTCTTTAGTTATTTCTATTCATTTGGTATCACGTCATATAATATTTGAAATTTGAATTTCTAGGATTAATGTTTCCATTAAGCTTGGACACCAAATCTTGAAAATGATACTTTTCTCTTATAATGTTCTCTTCCCATACTTGTCTGGATCTTCACCAAATTCTTCTTCATTAACAAACTTATACAAAAATAGACCCATCACAAGTAAATGCTTATTAACCAAAATAACCTGGTTAGTTATCATAAATAATAAATAAGTGAAACACTGAGAAAAAAAAGTGGAGCAAAAAGTTGTATGAAATCAGATTACCAAAAAAAAATATTTAGGAAAATAATTGAATGGAATTAGAAATTGATAAAAAAATATAAAAGAAAAGGAGGAGAAAGAAAGAAAGATGAAATAAGGAAAAAGGAAGAAAGTAGTGAAGAAATACAAACATATGTATTTTGGAGGCCTGAGCTCATAGTATTTACTTATTTTTTTGCCTTAATATATGGAAAATAGTAAATGGGTATACACTGTCAATAAATTATAGGTTTATTTAGTAATTAAGTAATAGGTAGATAAGAGTAATTATTTTAAGTTCAATGGATATTTATGTAAATGCCCCATTATAATTAGGAAAAAAACCATTATAATTGTATAAAAAGAAATCAAAGAACAAGTAAGGAAAAAATTTTAATAATAGAACATTGTAAAGAAATTAAATTTTATATTACAATAATCTACAAAGTTAAGAGCATATATGTTGACAAACAATCATAAAAAAAAACTTCAAAGAGAAAAACAACAATGACCTTATCTTCTCAGTTCTCACTACTAGTCTTGTTCTTCAACTTGTATCTTTTTATTGGCTTTTCGTTTGGAGGGACAAACACAACAGATTTGATTTCAAATGTTTGTAAACAAATCAAGAATGAAGCATTTTGCGAAGAGATTTTTAGATCAATTCCAGAAGCCAAAACATCAAATTTGTTCCATCTTGAGCACATATCAATTAACTTGACAACTTTCAACGTTAATGCTACAAATAACAAGGTTCAATCACTTTTATTGAAAGAGAAAAGTCGTCATTTGAAAAACCTTTATGAGAGTTGTTCAAATAATTATGAGGATGCAATAGCTTTTCTAGAACAAGCAAAACTGTACTTGAAATCCAAGCAATTTTGGGATGTGATATATTTTGCTGGAGATGCTCATCAGGATATTACCTTCTGCGAAGAATCTTTCAAAAAATCAGCTTTCCCGTCTCCTTTTAGAAAAGATAATCATGATTTGGGTCTGCTTTGTGATATTATTGTTGTTATCTCACATGAGCTTTTAAAATCAAAATAGAATTGCTATTTTCAGTTTTTTATGTCTATTTAACTGGATGTTCTACTTCCTTCATAATCATCTAGAAATCGATTAGTATGTATAATCATCTAGAAATCATTAGAAAGGAAAGATTCGTATTGGAACCTATTTTTCAATATGTAGTTGTTTTGTGCTAACTTTTACGAGGGGATACTGCTCCAAAAAATTTAATCGTTTTGTGTGATGATAGCTTAAAGAAAGAAGATTTTATTTTATTAGTTAAAACATGATTTTTAAACTCGTATAATCGATTCCCCTAATACCCCTCTAAGTTGACTTGGATGTCACGTTATCTAATCCATATTATAAATTTACCTTCACTGAGTTGACTTGACTTGTCATATGATTGGTATATGATCATGTTGTTATTGTGTAGGTATTGTCATGCAAGTTGATTAATAATTTTGTGATATCAGATTTCTTGAGTGCGTAGCCTTTTTGTACCTTAATTAGAAAATTTCTCTCTAGAAGCCATAAATGAATACTCACTTCAAATAATTTAAGCTTATTCATGTCAATCGGGTCAGGACCGGTCCAAACCGACCTGTTAAGTGTCGGTTCACAGGTTCCGGTACCGGTCCGAATCGGTCTTTTTTTCAAAAATTTTAAGCCCGGGTCGGCCCTAGCCCATTAAGCACCGGTCCAATTTTTTTTGTTCTTTTTCGTATTTTAGCTAAGCCTGTCACTTTGTACTTGCAATTGGAAGGACATATAATGCTATATAAAAAGAGAAGGAAGGTGAAAGCAGGAAAGAAAAGATCAAAACATCTTGAAAATCATATACTTTGATTCATTGATAGAAACCAAGTGTAATCACTATGTTAATTTGATGCACTACTCATGAAGTAAAAGATCACTATTATATTCTAAGTACTATCTCATCATTACTATAGTACGCCTAGTCAAATAGATACATCTTTAATACTACAACTCAAGGGTGAGAAACTGAGACTCAATTTCTCTTACAACCAAGAAGATCAGTTGTACAAAAAACTTAATTAATATATATTCTTGATTTCTACTACTTGCTCTAACTTATTGACTGCTGCTTAGCAATGAAAAAATAGTAAATTAATATGTTCATTCGTTGTACCTAATGAAGCTAAAAATATCTTTGATACTGCTGCATATTGAGGGATTCTAAAAGGAACTAAATGCTACATTAGATTTTGTATGATTCTTGACAAAAGCATGTTTCAATTTCCCTTGACATATAGTATAATTTTTTTTTATCAAAAAACCGATCTGGTCCGGTCCACCGGTGGGCCAAAGACCGGTCTTTTACCGGTCCGGACTAACCGGTCTTTTTTCTTAAGCTCGGCTCGGCCCGCAATCCACTTCTTCCTTGTCCCGGACCGTTTATAATGTACCGGTCCGGTATCGAGCTAGCCCGGCCCGATTGACAAGTATACTTGCATGCAGACATATGATTTGAGGATTAATCAATTCTGTTTAGTCATAATATTTTGTAGCACGATTTTGTTATGTTCTTATTTTTCGCCAAAGTGTTACAATATTAAGCATTAGACGTGAAAAAAAGATTGTTATTATTTTAGCAACATTCTATGAAGTAGTGGAGAAAGTCTACGACAGAGGAAGTGATGATTCTCTTTCATTGCATCTAGTAGCTTGATTTATGGTTTTCTAGCTGCTGCCTAAGCTCCTTTATTTTATCTTGTTATCATCATCAGAAAAATACAAAACAGACAACGAAACTTTGTCCGAAAAAATCATTTTCACATCTTCACTTCACCCCGCGACTTCTTATTTGCTAATCTACTTTGAAATGGAGCTAACAAACCTCCGAGACATATAGATAACCAGTTGCACCGTGGAAGTCTATTTCATACACGATTTATGGCTTCACATGTAGGCTGTGGCACTGTTTTTATTTTATCACAGTTTTTTATTGACACTTCTTTTTTATCATTTTTTTTAAAATTTTTAATGTCTTTCTTCCCCAAACTTCTCCGTCATCGGTCGGCCACCCTCACCATATCTCCACCAATCTGTCGTCCATAAACAACATATGATAAAAGCATGTCCAGAGAATACACCTGCACACACTCACCTACACGAAGAAAATCCTCTAATCACACTGCCAGACAACCCCTCTATCACATAGCATGCCACCATCTCGCCACCTTAAATTCCACATCCATAGTCACCATCAAGCACAATATCTGTTAAGTTTCTTAAATCGAAGTAAAAATGGACCGAGAAGGGAAATTAGGGTTGCAGAGAAAAGAGAGAAGAGTGGCGGTTCATCTCTCAATTATGTTGAGGAATAAATGACTGAATGAATTAATTGTGTATTGGGCTCCCTATTTATATAGACCCATAATTACAAAGCCAGCTGGGCCAGCTATACAATCTTTCTACACAATACAATTGGGCTTCCTTTTTATAAGTATACATATTTACATTCATATATCGGGTGGTCTATCTTGGGCCTCAACACCCCCTCAAGTTGGAGGGTGGATACAACCCCAACTTGGGAAGAAAATTTCTGTGAATGGAACCTTCCAAAGGCTTGGTCATCACATCGGCAAGCTGCTGACCAATAGGAACGTGAAACAAATGAATGAGTCCATCAATGAGCTTTCCATGTACAAAGTGACAATCCACCTCGATGTGCTTGATGCGCTCATGAAAAACAGGATTACGGGCAATGTGCAAGGCACCTTGGCTATCACAATTGACCTTGACAGGTGTCAAACCAGTGAAAGAAAAATCAGCATGCAGGAAAACCAGCTAAGTACATTCTGCAACAACCTTTCTTAAGGCCCTGTACTTGGCTTCAACAGAGGACAAAGAAACTACAGCCTGCTTCTTGGCCTTCCAAGCTATAGGAGAGCGTAAAAAAACCCAGTGACTGTTGAACCTCAAAAAATTACCCTTTCTTAAAGAAAAGATAGGTTTCGGGTATATTTCAACAAAATGGGACTCCAAAGGGTTTTCTTTGGAGTCGCCACCTAATTTTAGGAGAATTAGGAACCAATTAATTAAATAGTGCGTGCAATCCTCCGTTTCAAGGAAATGGTCTATTTTCAGAGATTCTAAGTAAGAGGTTCAATTATTTTCGAAAGAAGGTTTCAATTTGAAAGCACTTTCGAAAATCCACAAAATGTGGTTAATCCTTCAGTTTTCACAAAATAGCTAAATAAATGCGATTTACAAAAATATTTAACTTTCAATTAAAAGCGTCACTAATTGAATTTAAAATCAAGTATAAAGGTAGGGAAAATAAATGACTTTAATAAGAAAACTAATTGACTTGAAGACTTGCATTAAAGTTGTATTTTAAAAACGATTTTAAAATTATTACGAATTGGCTTGCACGCGTTATTTAACTAAAAGATTCAAAATTCCTAAAATAAGATGGAAATTCTAAAGAAATAAAATATTCACAAAATAACTCAATAAATAACTAAACATTCATTCATAATCAATCAAATAAATTATACTACAATAATTATCTACGGGGAATTCCTATAGACATGCAATTTCTAAGGGATAGAAGGTAGAGAGAAAGGTTAGAAGGTATAACCCGGTAAATTGACAAACTCATGGGAGCCTTGAATTTTATCTTTTATACATTATGCCCATGAGTCTAAACATCACATGACTCAACAAAGCATTTTTAAATTTCTAAAGATCTTCACTTCTTGAATCTGGAGCCCGGACTCGACCCCAATGAGACTCCAAGCCACGAGCCAATCCCAATTGTGAGTTAGCGAAACTCGTTCCCCAGGGTTGTAAATTATGCAAAGAAAAAATAAAAAATATGGATTAGCAAATGATCAATAAGTAATAATAAATAAAAATTGTATCAATTAAAGAAAGAAAGAAAGGGCATAAGGACCTAATAATTTTAGCAAAGCCAATATAAACATCAAGGTTCAGGCCTCTAACCAGTAAACAAACTTTGTATTAAAGAGTGCAACCTTCAAAATTTAAGCTATCGAACAATCAAGAAAACTATACAACCAAATTTACACTTCTTCTTTCAATATTTAACCAAGTATTCTCTTTATCACTTAAGTAGGACAGATCAACAACTTATCATTTAGCATTCAACAACCATGGAGTGTTATTTCAGGGAATAGACCACGCTAAGTTGAAAAACGTTCAGGACTTGAACAAGCTTTCCTTGGCAATATCAATACACACAACTAGCAAAAATACCATAAGGTAGAAGGAATATCCTATAAATATATGGTCAAGCACAGATAGTCAGTTATAACAGAAAATGACACATTATGAGCAAGTCACTAGATTTTAAAATAATGTCAAAGTTGAAAACGAAGAACAGTGGCATAGCCTAGCAGCATGCTTCTCCAAACAAACTTTAATTTGGCGGACCACTGGTTGGACCAAGATATGAACAACACCAACCTTTTATTCTATTTCAAACATATACATCAGATTAATTCATGAAACACTTGAATACATGCATCCTTGGTTACATTAGATGTCAACAGAATTTCTCATTTTAGAAGGACGCAGACAAGAGATCCTCAAGCTAACAGATCCTTTCATTCTTCTACCTAAGAGAAACAAACAAGAAACCTTAACTGCTTGCTCCTCTTATACAGACTAGAAAACAGAGCTTACCACTACTCTCTAGATTCCTAAACAAACTACAACAGCACAAATCACCCAAAAATCAATTCCCTAAACCCTGCTAGACCTTACATTCCATAGAATCAACCTGAACCAAAAGAAAACAACCTCTCCATGACATCTCTCAGACCCCAAGGAAACACCAGACATCTTCTACTTCTTGCGCACATGCACACAAAACCTCACACTCATAAACAACCTGAATAAATCAACCAGACAAACTTCACCCTACTGCCTATTCATCTGCTCCTCTAAGCTCCCTAATACTCTCTCCAAAATACCTACCTACTGCTGCTACAAACTACCAGATAGCTCTAGGAACAGCTGCTACTGGACATCCTTCAAAACCAATAACTAGCCAGCTTCCCATCAAAACTCCCTCAAGCAGAGAACTAGACACGAGCAAGGCACCAATAAACTTCAACTTATACATCCTTTTACAGCCTCAAACCAAACCTTACTACTCCTTTTAATTGCAGAAACTAGGGAAACTAGAACCCTGCTCCTTAGCAAAACTGAACATCAACTCAGACCCTCACTGCCTGCACATACACTGATCTCTGAAACTGCAACATCACAGATGAAACAACCCCAAACAAACCCCTGCTGCTGCAGCATCCCCTGCTATTGCTACTGACCATTGACTCACACCCTCTGAACCTTGCTCCCTGGCATACTCTTCACACTATCACAGCTTCCTCAACTCATCAATACCACCTACATTTTATTGACTCAAATAAGGACCTAAACAGCCTCCATCCCAATTCATACTCCTTTGAAAACTGACCATCCCTGCTGCACTCACACTCCTTACACACTCACAAATTGACTCAACTGCAGCTATACATATCTTCCTTCACTCGCAAACTCTCAGACCTGCCTTGAACAACATTCTACAAAACTCAAGGATGCACAACACTCTTGAAATCTAGCTCACAAACAAGCTAAGACATGACCAAACAGATTCCAGAAACTGCGAAGGAAACCAGAACTTGGAGAACAAGGAAAGAAAAGGATTCCAGAAGCAAATCTACTCCAATTACTAGCTGAATATATAAGAAAACTAACAACTTAGAATAGTTAATGCTAGAACTAGCTACATAAGCAAATCTGCATTTCTTTAACTATAGGAAAATTTTAGACTTCAATCTCTATACACTGTTAACAGGAAAAACATATGAAAATTACAACTAAAAAAAAACCATAAACTTCTTTCAGCAGTCTCTTGACTTGGACAAGCAAACAAGATCAAAGAAATTAATTTTTTATATCTAATAACACATTGAAATAAGCTGAATAAGGCATCATGAACATAGTAAAAAGGAAATGCATATTACCTTTTTAATGGCAGTGAAAAGGGGCGCAAAGTTCTGAAAATGCGACTCGAACGACTCGAGCGAGGTTGACTACGCGAAGTCGACGACTTGAACGCGAAAAGCGATATCCGAGATCGAGCAAAAACAGTGATACTGATGCTTTATAGACTAAATTAAAACTGAGAAAACTTCTCTATCATTATGCAACTGTTTTTTTCTATATTTGTTTGCGGCCGTTCTTTTCCTAAGGACTCATCCTCTATTCATTGCTCCTCTTCAACTGAACCCCAAATTCTTCATTATATACCTCCACATTTAGGACTTTTTGGAGTGGGAAAAATACCCAAACGACCCTCCAACGACTCTAATCGGATAAGGTTTTTTTTGAATTCGCTGAGCTGGAGATTTGGGGGACCAGTTAATACAAAATTTCGACTGAGGGGGAAACCGGGTCAGGAATTGGGTTGGAATGGAAACCCCTTGGGAGAAATCTGATTTCCGGATTTTTATGTTTTAGGGATATTAGAGAGTATATAAGAGATTTACGTGGGTGGTCAGGTTTGGAGTTAGGTAGTGCAATTTTAGCCTCTACTTAAGGAAAGGATAAGAAATGAAAGGGGTTGCCCGGGGTAAACTGAAATTGAGGCTAGGTTTGCTCAATTAGCCTGTTTTAGAATGGATTAGGAAATCTAGGAATTGTATAGGTAGTTTGATTGAAAGGGCGCATCGCAATTTTAACCTTCCTTACGCAAAATTATCAATTCGAATAAAATTATCAATTAGCTTATCTTAAAAGACCTTATTTAAATAATTAGACATTAATTCGAAAATTTCGGGACAAAATTGAGTGTCAACAGCTGCCCCTCTTTACCCGGAAAGGATGAAAGAGTTTTCAGGGTAAAAAAGTTGACGAGAAACCAATTTTGTCCCGATAAAACCAAGACCTTTGATTTTTCAAGGACCAAAAGGCGAGGCTTATGGACATGGCCGAACTCCAGTTTTCGAGTTGCCTACATATCTCGGGCTGAAAGAGAATCGGGCCATATGTAGTTCAACGACACTTGGACATGAAAATTCGCACGATTGATAGAATAGACGCACGAATAGAAAAGAAACCAAATTGACATCCTAATCCGAAATGAAAGACTAGGATAGATTTGCTTGTTCGAGTGTGATTCTTCAGATCCTCGTTGACGAGTCTAGCTCATATCAACAATTGCCCCAATTCACTGCTAAGAAAGAGTTCCACGTTATGCTCCAAATGCTGTTGCGGTCTGCTGCGACGCCGCTAATATCCTGTAATAAACTTGACAAACGGTAAGCGAGTAACTGCAAATAAAGCTTAATAAATGAAGTAATAAAGGAATAATAACAATAAAAGTTGTAGATGTTGGTTGCAATATCAATGATAAGCTTGTCTCCAATCGACTAATGGAGAAATTTGGCTTTGTTAGGCAAGATGACTTCGGAGCCGTTGGTAGACTTGGATTGTACTCCACCCAGAAGTAAAAAAATACGTCCGAAGTATCCACATTATTCTGCGTGTCTTAACAAACTTATCAGCAATGTCAGGGTATAGAAAATGTATAAACGCCTCAGGAGGCTACAAAATGTGCTCAAGAAAAGTGTACTAATATTAAACGTCTATCGAGACCATAAAAGATTACTCCTTAGAGGAATTTAAATAATCAACACCTTCGAGGTGACAGAAATACGCCTTTGAGGCAATAAAATTACGCCTTCGAGGCAGGTGACATAAATACGCCTCTGGGGCAACAAAATTACGCCTTAGAGGCATTCAAATAATTAACACCTTCGAGGTGACACAAATACATAAAATTACGCCTTCGAGGTGACATAAATACGCCTCCGGGGCGACAAAATCTCGCCTTCGAGGCATTCAAATAACTAACACCTTCGAGGTGACATAAATACGCCTCCGGGGCAACAAAATTTCGCCTTCGAGGCATTCAAATAACTAACACCTTCGAGGTGACATAAATACGCCTCCGGGGCAACAAAATTTCGCCTTCGAGGCATTCAAATAACTAACACCTTCGAGGTGACATAAATACGCCTCCGGGGCAACAAAATTACGCCTTCGAGGCATTCGAATAACTAACACCTTCGAGGTGACATAAATACGCCTCCGGGGCAACAAAATTTTGCCTTCGAAGCATTCAAATAACTAACACCTTCGAGGTGACATAAATACGCCTCCGGGGCAACAAAATTACGCCTTCGAGGCATTCGAATAACTAACACCTTCGAGGTGACATAATACGCCTCCGGGGCAACAAAATTTCGCCTTCGAGGCATTCAAATAACTAACACCTTCGAGGTGACATAAATACGCCTCCGGGGCAACAAAATTTCGCCTTCGAGGCATTCGAATAACTAACACCTTCGAGGTGACATAAATACGCCTCCGGGGCAACAAAATTTCGCCTTCGAGGCATTCAAATAACTAACACCTTCGAGGTGACATAAATACGCCTCCGGGGCAACAAAATTTTGCCTTCGAGGCGTTCAAATAACTAACACCTTCGAGGTGACATAAATACGCCTCCGGGGCAACAAAATTTCGCCTTCGAGGCATTCAAATAACTAAAACCTTCGAGGTGACATAAATACGCCTCCGGGGCAACAAAATTACGCCTTCGAGGCATTCGAATAACTAACACCTTCGAGGTGACATAAATACGCCTCCGGGGCAACAAAATTTTGCCTTCGAAGCATTCAAATAACTAACACCTTCGAGGTGACATAAATACGCCTCCGAGGCAACAAAATTACGGCTTCGAGGCATTCGAATAACTAACACCTTCGAGGTGACATAAATACGCCTCCGGGGCAACAAAATTTCGCCTTCGAGGCATTCAAATAACTAACACCTTCGAGGTGACATAAATACGCCTCCAGGGCAACAAAATTTCGCCTTCGAGGCATTCGAATAACTAACACCTTCGAGGTGACATAAATACGCCTCCGGGGCAACAAAATTTCGCCTTCGAGGCATTCCAATAACTAACACCTTCGAGGTGATATAAATACGCTTACCAAAAGCGTGAACATAAAGACGCTTTTCGAAAGCCTGAAATATAAAGACGCTTCTCGAAAGCGTGAACATGTGAATACGTTATACTCTCTGAACTCTTCCACGGAGGAATGGTCTTGATTATAAAACAAAGTGAACCCCTTAGGATTGGCAATATCTGAAAATCAAAAAATAGAACTTTAGTAAGCGTTCTCATGAAGTGAAAGAGAAATGAACAGATATGCTTAACAAATTGCAAGAGTTATGGGAAATAGAAATGCCGCCTTTCGGCAAAGTGGAAAAGCGTCGAGTCATGAAGCACGAGCTTTATCCAAATATTGTTGTAATCCAAGCGATGAGAATCTTAGAGATTGACTTGCTAAGATGTTTATCCTCCTTTACAGATCTTAATGTCCCTGCTCTCAAAGAAAAATTGTTAGTTTTTTTGAGGGAGGGGGGGAGAGTTTGAGTCATGCTGACTCGAGCCTTCATTCTTCATCCGCTTCCTTCTTCTCCCTTTGTCTAGATTTGCGATCCGTCTTTTGAGACTTGACCTACAAACTCTTTGTCAAGCAATACGGCTTTTGCAAAATCTGCCCCAGTTATGATCTTTCAAATCTTCAACTTGCCTTGCAAAATTTGCCCCAGTTATGATCTCCTGAATCTTCAACTTATTTTGCAAAATTTGCCGCAGTTGCTATCTTTCAAACCTTCAAATTATCTTGAAAAATTGCCCCAGTTGCTTGCCTTAGGGGAGACTGGAAATTTTAATATTATAGAGTCGAGCCCGTTAAGAGCGCCTACGTATCCCTCCACGGGAATCAGACCGTGCGTAGTTCTGCTTACATAAAGATTTTTTGGGGGAAAATATGGCAATCTAAGTGCGAAGCCGAATCCGAATTGGAATACGTACACATCTGCCCAGATGCATAGTTCGGAATTACATCATCAAAGATAAACAAACCTAAAGTATTATAAAATCTGATCGAATCCGATGTGGATTGCTTACTTATCCTGTTGCCATTTCAGGAATCAGATCAAAAGTAGTTCAAAATTACATAAAAGAGGAAATAGGGAAATCCTACGCTAGTGTAACCGAGCTCTATCTGAGTTGCTTACGTATCCCAGCCCTGGGAATCAGGTTATGCGTAGTTCGCATTACAATTAAAATTACATGAAATGAGAAAAACACTTGCTTGCGCCGCTTGTGAGCTATCTTGATTGTACTAGGATTGATAAATTTTGGTATTCTCCCATCTGGATTGATCCATCTTCGATTAAATCTTGGATCTTGTGTTTAAGAGCAACACATTCGTTAGTGTCGTGCTTGAAAAATTCTGCATGGTAAGCACTATATTTGGTTCAATCAACCCATTGTGGGGGAGGGTCAAATGTACCATTTCCTGATAGTGGTTCTAGCATTCCCACATCTTTTAATCTTTCATACAATTGAGCTTGTGGTTCACCTAAAGATGTGAATTTTCGACGCTGCTTCTTCTCATATTTGGGATGCGATCCTGATGGTTTAGACTGGCGAGCCACATGTGGCTGATGTTGTTGAAGGTAATTGTATGCTTGCGGTTGTGAATAAGGGTGATAAGCGGTTGCTGCAAATTGATGGTAACTAGGTTGGGCATTATAGACTGGACATGGAGCGGGTGGATTTTGATGCTGACTTGGATAAGTTGGATATAGTGTGCTTCTGTAAATAGATTGATTTGATGAGTTTCTGAAGGTTGGCTTCTTGTTTGGCCTTTGGTTGATATCAGCCATATCAATTCCAAATTCATCTTCCCTCTTTCTCTTCTCAAAATTGCCCATACCAGTCTGGATGGCTTGCGTAGTTGCCTTCATTGCGGCAAAACTTACAATTCGCCCTGTCTTAACCCCTTCTTCAACCATCTCTCCCATCACAAGAAGTTCAGAATAAGGTTTACCCATCATAGGGAGCAAGTGCATGTAATAAGAATCATCTTGAGCTCGGATGAAGTACTTTACCATGTCTTCCTCAGTCATTGGTGGTCGCACCCTTGCAGCCTGTTCACGCCATCTCAGTGCGTATTCCCTAAAGGTTTCTGTTGGTTTCTTCTTCAGATTGGACAAGGTTATAAGGTCAGGAGCCATCTCGACATTGTACTCAAACTGCTTTGTAAAATCACTGGCTATGTCATCAAACTCACGCCACTTGCTTATATCCTGCCTTGCAAACCATTCAGCAGCAATACCTTCCAGACTATGACTGAAGAAGGCCATCAGAAGTTCCTCTTTACCTCCCGCAACCCTCATTCGGTTGAGATATTTGGTCAAATGAACAAATGGGTCACTATGACCATCATACATATCAAATTTTGGCACCTTAAACCCGGGAGGAAGAGTAACGTCAGGGTATAGATAAAGATTGCGGTAGGAGATGCTTTGACGTCCTCTAGACACTTGCAAATCCTTGATGGATTGCTGCATGATTTTCATCGTTTGGATTATCTCCTCTTGCTCAACTGTCTTTCCCTGCTTTTCCACAGTTTCGGGCACTTCAATGGGTGCTTTGGATTGTGGAGGACGAGGAGTATCTTTGGCAGGTAAATATTGATAGTGAGGCAAGTTGTTGTGGTTAATGAATGCATTTGGGATGTTGTTAACTGGTGCAAGCATACGAATGACACTGGACTTTAAAGGCGTGTTCGGATTGGCAGTTTCAACATTGGGGTTCAGAGTTGACAGCACGGCTGGCGCGTTTTGGTGGCTCGACCCTTTCATTCTGTCTAGTTCAGCTTGCATACATTCAATCTGCTTGGCCATTCTAGCAATTTGTTCATCAGGAACAACAAATGCTTGCTCGTTAGACGATTCAGGGATACCAGTCTGATCATTAGTCAAATCAGCCATTGCTTGCTTCACTTTAGATTAGACGCTTAACCAACTCGGGAGTCAACACGAATCAAACTCTCTCTCTTTTGGGGAATAATCAAAACAAAAGAAAATTTCAAAAGGTAACTATGTTAGTTTGCATGTTATTGACAATATTGCACACAATCATGTAGCGCGCGTCACGTAGCGCTTCGCATTTTACACAAGTTTGACATGTGGCAATCACAATTAGTCGAGCGTAAATGAAAATGCGGGCGCGTCCTATCCTGTAAGGTGCCTCTTTGTGCCAGAGGTGGGCCTAAGACGCCAAATTGGTGATAACGAAAAGTAGTCCAAGCCGGTTTTGCAATAATCGAATTTAGAGTAAGTGAAAATGACAGTAATAATAATTTCTCTTTCGTTATAACTTGATTTTGAGTACATCATTGTTACATCAAAAATAGAAACTGCCAGACATAATTTAAATACATCATTTTGAGTACAATGAAAATATAAATAACTGCTATAATTATGCTGCATCAGGCTCGAGGAGGCAATGGAACTGAAGTGCGGGCCTGTTTCGATCAATCCTTGCTTGCACAATCGGTGTACTTTCTGACATCTGGTCCCAAAGGTCGTTTACATCCAAAAAACTTGCTTGAATCAAACATCGATCAAATGGATCGAACACCTTATCGTCTTTTCGACATCTCTTGCCCCTAACTTGTTATCTTCTTGCAAGTATCTTCTCAATTTCAACTTGATGACTTATTTGAATACCTCTTGAATTCAAATATCTTCTAGTCTACAAAATTAATAAAAGTATTCTAAATTTAATTAATTGCAAAACTTGGCTTGGACTGGAAGTTCCGTTATCACATAAACACATAATTGCACTGTTGTTGGGTTTAAACCCGTCAACGAAAAGGGCGGTTTTCCTAATTATGGAGGCGGTACCAAGGACCGGGTCCAATCTAAGGTTTATGCATGCATGTTCCTAACGAAAACTCTAGAGTGGGTTCACTAGACACAAGGCTGTTTTGAGTGGCAAGCGGTCACGCGGTAGTAAAACTATCCGCTCACCCCGCAGGTACGCGCACTCTTTCTTAAAGGATTTTTTTTGTGAGTTGCGGGTGTATATGCATACACCTCGCGGGTATAAGTAACCATGAAGAAGCTCCCAGGAGCGGGGGAAATATGGACGGAATGCCAGTTTTATATGTGCACAAATAAAGTGTAGTGACATGCTTTCAGTGACAAACGATTGCAAATAATCAATTTAACTAATCATGCTATTTTTGCAAATAATAAACAAATAAAGAGTTATCTTGTGAAAACCTTGCGGTTAGAACCTTAAGGTAATCCCCAGCAGAGTCGCCAAGCTGTTGAACCTCAAAAAATTACCCTTTCTTAAAGAAAAGATAGGTTTCGGGTATATTTCAACAAAATGGGACTCCAAAGGGTTTTCTTTGGAGTCGCCACTTAATTTTAGGAGAATTAGGAACCAATTAATTAAATAGTGCGTGCAATCCTCCGTTTCAAGGAAATGGTCTATTTTCAGAGATTCTAAGTAAGAGGTTCAATTATTTTCGAAAGAAGGTTTCAATTTGAAAGCACTTTCAGAAATCCACAAAATGTGGTTAATCCTTCAGTTTTCACAAAATAGCTAAATAAATGCGATTTACAAAAATATTTAACTTTCAATTAAAAGCGTCACTAATTGAATTTAAAATCAAGTATAAAGGTAGGGAAAATAAATGACTTTAATAAGAAAACTAATTGACTTGAAGACTTGCATTAAAGTTGTATTTTAAAAACGATTTTAAAATTATTACGAATTGGCTTGCACGCGTTATTTAACTAAAAGATTCAAAATTTCTAAAATAAGATGGAAATTCTAAAGAAATAAAATATTCACAAAATAACTCAATAAATAACTAAACATTCATTCATAATCAATCAAATAAATTATACTACAATAATTATCTACGGGGAATTCCTATAGACATGCAATTTCTAAGGGATAGAAGGTAGAGAGAAAGGTTAGAAGGTATAACCCGGTAAATTGACAAACTCATGGGAGCCTTGAATTTTATTTTTTATACATTATGCCCATGAGTCTAAACATCACATGACTCAACAAAGCATTTTTAAATTTCTAAAGATCTTAACTTCTTGAATCTGGAGCCCGGACTCGACCCCAATGAGACTCCAAGCCACGAGCCAATCCCAATTGTGAGTTAGCGAAACTCGTTCCCCAGGGTTGTAAATTATGCAAAGAAAAAATAAAAAATATGGATTAGCAAATGATCAATAAGTAATAATAAATAAAAATTGTATCAATTAAAGAAAGAAAGAAAGGGCATAAGGACCTAATAATTTTAGCAAAGCCAATATAAACATCAAGGTTCAGGCCTCTAACCAGTAAACAAACTTTGTATTAAAGAGTGCAACCTTCAAAATTTAAGCTATCGAACAATCAAGAAAACTATACAACCAAATTTACACTTCTTCTTTCAATATTTAACCAAGTATTCTCTTTATCACTTAAGTAGGACAGATCAACAACTTATCATTTAGCATTCAACAACCATGGAGTGTTATTTCAGGGAATAGACCACGCTAAGTTGAAAAACGTTCAGGACTTGAACAAGCTTTCCTTGGCAATATCAATACACACAACTAGCAAAAATACCATAAGGTAGAAGGAATATCCTATAAATATATGGTCAAGCACAGATAATCAGTTATAACAGAAAATGACACATTATGAGCAAGTCACCAGATTTTAAAATAATGTCAAAGTTGAAAACGAAGAACAGTGGCATAGCCTAGCAGCATGCTTCTCCAAACAAACTTTAATTTGGCGGACCACTGGTTGGACCAAGATATGAACAACACCAATCTTTTATTCTATTTCAAACATATACAACAGATTAATTCATGAAACACTTGAATACATGCATCCTTGGTTACATTAGATGTCAACAGAATTTTTCATTTTAGAAGGACGCAGACAAGAGATCCTCAAGCTAACAGATCCTTTCATTCTTCTACCTAAGAGAAACAAACAAGAAACCTTAACTGCTTGCTCCTCTTATACAGACTAGAAAACAGAGCTTACCACTACTCTCTAGATTCCTAAACAAACTACAACAGCACAAATCACCCAAAAATCAATTCCCTAAACCCTGCTAGACCTTACATTCCATAGAATCAACCTGAACCAAAAGAAAACAACCTCTCCATGACATCTCTCAGACCCCAAGAAAACACCAGACATCTTCTACTTCTTGCGCACATGCACACAAAACCTCACACTCATAAACAACCTGAATAAATCAACCAGACAAACTTCACCCTACTGCCTATTCATCTGCTCCTCTAAGCTCCCTAATACTCTCTCCAAAATACCTACCTACTGCTGCTACAAACTACCAGATAGCTCTAGGAACAGCTGCTACTGGACATCCTTCAAAACCAATAACTAGCCAGCTTCCCATCAAAACTCCCTCAAGCAGAGAACTAGACACGAGCAAGGCACCAATAAACTTCAACTTATACATCCTTTTACAGCCTCAAACCAAACCTTACTACTCCTTTTAATTGCAGGAACTAGGGAAACTAGAACCCTTCTCCTTAGCAAAACTGAACATCAACTCAGACCCTCACTGCCTGCACATACACTGATATCTGAAACTGCAACATCACAGATGAAACAACCCCAAACAAACCCCTGCTGCTGCAGCATCCCCTGCTATTGCTACTGACCATCGACTCACACCCTCTGAACCTTGCTCCCTGGCATACTCTTCACACTATCACAGCTTCCTCAACTCATCAATACCACCTACATTTTATTGACTCAAATAAGGACCTAAACAGCCTCCATCCCAATTCATACTCCTTTGAAAACTGACCATCCCTGCTGCACTCACACTCCTTACACACTCACAAATTGACTCAACTGCAGCTATACATATCTTCCTTCACTCGCAAACTCTCATACCTGCCTTGAACAACATTCTACAAAACTCAAGGATGCACAACACTCTTGAAATCTAGCTCACAAACAAGCTAAGACATGACCAAACAGATTCCAGAAACTGCGAAGGAAACCAGAACTTGGAGAACAAGGAAAGAAAAGGATTCCAGAAGCAAATCTACTCCAATTACTAGCTGAATATATAAGAAAACTAACAACTTAGAATAGTTAATGCTAGAACTAGCTACATAAGCAAATCTGCATTTCTTTAACTATAGGAAAACTTTAGACTTCAATCTCTATACACTGTTAACAGGAAAAACATATGAAAATTACAACTAAAAAAAAACCATAAACTTCTTTCAGCAGTCTCTTGACTTGGACAAGCAAACAAGATCAAAGAAATTAATTTCTTATATCTAATAACACATTGAAATAAGCTGAATAAGGCATCATGAACATAGTAAAAAGGAAAGGCATATTACCTTTTTAATGGCAGTGAAAAGGGGCGCAAAGTTCTGAAAATGCGACTCGAACGACTTGAGCGAGGTTGACTACGCGAAGTCGACGACTTGAACGCGAAAAGCGGTATCCGAGATCGAGCAAAAACAGTGATACTGATGCTTTATAGACTAAATTAAAACTGAGAAAACTTCTCTATCATTATGCAACTGTTTTTTTCTATATTTGTTTGCGGCCGTTCTTTTCCTAAGGACTCATCCTCTATTCATTGCTCCTCTTCAACTGAACCCCAAATTCTTCATTATATACCTCCACATTTAGGGCTTTTTGGAGTGGGAAAAATACCCAAACGACCCTCCAACGACTCTAATCGGATAAGGTTTTTTTTGAATTCGCTGAGCTGGAGATTTGGGGGACCAGTTAATACAAAATTTCGACTGAGGGGGAAACCGGGTCAGGAATTGGGTTGGAATGGAAACCCCTTGGGAGAAATCTGATTTCTGGATTTTTATGTTTTAGGGATATTAGAGAGTATATAAGAGATTTACGTGGGTGGTCAGGTTTGGAGTTAGGTAGTGCAATTTTAGCCTCTACTTAAGGAAAGGATAAGAAATGAAAGGGGTTGCACGGGGTATACTGAAATTGAGGCTAGGTTTGCTCAATTAGCCTGTTTTAGAATGGATTAGGAAATCTAGGAATTGTATAGGTAGTTTGATTGAAAGGGCGCATCGCAATTTTAACCTTCCTTACGCAAAATTATCAATTCGAATAAAATTATCAATTAGCTTATCTTAAAAGACCTTATTTAAATAATTAGACATTAATTCGAAAATTTCCGGACAAAATTGAGTGTCAATAGCGACAGATCGCCTAATGTCTGGGCAAGTTGCCCAGTCACTATCAGAGTAGGCATAGAAGGAGAAGTCTAAAGCATTGTTGAAAAATAAGCCATGATCTGAAGTCCCTTTCAAATACCTTAGAACATGAAGTGCAGAGACCATGTGAGGAAGCCTGGGAGTTTTAAGAAACTTACTGAGGTGCTGAACAGCAAACCCCAAGTCAGGCTTGGTATGCACCAAAAAATTCAATTTTCCAACTAGATTCCTGTAAATTTCAGGATTGGGCAAGACCTCACCCTAATCAGCCTTGAGCATAATTGTGGAATCTAGGGGAGAGGAAACTTGAGAGGTGTTGGAGCAATTAAATTCAGTAAGCAAATCTGAGATGAACTTCTTTTAAGATAAATGAAGCCCATCAGAAACAGCCACCACCTCAATACCCAAAAAATAGTTAAGCAACCTCAAGTCCTTAATCTTGAACTGGTCATCAAGAAAGTTCTTGAGAGAAGTAATTTCAGAAGTATCATTCCTTGTCAGAATTATATCATCTACACACATTGTAAGGATCACCAAAGAAGAGCCAACTTTTCTAATGAAGACAGAATTGTTGAACCTCCCAAAATACATAAAAATATGTTTCGGGAGTATTTTAAACAAAATAGGACTCCAAAGGACTTCTTTGAAGTTGCCACCTAATTTAGGATTATTAGGAACTTTAAATTAACTAACGAGTGCATTTATCCCTTATTTAAAAGAAAATTATTAAAATTAGAGATTCTTAGGTAAGTGGTTCTTTTAAGTTCGAAAGAAGGTTCCTATTACGGAAGCACTTTCGAAAATCCGCTAAAAGTAATTAATCCGGCGGTTTTCACGAATTTTAATAAAATAAATAACTTAGAAAATTTTAAGAAAAATATAAGATAAATAAATAAGGGAATAAATAAATAAATAGATGAGTAAATAAATAAGTAAATAAACAAATAAATAATTAAATATAAATAATGATAAAAGGGTACAAATTTAATTGAATTTTAATTTTGCACTCATTAATGAACAAATGGTTCTTAAGACCTTAGATTAATCGGTGAATTCCAAAGAAACGGGAATAAATAATTTACATAAAAGCAATTTCTAATCATGCGATAAGATAACAATTTTTATAATAAAGCGGCTATCTACCATACTTCTATCATGCAAGCTCCTAGTCCAGTCTACGGGGATCCTAAACATGGATTCTAAAGGGAATAGGGAAAGAGGGAGTTTAGAGGATATAACCCGGAAGCGCAACTCATAATTTGAGCCTTGAATTTTCTAAAGTTTTCTCATATTTTCAGGAAACTTGAGCTCGAAATGCAAGGCAGGCCCGGTCAACTCCAATACCAATGAGCCATCCCAATTTTGAGTTTTGACCAACTTGATCCCAAGGAGTTCATGTTAAAGACAAGATAAGAAAAGGATTAGAATACGCAAACAAAGATAGGAAACAAGCAAACAAAACAAAGAAGACTTCAGTTAATTTAAAAAGCGCATAAATCCAGAGTTTTTCACGCAATATTATCAACAACGTTTATAGAAAACTTAATCCAATGCAGATTTCAAGGTCCTATTGCACTTGGGAGTCATTCCTGCTTAGCAAAGATTTTCACATACTACGTACCCTCACATGAAAACTAATTTTAATTAAACAATCGCTTTTGCAAGGGAGTTAACTGCCTCATAGACTACTAAGCCATTTAAAGAGAACCTTACTGGACATTATAAGAAAGAAACTAGCTTGGAAAGAAAATGGGCTAAAGCTGAATATTTGACATAAGCAAAGGATTGAAACTGGAGAAAAAAGAAGCACCAGATCCAGGAGCAGGAGCAGATTATTCTAGAAGCTACACTAGGCAACCAGGACAACTAAGAATCACAACCAGACCTTCAATACATAACCCACTGACCCCTGAGCAACTCTAATACCTGACATGAACCAAGGACAAACCTATTTACCATCTACAAACACCTCACAAACATCTGCAACACATACAGACTCCTCCCTGGTTCATACTCATTTCAAGCAAACAGAGAAACAGAACAAACTCAGAATTCCAGCAACTATTCCCTGAACCTGCTGCAACTACATTCCCCTTCTAACTCCCTACATCCTTCAATAACTACCAAGACTACACTCCTGCAACTCACATAAATACCCTGAAAACATTTATGCACCAACTACAAACCCCCAGACCTACCTGCATTACTCTTTCAACCTGCAGATTCTATTAGGCCCCTCTCACTCATGCAAACACTACATGGAACCTTCTAGAATCCCTGCATACTCTGTAGCACCCGCATACACCAAACTTACACAAACTACTTATACTCCCTTCTGAACTCGCGGAAACTAGCAACAAGCTCACCATGGCAGCCCCTTACTAACCGCCTAAACAATACCAGACTACCAACAATCATTCACCCAACACCTGCATACACCATTTAGACAAATGCAGAACCAGAACCAAACCTCCCAGACAAATAAGAAACCAGAACAACCCCCTCACATTTCAAAATCAAACAAACAGAAACTGCAACTCCCTTAATCTGCAGCAACTAGAAACAGACCTCACACACACACGATAGAAACAACAGGAAAACAATCTTTTAATTTATCTCAACTTCAGAACACAAACAGAACTAAATTCATGACACAAATCAGAAACCTGGAACACTTAACAAGAGGAACAGAAGGACCTAAGAGAAAAACAGACCAGTATAGCATTGGAAAGGGTTAAACTTGACATGATTTCTACAGACCCTTGCATCTTTGAAAAAAAACTGAAACTAGATGAAGACTGATTTTGAACAACTTGAAATAGTCTCACAAACCCTGAAATACCATCCCAGGATTCAAACTAAAACTGGTGTTATCTTTTAGAGCCTTTCAGATTTTTTTTTTTTATATCAGCTCTTTTCAAAATTACATAAAAGCTAGGATATTGATAAGACAAAATTCCACTATTCTCTATCAATACAAGCAGCATCATCTGTAAAAATTTATAATTCAACAATACCATTAACTGATTTTTAAGATACGTATTTATTCAACAAATATCAACCTCATAATCACAGGTTCACAGTCAACAAAAAAAAAAAAATCATAAAATGAGAAAAACTGACCTTGCTAAGTGTAGTGAACTGAGATGTGAACTGGATAAACTCGACCCGAACCAAAGCGACTCAACGATGCTAACTCGATAATAATAGTTTTCACCTCAAAACAGTAACAATGAAGCTATATATATATATATATATATATATATATTTTACTGAAAAAACCTGAGCAAAATTTAGGTGTCATGTTGCTGCCATTTTCTCTCTAAAACCAAAAACTAAAACCCCAAAAATCATTAGAAATGATAAATTTATACCTCAATATTTAGAATTTGGCTCCTTTTGTAAAATTCCAGAAATTTCCACAATAGGACACTTCCTCTGCAAAAATAAGGGTAAAACTGGTCCAAAATCGTAAGAAATTGTATAAGTTTTATCCTTATTTGTAAGGATTTTTCCGTTTGTATTTAGCATACGGCTTAGACCATCTTGCATTCAAAATGGACGTGCGAGATCAAATGCTTAAACTGGAGAGAGGGTAAAGGGTGGGGAGACCAGTGGGTACGAATTCTTGGATTGTTTCGAGGAATTTTTTGGGGGAAAGATTGGGAATTTTGGGCTGCGATTAGGGATTAGGGGATCACATGTCAGGGAATTGGGGATGGGTATCGGGTTAGGCTGATAGAAGTGTGCGTGTGTATGTATAGGGATTGTTTGCAAAGATAGGCTTGATTTTAAGATTAGGAGCGATTTTAGCCATATTTAGGATAATTTAGGTAAATGTCTAAGGGTTGCGCAGGTTAGGCTAAATTGGGCAATGCATTGCATTTTAGCCTTTTTTCTTCCAAATTTTCTTAATTCACCTTAAAATTTTGAAATTGATTTTTATTTAAATAATTAGCATTAATTAAAATTTCGGGATAAAATTGGATGTCAACAAGAATAATCATTGAGAGAAGAAATATAGCCTTTGGACTATAAAGCCTGAGTAAGCTTAGCATACCACTGTCTGTATGCTTGCTTCAGGCATAGAGGCTTTTTTGTAGCTTATAGGCAACTGGGGGAGGAGAACCAGTGAGTGAAGAAGGGAAATCAATGGACAAACCAGGGGGAACTTTCATATAGGCCTCTTCAGATAAATCCCCATGTAGAAAAGCATTATTGACATCCAACTAGTATAAGGACCAATTAGACTTCACAGCTTCAACAATCAAACATTTAATAGTGTTCATCTTCACTACAGGAGAAAAATTCTAAGAATAATCAACCCCTTGAACCTGAGTATCACCCCTAACTACAAGTCTTGCTTTGTATCTCTCAATTGACCCATCAGCTCTATATTTTACCTTATATGCCCACTTACACCCTATGGGTTTCTTGCCAGGTGGCAAGGGAACCACTGACCAAGTGTTTTTGCGCTCCAAAGCTTTAAATTCCTACCTCATGGCCTCTTGCCAAGCAGGTATGAAAGTAGGCTCAAATGTTACATATAGTGGAGGAGAGACAATAATGTTGCATATTGACCTGGAGCAGGTAGGTAAAGGTAGGGGGCATATATAATCTTGTAAATAAGCAGTGACAATGGTGTGTCTAGAGGATTTTCTGAGAGGAATTGGAAGAGGAGAAGGAACTGCATGAACATGAGAATTGGGAGTTGGATTGAGTGGTGAGATGTCAGCTATAGGTGGAGAAGTAGGTGGAACAGAAGCAGGGGAAATAGTAGATGCTGGAGGAATAGGATCCTCTAAAGGAAACAAATTAGATGGAGAAGCTGAAGGAAAGACAGAATGTGGAGAGATATCTTTGTGGAATAGAAAATAAATTCATGGAAGATGGCATCCCTGGAGACAATAGTGAGGTTGGTGACAAGATTCAGAAGCTCGTATCCTTTCTGGGCAAAAGGATAACCTAAGAAAACACATGGAACAACTCTAGGCTGAAACTTGTCTCTGTTTGGTTTAGGTGTAGTAGCATAACACAGGCACCCAAACACCTTTAGGTGAGCATAGGAAGGGGATTCACCAAACAATTTTTCATAAGGGGATAGGTTATTTAAGAGTGGTGTGGGGAATCTGTTGATAAGATAAGTAGCTGTTAACACACAATCACCCAGAACCTAAGAGGAATAGAAGACTGAAATAAAAGAGCCGTAGAAGTTTCTAGAAGATATTTGTGCTTCCTTTCTACCACACTATTTTGTTGAGGAGTGTGGGGACAAGAAGTTTGATGGATAATACCCATGTCTGAGAAATAGGACATGGCTGCATGTGAACCTCCTAGTTCAAGTGCATTATCACTTCTAATAATCTGGACAGTGCAGGGGAATTGTGTTTGGACCATAGAAACAAAAGACTTATGTAAAGAAAAAACATGGCTTTTGGAACCCATTAAGTGGGTCCAAGTGGTTCTAGCGTAATCATCTACTATTGTGAGGAAATACCTACATTTATTAGTGGTAAGAGTGTGATAGGGTCCCTAAGTATCTACATGAATCAGTTGGAATGGGGAGTAAGTTTTGATAGTACTATCAGAAAAGTGAAGTTTTGTTTGTCTAGCCTTAGGACATACAGTACATTGAAAAGATTGCTTAGGGGATAGGGATGATGAAATTGAAGAAACAGATTTCATCTTATGAAAAGGCATGTGCCCCAGTCTATGATGCCAAAGAGAATCCATTTTATTTATATCACAAGCATGATTACAGGCTACAACTGTTTTATTTATCTTACAAGAAACATTAGATGGAATGGAAAGAACAAGAGTACTAGTTACATTGGAAATTGTATCATCAGACCTTACACACTTGTAGAGTCTATTGTCTTGCTTACCAAGAAACAGTGGCTTCTTCATAGAATGGTCCTGGATGATACAAGAATCATATGTGAATTGTACTGTACATTTCAATTGCAAAATCAACTTATGTATAAATATTAGATTATATTGGAATAAAGGTAATAACAACACATTGTGCAAAATGATTGATGGTGCAAGGTAAAGGCTGCCAGTAGAAGTGACCTTTACCTTGTAGCTATTTGGGAGATTAACAAGGAATGGAACAGGAAGAGATTTTACATTATGAAGAAAAGTAATATGTGAGGTCATGTGGTCACTAGCTCTAGAGTCTATTATCCAACAAGATGGCCTAACTCTAAACAACAAACAAGCATTTGAAATGTTAATAGGTGAAAGATCCTTACCAGCAAAGTTGGCAGATGCTAAATGTTCAGCCTGAGCAGAGCTGTTGGACAAGTTGGAGTGCTGAAGAAGACTCATCAGCTGATTGTACTTCTCCCTTGTGATGACATGTACAATGGACTGATCTGGATTAAAATTTGATTGTGAGGAAGAGGAATCAAAAGTGCTCAGCTGCCCTGCTGCATGTGCAACACCCTTTATGTTTCTTGATGACTTATGATAAGTGGGATAACCATTTTTCTTATAGCAGTGCTCCTTATCATGACCAATAATCCCCCAGTGATTACAAGGAGTGACTTTCTTCTTTTTGAAGCAGTTGTCAATGTGGTGACCAGGTATCTTGCAGAATTGACATATGACAGGTTGTCTGTTGTAATTGTTTTTAGAGTTTGTTGGTTTTTGATTATCAAAGTTAATCCTCTATGGATAAGATTTCCGGGTAGATCTGTAGCTAGAAGATCCAACATTAAAAGAAGCATATTTAGGTAGCATCTGAGGTGCAGATTGTATTTGCCTCTGCTGCTCATCGAAAATGAGAAAATTATAGGTTGTGCCTACACTTGGCAGGGGGGACATCATGAGAATGTTGCTTGTCACTCCAATATAAGTCTCATTAAGCCTCATTAAGAACTGGTATAACTTCTGAACATCCAATTCTTTTTGAAACTGTGCCTGTGCCCCACAAGTGCAGGTGATGGAATGTCCTGATGACACTAAACTCAGTTCATCCCAGATAGACTTAATCTTTGTGAAATAAGTGGCTATGTTCAGTGAACCTTGGGAAGCAAAAGCCAATTGCCTCTTTAGCTCTAATATATTCACTCCATTCACACCCCCAAACCTTTCCTCAATATCTTTTCATATTTCTCTTGCAGAGTTACACACCATAACACTGTCAGAAATTTCCTTAGTCATGGAATTTAGAATCCATGAAGTCACTATATCATTACACTTTTCCTATTGCCTGTCTAAGGGTGATCCAGTGGGTGGTTTGGTACATTCCCCATTGATAAATGCAACCTTATTTCTTCCAGATAAAGCCATGAGAATTTTTCTTCTCCACCCATTATACCAGTACCATTAAACAGAGGTGACACAAGAGGAACACCGGGAATATCAAAATTATGCACGTACATAGGATCAAAAATATTGACTGTGGTTGAGGCTGTTGATGTGCTAACAGATGAATTAGGAGTAGTTATAGTAGCCATTACAACAATCAAATCGGTATGAAACCCTAGTTTTGATGCAAGGCTAATCGAATAGTCAAATCAGTCAAATCACACTGTAACTCTAATCGCTGAAGATATTATTGAGGAATTCAACTGAAAAACCAGTAACAGTACTAAAATCACCAGGAAAATCAGAGGAGATTAAAGAAAAATACTAGTAGAAAATATCAAAGCAGCCGCCGGAGAACCCGGTAAAACCTGATGTTGAACGACGGTGCGCAACGGAGGAAAAACTCAGAATCGAATTCGAAAACCCTTATTTAGGGTTCGTAAACCAAAAACCTCCGTTGAAACCACGGCGGTTCACGTAAGGGTAATATCGGAGAAAAGAGGGAATCGTGTGTTAACCGATCACCCGCTCTGATACTATATTAAGTTTCTTAAATCGAAGTAAAAATGGAGAAGGGAAATTAGGGTTGCAGAGAGAAGAGGGAAGAGAGTCGGTTCATCTCTCAACTGTGTTGAGGAAAAAATGACTAAATGAATTAATTGTGTATTGGGCTCTCTATTTATATAGCCTTATAATTACAAAGCGAGCTACGCCAACGTAACTATACAATCTTTCTACATTATACAATTGGGCTTTTTATTTATAAAATATACATATTTATATTCATATATCGGGTGGTCTATCTTGAGCCTCAACAATATCTCCGCTACTCCATTTTGTCAATGTACTAATACTCCATAAATTTCTCACTATATATCTTTCCTTTCTTCTTCACTAAATTTGTGAATCATATCTAAAAATTTAAGCTTCTCATTTTTCAATCACAGATGAGAAAATTTAAGATTCCGTAAGAGATAGATACATACGTTTGGACGGTGGGCAAGTCTTTCTTGATACTGTGATTTTAGAGGAAAACAAATTTTTTCAAGATTATGTGAGGCACAAGGTTAACTGGAAAAGTGAAAGCTCGATAGAGAAATTTTTTCGGGCAACGCTCTTGATGTTATTCTTTTTTTCAAATTTTATAATTCCATGGATTACTGAGAGAAAATTTAGAAGAAAGGTAATAGTAGTAGGAAGTTGGAAAAGAAGAATAAAATGAATAAAGTAGATGAATAAAAGTTATGATGGAGGAAAAGAACGAAGAAAGAAAATGAAGGAAGAGCGGTTGAAATGGTGGTAAAATATAGGGAGAGGGAAAAAAAGTTTGAGAAATAAAAAAAAGAAAGAAAATGAAAAGAGAAAGTAAAAACAAAATAACTGAGGCAAAATAGTTAAATCTAATTACTTATATAATGTCTAGTAAAAAATTATATTAATGCGAATAGTTCTTAACAAATGTTTCGCTCTTCATTCGCATTTAGGCATATACTAATTTTTTCCCTCTGCCACGCCATACTTTAACCAAAGAATGAACCATTAAAAATTGTTAAAGATTGAGAAAGCTCATGAGTTATAAAAGTAAAAACTTCGCGCAATACTGAACCTATTAATCTTGACAATTTACTGTAAGGCATTGAGTGCTAGGCAACCCTTAGCCCTTGCCACTAAAGAAGCACCAGATATATCAAGGACAAAAATGATTTTTCTCGTACCAAAAAATAAACAGATGTCAGCTTTCGGAAAAATTAGAAACGGATTCAAAATTTCAAAACCACAGCTACAACCAAATTAGGTAACAAAGAGATAAGGAGCAGAAAAAGAAACAACTTTCATTATGTGAAAAATTTACTAACAAAAATCTGGAGATTACAAGCCTTCTTGGTATACAGAGAAAATGATGAACTACAACTATTATAACTCTGTTATAAATCAATGTGTAAATATGGATGCCATTTAGTCCCAATTAAATCTTATAATCTATGGTTTTATTCCTCTACTAAGTGACTACTAATTTTTTATTAAGTCACTGCTTAATTATTGTGATCTTTGAAGTGATTTGTAACTCTCAATGTTGCTCCCAAACGCACACGCAAGTATACGTAGTCGACAAGTAATAAAGTGATAAATCGAGTATCATTCCCACAAGGACTATTGTTATGATTGAATTCTAGCAAACAATTTTCTAAGAACTATTCAGGGATCTTTTTCCAATGGTTAAGATTGTACTAACTAATTGCAATAAGTAAAAACAACTGACTAAAGTCTAGTAATAGAGCAAATTTTAGGTTGTTATCAATAAAAGAGAACGGTCCAGGGTCAAAGTTACGAACAATCCAGTTGAGTTTTCCAGTTGATTCTACTTCTTGATTTCCCAGATTTCTAACTAACAGGTTAATTATATTTGTGAAAACTTTTCGATTCTTCACGAGTCTATGCAAGCTACTCTAACGTCTATATTTCTATGGAGTCAAATCACATGCATGCATTAACGAACTCTGTATTTAGTTAAGCCAGGCGAATAGGTATATATCTATCATACCCACAAATCGATTCCTTGATGCCCAGGTTCACAATCACGCCCTATTCTTTCTTATTTGGATTTACAAGTCCTCTCTGTCGAGTTCAACTTGTAAACCGTAGATAGTGTTCAATTACCGGGCCCTGATAACCAAACAATTAGGCTCAAGAAAGAATAAACAATCCGTAATGGTAAATCAATAGGGAGAAATAAATATTCAAATATCAACCTTTATGTATTTACTCCAACCCTAGAACGATAGGTTTAGTTACACATATTCATAATAACAATACAAGAATTCATGTACGAAAGATAAAATATTGTAATAGATGATGAAAATGAATTAAACCCTTGGTTCAATGCGTAAGAACTCCAAACTTGCTTTTAGAAAATCGACTCTCCTCTCTAGATCGAAATAAAATAGGTTTTATATTGTTTACAAAGTGCTAGGATAAGTTAAACCAAGGCCTAATCTAGTTGGGAGAACTTTTATTCCGTCAGCCTCAAGGCTTTCGTGGAGCCACGCCTCCACCATAGCCTTCAACTTTTCAAGGCTTTCTTGGAGGCTTTCTTCCACCATAGCTTCCAATTCTTCAGAGCTTTCTTGAGGCCTTGGTCCAGTATAGCTTCCAACTTTTCCATTAACTCTAATTTGCTTGTCCTAAAATCACAAATACGATAAGTGAGCACAAGAAACACAATTATCACATATAACGAGCGCATAAAGTACTAAAATGTGAGAATATATTAAGGTAAAATAAGCAAATATTTCCAAACATCACCACCCCACACTTAGACCTTTGCTCGCCCTCGAGCAATCATCAAAAACTAATTTCCCAACTAGATCCTAATACTTAACAGAACAGCTCTACCTATGATTATGGTTGATACCGACTATTAGACAAGTGCATATACCTACCATGTGACCCTCAACACATGCCAAAAAAATCACCAAGTTTTAAAACACTAGAACGACCAACCCAAGACATCTCAACCTCAAAAACCGACTCAATGAAACCAAGATTTCACAAAATCACACCCATTCACTCAACCAAGAAGTCAAAATTTCACCTATCTCGTGCAAACCATGTGCCCTCACCGAATCAAGAGAGCGTCGCAAATATCACACACAAAGAATATATTTCAAGAATAAATGAGGGACATAATATAGGAAGAATTCACTCGCTCTCCAAAGAAGTTCACGTGCCACACACAACGTACCATATGCTTGCCCGTAGTGTAGGACTCCACTAATGTAAGCTCGCTCCAATCGAAATTAACTAGGACTTTACAGGTTGTAATGTAGGCTAAAGGTCGGGTAGGATAAATATGGATAAATAGTGACTACCTCCCGAAGCACTTTAATACATCACTTTAATTTTTTTCTTTCTACCATTCTTTTTAAAACCAACCAAGCAACCACACCGAACATACACAAGAAATTCCCTCTCAATTTAAGCACTTTGCAACTTTACTTTTGCAAACTCACTAGCAAGGATTGAGATTTTCTTTCTTTTTTTTCTTTTTTTTTCTTTTTCATTTAATTTTTTTCTTTTCACTATTTTTCTTAACCTTGCCAATGATTGTCTTCTTCTTCTTTTTTTTTTTTTTTTCAAAATGCAGCATATTGTTTTCTTTCATCGGTTCCACTCAAAAACCACCCAATCATCCAACCACAACTCCACAAACAATCAAATATTTCAATTAAAGTGCTATAAGGAGTTAAGGGTTGAAAAAGAGACAATTAAGAACATAAGGGGTAAGGCTTGAAATGTGGGTGCCAACAAAAAGGTCAATATGCTCAAAAGGGCTTAAGAAGGATAATATTCAAGGGTAAGCTAATCAAGGCTAGAAAGGCTTATCAAAGAAATGCCTGTATCATCTTCCGACTAGAGTAAACCTAGGATTTCGCTTTGAACACACACGGGGCAAGTTCTAGACATCAATATGCGGCACGGAACATACGAAAAGATACTCACATCACACATTGCACATGGTTCACTAAAGACGGTTTCATATCAACTCTCGGTTAAAGCAAACAAGGTGCAACTTTGGAAATTTAAGCACTAAGGCACAATAGTTCACAAAGAGTCAAGTAGTTAATCCTAAGCGTCTCAAAAAGGTCATTCACATTTTTCTAGGCATGCATCACAATTTTTAAACCAAAAGGGATTCACAAAGAGTAAATGTTCAAGTCCAAATTCACCGGTATCAAACAAACCAAAGGCACCTAGCATTCTATCAATTTTTCTAAACAATTCTACTAACTACTACTACTAAACTACTCATAAAAATAAAAATTTACCCAGTTCAAAGGTCTACCCGTGGAAAACTTTCGAGGCCATAAGAAAAACTACGGGGCGGATGACTGTACCACTAACTAAAACTAAAAATAAAATCTTTTTGAAAATTTTCATTAGTTTTCTAATTTTTTTTCATTTTTTTATATGCTAAAGCAAGAAACAAATAAAAATAAAGTCAAGTGACAAAATTAAAATTGCTAAAATTAAATTCCTAAGGGTACAATCATCCATAAGCTCAAAATTTTGGAAGTTTCCCCCACCCCATACTTAAAAGCAAGCAATGTCCTCAGTGCGAACAAAACTAAAGTGCAAGAGTGAAAAGAACTTCCCTGAAGGCCCACTGGCTTAGGTCTCATCATCTGTATCACCATAGTCGTCCCGCTCAGCATGTGCGGGAGTGTCAACATCAGCAGCTGCCAGAGAAGTAGTGGTAGGGGCAACTGCCTGAGCCCTCGAAGAACCTCTAGGCCTATGTGGTGGAGTGCGCGCATCCTCCTCCTCTTCCTCTTCTTCACCATCTTCCTCTTCAATCCACTCTCCCTCGTCACTACCAGGATCCGCCTCAACCACGTCAGAATCCGTGTTCTCATCCTCCCCAGGTGGCATCTCTACAGTCTGCGTCATGCCCAATAGCCTTTTGGATGACTCCAACAATGGAAGCTGGCGATTAAGGGCTGCCATATCCATGCCCACATTCTTTGCCAAATATTCTATCATTAAGTATTTGCGGCCCTCCAAGTTATCGTGCACATCGCACCGCTCATCATTGGACATTTTGTAAGCATTTGCACTCGGGTTCATCATTGTAGAAATATCAGACTTTCTCTCCAAGGCCGGGACAATCCTATCACCAACAGTATCAACAGGGACACCTTCTTTCATCAAGTACTGTGTGAGTACACCAGAAAAAGGAAACCTCTTCGACTTGTTTGTGCATGTCTCCTTCATAGCCTTGAGCATATAATACCCAATGTTGACAGGTTTCCCCGTCATAAAGAAGTAGACTATGCACGCATTCACTTTAGTCACATTAGTAAAGTGGTCAGAAGGAAACATTCGTGCATTGATCAATCTGAGCCAAACTCGAGCTTCCTTTTGAAACCTACAAAATTGCATAGATTTGTGTCGGCCCATTTGCTTCTTTCTGCCCCACCTATTGCTCTCATCACCACCATATAAGGTCTGCCTCAATGCCTTGTAATCCTGCTTGCGAATAAAGTCCCGCAAGTCATCAAGGTCATAATCCTCCACACCTAAAAAGGCGCAAAGGGCTGATGCATCTAGCCTCACGGAAATCTCTCGAACTTTCACTAGCTCCTCCGGTTGTTCCAAGTCCCAATTGGCATATAATTCCATCACGAGATCAAGATTGGAATCCCCCGGACTCTAAAAAACAGATCCCCACTTCATGGTGTGAACAACATCTCTTATATTTCTAAACCGCCTCATCAATTTAGTTTCATCAATGGCAAGTTCGGGAATGTGGCCGGCCAACTTGAAGTTTTTGTATCAATCCAAGCTCTTCCCCTTCTTCACAAATGGCAATCCAAACTGTGTTTTCCCCCCGGGTCGTGGAATAGTGACCGCACCCTTTGGCATCTTTGGTTTTGCCTTGCTCTTCGCCTTGGCCTTAGCCTTGCCCTTGGGGGCTTTACTAGTCGAGGCGACTCCTAGCTTTTGCCTTGGTGCAGCAGGTGTCGCAGAGGAAGAAGAGGCCTTTTGTGTTGTTTTCACCATAGTACCTGCACCATAAAGTTCTATCGTTAGAATCCAATACACATGGACGCTTGAAGCGCCTTGAAGTAGCGTGTTAGTGTCCTGGTACTCAGACTTCCCAAGGATAATCATGAAACAACTCAATCCATAGCTAGTGTACACTTAAGTAATGTGCGCAAACGGGGAGAGAGCACCCCACACTTACACCTAACTATATTACAATAAACAAAGCTACTTGAAGACACTAACTCAACAAAACTTAACCAAGGTAAAAATTAGCAGGGCAGCGGTACGGGGAACAAGCCGGTATCAACCCATATCAACTGCGACAATGGTGTATAGCTTAGTTCGTCCTTTGAGCAATTCAAATCTCACACAATCGCGATCAATTCTAAACTTTTAGAGCATCAAGTAGTTCAAGTTATGCCTACAAAGCTTTATGCTACTCAGACTTCACATAATTGAAACTTTTAGTCACTTAGGAAATTCATCAAACATGTGGTGTGCTCTGGAATTAGTTTCAAAGTTCATTGATATGGAAAAGTATTGAACCCTCCAAAATTTTTGGGAGATCACTTTCAGAACCAAAGCACAACTCAACACTAATTACAATTAAAATAATCGAACTACGCTGCAAAGATTACCTAAAACATTAATGGAACCGTGACTTAAAGAACAGTGGTGATGTTGTGACGGGGAATTAAAAAAAACTGTGGAAGGGAACAAGAAGCGGGGAGAATACCTGATCAATCTTCGGATTAATGCAAAAAGAATTGGATTCCGAATTGATGTTGTTGGGATGTTGTTTTATGCCCTAGGTAATTATTTCGTGTTTGCTCTGTTTTTGAACGTGAAAGAGACTGGGAGAGGGAAAGGAATCCTTGGTTTTATGTTTAAATTCTCGCGGGTCAACGGGTCAATCTTGGGTTGACCCACGAAATTTCCAGTTTAAACTTACCTGAAGCGACGCTTTGAGAAAGCCCTGCGTTGTGCGAGATATGAGAAAGAACGACTAATTCCTCTAATACCCGCAATGGTCCATCCAATTGCCCTCTTGCGCTCTCGCAACACCCTTAAGACCTTCTCAACCTGCACTTTAGACAACAAAGAAGAAAGGATTACGGGTAAAGTGTTACCCTCACCCAAATAAGCATATCGTAAAAATGAGCAGGTAAAGGTTTAAGTTCAAGAACTGGAGCTTTCTCAATAGACGGTTTAGCAGGAGGTAGTGTTAGCGGTATATCAAGCTCCTCAAACTTCTTCCACCCTGAGATGAATTGACATTCCATGTTGAGAATTTCCAAGTATTCCTCAGTCTCCTCATCATTCAGCATATCATTTTCATACATTAGTGCTCTTTCAGGAGGATCATCCTTAGAATCCAAAAGTGATTTTCAGAGGCAGTCAACTCCCTATCTAGCACTTTTACCATAGATAGCTCTTCATAGTGTGCTGGAAGTTGAGTAGCCCGGAACACATTAAAGACAGCTTCTTCACCATTTACCCTCATGATCATCTTCCCTGCTCTAACTCTAATCACAACATTAGCAGTAGCAAAAAATCCTCTTCCCAAGATGAGTGGGACTTCTTGATCAGCCTCATAATCTAAAATGATGAAATCAACAGGGAGGATGAATTGGCCTACTTGTACTAGAACATCCTCTATAACTCCCTTGGGACATGTCAAAGATCTATCAGCTAACTGCAGGGTCACTGTGGTTGGTCTTGGTTCACCCAGGCCTAGCTTTCGAAACACCGATGATGGCATTAAATTTACGCTAGCGCCCAAGTCACATAAAGCAAGTCCAACCTCATGCTTCCCAATTTTTATAGGAATAGTGAAGCTTCCAGGATCTTTCAGTTTCTGAGGAAGTTTACTTCAGACTCTGGAACTGCACTCTTTAGTAAGTGCAACCGTCTCGAACTCAGTCAGTCTTCTTTTGTTTGCCACAATATCCTTGATGTACTTAGCGGAATTTAGGAACATCATGCAAAAGTTCTCCAAAGGAATATTCACTTGTATCTGACTCAAGATCTCCAAAAATTTCTTGCAAGCTGCATCTACTTTCTGCTTCTGAAGCCTTTGAGGGGAAGGTGGTGGTGGTCTGACATTGTCAAGCTCGGGCTGCTTCTCTACCACTTTATCAGCTTCCTTTTCAGTGTTCGGCTCCAGTTCACCAACAGGCTTCCTCGGCTTTGGAGGCACTTCTTCTAGAGCTCGCCCATTTCTCAGAGTAACTGCTTGCACAAATTCTTTAGGATTCTTTTCTGTGTCACTTAGCAAGGCACCATGTGGTCTAGTATTTTGTGCTCCAGCTAGCTGCCCCATTTGGCGTTCCAAATCTTTTTTAGCTTTGGCAAGATCTTTTATGGCCTGTGCTTGAGCTGCATTGTCTGCTATAATTTTCTGCTGACCTGCCAACATCTACTTTATCAAATCTTCAACTGAACTGTTCGACTGCTGTGTCTGAGCCTGAGGTTGTGAACTCTAGTAGTTATTTTGAGATCTCGTATTACCCTGAGCAGCTTGATTATCATTCCATGAGAAACCAGGATGATTTCGTGAGTTAGGATTATAGCTATTGCCAAACTGATTCCGATTCTGTCCCTGAAACCTGTTTTGATTTCCCACGCAATAAACTGACTCTGGATTGGAGGGGCAAACCTCGGTGGTATGATCCTCTCCACAGACCTCACAGAAATTCTGGAATTGCTGGACTTGTTTGACTGGTGCTGCTTGTTGCTGAGTTGTTGGCAGTGCTAATTTGTTGATCTGATTAGCTATGGCATCTACCTTTGCAGTTATTGCTGAGAATGCATCTAACTGAAGTATCCCAGCAGCCTTTTGAGTTGGTGCTCTACCATCACCCTGCCAGTCAGGATTGCTCTGTGAAAATTTATCCAGTAATTCATGAATCTCATTAAAATTCAGGGCTAATACTTGGCCCCCAGCTGCAGCATCCACCACTATCTTGGTATGAGCATTTAATCCTTCAACAAAAGTGTGAGCCAACACCTTATTAGATTGGTTGTGGTGCGGGCAATCTCTTAGCAATGACTTGAATCTCTCCCAAGTTGAATACAAGGATTCTCCACCTTTTTGTCTGAAAGACATAATCTCACTCCGTATTCTGGCTGTTTTGACAGATGGATAGAATTTAGCAAAAAATTTCTTAGCTAAATCATCCCAAGTTGTGATAGACCCAGGCTTTTCAGCCTTTAACCGCTTCCTTGTTGTTCCAATCAGTGAAAATGGGAAAAGTATCAAGCGAACATAGTCAGTCGAGACGCCTGATGGTGTGTATGTGTCACTAATCTCCAAAAAATTCTGGATATGTTGTTGTGGATCCTCGTGCAGTAATCCAGCAAATTGCCCAGTCTCATGCAGTAGTTGTATCATGCCGGGCTTAATCTCAAAGTGTCCAGTAATTTCAGGCTTCACAATGCTCGAAGCTATTCCTTTCAGACTGGGAAGAGCAACATCTCGCGCAGCTAAAGCTCGTTCTGCTGCCATTTCAATAGGTAGGGAAGAAAGTACAATAGCGAGTGCTTCACGGTCTCTTGCTTCTTTCTTTAATCTCCGTAAGGTCCTTTCAGATTCAGGGTCAAAAGGTTCAAGTGGTTCGTCCTTTCTCTCCCTTTGCATTCAAGACCTATTACCTGAAATGGCACAAGAAACTCAAAACAAAAATTAAACCTGAATAGAAAATATTAAATTATCTAAAAAGAAAACAATCAATTATTTAGTCCCCGACAACGGCGCCAAAAACTTGTTGCTCCAAAACGTGCACGCAAGTATACGTGGTCGACAAGTAATAAAGTGATAAATCGAGTATCGTTCCCATGAGGACTATTATTACGACTGAATTCTAGCAAACAATTTCCTAAGAACTATTTAGGGATCTTTTTCCAATGGTTGAGATTGTACTAACTAATTGCAATAAGTAAAAACAACTAACTAAAGTCAAGCAACAGAACAAATTCTAGGTTGTTATAATTAAAAAAGAACGGTCCAGGGTCAGAGTTACGAACAATCCAGTTGAGTTTTCCAGTTGATTCTACTTCTTGATTTCCTAGACTGCTAACTAACAGGTTAATTATATTCGTGAAAACCTTTCGATTCTTCACGAGTCTATGCAAGCTACTCTAACGCCTATATTTCTATGGAGTCAAATCACAAGCATGCATTAACGAACTCTGTATTTAGTTAATCCAGGCGAATAGGTATATGTCTATCCTACCCATAAATCGATTCCCTGATGCCCAGTTTCACAATCACGCCCTATTCTTTCTTATTTTCATTTACAAGTCCCCTCTGTCGAGTTCAACTTCTAAACCGTAGATAGTGTTCAATTATCGGACCCTGATAACCAAACAATTAGGCTCAAGAAAGAATAAACAATCCGTAATGGTAAATCAATAGGGAGAAATCAACTTTCAAACATCAACCTTCATGTATATACTCCAACCCTAGAACGATAGGTTTAGTTACACATATTCATAATAGCAACACAAGAATTCATGTCCGAAAGATGAAATATTGTAATAGATGATGAAAAAGAATTAAACCCTTGGTTCAATGCATAAGAACTCCAAACTTGCTCTTAGAAAATCGACTCTCCTCTCTAGAACGAAATAAAATAGGTTTATATTATTTACAAAGTGCTAGGATAAGTTAAACCAAAGCCTAATCTAGCTGGGAGAACTTTTATCTCGTCAGCCTCAAGGGTTTCGTGGAGCCACGCCTCCACCATAGCCTCCAACTTTTCAGAGCTTTCTTGGAGCCTTGCTTCCACCATAGCTTCCAATTCTTCAGGGCTTTCTTGAGGCCTTGGTCCAGTATAGCTTCCAACTTTTCCATTAACTCTAATTTGCTTGTCCTAAAATTACAAATACGATAAGTGAGCACAAAAAACACAACTATCACATATAACGAGCGCATAAAGTACTAAAATGTGAGAATATATTAAGGTAAAATAGGTGCCAAACATCACTCATGTATATGGATCCTATAATCAGAGCACTCTTAGATCTATAGAAAATATATTTTGACTACTTGTAAGACAATAAAAAAAGTTCTTCTCTCCCTCTCACATTTTTTGTCTCTCTCTTTTAGTATTTCCTTTTATTTTATAATATATTATCAACACAAAAGCTCTACTCCTCTCCAAGTTAAGAATTCAATATCTTCTACGTGAGCAACAACTGATAAAAACCAATCTCTATCCACACCTAGCACATGAAAAACGGGGCTAGATGCAAATGCAAAAATAAGTTTTTCATCTTTTTAATTTCATTGATATTTTATCTCACTTATCAAAAAATTTCTCTATTTGCCATGATAATTCTCAATAAACTTCCAGTGTCCTATTTCTATGTTTAGCTTCAAAGTACGTAATCGCTCCACTAATTAATACAATGAGAAGTACAACTTTTGCTTATATAATGTTCGATATTTATTAGGAATGAAGATGGTAAAAGCTATTTTAAGATAAAAATCCATCTCGTATTCATCATTCTACACGGTATGATCGACAATTGCTTATTTTTGCTGCCTATGGTCAGATCCAAATTGTTTCTATGCTCTTAAATGAAACTTGAAAAGTGTGCACGGGAGAGAAACTTGACATCTAGGAAATCACTTTTTGTACTGAAACAAAGTGGAGAAATGTTGGATGATACATCTTGAAAACTAATCATATTTCCTTCCCCTTGACTAGACTAAACAATTGGCCATTATCTAAGATGCAAGACTTACTAGTAGAACATATATGTTTCTTATTTCATACTTAAGATTAAGAAAGGATGCAGAGACGAGAACACGTTGTGTGTTACTTTCAGTACTCTTAGGAAGATGTCCTGCATTAACATTGAGAAGAGATGCATATTGTTGATAATTGGCTTTAGCTTGGATTAACTTGAAAAAAAAAAAACGTTAAGAACTACTGACGCATATAATTTGGAGCGTCGTACCATCTTTGTACGTATTTCATTTTTATGATCTTACTCTTGCTTCGATTTTGACATCTATATGTGCACTTTAACGCGATCATAAGTTGTTGCTTTAAATGCATATATGTACTTAAATTTTCGTTCCATTCCTTAATTTCAATCCTAATAAAATTTATGGGTGAACTGACCCAAATTGTAAGCAATTTCCTATATGATGGTAAGACATTGGGTTTAAGTATACCTGTCAATTTGGCCAGAACCGGACCGTCAAGAGTCGGCGCACCGGCCCGAACTGTTTTTTTTTTTAAAAAATTTTTAAGCCCAGCTCGGCCCTAGCCCATTAAGTACTGGTCAGATCCGGTCCGATTTTTTTTTTAAAATTATTTTTATGTTAAGCTAAGTCTATCATTTTCTACTTGTAATTGGAAGGCGATATAATCCTACGAAAAGAGAAGGAAGGTGAACATAATGCATGTTTGCTGTATAATGCTTGTTTACTGAATAAGCACTGACGCTAATGGCTTCAGCTAATTTCCTGGAAAAGACAACAAAATAATCCAAAATTGACACAAGCTTACTTTTTTAGGATAAAAGGTCCTCTCAACAAATTGACTGGACTCGAAAGAAGATGTTTGTTAACAAGCTAGCTGAATTTCTTATAATTTCAGTTGATCTTCGTTGCTAACTACCTTTATGATAAATTTAATCATGATTCAGTCTAAGGGCATCATACCCTGCTTTTATTCTTCTAAAATTTCTCGACCCTTCTCTGAAATTGTCTCCAATATGTCATAGCGACCATAACCATGAAATAGGATGTTAATTGGACTCTCCCCTTCCTTCCTATATTCTTCACCATAATTTGATATATTTGATAAACTGCCAGCGCTTCTATCTACCATATAGACAGAAATTGGAGACCTGCAACTACAAATCAGGAAATATATTAACAGAGTTCGGCAACAAACTTAGAATCAAAGCCTTTACATAGTACACTAACTATATAGTTCCATAAGAAGTTATGTAGTACTTGATAAAGCAATCCTCCTACTTGATTTGACTCGGATAACAAAGCTAAACTGGAGACGAAGGAGATAACTACCAATTCTTAAGTACCATAAACTAGCCTTCTTTCATTATCTGACATACAAATGAGCTTGTTAAGTGCATAAACAAGCCATGCCATGCTATCTTACATTACAAACTTGCCTAGAATCACAATAAAATGTGCATTAACTCTTTTCTCCTCCCATGTAAAAGTTTATTTTCTTTTTATTCTCATTTTCTTATTATAGTAGTACTGCCGTTCATCTTGATACCATTATAGTAGTACTTCCTAGAGTTACATAAATGATACCACATTATGATTATGTTAATATTGATCTGTCGATGAATCCGTTTCAAAAGAAATACCATACTCTTTAACTATGTACCTAAACCGGTCCGGTCTGGTTCTCCGTTGGGAACCGGTCCGGTCTAATCGGTCTTTTTCTCAAGCCCAGCTCAGCCTATAGCCCCCCTTCCTTCTTTTCCCAGACCGTATATAATGAACCGATCCGGTCCTGTACTAGGCTAGCCCGGTCCGATTGACATGTATAGGTTTAAGTCCTGATGCACCATATTGACGGTGTAATGATGACAAAGGAAAATAATGAGTTATCAATAAAATTATGAAGTCCGTTCATGGATATGCTCCATTCATAGAGGTGAATGTGGGAGCAATATATGCTCCATTCCCTAAGATAAATGTGGGAGAAGGACAAGCTCCATTCCATAATATGAATGTGGGAGCAACATATACTCCATTCATGAATGAGAATGTAGTGGCACATAATAATACCTGAAATAAGGTAAGATATCTTTATGTCTAAAAAAAGACACAAAATTTCATGTTTGAAAGAAGACAAATAATTTTATGTCCGAAAGATGAAAAAATAATTACCATGATAGAGACCATAGTCGTGGACGTGACAAGAGGTGAAATAATAGTAATGATTGTGAAATAAATAAGAGAACAATAAGGGTTCTCAAAAGTAACCATTCAAACAATAATGTAATAATGACACCAATGTGTTATGTGAATATGAGGCACGTCCAAAATGATTATGGTCTGTTCCAAAACTGAATGAGACAATTTATAATAAATATTATTAATGTGCACCAATTCCTGGAAGTGAATGTGGCAATATATGATAAAAGGTATGAATACAGGCGTGTCCTTGTGTGGTTGATAAAGTACCACAACTCACCTCTAGAAGAGGTTCGAGTAGAGTGAATCTATTATTTATTGTGGCATGAATGGTCATTTCTCACGTACAAAACATACGTCAAAATTATGTATTATTATGAATTATATAAGAGCAAGTAAAGAAAGAAATCGACCTTGCCTATAATGATTTGACCATGAGAATAATTATAAGTCTTTCTTGTTGAAGGAGATATTCAGCATATGGATGGTGTCATGAAATATATAGTAGTAAAAATCTAACTAAGCGCTCCAGAAGAGCCAAATTATTACTACATGGAGGGATGAGATTGATAAAATATTTTATTGTAGTACGTCTCAAAAGAAACTTGTAAAGTTTCAAATACATTTGCAAAATGGCTAAGAGACTAAAATTGATGGAAATATATGAGTATCTTTATATTAGTACAAGAATGTCGGGTGAGATATATGTGCTTGAAAAGCTCCCCGCCTCTTCCTGGAGTTTGCACTACACAAAATATAAGTGTGGTAGAATCATGTGCGCATGCCAAAGCCCATGCTATAGTAAATCAGAAGTTTACTAGATGAATAAATTTATGAGTTGGCATGACTGGTTTGACCATCCCGGTTCAAAAATAATGCACAAAACAATAATTGAGAATTCGCATAGGTGTATACTGACTGAAGAATCAGGAGTCTTCAAGAATTCTCATAGTGCTGCTGGTTCTCATGATAAATTAATTATAATTATTAGACTAACTAAATTTGGGATCAGGATCCTCGCTATTCTGGAATGTATGAAAGATGAATATGAGCCCGTTCACCTACCATGTGGGTTATATAATTATTATATGATTGATACATCTATGAGAAGGTCACATGTGTGTTATTATAAACCCGCAATGATACTTGCGAGGTTAAGTATTTACTTAAATAAATTTTATTATGAGAAGATTTCAAGATTATGCAATCAAGACAAGTTATCTTGATACTGTTGACAAGCAGGTTTAGCAGATTCATATATTAAAAGCCTCCAACTACTAAACCATCCATATGAGAACAAAGCTACCTAAATCAGGTATGAGATATTGTATATTCATAAAGCAGCATTTGTGCACGACATGCTACTAAATCATTTCCCCTTATAATTGGTGCAGGGTCAGGAACCAAATATTTTCCATCTAATAATCGTAATGTACGGTATATTAGCAATTGCTATACCGTAACGCACAAAGATGGATCCCAAGGAAGGTTGGGAAACATTGTTAGTTTGGCTAATGTTAGGGGAAGAGAATTAAAGCAGCTGAGGAATAAATTAATTTATCATTGATATGATCCTCATTTAAAGATAATGCAAGTCCTTGCCAGCTGTAATACTGACCCAAAGCTAAATATTATATTCCAGCTGCTAATGCTCCAGACTGATTTTATGTCCTTATAGGACAATCTATTTATGCAAATGACTCTAAGGCATGCCTAAAACGTGGTAGACCATTCGGTTCCAAAGGTAAAAGTCCTTGAAAAAGAAAAGGAGTAAATATTTGAGATGGTAAAATAAAGAGGCAGGGCTCTAGAAGAGCCTACAACATAACACTTTATAAAAACTCATCAGGAGAGGTTCAGGTACCTGAAAAATTATAAATATGAAGAGATCGATCTCAGTAAGTTATGTCGTATTTGGAACCGATATAAAATTATCATCGATGATATATCTCATATATTTTAAAGCTCAATATTTATATGATTATGAGGATCTTGAGCTTAAGTCTGTTTGGAATACAGACATGAAATTATTGGCCAAAATAGAAAAACACATTCAAGTAGAATTTGCTTCACTCGGGAGATATGAAGTTTTCGGACGTATAATCCGAACACCTGAAGGTGCAAAGTCAGTGGCGTACAAAGAAGTTTTTGTGCAAAAATATTGATAAAAATAAGTCGTTAAATATAAAGTACGTCTTGAAACACAAAGATCTAGCACTAATTATATGTAGCTATATTCTCCTTTGGTGGATGCAATCACCTTCAGGTATGTTATATGTCTGGCAGTGCATGAAAGACTTGATATGCGTATGATGAGTATTGTTACAATCTGTTTGATATGGCTAGAATATTTATGAAAATCCTTGAAGGATTATAAATGCCTGGCGCATTTAAAGGTTCCCGGGAACCAGTTCATAAAGCTGCATAAATATTTATACGGGTTAAAACAATTTGGCAACATGTGGTGAAATCACCTTAGCGAGCTTCTTGATATTGAAATATTATATTTTAATGCAATGGGTGCATTGAAGTATCTTGCCAACAAGTTTCCACCAGTTATAACTTTTGTTATAAACTTATTAGCAAGCTTGATTTTTCCCCAATGCAAAGACATTGGAAGAATACGTGATATCTACTTGATCGATATAAAACCCAATATCAACATGCTATTTATTTACTTGTGGAGGTACAACTATATTATGGCATTTTAAGAAATAACTGTTGTTTCTACTTCTTCAAATCGTGAAGAGATAATGGCCATTCATGAAGATATCTGACATTATGAATGATTGAGTTGAAGGACTCAACATATTTAGCAACAACATGGTCTTTCTTTGAAGATGAATACCCAATAATATTATATGAAATATTGCATGAATAGTTCAGCTAAAAATAAGATACAACTAAAGGAGACAGATATTCATCAAAATTCCTTTTCAATGATCTTCAAAGGGATGATGAAGTTAATACTGAAGAATTCATTTTAGTGATAGTTTGACGGATCTGTTCACTAAGTCATTGTCAACTTCAATATATGAGAAGCTAATATACAAGGATAGGATGTGTCGTCTTCAGTATGTTAAATGATTATTTCATCAGGGGGAGTAAAATACGCGCTGCACTCTTTTTCCCATAACAAAGTTTTGTCCCAATTGTGTTTTCCTTGTAAGGTTTTTAATGAGGCAGCTATAAATGCGTATTACAGGATGTGTGTACTCCTTCTTTTCACTAGGCTTTTTCTTACCGGATTTTTCCTAATAAGGTTTTAACGAGGCACAATATCTTCTAAATGGATATCCAAGGGGAGTGTTATAAATCAATGTGTAATTGTGGATGCCATTTAGTCCCAATTAAATCATGTAACCTATGGCTTTATTCCTCCACTAAGTGACCACTAATTTCTTATTAAGTCACCACTTAATTTTTGTAACATTTTAAGTGATTTGTAACTCTCATGTATATGGATCTTATAAATAGAGCATTTTTGGATCTATGAAAAATATATTTTGACTACTTGTAAGAAAATAAGAAAAGTTCTTCTCTCCCTCTCTTTACATTTCTTGTCTATCTCTTTTAGTATTTGCCTTCATTTTATAACAATATTTATAGAGTTTATTATGCTTAACTAACTCCTAAACGTACTCAACCAATCCACTATTATTTACTACTAAAAAGCCTAATTTGCTACCCGCTTTCTAAGGTGGACAAACCTCACATGAATATAATTACTTTGACTTGGTAAAATAAAGTATACTAAAATGAAAACCATTACTCCTAGCTTACTAGCAGTAAGTTGAGAGAAAAGAGGGGAGAGGACCTTATAAGTTTCAATAGAAGGATATGGGACAAGACCAAGTCAAAGATGGATTAGTTTAAGTGGGAATTAAAGTGTATTGTTTAAGAACTTGTGGGTACAAAAACGCCCAACTTTTCAAAAAATTTCAAAATTTTCATTTCCCCCTTCCCACCCACTTTTACACTCTCTTTCCTTATTCAAATCATTTCAAAAAATTATTTCTCTCTCTTCTCTTCTCTTCTCTTCTTTCTTCCTCTTTTTTCTTCTTCCTTTTCATTCTTTCTTCTAAATTTCTTTTCAAATTCCATTTTATCACCATCCATGTTATTTTTCTTATTCTTCGTCTCCGCTTCATTCTTTTTTATTTTTTTAATTCTAGTCATTTTATACATTTTTTCAGATGTGTAAACATATTTTCTATATGTTTATACACTTTTTGAGATGTTTTCACGGCTGAAAAAAATGTATACACATCTCATCAGATGTGTACACATATAATAATATGTGTACACAAATAATAATATGTGTATACATATATTATAATATGTGTGCACATATTATTATATGTGTACACATATAATATATATGTGTACACATATGACAATATGTGCACACATCTCGACTGATGTGTACACATTCTTTTATTAGAGTGGTGGAGGATAGTGGGGTGATGGTGGAGGGTGGTAGAGAAGTGGTGGTTGGTGGTGAGGGTGGTAGAAGGTGGTGGTGGATGGTGGAGGGTGGTAGGAGGTGGTGGTGAGCGGTGGAGGGATGGTAAAAGGTGGCGGTGAGTGGTGGAGGGTGGTGGTGGAATGGTGGATGGGCGGGGGAAGGGGTGGGGTTTGATGGGGGTGGGAGTCGGATGGGGGGTAAGGGTCGATGGGGGGTGGGTGATGAGAGGTGGGGGCTTTGTGTAAATAGAAAAATTTGAGGGGCTTTTAAAATGTTAGTAATTAGTACTAATCTTAAAAGTGTCCCTTTTACCTATATTTTGAGACTTGAGTCCTAAAAAACTATTTAAAGACTTATGAGTCTCTCTCACCCAAAAATCCCAAGTTACTATTTTAACAGTGGTTCAATAGTGATTTCTTGGTGCAGCAAGAAGCAAGATCTAGTCATTTGAGTTTTTTTTTTGGGTGAGGGGGATTTTCAAGTCCTTCAAATAAGAAAAGGGACAAAGTCTTTAAGAATTGAGTGAGGGGACACTTTTAATATTAATACTAATTACTAATATTTTAAAAGCCCGCAAATTTTTTTTATTTGCACAAAGCCCCCTTCTCATCTCCCCACCCCAGCCCCTTACCCCAATTTGGACCCCCACTCCCATTGCCCCCACCCCTCTGCTCATCCACCACTCCACCACCACCCACCGTCACCTTCTAGTTCTACCACCCACCACCACCTTCTACCACCATCCACCACTCACCGCCACCTCCTCTCACCCTCCACCGTCCACCACCACCTTCTACCACCCTCCACCACCAACCAACACCTTCTACCACCCCTACCACCACCTCGATGCCCTCCACCACTCTAATAAAAGGATGTGCACACATCAGTCAGCTGTGTGCGCATATAATATATGTCTACACATATATTATATGAGTACACGTATTTATTATATGTGAACACGTATAATAATATGTGTACGTGTACACATCTGACGCGACGTGTACACATCTTTTCCAGCCGTGAAAAACATCTCCAAAATTATATAAACATATGAAAAATATATTTATTCATCCAAAAATATGTATAAAATGATTAAAATAAAAAAAAACATGAAAAAAATAAAACATTGAGGAGGAGGAGGAGGAAGAAGAAGAAGAAGAACGAAGAAAAAATAAATTGAATACGAAGAAGAAAAGAAAATGGAGACGAAGAAGAAGAAGAAGAAGAAGAAGGAGGAAAGAAAGAAAGAAAAATAACAAGGATGGTGATGAAAAGAAGGAGAAAGAAGAAAGAGATAGAAATAAAAGTTTGAAATGATTTGAATACGTGAAAGAGTAAAAATAGGTGGGAAAGAAGGAAAACAAAATATCTGAATTTTTTTGAATTTGGGGCACTTTTGTAAATTTTAGAAATTTTTCTCATACCCACAAATTTTAAATGTTACAATTCAACACTCATTTAAGTTAATTAAGCATTTGTCCCCCTTTTCTTCTTTTGAAACTTGAGAGGACCCTATGCCTCTTTTTTCACTAGTAACTCCTGCCCAATTTGCATCAGTAAATACGTTCCATAAAAAATCAGCGCATCTCTTGTACCAAAGCACATAATTAAGACAACCTTCCGTATAGCGTAAATCATTTTTCCTGCATGTAAATGAGAAGTTTTTGGATTATGCATAAATTAAGAAATGGCACGAACATAGTAAGTAAATTTTCTAGCCTTCGGATGGTTAAATAAATTAAGTTCTAACAAAATATCGGAACTTTCATACATCTTTCAAAAAATTTCCTTCGTCTTTCCTCAATTTGATATTTGGTTCCATTCGAGTAGTCTTTTATTTTGACTCCTTCAGCCGAATCACTTCGAGAGACTTTCTTCATATCTTTTTCAAGAAATAAAATAACCTCGATCTAAGTTTTCCTCTTCTAGATCAAGAAAACATCCCATTTCCCCCAAAATTTTCATCTAAAACGAACAGAAAAGCCATTCCTCTATTTAGAAATTTTAAGTATTGAGAAATTTTACCATACCAAGATCGCAGTGGTTGCTTTAATTCATAAAGTGTTTTCTTCAAACGACACATGACTTAGAAATTGCTTAGAAACAGGGACATGGGATTGCTCCTTAAAGACTTCTCGATCCAAATCTCCACAAAGAAATGCATTTTTAACATGAAATTGACATAATTTCCAATCTTTGAAAGCAACAAGAAAAATGAGCAACCTCACTATTACCATCTTTTCCACTGGACTAAACGTCTCCTCATAATCCAATCCGCAGTTTTGAGAAAATTCACAAGCAACTAGACGAGCTTTAAACCTATCAATGATACCATCTGATTTTTTCTTCAAGCAGAAAATCCATTTGCAAGTGACTGGCTCACACTTTTCTGGTTTAGGTACCAATTCCCAAGTCTTATTGTTTCCTAAAGCGTCAATATCTTGTTGCATTGCTCTTTCTCATTATGGACATGCTTTTGCATCTTCATAACTCAATTGTTCTGCTAAAATTAATACTCCTATAAATGAACATGATGTCACAGAACAATTATTAAGTTCAACCTCTTAGTCTTTGACATAGCTTATGCTTTTTTCCCTTATTGAATTATTAACAACTTGTTGTTCGTTAAATTCTCCTCCCAAAATGTTCTGAACTAGGTATTCATTTTTTGTTTCTTCATTGCAAGGTGATTGCAAATTTGATTAAGGAAATAGGAGCTCCATATTATTTTGATCTTCAAAAAAAATAATGAACTTTTGAGCAGAAAATAAAGATGACACTTCATCGAATACCACAACTCTAAAAGTAGTAAACTAATTTGTCACTGGAACCATGCACCTCCCACCCTTCCGATAAGAATCATCACCAACAAATACACATTTTCTTGCTTTTGGCTCAAGTTTGGTTCTATTAGATTTGGGAACACGAACACAACAAATAGAACTGAATACCCAAAAATGAATACATTTGGCTTCTCACCATATAAAATCTCAAAAGAAATTTTTGTGTACCTGGCCAAGTGGCGATCTGTTTGTCACATGGCATGCACATTGAATAGCTTCTGCCCAAAGCTCCCGAGCAAGATTCTTTTCATGCAACCATGAAAGGCAAATAAATGCAAGCTTCCTTTCCGATGTTGTGGAGTACCTGAACAAATCATTTAACAAAGAATAGCGTCATTATCACAATATTGGAAGTAGTCATCCGACATATATTCTCCACTATTGTCCCTCCGAAGACATTATATTTTCTTACAGAACTTTTTTCAACATCTTTGTACTCCACAAACTTAGTCAATGCTCCACTCTTCTCTTTCAAAAATTTCACCCAACAAAACTGTATGGGCCTAAATCAGTTTAGGTGTACAAATTGAATTTGGATTCGAATATAAGCAATTCTTCGTATCAAAGCTGTAATAATACGCAAAAAGGATGTAAATGCGAGAAAATAACTGTATTTCGATATGTGAATGTGATTACAAATTTGGACAGCGTTTCAGTACAAATTTCTGGATCCTTTCAATACAAAGTGAAGTTCTATTTATAGATCTAGGGCCGTGCCCACGTTCTCCATCATCTGTTGCTGCGTCACCCCACGATTTTGGCATCAACTGGAGGAGTTAGTGGGGTGAAGTAGTGGGCTGCAAAGCCGCAAGAACCGGGGGTATTCACCGAAGAGTGAATAAGTGACCTTGGTGGTGTCGGCCCGTTGCTTGACCGAGGTGATTGCTACCGAAGCTCAGCTCATGGCTCGCCTTCGGTAGCAACCTCGGTTTCATGGCCTCGGCGACTTGTTCAATCGCTTCGGCGTTTGTCTTGCTGGGACGTGTTCGGTCGTTAAGATTTGCATGACCGGGGCGAATCATCGCGGGTCGATTTTTACCCAATACAAGAACCATGAGTAATCGTCCACCAACACCATAACATAGTGATGCCAACTATAGCTTGGTGTTCTCATTTGTCCCATCAAGTCTGTTTGAACCAATTCAAAAAATGTGGATCTCCGATTTGATGAGCTTTTGAAACGAAGATGATGAGATTTGCCATATTGACAACCTTGACAAATCACATCTTCCTGTACATTCTGCAAAATTGGCAACCCATCTACCAACTTTTTAGAAGAAATCTATGAAAGTTTGGTAGCCTAGGCTACATGACCTAACCGAGCATGCCAAATTACAGCAGCATTTGTTTGGCTCGTTTTCTACACATAATTAGCTTCATCTGGAACATGATATACATCATGCAATTTGATACCTTTGGTTGTATCATTAGCAACGTTGATCGTCATAAAACCTTCTTTTACTATTTGATCTCTTGAGTTGTCTAGATCACCATGGTATTTACGCATCTTTGAGAGTAGACTTTCATCACTACTTACTAGTTATATGATGAGAGCACCCAAAATCGATGATCCACTATTTCTTCTTATTGTTGTTGGCAAACAAAATCTTTGGCTGACTTTGTTCAACAGCTTCAATGCTGAAACATTTCTACCATTTAAGTTAATCGTCTCGTTCAATGGTGCATGCAACATTAGCTCTGGTAATCTTCACTTTGCAATTTTTCTTGAAATGCCCAATTTTTACACATCTGTAACATTTCTTACGCCACTTTTTACTGCACTTGTTTCTTCTACTTCTTTATCTTTGTTCCAAGTTGCTGAATTCTTTTTGTTTGACTTCCTTTAGAGTACGAAACTGCATCAAGTACAATATTCTTAGCCAGTTGTTTAACTAGAGCTTCATTAGAAAACATGATCTAGTTCTTCTACAGATGGCTGTTGTGGCCAGCCTTGAACAGAAGGGACAGAAGGACCGGTACCATACTAATTTTTCAATGTGCAAACAAGAAAGAGACATAGGCGTGGTTTGCTAATTTTCTCATCCGGATCTATCTTTGAAATTTCAGCAAAAATACTTTTAACTTGTAAAAAGTAATCTAAAACTAACATATCTCCCTGATTTCACATTGCCAATTCCTTCTCCAATATTTGCAGTCATGCTGTATTTTTCTTAGTAAGTAGCCTTTCGAGCGTATCCCAAACTTTCTTTAGATAGGTAACATAACAAGCATGATCAATAAACTCTCTGATATATCTGTATTGGTCGATTTCTGTTTGATCACAGTCATCGGTTTCGATTTTATGAAGAGGTATTGGTTGATTTCGGAATCGTTGCGGTTGGGAAGAAATTGTTTCGTTAATTTTCGTGATCGGTTATGAATCGTTGTGATTGGATATTTTCAAAGACAGCACTTCGATGGATAGCGCAGTTTGTCCTTATCCCAAGTTTATCGGAACGAATTTAGCGGATTCGGCGAAAGTGGATGAAAACGTGCAACTGTTGGAAGAAGAAATGTGGGAAAGGAAAATTCTTCTAGGGTTGAAACTCTTCATCATTTTCAAACTATAAATAGGTCTTTTTGCTCTGATTTGAGGAGACGATTGACTGAGATATCAAAAGAGCAGCACTATTCTAAAAATCCTTGTTCAGCCATTCAATTTCTCTTTGCTTTATCCTTTCAACACACATAGGATTGTTGCTGTCATTAGCATAATTATTGTATCAAATTCAGCCGTGGCTTGGTTCAAACGTGGAAGAAGAATCATCTCTTTCATTTGAAGCACCATCCTTCGGCTCTTCCATACAATAAGCTTTTACTGCTTTAATTACTTCCATCAATTATTTGTTTTATTCGATATTTGCTTCAATTGTCGTTTAATTCGTTCATTATCTCACTATTTTCGTTCTTATTGATCTGTTGTTACTATTCTAATCGCATAATTTGGTTCGTCAACTTGCTATCTGTTAAGTTATCTTGGACACATTATAATCGTCTATTTTGTCATATCATTCGATCAAGTAAATTCTTGTCGCATTCACTTGTTATTATATTACGCTCGATCATCATCGTATTCATCATCATTGTTAAATCTGCCGTTGTCATCGTAATTAATCGGAATCGTGCATCTAAGTTTAGACGGAATAATCTCGTCGTAATCTGCCTTTTTGTTGTTTACTTCGAATCAATCTGTTTGTACTTGTCATTCGAACTCTGTTAGAACTTGACATCGTTAAAATTACATCTGACATCGAATCTGCATCATTGACATCGATACGCTGCTTTTTTTCGAACTTAATCGTTAAAGCTCAATTGTTTTACGAACGTAAGCTGCTTATCGATCGAATCAAATTAAGATATAAACGGTCGCCCTAGACTCAACTAAATACAAATTTAATTGTAAAACCTGATACATTTTTGGGAAATACAATTTGGCGCCCACCGTGGGGTCTAGGCAATCGATTTATTCAGAAATTTGAGTCGTAGTGATACTACTTACATTTGTTTCCTTGTTCGAAATGGCAGATGAACGCAACACCATCGCTGCCGCTCTGAACGGTCAACAGCTCAATCCCAATGATGGGATTCCAGTTTCGACCAACGTTGAAGCGGTCGATGAATCTACCAATCGCGAGCAGGATCCAGCTCACGACGACATTCCTGCTGGTTCACAGTTGAACGCACCTCGAGGACAACGATCGGGTAAGGAGCCCGTGGTTGAAATTGAGTCAGGAGATGTAAATGCGTCACTAATGGCGTATTTAAAAAAACACGACGCTCAGTTCGAAATGATACAGGAGCAGTTAAAGGTTTTGTCTAATTCTATAGGAAATAGAACGCCCACCCCACCGATCACATCCCCAGCAAGCATTCCGACTTCGGTTCCTCAGGGCGCCGTAACAGGGGGACTTGCAGCGGGAATCGGATCTGGGGGATCGGGTACGGCCGCGGCAGCTATGGGAGCTCCGGCCTCGGTTACTGCAGAAGTAAGAATGTTAGCAACGATGCAAACTCTGTTGAATGATACAGTGGACAAGAAATTCGGTGAGATAAAATCGTTTATGGAGAAATTGCCAGGTGTCCCAAAGTTAACGGATGAGGTCGCTAAGAAGTCAATCTCAAAGCGTCCTTTCCCAGCAAGTGCAGCACCGATGCCAATTCCTAAAACTTTCATGTTACCAGAAAGTTTGAGGTATGATGGGACCACAGATCCAAGGGATCACATCGATATGTTTTCTGTTGCAGTTCAGACGAACGATTTAACTTCGGAAGAAATTAATTCGGTCAGCCTCAAAAAATTTTGTGAGACATTGAAAGGGGCAGCATTGAAATGGTATCTGCAGTTGCCTGAGAATGAGATACTGAATTTCGATGACATGTCAGCAAAATTCATTCGATCACATACCGGAGCGAAGAAGATAGCACCAAGGGTGGAAGATATATTAAATGTTAGGCAGCGACCCGGGGAGACCATAAAGCAATTTGTGAAGCGGTTCAACGACGAAAAGATTCATATCCCGAATCTCAAAGAAAGGTGGGCATGCCTGACTTTTGCCAACAATCTGCGCACTGATTCGATCGAGGCATGGAAGTTGAAAGATCGTCTCAGAGAGATTGATGCATGGACATTTGAAGTATTATATCGAGAATGTGAACCGCGGATTAGGGCTGAGGAGGAAGAATTGCAGCTAGTCCGAAATAGTTACCATTATGATCGACCTCCACCACGGAGAGTTGAAAATGACAGGCGAAACTACAGGGACCAGCGATGGGAGCCCTACAGTTTCCCTCGAATGGGGAATAACAACCACGAAGCTGGTAGTTCGAAGAATCAATCGAAGAAAGGGCAGTCGAACACATCTTCAGCTCAGAAAGACCGACCACTCCCCCCAAAAGTGACGGAATACAATTTTTGCATATCAACACAAAACTTGGTGAATCACTTGAAGGGGATGGGTGAGAAGGTTGTGAAATTTCCAGGTCGCATAAAAACAAATCCAAATACAAGGGATGAAAGTCTATGGTGTGCATTTCACCATGACTTCGGCCACACAACGGAGGATTGTAAGGCGTTGAGATATGAAGTGGCCAGCCTACTGCAGAAGGGGCATCTGGTCGAATTGTTAACTGACAGAGGATGAAATAATTTTAATAAAAAGAAAGACGACGAACCGCCAAAACCCCCTGCTCCTAGGAAGACGGTAAATGTCATTACCGGAGGAGATGACGTTTGTGGAGTAACTTACACTACCAAGAAATACGCAAAGGTCTCATTTACACGAGACAAGCGAACACAAGATGATATGAACGATGAGATTGTGTTCGGAGATTTTGATTTCGATGACAGAATCCATCCCCATCACGACGCACTTGTAGTCACAATGAGGATCGATGACGCAGATGTGAAAAGGGTGTTGATCGACGCTGGTAGTTCGGTCAATATCATACATGCAAGGGTAGTGGAACAACTGCAGTTGAGCGACAAGATCGTACCTCGCTCAACAGTATTGTCGGGCTTCAACAATTCGAGTGAAGTGACCATTGGGGAAATCACAATTAAGACTTATGCAGAAGGTGTTGAGAATGAGACATCATTTCAAGTAATGAAAGGCGAAATGGCGTACAACGTGATATTGGGTCGACCGTGGATTCACGCTATGGGAGCAGTCCCATCGACCCTACATCAAGTCGTAAAATTTCCTACCCCATGGGGAATTCGTGAAATCAGAGGCGAACAGCAGGCTTCACGAGAATGTTACTCAGTAGCTGTTAAGGATGGCTTTCGATTGTAGCAATCACAGTTAGTGGGACCCGTGGCCGGAAGCTTCACTTCGGTTCCGTCGTGCGCCTCAACGCAGCTACCGGAATCTGAAGTCGAAGGCGACTTCGCACAGGTTTCACCATACAAGCTAGTGGGACCCGTGATCGGAAACTTCACTTCGGTTCCGTTGTGCGCCTCAACGCAGCTACCGGATTCCGAAGTCGAAGGCGGCTTCGCACAGGTTCCACCATGTGTGAGAGAACCATATAAGCAAAAAGCTGGAGACTCTACGATAGAAGATTTGGAAGAAGTAACGCTATTCAATGATAAGCCTGATCGGAAAGTCTATGTGGGAGCGGAATTGGATCCCGAAGTAAAATCAAGAATCATATCCTTCCTCAAGGATAATTCTGACTGTTTTGCTTGGTCCCATGCAGATATGGTTGGGATCGATCCAAAGGTCGCCACACACAAGTTAAATGTCGACCCAAAACATCGGCCGGTGAAACCAAAGAAACGGCCAAATGGGGGATTCCGAAGGAAAGTGATCAACGACGAAGTAGAAAAATTGCTAACGAATGGGTTCATTAGGGAGGTCAAATATCTTGAGTGGCTTGCAAACACTGTAGTTGTGCCAAAGAAAAATGGCAAATGGAGAGTATGTGTTGATTATACCGACCTCAATAAAGCCTGTCCAAAAGATTCATTCCCGTTGCCTCACATCGATAGATTGATCGATTCAACGGCAGGACACGAAATGTTTAGCTTCTTGGACGCCTATTCGGGCTATAATCAAATTTCGATGGACCCATCGGATCGGGAGAAGACATCGTTCATCACGGACATGGGGACTTACTGCTACACAGTTATGCCTTTCGGCCTTAAAAACGCTGGCGCTACTTACCAGTGTTTGGTCACGACTATGTTCAAAGATTTGACCGGAAAAACCATGGAAGTATATATCGATGACATGTTGGTCAAATCTCTTGAAAAATAAAATCACCTAAGTCATTTGGAGGAAACTTTCACAATACTGAGGCGTTTCAACATGAGACTGAATCCAGAGAAATGTGCGTTCGGAGTTGGATCCGGCAAGTTTTTGGGATTCATCGTATCGCAGAGAGGAATAGAAGCCAACCCAGACAAGATCAAAGCAATTGAGAGCATTCCCGAAGACCTAACAACGGTGAAGGAAGTCCAACAATTGACCGGTCGAGTAGCCTATCTCAGCAGGTTCATCTCGAGGTCATCAGAACGATGTCACAGGTTCTTTTCGGTGCTGAAAAAGAATAAAAGCTTTGAATGGACACCAGAATGCAAAAAGGCCCTCAAAGAACTGAAGCTGTACCTTTCAAATGCGCCACTCCTATCAAAACCGATCGAAGGAGAAATGCTGCTGATTTACTTGGTTGTCTCCAATGTCGCTGTAAGCGCTGTCCTCGTCCGCGAGGACAGAGGTAATCAATTTCCTATTTATTACGTTAGTAAAACACTTTTAGATGCAGAAACAAGATATCCGCACCTAGAAAAATTAGCACTGGCACTAGTCACTGCTGCACGAAAATTAAGACCTTATTTCCAATGTCATTCAATATCTGTCGTAACCACTTTTCCATTGCGAAATATTTTACATCGGCCAGATCTTTCTGGTCGATTAATGAAATGGGCGGTCGAGCTGAGCGAGTACGATATTACTTATCAGCCTCGCACCGCCATAAAATCTCAAGTGTTGGCTGATTTTGTAGCAGATTTTAGCGCTAATATCTTCCCGGAGGCAAAAAAGGAAGAATTGATGATGAGGGATCCCGATCCCAGAATTTGGAAAATGTGCACCGATGGAGCTTCAAACGTAAAAGGGACTGGCCTCGGAGTCTTATTGATAGCACCTACCGGTGAAAAGCTCAGGTACGCAATCAAACTACATGCAAAAACTAACAACGAGGCCGAATATGAGGCCCTCGCTGCAGGTTTAAAGATTGCAAAAGACTTGAAGGTCGAGCGACTAGACATCAAAAGTGACTCTCAGTTGGTGGTAAATCAACTCCAAGGCGATTTCTGTGTTCGAGACCCAAGGATGCAGCAGTTGCTTAAAAAGTGCAAAATCTCCTCACATTTTTCCAAGAATGGAAAATTGCTCAGATACCAAGGGAGGACAACATCGAAGCAGACGCTCTAGCCAACCTCGGTTCTGCAGCAGCCATCGATGGAAAAATCGATGAGACAGGGGTCCACCTGTTCGAATCACCACTCTGTCGGAGCATTAAAGAGGTAAACAATGTTAATCACACTTGGGATTAGAGAAACAAATACTTGTCTTATTTGCAGGCAGGAACCCTTCCCGATGACAAAAAATCTGCTCTATCACTCAAAGCTAAAGCGGCAAGATATTGTCTCTTAGAAAACCAACTCTACAGACGAATGTTCAGCGGCCCTTTAGCAAAGTGTGTGGGCCCAGATGGGACAAACTATGTGCTGAAAGAAATTCACGAAGGCGAGTGCGGCAACCACTCCGGTAGCAAGTCATTGGTTCGAATGATCCTAAGAGCTGGATATTATTGGCCAACGATCGCAGATGATGCCAAAGAATTCGTCCGCAAATGCGACAAGTGTCAACGATTCGGCAACCTCATACATCAACAGGCAGAGCCACTTCATTCGGTCATGTCACTGTGGCCATTCATGAAGTGGGGAATGGATTTGGTCGGGCCGCTTCCAACAGCGCCCGGCGGGGTAAAATTTATTTTAATCCTTACTGATTATTTTTCTAAATGGGTAGAAGCAATTGCATTAGCTAAAATTCGTGAGCAAGAAGTCATTAAATTTATTCATCAAAATATTATCTGTCGTTTTGGGATCCCGAAAGAGATCACATGTGATAACGGTAAACAGTTTGTAGGAAGACGGATCACTGCCTTCTTTGAAAAATGGGGGATCAAGCGAATTGCCTCAACACCTTATCACCCCAGCGCAAATGGACAGGCTGAATCTTCCAACAAAACAATAATCGAGTATCTGAAGAAAAGAATGGATGACTCAAAGGGCAATTGGCCGAACGAACTACTCGGAGCGGTGTGGGCTCATCGAACAACGATGAAACACAGCACCGGAGAAACACCGTTCTCACTTGTCTATGGAGCAGAAGCACTGATACCGGTGGAAGTGGGAGAACCCAGTCTTCGGTTCGCCCATTCCACCGAGGAAACAAACAGAGAAGCCATGTTGATAGATTTGAATCTGATCGAAGCAAAAAGGGACATGGCACCTGTTCGAATACAAGCGCAGAAACAGAGGGCAGAAAACTACCTCAACAAAAAAATCAGGTATCGATCTTTTAATGTAGGTGATTATGTGCTGAGGATCAGAAGACCGAAAAAGGATGAGCCAAACGAAGGTAAGCTAGGAACAAATTGGGAAGGGCCCTATCGGGTCAAATGAGTAATCAGAAAAGGATCATACCAACTCGAAACGATGGACTCCAAGCCGGTCGAATTCAATTGGAACATCACTCAGTTGAAGAAATATTACTTTTAAGGCCCTCCGGTATCATCAACTCTCATATTTTAATCTTGCAAAATTTAGTATTTCAAGTATTTCAATTTTTTCCTCCATCGGAAAGAGCTATTTGATTAATTGTTTGATACTAACACTCTTAGATGATAGGCAAAGTTGGAATCGAATGATGACAAACGTCACCCACGAAAACATGAGCTCTAAACGCTCCGATCGGGGTCGATAAGTCTGACGAACATTCTAACGTGGTCTTCATCTATAACGATTTCTCGGTTTTTGTGTCAATGACTCCGTTTCAGGACCAGTGTTCGACCACTCATCCTTCGTACTCAAAACACTGGGGGGAGGAAGATGGATTCAGCATGATTGTCATCAACTGATACCGGGGACTTGTTCAAAATTCGATCAACGTTCTTACGTTCACTCGAACTGGGGACTCGTTCAAAATTCGATCAAAGTTCTTACGTTCATCCAAACTGGGGACTCGTTCAAAACGCGATCAAAAGTTCTTACGGTTCTTTCAAACTGGGGACTCGCTCGAACTGGAGATTTGGCTATCGAGTTTTTCGAACTTTACCAATTTCATTTCAATCGAAATTATCCATCTATGTAAGTGATCCGTTAGCGATCAAAAGTTTGCGCCTTTAAACGGCCACATCTTGTAATCGATCAAAACATACGATCCGAAATGTATTTAAAGCCCGATAGCGGCTCAATTCAATAACATGCAACACTGGTTACACTTCCAAACTTTTCACATTTGTCCAACTCAAGTGACGTTCAAAATTTAGTGAACTTTACGAATTCCAAGCGTGAAGTTTATAATTCTAAGTTTTTCACCAAGTGTTCATTTTTAATTCCGAACTCGTAGAAAAGTTCGAAGAGTGCATTACATGGAGGTGAGACGTCATCTATCATTACGCACTAAGACATTGGGCACCAATCATCTTTTTCAATGATTGTCGTTGAACATCACAATTTTCGAACGAATAAAATCATCTTCGAAAAAAATAACAACTATGAAAGGAATTCAATTTCATTCATGTTAATATTATATATACATAGCCAGTCGTAAGCGACTGCATTACATCAGCAAGCAAAAAACGACTAAACAAGTCGAAAACAAATCATTCACCATCAGAACCTTCATCGGAGGAACTCGCTGGGAGACCAAGATCTTCGCGAGTCAGCCGAACAATGGCAACAGCTTCACTCAACTCGGCAGGAACGTTGACATCTCGATCCAACATCTCCCTAAGGACATCGCGCCGTGACTCTTCAAGGATAAGATCTTTCTTCTTTTCAAACTCTTCCTCAAGTTCACGCCTTAGGTTGGTGGATTCCTTGTGAAGCAACGCGTTCCGCTCCGATAAGCTGTCAGCTTGAACCATTAGGTCTTCGTTATTTTTACGAAGAACGCCCAGCTCTTCAAACTGATCAGCCAACTCTTTGTTCTTGCTCTCCAAGGCAGAAGTGAGTTCGGCTATCTTCAGATCGGAGTTGGCCTCATGATCACTCAACTGCTCGTTCAAAGCTTTGATCTGAGATTCCAGCTCCGTTTGGCGAATAGCGTGCTCATTCGCACTCTTATCGAAATTGGCCAAAAGTTCAGCGTACTTGGTCTCAGATGCTTTCAGCTTCCGATGCAAGTCCTCTCCAGCCGAAGTAAGATGGATAATCTGCTCATTCAAAACTTTAGCTCCATCCTGAAGCTTGCGGATCCGATCGGCAGTCTCGATCGCCATTATACAGTTCTGAAAAGCAAATTGTAAGTGTACATAAAAATCGATACAAAACAGGAAAAAAATTGTATAAGGAAATAAAAGTATGGGGCTTACCCTAAGAGCACTAAAAGAAATCTGAGAAGGCAGACTCAGATCTGAGTGTGTATTCAATCGAGCTTGCTCCATCGGGCCAATTACATCGAACAAGTAATCAGCCAATCGCTTTGGGCACCTTAGCAAATCAACATTGGGTGGCACCTCTACCGTTAGCATCCTGCCACCCCTCTTTTCGGATTCGCCCAAAGCAGCGAAGGCAGCAGCTTCTTCACCCCGAGGAAGAGGCACGATAGGATCAGCATGATCCGCACCAAAAAACGACGACCCTGTTTCTTCATCGTATTTAGACTTCTCGTCGAAGTTGGCCGATCCAAAGCTGGCATTTTCCCTTTAGCTGGATCCCTTTCCTCGAGTTCACGATCGAAAGCCTCGATCATCTCTCCTTGGTTTACAGGAGTAACGCCCAAAGAAACAAGGGCGCCTTCTCTACTAGGCAAACCCCCTGAGCCCGAATTCACCTCTTCGGCTACAGGGGAAAGTTGGTAATCATCCACGGAGAGATCTCCTTGTTCAGCCACCTTCAGTTGGATGGCTCTTTCTTGGAGTCTCTCCTTAATTGGCTTCGTGGGACGCCTCACCAATCGGTCAGACCCCGATTCGTCCCCGGTTTCTTCCTCCTTGATGTCAATGACCGAGGTCGTTCCTTCGGCGGCTTTCACCGCTGCAATCGCTGAACTTGTCCCAGCGATCACATCCTCTATGGTCTGGGGCGCGTTCGATGAGCTCCCCCCTTGCCCTTTTTCAGCTATCTTGGGCAAGTATTTGTTCCTTAACTCTTGGAACGACTTCTTCTTCTTCTTCGGTGGAGGAGCGTCATCATTTTTCTCTCCGCCCTCAGGCTCAACCTCTTCATCGCTTGGCTCACCTCCAGCACCGGTGATGCCTGAGGAAATATTTTTTATATATTAAAAGGCGTCAACAAAACAAAATCATAGATACAAGAATAATTCAAAGTTTACCATGATTTTTAGCTTTGAGTTTCTTCAAAGCTGCGACCGGTTTCCAAGCTCGCTTGTCGTTGGTCGTTTTGGCAAGTACCCTTATCACCCAGGGTATAATATCGGTGACTTGATCGAAGACAACAGCATCAGCTGAAAAGTTTGGAAGAAAGATGAGGATTTTAAATTCGTTCAAAAAAAAATGAAGAAAAACACTTACGAGTCCGATTCCAAACACTTGGCAGCAACTCCTTTTCAGGATCGGTTAGCTGCTTCGTAGGGATAAAAACAAAATGTTGATCCCATCCTCGGAGATCGTCGTCGTTGTCTGATATCAAGGCCCGTTGTCCCCGTTTGGCCAACTTTACTACTCCTCCTTTGTAAACTCGAGGAGAGTAGATGTTGAGAATGTGGCGAAGTGTCAATTCCACTTCTGCCTCCGCTGTGATGTATCGCATGATTATCACTGTTCTCCATATCATCGGAGAAAGTTGTCCGAGGCAGACATTGTACATCCTGCAAAACTCCTCGATGACGTTATCGACCGGGAGAGAAAACCCGATCGTAAAAGGATAAGTTAACACCACTGAGTGGTCCTCGACGTGAGTTGCTAATGTTGATTTCCTTGGAGGACACATCACGTCGATGTCACCCACTTTCCAACCACATTCCTCTCGAACCCGAGGAATCGCCTCCGACGTGATCGCACAGTAAACCGAATCGATCGGAATGTTCTTCTTCTTCCCTTGCTCCGCTTCACTTTGAACGCTGATTTTGCAATCGTTCTCGTAAGTGAATTTCTTTGGAAGAATTTCCGACCACAGCTTCTTAGGACCATAGTCCTTCACCTTCCTTTCCTTCCGCTTTTTTCCCTTCTTATCCACTGAAGGGCCAGTATTGGTGGAAGTTTGCTCCACCACCGCACCGGACTGCGGTGGAGCCGTGGCGGCAACTGCCGTAGTAGAAATGGTATCAGTGTCAATTATGTTTTGAGAAGAAGTAGACATTGTTACAACACAAGCACCAAATCAACAATTCTGAACAAAGTTGAGAAATTTGGGGTAAGAACAGCGAAATTCAGCAGCGTAATTCTTAAGTTTTGCTTTTTGAAAATGATTTCAGAAGATGATGAGAAATTTTCAAGTTTGTAAAGTTTGCAAAGGAAGTGTTGAAATGAGTATTTATAAGGCAAGAATCATCATTGCCTTGGGAACCGCTGAGAAACTGCTGCCCGCACGATGTCTGACACGTGTGACTGTAGGAAGTTGAGGCGACGTTTGACGTTTCAAAATGGAAGGACACGAATGCTCCACGTGTTTTCCCGCCAAGAATTCAAGCCACTTGCCAAGCTTTCACGAACACACGACTTGGCAAGTAGGGGGACTATCTGTATTGGTCGATTTCTGTTCGATCACAGTCATCGGTTTCGATTTTATGAAGAGGTATTGGTTGATTTTGGAATCGTTGCGGTTGGGAAGAAATTGTTTCGTTAATTTTCGTGATCGGTTATGAATCGTTGTGATTGGATATTTTCAAAGACAGCACTTCGATGGATAGCGCAGTTTGTCCTTATCCCAAGTTTATCGGAACGAATTTAGCGGATTCGGCGGAAGTGGATGAAAACGTGCAACTGTTGGAAGAAGAAACGTGGGAAAGGAAAATTCTTCTAGGGTTGAAACTCTTCATCATTTTCAAACTATAAATAGGTCTTTTTTCTCTGATTTGAGGAGACGATTGACTGAGATATCAAAAGAGCAGCACTATTCTAAAAATCCTTGTTCAGCCATTCAATTACTTTTTGCTTTATCCTTTCAACACACATAGGATTATTGCTGTCATTAGCATAATTATTGTATCAAATTCAGCCGTGGCTTGGTTCAAACGTGGAAGAAGAATCATCTCTTTCATTTGAAGCACCATCCTTCGGCTCTTCCATACAATAAGCTTTTACTGCTTTAATTACTTCCATCAATTATTTGTTTTATTCGATATTTGCTTCAATTGTCGTTTAATTCGTTCATTATCTCACTATTTTCGTTCTTATCGATCTGTTGTTACTATTCTAATCGCATAATTTGGTTCGTCAACTTGCTATCTGTTAAGTTATCTTGGACACATTATAATCGTCTATTTTGTCATATCATTCGATCAAGTAAATTCTTGTCGCATTCACTTGTTATTATATTACGCTCGATCATCATCGTATTCATCAAATTGTTAAATCTGCCGTTGTCATCGTAATTAATCGGAATCGTGCATCTAAGTTTAGACGGAATCATCTCGTCGTAATCTGCCTTTTTGTTGTTTACTTCGAATCAATCTGTTTGTACTTGTCATTCGAACTCTGTTAGAACTTGACATCGTTAAAATTACATCTGACATCGAATCTGCATCATTGACATCGATACGCTGCTTGTTTTCGAACTTAATCGTTAAAGCTCAATTGTTTTACGAACGTAAGCTGCTTATCGATCGAATCAAATTAAGATATAAACGGTCGCCCTAGACTCAACTAAATACAAATTTAATTGTAAAACTTGATACATTTTTGGGAAATACAATATGTCCTCAAAGCAAAGAGTTCTTTGCCACACTTGATCTCCCACTTTCCTCGTGATTCGACATTCTCAAGAACATTATCCGGATTGTTGCATCATTTTGATTCAATTCCAACAATTAAATTCCACAAATTGTGACTTGAAGGTAGGCCTCCATACACGTTTTCCAATACTTGTAGGTAGTACCTACAAGTTTTTCAATTTCATATTGAGTATTTCTGCCGGTTGTGGCCTTCATTGCTACAACATCAAATCACGCTTTCAAACTCCTTCAACAAGGTAATATTATTAGACAAGAAGATTGAAATAAAAATTTCTTTTATCAATCTAGCACTGATACCATATGAAAAAACTAAGTAACAAAGAGACAAGGACGAAACAAGAAAAAGCTTTCTTTGTGTGGAAAATGCAGTAACTAAAATCTGGAGATTACAAGCTTTCTTGGTCAATAGAGAATATGTTGAACTACTGCTATCGTAGCTCATGTTTATAGAGTTTATTCTACTAACTCTACTCCTAAACTTACTCCACCGGGCCACCATTATTAACTCCTAAACATCCTAACTTCCCCGCCACTTTCTAAGGTGGACAAACCTCACATGAATAGTTACTTTGACTTGGTAAAATACAGTAAATTAAAATGAAAACCAACACTTATAATTCACTTGTAGTAAGTTGCACTAATTTTACATCCTTAGGGTGTCAGTTTTTACAAAATTGTTTGAAAATAATCGTTTTTAGAGCTATAAAATAGCCAACATTAGTATTTAGTCACACCGGGTATAAAGACCTCGGGTCAAACTCAGAACTTCGGCTCCAACACTTCAAACTTTAGACCTGAAATTCAAAAAAATTTCCGTCTTTAAAGCAGTCACCTTTCATCATTAAAAAATAAACAATAACATGAACTTGCAATGTAGTCGAGCAACTTAGCTCCAAATGTCTGGTAAGGACGCTCAATAGTAGAAAAAATACTATATCTAAAATGAAGTGCAATTGATAATGTATTGGGTAAAATCACGCGTTAACTCAAAAACAACACATGACACACATATGTTCCAAAAGGCCAATAGTTCGGAAAGCTCATGATGATGAATAACAGAGCTAGGAGTCATTTACGATAAAGAGAGTTCCGATAGTATAATATGTCCGACCACAACATGCTTGTTATTGGATTTCCTTGATGAAAGCAGTTTTTTTGAATACTTCAATCACATTCAGTCGGATATGCAGCAATTAATGAGCGCAGAATATCAAGGATCGACCGCTATCAACATTATCGACATATGATTGTGGTTCCATCCATCATCCCTACCGGAGTATAGGTCTGTATTGGACAAAAATCAACGTGCTCGGATAGCACTTCGCCATGTCAAACCGAAGATAATCGAACTGATGTTCCATGGCAGAAAGATCGAAGCAAGTGATTGAACTACCGAAGTCGAGCACCAATGTCACAACCGAAGGCGAGCCGTAAGATGAACTTCGGTGACGCTCACTTCGACCGAATAACAAGATCATGCCACCGAGGTCATATACTTAAGCTTCGATGGAGCGCTTCGGTTCAAGCGACTCAGCAGCCCACTACTTCAGCGCCACTAACTCCCCTAGTTAATGCCCAGAACGTGGGTTTAAGCATGTTTAATGATGGAGAACGTGGGCAAAGCCCCTTTAGCCTATAAATAGCATTAGTTTTTACCTTGTAATCATTCGAAAAGATATACATAAACTCTGCCAAAATTTGTACTCACTACGATATATTGAAATCAAGTTATTTTCTCGCATTTTTTGCTTGTTCTTAGCATTTTCTCGACTTTTTCGAGGATTTGCTTGTATTCCAACCCAAATTCGATTTGTTATCCTAAACTGATTTAGGCCCATATAAATTGGCGCCGTCTGTGGGAATATAGGCAGAAACACTTTGTTCCAAAGTTAGACGTTCAATTTCGTTGGAGTTCACAACCTTTTGACGACGATATGGCTGACAGCAGTAGAAATCTCGATGAACAGACTGACGTTCCGTCGAACCAAACAGTCTTCATCTCCAATGAAGACGGAAGCCTTTCAAGCATTTGTTGTTGCTTCACTAAAAGCACTTCAAGAGCGACAAGATGAGCAAGCTCACATCAAAACCGAATTTCGTGCCTCGTTATAAGCGAGGAATAGCTCAGCACCGAACGGCACTCAGCCTTCGGCTCCAAATGGAGGCATCCCGCCCTTCGTTCCTACGGGCGCGATAATAGAGGGACCTCACAATGGGGCCACATCTGGGGGTTTGGGAAATATACCGAGCACAACGCCATACTTCGGGACGATTCCCACCGTGGCTGAAACTACACCTTCGGTTGATGTTGAGAGGTTGATCAGAGAAATCGAAGCTCGCGTCGAGGCTCGCATGGAAAAACGCCTCGAGAGCGTCCCCGGGCTGGCTAAGACCGAAGACGAGCTTGACATAGACCAATACAGGGAGTTACCATTCAAGCCCGAAGCAGCACCGGCTCCAACTCCCAAAAATTTCAAGCTCATCTTCCTAAAGAAGTATGATGGGACCACTGATCCCAAGGAACATGTAACTGAGTTCATGCCGATGGTAAAGAGCAATGACTTAACGGCAATAGAGCTCGAGTCTATGTTCTTGAAAAAGTTTGGCGAATCCTTGGAGAAATGAGCCATGCGTTGGTACATGCTCTTACCAGCGGGATCAATTTCCACCTTCAAGGAAATGGTTAATGCCTTCGTTAAGTCCCACACCGGGGCACAAAAGATTCTCTAAAGGAAGGAGGATATCTATGAGGTCAAGCAACGGCCCGGTGAGCCACTTAAAGAGTTCCTTGATCGCTTTCATGCTGAGCGCATGGAGCTACCTCGAATGGATGATACTCTAGCCATCATATCATTTGAAAAGGGTATCAATGTTTGCAACTCCGACGCTGCTGCTGAGTTGCGAAAAGAGCTTCAGCTTTACTCCAAGATAAGGCTTGAGGAAGCTGAGTTTAAAAGCCGAGGTTATAATTACAAGAACCGAGACGAATCCTCGTATTGCGCCGAGGCGTCGCGAGGAAATTCGAAGGGGAGGTACGAACCATATACCTCCACGAGGCAGCCTGTCAGCCAAAGGTTGGAAATTCCTTTGGAAATTCGTTTGTAAGCCTGCATATAAGCCAAAGGCTTGGAGGAAAGGTTCATTCTAACACGAACCAAAGAAATTCCTCAGGCCCAACTTCGGCTTCAAAGAAAGAATTGCCTTGGATCCCTGACTACAATTTTAATATATCGACCTCGGAGCTAGTCAACATAGTCAAGGGAACTGCTGGGGTAAGAGTACCCAAAGACATGAGAACTCCAGCGGAAAAAAGAGATCAGAATTTGCACTGCGAGTTCCATGCCGATTATGGCCATCGAACTGAGGACAGCGAAGCATTGCGCCTTGAGATGGCACATTTGTTGAAGAAGGGTGTGTTGGCCGAATTCCTTACTGACAAGGGAAAAGACAACTACACCAAGAACCGAGGTGATGGACAACCACCTCGGGCTCCACCCCCTGAGAGAGTTGTAAATGTTATCACCGGGGGTCAGAGGTGAACGGGGTAAATTTTGCAGCTGCAAAGAAATTCGCCAAGCTGCCGATCACAATGGAAAAGAGAACTCGAGTGGGAGGCTCGGGTAAAGAAATTGTATTTGATGATGACGATTGTGATGGGATGATGTTCCCTCATCACGATGCCTTGGTCATCATGTTGAGAATCAATGACTCTGATATCAAGCGAGTCCTGATTGACCCCGGTAGCACGGTCAACATAATCAGCTACGGGGCCATTAAGAAGATGTGGCTCAAAGGGGAAGTCATCCCCAAGGCAACAGTGTTGACTGACTTTAACAACTCCACGGAGAAAACTTTGGGTGAAATCACACTCAAAACATTTGCTGAAGGAGTTAGCAAGGAAACACTATTTCAAGTGTTGCCCGAGGACAGAGCATACAATGTGATCCTCGGCAGACCATGGATCCATTCCATGGAGGCTGTTCTCTCCACGCTTCATCAAGTGATCAAGTTCCCTACACCCTGGGGGGTTCGATCAATAAAGAGAGAGGAACGAGTAGCTAGAGAATGCTATTCGATTGCGTTGAGAAGTAGAGTCGTCCTGACTGGGCCAAAACAATAGAAACTAACGCAACTGGGGTCAAGAGATGAGGACTTAAGAAGATGTGGCTCAAAGGGGAAGTCATCCCCAAGGCAACAGTGTTGACTGACTTTAACAACTCCACGGAGAAAACTTTGGGTGAAATCACACTCAAAACATTTGCTGAAGGAGTTAGCAAGGAAACACTATTTCAAGTGTTGCCCGAGGACAGAGCATACAATGTGATCCTCGGCAGACCATGGATCCATTCCATGGAGGCTGTTCTCTCCACGCTTCATCAAGTGATCAAGTTCCCTACACCCTGGGGGGTTCGATCAATAAAGAGAGAGGAACGAGTAGCTAGAGAATGCTATTCGATTGCGTTGAGAAGTAGAGTCGTCCTGACTGGGCCAAAACAATAGAAATTAACGCAACTGGGGTCAAGAGATGAGGACCTCCGAGGAGAAGTTGAAAAGCTCCCGGTGTGCATTCAGGAGCCTCAGAAACAAAAGGCCGAGGACTCAACTATTGAGGAGTTGGAATGTTTCACCGTGTTGAAAGATTTTCCTGAAAGAAAGGTATTTGTCGGCTCGGAGTTCGGCCCAAAGTCGAAGAAAGCAATCATAGAAGTTTTAAAGTCCAACAACGATTGCTTCGCTTGGTCCCATTCGGACATGATTGATATCGATCCGGAGATCATGACCCATAAACTGAATGTAAACCCAAAATTCACCCCGGTGAAGCAGAAGAAAAACCTCATGCCGGGGTTAAAAAAAAAAAACAATCGAGGATGAAACCACAAAGTTGCAAGAAAATGGTTTCATAAGGGAGGTAAAGTATTCCGAATGGCTGGCTAACGTGGTCATCGTACTAAAAAAAATGGCAAGTGGAGGATGTGCGTAGACTATACTGATTTGAACAAGGTTTGCCCCAAAAGACTCCTACCCATTGCCACAAATAGACAGGTTAATAGACTCCACGACTGGACACAAACTATTAACCTTCTTGGATGCTTATTCAGGCTACAACCAGATCCTCATGGATCCGAAGGACGAAGAGAAAACCTTGTTCATCACTGACCGAGGTACTTTTTGCTATAAAGTGATGCCCTTCGGTTTGAAAAATGGGGGGGCCGACGTACCAGAGGTTTGTGTGTCGCATGTTCAAGGAGTATATTGGAAAATCTATGGAAGTCTACATAGATGATATGCTCATCAAGTCGATTCTAACGAAGGATCATCTGAATCATTTGAGGGAAGCTTTCGCTGTTCTGAGGCAATATGACATGAAATTAAACCCTGAGAAGTGTGCCTTCGGCGTAGGGTCACAAAAATTCTTGGGATTCATCGTCTCTGAATGAGGAATCGAAGCCAACCCAGATAAGATCAAGGCTATCGAAGAGATCCCCGAAGAACTGATCGGGGTAAAGGAAGTTCAGCACATAACTAGCCGAATCGCTGCCTTGAGTCGCTTCATCTCAAGTTCCTCGGAGCGATGCCACAAATTCTTCTCTATCTTGAGGAAGAACAACCACTTCGAGTGGACACCGGAGTGTAAACAAGCGTTGAGAGAATTGAAACGCTATCTGGCTAACGCGCCGTTGCTCGCCAAGCCAAAAGATGGTGAAACTCTGCTGGTGTACTTGGCGGTATCCGAGGTGTCAGTCAGTGCTGTGCTGGTTCGGGAAGAAGATGGCAAGCAAAAGCCCATCTATTATGTGAGCAAGACACTCCTCGATGCTGAAACCAGGTACCTTCACTTGGAAAAACTAGCACTCGCTTTAATTGTTACCTCTCGGAAACTACGACCTTATTTCCAATGTCACCCAATAGCGGTAGTTTCAACTTTCCCCTTGAGAAGTATATTGTATAAACCTGAATTATCGGGGAGGTTATCGAAGTGGGCAGTAGAATTGAGCGAGTATGACATCACTTATCAACCCCGAATAGTCAACAAATCCCAAGTCTTGGCTGACTTCGTAGCAGATTTTAGTGTTGGGATCCTACCCGAAGCCGAAAAGGAGAACTCAATATCGAAAGGAACGACGTCGAGACTATAGATACTTCACACCGATGGGGCAACTAATTCCAAGGGTTCGAGATTAGGCGTAGTGTTAAAAGCGCCCACCGGGGAGAAAAACAGGCACTCCGTTCGGTTCAAGAAGGTAACCAATAATGAGGCCGAATACGAAGCGGCTTTAGCAGGCTTGGAATTAGCTAAGGAAATGGGGGTGGAAAGAATTAAGTTGAGAAGGTAACCAAGTGCTCGGTGAATATACAGCTCGGGACCCAGAATCCATCTATTCTTGGACCAAGCACAGAGGGTTTTGGCCCAATTCCAAGAATGGCAAATTAAACAAGTGTCTCGAGAGGAGAATACCGAGGCTGATGCCCTAGTAAAATTGGGTTCGGCAATAGATGAAACACACTCGGGGACTGACTTAGTGGTCTGGTTGCTCTTTGTGCAAATGAGAAAGATGAAATTGCAAGTCCATTCGGTGGACCACAAATGGGATTGGCGGAGTAAGTTTATCTATTACTTCGACTCGGGGACTGTTCCCTAAGATAAAAAAGAAGCCAAAAAGTTAAGGACTCAAACGGCCTCATATCATATGATCGAGGAAAACTTGTATAAGCGATTGTATTGTCGCCCGATGGCCAAATATTTGGGTCCTGACGAAGCTAGGTATGTGATGGCTGAAGTGCACGAGGGCGAGTGTGGCAACCACTCGGGGTGAAAATCTTTGGTGCGCAAAATACTTAGAGTTGGGTACTACTGGCTCACCATCAGTGCAGATGCGAAGGCCTTCGTGCAAAAATTTGATAAGTGCCAACGCCACGCACGAATGATTCATCAACAAGCCGAGCCTCTACATTCGGTCGTGTCACCATGGCCTTTTATGAAATGGGGGATTGATGTTGTTGGTGCCTTTCCGAAGGGAAAAGGTGGTGTTCGGTTCATCCTCGTTTTAACTGATTACTTTACGAAATGGGCGGAAGCAGGAGCTCTCACCAAAGTTAAAGAGAAAGAAGTAATCGATTTCATTAGGAAAAACATCATCTACAGGTTCGGTGTCCCAAGGGAAATCACTTGCGACAATAGTAAACAGTTCATGGGAGCAGCTATCACTGATTTCTTCAAGCAATGGAGGATCAAAAGAATAGCTTCGACCCCCTATCACCCAAGTGCCAATGGCCAAGATGAGTCTTCAAACAGGATAATAATTGAAAATCTCAAGAAAAGGTTCGATGAGAAGAAAGGCCCTTGGCCCGAGGAGCTGCCAGGCGTGTTGTGGGCCATGCGGACGACAGAAAAGAACAGCACCGGTGAGACTCCTTTCACTCGCTTACAGTATGGATTCCCTTATCCCCATGGAAGTAGGCGAACCAAGCCTTCGGTATGCACACACCACCGAGTATGCGAATCAGCAAGCCATGCGCATAGAGTTGGACTTGCTCGAGGAGAAAAGAGAATTGGCTTTGGTTCGGCTAGTTGCCCAAAAAAGGCAGATCGAGGCATATCTCAATAGGAAGGCCAAACTTAGAGATTTTAAATTTGGCGACTATGTGCTGAATGCTACGAACTAATCAACAAAGGAGAAAAATGGGGGAAAGCTCGTCGCAAACTGGAAGGACCTTACAGAGTCAGAGCAATTTTTGGGAAAGGATCTTATCCAGTGCTCCGATCTTCATCAATATTCACACCTGAACACTGGGGGGAGCAAGGGGCCGGTTACAACCGAGGTCAGCACTGAGCCTCTTAACCAAAGCCTGTCTATTCGACAATCGGGGACTGAAACCCGATGAATAGATTAGTAAATTGTAATTACGCCCGATAGCGGCATGTTATCAACTTGTTTTTACGCCCAAGGTCTATTTTGACTTGGCTTATTGTAAAAGCCGATTATGGCTCGCTGATATTATCAATGAAATAAACTTGATCAACATCTCTTTGTTTCTATGACTTTACGAACTGAGGTTATATTTTAAAATGCATTGACTCGAGGGCGAGACGTCGCTTTAAGTTTGCATCGTTTTCATTTAATTAAGTCTTGCAAGCAAATTACTTTCAGTGTTCGGCTTATACGAGAACTAACACTAAAAGGTAAAACGCAAAATCATGTCATTAAAAGACCCGAAGGCTAATTGTTTAATTCAAAAAATAAGTGGACCCGAAGGTCAAGACTATATACATCAGAAAGCCCGAAGGCTTATGTCAAAAGGCACAAGGGCCTAAACAACAAAAAAAAAAAAAAAAAAAAAAAAACAGCACACTACACAAAAGACGAACTGTTTGTTCCTAAGGGTTGCCCTCTTCGGCATCTTCACTGCCCTCTTCGGCACTTTCGCACCCCTCATCGCCTTCGGATTCACCATCATCCGAACCCTCACTCGAGGGAAGGTTATCCACAATCTTTTGAGCTTCGGCAGCAGCGTCCCTGGCTTTAGCTATCTCCTCTTCGAGCATAATTTGCCCAGCTTGGACTTGTTCGAGTGTGCTAAGCTTTGTCTTAATGACAACCCAAGCCTCCTCGAATTTTGCTCTCGTAGCTTTGACTTCGGCTCGCTCGTTGAGGTAGGCTATTCTTCCCTGGAGTTTTGAGATCTTGCCCCAAAGAGCAGGCACTTGATCTACCTGGCTTTGCAGCCCAATAAGCTAGGCGTTGTACTCCCCCAGCTTGCCACGATACTTTTCGCCAGCTTCAAGCACTTCGGTTCTGGCCTTAAAGAGTTCAGCTTCAAGTCGAGCATTTTTAAGGCCCAACCTCGAACGCTTGCTAGTAAACTCGTTTGTCACAGCTTGAACCCTGGCCTCGGCAGATTCCAAAACCCCATGCAGGTCAGCTTCAGCTTTAGCCGATGCCTCGTTGGTGCGCTCCAACTCTTCATTCAAAGTAGTAAATTTGGCTTCGAGCTCGGCAATCCTACCCACAAATCCCCTCTTTTGCTCTCCCCAAGCAGCGGTCGCCGCCTGAACTTGCTCTGCTCGATCGCGCTCGAGGTGGATAGCTTGCAATGCAAGCACTAAGCTCTACATAAAACCCAAGTGTTAGCATCGGGGGAAAGAGAAAAGTAAATCGTGTGAACTCATGAAAACTTACTCGAAGGGCAGAAGCGGCTGAAACGCCCATCAAACTCATAGGGCTAAGATTCCGAAGGGCGTGAGCCTCGGTAGGTCCAAGCATAGCATCGAGGGCATCGACATCCTCCTTGGTAGGATCTAGCAGATTAGCCTCAGGAACAATTTCAAATGCCTGAGGTACGACGTTAGAGGACTTAGCTGAGTCTTGGGAGGCCTTAACCATGCTCTTGATCAAGGCCTCATTTGCTTTAGCTTTACCTTTCCGCTTCGCTGCCTCTTGATCAGATTACTCCACATTTATCACCTCGGTCGCCCTAGGGGCCTCGGCAGCTGGTTCTGGAATCCCCTCAGGATTTGGCTCTGTAGGCACCTCGGGAGCCATGGGACGAATCTCTTCATCGCTGGGCTCATCGACAAGACCTCGGCGTCTTGTGGCTACCGCCTCGGTATCAGGAGCGGCAGTCTCCACAACTCGAGGACCCTTTGCCTTAGTAGCCCGCTTCGACTCAGCCCTCTTCCTCTTCGAACTTGGGGAAGGAAGGGAAGCAATCTCATAAGTATGAGATGAAGCAGAAGTAGGTATACATACAAACTGACCCATAGAAATGTCATCACCTTGTGAAGTCCCTTGGCTCGACGAGCCCTTAGCTTTCTTGTCTTCGGCGAGCTTCTTTGCCAAACTTTCCATTTGATTGATGCGCTCGGTGGCGTTGATCAACTTCTTTTCCTTCTTTTTCTTCTCTTTCCTTTTCTCCTCCCCTTCTCCATCTCCCTCCTCTTCGGTTTCCTCTTCCTCCTCCTCTTCGGCATCCTTCACAGCCCTGTTGGAAAAACCTAAACGGGAAGAGAAAGAGAACATCGGGATGCAGTAATTCAAAGCCAGTTTTAAGGAATTATGAGCGTAGATATATAATTTACCATGCCTCTTGCATATCCATCGGTTCCCCTTCAGAGCAGCTAAAATCATCCACTGCCGACGTGGACGCGTCTCTTGCTTTATGACCTCGGCGGCCCATTCAAGCAAATTCCCCGGTGGATTAACTGGAACCTTTTCAGTTGCAAAATCACAAATAGGAAAATAAGCGCAAGCTATAACGATTAAAGGCCGAAGGGAAAGCAATAACACTTGCGCTGAGCATTCCACGCTTCGGGAAAGCCAGGTTTAGTTGACAGCAGCCTCGTAGGAATAAGCAAATAACGGTCATTCCAACCTCGATCACCGTGGTCTTCACTCTTACTCAGGATGGCGTAGGACCCCCGAGGTAAGAGGGCTACCACCCCAGCTTTATGAAAATAGGTGTAATAGAGGGAGATCAAGTGTTGGAAAGTGAAGGGCAACCCAGCTAATTTGCTCAAATACTCAAGGGCTTGTACAACCCTCCAACCCCGGGCCCCAATTGAGCCAAGCACAAATTGTACGACCTACAAAATGTGTCAATTATGGGGTGGACCGGCAAGTTGAATTGTATGGTGAATGAGTATGTGAAGACCGAAGAGTACCCTTCGACGTGAGTAGAAACAGCTGTGTCCGGGGCAGGAACCCTAATTTCTACCTCGGGCCCCCAACGGCAGTCAGCCCGAAAAATCACAATCACGTCTTTGGTTATGATACTCGGGGTGATGTGAACCGGTATGTTCCTTTTCTTCCCCTTTTGAGCATCGGATTGAGCACGAACCTTTAAGTCCTTGTCATTGTTAAAATTCGAAGGGATGACCAATTGAGGGTCTATCTCCACTTCGAGAGAAATTTTATTCCTCGATTTCTTTGAAGGGCCAGCTTCGGCTTGAGACCCCTCCTTGCTGGCTTCGGCTTCGCCTCTATGGACACTAGCCTCTCTATTGACTTCGGTCTCGCCCGCCGGGCCAACAACCTCCTTGGCGCTGGTGGCGCCATCACCAGCGACGTCACCTCTGTCATCATCGTGATCGTCATCATCATCATCATCGACAGCAAGGCTAACTTCAGCCTTGTTGCGACCAGCCCTTTCCTTGTGTCGCTTTGGAACGCTGGCCGTCGACGCCGCCTCGCCACCGCCTTCTGCTTCAATCATTTGCAGCGGCGGCACAGTGGCTATAAAATCGCCACTCAAAATCGCAGTGGCAAAACGCTCTGCCCTCTTGCCAGAATCGCTAGAGCCATGGCCGGAATTTGTAGCTGACATGATGATCGGAATGGAAAGAAGATTAAAATCAAGAAATTTGTTTGAAGAATAGAGGCCTTGTTTCTTTTCTCTCTACTGTTTGCAGGTGGTTGTTAAAGTGGCGAAGAAGAAAGCTAGATGAAGTATTTATAGGGAGTGTGCACGTGCAAGTGGCAAAAGAAATGATGACTGTAACGTTGGAGAAAGCAAAAAAGTCGGCGCGACCATTCGGTAGCCAACGAATAGTCGCCACGTAATGTGGAACAGTAATTCGAAAAGGCGTGCGACTTTTTGAAACTCTTGGATAGGGTTGAGCCACGTCAGCTTCCCGCTTAAGTTCATTCCACTCCTCGGCGACCTCGGCACTCACACGAGGAGTGGGGGGACTATCTGTATTGGGAAAAAATTGACGTACTAGGATAGTACTTCGGCATGTCAAAACGAAGATAATCGAACTGATGTTCCGTGGCAGAAAGATCGAAGCAAGTGATTGAACTACCGAAGTCGAGCACCAATATCACAACCGAAGGCGAGCTGTAAGCTGAACTTCGGTGACGCTCACTTCGACCGAATATCGAGATCATGCCATCGAGGTCATATACTTGAGCTTCGATTGGGCGCTTCAGTTCAAGCGGCTCAGCAACCCACTACTTCAGCCCACTAACTCCCCTAGTTAATGCCCAGAACGTGGGTTTAAGCATGTTTAATGATGGAGCAAAACCCCTTTAGCCTATAAATAGCATTAGTTTTTACCTTATAATCATTCAAAAAGATATACAGAAACTCTGCCAATATTTGTGCTCACTACAATATATTGAAATCAAGATATTTTCTCGCATTTTACGCTTGTTCTTAGCATTTTCTCGACTTCCATACGAAGATATGCTTGTATTCCAAACCAAATTCGATTTTTGATCCTAAACTGATTTAGGCACATACAAGGTCCTCATTAATGGATGAGTTATTAGACCTTGGAGCCACTAAATATAAAGTTCTTTCTTCCTCATTTGTATCCCATCTAATTTTTGTTGGGGTTTTTTGTGAATGGGTGTGAATGGGCAATGGCCTTTGCACCTTTTTATGGAAAAGACATCACACCTCTTCACTTCTCCCACTTTGTTGGCTATAAATACATGGCCATTTCATCATTTTTAAACACACATTTTGATAGGAATTCATAAATACTTTTCTCTCTTCTGTATTGTTTTATAAAACAAAAGCAAGTCAGTGTCGTGTGATTCGCAGCCATTAAGTAATTCGCTAGCACACCGGTAACACCGGTGATGGTAAATCCATTCTATCCTTGGAGGAAATGATCCGCAACCTCGGGTAAGTGAGGGGATTAAGTTCCTTAAGGAGACAGTGTGATGTCAGGGGACTCGAATTTTGTTCATCGTTCATCTCCTTTTTGTTTATACATTTTCTATATCAGATTATTTATTTCGAATATAGTATTTCAAACAATCTTAAGGAACTTAATAATGCTAATTCTTTTCTGTGTTCGATGGCTGGAGGGAATATTCAAAATCAGATTATAGTCGGTGTCTGCTATAGGAAGGAGGACAAAGTGAATTGTCCTTGGTTGATCCTACGTGGAAATTCTTGAATCTAATTTGTATGATTTCAATTGCATACTATTTTGGATATTAATTAAAGTTAGTAATGTCATTTTTTAACCTTATATAGATGCTTCGACATCAATAGACAAGATTCCACCCACTACGGTTAGTGAGTTAGCAGTATGACAAAGTGTTGGGACTCTTTAACAAAGAGAAATTTGGGAAAAAAACATCTGGTTCTTTGCACCGTTTACTGAGTTTGTTTCTTTTGTCTTTTTATTCTCTCTCTATTTGGTGATCATAAGTGTCGTCGGATTGACTTATCCATCTTGATATTCCATTTGGTTATGGAAAAACCATAAAATAAATTTGATGGAGGAAAGAAATTGAAGTTTAGTTGAAAAAGATACCTTGGTCCATGCTTATGCAGAGAGCTATGTGTTGGATGGATTACAAAGCTCTTGCTCTGCGGAAAAACGTAACTTATGAAGCCTTTCTGTCCAATATTCTTTTTCCTTCCTTTTATATCAACGTTTATGCATAAAATGCTGCTAACTAGAATTCTAGTTACTTGAGGAGACCAAATATAAAGCCAAAGTAACATAGCCAAGGTCTGACAGTTGTATTATGAATCAATGATTCTGACAGGTTTCTTTTTTCTTTTCTTCATGATATAGTTGAATTTGTTAATTGTTCCATGGCTTATACAGACAACTTTGTTAGTAATCGTTGTGACAATTAATTTGAAAAATCGAGAACTCATCCACAACCACGAAAAGACCATCTGAGAGAAGAAGGAAAAGGCGAAACTGATTTGAAAATTTATGTGTGTTGCATATTGCAATTAAAATAGGAACGTTTTGTCTTCTCCTAAGTTGGTTTGGCTAAGATTTGACCCAATTAGGATTGGGCAAGAGAGAACATAATATTTGCTCAAGGGCCGGGTAAGATTCTAAAGTAAATCAATTAGCCTTAAATTTGTTGTTTGTTAAAGCCATGTCTAAAGTATGTCTTACTTGGATATGTTCTTGACTTAAGAGTGATTAATAATGAACTTGGAGGAAAAACAAAAGGGATCTTTGTGATTCTTGCTCTTTGATTCTAATTTTGAACTAAATGAGAATTTGTTTGTGTACAATTTATGCGTCCACTAGTTATATCTCACTATAATGACATAATGAGGAAGTTGAAATATATGAAATTGGTCTTTTCCTCGTGAGGGAAGATGATGCAATCACTGTTGGTTTTCATTGAAACCTTGAATGGTGCACAATGAAACTACTATGAGGTTTTGACCTCATGACTGTTGCAATTTGGCTTCGGTTGACCATTATCAGCCGAGTTCTTTTAATGAAGGCTGGATATTTTATTTTCGTTTGGGGTATTTACAATCTAGTTCATCTCCGGAGATGTGCTACGACTTTGGATATAGACAAAATTTCAAGGTCATGAGTCTTTTGTGACTGCGCAGACTACACCTTCATGGTTTATACTCAAATTTTGGAGATTAAAATCTTTGTGATTTCTACTCCTAATTTCTGATCTGTTTGAAGATTAAAAACTTCACTGTTGTATTAAATCAGCTTGAAGATTTAAAACTTCGTTGTTGTATTGGATTGACTTTCAAGATTAAAAACTTTGTCATTATATTGAATCGTCTTAGAAGATTAAAAACTTCACTGTGCTGTTAAATATATGGTTGTGTCATGTTCCAATTAAGTGGATAAATTTGGAGTGAAATTTTGATGTTTTGTGCATAATGTTTAGAACTCAAAAATGTGATTTGAGTTCTCTGAAATATGGCACTTGAAATATTTGAAATGTGGGGGCGTTTGATTTATGCATATCAAAAGCAAGTAATATCTATTTATTTAGAAGAGCTAGTTGATATGTTTTTGAACCCCACAAATCCTTAATAGATATTGACGTGGTAGTCGGTGAATCATAACTTGTTAGTCTTAGTGACGACTAGTTGATGAAACTACCGATTTGATGGTTGGTCTTTTGATTTTTTTTTTTCCAGAAAGGTTGTCTTAGTTCATGAAATGGTGTCACTTGAAACGTTGTGACTTTTCATGAAAAGATGTTGCAGTTGAAAGATAACGTTTTGCATAGACATGACAGTTCATTGATAGATGTATGAATAGTTGGTTTATAAATGTTAACCAATCGATCATATTAATGATAAAAATCCATATCAAGTTGGATTTAAGCGACGAACCAACCAAGAAAAAAAAAACTATAAAATCTTTTTTGAGTTGGATTTGTATAATGAATGAATGTTCTACAATTTGAGCATCAATTTGACTTTTATTCCTTCGTAGAATAAGAGTGAATAGCACACAATGCTAGAGATCAAAAGCGAAAATGGTCGAAAAATTTATTAAATGTTAAAAGGTTGTGGCTACAACTGAGGCAACCATTTCAAGCTATTGATATAGTGATGCTATAGTAAGAGTAGCCAATAACTTCACTGTGATAGAAGTTGAGCTCATAGCCTAAATGAGGCTGGTGAAATAGTGGATGGCTACGTAATTCTTGAAAGACGTTCCATTTTGACGCAGATTATCGTTGATACCAATTTGCATGCACTATGAAAGTCAAGAGACATTGGACAGGCTTGGAACGTTATGTATAACGGGAAAATTCGTTACAAATGAGGAATACATAAACTGTTAAACAACTACTCTCTAGAAGAATTATAACAGTTGACTACGTAAAGTCGAAGGATAATATGTTGGATCCACTTGCAAAAAAGCCTAACTAGAGAGCGAGTTGAGATCATCGAAGGGAATGAGAATATTGCCTAGGACAAGTTATCACGGCAGTAACTCTACCTGAATGACTGGAGACCCCAAGAACTAGGTTCAAGGAGAATACAAAGTTGTGCATGACGGTTCAACATTGTCAAATTAAATTTTTTGGGTCCATTCTCGTGATGAGACAATGTTCAAGTACCAAGGATAAAACGCTAAATGTATTTTTTAATGATTATCTAAGTTTGAATGGGAATTATCAAATAGTGTACATTTACGGGATTACACATTTAAAAATCACCTATGCAAGTGTGAAGTGGATGCCGCTTCAAGGAGAATTCTGTAAGGCCAATTCTCTATGCACTTATAAAACCAGGCCGTGTTCATGGCTGAAAAGAACACAACAATAAGAACAGAAAGACGGTAAAGGATTAATTGTGTGACATATGTTATCTAGGTATACACTAAAGTTCGACGGTTCAAAGATATCAAATCTACCGATTGACCGAGTATATCCGATGTATGTTCATTACGGAAAGTTCAAAGGAAAATCCACTTATCCCGATGCAATTAATCCTTGTTGCAAATCACACGGTTTTGTTCATGTATATTTTCATCATAGAGCCATTTCCCATTCATGTGGGGGATTGTTGGCGATTTTTATGAATGGATGTGAATAGGCAATGGCCTTTGCACCTTTTCATGGAAAAGATATCACACCTGTTCACTTCTCCCACTTTGTTGGCTGTAAATACATGGTCATTTCATCATATTAAAACATACATTTTGATAGGAAATTCATAAATACTTTCATCTCTTCTGCATTGTTTTATAAAACAAAAGTAAGTCCATGTCGTGTCGTGTCATGTGATTTGCAGCCGTTGAATAATTCGCTAGCACACCGCGTCTGAAGTACCGCTACACCGGTAACGATAAATCCGTTCTATCCTTGGAGGAAATGATCCGCAACCTCGGTACTGGAGGGGATTAAGTTCCTTAAGGAGACACTGTGAAGTCATTGGGCTCGGATTTTGTCTTTTTGTTTATGCATTTTCTATTTCAGATTATTTATTTCACATACAGAATTTCTAACAATTTTCTTACAAAGGAATACATTCTCTCTACTCTTTATTTACTTATGTTACGATATTATTTCGAGCACTATTGTCGGAATTTGTGGTTACTCTAGATAAGAAGTTCTTATTTGTTAGTTTCATTATCTTGTTATTTGTCATCTCTTTTTTCATATTGTTAATCAAAAGACTTGATACAGTTACATTGTTTGTGGCCTAATAAATAATTTAATTTGTTAATATATTAATCCAATTTTTAGGTTAAAAAAATATTCTTTACAGTTGGAGTCTAATACTTTCTCCATATAATTTCATGTTCCAATTGTTCTCTACTGAATATAGACCTTCCACACGTTAGTTTAAATTCACTATAAATTTTGCTATTAAATTTGAACAAGCTTCTCAACAAAATAAAAAGAATCTATTTGAGGAATGCGGAGAATAATTTAAGCATTTCTTGCTACGGAGCCGTAAAAGAGTTGTGGATACTATTGTACGAACATCAGACGGTCTCCAGTTTTTTATGTAATATTTGAATCTCAGAGGGAGACATTCAAGCATTTACAAGGAATTTAAGAAGTATTTTATGGATGAATGATTGAGAGGAGTAGTCTTCTTGATATAAAAAGTCAAGAGGGCGAGGCCCCTAGCAATGGAGGGAAAGGGGAGTGGGTAAGCGGGCTCCTTTCACTTGACTGCTTAGTTAGGAGTGATCTTTTTTCATCTCCACTCTTTTTCCTATTCAATAAGAGAGCAACTACGATTGCGACAACCATCGCATAGCTATTCGTATTGTTTGTTGACCTTAATTTATGAATTCAGTTATCATAGGGAGCATATTTTTAATATCTGAGCCTTCTTGTATCATGAATCACAATACTTCATCATCAAAGATAATTAAAGAAGTTTCAACAAAACATATGGCGGTGTTTGACAAAACATATGCGAAAAATATTATTCCTTGATCGAGACTAATAGCTTGTTTGGCATTGCTTCTCCAAAGCCAAAAGTACCCTTTTTTTTTCCTTCAAAAAAATTATTATTTTTGTTTTTGAATTTTTGAGGTGTTTGGCAACCAAACAAAAAAAAGTACTTTTAGGTAGAAACAGAAGCAGTTTTTCTGTTTTTGGAAAGAAGCTACAAATATATGCTTCTTTCAAGAAACAGAAGCAAAAACAGTTTATTAATTTTTTTCAAGACAAAACTATCCTTACCAAAACACTATATTTACCAAATTATTCATCATTAATTAACCATATCTCTCTCAAAATAAAATTATATTTCTCTCTTTTCTATTTATTTTTTCCTATTACGTACTTTTACAAATCCCCTCCCTCTTAGGACTAGTTTTTATTTCTAGGTATTTCTATCAACACTATATAAGATCTGCTATTCTTTAAATCATCTTTTAAAAGTAAGTAATTAATAGAAATTCCTAATTCTGTTTTCACTTTCATATAACTATATTTTATGTTGTTCAATAACTTAAATTTATATCGTTAACTTTATGTTTTACATTTTAACTAAATAATTTTTTTAAATTAAAGTCTTTTATGATGTACATTTAAAATTATTTTTTTTGTTTATATTAATCCAAATATAAAATGAACTTGGATGTCCTTTTCGTAATTTGACACTCAAAAGTATTTTTTGTAAAGATTAGTCAAACACAAATTACTTATCAAAAGTACTTCTCCAATGAGTTGTCCAAACACAAACTGCTTATTATCTAAAAGTACTTCTTTAAAAAGTACTTATGCCAAAAGTACTTCTCAAAATAAGCAGTTTTTGGCATCAATGCCAAACAGGCTCTAACATGTCATCAAAAGTATGTAGGTTTTGAAGAAGATATAATAATCACCACAACTTTTAAAGAGTTTTCGTCCACTCCCCCCAATCTATTTTCGGATGCAAGCTTTGATTAATGTTGAACTATGTCGTTATGATATTCCCTTAATGATCATTTTATTAACCCAACTATGAGCCTGTTTGGGTGGGCTTATAAGCAGCTTTTTTATGTAGCTTATAAGTTCAAAAATTGCTTATAAACCACATTTTACTTCTCGCTTTTGGCTTTTAAGCACATAAGTGTTTATACGCCCATAAATTTTTAAGTTAGCAAACATTTGTTAATGTACTTATTAGCTTATAAGCCGCTTAAAAGCGGTTGATTTACAAAAATATAACATGGGAAGCAATGGTTTGCCTTTTTGCCCGCGCTAACAGATGGTTTGCAAAAATGACCTTGTTAAGGTTTAATAAAGAAATCCGGACGAAAATACTCCTTTCAAGTTTTTAGGTTGGGGCCAAGCCTTGCCTTTATATTTCTCTACTTTTCAACACTTATCTCTTCAAGTATTGGCTAAAGGCAATACTTGCCGCACTTGGCCGTAAGTCTTGGCAAAAGGCAAGACTTGCCTTTGACCCCTGCTCGTCCAACACTTGAACGGAAAGTGTTGACAAAAAGCAACATTTGCCGCACTTTGCCAAGACTTGCCCCTTCCAGTCTTCCCTCAATTCTCGCCATATAACTTGAAGTATTGGCAAAACAGCACTTGCCCTTGAAGTATAGCCAATTGCCAAGACTTATAAATTTTTTGCGTTGAAGTCTTGGTTCCGGACTAAATAAGAGCATTTTGCTAAAATATTCCTTAACGCGGGTAATTTTGCAAAATCACTCCTTATGGAGGACATGCGGTGAAATTTTTTGCTTTTAAGCTCACCCAAACGGGCTCATGTATCGTAAAACTTTAGCCCAGCAGCCTATTTTACTTATTCTATTTACGTTTAACCAGTAAAGTTTTTTTTTGTGAAAAAATAGCCTATAACAAACTCCTCCGGCTGTAACTCCGAAGATAATATGCCACCGCTCCAAAAACGCACAAGAGCTTACCGAACAATCCTTGATATCTATGTACGCTAATTGTTTCGTATCTCCTTAACAGATTTCCTATGTATTTCGTTTATCTTTATTTCTTAAAAAATTCATTTGTTGGTACTCATGCATATGGTCTACTGGTAGACAAGATAAGTCACTCACAATGTATAAGCTCTTCAATACTTGTACTACCTCCGTCCCAATTTATGTGGCGGTGTTTGACTTGGCACGGAGTTTAAGAAATAGAAGTTGACTTTGTAAATGTTCAAATTTACCCTTGAAAAAGTAAGAGAGAGAAGATTGTAGTAATCAAAAAGTTGTTTGTGGCGTTTTAAGTAAGTAGGGCCCAATAGGGGTAAAATAGAGATAGTGCATTAAATAGTTGACAAATAAGAAAATGTGACATTTTTTTGGGACAGACCAAAAAGGAAAGTGTGACACATAAATTGGGACAGAGGGAGTAATTTTTGACGAGGTACAAATTCATGTTAATTATCATGTTGGTTGACTACTGTTGGCATTCTATTGTTCTATGCTAACTTATAAAAACAATGCAAATTCATTATTCGATGGATTGCCTAAATGTGATGTAGTGAGGTTTGGAATCCTAGTGTTGAGGTTTGAGGTGGTTATGCCTAACTTCAAATTTTTCAGGTTTGAAATTGGAAGTTGCTATGCTCAACTTTAAATCTGAAAGTTTGTGGTTTGAAGTTGTTATTACTGAACCTTTGTGGTTTGAAGTTGCTATGCCCAACTTCAATCCTGAAGTTGGAAGTTGCTATGTCCAAGGATTGAAGTTGGAAGCTGTCCATGCCCAACTTCAAACCTTCTGGATTGGAGTTATGCCCAGGTTTGAAGTTGAAGTTGCAGTTGAAGTTGTTACGCCAGCTGCCTATGTCTAACTTAAGGTGTGAAGTTGAAGTTAAGAGTTGTAGGTTTGAAGTTCAATTTAATGGCTCAATACTAAATAGTTTTTAAAAACTTGCTAAAATCTAAATGGTGTGCCAAAAATACGGTGTTCGTGCACTCCTCCCAACTATATTGTATATCGTTTGAATTCGAAGTTTTTGTATCAAATGGACAGATTTTGGGGGCGAAGTGCACCAAAGGACACTTTGGCAGTAGTCTTTGGATTGAGGCCAATATTTTTATTGGTTTTATATGAGAGGCCACTTTTTGGAACTTCAATTCTTTTGGATTTAACTTCACACAAGTTCAGTCCACAAGGATTGAAGTTCAACTTCAGTCCACCACAAGGATTGAAGTTCAACTTCAGTCCACCACAAGGATTGAAGTTCAACTTCAGCCCACAAATGTTGAATTTTACACATCTATACCTAAAAGTTCAGCTCTTATAGATTGAAGTTGAAACTTCATAATTTAGGCATGAAGTTCAAACCACAAGGTTTGAACTTCAGCCCACAAAGATTGAAGTTCCAAAAGTGGCCTCTCATGTAAGATTAATAAAAAAAGTGGCTTCAAACTAAATACCAGTGACAAAAGTGGCCTGTGGGTGAAAATTTTACAGATTTTGGTGCCGCTATTGCAGTTTTGTCCCTTGTAAGACAAATTTTACAAAAATGACCATTGTTAGGAAAATTGCTGGCGAGCGCTAGATGAACTCCTGGCTTGGGGTGTTCATAGGTTGTAAGCTTCAGCTTTTAGTTTATTGGTTTCGGAATATCGATTTTTGATATGTAGTTATGCAAAATCAATACCGTATCAATAAGATTTTGATTTATCGATATTGGTCTTTAACGTTTCGATAATCGATTTTACCAATAAGTATTGATGAATTAAATAATAATCATACTATTTTAAAAGAGCCAATCCCTATAGCAAAAACTAAACGATCTTTTTGCCACTATAGTAAAGGTTTTTTTTAAATATTTCTTTGTACAAGAAAGTCAATACACAATTAAATTTCTACTCCTATATTTTATACAAATTATAAAAAAATACTTAATATAGATAATAAAAATATCATCTTTTAATTAGGATTGTGACGTCTTTTCACATCTTCAGGTTCACTTCGACATGTATTTGGTTCTGGAGAGATATAATGGATGCCTATGTCATTTATTACTAAACATTTATTACTATCCAAGGATCAAGGATGAATTTTTACATCTCCAACTTAATGAGGTGAATGAACATTCATCCGTTGGAGAAAGTGAACAATCACTCAATATATTTGTCACTAAATTGCTTAATTACGTTAGGAACTCATCAAATAGCTAATCAAATTATGTGTTTAAGCATTACAAGTGAAAAGTTTATTTTCTTCCAGTTTCACTTTATCCCTGGCAGTAGCCGAGAGAAAGTACTAAAATTGTATTTGACAAGTAAGTTTATTTTCTTCTTTGTTAATTCCTATGATTATTCAGCACGCTTTGTTTCATGCATTGTTTATGCAAGTTTGGCTAAGAACCACTGCCTTTTTTTTGGGAAGCTAAAATATTTATCTTTGATGGTATTTGATCTTTCATAAAATACAACATCAAACTATCAACATCTCACCCGCAGTTATCCTGTTTCATTTCGTAGTCGGCTTAGAATTTGCACAAATACAAATGAGGTAAGTGGTATGTCTTTCGAACAGAATTTTGTTTGACTATAATTTTGCTATTGTGAATTTTGAAACTTCTTTTTGTCTACTTTATATATATATGTACTTGTGTTTTAGAGTAAGTTCATTAATATTTAGGAATGCTGCAAGCAGAATAGTTGCAATATTTAACACGGATCTTAGTATATTTATCACTGTATTTTTTTTAAATAATTTACAACTTTGATGAAACTCTAATCCTGGGTCTATTTTAGCCATTCAAAAATTACTGTGACACCATTATTTTCATTTTCCCAAAAAACGAAATGTAAGATTGTTATTAAGACGAAATAGAATAGTGACCTCCTCATGTTTCTTTGACAATTTACGGAAATTTAAGATATCAATTGTGCAATTCAAAAACAAATTTTTTTAAACAACAATTACATAATTCCTTTAATATATTACATTCATTATTAAGGAGACACGCGCGTTGCGAGTCTCCAAAAACTAGTAATAATAAGTACTAAAACGATATCTAACAGTTCACCTATTAATACTAAAACCAAAATGAATAAATTCGTTAAACAATATGCTAAAATAACTTAAAGTAGGCAGCAACCACTGAAGTAACAAATAAATTAAGCCAAAATTAACAAGCTAGAGTAAAACAACAGGTAGCAGCCACTAAACAAGTGCAAACTGCATGTCTTAAACAATTTGTTGAGTGCTAACACAACTTAAACAGTAAATGGGTCAGACCTACGCAGTAAAGAGTAAATATAAAAATGAATCAATGATAGTTTAATTTTAAGCATCTAACAAAAGTTGTACCAAATTAAAATTTAAATTGGTGAATAAAATAATTGAATAAAGAGTAAAATAAAATATATTAAAATTATAAAAAATACCTCATTGGTATAATTGGTATGTAGAGTAGTGGTAAATATATATATAAATACAGTTACTATACTGATATCTTATCGGTATTAGAAATCAATACCAATACCAAATATAATGATATACCGACATTATTATAATTATCGATATCGTTATCGATTCGGCTATCAGCACCGGCTCGTTTTGCACACCCTTACTCCTGACAGTCGCCAAATCTTTGCTAATAGGCGCTCTAGGAACTTTCTTATCAGAGCTAAATTTGTAAGACTCTACTTATCGAGGCCAAATTTAGGCGCAAGAAAATGTTCTATTTCTGTAAATCACCCTTAAATTTGATTTCATCAGTCCATTTGACCATTCACAAAACATATTTGCAAGTAATAGTTATTTTTAAGGATGTTTATTACACATCATACCAACAGTTTTAAAATTTTAAAAGCATAAGGACACTTCAAATTTATTACAAAATATTGTAGTTTAGGCAAACATATATATGACTTGTACTCCCTTTGTTCCAATTTATGTGGCAACATTTCCTTATTAGTCTGTTCCAAAAAGAATGACAGCATTCTAAGTTTGGTAACTATTGAACTTCAAAATTACAGTTTTGCCATTAATGAAATGATTTACAACCACACAAACATATATGACTCATTTTAGACCACAAGTTTCAAAAGTCTTCCATTATTTTTGTAAACTTCGTGCCAAGTCAAACTATGACACATAAAATGAAACGGAGCCAGTATATGATATTTTCATGTATATTTAGGTATTTTTAACGACATACCCACGAATATACAAACATATACATGACATATAAGTGCATATAATGATATACAAAATTGTATATACATGCGAGTAAAATACTTAAAAGGTCACTCAACTTTGAGAAATGTGTGATCAAAGTTACTTTGCTTTGAATTGTACTAAGAAAGTCACTCAACTTAAGGTAATTATCATCAAAAGTCATGTAACCGGATTTTGCACAATCATCTCACTGGAAATCTGACATGTCATTTTCATTTTTAATTATATATACATGTGGCACACTTTATTTTCCATCTAGGATTTTATAATAAGTTGATTTATTTTCTAAGAATTTGGAAAGTGTTCTTTTAAATTATCACAATAATAGAATATTGTGTCCTAGCTAAACTGCTACAGTACTATCGAAGTATTAGCTTTACTACTCTTTCAAGTACTTAACTCTTTAATTAGTTACGGTTAGTTTCATTATTTTTTGCAAATCTATTAGTTAAATCTATATTTTATATAATAGATAATAGGTGGATAGGAAAAATGAGATTGGACTCCTCTCCATTACCTAGTGTCTCCATTTCTCCAAGTTCTTATTTGCATGAATGACACTTGGCCCTCCTTAAAACCAATGTTTTAGATTTAATAGGGTAAATAAAGATATTTAACTATGGTTTGGGCAAAATATCTTTCCATTTCAAATTCAAATTATCTTAAAAAATCCTATAATTTAGCAGCAAAATTTCACACCCCCTCCCCCTCCAAACCTAAATTTCGATCATCTCAAACTTAACCATTCAATTTATTTTAATTCTTTAATAGGAGTAAGTTTTTGCTATTGTTCGAGAACGTGCACTCAAAAAATTAAGAAGCATTTTAAATAAAAATTACATTAATAGTTAAACAAACTCATCTTATTTTTAGATATAGAAGCACTGAAGACCTATGTGATTCCCATAAGTATTACAAATTGATTGAAAAATTTCTTTCCAAGATAAAATGTGAATAATTATGAGCAGAATATTAGATACTATTTTTGTAACTAGATTTAACTAATGTGATTATGTAAAAAAAGATTTCTTCGCGTTTTACTATTTGAGTAAAGTGACATTATTAAATATTGTCTTGTTAATTCTATTTCTTGCGATGTTATTACTTGCAAATAGTTTAACATTGTTTCTGATTTTCTGCTATATGTTTGAGAATGGATGAGCAAAAACAAAGTCTTATTTAAAAAAAAAAAAAAAAGAAAGATAAATGACTGAAAATTTTGGGGACCGAAAAAATAATTTAGGGGGAGGGATGAAATTTGTTGCTAAATTATAAGATAGGTTAGATGATTTGAATTTAAAATAGGAAGATATATTTTTCTAACCATGGTTAAACACTTAGTTTTACTTCATTAAATCTAGACTATACATTTTGAAAAGATAGCCGGATTCGAAAAAATTGGTAGGAGAAATGGACACTACTAAAAATCAGGGCTTTTCCGACCGCCTATACGGTCGGACAACGGTCAGCTAGGCGACCGTTGTCCGACCTAACAAGGCGGTCGGCTAAGTAGTGGTCGCTCACAGCCTTCCGACCGCGGCGGTCGGACGTCGGACCGCATCACGGTCGGACGGCGGTCGCCCAGTTTATAGGTGGAAAAAATAATGTTGAACTGGGCGACCGCAGCGGTGGGATATTGCACAAAAACTGAAAAACTGGGCGACCGCAGCGGTGGGCCAGGCGACCGCAGCGGTGGGCCAGGCGACCGCAGCGGTGGGCCAGGCGACCGCTGCGGTGGGAAATTGCTTATTTCTGGGCTGATAATTGCGAAATTTCGGACCGCTTTCGGACCGCTGCGGTCGGTAGGCAGTGTAATACCTGCAATAAAAAACCTGCAATTAGAGCTACACCACCTGTAAAAAACAGAAAAAACAGCACCCAGAAGAAGATAAAGCTTCTCAAGCCTTAATAATAGTCTAAACAAGGCTTATTGCCTTTAAATAGAAAGTTTAACATTTTTGCATAACATATCCAATCCGAATAGTGATCCAAACAAGTTAAAACATGTCTAAAACAAGTCTAATACATCAACAGTCCATTATCACTATTCCGTTGCCTCAGAACTAGACTCAGCACCCGACTCAGAACCCGACTCAGAACCCGACTCAGAGCTGTATTGACGTTTGCTCTTGCCTTTCCCCCGGCTCTTGCTCTTGCTCTTGCTCTTGCTCTTGCTCTTGCCCTTGCCCTTGCCCTTGCCCTTGCCCTTCGTTCCCTTGTCCGCACCACCACACATAATGTTCTGCATCATTTCCCGCATGACTCTCAAATTTTCTTCATTGCGCAAACGGTCTTCTTCACTCTTTCTCCTAAGCTCTTCGATTTCATTGCGCAAAGAGGCTTCCACCGAGGGATCAATTGAACTAGCAGGAGGAGTGTAAGAGCCAAAACCTGGATTTAGACGTTCTGAGGCATACTGCGATCCAAGGCCGTAAGCACTTCCCTTCTTTACTTCGCCATTCACCTCCAACCATAGTGCGGTTTCCTCCTCTAGTGTCATTTCAGCTGGGGTACTGCTACCACACCCGGATGCCTGAGTCGCAATCCTTTCTTCATAGACCGCCATAGCCTTTTCCTGAAAAAAAATTTAATAACAAGAATTAGATTTACAAATATTGACGGATTTAATAAGTTTAAAAAATTGAACTTAATAACTTACATATAGCTCTTTAGCGCGTTCTTCGACCCACACTTCTTCTCCTTTTTTGTTTCTGTATATATGCCTCTTCTTAAACATTTCAGGCACACGAACTGGCCGCCCTTCTTGCCTTTCCTACAAAATTAAAAAGATAACAAGTTAGATAGAAAATTAATGTGAGTTACATAAAATAATACATACAATTAATTAATAAGTTACCAATATCATCCGCTGAGTCGCTGAGCTAACCGAACCCCCGGTGTGCAGCGATCCACCCTTTTCGGAGGCTCGTGCGGCTTTTCCTTGGGCGCTCCTCTTCTTAAATTCATCACTATCCCAATATTCTAGATATTTTGCCCAAACGTGATCGTATATCCACTCGGGCTTCTTTCCTTTGGCCCGACAATCATAAAGGTTACCTTTCACTCTATCTGCACATTTTTCAAGGAAATTGCTTTCGGCAATGTTATTAAATGCAGGATGCCATTTACACTTTGCCTGAAATAATTAAAAATATTAGATTTTTAAAAAAGTGACACTTAACAAAATTATTAAAAAATAAAATATAGTTATTACCTGAAAATCGTCAAACATGCCCATCTTTACCTTGGAGGGTACCCTACCCCAGGATGGCCATGGCTCAGTCCATCTAGCTTTAATGCATTTGGTGATTATGGGAGTAGCCAACATCGAGGGAGTAAAACTAGATAAAAATTTCTAGTGTTAATAAATATACTAAAAAATTAAACTTCATAGTAGGATTAAATACTTAAAAAATAACAAAAAATAATACTTACCCACGACTACCCTCAGGATAAAGCCTTACCCTCCCGTCATCATCATATGATCCTGCAGGACCAATGTAATAAGGCGAGCTCGGATCATAATACTTAATAGTAGGTGGTACCAAAGGGTCCACCGAGCTCGGATCAGAAGGAGTAGATGATGAAGGGGATGGTGACGGACTGGAAGATGGCTGAGGCATGGATGATGAACTGATGCCATACGGACGAACAACATAACCAGGCGATGTCGTAGAGGGCATGCCAGGGGGAAAGGCAGGAGGAGGAGTGAAAAAATCTGGAGCATATGCAGACGGAGGATGTGTAGGAAGCATATGAGGTACAAGTCCAGGAGGAGTAGTATGACCTGAAGCAGGCGAGGTACTTTGAACCTTTCTTTTCCCCCTAGCCTTCTCCGAAGATGACATATCTGTAAAATAAGCACAATAAATTAGCACAATATAATCAAATTATAATTTTTTATGGAATACATTTATAAAGTAGTGCAAATAATTGTAGTAAAGTAAAAACAACCAACTACGAACATGTCAATCATCATCATCCGCGTTAAGGTCATCGGCTATTTCCTCCTCTTCGCTCGTCTCATCGCTGTCAACAAATTCTTCCTCACTTGTTTCAACGTCATCCATATATTCATCCTCCTCGTTAGCCCTAGATGTTCCTTCTCCAAAATTAGAAGTGTTTTTTCTTCCTCTAACCACCGATTCATCAAACTGTTCATAGATGCCTTCACTATGTTGCAACTGGTCGGCTAATTCAATATCCACAATCAAGGGAACGGTAGATACCTCATTTTGATATGCAACATCTAATACATCATCTACTTCCACTCTTCCCACCGGCTTGCCTTTTAGAACAGCCCACCAATTGGCTTTGGATTTGGATTTGGATTTGGCTTTGTTCATTGTCGGTGGATAAGGAACGTACCACACTTGCTTCACATTCTGGGCAATGATGAAAGGATCATAATGTCCATATGACCTTTTGTGATTAACTTCAACTATTTTAGAACAGGGGCCTACCCTCGTACCCTTTGGACTCGGATCAAACCACTTGCAACGAAAAAGCACCAATTTTTTACGAGGCCAACCTACTGTAAACTCTATTTCTAAAATCTCCTCAATCACACCATAGTAATCAAAGTCTACATCCTGGTCACCAGTACCACCTTTCACACACACACCGGTGTTGTTTGTTTTCTTCCCCAAGGACCATTCTCTAGTATGGAACTTGTACCCATTAACAAAGTACTTAGACATCCTCTTGTATTTATAATAAGGCCCGTGAGATATATCATGCAACAATGGGAAGTTTATGCCGTTATCCGGATTAAGTACCTATATAAAGTTCAAGATAGTTGTACACATTAAACCAACATATATATATATATACCAAAAAACTTATGTATTTGTTTATGTAACGCTTACAAATTCTCTAAACCAATCTGAAAATTGTTCATAAACAGCAGAGGCGCCATATTCTCCAACAAAGTGACTGGATGATCCAAAAAATCTCATTAGTTAGATTACTGATAAAACTTGAATGTTAGGTTTTAAATACTTAAAAAGAAGCATACTTGTAAAAAGGAGTGACATCGGGACAATTCAACAAAACATGAGTTGTAGCTGCTTTTCTGTCCCGGTCATTGAACTTGCATACTTCGGTCATTAACTTTCCTCTACCAGGTTGATTGAATATAGAAAATGGTGGATAATTCGGATCATTGTTGTCTCCATCATCATGTCGATCCGGCCTATTTCGCAAACATGGCACATTTTGATCGAAATAATAAGAACAAAAATGAGAAGTTTCTCGAGCCAGATATGCCTCACATATGGACCCCTCAATTTGGTTCCTATTTTTCACGTCCCGCTTACACTTGCCAATAATTCTGCACAATACATTATATTAATTAATTTACTTAAGATGAATTAAAAAAATGAGTCAAGGACTAATTTAAGAGACCTTACCTCTCAAAAGGATACATCCATCTACAGTGCACCGGGCCTCCCAATAGTGCCTCTTCCGCGAGGTGAATTGGAAGATGCTCCATTACATTAAAGAAACCAGGGGGAAAGATTTTTGTCAACTTAGTCGCGACAACAGGAAAGTTACTTTCCATCGACTTAAGATTCTCTTCCTTCAATGTCTTAGAACACAGCTCCTTAAAAAATAGGCTCGTCTCTGTAAGTGGTTTCCAAACATTATCAGGCAAGCCATTGAATGCAATTGGGAGCAAGTTTTCCATGAAGATGTGACAATCGTGGCTTTTCATGTGAGTCAATTTTCCTTCTGTCATATCAACACACCTTTCTAAGTTTGATGCATATCCATCAGGCATCCTCAAATTCTTGACCCAATCACAAATCATTCTTCTCTCATCCAATCCGAATGTGTAACTGGCCTTGGGAAGCCAAATCGTGTTGTCAACTTGAGATATGTGTAACTCAGGCCGCCTACAAAGTTCCTCAAGGTCCAACCTGGCCTTCACATTATCCTTTGTCTTGTTTCTGACATCCATCACAGTATTAAACACAGCCTCGAAAAAATTCTTCTCAATATGCATGGGATCCAGGTTATGTCGAAGAAGATTATTCTTCCAATAAGGCAACTCCCAAAAGATACTTTGTTTAGTCCAATTATGATCAATACCATAGCCAGGTGCTTTAGATGGTCGTTGGTCAGTTACCTTAGGATACACCTTAACCCTATCCCATATTTCTCGTCCAGACAACCTTCGCGGAGGCTCCTCGAAATCAACCTGATTCTTCATAAAAGCACTACTGTTAGCCCTAAACGGATGCTCCATTGGCAAGAATCGACGACAACAGTCGAACCATGTAATCTTACCACCATTTTTCAAAGTGAATGCTTTTGTATCTTCCATACAGTAAGGGCAAGCGAGCTTACCAGCAGTGGACCACCCAGACAACATTCCATAAGCTGGAAAGTCATTTATAGTCCACATCAAAGAAGCATGCAGTTGAAAGTTCTGTTTCATTGATATATCATATGTTTCAACACCTTCATACCACAATACCGTTAACTCATCAATCAAAGGTTGCAAAAATACATCAATCGAGGCTTTCGGGTTATGTGGCCCTGGGATAATGCAATTCAAAAACAGATAAGGACTAGTCATGCACATTTCGGGCGGAAGATTGTACGGCGTGACAAATACGGGCCAACAAGAATAAGGTGTAGACGAGACATCAAAAGGAGTGAACCCATCTGAACATAGACCCAACCTTATGTTTCTTGGTTCACTAGCAAATGCCGGATACACCTGATCAAAATGTTTCCATGCCTGACCATCTGACGGATGGTTTAGAATGCCTGGTTGTTTCGTACGATCATGGTGCCATCTCATATGAGGAGCAGAACTCATCGACGCATACAACCTCTTTAACCTAGGTATAAGGGGTAAGTAATGCATCGACTTAACGGGTACCGGCTTCTTTTTAGGGTTTAAAACCGGCTTGTAACGAGGCTCCGCACAAAATTTACATTTATCTAATTCTGCATCATCCTTATAAAACAACATGCAACCGTTGACACAACAATGAATTCTCTGAGCAGAAAGACCTAACGTGGAAACCAACTTCTTAGTGTGGTAATAATTAGTTGGTAATGCCATGTTAGTCGGATTGAGATCATTCATAAGGTCAATGATGGAATCTATGGCTGCTTGACATATACTAAAATCAGATTTAATACTTAACAATCTAACAGCAACTGACAACTTGGAATGCACTGAGCCTTCGTACAATGGACGACTAGCTTCCTCCAACCGTTTATAGAAGAGCTTTGCCTCATCATTAGGAATGTGCTCAACATTTGGTTGCGATGTACTCGGTTGGGATGGCTCCTCTGGGTACATCCCAAAAGCATCATTAACCATATCGTTCATTCGATAATTATCAAGATCATTCTCCACAAACGGACCACTCCCACCGACATAAGCATCTTGAAAATGAACATCACCCCCCACATCCCTAGACTCTCCATGATAAACCCAAACAAAATAATCTGGCATAAAACCCTTCCTATAAAGATGCATTTCAACATCTTCCAAATTTTTTCCTTTTATGCACTGGCAGTCTACACAAGGACACTTAATCTGGCCCCACCGTATAAAATCATCAAGTGTTTTCGCTTTTTCAATAAAATTTTCAACACCTACTGCAAATTCTGCCTTCATCCCCCGCCGGCCGGGATTATTTCTATTATACATCCAACTACGACTTTCATTAACCATATCTACACAAAAATTACACGTTTCAGATGCATATTAAATTGCAAATATTTAAACAAACATTTCTTTGATACACAAACATTACTTTTATATTACTAACTAATTTGTTCTCTAAGATTATCATTTAGTAATTAATAACACTTCTCGTTTGCAACTTATATCTATTTATAATTCAAAATGATAAAACTATTTACTTATCTATACTTAGTTGGAGTAATCTAAAACTATTTGCAAACTATTCAACTTAGTTGTTGCTCACCACTTATTTGATGAAATGCCTCAAAGAATCTAACTACCAAACTACACTATACACCAACAATTCTATCTCAAAGCAATACAACAACAACAACAACAACAACACCATTAACAACATTCAACAACAACAACACTACTAAAGGAACCCATCAACAACAACCTATTCAAAGTGTACTATTCTCAATGGAACACCAACTTTTTCACTAAAACAACTCATTCAAAGTGTTACTTTCCAACCATAGAATCTTCTAAATGTGCATTCAATAACCCAATCATTTTTTTAACAACACCCAATTTTTCAATCAACCTAATTTTAACAATACCAACAAAAATGTCAAACTAGCTTCAACAATTCCCAAACCAAACAACAACACAATGTAACCTAGTTCACAACCAAATAGCAACTACTATGTCATGGATTAATTTCAAGAGCTAAAATTCAAACATAGGAAAAAATGACAAAAAACGAGCTAAAATTAAATTTAAAAAAAAAAATTGGTGTTTCATCATAAAACTCACCTCAAGGGATGGTTTTGTACTCCACCACCACTAATGTACAATCCCCAACTTTGATAGATGGAAGAACTACAAAAAAATAGATAAAAAAGTTAGGGTTTCGGATTTGGGGAAAAATTGAAGAAAACTATGAAAATTAAACTTACCAAGTTGTAGAGGAATGGAATTAAGAGATTAAGAGTAGTTTTTTAATAGATTTGGGTTGGATTTGGCTTTGGAATCGGGTTGAATGGAGAAAGAAAGAAAGAAAGGGGCGAAAGAGAGAGAAATGGGTTTTGGGTGAAATGAAAAACGGGCTGTATGCCCGTGCTGGTATACTTACTGCCCACCGACCGCACTCGGACCGCTGCGGTCGGACAAAAAATTTTAATTATTGTCCGACCGCGGCGGTCGGCTAAAAGTAAAAAAAAAAAAAATTATAATTCGATGAATTATCCCACCGCGTCGGTCGGACAACGTGCTCCAACCGAATTTCGGTCCGAAATTTCGGTTTGAAAATGCCTTATTTTTAGTAGTGGGATTATGGATCAAGAGTTGGGCTAATCAACTTATTATAAAATCCCACATGGAAAATAAAGTCTGTCACATATATATATATAATTAAAAACAAAAATGTCATGTCAGATTTCCGGTGAGATGATTGTGCAAAATCCGGTTACAATGACTTTTGGTGAGAATACCTTAAGTTGAGTGACTTTATTAGTACAATTCAAAGCAAAGTAACTTTGGTCACACATTTCTCAAAGTTGAGTGACCTTTTAAGTATTTTACCCATATACATGCACATACATAATAATTGTTAGAATTTGTCTGTATTAGTATGTAACTATAAAATGCTGCCATATTTTGTATGGTGAGATAATAATTAATATCAATAATTTCTAGAATTACTCCCAAACATTGTATATTTGTGTAAAAATCTTTTTTTTATGCATTGTTCAATGAATTTCTTTTTCTTGCCTTCTACTAAAAATAAATAAGAATGACCAGACCGATATAAAAAGTCAAACTGTCTAGCCACATTTTGTTTCAACATTTTATTTGCAGTCATTATAATTTTAAAGTTGTTTTGGTAAGTGGTGATAGTAATGGATAATTAATGTTCCAAACGAGATTATTACGACAATCAACTTTAGACACACAAAAATATCATAAAATTTCAGCAGATTTCCTCGCTCTTTCTCATTCTCAAACTATAAGTATCAAAGACCAACACAATCACTCCAAAAGCAAATCTCATCTCAAACTATAAGTGTCAAAGGCCAACACAATCACTCCAAAAGCAAACAATAAGACAGTTCACAAAATTCGCTTTTCCTCCATAGCATCATTATGAAATTTTATCTATTTTTCACTTTGTTTCTCATGAATTGCCTTTTACTTGTAATTCCAAGTAAAAGTGACAATATCTCATATGTTTGTACCAAAACCAAGAACCCAATTTTTTGCAAATCAGCATTAGGATCATCTTTTAGTGGCAAAATAGCAACACTTACAAGCCTTGAGGTAAAAATACTACAGTTGACAAAAGCAAGTGCCACAACTACATACAACAAGATCCAATCATTGATATCAAGAACTAAAGATCCAAAATTGCAATCCCTATTGAGCCAATGCGGAAATAATTACAGAGATACTTTAATTGGTTTGCAACAAGCAAGAAATTACTTGGTTTACAAGCAATTTGATGATCTTGGTTTCACAGCATTAGGGATATCTGATGATGGAACAACATGTGAGAATGCTTTCAAGAAAAGGGGCGTTGCTTCACCAATTACACAAGGAAATAATGAGTTGAGTTCTTTTGGTGATATTATTCAAGTTATTGCTCATATACTTGCTGGTTAATTCTTGTAATGCAGTGCAATAATTATATTGAATTTTGACGTTATATCATAATCCTTTTAAGATTAGATTCTTGGAATTATTTGTTTGATGTTTATATTATGGAAAATAAAAGATACTATTTTATTGAACTTGTTATTAATAGATCCATGAGGGAATGCAAGTGATCCTTTCTACATTCTCTCAATATCACTTATTCATTCAAATTTGTGAAAATCTGCTAACTGTAATATTGGGACGAATTCACTCACACCCGGTGCTTTAAAAGATCCAATAAATATATGACATATGCCTTTACATAAAGGGTTTATACTTAAACATAGTTAATTAGTATAAATTATTACGTCAACTTCATCATTAATCATGATAAACTGAACACCAGATATGAACAAATATTTTTCCAGATGTGAATAGTTCTTTTTTCCATAACTTCACTCTTTATCAGTTACGGTAATTTCAGGGTAAACCCCCGAAAAGAATCTAAAGAAGCACGAAAATCTAAAGGAAAAACTATTAAAAGACGGTAGCTATAACGTGTTTTTCAGTGGGCAGCACAGCCTCGTAACACAGTAATTTTTTTTTGTTTCCATCTCGGAGAAGTTTGATATGTTTCCAGTACCTGAGAATCAAGGAGAATGCTATTGTTGTTAGCTCAAGGTTTCACCTAATGATCTTGATGATAACAAATGAAGTTATTTTAATTAATAAATGTATTTACTTTTGGTAAATCTATTCTTGTAGAGATTTGATTATGAAGAAGAATATGGTGAAGATCCTGACAAACATGGAAGAGAATATTTTGAAAGAAATATTATTCTCAAAATTTGGTCTCCAAGCTAAATGGAAGAATTAATATTTGAAATTCAAATTTCAAATAGTTGGAAGAAATTACTACAAAGAAAATCTACTACTCTATGAAAGCAATAAATATTGGAAGAGTATTGTTCTTGGGATTACATTTTGTGGATTCTTTCTATACCAGATTTGTACTATATATGAAATAAGTAATTGATTTACTATAAGTCAAGAAAGAAAATATTTAATTTGATCTATATTACGAAAAAAAATTATTTTTCAGACCAGGTAAGGTTATTTACTAGGATTTTTTACACAAAAGTACAATTTTTAGAACTTAATTACCAAACATGGCAACATTTTAGCAAAATTACCCTATATAGATGAAAACACAAATTAATTACAAATATAGCAACAACCTAGCAATATTTTCCCATAACATACTAAACACTTACATTCTTCCTCTTATTTCCCCCACTATCACTTTTGCTCATCCCATTCCCTTCTATTTTAATTTTCCTCCCACCATTTCCCCCAATTTCACTTTTACTCCTCCTATTTCCCCCCAATTCCACTTTTCCCCCAATTTAAACTGTATCAACTCCCGTTTCAGATTCTATCAACTCTGTTTCAGACTGTATTATAGTGTTTCAATGTCGTTTCAGACTGTATCAGACTGTTTTAAACTGTATCAACTCTCGTTTCAGACTGTATCAGGCTGTTTTAAACTGTATCAAGTCCAGTTTCAGACTGTACCAACTCTGTTTCAAACTGTATCAGACTGTTATAAACTGTATCAAGTCCCGTTTCAGACTGTATCATACTGTTTTAAACTGTATCAACTCCCGTTTCAGACTGTATCATACTGTTTTAGAATTTGTTTCATCATGTTTGTGTGTTGTTTCTCATTGTTTCTAAACAATTTCACCTTTTTTGCATCGTTTTACATTATATTTTACATTTTATTTCAGAATTTTTTCCTAGCTATTTTAAACTGTTTCAGCGTCGTATTTGCACTATTTTTGCTCCGTATCTAACTGTTCTGCATCGTTTCAACTATTTCTGCACTGTTTTGGTTCATTTCAACACTGTATCTAACTGTTTCTGCACCGTAGCAACTGTTTCTGCACCGTAGCAACTGTTTCTGCAGCACTGTATCTAACCTTTTCTGCCTAGTTTCGGTTCATTTCAGCACTGTATCTAACTGTTTTTACATGGTATCAGCTGTATCAACATTATTTTTGCTTTGTATCAAATTGCATCGAATTGTATCTCGTTGTAGCCGCGTTGTTTCAAGCTAATTTAGTGATTTTTCCAGACTTTAAATGTCATAACTTTGAAGTAATCTCGATATGGGAACTAACTCGATGGAAAAAAATAAGAGTTTAACGTCACCAAAATAAGAAAATGCAGCTAAGCATCAAACGCCACATTCAGAACAACACTTTACCATGTTTTCTTTCTTCTCCATCCACCCCAACCCCACCCCACAGCTCAGATCTAAAGATGTGCAAACCCAAATTTCACCGAGAACCTCCAATCCATGGATATGACCAGAATCGTGAAACACGCTGCTAATTAGCCAAGCAACGATAATAACAAACTGGAAACACATGCATATATTGTAGTGGATTGAACTTTAACAAAGATGCACAACAACAACACAAACTGAAACACACAAAGTGTTAAAATCTACCGGATCGGTTCAGTTCCGGTGTCGTTGCCGGTGAACGTAACAATGGTGATGATTTTGACGATGGCGATGAGAGCGATGTCGGCACGGATCTGATCAGTTAATGGCATGGGTGGCGAGGATTTTATTCAATTTGTGTTGGAATTGAAAGGGAGGAAGAAATGGGGGCACTTGATTTTCGGTGGAGTTGTCCCCGTTCTCCTCCCTGTTGTCGCTGTAAGTTCGCTGGATCTAGGGTGGAGGTGATGGTGTTGTCGTGGTGGGGGTTGGGGATGGGTGGTGTCAGTGGGTTTTGGGGTATGGGTGATAGGGGAGTTTGGAATGATTTTGGGGTAGGGATTGAAGTTAGGGTTTGTTTGAAAAAGGTGATCTATCTTGTTTATTGTGAAATGTGCTAAAAAAAATATTGCTATGTGTTGTAATTTAAAAATTCTTGCTATTTTTTTGTAATTAAGGGTACAAATTTGTATATTTGTGTAAAAAACCCTTTTTACTAATATCAAAGGAGTTCAAAAGTTGGTCACATCATAATTGAAAGAAAAAGATGGAGCAAAACGTAAGCATGCATATGGTATGCCATCTATTCAAAAGGAAACCTTGCAAGGAAAGTGAGTGTCAAGATTTTATCTACGAAGAAATAAACATGATTATTGCTGCTATAGAAAAGTCAAGGGAGAGATATCTTTTACTGTATGACAGATTCTTCAGTGAAGAAGATATATCCTTATGAAGGGATGGAAGGAGAAAATATTTATGAAAAGAAAAATAGCTTACTTTATATATTTTTTTAAGGATTAATTCTCTTAGGTTGATTATCTTTGTTACAATGAGTCTCCTCTTAATTAGCATACATTATGGAAACTATATCAAGCAATTCAATTTGAATTGAGTCGATCAATTATAAAGACAATTAAGCAAAAATCAATTTGAAAACTGCTACACAAAGAAAGTCTCAACAACTAGTTCAATAATACAATTAGGTTTTAGTCTTATCATGTACTGTATTATCTACACAAGAGATATAGAATAAGAGAGTCTGGATTTTGTCCATTACTTTTTTGTCCAATATTGCTCAATGTATTATTGGATTCATGCCAAGTGTCCTATCAAGCATTTAATGGTTGAGATATCTTTGTGGGATAAAGTTGTACGAAACTAGGAAGAAAATATTTTATGTGGAATGAGCTTAATCTTTATTTGGTGAGCTATTTTTTAGTGGTTTTTAAAGCATAAGCAATTTTGCCACTTTTGAAAATATTTTCTCTTCTACCCCTTAATCACTTTACTATAATTATTTCACATTCACACTTTATCTCTCTAGAAAACTCATCTCCCACTTCTTCTCATTTTCTCTAGTTTAGTGTCGTTGACTGGCGTTGACTGTTGCTCCCAAACGCACACGCAAGTATACGTGGTCGACAAGTAATAAAGTGATAAGATGAGTATCGTTCCCACGAGGACTATGCAGACTGAGTTCTAGCAAACAATTTATATAAACTATTCAGGGATCTTTTTCCAATAGTGATGAGTTTATTAACTAAAGAACAGTAATTAAATGGTAAAAGTTAATTCAAGCAATGGAGCAAAACTTGGTTGTTATCAGTAATAAGGAGACGGTCCAGGGTCAGAGTTACGAACAATCCAGTTGAGTTTTCCAATTGATTCCACTTCTTAAATCTCGGGTTACTAACTAACAGATTAAATGTACCCGTGAAAACCTTTCGATTCTTCACGGTCTATGCAGGCTACTCCAATCCCTATATGTCTATGGGTTGAATCACGTGCACGCATTAACGAATTCTGTAATTAGTTAAACTAGGCGAGCAAGTATATGTCTATCCTACTCACAAATTGGTTCCCCGATGCCCGGGTTCACAAACTAGTCCTACTCTTTCTTATTACGTAATTAAATTCCCTCTTTCCAGTTCAATCTAAAAACCATAGATAATGCGTAATAATCGGGCCCTGACAATTACACAAGTGAAATCAAGAAAGAATAAGCAACCCATTTTGGGATTCAATTAATGGAAATCAATCTTCAAACATCAACCTTCATGAAATACTCTAACCCTAGAACAATGGATTTAGCTACGCATACTCATAATAACAACACAAGGAATTGATGTAATAATAAAATAATGATGTAATAAATTAATGGTAGGAAGAAAAACCCTTGTCTTGATGTTATGAGCTCTCCAATTTGCTCCAAAGTCTCAACTCCTCTGAAAAACTAAGTAAAAGAGTATTTATAGAGTTTACAAAAGCCTAGTAATAAGTTAGACCCAATCCTAGACGAAATAGGACGTAAAAACGCGCACAAGGGGCGCTATAACGGGCGCCCCGCGCCCACGATCGCGTGAGGATGGACAGAGGACGTCGAAAGTTGGCCGCCTTGGGCATGCGGCGCGCTGAAAAACGCGCAGGGGTACTGGCCGCGGTGGGGGGCGCGGGGCGTGCCCTACAGCGCCCGGCCAATTTTCGTGTTTTCTCGCTCCTTTGCTCGCTCGTGTCGTGCCTTCGTGTGCTCGATCCAATCCTCAATCAAAATCCAATCTTTTCTTGCTCAATCAAGCTCCTAAAAGCTCCAAATATACTGCGTAACAACCTACATACACATGACATAAAATTAGTGTAAAACAACAGTTACAAGCTATAAAACGAGCGAATAAGGTAGTAAAACGTGAGGAAATATTAAGGAAATATAGGCATAAAATGCCAAACATCATTGACCGCTGTCGGGCCACCACTGATCGCTGCCGTAATATTGAAAAATATACATCCCCAAATTCGTCTTGGCCTTCTTTTTCCCTTTCTGCCATTGATTTTTCAAAAATTATACTAAATTAATGTAGATCTTACTTTAAAAACACAAAAAAAATTTCGGTGACTCTTTTATATTCTTCCGCCTGGCAATACCAAGTAGTTATGATGAAGATTTATTCATCTAGTTACATTTGGTTTTGTATTTGTTAGTAGCCTTCCTAATGTACAATTAAAAATTCAAGTTTTCTAATATAAAGGCATTGCTTTCAGGTATAGTAAGAAGGGCATGGATATAGCAGTTTCCGAGGCCCCAATTCCTCTATGTGGCTTGACGATTACTTCAATGAATTAGCTAAATAGAAATAATGAATTTGCAGTTTTGTTCTTTAGTAATTCCATACACTGTTGGTAACATGCACCATAATGCAAAAACTAAATTATGCAAGGTTTCAGATAGGGCTCATAAAGTGTTTGATGATATGTCTGAGAGAGATATGCCTCACACTAAAAATAAATGATGCCGGATTGGCTTTGTTTTATTTTCCTTTGAGTATTTGTATCTGGGAAAAGTGATGATGATTAGTGTCATTTATTTCTAAAATAGACATTGTAGTTTTGCTCACTTGTAAGTAAATGATGCCGAATTAGATTGTTTTATTATTGTTTTGAATTTTTGTATATGGACAAAGTGATGACGATTTGGTGTCATTTGCTTGTAAAATAGACATAGTAATTTTTCTTAGTTATCGATAAATATGGCCAAATTGTATTTATTTTATATTTTTATATGTATTTTTATGGATGAATGTGAAGATGATTTGGACTCATTTGTTTACAAAATGTACTTAATATTTGGCTCACATTATGAATAAATGGTAATGGATTGTTGTTATTTCAAAATATATAAGCACTTGAAGGTATTTTTTGCGAATGAATAAAGTAAGGCCGATTTGGCATCATTTATTTTCAAAATGAATATGATTTTTTGTCTATTGTATGAAGAAATGATGTCGGATTGGTCTTATGTTATGTTTTGCTTTGATTTTTATATATGAGCTGTGCGGAAAAAAATACGTCACTTACTATTACGGAAATTCGCGTCCAGCTGGTGAGATTAGAGTTATCCTATGAGTCACCGGGCACAGAGGATACATGCCTGCTCCTTGAACCACGGTTGTTCAGGCGGCGCAGGCATAGGACACATGGTATACATCTCACCAGCTTAGCGTTCACAGTATCTAAGCTAGGGTTTTGTATATACCACTACCTTGAGTTTAAGCCCATGACCTTTTTTAGTCTTTATGACTAATGTTGGGCATATTTGATGTATTTTAGTATATATTTCGCCTACCTTTTACTTAAATTCAATGCTATAGAGTGCCCAACATTGCTTATTTTTTGATATTCTACTAACTTGGTGTGTTTGAATGATTTAGGTATGAATTGGTGAAATTTTGGAGCAAGATGGCTATACTTTCTGGAGAAGTCCGAAGTCATAATTGAAGTAGAAAAATGAAGAATAATGGTGTCAAAAATCAGTGGACTAAATGGCTTTGTAAGCTCATTGTATGAACCTTACAACAGGCGTACATTGTAAGAGATGCTGTGAGACCTTGGAGCAGAGCTTATACATTGTAAGAGTGGTTGTACGACCTGAAAGGTTTTCATCCGAAATTGGACTAGGTTAAAATATTTTGTACTCATTTTAATCCATATATAAGCAGCCTTAAACATAATTTTAGGTATCTTTGGACCTTTGGGAGGCAGAGAAACACTGGAGATGGGTTGGAGCTCAACATCTACATTGAGTTTTCTTCTCTTTTCCTTTACATAGTTTGTTAGTTATAGAGTTGTGGGATTCTCCATGATTGTTGGATATTCCTAAGTTTATTTGATTTTATTAATTTATTATATTGGGTTATTTATTCATATCCTGAGCTTAATTATTTCATTGGTTGATCACCAGTTGAATACTATTTATGAACCTAGTGTTGAACTCGAAAGTGGAAACCGTAAGTTGCAATAGGATTGAATATAGCGTGTTTCTGAACCTGAGCATCGGGGAATGGTTTCGCGGTTAGGATAGAAATATACCTAACAGTCATGCTTAGTTACTGTACAGGAGAAGCACATGCATTCTTGTTAACTCTCATTCCATAGACATATAGGCGTTAGGTTGGCTAGAATAGGCGAGCAGGGTATCGAAAGAGTCATGTGAGAAATATTAACCCTGTGATTAGTAACCCAGATAAATTATTTAGTCGAATTAATAGAAGAATTTAACAGGATTGGCTGATTTCCCATGACCCTAGACTATTGTCCCTTCTTGAATCCAAAATCGTATTTTACGTGTTAGTTATTTGATTAGTTTAATTAGTTAATCTTAGTTATATAAATACTCAACTCTTGAATCCTTCTCGTTTAGATAATTAGAACTTTTCTGATTAATAGTTAATCGATAGTCCTCATGGGAACGATACTTTCTTATCACTTTATTACTTGATCGACCACTTATACTTGCGTGTGTGTTTGGAGCGACAAGTTTCTGCTCCACTAAAACATTTAGTCAGTTTATCTAAATGACAAAATGTAGGCCTAAACCTTTTGGCGCCCACCGTGGGGCCCAGGAAATTGTAGGTTTCTACAAGGGAGAAGGTGCAGTCATGTCAGACGACAACGACAACGTCCCAAAGGACACCACTAACCCGTCAGACGATTCCGCACAGGATCCCAGTAATCCTAACGGTCAATAGGAGGACCCTGCTAAGGAGCCAGTCCACGTAGCCAGCGATGGCAAGGATGATCAACCGCGCGAAGGTAATTATGAGTTTAGAGGTTTCATTGTTGATATCATCAAAACCCTGTCAGAATGGGCAGAGCAGAACTCGGGCAACATGGTCGGTAAATTAGCAGCAATGTTCGCTGGATCGTCTCAGAGGCCAGCATCCCCGCAAGGACCAGCGCCCGTGAATGATTCACCAGCATCTGTTCCTAATCTCAAGCTCAACATGGATGCCTCCCCTGGAAACCCAACAACAGTCAATAGTTAAGACCTCAAAGGAACACATGTCATTCAGGACATCTTGAAAGAGACGAAAGCTATCCACGGTCGGATCGGTAATGTACCGGGTGCTCCACTTCAGGTTACCACCGTAGATGAGCCGAAGTTTTACAAGCATGTATACAAGGCGAGTGTTGCACCGGCTCGTGTACCCAAGTATTTTTGCCTGCCGGATAACCTTAAGTACAACAGAACTACTGATCCGGATGAGCATTTTTCTACATACAATACAGCCGTTGAAAGCAATGAGATCTCTGAAGAAGAAACTCAATCCGCTCTGGCCAAGAAATTCGGCTCGACCCTGACTAATGGAGCCCTCGCATGGTGCACTCAGGTTCGATCAAGTCATTTACCCAGATGCAGGATCTGTTCTAGAAGGCACACTCTGGAGCTCGCAAGTAGGAGAAGTGCATGGAAGATATCTTCGAAACCCGACAACGGGATGATGAGTTTATAAAGGACTACATGGATAGATTTCAGAGGGAACGTATGGAGCTCCCTCCAGTTCCCGAAAACATTGTTGTGGTAGCCTTTGGCAAAAGCCTGAACTCTAGGGGTTCGCTATCCACTAGGGAGTTGTAGTGAAGTCTAACTCAACACCCCGTGACAACATCAAATGCTTTGCACCAGAGGTATACAAAGAAAGTTCGTCTCAAGCCAGAGCGCTCCCAAAGCCCCTAAGTTGAATGACAGAAGCGAGCAGGAAGTCCATCCTTATAGGGGGAAGGATATGGAAGAAGAAGAAGAAGAAGAAGAAGAAGAAGAAGAAGAAGAAGAAGAAGAAGAAGAAGAAGAAAAGGAAAAACTCAAAGCCAAGCAAGAACCGGGAAGCCAGGCAATTCTTGGGGGACCGGGCCTCAGGAGACATGTGCAGAACCACACTGTTTTAGGGACTTTGGATTGTAGGTCAACACTATAGAACTTGTTGCCAATCACTTTGGAAAACTAAGCTCAAAGGTACGATGGCCGCCCATTATAAAAGGAGCACACTGATGAGCTCAATGCCTTACTGCGATTTTCACCAGAGCAACAGCCACGCCATGGTCAATTGTAAGGATTTTATTTTTGAAATCGAGCATATAATGAAGGAGGGTCACCTCAAGGATTTGATTGAAGAAGGAGCGAGACCATCAAGAGCGTCGGACTTTGAAGGTAAGCGCAGGGTCAACGTGATCTTCGTAAGGCATGGACCAGTTACAACCTGGGAAACTAGAGTGCCTGAATTACTTGCTAGTTTGATTACGTTCAGCCCGGTAGAAGAGGAAGTGAAAGACCAAGACGCACTCATTGTCCCAATCAAGGTACTTGATCTCTGAATCGAGCGGCTTTAGTCGACCTAGGGAGCGACGTTAACGTCATCCGGAAGGAGGTATTACAGAAGATAGGGTAGCACAGTCAGATGATTCTGAGCCACTGCAAGATAACCGGCTTCAATGGCCTTTGTGAGAAACTCGTCGGCGAACTAGGTTTGCCAGTTCATATACCAAAAATGACGAGCATTACACCTTTTCAGGTATTAGCCTGCAATCTTTCATATGATGTCATCCTAGGAGCCGTGGATAAACAACGTGGAGGGAGTACACTCAACACTACATCAAGTCTTCAGATACCCGACGTCAAGCGGGATCAGCGACTTATGGAGTGAGCGGTCCTTCCCCAAAAGTTACCTTGTACCCAAAAAAAGCTTCCACAAAGGGCCCATAGCCGAAGTAAATATGATCGATGAAGAATCTCTCAGGGATAGGTCTATTGAACGGAAGGCCAGAATAGCGGTCGAGGAGCTGAGAGAATGGTGTCGAAGATAAGCCACTTAATTCCCAAGGCAGCAGAACTATGTTATCAGCTCTCTGAAGTTTTGGTAAAGCACGATGGACCTTAGTGGCCAATATGTTGTTGCAAGGTTCTTACCCAAACAAAGATGTGGCTCCTGCAGCTTCAAACGATACTGTACGTCACAATCTCGAAAATAGCATAGAATACGGTCTTAGTGCGAGAGGAAGATGGGAGGAAGTTCCCCAAAAAAATGCTAGTAAGGGATTTTTATCGGCAGACGGATGCCTCTCATTACCAGTCCAGTTCGTGGCAGCCGTAATCATGGCAAAACAAGGACTGTATTCGTATTTTCTTAATCATACGGTCAGTATAATTTCATCTATGCCGCTACGAAACATTCTGTCCAGGCCTGGACTCTCGAAGAGATTGGCAGGATGGGCCGAGGAGCTAGCAGAATATGATATCACTTACCAACCACGAGCGGCCGTTAGGTCACAGGCTTTAGAAGTTTTCACTGCAGACTTTTTGGACAATTTGCCGTCGACAAAGGAGTTGGTCAAGAGTGCAGAAACGATTGAACCCAGGCACTGGGTAATCAATACAGGTGTGGACCTTGGAGGAAAAAAATCCAACCTTGATGTATAGATGAAAACACCCACTGGGAAGGTTTTCAACAAAACCGCGAAATACCCATGCACAAAAGCAGAATATAAAGTCGTAATTGAAGCTCTTAACTTAGCCTACACATTGGGGGCTAGGGAGATTAGTCTCTATAACAGCTCCTGGTTAGTAGTTGATCGAGTGAATGAGGTCTTTACCATAGAGGACATCTATACGCCAGATCTACAGGCAAAAATAAAGAGGCTTTTGAAAAACTTTCATAAGTGGGAGTTCGTTTATTGGAAAGATGTTAAAACGACGATGGAACGGTTGAGACTACCAGTAAATAATGATTGAGCTATCCTCTGCAGACCTGATGAACCTTGAAGTTCCAAACACAGGATCCGCTTCAGAGCAGCGTTACATGTTGATAAACTACTTGGACAAGGGACCACTTCCTGAAGACAAGGCAGAAAGTAGACAGCTGTAGAGGCGGGCGGTTCATTATTGTTTAATCAAAGGTGAGTTATACTATCAGGTGGTCAGCGGCCCACCGGCCATATCTCGGGGTTCAACACCTTGAGACAGAAGAGCGCGGGGATGCTTTCAGACCTCCTGGGGAATTGAATTTCTGCGGAAATAAGGAATACTCCCATCCCCTCCCGAAGACATAAAAGGAGCAGCAACCATTCGACTTAGGAAGTACATTTCTTTTCAGTATTTACTTTAATTAAGTCTTTAGTTTTTTTATTATAGTATTTTCATACTTATCAATCATGCTACGGGTGTTCACCCATAAAAAGTCAGGCCCAGTGCCCCTTTATCAATAAAACTAATATTCTATTTAGTCAGTTTTACAATCAGATCCATCTACGATCCAAATATTCATAGCCCTGTCGCAACTTAAGTTGAAGTTTTTATGACAAAAGTAGGGTAAACTACTCGCTTAAAGCTAGATCATTTCAAGTTCAACCGCCAGGCATTACTTCGTAAGTTGAAATCGTCACTTCAACAAAATGCACCAACATGCAAGTGGGGATACCTACCTGCATAGTGCCAGAAAGTCTTAAAATACTCAAGTAAACAAGCAACAATGTTCATGTTTGGACGCAAAAATGCCCCGTTTCATATCACGGGCTATAGTCGTCCAATCGCGGGCACAAAATAACCATCTATCGCAGGCACAAAATAAGCCGTCAGTCACTGATGCAAATGAAGCGCCCAACAGTGCGCACACCCGTCTTTAAAAGATACTAGCCTAGGGAGGCACCCCAAACACATGCTCCATGACTACACTACAAGTAACTACGCAAGTACACAAAATATTGATGAACGCCCGTTTAATTAATATCAACTGCCCGTAGGCTCATAAACACGAGATCAAGAAATTAAGAGTCGGTTGGTCAATTTGTGTGTGATTGTGAACCACTAGTTGAGAGGGATGATGCTCGGTTTTCATTGAACCTCTCTTTAGTGAAGGTTGTGTAGTTGACCTTATTTGTGACCCTTGTTATGATACCCCACCTATATTTGACAAAGGGGAAGATGAGTTGAATGAATACCCTATCCTTTCCCTTGATGAATTTCTTAATAATGGTGGACCTTTGTGTTGTAGTGAGGATGGTAATGACCTTGAGGAGTCCCTAGTGGATGAGATGGATCGAATTGTTTTCGATGACTCCTCAAGTGTGGATGATGACTCTATGGGTAGTGGACTTGTTTCCACAAACCTTTTGTTTGAAGAGGATTCTCAAAGAGGTGATGGTCAATATCAAACTAGAGAAGAGTTTGGATTTAATCCTCCATGGTTTGGAAAGTTGAACTCTATGGACAATCCATTGTTTGGAACTCCAAGTGAGATGAGTGGTCTTTGTATTGGTTGTGTTGGACCATATTCTAGTAGTCCTAACCTTCATTGTGTGGACTACAATGATGAAGAGCCTATGTTGGAGACCTTCCTTGGGAGTTTGCCTAGAGAGGAAGATTGCCTTAGAGGTAGAATTGGAGGTGAGGAAGTCACTCTTGATGCATGTAAGAGTGCTTCCAAGAAGGGGAGTGGAGTATTTGATGTTAGCTGCCAATTGAACTATTTTGTTTACTCCACCCCATATGTTGATCACACCTTGGGTTTTGAGCATGCCAAAGCCAATGAGTCACATTGTGATAGTAATGCATTGATGGCTTGGTGTGTTGACCATAAGCTTGGAGGTCATAAGGAACTTAGTTGCTTAATCTTGTATGTTCCATGTCTTATTAATCTCTTTGCTTGTTATGGTAGTGAGTGCTTGTCGTTGTTGAGCCAAGAACTTGTTGTTTCCTTGGGAGACATAAGCCTTTTGGTTAGTATTGATACTTGGCTCTATCACAAAAATGTGATTTTCACATCACTTGTACTCACTCTTGTTGGGTTTGCCTACTTTTATAGTGGGAAGTTTTGGTTTGTTTTTATTGGACTTAGAGATCATAGAAATTTTGATAGCTTGATCTTGCATATTCTCTATCATGTTGATCTCTTTGATGAATCATGCATTGAGTGCACCCATTGGGGAAGTCAAGTACTTGTTGTTTTCTTTGGAAACATGTGCTTTGTCATTGTTATTGATGCTTGGTTATACCATAACAGTGTGTTTTCCGCACTTGTTGCACTAACCTACTCTTGTAGTAGGAAGTTTTGCTTATTTTGGTCTTTGGTTGTAGGTCTTGATGGTTTGATTTCGAGGACGAAATCCTTTCAAGAAGGGGAGGATGATGCGGGGCAAATCGAGCCTAAGGCACTTACCATCAAGAGCCGGGATTGGAGGATGCAAAGGATGGGAAGCCAAGAGCTTTCGGAGAAATTTGAAGAAGTGTTGAGAGCACCCAAGGCCAGGCGCTCCGCCCAGAGCAAGAGGGAGCCAGGCGCTCCACCTCCAAGGTGGGTGCTCCACCCAGGAGACTCCACTATCCACTTTGCCAGGTGCTCCGCCCAAATGCTAGGCGCTCCGCCTACTTTGCAGTCAAACCAAGACGAGACTTCTATTATTAGCCTAGTATTGTTTACTAGTTTGACCCTACGTGGTCTTTGTTATTACACCCAACTTGTGGGGTTATTTTAGACTTTATTTAGAAGTGTAGAACCTCTATAAATACTACACTTAGCTCATTAGATCATTAGCTAGATTTTTAGATTGAAGAATAGAATTTAGAAGAGACTAGGTCCATCTTGTTGAAGCTTGGCTTCATGTATATCTTACTTGGAATCCATAGTGGATCGCCCCTAGTGTGATCCCGTGAGTGGTTCAAGTCTCTTTTTCCCTTTGAATCAATCTACTTTGGTTAGTTTGATTCGTTCTTTCTTCTATTTCTGTTCTTCCCCATCCCTTAATTTCTTGATCTCGTGTTTACTTTCTTGCTTTCGCTATCTTTGTTACTTCCACTCGTTTACCCTGCATCAGTTTCAGTTTGTGCATGCAGTGTAAGCTGGTTCAAGAGGTGTAGATAGTTGTTTTAAGTATAAGGAGGTGATGCAAAATTTGTTTAGGTGTAGGGGATGGCTTTCATAGTTGTTCCTTGGTGCAGGTAATAGTAGGAGGTTAAGGAGTTCCAGGGAGTCATGGAAGTAGTTTCAGGGGCTGCAGGTGTATGCAGGTGTTAGGAGGATTGTATGCTTTTGTTGTCAGCTAGGTTGGGATGTAGAATGGTTCAGAAGTTGCCTGGTTGATGTTGAAAGTGGTTCAGGTGTATGCAGAGATGTCAAAGGTTGTTTGTAGGTTGATCAGGGAATTGAGGAGGTTCAGCAAGAGGGGATAAAGGTTAGAAGAAGGGCTCAGGTTGTGTTTCCTGGTTCAAAAGTGAGAGAGAAGCTTGTTCTTGTCCTATTTGTTTGCAGGTTGTAAGCTGGAAGGATAAAGCCCTTGTCTCTGAAAGACTATTAGGGCCTCCTTTCAAAGACCAATGAGGTCTTGTTGCATTTAGGTCCTGTAAGGCTTTGATTTGGGCTTAGGACAAGTGAGATGCTTGTCAAATGCAAGGTAAATGAAGCCTTGTTATATCTGGGATCTGTGAGGCCTTGTGAAAGGACAAGAATCAGTGAGATGCTTCCAGGACCTGTGAGGCCTTGTGAAAGGCCAAGGATCAGTAGATGCTATTTTCAACAAGGTCAGTAGAACCTTGTTAACTCCTAGGATCTGTGAGGCCTTGTGAGAGGCCAAGGATCAGTGAGATGCCCTGTGGACAAGACCAGTAGTGTCTTTGTCAGGCTTAGAATCTGTAAGGTTTCCTAGAAAGCCTAGGATCAATGAGGCCTTGTTTAATATATATATATATATATATATATATATATATATATATATATATATATATATATATATATATATATATATATATATATATATATATATATATATATATATATATATATATATATGTGTGTGTGTGTATGTATGTATGTATGTGAATGCAGGGCAAAGGCAGTTGAAACAAGGTTGTGTTTAAATTGAAAGAAGGGAAATGAGAATGTGCAAAAGAGCACTGTTCTGATCTTTGTTTGCAGGCAGGGTTTTGTTGGTTCTAGTAGGGGTTAGAAATAGTTTCAAGTATGTGAATGTGATGAGGGATGTTCAGGGGAAGTGTGAGAGAGTGTTCAGTGGCCTGCAGTTGTCTAGAAGGTCTGTTTCTGTCTTGTTTTGGGATAGGGAAGGGTCTGATGTTGCTGCAGGGGTTCAAGAGTGTGCAAGTTGTTTCCGGAGTATGTTGTTATGTGAAGGAGCTTGGTGGAAGCTGATTTGGTTTGCAAGCAGTGGTGAGTTAATATAGAGGAGCTTAGGAGAGGTTCTGGTGGTTCCTGGTGGGCTTTGAAGCAGTGCAGGGTCTTTAGTTGGTTTGATTCAAGTGTTTAGGATGTTTTGGAGTTGGTTCTAAGGTGCGAGAGTTGTTGTTAGAGATATTAGTGGTCTGGAGGCTGGTAGTATGGAAGTCCAGGTGGTCTGAGAAGGTTTGTGAGGTGATGTTAGATTGGTGGGATTAGTCAGTTTGCAGCTTGGTCCTTGTTTCTCTTTGGTTTCTTTTCCTGAGTCAATCATTAGTTTGAAGTCGCTTGCTCATATCTCTTAGCAGCCTGTTTCTTCCTAAGTTTCAAGTTTTCTGTCAAAACCCGTTTGTGTTTGAGTTCATTTAGTTGGTTTAACAGAGTTCTCTATTCAGTAGTTATGACTAAGTTCCATAATTAAGTTGGTCTAATTATTCTTTTGTGGAAATTGTGCAGAATTGCTTATGATTTGAGTACGTACTAATCCTATCTCTTGTCTATTTTTGCATGAATCTTGGGATCGAGTTGAATAAAAAACTTGTTGAACCCCAAATATTACCCCGAAAAGGATAAATTCCGGAATATCGACAGGATAGACTAACTCTTTTGGAGTTTTTGGAGTCGCCACCCAATTTAAGGAAAACAGGGAACCAAATTAGCAAATGCGTGCAAAAACTCCGTTTTTATAAAAGACGGTCTTTTCAGAGATTCTAAGTAAGAGGTTTTATTAATTTCGGAAGAAGGTTTTTAAGGCATTTCCGAAATTCCGTTAAAAACAGTTAATCCGACATGTTTCCAAATATTTACAAATGTGCTTTTCTTTCAAAAGAATTATTAAAATAATACTAATAATAATAATAATAATAATTAATCGAATAAAAAAGTTTATTTGCAAAATATTCTTTTACTTGCACGCATTTGCTAAGACGGCCCCAATTTGCAATAAATTAAATAACGACTTTAAAATAAAAGGCAATGAACATAAAGAAAGTAATCAATCAAACAATCAAATATTATTAATAAATAAATATTTTACGCATTTTATTTACATAAACATCCAAGGAAAGTAATGCAAAATTAAAGATAAAACCCGAGAGAATGATCAACTCGCGGGAGCCTTGGATTTTCTAAAATTCATAAGTCTTATTTCTGAATGCTCGGGTCCAAATTCAAACTCCAAATGCCTTCAATGCAATGGACTATTCCCATTCGTGAGTCAGCCAAACTCGTCCACAAATTATTCGCCAAAATTTACCTCGCGAAACAAACAAGTAAAATTGGATTAATACGATAGTCAAAGTGTAATAATTAATAAAATAAAATAACAATAATAAAGTAATAAAGTAATAATAATAATAATAAAAATAAAATATATAACAATAATAATAATAATAATAATAATAATAATAATAATAATAATAATAATAATAATAATAATAATAATAATAATAATAGTAAAGGGGGTTTGTTTTGCAAAATTTAGGCTCAGGTTCGTATGGCGCGTCGAATAGAGGCTCGGGATTTGGTACGGTTGCAAACACGGAGCCCGGGCCGTGTTGCCATACCAAAGCACCAAACCCACTACTCTATTCGACTTGCTTTGCATTAATTTCATACTTTCATCATCGCCTTTTGCTTTAGGGACACGGAAACGGGACGGTTCAAGTATAGTATCATGTTCAAAATACGTCAATTCATTGTCCGTCAATTCCTTGTGTAGGCCTCAATACGTATACATATATTTTTTCATTGGCCTGTAGCAAGCGTAGTATTTGTTCGAAATCAGTCCAAAAACCCCAAATAAGTATTTTCATAGACTTTGCATTTCAGATTGAAATCAATAACGGATACTGAATGATCATGATAGTCAATAGTGCAATTCAACGAGTCAGTGCAACCATAGCAGTGCCAAAACCACATTTCGGCATCCCAAACACAACGCAAGAACCAATTTTAGATGCTTTTAATCGAACTCCGACAAGGGGAGCAACGACATCGACGGAACAAACAACAAGGCGAGGGGTGGAGGAGCGACACCAACCCTCTTAGTGGGGCGTCACTACGACTCCGGTGGCATCGTTACAAACTCCACCATTCCCTTTTTAATCTCAGTCACAAGTCAACAATAACGGGGAAGAAAAATGAGAACGGGATCCTCGTTTTATCACTGATGGGTGTCCCTCTATTTCTGCTTGTTAAACCCCCTGTTTCCCTGATCTCACATCTCCGTTTGTATTTTTCGGTGGGGGTGATATTTACCCCTACCTCTGATCTGTGCGTGTGTGTGGTTTTGATATTGTGAGCGTGTGGGAGAAAAAGAAGAGAGGCTGAGTGTATTATGGGTGCTGTCTATGATGTTGAGAGGAGAGTGATAACGATGAGGGGGTTGTTGGTGTTACTGTGTTGTTGTTTTCTCCTTTTGAGAAGATGAAGATGAGGGAGCCTTTTAAGGAGATCCATCCGAATGAGGGGGGGCACGGCTGATGCATATAAATGGGTGTAGGGTTTTTTGTAAGTAGATGAAGATGAATAATAAAATGAGGGGTAAGTGGGCTGGGTTTTGAGGTTGTTTTGATTGGGAAAAATAGAAACGATTTTGTGCATTTGTGTGTGTATATATGTAGTCTTGCATAAATAGGTTGGAATTTAAATGAAGGAGCGATTTTAACCCCAATTTAGGATTTAAATGAGAAAATCAGGTGATTGCACGGGTAGAATAGAAATTAGGCTATGCATTGCAAAATTTGACCCTTTTACTCAAAAATTAACCAATTATATTTAATTTTAAAAAAAAAGTATCCTCAATTATAAAATATTGCCATAATTTATTAAATTTGAAAAAACGGAAAAGGGTCATATTTGCCCCTCGACTATTTTTTATTAGTTAACAGTAGCCTCTGTTATACTTTCCTTCACTATTTACCCTTGCCGTTAGCCATTTTAGTATTTATGCCCCTCATTTTGACGGAGCACAGGGGCCCGCTTCCCACTCCCACGTGGCAGCATCTAAGCCTTCACCCCAATTAAACCCTGACCCGATTTATGCCCCAAATCCCCAACCCGATCCTATAACTCATTTTAAGACACCCTTAAGACCTCCCATACCGCCACACAATCCACCAAACTAAATAAACGTCAAACCACCATCATGAACAATCAGAATTCACCACAACAAAGACAACCTTCACTTCGAAAAAATTATCATAACAATTTTCAAGGAAAATGAATGAGATCAAACACTTATTCTAAAGAAATTGCTTGTTGCATTCATATGCCCATATGTATTTTGGAATTTAATTTCTAATACCCAAAATGTGTGTTAAAATCATTGGTTGAATCTTATCTTTGTTAGACTTCTAAGCTAAAAAAATTTATTCTCCTCTGTTTCTATAGCGGATTGAAGTGAAGAACTTGAACTTTATTTTGGAGTTGATTTTTTGGCTTGCATATTCGAGATGTTGAATTTATTAGGAAGATTATGAAGGGTCTTAGTAGAAAGATTTACATAAGACCTGATAAAAATTTGAATGGCAGAAGATAAGACACATATTGTTGGACTAATATTTCCTATTTAACCAATTTGATAGGAAGTTAAGAACTCCAGCACCATTATCACTCTTTTTATCATAACAATTTCAAAATTGAGGTAATGTCAAATATTCAACTTTATCCCTTTTCCATGGATGCCGTAGCCAAAAAATTTAATCTTACTCTGCACATAAAACAATTATAAAATAATAAATTACATTTACTAATTTTGAGTTTGAAATCTAAGTAAACTATTGAAGTTAGCGGCGATGAAGGTTTGAAACGGTAGCTCGCATGGTGGAGAAAGATGGAGCATCAGTGAGTTCTCCATAATCTTCTGGCGAAGTTTCCCGTCATCTACTTCCTTCTAATTTAACTTTGGGTTAAACGGTAATAAAATCAGGTAGAAACTATCCAGTTCTTTCAATTGGGTCATGTTTAATTGGGGTGAAGGCTTAGATGCTGCCACGTGGGAGTGGGAAGCGGGCCCCTGTGCTCCGTCAAAATGAGGGACATAAATACTAAAATGGCTAACGGCAGGGGTAAATAGTGAAGGAAAGTATAACGGAGGCTACTGTTAACTAATAAAAAATAGTCGAGGGGTAAATATGACCCTTTTCCGTTGAAAAAATTCGGGACAAAATTGGGTGTCAACAGCTGCCCCTCTTTACCCGAAAAGGATGAAAGAGTTTTCAGGGTAAAGAAAGTTGACGAGAGACCAATTTTGTCACGACAAGGCCAAGTACTTTGATTCCAAGGACCAAAGTGCGAGGCTTATAGACATGACCGAACTCCGGTTTCCGAGTTGCCTACATATCTCGAGCTGAAAGAGAATCAGGCCATATGTAGTTCGACGCGATTTGAAAATCAAAGACGAGATAGTAGCGACTACTCAAGAGCGGGAAAAGAGGCTTGTAATCACCCAAGTTATGAAAATGTGGTCGACGACACACCCATAAAGAGGGGTTTACACGGACATAGCTTCCACTGCACCTTGATAACCGAGCCATCTTCTCTTCAATCTCAAACCTCAGACTCCAGGTTAACAAGAGACTTACCTCTAGGGTGGATGACTTATGCGGGTGCGATTCTTCAGGTCTTTGTTGACGAGTCTAGCTCATATCAACGATTGCCCCGGTTCATTGCTAAGAAAAGCTCCATGTTATGCTCCAAATGCTGCTGTGGTGCTGCTAAAAATGCTGCAATAATCTCAACAAACGGTAAGCCTGCAACTGCTAATAAACTGTAATAATTGGAATAAAAAATAGATAAAGTGATAAAATAGTAAATGCGGATTGCGGTATCATCGATAAGTTCTTCCTTCGATCAACTGACAAAGTACTCCGTCCGGAGAACCTCTAAGCTCATCCTTATTCTGAAACAGCAAAGCAAGACAATAAGTAAAGCAAGAACGAATTGTAAAATGCAAGGCTTTCATAAGATAAGTTGACTAACGAGACATAATATCTCAAGTCGACTTGGCTAATCTATATCCTACGCATGTAACATAACGTTCATTTATAAGGCGAACGAGCCCAAAACATTCAATTGTAAGGTGAATGAGCCCAAAACGTTCAATTATAAGGCGAACGAGTCCAAAACGTTCAATATAAGGTGAACGAGCCTAAATTTGATAGCAGCCTGCAAAACAAAGTTGCAAATTGGATTAATAAATGCAAGATAATGCAAAACAAATAAGCAAAGCTGGGTCCTGTTGCTTGTATTGATAGTGCTGCAAAGCGTTGAATGCCTTCAATTTCTGCAAACTTACAGTAAATGCGTTAGAAAACGAGTGAATAATAAAGAAAAAGCTATAATGAAAAAGAAGAAATAGATTTGCGCTGCATATGCGACAAGGCGGATAATCTTTGAGAAACGGATGGTTGACAGTAGGAACAATAACAAAAGAGCCTCCAATTGTCTATGATAGGCTTCAGAATAATGCCTCCAATTGCTTATGGTAGGCTTCAAATGATAATGATGTCCTCGCTTGCTCACGATAGACTTGATAATAAGACCTCCGATTTCTTACGGTAGGATCAATAACAAAAGAGCTTTCAATTGCTTATGATATGCTTCAAAATAATGCCTCCAATTGCTTATTGTAGGCTTCAATGCTAATGAAGTCTTCGCTTGCTCACGATAGACCTGATAATAAAACCCCTCGATTGCTTACGGTAGGATCAATAATAAAAGAGCCTTCAATTGCTTATGATAGGCTTCAGAATAAGGCCTCAATTGCTTATGGTAGGCTTCAAATGCTAATGAAGTCTTCGCTTGCTCACGATAGACTTGATAATAAGACCCCCCGATTGCTTACGATAGGATCAATAATAAAAGAGCCTTCAATTGCTTATGATAGGCTTCAGAATAAGGCCTCCAATTGCTTATGGTAGGCTTCAATGCCAATGAAGTCTTCGCTTGCTCACGATAGACTTGATAATAAGACCCCCCGATTGCTTACGGTAGGATCAATAATAAAAGAGCCTTCAATTGCTTATGATAGGCTTCAGAATAAGGCCTCCAATTGCTTATGGTAGGCTTCAATGCTAATGAAGTCTTCGCTTGCTCACGATAGACTTGATAATAAGACCCCCCCCCCCCCCCCCGATTGCTTACGGTAGGATCAATAATAAAATAGCCTTCAATTGCTTATGATAGGCTTCAGAATAAGGCCTCCAATTGCTTATGGTAGGCTTCAATAATGAAGTCTTCGCTTGCTCACGATAGACTTGATAATAAAACTCCCGATTGCTTACGGTAGGCATGACGTAATTTGTAAGTGCAAGCTGCAATATCTTTGATAAATTGTCTTCCTATCCACAGGCGAAGCAATAAAGCAAATGCAAAGGCATAGTGCAAAGCATTTTCAACAATCCTGACAAATCAACTGGCAAGCCGGTCGGGCATGAAGCAAGGAGGGTCTTGGGGTTGATTGTCGAACAAATCAGCTGGCGAACCGGTCCGGCGCGAAGAAAGGAGGGTTTCGGGACTGACCTGTTAACCTGCTAAGCTAAAAGTAAAGCGGTTCATAATATAAAGCAAGTGCAAAGTCATAATTGAAAGCAAGTGCAAGGCAATTTGAACATCTTGACAAATCAACTGGCAAGCCGGTCGGGCACGCAGCAAGGAGGGTCTTGGAATTGATTGTCTACAAATCAGCTGGCGAACCGGTCCGGCATGAAGCAAGGAGGGTGTCGGGGCTGACCTGTTAACCTGAAAAGTAAAACAAGACGTAATACAAAGGAAATGCGAAGGCATAATTTAAAGCAAGTACAAAGAAAAGCAGTGTGGGAATGTAGAGCAATCCAAGTGCCATTTGGCGAATCAATGGCCGAGATAGTCCAACAAAGAGAATCCTCGTAGCCGATGGTCAACCTGGAAGAGTAAAGAAAGCCGTTAATTTTAAAGCAAGTGCGAAGACATAATTCAAAACAAGTTCATAGCAAAGTAGTGCGGAAATATAGTCGGTGCGATAGCCATTGATAAATCAATTGGCGAGACAATCCGGCAAGGATGGCCTTGTGCGGATTATAACCTGACACAAAGCGATGCCCTATTTGGCTTAGTTTTGAAAACGCAAAACAAGCCTCGGTTTTGTCGCCTATTAGGAATTAAAGTCATAGGGGTAAAAAAGCCGCCTGTTCGGTAATAACTCATGACAAAGCATAATGCTTTAAGTCGTGAAGAGGGCAATGCGACGCAATTTGCAAGGCAACTTTGGATGCGTGTTCAAATGATTGTTCATCCATAGTGTGAATGATCCTTTCATTGCAAGCTTTCATGTTCCTGCTCTAAAGGAAAAACTTGTTAGCTTTGGGGAGAGAGGAGGAAGCGTTTGATTTGTGCAGACTTCATCCTGATCTTGCTGCTTCTGTTGGTCCCTCGTCTTCATTGGACTTGGATTTGCAAATTGCTTTCAGAACTTGGCTCATGAACTCAAATAGCATAGCCTTTGAAAAATAGAGGCAAGATAAAATATTTTAATGCGGATGCAAATGAAGTCAAAGATGCATTTTGAAAATTTTGCCTTGACTTAAACTTGTAATATATTTTAAAACAAACTGAACGTCCTTTATCTTAGACTTTGCACTGTTTGCTTAACCAATTACAGAATTTTTTTGCCAACTCGCCTTTAATAACCAACACCGCTTCTTGTAAAATTCTGCCCAGTTATTATCTTGCGCATCTCTAACTCGTTTCTGCAAAAATTGCCCCAGTTGTCCTTCTTGGGGGAAAATGAAAACTTAAATGCTAAAGGGTCGAGCCCGATGGGGGAGCCTACGTATCCCTCCTTGGGAATCAGACAGTGCGTAGTTCTGCATCACTGCTTCAATGCCATATACCAACAAACAAAAGCTGCCCCAGTTGAAGTTCTAACAGATAGTGCGATATCCAAAGAGCGCAGACAATAACTTTCAGTGCATCGCTTTAAATTGTTCAGTTGTTTTGCCATACGTTACAAGCAAAGCTTTGGCAGGTTTATCAATTTTAATTTTAAAATGGAAACAAATGCAAGCGTAAATAATATAATAAGAATGCGATACATTTTATTTCGACTTTCATACATTCAAAATGAGTTGATTCAGATTAACATAAGCTTTATAGGTACAATGCAATTCAGGGCCTCAATCTGAATTAAAATTGAAAATGATGCTACTAAGTTCAATCGTCAAATTCTTTCAAGCAATGCCATTAGCTTCTGGTACTGCATCGTTCACGAGCTAGAGCGTCTACCATCAATCATATCTCGAAATCTTTGCATGGTGGATGGTCAGCCACTTCATAAATCCAACATTTACTAGAGAAGTAAACAAACAAAAGAAACTGCACAAAGGGTAACTAAGATAGTTTGCATGTCATTCATAGGAATGTATACAAGCAAATAACACCTAGTATTTAATGCATTTGAGCAAATAAAGCAAGGCAAACAATTAACATGTGACACAGCTCATGCTCTCCATACCATCTGCACAAAATTCTAAACTCAAATGCCTAAAACCCAAACAATCCTCCATAGCTTTTGCAAACATCCACACTACTCCAAGCACAAATCCCAATTGTTTTACAACATCCAGGGAGAAATTTCCAAATGCCTCCACAATACCAGACTGCAAATCACGAAAAGCGCCAATTGGCCTTTCAAAATAAAACCTCACTGGTCCTCGGTTTTAGACAAGCCTCTCAGCTTCCTAGATTTTGCAAGGCTCACAGACCTCGTTCATAAGGCTCCTCACTGGTCCTCGGCTTTGATCAAGCCTCTCAGTTTCCTAGGTAGCCAAGACCGCACTGGTCTTTAAGGAGGGACCCCACTGGTCATTCAAAGGCACAGGGGCTTCGCTCTCCTAGTATGCGACAAGCATACTTCAATTTTTACAAAGTTGCAGCTGGATAATCAACATAGGCCTGCACACACGCAAAGCCATTCACGAGAAGGACCCCACTGATCCTTTTAAAGACACCAGGGGCTTCGCCTCTTAGATCTCACTACACCAAGCCATCTCCAAAACACAAACCAACCAAATCTGCCGAACTTTCCCCCAAACTAAGGTGTATATGCATGCATGACCTAATCTCCTTCTAAGAGTGGGCTAACGGTTGAGGCTGAATCGACCTATGCGGGATAGACCTGGCCTCACAACGCAGTAGAACTGGCCATGACAAAACCAGGCAATCTCAATATCCCGAACTAACTTTTGGTGACACGAAAGAAGTTTCAAAGAGTGAGGTAAGGGCAATGCCCTTCCTGCATAACTACCCGTCAAGCGGGTGCCCCGTGATGAAATCGAGGAGGTGAAAGAGAATTGACAGGCTCCATGAGGGAGGAAATATGAACGGAATGCAAATTATGCACAAATTAATACAATACATGCTTTATAAGGCAAACCAAACAGACAGATAGAAAAGAAGCAAATAAATTAGGCATGCGAGTTGCAAACAATTGGAAACCTTTATGGTCAAAACCTTTATTGCTCCCCAGCGGAGTCGCCATGCTATCGATATTCCGGAATTTATCCTTTTCGGGGTAATTTTTGGGGTTCAACAAAACTCACAAATTGGGATAGCATGCATTCGGAAGTTATTTGATCCGGTCCGCATTTTCGGGACCTGACATCCCCGAAAATGTAAAAGAAAAAGAAAAATGAAAACCTTGTGAAATACAGGGCTTGTATTGAGCTTGCTATCTGGGTTCTACCTTCTAAACTCTTTCTCTCCCGCCTCCTTTAGAAAGCATGTTTTAGGATCCCCGTAAACTGGATCAGGACTTTGCATGTTCGAAGCTTGGTAGGATAGCCGCTTTATTGAATTATTATCTAATCACATGTTTAAAACTGTTTATACAATTGCTTATCCCGTTTCATTGGGACGCGCCAATTAATTTAAGATATTAAGAATCGCTTGTCAGCTAATGAGTGCAAATTAAAATTCAATTAAATTTGTATCTTTATTTTATCATTATTTACATTTAAATTGTTTATCAATTTACTTATTTTATTAATATTCAGTTATTTATTTATTTAATTATTTATTATTTATCTATTATCTATTTACTTATTATTTACTTACTTATTTATTTATTTACTTATTATTTACTTCTTTATTTATTTATCATATATTTTTCTCAAAAATCTAAATTATTTTATCTTTATCAAGATTCGTGAAAATCGCCGGATTAATCGCTTTTAGCGGATTTTTGAAAGTGCTCTTTTAGTAAAAAGACCTTCTTTCGAAAATAAAAGAACCAGTTACCTAACAATCTCTGAAACTTATTTTTCTTTTAAAATAAGGAAGAAATGCACTCATTAATTAACATTAGGTTCCTAATAATCCTTAAAATTAGGTGGCGACTCAAAAGAAATCCTTTGGAGTCCCATTTTGTTGAAATCAAATCCCGATGCATACTTGTGTGCATTTTTGAGAGGGTTCAATGCTAGCTGCCCAGGAAGCAATAAAGACATTAAGCATGTCTTCCTTCACTGCATATTGGTCAAGGATCTTTGGAATTATCTTCAGTTATCCCATTTTCACAATGCTAACATCCAAACTACTAATACTCCCCATTCTTTTAGACCTTATAAGACAAGATCACAGTAGTAAGATGACCACTAATTATGATTGGGTTAACTTTTCCCTGCAGTTATGGTAGCATATATAGCTATATAGAAATAACAATTACCATAATAGTTACACCAATAAACCTTCCTATGATCTTATTCAGTTCAAAACAATCGAATATGTGTCTCTTTCCAGACCTACCAACATTACTCCCCACTCTATTACTCTCAATGTTAAATGGCTTCCTCTCAAACCCCGTTGCTATAAGTTAAATATTGATGGGACATGTCCTCATGATAAAGGAGGAATTGGGGGGAGGGGGTGTGTTATCAGGAACTCAAATGGGCATTGGGTACTTGATTATATTATGCATTTACCTTAGGCTACTCCCATCTATAGTGAACTCATGGCTCTATGTCATAGTTTAAAAGTTACCTAAGAGAATCAGTTTTTTCCTTCCTATATTGGAACTGACTCCATCGAGGTCATTAAAACTTTGTAGTCAAATAACTCGCCATACATATCAATTGTAAATGATTGCTGAGCAATGAAGATGAAAATAGAGCAACCCAAGCTTTGACACTGCTTCCGGGAACAAAATCATGTAGCTAGCCTAATGGGAAAGGAAGGCATGATGACAGTTGGTAGAAGAAGACTTTCTGTGTTAGCTGGAGAAACCACCTATGTTTTGGATAGATTTCTGCAAGACTTAGAGGGTACCAGTGGTATGTAATATGTCTGTCAAGTATGACAGCTTTTATGCTACAAGGAGCTCCATACTATGTTAGTAATAATATATGTATCTTTTACACCAAAAAAATTGCTTATATGATTTTTTGTCCTTATTCTTCTACCTATAGCTAACAATCTGATAACAATTATTGATCAAAGTAGTGAATTGTTGGTTACTCCTAGATGCATCTTCTCTCTCTTTAATTTTTTTTTTTCATTTCTGTAGCCAGAATATTTAGACAAAAATCTAAGGAACGTATTCTAGATCTTTCATCAATTTGACAACTGTCGATTTTTATCTTCCATAGAATTCTTAATGTGTCTTTTTTAACTTTTCATAGATATTGCTTCAATTATCATGAGATGATTTAGCTTATGCCGCTAGATGTGGTGTTTCCATTTCTAAAGAAGAGACACAAACTACTTTTAAGCCTAAAATATAGACATTATTTTAAAAGTTCTTTTTTATCTGTACACCTTTTGAAAGACTTCTGTGTGTAAAAAATAGCATGAATATATAGTATGGAAATTGACATTGTTCAAATGGTTTGAACAATTCAATAGAGATTTCAAAACTTCTTGTAACTCAAATATATACATCTTGGTTCCAAATGAATGTTGTCAATTATCAAATTAAAGTGTAACATCAGCATCTGTAGTTAGTGTTAGACTTAATTTTGATAATGACAAAAGTATGGAAATACTCACGTATGACAAATATGGCAGGAAAATGATGATGTGGCCCTTGACAAGGAAGGAAAGAAGATTCAACAATCAAGGGTTGAGCCTGAAAGGAAAAGCATTCATGATATAGGACATCCAACTAAAGAAATAAGTTAAGGGTATAAGTGCAATAATGTGGAGGCATATTATCGTCAATAGGAACACGTTGATACAAGATCTTACCTTATTAGCGGACTCAACATGGAAAGAAATTGTTGCTCTCAAACGCACACGCAAGTATACATGGTCGACAATTAATAAAGTGATAAGATCAAGTATCGTCTCGCAGAGACTTGTGATTAATTATTAAAAATCAAACAATTACGAATTATCTAATCAAGAAAAGATTGCAATGGTTTATTAAGAATTAGTCTAGGCAAAATTAATTAATAATAAGGGATTAACTAATAATCTAGAAAAGAAAATAGGGAGTCTACGCCTATATTCCTATGGAATTAGTATTAACAAGAATGCATTAGTAATTTCTGTAAAAGTGATTAAGCCAGGCGAATAGGTATATTGTTATCCTTATCTGCGAATCTATTCCTCGATGGCCAGGTTCAAGAACAAGCTCTATTAAATCCTGTTCCAATCAAGAATTACCTTTTCCAAGTTCAATTCAAGATTCATAAATAGTATTCAATTGGCGATCATAAAATCAAATAATTAAGCTCAAGATTTAATAAATAACTCAATGAGATAAACTACTAAAATCAAATTAACATCCGAAATTCAACATAGATGGAGAATTCCACGACCCTAGAACTAACAAACTAAAATTAAAGAGAGGAAAAGAAAAACTCAATGACGAAGTAGAACTCCAGCTTTTTCCCTCCTGCTCCTGGCGTGTAACCTCTCCAACTGAAGTCCTCCCCTCAAATTTCAAGTTATAATCTATTTATAGTTTTTATCAACTAACAGGATAAGTTAAAACCAAAGTCTAAATTGGTTGGGAAAAGTCAAAAATTGTAAAAAGGGAAGTATATCACGCGTCACATGAAGCTACGCTTTTCCGAAACTGAATTAGTATGCTATGCCTTGAGCGGCTTTTGAGATGCCACTTTTTTTCCAATTATCATACATAGCCACTTTGATGCATTTTCTTCAGCAACTAGTCACCTACAAAATGAACAGCCACATCTCTGCCATTTGATCTTTAATTACTTGTTTTCGCATCGTTTATAATCAAATACCTCCTACAAGCATATAACACAATAAGTACGTGCAAACCATAATTTATGCACAAAAAGAACGAATATAGTCCTAAAAATGCGAGGAAAAATAAGCGTTTGATGCTAAATATCAGAAATCAACTGTCTTCAATCAGAGATTGTAAAATTAACGGAACGCATCAATTGAAGGACCAACGGGAAGATCTGCTGAAAGACTATTTAAAGAAGACCTACAGGAAGGTGCATCTCACGCCTCTATTAACAATCTACTTTCTCTATATGCTTTTACTTAATACAAATCACTGTACTCTTGAGGGTTTACTAGTGTACGAAAAGAAAAGAAGAGAGCCTTTGTGAAGGTAATAGTTGTGTCAAGAAGTTGGGTCTGATAAGCTATAAATCAGACAAAGTCGTTGTTGGTGAGCGAGTCAAGAAAAATAAATTGAGGAAGATGTTTGTGGTGAACGATAAACCATCTGGTGTACTCAAGTTTAAAAAAGACTTAAAGAGAGAGAATCTCCCTTGTGGCCCAACGGGATTGGATTAGGAACCACATTGGTTCTGAACCAGTAAAAAAATACTGTGTCCAAATCTTATTTTCTACACTTTACTTTTTGTTATATTATAACTCCAGTTTTAGTCAATTAACTCTTTACCTAAGTAAACTTAATAATTAAAACGAATAAATCACCACCTCCTCTTGTACTTTCAATTGGTATCAGAGCCTGGTCTCACATTTATTTTGCCTAACAGTAAGTGAGAAAAGATAATATCTTCGCACGTTGTCAGCGGAGCTCTACTTTAAGAGGAAACTTCTGCCACCAATCTTCCTTACTTTAATAGTAAGCAGTATGGTCATTGGAAGATTTTTATAGAAAAATACATAAAATCGGTTGACTATAAGGTCTAGCATGTCATTAAGAAGAGACCCTATGATATCCCTACTTCATAAACCACTAAGAAGACTGAAGGTGATACCTCTGCTACTCTTGTTGCTCTTGACATGGATGATTACACTGATGAGCAGAGAGAGGTAATCCAACTATATTATAAGGCTGTCAATATTCTGTATAATGCCATTAGTGGAGAAGAATATGAAATGATTTCAAGCTAAGAGACTGCAAAAGAAATATGGGACAAGTTGGAAGTCACCTATGAAGGAACAAGCAAGGTCAAAGAAACTATAAAAAATATTTTGGTTTATGAGTATGAACTGTTTCAAATGAAGTAATGTGAATCTGTGGAGGACATGTTCACAAGGTTCAGCAAGATTCTAGGAGAGCTCAAGGCTCTTGGAAAAATCTATACAAATGGTGAACAAATCAGAAAAATCCTTTGAAGTCTCCCCATCACTTGGCAACCAAAGGTTATCAACATAGAAAGTAGGGATATTAACAAGCTATCATATGATGATCTCAGATGTGATCTAATTTTCTTTGAGGAAACCCATCTCAAGCGAAATGTTCGGGAAGAAAAGAAGAAAATTGCGGCTTTTAATACTACAGTTGAAGAAGTCGACTATGATCAGGAAGAAGAGGATGAAATTCAAGAGCATCTGACAATGATGTCTAGAAACCTTAACAACCTGATGAATAGAAGAAGACAATTCAGAAAAAGGAAAACTCAATTCAAAAAGGAAAACCAATCCAACTACAAAAATGAATGACACTGCTATAAGTGTGGAAAGTTAGGACACATTGCAAACATCTGTCCCGATTCAAAATAAAGGAAAAAATAGATCTTATGCAGCATGGACCGATGATGATGCATTAGAAAAGGACCATGAAGAAGATGCAAACTTATGCTCCAAAGGCTACTAGAGATTCAAGTGAAAGTGGCATGGCATCCAATGACTCAAGCGAGGTACGTTGTGAATCTTGCATTCAAAATTCTAGAAACCTAGATAAAGTCCTTGATGAATTACAAAATGCACATAAACAAATTAAAAGGCTAAGTAAAAAAAGAAAGCCTGGGAAATGAAACTTGAAGTTGTTGAAATCAAAAGAGATTTCCTTCAAGAGGAATTCCTGTTAAATGGGCTACACAAATCCACCAGTCACAGTTCCGTCAGATCAAATAGATCGAATTATCATAATAAGTCTAAAGGAAAATGATCTGCAAATTCCCCCCAACTCCACTTCCTATATCACACCATTGTCAAATATGCATGTCTATTATTATTGTGGAGAACTTGGTCACATATACAATAAATACAGTATTAGAAGAAAAAAAATCCAAAAAAATGGATATGACGATGTAAGATCAAAAGTGAGGCAAGCACCTCTAACGCTAACCTCCAAGGACCCAAGCAAGCTTTGGTACCAAAAAATCTTTGATAATATTATTTTACAGGGACACCACAAAAAATCAACTAGAAAATGAAAATGGTTCTTTGATAGTAGATGTTCCCGATACATGACATGTGACAAATAACTATTCAAATCTATCATAAAAATTGATGGAGGATCAATGAAATTTGAAAGAGATGCAAAAGGTCGAATTATTAGCATTGTCAGATGTGTGATGGAGTATACAAGGTAAACTTCGAATCCAACAGGTGCATCATTCATGAGACTAAAGGTAAAGTTGTTCTGTCAGGTACAAGAGAAAATAATATCTATGTACTGAATGATGGAAACATGTCTTCAGGTAAACACTTATGTTTAGCCTCAAATGCAAATGATCCATGTTAGGGCATGCTAGTATATTTTTAGTTGAGAAACTTTTCAAACGTGATCTAGTTATTGGACTGCCTAGACTTAATTTTTCAAAAGGCCATATATGTGATGCATGTCAACTAGGAAAGGAAACCAGGACATCATTCAAAGGTAAATACAGTGTTTCTACATCAAAACCTCTTGAATTATTGCACATGGATTTATTTGGCCCTACTAGAACTGCTAGTATTGGTGGTAAAAGATATGTTTTGGTCATAGTTGATGATTAGTCTCGCTTTACTTGGGTTATAGTTTTATCTCAGAACTATGATACCTTTAAAAGTTTTGAAGTCTTTTGTAAGAAAGTGTAAAGAGAGAAATGATACTTTATCTCTACAATCAGGAGTGATAATGGAGGGAGGTTGAAAGCAAAGTGTTCAAATATTTCTGCAACAGTCATGGATTTACTAACAACTTCTCTTCTCCTCGAACACCTCAGCAGAAGGGTGTTGTGGAAAGGAAGAATAGAACTCTCCAAGACATGGCCAGAACAATGCTAGTTGAACACTCTCTCCCAAATCATTTTGGGCAGAAGCTGTAAGTACTGCATGTCATATTTTAAATAAATGTCGCATTCATCCAATTCTTAAAAAGACTCCCTAGTTAAATGAAGAAGGAAAAGTGGTAAGAAACAAGGCTCGTCTAGTCACTCAAGGATACTCCCAGACTGAAGGAGTCGACTATGACGAGACATTTATCCATGTAGCTAAACTTGAGTCCATTCGCATGTTGCTAGCATATGCATCCTTTAAAAATTTCAAATTATTTTAAATGGATGTTATGAGTGCCTTCTTAAATGGTTTTAAAAAAGAGGAAGTTTATGTTAAACAACCTCCAGGTTTTGAAAATAGCAAATTTCTTTATCATGTGTTTAAATTATCTAAGGCTCTGTATGGTCTCAAACAAGCTCCCAGAGCTTGGTATGAGCATCTAAGTTCATTTCTACGTAAACATGGTTTTTCTAGAGGTAAAAGTGATATTACATTGTTTATCCAAAAATCATCTGAAGGAATCTTGATCATTCAAGTATATGTTGATGATATTATATTTGGCAGTTCCTATTCTCTTATGTGCAAGAACTTTGAAGCACTCATGCAAGGAGAGTTTGAAATGAGCATGATGGGAGAACTTACGTTCTTTCTAGGACTTCAATTTAAACAAACTGAAAAAGGTATGCTAATCCAAGTATTCAAAGGAACTTATCACAAAATTTGGTATGAATTAAGCAAATCCTGCCAAAACTTCTGTAAGTACCGCCACAGATCTAGTAAGTAATGAAAAGGGAACTAAAGTAAATCCCTCCTTATATCGAGGTATAATTGGATCGTTGCTATACTTATCTAACCCTCTCACACCTTTCATATTTCACACTTAATATACATTGACTGAACCTCTAACCATGGCTGATATGAAAATTAACAAGAAAGAAAAACAACAAGAATTGAAAAGATGAAAGTAAGACCCACTTTTAATTAGAAAATATTAAAGAAGTAGATTAGGAAAAAATTAACTTAATCACCCATTTAATTGTCCAACAAAAGGAACCTACACTATTTGATCCTCAATTGGATTAAGTCCAATTGCAAATCAAGGACATAATGTGCTTAAGCAAACTAGCTTAGCCAATAATCTCACAATATTCAATATCATCAAAAGCTACCCTAGCAAATGAGGCTTAAAGGCCCTTAAATAGTGTTTTCTAAAAATGGCATAACATTGCCTTAATTGCCCCTAAAGTGGGCTAAAAAAAGTCATTAACTCAAAGTGGGCTTGTGATCATCGACTCATTGCTTTCGCGTAGGAACAAGCGCTATCGCGCAGCTCAATAAATCAGAGCCTCACGATCACGGCTATGGTCACGCGATCGCGAAGGCATTGGCCTTCATCTGTTGTCAGCCTCATGCGCGATCGCGTCTGAGGACTCACGATCGCGCTGCTCTTCATTTCCTTCTTGCATGATCGCGGCTGACGATGCACGATCGCGATAGTCACCTTTTTCCCCTTTCGCGATCGCGTCTGAATGCTCGCGATCGCGATGAACACTCTCTGAATCTGAGGCAGTAAGCATGCAGATATGTCCTGAAACCTCCAATATCTGACCCAGCAACTCTATTTGTACAAATGTGGCCTGCAACTGTTGCAACTGTTGCAAATGTGGCCTGCAAATGTGGCCTGCAACTGTTGCAACTCCAATATCTGACCCAGCTTGGCTCCTTGTCTCGTGCATCGAGTTGGATCATTCTCCCCGTCTTGAGAAGAATTCATCCACGGATTTGCTTCTTCTTCGACTTTGAAGGGAGACAAGTCACACACGTTGAAAGTGTTGTGAACTTGGTAGTTGCTTGGCAAGTCAACCTTGTACTCGTTGTTGTTGAGGCGTTCAGGGATTTGAAATGGACCATCGCCTCTAGGCATCAATTTTCTCGCCTGCTTGTTGGGAAATCTATTCTTCCGGAAGTGAACCCAGACCCAATCACCAAGAAGATAACCTTCTTTCTTCCTTTGTTAGCTCTTTTGGCAATTTCTTGATTTTTCTTTTCGAGTTGTTTCCTTACTTGCTCGTGAAGTTGCTTCATCTCTTGAGCTCTCACCTTGGCATATAAGCTTAAAACAACATCACTAGACAAAGACGTAAGATCCAAGGGGATAAGGGGGTTAAAACCATACACAACCTCGAAAGGTATCATGCAAGTAGAAGTATGCATGGTCCTATTAAATGCAAATTCAATCTAAGGAAGGTGTTCTTCCCAAGAAGCAAGTTTCCCCTTAACTAGTGCTCTAAGAATGGCACCCAAAGTTCTATTGAGAACCTCGGTTTGGCCATCGGTTTAGGGGTGGCAAGAAGTGGAGAATAGCAATTTTGTGCCAAGCCTCTCCCATAATTCCTTCAAAAAATGACTAAGGAACTTGGGATTCCTATCACTAACAATAGTCTTTGGGACCCCCATGCAATTTGAGTACATGTTCAACAAACAAATTGGCTACATGAGATGCATCATCAATCTTATGACATGGAATGAAATGAGCCATTTTGGAAAATCTATCAACTACCACAAAGATGCTATCTTTTCCCCTCTTGGTCCTAGGCAATCCAAGCACAAAGTCCATAGAAATGTCAAGCTAAGGACCTATGGGAATGGGGAGGGGTGACTACAAACCATGTGGAAGTAACTTTGACTTAGCTTGCCTACACTCCAAGCATTGGCCACACACCCTCACAATATTCACCCTCATCTTAGGCCAATAAAATTGCTCCTTAAGAATCTTTATGGTCTTGCCCACTCTAAAATGCCTCATTAGTCCCCCACTATATGCCTCCCTCACTGGCATCTCCCTCCAAGATGAACTAGGCACACACAACTTCCCATTCCTGAACAAGAATCCTTCAAACTTGTGAAACCTCTTTTTCTCCACATCACCACTAGGTTCCTCCTCAGCACGCATTCGATTGATCCTCCTTCCCCTTTCCTCCAATTCACAATTAGCATAAAGTTCCTCAAACTCCGGATCATTGGCATACATCTCCTTCATACTTTCAAAAACCCATGAGTTTGGACCCCAAAATATTCAACAACACCTGTCTTCTTGATTGTAGTACAAACTTTCTTGACAAGGCATCCGCCACCACATTTTCTTTCCCCATTTTGTAATGGATGACATAAGGAAAGGTTTTAAGGAACTCCACCCATTTGGCATGTCTCACATTCAAATTTTCTTGGGATTTGAAGTGTTTCAAAGATTGGTGGTCGGTTCTAATGACAAATTATTTGGACCAAAGGTAGTATTGCCAATGAGCGAATGCCCTCACCAAGGCATACAACTCTTTATCATAAGTGGAGTACTTAGTCGTTGCCCCCTTAAGTTTCTCACTAAAATAGGCAATGAGATTTTGATCTTGCATCAACACGGCTCCAATTCCTATCCCACTAGCATCACACTCAATTTCAAAGGTCTTATCAAGGTTTGGCAATTGAAGGAGAGGTTCAAGCACTTCTTTCAATTTTTCAAAAGCCTCTTCTTGCTCCTTCCCCCACACAAATGCCTTATCCTTCCTTATCACTTCGTTCAATGGTGCGGCTATAGTACTAAATTCCCTCACAAACCTCCTATAAAAGCTAGCCAACCCATGGAAACTTCTCACATCACCAATACTTTTAGGAATGGGCCAATCCCTAATGGCCTCCACTTTAGCCTCATCTACTTCCACACCATTTAGACTCACCTAAAAATCAGGAAACACAACTTTTTCAACACAAAAGGAGTACTTTTTCAAATTAGCAAATAATCGTTCCTTTATCAAATTATCAAACACTTGTTTCAAATGATTAGCATGCTCATCATTGGATTTGCTATAGATAAGAATGCATCAAAGTAAACTACAATAAATTTTCCAATGAAAGATTTGAGCACATGATTCATCAACCTCATGAAGGTTGAAGGAGTATTGGACAAGCCAAAAGGCATGACAAGCCACTCATAAAGACCAAAGTTAGTCTTAAAGGCCGTCTTCCACTCATTACCCAGTTTCATCCGGATTTGGTGGTATCCACTCCTCAAGTCTATAAGAACACACAAGAACCACACAACTCATCAAGCATATCATCTAACCTAGGGGTAGGATGACGATACTTTACCGTTATCTTGTTGATGGCTCTACAATCCACACACATGCACCAAGTCTCATCTTTCTTTGGCACTAAGATGACCGGGACCGCACATGGGCTCAAGCTTTCTTGCACAAGTCCTCTTTGAAGCAACTCCTCCACTTGCTTTTGGAGCTCTTTAGTGGCCTCTGGGTTGCTTCTATAAGCGGCCTTGTTGGGCAATTGGGAGCCCAGAATAAAGTTAATTTGATGCTCAATACCTCTTAGTGGTGGCAATCCACAAGGCAACTCCTCGAGAAAGATATCTTATGATGCAGCCTAAGGCACTTACCATCAAGAGCCGGGACAGGAGGATGCAAAGGACGAGAGATCAAGAGCATAGGGGAAGAGTTCGGTAGCATTTTGAAGATCAATGAGTGGGCTCCAGGCCTAGGCGCCCCGCCCAGGCAAAGCAGGTGCTCCGCCCAAGCAATGAGCAGCCCAGGCGCTCCGCCTCCATAGTGGGCGCTCCGCCTAGCTTGCTCACTGCACCAAAATGTTCAAATCTTAGGTGCTCCACCCCATCCTTTGGCGCTCCGCCTCCTAGACTAGCATTCCGAGATTTTAGTCTAGTTATTTACTATTTTAGCCCTACGTGGCCTATTATGTGTAAGAAACTTGTAGGGGCTTTTATGTTATTTCATTAGGAGTGTGGAACATCTATAAATACCACACTTAGTCTTTACATTTGGGCAGCTAGATTGGAGATTAAAGAATAGAATTTAGAAGAGGCTCGACCCTTCTTGTTGAAGTTTGGCTTCATGTATCTCTTACTTGGAATCCATGGCAGATCAACCTAGTATGATCCTGTGATTGGTTCAAGTTTCTTTCTCTCTCATGGACATTTAAATCATGGTTTGATTTGATTATCCTTTCTTTCTTCTATTTTTGTTCTTCCTCGACCCTTATTTCTTGGTTATCGTGTTTACCTTTTTGGTTCCGCTACTTTTATTGCTTCCACTCGTTTTACTCTACATCAGTTTGTATCAGAGCAAGGCTCGGGTTGTGTTCTTACAAACCCCTGTTCCTTGTTCATCGTATCTTTACATTTATGTTCTTGTGAAAGAAGAATAACAAAAAAATTTGAAAAAGTTGAAAAATATTAAAAAATAAAATCATATTGTGGATTGGATTTGATGACCCATTGATTGATTGATGTCAGGGATTGTTCTATATCATTTACCTGTTGATTTGGTACCATTTTCACATGATTTGAAGTTGTGAATCAAAAGTTCGAAAATTTGAGACCCAACTTGAAACCTTTATCTAAACAGCTTTGAATCTTGATTGTGATCTTGTTATTGGGTATTTGATGTTAAAAATCATTGGGCTTTTTTGGGACTAGTGAAAAACAACTTTGGGTACCTTTGATTTGAAGAATCAGGTTGAGAAACGTTGAGATTTTGGGTGAAAAACCACCAAAACACGTTTTTGGAAGAGCTGGGAGCAGAACCCAGGTGGACCGCCCACCCCTAGGCAGACCGCCTAGCTGAGCTACTTGTCAAGAACCAGGCGGACCGCCTACCCACCCAGGCGGACCGCCCAGTTCACTGGTTGCTTCCGTTTTCTTCGTTTCATGGTTTTTTGTGTTTGTTTCGCTTCGACACTTCTTGGTTAGTGTTTCTAAGGTAATTGTCCTACTTTATTAACACTAATCTTTGAACTTTTAGGGTGTTGTGTGTCTTGAAGTCTTTAGTTAAAGTCGTAGAACTTACTTGCTTCAAGTGCGCATTTAAATAGCTTATGTACATAGAGTCACCTAAACTCCATTCCGAACCATTACTTGGGTGTACTAGTTGTTGATCTTGCCATTGTGGTTACTAAGAGAACAAGAAGGTCTTGAGTGGAAAAAGGCTTGAGTGAGAACAATAAATGTGGTCAAAAAAGCCAATGACCTTGAGTATATACACGAGTGGAAAGAAAATTGAGTGTCATCTTTTGAGTGATACACAGGAAGGAGTGAAATTGTGAGGTCCTTTATTCTTTATTGCTACAACTGTGGCTTCGGATGATGATTGTGGAGGGTACGACTCGTATGGGGATGATGGAGACTGATTTTTGGCATTTTATGCCTATATTTCCTTAATATTTCCTCACGTTTGAGTATTTTATTCGCCCGTTTTCTAGTTAATGAATGTGATTTTGCACTGATATTGTGTCGTATGTGTGTAGGTTGTTTTGAAGTGCAATTGGAGCTTTAAAGAGTATGATCAAGCAAGAAAAGGTTGGAAGTTGATGGAGGATTAGATCGAGCACACGAAGGCATGACACGAAGCGAGCTGCGGAGCAAGGAGAAGCAGAAACTGCCTAGCGCGGTTCGTGGCGCGTCGCGCCCCTATGGCGCCCAGCCTTCTGGCGCGTTTTTCAGCGCGGGGCGTAGTTGTTGCGCGTGGATTTCGATGGGATCTGCCTAGTTGTGCGCGTTTCGAGGTGCGGGGCGCCAGCTATAGCGCCCCTGGAGCATTTTTGGACTTCCTACTTCGTCTAGGCTTAGGCGTAACTTATTACTAGGCTTTTGTAAACACTATAAATACTCTTTTACTTAGTTTTTGAAAGGAGTTCAGACTTTGGAGAAACTTGAGAGCACCATACTTCATTGAACAAGGGTTTAATTCCTATTCTTTCATCTATTAATCTATTACATCATTATTTCATCATTCATTGTCTTGTGATTATGACTTATGAGTATGCGTGGCTAAATCTTACGTTCTAGGGTTAGAGTATTTCATGAAAGTTGATGTCTGAAGATTGATTTCCATTAATTGAATCCCATAACGGATTATTTATTCTTTCTTGATTTCACTTGTTTAATTATTAGAGCTCGACAATTATGCATTATCTATGGTTTTAGATAGAACTCGAAAGAGGGAATTTATGAACGCAATAAGAAAGAGTAGGGCTAGATTGTGAACCCGGGTATGGGGGAACCAATTTGTAGGTAGGATAGACATATACTTGCTCGCCTAGCTTAACTAATTACATAATTCGTTAATACGTGCACGTGATTCAACCCATAGACATATAGGGATTGGAGTAGCATGCATAGACTGTGAAGAATCGAAAGGTTTTCACATGTGCATTTAATCTGTTAGTTAGTAATCTGGGATTTAAGAAGTGGAATCAATTTGAAAACTCAACTGGATTGTTCGTAACTCTGACCCTGGACCGTCTCATTAATATTGTTTACAACCAACGTTTGCTCCATTGTTTGACTGAATTTCCACCGTTTTAATTATTGCTCTTTAGTTAATAAAAACTCTCACTATTGGAAAAAGACCCCTGGATAGTTGTTAGAAATTATTTGTTAAGCATCAGTCAGAATAGTCCTCGTGGGAATGATACTCTACTTATCATTTTATTACTTGTCGACCGCGTATACTTGCGTGTGCATTGGGAGCAACAAGTTTATGGTTCCTACGTTGATGATGATGGGTCTTGCTATGATGAGTCGGGGAACCAAGACTCGTATGGTGATGAAACGGGTTACTATGATGCTCATGAGGATTATGAAGACTACGAGGCTTGTGGAGATGAATGTGAAGATTCCTATGCTTCTAGTCAAGAAATCGAAGATAGTGACGCTTCAAGGTATATTGTTCCTACATACTCTTCTTGTGATGAATTTGAGAAAATTGATAGTGATATAGAGAGAATTGATGATGAGGTTGATTATACAGATTGTTCATTTTCATCTTCTCTTGGTGTTGCTAATGGTATGCAAGGGAGTAGTAGAGGTCCTTCCATTAGTTTGGGAAGAGGTGGTGGTTGTTCCATGGGTAAAGGGAAGCTTGCATCTTCTAGTTGTGCCAAACGACTTAATGCTCCTTATTCCCATGTGAAGGGTGACTTGAGAAATGGTGTTGCTCTTGCTACAAAAGTCTTGAATTGTGCTATCAATTCCGTGAGGGGTATGGGTAGTAGTAGTAGGAGTGGTGCTATGGGCTATGGAACCAAGGTGAGAAGTTCTTATGGGTTCCATAGTGAGACTCTTTCCTCGACTTTCAACTACACTTCTAGTGTTGGAAGAGTGACGGGAGGTGGAAGTTATCCTAGTGGTGTTGCTAGGAGAGGAGGGATAAGGGAGACTCAAGTTGATGGTGGTGCTAGTCTTGGACATTCAAGCTCTTCCTTGGATGTACCTATACGAGACTTGGGTAGAATTAGGTTCGTTATTGGGGTAAATGGTGTTGGAGGAAACTTGCTCCAAATTGGTGAATCGGATGCCAATTGCATTAGCCCTTCTTTAGTTGATAGGCTAGGGATCCAATGCTACGCTTTAGAGCATCCTTATGAGTACAATGGAGTTTGAGTTTCCAAGGAAGCGTGGGTACTCATATCTCATAAGGGTTACAATGAATATGTTTGGTGTCATGTGTATCTCATGCCAAATTTGGGTGTTTGGCTAGGTGAACCATGGTTGCACAACAAGGAGTTGCAATATAATGCTAAAAGGGATATATATCTAGTGGCCACATGTCAAGGGGTTTATGAGTTTGCACCCTACAGAGTGAGGGGCAAGATGCCTGCTAAAGTATATGCTTGGGTTATGCAAAAGAGAAGGGAGCGAGAACTTCAATCCGTAGTTGAAATTGAGCAATTAAGAAGTCCTAAAAACACAAGAAATGGTGGGACTACTGCAAGAAAAGAGTTGACAAATGTCAACAAAGTGAACCCGAAACTACAAGCTCCAAAGCCAAGTGGTTCATCACCAAAGAAGAAGGAGACGTCAAGTGATGATTCTCTTAGTCGTAGATTCCGGGTTGATGTTAAGAGTCCACCTACTCTAACTATGGGTATTCTTGGGCCTCGTCCCAACTCACCCAAACATGAGAGACAAAAGATTGAGAGGAGTAAGGGAGTGACTGGTGACATTCCTCGAATGGAAAAAGGAGAGGATGTGTTGAGTGATGTGAGTGGGATGTCACCACCCGAATCTACACCCGACCTTGAAAAGAAAATGAGGGAAAAGAAAGAGGGAAAAAGAATTGATAAGAGTGAGGACACCCCTTATTCTAACACTTACTCTTTATCTTTTTCTTCTACTTGTGTTAGCTCTTGTGTAGGAATTCTTGGAGGCAAGCCAATGGAGCCTCAACCATGTTCCAAGATGGAAGGACAAGGCGAAGAAGGTCTTCAATGTGAGCCTCAAGATAGAGGGACAATTCATGACACTTCAAGTGCATTAAGTGAGCAAGATAGCCACCCAAAGGTAAGTGATAGTTCTTCCCTTAAGTGATAATATCCATTTTTTTGGTGGCATTTGGCAATGTGGATATTCTACCACGTGTTCTTTACGTGTGTAGCTTCTGATAGGCGTACTTCTTACGCCTTAGCTTCGGGTCTATGTTGTACATCATATGTTGTAACATTGATTTTATATTTCATTGAAAGTAGGGGTGTTGTACTCCAGTTATGACTATTTCATACTTCACTGTAGGCGATGAGTGTCCCGCACCGGTGAAGAGTTATTATTGCATGTATCTCCTGGTAAACGATGAGAGTCCCGCTCCAGAGATAGGTTTCGGGTACATGTGATCCCATTGCATCATGACTCATTCATTTTATATCTTTACTGGTGTGTTGCGTATTATATGAAATTGTTGCATCGATTATTTGTGCTTGGTTTATCTGCTTGGTTGATGTTATTTATGTTCCTAGGACCAGCTTATCTATCCTTCGAGATAACTGGTTACTCCTCACTTATTGATTCCTTATAACTCACTCCCCCTTTGTTTCCTTGTTGTGTCTTTTTGTTTCGGCAGATTCTGCTCCAGGACCCAGCCAGCATCATGGGTGAAGAGCAGGGCTATCTCAGCTGTCTATGGTGAGCCAGCTTGTTCATTAAGGCGACCAGTTATATGTGTTCTAGTTATGTCATATTTTGCTCCCTTCGAGAAATATATATATTTTTGAATTTCCTTAGATGTCTGATCTGGAAACCTTTAAACCTATGTTATTGGGTAGTTAGCTGTGTTTATTCAGAAAGTTTGTGTTTATGCCCATCATATACATATATGTTACGATGGGTTATCTTGTGTTATCTTGAATTAGTCTTATATCATTCTGGTTAGCTTGGACAATTTTCTATTATTCCCAAGTAAATTTTATACCATTTGAATTGATTCAGTTGATAGGATCCACCCAACAGATCTAGGAGAGGTGGTCGGGTGTCCGTACGGCATAGCCCAAAATTTGGGCCGGGTCAATTATCATCAATAGGAACACGCTGATACAAGATCTTACCTTATTCTTAAAAAGATATTAATATGTTTTTTAGGATCAATTCTCTTGAGTTATCTCTCTCTCTCTCTCTCTCCACTCAATATTAAATAAGGATCCTTGATTACAGATTTAAAAGATCAGCTGGAAGAACTCGACATGGAAGGAAAGCAACTGCCTTCAATCAGAGATCGTAAAATTAGCAGAACGCATCAATCAAAGGACCAACGGGAAGATCTGCTGAAAGACTATTTAAAGTAACAAATAAACTTCATACATAATCATATAAAGAATTACTCAACTGTGTCTATTGTTATAACAATTAGTCTATATGAGTCATTCAACGATATAATAACAAAGCGGTAGTTGAGAACTAAATTATTTGAAGTTTCTTTTGGAATGATGAGATAAATCAAGTAATCATAACTGAAGCCAAGTGTATGGAGTCATTAGAAATGCCTATGCAACACTTCTAAGTCATTAGGATGTTGAGCATTGTAGCAATGAATTGATTTGATAGGTAGAAATGAATTGCATATCAAAGTATGTCATTTCGATGTTCTAATTATTGTAGTATCTTATTTCCATGTGATGAATATAGATTAATCCTATTTGAAGATGAGAACCCGACAATAAGATAAAGACATTTTTACGCTAATTGACATACTAAACCACTTAATTACAGAAAATACCAATATTTTTAAATAATTACCCTAAATATCAACACTTTTTGACATTTTACAAAATATACAATTTTTTCATTTCCATTCTTCCCTCTCTACCCAAAATCCTAACTTGTCTCTCTCTCTTTCTCTCCTCTCCTCTACCCACCCAGCCCACCCTCCCGCCATCACCCCCTCCCCCGTGCCTCTGTAATAGTGACCTCCGTCATTGCTCTTACTGCCATGGAATAAATTGCAACAATTTCTAGGTAAAAGAGTTGGCACTCTTATACAACTAGTATATTTTAAATTACAAAACCATTTTACTACTAAAATATTGCCTGCAGAGAATACTATAGTGTATGGTGGATCTGAGAAATTCATCTCACTTACCTCTTAATATGATGTCAAAGTCCATAGTTCCAAACTTCCAAGCCCTTTTATTCTAATTTTCTATGATTGGTATTTCATTTTACTTGAAAGATGAGATCGAAAGAGGATAAACAGAGACCAGAGATAGTAATAGGAGCATAGCTCCGATCTGCTTCTTCTCCTTCTTCTTTTTTTGTTTCTTTTTGTTTTGTTTAGATTCGTGTATACTTTTATATGCTCGTGTATGTGTATGTTTGGGGTGGTTGTTGGTGATTGTTAGTGGTTGTTTGAAGGTGGAAGCAAGTGTATGTTTGATTTTACGCAGGTGTATGTATATGTATGTATATGAATATCTTTTACAAGTGCAAAGTGTATGTATGTGTATATCATTGTATGAATGTGTATTTTTGAGTATATATTGTATATTTTTGTATGTTTTATGTGTGTGTATGTAAGTCCAAGCTTGGCTCACATAAATTTGTATGCATAATTCATAGATCAGTAGATCCGTGTATGTATGTGAGTGTTTAGTGTATGTATAACATATTTTTTTTGTGTATGTGCATGTATATTTTGTTTAAATGCATTTAGCAACTGTTATTTAAAAAATAATAATGTATATATGTGTATTTAGTATTTTCCATCTTTTAGATCCAAAAAATAAAAAATAAAAAAAAATCCGATGGGTGGCCGGCAGCGGCCGGCGATGACTAGGCGGCGCCGCCGCCTGGGGTGGTAGCAGTAGTGGGAGGGGGCAGTAGGAAGAAGGAGGAGTAAGCCCTAATTTGTTAGTTTTGTTGGTTTTGTATATAATGTGTAAAAAAATATTGGTATTTTTTGTAAAATGAAATAATGTTGTTATTTTTTGTAATTTTGGTGTTAAGATTGTATATATTTGTAATTTGCCCTAAGATAAAATATATTTGTTAGATGCTTGGGCTCAGTGGTTGGCATGGACTACCCTATCTAGCATATGTATAGGAAATACTACACAAATAGACAACTTTGGGGTTTGTTGGAAAAGAAGAAAGAAAAAACTCTTCAAATTCTTTAATTTTGTGGGGTTTGTTGGATCTTGTTTACCCCGTATTTGAAAATAAATTGCTGTGTTATGTAAGAATGATGTATTGCTATATTATGTATATACACATTTTTTTGGTTTATTTGTGTAAACAGCCCTATGACATTTTGCAGTAAAAATTTCATCCAAGGACACTTGTGACACTGCTATTTAGTTTCAGATCACATTTTTTTTTTTTTTTTGGTGCAAAAGAAGCCACTTTTTGAAACTTCGGTCTTTATGAGTTGAACTAAAGTATGAAGTTCTATGCCTAAAGTTCAGCACATATGGGCTGAAGTTGAACTTCATATATTTATACCTTCAAGTATGAAATTCAGCCCCACAAGGTCGGAAGTTCAGCTCACAATGATTGAAGTTCGAAAAAATGGCTAAAAATTAAATATTTTAAAAAAGTAACCCCAGCTGTAAAGGTGAGCCAAAAAAATGGGGAAAGTGCACGAAAGGCCACTTTTGCCACTGGTCTTTGGGCACAGGCCACTAATACCAAAATATTTAGTTTGTGGCCACTTTTGCTTAAAGAGATAGAACTTCAGTCCAGCGGCCGGATTGAAGTTCAGTCCTTAAAGATTGAACTTCAATCCAGGGCCATATGGACTGAAGTTCAGTCCAGTCCTTAAGATGGAACTTCAGTCCAGGGCCATATAGACTGAAGTTCAATCCTTAAAGATGGAAGTTCAGTCCATGGCCATATTATGGACTGAAGTTCAGTCCATGGCCATATGGACTGAAGTTTAGTCCTTAGAGATGGAACTTCAGTCCAGGGGCCGTATGGACTGAAGTGCAGTCAATTATTAGATACTTAAGTCAATATTTATTTAGTAAAGGCCCAAAAGTTGCCTATAGTGTAAGACTAATAAAAATAGTGACCTCAAACTAAATACCAGTGTTAAAGTGGCTGCTGGGCGAAATTTTTACCCAAAAAATGGCTATTTGTGCACTTTCCTCCATTATACACCTATAGAGCCTCACAAGGTATTACCGATGGGGAAAATTACATAAATATGCTCTCCTGACGTCACTCTCACATTTTTTGTCTTGAAAAACTCTTTACTTTTTAGCCCAACTTGTAGACTTCAGTGCAAAAATTCCTTGCATGTCTTGGTGATTACCACTAATTTTGGAACTAAAGTCTTGCGCAATTGGGCTGAAAACAAAAGGTTCTTTTTATGGAGGCCAAATGTGACCGTGGCACTAGAAGTGTGTATTGGGTACAAAAACCTGTTAATTGTGCCACATGTAGGGCCCAATCTAGGCCCACCTAGTCCTTTAATGCTGTACTTAAGAAATGGGCCTAATAGTTAGGCCCACCTTGTCCTATGCTAGTTACTTACTCCTCTAATGAAACTAGGGAACTATTGACAGGTCATTGTCAAGTAATTCATGATTGGGATGATAAGTCCATTATGTGGTGGACCTGATGGGACCAATGAACAGCCTTACTGGTTAATCTCATCTACGAATCTCTGTCGGTCTGGGTCCAGATTAAGGAGCATACTGACATATAAGGACATTCGAGAAGAAACAAGCCCACATCCTCAATGGACCCACTCTGTTTTATCAGAGCTTCGGCGGATGGTAATGTAATGAAGGACTAGTAATTCCAAGAAAAATATGCTACTCCCTCCGTCCCAATTTATGTGGCACTTTTCGCTTTTCGAGAGTCAATTTGACTAAACTTTGAAGCTAAATTGGATTAGATTAACTCAATATTTTAACATTAAAATTTATATTTTTGAAAACTACTTGAAACGTACTTTAAGTTACAACTTTTCTCATATTATTTTGGTGAAAAAATATGTCTTGAAATGTTGGTCAAAGTTCATGCAGTTTGAATCTCGAAAAGCGAAAAGTGCCACATAAATTGGGACAGAGGGAGTAGCATTTCGACATAGATTTGATTGACAAAAATAAATTTTTGAAATTGAGTTAAAAAATAATTTTTGAAATGTGAAGTTGTATTTGGACATACTTGTTATTTGTAAAAATGTTGAATTTGTGAGTGAGGAAAAAACTTTTCCAAAAAATTGGTATCAATTAGTTTATGAGAATTTAAAGTTTTTTATTTCAAACAGTAACAGATGGTATAAACAAATAATTTTCTCAAACTAATTTCCAAAAAATGCTCCAAAATTTTATAAACAAACAGGTCCTATATTATTCTTTATTCTCGTAATTATAAAACTATTTAAGTTATATGTATAGACTTCGTAATTTTTTCTATATTTATTAGTATAGTTTAACATGTGAAATGCTTAAAATTAAATGATATATCAAAAGACATGACAACTCTGGCGGGTACAAAGACTTGTATTTGCGAAGCCTAAGCGTTGAACTCAATAGATGTATATAACGTTATTCTTGCAATGGTTATGATATTCGTGGACTTCACTTCTTTTTCTTTAATTTCACCGGTTTTTTGCAGTGTTTTTTATTTGGTCAAATCGGGTAAAATTAAAATAATAAATTTTTTCTCATTCTGAAACATATACTATTAACCTCATTATTATTTACTTTTACTTTTATCCATACTTACTTTTTAACAAAATCTGGTTTTTAAGAAAATGGTTTTATCATGAATATCAAGGGGTGGGGGGGGGGGGTGGTAAACCAGCCATGCTTCATAAATGTTGGACCATGCAAATTGTCCTAAATGAAAGGTCTCCCTCTCTTTTCCATGCACTACTTTTGGTGTTTGCTTTGGATCTATCAAAAAACAAAGAGAAAGATGAAAATATACTACTAGTGCTAGCAAAAACAAAAACCAAACAGCTTTGGTTTCTGCTGTTGTTACGATAACTGTACTGACACTACACTTGCTCATTCACTCTCTAACGTAAATTGTAAGCAAAGATAATCCCGAGACTACACATGCATGCATGCGTCCATCCACAGATTGTTCTCCCTCCTCAATTCCTCAACTTCTTTGTCTTATATTAATTTTTTTATACTAGAAAAATATACTCTCTCCGTTCCACTTTATGGTCATAGGTTGACTCGGCACAAAATTTAAGAAATAAAGGAAAAGGAAGACTTTTGAAACTTGTGGTGTAAAATGAAGCAAATATGTTTGTGTGGTTGTAAATCATTTCAGTAATGGCAAAAATATAATTTTAAGTTAAATTGTTACCAAATTTAGAATGTTGTCATTCTTTTTGGAACAGACGAATAAAGAAATGCTGTCACATAAATTGGAATGGAGAGAGTGCTCAACTTTCTTTTTAAATCTACACTTTGATTCGATGTGTTATTCTTTTTTGATAGTATAAATAAAAAAAATTGTGCCATTATTTTTTGAACAGAATAATTAAAATTGATGTGGTTATAATTAAATTCTTTTAAACTTCTAGTTTTAAACATCTCATAACATTTGTGTGGCTATGAAAAATTTTCATTAAGATAAAATAAAAATTTGAATTAAAAGATTATTACCTAATTTAAAAATAAGTCATTCTTTTTCAAATGAAGGAAGTATATATATTTTCGTGAAAACTAGAACCAGAAATATTACAACATGAAGACTTTCACTGAGACAACTAAGTTATAATTTTGCCAGTGAATTTTTATCCAAGTTATGATCAATATTCGTTTAGCATCTTTTAAGAATTACGTAATTTGTATTAGTTAGAAGCTGCATTAAATTTTCAGTATTTTTTAACCAAAGATGATCAAAGAGTAATTGAAATAATTGAGGTGAAGGATGTCTACGTTATGATAATAATTGGTTCAAGTTTTATAATTTAGAGGGAGCTAGTATATACCCTTATAAATTAAACCAACTATGAGTATTCACCGCCATGGAAATAACCTAATGTCATTTCCTTAAGAAACACTAATACAATGAAATTAATTTTGTATGAAAACAGTTGGAAGAGCAATTCCATTTTCCCTTCCAATATACTCTAGTAAACATACAGCAAGTAGGTAATTAATTAAGGGTGTAAACTGATATTTTTGGTCACGACATTTTTCATAGATGGAGTGAATCCTGTTGTTGATTTCATAGGGATCATTTCCAGAGCGCTGAAAACAACGTAAGAAACTGTTTGTTTCAAATAAACAAGGCTTCCTGTCCCCTATTCCTTTCTCTTTTCTTGTGTGCTTTGACCACTGAATTACAGACTGAATGAGTATTGTTTTCTCTGATTATGCGTGTAAAAACTAATGGCGTGGTGTAAAGCTTCTGTCTTAATAGTTCTCCCATTGAGCTTTCAACTCTTCTTTTCTTGTAAAATGAAAAATAAACAGTAGAATTACAGAACTTTAATTTAATTTAATAAAGAGAAAGCAAGGGGGGATATATACAGACCATGGGAAATAAAGAGTTCACACTTTTTTTATTTTTTGGACAAAAAACGATATTTCGATCATTCTATGTGTTACTCCACTAGGTCTTTTGAAAATGTTGTTGAATTGTAATATAAATTTTTAAGTTTATTCTTTCACTATTTTGAGAGAGAAGTTTTACTCATTTAAAGTTCCTTTTGTGTAGTAAAAAGTGAAAAACAGATCAACATACGCTTGTATAAAATTATTGATTCATCCTCTTTACTTTGGTATTAACATAAAGTTATCAAGTGTGACAGAGCAATAAAATCACGCAAAAAATATAGTGGGATGATTGAAATTTCATCCACTATTAAAGTTAAGTTCTTGAAATAGAAAACCCCTTAATAAGGAGCACATTATCTCCTTAATATTAGACCTTTGAATTCAGGTTAGTCAGATTAATATATTTTGAGAGTCGAACACTAAAATAAAATTAAAAGAAAAGATTGATGGTAGACTAAAGAAATACTGACAGCTTGAATGGAAATAGTAAGATTTTTCAAAAGGACAATACAAATGAGAGACTCAAATTCAATGAAGTAATGAAACATAGAAATAAATAATTAGACGACGTTGATCAAACGTTGTTGTTGGGAGGCAAAAGAAATGGGTATATTCACGTGATCCAACTCAAAACTCATAATCTTGTCAAGCTTTTGTTTTTGTGTTTCGTGTGTTGTTCGATCTGTCGGTGTGACTATTCACTCAAGTAAAGTGTCTCTAATTTTTCATGTCGGTTCTTTTTTTCCTACTTAATGTTATGTTAAGTAATATGGATTAAATTAGGAGTTCATTAATAAATTAAATATTGATTAGGGTTGAGATTGAAAAGCTAAGTCTTCTCCGTTGATAATCTAATGATCTTTAATGACATTAAAGCCCATAAAATGGATCTTTGTCAGTAAAGGTGTACACAAACTGAGTCAATGACTTGAAATATAATGGATCCTAATAAGTGTACACTAGCTAGTAGGATGTTTTTAATTGTGGATGTATTCCTTTGGCAATGTACTACACATTTATTGCCTTAGCTTGAGATTTAGTAAATTAATTAATGTACTTATATATAAAAACCGAATCTATTTTTACATAAAAGTTGGCATGCATGTTAACTGTTAAGTGATACTTTATGTTCACTGACTTGAATCTAATTGACATAGTAAATAAATATGGAAATGGGCCACATATATAGCTACGCTCTGATCATCTAATCTCAGTCGTGATTAAAAGGAAATCTCTTATCATAAATAAGCAGTACTAAGCTAAGAAAGAATTGTCCTGATGTCTTGGTGCTAATTAACCAAAGATCGTGTAGTGACAACATCCTCTGAGTTAAAATATCGGTCAAGTATATATGAGTTGTAGAAACATTTTAAGAATTTACAGTTGTTTGACATCCTCTGGAGTTCTTCGTTGTGTTGTTAATCTGTTCTAGCTAGTGTACATTTTGTTGAAAAAATGTAGTACTTGTTGTATATGTATACAAGAGTGATCGAGAGAGGGGAGAGGAGAGAGGTCAGTAACAAATGGATAACAAAATTGAATCTTGTTCTCCTAATTAAACCCAATGCAAATGAAAATTGTCTTAATAAGAATGGCTCTTATCGTGCAATCAGGAATGGATGGGAGAAGGGGAAGATATTATCTGATGCTAAAAGTATTACTGATGTGATTCAGAAAAAATATATATTATATAATGGGACGTAGAAGTGATTTGTGAAGATACTCTTAATTACGTAAAGTTTGTTCGTATTTTAGTTATTAGAGTATTTCTTTGTTTAAGGAAATATTTTGGAAATGTTGTTCTCCAAGTTGGCAGTATAGGATGTTATGATCATCTCTACTTAATTTATTTCGTTGAAACGTTAATATACCATCTATACCTCTATTGAAAAATATCTTAATTAAATAAAATGTAAAATTTTGATAAGCACCAGGTACTCACTAACAAACTTTTCATACTTAACTCTGATAATTTTCAATTACTCAATAAATTTTAGTTGTTCATATTTTTCAACCTTCCACACCTAATAAGGTGTCAAACTATGAACTATACCACGACCATTGTTTTCTATTTTTAGACTTTGATTTTCTGTATATACATTTGATTTATGGCTATACATTAACATGATGAGCATCATTGATGATATGTTCATGGCACATGCATGCACATCTATCTATGTCCGCTCACACCACAATATAAATAAATATTTTAAAGATAAATATCGACATTTTCCGCAAGAGTCGGAGCAGTTAAGAGAACAACATTTTAGAAGGTAGGAATCATTTCTTTATGGGTGGCTTCCTTGGCGTAGGATAGAGGGAATCCTATCTATTTTTCTTTTTTATTTAATTAAATCAAAGTGTATTCGTCATTTCATAATCTTTTCCTATGATATACATACAAAATGAGAATGTCCTTGTTTAATACAGCAATTATTTAATGCTGCTAATTGATAGGAAAATTAGAAAAGTTTTTTTTTCTCTATCAAATGTTTACTTTCTTATTGATTATATCGAATCTCATGTACATCAAATTATAATTCGATCAAGAGTCTGTTTCAAGATTCAGAAATTATGTATTTTTGTAAAAAAGATTGTAAATTTTTGTAGAAAAATAGAAGAAAACAAGGAAAAGATAATAGAAGAAGAAACAGCTCGGTCTTCAAAACGCCGCAACCCATGCAGAAATCTACTCTGCTGACGATGGCCACACGTGAACCCTATTTACTCTTTGACCAATACCCCATTCTTTGACTTACACGTGTCCTCCCACTCACACGTGCGACTCATTCCGTTATCTATCTCCTCTGTACTTTTCTTACCCCTTCCTTCTCTGGGGTGGAGAAATGTTAACCTCTTTATAATGATAGTTATTTGTCCAGAGATTATTTAGGTACGGAAATTAAGTAAATTTAAAATTATATGTGTGTATAATGCAGGCTGATTATTTTAAATTTTACAGTTCAAAGTAAATTTTGGAATTGAAGAGTTATCAAATAACGAAAGACATACTCTTTTTTGGACGGACTCAAAAGGAAAAGTTGATATTTATATTGGAACGGGGAAGTATAACATATTGAGAAAATTGAGTACCAAAAAGATTGATTGTTTAGAGTATGATTGTAATGGAAAAGTCTGAATATGTAAACTTATTTCCTTTGATAAGTTGATTAATTATTTTGACTATAATTCTTTATGCGCATTATTAGTTGAAAAATATAAATTCAACTAAGATGTTTATTAGTTTTAATGAATTTACGTGGTAGTAGTATATATATTTATGATCCGTATAATAAAATTATTGAGCTCAAATTAAGCAGTTGTATTTGCAACCCCCACCAACCCCCTACAAAGAAAAACAGACAAAATCCTTTGTTGATGTTGCTGATGTTATCATTGCGTAACTCATCTTTGACTTTGTGTTTGCTGCTGTTCTTATTGTTTGTTGCTGAAATTGAGGTCAATGTTTCATTAAATTTAAATTAATACTTAAATTTACATAACCCAATCCCAATACTAATCACGTACACAAACAAGAAAGTGATTAAACTAATGTTTAATTAATTCCCAATTCTTGCGGCAACAAAATAGCAGTTTTTAATGTAAGGACTATGTGGGGTTACTTGTTCAAATGTTTTGGTCTACCATGTGACTTCTGCTCTTTTAGGGACTGCAGATTATGTCGTACACATGGCACTTGTTTGCTTGTCAAATTACTTTCTTTCATTATATTATAAGTATCTGATTAGACTTAACACTCAAAATTAATAAATTCAACTTCAAATATTCCAAGGTATTTTTATTTTGTTTAGAAGAAAGGTTGGAATTTCTTGCCCGCAAAATATTCAAAATCAACTAAGACATGCTTTCTTTATCCCTTGATCCAATAATGATGTTGACAAAAAGTCTTGCCAGATTCCGACCTGATTAGCTATGGTTAATTAAGAAAGAAATTAGAAACAAAAGACCTGATCTTCTTCAGTATCTGAGGATTTTTCTAATAGGCAACGACAAGACTAATAGTATCGACAAGAGGCTACATAGGTTGAATTTGTCGCACACTTTCACTCTTTTGGATTGGAGATGTCACAGAGGCAGATAGTAAGGCCAGTGTTTGTTGAGTCGCGGTGCATATAATACACACGGAGATAGATCAATTTTAGCCAGTGAATGTGAAACACTAGAACACTTGTTACTCCTTTGTGACAATGAATGTTTGCTTTGTACATGTACTTTTACAAAATTCAGTTCTATACAAAGTTTGACTAGATGTGTGCGCCTACACTGGCCGCCGGAATGTAGGATTGCCCGTGAATAACAAAACCTTAAACGAATTTGTCATCAAACAGCAAGGAATAAGAGTACAACAATAATAGCTTATAGTTGCTCAAGTATTGAACTGTACGAATTAGATAGAAAACAAGAGCATATTTCCTTGCACCAAGTAACAGAAGAAAAAAAGAAAAACTAGAACTAGCCTTCTTAGAAAGCTTTCATTATAAAATTCTACAATCAGCAGACAAAGCCTACAAAAAGCAAGTTTATCTTGGTCGTTGTAGGTATTGTCTGAACAAAACTCAGAAACAATCTGAAGAAACTTAGAAACATAGTAAACATACTGTCCTGGAGAAGTAGCATTCGAACTGAATAGAGTTAAACTGTTAGGAATAGAGCTCTCAATCATCCGGCTGTACAGTTCGAAAGGAAAGTGGAGATTTACTCATTCTCCTTACTCCCTGATTCCTACATTATCACTGCTTGAATCAGTTAGAATTGTTAATCTTCGTGCTGTTCTCATAAAGTCGCTGCAAAACAAAGAAAAGACACACGAAGATTTTGTCAAGAGTAGTCCTTTCTACAAAAGCAGTGACAAGTATCTTTATTAAATTTGGATTAAGTCGATAAAAGGAGCGTGAGAGTAGAGTATCTCACACATATATCCAAAGTTAAACACACACCTAAAAGGTTCATCACCAAGTTGCTTGACCGTGCCAGTGAGATCTCGGTAAAGCACATGATTAAGCATCTCCAAGTTGTCGATGCCGAACATACTTGCCAATTTCCTGCATAACTCATCATAAGATCCTAGCAACGAAAGATCCAGAGTGCGACCAACATCTTCTGATTCCATAAAAACCTTGCACTGTCCAATCTCGTTATTTGGCTCAGATTGAAATGTATCACATGGTGAGCGTTCTGTTAGACCACGTTGATTAAGTGCAGAACCTGAACCATCAGACACATTCCCTATTTTATCAGCATTCCCATCCGAGGAACTATTCCCTGTACGAACAGTAGAAACAGTATCTCCTGAGCAGCTTAGAGATATCTGCTGCTCAGTAAGTATAGGTTGACCAAAAAGCACGAGTTGTGGTGCTTTCCCAATATCAGATTTCTTTGTAGTGTGAGTGGAATTTCCCATGGTTAGCAAGCAAGAAATATTCTCACCGTTGCACGGCTTGCGAATCATTGGACTATTCAGGGGTCTAGGGGGTGTTGCAGTCTGATCAAGTGGGGGAAAACCAACAGGAAAAAAACTAGACTGCAGCTTATGGAGGTGGTGATCTGATAATGATAAACCATATTGAGCATGCCTGGCTCCCTGCATGCCAGCAGGGGTGTTGTCGGGAAGACAACCAAAGGGGCTATTAGGCCCTAGAAGGTGGTGGTTACCGGAGAAAGCCGGCATAGGAAGGTGGCCATCAAGAGGAAAATCTGGATGTTGAGGTAGTCTTAGTTTCTTTCGTGGGGGTGAGAAAGGAGAAAGATGAATGGTAGGCATGTTTGAGACTAATTCCACAAGCCATGGACTGACACGTTTCACATTTTGGAGCAGATCAGGTTCGTCCCACGTCACCTGCAGCAATTCAGCGCAACTTAAGAGAAGAACATACTATATTAAGCAATAATAGATTAATCGTTGGCTTCTTTCTATAACAGTTTAGGAGTTCTTTTAATGTTATGAAATATCCATCACATCCTATAAGAATCTCTGAACAAAACAATGGGCACAAAATGCTGAGAAACACCTATGACTAAATATGAGCCTTACATGAGAGATCATATGACAGATAGCAAGAGGATGCACTAAACAGAAATAATTACCTGAAGAAGCCTCCACGGCGAATCTGGCCACCGAATAGGATCGGCAACTTGAACTGAAGATATAGTTCCCATGAACCAGCTTATCCTTGAAGAATCTTCAGTTTCAAAAGGCATTTTGAACCTCATCCCTGAACACCAACGGATCTGCAATGCTGTCTTTACAAGCGAGGCCTTCACGCAGAACTCTGGAGTGCTCGCACGGGGGTAGTAGATCACCTCGAATGGCTGTCCACTTACTGCAAGATTTACAGCTTCCACTACTGATTCTGCCTTCACCTTTCCCTTACTCATTAAGCTCCCACTAATGCTCCCATTCCCGTTTCTCATTAATTTATTTTCGTCATCCCTAAGAAAACTGGAAAACCCTCCGTATGGAACCATACAATTCCCACCAGCTGGATTCCAGCCAGAAGAAGTCTCAGGTCCACCTCCAATTCCCCTCTTTGCCCGCCTAATGCCTACACAAAGGTCCCCGTTTTCGGCCCTCAAGAACACAATGGAATCACCAGCGACAAGCTTTTTATGATTCACAAAAGTACTCCATCCTGTTGTTAAAAGATGGCGCCTTGGTGTCCCTCTATAAATATGCCTGAATTTCCAAGTCTCCCCATGAACATCCTTAGCAAGGATGGTCTGAACAGGAGGATCTGCAGAGTAATCCAAACGAGGAAAGATCGTTTCCGCACAATACCTCGGAACAGAAAAACCTCCACCATTATTTGCATCCGACTGTGTCAACGTCTTCGCGAACGAAGTAGGTTTATCTTGGTTATCCGAACCATTCATTCCAACAACCCCATCATCATCAAATTCAATTTCATTTCTACCAACAGGAATCAATCTAATTTTGGAAAAAACCTCATCAGTCTCAGGATCTGCCATAAACTTAATAGCAGAGACTTTACAGGGAATATAAGATGGAATCCTAATAGAGCTCCTAAAATCGACATTTCCACAGGCATGTTCTGCATGTCCTTGAGGAAAGTAGAACACTTTTGAACTAACAGGGGGCATTTGTACCATACTACCAGCACAAGCATGCCATAGTTGAGAATCTAAGCATTTCTCTAGTTCCTTCACTTTGTCCTTTGAATCCATAAAAGTAATCATCTTGATGTCAATAGATTTTTTTACCAGAAATGACAATCAACACTCTTCAGCTCATAAATAAGTACTTCACATTAGGATGACTAATATTTCATACTTGTAATGGAAAATGCTGTCATCAAAATACAAGAAACAAATATTCTTTAGGCATATTAATTGTACCAATTAACAAACACAACAATAGAAGGAAACAAAGTAAATTACAATAAATTCAACTCAAACAATCTTAAAGTCCATACCTTTCTATATCTGTTCAACATAAGTACATGGTACTCTCTGCAAAAGCATCTCAAATTCAAGAAATTGCACCAAAACGCCACTTTTCAAATCCCAAAAACTCAATTTTTTAAAAGCTTCCACCAGCAAAAGGACTCTAAATTACCACAAAATTCAAAAACAACTTGACTATATTCAACTCAAAACTCCTCAGTTACTTCAATTTGACCACTTAAAAACATGTAAATCCCCTCCTAATTATCCATTAAACAAAAATTCTTAAGCCAAAAATCCAAACTTTTTCTTCACAAAATCAAGAAACCACTAATCTTTGTTTCAAGAAATCAAAAGTTTCCACCTTTAAACTGTTTTTTCAACAAAATAACAACACCCCTCTTCATAATTCACTAGATAAAACCACAACAAGTAATAAAACAGAAAATAAAAACAAGAATTAATTAGAAGTGATGGAAAGTGAAAACTAGTTTACAGTGACTTTCACTAAGAAAGTGTTTGTCATCTTTTTGTCTCAAATATATTCACACAAAGAGAGAGAGAGAGAGAGAGAGAGAGAGAGGGGTCTCTGCTTTTGTATCATACACACAAAAAAATGTATGTATATATTATATATATGTCATATGGATACTATGTCCAGTCCACACACACACATGTATGTGTGTCCATGTAAAACTTGTCTCTTTCTATCTCTTGGACTCTCTTTTAACTTTTACCCATGTTTCCTCATTATATAATAATGTAAATTAGATTATTATACAAGTAATTCTCACCAAAAAAAAAAAAAAAATTGTAATATTGAAATAACAGTTTACTTACTACAACATGTAAGTGTAACCATAATGTAAATGTCGCTCCCTCCATTATTTGCTATGTGACAACATTTTATTTTTAATCCATTCTAAAAAAAATGACTACATTATTTTTAATGAAATGATTTATAACGATACAAATATTTATAATTTATTTCATACAACAGTCTCAAAAGTTTTTTTTTCTAACTTTCGTATCAATATAAACTATAATGCATAGAGTAAAATAGAAGTAGTACTATTTATAGTTTCTTTTTCTATTGGAAATATAGCAAGATCGGTGTATATCTCACACTCCTTATATCCCACTTGTAGGATAAAAGTGGATATTCTGTTGTTGTTGTTGTAGTATATACTATCAGGCTACACAAATTATATTGTTAAAATAGGAATAAATACAGTTTACTTTCTACAATAGATAAATATGATATAGCGTAAATATTTACCATTTACTTGGTTTTACGCTTTGCTTGATAAACCTATTATAATGGGCTTTGGTTGGTTGAATAAAATTTTATTTTTCTGACCATTTTCTTCGGATCTGAAGAAACTCTGCTGTATCTTCAGAAGCCAGCAAAACAACAAAGATCTTTAAGAGCCAGCTATCCATTTTTCCTTATGTTATTTTTTACATTATAGTATTACTAGAATATTATGTTAGGGAGGTGTCATTTTCATTTATTTGTTTAATGGGATTAAAAAACTAATTGATTTATTCTCTTGGATTTACTTGATCAATTTGATAAGGGAAGTTGGATTAATTTAATGTACTTATAGTGATAGTTTGATTATATAGAAACTGCTGGTGAAGAGTCAGTGGAAGATGGGAAGTCAATAGTACTCTAAAAGCAAGGCAAACGCAAAGATTTATTAATTAGGCAAGAATATTAAAATATTGGGTTAGATTGACTAACCATGGTAGCATACAATTAATATTGACTAAGGTTAACTAACTGTAATTTGACATAACCTCCATGTATGGTAAATTTTTTGGATAACGTATAAGTGTGACGTTCTAACCATAATAATATCAACAGACAAGATTATATGTATTAATAATACTTATTGGATAAACAAACATATGTAAAATATATTTAGATTAACATTTGAACCACTTCAACCAATCTTTTGGAAAATTAGCCTGTTTAGCATTACTTCTCCAAAGTTAAAAATATTTTATTTTTCTTTTGAATTTTAAGGTGTTTGGCAATGAACAAATACTTTTAGGTAGAAGTATAAGCAGTTTTTTTGTTGTTGGGTGTATTGGGTTAAATCCGTCGTCACCAAAGTTGGTGACTAAGCATCCACGTAGGACGACACGTAGACGACACATGGCTGTGAATGGACATAAAGGCAATGGATAAGATCGAAGATAAACAGTTACAACGGACAGATGAACAGTCGCCGCGGCCAGAAAAGTCGCGGCTCATCAATCAAGGCAGTTCAAAATGGGAATCTTATCCACAAACAACGCAACTGCTCGACTAAGGAGTTACAACTGCTTGTGAACGGGCACATAGCTACCTATATATTGTAATCTAAGTCACAAGCATGAAATCTAATGCTTCTCTGAATCTACACTTGTATTCAAACTATTTACTAGCATTCAATTCTTTATCTCCAGCGAATATTTATTACTATTGATGATCAAAAGATCTCTTTTATTGTTCCGTTGACTGAATATCATAAAGAGTACGAGGAAGGGAATTTAATCAAGTCTAAACGGCCTGAGCACGGTTCCTTTTTCGTTCGATCATTCATTTATTATATTGCATTAATTGCATCTTTATTCTTTCGCATTTATTACTGTCATTTATATTTCTTCCATCAAGAGCGTTTAATCTCGATTATTGACCGTGACTCCGCTTTATAAATTTAATTGTGAATTAACCTAACAAAACGAAATTACGGTTAAACAATTTGGCGACCACAGTGGGAGCCGGTCAATAACTTCCGTAGGTTAATCGCTCGTCGTATTTTACTCTTTATTCGTTTTTCCTACGCTCGCTGGTTCTCCCCGTTTTCTTTTTTGTTGAAATGGCAGATAACAACTCGCACAACAACGTTCCCATTGAAGGGCAGCAAGACCTCAATGCTGCGGAGCAGGTAAACCAGAATTTGGCCGGGGACGAGCAGCAAGATGTTCCCCTTGCAGACGACGACGTGATCCCCATTGCAGAGGACGAGAATGTGCTCCCAGCGGAGCAGGAGAACGAGCACAGTCAGCAAGGTAGCAGAAGTAGCCGCCAGCCTGGCAGAGGAAATGTCGATCAGGGGGCTGGAGGGTCTAGAAGACCCAATGGACCTGGGAATTCGAGGAACTCTCAAGACGCTATCCTTGAATTCATACGGCAACAGGCCGAGATCAACAGGCAAATACGGGAAGCTATCGACAGCCTGCGAGGACAGAACCTGCCAAACACGGGAAATCCACCCATGGGACGTCCAAGGGATGCTTCACCATCTCATGCCTCGAGGCGCGCCGAAAATCAGAATGCAGGATCAGCGGTGCCCACAGAGATGAGCGAAGTCATGGAGGCCCTCACCAAGCAGTTCAAAGAAAGTCAGGAGGCCCTGCAGCGCTCTCTTCATGAGAGGATTGACCAGATCCCTGGCGCACCACCCACCCTGAAGAAAGTTGACGTTCAACGGTATACTCAAAGGCCCTGGAAGAAAGAAGCGGCACCAAAGGCCATCCCCAAGACATTCAAAATGCCAAACATACCAAGATACCGGGGGACAACTGACCCCAATGATCACTTGATGATGTTTAGCAATTTCATAAAAGCAAGCGATCTCACCGACGAGGAGATCGAATCAGTGCAATTAAAGAAGTTCGTGGAAACCTTAGCGGACGGCGCTCTACGGTGGTATTCCATGCTGCCACCGAATTCAATAGGATCTTTTGCCGAGATGGCGGAGTTATTTGTCAAAGCACACACAGGCGCTCAGAAAACAGAAACAAGAGTTGAGGATATCTTTGAAATCAAGCAACAGCCTGGGGAGTCTCTCCGGAAGTATGTGGATCGCTTTCAGCGTGAACGTATGTTGCTACCCAAGGTTCCAGACCGATGGGCGGCTATTGCATTCACCAACAGCCTGGACGTCAAGAGTTCTGAGGCGACCAGGCGACTGTACGAATCCCTGCGAGAATATCCTGCGGCGAGCTGGTCGGATGTCTACAACCGTTATAATTCCAAGGTACGTATAGACGAAGATAAATTAATTGGCACAGGTACCCGAGGACGGAGCCAAACTCGCACCAATGGCGCTGGGGGAAAGATCGAGACGGATAGGCCAGATGCACGGCACGAGCCATACCCCAGCCGGTCACGCAACAACTCAAACGGACGCGGTCGCAACAACAAAGGCCTGGCGAGGAGCAATGATTCTGCCTCAACTTCTAGTGGAATCCCAACCCTGCCCGTCTTCAACATCGGAGCAGTCGAACTTGTAGCAGTGCTCGAGGAGATGAGCGAAAAGGTCAAATGGCCCAAGGATATGAAGAGTGACCCCAGCAAACGCAACAAGAACTTATGGTGCGAATTCCATCGCGATCACGGCCACACAACGGATGACTGCAAGGCTCTAAGGTATGAAGTTGCTAATTTGTTGAAACAGGGCTATCTCAAGGAGTACTTGACAGAAAAAGGGAAGCAGACTCACGCGAAGGCCCAGCAAAACAAATCAGGACCTCCCCAAGTATCTTCTCCAAAAATGACGGTCAACGTCATCTCTGGCGGAATTGAGGTTGATGCAGTCACATACACAGCAAAGAAGTATGCCAAAGTCTCTATTACGAAGACCAAACGACCGCGACTTGAGGATACGATGACTTTTGAAGAAGCAGATGCAGATGGCTTGCAGTTTCCTCACATGGACGCTTTAGTGATAACGCTGCGAGTGGAGGAGTTCGACGTCAAGAGAGTGCTCGTTGATCCAGGCAGCTCAGCAAACATCATATTGTCTCGGGTCGTGCAGCAGTTGAAGCTATACGATGGGATTGTACCAATTTCTCGCGTTCTCTCAGGATTTAACAATTCCAGCGAGAAAACGTTGGGAGAAATTACATTGACGACCCTGGTCGAAGGTGTCATGAGACGCACAACGTTTCATGTCATCGATGGGGACATGGCCTACAACATAATCCTTGGGAGGCCATGGATACACGACATGTAGGCAGTCCCGTCAACCTATCACCAAGTGATGAAATTCCCTTCAGAGTGGGGAATACGAGAAGTTCGGGAAGAGCAGCGTTGCGCTAGAGATTGCTACTCAGTCGCAGTCAAGCTCCCCGAGGAAGCAAAATAGCAATTAAGGAATCCGGGATCGGAATCAAGCAATGAAACATCAAACTACCAAATCCAGGAATTCATATCAAAATTGGATGCACGAGAAGAGTACGCGCCAACTATTGAAGCTTTGGAACCAGAAGAACTTTTCGGCGACATGCCTGAAAGGAAGGTATATTTGGGAGCAGAGCTGAACAAAGACTTACGGAAAGACATCTTGCACTTCCTCAAGGAGCGGCACACCACCTTTGCGTGGTCACATGAAGACATGACAGGAATCTCCCCGAAGATTATCTCTCATAAGTTGAATGTGGATCCATATTACCGCCCAGTGAAGCAAAAGAAACGCCAGCAAGGAGCATTCAGGAACCAGATCATAAACGACAAAGTTGACCGCTTGCTCAAGATTGGCTCTGTCCGAGAAGTCAAATATCCAGATTGGTTGGCCAACGTGGTCGTAGTGGCGAAGAAAAACGGCAAGTGGAGGGTCTGCATTGACTTCACTGATCTGAACAAAGCCTGCCCGAAAGATTCTTATCCACTACCTCAGATTGACCAACTAATCGACGCGACGGCCGGGCACGAGGTGCTTACATTCCTTGATGCATATTCAGGCTACAACCAAATCTTGATGAATCCCGACGACCAGGAGAGGACCTCTTTCATTACTTGCCGAGGTACGTATTGCTACAAACTAATGCCTTTTGGACTTAAAAATGCAGGTGCAACCTACCAACGGTTAGTCAACCGGATGTTTCACGACCACATTGGCAAAACCATGGAGGTTTACATCGACGACATGCTGATCAAGTCCAAACGAGCAGAGGACCACTTGGCTCATTTGGAGGAAGCCTTTCGAATCCTTGATCAATACAACATGAAGCTCAACCCAGAGAAATGCGCATTTGGAGTGGGTTCAGGGAAATTCCTTGGTTTCATCGTTTCCCAGCGAGGGATCGAGGTAAACCCCGCCCAGATAAAAGCGATAGAAGCCATCCCCGACGTACTTCATAACAGAAAAGATGTAATGCGGCTAACCGGGAGAGTGGCGGCGCTGAGGAGATTCATCTCCCGCTCGTCTGATCGATGCAAAAGCTTCTTCGACGTGCTGAAACAGAACAAGGAGTTTGAATGGACCCCTGAATGTCAGCAAGCACTTAAGGATTTGAAGCGGTACTTGTCAAGCCCGCCTTTACTTTCAACGCCACAACCAGGCGAACAACTATTACTTTACCTGGCCGTATCTGAGTCAGCGGTAAGTGCAGTTTTGGTTCGAGAAGACAAAGGTAAGCAACTGCCAATCTATTACATTAGTAAATCTTTATTAGATGCCGAAACCCGCTATCAACCTTTGGAGAAACTAGCACTAGCATTGGTAATCGCTGCCCGCAAATTAAGACCTTACTTTCAAAGTCACTCAATAGCTGTAGTTACTACCTTCCCCTTACGTAGTATCTTGCACAAACCTGAATTCTCGGGCAGACTAGTAAAATGGGCAGTGGAATTAAGTGAATTTGATATATCTTACCAACCCCGGGTAGCCATAAAGTCTCAAGCCCTAGCAGATTTTATCGCAGATTTTAGCGCCACCATGTACCCTGATGCTCAGCGTGAGGCGGTTCTTTTCGCCGGATCCGAGCCGGGGACTTGGACCTTGCACACCGATGGGTCCTCGAGCGTGAAAGGGTCAGGGCTAGGCTTAGTCCTCACCACTCCCTCGGGTGAAACCATTAGACAGGCCATAAAATGTCCCTTTATTACTAATAATGAGGCCGAGTATGAGGCCGTAATTGCAGGATTGAAACTGGCTCGAGATTATGGAGCAGACAGGATTCATCTTAAAAGTGATTCCGCCCTGGTCGTCAACCAGATAACTGGAGGTTTCGTCGCAAGGGAGTCTCGTATGCAGAGGTATCTTGCCCGAGTTACTGGTTTGCTGGCACAATTCAACAATTGGGAAGCCACACAGATCCCGCGAGAGGAGAATCATGAAGCCGATGCCTTGGCCAATTTGGGTTCAGTCGCAGAAATTGGAGCAGCAGGTTCAATGGCCGTAGCTCATCTCCTGTGCACAACAATCGATAAAGACGCAATGGAGGTCAACACGACCAATCTAACTTGGGATTGGAGGAATGAGATAATCAATTACATACTGCATGGAACCCTGCCATCAGACGTTAAGGCTGCTCGAAAATTGAGGATATAGGCTGCCAGATATACAATTATAGATGGCACCCTCTATCGAAAGACTTTCGCAGGTCCACTCGCCAAATGTCTAGGCCCCAGCCAAACAGAGTATGTGATGAGGGAAGTTCATGAGGGGTGCTGTGGAAATCATTTGGGAGGAAAGGCGCTTGCGCGAAAACTCATACGAGCAGGCTATTACTGGGACAATATGGAGAAGGATACTAACGAATTTGTCAAAAAATACGATAAGTGCCAAAGGTTTGCACATCTCCTCCATCAACCAGCGGAGCCCTTGCACTCAATCATCTCCCCGTGGCCGTTTATGAAGTGGGGAATGGACATCGTTGGGCCACTACCCACTGCACCCAGAGGGGTACGTTTCTTATTAATAATTACTGATTATTTTACAAAGTGGGTTGAGGCTGCAGCATATTCGAAGATGCGTCAAATGGAAGTAGTTGATTTCCTGTGGCGTTATGTCATTTGTCGATTCAGAGCACCCAAAGAAATTGTCATGGATAACGGTCCCCAATTCGTTGGTCAGAGGGTCACAAAATTCCTTGAAGATCTGCATATTAAAAGGATTACTTCCTCCCCATATCACCCAGTGGCGAACGGACAGGCCGAATCGACCAACAAAATAATAGTGGATTCACTCAAGAAGCGCCTCGAGCAGGCCAAAGGGTGTTGGGTGGAAGAACTCCCCGGGGTTCTTTGGGCATATAGAACAACCACGAAAATGAGCACCGGGGAGACGCCCTACTCTTTAGTATATGGTTCCGATGCATTGATCCCAGTCGAAATTGGCGAGCCAAGTCTACGGTATGCCCATGCAACCGTAGAATCTAATTCAGTCAACCTCTCCGAGGAATTGGATTTTCTAGAAGAACGCAGGGAGTTAGCACTGATACGAGTAGTGGCTCAGAAAGAAAGGGTAGAGCAATATTACAATCGGGGACTGAGGCTACGTAACTTCGAAGTCGGGGACTTTGTATTGCGTAGAGTCTCCCAGAATACGCAAGAAGCGAACGTCGGCAAACTTGGTCCAAACTGGGAGGGTCCATACAAGGTGGTTGCATCAGCTGGTAAGGGTTCATACCGATTGGCACGACCAGATGGATCGCTTCTACCCAGCAGTTGGAACGTGACTCACTTGAAGAGGTACTACTTCTAAGTGGTACAGGGGTTAGTATTTCTATCCATTTTACGTTTCTTACATGCCTTCGCTCTCCTTTAAGTTGCTCTGTTTTCTTATCTTTGACTAAATGGTACTAACGGTCTTCAAAAGGCCAGATCCGTTTAGCTCAACTGGTAGAGCTCGAAGTCCTCGCGCTTCGCGGCTGTGGGTTCAAATCCCGCAACGGACACACTCCTCTTTTGGTTATATGTGTTCTCAGATTCAGCGCTTCACCCATTGTCTTTTCATGTCTGAAATTACGGAATTTCAACATAAAAACAGGGGGGTGGCGAGGGCCCCAGTAGGCCAAAGTCCCGGCTAACACAGGTGATCTTCGAGCAGAGCAAGGTCATTCGCTAAAAGCGCGGCTAAGCAAAATCAAGTAAGTTCAATAGAACTATTTTACTTGTGCTGTATTATCTCCTACATACATCTTTGCGGCCAGTATCCGCTCAAGTGCCACAACTTTACGACCAGACAATCTTGTGTTCTGATTTACGACCAAACAATCCTACGTTCTGGTCATTTGGCTACTTGTCCTTTTCAATAGAAATATCAGGGCAGCCTTAACCAAACCAAATTTTTTCCATTTTTCTGCGAAAACTTTCAACTGTCAAATATGATAAGCAAAGTTTATCGCAAAACCGTCTTACACGGTCAAATTTCAGTCAGCCTAAACGACCTGATTTCGTTCAGCCCAGAGAGCCTGACTTCGGTCATCTTAACTAAGGGTAACTTAACCTGGTTACGATCAGATTTTATTTCAAAACATCTGCGCAGATTAAACCAAAAAGGGAACTCAGACACTAAGGTTTGAAATATAATCTTGACCTCTGAAAACTTCACTAAGCAGTAAACAACAATCAGCATTCATATGAATAAGACTTGAAAGACTAAAGATGGTCGTCAAGCCTCAACCAGTCAGACAAAAGAGGAAAACAGCCAAAACATACATTCATTCATAAAGTTAACAAATATACGAAGTTAACAAACATCCAACAAATTTACAAGAAGGACTAGACAAGGCATCAATCGTCATGTTGACCAGGGTCCCGACCTGATGCACTAGCTCCATCAGTCGGATCCCCACCCAAATCTTCATCTTCTTCATCTTCGTTGTCCTCGCTGCCTTCATCGTCCCCTTCGACTTCATCATCATCAACTCCCACTTCCATGCCCAGGACTTGCTTGACATTGATGATGGCTGCTATGGTCTGATCGAGGACTAAGTCGACATTGATCTGGCCGCGCTGCATTTGGATAAGCAATTTCTTTTTGGCTTCAAGAGCTTCTAGCTTGGAGTCGATCGTGTAACGATCCCGCAAATTTGCCAACTCCTTCGTCAGTAGCTCCTGAACCTTTGCAGATTCCGCAGCCCGATTTTTGGCCTCTTGTAGTTCTCCTCGAGCAGCTTGAGATACTCGCCAGAGTAATTTCTTTCATATTGAGCTCATGGGCAAGTTGGGAGATCTGACGGCCTTGCTCGTCCATCTTCGCTTTCAGGTCTTCAAAAGACAACACAAACCTGTCCTTCTCATCTAGAAGACGGTCCCTCTCCTCGAGGAGTGCGCTTATCTTGTCGTTAGCTTCAGCGTTGGATTTCTCCAACCTATCTATCTTATCCTCAAAGAAGTCGCGTCTCCCCTCCAGGACCCGCTTCTCCCCGATCAGAACCTGTTTCTCCTCTTCTAAGGCCTGATTTACCTGGAGAACCTCCAAAAGGTCTTTCTTCAGGCCAAGGACTTGATCCTGGTTGTTCAGCCTGGAGCGGAGCATGAGCTCGGTAGCCATCATACTCGCCTGGCAACAAGTAAGAAATACACAGATAATTAGAACTAAGGTTTTTGATAAAAATAAAGAAAATAGAGAAGGAAACATTACCCGAGCAGTGTCCTCAGCAATCGCATAAGCCAACTGCTCATCGTTCATGCTGCGCATGTTCCACTCTTCACGAGGGCCGATCAGGTTGGACGTCACCTTGACTAAGTGGCCAGGCTTCGTAAGAAAGTCCGTGTCTGGGGGGATGATGAAGTCACACTCCCTCATGCACGGCCTGGGCTCTCTCGCCTGTTCCGAAGGATAGTTGGGGCCAAATTTGTGGCGAATACCTTTAACGGAGTACGCACCAATCGTACCTCCTAAAGATACTCGCCTGGTGAGCCTAGTTCGAGAGACCTCGACGTCGCCTGTCTCGCTGGGGCCCAGGGTGTCGCATTCTTGCAAATAAACTGGCGCCACCCCGTCGGCAGCCAAGTTCATCATGTCCTTATAATAGAAGACCTGGGGTTCAGCCTCCCCCCCAGCCTTCCTCTGATCACCAACCTCCTCACCCTTCTCCTCATCCTCCTCTCTCATCGGCTCCTTGCCTGGGCGCCTGTGGCTGGCCTGCTCAGGCTCACTCTGTTGGCTTCCAACCCGTTCAGGCTCGTTCGGCTCTGAAGCCTCAGGAAAGAATGCAAAACTTTCATGCATTCTTTCCTCCCCCATTTCCTTAGCTCTTTCTCCTTCCCCATCACCAACTCGGGGACTCTCCTCGAAAGCATAAGAGGAAGTCTCCACGGCTCTCCTCTTATCACTCCGTAGATATGCCCTCCTCCTCTGAGTCAAGCTCACGTCGGGAGCCTCAGAATCTGACAGGACAACCACCACAGGCTCAGCTGATTCAGGGGCAGCCGTCGAGCTTTTGACACTCTCCTGCCCAGACTTAGGGGTCTCAGCAGCAGCTACAGTGGCCTCAACTGTTTTCTTAGAAGACTGAGGGGTCTTACGAGCTGTCCTTTTCTTCTTTCTGGGTTTACTCTTTTCAGAGTCGGTTTGTTTTCTCTTCAGGCTCGCAAGGACCTCCTCGCCACCCTCCCTAGCTTTGATAGCTGCTGCGGTCTGAAGAATAGCAGCCGCCTCCTCGTTGACCTCAGCCACAGGGTCGACAACCGCCTCCTCAGGAGGAGGAGCAGGAAAATAACTACCACCAGTACCTAGACCTGAAAATAGAAGCGTATCACTACCGTAATAAGCTCTGCATAAGTTAGCAAGAAATTCAAGTAAACAGCTTACCGTGGGTGCTGGGGTTAGACAAATGCTTCAAGGAAGCATAGTGAGGCCATTGCCTCTGCTCGTGAGTGAACTCTGTCAGAATTGGTTCAACCCAAGCAGACAATTCCTCCTCAGTAATAAGACCATCATAGGGAATCTTGTCAGCTAAACAACAAAGAGTGGAAATTAGAAAGTGCAGATACATAATTCAAAGAATATTCAATACAAATACTCGGGGACTTACGAGTTTTGTTCCACGCCTCGCGGAGATTAGTTTTGTCGCCACGAGTGAGGAGTCTAGACTGCACATAAACATACCGGTGCATCCAGCCCCTATCCCCTGAATCCTCGGATTTGCTCACTAGAGCTTTCCTCCCCCTCATACGGGCGTTAATATACCCATCCCTAGCGACCTGAAGACTATACAAAGCAATAAAATGCTTAAATTCAAAATCCTGCTCAGTCTCGTCGGCGAACCACTGCAGCAGGGTAACAATCCTATAAACGCTTGGACACAACTGCCCCGGGCAGATAAGATAGTATTTACAGATATCTTCTATGACAGGGTGCAACGGGAACGTATGACCTATCGTGAATGGATATGTAGATATAGCCGTCCATCCAGGCCTCGCTGAAGTGATATTTTCCGTTGGGAGGGGGCAAGAAACCATAACATCATCATCCCACCCGCAATCTATCCTAACTTTAGGCAAAAGGTCGGGAGTGATTGAACTCTTAAAGCGGCTTGAAGGCCACGACCTTACATTGCCGTAATGACTGAACGAGCTGATTGAACAGTCATTTTCAAGATTTCCCCAAATTTTTGGGATCACATCGGCAACTGAGGTTGGAGAACTCGTAGGTTGGCCAGCCGCTGCCGAAGAGGTACTAGCTGCAGCGTCCATATTCAAACTCCTCTTTGCTTTAGGAGACATTTGGATTAAAAGATTAAGAGAATTCGTCGCGTTTCAAATTTTTTGCTGGAAAGCTGATTGAAGCTCTGAAGATTGGTATGAAATTTGGAATGAAGTAAAGAGATTTTCAGCTGGTGGAAATCGTATTTATAGGGTTCGCAAAACCCACACGTGGCAGACATCCGAACGAAAGATGAATCGATCCAGCCGTTGAAGAAAATAATGAAATTAAATCGGAGTGACGGTTTATTGCCTTGGGACGTGCAAGACGTGAATAGGCGCAGTACAATCATCACGCCTGCAGTCTCGGAACACGCAACAGTCACTTCCTCAGTAAAAAGCGGAATGGAGTTGACAACTTGCACGTTTTGTCTTTAGCGGAGCATTTAATGCTCATACTGATTAAACGTCATTCGATCAAAAGCCTATGAAGAATTCAACGGGCAGCATCCAAACACGAATACGAGAATTCAAATATGTTACTTGGGATAAAATTCCAAAAAGTTCTTTCCCGCCCAAAACTCGCTTTCCACTCCTCGACCAGATTCTCTGCTCGAGAAGTGCGGGGACTATCTGTATTGGGTTAAATCCGTCGTCACCAAAGTTGGTGACTAAGCATCCACGTAGGACGACATGTAGACGACACATGGCTGTGAATGGACATAAAGGCAATGGATAAGATCGAAGATAAACAGTTACAACGGACAGATGAACAGTCGCCGCGGCCAGAAAAGTCGCGGCTCATCAATCAAGGCAGTTCAAAATGGGAATCTTATCCACAAACAACGCAACTACTCGACTAAGGAGTTACAACTGCTTGTGAACGGGCACATAGCTACCTATATATTGTAATCTAAGTCACAAGCATGAAATCTAATGCTTCTCTGAATCTACACTTGTATTCAAACTATTTACTAGCATTCAATTCTTTATCTCCAGCGAATATTTATTACTATTGATGATCAAAAGATCTCTTTTATTGTTCCGTTGACTGAATATCATAAAGAGTACGAGGAAGGAAATTTAATCAAGTCTAAACGGCCTGAGCACGGTTCCTTTTTCGTTCGATCATTCATTTATTATATTGCATTAATTGCATCTTTATTCTTTCGCATTTATTACTGTCATTTATATTTCTTCCATCAAGAGCGTTTAATCTCGATTATTGACCGTGACTCCGCTTTATAAATTTAATTGTGAATTAACCTAACAAAACGAAATTACGGTTAAACATTGGGGAGAAGCTACAAATATCTGCTTCTTCCAAGAAGCTGAAGCAGTTTATAATTTTTTTAAGACAAAAATATCATTACCAGAAATCCATATTTACCAAATTATCCCTCATTAATTAACCATATCTTTCTCAAAATAAAATTATATTTCTCTTTTTTCTATTTTTTTCCTACTACGTACTTTTACAAATTTTCTTCCTCTTAGGCTTGTTTTTATTTATATGTATTTCTATCAACCTTATATAGGATCTCCTATTCTTTAAATCATCTTTTAAAAATAAGTAATTACTAAAAATTCCTAATTCCGTTATCACTTTGATTTAACTATATTTTATGTTGTTCAATAGTTTAAATTATATCTTTTACTTTATGTTTTACATTTTAACTAAATATTTTTCTAATTAAAGTCTTTTATGATAAATATTTAAAATTATTTTTTCTATTAATCCAAATGTAAAATGAATCTGGATGTCCTTTTCGTAATTTAACACTCAAAAGTACTTTTCGTAAAGATTAGCCAAACACAATTTATCAAAAGTACTTCTCCAATGAGTTGTCTAAATACAAATTGCTTATTAGCTAAAAGTACTTATACCAAAATACTTCTCAAAATAAGCAGTTTTTTACAGCAATGCCAAACAGGCTCTAAATCGGCTCCATCATGATAGCCGATAATTCTAATAGCTAAATTACATTAGTTTTTACTTGCCTATAGAATAAAAGTTATGAATGTAAGATGGCAACAAAAGTCCAAAATCTCATATAACCCGATTTTTGGAAGCATATAATTCTCAAAATAAAATGATTATTTTTATGGTTCTTGATGCTAAATTATTACTGAACATATAGTTGTTCTTGGACTAATATTCTAACATGCATGTAACTTTTTCGATTTGACACTTTTGCATTGTTTGAGCATTGTTTGGTTACGCCCTAACTTGACTAGGCCAAATAAGTAATTTTCAATGGATATTGAATTGAATAGGTAATTTGTCATGAGTTCGTTGGATTAGAGGTGTAATTCCGATGGATATTGGATTAAATAGGTAATTCGCGATGAGTTCGTTGGATCAGAGGTGTAATTCCGATCCAAATCACCTAATAACACGGGTGGATGAGTTGACTCATGACCTAGCATTATTGGTTGGAACTAACTGTGAGTCCAACAGATTTTGCATTAGTAATTCCTTGAGTTTATTGTATCGGAGAGAGCTTCCCAAATGGCTTGGCTGAGAATACGGGTCGATGAGTGGAACTTATGACCTTGTATCATTGATTAGAACTGGCTACAAACCGTCGAAAATTTGACGAGCATATACTTTTATGTCTCGAAAAGATTCGTAATAACATTGATTAGTCACCCAAGAAATTAGTTTGTTAATATTATTGCCATATCTAAAAAATAACTTATCACATTCTTGCATCAAACTATGTCAATTTATCATGATCAAACTAGGTTATTGAGATAAATTACATAAGTTAACCATATTGCAATGATAAATCATACGCGAAAATATATATCATGAACTAATTAGTCTGTTGCATTCACTGAATGTAAATACACATTTTTTATCACTTCTATATTGGTGAAAATTGGATCGGACATGTTGTTTTCAGGTGTTAGGATACGTGGCTCGGTCATATTAACATGCGAGGATAATGTGCTGTCGGATGATACAAATAGTGCTCAATCGGCGACCGAGGGGGACCGATCCTTCAGATCAATAAACAGACACTCATGTCCCTGGATAGACCAAAATGGAGACTTGATCAGATAAAGATCTCGCCCAATAGATTCTACAATCTTTGGGCCAATCAAGTCCTAACGGCACGTTTCAGCTATTGAGAGAAGCTTATTTATACTAGGACTCTCTGCCTGTAAATACTCCCTTCTCCCCTCAATTATAGGCACAAACATTATTTACGCATAAAACACTATTGTTCTGCCACTTTTACTATTTTATATTACTGTTTCACTGCTGCTACTTAAATAATTGTCAATATTGAAGCCTGCTCTTGCTGTTATTTGTCTATTGCTTACTTATAATTAACACTTGATTATTGGTTTAATCTACCAAATCAAGCGTAAACCTATACGAATTAAGCCTTAAATCTTGATATAAATAATTGTTTGTGGCATACAACATCTACATGTACAAATTTTTTGTGCCTATCGTCCTCTTAGAAGTTCATAAGGGCTCTTGTTAAGAATAGCTCTTATGGAGCACCTGTTCAACAAATAACATGTTGTGTTGACTGCTTCAGCCCAGAAATTCCTTACAAGACCATTTGATAACAACATACTTCTTGCCATATCTTCCAGAGATCTGTTCTTCCTCTCTATAACTCCATTTTGCTCTTGAGTTTTTGGTGCTGAGAAGTTGTGATCAATGTTGTATTTGGTACAATACTCAGAGAACTTAGAATTTTCAAATTCTGTGCCATAATATGATCTGATGCTAATCAATTCCAAGCTTAATCTTTTCTGCACGATCCCAGCCCATTCTTCGAAACAGTCAAATTCTTCATCTTTGGATGCTAGGAACAAAGTCCATGTATATATCGAGTAATAATCAACTATCACGAGCACGAACCTCTTTCCTTCTCTGCTTCTGACTCTCATCAGTCCATGTATATATCGAGTAATAATCAACTATCACGAGCACGAACCTCTTTCCTTCTCTGCTTCTGACTCTCATCAGTCCACATAAATCCATATGAATCAGCTCGACTAGTTTTGAAGTGCTCACCACTTTCTTTGACTTGAAGGATGATCTCACATGTTTCCCCCTGACACATGCATCACACATCTTGATCTCTTCAAACTTTTTTCTAAGTAGTCCACGAACCAGTTCCTTCGATGCTAGCTTGTAGTTGTGAAAGACTAGCATGCCCCAACCTTTTGTGCCACAACTATGAATCACTCTCTTGAACATTCAAACAGGTTAAGTTTGTTCTCAGGAAATGATCCCAATGATGCCTTGTAGACATTTTTTACTTTCTTTCCTTCCATGACCACTTCTCTACTCTGTAATTTCTTCACAATACACCCCCACAGATTAGGGGTGTGCAAAACCGAACCGGTACCGATAGCCGAATCGTTACCGATAAGCATAACGGTATCGGTATAACGATTATTGGTTCGGTAATGGTATTAATTTCCAATACCAATAAGATATGGGTACGGTAACTGTTTCTATATCTCTTTACCATTACTGTACAGATAACCAATAAGGTTTTTTTTTATAATTTTTATACATTTTATTTTATTTATTTTTAGTATATTAAGTCATTTAAACTCTTAATTTACAACATTAACTTATAGGTTAAACTTCAATTATTATTATTATTATTATTGATGGTTATATGTCAATAATCATACGCTTTAATTAATGAGTTCGACCTATTTTATAATTAATTTTGTTTGCTCGGATCATTGAAGAGACTTTCTTATCTTTTCTTTTTCTATTTCATTATTTTGTGTTATGTTAGCATATTGTTAAGACTTGTTGACTACACTTGTTTACTTAGCTTGTGTGGATGGTTTGTCTATTACTTTAGTGGTTATTCTTATTAATTAAAAAATATTACCTATTGAAAACCATCCACCAAGAATTCACTTATTACTTCGATATACCAGTTACCGAACCTTTAACTACCAAACCGTTAAGAACCGATAACCGTCAACCGATAGCTTATTGGTACGGTATTGGTTTTACATAATTCTTTCATATTATAGATTATGAACGATATTGGTTGATGCTTCATGGAACTATAACCAGAGTCCAATATTGCTTCGACCTCTTCTGCCAGGGGAAAACCCCAGGCAAGTGGAACTTACGACATTGGATATTTGGGTTCAGAATCACAAATGTAAAACTGACTTCATTTCCTCTGTCACATAGTTGAAAGATACTTCGTAGATTGTATCTGAGACCATCAACACAATATACATTTTTAATAGCATGATCCAAAGATTTCCCAACTTTTCTTATGTTAACAATCTGACCACTCTTTCTTCCTCTAAAGGCTACACTGCCTCTTTGAAATGCTGTGAGTGAGAGAAAATTTCTTATGTCTCCTGTCATATGCCTTGAACACCCACTATCTAGAATCCAGCTTGGTTTGTTCGCTCTCACTCCAGCTTGCAAAATAAATTAAGGGTTAGATTTAGGAACCGAAACAAGCTTGGATCCCTTCTTATGAGAGAATGGATGAATCAAGTCCTTCTTAGCCCAATCAGGTAAAGCAAATTTTTTTGTTTTTAGATTTGGCTTTGCTCATTATATGCAGTCTTATTTCAAGTGACTTGTGTTACCACAAAAGGTACAAATCATGTTGCAAGGCAGACCTGCATATTTTCTCTTGGTATTATAGGGAGAAAGTGACTTCCTATGACCTAGACCTTTCTTTCCTTGGACTTGGTTTCCAAGAGCCCAGTTTATTGTCTCTGAAGATTTATTCCACTAGGTTAATCTGGTGAGTTCATAGTTAGCCTTTTCAGCCTTTTCTCTAATAATTCTGCTCTTTTCAGTTTCTTGACAAAGAATCTCATTTGTTCTTTTAAGTTCATTCTCGAGAAAATTTTGAACCTCACTAATCACCTGCTTACCGTTTTCATTTTTCATTTTATTTAGTTCAAGTTCAAGTTCTGAGATCTTAAAATTAGATACAAGAGCTTGTCCCTTTAGAGAAGCATTAATTTCTTCAAATTCAGCATTTGCTTCTTCAAGGTTCTTGCATCTAGTTTTCAAGTTAAGCAAGGCATCATATATTTTATCTTTCTCAGACTCTACCTTCTCATAGCCCTCAATTAAGGTGGCAGTTATTAGTATCAGATTGTCAGATGAGTATGTATGTAATTTTTTTTTTCAATTCAGAGAAACATACCTCAGCTAAGTGAGCACCTTCCTCTCCATCGGTTGCCATGAGAGTAGCTTCTTTCTTCTGACTATCTCCATTGTAGAACTCCTTCAGTTTCACCCAGATTTCCTAGGCAGATTTGCAATCCATCACCTTAGCTAGTATATCAAAAGTCATTCTACTCTTGAGATACAACATAGCTTTGGCGTTTTCTTGAAGCCAGTCCAAGTCTTGTGGGTCCAATTCTTTTACCAGTTTTAGAACCAGGGATCCATTTGCAATTCTCTTCATAGGGACATGAGGTCCTTGTTTTATGATCAACCAAAGGCTGTAGTCCATGGCCTGAAGAAATACTTTTATTTTCTTCCTCCATCTTTCATAATTCATTCCATCAAACAAGTGAACCAGTCACATCGGAGTCTTCACTTGTACGTCCTGTCAAAGCTAGAGAGGATTCATCCTCAGATTCCTTTTCTCCATCAGACTCACTATCTTGGTCGCCAGGTTGCATAAAAAGCTTTTTTCCTTTTTCTTCTTTCTGCTCTGAAGTTGGGTAGACGTCTGACTTTTCTTCTGTCCTTGTCGCTACCTTTGGAAGAATCCTTCTCTTTCTCCTTTGTGGCTCTATTTTTCATCCACTCAACTTTCCACATAGGGCAATCCACAACTGCATGATCCTTCTTGAAGCATTTAAAGAACCCTGAATAGTCTGGACTGTCAACTATATCCTTTCTCCTAGCATTATCTTTGGTGTTTTTCTTGAACCCCTTAAACTTACCCAAATTGAACTTCAGTCTGAGAGCACTGACCATAGCTGCTTCAACTGATTGTAAATCCACGTACTCTTCAAGTTCCTCAGTTGCCTCAAGTGCGAGGGTCTTGTCCTTTTTAGTCACTGATTTGTTCTTTGACTCCTTCATCATCTCATGAGTCTTCAAGCTACCCACTAACTCTTCTAACTTGATTGATTTTAGTGGTTTTGACTCAATTATAACAGTCATCTATGGTTCCCAAGAGTCAGGAAGAACATTCAGCACTTTATCAACCATTTCAACTTCTGGGAGTTCCATATCTAGAGATCTCATCTCATTTGTGATGATGGTTAGCCTTGTCATCATATCCTGTATTGACTCCTTTTCACCCATTGTGAACAGCTCAAATTGTCTTTTTAGCATTCTTCTTTTTGAGTCCTTGACTTCAGTAGTTCCTTCATGAGCAACTTCCAAGGCATCCCAGATTTCTTTAGCAGTCTTGTAAGATGAAACTCTGTTAAACTCTTCAGGACCTAATCCGCAGATTACAAGCCTCTTGGCCTTGTGATTCTTTTTTATCATCTTGTAATCAGCATCATTATACTCAGATCTTTCCTTTGATTCCGTACGAGAAGCAACTCATTCACAACAACTTTGGTCGGAATCAAATTTGCTTCAGAAACTATTATCCATAGTTGATAATATTCTCCACAGATGTAATTCTCTATTCTATTCTTCCACCAAACGTAGTATTGCCCATTAAATTGTGGAGGCCTCAGAACCAATTGTCCTTCAGTAATTGTAGGTGGTGCACTCATGATTTGATCCATCTCAAGGTGTTAACCTAAAATGAGAAGACCCGCTCTGATACCACTTGTTATACTCTAAGCACCTCCTATGGACACTAGAAGGGGGGTTGAATAGTGTCCTCCGATTTTCGCCCAAGAACCCGACTCTTAATCATAAGAACCCTGTTCTTGAATTCTTGCCTCCACGAAAAAATACAAACACCAAAAGTAAATAACAAACTGAAAGACACCGTGTTTTTACGTGAAAAACTCCTTGATCAAGGGAGAAAAACCACGACCCACACTCTGGGATTTTGAAACAACATCACTAACATAAAGAGCAAGTTTTAGATTGCAAACTCTGTAACCAAGAGGCTACACTCTAGACCCTGATCACTCAACAAAGCTAACCTTTAGCTTTACAAAGTGATCACTCAAAGTTCGCCTATTACAATGGCTTCTAACATAAGCAGATAGGTAATACGATCAAAACATATAAACTGGGACAACTACAATCAAGAAGAACCTAAACTAATTCACTACTTTTGCTCTTGGTTCTTCAATGGTTGTCTTCAATAGTTTTGTCAGTTTAAGAGTTATTGAATTCGCCTTGTGTTTACTCTCGACTCTCGTGGTGAATAACTGAGATCGGCTGCCACACTTACTTGCTTTTATATGAGCTTTGTAACCCTAGCAGTGTTTCACTAGGAAATCTCGCAAACATAGCAAGTCCAGATTTTCCTGTGATACTTTCCTTGTTTAGTACTAACTCTTTTTCACACTTCAATGAGACAGCCTCGGCACAACTTCTTTTAGTTGACTAGGATGCGTATAAGTTTACGTGCCACTACTCCTAGTTCTGCATGGATTTACATTGCACAAAATCTTTTCGATCAGTCGTGCCCTTCTCACCAAGGACTAAGTTTTCCTAGAAGAGTGAGAAAGAAGTGGTAGAGAAAGAAGGAGAGAAAAATAGAAGTGAAGAAGAAGAAGAAGAAGAAGAAGAAGAAGAAGAAGAAGAAAAGATGAGAAGAAAGAATGAGAAGAAAAAGAAGGAAGAAGAGGAGAAAAGAAGAAGAGAGATATAGAAGAATAAGAAAGAAGATGAGAGATTGTGGAAAGAAGGGACACGTGGAGACAGAAGAGGAGCGATCAAGAAGGAAGGAGAATGAGAGAAAACAAAGAGAGGAAGATAAGAGAAAAATGGAAGAGGCAAGGAAGAAGGAAGAAGCGAAGGCACTTGAAGCAGCAAAAACAAGAGAAGCACAACTTGATAAGCTACATGAGACAAATTTGAAGGCCATGACTGCTACACCAACTGCACCATCATCCTCAGCTCCCAATGAAACAATCCAAAGTTCGGCAAATGAGAAGGACAAAGCTTCCCCACCATCATCATGATAATCTTTTTAGGGAGTACTCTCATCCCTTTACCTATCTATAATTTGTGTTGTGTTTTGATTAGTTGCTTGGGGACATAGCAACTTTTCATGTTGGGGGTGGGATATTATTTTGATCGATTGTCCTAAACTATCTTTGTTGATACTCTAATTTGGTACTTTAATTTAGCATGTTTTTAATTTCTTGTCTGTTTATTTTTCCTAGTGTAGTTGTCTTTTATTTGATAAAAATAAAAATCCAAAAACGTTGAAAAAGTGAAAAATCCAAACAAAATTGAAAATTTGAAAAATTCCAAAAATATGCAATGGGTACTCCCATGAACTACGCTTGGGATGTTGCCTCTTCTCCTCTGATTCACACTTCTTGTAATAAATAGGCTACCCTCGTCAAACTCATTCCACTTGGTTCCGAAACAACAACTACCTCCACTGTATATACCACTAGTGTAAAGAGTTTAGGATAGTAAATAACCTTTATTGGTTTTTCTTTGAGTCGGTTCTTTTCCAAGAATAAAATTCTTTTGAACCAGGCACTTTTTAGAACTTAATCGTAGAAGTACCATTCAATTCTTGTTTTGTGACTTGTTTTGTACCAAAATGTTAGGAGTACACATGAGAAAGTTAGTGGATTGATTGGTGAGAGTTATGCCTATAACCTTTAGGTTCGTTTGATAACTCTACGCATGTGTAGTATAGGCTAATTCCTTACTCTAGTGCTTGTGAAAAGTTGATGTTCTTGTCTCTTGTCCCTTGTGCTATGTGTGGTGAGTCTTTTCTTTAGCTTGTAGTTGTAGATGCTTGTTAGGACTTGGCTTGTGTGTCCTTCTAATGGATGGAATATCATATTGGTAATGGATAAGATAATAGGCATTTCTTTGACACGTTTGAACCTTTCAAGCCTACCAAATGAAGTTAACCCATTATTAACCAACTTTGTGCGTTAATAACCTTCTTTTGTTACCCACGTTACTAGCCCGGGCAATTGATGCAAAAGAATGCAATTAATGCACATGCAATGTCATAGGCTTGGCCCAAGGAGGATATAGGTAGGATATAATTTTTGATATCCCTCCTTGGGCACTACATTACCTTTTGATACAAAGTGACTAATCTCCCTATCCAAAAGGTAATGTAGTGCCCAAGGAGGGAGATTAGTCACTTTGTATCAAAAATTATATCCTACCTATATCCAAAATCCTAGATTACAACCGTAGAAGTCCTATTTGATCCTTTGCCAATTGATGTGAAAGAAATGACAAGTGACACTATAGCCAAGCCTATGACATTGCATGTGCATTAATTGCATTCTTTTGCGAGAGTGAGGGGTTAGACTCAAGGGTCCCTTTTATTTGAATTGGATTGTGAGATAAGGACCCATTCTTTGCGGTGAGAGCACTAGGGGACTTGAGACTTGAGGGTGCAACTATATGAGCTTTAGGTGATTGAATGAGGCTTTGTACTATACATGCTTTAGTTACCAGTAGAAGCTCTAGTTGATATAGTTGTAACTTTAGTGCTTGTGGTTGATTGGTTGGATTCTCATGTGTGAAACTAAATGTTAGTACTAACCAAAGTCATAAACCTTTTCTTGTCTAAAACCATTTTTGAACTCAATCCCGGATTTGAAATTGTGAACATAATATAGATCTTAATGTTGCTTGAGGACAAGCAAAAGCTTAAGTTTGAGGGAGTTGATATGTTGGTATTTTGGCTTAAATGCAACTCTTTTAGACTAGTTTTCATGTCCTTAAGCCATATTATCTGTGTAAATCTTATGTTTATCTCCATGTTTCAGGAAACTAATAAGAATCAAATGTATAAAGCCAAATAAAAAAAAGAAAAGATCAAAAATAAGTACAATTTGGCTACAAATAAAAAACATGGAAACCAGGCAGCAAAAGTATTGGCGCCTCGCCGAATCACTGGCTGAAGAGAAGAAGCCATCCACCAGAAGAGGAGAGAGTTCAAGAGCTCAAGACCACTCCACTGAACTAAAGAAGCCGACCGCTGGATCACATGCTGAAAGCATTCGGCAGCTCCGCAAAAGTAACGGCGGACCCGCCGTACTCACAGTGAGCTCAAGAAATCGGTGAGGAAGTTGAGAACATCCGTCGCTTGAAGTGTAATCCCGCCGAACCTGCAACGCACAAAAAAGCAAAAATAGTTAGAGTTGTCTTCGGCGGCCGCGCGTGTCGATGGGCGGACTGCCGAATAATCAGCCGCCTGAGGAAAACAAGGCAAAAAATGGTAATTTTATAATTATTAGTCTAGTTTTCAAATGTATGCCTATAAATAGATCATTATGCCTCCAAGGCACATATACCTAGACAGATACCTATTTTTCAGTTTTAGAATATTATTTTTGTACTTTAGAAGATACTTGGAGGCAAGCAAGGGTTTCTAAAACCAAATTTTGTAAGGATTTCATCTTTTATACATATCGTTATATGTTTCTTGCCATTTCATTCCTTACTATGATTGTGTTAGACCCTAGTATGAGTAGCTAAATTCATACTAGGGGTTTATTCATGGTGACTTGGTCGTTTTAACTTAAAACTTATTTTTAATCTTTTAAAATCTATGGGTTAAGGTGAATCTAGTTCTCTATCGTACTTTTCTTGACTAGGGTTTGAGGCACGACTGTACTTAAACCTAACTCTACTTTGTTTTCATCACCCTAACGGGGTTAAAGGTGTAGGTTTATAGGAACTAGCGACCCTTTGGGTTTTATTAACTCAGGAGCCTTTGGGTTTTTAGACTTGGGTTCTATGCGCCTTGTTATTGACCCCAACGAGCTTAATGAGGTAGATCTTCTCTATCCCTAATGGGTTTTTAGGGTTAAAATTGTTGTCCGACCATTTACATTACCCATACGATTTGGAAGGTTAAATGAAGTATTACGTTGATGAAACCTTATCGGAATGGGTAAACCCCTAGCTCATTCTTCATATTTTACAAGTATTAAAAGTGAAAAATTGATTGTATGCTTTTATTGCTTAGTTTTGTTTATTGTAGTTGTAGTCATAGTTAATTTAATATTTATACTCTTATACTTAGTAATACACGAAGAACTCGTAGAATTCGTATTTATTCAATCTCAGACCAATAGATTACGAGCTAGCTACTTGAGGAATTCGACCCATACTCTCATTCGCGTACTATCTTTGACGATCGCCCCACACCTTCATTGTGATTGCATTAAGTGTGGATCAACGACAAGTTGCTTGATTAATCAGATATCGTCTCCGATTTTGAATGCAAAAACTCTGTATGATGTTCTGATGGGTATGAAACCAAATCATGATCACTTAAGAGTGTTTAGATGCTTGTGTTATGGTTATAACCAGGCACAAAAATGTGATAAGTTTGAGGGTAGAAGTCATCGATGTGTATTCTTAGGATATTCAAATGGGAAAAAGCATGAAAGTTGTATGATTTGTATACTAAGAAGTTTTTTGTCACGAGATGTTACATTCAATCAGAATGAGTTTCCATTTGCACCAAGTGTCGGTATGAAAGAGACTCCAAGTCATGAAGCCATGCTAGTGGGCATAATTGTTGATGAAGAAGACAATATTAGAGTGAAAATACAACAATACATGTTGTTGAGGATAAAGCTCATGTAGAAGTGGAGATGAATTCGGGGAATGAGGGTGCAGATCATGATGATCCAAACCTTGATGTCGTTCACAGACACTTGGGAGCGGAAGTGATGGAGGAAGAATTAGGTTGAGGAAAATGAACAAAGAATGAGAGTATTCTCGTGCGAGATTTTGTTACTAATACGGTCCGGAAACAGAGTCACTAGGTATCAACATGTATCCGGAAATCTGATTGTTCACTCGAGCCTCAACATTCCTCCGGTAAGCCCTAATCTCTAGCACAATATATTAATTATGATAATTTTTTCCAAACCATATCAGTTTTCTTGCATCTACACCGGAGGGGCATGAACCGATCTCTTTCTCAGAGACTGTAAAAAATGAGAGATGGAGATTACCTATGCAACAGGAGTTGCAGGTTTTGGAAATGAACAACACTTGGATTATTGAACGCTTTCCTCTAGGTAAAAAGGCTCTCGGGTGCAGATGGGTGTATAAGATCAAGTATAATTTAGATGTTACATTGAACGATACAAGGCAAGACTTATGATCTTTGGAAATCACCAAGTGGAAGGAATTGATTACACGAAGGCTTTTGCACATGTTGTTAAGCTAGTAATAGTTCGAGTTTTCATGGATGTGGCTGCGGCAAAATACTGAGAATTACATCAGATGGATGTGTACAATGCATTTTTGCATGGAAATCATTGTGAAGAAATGTGTATGAAATTGCCTCCGGGTCATCGCAATCATGGAACCAGGAACATGTGTCGTCTTCAGAAGTCTTTGTACATATTGAAACAAGCTCATCGACGTTAGTTTGCAAGGTTATCAGCTGGTATGAATAACTATGGGTTTCGTTAGTCTTATTCTGATTACTCTCTTTTTACAATTAAAAAGGGAAATGTGCAACTAAGTGTCCTTGTCTATGTGGATGATTTGATTATCTCCGGGAATGATCCAAGAGCTATTCAAATCTTCAAGCCGAATCTCTCCAGTTGTTTTCATATAAAAGATCTTTGTATTTGAAGCATTTTTTGGGTGTTAAAGTGGTAATGGGTCCTAAAGGAATCTTCTTATGTCAAAGACATGCATTGGACATTATCTCGGAGGTCGGTTTGTTGGGTGCGAAATTAATCGATTATTGGAGGATTCACCGATTTCATGGCGAACCAAGAAGCATAAATTGTCTCTCGATTGTTGGCTGAAGTCGAATATTGGTCGATGACAATGACTGTATGTGAGTTGAAGTGGCTCGAATATTGTGGAATCACTGATCAGTCATTCATCTCCGATACAATTGAAATGTGACAGTCAAGCGACCTTGTGTATTTCTTGGAATCTGGTGTTTCATGAGCGGCCCAAACATATTGAGGTCGACTTGTCACTTCGTCCGGAACGAAATTATCGGAGGCACAATCTGTTTCGGATACGTGCCTACGGCACTCAACAACAGATGTCTTTACCAAGGCAGTGGGATGAGCACAGTTTAATTATTTTCTTGATAAGTTGGCAATAAGAAATCCTCATGCTCCAATTTGAGGGGGTGGAGGGTATGACACATATGTAAATACTTGACATATAGATAGTGGTAGTTTTAGAGATACACTTCTAATTAGCTAGCTAGGGTTTAATTTTATGTCATTGGGCTATGCCCATTAGCTACTTTGTGACCAAGTTAGGTTAGTCTATCATACTTACATGTATGCGCTTTATTAGATGAAAATGGTGAAAAAATTTCATCCAAATTTGTGTGTTGTTGTATCCAATTTACAGTAAATATAGTTGATTTGTTTATCGATATCTTGTTGAAAATAAATGGTATTCGAGCAATTGGTAGTCAGCTAAGGCCTCATTTGTTTGCACTTAATGAGCCTCTGAATCTGAATTAGACAGATTTATATCCATTAAGTGTATTTTTTTAAACAAGCAAGCACTTATTCTCTCTTAATAGGTCTGTCCAATCAGGGGCGGAGTTAGGTGGTGCTAAGGTTGGTCAGGCGAACAACCTTCGCCGGAAAATTATACCGTGTATATAGGTCATGTATTATAAGATAACAGATATATACTTAGCAGTGAACAACCTGAACACAAATGGTAAGGTAGTTCAGCTGGCGTTAGCGCCGTGGGAAATGTTCAAGGGCACGGGTTCGAACCTTCGCTGAAGCAAAGCTTTATATATTTTTGCTTCTACTAATTCTGGACTGTTGTGTGGCGGGCCTATTCCACAATTTAGAATTTCTTGGCCCACTCTTTTAAAGTTTGAACAACCTGGCGAAAATCCTGGCTACGCCACTGTGTCCAATACAGATATGTGGAAGACTCTTTATAACATTCAAATCTTTTAAAAAATACGGCACTTTTTTTGGAACTAAATTTCTGCAAAGTTTCACGTCCCTAACTTCACGCCATCTCCCCCAACCTTTCTTCTCTCTCCCTCCAACTAATCCAATGCAAGCCAAATCTTTTCTCTGTGTGAATGGATAATATTCTCTAAGTTATTGGTATTCTGGTTAGATGTCATATACAGATACATGGTGTGAATTCTAATCTGTCAAAAGTTAAAAAAAAAATCTAATATTTTGTTGATATAATATTTAGATACTTTTTATTTGGGTTGTACATATGTTATATTTAAATATAAATAAATTACAGGTATTCAGATATTGAAAAATAAACGGTCATAATTTTTCTGTGTTCATATATAAAAACAACATCTTAATATTATATTCAGATTTAGACATTTTAATCTTAATAAAAACAAATGCCTCTAAAAGCCTTGCGCCAGCGCCAAAAGGATCGGATTACGTTTAATCATCACACGTTATATATAATCTTGGTATCGAGAGCGAACCTCAAACTTTAAGGATGCATGTGTTTGGTTTTAGAGTTCATTATTACTAGGCAACCTGTACTTAAGGATGCATGTGTTTCGTTTTAGAGTTCATTATTAGTAGGAACGATATGAACAAGGTTGAAGGAAAAGAAACGAAAGAGGAAAAAACAAAGAATAGTAAAACCGCTATAACGATATATACTGATTGATCCAATGTACCGAAAAAGAGTGTTCAGCTTTTGCCAATGTCCTTTACGTATCGTTTCTCCTTTCCATAATATATAGGCCCCAAATTGAAAGAATTACTTATAACAAAATGTCTAGAAGGGTTTTTTTCTTCTTTGTTCTTGCTTTGGTATAGACATCCTTTTTAGTCTATTAGACGAGTTGGATTGCTTAATTAGTTAGTGAAACATCTTCTCTTCTATGCAATGTGCTTAAGAGTTTGAATCACATAAAGAGTATACAGAGAACCATTATTGATCTATTTCGGAGAAGGGCGTGGGAAAAATAAAAAAATATAATTAGTTTCTCTTCTAAAAAAGAAAAAACAAAACAAACGATACTGTCTTTTAATTTATTTAAAGGTTAAGGAAAAGCATTCACTAAAAAATGTGGGTAGCAATTCGATTTCAAGATGTGTACTTGACAATACATTAGCTTTAACCTAAAAGAAGAAGTTCATCTAGAATATTCCACAAAAAGTAGGTAACTATGGAAGGTTTATAGCCTGTTTGGCATTGCTTCTCCAAAGTCAAAAGTGCTTTTTTTTCAACAAAAGTACTTTTTTTAGAATTTTGAGGTGTTTGGCAACTAAAAAAAAGTACTTTTAGGTAGAAGCAGAAGCAGTTTTTCTGCTGTTGGGGAGAAGCTACAAATATCTGCTTCTTCCAAGAAGCAGAAGCAGAAGCAGTTTATTAATTTTTTCAAGACAGAAATATCCTTACCAAGAATTCATATTTACCATATTATTCCTTATAAATTAACCATATCTCTCTCAAAATACAATTATATTTTTCTTTTTCCTATTTTTTTCTACTACCTACTTTTATAAATCTTCTTCCTCCAGGACTAATTTTTATTTCTAGGTATTACTATCAACCGTATATAGGATGTCCTACTCTTTAAATCATCTTTTAAAAGCAAGTGATTACTAGAAATTCCTAATTGCGTTATCACTTTGATTTAACTATATTTTATGTTGTTCAATAACTTAAATTTATATCTTTTACGTTATGTTTTACATTTAACTAAATAAAATTTCTAATTAAAATCTTTTATGATAAATATTCAAAATTATTTTTTTGTTTTTATTAATCCAAATGTAAAATGAACTTAGATGTCCTTTTCGTAATTTGACACTGAAAAGTACTTTTCGTAACGATTAACCAAACACAAATTATTTATCAAAAGTACTTCTCCAATGAGTTGTCCAAACACAAACTGCTTATTATCCAAAAGTACTTATTTAAAAAGTACTTATGCCAAAAGTACTTCTCAAAATAAGCAGTTTTTGGCAGCAATTCCAAACAGGCTATTAGTTTTGCAATCAAGCAGGCAATACTGAAGAATACACCCTATACTATTGAAATACTGTCTCCGTTAATTGGCAAAAAGAGTTTAGTTCTGGACAATGTAGAAATTATTTATACAACCTAAAATTTATTTAAAACATAATTACAGATAACTCTGTTTATCGATAGTTAACTGTACACATATGTAAGTAACATGCACTAAATTGTTCAGTGCTATTTTACTCTGTCAATAAATAACTACATATGACTTAAATTCATTACAAAGTAAAAGTAAGACCAAATATGTCATTATGTTACAAAAGTACACAATCGGCCAAATGTTTTTCACCGTACTTAATAAATAATGGCTACCTTTCAGTTACGTGGATTCAGCTAACTTCTTATGAGTTATGACCACATTTCGACAAAGATATAAAGAACGCTTCGTAAGTATTACTCGTGTCATTTTGATAATTACATAAGCGCTTTCGGTAGTCGTTTTCTTTTAAAATATAGACTCAAAATTTCCATCTTTGAAAGACTTCTCAATATGTCCCCTTACATCAGGCATTAAAGGCAGTACTCCGTAACAAAATGGCCATTTGGAGAGTCAACTAACTTTTCTTTAACCTCTACTTTATAAGAACTTTTAACTGTAAAATATGACGAGTTATTGTACGTTTTTTGTAATTTATATACTATAATTTAATGTTCTTTTTTAAAATAAAAGAAGCTAATTTTTAAATTCACATCACAATTAAAATGTATTAACCTTCGTGCATAAAATATTGTCATTCTCTGTCAAGCGACAGTGGTGCAGTAGAAGAAATTATTACATTCTTAATAAGATGTCTCAAATATATGTCATGCACTAAATGAGTAAATTCTTAATAAAAAGTGCTTTCATCGTATAAACCTTACTCATCTTATGCGATAAAAATTTAGATTAATCAACTCTAAGTTTCGGATTCTGACTATATGGTTATGACACGACCCGGAATCCGGCTAGGTCGTGCGGGCACCCGACAACCTCCCCTAGACCCGTCGGGCGAACTCTTACCAATTAAATTAGGAAAATAAATATACAATTCATAAATAAGGACAATACTTAGAAAAAAAACAGACACATTGATACCTCTAAGTTGTACAAAAGAAATTACAGCTGACTACCAACATATTAGGTTTAGGACTATTCAGACTAGACATCTAAGAGTACAAAGAAGACAGATACCTCCTGAAGGGAGCAAAATGCAACTAAAATAATAACCAATAAACTGGTGGCCATCCGGAATAAAAGCTGGCTTACCCTGACAGCTGAAGTCGTCTTCGCTCCTTCACAACGTGGCGAACTCAATCCTGGAGCGAACCTGCCGAAATGAAATAGATAGACAAAAACAAACAACAAACAAGGGTGAGTCAAGAAGACTCAATAAGTGGGACAGACCAGCCAACTCAAAGAATAGGATAGCTAGCAAGGGAGAAAAGAAATAGATAAACCAAATTCCTCTTATTTAAATTATGAAAAGGCACATCCAGATAATAACTAGAAACACGTATGGAATCACAAACTCATTAACAACCAGGAACGTAAGATAGCCAAAATATATAGGTATCCCAAATATATCAACAATCAGAAATACATCCTGTTGCGGCGTGCAACCTGATCCATATATTCATCCTGTTGCGGCGTGCAACCCGATCCATATATTCATACTGTCGGGGCGTGCAACCCGATCCATATATTTATACCGTTGCGGCATGCAACCCGATCCCCGCAACCCAGAATACGAGCCAGAAATATATAGGCAAACTGAGATATGTCTACGACATAGTATACATACCGTATACATAAAACACAACACAATACACACAACAGTCAGTATGCGGTGCAATGAGATGGGATGAATGCAGTACAATGCAATGCAGTCACATATAAATGAGATGGGATGAATGCGGTACGATGCAATGCAGTCACATATGCCTGATACCTATCTCCAGCGCGGGACTTATCGTCTACAAGGAGATATATGCAATAATGATCCTTCACCAGCTCGGGACTCTCATCGATTACCGGGAAGTTTAAGCAATGATGACCCTTTACCGGCTCGGGACTCTCATTGATTACCGGGAAGTATATGGAATAATGACCCTTCACCGGCGCGCGACTCTCATCGCCAACCGGGAAGTATATGAAATAATGATCCTTCACCGGTGCGGGACTCTCATCACCAACCGGGAAGTATATGCAATGCTCAAAACCAGAGTGCAATGCTCATATGCTCAATGCAATACCAACAACAGGGCATAACATATAATATACAATGTAAATTCAAAGCTAAGGCATAATGAGTACGCCTATCGGCAGCTACACACGCAAGGAACACGTGGTAGAATATCCACAAGGCCAATGGCCTCCAAAGAAATGGATATAAACACTTACCTCGTTCCAAAGTTAACATTGTTACCCATATCCTTTTGGATTCATTGCCAAACGATCCCACTGTGCTAAATAAGCAGAAAAATCTATCACATAAGGCTAAAGTCTTCATTCCTTATGTCTTAGGGAAATCCAGTTAGGAACCCGATACCCTATTCGCATACGAATATGCAGGCCAGGCCTATGTACAGGGTTCAAAGTCACATAACCAAATCCTAAATAAATTACATTTATATGTTGCCCATAACTCACTGAGTACGAATATATAATCATTTCCATCATCGGGAGCCAATTGACCCTTTAAACTATAAATTTAAGTCACTAGGGCGATGTCTAATATCCATATTTTTACCGTTAAAATATATTTAAACACACGTAATAAACTCAAATAATGAATTAACATCATTACCTGAATGTTTCGGGGTAAAAATTCTATCTTTCTCCGACTTTTTTCTCATTTTCTAGCATTTTTTTCCGTTGCTTTCTTCTCTGAAGACGATTCTGATCCATTTTGTTTTAAGCTTCTCAACGAAGCTTTTAAGGGAATTAATCCCTGCTGCCCACCGCCTCATTTCTTTCTTTCTTTTGTCTTTTCCTTTTTTTTTTTTTTACTTTTATATTTTCTTTTTCTAACAAAATTAAAACGGTACCCTACGATATTCAAAATAATTCCAACTTTTGCATATAAGTTATACCAAATTCATGTGACGTACTCGCTAAGGCGGATCTCAAATCGGACTCCTAAAACTCAATATGCAAATTAAATGGAAAAAGTTAAATTATTCAACTTTCGGCATTTTAGCGGAAACTAGCCGAACAACCTCGAAATTTACTTTCGAAAGTTCACAAAAGTCATAAATAATCATACGAACCCAACGACGCTTTCGGATTTCGAATCGGAGTTCATTCGCTAAAATTGAGCTCGAAAACCTCTTCTTAATATTTATCGGCAATAAAAACTGAAATCTTCTTCCGATACGTACCAAACGAGGTCTGATTTAGCTCAAATTTTACAGATAAGTCTCAATAGACCTTACAAATATTTTAAAATTATTGGCACGCCAATCGGAGTCCTAACTTCTGAAACGACTAACCGACGTCCTTTCATTCTCCTCCACTTAAAGTCTCGTTCGTTCTCCAACGAGCCCAAGTCTAAAGAAAAATTTGCACATATAATAAGAGAACTTGCACGACCTTCATAAGCTACTCCACGGGTATTATTTCCTGATTACATGATCAGAATTATATTACGCACATCGTACTTTTGGAATAAAATATATCTGGATAATATGATAATACCATTGTACAGCTTTTTCTGACTAAGCTGATCCTTCCTCATCACGAGAAGAGAGTTTTATATTTTCGAAGCAAAGATACACGGAACTTTGAATGTGTTAACATGATTCAGCCGATAATAACCTCTTCGATATACCTTTCGATATAGAACAGGTCGATGGAACTAAGAATTAGCTCACGCTTGATGCAATAGAGGAGATTTTGAAGTACCTTGTCACTACACATTGTAGAAGATTTGATGCAAGCTATATTATTTTTACGAACGCACTATGCAACATCTCAGTTGATGTTAGTGTTGTTCCGCAAGCTCCTTGTGGGAATGTAGTTACTTATATCCTAATGTATGTCAAAGGTTCATCTGAATAGGGTCTATCATATAAGGATAAGGATCATGCAAATACTACTGGATAGTATGATGCAGACCAGGAATGATCTTCAGACTGAATATCTAATTCAGGGTATTGTCTTTGAATTTGAAATATTATGACTTGAAAAAGTGAAAATAAAAGAGACATGTAGTTGGACCATGAGCTGAGGCAGAATACCAGCAACAAAGTTGGTTACATGTGCACTTATAATGCTAAAGTAACTTCTCAAAGAGTTGAGGTGTGAAGGAGATATGCCAATGATGGATGGACGATAAGCTGCACTAGACCTTTAACTCTAAATTTTCATGAAGTAAAACAGCGTCAGTATGAGGATCCAGTTCTAGTTGAATACAGACAGATAGCCAGAAGAAAAAAAAACAGAGTCACCATACAAGGTTACTACTGACGATGTTCTCATGTATAAAGATAGACTTTGTGTTCCCGATGTTGCAGATTTACGTGGACAGATCATGATAAAGGCACATTATTCCAAATACACTGTTCATCTAGGTTCGACTAAGATGTACCATGATCTTAAGCAGATTTATTGGTAGGACGGAATTAAGTGTGACATAGCAGAATTTGTGGCTCAGTGTTCTAATTGCCAGCAAGTTAAAGTCGTGTCATCTTTCCAGACATTATGCTTTCAGCAGATAGGTACGTATATATATGATCAGGTTGCCAGCTTATCTCTAGCATTAATAGATTATTAGTGGGTTTAGCAATGATCGACACTCATTGCAGGTTTCTGTCGTGGCCTTAGGTTGGGTCGTGACAAAAGTGGTATCAATGCCTTAGAGATTTAGTATTACCATTCAGTATTTGGAGGAAGACTCCTCCACTTAAAGCACAAACTCATGCAGCTATTTGAATAGGAATACGCATCTCCGCACAGTCTGCTGGACTAAATAAGACTTAGCTAAAAACTGAACGTAGGCAGACCTAAGCTACCAACTACCCTTTCGAGTGCCAAACAGCTGCAACTCTCGAGTCACAACTACATACATTCTATAAGCACCACCGCCTGATGGATCAACTCAAAGGTCAAATGATACCTCTCATTACCCTTAGTAGCCTTGAAAAATAATAATGTGCTTACCCGGCTACCTTGACACGCACTCTGGCTTAACACAGGGAACATCACAATAGGTTACTGACCGCTTAAGCTCACCAGTGCCGAATAAAGAAGAGATGGCAACGGATTGAGGATAGAAATAATTAGAGCATTAAGAAGCTCTTCTTCTTATTTATTTGGTTACCAGAGCTAGACTACTTACGAGTCAGGCTAACCGAAGAATCGCAATTGAAGAAATAGACATTAAATGAGCTTTATGGAACAAAATGTATGTCAATTTAACCTCCCTATAAAAAGAAAACTCTGACAATTTACTAAAAACCCTTTTATAACCCAGATAAGCTCATGTGATAATATGACTTTACTAGCATTTCGAACCAAGAGGAGACACGTAGATTGAATATTAATTACTAACCACTTTACACCGGAAGAAACCATGACACTTCCTTATGGTGATGAACTAGAATCCTATAATCCAACCAACACGGAATTTCCGAGAACAGAGGTAAACTAATTTGATATAATAATACAAGGTGGCACGACAAGATGCCAGGCAGACAATAGCGACACTAACCGTCAAACTTCTCATATTTAGACCAGATAAATTAGTAGGGTCTCACCAATACCAGGAATAAATCATACCAGAAGCTCACCCCTCTACCGCAGCCGATTCTTAGTTAAGACAATATCCAAGGAAACCATCGAAACATGATAAGACACACCATTTCCAGATCGATCGGAAGAATCAAATCTTACTCACATATAAGGGAAAAAGAAATACAGGGGTCTACTACATCGGATGCCTCAGCATCCTACCAGACTAGCAGTTCATAGAACTGCCTCTGCGGCTGAGTTGAGCCACTACCCTGATAATCACTTGTAGAAGAACTACTGCCACCACGCTCTCGACCTCTACTGGATGGTGGCATTTCTCTGGCTGACTGAGATCTAAACGAAATCTCCTGTGACTGTGCAGGTGCTTGATGACAAGAGAAAGGACGACTGCCTACTTTCCGGAGTAAGGGAGAAATCCACCAAAGATGACAGGCTCGCGACAATAATAATACCTTTTCAATGAAAATAGAAGCTGGACAGATTGTTGATAGCTACAAAGAGAAAAATTGGGTCGGATATTGACGAACTACTGGCGCACTCTAAGAATCGCGTGACACAAGCTGAAATAACCTGGAAGGTGACCTTCCAAAATAATCAGAACTCTTACCTCCAAATGAGGTACTATGGTTGCCCTCTAGGGCCACGGGATCTCTTGCTCTCCCGCTCTAACTCTTCCCACTTTAACTTATGGTATGCCTCGTACCTTCGGGCAATATTAACAACGACATCAAATCAAGTCCCAACCTCAATTTTTTTTCGAGCCATCTGGGATTTAAAGGAAGGAGAAAGGTCATCAATAAATCTTTGAATCTCTCGAAAGGCTCATGGACTAGTTTTAATGCATATTCAGCCATTCTATAGGATGAAAATTATTGCCAGTTTGAGTGAATTAGATAGGGTAGCCTGTCGGTTAGCCTGTTGGTTTCAGAATATGAGATCAAATTCTTAAGAATGGCTGGATATGCACTAGACTAGTCCATGAACCTTCCGAGAATTTTTAAAGATTTATTGGTGACCTTTCTCCTTCCTTGAGATCTCAGATGGCTCGAGAAATTAAGGTTGGGACATCATTTGAGGTCGTTGTTGATATTGCCCGAAGGTACGAGGCATACCATAAGTTAGAGCGGGAGAGCGAGAAATCCCGCGGCCCTGGTGGGCACCATACCTCATTTGGAGGTAAGAGTTCTGATTATCGTGGGAGGTCACCTGCCAAGTTATCTCAGCTTGTAGAGCGTGATTCTCAGAGTGCGCGAGTAGTTTATCAAGATTAGACTCAGCTTTAGCTTTCAACAATCTGTCCAGCTTCCACTTTCAGCGAAAAGGTGATATCATTGTCGTGAGTCTAGTTATCCTTTACTTCGGCAAGTAGGCAGTCGTCCTTTCTCTCCTCATCAGGCACCTGCACAGTCGTAGGGAATTTCATTTAGATCTCAATCAGCTAGAGAAATGCCACTATCCAGTAGAGGTCGAGAACGTAGTGGCAGTGGTTCTTCAGAAGGTGATTATCAGGGTAGTGGCTCAGCTCAGCTGCAGAGGGAGTTCTATGAACTGCCAGTCTGGCAGGATGCTGAGGTATCCGATGTAGTAGACCCATGTATTTCTTCTTTCCTTATATGTGAGTAAGATTTGATTCTTCCAGACGATCTAGAAATGGGGTGTCCTATCATGTTTCCATGGTTTCTTTTGATGTCGTTTCTATTAAGAATTGGTTGTGGTAGATGGGTGAGCTTCTGATATGATTTATTCCTGGTTTTTATGATGACCCTACTAGATTATCTGGTTTAAATGTGAAAGATTTGTGAGTGAGTATCGGTATTGTTTGCTTGGCATCTTTTTGTGCCTCATTCTGTTATAATATCAAGTCAGTCTACCTCTCTTTTTGGAATTCGGCGTTGGTAGGATGATGGGATTCTTACCCGTCACCATCAGAATGCATCATTGTTTCTTCCGATGTAAAGTGGTTAGTAAGTAATACTCGATCTATGTGTCTCCTCTTGGTTCGAGACGCTAGTAGAGTCATATTATTCTACAAGTTTGTCTCGGTATAAAAGGATTTTCTGGTAAATTGTCGGAATTTTCTTTTTATAGGAAGGTTAAATTGACATAGATTTTGTTCCATAAAGCTTATTTAATATCTATTTCTTCAATTGCGATTCTTCGATTAGCCTGACTCATTAGTAGTCTAACTCTGGTAGCCAAATAAATAAGAAGATGAGCTTCTCGAAGCTCTAATTATTCATATCCTCAGTTCATTGCCATCTATTCTTCTTCCGGCACTGGTGAGTTTGGGCGGTTAGTAGCCGCTTGTGATGTTCCCTGTGTTGAGCCAGAGTGCGTGTCAAGGTGGCCGGTAAGCACATTATTATTTTTCAAGGCTACTAAGGGTAATGAGGGGCATCATTTGACCTCTGATTTGATCCATCAGGTGGTGGTTCTTATGGCAAAGGTATGGAGTTGTGAACTCGAGAGTTGCAACTGTTTAGCAACTCAAGAGAGTAATTTGGCAGCTCAGGTCTGAGCCGCGTTCTCTATTTAACTAAGTCTTCCTTAATCCAGCAGGTTGTGCGAGAATGACTATTTTTATTCAACTCAGCTGTATAAGCTGAAGCTCTAAGTGGAGGAGTCTTCCTCCAATAATGAATATAAATATTAAATCTCTAAGGCGTTGCGAGAGCGTAAGCTAATTCTTAGTTTTATTAACCTATTCTATATCGGAAAGCATATCGACGAGGTGATTCGTCGGTAGAATCATGTTAACCCATTCAAATCTCCGTGTATCTTTGCCTCGAAGAACTATCTTCTCGTGATCAAGGAAGGATCAACTTAGTCAGAATAAGCTGTGCAATGGTATTATCATATTATCCAGATATATTTTATTCCAAAAGTACGATATGCGTAATATAATTCTGATCCTGTAATAAGGAGATAAGGCCCGTGGAGTAGCTTATGAAGGTCGTGCAAGTTTTCTTGTTATCTTCGCGAATTTTTCTTTAGACTGACGCTCGTTCGAGGACGAACGAGAGTTTAAGTGGAGGAGAATGAAACGACCTTAGGTAGTCATTTCGGAAGTTAGGACTCCGATTGGTGTGCCGATTATTTTAAAAATTTCGTAATGTCCATTAGAGCCTGTCTGTAAAATTTGAGCTAAATCAGACCTCGTTTGGTAGGCATCAGAAGAAGGTTTCAGTTTTTATTGTCGATAAATATTAAAAAGAGGTTTTTGAGCTCAATTTTGGCGAATGAGCTCCGATTCGATATCCGAAAGCTCCGTTGGGTTCGAATGATTATTTGTGACTTTTGTGAACTTTCGAAAGTGAATTTCGATGTTGTTCGGCTAGTTTCCGCTAAAATGCCGAAAGTTAAATAATTTGACTTTTTTCCATTTAAATTCGCATCTTGAGTTTTGGGAACCCGATTTGAGATCAGCCTTAGCGAGTATGCTACATATATTTTGTATAACTTTTATGCAATACTTGAAATTATTTCAAGTCTCATAAGGGTACCGTTTTAATTTTCGATTAAGAAAAGAAAAAAAAAGGAAAAAGGACAAAAAGAAATAAAAGGCGGTGGGGGAGGAATCCTTAGCTTGTAAAGCTAAGTACGATCAACATGAGAAATATGGAACAGAAATGAGGGACAACGAAAATATATCAGGAAATGAGAAAAGAAAGGAAATGGAGCAGGAAAAATGTAGAATTTTTACCCTGAAACATTCAGAGTGGGATCGTTTGGCAATGAAACCAAAGGATAAAGTGGTTGTTGATTAGCAATGCTTACTTTTAGAAGAGGTAAGTGTTTATATCCATTGCTTTGGAGGTACTTGGCCTCGTGTATTTTCTACCACGTAATCCTTACGTGTGTAGCTGCCGATAGGCGTACTCATTACGCCTTAGCTTTGAATTTACATTGTATATTGTATGTTATGCCCTGTTGTTGGTATTGCATTGAGCATATAAGCATTGTATTCTGGTTTTGAGCATTGCATATACTTCCCGGTTGGCGATGAGAGTCCCACACCGGAGAAGGGTCATTATTGCATATACTTCCCGGTTGGCGATGAGAGTCCCGCACCGGTGAAGGGTCATCATTGCATATACATCCCGGTAATCGATGAGAGTCCCAAGCCGGTGAAGGGTCATTATTGCATATACTTCCCGGTTGGCGATGAGAGTCCCGCACCGATGAAGGGTCATTATTGCATATACTTCCCGGTAATCGATGAGAGTCCCGAGCCGGTGAAAGGTCATCATTGCATATACTTTCCGGTTGTTGATGAGAGTCCCGAGCCGATGAAGGATCATCATTGCATATACTTCCCGGTAATCGATGAGAGTTCCGAGCCGGTGAAGGGTCATTATTGTATATATCTCCTGGTAGACGATGAGAGTCCCGCACTGGAGATAGATATTAGGCATATGTGACTGCATTGCATCGTACCGTATTCATCCCATCTCATTGTACCGCATACTGACTATTGTGAGTATTATTTTGTATTTTATGTATGCGGTATGTATACTATGTCGTGGACATATCTCAGTTGCCTATATATTTCTGGCTTGTATTCTGGGTTACGGGGGTCGGATTGCACGCCGCAACGGTATAAATATATGGATCGGGTTGCACGCCGCAACAGGATGAATATATGGATCGGGTTGCACGCTGCAGCAAAATGTATTTCAGATTGTTGATATGTTCAGGATACCTATATGTTCTGGCTATCTTACGTTCCTGGTGGTTAATGAGTTTGTGATTCCATACGTGTTTCTAGTTATTATCTTGCTCTGCCTTTTCATAATTTAAATAAGAGAAATTTGGTTTATTTATTTCTTTTCTCCCTGGCTAGTTGTCCTATTCTTTGAGGTGGCTAGTCTGCCCCACTTATTGAGTCCTTTCGACTCACCCTTGTTTGTTGTTTGTTTCTTGTCTATCTATTTTGTTTCGGCAGGTTCGCTCCAGGATTGAGTTCGTCACATTGTGAAGGAGCGAAGACGACTTCAGCTGTCAGGGTGAGCCAGCTTTTATTTAGGATGACATTTCAATTGCATTTTGCTCTCTTCAGGAGGTATCTGTCTTCTTTCTTACTCTTAGATGTCTAGTCTAGATAGACCTAAACCTAGTATGTTGGGTAGTCAGCTGTAATTTCTTTTGTACAGCTTAGAGGTATCAGTATGTCTGTGCTTTTTCTAAGTCTTATTCTTATTTATGAATTGAATTATATTTATTTTCCTAATTTAATTGGTAAGGATTCGCCCGACGGGGTCTAAGGGAGGATGTCGGGTGGCCACACGGTCTATCCGAATTTCGGGTAATCCAGGAAACAAATAAGTTATCAGTCCCATAGGGAGAAGTTCGTTTGAAAGGCGAGGAAGCCATTATTATTTTCACAATTTTCTTCAAATTTAAAGTGATCCAACGTGAAGAGGTGGTATATATGAGATGATAACACTTTTTTCAAAGGCGTTTTCGTGGTGAGTCTCGAGACGAGCTATGGGGTGAAGCGTACCAAAATGTATCGGGGCTTTTTGGCGGGGCGTAGATTCTGAAGGAGTAAGCCTCTGAATATGGGTCGTACGTTTAGGCGTTGGGCGAGTCTCGGGGTGTAAGTCCTACAAAAAATTCAATTTTTTTTAAAAAAAAAATCAATAAATTTTCTATGTAATACCAACACTCAAATGTCAAATTGCTAATTAAATTCTCAAAAGTTTTATATTTCTTAATTCTACGTAATTTTCTACTCTTAGCCTAACATAATGTTTCAATTTCTAGAGATTCTACGTAATTTCACTTTTTTTTATGTGATTTATATTTTTAAAAAATATTTATGTAAATTATTTTATTATATAAAATATTAAATATTAAAGATCCATGGAGCTTACTCGAGTGTCTGGGGGTTTACACCTCACCCCATGTCAGGTAAAACACCTCGGGCCCACACCTTTTTAGAACATTGGATGATAATCTAAAATATTACAATGGTAAGTAACAAGTAGTAATTGAACGAATTCTAACAACAATCTGTGCAATTATTACCTTTCTATGTCAAGTTTGCGCTGCTTTAGGTACAATGGACTAAACTTTGGCGTGAACTCCAAATTTGTAAAAGGTAGATATGTTTGTCGATGAATGGTACTAACATACCATGTAAAACAGAACAGTCGTTCAAAATCAAGATTGTCCTAATGTAACTACCTTATTTACTCGTTTTACAATATTTACGTGATACAGAGAAACAGCCCAAATTATTATTGGAAAAGTTAAAATGGAAATGACGATGGAGTTTGGCCTATTGACCTAGTTCTAGAGTTCTTTTTTGCTTAGTATAGTTATTTATTGTTCGGAACTCAAGACTTCGATTTAACCATTACCAAAGCCCATGAAGGACTTCTGCATTAAGAACTTAAACTCAAAATATTTAGTTGGTGGAGAAATTTCATCCATTCCAAATATATTCCTTGGTTTTACTTCTACAATTAAAATTGCATGAATGTGACGGTCATGGATCTAAAACCAATTTTTTTAGTTCAACTAAACTTATTAGTGTGGACTCAAATTATGTTTACGTATGCTAAGAAAATTTAAAATGTACATATATAACAATTAAAATAACACATATTCTATATTTGATTGTAGATTCAGAATTCTATAAGAATAATGTGATGACCCGCCACGTCATCATGCCACGTAGGCGCCATTTGGCGCATAGCTTTGCCATGTGGAAGCTTACATGGATAATGAGCCTAGCACTTGATGGAATATTCTAGAGAAGTATGGAGATATTCCCTTGGGAATATTCTAGATAGTTATGGATTGGCTAGGAAGACTTTTAGAAGGCCTTAGAATATTCTAGCTAGGTAGATTATTCTAGAATGGGACTTATTTGTAAATATGGAGGATTCTAGAGAGGGACTTGTAAACAATTAATATTTGCACACAAGCCCCTAAGTGAGTAGTATAAATAGAGGGGCCATTCATTTGTAAAACCACCAAGCAATCAACCAAACAATCTTCCAAATAATACAAAGCTTCCTTTTGGCAAATCTTTCTTGTTCATTTCCATTCTCTTAGCGATCCTTAGTAGTTTCGGTTGACTTGGCATAGTAAGATAGTGAGCGACTTGTCAAGTGCCGCACGATTCGCTTAGTTCAAGACTAAGGTCGTGACAAGGTGGTATCAGAGCGAAGATTGTGACTAAGGGAATGGCCAACGTGGAGGAAACCAACAACCAACTCAACATTGCCAATGTTCCAACCAACGTTGTTTGGGAGTCCGCCACCAAGAAAGGGCGAAGTAGAAAGAGGAATGCCAACGAGAGTAAGGAAGGACCGTCTAGTATCATTCCAAGCGAAAAGGCTACATCCCCAGACCCACCAACCACCGAGGCAAGTGAGGAGAAAGATGAGGACCTCATGCCCGGGAAGGAGTGGATCTTGAAGGTCGAAGCGGGGATGGAAGCCATGGACATCGTTGACCAACGCTTGGAAAAACTAGAAGGCGCTTTCGACACTCTTGAAAGGCACACCCTTGATGAGATTGAGGACGTCCAGAAAGAGTTGGAGGGACGTAAGCAAGCCGAGTTTGAGCTAAAACAGACCATCACTACCTTGGAGTGCAGGCTCATGGACGCACTGAGCACCATCGATGCCATGAAGGCAAAGATGGAGGCACTAGAGGAGCAGGTCGCTGCTGGTGTGACCGAGGCAGCCAACAATGTGGTTGTGACGAGGGAGGCTAAGATCGAGGCTCCCAAGCCTCCAGTGTTCAAAGGGGTTCGTGACGCGCAAGAGGTGGAGAACTTCCTTTGGCACTTGGAGAACTACTTTAAGCATGGCAAAGTGAGGGACGAAGAGGCTAAGATCAACACTGCAGTGTTGTACCTCTCAGAAACTGCCATGCTTTGGTGGAGAAGGAAGACGGCTGACATGGAGAAAGGCTTGTGCACCATTAGCACGTGGGAGCAGTTCAAGGTGGAGTTCAAGCGGCAGTTCTTCCCCAACAACATCGTGTACGAGGCAAGGCGCAAGTTTAGGGAGTTAAAGCAGATAGGGAGCATTCGGGACTATGTGAAGGAGTACACCACCCTCATGCTTCAAATCCCCAACCTTACTAGTGATGACTTGTTATTCTACTTCATGGACGGGTTGCAAAATTGGGCTAAGCAGGAATTGCAACGCCGACAAGTCACCAACATAGACCAAGCCATAGTTGAGGCTGAGTCTTTGATGGATTTCAGGCATGACAGACATGACAAAGGCAAGGGCAAAGAGTCAAAGGGTGGCCCTGCCAAAGGTGGGGGAGGCCGTGGTAGAGGAAAGGAGACGCAACATCAACACCCTAAGACTCAAGACGCCAAAAAATCTGATGGCAAGAAGAGTGGTCGTCAGGGTTATGCCGAGAAAAAGGCGCAGGCTGTGAAGAAAGGATGCTACATCTGTGGAGGACCGCATAGCTTTAGGAATTGTCCCGACCTAAAGAGTCTCAGTGCCATAGTGCGGGAGCGAAAGGAGCAGGAGCAAGGAGATAGTTCGGGCACAACACAATTGGGTACGATCGGACTATGTGGAGCTGTCACGAGGCAAGATAATAAGTCCAACGAGTATAGCACTCAGTACGTAGATCTCATTATCAACAACAAGCCCGCACGTGCTATGGTCGACACTGGAGCAACAAACAACTTCATGACCGAGGCCGCAGCAAAGAGACTAGGGTTAAAGCTTGCTCCAAGCAACACCCGCCTCAAGACAGTCAATGCCGAGCTGACAAAGGTATGCGGTGTAGCCAATAATGTTAGTTTAAAGTTGGGCAGTTGGCAAGGTATGACAACCTTCACCGTTGCACCTATGGATATCTTCGACATTATACTTGGGCAAGAGTTCTTCCAACGTTGTCATACTATAATCGATCCCTACCTCCAACGTCTCTTGGTCATGGAGCGAGAAGAATCTTGCATGGTGCCTACAGTGACCATGCCGCCACAAGGAAAAGGTCAGACATATCTCTCGGCTATGCAGCTTGTCAAGGGGCTCAAGAAAGGGGAGCCAACATTCATAGCAACCCTTGCAAGCTTAGAAAATGACGATGGTAAGCCAGAGACATTGCCGCCCTGCATAGAGAAATTACTCGAGGAAAACAAAGGTGTAATGCCCGAGGAGCTACCTAAGCACTTGCCTCCAAGACGTGAGGTGGATCATAAGATTGAGCTGGAGCCAGGAGCTAAGCCACCCGCATTTGCCCCATACCGGATGGCACCACTCGAGTTGGAGGAGCTTAGGAAACAATTGAAGGAGCTACTAGATGCCGGTCATATCCGCCCATCGAAAGCACCCTTTGGCACACCAGTATTGTTCCAGAAGAAGAAGGATGGATCATTGCGCCTATGCATAGACTATCGGGCGCTCAACAAGGTCACCGTAAAGAATCAATACCCGATCCCGCTCATTGCTGACTTGTTCGACAGACTTAGACAAGCCAAGTAATTTACCAAGGTGGATCTTCGCAAGGGCTACTACCAAGTTCGTGTTGCAGAAGGGGATGAGCCAAAGACAGCATGCGTGACGAGATATGGAGCGTTTGAGTGGTTAGTTATGCCCTTCGGCTTAACCAATGCACCTGCTACATTTTGCACTGTCATGAACAAGATTTTTCATCCCTACCTTGATCAGTTCGTGGTGGTCTACTTGGACGACATAGTCATCTATAGCAACACTCTGGAGGAGCACGTGGAGCACTTAAGGAAGGTTTTCCAAATCTTACGGGAGAATGAGTTATACATCAAACGGGAGAAGTGCGAGTTTGCCCAGTCGAAGGTGCACTTCTTGGGGCATGTCATTAGTAGCGGGGAGTTACGCATGGACGAGGCTAAGGTACGAGCTATTCAGGAATGGGAGGCACCAACTAAGGTAACCGAGTTAAGATCTTTCCTTGGCCTTGTCAACTACTATCGTCGGTTCATTAGTGGCTATTCAGCCAAAGCCGCACCACTGACTGAGTTGCTGAAAAAAGAATAAGCCGTGGGATTGGACGAAGCATTGTCAACAGGCGTTTGAAGGCCTTAAGACAGCGGTAACGGAGGAACCAGTCTTAGCATTGCCAGACTTTGCCAAGATGTTCGAGGTACATACAGATGTTTCGGACTTTGCCATTGGGGGTGTATTGATGCAAGATAGACATCCTATAGCCTTCGAGAACCGCAAGTTGAATGACACGGAGCGACGGTACACAGTGCAAGAGAAGGAGATGACCGTTATTGTGCATTGCCTGCGCACATGGCGACATTATTTGCTTGGGTCAAAGTTCGTGGTCAAGACAGATAACGTAGCCACTAGCTATTTTCAGACACAGAAGAAGCTCACACCGAAGCAGGCTATGTGGCAGGATTTCTTGGCCGAGTTTGACTTTGTGCTGAAGTATAAGCCAGGCAAAGGCAACGTTGTGGTCGATGCCTTGAGTCGGAAAGCCGAACTTGCTGCCATCACTTCAGCAAGTTGTGACATTCGCGAGGCTATCAAGGAGGGTATGCAACATGACCCTGCAGCCAAGCAGCTCATGGAGTTAGCCACCCAAGTCAAGACAAGACGCTTTTGGGAGGAAGATGGATTATTGCTTACCACAGGACGGAGGGTTTACGTGCCTAAGTTCAGAGACATCAGGCAGCGCATTATAAAGGAGAGCCATGATACTATGTGGGCCGGTCATCCAGGCCAACGACGCACTAGGGCCTTGGTTGAGTCGGTCTACTACTGGCCACGCATGCGAGATGACATAGAGTGTTATGTGCAAACTTGTCTTGTGTGCCAACAGGACAAGGTTGAGCAGCAGAAGCCAGGAGGACTTTTGGAACCACTACCCGTTGCAGAGCGTCCATGGGAGAGCGTGACTATGGACTTTATCACATGCTTGCCGAAGTCCAGCGGTTACAACACTATCATGGTGGTAGTGGACAGATTCTCGAAGTATGCCACTTTTATGCCCGCCTCAGCCAGTTGCACAGCCAAAGAAGCCGTCAAGTTATTCTTCAAGAACGTGGTGAAATATTGGGGCTTACCGAGGCACATCATTAGCGACCGAGACCCTCGATTCAGTGGAAATTTCTGGAGGGAGCTATTTGAAATGCTTGGTACGGAGCTTCACTTTTCTACAAGCTTCCATCCACAGACAGATGGACAAACAGAACGGGTCAATGCCTTACTGGAGTGCTATCTAAGGCATTATGTGAGCGCACATCAGAAGGATTGGGCAAGACTCTTGGACATAGCCCAATTCTCTTACAACTTGCAAAGGAGTGAGTCCACGGGGCGGACGCCATTTGAGCTAGCCACTGGCCAACAACCACAAACTCCACATTCACTACCTACAACATTCGAAGGAAAGAGTTTGGGGGCTTATCATATGGCCAAGGGCTGGGAGGAGCAGCTTGACACTGCCATGTCCTACTTGGACAAGGCAGCTAAGAGGATGAAGAAGTTTGCAGATCGTAGGCGGCGTCCCACAGATTATAAAGTTGGAGACATGGTCATGGTGAAGTTTAACCCAAGGCAATTCAAGTCACTACGGGGCATGCACCAAAATTTGATGCGCAAGTACGAGGGCCCGTTCAAGATCGTTGCCAGAGTGGGTAAGATCTCTTACAAGCTTGAGTTACCATCACATCTTAAGATCTATCCTGTCTTCCACGTCAGCATGCTCAAGCCATACCACGAAGACAAGGAAGATCCGAGTAGGGGCCAGTCGAGGCGTGCTCCTATCACTATCACTGCTTCTCATGAGCGGGAGATTGAAGCTATTATTGACTACCAAGCCATACGGATCAGGGGCAAAAGGCCACGACCATGTTTCTTGTACACTGGAAGGGACAAGCACCAGAAGAGGCTACGTGGGAGCGTTATGAAGACTTGTGGCAATTCAAGGACAAAATCCGAGAGTTCATGCAGCAGCATTGCGCCGCGGTCGTCGCAACATCAGGTGGGGGAGAGTGTGATGACCCGCCACATCATCATGCCACGTAGGCGCCATTTGGCGCATAGCTTTGCCATGTGGAAGCTTACATGGATAATGAGCCTAGCACTTGATGGAATATTCTAGAGAAGTATGGAGATATTCCCTTGGGAATATTCTAGATAGTTATGGATTGGCTAGGAAGACTTTTAGAAGGCCTTAGAATATTCTAGCTAGGTAGATTATTCTAGAATGGGACTTATTTGTAAATATGGAGGATTCTAGAGAGGGACTTGTAAATAATTAATATTTGCACACAAGCCCCTAAGTGAGTAGTATAAATAGAGGGGCCATTCATTTGTAAAACCACCAAGCAATCAACCAAACAATCTTCCAAATAATACAAAGCTTCCTTTTGGCAAATCTTTCTTGTTCATTCCCATTCTCTTAGCGATCCTTAGTAGTTTCGACTGATTTGGCATAGTAAGATAGTGAGCTACTTGTCAAGTGCCGCACGATTCACTTAGTTCAAGACTAAGGTCGTGACAATAAGCTGCTATTAGTAGCAGGGGTACAGTAGGAAATGGTCCATACTAAAGACTAAAGAGGTTAAGACAAAAAGACAAGCAATAATGCATGGATACCGTGCAAAGATTGAAAGATTCTAGCTCAGCTATAAGATGTGGCTAAAGTTGCGATAAGCAAGAGCTCGTTTATAGGCTAAATGAAAAAAAATAAATTAAGTTCGAGAAGATGCAAAAATTGTTTGAAAACTCACTACATTAAACAAATTACTGCTCATCTGACTAATTATGCTAAAGGCTAAATGCTTGTATTTAAGAATGCAGACTCACATCACAAAATAAACCAAAAAAAAAAAAAGCAAAAAGAAGAAGTAATGAAAAAGGGTGAAGGTGGTTTTGGACCAAAATCTTTATTATAAGAGAGATGTCTTAGCTAAGAAATAACTAAAAGCTTAATTAATTGGTCTAAACTTTTAGCGACATTCCATAAGTAAATCGGTATTTAACTAACTTAAGGTTTCAAATGTTTTACGACCCAAATACTACCCCTTTTTCCAACTTGGTTAACTTTTAAAGTACCTACCCTTTTGCAGGATGCTCCACAATTTTAGAAATTTAGCGATAGAATCTCTTCGAATTTATTTGACTGCTAGATAAAGAAATCACCCTACCTCTCTAAGGCAAACCTTATTAGTCACCAGAAACTTCTTACAATTATTTAGCAGGTCACCTTCCCTATCTGTTATCCAAGCTAAAAATACTGCTGAGTGATCAGTAAAGGATTTACTCATGTTATATCCACTAATCGTGTAAAAAAACATTTACACTACCGGTTCAACTTGTCGAGCTATAGAAGTTATTGTCCTATTTTCCAGGGTACACATTAGAGTTACCATAAAGAATTACCTATTGTTTAGTGTCAACTTAACATGATGATAATAAAGAGTTATTCACTATTGTCGATGCACAAAAACTTAAACTCTAACAAAAGAAGGCTCTATTAGTTAAGGACCTAATTAAAAAAATGTAATTGGCTAACCTACAAATAATTGTAATAGTTAATGTAGAACTTAATGTTTTGTGATTTGTTACTCTCAAACAAAAGTTAGATTCATGTGATGACCACGCACTGTAACCATACTCCATATATACGAGTCAATAACACACTCGCACAAACACAGAGATGTACATATATATTACATACAATGAGAAACAAAGAAGTAGACTAATATTCTAAAGTTATGATTACGACCTGACCAAAGGAGATAAAAGACCATGCCCACGGTCTGGTTGTAAGATATATTATTATGCCATGAAACTATGTTCACCTTTTTTCTGAGTATTGATGCAGAAAGAAGCACCCCCAAAGAGACACTTGAATCATACCCATATAATTATGTGCAAATTGACCCTAGATTAAGTTCTAACAAAAGAATTTTAAAAAGAACAAATATCACACTGAAATTTGAACTCGCAACCAAAAAGTACTTACTCCATCCGTTTCAAAATGGTTGTCTTAGTTTGACTTGGAGCGGAGTTTAAGAAATGTAGTAAGATTTTTGAAACTTGTGGTGCAAAATAAGCCCTACATAAATATGTGTCTATAAAGCATTTTATTAAGGACAAAGTAGTAGTTTCAACTAAAAAATGTTTCTAAATTTAGAATTGCGTCATTCTTTTTTGAACGGACTAATAAGGAACTAGTGTTATAAAGTATTTCAACTATATATACATAAAAAATTTGTTTTACCATTTATACAAAATATGTAATCCTGCTAAAAAACACAAATTTCTATGGACATTCCGCAGGAAATCTGTTGAAAATCTGGGATATTTGAAGTAAAGCCCGTTGGAAACGTTAGCGACTATTTCGATAGATCTTGAACACGTCTTTTTTTCAAGACTTGCGTTTCTCTCGTAGTGAATTTTAAGAGGATCTTATTGGATCTCCTTTAATACATGTAGCTTCACCCATGCCTACAACCCAAACCATCCAAAGGAAAACGGATAAGAAAAACTGTTAGAAACCACAAATTACATTCATGGGTCACTGGACATGCTCTTCCCCTAACCTCTTAACAACTCGAAGGCCTACCTCCCATTGTACTGTGTTGTATGTAGTAATTTCTCACTTAATGCAAAAGAAAAAATGGTCCATTTCAAATGTTGGTGGGTTTTGTCCTTCAAGTGCTTGATACACCCCACGACTAAGTTGTCTACATTCTTTGCCATACAGACAGCTAACCAACTCAACATGTACCTAAAAAGGAATTCAAGTGTTAGATGTGACCACCAAGACATGACATGATGGTTTCTATTGGTACCCTATAATAACTTTTAATTACGAGTAGTTGCTTTAATTTACCAACACAGACAAAAATAAAGAAAAATGAGGCCTAACTAAAATTGTCTTAGTTACATATTTGTATTTACTCGCCTTCATTGAGTGCTCCTCAATGCACTAATTAATAATATCAAGCTATTTTTTGCTATTAAAACACTATATATAGTAGGTAAGCACATTGTCCTTGTACAGGTAATTAAAATAGCGCGTAACTCCCAACTCCATGATTGAAATACATACCTCTAAATGGGGATGTTTCGCATTCAGTATTTTGTGGAGTAGTTTAATGGCAAGCAGCATATTTGTATCAAACTTGCTTAATTGTTCCTGAAAGGCTTAAACTATAATTGGTTATTTGCTGGCAAAGCCAAACATTTGTCCTAACATTACATCGGGAATAACATGTTTTTCTTATTTTTATTTTGCTGCTTGCATACTCAAATCTCACATGTGAGATGATACGGTACATGTATGTTGTTGTTGTTACTTGCATAGGTGTTATTTGACATTTGTTTGGAAGTTTATTAAAGAACATATATCGGATCACTTTGTCACTCTATATAGTATATATAGAGTGATCTAGATGTATCAAGGGTGCACCAAAATAGTTCCAAAAGCAGTTTTATATGAAACAATATATAACAGCTCAATATGAATCTATTTCTCAGAAGAAGATAAGTTTCAAACAACTTTTCATCTTAGATATATATATATATATATATATATATATATATATATATATATATGTATGTATGTATGTATGGATCATGTCGCCTTTAATCCCCTATTTTTAAGAAGAGTTATATATAGATATCTTTGAATAAGTTAATAGTATAACAAAAATTTAACAATGATTCGTAGATGAAGTTATGGACACATACTACACTTCACTTGTCCTGAAAAGTAAAGAAAATGAACTAAAGGAACTCTTAGAGTTGCATCCAAAACATATTCTTCTTTTTCGCTTTTTCAAATTATGGTTTGAAACAATGAGTGTCAGTATGAAAAAGAAAAAAAAAACGTGAAGATGGATACTTTATCTGAAACACTGGGAGAGTACACAATATGTTTGTTAAAGTCCACGAAAAATAGTTAAGAATTGAAAATAGCGGAATAGTATATCTCTTTCTGTAAAAGTAAAAATCGTAATGTCCCTACTATAAAAAAGGCATTGTACTCTGGTCAATTTTAAATGAAATTCCTATAGAATTTCCTGTCAAAGAAGTCAATGCCCCTTGAAAAGATATGAAGTAGCAAATAGTTTTTCTCAGCTCGATATCTAGGGATCGATATGAGATTGCATACAACATTAGGATAACCTAATAAAGTTCGTGTTAGTTTTGGACATAAGAAAACCTAGCAAAAATCCTTCAAATTTACCGTACAAAAAGGGGTTGAATGATATGATCTAATGAGTATCCTTTTCTTGAAAAAGATCAATTATTCAACTCACCTACATTAGAGTCCAAATGAACGCAATGTACTAGCGATGTGTACAATTGAAGTCGCATAATTATATCCGAAAGTACCAATAATGTATTCTTGATCAGATTAACCAATTGAATGGAGATTTCTTATACAGTCATACTTTTTTGTAATGACATTACAGTAGAGATATAATTTAACTGCTATAATAAAGTGTTATAATAAACATGTAATATGATATAATATTACAATTTAATTGTTATCGTAAAGAGATGTTATAGTTTAGTTTTATTAGAGAGTAGTCTGACTGTATTATCAAGTAGAGTTAGTTGTTAACAGTTAGTTATAGTTAGTGCAGTCAGTTAGTCATTAGCAGTTAGTTAGATGCCAGCTCAGAATCAGTTAGTTAGGAGTCCATGTGACACAGTCCAATTATCACTCTCTGATTGGTTGTGCTGCGTCATTGGTTAGTTAGTCGGTTAGTAGGTGCCAGCTGTGCACAAGTTAGTTAAGTTAATATTTCGGTTAGTATTTAGTGTCTGTGTATATACGTGATGATGTACAGTGGAAGAGCACTGGCCCATTTCTCAATTCCAAAATATCCTCTCTCACAAATTATCTCTCTAGAATCCTCCATTGTTAGCTAGATTCGATCATGGTATCAGAGCGATCGATACTGGGTTAGACGCTTCTTCCAGCGATTCTTTCTCTCAAATACGAAGCTTTTACACTATAACAATGGTGAATAAAACTCAAGCAACAATGGCAACTACTAGAAAAAAAGATACTTTGGTGGTTGATCACAATCATCCTTTGTATATTCATCCATCCGATCCAATTCTAATCTCTATCAAGTTACTGGATAAAAGAATTATGGATTGTGGAACAAATCTATTCGAATTGCATTAAGAGCTAAGAATAAGCTAGGGTTTTTAGAAGGTACATGTTAAATAGAGTTGTTTGATGAAACACCGCATGATCAATGGGAAGGTGCACTGCTTTTTTGCATTTTTGGATAATGAATACTGTAGCATATGAATTAGTCAATAGAATCATTTATGGAACTAATTTCTTTGTAGTTTGGGAAGATTTAAAAGAGAGGTTTAATACCCGATTGATTGGAAAGATTTTATACTGCCAGAGAAAAAAAAGCTATCTAACCCTGATATCCTTGGTACTGTCCCTGTTGAGAAAGACCCTAATTTCGGTGAATCAGGTGAAAAACTGTCACAAGGAAATTGCAACCTTTACGCTATATTATTCTAGGCTGAAAGAACTTTGGGACGAATATGATATGTTAGTGCCACATCCTAGCTATGCCTGTGAAAAGTCAAAAGACTATGTAAATCACCTAAGTCACTAGAGGTTACTGTAGTTTCTGAGTGGGTTGAATGATGCTTATGATATCAAGCTAGCAGACAAATCTTAATGAAGTCTAATACTCCAACTGTTAATCAAGCATATGTTATTATCATACAAGATGAGAGTCAATCTGTGAACATGACTGCACTCACTGAGAAAACTGAACCTACTACTATGCAAAGCTCTAGAGGCCAAAATTATGGAAGATAGAATGATAAGGGAAATCAGTCGTATGGTAGATGACAATCTTCTATGAGAGGGAAAAGTTATGGTAGGTCACAGAGTTATAGAGGAATGAGACAACATCCTCCATATGATCACTGTGGTTTGAGAAACTATGTTAAGAAAAATTGCTACAAGGTGATACGATATCCTAATGACAGACCAAGAAATAGTATAGAAATCAGCAACAGCAGTATAGTAATGTGAATCAGGTTATGGGATACACTGATGTGCAGCAACAACAACAATCTAGTAATAAGAATCATTTCTTAGGATACAATTATGGTGCTTCATGCTCTAATGGAGGTGAAGAGAAAGCTGAAATAAAGGGAAATTCCTCACTAATGAACAGTACAAGCAGATTCTTAGCATACTGAATAAGGACACAAAAGACGACTATCAGGCAAACACAACAGGTATAGCTACTTGCGCAATGACTGATTATGTGAGGAATGAGTGGATCATTGAGTCAGGAGAATCTCATTATATTACAGCTGACATATGATTGTTAAGAAAGAATGCAAATATAATAATCGGGAAGGAGAAGGTCCTCTTGCCTACAGGAAAACAGGCTGAAATAACACATGTTGGTAGTTCACATATATTTGAAGCTGATGTGTTGCATAATGTGTAACATGTTCCTGATTTTAAACTGAATTTGCTATCAATATCAAAGGTCACTAGAGATCTTTCTTGCTCTGTCACTTTTTATCATGACTTTTGTGTATTTCAGGATCTTTACAGTGGCAGGGTGAGGAGGATTAGTAAGAAGAGAGGAGGACACTACATCACTAGGGGAGAAATTATTGATATTCGAAATAAAGAGAAGGTAGTATGCAATGTAAATAAAGAAGTGAAGAGCAGGAATTGGCATGAAAGACTTGGACACCCTTCATATCCAGTGATGAGGAGCATAGTAGATCTCAAGAATGATATAAAGACCCTTATGCAGAATAAATGTACTGTATCCCCTAGCAAATCAAACAAGGCTTCAATTTCCAACTAGTAGCTCAAGAGCTGATCATACTTTCAATCTTGTATATATGGACCTTTGGGGACCTTATAAAGTGGCTATATTTCATAAGAAATACTATTTCTTGACTATTGTGGATGATCATACTAGATTTACTTGGATTTATCTTCCGCAATTGAAGTCTGAAGTCATATGAGTTGTCAAGTCATTTCTTATCATGGTGAAAATCATTTTGGAGTGATGGTTAAAGTTCTTAGAATAGATAGTGGCATTGATTTCTTTAATTCACAATGCAAAGGGTTGTTGTAGGATCTAGGCATTATACATCCAAGTAGTTGTGTGTACACTCCACAACAAAATAGAGTGGTAGAAACTGCAAGAGAATTGAGATTTTTGTGTAGGTAAAAATATGCCACCTACTATTACGGGGATATGAGTCCAGCTGGCGAGATAAGACTTCTCTTAAAAGTCTCTAAGTGCAAAGGATACACGCCCGTCCTACGAGTTACGGCCATTCAGGCGGTACGGACGTAGGACAAAAGGGCATACATCCTGCCGCCTTAGGGTTACAGTCTCCTAGTTAGGGTTTCGTATAAACCGCCACCTTGAGTTATAGGCCCATAGCCTTATTAGTCTTTGTAACCTTAATTAGGACAGGGTATCCACTACTATAAATACTCCTCCTTACATTGTATTATACATCATCGCGATTCACCATAGAATCCAGCTATTCTCGAGGAATAAGACTACTTTACCTTTCTTGCTTATTATTTCTCTCTTTTATTTATTTACTTTTTCATTGTATTTATTGTATTGCTTATGACCTCGTTCTTAATTAATTGTTTAACCTAGGCGACCGATTTTAGGCATAAATAGTTTAGCACCCACCGTGGGGCCCAGGCAATTGTAGGTATTCTACGAAGGAAAAGGCACAATCATGTCTGATGATAGTATCAACATTTCGAAGAACACTACAGACGTAGTAGATGAATCTGTGAAGGATCCCAGCGTTCAGTCTAAGGATCCCATTGAGCAATCGAAGGACCCTTCCCAAGAGCCAATCCTTTTCGCCAAACGATGGAGAAGGTGACCAATCGTAGGAAGGTAATATTGAATTCCGAGGTTTTCTTGTTAATCTCCTCAACACTATGTAAGAGCAACAACAGCAGAACTCAGAAAATATGGACGAGGGGATATCCCAGAAGTTAGAGGCGATGTTTTCTGGATCGTCTCAAAGACCTGCATCCCTGCGAGGACCAACGCCCATGAACCGTTCACCAGCATCCGTCCCTAACCGCAAGCTAAACATGGATGCTACCCTAAAGGATCATCAACAATCAACAATCAACAATCAACAATCAATAATCAAGACCTTAAGGGAGCGCCTTTCATCCAGGACCTCATAAAGAAGACGAAGGCCATCCATGACCGGATTGGTAATGTGCCGGGTGCTCCACCCCAGGTCACCATGGTAGATGAGAAGAAGTTTTACAAGCAAGCGTTGTACTGGTCCGCATACCAAAGCATTTCTGTCTGCCGGATAACTTGAAGTATGACGGAACAACTGATCCGGATGAACATATTGTAGTGTATTACACAGCTGTAAAGAGCAATGAGATCACTGAGGAAGAGATTCAGTCTGCTCTGGTAAAGAGGTTCAGCTCAACTCTGACCAAATGTGCCATTTGTTGGTACACTCAGCTACCAATGGGCTCCATCGAATCATCACTAAGATGCAGGATCTATTCAAGAAAGCGCATTCTGGTGCCCGCAAGTGGGAGAAGCGCATGAAGGACATCTTCGAGATCCATCAACATGACGACGAACTGCCAAAGGACTACCTTGACAGATTCCGGTGGGAACGCATGGAGCTTCCTCCAGTCTCCGATAATATTGTCGTGGTAGCTTTCAGCAAAAGTCTGAACTCAAAAGGGTCATTAGCTACCAAGGAATTGCAATGGAGTATAATTCAACATCCTGTGACAATATGGAGCGCATTGCATCAGAGGTACACTGAAAAGCTTCGCTTGGAGCCAGATCATTCTCAGAACCCTGAAGATGAATAAAGAAAGAGAGCAGGGAGTCCCTCTCTAGAAAGTGAGGGGGACGGAAGAAGAACGAAAACAGAGATCCAGAACTAGGCAGGCAGAGCAGTTCCAGTGGATTTAGATCCCAAGAAAAGCGGGCAGAGTCCCATAGCTTCAAAGATTTTGGTTTGCGAGTCAACTTCGTGGATTTAGTTGTCAATCACTTTGGAAAAACTAGGTCCAAGGGTCCGATGGCTGCCTACCATAAAAGGAGCAATGGGAAGAAACGCAATGCCTTATTGTGATTTTCATCGAAGCGGTGGCCATGCAACAGTTGACCGCAAAGCCTTGACGATCGAGAGCGAGCATCTATTAAAAGAGGGACACGTTTAAGACTTGATTGAAGGAGGACCACAGAATTCTAGAGCGTCAGATTCTGAGAACCTGAGGACCATCAATATAATCTTCATGATCCCGAAACCAACCATAGCCTCGGGGACTACGGAGTCGGGGGAATTGCTCGGTCCAATCCCGTTCAGCCCGGAGGAAGGAGGAGAGTACTAGAACGGCCTCGTCGTTCCGTAGACGTGTCTCAAGCTCAGATCGATGTAGAGAGTAGCATGAACATTATTCGGATGGAGATGCTGCAGGATTCACACCAACACCATCAAGTAACTTCAAGTCCTTGGAACATAGTTAATTTCAATGGCTGTCAAGAAGAGCTTGTCAGGGAACTAGCTCTACTGGTCCATGTACTGGGCGCGACAAGTATTTCTCCCTTTCAGTGTGTTGGATTGCAAGTTGTCTTACAGCGTCATCTTGGGATAGCCTTGGATACACAGTGTTAGAGGAATACCCTCAACACTCCATCAAGTCTTCAGATACCCGACTTCTCACGGGGTTGATGACTTATAAGGTGAGCAGTTTTCACTTGGAGAATATTATCCTACTTATGGGGGAGATCTTGGTGTACGACCAGTAGCAAAATAAATATGACTGAAGAGGACTTTATCGAGTTCGAGGCCATGGAATAAGAAGTTAGAGAAGAGATCAGCGAACTACAGGATCAGTTGGCGGTGATGGATAAGCTAGTCCCAAAAGCCACAAAATTGGTATGCCAGCTCTCTGAGGTGATACGCAGACAAGGAGGGCCCCTATGGCTAATACAGAGTTACCTAACCATAGCTCGGACACATATGTAGCTCCTACAGCTTTTGGTGATAACTGAGCCACAGCCAGGTGAGCATATATTATTATATGTCTCGATCTCAGAAATAGCATGGAATGCAGTCCTTGTACGAGAAGAGAATGGGAGGCAATTTCCCGTGAAGTACGCCAGCAAAAGACCCTCGCGCCGAGATAGGTTTTTGCCTTTACTCTTTCAATTTTTTACGGTCCTGATCATAGCGACCCAAGAGCTGCGCTCGTATTTTCTTGACCATACGGTCAACATAGTCTCATCCACACTAGTACAGACCATATTGTCTAAACTCGGACTCTCAGAGGAGATGGTAGAATGGGCTGAGATACTGGGAGAGTATGACATTATCTATTAACCCCCGACAGCTATCGAGTCGTAGGAACTGTAAGGTTTTACCTCAGATTTCATAGAGAAACTGAAGCCAAAGGTGGAGGAGTCAATCAGAAGCGAAGAAACGATCGAACCCAGACGTTGGGAGATTAGCATTGAAATGGACCTGAAAGGGTAAGAAGCCGACCTCTATCTATGGGCAATAACGCCTACTGGGATGGTATTTCACAAGACCGCCAGAGCCCAAAGTGACGAAGCAGAGTATGGAGCCATAATTCAAGCTCCTGACTTAGCCTACATACTGGGGGCCAGGAAGGTCACCTTCTTCAGCAGCTTCCAACTGATCGTCGATCTAGTGAAAGAAGTTTTTACCAAAGAAGGCATTTATATGCCGGATCGATATGAGAGAATGAAAGCACTCTTGATAAATTTTCAGGCATGGGAGTTTGTCCGTCAGGAAGGAAGCTCAAGCAACGGCGAAGCGTCCGAGGATTCATATAATCAACAGATAGTGGTTGAGTTAACCCCCGTGAACCTGATGAACTTTGAAGTTCCAGACACAGGATCTGTCATAGGGAAGCATCACACACTGATAAACTACCTTAGCAAAGAAATCCTCTCTAAAGATAAATAAAAATGTTTGCAACTGCGGAAGCAAGCCGTTCATTATTATTTGATTGACACAGAGATATACCATCAGATTATCAGCGGCCCAGAGGTAATATCTCTAGGCTCAGCACCCTCGAACAAGGAAGCCCAAGCACATGCCCCCGAACCTTCCGAGGATTGAGCATAAAGTATCTTAAAAGCATTTATTTTTATGTTTCAGTTCTTTTAACTTTTATTGTAGTATTTTCATACTTTTTAATCATGTTATGGGTTTTCACCCACAACATCTCAGGCCTAGCACCCATTTATCAATAAAAATATTATTTTTACTTAGTCTTACTTATTTTTTCAGATCCATCTACGATCCAACTATTCATAGCCCTGGCAAGACCTAAGTTGAAGTAATATACTCACTTTTCGCTACAATAAGTAGGGTAAACTACTCCTTTAGAGTTAGAGCACGTCTAGCTAAACCACATCTAACTCAGCCACCAGGCATTACACGTACGTTGAACTCGTTAATTCAACAAGTGCACCTACATGCCGATGAGGATGCCCGTTCACACAATGCCAGAAAGTCTTAAATACTCGAGTCACTAAGCAGAAATGTTTGAAGTCGGAAGCAAAAGTACCTATTTCCACATGGACTAAAGTCATCCCATTATGGGTGCAACTTAAGCCGTCACCTACTGACGCAAATGAAGCGCCCTTCACTGCACACACCCGTCTCTTGAAGACACTAGCCCAGAAAGGCACACAAAATATACTGCTTGGCTACACATTACACAACATGTAATTATAAAAGTACGTATAAAACAATTGATGAACGATCGTTTTATTAATAAGCAGCCCGTAGGCTCATAATATACAATTAGTTCTTTCTAAATACAACATTTATTTATAACAATTGTAGAAATAAAAAAGGAAAGGGAAGACTAAATCAAAGAGCTCCTTAGGATTAACATGGCTGGAAATCCTTCATCTAGACTGTAGTTACAAGCCATAAACAGTCCAGAGTTCTTTGTTTCTTCTGGCGGCTTGAGATATGTCTGCCCGAGCATTCCTTCAAGGCATGCGCCTGTCTGCTTGATCAAAGCAAGGGACCTCGAAAGCGTCTGAGTATAGGCCTAACCTCATCCATCTTGCCCGCTGAACTTAAAGAGAAACTTGAAGACTTGTTGCAGAGCCTAGAAAGAAAATTTAACCCTCGAGTCAACCTCAACTAGTCAAACCAGAGTCTACGACCCTGCAGATCTTCAAGCACAAATAGGAGCTCACCATGAATGGAGAGGCTTGAGCTGGGAACCTACCACAAGGGAGCCTCTTCCCTTGAGTATCCCACAACCAACGGTGGATGAAGCGTTGCAATAGTGGTTCAGATTAAGCAGATAACCAAGGTGGAAACCATGAATCACGAGGGGATCTAAAGCTCAGTGACACCTTAATCACCTGACGACGTGAAGCTGTATCCTCTTGCCTGCTATGAAACAAGTCAGAAAAGTAGGCTTCAACCCTACTCCGTCAAAGAGGAAGTCTATACACCAGAGAAATTCTGGCGGAGAAGCCATACGGAAGCTGAAAGGGCTATGCGTCCTGACTCCGCATGACAAGAAGAATATCACATCAACCGATGTGTTACAAGATGAACACACAGTAATTAGTGCACATGACATAAATAAGACATCCCAAAGGACGCCATTAGAATCCCGATCAAACTTCATGACTAGAGAGACTTTATTAATTTCCTCGAGGACAAAGAGAGAAAAATAGGTAACTACGGACAGATTTCCTCCTATAGTTCCTCATGCATCATCAATCGGAACGATGAAGGTCTTTTAGGAATATCAAACCAGGATCGAAGGCAAACATTTTTGGAGAAAAAGAACTTTCTTGCTATCATAAGAAATTATAGGAGAAGTATTTTGTGAAGAGGAGTTTTGTGATCTTTCCATTGTCACGAAGCCCCTATTTATAGACAGAAAAAGATAAGGATGGCATATGAAATGGTCAAGTGTCATCATTGCTAGAGATATGAAATGATTCGGAGCAGTTAATGGCAGTCCTTGGAAAGGTGCATGGAATCAGTATTAACCAATCAGATAAAAGCACGCAGAGTTCTCGAAGAAATCAGCATCATTCTTGGTCAAAGAGACTGCGAGCCTCAAAGAGTCAGTGAGATATCTTTTCACATCCATCTTGTGCGCCGCTTTCACCTCCTGACTACTTACATCAGTACTCAGCAAGTGGGGGGATTAACTGTGTAGGCAAATATACGCCACCTAATATTACTGGGATATAAGTTCACGTGGCGAGACTATACTTTTCTTACAAGTCTCTAGGCGCAAAGGATACACGTCCGTTCTACGAGTTACGACCATTCAGGCGCTACGAGCGTAGGACAAAAGGGCATACATCTTGCCGCCTTAGGGTTACAGACTCCTAGTTAGGATTTCGTATATAACGACGCCTTGAGTTATAGGCCTATAGCCTTATTAGTCTTTGTATTTTACCTTAATTAGGACAGGGTATCCACTACTATGAATACCCCTCCTTACATTGTATTGTACATCATCGTGATTTACCATATAATCTGGCTATTCTCAAGGAATAAGACTGCTTTACCTTTCTTGCTCATTATTTCTCTCTTTTAGGCATAAATTAATTTCAAGCATTAATTCCTATTAAGTATTGGGGCATGTGTATTTAAGCAGCTGTTTATCTCATCAACAAGTTACCATCTACTTCCTTGAGAGGAAAAATTCCATATGAAATGTTGTACTATAGAAAAGTGAAACTAAGTTATTTGAGAGTAGTGGGGGTGTTTGTGTTTTGCCACTTCATTACTCAAGGGAGATAAGGTTGCTGTAAGAGCAAGATCAGCCGTACTCATAGGATTCTAAAATACACATAAGGGTTATATTTTGCTAGATTTAAAAACTGATCAGTTTTTTATTAGCAGAGATGTTGTGTTCAGGGAAGCTGATTTTCGTTTTAAGTGAATGACTAATCACAGGGAGAAAGAATATTGTTCCACGATATTGAGCTGAACATAGATGCAACTGAAGAAGACAAAAATCAGTTTCATAAGCTATCAGAAGACATAAGAGCAATTGAAGATGTTAATGGAATTCCACAGCATGAGACTATTGAACCAAGTCAATTACAGGCCTCTAATATAGAAGGAAGACCTACAAGAGTGGGAAAATAACCCACCTGGATGAAAGACTACATAGTCACTAGCAGGACAAAATGGGGAACTAGATATCCTGTGTCCAATTATTTGTCCTATGATTCAACTAGAGCAAAGTATTAGACTTGTTTGACCAGCCTTTTAGCTTTGTTTGAACTAAAAACATTCAAGCAAGCAGCTAAGGATGGCAGGTGGATGGAGGCAATGAAACAAGAAATAAAAACTCTAGAAGAGAACAAGACATAAAAAGTAATAGATCTGCCTAATGGTGCCAATATTAGGCTCAAAATGGGTGTACAAGATTAAATTGAAGACAATTTGAGAAGTTGAGAGGTTTAAGGCAAGGCTGGTGGAAAAGGGATACAGTCAAGGAGAGGTTCTGGATTATCATGAGACTTTTTCACCTGTGGCAAAAATGGTGACAGTGAGATAAGTATAACACCAACAGCTTCAAAGAATTGGAACTTGCACCAGATGGATGTGTATAATATTTTTCTACAGGGTGATTTGTATGAGAAAGTATACATGGAGATGCAAGAAGGTTTCAGAAGACAGGGGAGAGAAAGGCGTGCAGGTTACTCAAGTCCCTCTATGGACTTAAGTAGGCATCCAAACAATGGAATATAAAGTTGATTGATGCACTGGTAAATGTTGGGTTCAAGCAGAGCAGCTATGATTATTCAATATTACAATGAGAAGAACTAAGCACATTGTAATTACAGTTGTCTATATGGATGACTTGCTCATAACTGGGAGAAATGAAACACTAATTAAAGAAGCTACGATGAACCTGCATCAGAAGTTCAAGATCGAGGACTTGGGTGAACTCAAGTATTTTTTTGGAATAGAGGTTCTTAGATCAAAAGATGGTATACTACTAAATCAAATGAAATATGTGGTAGACTTACTGAAAGAAATTAAGTTGAGAGGCATAAAGCCACCAGACACACCGATGGGAGATAAATATGAAGCTGAATATCATAAAGTATGATTTTTATGTGGGAGCAAAAGGAGATCATGTTCTTAAGGACTTTAATGCATATCAAAAGTTGATTAGGAAGTTACTTTATGTCACAATAACAAGGCTTTATATCTGTTATGTTGTTCAAACACTAAGTCAGTTTATGCAAGCTCCAAAGATTTCTCACTGGGGAGCTGCGTTTAGGGTGGTCAAGTACTTGAAAAATGCACCTAGTTAGGATGTCTTACTGAAGGAAGGAGTGACAAATGGACTTGTGTGTAGGTGTGATTCAGATTGGGCAACCTGTCCCAATACCAGAAGATCAGTGACATGATATGTAGTCAAGTTTGGAGAATCTTTGATATCCTGGAAGTCTAAGAAATAACAGATAGTGTTAAGAAGCCCAGTTGAAGTTGAGAATAGGAGTATGGCCTCAGTTGTTTCAGAGATCATTTGGTTGCTGGGATTGTTTTGTGAATTGGGAATACAAGTTCAGAGGCGAGTGTTTTTTTTACAGTGACAGCAGATCAGCAATAGAGATTGCATCCAATCTTATATTTCATGAGAGGACCAAACACATAGAAATTGATTGTCATTTTATCAGGGATAAGATCAAGCTTGGTTTTCTGAAACCAGTGTATGTGAATAACAAGGAACAACAAGCAGATCTTTGACAAAGGCATTAACCAGGTAACAACATATGTATCTTTTGGGCAAGCTGGGAGTACTTAATATTTTGCATCCTCCAGCTTGAGGGGGAGTATTATCGAGTAGAGTTAGCTGTTAACAGTTAGTTATAGTTAGTGATGTCAGTTAGTCATTAGCAGTTAGTTAGATGCCAGCTCAGAGTCAGTTAGGTAGGAGTCCATGTGACACAGTCCAAGTGTCACTCTCTGATTGGTTGTGTTGTTCTACTGGTTAGTTCGTCGGTTAGTAGGTGTCAGCTGTGCACAAGTTAGTTAAGTTAATATTTCAGTTAGTATTAGTTAGTGATTTTATATATATATATATATATATATATATATACTGTGCAGTGGCAGAGCAACAACTCATTTCTCATTTCCAAAGTATCCTCTCACAAATTCTCTCTCTAGAATCCTCTATTGTTAGCTAGATTCGATCAGACTGCAACGGATTTCGTTGGCTAATACTCCTATATCTTTCAAGCGTGATGAAAAGACACTTGTTGCTGGTAGATTCACCTCTCTAAATAAAATGTCGGTATATGATAGGATTATTAAATGGAAGCCCTTAGTAGTACATTCAATATCATCTAACATAGATAATACTCCCCAAGTTTTAGTTTGTAAGGCTTAATTTAATCTGATACAAAGTTCAAGAAAGAAAGAAATATTGTTGGAATTTGTGGTGTAAAAGAAATCATAAATATTTATGGGAGTACAAATCATCTCATTTTTTTAATTTTTTATCAAGTGAGAAGTTTGAAAGTTATATTATTTTCAAATTTAAATGATGTCATTCATTTGAAATGAACGAACAAGGAAATTAGTCATTCTTTTTTGCATAGGTGAAATACTAATTGTATAGGAGTAATAGAACTATTGTTATTCCCTCCGTCCCACTTTGCTTGTCATAGTTCGGATTTCTAGAGTAAAAAAAATTTATCTTTGACCATAATTTTTATATATATCTTTTAAATATTTTGAGTTGTAATTTATTGTGACTTGTAGTACTTTTCATGTAGTTTTCAAATATGTAAATTTTATTTAAAAAAACTTAATGATTTTATATCCTAGTATATGGTCAAATTTAAGAAGTTTCTCTCTCTAAATAGTAACTATGACAAACAAAAGGGACAGAGTGGTACAAAAGATAATGGTAAGAGCAGTTCTGAATGTGCTAGACTATAATTCGAATATTAGAAAATAATACTTGAATTACATAAGATAAGACTGTTGTGATGATTGAGATTAGGGCGTATCTATGTCAAAGGAATGGATTTTAATTGAAATTTATTCATTGAAAAATTATATTGTGCAGATAGAGCAAACATAATTCTTTTTTTGTTTTTTTTTTGTTTTTGAGGAATATTTACACTGTTGAAATAGAAGGGAGAATTTTTAAAAAAGTAACCAAGTGGGTTTAAAAATTGATCAGATCATATTTTCAATACCCGGTTTGACATTCATAGATTAGTAACTTTATAAATCCCCTTATATAATTTTCTGGCCCCACCCTTGATTGGGACAATGACCTATCTAACTATTTGACGAAACTGTGAAACACTTGTCATGATATGTTGGTTAGATAATGTATTGAAGTAACCCTTTTGGCCACTTAGTGAATCCAACAACTGCAACTTCTTCCGAATCTCTGTCGTTTTTAGGAAAATTTTCAAAAATAGGCAGCCCACTATCCAAAATTACAAACATGAGGCCATATTTTTTTTTCATGCATATCACCCACCCCTAAAATTATAAATTTTAGCACTCCTTCATAAAAAAACACCCTAGCTATCAAATTTCCCCCTTCCCAGCCACTAAGCCACCGGCAAACACCTTCCCCGCCAGTGGTGTCATTATGTTTTTGTATTTTACAAGAGTTTATGTTGTTTATTGCGTCTAAATCATTGCTTTGGACAAGTTTATACACATAAATCTCCCTCTAAAAATTAAATTATACATGAATATACATATATAAATACGTAGCAATGAGAGAAATACAAAAATATACACAAAAAAAGTAAAAAAATCATATAAACATCCTTAATATATAGATTTATTCACACGTATATACACACTTATACAAATTTATACAATTTTATACACGTGTATAAATTTGTATAAAATTGTATAAACTTGTATAAACATGCGGCATACAGCTATTTCGGGAAAAGGGTGACAGCTCGGGTAATATTCGAAAATATGGGTCATTTTTGGTAATTTTCGTCTTTTGCTTGTATATTAGTGTAATTATCCCTCGTTTTTATACCTGCCCTCTTTCTAATAGAAGGACCATTCGCGGTTAGTAAAGGATTATATTTGAGTTATGTACCCAAATAATGAAACGTCTTTTATAATTTAAGTCTAATGGAAGTATTTGTTATTTTCTTTCAAAATAAAATATATTTTGCTATCAGTCCATAATACTTAAACTCATTAATCAAACTTGATTAAGTAACCATTTTGTTGCTCGAGAAGGAAAGTTTCACAAATCTTGTTCCCTAGTCCTTTAAAATAAGGGAAAGATGCTCGGAGGAAGAGTGATGGGTGTAATAAGTTTAAGTATGAAATTTGATAGTTGTGTTGATGTAAAGATAGATTTGTGCTAGTAGTCATGTTTTTCTAGTTGCATTTCGTTGACTAAAAATGAATTAGTATTAAGAAAACCAAGAATACAATAAAAAAGAAGAAGTAAACACACGGAATACAAATACACGTATAGAATGCGTGGACTGGACCCATGTTTGCAAACTTAATTAAGACAATGTGGATACTAAGACTTTGGTTATTCATAGTTGGCCTAAACTAATGATGTAGTCATCAAGAATTTAGTTTGGTGTGTAAGTGACATCATTGCCGTTGCTTCTTCAACTACTGATTTTCCATGTAATTTCAATCATATCCAAAATAAGTATTACATAAGTTATTTAAGTTATAAAAATGCAACGGAACATAGAAAGAAAATGAAAAAAGAATTAAAAGAAGTATGTCGACGAAGATTGATCCAGTTTTGATTGCGGAATAGGTCCATCATTGAGCTCAACTGTGAGGAACTTTTCGAGGTCAAGTCCTTGTTCCTGAACAGAAGGAAATAAGGAAGTATGTCATTATAAGATTTAAGTTCTATACATTAATAATATAGTAGATATAGTTTATGTTATAAGTGTAGGCAATATTAATTTAATTAAGTTATTGATTAATGTTTATTATAGAATTTTCGTTGTGATAACGTTTTACCTGGTTGCGTAAATAAAACTTAAAACAGTTAGTGAAGCACTATAATTATTACTCCCTTCGGTCCATTTTATTTGATCACTTTCCTTTTTTAAAAGTCAAATAACATAAACTTTGACCAATATTTTGAGATATATTTCTTCACCATATTAATATGACAAGAATTGCAACTTGTAGTACTTTTCGTGTAATTTTTTAATATCTAAATTATAATTTTAAAATATTGACTAAATCTAGTTCAATTTGAATTCGAAAATTGGTCAACTTGACTCTCGAAAAGTGAAAAACATCAAATAAAGTGGATCGGAGGGAGTATATTATCAAGAGGGATCACCTTAATACCTTTTTCCTTTAACTTCAAGCTGTAAGAACACTGGTTTCGTGATATGTTTCTTACAGTATATTTGAGATCATCGTAATTTCAAATCTTTCTGTTGGTAGATTAGGAAGGGCAATGGACTGCAACTAACTACAAATCTTAGTGACATTTATATGTGATATGGTTTAATATTTGGAAACTTCGACTCTGCTAAGTTGCTGGGAGAGAAATTTTGGAGAAAAAGCTGTGCTCACGTGACTTTTAATAAAGAAACTAATTTGCAAATATCTGTGTTAGTTTTAGAAAAATACATATCTTTGGACAAAATTTCATCTTGAAAAACAATATATCAATTTTATTTTTGGAAAAAAAGTATACGTTAACATATCAAACATCAAGATATAAAACTACTTAATCCTGATCATGGAATTGGAAACGAAAACTAGGAAAATTTGACAATAAAACAGGCCTCGGACTAAAAGTTAGAAAGCCTGGTTCAATTGTTTGAAGCCCAAATTTCATTTCCCTTAAAACATCGTAAAATTTTCACAAAAAATTTCACGGTATGCCTTCCATAAGGAGTGGTTTTACAAAATTACCCGTGCTAAAAAATGTTTTAGTAAAATGCCATTATTTAGTCCGCAAGCCAAGACTTCAAGGCAAAAAATTTGTAAATCTTGGCAATTGGCTATACTTCAAGGGCAAGTGCTGTTTTGCCAATACTTCAAGTTATATGGCGAGAATGCAGGGAAAACTGGAAGGGGCAAGTCTTGACAATTTCCAAGACTTACGATGCAGTGCAACAAGTGTTGCCTATTGCCAATACTTGCCGTGCAAGTGTTGGAAAATTGAGCAGGGGTCAATGGTTACGGCCAAGTACGACAAGTATTGCCTATTGCAAATACTTGAAGGGATAAGTGTTGAAAAGCGGAAAAATATAACGGGAAGTCTTGGCCCCGGATTTTTTTCATTAAATCTTAACGGGAGCATTTTTGCAAACCATTTCTTAGCGCGGTCAAAAAGGCAAACCATTGCTTACCGTGTCGTATTTTTGCAAATGAGCCAAATTTTTACCCACGGGCCACTTTTGTCACTGGTATTTAGTTTGAAGCCACTTTTTTTATTGGTCTTACATGAGAGGCCACTTTTTGGAACTTCAATCTTTGTGGGCTAAAGTTCAAACCTTGTGGGTTGAACATCATGCCTAAATTATGAAGTTTCAACTTCAATTTGTAAGGGCTGAACTTTTAGGTATAGATGCGTAAACTTCAACCCTTGTGGATTGAATTTCAATCCTTGTGGTGGGCTGAAGTTGAACTTCAATCCTTGTGGGCTGAACTTGTGTGAAGTTCAACCCAAAAGAATTGAAGTTCCAAAAAGTGGCCTCTCATGTAAAATCAATAAAAAAAAGTAGCCTCAAACCAAAGATCACTGCCAAAAGTGGCCTTTGGTGCACTTCGCCCTAAAATACCAATTCTTTTTTCGAATTGAACATATTTGTACATAGTTTTGAAATATTGAGCACTTTTTTCATGATATTGAATTTTTGAATATTTTTCCTAATGAGCTAACAACTTTTACTTTTCATTTTTCGCTCCATCTTTCTCTCTATACTCTCTGCAGACCGAATTCTAACTCCACCATGACTCCACAAAGCAGTGGCGTACGCAGAATTTTTTGTAAGTGATGTCACTTTGAAATAGAGAAGCAGATCTTGATAAAATTTTAAAAATCCCCATTTATCTTTTCAATATCAGAAGTTTTATTGTTAGCCTACTGCTCCTATTGTATTCTTATATAATTTAATGTTATTCTTGGCATATGGTTGTGCCTAGTAGAAGTGGTTGTATGCCTTTTTTAACTTGTTGAAGGTCCAAGGTTCAATCCCTACAAACATCAATTGTTTTTAATTAAGTAATAATAAGCATTTAAAAATACAGCAGACAGGATTGGAACTCGCCTCGTTTGAGAGGTCAGACGTGGGCATAATCACTGCACCATTAATAACCGATCTTTTAAGTAGTATCACCTCTTATATTTGTACCTATATATTGTTGATTTCCATATATTTATATATATACTCGGTAAAAATTTTCAACGAAGCAGTGCCCCGTGACTCCCCTTCATCAAAGGTAGTTTCAGAGGCTACTAGCCGGAGTATCGTCGGAGTATCTTTCCCTCATCAAAACCGATGTTTGGCCACCGACAGTGGCTGCCACCACCTACTATGAAATAAAGTACCTTTCCGGATTCATTTTCACCTCCTCTATCTGACTTTCATTTTATTTTTTCAAATACCTACTACATTAACTCCAACTTCTCCTTCCAAAGCCTCCACCTCCTCTGTCGTCGTATCCATCTTTACAAGCCTCTACTCGTATTATTTAGTGTTTACACCAGCAACTTCTTGAAAACTAAAAAGAACAAAAGACAAGCAAATTTGCCACGTGATGTACACATGTTTATGATCTCCTTAGCTATTATTTATTTTCATTTTTATGACATCCTTTCTTTTCTCTCTAGTAAGGAAGTAATTAGATATTCTTTTATTTTAAAGTATCCCATAATAGCGAATATTTTTCTTGTTCTTTTCATGGAGGGGAAAACTGATATCGTCCAAAACACCTCTTCGAAGAGAAGTGATATGGTCGTAGCTATATAATTACACAACTATGAGTCGGGGTCGAATCTGATGCGGTTTAGATAGTGGAGAAACTAAATTTATTGACTAAGCCAAACGAGGGAAATAACTAATGATTTATGCTAACACTACAACTACACTAAGAAAGCATGTAAAGTGATCAATAGAGACACAAACAAGGATGCAAGGTAGTAGAGCTTAAGGAGTATAATTGACCCATTGTTAACCAATCTCGTGTAAAGAGCCTCAACCAATTAAGCTTAGGCACGCGCCATAGATCGTGCTCGTATTTACCCAACTCAACCCTCTCAGGTGAGAGTCGAGACTACCAACTCTTGCCCTCTCGGTGCTAAGAGTTGATACATTAAGTGCTAGCAACTAGTCCCAAGTAAGGTATCCCCCTCTCGGTGTTCAACCCGTTAACTCGGGTTAAATGGCTCGAACTTACCTCCAGTACCCTGTTAATCACTATCCCATTCCTAGAAGTACCCTCTCGATGTAAGTCTAATACTCTTAGGGCAAGAACTGGAATTTGCAACTACCAATTCATGAGAAACTAAGCAAGTAGGGATTAATAAGCCAAATACCCGAGTCAATAATGGTGAAAGAGTACTCAATAGCTCAAAAGCATAATAGTGTCAATACACAAGCCCTAGCTCCACTAATTTATCAACTACACATATTTTTAGTATTAAAGTAACACCAACAAGTCAAAATCATGAAATACAAACCAAGGTAATGAAGAAAAGGTAAAAGGATTTAACAATTGAAGCTCCTAATCTTCAAACCCTAGACTTGGTGATGGGCCCTTGCTTTCTTAGCTTGAGAAAATAAGCCAAAGATATGAAAAATAGGTTCGAACTAGCTATTTATGCCAAAATTATTCCTAGGTTTTAAGGAAGAAAACTCTGCATCATTGATGCGTAGCCACCTTGGTGCAAAATTGACCCGATAGTCATTTTTGTTGTTGACGTGTGCGGAATAGTCAAAAGGGCGGGGGCCTTTTTGAGAAAGTGATGGTGCCCTTTCAGCTGCCGTTTCAATGGGTTGGGGTCCTTTTTGGCCGCACTTTCACTTGGCATGACTTTCACATACAAGGAAAGGGCGGTCGCCCTTGTCATGGGTGGCCACACTTTCCTTGCTTCAGCTTCTTTGAAAATGTTCCTCTTTCCTCGGATATTTTGCTCCTTGTGGCTTCTCTCACTTCCATTTGGCTTAGAAACCTGAAACCAAGCAAAAGCACATCATTTGTCCTATTGATTGGTCGTTTTTAGATTCAAAAATAAAAGTTTAAGCGACTAATTATAAGCAAAATGTTCATGCATCAAAAACGCAGAATAATTTCAAGAATGCATGTCAGAAAAACCGGGCTTCTATTCTTTTGGTATCGATGACAACTAGAAAAATCTTCAGTCGAGTTGACGATTTGTACTTGTTTGCAAAATGTAAATAGCTTTTGACTCACACAATAAATGATTCTGAATTGACCTTATGTTATGTTTTCGATTAAATTATTTATATGAACGAAATGACGATGATTTGGTGACATTTATTTATAAAATAGACAGTATTTTGGCTCACTTATGAGTAAATATATATTTTTGTAGATGCATGAAGTGAGGACAATTTTGGACTCATTTATTTGCAAAATATCTATACTATTTGGTTCACACAATGAAAAAATTATGCCAGATTAACCTTATCTTTTGTTTTCCTTTGGATTTTTATATATGAGCGCAGTGATGACAATTTGGTCCATTTATTTGTAAATAGATACAATATTTTGGATTAGTTATAAATAAATACTACCAGATTGTCTTGATTTTATGTTTTCATATATTTTTTTGTGGATGAATGAAGTGATGACGATTTGGACTCATTTATTTATAAAATGGAAGAGTATTTTACTTAACACTATGAGTAAATGATGTCTGATTGCCCTTATATCATATTTTGCTTTGATTAATGTATATGAGTGAAATGATGACGCTTTGGTCTCGTTTAATTGTAAAATAGACAAAGTATATTGAATCACTTATTAATAAATGCTATCAGATTGCATTGATTTTATGTTTTCATATGTATTTTTGTGGATGAATGAATTGAGGACAATTTGGCCTCATTTATTTGTAAAATATACAAAACTAGTGAATGGGACCGCACTCGCGCGGTCCTTAAAAATTAAAAAAATATATAGTTAAATAATTTTTTATATAACTTTTTTCATAACATAATGAATGTTTACTCTTGAATTATTTTATCTTCGATATATGCAACAGTAACACTATTAATAATTCATTGATATTACGACTTTTGAAATTCTTTTAGTATGCATTTTCTTACTTTACGTATGTGTGATTAGAGTATCTATAACTTTATGATCTACATTATACTCTTCCTCAAGAACATCCTCAGTCAATATATGAAGGTCTGAATTGGAGTGAAAATTCTACTTGACTATAAAATAAAAGTAGATGATTAAATAAGATGATATATGATTTTAAAAAATGAGAAGGATAAATGAAATAAGGTGCATATACGTTTCATCAAGTTCTTCTCCTCCCATAAAAATGAATCCCAAAGTTTAACTTACTATGCATGTTTTATCATCTCAAACATGGAGTTTATTGCTTTATAAATTTAACTAAAAATACTCAATTGCTGAAGATTGTCTTTGTTTACACAATAATACCAAACACATGCACAAAAAATGTACCTCTTTCATGTATACAACTCTACAGTATAAAATTTACCCACTCCACCATCATCATATACTAATGCTCCTATCTTTTTAATGTTTGTTCTTTTCTTTTTTTCGCCAAAATAGCGATAGTGATAAAACTGATCATGACAAAGCTTCTTCCTAAATTCCTAATTACATGTTACATACTACTTATGTTTAAATTGAAATGGAAAAAACTAAAAGCAAATATATATTAGCCCAAAATTACCACTTGGCAGGCTGTGGCACTATTGGATATGTCCAAGCTCCATGGACTCATCTTCAAGTAATTTCTCTGGTGACCACATCTTTCAATTCTTACGAATCTTCAAACAAAAATCATCAAAATAACATTCACACCATACAGTTAAAGCGAACTATAAAAAAGATTGTAAGTACAGCAAAAGAACAATATGCGAACGTGGAGTAAAATCAACCAACATGGAGAGAAAAGCAAATATATTCTGGGTCTTCTTGAGCTCTGGCTACTTTTTAAAAAAAATCCTCTTACCAAAGAAGATAGCCTATCGGTATAACATACACTAATAAACAAAATATTTATTAGGTATCTACTTCACTATAGTAATAGCTAATTACTCCATCGTTTCTTTACTACTCTCTCCGTTCCAAATTAGTTGAAATTTTATCAATAATCATTTGTCCCAAATTAGTTGACACTTTAGGATTTCAAGACTAAAATTGTTAGTCTTTTCCAACTATATGCTTAACAATTAAAAGAATTCTCAACAAAATTTAATAGTCAAACATTGAATAAGGATGACATAGTAAAATATATACTTTATTTAATGATTTTCTTAATGTGCGTGAAAAAGCTGAAGGTGACAACTAATTTGGAACGGAAGGAGCATTAAATATGGTGCAAATGACAGGTCGTGAAAACTAAAAAGACAATAACTATCGTTATTTGCATACCAAAAACGTCACTGCACATCATAAGAGAAGGTAAATTTAATATAGTAATAACTCCCCTCAATAATTAGGAAAATATTTTGTGATTGAGGCATGACACATCACCTTGTCAATCTATTGAAGGTGGTGGAATAGATTTCTATTCAATATTCATATTTCTGAGTTCAACGGAGACTTGTAGATCCGAAGGATTCACATTTGTATGTTCGCAATGGAATCAGTAAAAACATCCATGGAAATGAATTACCCAAGCCAGTTGTTGGATGAAATTCTTCTACAAATTGATATTCAAGTGCCGATACATATCTATAGACTATAGTAGCTCATGATAATCTTGCCAAGAACATAAGAATGTTAAAGATGACAGCCATGAATGACCTGATATGAAAATAAGGAAAACCACTTTATAATCGTAAAATTGTGATAGTTGCATGTATCCATCATTCAATCCCCTTGGATAGATATTTGACTAACTAAAAGGAAAGGTTATAGAAGTGTTAAACATGAAATAGACTATTGACAGAATTAAAGAATTAAACCAAAGCTTTCAAAAAGATAACATATATATGAAAGGAGAAGAGAATACCACGACATATTATATATTCTAAGTAACAGATAAAAACTAATCTTTTCTCCATATTGCTTTTTCCTCTACTGACATACCAAAAACAAAATAGAAACAAACAAACAAAAAGGGTCTCGTAATCTTGTTTATCCAATTTCAATATAAAGAATTATTCTCTGCTGGGGATGGTCTTTATGCTGCTTTATATATATAAGAGAAATTCTCTGCTGGGGATGGTGTTTATGCTGCTTTATATATATAAGAGAAAAGTGAGGTAAAAATATTTAGGAAAAATATTTATTGCAACATTAAATGGTAATCTTTATTTGCAGGACAATTGCAACCATTGCTTTCTTCCGTTATAATATTATCACTGCAATTACATTACAGATTCACTCACGGTTACAATATGGCATGGAGAAAAGACCATCGTAAAATACTTTAAATGCATATGATAAGAGGAAGCAGATTGTAAATAAAATACATTTATTGTAATTACATTAAATTTCACCACACATTAAATGACGGAAAGGAAAAGAAGTAGTTGTTTGAGGGATTTTTGAAAATGTGGATTTCTTTACATTTTGAAGTGAATGGTGGCCATAGAGGCATGCCACATCACTTGCCTATAGTTCTCAATTAGAAGATATATAGATATAGATATAGATATATTTCTCATTGTATGAATAAGTACGACCAGATTGTCGTTATTTTTAAATATTAATACTTGAAGTTATGTTTTTGTGAATGTACAAAGTGCGACCGATTTCACCTCATTTATTTACAAAATGGAGATGACGTTTGGTTTACTACATGGATAAACACAAACGAATTGGCATTATTTCTGTTTTGTATGGATGAGTCGCATTTTTGTAATTATGGCTTCACTCAATGTAAAGGGTGTTGTGGTATTTTTGTAATCACGGCATCATTAAGGTGCGATGATATTTTTGTAATTAAAAAAAAAAAAAGCTCAATCTTTGAAACCACCTTTAAAGTGCTTATCTCTCAAGATCAGACTCATTTTTTCCTATTTGTGTAAATAGGCCTTAAAATATTGGAAGATTTATATAGCATATTTTTACCTAGTATTGAGAGATTAAGCACTTTAAAAATGTTCTTAAAAATTGAGCATTTTTACATTTAATGAAGCTGTAATTGTGAAAATACCCTCACTCCTACACACAAAGAAGAGATCAGGATAATCCAGTTGCACTTATTAATATAGTGATCCAAATATCTATGTCCATTTTGCAAATAAATAAGGCTAGATCAGCCTAATTTATACATCCACAAAAAATATAAGGCAAACAACTTCATGTGCTAACAGTTAGTAATCACACCAATCTGGTCGCCCTTATTTTGAGCCAAAAATTAATGTCTATTTTGCAAATAAATAAGGTCAGATCATCTTAACTTTGTTCATCCACAGAAAATCCAAATAAAAACATAACATCAGGTCACTCCAGCCGTACTTATACTTCACTGAGCCAAAAACAACTATGTACATTTTTTTTTTTAAATGAAGCTAATCTTCCTCACTTCACTCATCCATAAAAATTAAAAAAATATATATAATATAAGGACAATTTGGCAGCACTTATTCATATAGCGAGCCAAATACTCTACACATATTATAAATAAATGAGTCCCAGTCACCATCACTTTGTACATCCACAAAATTTTACTCCTGAAGAAAAACAGGGAATTGAAGAAGAGCATGTGATTTAATGTAGCTCATAATAATTATTTACTTAAAACTAACAGAGTTTTGATCAATGGTAAAGATGAAGATGGCGAATCTGAATTTCAAGATGACAAACTAGGACTTCGTCATGGAGTAAATCCGTATCCTTTTATAATTATTTTTCGGTGACTGATTTTGTTGAGCCGCCACATCAACAGGCACTGTGTTCGCTGCGGCTACTGACGTAACCAAGTTCCCGGAGATCACCGCCACCGTCGATAACTCGTGCCTTTACTTTATCGTCTAAAGGGTCAGTAACACATTTAATTCTGCCATTTCAAGAATAATTACAACAAAATAATTAACTCTAATCATCATAGTTTCTAGGTTTTTAGAGTTCAATCATTTTTTTTCTTTAATTTTTTAGAAAACAGTAATGGCGACGGCTAATGAAAGTTCGGAAAAAGTTGTTAAAGAAAAAATTTATCCCAATGAGGATGGCGGAGCAGAGAAGATTTGATTCTGTATGACTTTGCTGGCAGCATCCGCCATTATTAACCTAGTTGTTTTTCACCCATTTTGGTTTAGATACGGAAATGTACTAAAATTGATAAAAATAACCTAAAATTGTATTGTTTGATCAATAAATACCTCATCTCAAAATGTACAAGCTTTTCATAAAGCATATGATTTTGTGCACGTAAATTATTATTATTATTATTATTATTATGCTTTTAAGGAAACAATTCACCAATTTAAAACTTGTAACTTAAAGTGAAATCATCCACTTTGTCAAAACTTGATGATCCATTTATCATAGTCTGGATAGGTTAGCTATTGTTGAACTTGAACAAGACAAAAGAAGGGGGTTTAATTGGGTCTTGTTTAATTTTCACTTAACTTGTTCTTTCGTTGGTTTACCTGTGGCTACCCAAGTATAGAAAGTAAAGAACATATAATTTTTACGTGAAAAATCAACCAGGCTCGATAAGTATTAAAATCACGACCTCTACTTATAGGACTTTCCTCAAACCTTTCACTAAACCAGATCCAATCTAGATTATAACGCTTAATAATCCCAGAACTAATTCTAGCCATATCCATCGGCTTCTACGCTGCACTAACCTATAAATATTGTTAATCTGAATGTCTTTGTTATAACACCGAAAGTAATAGATGTTATATTTAATGCACACTTAAAGACATTAGAGGGGGTAGATATTGTCTTACGCCCGATTTTAAACTAAGCTTATTGAGGGAACTTTGAGAACTATTACCAAACACAAAGAGCTAGATGTTGCTTCTAGTAAAAATACTGAAAGATAAAGAGCGGAAAGTAATTAATTAAACATGGTATTATTATCTAAAAAACTCTTTGCTCAAGGGAGTAAAAAACTACGACCCACTACTATGATATTTCCCAACTCTTCCACTAATCGAGCAACTAAGGTTCGCAACCTTACAACAGTGACCAGTCCAAGCCACTATCCACTACAATCTACCACTGAAAATTGTATCAACCCATTTAAGCAGTCCAACTTACGCACTTTCACGATAATTCCAGGCCGCGACTCTTCCGACAACTTATCACTGTAAATTGTAGTAACAAAGGTTACCCTTTACCAAGACTGCAATTCCTATGCTTCTAGAATAATCATATATTGATACAGCATGATAAAAAATATAACCAATTCCATGAGCCAGGTTCATTGATTTGTCTGTAATATGTGCACTTCAATACTACTATAATTTTGCCTTGTCAAATGTTCATAAGTGCTTTAGTCTTGAACTCTTTAGGCTGTTGGATATATTGTGTAGGAATCATTAATGAATGTATTATAACCTTCCTAATAAGAACTTGAAAAGGTCCTTCTCTTTTTGTGACTTTACTTCCCGTACAATATTAACTATCTCATATCTTTGTGCATCTTCCAAAATTTCATTCCAACTGCACTGAAGAATTAGGATTTATTTTCATGCCCTAAAAGAAAAATTATCAGCCGCTTAAGTGAGTCCCAAACTCATAAGAATTGTAGCTTTGCTAGTTCGTAGAACCTTCTTCCGCACGGGTCCTTTTTCTAGTTCAACTAGAAATCTGCTTTCTTTTCCTGATTTCACTTATTCAACGCATGGTATAACAATTAGGACGTGGTGACTATACCATTCTCCAGCCTAGTGCTTTAATATGCGGGCAAGTGAATTTATCCATGCACATGAAACATTATTATTCAATAAATAAGAGGGTTAGATTATTTATTAATCATCAAAATATATTCAAGTCTTTTATCAACTTAACTCCAAAACTAGATAAGGTACAATAATTTATAATCAACAACATATACAGTTCTAATTTGAGAGGTAAATCTACTCTTGATCAAATTTGATCTCTTATAGATTGTTTCCCCATCTTACCATAATAAGTATTTATAGTCGGAGAAAAACTAAATTTCCTAGCGAGTTAGAGAATAACTCAATTCAACGATTCCCTTAGGTGTTCCAGTACTAGTTTCTCTATAGGTTTATTAATCATCAAAACCTCCAGACTCAACATTTTTATTATTTGTACCTTTTTCTATTAATATATATCTTTGAAAGGTATTAAATACTGATAATAAGTTTACTTATATGGGTAAAAGGGAGATTAAACTTTTTTTCTTTTTCTCACAGAAGATTGACTACAGTTCAGGTTAATTTCATATATGGTTACCAAACATTTCATGTTGTAAATATAAAGTTATAAAAGTGTGAGTTCTACATTAAAGTAACAAAACTTTACCAAGTATATTAGAAAAATCACTAAACTTTCTCGACCATAATAATGAAGTTGCAAGAAATTCGTAGTTTTCCAACCACGTATTTCGGCGACGAAGCGTCCATCAAAAGTTAACAGAAATTTCTTTTTCCTATTTTGAAAATTTTCTCGGAATAAAAAAAATAAAAATAATTAAATCTTAAAAAATAATTAAAAAATATTAAATATTCTGACAGAATTCCGTGGAAGTTACTTGAAATACAAATCATGCCCATTTATTTCCCCTTTCTCCTTTATTTTGTATCTCTCTACTCTCTACTCTCTTTCTCTTTACTATATCTCTCTCTATATCTCTACAATATACTTTAATCAGATGTAACTCTGGTGAACGATAGAGAACTCCGAACAAAAGGTAATTTTTCTTTTCCTTTCTTTTTCTGTATCTCCAAATATGAAAAATCTAAATGTAGCGATCCTGAAATTTTCATAAACTTTAATGGAGCATTTTAATAATAAATTCAATTTGAATGACCTCGTTTTTCATGCCAAAATAATTTCCTATATAGTGACTGAGCAAGTTGGAGGCGTAAATAAATTTACTCTATGGTATGAAAATAAATTAGAGTACCAAGGGAGGATGCAAGGTCAAAAGGGTTGGATTTAAAGTAATGTTACTCCTAGGTAGGTGTGCCAAAGCACGAACAGGCACATAATTATATTTCATGGCGCAGAGGATTTCGTGATATGACATGAAAAGGCACAAATGAGAAATTTGCATGAATAGTGACTCGTGCTAAGCACAAAAGGGCACGAAAGCATAATTTAGCTGGGCATATAAATACCCCCCACTTAACCCGATATGGCGCACTTTTCTCCTATTTCTTCTACTTCTTTGAGAAGCTTTTGAGTATTTGACCAAGGATATAACTATACTTTTTAAGGTAAAATTATATCATGGTTTTGTGTTAATCTAAGTTAATTAACACACTCTTTAATAAGATCCAGCCATGCATGTTTAGATTCTTCAAAATCTTGAGGAATTATCAAGATGGAGAATTTTTAGGGCTTTCTTCTTGAGGTAACTTCTAAGACCTAAACTCATTATTTATAAGTAGAATCGAAAGATATGAGTGATTAATAGCATTCGTTGTGGTTGTTGGAGTGTATTCATGAAACACTAGGTTTCACCATTAATGGTGGTTATTAGTTGTTAGAGAAGATGAAGTATGGTTAGAGTGAGCTATTAAATATCGTTTGAGGAGTATCAAGTGACATTCATCAACCCTTAAAAATCCATAAAAATGGTTGAGGAGTATCAAGTGACATTCATCAACCCTTAAAAATCCATAAAAATGGTTGATGACCTAAGGTACCAAAAAAGGGGTAGTGTCGTATTTTGGAATGACATTATCTTAATTTCAAAATACTTACACAATATAAATATTGAGAATAGGATTTGGTGGTTATGAAATTAAATTTTTGAATATATATTGAACTTGTTCGACTTCTTGGAGCTTTCGTTTGGGAATTTATTGAGTTCGATTGGGTATGTTGAGTTTAACACCCTTTTTTATTGTCGTCATGTGTTCAAAATGATATTTTTAAATGAGGTCTTGCGTTCGTCGGGGCAAGCAAGCGTAATCCGCTCCATACTTTATGAAAGAAAAATAAAGTTGATAATGTTTATGAATTTCTTGCATTCATTTATGTTTTATGAAATATACTGAATATTAAATGCTATTTCTTGCTATATATTGAAAGATATGAAATGGTATATTATTAAAAGTATTTTTGGGAAAAACTTTAAGTACTAAGAGGATATCCGATTGTTAAAAGGAACAATGAATATCTAGAAACTATATGTGTCGGTGTAGGAATGCTCACTTGTGCAGAAGTGGAGCTTAATAAATATTGTCAGCATATGCTCTCCTTTGCACGCATTGCGGAGAAGCTCCATCCAAATCGAGATTGTCAATTTGACATCATATTGATCACATGACGTAATAATGATGTCGGTTGAAATGTTTCTCTTGGTAAAAGTCACTATTGGTTTAATGAATACGATTAGGGCCTAAGGAGCCATAATAAGTTTTTCAAAATGACGTTGTGAAAATATTGATTTTGGATGTAAACTATTTATCATGCATTGCATTGTTTTGTGACTCTTGTCCCACCATTTGCTAGTAGTTTCGTGATGATTAATGTTGAGTACCTATTATGTACTCAGGCTTCCTTTGTCATGTTACAATTTGTTTCAAGTGCAGATTCTGTGCAGGACGACCATGCATGCTGGGATTGTTCTTATTTTTGTTCTATTCAGTGAGCTCCACCTTTTATTCGGTGGATGCATTTGATTGAAACATTTCTATTCTTTTGTATAGCTGGACATACTGAAACGATCTTAGGCAGTTATTTCAGGAGTTAAGACTCTGATTAGCGTGTCGATAATTTTAAAAATTTCATAAGGTTCATTAGGACCTGTCTGTAAAATTTGAACTAAATCGGACTTCGTTTGATAGGTATCGGAAGAAAGTTTCAGTTTCCGTTGTCGGTAAATCTTAAAAAGAGGTTTTCAAGCTCGATTTTGGCGAATGAGATCCGATTCGACATCTAAAAGAGTCGCTAGGTTTTGTATAGTCATTTGTGACTTGTGTGAATATTCAGAAGTGAATTCCGAGGTCGTTCGGATAATTTTCACTAAAGTTCCAAAAATTAATAATTTGATTTCTTTTCATTTAATTCATATCTCGAATTTCAGAAATAAGATTCGAGATCCGTCTTAGTGAGTACGTTACATTAATATTTTATAACTTGCTTGAGAATTTTGGAATTATTCTGAGTTTCAGAGGATTCCGTTTTAATTTTTGTCACAAAATAAAAAAGATTAAAGAAAAAGAAAAAAAAGGAAAAAAAAATAGGAAAGGATAATAATAGTAAGGTGGTGACTACGGGTTTATCGCTTAGCTTAAAGGCATTAAACGATCAGAAAGAAAAAAATGAGAGAGAGGAACGAAAATAACGAAAAATAAAAGGCAGAAAAGAGAGAAAGAAAAGGAAAAGAAGAAGGAAAATAGTAGAATTTTCACTCTGAAATATCCAGGTAATGATGTTAATTCATTATTTCATATTATTGCGTGTGTCTGAATTTATTTTTATGGTATAAATCATAATATTAGACATCGTTCTAATAAGTTAAATTGAATGTTTAAAGGGTTAATTGAACCCCGATAATGGAATTTATTATATATTCGAATTCAGGGAGTAATGGACAACCCATAAATATAATTTATTAATAATTTGGTTATATGATATTGAACCATGGACTTAGGCCTGGACTGCGTATTGCCTATGCGAATCGGGTGGCGGGGTCCTGACCGGATTGTTCTAAGATGTAAGGAATAAAGCCTTTCGCCTTATTTGATTTATTTATCTGCTTAATGAATAGAGTGTGATCGTTTGGTAATGAATCCAAAGGACAAAGCGGTTGTTGAGTAGCAGTGCTAACTTTGGAATAAGGTAAGTGATTATATCCATTTCTTTGACAGTCTTTGGCCTTATGGATATTCACGCGTTCTTTACGTGAATATCTGCTGACAGGACGTACTTATTACGCTACAACCTTGAAATGCATACATATATATTATGTTTTCTGGTTATAGGCTGCTATGTCATATACTGAGTGCAGGAGTATTTCGCCTCAGCTTTATATTATCTCTGTACAAGAGTATTTTGCCCCAGGAGTAGTAGTATTACGCTATTATGTTATATACTGAGTGCAGAAGTATTGCGCCTCAACTTTATATTATCTCAGGTGCATGAGTATTCTGCCCCAGGAGCAGGAGTATTCCGCTATTATGTCATATACTAAGTGCAGGAATATTCGGCCTCAACTTATATTATCTCGGGTGCAGGAGTATCCCGCCCCAAGAACAAGAGTATTCCGCTCTTATACCGTATACTGAGTGCAGGAGTATTCCGCCTCAGCTTTATATTATATCGGGTGCAGGAGTATTCTGCCCCAGAAGTAGGAATATTCTGCTCTAGTTGGTTATTATATTGTATTCCCCTTGAATACAGTAGTATACCGCTTCGGGACGGGATTACGGCCATATGAGACCCCATTGCATCATACTGCATTAATTCCATTTTGTTGTACTAGTTGATATGTATTGTGTAGTTAGCGTGATGTTTTGTGTATATGTCATGTATTTCTGATTGTGGATATGTTAGGGATACTTATAGGTTCTTTCTATCTTAGGTCCCTGGTTGTTTATAAGCTTATGGTTCCATAAGTATTTCCAGTTATTATCTGGATGTGCCTTTTTATAGTTGAAATAAGGTGAATTTGGTTTACCTATTTTTCTTCTCCCTGGCTAGTTTATCTGATTCTTTGAGGTGGGTAGCCAGCCCCCCCTTACTGAGTCCTTTCGACTCACCCTCTATTTTTTTCTTGTCTATTTATTTTGTTTCGGCAGGTTCGCTGCAGGATTGAGTTTGCCACGTTATTGAGGAGCGAAGAAGACTTCAGCTGTTAGGGTGAGCCAGCTTTTGTTCAGGATGGCCACCAGTTTTATGTTTATTATCTCAGTTATATTTTTCTTCCTTCAGGAGATGTTTATACTTCATTTGTATTCTTAGATATCTGTTTGAATAGCCCTAAAACCTAGTACATTGAGTAGTCAGTTGTAACTTCTTCTGTACAACTTATGTATAATTATGTTCGTGTCTCTTTAGGTCTTATTTTTTTTTTATCTATAAGACTATTTTATGTTCGTATTTTTGAATTCAATTCCAAAGGGTTCGCCCGACGGGTCTAGGAGAGGATGACGGGTACCCCACGGCCTAGCAGAAAATCCGGGTCGTGTCACATACTTGTACTTTCTTTGATTCGTTATGTCATAAAGGCTTCCTAATCTTTTGGGGTTGGGATCTCATGTTGTCAAGTACTCATATGACATGTATGGATTACTATTGTTAATTGCCCAGAAGGGGGCCAAATACTAAATATTGCAAACTTTATTGAAAAATGAATATATTTTCCTGGAATAATTAAGTGTTGCATATTTCATCATGCATACGGGTAGTGTTATTGTTGGTTCGCTCGATCTGTGTCAGTGGCATCGGGTGCCGGTTATGACAGAAATGGGCCGTGACACAAACACTATTTTTTTAAAGCAGGGGCGGTAACCAAGCTTTTTCTAGCAGTCTTCTCCGACAGCACACAAATAGTTTTTTTTTTTTTGCGGTTTCTCTGGTAACTCATATTTGTTTTGCTTATTTCGAGGTAACAGTTCATGGATTTCAATAATTAATTGATTAACTTTGTTGAAACCTGGTAGAACTCTTTAACTTCGATTGTTAAACCTAAATTATACATTCCTTTTCCAGCTTGTTCATCCACACCATACTGCTATATAAAGATAAACATGAGGGGGTTAACTTTAAATGGTCATGGTAATTTAATTATTTTATGTTCGATAATATTTTTCTTTATTCTGAATTTGAAACCAATTATGTGAATCTCAAACATGTGAATTTTTCCAATTGGCTAATAAAAGTATTTTTTTCTCCTTTCAACTAGATAATTTTTTTCTAGCAGAACCAAAATATTTTTCTATTAAAATAATTGGAGTACTAGATATCTAGAAGATTGAAACAATATACTCCATATGTTATATCATATATTCTATCATATTTTTCATATTGGCTAAGATTCTTATCTAGATAATCAACTCCATCTGAGCTACACTTAGTAATCTATTTATACATTTGGCTAATTTGATTAGTTAAGTTGCATTAATGTTGACCTTGTGAATACTTTTTAACTAAGCTTACCATGACTGTGAAATTCAATTAGTAATGTGCAAATATAATCATGTTCATTAGTCGTGTTATTAATTGATACATTGGAAGATAGACATTAGCTAGACAACTTAATACTATTGCTAGTGAAAAAAAAATTAATTGTGTTAAATATCTCAATTTGTAATTTTTGTATAGATGGAACGTGCAAATCATAGTTGGATGTATAGTAGGAATTATTCGGGACGTTAGGGGATCAGGCAGGAATTTATAGATGGGGTTTCACGATTTCTTGATAAAGCTAGAATGCTTAATGAATATATAATGGAGGGGAATATTAAATGTTCTTGACTGAAGTGAAAGTGTACAGATGTGTATAGATTGGATGGAGTTTAACTCCATCGTTATAGGGAATGATTTATACTAAATTGTTTCGTGCTTATCTTGCAGAGATGGCATCTCGGGGAAGAGTAAATCCAAGGAAAAAAATAATTTTTCTTGTGCTATGGGTTATTCTTCCTCATCTTCTTCTAGTCATACTTCCTCTCATCTTCCGTCCTTGATTCCTACTTCTCACATGTCTATATATCTACCTAGTTTTTTTTTTTGTTCTCCCCTAACTTTCCATGTGTATCAGACTATGTATGTACCAGGCTCTTCCTATCGTCCTATGCGTGCACCAAGACCTACCTACCAGTTTATTCCTACTCCTACTATTCATCTGCATGGTGTGCCTCTGCTGATACCTATGTCATCATCTAGTCCAACTCTATCTCCATCCTCGTCATCAGCTACTCAACTGCTTCTGAATTTTATGTCAGAGACCCTGCACCATAATCTCCATACATCACTACATCTACACAAGCTGGTATATAGAGTTGGGCACTTGCTCCTAGTGAGATTGGATCGATAGATACTTATGAGATAATACTTATCGAGGCTTGTGGGGTTACTGGGTTAACAATACTTTTGATTTTTTTTTTTTACTATTGAATGTATTTGTTTACATTTGTTAGATTTCATACAGGTTATCCATCACATGAGTCTATGACTTTGGTTGTGGAATCTATGCAAGCATATAACTTAAAAGGTTGGAATTGTTTGGGAAAAATAAGCAGTCAGAGATAAAATGTTTGATATATTTAAGGTACAAACAAACTTAATTGGTAGATTAAATATCTAAGTATTACCTTTCATGTATATTATTAATTATTTCAGACAAAGGCGTACTTGAAAGCCCTCAGTTGATTCTAGAATTTAGGTAATATCAAGAAGAAAGCGGCTGTTAGACGAAAGATTTAAATTTTGAAACCCAAAAATAAATTAAGAAGAAGCCCAAGTGGATGTTTTATTGCGCATGGAAGAATATTTTTTCGTATTAAGAAAAAGAGTAAATAAGAAAAGAAAGTCCGATCCTCAGAGAAGGGTGGCTCATTGCATACTGGCAGTTCAGTTAGTGTGGGGACCCATCGTATGAGATTGGTGACTTGCTATTATATTTTTTTATTATAATTAAGTGTCATTTATACTTTATCTAACTCCTATTTATTTTTTATAAGTAAAGGAACATGGACCTAAGAATAATGTTGATTTTATTATGAAGCTACACATATTAACCGACAATGAAGGTCGTGAAATTAGATAGCTATGCCCTCATGCTGAAATGATATATGCAAGATTTAAAAATCAAGCTTGTTTTGTTTAAGATAAATAAATTCAACATTGTTTGGTTTTCCTTATATATATTGTGTTGGCCTAGATCGAAAGAGGACAACAAATCAAATTTATATTGGATTTAATGAGTAATTTGCTTGTAACAAAATGATATTCGAGCTAGGATAAAATTTGAACTAGGTAAGAGCTTGAAAAAGTAAACGTGACAGTGAATAAGCTAAATGATAAACGAGACAGTGAATAAAAATATAAGTTGAATATTGTCTATCTCATATCCTGTTTGTTTACAAGTGAATCCTATTTATAATCAAGAGAAAGAATAACGTTATAAACATAATAATTGTGCTAGTAATGGCCATTACTCCGCATTTAGTCGTGGTCAGCTTATAAACTTTTTCTTAAATGTAAGAACAACGGTCGACGGTTACAGAAGGTCAGGTCTCGTTCACCGAGGTGTTTCATCTCCTCGACGGGTCATCGTATCGTTTGTTCTTAATCTCAATTGGATTCTTCTCGATGCAGTGCTGCTGACTACTCCCCTCAGGAAGATGTCCTCGGGACTTTCGATTGTTCTCTGGCTCGAGCCCTCACACCGAGGTGCTGGGGGGGTTTTTTACTCAATACATATAGTCCCCCCTCCCTTTAGATAATTGCAAAAAATTTTCGAGAGGTGGAATTTAGTTTAGGCGGGAGAGTGACGTAGCACATTTTTTGCCAGGATATTTCAAGGGGCGGGCGTCGCTTCAACGTCTCATTCTCTGCACATGGCTCAATTTTGAACATCTACGTCTTTTCGTTTGGTCTTCCCCATGTAACTGTCATCATGGCGTTTTGGTCCACTTGTACCTTGCTATAAATTGGCCACTTTCTTTGGTGTTATCTTCATCATTCCATAATTTTTCTTGGAGCCATTTGCATTTCTTTACCCTCTTTTAAACTTTCAAAAAAATTCACATAGTCTTCTCCATCCCAACGCGAGAACATTGTTGATGCTGAGACTTTGGCTTCGACTAAGGATTTTATAAATTCTCCCCACTCAGCAACTTCTTCTCATTCAGAAGATAGCCCTAGCGATGCCAGCTAAGAACCATCCATCGGCGATGATGAGGTGGCTGCTGAAGGGGTCGTTGATGGTGATGATGATAACGAGGTAGTTAAGACCTCGCCCCCGAAGAAGAAGAAAAAGAAACAAGTTTATCATGGGGAGCTTAAACCTCAGTGGGTTATTCCAAGGAGGTTTGATTCAAGCAAGGATTTTAAAATGAGGGGGGCAAACAGCCTCGAACATTATTAGGAGAAGAAATCTCCATATTCGACTTTCCCCGAGCCTTGTCTCGGAGGAACATATGGCTCTTATTCGAGGGGAGAGTGTAATTGGAGCTCCGAGGTCCCAATCTAGATTCCTATCCCCGAGAAGAGTACATGCGATAATGTCCCGGGGAGGTTTTTCGTTTATACTTACCCATTCTTGATAGGTTTTTCCCTTCCTCTTCACCCCATAGCAGAAACTTTTTGTAGGTTGAACAACGTCTGCCTGGCCCAGCTTGGTCCTGGCTTCTGGAGGTTCATTCAGTGCCTCGAATACATTAGTCGTAAAGTCGGGGTCACGTTTGGGTATGACCATTTAATTTCTTTATTTTCTCCTTCTGTGCACAAAGATGGGGTTGTGCAGTTGAATAAGCGGGGTCAGTTTTCTCTTATTACCAAGAGCAATGACACCGAGGATCGAAGTTGGTGTGATTGGTTCGTCCTCCTTCCTACCTCTTCTCTTTCTGCCTAGTCTGGGTTCCTCGAGGCGTGGAACAGGACATGTAAGACTTCCTCTGGTTTTTATTTTTTTACTTGGCTTCAATAAATGTGGGAAAAACTAACTCTTTGTCGTATTTTTAGCAAGGAGACCTCCAATCAATCCCCCCCAGTAATTTGGAGGTTTGGGTGCCAGCCATAATCAGCACCGAGGGGAGGCTGGATAGAGATTGGATGATTTTGGCTACTCGAGCGGAAAATAAATGGTCGGGCAAGAGACTGGTTCATATGTTTCCAATTTTGTTATTCCCTTTCCTCGATGCGCCTCTTCTCAATTTTACCTTTCTTATCCTTTTCACATTTTAATTAGTTGCTTGCCGAGGTGGAAAAGGAGGAAGATAAGAAGTAGAAGAAGAAGGCGAAGAAGAAAAAGAAGCAGGGACGAAGAGCGGAGGTTGTCGAAGTCTCTGATGTCGATTCCAGTTAGCATCCTATCGAGGAGTCTGTTCAGACTCTTACCCAGGCCCAGAGAGGTATTCTTGTCTATTTTTCATATTTCTCTCTTTACTTTCCTTTTGAGTAGCGCGTTTCCTTCTTCTCAGGTTTAAAAAGAAAAGGTGATGCGCCTAAGAAGCCAGCTAAGGCTAAAGTTCCTCGGGTCGATTTGCCTACAGTCCCTCACCGAAGACTAATTGATGAACCAGACGAGGCGACGAACGTGAAAGAACCGAGCCAAGTGGTTGACAAGGTTCGTGAGAGTTTGGAGTCTAGCGGGGTGAATTCTCCTAAGGCGATTACTAGGTCTGCGGAGACGACTTCGTCTGTGAGACAGGTGAGTATAGATCCACCTCAGGATAAGGCGAACCTTCCCCAAGGGATTAGGTAAATCTCAGTTCCAAGAGATGTTTGTCTGTTGGATGACAGCATGGGGATCGCCATCAGCTGCTAAGGGTTGCTTGGGCCTTCAGAGAATGATCCTTTGAAGAACGTTCCCTCGGACGACTTGATGGCCTACTCGGCCCAGCATGCAATCCATGTGAGGTTTCGATTTGCTTTTATTATTTTTTCAATCTAACTGCTTTTGTTACTTTTGACTCATTCCCCTTTTGTTGTAGGACTATGTCTATGCCATGAACGCGGCTGAAATGGAGGCTCATCATACAATTCAGCTTCGGCGGGTCGGGGATGAGTGGGATCGTAGGAGGAATGTGCTCGAGGCCCGTGTTGATGAACTCGAAAAATAACTCTCCGACTTGGAAACTAATTTGGGTCAATCTCAAAAAGAAGTCGAGCAACTTGGTGCCGAACTTTCTCAGGCCCATGGAGAAGTTACCAGTCTTTTGGCCGAGAAGAGGTCCCGAGAGGAGAGTGCCGAGCTCCAGAAGCAAGTTGATGCAGCCAATGCAGCACTTAGGGGGTTAACTGAGCAGCTCGAGGAGAAAACTTCGCTACTTACCTCAAAGGTGGACGAGGTCGAAGCTAAGAACAAGGCTCTTGAACCGAAGTGAAGACTCTCCGGAGTAGAGAACTAACCTCCTCCTCCAAGCTTAAATCTAAGTTCAAGGCTAAGTTGGATTTGAGAGCTACCCGAGCAAAGGTTGACAGAATCTGGGCCATCATTCAGACCAAGTTGAGGACTCTTGAACAATGTAAAAAAGGAATTAGCTTAGATGACAAGATTGCCAAGGCCAAGGTTGATGTTGCTACGTCTCGGAGGTTTTTAGATCAACTTCCTTCTAGCTGTGATAGCTCGTCTGAAGGAGAGGCTTAGGGTAGCGATAATTAGTCCGAATGAGCGACTGCTTATCTGGTTTTTGTTTTTGGGCCTTCGGGCTGCTTCTTTGTAATTATTTTGGCCTTCGAACCTTGTGAATATATGAATGTTGAATATCAATTATTTCGATATCCTTTTCAATTTTTGTTTGCTTGCAAGACTTTAAATGTGTTAAAGAGCTAGCTTAGGACGACGTCTCGTCCTCGAGCCGAGGCTAAAACATTAATGGATAAAAAGATGGTAGATCGATTTTTATTCCATTGATAGAAATCGAGCCAATTTACACTAGGCCTAGTTGTACTTAGGCATATTTCGTTTTACAAAAAGCTATTTGGGGCAAAGAATGCAGGTACTCGAGCATAAAGCTGAGTCGCGAAGAATTCAAGTACTCGAGCATAGAGCTGTCCCCGAGTCTAGGCTGTCCCCCGAATCTGGGTTATTTTTTGAAGAATTTTGAGCTGCGAGTCTCTGAGTCGATTGCAGATTGATCTCATTCCCTTGCCATCCCCCCTCCCCAGTGTTTGAGGGTGAAGGATGAAGAGTCGAGCACTATTGACTTTGGGACCACGTCTCGTGTTGCTAGAAGTAAAACCTCTTCAAATTGGATACGTTCCAATTCAAGGGCTCTTGCTTCCCCTTAAGGTCTGCCAGTTGATAGGATCCTTTCCTTACAATTGCTTTTACTCGGTAGGGGCCCTCCCAATTGGTGGCCAATTTTCCTGCGTTTTTCTCTTTGATTGTTTTATTTGAGGCTCTTAAAACATAGTCGCCAACCTTAAATTCTCTCAACTTGGCTTTTTTGTTCAAGTAGGCTAAAATTCGTTGTTTTTGGGCTATCAACCGCACCAATGCCATCTCTCTTCGTTCTTCGAGCAAATCTAACTCAATTCGCATAGCTTTTTGATTTGAATCCTCGGTAGAATGTGCATAGTGGAGGCTCGGTTCACCCACCTCGACAGGAATTAGTCAATCGACCTCGTAAACGACAGAAAATAGGGTTTCTCCAGTGCTATTCTTCTCTGTTGTCCTCATTGCCCACAACACTTCTGGTAACTCATCGGGCCACGAGCATTTGGCTTTGTCCATTCTCTTTTTAAGATTGTCAACGATTATCCTATTTGATGATTCAGCCTGTCCATTGGCATGTGGGTAGTAGGGTGTCGAGGTTACCCTTTTGATCCCCCATTTTTAAAGAAGGTTGTTACCTCCGAGCCAGCGAACTGTGTGCCATTATCAGAAGTAATTTCCCTTGGGACTCCAAATCGGAATATGATGTTTTTCCATATGAAGTCGATAACCTCCTTTTGTCTTACCCTGGCAAAAGCTCCTGCTTAGATCCATTTGAAAAAATAATCAGTAAGCACGAGGATGTATTTGACACTACCCTTCGCTTTGGGGAAGGATCCTACGATATCCACTCCTCACTTCATGAAGGGCCATGACAAAACTACTGAGTGCAAGGGCTCGCCCTGTTGGTGAATCATACAAGCATGCCTTTGATATTTGTCGCAATTCGTAACGAACATTCTAGCATGTTCACTCATCTCGGGCCAATAATAGCTGGCTCGGAGTAGTTTCCCAACGAGGGCTTTGGCTCCTGAATGATTGCCACAAGTTCCTTCATGTACTTCTCTCATTATGTATTCATATTCCCCTGGGCCTAAACATGTGGCCATTGAGCCGCAATAGAGCTTTTTGTACAGTTGTCCGTGTACCATCGTGTATGGGACAACTTGCTTTCCGAATTTTGCCGCTCATATTTTGTCTGGTGGTAGAGTCCCCGACTCTTTGTAAGAGATGAACTTTGTTCACAAATCCAAATGTCGGTTCACAATATTTACTTCCAGCTTCATCCTTCCTATGGTCGTCGTAAAAATACTAATTGTGGGGTCTGTCCCCGAGTCGCCTATTTCCACCTCCGAGGCCAAATTTTCTAGAGCATCGGCCTCGGCGTTTTCTACTTGCGATATTTCCATGATCTTCCATTCTTGAAAGGCGTCGAGCGCTTGCTGCATTCTTACCACAAATTGCTTCATCCTGGGCTCTCGAGCCGTATATCCACCGAGAACTTGATTCACCATCAGTTGTGAGTTACACCTTAGCTCCACATTATCAGCTCCCATTTCTTTGGCCAGCTTCAATCCTGCAATGGCAGCCTCATATTTGGCTTCATTATTGGTTAACCTCTAAGATATCATCGAGTATCTTAATTTTCCCCTGTGGGAGCCTCGAGCACTATTCCGAGCCCTGAGCCGTTGGAATTGGCGGCTCTAAATGTGTAAAGTTTCCATACCCCAGGAGTAGAACCTTTTGAGATTAGGCTCTCTTTCTCCGCCTCGGAAAGTAGTTTAACAATAAAATCAGCTAAGAAATCAGCTAGCAGTTGAGATTTTATGGCTGTGCGAGGTTGATATATGATGTCATATTCACTTAGCTCGACCGCCCACCTAGATAGCCTCCCCGACATGCAATATATTTCATAACGGGAAAGTTGTGACTACAGCTATTGGGTGGCATTGGAAATAGAGGCGCAGTTTTTGGGAGGCAACGACTAATGCAAGCACTAATTTTTCTAAATAGAGATATTTTTTTTTAGTGTCGAGGAGAGCTGTGCTAACATATTATATGAGTTGTTGCTTTTCTTCTTCCTCCTGAACCAGGACTGCGCTCACGGACACCTCGAAGACAGCTATGTAAACCAACAAAGTCTCTCCATCTTTTCGTTTGGCCAACAACAGGGCGTTGGTCAAATAATGTTTCATTTCCCTCAAAGCCTCCCTACACTCAGGGGTCCATTCGAGGGAAACGTTTTTTTTCAAGATGGAGAAGAACTTATGGCACCCCTCGGATAGCCTTGAAATGAATCGACTCAAACCAGCTAATCACCTAGTTAAGCGTCGGACTTTCTTCGGGCTTGATAATTCCTCGGGGATTTCTTGTATAGCTCTGATTTTGTCACGATTTTCTTCGATTCCTCTCTGCGAGACAATGAATCCTAAGAATTTGCCTGAGTCGACCTTAAAGGCACACTTTTTGGGGTTAAGCTTCATGCAATACTGTCTCAAAATCGCAAAGGCTTCCTTTAGTTGTTTCAGATGATCTTCCAGCGGGGCAGATTTTACCAACATATCGTCGATATAGGTTTCCATCATTTTCCCAAAGTAGCCTTTGAACATTTGACACACCAACCTTTGGTAGGTTGCCCCGGTGTTTTTGAGACCCAAGGGCATCACGTTGTAGCAATAAGTTCCTTCATCCGTAATGAATGAAGTTTTTTCTTCATCACTAGGGTCCATCGGGATCTGATTGTACCCTGAATATGCGTCCAAAAAGGTTAAGAGTTTATGTCCAGTCGTGGAATCTATTAACCTGTCTATTTGGGGTAGAGGGTAAGAGTCTTTGGGGCAAGTCCTATTCAAATCAATGTAGTCGACACACATCCTCCATTTTCCATTTTTCTTGGGTACCACTACCACATTAAGGAGCCAGTCTGGGTACTTGACTTCTCTTATGAACCCATTGTCGAGCAACCTCTTTGTTTCGTCTTGGATCGACTTCTTCTTTACCCCAGCATGGGGCCTTTTCTTTTGTTTCACCGAGCGGTGGTTGGGATCTACATTCAGTTTGTGTATCATGATCTCGAGGTCGATCCCCATCATATCCGCATGAGACCAAGCAAAGCAATCGCTATTGGTTTTTAATAATTCGATGAGAGCTTTTTTAGATTCGGCGTCTAGCTCTAAGCCCACAAATATTTTCCTTTCTGGGAACTCCTCTGACAAGGCATGAGATTCTAGCTCTTCCACCGTTGAGTCCTCGGCCTTTTCTTCCTAGGCTCTTGAATGAATGTTAGGATCTTCTCTTCTTATTTTGGAGGAGTTGTTTTTTGGACCGTGCTCTCCCATTTATAGGGCTCCGAGCCACTTGGTTGTGACTTTGAGTGCCCGATCGGAGCGTTCCCACTTTTTGCAGTGACAGAATAGCAATTTCGAGCCGCTAATTGGTCACTTTGAATTGCACGAATTCCCCACGGGGTGGGAAACTTAATTACTTGATGAAGGGTTGATGGTACGGCCTTCATTTCGTGAATCCAAGGCCTTTCCGAGGATAATGTTGTAAGCCATATCCTCGTTCCTTATTTGAAAAGTTGATTTCTTTTCGACTCCCTCGGTAGTGGTTGTGAGGGTGATTTCCCCCAAAGTCCTTTCCATATAGTTGTTGAACCCTGCTAAAGTAGTTATCTTCGGGATGACAAGATTTTTCAGCCGCATTTGTTCGATGGCTATGTGATTGATGATATTTACGGAACTTTCGGGGTCTATTAAGACTCGTTTTACATCTGAATCGTTAACCCTTAAGGTAACCAGAGCCTCGTGATGAGGGGTCATTATCTCGTGGTAGTCTCTCTCGTCGAAAATAATTACTTCGTCACCCTCTTCCACTTGGGCTCTTCTTTCCGTGCCAATTGAGACTTTCGCAGACTTTATCTCCAAGGAAGAGTTGATGTCGTTTATTTCTATACCGCCTGTTATGACGTTTGCAGATTTTCGTGACATCGAGGTCATTGATATCTTGCAGAGATCTGGGAAAAGCTCAACTTTGGAATAAATGTTATTACCAATATCCCCACAGACGACACCAATTTGTGTTGGCGTAGATCGAGAGAGGACAACAAATCTAATTTGTATTGGGTTTAATGGGTAATTTGCTTGTATCAAAGTGATATTCGAGCTAGGATTAGATTCGAACTAGGTAAGAGCTTGAAAAAGTAAACGAGACAGTGAATAAGCTAAATGATAAACGAGACAGTGAATAAAAATAGAAGTTGAATATCATCTATCTCATATCCTGTTTGTTTACAAGTGAATCCTATTTATAATCAAGGGAAAGAATAACGTTATAAACATAATACTTGCGCCAGTAATGGCCATTACTCCGCATTTAGTCATGGTCAGCTCATAACCTTTTCCTTAAATGTAAGAGCAACGGTCGACGGTTACAGAAGGCCAGGTCTCGTTCGTCGAGGTGTTTCACCTCCTCGAGGGAGCGGCCAACTTTAAATCTCATGAGCAAGAATGGTGTCAATGTCAAGCATCTGAGGGTGGTAGCTCAACCCAACCAACACCCGAAGAAGTTACTTCATTGTTCATAGAGGCTACAACAAAGGTAGATCCTACGGTCTAGGATCAAAGCGTTACAAAGCTCCTTCACGATCTGGTTTTGCTAGTACTTGCTCTTCTTCTTCGTCTTCTTCGCATTTTCAGGAGGATGCATTTTTATTGCGCGAAGAAGTAGAAAAGTTGAAACAAGAGCACGAAGTAGAGCACTTATAGTGTGAGGCAGAACGCGAAGCAGCACGCGAGGCAGAAGGCCAAGCAGATCCCTTAGCACCGAGATAGACCGTTCAAGAGTGGCACATTTAAAGAATATGGTTAAAAAGTTCATGATGCGCAAATGTTCTCATGCACCTGATAGCCATGACTCCGAGGGAGCGGAGCAGACTTGTGTTTAGATGTTGCGTTTTTTGTTCGGATGCCGTGTTTAGACTAATGTATGCATGTTTTTTTTAGACTTATGATTGGTTGTTATCTTTAGACTTGGGTTTGATATTAAGTTTATATCTTTGTTTGAAACTTTAGACATGTATTATTATTTTTTTCAGGTTCCAATGGACTTTCATCGGAGACCTTAACATAATTTTTTTCTAAATACTCGGATAGACTGCCATCGGAATACCAAGAACAATCTGGTCGTCCGTGATTCAAAGGCCCGACGACCTCCATCGAAAGAGTTTTCCGACCATACACCTTCTGACGCGCTATTTTCCATTATAATGACGTCGGAAAATCGTTTCTTCCTAAGGGTTTGTGACTGGTTCTTCCGACTGAAGACACCTCATTTATAGTAGTGTCCCATAATGGTTATGTTACGTCACTATGTGTACCAGGTAAAACTTAAGTGACTTAATTTTTACTTACTGAACATTACCAATTATAACAGTAAAGATACAAAATTATAATCCGCCACTTTAAAATAACATAAACTTTACTAACAATAATACTAAAATTTACTAGATTTTACCTTTGTAACAATAAAGTCACTTTTGATGATATGAATTTTCTCTTCTATTGAGTAAAGTAAGCTATTTTAATATGATAAAATTTATAATCTAGTGTTGTGAAACTATAGTTTACAACACTGTTGAAGTAAAATTCACTTTAATGAAATGTTATTTTATATGAGAATAAAGAATCAGTGAACCTATTGGTGAACCCCTACAATCCAGTTCAGTAAATATTGTATACTTTGCATGCGTTAAAGAGTGTAAGACTGAATCCACACAGAGGGAAAAGTAGGAGGAGAGGGAGGACAGTTATAACTGATTTTTTTCTCTTTAATCACTTCTCTCTCTATAGACTCGGGCACTCACTCACTTATTACTTCATGGATAAAACTTTACTCCTACAAGTAACACTTTCACCAAAAATACTCCAAATTACTGTTTCCTTCTTTTGCTATAATATATATTTTACTGTATTTTGTCTTTTCTTATGTATGCAACCAAAGTACTCTACATGTTAGTGTAACTGGTAGCAGAGAGATATATACAATGGCTCTTTTGAAGCTTGGTTCTAAATCTGAAGCCTTCTGCTGTGAAGGCCAGGCTTGGTAAGCTCCCTTTTCAATCTTCAAATCAACTCCTTTATCTTGGATGGTGTTTCCGTTTTTTATTTAATTATGAGGCTTTTTTGCATTCATAGTCATATTTCTATTGTTTGACATATACTTGTTCACACAATTTATAGAATAAAATGGCAGGTTTGTTCTGTTTTTCGCTACATTTTTGCATGCAATTTCTGAGAGAAGTACTCTTGTGTTATAATCCCTCCATCTCATTTTGTTCAAAGCTATATTTGAATGGGCGTAGAGATTAAGAAGGAAAGAAAAGATTAAGGAACTTTTAGTCTTAAACATGCAATGACACTTCTATGACTATATAGTCATGTCATTAAGGATTAAAATAAGAAATTTAAAGTTAAGTTATTTTGATTACGAAGAATTGTCATTCTTTCAGAGGGAGAGACGGTCACATAAAATGGAACAAATGTAAGCTTATACTAAGTACTGGATTGTTTGGAATAAAAAATGAAGTTTTATACTTCTTCCGGTCCATTTTATTTGACAGGTTTGACTTTGCACACACCTTAAGAAATTATAAATAGGCATAGTATTTTTACTAATTTACCCTTTTATCTTTTCTTGGTATTTTCAAGGAGTTTTTCAATATCATTTAATAAGGGTATTATAGGGAAGAAATGGTAAAATTTACATTGATATTCTAAATTATCAAACATTTTGGACCTTCTAAAAATGGAATACCTATCAATTAAAATGGACCGGAGGGTGTAATATATAGCGAATGGATCGGAGGGAGTAATATATAGCGATGTTTGATTGTGCACGAAGTTTATAAAAGAAAGAAAGACTTTATCATAAATTAAAAGTAAAAATGTCCTTTCTAAGACTATAAAGGCAACTCATTTAGCTAATATGAGATGTTCCAATTTAAAAAAATTTCAAATATAAAAAGGTGTGTATTTTAAAAAGGCCTAATAAAAGAAAAGAGTGTCATATAAAATGGAAGAAAGAATACTTTTAAAAGGTGGCAAGAGTTTTGGGATGGCAGCAAGAATGATTGATTTTTATTCATTAATATTTTCATTGAGCTAAATATTGCTCTTGGTAGGAACCTGATACCATGTAACCCATCTTTAGATGTGACAGTTCCAATATTGTATCCATATTTCCTTTTTTTTTCTGTGAATAATATTCTGATTTTGTTACTTGTGCTAGAGTTCAAACAATGGATTCAATATTCCCAACTGTGTGATCTAAAATTTGAGTAATATAAGATTTGAGCTAACTTTTGTATTAGCTGATTAGTGGACAAAGATATAGATTAAATGTTTGGTTAGTCTTTTCAATATCCTAAAGATTGTGATAGTTGAAGCTGCTCTGCGTCTTAACAATGTCTTAACTTCATATATTAGTTGAAACGGCCGAAAATTTTGCCGCATTGTTTTTTTGATATTAGATAATAAGTTGATAAATAACCAGTATCTATCGAACCCCATAATTTGTTGAAAGCCTTTTCTTTCAGTTCATTTAGCTAACATGAACTATCTTGATCAGGCGATGTAAGTCAGGACTTCCAAGTGACATTACAATTGAAATTGGTGAAATGTCCTTTTATCTACACAAGGTACACTGTTAGACTTCTTATTCTTAAAGTTCAATTCATTATTTATGGTAGTATATCGTTTGTTAAATTAAAGCACTTTTACGACATCCTGCAAATCTGCATGTACTCGTTTCAGTTTTTGTTGATTTTGTGCTTTGAGTCTTCTTGTGAATCCGAATTGCGACATTGGAGAAAGAAACATGGGAATCTGCATTGCTCTTGTGATGTTTTCGTCTGTTTTGAGGCACATTAACGATTGACCCTGTACTTATAGGGAACACCTGGGATATTAATAGGGGATTGTAATTGGAGATCTCTTCTACTGCTTATTCTCTTTCATAGTGGAAAGCACTCTTGCCCGAGGACGTTGGCTTGGCCGAACCTCGTCAAATTCTTTTGTTCATCTCTTCTTCTCTATTTACTTAGGATGTGATTGTGTACTCATTTAATCCCCCCTATTATGCAACATTTTTCATTTCCTAATCTATGGTTCAATCAAGATGATAAATACAGACCATTTAATTTTGTTGCAGTTCCCTTTGCTCTCAAGGAGTGGACTTCTTGAAAAGCTAATGAGTGAATCAACCAAGGAGGACGGATCGGTATGTGTTCTGCAGCTTAATGACATACCCGGTGGAGCTAAAGCATTTGAGCTAGTAGCCAAATTTTGTTATGGTGTTAGATTTGAACTTACTCCTCTAAATGTAGTGAGTCTTAGATGTGCATCTGACTATTTGCAAATGACAAATGAATACGGGGAAGGAAATCTAGTTGGACAAACAGAGTCTTTTCTCAATGATGTTTTTGGGAATTGGACAGACACAATAAAAGCTCTGGAAACTTGTGAAGAAGTGTTACCACATGCGGAAGAGCTTCATATTGTGTCGAGATGTATAAACTCCTTGGCAATGAAAGCATGTAGCGATTCAAAGTTACTTAATTGGCCTGTGATGGAGAATGGCAATGAAAGTTCCACAGGTGCTGCTGATGTATGGAATGGTATAAGCACCGGAACTAGGCCACATCCGGTGACTGATGATTGGTGGTATGAAGATGTGTCATTCCTCAGTTTACCTCTCTACAAACGTTTGATTCAGGCTGTTGAAGCTGGAGGTATGAGGCCTGAAAATGTATCGGGTGCCCTTGTGTTTTATGCAAAGAAATATATTCCCTTGATGAATAGGCAATCGAGCTTCAAGGATGCTAGTCAAGCTAAAACAACTTCTACGCCATCAGAGGCGGATCAAAGGGCGCTTCTAGAAGAGATCGTAGAGTTATTACCAAAACAGAAAGGAGTAACTGAGACTAGGTTTCTTCTCAGGCTGCTTCGTACTGCCATGATGTTGCAGGTTAGTCCATCCTGTCGAGAAAATTTGGAGGGAAGAGTGGGGATGCAATTAGACCAAGCCATACTGGATGATTTGCTAATACCAAATGTTGGCTACTCAGTGGAGACTTTATATGATATTGACTGTTTTCAACGTATTCTGGACCATTTCTTGTTACTAGACCAGGCTTCTGCTGCTGCATCTCCATGTATTATGGAGGAAAGTCAATTAATCGAAAGTAATCAGTCTTTGACTTCAATAACAAGGGTGGCCAATCTGGTGGATTCATATCTTGCTGAGGTCGCGCCTGATGTTAATTTCAAGTTCCCAAAATTTCAGACTCTTGCTGCTGCAATCCCTGATTATGCTAGGCCAGTAGCCGATGGTATCTATCGTGCAATTGATATATACTTGAAGGTAACTATAGTTTTTTAGTCTGACGAAAATACAAGGCTCTTGTATGGACTGTCACTTGTAGTTAGCTTTTACGTAACTTGATACAATAAAATTTCTTTGACTATGATTATATATAAGTTAATCTTTAGAAATATCTTTACATTGTCTCTTCTTCCACACTATTTTGTAGTTCCATATTAATTCACTAGTTCCTCTTAACACATTTCAACTTCAGGCACATCCTTGGCTCACAGACATTGAAAGAGAGCAAATCTGCAGACTAATGAATTGTCAGAAGCTGTCATTGGAGGCCAGCACGCACGCTGCTCAAAACGAGAGGCTACCTTTAAGGGTCATAGTCCAAGTCTTGTTTTTTGAACAGCTTAGATTAAGGACATCGATTTCTGGATGGTTCTTTGTGTCTGATAATCTTGAAAACTCCCAAAATCTTAGTGGATCAACTGGACAACATGCTGATAACACTGCAGGTGGCAGGGGAGGATCAAGCATTGAGGACATGAGGGAACGTGTCTCGGAGCTTGAAAAGGAGTGTAACAGTATGAAACAGGAGTTCCAAAAGCTGAAAACAAAGAGAAGGTGGAATATATTTTGCAGAAGAAAGTCTCAGTGTAACAACTCGAAACCGGGAAAGCCCAGTGAAGATGTAACATGTCACCCTGTGCCAAAAATTCACTAAGTCCTATAGACTAGTAGTTAGTGTTTTGGAGTTTCTGCAAATGAATGAAAGGAAGTTGTTTTGTGAACAATTTAGCAATTCAGAAGGGTTTGAAAATATTTACAGAAAGGTAGTGAAACTGAAGGGCAAGTCATCAAAAATTTGAGTATTACCTTTTGAACATATTGAATGGTCACAGTACAATGGCTTGAAGTGAATGCACCTTTTTGTTTTGCTTATGAAAAATAACATTCTCCTCTGTGGATTTATAGTATCAAAGGTCAACTATGTGTTAAATAAGTTTAAGGTAAATACAGTTATAGGCCTCTACAACCGGCTAATTTAAGTGATGTATGTACAGTTGTGTGGTTTTCTTGAATAGGTACGAGTTTGGTCTTGGAAATGCAAACTCTGACTTTGTTTGGAACTCTATACTCTAATAGCCTGAATCACCCTCAACCATATGTGGGCTAAGTGCACGAAAGGCCATTTTTGTCACTGGTCTTTGGGCACAGGCCACTAATACCAAAACATTTAGTTTGTGGCCACTTTTGCTTAAAGAGATAGAACTTCAGTCCAGAGGCCGGATTGAAGTTCAGTCCTTAAAGATTGAACTTCAATCCACGGCCATATGGACTGAAGTTCATGCCAGTCCTTAAGATAGAACTTCAGTCCATGGCCATACCATGGACTGAAGTTCAGTCCATGGCCATATGGACTGAAAGTTCAGTCCTTAAGAGATGGAGCTTCAGTCCAGGGGCCGTGTGGACTGAACTTCAGTCAACTATCAGAACTTAAGTCAACATTTATTTAGTAAAGGCCCAAAAGTGGCCTCTAGTGTAAGACCAAAGAAAATAGTGGCCTCAAACTAAATACCAGTGTTAAAAGTGGCTGCTGGGCGAAATTTTTACACCATATGTGGATATATCTATAGGGTCGAGAAGAAGTAATTGGGCCAGAAGTTTTTCACAGAGGTTAAATTTGGTATTCAGGCTAATGGGCTTTTGAAGGAAATAGTGCAATTTGTGAACTAGTTATTAAAGGGACTAGAGATTAGCAAGGAAAGGCATAAAAAATTATGAAGTATGCTTAGGCAAAAGTCTATTCCCATCATCCCTGATTCCGTGAGCTTCTCACCCCTTTCTTTAGTGTATTTCCCTTTTGTTTATCACTGTTCCTTCTTAGCTTGTAATAGAGTTTACCATTTCTAATACAATCAAGCTCCCCTTTAGTAATATCCTCTGTTATTAGCGTCCATTAGTAGTGGTAATCGCTACATTGGTGCTTTCATTGCTCGTATTCCATGGTCATATTGGATTGATTCAATGGTGATAACCCCGCGGCATGGATCCTTCAAGCAGAGCAGTATTTAGCATTCTACATTATTATTCCAGAATATAAATTGTCATTTGCTTTATCCTATTTCGATGGCGAGGCTTTGGAATGGTATCGATGGTTGTTTAGAAACAAGCAACTTGCAGGTTGGGACCATTTTGTGCAGAAACTGTTCCTGCATTTTTCAAATCAGACTAGAGAATCAACTAACCAGTGTGACTTAAAATTGACAATTAAGACTGGTACTGAAATACTCTGCCAGTTAACCGAGCTTCGGGATGCTTTAACTGCTCGTGCCACGAAGTTGGCGGTGGACTCTAATTCGGAAGATACGTGAGAATTGGAACTTCCTGTTGAAGAAGAGAAGGTCGCATACTCTTGTGAATCTGAGAGTTCCAATCTGATTGCTACAGAGTTTAACAAATCTCCTCAACAGGATGACACTGATTTTGTCGATGCAAACTCTTTCAAGCCAATAGAGGTCCAGGTGCTCGATCAAAGTTCCCAACAAGATACATCTGGAGAACTCTTTCAGATTACAACTATGGATTCGTTGATGGTTCCTATTGCTAAGTTGGCGGTTGCTGATGGGATTGTATTGCCTCCGATAAAACCAGTGGATTTTACCGAGGATTGCGTCAACTATGTTGCAAACAAGGTGTTCGCTCAAATGTCAGAGAGAGATTGTTTCTACCAAGTGTTCGCTGACGTGCAGGTTGGAGTAATACGATCAAAATATTACGTGCTTCAACATGCCGTTGGTGTATCTTCGTGGGTTGATACTGGGCAGTCATCATCTCTAATGCCAATAATTGGAGTGGTTCACCGTCGACTCAAATATTTTGGTATTGAGCCACCAGTTACGATGAATTTTTATTGCTACGTGATGTTTGGCATTTTATGCCTATATTTCCTTAATATTTTCTCACGTTTGAGTACTTTGTTCGCACGTTTTCTAGTTTACGAATATGATTTTGCACTGATTTTACGTCGTATAATTGTAGGTTGTTATGAAGTGCAATTGGAGCTTTAAAGAGCATGATCGAGCAAGAAAAGGTTAGAGTTGGATTGAGAATTGGATCGAGCACGCGAAGGCACGGAACGAAGCAAGCCGCGAACGACGAAAGCAGCCAAAATGGCCTGGCGCGGGGCGCCCCAAAAGCGTGCGAGATTCGACGGATTCTGCTTGGGTGCGCGCGTTTCGAGGCGCGGGGCGCCAGCTATAACGCCCCTGGAGCGTTTTTGGACTTCCTATTTCGTCTAGGTTTAGGCGTAACTTATTACTAAGATTTTGTAAACACTATAAATACTCTTTTACTTCGCTTTTCAAGGGAGTTGAGACTTTGGAGCAATTGGAGAGCTCATAACATCTTGAACAAGGGTTTTTCTTCCTTCCATTAATCTATGACATCATTATTTCATTATTTCATCAAATCCTTGTGTTGTTATTATGAGTATGCGTGGCTAAATTTATCGTTCGAGGGTTAGAGTGAATTCATGAAGGTTGAGGTTTGAATGTTGATTTCCATGAATTGAATCCCAATTATAGATTGTTTATCCTTTCTTGATCATAATTGTTTGATTATAACGGCCGAATAATTGAACACTATATACGGTTCTTAGATTGAACCCGACAGAGGGAATTTATGAACGCACATAAGAAAAAATAGGGCTTGATTGTGAACCTGGGCATTGGGGAATCAATTTATGGGTAGGATAGACATATACATATTCACCTTACTTAGCTAAATACAGAATTCGTTAATGCGTGCACGTGATTCAACCCATAGACATATAGGGATTGGAGTAGCCTGCATAGACCGTGAAGAATCGAAAGGTTTTCACGGGTACAATTAACATATTAGTTACCAATCTTGAGACTTAAGAAGTGGAATCAACAGGATAACTCAACTGGATTGTTCGTAACTCTGACCCTGGACCGTCTCATTAATATTGTTTACAACCAACTTTTGCTCCATTGTTTGAATTCACTTCTACCATTTTAAATACTTCTTTAGTTAATAAAATCCTCACTATTAGAAAAAGATCCCTGAGTAGTTGTTAAGAAATTGTTTGTTAGGAGTCCAGCCTGAATAGTCCTCGTGGGAACGATACTCTACTTATCACTTTATTACTTGTCGACCACGTATACTTGCGTGTGCGTTGGGAGCAACAAGTTTTTAGCGCCGTTGCCGGGGACTAAGCAATTGACTATTTTCTTTTCAGACGATTTATTATTATCTATTCAGATTTAATTTTTGTTTTGAGTTTTGTGATGTTTCAGGTATTAGGTCCTGCTTGATCTTTACCTACAGGAATGGCAGCAGAACGAGCTTCAGCTGTGCGAGATGTTGCTCTTCCCAGTCTGGAGGGAGTAGCTTCGAGCATAGTCAAGCCTGAAATTACTGGAAACTTTGAGATTAAGTTCGGCATGATACAACTGTTACATGTGATTGGACAATTTGCTGGATTACTTAGCGAGGATCCACAACAACATATCCAGAATTTCTTGGAGATCAGTGATACTTATACCTCGACGGGAGTTCCTATTGATTATGTTCGCTTGACATTGTTCCCATTTTCACTGATTGGGGCAGCGAAGAGGTTGTTAAAGGCTGAAAAATCTGGGTCTATCACTACTTGGGATAATTTGGCTAAGAAGTTCTTAGCTAAGTTTTATCCATCTGCCAAGACAGCCCGGGTGAGGAGTGAAATTATGTCCTTTAGACAGATAGAAGGAGAGTCTTTGTATTCAGCCTGGGAGCAGTTTAAAGCTTTACTGAGATATTGTCCACACCATAACCAATAAAATGAGGTACTGGCACACACTTTTGTGGATGGGTTGACTGCGCAGACTAAGATCGTGCTAGATGCTGCTGCTGGAGGCCAAGTACTGGCCTTAAAATTTGACCAGATCTATGAATTACTAGACAAGTTTTCGCAGAGCAATCCTGATTGGCAGGGAGATGGTAGAGCTACTACGCATAAATTTGCTGGGGTACTTCAGTTAGATGCAGTTTCAGAGCTAAGGGCGAAGATGGATGCTATTTCCAATCAAATTAGCAAGCTAGCTCTGCCAAAGACTCAGCAACCAGTGGCTCCAGTGCAACAACTCCAGAGTTTTTGTGAGGTTTGTGGTCAAGATCATGCTACAGAGGTTTGCTCCTCTAATCCAGAGTCAGTTTATTACGTGGGTAATCAAAAAAGGCTGCAGGGTCAAAATCAGTTTGGTAATGCTTATTATCAAGGCAATATGAGAGCCCCAAATAATTACCAACCGCTTCCAGCTCCACCACAGCAGGTTAGCAATTCAGTTGAAGATATGCTAAAGCAGATAATGGCGGGCCAGCAGAGAATGATAGCTGACACTGCAGCCCATGCACAGGCCATACAAGATCTTGCCAATGCTCAAAAGAACCTGGAGCACCAGTTGGGCAGTTGGTTGGAGAAATCGGTACTGTTAAAAAAAGGCCTGAGCAATGTCTTACAGTAACTATAATTGAAGGTGGAGAGCTGATAGCCAAGTCTGAGGAGAGAGCTGAAATAGAAAAAGTTGAAAAAGTGGAGAAGGTAAAGAAGAAAGAAGAGAAAAAGGAGGCACCTCTGCCGCCTCCACCATTCCCGCAGAGACTTATACCATCGAAGGATTTGGCCTAGTATCAAAAATTTGTGAGTATGTTGAAAGAGCTTCAAGTTAACATTCCTTTGACTGATGTGTTTGAATTGATGCCATCATTTGTTAAGTTCTTAAAAGAGATTTTAGTCAAGAAGAAAAAGCCTCAAGAGATAGATACAGTTGAGTTAGACGAGGAGTGTAGCACAATCTTTAGCGAGCTACCTCCAAAACTTGAAGATCCTGGGAGGTTTACTATTCCTTGCACCATTGGAGGGCATAATATCACTGGTGCATTGTGTGATCTGGGTGCGGGCATAAATCTCATGCCTCTATCTGTTCGTAAAAGGTTAAGGCTAGGAGAAATCAAGCCCTCTTCGGTTACTCTTAAGATGGCGGATGGATCACTTACTCACCCTAATGGTAAGTTGGAGGATGTGTTGCTTAAAGTTGGTAAGTTTACATTCTCTGCTGATTTTGTAGTCCTAGATTATGAAGACGACCGAGAAGCTCCAATCATTTTGAGGAGACCATTCTTAGTCATCTCGAATGCAATTATAAACATGGAGCTGGGAGAGATGATTGTTAGAGCGCATGGAGAAAAGGTTACTTTCAGGGTTTATAATGAGAAGGAGCACATAGCCAGAGTTGAAGAGTGCTCTGTGATTGAATGTGTCAAACAAGAACATGGAAGTAAACCAAATGACTTGTGTGAGCAAAATGTGGAACAAAATAGCAGTGACACATCACATATGAAGTTGAAGATGGGTTCTCTCAAAGAAAGGAAGAAAGCAAAGGTTCGTCGTAAGAAGAGAAGACATAAATGCTGGAAGTGAGCTAAAAGTGTCGTCGTGCCACGACGTTAACTAAGGCACTTCTCGGGAGGCAACCCGAGTTTGTACTTGTAGTATTTTATTTATAGTGTCACATAATTTTTATTTTTCCTTGGATTGCAGGTTCATGTAATCTCGAGTTTAAGTGTGGGGTGTCCTCACCCCTGCCTAATATTGTTGACCTGATGAGGGAAGTCTGGGTACCTCATACTATACGGAAGCTTCGAGGATGCTAGCACCAAGGACTAGAGCCTTCAGGGAAGTTCTTTTACCCCTTGTACTTTATTTTTTGTCGCACTGAGGACATTGCTTAGTTTTAAGTGTGGGGTAGGCAACTCTCCTTTATTTTTGAGGTTAGGGATGCATGTACCGTTGGGATTTTTCCTTTGTCACTTGACTTTATTTTTATTTGTTTCTTGCTTTAATATATGAAAAAAAAATTAGAAAATTAATGAAAAATTCCAAAAAGATTTTCTTTTTAGTCTTTGTTAGTGGTACATGTCATCCACCCAGTGGTTTTTCTTATGACCTCGGTTCTTTTCCACGGGGAGGCCTTTGAACAGGGTAGTTTTTATTTTTATTATGATTAGAGTAGTTAGTTATAGGTGGCCCTAGACGAAAGGAATAGGTGGAATGCTAGGTGCCTTTGATTTGTTTGATACCAGTGGACTTGAACTTGTTGCATGTGCTATTTGTGGTGTCTTTTGGTTTTAAATTGTTATGCACGCCTAGAAAAAAAATGGAATGATCCCCTTGAGATGCTTGAGTCCACTCACTTGACTTTGTTGTGAACCTTTGTGCATTAGTGCTTAATTTTTCACTAGGTGCACCCTAATTGCTTGATTGAAAGTTGTGATGGAGCCATTTTGTGTGGACTGTGTGCAATGTGTGTTGTGAGGCATATTCTTATTTTACTCCATGTTTGCATATTGGTGTCTAGAACTTGCCCTGTGTGTGTGCCAAGCGAAATTCTAGGTTTACTCTAGTCGGGAAATGATACAGGCCTTCTCTTGATTTGCCTACCCTTATATATACACCTTGGACTTGATTGTTGTGATCTCTTTGACCTTTTTGTTGGCACCCACACTGCAAGCCTACCCACTTATTCTAAGTTGCTTCTTTAATTGATAATTGTATATTATTGTGGAGTTTGTGGTTGAAATATTGGGAGGTTTTGAGTGGAACCATGTTGACACCCAATTTTGTCCCTCCTTTCACTAAAATTGGCTATATTTAGCTTAAAGGTGTAATATTGACTATTTGAGTAAATTTGCATTAGAAACATGCATTTACGTGTGTTATCCCTTATTTATACACTATATACCTAATTGTGGTTATATAATTTACATCACTTAGGCTATTTGTTAAATAGTATGACTATTTGTACAATTTAATGCATTTATAATATTTAGTAATTTTTTTTTGTACGCACTTTCTCTGTATACGATTCATATATTTATATTTTTTTTTATTCAACACCTTTTAAGTTAATTATCAGTCCAATTAAAAAACATCTCGTCCAAATTTTATTTGCATATACCACCCATTTTTCTATTTTTACTTTTATGATTTTGACATACCCATTCGAATGTGAATTTTCAAAATTCCTTTGAACGTAGCCAAAATTCCAACATGATACACTCATTTTATCACCATGCATTGCTTATTTCTTTATATTTATTCTAAATAAAACCCCAAAATACATTTTCTTCCCTTTAATACACTTCCCCCAATACTACATCACCCCCTCTCTCCCATTTGTTATACAAAATACATCCCTCATACATTCCCCAATCTCCTCACCACCTTTCAAAAGCCAAAAATCAGAATATCCCCCATGTCACTCCCCGTAATCCCTCCAAAGATTCTCCAACCCCTCCCCCCCCCCCCCCCCCCTCAATCCCATAAAATCAGAGGTTTCTCTCAATCACCCTACAATTTCTCCAATTACCCAACGGCTCATCTTCTTTGTTCTTGTATATATTATCCCCACACACAATTTGGCAGGGGAAGGGGGATACAATACACACTATCATGGTAAAACCCACAAAAAAACAGTAGATCAGAAGCATAGAACACACGTCCACACCATACACACACCCACACGCAAAAACCAACAGATATACATACATATGTATACCATCATCTCACTCTCCTCTTTTCAAACACACCCACCACCGATATACAGATATCCACACCTACATACATAGATCCAAACCAAAAACAGAGGGGGCAGGGGATTCGTTAGTCGGGGGTCGGGGAAATGGTTCAACGGTAGTAGAATCCATCATCGCCGGCAGTGTTCGAAGACTTGCTGTAAATTTGAACACCGATCATGGTGTTGGTTCTGTTTCGTCTCCCCTTCGATTTGTTACCGAGACAGAAGCGAGACCATAAAGGGAGTGGCGTGGTCGCGATGCCGCTAAGCGGCTGTCGCTCCTCCATCTCCGACCTCTCGTTGCCATCCTGCTGATTCCCACGCTTTGAGATGATGTTGGTCGCGGCTCTGTTGATTTCTGCGACTGGTCATTTGCCGTTAAATGCTCCATCTGGTGTTTGGGTTCTTGAGCAGCGATGGAGTGGACAATGTCTTATCTTTGCTTGCCCAACTTGTGTTGACTCGTTTTATTTGTATTTATGTTGATTCGTGATATTTTCGTTAATTAATCTGTATTATTGGACTGATTTATGCCTTGGTTGAGTTTTTGAGTGCAGGAACAATTCTGGATAATTTTTCATCCATTACGGATGCGGAAACTGATCTTGAACAGATATTACACCATAGGCCAATGAAAAAATATATTTTTATATATATTGAGGCCTACACAAGGAATTGACGGATGGTATCAATTACGGCCAAGGAAAATAATTATTTATTTGAGGCCTACTGATTTGAACGAACAAACAATCTCATTCCCGTGTCCCTAAAACAAAAGGCTATGATGAAGTGTATAAGCCGTGACTACAAACGAGCCGGTGATGGAGTAATGAGACCGGTACTTGGCATGGCAACACGACCGACCGGCGTGTTCGCAACCGTATCAACGTCTCTAACCTCCACCCAATTCATACACACCTGAGCCGACACTTTTAAAAATCTCCTTCCCTTTATTTTAAAACTATTATTATTATTATTATTATTATTATTATTATTATTATTATTATTATTATTATTATTATTATTATTATTATTATTTTTATTATTATTATCATTATTATTGTATTTTTACTGTTATCAATATTATAGTTTACTAACTATTTTTTTTATATTTTGCGAGGTAAATTCGGATGGAAGACGACCTAGTTTTGAAGAAAATACTTAGAAGAAAAAAGACCTTTTATTATTATTATCATTATTCATTATTATTACTATTACTATTTTTATTATTATCATTATTATTTACTAACTTAATTTCATCTGTTTTTTGCGAGGTACACTTGGATAAATATCTTGAAAACGACACTCCCGAAAACACTTTTCTTCATTATATTAATTTTCCAATCATTACTATTTCATTTTAATTCACTAACTAATTTGTTTTATTTTGCTAGGTACAATCCTTTAAGGAAGAAGACTATTAGTGAATTAGAACTTTCATAAAATCTTAATCATTATACATATCACAATAGTCGTTTATTTATTTGTCTAGTTTATTTCCTTAGTTAGTTATTTTGAATTCCAATTATAAGTCCGGACGGTAACCACATTTGGTGGGGCTCGAGAGGTGCCTAATCCCTTCCTCTCGAGTTAACCTGAACCTCTTACCTAAAAATTCTAGTTTATAGACTAGGTTTCAGAGTTAATTGTAAAATTGGCTAGAAATAAAATAGGTGCCCTAATACGCCTAGTTAAACAATATGTTAGGTGGCGACTCCAAGTCTTTACCCGTGAGTCCCAATAAATCGAGCCGTATTTCGAACCCTAACCGGGGTTCGGGGGAAAAATGGGTGTCGAAAAACCAATGAGGGAAATATTTGATAAATTGTGAAGTAGTTGAAGGAGCATTGGCAAAGGTTGGAAAGAATTAAAAAGAAAAAAAAAAGCTGAAAAAAAAATTTGGAAAAAGAAATAAAGAGAAAAGAAAAGAATATCCATCCTTGCTAGTGTTGTGCTTAAAAGAAAAAAAATTCTACGTGTTGAAAAAGGTGTGTGTGAAAGTTGTTGATTGGGTGGCTTTGATGAGACTTGTGCTTAATATTGAATGTGACATATTAAAGTGCTTAGGGAGGTAGTCACTATTACCCATATTTATCCTATCAGCCCCTTAGCCTACACTACAACCTCTTTAAAGTCCTAGTTAATCCCGATGGGAGTGAGCCTATATTAGTGGAGTCCTACACTACGGGAAAGCATATGGTACATCGTGTGTAACATGTGAGCTTTTCATGAGAGTGAGTGAATTCTTTCTATGCTATTGTCCCCGTTCTATTCTTGATATTCATTGTTGTGTGTGATATTTGGGGGACACTCTCTTGCTTCATTTTGGTGAGGATACACAGTTTGTATGAGGTAGGTGAAGTTGTGGCTTCTTGGTAGAGTAGATAGGTGTGACTTTGTGGGAGCATGGTTGCAATGAGTCGAGTTTGTGCATTTGAGTTGTCTTGGGGTGGTTGTTCTCATGTTTTGATGTTTGATAAATTATTGGCATGTTTGTTGGACCCATAGTAGTCTTGTATGCATTTGTTCAATTGTCGGTATCAACCATAGTCATAGGCAGACCTGTTCTACCTAGGTTGGGAATTTAATTGTGATTGCTCGAGGGCGAGCAAAGGTTCAGGTGTGGGGTGGTGATGTTTGGCATTTTATGCCTATATTTCTTTAATATTTCCTCACATTTGAGTACTTTATTCGCACGTTTTCTAGTTTACGAATGTGATTTTGCACTGGTTTTATGTCGTATGATTGTAGGTTGTTATAAAGTGCAATTGGAGCTTTAAAGAGCATGATCGAGAACGAAAAGGTTGGAGTTGGATTGAGGATTGGATCGAGCACGCGAAGACATGGAACGAAGCAAGCTGCGAACGACGAAAGCAGCCAAAATGGCCTGGCGCGGTTTGGCGCAAGGCGCCCCAAAAGCGCCCAGCTTGTTGGCGCGTTTTGGAGCGCGGAGCGGAGCCATGGCGTGCGAGATTCGACGGATTCTGCTTGCGTGCGCGCGTTTCGAGGCGCGGGCGCCAGCTATAGCGCCCCTGGAGCGTTTTTGGACTTCCTATTTCGTCTAGGTTTAGGCGTAACTTATTACTAGGCTTTTGTAAACACTATAAATACTTTTTTACTTCGTTTTTTAAGGGAGTTGAGACTTATAACATCTTGAACAAGAGTTTTTCTTCCTTCCATTAATCTATTACATCATTATTTCATCAAATCCTTGTGTTGTTATTATGAGTATGCGTGGCTAAATCTATCGTTCTAGGGTTAGAGTGAATTCATGAAGGTTGAGGTTTGAATGTTTATTTCTATGAATTGAATCCCAATTATAGATTGTTTATCCTTTCTTGATCATAATTGTTTGATTATAACGGCCGAATAATTGAACACTATCTACGGTTCTTAGATTGAACTCGACAGAGGGAATTTATGAACGTACATAAGAAAGAATAGGGCTTGATTGTGAACCTGGGCATTGGGAAATCAATTTGTGGGTAGGATAGACATATACCTATTCACCTTGCTTAGCTAAATACAGAATTCGTTAATGCGTGCACGTGATTCAACCCATAAACATATAGGGATTGGAGTAGCCTGCATAGATCGTGAAGAATCGAAAGGTTTTCACGGGTACAATTAACCTATTAGTTAGCAATTTTGGGACTTAAGAAGTGGAATCAACAGGATAACTCAACTGGATTGTTCGTAACTCTGACCCTGGACCGTCTCATTAATATTGTTTACAACCAACTTTTGCTCCATTGTTTGAATTCACTTCTACCATTTTAATTACTGTTCTTTAGTTAATAAAATCCTCTCTATTAGAAAAAGATCCCTGAGTAGTTGTTAAGAAATTGTTTGTTAGGAGTCCAGTCTGAATAGTCCTCGTGGGAAGATACTCTACTTATCACTTTATTACTTGTCGACCACGTATACTTGCGTGTGCGTTGGGAGAAACACTACGCTTACATCAGTTATGAAATGTGCCTCGCAAGAGACAACATTTGAGTAGGCGGCAATGCAAAAAGAGAATCTGAATTAAAGGATAGCAGTTTAATCAAGGACCAAGTGCTCCATAAAATTCACCACCGAGCTACATCTAGAAAGCTCTGTCCTATTGTAACTACGTGACTGTTTCCAGCTTCTTTATCCAACTTAGATTCTCTTGCCATGATTAATGTGAAGAAGTTCGAAGTGGCTAGTAAGGTGTTAGATCTTGAGAAGTCTATCCTTGCTGAAGTTTTGTCTGTTGAATCTGAAAAACTACCTTGGGATAGATAGTTTGCTTTATTCCTTAAGCAACCATTACCAAGATATTTTCAGCTTATAGCTTTGGGTAGCATCATAATAAATGACTACGATATTTTATTCTATACACCTTTGGACAAGCTACATAGAACAAATGGTTGCATTGTCACTCCTACTTTGACAATTGCGCTCTCTGAAACCATCATTCCTGTTAGTTTCAATTGGATGAAATTGGTTCTACTTTACATAGTTGTGCAAATGACGAGTTGAATTTTTTTTCTGTTGAAATGGTACAGGCAATTATGAGGGTTGGTCGGATCACATTTTTTATCGTTCATAATGGCTCGTCGCCAAGAAGGATTGCTAGAATATGAGGAATTCTTCTTTGAAGTGATGGTGTGGGACAAAGATCTTTGTAATATGGCTCCCTTTAGCTACGCTCTCAAGCACTTATTAGTGAATCATATAAGGGACGAGCTATTTTTCCTTCTTGATTCCCATGAATTTGGGTGGTGTGAAGAAGCAGAACTCATTCTATTTGAAAAAGATACACTAGGCTTTGTTCTTCCAAAGAAAAGAAGTTGTTTATTTCTGAAGAAATCTCATCTATGGTGCTAACAATGCTGAAGGGCATCACTGCAGCCTCCCTGTGATTGTTCACTTTGATGCTAGATAAGGGTGAAGAGCCTGGAAACATCACTTTTGCTTTTCTTCTTGGGGGATATCCAAGTCTTAACTGACTTGAGAAGAATGGGCCAAAAGACCCTCTCAAGTCTTCAATTAATAAAACGGGATGCGCGTGGAGCGTCGTTAAACGCGCGCGTTTAACATTAAACCATGGGCCAGATTAGACACAACAAAACTTGCGGGCCTTTATTAAAAACTTTTTGGACTGAATTAGCAATCCCAAAAATTTGGGTTAATCAAAAGGTGGGAAAATGAACCGAACGGACTAAGTGTAATCATTTAAAACATCGAACCCCAAAATCTTCTCTTACACACTTCTCAAGTTCGTCTCTCCTACAGTCTTCTACGCTACTGTCTAAACATCATCGTCGCCGACAATATACATTTCTCCGGTAACATCTAAGGGTAAATTTTGAACAATATTGATATTTTTCAAGTGAATCGGGGTTTATTTTTTGCTATTTTGCTATTTTAAAAAAACTATGATTTTTACGCCTTTTTACTGTACTGGAAGAAAGTTCTTGTGAAAATCTTTGTTTTTGTTGATTTTTTCGTCAAATAGTGCTATGTTCTTGTACAAATAGTGAAGTTTTTGCATGTTTCTGTTATATTACCATGTTAAGATCATACTCCTTCGAAGAGTCAAACATCGTGAGACAGTAATCTAAACATGTGATAGGATGTTTGAAGTTGTTGATGCATTTTTAGATGATTTTTGTTAAAATAAATTAGGGTTTTATAAAATAAATATGCTAAAGGTTTAAAAAATATTGTACAACTAGTGAAGTTTTTGCATGTTTATGTTATATTACCATGTTAAGAGCATACTCCTTCGCAGAGTCGAACATCGTGCGACAATGTTCTAAACGTGTGATAGGATGTTTGAAGTTGGTGATGCATTTTAGATGATTTTTGTTAAAATAAATTAGGGTTTTATAAAATAAATATGCTAAAGGTTGAAAAAATGTTGTACATATAGTCAAGATTTTGCATGTTTATGTTTGTGCATGCGTGTTTAAAGTTCTGGAACATTTGAGACAGTGCTCCGACCGTGCGAGAGGATGATAACGTTTAATGATGACTCTACTTGAATTAGGGTTTGATAAACATATGTATATTATGTTTCACACACCCATATTGCATGTTTGCACATCTTTAATTGATGAATATACTTGTGATTTGCGGCTACAATGGCTTATACGCGGGGAATTAAGAGGAAGGAGACTACTCCTCCTAGTAAACAGCCTCATAGCAAGAGGAGAATTATATGGGAGGACGAAGAGGAGGGGTCCCTAGACTATGATGTAAATGTAGGGCCACAAGAAGCTGTGAGGGTGCCGGACGATGGTAATCTATCAAAAGAAATAGAAGCGCTGTTTGGTGATGATGACTGGGATGAAGATGGAAACAAAAAAGAGAGCATTTTAAATATAGCAGAAGAAGAGGAGGTGGGAAGGCTGGTAAATAATCTTGCAGGAGAATTTGAAGGAGTTGCAAATGTTGAAGAAGTAGATGATGTACAAGAAGTTATAGAGGTTGTAGATGTTCAAGCTGGTGAAGGAGGTAGGAATGGTAGGGAAGAAGAAGAGGGTGAGAGATGCGAAGGAGATGTGGGAGCTGATTCTGCAGAGCCACCTAGAGAGGTATAGTTGTTGTCTAGAACATACATAAAGTTGTTCTTCACTTTACAGTAGAATGTTCAATATTTTTTTATGTGATTTGAGAACACTCGCATGCATGATCAGATCAACCTTAACTATGTTCAAAGTATTTTCTTGTAGTTCCTTGGAACATCTCAAGGGATGTTTCATGCATCTGATATTATGTTCTTACTACCGTGGTGATTCCTTAAACTAACAAATTTCAAAACATTGTGCAGCCTGAGTACGTGCAGCCTGAGTACGTTACCAGTGTCATTCCACCAATGGTGCTGAAGACTTACTTGGATGATCATGAGCATTTTCAATCCAAGATAACTGTCCGCTCGTCGCTTATTGGACGAATGCGTGAGTTCAGAATTGTGCTGCATACAAGTGGTTTGTATGACAAGTTCAAAAACAGTATCTTTGGCCATTTCTTGGACTTGCTGGAGGAGCCATCGTTTCCAACCAGGTTGGTGCACAATATTCTGATAAGAAGAGTTTTGTGCAATAAAGAAAAAGAAGCTTGGTTCAATTTCAATGGAGTGCCTGTTCGTTTTGGCCTCCAAGAGTTTGCTTTGATGACAAAGCTGAGATGCCAAGCCTATCCAAGTGTCCAATGGGAGGCCGCGATGAAAGAGAGGGACAAGGAGATGTGGGAGTATATTTCAACGGCATGGGAGGATGGGAAAGCAAGGGCAGTTACTGCTCCCCGGTTGCTGAGTTTGATAGAAAATGAGGAAGTTCCAGAACGATACAAGTTTGGGCTTGCCATGGCTTGGTTTGTTTACTCAATATTGTGCGCCAAGGACAAAAAAGCTGGTATTGAGCAATTACCGGTCTGCCTTGCATATCTTCCAAATTAATTTGCCAAGTATCCTTGGGGGCGGAAGAGCTTCGAGCTGACCATTGAGTACCTGACGAAGCCCATGGCTGATCGTGCAGCTAGCAAGGCTAAGGACGGGCCAAATTACAATCTTTATGGGTTTCCTTGGGCATTTGTTGGTTGGGTATTTGAAGCAATACCTGCGCTTCGTCCCAAGGATTTTCCCAAGGAGAGGACCATGCCAAGGATGCACAGGTGGATCACTGAAAAGAATGAAAGAGACTCCCGAAGGCTGTTTGAGAATATTGCAAAGCCTGTAAGTACCTACAATTTTCTAAATGTTGGAACATCTGCAATGTCGTTATAATCATTGCTGTTAATGTTAAGTACGTCTTTTTAGATGTTCGATCACGACAGATATGATGTTTCATTTTTACTGGTATTAAATGTCGAACAGTAATAATGATGTTCTGAACACTATTTGTGATGTTAAGGTTTATTTCTCTTATACATTGTATTCTTAACAAATATTTATGGTATGTAGGTGGTGCACCCTTTCATTGACCCTATCGATGCAGAGAGGGAAGATGATACCTTTCAGAATATTGAGCTGTTTGTTGATGGGGGCGATGAGGTAATTGATCGGCTTGTTGTGATGTTGGAGGGGGCTAGCTCGATCGTTGGTGGTGATCGAGTGACAGTTTTAGGAATTGCCCCAGGACCCCTCCAAGAGAGGTAGTTGATAAAGGAAAGGTTGGTGAAGAATTTGTTATTGGAGGTGTTGGTAGATGTGAAACACAAGTTGGTGATGAGATTGGTGGTAGAGCTGGTCGTTTTACTGGTGGTCTTTTTAGTGGCAGGGGTTTGTTCGAAGTTGGAGAAAGCTCTAAGAGGAGAGAACATAATAATGTGCAGCTTAGTGTCTGCAGTTGCAAGTGTCACGACTGCCTTCAATGGCGACAGGGACTGGATCAGAAGCTTGATGCGATCCAGCTGTCCCTTGCTACTTTAGTAGCGTCGTCGTCAAAGAAGGAGAAGCAGCAGCAGCGAACAAAGAGGCATATTTTGTTGTCCAGGATGCTCCAGGCAAAGAAGAACAAAGGAAAGAAGAAAATGACTGCTGCCAGAATGGCAAGGTTAGTAAAACATCCAATTAGAATCGATGAACATAAAAGGGACGTTCTTCTATTAAATCTAGAGATTTTTTCAAACATTTTTTTTTTTTTTTTGGAAATTTAGAGAGAGAGTTCAAGTCAGGCTTCAAGATCTCGAGAGATTGCCAGTGACACTGTACAAGGCACTCGACATTAACAAGAAAGCTGCATTTGACGCTTTTTTGGAGGAGAAGAAGGAACAAAAGACTGCCTTCCTGTGTCACGAGTTTAATTACTTGGATTTTCTGGACTTCCTGGACGTGAAAGAATGGATGTGGAATGTGTAAGTGCATCTATTTACTTCTATTGTTGTGTTAGTGTTTGGTTTTTATCGAAGAACGAACATTTGTTTATCCGTTCGGAACCTGATGGTCCTATGTTCGTTGAACATTCGATTGGCTGGTCCAAACATAAAATAGTATGTGTCGGCATAGTTTTATCCACAACTTCTAATTTGTTTTATTCTGCAGTTTATGGATGAGTACTTGGCCTTGATGCGTGTGAGGCATAAGGCTTACCCCCGACATTATGATAGCTCTAATTTTATCCTCGATCTTTCATTTCTGACTAACTTGTGCGTACGATACGATGCGACTAAAGAGGAAGCAAAGGGGTTTGATGTCGGCCTTGACAAATACCTAGCAGAATATAAGTTTGAGGATACATTCCTTGATTATGCCAGAGGTAAGTCTCCATATCTGGGTGGAAGGAAGTGGGATGGTGTGAAAAGACTCTTTGTCGTGTATAACATTGAAAGCACGCATTATGTTATATGCGTCTTTCATTTAGAGGAGGCAAGGATCGATGTCTACGAATGCAACATTGGGTTGTACAATGAAGACCGCTTTGATTCAATAATGGGGCCAGTAATGTACATGTTTCCAATATACATCCGGCAGTCGGGGAAATTCGACCACCTCCCTCCTGAAATCCTATCTATGGAAATGTGGCCGTATGAGCGCATCGGAGGCCTTCCAAGGAATTTGACTGATACTGCATGTGGAGCATATGCCATCATGTTCCTCGAACATTTGCTGACCAACACCCCCATGGAATTGCTGTGTGACAATGTGATAGAAGACTGTCTTGTTCAATTTGTTGTGGACATATTCCATGGCAAATTAGTCCCTTAGTATGAGTTGTAAAATTTGGATAATTATGTTTTTGTTTTTGATGGGTTGTAATATATGGATGATTACCCATTTTTTGATGATATATATGGCAAATGATGACTATTGTTTTGCATTACACTGAACATCGAGTTTACATTATTAGAACATCTGTATGATTATAATATTGACTTAAAAATATTAAAAATTATAGATTATTGGAACAGCATTAGTTATTATCGGAACATTATGTTGTACGTTCAAATAGTCTTTAACTTGATGGGTATTTGATGTTCAATAACTAGTAAATAGGGAAACAACAACAGATGCTCTGAACATTAAATTTTATACATTGATAATCAAGAACCAGGCAAAAACATTCTTGATCGTTCAAAGATTCAGCGCTTTACAAAAGTATGCTAATTATATTAGCATTTAAGACATTACTTAATAAACAGTCATATTAACATCCTGGTCAAAATATGTGTTTTCACTTCAACGCGATGCAGTCCCTTCTTGTTTCAAGGTTGCTATCTGGAGCATGGTCTTTATCCTCTTTTTTTCTTTCAACATCTTTTTGATGTCCCTATTTTAGTATTCGAAAAATTCCTCAAATTTGAACTTCCAACCCCAAACTTCAGCGCGAAGTTGTTACAAAATATCATTTGCACGTTCTTGTCGTTCTGCAGAAGTGTTTCGACTTTTTCTTCCTCCTCTTAGCTTGGCTGATCCTCTTCCCGTTTTTCCTTCTTTTTGCTTGGCTGATCCTCTTCCCTTTCTTCCTTCTTTTTGCATGGCTGACCCTCTTCCCGTTTTCCTTCGTTTTGCTTGGGTTCACTTTTTCCCGTTCTTCCTTCGTTTTGCTTGGCTGACCCTCTTCCCGTTCTTCCTTCTTTTTGCTTGGCTTCACCTCTTCCTTCTTGTTTCAAGGTGTCTCCCTTTGTCGCTTTTGCTACTCTTGACGTGGATGCTCTTGTATTGGTTGCTCCTATTCTTGCAGTAGTAGCAACTATTGAGGAGGAAGGTCGGCGAACCATTTTAATTTTTTTTTTTTTTTTGGCTGAAGATTATAGGTTGTAGTGGTATAGAGTTTTTTGAATGGTTTGATCGAGTATTTATAGGAGAAAAAGAGGTAACCGACTTAAGTGTGTTTTATTCAGACAATCCAACACTAGCCGTTATGATTTTTTTAAAAATTTTAGAAGTGACGCATTCGTTGCTTTGCTTCAGATTTGAATTGAAGGGGATAGCCGTTAAGTGTATAATGATGAGTAGTTTAAAAATACTAATAGTCTACTGGAAGGGTATAAATAAATTTCAAACATGAAGATCAATTTGAATTTTAAACCCCAACCATTCAATGTGAATAGGCGCCTCTTTAAATCATCACATATGCATACTAATGGAACGACTATATGATGATTCGTATCGCCATGAAGATGTTCTGACTTCCGCGGGAAGGATTAGGAACCCCTGGTAAAAATTAAAAGACGTGTACTAACCCCAACCATTCAATGTGAATAGGCGCCTCTTTAAATCATCACATATGCAGCCGAAAAGGCATCAAGCCTGGTTTCTATAAATGTTAAATGTCTGCACAACAACAACAACAAAAACAGCAAGGCGAAACAAAAACAATGCCTCGCAGAGTAAGGCTCCCAAGAGCACCAGAACATGATAGTGGAGTTCCAAGTACTAGTAGGTTCACTGAAATCGATCATGTCCGTGAAGATATCGCAGATCTGACCTCAGATGTTTATCAGTTTGCAGTATATATAGGAAATGTGGAGGATCAAGTGACGCGATTAAGAACTAGGTTCGATGAATTCCGTGAGGATATGAATCTTATTAAGTGTATGCTTCGTGGTATTCAAGCTGCACTCGAGATTGACCCCCAAAACTACCCTTCACCACCACGGCCTCCAGCGGAACACATGTGAAATGAAGAACTAACCTCCTTGCAAGTCTAGTCATTTAAGAAGATTTTCTAATTGTCTTGAATGTCGTGTTTTGAAGTGTTGTCCTTTAATTTTCAGTACAATGTAGCATGTTTTGAATATTTATGAATGTTGTTTTGCATTACGCTGAACATCCCGTTTGCAGTATTAGAACATCCGTATGATGATCAATTTAAGTTATATAGTACAAAAATAATAGGAATTTGGAACGCCATCGATAAATGTTCGAAACATCAACTTAAACGTTCAAATTTATAGATCTTAGTAGTACTCGATGAACAGCAATTGGTATCAAATAAACCTAGCTACAATGAAACCAAACAAAACTGCCCAAGACAATAAGAAATACATCTTCCACCGTTGCAATTTAGCCTTTAACTTACTGATCTTCAATAAATTTGTAGTATTACAAGCCCCTAATTTGTCAACTTCCTTCAGCAAATTGGCCCTTTCTTCACAAACTTCATCAAGTGAAATTTTCAACTTGTTTAAAACCAATGTAGTAGGCTGGGGATACTCCTCGTCACACCATTCCCAAAATCCACAATTTCTAATACCCTTGCGGGGACACTTGCAAAATTTTCGTCCAGCATTCGACTGTCTGCCCGCCGTGAATTGTATTGCAGGTAAGCCACACCAACATCGACGATTTTGAGAGGAGCTGCGAGAACAAGTTGATCCTTGAGAAATAGTTGAGCTAAGAAGAAGATGAGGTAGAGGGGGTAGGGATAACTTATATTTCAATAATGGGGTAAAAAGACCTAATTAATTGAATGGTTGGGGTTATTCCACGTGTTATAAGGTAATAATAGAACGGTTGGATTAATGTAAGTTGTGTGGAGCAGATTGCTCCACGTATTTAAAAAGGGTTGCTCAACTTTTCTTAGCATTAGAAAACCATGTTTGGCACGTAGAAGAGACTGTTCTAATACCTATAAACAAATATATCTGTTGTATTAGTACTACAAACACCCAAAAAATTCCAAAGATTGATGCAAAAATATTTAATTTACGTCACGAACACGGGTTAGTATGTTCAGTTCAAATAGGTGCCTATTTTAATATGTAGTGTTCCAACCTTTAATATGATTGTAATAAGAAACTATATAACATGAAAAGATTAATAAGTCTTTATATTTAACGTTAAATCATCATTATATAGATTATCCATTAGTTAGAACAACATCTAATGAAATACTCAATAACTTAGTAAGTGTCTCATTTGATATAACTAAGTAATCGTCTTCAATAGATATAAATGAGTATACTCTAGTAGAACTTATATGAGTAAACACTTTCAATAGACATACTATTGATGTAGTCACCTTAAAGACACATAATATTGAGTATTACAATCAATACTTGTATGATTTGAAGTCTTAGTTGTTGTAGATAAACGAAGAAAGTCTGTAATTGAGCTACACATAGATTGTAAGATCAACAAATAGATTACTAATGTGTCTATCTAGTGATATAACGTCCAATCTATGCTACACTTCGTTATAATACGCTTCTTAATGTTTAAAATTACTAATTGATCTAGAATCAACCCTACACTCCTTATCCAAACAACTTAGTGTTTACATTTTAGTATAATTAACGACATATATTTTGGTTTACTTACACATAGCATGTTTTGTAATCTTAATAAACTACCAAATCATTGTTTATGCATTTTAAATGATCCTTATATTAGTATTTATCAACTAATCCTCAACGGTACAAAAACAACATCAGTATGAAGATCCAAAACAGACGTACGACGTTCGAGAACGTTCCCTACAAGGTTCAGAACAGGAGATTGAATGTTCTCTAAGTGTTAGGAATTTTTGCGGTTTGGGGTTAGGGTTAGGGTTAGGTTTTGGGGTTCAGGGTTAGGGTTAGGGTTCAAACATCATTTATTATGTCCTGAACGTGAAAAATGTACCTTTTAGTTTTTAGCAAACACGTTTCATTTTAAACGAACTACCTAATTGATTATTATGTTTGGCACGTTCAGAAGAATGTTCTAATATCTCAAAAAAGAAATGTACCCCCGTCCCGGGCTCTATTTTATACAAAAATGGGACGCGCGTGGAATTCGGAACAAAAAAAAAGGGGGGGGGCCTTAATTGCAATTATGACAACCCCAAAAGTGAAGTTTTAATTTAAAATGCGGCTGATCAGTCTTATCAAACATCGAACACCCGCCCCTTTCTTCTCTTACACACTTCTCAAGTCTTCTTCTCGAGTCTTCTATTTCATCGCCGGCCATCTATATAATGTTCTTCGGTAACATCTAAAGGTAAATTTTGTACTATATTGATGTTTTCAAGTGAATCGGGGTTTATCTTTTTGCTAGTTGGCTATTTCGATAAAGCTAGGGTTTTTACGCCTTCTTTCTGGTTCTGGATTGAAATTCTCGTGAAAATCTCTGCTTTTTGTTGATTTTTTCGTCAAATAGTGTTGTGTTGTTGTACAAATAGTGAGGCTTTTGCTTGTTTGTGTTAATAACGATTTTAAGGCCAAACTCCTTCTGCTATGTCAAACATCTTCATACAGTGCTCTGAACTTTTGTTAGGATGTTTCAACTTGCTGATGCATTTTAGATGGGTGTTGTTAAAATATATGCTAGCATGTTTACGTTAATAACGATGTCAAACATCTTCATACGATGCTTGGAACGTGTGTTAGAATGTTTCAAGTTGCTGATGAAGTTTAGGCGTTCACTTATGTAGTGGAAGTATTATCAACTTAACACATAATCTAATAATTTTCATTCATACTTAAGGAAACAAATACATAGAAAAGTACTTGACATAATGCTTAGACAAAAGTACTAGATATAATGCTTAGACAAAAGTACTAGTACTAGATATAATGCTTAAATAAAAGTTCTAGTTGTCATCAGCATTGGGAGAATTTGGAGGAGTAACAAACTGCTCCGGATTCATCCCTTGTTGGATAAGGAGTCCCAAAAGCATTCTTTCAATACGCTCCGAGTGCTGAACTAACACTTGACTTATGCTCCATACATCAGCAGATAAGCGGTCCACAGCATGGTTGATTGCAGTAAAATACCGGCAATATCTCAGGCGATGTTTCCATAATATTCGTTATGGTCAGGTTCGGCTGGGGCATAGTGGCCATTAGCGACAACTTCGTTTTGGTTATTTTCCATTTGTGTTTGTTATCTATGAAGAAATTTTCATAATTCAAGTAGGAGGATAATTGTGTGTATGGAGGAACAAGGAAATGTATGTATTTAAAGATGAATTTAACATAAAAAACACCAAAAGGCGTGATGTGAACATTGAAAAGACGTTCACTACTCTCTAGGTGATGTATCTGGATTAATTAATGGCTTTTTTCGTATGCCTGCTTTGAGGGATGCTTTCACACCTTTTAATTGCACAAGGCAACCCTTCGCTTGAATCAACATGACTATTGCATTACACTGAACATCTCGTTTGCAGTATTGAACATTTGTATGATGATCAGTTTGAATTATATACTACAAAAATAATAGGAATTTGGAACGCCATTGATAAATGCTCGAAACATTAAGTTAAACGTTCAAATATAAAAATATATAAAATTGTCAAGATTAAAAATCAAAAGCAACACTTTGAGTTTGGGAGGATTGTCCACTATCCACTCGTTTCGGGCAAGTAGTTCTTTTGTGGCCTGACCTTTTGCAGATGCTACATTTATTTCTCCTACTTGAAAATACTTCACCAACTAATGGTATCCGCTTTTTCCTTCGTCTGCCCTTACCCACGTCGATGAAAGGAGGCAATATTCGTCTCTCAAGCAGTTCAGGAGGAACATTCCAAAATTCTTCTGGTGGAACAGCATTGATCGGTTCTGCATAGGCAAGCATATATGACTCTAACTTGTAATATGCAGAAGTGAAGTCATAGACGCACGCTCCATAGTCTTCTGTTCGCAACATTTTGATAGCTGTCATAGCATGTTTACAGGGTATTAAGTCAATTTGATACTCTCTGCACGTACAAGTTCTGTTGAGTAAATCGACTTCTGCTCCCTGGCCTGGACTGATGATGGTGAAACCATACGTACCTTTTCGACTAATTACGCTTACTCCCTTCCTCCAGGTTGAATCTTATTTTTCCTTCAATTGAAGGGACACATATGGTTGAAACCTCGAGGAACTCCGTAGCTCTCACATGGAATTTTTCGCCAAATGTACGATTGATGTGATTTAATAGGGCAACAATAGGATATTCTCTTTCATCCCTCAGCATTGCATTTGTGGACTCAGCAATGTTCGAGGTCATCACTGCAAATCTGAAATTGTAACAAACAAACAAAGACCTTAATGCTAAATACGTCTAATCTAAGTGCGAACATTAAGCATGCGATCAGAACATCAATAATTACGTTATACACATCATTGGTACTATTTTGAACGTCAATTGGAATGTTCTCGGCTTAATTGCCATGTAAACATAAAATATTCCAACGCAACGTTCAGAACATTTGGTAAGAATGTTCATAGTCGTGTACCTGTGCCCAGGGAAAAAGCATCTGCTCCATTTATGGAACCCCACGTCATCTTGAAGATATCTGGCAACCCTTGGATCGTTGTCTTTCATTTGCTTAAAGTGCGTTCTAAAATCCTCCACACGATATGCATCTGCTGCCAAGTAATAGGACCCCAGGTGGTCTCCAAATTGAAACTTTGTACGGATATTTTCAGCAAGGTGCCTCGTGCAAACTCCTTAGTGAGCTTGGGGAAACCACTTGGCAACTGATTTTGCTATGCTTTTATGCCTGTCTGAAATGACGCTCAACTCATCATTGTACTGGGCTATGTCAACCAATTGTTCGAAAAAAAAAATCATAAAAAGCATCACATTCTTTGTCCACAACGCAGAATGCAACAGGGAATATGTGCTTCTCTGCATCCTGGGCAACGGCAGACAACAACACACCGTCGTACTTGCCTGACAAATGAGTCCCATCAATAGCAAGGACTTTCCTCATATACAGAAAACCCCTAATCCAAGATCCGTAAGATATAAAAAAATACTTAAACCTCCCACAACTATCAAGCTTCAAAGCTGTCTTGCTTCCAATATTTTGGGACCTTACCATATAACTGTATGCCTCTAAAATTTCATAACTGTGTTCATGTGTCCCTCTTGCTATTGCCTTTGCAATCTCACATCCCTTCAAACTTTTCCAATAACTAATGTTGCATCCCAATTATCTGTTAAATGCAACTCTGATGTCTTTTGGTGTTATTCCTTTCCCCTCAATGTACCTATCTTTCATGTATTCACCAACAATATCAGCTGTGGCATGTGTATGGTGGCTTTGCAGGTGCTGCACACCGCACGTGTGCTCGCCATTGTAGATTGTAATATAAAATGTATCACTACTATGATACCTCAATGCTCGAAGCCACCATTTGCATCAACACATCTGGCGTAAAACAATTTTTTTGTATTCTTCACAGCTTTGAAAGAAAAAGGCTTCCTCACTGCAGCAAGCCTCAACTTCACCACTAATTCTCGCTTTTTCTTGAAAGTCATACCCTTTACAAAACCTGTACCGTCTTTTCCAAAAAAAATCATTGTGGCTGCTCTGTGATGGTGCTATTTCTGAAGGATTACCAACTACTTCTCCACCTTCTTCACCTTCTTCGTCTGTCTCTCCACCTTGTTTTAATTCATCTTCATCCATCTCAACATGCATATCTTGTTCATTTGAACTTGAAATTCCTTCAGGCCTTGGAATCACACTAACCCTTAGTGTTGGCCTAGCCCCAGCTGGGTCTACATCAGCCATATAAATCTGAACATCATCATCAGTCTTAATTTTAGATGGAGCAGTCTTTTGCTTTGCGGCAACACTTAGCATATATGAAATGCAAAGATCCCTAGGATCATCACTTACCCCCCAACTGCGTATGATTTTGTTGACAAGTTCATCATATGTAACATTCCTACTCACAAGGATAGGTCTTGTCTCTTTCACCTTAGGAATCCAAGCATAGCATTTCAAACTCTCAACCCATTCACCGAGAAAATTAACTCCTACTAGTATGTTGTCCCCCATTACTTTAACGATATCTGCAAGGTAGGATAAACATTCATCAAATGTGGTCCAGGTAGCAAAGGATACTGGAACATCGAAAAACAGATCCGAACATGCCCAAGGATGTTTAAGAATACAAGCATACCGATGTGAAACAGCGATACATCAGTTCCGACCATCTACAAAAATGTTCCAACATTATGAATAGCATTTACTGAACATGCTGTAAGATTATTCGGGCAACCAAAATTATGTTCCGTAACTCTGACTAGCACAATAGGAACATCAAAAGGATTATCCTGAGCATCTAATATAATGTTCCATAATTGTGACTACGTTGTACGAGTATTTGTAGAACAATCTTTATAAAGTTGCGATCGTCACGGTAAGATGTTTCAAAACAGCAACATACTGTTTAAAAGGGTTTTTATAAAAATTAGAACAGTAGAGATTAGCAAGACGGAGATTTACACTTACAGGAGATATGGGACTTGTCAAGCTTTGCAGTTTGAAGTAATGCCCAACGTTATTCAAACAATTTCAACGACAAGCTTTCCAATTTCAAGTAATGGCCAACAAGTAAACATTATTCAAAGCATTTCAACGTCAAGCAAACTAACTAAAAGTAATGCCAACCAGAAATTGTTATTCAAAGAATTGCAGCGTATTTTTCCCAAATTATTTTTTCAATTAGAGTCAATAATACCTAATTAACCGAAAAGGATTTAGATCTGACAATATTTTCCGTTTGGGAGAGTTGGAATGCAAGAATAATAGCGAAAACAAATGGAGATTGAAGAAAGCAAATGCGCAGCAGCTATGGTGTTTTCAGGTCGCGAGGAAGAAGAGAGAGAGAGAGAGAGAGAGAGAGAGAGAGAGAGAGAGAGAGAGAGAGAGAGAGAGAGAGAGAGAGAGAGAGAGGGAGGGAATAAACGGAGGAAAAAATATTTCCCTAATTTGGCAAATTTTATTTTTTATATAAGTGGGGACCAAAGTGTAAGAAATGAAACTTTAGGGTGAAGGAGAGTGGAGGAAAGTTATGTTTAAGAGCATTAATTAGATGTGTCCCTTCTACTACATTAATTAAGACTTTGTCCCTTTTACCTATTTTCACTCTTGAGTGTCCCTTTTGACCAAATGTCCCAACTGACTTATGCATTTGGCACAGTAAAAGTGATGCTAGGGAGAGTCAAGACAACAAACTTCATAATTTATAATACATTATTCGACTTTGTGAACGTGGGATAGTGGATGATGCCATGTCACTTTTTAATTATATCATCAAATTATATTTGATAAATATGTTAGGAAAAAAAATATATGGTAACCATATTTTATATTTTTTTTCTTTTTCTAGCATATTTATTCCCAACCCTTATCCACTTTTTGTAACCATATTTTGTCTTTTTTTTTTTCTTTTCCTAGCATATTTATCAAATATAATTTGATGATATAAATATTTAAAAATATGAGACAAATGTATGTGTATATATATGTGTATTGAAGCTATATAAAAATATATCAATCTAATTATATGTCATATTTTAATTATAAATTAAATTTTAAATACAAATATTGTGGCTAAATTATGTTAGTGATAGGTAACTTGTTAATATGGTATATTGAAAAAAAAAATTGACATTTTTACGCGAATTGACATACTAAACCACTTAATTACAAAAAATACCGATATTTTTAAATAATTACCATATATACCAACACTTTTTCACATTTTATAAAATATACAATTTTTCATTTCCTTTCTTCCCTCTCTACCCAAAACCCTAACTTCTCCCTCTCTCTATCTCTCCTCTCCTCCACCCACCCACCCCACCCTCCCGCCGTCACCCCCTCCCCCGTGCCTCTGCTCCGCCGTCGCTGTCGCTGCATGGCTTCACCACGGCGATTGGAGCAGATCTGCTTTTCTTTTTTCATCTTCTCCTCTTTTTTCTTTTTTTTTTTCATTTTGTGCGTGTATATGTGTGTATTTTTATGTATACACATGTATTTTGTTAATACAAGTTCAGATTTGCTTCTCCTTCTTCTTTTTTGCATTTGAATATACACATTCAAATTCAGATCTGCAAGTGTATGTATCTGTATGTTCGTGTATATACATGTAATAATTTTCAACACACAAGTGTATGTACGTGTATATCACTGTATGAACGTGTATATCCGAGCATCTATTTGTATTTTTTGTATTTATTTTTGTGTGTATGTCAAGTAATAAATGTCAAACACATATATTTGTATGTTTCGTTTGTAGATCTGTAGATTCGTGTATGTATGTGTGTGTTTAGTGTATGTATAACACAATTTTCTCCCTTTCACTCGAAACAAGAGTTCAGTGCCAAGCATAAAGATTGAATCAATAGGACCATATTATAATCCTAGAAATGCCATAACTCTCTTTCTGAATGTCTTGACTTTCTTTCTCAAACCACCGGACAAGGGTGCGGAAATAGCAACAATTAATGGTAGAGCGGAAATAGCTTCTGATTTGATTTCGCCTGAAACGAATCCCTCGCTTTGACAATTTTTTTGTGTATTTACATGTATTTTTGTTTATATGTATTTTTCAACTTTAATTTCAAAAAAAAAAAATCAATGTTTATATGTGTATTTCATTTTTTAGATTAAAAAAAAAACTGATGGTGGATGGACGGCGGTAGCCAGCGGTGACTAGGTGCCGCCGCCTGGGGTGGTAGCAGTGGGGGGAGGGTAGTAGGAAGAAGGAGGAACCCTAATTTATTAGTTTTGTTGATTTTTGTATATAATGTGTAAAAAAATATTGGTATTTTTGTAAAATGGAATAATGTTGGTATTTTTTGTAATTTTGGTGTTAGGATTGTAAATATTTGTAAATCTCCCAAAAAAATTTCACCGCATGCCCTCCATAAAGAGTGGTTTTGCAAAAATGTCCGTGCTAAGAAATATTTTAGCAAAATACCCTTTTTTGCCCAGAGCCAAAAATCTTGTAAGTCTTGGCAATTGCCAAAACTTCAAAGGCAAGTACTGTTTTGCCAAATACTTCATAGTTATATGGCGAGAATGTAGAAGACTGGAAGGGCCAAGTTTTGGCAATTACCAAGACTTATGACAAAGTGCGGAAAATGTTGCATTTTTCCAACACTTTAAGGGTAAGCATTGGCAAATAGAGAGGGATCAAAGGCAAGTTTTGGCCTTGCCAAGACTTGCGACCAAGTACGGCAAGTATTGCCTTTTGCCAACACTTGAAGGGATAAGTGCTGAAAAACAAAGAGATATAAAGGTAAGTCTTGCCCCCGACCTAAAAACTTGATAGGGGTGTTTCCGTTCGGATTTTTTTCATTAAACATAACGAGTGTATTTTTACAAAACTTCTCTTAGCGCGGGCAAAAAGGCAAACCATTGCTTATGGTGTCATATTTTTGCAAATTCACCGATATATTGAGGGCTATTTATGTGAAAATCCCAATAATTTAGTAGACTCACTTAGGCGCTTGCTGAATTGGGCATAGTTTCTTGGCCTCATTGCTTCAACCAGGCTTTACTAATTCTCGATTCCTCATTAAGCACAATTATGTGTAAACATTTCGCTCAGAGGCCAGTTTTATCACTGGTCTTTACTTTGAGGTCACTTTTTTATTAGTTTTGCATGAGAGGCTACTTTTTGGAACTTCAATCCTTGTGGGCTGAACTTCATACCACAAGGGTTGAAGTTCAACTTCAGCCCGCAAGACTTGAAGTTTACGCATCTATGCCTAAAATTCAGCCCTTGCAGGTTGAAATTGAACTTTATACCTTAGGCATGAAGTTCAGCCCACAGGGATTGATTCTCAGCCTACAAGGTTTGAACTTCAGCCCACAAGAATTGAAGTTTCAAAAAGTGCCCTCTCATGTAAAACTACTAAAAAAATGCCTCAAACCCAAGACCACCAACAAAAGTGACTATTGGTGCACTTTGCCCCAATTATATTGGAGTATTTTTTTTTCAAATTTTTTGGAGAAAGAATAAAGACATTTTTACGCTAAATGACGTATTAAACATTTAAATTACAAAAAATACCGACATTATTGAAAAATTATACAACATACTAATATTTACAATATTATCATTTTTCCTTCTCTCTAACTAAAACCCTAACCTTTCCTATTCCTTTCTCTCTCTTCCCTCTCCCTTCCCTCCCACTGATCGGTGGCCTCTTCCACCTATTCCCCATCGCCGGAGTTCCCTTATCCCATCCCTGTCGTCGGAGTTCCCCTACTCCCATCCACGTCGTCACAACGGCTCGTCGTCGGAGTTCCCCTACCCCTACCCCGGCGCTGTTGCTGATGTGTTGTTGCTGTGTTGCTGCTGTTACATTGCAGCGTCGGCGATGGCGTTGCTTTGTTGTTAGGAATTTTTGTGAAAATACGTTATACAGAGCAGCAGTGATGGTGGATCCGGCGACGGGGCTGTTCAGATCTCATTTTGTCCCTTTTTTTTTGTTTTTTGAATTTTTCGATGGTACACGGCGGAACTACGGTGGTTGTGGTGTATGATTGGCGTTTGTGGACTGTATGGAATGTATGTGATGCGTATTTCCATTGTATGTGCGGTGTATGCACTGTATATACAGTGAATATACACCGGACATACAATGAATATACACGTGTCATACAATAAACACACATCACATAATGATTTGTTTTAGTGTGTATGTTCGGTGAATCAACACATATACACTGTCCATACAGTGCCCATACAAAGAATATACAAATATATAATAAGTGTATGTGTGTGTATCTGTAATCGCCTAATTTTGGCACCAAATTGATAGTTACTCAGAAATCGTTGTGAGATTTTTAGGACTATTTCCTAGACTTTTCTCGATTTTTCATCTAGCTTATTAGTTGATTAATTAGGAGAAATAAACTAAGAAAATACCAAAAATATTTTATGTTTGTGAGTAATGCGTAGTTGAAATTTTGTTACATGTTAAATATATGTTCATGTCTTTGTCTTGGTAATTAAATGTGTTAGCAATTGTTAATGGATAGTTTTGTTTTGGCAATTGGGCTGGCCATTTAGGAAAAAACAATGAGGAATAATCCAGACCAATATGCAGCCCAACCCAATTTCCTTCGACCTGGCCCAATGACCCTTATATATAAACTAAAACTATGCTATTTTTGTCATTTTGGAACCTCACCCTTTAGACTAAGGCAATTCTTTGCCAATTTTGTAAACACCGGCCGAAAATCGCCTCCGCCGTGAACCACCCTCCCCTGCCGGCGGCGCCACCGTCCTCTGCCGCCGAAAAGTTATGATTTTTACATCTCCGAACTCGCCTAAGTCCCCTCGTCACATATCCACCATTAGTTTCGCCAAATTCTCGCTCATTCTTCGTAGATCGGGTCTTTTTTTTTTTTTTTTTTTTTTTTTAATAGCGAAATCCAACTAAGCTTCTAGCTTAGTGGCTAGTTTTATTAATAATAAAAATAAATCCCTCAAGAGGACAATACAAAGTAAGGGGGGCCAAACCGTACCTTACATCATCCTATCGAGGTAGATCGGGTCTTAAAGTTCCTACTCCGGTGATTTTTTTGGTTTCTTCCGGCGACGTTTACAGGTCCAGGCTCGTTGTCCCTCTCTGTTCTCTTCATACACACTGACTGGTTGGAAACGTCCACCTCCGGCTAAACTCGAACGGAAAACAGACCTATCTCTTTCTTTTTCTTGGTTTCAATATTTACTTCTATCTTCCACTCTTCTTTTGTTCTAGTTGAGACGACCCCAAATGAGGTCGTTTCAATTAGAACGAGAAAGGGTGGTTGTTGCGGCTTTGATGCCATGGCAGTGGTGCAGTAGCTACGACATCTAGGTTGGCGATGCTACGTTGTCGATGGCGAGGTGAGGGAAGTTGAGTGAGTAGATGATGGTAAGGTTTGTTTTATGGCAGCGGGTCTGTGTATGTTTCGTTGTGAATGGGGTTTTGTGATAACCTATGATGGCAAGAGTAGTGCAGTAGCGGAGATGTTGCAGTGACGATGGTGTTGGCGAGACTGTTGTGCTTATGGAGGCGAGGCAGTGGTGACGAGGCTGTGGTGGATTGATGTTGATTGGATGGGGCTGTGCGTGGGTGATGGTGTCGAGGTTACTTTAGTTCAGTTTTTGCCTGTGATTTGTTGGCGTTGACGAACAATGGTGTTTGCTGCGATGTTGATTTGTTTGATGTGATGAAATTGTAACAGTGGAGATGTTTCAATGTTGAGCAAAGGCTGATGCAACGAGACAGTGACGCTAGCAGTGTCGAGGCTCGATGACTGGTGATGCAAGCTCGGGGGAGAAGCTGACTGTTTTTTGGGGTAATCAATTAATTGAATCACTTAGCTCTTTTGATTTCGGATTAGTGTTAGTAGTTTCAAGCCTGATTTGATTAATGGTACATAGTTGTGTCTTAGTTTTACATGATTCTTAGTTAAATTTGAAGCTGACAATTTTAACTGAAGTTGATTCATTCCATTACAATTTACTTACTATTGTCATTTGGCCAATTGATTAGCATTGGTTTACTGTTGAGCATTTTGTGAGTACAGATTACCGTTTTAAGTCTAACTAGTGTTGCTTTGAATTGATTATTGATCATTCTCCTAGTTTCAAGTATACAGTATTGTACTAAATGTTTTAAGACATAAGTTGCTCAATTTGGTTTTGATTAAGTATGGTTGGGGAGTTGAAGATAGCTTTGATTCTCTGTTAATAGTCTAGTTGATGTTTTTATGCTAGAATCAGATCAATCTTTGTTTCAAAAAAAAAAAAAGGAATAAAAAAGGGGTCAAAATGAAAGTACAACAATCAGCTTGAAACAAGGAACTTTAGCATAGGATTCTTACTTTTTGGTTGAAAAATTTAAAGCCTCACATGGGGCCTTTTGTCTCTTTGCTTGCCAACACTCTACTCTCCCTCTTTAACCAGACTTGCATTAAATGCAAAGAAAAAAGGATAGCACGCCTGGGAGTTTTCTTTTTGTTTGTTTGGACACAATTGTGGACCTGGCATTTAATGCCAATAAGTCCAAGAGCTATGTGGGATCTGGATATATAAAGGGGGGCATTTACTCTATTCATTCATTAACTACATACACATTAAAAGCTTCCAACTACCCTTCAACAAAACAAAAAAAATATCCAGATCTGAAAGAAAAATAATAGAAAAGAATTTTGAAAAAAAAAAAAAGAGAAAGAAGGGAGCAAAAGCAGGAGAGTGAATAGCAGGAAAGGATAGTTTTGGGTTGGGGTTTACTGGGATTTGGTTGCTGATCTTGTTTGCTGGTTAAGTTGCTGCAAATTCTACTACTCATCTTGGAAGTTTGATTTGTACTAGGTAAGGCTTTTCCTTTTGTTTTCTTCCATTTCATGTTGTTATTTCTATGTATGTTTTAGCTATGTCAATTTATGAAATAGTTAATTTGTACCTATGTTAGCTTGCTTATGTGTGTTTAGTCTTTCTTATAGCAAACATCTAAGTAAAGTTGTTACTTGTATACCAATTGTTTAAAATTGAAATTTGCAAAAACAACACCATCATAACATTTAGGGTCAGATCTGAAATTTGAGTAAGCCAAGTGATTGTTTGTGCAAAAAATGTGTTTTTTTTTAAGCAAGAATAAGGAAACGTTGCAACACTCTATATTTGTAAAAAGAAGGCGCAAATCAAGTACATAGTTCATGTAAGCTTTATTATGTAAAAATTAGAGGTGAGCAAAGTCATGTAGAAGTTTGAATATTCGATATAATTCTGGCCAGATTTTAAAGTAGATAGACAAATGTGATACATGTGCAAGAGTAGTAAAATAAAAGTACATCTATGCAAAATCTTGTGAATTACAGTGGGCTAAAATCATATGGCCAAACGTTGAAGCAAGTAGGTAAATAAGACATTTAGTACAAATCTCCTTTGATTCCAGTTGACGTGCAAACAAATTAAATGGGCCAAAATAGATTTGCGAATCTAACTAGTTATATTTCAGCTTTTAAGTTTTAGGCCACATATTGTTTAACACTAAGAGCTGCTCTTCAAAAATCATAAATACCACACTTAAGTACATATTTGAAAATTTAAGCAACTGTACATATTCAAGTAGCTTTTACTAAGTAAGTTGCTCAACATGTTACTAAGAATAAATGAGAAAAATAATAAATCCAAGCATAGCAAAGGAAACAAAATGAAGACAATATAAGACTCACCTTTTATTAAATAGTCTCGATGAAGTCAATAAAATTATTTTAAATAGACCAGTCCTCTGTAAGGTTGGAAATGCGTAATATATTATCTATTATGAATTAAAGTGTAAATCCGTCCGATCCTCTGTGAGGTTGGATAAGAATAACACTTTAAATTTTTTCTGAATTAAAATTTAAATTCAAGTCAACGGCAATACAACCATATTTAATAAATTAAAATTGCAAAAATAAAGCAACTATGCTCGGCACAGGACTCGAGGGTGCCTAATACCTTCCCGAGAGTCAACTGAGAACCTTACCCGAATCTCTAAACTCGGACCATTAGACGAGTCAGAGGTGTTCTAAGGTACCTTTCGGTGACTTGGCACACCTTAAACTTGTCAAGTGGCGACTCCGAGTTCTCTAAATAATTTCGTACCTTTTTGAAACACCAGTCACGAGCTTTTAAATAATAAACAACTCGTTAATTAATTTTTAGGGCGTGACAGCTTGGCGACTCCGCTGGGGAAATTAGTGAAAACTAGAATCTCTAGCTTTGATAAAATTGTCGCATGTTTTAATTTATTAAATATTTGGTTGTTATATTATTGTCGTTATTACATGAAAAGTTGAATGTTATTGCTTTGATATTTTTTGAACTGTATATAAACTGCCTTCCTCCGAAACCCTCTGAGTCTCTGAAACACACACACACTTGCACTTACCAGATTGCTTGTGGCATCTGGGACCTTCTTATTAAATTGCCCATGATTTAGGAGGAAGGCGTGACGGGGTTTTAGGCAGGACACTCTGTCTCCGGATGGCCCTGATGCGCTTTCCGCCCGGTTTGTCCACCGGGTTTTCAGCCAGTCTAGACACTGAGTCAGTTGTATCACCTAGAGTTAAACCTTTAGGCCCAATTATCTGCATCATATCCGACTTAATGAGGTGCGATACACCGGTATTGCACTTGTCTAGGCTGACTAGCTTTTTGTCTAAGCGGGACCCACTTCCCGGGAAAGACTTGTCTAAAAGGCATTCTATGTGTTGCATTCGACTAGGAAAGGTTGTTATGCTGACCAAATTGGAGAGAGACGGATTTCAAAAGAAAAAGAAAAAGAAAAAAAATGAAAGGAAAAGTGAGGAAGTAGGGTGAATTTTATGTTTTAAATGTAAATGTCTTGTTATTTTTATAAAATTGAGTCATATTGCTGTAATGGCAAATTTTTGTAAAAGCGCCAGTGTTGGCCGTCTTTTGTAGATGTCAGTTTTGTATCGTTATAATGACGAAAATTTTACAAAAAAAATATACATACTTAGTAGTTAGAAAGTCGAAAAAAAAATTTGGTGTCAGTTTTCACGTCGTTATAATGGCGAATTTTTCTAACAAAGGGGGCTCGTATATCGATGTTGGATGTTTTTGGGATCCAGTTTTTCACGTCGTTATGCCGGCGAATTTTTTGCAAAAATACTGTAGTGTCATCACTGGAATGAATTTTTTTGTTTTGGTGTCAATGTGGCGTCGTTGTAACGTCGAATTTTTTCTTTTATAAATTACATCTAAATACCAATGTTGGTAATTTCCTGGAATCAGTCCCGATGCCGTTATGATGGCAAAATTTTTCGATTCTCTTAGGGTCAATTTTACGTCATTACAATGACAAAAGTTTTGTTGAAAATTGGAGTTTCGAATTAGCAGTTTAGGCATCTGTTTTGCTCTGTCGGTCAGTTGTTTTAAGTTGTTCTCAGGCTAAACATTTGACACATTTTTTCATTAGGAACAATGGCTGCATCATCTTCTAGGCCGGTCAAGAGAAAACACCCTGCTGATGCCATTCCACCCTCTATCATGATGACTGATGGCCCACCCAAATCGGATAAATCTCTGAAATCTTGGTGGGACACAATGAGTAAAATGCAGAAAGACTTAGTCCAGGAAAAGATTGATTTTCTGACTGACCTTGTCACTAAACCTATTGTCCCGCATCGAGACTTGATCAGTGCACTAGTTGGGTTTTGGAACCCAAACCAAAATACCTTCTGTTTTAAGGGGTTTGAGATGACGCCGACCCTCGAGGAGATAGCTGGGCTTCTTAAGCTGGATTTTGAGAAAAAGAGTATGATTGCTCCGAAGAAGGTTAATGAGCGTGATTTTTTCAGTAATATCAAGGTACGAACAGACCTCTCAATCGCTAGTGTTCGTCAAGGCTGGATTTCATTTGATTACCTTTATGATCATTTTGGGGCCGATAATGGTTTTAAGAAGTATGGATTTGAGTTCCATGACAAGCTGAAATATGAAGATTGGGTGCAACTTTGTCCTAAGGTCTTTGTGTTCGCTTTGCTAGGGTTGTTGGTTTTCCCACTACCGGATAGAGCGATATCTATTAAGGTCAGTTGGACCATGGCAGCTTTATATGGTGGAGCACCAGACGCCACTATCATCCCGACGATTCTGGGTAGTATATTTCATGTTTTGACTCGATGCCACAAGGGAGAAAGCGGTTTCTTTGAGGGGTGTAACCTTCTATTACAGGTCTGGTTCTTGGAGCATGTACGCCCTTGCCCACCTCGTGATATTCTTAGGTACCGTGACATCGATTATCTTGGATACCATCTCGATCACATCGAGAAGTATAAATTCCCAGAAAATGAGCCAGATTGGAGGTCTTTCTTGAACTCTCTCACGCCGGACAAGATTTTGTGGTAGTTTAGCTGGTTTCCTAAGAGGGAGGTTGTACACAGATGTGTGGACCGCCCTTTTCTCGTTCTGATGGGTTTGACAGCATCCCAGCCTTATGTTCCTCTGCGTGTACTTAGGCAGTTGGGTCGAAAGCAGGATATCCCAATAGTTGAGGACATGAGTACATATGTCTCGGACTATCCTCTCAACCCAGCTACTCTTAGAGGCGAGATCTTGCGCTTGTGGGATACTAGGAGGCGCCTCGCAGAAAACACACAGGTTCAGATTGGACTTAAGGGGAGGTCGTTCGGGAGTACAAGTTGTGGTATTACCACCAGCCCATACCCAGAGAGATGCCCGCGAGGTCGAGAGCAGGCATGGTTGACACTGAGGCCAGGTTGGATATGCAGGTTCAGCTTGCTAGGCGTGAGATTGGGGAGGAATACCGCGCAACCATACAAAGCTTAATTGCAGAGAGGGACGCCGCCAGAGCTGCTCAATCAGAGAGTGAGGGTTTCGCGCATCAGCACCTAGACACAGTCAGACGACTCCGTGATATGCACTCACAGGCATTGAGAGAGCAGGATGCCGACAGGGCAGCTTTGTTGGAAAGCAGGAGAAGGGATGATTATCATCGCTTGGATGCCATAAATTCTCGAGCTCGACTTGACAGGGAATTAGAGCAGGGTAGCAGCTCAGAGGGCTAGCACAGGACCGACTTCGGGATATACAGGCTGCAGGACAGACCATTAGTGTAGCTTATCGGCAGGTTTATGACTCTGCTACGTATGTTGCACGATCCATCGGTGACTGTAGGAGGCTGCCCGCGGAGGACATACTCCCACATGTGCTTCCCTTCGTCACTAGAGTTGCAGCAGATTTGAATGGATTGCGTCGTACCTTAGTAGAAGGCCCGCCAGTAGATTCCGATGAGCCATTCAAGTTCGACCCAGAGGAGCCAGCTGACTTTGTGCCCCAGTCACCTTAGTAGATACATCAGGCCAAGATGATGCAGATTATTGCTTTTTGTCATTTATTTTACATCTTGCCATTGTTGTACTTTATGTCGCTTTTGAATTTAGCATGATGTAATTTATTTTCACTTTTTTCAGTCATTTGTACGTTTCCTTTGGTCGTGCTCCGGAAGCACTGTATGTACTCTTTTTTAGTAATGAAAGTATTTTGCTTATTTTTTATATGTCAATTCATTTCACCCTGTAGCCTCACTCGAAAAAAAATACAAAAAAAAAAAAAAGAGAAAGAAAGAAAATACAAAAAAAAAAAAAAAAAAAAGAAATCAAACAATACACTTGGGGATCTAATCTAAACCAAGATGGGATGATGCATAACGACCTTAGGCATTGTTTAGGACGACGAGCAAATTCATATTCTATGCTATCTTGTTGCACTAACGTGTTTTGATTTGATTAGAACTTGAGCAACTGCCGTGCTGGCCCCACATTCCTATTCCACAAGAATCAAGGGACCACTGTCTGTTCCAGAAGCGGTTGAAGCACCTCTTCAGGAAAACACTCCAACAACAATGGCTGAGGAAACTGAGAACACTGAGTTGGTTCGTTTGGCTGAGCAACAGGCTAAGATGGCCGAGGACTTCACGGCTATGAAAGAAATGATAATGCAGTTGGTTCGTAACTTGGCAGCGGTTCAGGCACCTCCTGCTCCGCCAGCTGCTGCTGTTTTCATGGCAAATACTCAGCCACCAGGGCAAGGGCAATCCACAGTGGTAGGAGACCCCCGTTACCCTCTGGGGTTTGGTCCACATCTGGCAACTGATAATGCAGCCGGACCTTCTACTGTACAACCTGTGGCACAATTCCCACAGCATGGACAACAAGGCCAACCCCAAGTTCCTGCCGCAGCATTCACCGTTCCCGCAGGACACACCTTGCAAAGATCGAACAGTGACCCACAGTTGAGGGCCCATGATCAACAGTTTGACCAAGCTTAGGGTAATATCTTCCGCCAGAATGAGTCGTATGATCAGGGACACCACCCAGAATCACATGCTGATATCGAGAGGCTGGGAAAAACGGAAGAGAAAGACTTTGCTCGGAAATTGAAGAGCTTGGAGCAAACTGTGAAAAGCATACAAGGGCAAGGGGGTAAAACCAATATCTCGTACAAAGACATGTGCTTGTTCCCTCATGTTCCGTTGCCTGAAGGTTTTGTTGTGCCCAAATTTGATCCGTACACTGGACAAAGTGATCCAAGGATCCATGTGAAGATATACCTTAATAAAATGAGGGGTATCGAGAAGGATGAATTATTGATGGCGTACTTTGCGGACAGTTTGGGAGGACCGGCAACAGAATGGTTTGTGCAACAAGATGTTTCGAAGTGGGTCACCTTTGATGACATGGACAGCGCTTTCCTGAACCATTATAGCTACAAAATGGAGGCTGCTCCTGATCGTTCTTCTTTGAAGACGAGAAACCAGGTGAAAGTTTCAGAGAGTATGCCTACAGGTGGCGCGAACAGGCGGCACGTGTAAGCCCTTTGATCCTAGATGATAAAATGGTTGAAGAATTCGTCACTACAAGAAAATAGATTTTTTGTGGCAGCCTTTTGTGGCGACTCATCTAGTTGCTACAAAAGTAAGGGTGTTTCATGGCGACTTGACAAGGTTGCCACAAATCTATCTTCTCTTTGGTGGCGACTTTCACAGTTGCAACGAAAAGTGGTATTTTAGCGGCGACATCCTCAGGTCGCAACAAAATGTATTAAAATTTTCTTATACGCTAAGAATAAAATTTGTTGAAAATATATTTGTGGGGATGTATCAGCAGTCGCCACCAAATGTCATGTTTTAAATTAAATGTTAAAGAAAAATGAAACACTCTTTGCCTTTTGTTATCTCCCTCAATTTTTCCCAATTGCTAGAAATCCTTTTTTTACCTCCCTCATTTTCCTCGACAAATTTTGAGTTTACTAATGAATCTCCTCCGGCTAACACTTTCACATTCTCCAAATAAGGACTCATCCGGCTAATACTTATGAATCTCCTCCGGTTAATACTTTCGCCTCTCTCTTTGTTAAAACCCAGCAGAACTCATCTTGAAGAAGTAGATGGCCAAAATATATAGAGGAGAATGGTATTATACTCTCCGTTCCCCTTAAATCTGATTATTTTACACTACTTGTTAATATTGATAGATGATTTCTCCATAAACCAACGATACCTAATTTTTTTGTCGATTTTAGGAACTTGCATATTCCTTTTTTTTAATATCCGATTTAGAAAAAGAATTTTCCCCAGTATCAATTTATTCCTTGATTCTCGATGTATGACTGAGTATTTTTTTAGTTTCTATATTGTATTAGAAAATCAGATCTTACCATTGATGCGAGAAACGATATTTTCTTATTGGTAGAGGCAGAGGATCTTGTGGAAGCCTTATCGCTCTACTTCTCTAATGAACTTGTAGCCGCAAATAGTCATTCTTTGACTCGATGTCCTTAGTTTTATACAAATTGGTTTCTATTGTATATGGATATTTTCGTTAGACTTCATCATATAAGCCTTTGTAGTTGGTTTGAATGTTTGGCCAGTATTTCATAGATGTGTGTTCATGGATTAATGATGTCTTTTACTGACCAAAGACTAGCCTAGCTAGTACTTTTTAATGTTTATGTCTCTGGATGTATGGATCAAATGAAATTGTTTGGGTTTGTCTTTGGTCACTTCTCTATATTATCTTATAGTTTGTTCCCTACATGAATGAACTAGTTTTTGTAGTACCTCTAATCTCAATTTATTGTATTATGTTTAGGATCTTGTTGTGGGAGCTTCCGTGGAGCTAAAGAAATTCCTCTCGTAATTGAGATACGTTGTATATGATTCGATTTAACTATTTTTACTATTTGAATTCATGTTCTGGCTTCTAGTTTAATCTTTAGCACCCTTTGTCATCTACAATTTTAAATTTGTCTGAAAGAGCTTAGCCATCTTGTCTAAAGGACTACACGCATAAGTAAGCCAATGAGAATAGAGATATTACAAGATAATTTTTGTTAGAAGAGATTGGTTGGTAAGTTATGCAAATCTTTATAGAGATTAGGCTAAACATGTTGTTCTTTATGAAATAGGAACACCTACAGAAACAAGATTCATCAAGAAATTTTTGAAACTGGAACTTTTAAAGATTAGTTTAAACGTGTCATTTTTAACTATAATTTCTCATTGAACATTATTTCTTAATATTGTCTTCCTTGATTATTTTTTCATTATCTTTCCTTTGACTTTTTGTTAGAGTGCCAAATGGAGATGTGATCGACTTTATTGACTTATTCAAGCAGCCAGCAGTGTATCGTCCTACCTTAAAAAACTACAAAGAGCTTCAGATGTCAGGTATAATTTGGTTTAGTCATTTCATGTCTTAAAGAGTATAACTCTTTCAAAATATAAGGAAAATCTTCATCAGGATCGGGGTTTACCCAGAGCGCACCCGAAGGGTAGCGGCTGCGGCTTCCCTTGTCATCAAAAATGAGGAAAATCTTTTATCTATCCAGGTGAGGCTTGAATCAAACTTGTTGAAGTACAAAGGCTTGGATCCATGGACTATAGGCATCAGATATGCTAATTATCAGTGCAAGCCTTATGTAGGTCACACCTTACTCCTTGTGTTTATAGATTTATATTTTTAGATGTAAATAGCCTTAATAAGAATTGTTAAGTGAATTAACCATTGTGTTGCTTGTGTATATTGTTAAGTGCATCAAAATATTAGTGAATTTTTACAATACTCATATTTTTTCTCTGGTTGAGTGATTCAGAAAACTTAGTCCAAACTACATCACTTGCAACATTTCAACTAGAAGTATTTGGCAGTACTTTATATGTGTACTTGGTTCACATTTAACCAATGTGCTGCTTGTGTAAATGGTTTAACTGGATGTTCATAGAGCCGATAATCATTCATTGTATATCAATGACAAGTTATTTGGACTTAATCGTTTGTTGCTTTTGTTTTATTTGTAGTGTAAGAAGAAATGAGCTTTCTTTCCATTCTCTCAAACTTGTTGATGTCAGAATATATTACATCTTTTCTCCCAAATTATACTCATTAAAGCGAAACATTTCCGAGATAAAAAATATATTCAGAATAAAGTTATGCATTTTATCTATTATGTAGAGAGTTTAGTGTATGGACTAGCGATATACTATGTAGTGCCTCTTATATTACAAAATATAGTTTTGCACTTCATTCTAAGGCATTGATATATGTAAACTTTTCTTCAGAAGTATGTCTTGGCTTCTTTATGTTTCTGTCATATAGTGGCTAAAATGATAGTTAGACAATTTTGATTGTCAAAATAATTCTTTGCGTTTATTCTTATATCGCAGGGAGAAATTCTTCAACAAGCCGGGAAATACGTTGGCAAATGAAGAGTCCGAAGATATTTTGTTTTGCTTTTATTTTTTCATCATGTATAAACAATTACAATGTGTTATGAAGTCATTTACATTTTATCGTATAGATTGTTTAGGAATGAAAAGCTCTTTTATCATTTTGTTTTAAGTGTCTTTGGTGGTATTTGTTATAATTATAGTACAATTGGGAAGTTGCTTGAAAGCCAGCTGATATTTTTTGGCACAAAAAAGAAGTATTACCGGCGACAATAGTTGCCCAGAATAGGGTATCGTAACTAGGTATTATCAGTGTCAACTAAAATGTTGCTATTAAATGGCTTTCGTGGCGACTGGGTTGACACTAAAGAATGTGTATTCGTGGCGACCTTTCTAGGATTGACTTTCTTGGTTGATTTTTGGTGGCATCATTTGTCGCCACAAAAACTTATTTATTTGTGGCGATTACTTTGAGTCGCCGCTATTAACTTTCAGCCACTGACTATAGCCAACGACCCTTAGGTCGTCATAGATAATCATTCGTGGCGACTTTTATTGTTTCAGTGGCGACATTAATCGCCACAAAAGACCTGATTTCTTGTAGTGCGTCGAAGTGCTTGACGAAACATACTACCAAGCGATGGCCTCTGCCCTTGGGAAGCAATTCAGTGAAGCAGTAAAAATTGGGGAGATGATTGAGAGAGGAATCAAAGCAGGCAAGATTGTTAGCCAAACAGCTTTGAGAGCCACGACCCAAGCGTTGCAATCAGGGTCAGGTGCTTTTGGGAAGAAGAAAGAAAAGAAAGATGAAGTGGCAATGGTTGGTCCTGGACCGAGAAGAAATGATGGAAGATACAATGACCGTCAAGGGTACATTCAGGCACCCCCGCCACAACAATTCTATCCAACTCATGGCCAATAATTTGCCATGCCGCAGTTCTCATTCCCTGTAAATGCAGCATCTTATGCTCAGTCGCCATCTGGTCCACAATGGCGTGCACCCCCTGCTCCAGCCCAATATAACAATCAACAGGCACATGGTCAATTCCCAGCTCACCAGGAGATGCCTTATCGACCACGAGGTCCGCAGGGTTTTCGTCCAAACATGCAACAGAGAAACATGCAACAAGAGAAAAGGCAGTTCACCCCACTGGGGGAAACTTATACTAATTTGTTTGAAAAGTTGCAACAAGCCAATCTGTTGAAGCCAATCCCGGGAAAAGTGAACCCCAATGGAAGAGTTGATCATTCACGCCATCGTGCGTTTCATTCTGGAGCACCTGGACATGACACAGAATCCTGCTGGGAACTCAAAAGGGCAATCCAGGCAATGATAGACAACAATCAGATAAAAGTCGTGGGGGATGAAGCACAAAATGTGAATCAAAATCCTTTACCAGCTCATGATGTTCAAAACAACGTACACATGGTAGGGATGGTATGCATAGAAGAGGACTTGAAAGGGAAAGCCGCCAAGCAGATTGTGGCAGTTGGTCCCTCCCCAGACATCAAAGGCCCTGAGCCATTTATTGTTGTAATCAGGGGAAAGTCAAGTGCGTCTGTTGTCAACAAAGCAAAGCAAGATACTGCTGTTGAGCCAAGTTTCACAATTCCGGCTGCAAAGCAGGAAAAAGTTCATGACAGTGCACCAATATTTATTGTGCAAGAGGCATCATGCCAGAAAACTCCGGTCTTCGAGGTTAAGGAAAAGAAGTGTGAACCGGTTATCATCACTCAAGCAGCGCAACTCCCTGTCAAAAGTACAAAGGTTGTTCCTTGGAACTACAACAAGACAATTGTGTCTTACAACGGGAAATAAATCATGGAGGTTGATGCAGATGTAAATGGTCTAACTCGGTCCGGGAGATATTTTACCCCGGAAGAATTGAGAAAGGCAAAGCCAGATCGAGAAGACCAAGGACCCATCAAAGAGCCAGTGTCTGAGAAAGAAGCTGAAGAATTTTTGAAGAAAATAAGATCAACAGATTATTCTATCGTCGAGCAACTGAGAAAGACTCCAGCTCAGATATCACTTTTGTCTCTACTTATGAACTCTGAAGCACATCGCAATGCACTGTTGAAGATATTGAATGAGGCCTACATTCCTGAACAAACTACTGTGGCTAATCTGGAAGCACTTGCTGGTAGAGTATTTGAGACTAATCGTGTGATGTTCACCGATGAGGAGCTGCCAGCAGAAGGAACCGGTCATAATCGAGCACTTCATCTCTCAGTTAAGTGTGAAGACTCCTATGTCACACGTGTTCTAATAGATGGTGGCGTGGGATTGAACATTTGCCCTCTGTCTACATTGAAGAGTCTAAGGGTGGATATGAGAAAAATCAGGGCAAGTTCCTCTGCTGTTCGTGCTTTTGATGGTGGAGTTCGAGAATCTTTGGGCATCATCAATCTTGAGTTAACCATTGGGCTCGCTACCTTCAGCATTGAGTTTCAAGTCATGGAGACGGATGCATCGTGCAATCTGTTACTGGGCCGACCATGGATTCACATGGCTTGTGCTGTACCCTCCACAGTTCATCAGGTGGTCAAGTTTACTTGGGATAATCAAGCTGTCGTGGTTTATGGAGAGGATGACTCGCAGTTTAACAACAGCCTGGACGTACCAGCCCTTGAAACCGTCACTACACGCCCGACCATCATGTATCAAACTTCCGATGTGGTGTATGTGGAAAAGGTAACAGAAGGGAAACCTATACCCATCCCAAGAGTGTCAGAGACGTCTATAATGATGGCATCTGAATGTTAAAGCATGGTTTCCAATTTGGAAAGGGTTTGGGAGCATCACTACAAGGCAGGGTAAATCCAGTTTATCCAAATGGCGTGCAAGGCACGTGGGGACTAGGGTTCAAGCCGAAAGCAGCTGATCGCAAGCAAGCAAAGAAAAAGAAGTCAGAAGTTTGGTCTCTCCCAAAGCCAATTCCGTGTCTCGCTCAGTCTTTTGTAGGATATGTCGTGAAACCAAAGGTTGTCGCTACAAGTGTCAACACAGTGGAAGACAATCAGGATGCACCATTTGATCTAGGTGGCATTTTTGAAATCTGCATGGTACAGCCGGGTGAAGGCTCCAGCAATGCTTCAATTCAGTACATTGGCCCGGACGTGTACCTGACTAACTGGAATGCAACTCCCTTCCCCATAAGGAAGGGGTCTTGGTAGACTGTTGTTTTACAGATTTCTTTTGAATACACTTGGATATTCTAAGGGTTGTATGCCAAGTGTATTGTTTTGCTCATCTTTCTTTTTATAATTCAAACCCTTTTTTTCATTAATGAAAGGCCTGAGAGCCAAGCTTTCCTTCAATCTCTGTTCATATTCCTAATTTTATTCTATTTTGTTTATCTGTAGTGATATATCTGCTGGTCCTGATATCATGACATGTTCAAGGAACTTATCGTCCATCCAGGGACCGCAATCTGATTTTGGCTCCATAACCATAGTTGAGGTTGAAAGTGATGAAGAAAACATTGAGGAATTTGTTAATGAGATTGAATATGATGGGGAACGGGCGGATTTTGAAATAGGCCTGGAAGTTGAACGCCATGAGGGCAAGCCTAAACCCAATTTGGCTGATACAGAGGATGTTAATCTTGGGAACCCTGATGATGTGAGGGAAACCAAGATAAGCATGTATGCCCTACCTGAAGTGAAGAACGATATTCAGAAGGTGCTTTTTGAATATCGAGATGTTTTTGCATGGTCATATGATGAGACGCCGGGTTTGAGCTCCGAATTGATAGTCCACGAATTGCCAATTCAACCCAGTTTCCCTCCAGTGAGACAAATGCAACGGAAGTTCAAAACTGATATGATCAAGAAAATCCATGATGAAATAATGAAACAGTTGGATGCAAAAGTAATTCAATCGATTCAGTACACTACTTGGGTTGCAAATGTTGTTCCGGTTCCTAAGAAAGATGGAAAAATAAGGATATGTGTCGACTATCGAGATTTGAACAAGGCAAGTCCCAAAGATAATTTCCCGTTGCCTAACATTCACACTCTCGTAGACAATTGTGCCAAACATGAGATACAGTCCTTTGTTGATCGCTATGCTGGATATCACCAAATCCAGATGGATGAAGATGATGCGTACAAAACGGCATTCACTACACCTTGGGGAACTTATTGCTATAGAGTGATGCCGTTTGGTTTGAAAAATACTGGGGCAACCAACGTGAGAGCTATGACTGCCATTTTCCATGATATGATGCATAAAGAAATAGAAGTGTACGTGGATGATGTGATTATCAAGTCCAGAACTGCTGAGGAACACGTGAGAGATCTCAGAAAGTTTTTCGAAAGGCTCCGTAGGTATAATCTTAAGCTGAATCCAGCCAAGTGTGCATTTGGTGTGCCTGCTGGAAAATTGTTGGGTTTCATTGTTAGTAGGCGAGGTATTGAATTGGATCCCGCAAAGATCAAAGCAATACAAGAATTACCTCCGCCTCGAACCAAGAAGGATGTCAAAAGCTTTCTAGGCAGGCTGAATTACATCAGCAGGTTCGTTGCTCAGCTTACCACAATATGTGAGCCGATCCTCAAGTTGTTGAAAAAGAATGCATCAATTGCATGGACCGAGGAGTGCCAAGAAGCCTTTGACAAGATCAAGCAATACTTGTCAAATTCTCTTGTTTTGGTTCCGCCTGAGCCTGGCCGACCATTGTTTTTGTACTTGCCAGTCAAAAAAAACTCCTTTGGTTGTGTACTGGGGCAACATGATGCCTCGGGAAAGAAAGAACAGGCCATTTATTATCTGAGCAAGAAGTTCACAGATTGCGAGGCCAGATACACTTTGTTGGAAAGGACGTGTTGTGCCCTAACTTGGGTTGCACAAAAGCTGAAACATTACTCGTTGTCCTATACCACTTATCTGATTTCCCGGATGGATCCATTGAAGTACATATTTCAAAAGCCAATACCAACTGGCAAACTTGCAAAATGGAAGATCCTGCTCACAGAATTTGACATAGTTTATGTCACCAGAACTGCAATGAAAGCTCAAGCTTTAGCTGATCATTTGGCTGAAAATCCAGTGGATGATGATTATGAGCCATTGAAGACTTACTTCCCCGATGAGAAGGTAGATGTGCTTGAAGAACTGATTAATGAAGAAGAGCACGTGTGGAAAATGTACTTTGACGGTGCTTCTAACTCAAAAGGCCATGGTATTGGAGCAGTCCTCATCTCTCCTACAGGACATTACTATCCGGCAGCTGCCTAACTCCGCTTCAGTTGCACTAATAACACATCTGAGTATGAAGTATGCATAATGGGTTTGCGTATGGCCCTAGACATGGACATCAAAGAATTGCTGGTGATCGGAGATTCAGATCTTTTGATACGCCAAATGAAGGGTGAATGGGAAACTCGAGACCTTAAGCTGATCATGTACAAGCAGTGTATGGACGATCTTCGCCAAAAGTTCGATGTTCTAAAGTTTAGACATGTCCTCAGAATACATAATGAGATGGCTGACGCATTGGCTACATTAGCCTCAATGCTTGTCCATCCTGATAAAACCCATATTGATCCATTAGAGATTCAGGTCCAAAGCCGACATGCATACTGCAATGTGATTGAAGAAGAAATTGACGGTCAACCGTGGTATTTTGATGTCAAGAACTTCCTTCAAGACGGGACGTATCCGCCAATGGCAGAAAACAATCAAAAGAGAACCCTTCGACGATTGGCAAGTGGTTTCTTTTTGAGTGGCGGAGTGGTGTACAAAAGGACACCTGATCTGGGACTGTTAAGATGCGTGGATGCAGCTGAAGCCACGAAAATTCTCAATGACATGCATTCGGGGTTCTGTGGACCCCACATGAGAGGGCACGTTCTAGCTAAGAAAGTACTCAGAGCAGGATACTTCTGGCTCACCATGGAACATGACTGCATTACTTTTGTGCGAAAGTGTCATCAATGCCAAGTACACGGTGATTTGATACATTCACCCCCTTTAGAGTTGCACACAATGTCAGCCCCTTGGCCTTTTACAGCATGGGGGATGGATGTTATCGGGCCTATTGAACCAAAAGCATCAAATGGACATAGATTCATTCTGGTTGCAATAGATTACTTCACCAAATAGGTTGAGGCCGTGACTCTCAAATCCGTGACCAAGAAAGCCGTGATGGATTTCGTTCATTCTAACATTATTTGTCGCTTTGGTATCCCAAGTACCATCATCACTGATAATGCGGCAAATCTGAACAGTCATTTAATGAATGACGTGTGTGAAAGATTCAAGATCATGCACCGAAATTCCACACCTTACCGACCAAAGGCAAATGGCGCAGTCGAAGCAGCCAATAAGAATATCAAGAAGATCCTTAGGAAAATGATACAAGGATCTCGTGATTGGCATGAGAAGTTGTCTTTCGCTCTCCTTGGTTACCGCACAACTGTGCGCACTTCCATAGGTGCGACCCCGTATTCATTAGTATATGGAACTGAAGCAGTCATACCCGCTGAAGTTGAAATACCATCTCTCAGGATCATTGTGGAGGCAGAAATTGAGGACACAGAGTGGGTCAAGACCCGATTGGAACAATTGTCATTCATTGACGAAAAGATGCTCAATGCAGTTTGTCACGGTCAATTGTATCAGCAAAGAATGGCCCGAGCCTACAACAAGAAAGTGCGCCTCCGTGACTTGAAAGAAGGGCAGTTAGTCTTGAAAAGAATCTTTCCTCATCAGGAAGAAGCTAAAGGGAAATTTGCTCCAAATTGGCAAGGGCCATACCTGGTAAAGAAAGTATTGCCAAATGGCGCCTTGGACCTTACAGATCCGGAAGGCAGGACAACTGAAATACCCGTCAATGCAGACGCGGTCAAGAGGTACTACATTTGATTTCAAGATGGCTTTCAAATCAGGATGAATGCAAGGCTTTTGTTTCTCTTTTGCTATCCCAAATTGTATCCCTTATTAGCATTTTGAACATTGTACTTTTGAGGCATGTTCTCAGTTGAAATCAATGTAATTGTACCAAAATGAAATGAAACTGAAAAGCATCAATAAGAAACCTGGGCATTTTCCTAGAGCTACGTCTGACCTGATTCCTCTCAAAAGGATACGTAGGCAACCATTTCGGTGCGGTCGCAACAAGAGAAAATTCCTCTTTCCCTGTCTTCTTTTATCCGCGCAATGCTTGCCTCCAGGCATGCGGGATATGTCAAGAAAATTAAAGATCTCAGTTTATCCTAAACTGGGGCAAAAGTTGTTTTTGTTTTTTTTTTAAAAATAAAATGGAGGAAATTCAATATTCCTCCCCATTTTCTTTGTGTTCATCATAGGGAAAAGCTCATTTTTTTCCCTGTTCATATAAGACGCAAAACTTTCCTTCAAGTTTGCAGCCAACATCAAAAGAAATTCATATCCCCCTTTATGCTAAACTCGGGCAGAAGTTTGTTTTTATTTTATAATAAAATAAAATAAAAACAAACTTCTATCATTTTTGTATAATCTATTCACATGTTTCAAGAGATGTTTGTGTTGTAAATAGAATTGAAAAAAAAAGAAAAAAGAAAAAAAAGAAGTCTTGTCGGTGAAGACCTGAGAAGGCGCCGCAAGACAAACAGTAAGGAAAAAGATTAAAGAGAGAGGCAAGTTGGCGAAAACCCAAAAGGGCGCTACTAGTCGACTTGAGAGTCACCTCAACTTGGTTATATTTTGATATCTTCCGTGGAGCAACTCTCAACAAACAAGTGGTACTGGTCGGACGAGGTTATCCAAGATACATGTCATGATCATCAAGGCCGCTAGGATATTGCCAGATAAGTTTCCCTTTTCAGAAAGACGTTCCCTGTCCAAACGACTTTCGCTCTTAAACTTTTTTTATTTCATTTTGTACATCTTGCCTCACCATTAATTCCTCGCCCTTTCGGCACTAACCTCCCATGAGCAACAAAAGAAAATTGCAAAACTCTGTCTTTCAGGATTCAGGTTTAATTCCAGCAAGCAGGGCATACCCTCGACAATGGATAGATTTCAGCAAGCCATGATCAACCTTGATAATGAAGCACCGCACATCATGCCGGAGGGACGGCACCAAATTGTATCATGAAGAGTGGACATGTTTCAGATAAGTTTTAAGCATTTGTTCATCCCACACTACGGTGAAGAATAGAACAAGAGTCACCAAGCTTATTTGCAAGATCAGAAAACAGGGTGTATCCATGATACAGAAAATCAGTATGATGTTTGCTATATTGCCAAGAAAGAGACAGGACCACTTGAATTGGAATAGTTGCGCCAGATGTCAGATGGAACTCCATTTCCTTTTCGAGTCAGCTTCGCTAAAAAATAGCGTCATTTCCTTTCCATGTCAAGATCAGCTAAAAGATAGCGATCATTTTCCTTTTTGAGTCAGTTTCGCTCAAAAATAGCGTCATTTCCTTTCCATGTCAAGGTCTGCTAAAAGATAGCGATCATTTCCTCTTCGAGTCAGTTTCGCTTAAAGATAGCGTCATTTCCTTTCCATGTCAAGATCTGCTAAAAGACAGCGATCATTTCTTTGTCGAGTCAGTTTCGCTCAAAGATAGCATCTTTTCTTTTTTATGTCAAGATCTGCTAAAAGATAGCGATTATTTCCTTGTTGAGTCAGTTTCACTCAAAGATAGCATCATTTCTTTTTTCATGTCAAGATCCGCTGAAAGATAGCGATCATTTCCCTTTAGAGTCAGTCTCGCTCAAAGATAGTGTCATTTCCTTTCCATGTCAAGATCTGCTAAAAGATAGCGATCATTTCTTTTTCGAGTCAGTTTCGCTCAAAGATAGCGTAATTTTCTTTTCGAGTCAATCCTGCTAAAAGATAGCGTCATTTCCTTTCCATGTCAAGTTCTGCTAAAAGATAGCGATCATTTTCTTTTCAAGTCAGTTTTGCTAGAAGATAGCACTCACATTCGGTTCAAGTCATTTGCGCTCAAAGATAGCAACCACTTACTTTTCAAGTTGGTCCTGCTCAAAGATAGCAACCATCCCCAGCTTCAAGTTAAAGCCCGCCCGAGCGGCAATTTCAAGCTTCAGAAATTTCAACATTCAAGTCAAGCCCGTCAAAGCGGCAATTTCAAGTTTCAAGTTAAAGCCCGCCGAGCGGCAATTTCAAGTTTTCAAAACCCACTTGATTAGTGGGAGCTTCAGACCAGTTCATCAGCTTGGGAAGCATGAAGAGTAGTGTAGGAATTGTAACTTTTACATTTTTCAGTTTTGTAATTCCATTTTTCTTTGTAAAAGCAACGACCACCAGCAAGCGATCAGTAGTCAACAACAACAGCCTTTCAGTGCCTAAGAGTGTCTAGTATCAGCCCCAAGTGTGTCTAGAAGAGTCTAAAGTTTGTCCTAGTAGTCTAGAGTGTCTAGTGTTGTCCTAGTACCCTAGAGTGTCTAGTGTTGTCTTAGTAAGTCTAGAAGAGTCCAGCGTCTGTTTGAATGCGGTAGTCCCAGCTGCTGCACGTGAGGAACTACACTGACCTGATTCCTTAGTCCGGGAATATGTAGGTAACTTTGTTCTCGGTTAGAACCGAAATTCAAGGTATGGTCACCGTTTTTAAAAGCATGCTCTCGGCTAGAACCGAAAAGCCAAAATTAGTTGTGATTATGTCTTTGCCCAAAAATTCTTCGATGTTTTCGACCAAAGAGGGGGCAGTTGTAATCACCTAATTTTGGCACCAAATTGATAGTTACTCAGAAATCGTTGTGAGATTTTTAGGACTATTTCCTAGACTTTTTCCGATTTTTCGGACTATTTCCTAGACTTTTTCCGATTTTTCATCTAGCTTATTAGTTGATTAATTAGGAGAAATAAACTAAAAAAATACCAAAAATATTTTATGTTTGTGAGTAATGCGTAGTTGAAATTTTGTTACATGTTAAATATATGTTCATGTGTTTGTCTTGGTAATTAAATGTGTTAGCAATTGTTAATGGATAGTTTTGTTTTGGTAATTGGGCTGGCCATTTAGGAAAAAATAATGAGGAATAATCCAGACCAATATGTAGCCCAACCCAATTTCCTTCGACCCAGCCCAATGACCCTCATATATAAACTAAAAATATGCTTTTTTTGTCATTTTGGAACCTCACTCTTTAGACTAAGGCAATTCTTTGCCAATTTTGTAAACACCGGCCGGAAATCGCCTCCGCCGTGAACCACCCTCCCCTGCCGGCGGCGCCACCGTCCTTCGTCGTCGGAAAGTTATGTTTTTTAAATCTCCGAACTCGCCTAAGTCCCCTCGTCACATATCCACCATTAGTTTCGCCAAATTCTCGCTCATTCTTCGTAGATCGGGTTTTAAAGTTCCTACTCCGGTGATTTTTTTGGTTTCTTCCGGCGACGTTTACAAGTCCAGGCTCGTTGTCCCCTCCCCGTTCTCTTCATACACACTGATTGGTTGGAAACGTCCACCTCCGGCTAAACTCGAACGGAAAATAGACCTGGATCTCTTTCTTTTTCTTGGTTTCAGTATTTACTTCTATCTTCCACTCTTCTTTTGTTCTAGTTGAGACGATCCCAAATGAGGTCGTTTCAATTAGAACGAGAAAGGGTGGTTGTTGCGGCTTTGATGCCATGGCAGTGGTGCAGTAGCTATGACATCTAGGTTGGCGATGCAACGTTGTCGATGGCGAGGTGAGGGAAGTCGAGTGAGTAGATGATGGTAAGGTTTGTTTTATGGCAGCGGGTCTGTGTATGTTTCGTTGTGAATGGGGTTTTGTGATAACCTATGATGGCAAGAGTAGTGAAGTAGCGGAGACGTTGCAGTGACGATGGTGATGGCGAGGCTGCTGTGCTTATCGAGGCGAGGCAGTGGTGACGAGGCTGTGGTGGATTGATGTTGATTGGATGGGGCTGTGCGTGGGTGATGGTGTCGGGGTTACTTTAGTTCAGTTTTTGCCTGTGATTTGCTGGCGTTGACGAACAATGGTGTTTGCTGCGATGTTGATTTGTTTGATGTGATGAAATTGTAACAGTGGAAATGTTTCAATGTTTAGTGAGGCTGATGCAACGAGACAGTGACGCTAGCAGTGTCGAGGCTGATGCAACGAGACAGTGACGCTAGCAGTGTCGAGGCTCGATGACTGGTGATGCAAGCTCGGGGGAGAAGCTGGCTGTTTTTTGGGGTAATCAATTAATTGAATCACTTAGCTCTTTTGATTTCGGATTAGTGTTAGTAGTTTCAAGCCTGATTTGATTAATGGTACATAGTTGTGTCTTAGTTTTACTTGATTCTTAGTTAAGTTTGAAGCTGACAATTTTAACTGAAGTTGATTCATTCCATTACAATTTGCTTATTATTGTCATTTGGCCAATTGATTAGCATTGGTTTACTGTTGAGCATTTTGTGAGTACAGATTACCGTTTTAAGTCTAACTAGTATTGCTTTGAATTGATTATTGATCATTCTCCTAGTTTTAAGTATGCAGTATTGTACTAAATGTTTTAAGACATAAGTTGCTCAATTTGGTTTTGATTAAGTATGGTTGGGGAGTTGAAGATAGCTTTGATTCTCTGTTAATAGTCTAGTTGATGTTTTGATGCTAGAATCAGATCAATCTTTGTTTCAAAAAAAAAAAGAGTAAAAAGGGGGTCAAAATGAAAGTACAACAATCAGCTTGAAACAAGGAACTTTAGCATAGTATTCTTACTTTTTGGTTGAAAAATTTAAAGCCTCACATGGGGGCTTTTGTCTCTTTGCTTGCCAACACTCTACTCTCCCTCTTTAACCAGACTTGCATTAAATGCAAAGAAAAAAGGATAGCACGCCTGGGAGTTTTCTTTTTGTTTGTTTGGACACAATTGTGGACCTGGCATTTAATGCCAATAAGTCCAAGAGCTATGTGGGATCTGGATATATAAAGAGGGGCATTTATTCTATTCATTCATTAACTACATACACATTAAAAGCTTCCAACTACCCTTCAACAAAACAAAAAAAAATATCCAGATCTGAAAGAAAAAAAAATAGAAAAGAATTTCGAAAAAAAAAAGAGAAAGAAGGGAGCAAAGCAGGAGAGTGAATAGCAGGAAAGGATAGTTTTGGGTTGGGGTTTACTGGGATTTGGTTGCTGATCTTGTTTGCTGGTTAAGTTGCTGCAAATTCTACTACTCATCTTGGAAGTTTGATTTGTACTGGGTAAGGCTTTTCCTTTTGTTTTCTTCCATTTCATGTTGTTATTTCTATGTATGTTTTAGCTATGTCAATTTATGAAATAGTTAATTTGTACCTATGTTAGCTTGCTTATGTGTGTTTAGTCTTTCTTATAGCAAACATCTAAGTAAAGTTGTTACTTGTATACCAATTGTTTAAAATTGAAATTTGCAAAAACAACACCATCATAACATTTAGGGTCAGATCTAAAATTTGAGTAAGCCAAGTGATTGTTTGTGCAAAAAATGTGTTTTTTTTTTAAGCAAGAATAAGGAAACGTTGCAACACTCTATATTTGTAAAAAGAAGGCGCAAATCAAGTACATAGTTCATGTAAGCTTAATTATGTAAAAATTAGAGGCGAGTAAAGTCATGTAGAAGTTTGAATATTTCGATATAATTCTGGCCAGATTTTGAAGTAGATAGACAGATGTGATACATGTGCAAGAGTAGTAAAATAAAAGTACATCTATGCAAAATCTTGTGAATTACAGTGGGCTAAAATCATATGGCCAAACGTTGAAGCCAGTAGGTAAATAAGACATTTAGTACAAATCTCCTTTGATTTCAGTTGACGTGCAAACAAATTAAATGGGCCAAAATAGATTTGCGAATCTAACTAGTTATATTTCAGCTTTTAAGTTTTAGGCCACACATTGTTCAACACTAAGAGCTACTCTTCAAAAATCATAAATACCACACTTAAGCGCATATTTGGAAATTTAAGCAACTGTACATATTCAAGTAGCTTTTACTAAGTAAATTGCTCAACATGTTACTTAAGAATAAATGAGAAAAATAATAAATCCAAGCATAGCAAAGGAAACAAAATGAAGACAATATACAACTCACCTTTTATTAAATAGTCTCGATGAAGTCAATAAAATTCTTTTAAATAGACCAGTCCTCTGTGGGGTTGGAAATGCGTAATATATTATCTATTATGAATTAAAGTGTAAATCCGTCCGATCCTCTGTGAGGTTGGATAAGAATAAAACTTTAAATTTTTTCTGAATTAAAGTTTAAATTCAAGTCAACGGCAATACAACTATATTTAATAAATTAAAATTGCAACAATAAAGCAACTGTGCTCGGCACAGGACTCGAGGGTGCTTAATACCTTCCCGAGAGTCAACTGAGAACCTTACCCGAATCTCTATACGCGGACCATTAGACAAGTTAGAGGTGTTCCAAGGTACCTTTCGGTGACTTGACACACCTTAAACTTGTCAAGTGGCGACTCCGAGTTCTCTAAATAATTTCGTACCTTTTTGAAACAACAGTCACGAGCTTTTAAATAATAAACAACTCGTTAATTAATTTTTAGGGCGTGACAGTATCTACTGTTTTTCACTGTCCATACACCAGATCTACAAAAGAAATTTAAAAAAAATCCGGTGACTGGCGGCCGGCAGTGACTAGGCGGCGCCGCCGCCTGGGGTGGTAGCACTGGGGGGGAGGAGGGCAGTAGGAAGAAGGAGGAACCCTAATTTATTAGTTTTGTTGATTTTTGTATATAATGTGTAAAAAATATTGGTATTTTTGTAAAATTGAATAATGTTGGTATTTTTTGTAATTTTGGTGTTAAGATTGTATATATTTGTAAATCTCCCATGTATAAAAGCCATTGAATATATTAACAAAAAAAGGAAATAAGAAAGGATATATGTCAAATATGATTTACGCTTAAAATGATAGGATATGTTTAAATATACTGATAATGTATACAAAAAAAAAAAAAGAAAAAAAAAACAATGACCATGTATCTTAAATCTTTTTCTAGAAAAATTATATGCACTAGGTACTAGAGAGTCAGAGGCACACTGCTTCAAATCTGCTTCCTTAATTCCAATCCTTTCAGATAGCGGAACTCCAAAAGCTTTCAAGATTACATTATAGGAATTTTGATTATTTCGAAATCTCAAAAGCTATATGGGGAACAGAAGTAATATGCCAGCTATTTAAATGTTCTCTCTTGAGGAACTATTATCATTGTTATGGCAGGAAAAAGTCATCCTATTTGTATTTTCTTTATTTTCTACGTATTTATCATCTATTAGCTTCCATTTCTCTTCCCACTAACAAAACAATCACCAACTCAAACATCTTATCTTCGGCTTTCAAGTAGCACCTTAATTGTATGAAATAGAATCAGAGGTCGATCCAACACTCAAAATTTAAAGTCTTGTACATAAGGCTAATCATATTTTCTACCATGGATTCAAAACTCAATACTTGTCATACATATCTATGTCAGTTGTCGAAAATAATGTTAAGTTAAATCAATTACAGATAGGCTCCATCTGCATCTAAATATAATTGTGCTTCACCAAAAATAAGTTGTTCGCCTCACCAGCTTATCCAAGTATAATTTCAAATGATTGTGTTGCTCTGAAGAATTTTATGTTTGGCTACTAACAGATGGAAGTACCAATTATTACTGTTTACATTGATGTGCTTTGCACCGAGACTGTCTATCTCAGTATAGTTATGTTACTTATGTACATGATGTCTTCATCAATTAGCAAATTGGTGTACTTCATCTATAAATGAACTTAATGAACAACATCCACTTGTGGTTATAGGGCACTTCAGTCAACTGTTGAGTACTATAAAATGCAGGGTCATGTTTAATAACGTTGAAATTTTGAGGTAAACAATAGTTCAAATTAATTGGGACAAGTGTGCCATACAACTGAAACTGAAAGGAGGTCTCACATCCCACAGTCGTACTCACAATGTGTAAATTTTGCGCAAGTGGCATTCACAATATTGTCATTTGTCACATCTCCACTCGCAATGCATAGGTCTAGGTTTGGGGTTCCCAAATTAATTTTTCCTTTGCATTATTATTATATACAGTGCACCTATTCAGGAAACAAGAAGGGGTTGAATAGTGTCCTCCAATTTCTGCCGGAGAACTTTGTTCTTACCACAAGAATCAAGTTCTTGTATACGTTCTTCGCAACACAAACCGAATCACATAAATAATACTGAAGATCAAGAACACAGGGGTTTTATGTGAAAAATTCATTGCTCAAGGGAGAAAAACCACAACTCACACTGGAATTTTGAAACCTCTTCCACCAACACAACGAGCAAGTTTTAGATTACAAACTCTGTAACCAAGAGGTACACTCTAGACCCTAAACACTCTTAAAGCTAGTCTCTAGCTTTCACAAAGTATTCTCACAGGTTTCACCTAAAACAGTGCTTCTCAGGCTAAGCAAAATAGGTAATACATTAAAACCAGTTTTACTCGACAACAACAATAAAGAACCTATTCTATAAACCGAATAAGCATATAGTTCTTCAAAGGTTGTCTGCAGTTGTCCGTTCACTCACGATCAATGACTGATTCGCCTTTTACTAGCTCTCAGCTCTCGTGATGAATGAATGAAATAGCGGCTGCCTCAATTACTTGCTTTTGTAGGGTACATGAAATTCTAGTAGTTTATCACTAGGAATCTTCTCAAATATGGAGAAGATCTCCTGTGATATACTCCTTGTATAGCAGCAACTCTACAGTTCACACTTCATAGAGACAACCCAGTCATGAACTCTTTTGTTGACTAGGATAAGTAAACATGCACACGCCTAGTTTTCCTATAATTCTGCATGAATTTGCAACTCGTGATCTTTTCGATCAGTCATGTCTCCTACTAAGGGCTAGTTTCTTTACCAGGTTCTTTATTTGTCAATCTTCAAAACAATAACCTTCTCGACAATTATCTTTTAAATGGCATCGGCTTATTGTACACACATATTAATTCGTTTTAAAAGTTATTTATCACACACTCACATATATAACTTTATTTCCTATAAACCTCATATATGCCGGCACCATAAGAGAAACCAACAAACACATGATTTTTCTTAGAGAGGTCCAATTAAATAAATTATCTTCTCATTTTCCTCTTTGTTGAATTAGGATTTTAATCATTTTTAACTTCACAAAGATCTATATTTGAGTATCATCGTTTCCTTTCAAGTTTCATCAATAAACACTCACATGCTAGGAACATCAAAGAAGAACGTGGTACTTCAAAGTTTTAGATTAAATGGAGATATAACGATTGAAATAGTGTTACTGTCTACGAACACCGTTAAAACCATAATAATCAATAGGTGGAAAATGCATTTTTCGGTTCTGCAAATTTTACTTTCTAATGAACTGTACTTTTTAAGTAAAATGAATTATTCTAATAAAAAGTTTTGTGGCTTTACTAATACAAGAAATGTAACTCAGTGATCATGTGTTAATTAACCTACAAGTAACATTAGATTTTATATTATTTTGGAGAGTGGTTGCATGTAGCTATATAGTCAAACAGAAATGCCAAGAAATAACACTCCCATTGATTTTGGGAAGTCGGTCAAGTGGGGTACTTCTTTTATATTTCAACCTTTCCTATGTTTCAACATCATTTCAGAGTACATTCCTTATGGGATTTACATAATTAAGCCCAAGCCAGAAACAAAAGAAATTGACTCTTCAACTGCCTTTTGTCAGCTTCTACATATTCCCCAACTAAAGCCAGTGAAGCATTCCCCATTGTGGTTCACTTGTACATGATCAAGTGAAATTGGGGACCAACAGAGACTATCATTTTGTCTAGAATAATCAAATAGTCCACATGGTCGTTTCCTTGCTTTGCAGCTTGTTATCCATAGCTTTCACCCTCGGGACAGTAGAGGCGGATTTAGAGCTGGTTCAATTAAACTCACTATTTTCTGCCCGAGTTATCTGTTCATGTGCTAAAAAAAATTTAAATTGCATATTCTGAACTCATACGCTTAAAATCCTAGATTTGCTTCTAGATGATACGTGTCAATCTCTCATTGGTTGGCGAGGGGACCACCCACCCTTTATTGTTGCCCAGAACAAGAAGCAAAGGGCCCTTCTTTCTCCCTTCTATCACTCCAGCCGGCCCGGTTTTAGTTACCTGTCATTGGTGGTGGATCATAGCTTTGTTATGCTTGCCTCATATTGAAACCTTAACAGCAAACATCATTCTGATATCAGTTGAAACATGTGGTTCTGTTATAGGACATGGTCCCTCTTCTCCACTTATACTTCTTAAAAGCTTTGTTACTTATCTTTTTTAGACAGTTTAATTATCTTCAATTTAGTAATATTAACTAGCTGGTCCTCGAGCTAGAGTTATCATGGCAATTGGCAAATGTCTCTCATTGTTAATGCAGTAGAGATACTAGACCAAGAAAAAAGAAAAGGACATCATAATGGTTTCATTTGATAGTAACTTCTAGTATTTGCTATTGCTCTTGTTGACCTTTAATCAGAACATGCAGAAAGGAATAAATGATTTCACATTGTCAAAAAAGAAAGTACAGAAACATGTTACCATTCGAACATGATGCCATACCACTAAGAGTGCAAGGACAAAGATGTTACTTAACAGTTTATCTTTTTCAGTTTGACTCAAATAACTTTGCAAGATTCAATCATGGTTATTGCGAATCCATTTCAGCAATTATAACTGGAAATCCAAGAGACAAAAAAAAAAAAAAAAAAAGGATGGATAATGAGTCTGCTCATGTTCCCTTCTCTACTTAAATAATCAATTTTGAGTATAATTTGAATTCAATAACTTGTTCCTATTGTGTATGGTTGAAAACCACGAATAAACCAACACTTCAATATAAGATTTGTATCAAGTAATTTGGAGAGGAGCATATAATGTATCAAAAAGAAAGAGATATACAGAAGCAAGAAGAAAAGCTTGGTAAGATTTGACATAAAAAAGGAAGTCCATCATATGCATCTTAGTAGTTACAGCTTACAGTAAAATAAGGACATTTCCAATGAAGGGAATAGGACATATGCTGTCTGTCATTTTCTAGATTGATTTACAAAAAAGTATCCCCTCACAACAAAAATTAAGAATTTCATTCAAGTTAGCTTCTTCCAGTTTGATATTTTCAGTTCCTAATGCACATTCCTATGGTGCAATCCATTTTATCACCGTGCAATTTCTTGTGCTTGAGGGTAGCCAAGCGCCTCCATCTCCCAGTTCAATTTTGATGCAACCATTTCATGGCAAGGGACATATTCCTGCAATCGCAAAGAAATATGCATTTCCTCAGTACAGATTGTCGTTTCAATCAATGCTAGTATGAAGTAAGAATGACATCATATATCAAACATCACTAATATTATCCTTCTTTTAAACAGAAAAGATCGATGCTTCTTGGATGTTCCCGTAATTAAATGTATGATCAATCCAAGAAAGGGGAAAGAGACAGTTAGATACAGCAGTTCAGCAGATAGAACATTTTGATCAAGAATGTATTTTGTGGTTCTCTTATAAGATGTTACCTCCAGATTCTTGACCAGCTCCTTTGCTGTTGGTGCAGATACAATGATTTGGCGAGCATTTGGACTGATGAAGCCTTCCTCCACAGCTTTGTCAATAAATGACAATAACGAATTGTAATATCCATCCACATTGAGTAATCCTACCTGCAAAATGTAGGTTGCATGTTGCTATTAAAATTATTAAAATTAATCAGGCTTTAATGTATAAGAAACAAAATACGGGTGATGATCGAAAAAGTAGCAAGTATCAACATATACCGGCTTATCATGGATGCCAAGTTGTGCCCAGGTAATTACTTCCAGTAGCTCCTCAAGAGTGCCATAACCACCTGGATGCAAGAAAAAAAATTTCATTACTGTCTTGACTTCGGAAACCATCAAATTCCAAACTGAGCTTTTGAGAATTTTATTCATTACTTAACTACAATGTTCGACTATGTGAAGAGAAAGTGGAAACAATAAATCAAGAAAGATTTCGACATAATCATTGAAGAATGATACAGGGCATGAACAGAGGTTTTAGATAAAGGACTACTGCTAGTATAATTTTAGCTCACAAGTCTATTTATTACTCCATGGCAAAAGAATAACTTTGTGTGATTTATGTACAACAATGATCTTTTATGGGTCACACCAGCAAGTAATGACTTCCCACAACCAGTACCAAAATTTGGCATTTATTGGCCTCATCCTTCAGCAAATAGGATGCAAGACCTTTGCTAAGCTTTCAGGCTATAATGTCTCTCAAAGAAATATTTTTATTTGGTTTGGAAGCTATGTGAAGCATTCCTTGAATAGAATGAGTATGATGCCTTGTTAGGTACAGTAGCTAGTTGTCATTAACAATTTTGTGAAAGTGTGACAGTTTTCTTTTTTCTCTCAGTAAGGTAGAAGAAGATTCTTGCAGGAGGACACCTCAGAGGCTAAGTGCACATTTAAGGTATAGAATAAATCACAGAACCAGTTGTGTTACTAAGCAGTGAACACAGCTCTAATTTTCAGTGCAAGATGTTGATGGGTCAACAAGTAGGGTTTGAAACTGTAGGTTACTAATCATGAGTCTTGGGGATTGTGAGACTATTCAAAGGACCAAGGAACTTGTGATCTTCTTTAAGTTTCTCACACAGTAGCTTTCAAGAATTCATATTTTTCTGTAAAACTTCCCTCTCTTGGCTACAACTAGTTCTACTCCTTAACTACGAGTGTCTTATCACCTTGCCCTTTGCTTTTTTGACTAGAACATTCCTCATTTGTCAACTAGAGACAACTTCCCAACTCATATAACAGGGGTTGAAAATTAACAAATCAAGAGATTGCCATGTGAGGAAGCATAATCTTTTCTTTTTAATGATTGAGAAATTACTAAGGGCAAGTGATGCAAAGTTCGAAACTCCATGGATAATGGGCCTACCCATTTACACTTGTTTGCTTAGCATACCAGCTTTTATGTTTGTGGTAGGTTCAAATCCATGACGTGCGCCTAAACCACATATTACAAGCTGTGTTTTATCACTGAATTATAGAAGCAAAACTATTTTTCCAATGCAGTAACTTGTTTTGGGACGTAGTAAAAAAGGCCATAGAAATCTTGAAAAATCTCAAAATGCCATCATTGAGGTCCCTAAAAGAACTGATGCATATTAAATGTTACTTCTCTTAAAAGTAATTGAGGAATACTATGCTGAAAAAATGACTATCTGAACTCTCAGAAGAATAAAACAGAGAAGAGATATGATGAATCTATGCTCAAATTAGAAAATTTAAAGCACCTGATATCCTTCTTTTATAGGCATTTTGCCGGAGAGTTTAAGTACAAGAGTGAAAATTGGACTTGCAGTGCTTATACTAACCTGGTAAGGCAATAAAAGCATCTGAATGCCTAGCCATCTCTGCCTTCCTTTGATGCATATCTGCAACAGCCTTCACTTCCCCTACTGTTTCACCAGTTAACTGTGGAAGGATAATAAAATATAGTTTAATTTCTTTTTTTGAAAAAAGTGATTCTTGGGAGAAATGAAGAAAAGGGGTGGTGGGGGTTAAAGGGTCAGAGAGAAAAACAAGTTCTGGCTGGAGTGTAGTGCATTAATGCAGTGAAAGCAATGATGAGAATTTCAGAAATGGTGGAGTTAAATCCCAAAAAAATCTTGAACTTTGAAGAGGAAAGTCACTAACATATACACCACCAATAAACATATACATGTACGTGTACCAATACCACTAACAGCCAAGGAGGAACACTACAAGAGCCTAACACTGATTGCTGGAACAGAGTGAATAAAGCATGCTATTCAGAAAAGGGAAAATCAGAGAAAACATTAAGAACCTAAGAATACATAATACTAGTGAAACACCAGCTGCCAAAGTACTATAGTGATATGGATAAGGCCAATAAGGACCAAGAAACAAACAGTTCTTTTTTTTTTTTAGCAGAACCTCAGAAAAAATAAGAGAAAAGGAAAGCACAGTAAGCACATACAGAACCATTGTTAATATTTTAACTCCTAAATAACTAGCGTTAACAAGAAACTAACTCGAAGTCTCAAACTCATAAAATCATGGAATATATTATTGAAGTGTCTTATTTATTTATTATATAATTCAAGAAAGGCTTAAGACTTTTCAAGACAACAGCAGACATACCTCTCTAGGCATGAGTGTCTTGGGAATGACTCTGCAGACAGACAATAACATGACAAACAATTAGCAATAATTAAGAAGCTTAACTCAATTCATCATGTTAAATACTACTTTATGACTAATTTGAGAGTTTTGAGGAACAAAAGAACTTATAGATTAGCATAGAAGAAGGTATCTTCTCTTTCTTACCCAATAACATGCCTACCACCATCATGAACTGCTTGTGAAACCAAACCCATTAAGCCTATGCTGCCTCCTCCATAGACCAAATCAATGTTCCTTGAGACCTTCAATAAGAAGAAAACTCAGATCAGTCCAAATTCTTAACCAAATACAGAACACCCTTAATGACTTTAAGACATTCACATTGCTTAGAAAGAGGCCTAAATGCAAGATTATACAAAAAAAAAAGGACCCCTGTAGATGAAAGTAACAGGAAATATTGATTCACAAAGATGTAAAAAGCTAACACAGAAGCTCAAAACACAAAAAGAATGAACCTTGAAATGGACCATATGAGTAACACAAGTACATGACACAAACACACACACACACAAATACAATGAAGCATTGCATGCAAGTTTTGAGCTGGAATAGCCTCAAACAAACATCACATTTGCATGAAAAAACCTAAAATTACAATCATCAACATGTATAAAAGGCGGCCTAGTGCACAAAGCATCCGCATTTAACATGTATAAACATTCTATAAAACTTGCATTTACCTTCAAGAAAAGACACCATTTTGCATAAAGTAACCATTTTTACAAAAAAAAAAAAACCCAAATTGGAAAATGTCAAAAACCAACAACACCTCAAAATCCAAGAAAATGAAATGTACCAATTCATTGCCAAGCTCAATAGCAGCATCTTGATAACTACTTTTCTTGCCCTGACTACTTCCACAAAACACACAAATCCTCTTGAATTTTGATACCTTATTAACATTACTTTCCATCTCCATATCTTACAAAGTTGCTTAGCAAAAGTTTAAAGAAACAAACTTTATAGCTATGTTACTACTCTTTTTTTGACATATGAAAGTGTAATGGAGCAATATATATAGAGGGCCAAAACAGACTATTAATAATAAAATAATAGTAGACTATAGTCTATAGGCTCATTTACACATATTGAGTGTGTGTGTGTGTGTGTGAGACACAGAAGAATATAATACCTATAGACCTTTAAACTTGACCACTCCAATTTGGTTCACTACTACCATATACATATTGGGGTATGGCACGTGACTATCACTTAGCACGCTTTTGTTTCTGTTCTCTACTAGCACGTGTGGACCACCTTATTTCTTTTTTCTTGTTTTTTTAATTAATTAGTTGTTCATATAATTATAAAGTAGTGTATAGAAATAATGGTAAATTTTTTACCTCCAAATTTAATGGAATATGTTACAATCATGAAACGTATGTAGTAGTTAAGGTCAAATTTCATCCAAGTTTAATGAATAATATGATTATGATAGGTATGTGATCGGATGTCAGTCGATTCAACTTGCTCGAAGAATTCTTATCATCGGACACGTTGCCATTTCTTTTACAGAAGTAGACTACTCCAAAAATAGTAGTCTAATCAGCTAGTTGCTTACTTCGTGTTGCTTCCTCAAATTCTATTTCTAACTCTCAACTTCATTTATACACACGCTCACTCATAATAAAACTACACTTGTCACTAATTCTTGTATACCATGTTTTGGCAAGACTATATATGCAATTCCATATTGCTTCATCATAAATAATTTAGATATTTGAACATTCATTATTGGAATTTTCTTTTGTTAGGAAAATAAAGGTAATCTATTTAAAAATTTGAAAATTGAAATATATTATATGAACCAAAAGAAGGCAACAAGAAGATAAAACAACCTAACACGTCAAGGCCAAGTCAAAATAAAACAATAAAAAGAAACTAATATACCAAGTATAGTGAAGTAATTTGTAGAATTATTGGTAAGAAAGCAACTGTTTGGTACTTGGTGTTTTCTTACTTCCTTTTAAGTTAGGGCCAAAGGGTCCATAGTCCATACCTTCTTCCCTCACCCATGACGTTCATTCTACATCAACTTTTTTCAAAACTTTTCACCCCTTCTTTTTACAGTGTCAAAAAAGTTATTACAATTTGATGTTTTACTATAATGACGCTTTCCAATGATATTTTTAGAATAATTTTGCTTTCTATGGCATATTCTTGGGGAAGGGGGGATTTATAATTTGCATCTGGTGTTTACTAGCATATGATATAATGTGCTGTTACTTGAATATAATTAATTAAAATACTGTTTGATTTTAGTCTATTATTCCCTTCGTTCTATAATGGATGACATGTTTTAGATTTCGAGAGTCAAACGAGTTTAACTTTGACCGTAATATTTTTATATGACTTTTAAATATTTTGAATTACTAATTATTGTGACTTATAGTACTTTTTATGTAGTTCCTAAATATATAAATGTCGTTCCAAAAAATTTAAAGATTATATGTTTAAATTCACAGTCAAAATAAATTTGTTTAACTCTCAAAATCTGAAACATGTCATCCATTTTGAAACAGAAGAAATATTACTTAACGATGATTATTTGATGTAATTTGGTGCGAAAAAAAGCAGGTATGAGTAAGTTTCTAGGGGAAAATGGGCAAGTTATAACAATCTAGATTTTTCTTAGTATATCTCAAAGGAACAATGATACATAACTGTATATTTTCCTTATAGAGATATAATTTCACAGGCTGACTTATGAATAATTAGTCTTCTTTCTCTTTTATTTTATTTTGGTTTACTACTTGGTGCCCAATATTTATTTGGGCAACAAGATTAATTTAGATTTGAGTAAGGTAAAATAGTATTTACCAAAGATGATTTCATTAAGGGTTCCAACTTGAGATCGGCGAAGACGTATCCTCTCAACCTTTTGTGATATATTCTTTCTCTTACACCTTTACTTTTTCATTCTTATAAATATAATCGTAAACTAGCATATCAATATTCTTTCTTTTACCTATCTCTTCACACAATTAACATTAAGCTTGGAGCAGGCATTTGGACAAGTTGGAAAAGAAAATAGTATGTTGAAGTTGAATTTGAAAATAAAGGTATTCGAAAGTTTTACTCGTGACACTGTAGGATTAAATTATGGTCCTGATTTCTCGTAAGGACAATATGCGTTTATTAAATTTCACTTACTCTTTCCCACTCATTTCCCTATATTCTTGGAGATTCCATCATAAAAAATAGAACAAAAGGAACCTCAATTTAAAGTCAAAAAGATCTTGTAACATAATCATGCCAAGGTCCCAATCTCCCTCTTTTTTTCGTTTTCCAATTTCCAGTCTCTTACTGCATTTTCAAAGTCATAAACCCTAAGAAAAAATCAAAAAGAAAAAAAAAACAAATAAAGAACAATATTGTCACATTAAGAAAAAACAAATACTGTCGTATATATTTTCTTATATATATGATACTCACGTAAAACATCATAAGTTATTATAATGACTACAGAGTTGCAGTTTAGCAATTGCAGCTCGTCTAAGTACATAGTTCCCACTCTTACTAGAGCTCGTCTCTCTTTTACATTTCTCTCACTCGCTATGCACGGGTCTACCCCATTTTGGGAAAAAAAGAAAAGAAAGAAAGGAGATTAAAAGAACTTGTCATCCATAGAACGATGCTGCAGTAGATAATTACTACTTACAAAATAAGTAATAGGGATCCCGTAAGCAACACAAATAGAATATTCTACCTTTCTGAATAAACAGTACATAGAAACTTTTCTTGATCTGTTTATTTTTTCGCCTTTTCACCCTGCAAACTTTGAAAAGATTAGCACCTTTTCAACTGCAAAAAGGTTATAGATGGACATTGCAAAACAAACGTTTTATCTTTTAGTTTTTCGACTAAACAATTATAAATCACTAGCATGCTTACTACACATCATAAGTTACAATTAATATATAAATACTTACATTGTATGGGCAAATACATGGGAAAAATTCAGAAGTTCAGATGGACTGATTATGGAACACTGTGCAAATTAGATGATTGAATTATTAAACAAATTAAACAGGTGGGTATTGGTGTATCAGGCTTGTACCCTCATCCACCCTCTTTCCCCAGACACACTTGCTCTATTCATAGGAAACATTTCATTAATTCTTATTCCATAACACCATTTCCCTACTCCCATGTCACTAGGCTTACCATATTGTCCCCGACCCATGCCCTAGTTCCTTCATCAAGAAAATTAATTCGTACCATGATTTAATCTTTCGTTTGGTTACTTTTTTCTTTAGAAAAATTGTATTAGGAGAATAAAAAACCCCTATTATATCTTTTTTTATTCTTTTTAAAATTACCCTAAACAAACAACTAACCATACCTCATATCTTTTTCTAGCCACCCTCTTTTTAGGGTTTGTGGCTTCCCATCCTCCTCCTCCTCCTCCTCCTCCTCCTTCTTCTTCTTCCTTCTTTCACTTTCACCACCACCGCGGCCCTTCCTTCCGGCCACCCGTCGCCTCCCACGTCCCAGATATGTGCCTCCCGTCTGCTCTAGCAAAGCAGCTGGTGCTGCTCCGGCAAAACAGCCGCCTTCACAGACCGTGCTGCTCCGGTGCACTAGTTTGCTACTTCGTTCCCAGATCTGCTCTAGTGCACTGATCGTGGAACCGTCTGGTTCGGAGCTCTGGCGCCATCTCCATCTTGGCACCGCTGGTTCGTTGCTGCGCCACCAGATCTGCTTAGTGGCAAATTTCCTTTTTTTTTTGTTGGAAGATTCCGTATACACAATTTTATTCGATTAAAATATGTATACACTACCAAAAAAAATATGTATACACAAAATATAACTGAAAAATTGAGTGTATATATAGTGTATAACTGATAAATATGGCTGTATATATCATAAAATTGGGTGTAAATACTATGTATACGTGAGGAGACCATTTGTACACACTATGTATTAATTTTGTGTATACTGATTACAAAAAATAAGGGCTAGTCAAAAGTAAGGGAGGAGAGTTGACTGGTTGTTTTGGTAATTATCTCTTTTTGTATAAGCAATTCATGTATTAAGCTATACTTCTTCCGTCCTAATTTATATGACGTGTTGACTTTGTATGAATTTTAAGAAATAAATATTGACCTTGTAAAGTTTCAAAATTACCCTTGCTAGATGTAAAGAAAAAGTAAGACAAAGAAGATTGGAATAATTAAAAAGTTGTTGGTAGCTTTAAATGTATGTAGGGCCAACAAGGGTAAAATAGAGATGATACTATTAATTAGTTGTCAAATAAAGAAATGTATCTTTTTTTTACGGAAAAGGGCCAAATTCGCCCTTGTGGTTTGCGAAATAGGACACGGATACCCTCCGTTTAAACTTCAGTCTATGTGTGCCCTCGCCATTTATGTTTTGGCCTAATATTTCCCTCGCCATGTAAGAATTGGCCCAATATTGCCCTTATTCACTAATGGATGGAAGGTTAAGCTTAATTATATTTTATTAAGAGCTGGTTAATGTATGCATGATGGCATTTATAGCCTTTACGCATAGCACAGGGGTATATGTGAACAACATTTCACAAATGTAAAATTGAAACAAAGTTACAAGAACTAGACAATGAACTGGTGCAAAAGGGCAAGATCTAGCATTATAAACTGGTACAGAGTTACAAGAACTTCAATCCACAACATACAAATCCGCTAAATAACAACCTTAATCTAGACAATGAACACAAAATAACAACATTAACTACATTATTTCATCATCCATATACATCTAATCAAACACCTATGTCTTTACCTCTTCCAACCCCAACTTGTTTTCACCTCCATTGTTCCAAGTCTACTATAGACGTCCTCAAAATCTGTATCATCCCGCTAATACAGTTGATGTTTGTAATCATGATACATGTATGCAAAATCCACCAAGTAACTCATTGCATGCTCCAACAAATGCCTCTTTCTTCGGTCGAGCACTCATCAGATAATCTCCCTATTGCCCTTCGCATAGGTACTCGAAACTACTGATAATCAAAATCCTACTTATACCTTTTTAAGTTATCATTATTTGCCACCTCTCATGCCTTTATTTCAACCTTATCTATCGTCAAAGTCCCAAATATTGTGGCAGAAGCACTGGCTCATCTAGGTTGGCATCAGGCTATAGTTGAATAGATGATTGCCTTGCATGATAATGGTACTTGGGAGATAGTTCACTTATCTAAAGGGGAAAACATTGTTGGTTGTCATTGCATTCATAATAAGGTAGGTCCAGATGGAGTGGTTGACCGTACCAAAGTTATATTGGTTGCCAAAAACATAATTAGTTGTATGGAATTTATTGTTTTGATACCTTGACTTATGTTCGTTTTCTTATCTCTATGGCAGCAATAAATCATTCACCTTCTATACAGTTGGACATAAAAAAATATGTTCCTTTGGTGGATTTGTGCTAGCATGGATGATGAAATAATGTAGTTAATGTTGTTATTTTGTGTTCATTGTCTAGATTAAAGTTATTATTTAATGGACTTGTATGTTGTGGATTGAAGTTCTTGTAACTTTGTACCAGTTTATAATGCTAGTTCTTGCCCCTTTATACCAGTTCATTGTCTAGTTCTTGTAACTTTGTACCAGTTTATAATGCTGAATGATGGATAATTTCAAGCTTTAACCATACTTTGTTGCTATAGTTTCTATTTGTATCAGTTTTACATTTGTGAAATGTGGTTCACATATACTCCTGTGTTATGCGTAAGAGCTATAAATGCCCTCATGTGTACATTAACCATCTCTTAATGAGACATAATTAAGCCTAGCCTTTTATCCGTTAGTGAATAAGGGCAATATTGAGCCAATTCTTACATGTCAACGGCAATATTGGGCCAAAACATAAACGGCGAGGGTACACATAGACTAAAGTTTAAACGGGGGGTATTCGTGTCCTATTTTGCAAACCACAGGGGCAAATTTGGCTCTTTCCCGTTCTTTTTATGACGGTCCAAAAAGAAAAGTGTGTCGCATAAATTGGACTGATGGAGTATATGATTGGGTATTATTTTATCCCACCTCATATATGGGAACTAATTCATAGATTAGTTATACATGGATAGCAATTAAATTGACAAACTTGCCCTTCTTTCCCAAACCTTTTTATTCCTTGACATTTGTCTTTCTTTTTAAGGCTCAAGATTATCATTGGAAACAAAAATTTATTCTACTCAAAACCAAACAAATAATTTGAATTATTCTCATATACCTCATTCTTAATACAATGAACAAACACTAAATAAAAATTAATCTCTATATTATTAATCTCCATATTACTAATAATTCATATATTATAATCTTTGTATAATCTATTTTTCTGTCAGACGTTCCTTTAATGTTTGCATCAATTCACGTTAATTTACTATAATTAATTAGTGATACATTGAGGTGACAATACATATTAGGAATAGTGAACTTTGGTTAAGTGCTAGTGTGAATATGGAAGAAATATTTCATTCATGTATGGGAAACATTGCCCTTATCTCCTTCTTAACATATCCTCCCGACTAATCAGACTTTCCAAAGTTTTGTATTTTCTTTGCATTCGCGATCTCACCATCACATATTCAAATTCTACTATATACTCTTTCCGTCCCAAATTAGTTGTTATTTTAGCAAATATAGTGTGTCTTAAATTAGTTGTCACTTTAGGATTTCAAGATTAAATTTATGAGATCTTTCCAACTATACCATTAATTATTAAAAGAATTCTCAAAAAAAATTAATAGTCAAACATTAAATATGGATAACATAGTAAAATATACCTTCTATTTAATAATTTTCTCAATAAATATGAAAAAAGTGAAGGTATCAACTAAAATTGGACGGAAGGATATATAACTAATTCAGTCGAGGATCCAGACAACTTTTAACGTACTCTGACTGGCTAGCACCGTCTACCTCCAAATAGTGAATGCGACTCTAACATGTAGTCATGTAGAGTGAAACTACTTTTGTGATTATGTGGTTCTAGCAAAAGCTTGTGAAAATGGTGTTTTTTCGTTTCAATTCCTTTTACATATATCAATGATTATGAGATAAAGATTACAAACGAATTAGCCCAATTTTAAAATAGTTTTTTTTTCCTTTCTACAAGATGACTATTGTACAGTAACCATTTATCCAAATCATTAAGTATTTGAACAAGCTCCAAATGCATCTGATTATAAATGCAACACTTATACATTTGCTATGACTAAATAATTTAATCCTATTGACTAAATTTTAATTTCTTAAGTTGTTATGGGCTATATAGCATACTAATGGGAAAAAAAAATTAATTTTAGTTATTCTGTTGGTGCCAGGATTGCAGGAACAAAGAGTAATTTAGACCATGCCTGTTAAACTAGCCTAGTATCTGTAACTGATGGAGTAGATAAAAAAGACATCCTCAATCCCTAGGTTGGCCTATCTGGCTTCTTTTTTTTTCATCTCTGTATTTTGTCTGCTTACTTACAGCCCACTCTATTGAAACTGCAAAAGTATAGAGATTACCAAATTATAATTACTGTTATATTTAGTGGGGAGTTATTTTTGTGGATATACACATAAAAATATGAGTGCATGCTTGCACGCGGGGTTTATAATTAGCATGTTTTTGTGTGTTTTTTACAATCAAGTGTGTGTATTGTGGTAGGCTGTGTCTGTGTATTGTAATTGGTGCACAGTACATTTGCCTTCATACAGATGGGATACAGCCTATAGTGAAGTGAAGGAATTTCTTTTTTTTTTTTAAGAAAGAATTATTTAAGAAAACTGAGAAATCCCTATGACTAGTTGTGGATGGCTAGCTCGAAACATTGTGAATAAAATTTCACCACATTATCTTTTCCATTTATGTTTCAGAATTTCGTATACGACAAATCCAAATTCGTAAGATATGTCTAAGTTACACATCACATCGTTACATCTACACATACATCCACCCTATATGAAAAGAGTGGTTTGCTTTCAGCAAAAACTCGCACCAGATCATCTACTAATTAAATCATCACGGTTGATAAATAATAAATCAAAGTAAGAATATACAGTCATATACATAATTTAGTGGAAATATCAAGTGCAAATAAACTTTTTCGGTTATAAGGGAAAAGGTTCTTGGGGAGAAAGGGATGGCAAGACAATGGCAACGAAGATAAGAAGACAAAAATTGTAATAAACCCAACTGTCAATTGGTGGAGTAGAAAATGACTTTAATTGATGGGGGTAATCTTATATAACTTGGCACTATCACAAATTGCAAATATGTGGTGTACGATTTTGAGACTAAAAAATTGCCAAAATATTTACATCATTAGCTCTTCTTGAAAGGTCAAAAGGAAAAGAGGCCAAAGAACAGAGAAAAAATACTAAGAAAGATAGAGTTAGTAGGGCTACATAATTAACGAATGGCAACTATATATATTTGATAGCTCAAAGATTATAATTTGAAGTAAATTCCCTTTGTAGGTTATTATAAATTTATTTAAGAGATCATATTATCTAGCTGAATAAAGGATCAATTTGAACTGGAGTTGGACAATTGGACCGAAATTACTTTCGTTCGAAAGTATAAACGGCATGTGTCTAATCCCAAAAGTTGCTCTATAGTGTCCGTTACTCAAAGAAATATCGATATCTTGTTTTTTTTCTCATAAGCTTACAGTCTAATTAGAAAACAGTATTACTTAGAATCGAAAGTGAAAAACACACAATGGATCTTTTTATTTCATTATCCGAAACAAAAAATTGTATTCTGTCTGCTTATGTACTTGTTTAGTACTAGTAGATAAGGTCTGGACTGCATAAAAACATTTGGAGCTGGGATTTGGATGCCAAAATGAAATGAACTCTTTATTTATGTATTTTCTATTTATTTAGTAGTTTCTTACTTTTTTCCCCCCGCTTCGTAGGTGAAAATGAACTCGATACAAAGGACTATAATCTTCTTATCTTCTTCCTCTCCTTACTAAATCTTGAAAGGTCCAAATACTCTACGATCAAACATCTCTATGTTTTATAGTAATTTTTTTTTTTTTTTTTTTTTGCAATCAACTTTTTTATGTTTTCTATATCAGCATTTCTATAGTAATAAAATACAAATCCGGACGAATGATACCATTATATAATTTGATTATATTTCAACCAAAAAAATGAAGAAGAAGTCGAAAAAGGAAAATAATTTAAGAGGAATTAAAATGCGTATAAAATGGTACAAGCTGGAAGTAGAAACGAAAAGTAAATTTGGGAGAGCTGGTAATGTATAAATGCGTGATAGAGGCCATTTTGGTACAAAGTAATGAACCAAACATGCCAAGAGTTATTTTGTCAAATAGATAAATACTAGTATATGCTTCAGACTACTGTCTCTAAGAATACTTGCTAAATTCTGAGTCTGGATCTTAAATCTACAATCACCCTTTTCTCCGACCAATTCATGACCTATTCATTTATTGTTGTTATTTCCCAATGAAATGTCCTAACTTACTTAATAACAGTAATAAATGCAATGGACGGCCAAAAAAAAAAATTTTTACCAGATTTTCACCGAATTTTTTTAAAAAAAAACTGTTTCACAGGATTCTCATTGAAACCTTTTATTTATTTTTTTCACCAGAGTTACTTTGTGTGTTTCACTCAAAGTTATTTTTTGTTGGTTTTATTTATATCATTGCATTTCACAAGTTTGTACACATAAATCTAGCAAAAAAAAAAATAAATTATGCATGAATAAACAAAGATAGATGTGTATACAAGGAGAGAAATACAAAATAAATGTACATAAAGATGAAAACTTATACAACATCCAAAATAATACATAAATATGAAGTTACACAACTTTATCCATTTTATATACACATGTAGACAAATTTACACAAGTTTATACATACATGTGTACAAAATAACTATAGTGTAAAAACTTGTATATAACATGTATAAATTGTATAAGCACGTTAAAAAAAATCATATATAGTGTTTTGGGCAGATTTACATATAAACTTAACAAAATATATCAAATTTATACAAATTCCTACAAGAAAAACACCACACCTAAATATTTTGAAAAAGTTTCAGCAAAAAAATTAGTAGATCTTGCCGTATTTTTTCAAAGAAGTGAAAAAGAAATAGTAGATCTTGTAGAGTTTTTCGAAAGAAGTGAAAAAAATATGGAACTTGATTAAAACAAACCTCACTTCACTTGAGCCTTGGCCGGAATTTACTTCGAAAAATCGTTATTATTCTTCAAAAAGCGAAAAAAGTTATGGCGGCAGAGGTACACGAAGGTAGTGGCTGGAAGGAGAGGCTGTGGAATAGATGCGGTGGAATGGGTGGGGGAGGAAGTGGCTATGTCAAGGGGGAATGTGGTGCTAGAGTTTTTTCTTTGAACAGGAAGGGAAATGAGAAGAGATGAAACGGTTGGGTGGCTAGGGGTTTTTTCGTGTAGGAGATGCTAAGGAGTAATTTTTGTTTCAAAAAATGGCAATAGTGGACCATTTCGAAAAAGTTCGAAAATAAGGGCCCATATTGGTAATTTTTGAAGGTTCCTTGCCTCATAGTGTAAAAATCCCAACAAAGTGTTACTCTTTAATAAGATATTTTGTGGATTTAAAGATAAAACTTCAGATTTAAACATTCAGAAACATGGAGCTTGAATTAAAAAAAAAAAGGATCAATGTAGGTTTTGTTCTTGGAATTCAATTTTCTTTTAACTACAAACTTCAGAGTTTTATAGATACCTTTTTTGCTTTTAATTGTAGTTATTTAGTGCTCTAAAAGGTGACTACAATACACAAATTTAAAGGGTTGAATACACATTTATACGATGCTTGACACTTATTTACCAAAACAAAAAACGAAAATAGAAAGAGAATATAGCTCTTACTAGATGCAGTAATACAATTCTTATACAAACATATAAAAGGTGAAAATTGAAGATTAAATAAAATCGCCAAATGCCGACCACTAACCTAATGCTGAAAAAATCTTCCGACTTCTTTAAGAAAAAATAACAACAACAACAACAACAACAACAACAACAACAACATACCTAGTGATATCCTAAAATATACCCAAATATAAAGAAACATGAATAAAGATTCGAAAAGTGAGATAAACGTAAAAGAAGATACAAAAGCTTACATAAAAAATACAAATGAAATAGATACACACACACACACACCCCATTACACACAAAATATACAACAGAGATACATGGGGATGCAAATGATACATAGGAGATAAATGTCGATAAAGCGTAGATGCACAGGAGATATATATATATATATATATATATACAAGAAAAAACTAGTATAGATACAAGTTTATACAAAAATTACAATGGATACACATTTTAATACATTGGAGACGCAGGAGATATAGTAGAAATAGACAAAAGATACAATCTAGAAAAAATTAACAGTGTAGATATACACGAGATATTATTTAGATGCACATAAAATATAGTAGAGATACACATCAACAATCTCTGGTGTAGAATCTTCAGATATACAGCTGATCTGCAATGCCGGAATAAAAGTTTGTCGAAGCTATATCGGCCGGATGAGTAGAGCGAGGACGCTGGTGGGCTCGAAAGGCAGGAAGAGAAGATGGAGTGAGGGTGGTCGAGAGAATAAAATTAGTGTTAGTTAGTCTAGTAGGGAGAGAGAAGATCATATTTAACGCTAATTTTTTATATTTTGTTATGATTTAGCCCTTGGTCAGGATGATCCTGTCAAAAAACTTGATCCATGCAAAGAAAGAAACTTAGGATATAAGATATACGTAAGCAGCAGGGTTGGGTCTCATCTCCCCTGTCAATTGACCTGACTTCTTGAGCTCAATTGATTCATGAAGCAGTAGCCCTGAATCTAAAGCTGAATGCTTACCTTAGTATTATGATATGAAAAGGAGAAAGAAATTGTCACTACATTTTACAACTTTATAATTTTATAAAAGTGTAAATATATTCTTTTTTTAAATGTCACTCATTTGCGTATTTATGTGATTCCTTAAATTTAAACTATACTTTGTCGAAGACAACCTAAATAATTAACTATATACCCTATTTTTCACTAGTAATTTGAAAGGATAGGCTATTTTTGTGATATGTGTAAGTCTTAATCTTTTTGTTTAAACGTAAGAATAGTCTCATTCTTCAAGTTGTGACAGACGCACATAAATCCTGAACAATTATATTATAATTTTTTGTGACAGATGTACATAAATTTTGAACAATCATATTATAAGTTTGGGAGTTTCTCAAATGTTCTTTTATTCAATTCATTTATTCCTAAGTTTTGACAAATTTTCTAAACTTGGAACCATTATAAGATCTACTTAGAATCATTATATAATCTACCAGACACTCGACGGATTTAATGATAAGCTAAAGGTGCGGAGATAGACTCTAGAGTCTAAAGGTTTCAGACATAGCAGAACAAAAATAGCATGGAGTGTAAGTTTAGCGATGCATCTCAAGAGTCAGTTGTGGAAGTAAATCTAAAGGAAGTGTAAAGTATATTGGCTCAATCATCCAAGGAAATAGTGAAATCGATGATGATATCGCGCATCATATAGGGGCAGAAAGTGCCACCTAGACTTAGAGGTAAGTTCTATAAAGTGGTCATTAAACCAAATTTTTTGTATGAATAAAGTGTTGGCCAGTCAAGAACACACACATTCAAAAGACGAGCATAGTAGAGATGAGAATACTCAGATAGATGACTGCACATACTAGAATGAATAAGATCAAGAAAGAGGTCATAAGTAACAAGGTGAGAGTGGCATCGGTGGTGGACAAGATATGGAATATGAAGCTGTGGTGGTTTGGGCATGTGAAAAGGAGGAGCACAGATGCTCCGAATGTGCGAGAGGTTGCCAGTGCTTGGTCTATGGAGAGATAGTTCGAAGAAGAATTCTGTCGAGGTGATTAAAATGGAGGTCGAGGATTAGGGTAGAAGGTTAGATGATACTCGACTGATTTCTATCATATTAGCAATAGGATTAGTCGTATATATTATCTTTTGTGTCTTTATTGGCATTGTTGTTGTCTTTATTGGCATTAGTTGTTGTTTGCTATCTTTCTTCAAACATGTTTTTAAATTCTATATCATGTTAGCCGGAGGCTTATCAGAAACAATGTCTCCACCTTGATAGGGGTAAGGTTTGTGTACATCTCACCCTCCCCAGACTCCATAATGGTGGGATACATTATGTATGTTGTTGGAATAACATATAAACAATAAAAAAGTTATTTCAATTCTTTTGTATAATGATGCTGGCCAAACTACCAGAAGACCATTCACTCGGAGTCAAGATAAAGAGATCCAAGACACTCACCTACACTTGATTTGGAAGAGCTTTGAAGATAGAAGCTTCGGAAAGCGATTTGAAGATATTTCTCTTGAGCTCAGCTTTGAGCGAACCGCCCCAGCACCTAGGGGAAGCGCCTAACACTGATTTGAGCTCTTCTCCACATGCTCCAGCTTTGGGCAGACCGCCTACCCCCAATGTGGCTCGAAATTTGGCTAAGGATGAAATTATCAACTTTCTGAAGGTTGCTGCAGGCGCTCCGCCTCATGATCCAGGCGGTCCTCCCCATCTCAGAGGCGCTCCGCCTATGAAGGCTGAATTACACCAGGCGATCTGCCTTATCCTGTTCCATGCTTGACGGGATTTTAACTAGTTTTATGACTATTTCCTATTTAAGCCCTACGTGGCCTATTATATTTTGACCCAACTTGTGGGCTATTATGTCATTTAGTCCTAAGTGAGGTGAACCTATAAATACCTCCTAGGTCTTCTTATTTCATTAGACACCTTTGACATTGAATGAAACTTCAGATATTCTCTTTTATTGAAGAAACCCTTTGGCTTGATTTCTCTTGGTGCCTCCAATTGAACATAAATGCTTGTTTGATCGAACTCATTTGCAAGAGTCGAGTATCTCTTGAGGATAGTTTGTATATTATAGGTTTCCTTTGACTACGTCGGAACTAGTTCTTCGATGCTACCTTGATTCGAGTTCAAATCACGTCTTACTTTTATCTTTACTTTTTACTTATGTGATTTTCCCTACATCAGTTGGTATCAGAGGAAGGCTATGATTTTTTCTTACAAGCCCTCGTTCTGTTCTTTGTGCCTATGTTAGTTTCATCTTTAGATTTCTTGTTGTTTTTGTTTTTGAGAAAAAAGAAAAAGAAGAAAAAAATAGAAGAGTTAAAAAATCAGTAAAAAATTGATAGAACTTCTTGGATTTGATGACTCATTCGATGATTGATATTGGGGATTGTTATATGATGTATTCTCGTTGATTTGGTACTCTTATATCGTGATTTGGAGTTGTGGATTGGATTTTTGAAAATTTGAAAACCTAAGTTGAAACCCTTGTTTGAATAGGTTTGAATCTTGAATCAAAGCTTGTTATTGATTGTTTGGACTTGAAAATCATTGGGGTTTGTTGGGAATCATTAAACACAACTTTGGGTACCCTTGGAATTGAAAAATAAGTGGACATTGATTGGAATTTGCATTGGAAAACGAGCTGAAAAAACCCGGAACGTGTTGGAAAAATTGCAGGTGTTCCAGCCTTGGGCGGAGCGCCTGAGATGGGTGGACCGCCTCAATTTGGTGGTTCTCTCTGAAGTTCTCTGGGCGGACCGCCCCTGAGTCCGTGATGCAACCCGATGCACGAGCAAGCCATTTACAAGGAGCCAAGCACGGGAGTTGTAACAGTTGTAGGCCACATTTGCACAACTGGAGCTGCTAGGGCAAGTGTTGGAGGTTTCAGGAAATTTCTGCATGCTTACTACCTCAGAATCAGGAAATGTTCATCGCGATCGCGAGTCAGCAGATGCGATCTCGCAAGGGGAAAAAGATTACCAACTTGGTCGAGTACTATTAGCCGCGACCGCGCCAGGTAGAAATGATGAACTGCTCGATCGCGAGTCCTCAGATGTGATCGCGCAAGAGGCTGAATATGGATGAAGGACAATGCCTTAGCGACCACGTGACCATAGCCGCGATCGCGAGGCTCTGATTTATTAAACTGCGTGATAGAGCCTACTCCAGCGCGATAGCGCCTGCTCCAGCGCGATTGCGCTGTAACATTGATCATAATGTTATTTTTCAGATAATGACTTATTGAAGACCCATTTTTTAGGGTAATTAAGGCAAATGTTCCATTTTTAGAAAGACCTATATAAAGCCCTTAACTCAGTATTTTAGGGTTAGATTTTGATGACATTGAACTTGAGAGATTATTGGCTAAGCTTGTTTGCTTAAGCACACATTGATTTCCTTGATTTGCAATTAGGCTTAGTCTAATTGAGGATCAATTAGTATATGTTCTATTGATAGACAATTAAGGAGGCGATTAGGCCACTTTTCCCTAATCCACTTCCTTAATCATTTTCTAATCAATTGGGTCTTGCTTTAATTCTTGTTATTTTCCTTTTATTGTCTATAATTTTTATATCATTTGGTATCAGAGCCGGATTAGTGTTTGTTCTTACAATCACTAACCCAAATTTGTTTATCAAATCTAAAAAACCACAAAAAAATCAAAAATCCAAAAAGAAAAAAAATGAGTCCTATATTTAGGTTTCTTTTGGGTGAAATTTTTGTTACCAATTAAAGATACATGATTCTAGAAGCTAATCCTAGAAGGAATTCAATAACAAACATCATTTGAGGTGCTGATTTGAGGATTCAAAAATTAGGGTTCTTCAACAAAGAATTGGGGCTTTTTGAATTTGGTTGTTTCTATTGAAGATTCAACTACTGAGGTTTGTTTACGGACCAACAAGAAATATAAATATCAAATTTTGAGCAAAAACACGGTGGTTTGTGAATATTCGAGTGGAAAAGAGGGCTTGAAAAATGGGTTCTGCTTCAGACCCATAAGCCTTCGCGATCGCGCAGGGTAAAAATTAAAACCCTATGCGATTGCGACAGTCTTACGAGATCGCGCACCAGCTGCAAGGTTACTCTTCGCGATCGCGACGTGTCTCACGCGATCGCATTGAACATCAATTTCTGAAAAAATAATTTTCTCAGACATATTGCTCGCAATAGCCCCGGAACAATTTCCAATCAACCAGAACCCAATTTCAGCATCAAGTACAGTGAGTTTCTAGATTATAAACAAAATTTCATCCAAATCCGAATCCGTTTCGTGCCAATTCGATTCGTGCCTTTCTTTTTTCCTTTCTTTGACTTTTTCTAAATTCCATCTGTTAGCTTTAATTGTCCGTTTTTTATTACAACAATTCCTTTCTATCCCGAATTAGATTGAGTTTAATTGTCGAGTCAGACTTGTGTGCGAAGAACAAACTTGCATTATCCAAAAGTGGAAAAAGGCAAGTGTGATGAGAGTAATAGAGCGAATAAAATCCAATCGTTAAGTGTAAACACGAGTGGATTGAGTGAAATCAAATCGAGTGAAAATATTTAGGGAGCGACTTGGTGAGGAATCTTTCTACAAACCTTGTTTGTTTACTTGTTTGTAGGTACGATGGCTCAAAAGGAAGTCGAGGCGGACATGGAACTTAAAACCATGTTGCAATCCTTGATGGCTAGTGTTAATTCAATACAAGATGAGTTCTAAGGGATGAAGGAGATGGTTGATGATCTATCCCAGAAAGACAGGCTTCGGGAAATGGGAAAGCAAGTGGTTGAGACACCTGCAACCGTAGGAGTGCGGGGAGATGGACCTAGTCGGATCTCTCGGACTAAGTACCGTTATTCACACATGGTGGTCCAAGATACCTATTCTCCAAATTACACTCCACAAGCGAAGGATCCCGATCATGAACCACCAAGAAATGAGACTCCAAATGCATGAAGGAGTGGGGTAACCATAAAATAATCGTCCATATGACGAGTCCTTTCATGCATATGAGAACTATTATGATGATCCCTTTCACTATCTAGAGGAGGCACGCCAATGGGGAAATAGGAGTCGATTTGGGAGAGGCTACCAAGGGAGAGCGGAACGTGAAGGAGACTACTATGACTATGGGGGTCATGGTGGAAATCGGAGACATCATGATGATGATAGAGGGTTGAACACCATCAAGATCAACCTACCAATCTTCAAAGGAGAAAGTGATCCTGAGGATTATCTAGAGTGGGTTGTCAAGATGGAGAGGATCTTTCAAACCAACAATGTTCAAAAAGCCACAAAGGTCAAGTATGCCATTACTCAATTTTAGAATTATTCTTCTACTTGGTGGGAGTCCAAACGAAGGCAAAGGGAGACTCAAGGGCCAATTGCAAATGGTGGATGGGCGGCTTTGAAAGCCATGATGGAGGCTCGATTTCTACCCACCAACTATGAAGATGAGTTGATCAAGAAATTCTATAACTTGAGGCAAGGAGACAAGAGTGTGCCGGAATACTTTGATGAATTTGAGAAGACAAGGACAAGGGCCAACATTCAAGATGGTGATCGATTTCTTATTCCAAAATTTTGTGGAGGCTTGAATAAGGAAATCTCTTCTCCCATGGAATTGCACCAATATGATTGCTTGTATGATGCTTTTCAAGTGGTGCTTAAGGTGGAGAAAGGTCTTAAATTAGACAAGACTTACAAGTCCAAAACAACTCTACCACTTGGAACAAAGGAAAGGATATTGTGAAGACCTATTCCCCATGGGACAAAATAAAGGAGCCCAAGCGAGAATTAAAAGGCCAATTTGACAAAGCCAAGCCTAAAGAAGAGCCAAAGGTAGGAGGTAACAAAGCTAAACTTGAAAGCTTATCTAACATACAATGTTAAAAATGCAATGGCTGAGGCCATATGATGAGGGATTGTCCAAATAGGAGAGTTATTGCTGCCTTGGGTAACGGAGGCTATCAAACGGGAGATAGTGATGTAGAGGAGATAGACGAGGATATGCCTTATGATGATGATTTTGACGGGGGCCAAGGGTGAGCAATTAGAGGAAGACACATACACTACTCTTATGGTAAGGAAAATAATGGGGGTGCAAGTGAATGAGGAGTCGAATCAAAGAGAGAATTTGTTTCATGCATATTGTAAGGTTCAATGGACTATTTTCTCTCTAATAATTGATAGTGGTAATTGTGTCAATGTAGTGAGCACCACTTTGATTGAACAATTGAAGCTACCCACTAGGAAGCGTCCACAATCTTACAAGCTACAAGGGTTGAACGAATGTGGTGAATTAAAGGTGACCAAGTAAGCTTTGATCAAATTCAAGATTGGGGACTACCATGATGAGCTATTATTTGATGTGGTTCCAATGTAAGTATGTCACATTTTTCTTGGTAGGCCTTGGCAATATGACCGTTTAGCAAAGCATGATGGCATGACTAACAAGTATGCCTGGGAGTTGGAAGGTCGGAAGTTTATTCTTAACCCATTGACTCTGGCTCAAGTGAGTGAGGGCTATAGGAAGATGAGAGAGTTGAAGTTGAAAAGATGGAAAGAAAAAAAAAGAGGGAGTTGTAGGGGATAAAAGAGTGGGAGTTTTCATACAAAAGAGTGAGGAAACAAAAGAGGGAGTGAACTTGTTCTTGTCCAAGAAGGAGTGTTTGAAAGATGTGGATGAGGGAATGCCCATGATTCTCCTCCTACACAAGGACCATATTTTACTTACTAATGAACTAACCCCTTCTTTGCCTAGTTCTATTTCTTCACTTTTGCAAGGTTATGAAGACATATTTCCCGATGAGTTGCCTAGTAGACTGCCATCACTAAGAGGCATTGAGCATCAACTTGGCCTTGTTCCTGGCTCCCAATTGCCCAACAAGGCTGCTTATAGAAGCAACCCGGAGGCCACTAAAGAGCTCTAAAAGCAAGTGGAGGATTTGCTTGAAAGAGGATTTATTCAAGAAAGCTTAAGCCCATGTGCAGTCTTGGTCATCCTAGTACAAAAGAAAGATGGGACTTGGCGCATGTGTGTGGATTGTAGAGCCATCAACAAGATCATCGTAAAGTATTGTCAACCTATCCCTAGGTTAGATGATATGCTTGATGAGTTGTGTGGATCTTATGTTTTCTCTAAAATTGATTTGAGGAGTGGATACCACCAAATCCGGATAAAATCGGGTGATTAGTGGAAGACTGCCTTTAAGACTAACTTTGGTCTTTATGAGTGGCTTGTCCAATGCTCCTTCAATCTTCATGAGGTTGATGAATCATGTGCTTAAATCTTTCATTGGAAAATTTGTTGTAGTTTATTTTGATGACATTCTTATCTATAGAAAATCCATTGATGAGCATGCTAATCACTTGAAACAAGTGTTTGATGTTTTGAGTAAGGGGCAATTATTTGCTAATTTAAAAAAATGCTCTTTTTGTATTGAAAAAGTTGTGTTCCTTGCTTTTGTAGTGAGTACAAATGGTGTGGAAGTAAATGAGACTAAAGTGGAGGCCATTAGGGATTGGCCCACTCCTAAAAGAATTGGTGATGTTAGAAGTTTTCATGGGTTGGCTAGCTTTTATAGGAGGTTTGTGAGAGGGTTTAACACTATAGTCGCACCATTCACCGAAGTGATAAGGACGGATAAGGCATTTGTATGGGGGAAGGATCAAGAAGAGGCTTTTGCAAAATTAAAAGAAGTGCTTAGTTGTACACCTCTCCTTCAACTACCAAACTTTGATAAAACCTTTGAAATTGAGTGTGATGCTAGCGGGGTAGGAATTGGAGCCATGTTGATGAAAGATTAAAAACCCATTGCCTATTTTAGTGAGAAACTCAAGGGAGAAACCACTAAATACTCCACTTATGATAAAGAGTTGTATGCCTTGGTGAGGGCATTGGCTCATTGGAAACATTATCTTTGGTCCAATGAATTTGTCATTAGAACCGACCACCAATCTTTGAAACACTTCAAATCCCAAGAGTAGTTCAATGTGAGACATGCCAAATTGGTGGAATTCCTTGAAACCTTTTCTTATGTCATCCATTACAAAAAAGAGAAAGAAAATATGGTGGCGGATGCCTTATCAAAGAAGTTTGTGCTACAATCAAGAAGACAAGTTTTGTTGAGTACTTTGGGGTCCAAGCTCATGGGGTTTTAAAGTAGGAAGGAGATGTATGCCAATGATCTGAAATTTGGGAAACTATATGCCAATTGAGATTTAGAGGGAAGGGGGGAGAAGGATCAATCGGTTGTGTGGTGAGGAGGAACCTAGTGATGATGTGGAGAAAAAAGGGTTCTATAAGTTTGAAGGGTTCTTGTTTAGAAATGGAAAATTGTGTGTGCCGAGTTCATCTTGGAGGGAGTTGTTAGTGAGGGAGGCACATAGTGGGGGACTAATGGGGCATTTTGTCGTGGGCAAGACCATGGAGATTCTTAAGGAGCAATTTTATTGGCCTAAGATGAGGGTGGAGGTTGTGAGGGTGTGTGGCCAATGCATGGAGTGTAGACAAGCTAAGTCAAAACTACTTCCACATGGTTTGTACTCACCCCTCCCCATTCCGTTAGATCCTTGGCTTGACATTTCCATGGACTTTGTGCTTGGATTACCTAGGACCAAGAGGGAAAAGACAACATCTTTGTGGTAGTTGATAGATTTTCTAAAATGGCTCATTTTATTCCATGTCATAAGATTGATGATGCATCCCATGTAGCCAATTTGTTTGCTGAACATGTACTCAAATTGCATTATAAGTGCTTACGCACCTCAAGCAGGCCTAGATGAAATAGTCAAGAGGCATTTTTGGGAAGATTTGGACAGGGTAGTGCGGAGTGTCCCTGTCAATGAGAACCTGTTTATCGGAGGAGACTTCAAGGGCCACATCGGGGTATCTGTTAGGGCCTATGATGGAGCACATGGCGGCTTTGGCTTTGGGGAGAGAAATGAAGGAGGATTCGCTCTTCTAGATTTTGCTAAAGCTTTTGACTAACAATAGCTAACTCAGATTTTCAAAAAAAAAAAAGAAGAGCACTTGATCACCTTCTGTAGTTTAGGCGCAAAGGCCTAGATTGACTTCCTACTCCTAAGGAAAAAGCGATATGAGCGTGTGTAGGGATTGCAAGGTTATCCCGAGCGAAAACCTAGTTACCCAGCATAGGCTCTTAATCCTGGAGCTGGATATTGGAGGCCGAGGAAGAAGAAGGCTATGTCAGAGCACCCTCGAATTAAATGAGAGCGCTGACAGTTGAGAAGAGTCAGGAGCTGGGAAATAGGTTAGAGGCCATGGGGGCCTAAGTGAGTTGTAGGGACACGAGTAGTATGTGGGCTAGGACTGCAGAGAGCCGCCAGAGAAGTGTTAGGGGTTTCAAAGGGAAACCCCTATAGATATAAGGGAGATTGGTGGTGGAGTAAGGGTGTCTAAGAGAAAATGGACGCCAAGGAAGCCGCTTACTTGAAGTTAATTGCGAGCAGCGATGAGGATGACAAGAGAAAGAATAAGGGCGAATATATGACGGCAAAGAAAGAGGCGAAGCTAGCAGTTTCGAAAGCTAAGACGGCAGCTTTTAGACGTCTATATAAAGAACTAGCTGAAAAAGGGGGAGATCAGAAGTTGTATAGACTCGCAAAGGCAAGGGAGAGGAGATCGTGGTATCTGGATCAAGTGAGATGCATTAAGGATAAGGATGGTATGGTTCTGGTGGAAGAAGCCTAGATTAGGGGGAGATGGCAGACGTATTTCCATAAACTCCTGAACTCTGAGGGCGACAGACAAATTGTGCTGGGTGAGTTAGCTCACTCAGAAGGTCGCAGAGATTTTAGGTATTGTAGGCGTATTCGAACAGAAGAGGTCAAGGGGCAGTCCGCAGAATGCGAGGGGGAAGAGCAACTGGGCCAGATGAGATCCTAGTAGAGTTCTGGAAGACTGCGGGAAGAGCAGGTGTGGAGTGGCTGACCAGGTTTTTTAATATCATCCTAAGGTCTGTAGAAATGCTTGAGGAATGGAGATGGAGTAGCTTGGTTCCATTGTACAAGAACAAGGGTGATGTTCAGAACTGCAACAACTATAGGGGCATCAAACTTTTTAGCCATACTATGAAAGTCTGGGAAAAGGGTGGTGGAGTTGAGGATGAAGAGGGTTGTGTCTATCTCTGAGAACCAGTTTAGATTCATGCCCGGGAGATCGACCACAGAAGCCATTCATTTGTTGAGGAGACTGGTCGAGCAGTATAGGGATAGAAAAAAGGACTTGCATATGGTGTTGATTGTCCTCGAAAAAGCTTATGACAGAGTTCATAGGGTGGTGTTGTGGAGATGCCTGGAATTTAAAGGGGTTCCAGAGGCATACATCAGAGCGGTTAAGGATATGTACGAAGGGGCTAAGACCCGAGTGAGAACAGTGGGATGAGACTCAGAGCACTTCCCGATCGAGGTGGGATTACATCAAGGGTCAGCACTTAGCCCATTTTTATTCGTGATGGTGATGGATGTATTGACTCGGAGTATCCAAGGAGAAGTGTCGTGGTGTGTGCTATTTGCGGATGATATAGTGTTGGTGGATGAGATACGCAGAGGGGTCAATGAGAAGCTGGAGGTATGGAGACAGACCTTAGATTCTAAAGGCTTCAGGCTTAGCAGGACGAAGACAGAATACATGGAATGCAAGTTTAGTGACACTCCTGATGAGGTATATGTGGAAGTGAGGCTTGATTCTCAAGTCATTCTTAAGAAATGAAGCTTCCGTTATCTCGGCTCAATTCTCCAAGGTAATGGAGAGATTGATGATGATGTCACTCACCGTATTGGAGCAGGATGGATGAAGTGGAGGCTCGCATCTGGTGTCCTGTGCGATAAGAGAGTGCCACCGAGGCTTAAAAGCAAATTCTATAGGGTGGTCGTTAGACCAGCTATGTTGTATGGGGAAGAGTGCTGGCCAGTCAAGAAATCACATATTCAGAAGATGAGTGTGGCAGAAATGAGGATGCTTAGATGGATGTGTGGTCACACAAGGATGGATAAGATTAACAATGAAGTCATTCACGACAAGGTGGGAGTGGCCCCAGTGGCCAAGAAGATACGCGAAGTAAGGTTACGATGGTTTGGTCATGTGAGAAGGAGGAGTGTAGATGCGCCGGTAAGGAGGTGTGACAGGTTGGCAGTGCTACGTCTACGAAGAGTTAGAGGTAGACCAAAGAAGAACTGGGCTGAGGTGATCCGTCAAGACATAGCCCAGATCCAGATCACCGAGGACATGACCTTAGATAAGGGAGCATGGAGGTCGAAGATTAGGGTAGAAGGTTAGGTAGTAGTCGAGTGTTTGTTCTCTTCTTGGATGTAGTATTACATGTATATAGCTGATTCTCATCTTAGTCTGTACTGTTATGTCTACTGATGTTTTATGTTTAGTTTGTATATGCGCTAGTTGAATCTTTCTTTTTGACGATGTGTTGTTGTCTTGATTTTCAGATTTGTCCTAAAATAGCTTTATTTTTCCTAGCCGAGGGTCTATCGGAAACAACCTTTCCACTTTGGTGGGGGTAAGGTCTGCGTACATCTCACCCTCTGTTACTTCCCACGATTACACCATTTTACTGTTTTAAGGACCAGTTCCTTAAAATGTGTTTCTTTACTAAACTATATGCGGAATAAAAACTGTAAGTAAATGAACACCAGATATTAGCGTGGAAAAACCCCTGACTCGGGATCAAAAAACCACGACCTACTTCTTAAGTAGGATTTCAACTTCACTATGTAAAAAGACCCACTTGGTTACAAGACTCATTCTTACTAACCTAGGACTAACTCTAATCCTTTAGTGATCTTTCTCATGATCAGTGAAGTTGTGTCAAGTCCACGACTTGAACCAGAAAGTTTACAACTCGATTATTGCTTACTACAGTTGAACTAAGACTTGAACTTTTACAAGATTCAATCTAAGGAACAGGTTCTAACTTAGTTCTACTGTAGATAACTAATTACACAAATAAGCTAATGACTCTTTTAAGCTTTTGCTCGATGCTCTATGTATTTGTGCACTCTTCTATGGCTGATATGCTCCACGTTTTATAGCTCCAGCAGCCAAGAAGTCTTGAGCAATTAGAACTCCAAAGCTCCCATGAGTTTGAGTCCTAATTGGATTCTTCTCTTTAGAATCCGGATCTTCTATCCTTTATCCTTTATTTATGCAATCTTTTCGTATCCGTTTAGACCTGCATGATTACCAAGATAAACATTAGTTTTAGGATAATTAATAATATCTCAACTTAAACAATTTTGCATGAATTATCTATTTAGCTGCAGTGATTCAAAGGAACAGGTCCTTTGAATCCGTTCCTCAGTCATCAGTCAAAACTCCAAGCTTATCCAAGCTAACATTTTCCCCCTTTTTGATGATGACAAATTCATAAGCATAGCTTCATATCCTTAATGTCCTGAAGTACAACTTAAGCTAAAAAAACTGTCAGTAGAGACTTTATTCATCATTAAGGACCAGATTTTCAACTAGGTATAAGTTTACGCAAAATTAGACTTACTCTTCCCCCTTTTGGCATCATTGAAAAGGTTGGATAAAAAATATAACTCAAGGTTAGAATTAATCAGTACATGGCCATTGAGGCAACTCAAAATGCAAACATAAATCAGATTAAAGCAACTGCAAAACAATGATATTAGCCATCAAAGACAATTCATTTAATCAAAAGATGAAACCAGGGGATACAAGCAAGTACTACAGAATTATTCAAAGACTAAAGAAGGAAAAGACTAAGGCACTAAACTAGGCTAAATCCCACTAGACAAAAGATGGCTAAAGGCTAAGGTGGTCAGGATGTGGAAGGACCAGGTCCCTGAGACTTGTTAAGCAACTCAAACATCTGCTTGAGCATTCCCTCATTGGTCTCCTTTGCCTTTGTGGCCTCTGCCTTCCAGTAATTTTTCTCCTCTTCCAACCTTGCTATTTCAGCAGCCTGAATAGCAACCTGTTGCCTAAGTGCCCTCACTTTGTTGTTCAATGGCTGCCTCCCAACACCAACCTGTGGAGGATCAGCCTGAACAGGCAAATCACAACTAATTAGTGTGGCACAGCCAAATTTTTCCTTCTTAGTAGCCTTCACTACCCCTTCCAAGGGAATCTTCAATTTTGCAAACACATCAGTTAAGATGAACCCAAACGGAAAGGAATGCTTTCTCTTCCCAGCTATCACCCTTTTTATCAGGTGGATCATAAAACTGGGCCAGTTGATCTACTTTTCAGTGTCCAACAGTTCCATAAGGACCAGGTCCATGAAACTGGCAATTCCTCTTTTTTCTTGCCTTGGCATCACAACCTTGTTCACAAACTCGAATAACACTTGGTGCTGTGGGTGCATCTCACTCTTCTGCACAGCCCTGGGTTTCTCTTCCCCTTCATTCTTAGCAAACTTCCTAGTGATCTCCAAATCAGTTGGCAAGTTTGTTAAGTCAGGCCAAACCTTCTTGACATAGCTGTCATACCCAGTAAAAGGAATACCCAACAGCTCACCAAGTTCCCTAGTATCAAACATAATCACATTATCATTAACAGAGGCAGTAATCCTGTCATCTTTGATGGAGCAGTTCTTGTAGAACTCTTGCACCATCCCCTTTGCACACCTGCCAGAAATCTGAAGGACCATGTCCCTCCAGCCCTGAGCATACAGTTTTTGCAGCAACCATAGCATCCCTTCTTCTTGCACATCAGACAAGAACTCTACCCTTTAACACCTTCCTGGTAAGCATGTCATCATGAACACAGTGTACAGTCTCATCTCTCTCAGCTTCACTGTCACTTTCATCTCCAACAAAAGACTCATCACTGTCACTAGCAGAACTTTCAGTTACAACAACTCTTTTAGAGGACCTGGTCCTCTTAGCAGAATTTTCTGCAGCCTTAACAGAACTTCTTGTTACTCGTCTTTGAGCCACTTTTCTTTTCTTTGACTGAGGCACAACCTCCTCAGCATCTGCCATCTCATCATCTTCACCAACATCATCAAATTTAATATCCTCCACTTCTTCCTCTTCAACAACCTGTTTTCCTTTCCCTTTTCTGCTTCTTTCTAAAGTAGCAGCTAATTGTTCATCAGCAGCTTTAGCAGCACTTCTTGCCCTCCTAACCCCAGAAGCAGGGGTTGAGGCAGAAGGAACGGGTCCTTTTGCCTTGGAGGAACTTTCAACTTTCTTCTTAGTTCCGGGCTTATAACTATCACCTATTTTCTTCAACTTAGCAGCAATTTCAGCAGTCACTTGGTCATCAATGGGTCCCTTTCTAGCTAATTTTCTTTTCAGACTCCTAATGTTGATCAAATCCACCAAGGGCCTATCACTATCACTTATAGCTTCATCAACATCTATAATATCCTCCATGGGTGCTCTAAAAGTAGCCTCTGGAGACCCCGATGACCCATGCATGGGTGCTTCCAACCTCTTAACTGTTTCTTCTTCCCCCTCAAGAACAGCCTCAGACCCCTCTCCCTGTTCCTCCTCATTTATCACAACATTCAAAGGATAGGTAAAATTTACCTGATACTGATACAGAACCATAGCTCGTGACAAATCCTCAACCTGCTCAATAATTGATTCAGCCGTGGGAACTGGTCCTTCCGCCTGAACTTCAGGTTCTGGTATTTCTGGGATTATTTCAGGAATTTCAGGGTTTAGGTCAGTGGTATCCATGTGTGAAGAAGGGTTGAGATTTTGTGGTTGATCAGAGGTGGGTGCAGTTGAAGAATTTTCAGGAGAAAGAGACATCTTAGCAATTCAAATTAAGAGATAATTGATTATTCTTTCTGAAATTTTGAGAATTCAGTTTATGAGCAAAGCAAAAGAATAATGGGGGAGAAGGAGTGTATTTATAGGATGAATTAGGTAGTAGAAATAGAGTAGGAATCGATCACACTTACCTCTGCACAACATGCAGCCGTTATGGACTCTTGGGAGTTTCCCGGAGAAATAGAGCCGTTGGACTGCTAAGTTACCTTTTCAGAGTGGGAACTGTTCCTCCGATGGGACTCTTATGCAATTTGGATATGGTTAGGAGACTTAGTGGGATTTATCCTAATTACAAGTTACCTATAGCCTTTGCACTTCTAAATTAACTGAATAATAACGAGTACATACTTGCTTTTAACACGAAAATTCAGTGTCCTTCCAATTTGCAACATTTTTTATCATCTGAAATTCTAAGAGCATAAGGGTAACATCATTCAATTTTAGCAACTCTAAATAAGAAATATGGCATAAGAGTATACATTTAAATATTAAGCTGGACTGAATCATTCATAATGACTTGAATAAAATTCATTTTAAGAGCAATTTTCTAGCCAATTATGAAGTAAAGCATTGATGATTTTATGTGAATTTAATCATCCCTAATTCCAACCTATTTCTTTCAAAATCATCTCTGCCTAGAGCTTTTGTAAAAATGTCAGCAATTTGCTTTTCAGTGGGACAAAATGCTATGGTGATCAAACCGTTTTCATAATTGTCTCTTAGAAAATGATGTCTTATGTCAATGTGTTTAGTCCTTTTGTGATGCACTGGATTCTTTGTCATATTAATAGCACTAGTGTTATCACAATAGATAGGAACAGTTCCTACATCAACACCAAAATCCTGTAACTGTTGTTTGATCCATAACAACTGTGAACAACATGAAGCAGCTGCCACATATTCAGCCTCAGCAGTGGAAAGTGCCACTGAATTTTGTTTCTTGGTTCCCCAAGAAACCAAACACTCACCAAGAAAATGTGCCATACCTGAGGTACTTTTTCTATCAACAAGGAAACCTGCATAGTCAGCATCAGTATATCCAACAAGATTAAAACTACCACATTTTGGATACCAAAGTTCCAAGGGACCTGTTCCTTTCAGATACCTCAATATTCTTTTAACAGCTTTCAAATGAGATTCCTTAGGATCTGATTGAAACCTAGCACACAAGCCAACACCGAACACAATATCAGGTCTACTAGCAGTTAGATAAAGTAGAAAACCTAATCATACCCCTATACAATTTTTGATCAACTGATATTCCATGTTCATCAAGATCCAATTTTGTGGTAGTGGCAATAGGTGTGTCAATTTCCTTAGCATTATCCATATCAAATCTTTTAAGTAATTCCTTAACATACTTTTGTTGATGGATCATAGTTCCATTTGAGGTTTGCTTGATTTGTAAACCCAAAAAGAAATTGAGTTCACCCATCATGCTCATCTCAAACTCACTTCCCATCAAGTTTGCAAATTCCTTACTTAAATTTTCACAAGTAGCACCAAAGATTATATCATCTACATAGATTTGAACAATTAAGAGATGCTTACATTTTTCTTTTAAAAACAATGTGCTATCAATTTTACCTCGTTTATATCCATGCTGAAGTAGAAATTTTGATAGCCTTTCATACCATGCTCTTGGTGCCTGCTTGAGCCCATACAAGGCCTTGTCCAACTTGTACACATGTTCAAGGAACTGTTCACTTTCAAAACCTGGAGGTTGCTTGACATACACTTCTTCTTTCAAGTAACCATTCAGAAATGCACTCTTAACATCCATTTGATGTAGAGTAAATTCCATGTATGTAGAAAAGGCTATAAGAAGTCTTATTGCTTCCAATCTTGCAACTGGAGCAAAAGTCTCATCATAGTCGATGGCCTCCTCTTGACTATATCCCTGAACAACTAGCCTGGCCTTATTTCTTGTTACTGTGCCATCCTGATCGAGTTTGTTTCTGAAAACCCATTTTGTTCCAATTATGGACATGTTCCTTGGCTTGGGTTTCAGATGCCAAACTTGACTCCTTTGAAATTGATTCAATTCTTCCTGCATAGCATTAATCCAATCTGCATCCTTCAGTGCTTCTTTCACATTTTTGGGTTCCACAAGAGATAGGAAAGCACTAAAGGCACACAGATTGTGATTTTGACTGTTGATCTAGTTTGAATCCCAACAGTCTTATCTGAGATTATTTGATCCACAGGATGTGACCCTTGATACTTGTAAGGCTTGGGTGTCAATCCATTATCAGAAGTCCTCTGCCGAGGAACAGTTCCTGATAGAGTAGCACTACCAGTTTGTGAGGTGGAACCATCGTTTGTTCCCCCTGTTTCAGTGCCACTTTTCTCAGTTCTGTCCTGAGGAACAGTTCCTTGCAGTTCACTTCTCATATCCAGAATCTGCATTTTTGGGTCAGGTTCATAATCTTTCAGCATTCCAATTTCTTCATCCTCATGTACATGTTCTTGAGTGAGACTATCAGTTTCATCAAATTTAACATGCATGCTTTCTTCAATTTTCAATGTTTTCTTGTTAAACACCCTATAAGATTTACTATTTAAAGAATAACCAACAAATATTCCCTCATCACTTCTAGGATCAAATTTTCCTAAGGCATCTTTCCCATTGTTATGTATAAAACATTTGCAACCAAAAGCCCTAAGATGAGATATATTTGGTTTTCTTCCCTTAAGCAATTCATATGGGGTCTTTTCTATCAATGGCCTTTTCATACATCTATTTATTATGTAGCATGCGGTATTAATAGCCTCAGCCCAAAAGTTTTGTGGAATATTTCCAGATATTAACATAGTCCTTGCCATTTCCTCTAGAGTCCTATTTTTCCTTTCCACTACACCATTTTGTTGTGGAGTTCTAGGTGAAGAAAAATTATGATTAATGCCATTTTCATTACAGAAATTGAAAAACATATGATTTTCAAATTTAGTTCCATGATCTGACCTAATGACAACAATATGATTATCTAGAGTTCTTTGAGCTTTCTTAGCAAAAATTGAAAATGCATTAAATGCTTCTTCTTTAGATGCAAGAAATATAGTCCATGTAAATCTGGAGTAATCATCCACCAATACCATAACATACTTCTTACCTCTACGACTCATTGTTCTCATTGGACCACATAAATCCATATGGACCAGTTCCAAAGGTTTAGTGGTACTTACCTGTTCCTTCGATTTGAAGGATGATTTTACCTGCTTCCCCCTGGCACATGCTTCACATACTTTTTCATCATTAAACTTGATGTTAGGAAGACCTATCACCAACTCTTTGGACACAAGTTTGTTCAATTGTGAAAGACTGACATGTCCTAGTCTTTTGTGCCATATGATGGGATCATTTTGCACCACACTTAAGCAACTCAAGCTTCCATCAGATAGTGTCAGCAAGTCTACTTTGTAGATGTTTCCATGCCTATTTCCCTGCAAAATAATCTCTCCAAAAGTTCTGTTAGTCACAGTGCATCCAGTAGATGAGAAATTAACATTATTACCTTTGTCACACAATTGAGATATGCTCAATAAGCAATGCTTCAGCTCGTCTACTAGAAATACATTATTTATACAGTGTGAATCGGACCTACCTACCTTTCCAATTCCAGTGATTTCCCCTTTCTTACCATTACCGAAGGAAACACTTCCTCCTTGGAAGGATGAGAGTGAAAGGAACAGTTCCTTATGTCCTGTCATGTGTCTTGAGCAACCACTGTCCATATACCATTTGTGGTTTATCTCCTTCACTCTAGCCTGCAAAAGAAAACTAGGGGTTAATTTTAAGAACCCAAACTAGTTTGGGTTCCTTTCCTTTAGAAAAAGGATGAATCAGATCTTTCCTAGCCCAAAATGGTAATGGTTTCTTTATGTGAACAATTTTTCTTTTTACAGAATGTTGAACAGGTTTATAGGACCTATTCTTCTGTTTCACAGAATTTTGAATATGTTTGTAGGACCTGTTCCTCTGGGCAGCCATTTTTAAAGATTGACAATTTTATTTCCGGTGACCAGTGTTCCCACAATGAGTGCATAGCCAGTTTTCAGGAAGTGATAAGTGCTTACTCTTTGGATCCCATTTGGATGAAGACTGTGCTTTCATGAATCCAATACCTTTTCTGTTACTACTATGATTTTCTTGTAACCATTCTAGTGCTTCAGAAGACTTGTTCCATTCTACAGGTTTTCTTAGTTCCATTTTTGTCTTAACAAAGTCTTCTTTCAAAGATCTTATCTTCTCATCTTTTTTACACAGTTCATCAACTGTGACTTTCAGTTTCTCTTCAGCAATGATCTGATGAGAATTAGCAATACCTTTACCTTTTTCAACTGTTTTAACATTTTCTAATTCCTGAACAGTTGATTCAACTGTGAGGACCTGTTCCTCAAGCATGCTAATCTTCCTTTCCAGAAAATCATTTTTAATTATTTCTTCTTTGCATTCTGCTTCTAAACAATCAATTTCATCATGCAGTTGATGATTGCCATCCCTTAGAGATTTAAATTCATTTAGCACAGTATGAAATACTTTAACAAATTTTTCTCTAGACATGCTTTTTACATCTTCTTTAAGTTAAGAAACAAATACCTCATCATCTTCTTCATTTCTGAATCTCCAAGAGCCATTAGAGCAAGATCCTCATCCAGATCATCATTAATTATTTCGTCCTCACTGTCTTGCCATCCTGCAACCATTGCTTTGGGATTTCCACTTTTCTTATGGACCTGTTCCCTAGCCTTTTTCCTTTCCTCAATGAATCTCTTCCTCCATTCTCCTTCCATAATTGGACATTTGCTGATGTAGTGCTCCGAGCTTCCACATTTGTGGCATTCTCCAGCCTGTTTCATGTTAGAAGACCTACCCTCTCCACTAATTGCCTTTTTCTTAATCAAATATTTCTGAACACTTTTAGTCGATAAGGACCAGGTCCTTATCATCGATAATCTTATCAGCAGCAGTCAAAGCTAGGTTCAGTTTTAACTGGTACTCCTATGTTTTTAACTTTTTTCTTAGTTCATAAGTCTTTAAATTGCCTATAAGCTCATCTAAGGATATAGTGGTTAAATCTTTGCTTTCTATGATAGCATAAGCTTTGATCTCCCAAGAATCTTGAAGAACCTTAGTTAGAATCTTTTCTACTCTATCTTCCACAGTTAAAACCCTTCCCAAAGAGATAAGTTCAGAAGCAATGGCATTAAATCTTGTATACATTTCAGAGATTGACTCTTCTTCTTTCATTTTAAAACTTTCATATTCAGCATAAAGAAGTGTACCTCTGGACCTTTTTACCTGACTTGTTCCTTCGTGTGCAACTTGTAGAGCATCCCAAATCTCCTTTGCAGTGTTATACCCTCTGATTCTAGTGCATTCGTCAGGACTAACTCCACCAATAAGCCACTTCCTAGCTTTTGCATTCTTTTCCCATTGCTTTATGTCTTCAGCATTGCATTCCTTCCTGGTTTTGGGAACATCGTTTCCCTTAGAATCCTTCTTCATTGGGATCATGGGACCTTCAGTTACTATATCCCATAATTCATAGTCCTCTGCTTGAAGGTGATCACGCATCCTCTCTTTCCACCATGAATAGTATTTCCCATTGAAATAAGGAGCTCTAACCATTGACTGACCCTCACTGTTCTCTCGTGATGTACTCATCTAATCCTAGGTGTTAGCCTTTTCAAGGATAACCTGCTCTGATACCAATTGTTATTTCCAACGATTACACCACTTTACTGTTTTAAGGACCAGTTCCTTAACATATGTTCCTTTACTAAACTATATGCGGAATAAAAACTGTAAGTAAATGAACACCAGATATTAGCGTGGAAAAACCCCTGACTCGAGATCAAAAAACCACGACCTACTTCTCAAGTAGGATTTCAACTTCACTATATAAAAAGACCCACTTGGTTACAAGACTCCTTCTTACTAACCTAGGACTAACTCTAATCCTTTAGTGATCTTTCTCATGATCAGTGAAGTTGTGTCAAGTCCACGACTTGAACCAGAAAGTTTACAACTCGATTATTGCTTACTACAGTTGAACTAAGACTTGAACTTTTACAAGATTCAATCGAAGGAACAGGTTCTAACTTAGTTCTACTGTAGATAACTGATTACACAAATAAGCTAATGACTCTTTTAAGCTTTTGCTCGATGCTCTCTGTATTTGTGCACTCTTCTATGGCTGATATGCTCCACGTTTTATAGCTCCAACAGCCAAGAAGTCTTGAGCAAATTAGAACTCCAAAGCTCCCATGAGTTTGAGTCCTAATTGGATTCTTCTCTTTAGAATCCGGATCTTCTATCCTTTATCCTTTATTTATGCAATCTTTTCGTATCCGTTTGGACCTGCATGATTACCAAGATAAATATTAGTTTTAGGATAATTAATAATATCTCAACTTAAACGATTTTGCATGAATTATCTATTTAGCTGCAGTGATTCAAAGGAACAGGTCCTTTGAATCCGTTCCTCAGTCATCAGTCAAAACTCCAAGCTTATCCAAGCTAACACCCTCCCCATACCCCCACTTATGGAATAAACTGGGTATTATGTTGTTATTGTTGTTGTTGTACTTAAATTGCATGTGGTCCCAAAGACTATTGTTAGTGATAGGGATCACAAGTTCCTAGTCATTTTTGGAAAGAATTATGGGGGAGGCTTGGTACTAAGTTGTTATTCTCCACTTCTTGCCACCTCCAAATCGATGGCTAAATCGAGGTTGTCAATAGAACCTTGGGTACCATGCTTAGAGCATTGGTTAAGGGAAAACTTTCTTCTTGGGAAGAACACCTACCTTTGATTGAATTTGTATATAATAGGACCATGCATACTTCTACTTGCATGACACCTTTTGAGGTTGTGTATGGTTTTAACCCCCTTGGATCTTACGCCTTTGCCTCAAGATGTTGTTTTAAGCTTAGATGTCAAGGTGAGAGCTCAAGAGATGAAGCAACTTCACGAGTAAGTGAGGAAACAACTCCATAGAAAAAATCAAGAAGTTTCCAAAAAGGCTAACAAAGGAAGAAAGAAGGTTGTCTTCGAGCCCGATGATTAGGTTTGGGTTCATTTCTGGAAGGATAGATTTCCAACAAGCGGGCGAGCAAATTCATGCCTAGAGGCGATGGTCCATTTCAAATCCTTGAATGTCTTAACGACAACGCGTACAAGGTGGATTTGCCAAGCAACTACCAAGTGCACAACACTTTCAACCTGTGTGACTTGTATCCCTTCAAAGTCGACGAACAATCGAATTCACGGACGAATTCTTTCCAAGACGGGGAGATTGATGCAATCCGATGCGCGAGCAAGCCATTCACAAGGAGCCAAGTACAGGAGTTGCAACCGTTGCAGGCCACATTTGCACAACTGGAGCTGCTAGGGCAAGTGTTGGAGGTTTCAGGACATTTCTGCATGCTTACGGCCTCAGAATCAGGAAATGTTCATCGCGATTTCGAGTCATCAGACACGATCGTGCAAGGGAAAAAAGATGACCAACGTGGTCTCGCACCATCAGCAGTGATCGCGCAAGGTAGAAATGATTAACTGCGCGATCGCGAGTCCTCAGAAGCGATCACGCAAGAGGCTGAATATAGATGAAGGACAATGCCTTCACGACCGCGTGACCATAGCCGCGATCGCGAGGCTCAAATTTATTAAATTGGGCGATAGCGCGTGCTCCAGCGCGATCGTGCTGTAACATTGATCAGAATGTTATTTTTCAGCTAATGACTTAATGAAGGCCCATTGTTGAGGGTAATTAAGGAAAATGTGCCATTTTTAGAAACACCTATATAAACTTAGCTCATTATTTTAGGATTAGATTTTGATGACATTAAACTTGAGAGATTATTGGCTAAGCTTGTTTGCTTAAGCACGCATTGATTTCCTTGATTTGCAATTAGGCTTAGTCTAATTGAGGACCAATTAGTATAGGTTCTATTGATAGACAATTAAGGTGTTGATTAAGCCACTTTTCCTAATCTACTTCCTTAATCCTTTTCTAATCAATTGAGTCTGGATTTAATTCTTGTTATTTTCCTTTCATTGTCTTTAATTTAATTTTCATATCAGTCCGAGCGGGGCGCTTTGTCCTGTTTCAGCTTTTGGGTAGTTTTTCTCGTAGATTTTTGTGTTTTCTTTGCTTGCATTACTTCCTGCTAGTACTCCTTGAGTATTTTTCCTACTCTTCTAGTGTTAGTTCTTTGAACTATTAGGATAACTCGTGCGTGATTGGGTTTGTAAATTCAAAAAAGAATCGCAGAACATTCTTGCCTTCAAGTGCTCACTATATAGTCGTTGTCCATCGAGTCCCATTAACTCCACTCTTCCCGTAGAGTTGTTGACTCATGTGAACTTAGTAGGTTATTGAGGAAGGTTGTTCAATCTGAGAAGCCTTTTGAATCAAGCTTGAGTGATCCTACCTGACCAAATTTAGTGTACCCGAGTGACATTCAAAAGTGAGGGAGTGTGTGAGGTTTTTACTATAATATCTTCTTTGTCTTTGCTATTTGTAGGTACATGGCCAAAGGACTCTACGTATCCCATACTGACGAATGAAAGAAGCTCGAAGGAGACAATACATTGTGGTCCCGAAAAGCACTTTGGCTACTCTATTGGCCGAGGTGAAAGCCATAAGTGTGTTGAAAACCTTGAAAGAGAAAGAACCCCAAGTGTTCACAAAGATGCCGGTGAAGGCAAAAGTGATGGCTCAACCGTGAAGCCGGATCGTTTTGCCGAGTTAGCTCAACTACAAAGGTTGAGAGATGAGGCTACTCATCATGAGAGAGTGTTGGGTATTCCCCAACAAGTGGCCATTCCCACAACTTGAGCATTCTCTAAGGTAGTGTTCCACTACTTATTAGACCCTATAGAAATTTTGTATCTGATGAACAAGATGTTGATGTTCATGAAAAGGAGATATTCGAGGTTGTTGATGATTATGATGAACATGGTGGTACCTGAGCTTATTGATGATTATGATGAACATGAGCCACCTCATTCGAACATTAGAGGCTCTACTTAGAGCTATGACCCGAGGTAAGGACGGGACGTGAGTTGAGAAGTTGCCACTCATGGAGTTTGCATATACCCGTACTTTGCATAGAATGATTGGAATGACTTTATTTGAGTGTGTTTATGGTTTTAATTCTTTGATTCCACTTGATCTTACCCCTTTGTCCAGGGATGTGGTTGTTAATTTTGAAGGTAAGAGTCGGGCTAAGGCTTTGCTTGAGCTCCATGCTAAGGCAAGGAAGAACTTGGAGGAAGCCTATGCAAAGGTGGCATCGAAGAGAAAAAAGGGAAGGAAGAAGGTAGAACTCAAGAAAGGAGATTGGGTGTGGGTGCACTTCTACAAAGAGAGATTCCCAAACCTTAGGAAAGGGAAGTTGGCACCCCAAGGAGATGGACCATTCCAAGTGCTATCCAAGATCAACAACAATGCATACGTGATTGATTTTCCCGAGGAGTACATTGTTTCTAGTATATTCAATATTTCTGACTTGACTCTTTGTGATGTAGGTGATGATGCCGTGAAGGATGACGTCTTGATTCCGAGGATAGAATCTTCTAAAAAAAGGAGAGGATGATGCTGGCAAAACTACCATAGGACTATTCACTCGGAGTCAAGCTAAAGAGATCCAAGATGCTCACCTACACTTGGTTTGGAAGAGCTTTGAAGATATCGGGAGATATTTGAAGATATTTCGCTTGAGCTCAGCTTTGGGCGGACCACCCTAGCACCTACAAGGAGTGGCTAACACTGATCTGAGATCTTCTCCACATGCTCCAGCCTTGGGCAGACCGCCTACCCCCAATGTGGCTCGAAATTTAGCTAAGGATGGAATTATCAACTCTCTGAAGTTTGCTCCAAGTACTCCGCCTCATGACCCAGGCGCTCCGCCCCATCTTAGAGGCGCTATGCCTCTATTGGCTAACTTACACGAGGCGCTCTGCCTCCTCCTATTCCATGCTTGACGGGATTTTAACTAGTTTTATGACTATTTCATATTTAAGCCTGGGTGGCCAATTATATTTTGACCCAACTTGTGGGCTATTTAGTCATTTACTCCTAAGTGAGGTGAACCTATAAATAGCTCCTAAGTCTTCTTATTTCATTAGACAACTTTGACATTGAATGAAACTTGAGATATTCTCTCTGATTACAAAAACTCTTTGGCTTGATTTCTCTTGGTGCCTCCAATTGAACATCAATCCTTGTTTGATCGAACTCGTTTGCATGAGTCGAGTACCTCTTGAAGATAGTTCGTATAGTATATGTCTCCTTTGACTACGTCAAGGGTGTATTGGAACTAGTTCTTCGATGCTACCTTGATTCGACTTCAGATCACGTCTTACTTTATCTTTACTTTTTGCTTCCGCGATTTTCCCTACATCATATAACCTGTAACATTGTCACACTATATTTTTACCTATAATTAGCGTTTAAGATATTTCTTTATTTTTATACTTTAACATAGTTACGGTTTTTATTTACATAAGTGACTATGCCCAAAAGAACTAAACTTATATTTGGAATCGCTACTTTATATTGGATTAATGGTATGTCAAGTAACCAAAAGGTTTCTCCTTTGGAATACTTTATTTACTCATTTATTTGGTTTGCAGCAGAGAATCTAGAGAAAATAATTAATGTCCCTTTAAATACGTTCACTTCCTTAAATGGAACTCTCATTCATGAAAAACACAAATTTAAATGCACTATAAGTGCTATAAATCAGAATTCAACAAAAATAGGAAGTGACTATCAGCTTGTTTGGATGGTTGTATATGTCGTTATAATAATGTAGCGTATCGTATGGTACTGTATTGTATCATATTGTTTTGGTTAATTCGGCGTTTGGTTAGATTGTATTATTTCCCATTATTTCATAATACCATGCATTACCAATATGAAGAATTAACTTACAATATTGCCAAGAAAAAAGTAGTGTATGAGGTACAATTGCTATAGAAAAGGTAGGGTAAATGGTATTGTTATTATTAAAGGGAAGAAGAGAGAAAAAAGATATAGTAACAATGCGATCACACCAAATCGATCGTTACATAAAATGAGACGTTCCATTGTTACGCAACGATGGTTTAACGATACGATATAATAAAATATTAAAGTAAAAATTAAAAAAAAATATTGTATCCTTTGTAACAGTACGATATGATATGTAACAACCATTCAAACAAGCTTTAAATCAAAACTTCAAACCTATCAGTGGCCCAAAAAGCTACTTCTACCTTCATTTGACTTTGCTAAGCTTTGACAAAATGCAGAACTTATTTGCTTTGACACTAGGCCTCTTGGCTTTAAGGTGAGGTCCATAATTCACTAAATGTTTAAAACCCAAACCAAGTCCTTCTGGCAACTTCTGAAAATTTTCACATCTTTTCGGGTCCCTTAAGTTCTCTAATTTACAATTTGGCCCTTCTAAATAAGGTAACATGACCAAATTAATCCATTCACACGAGCAATTTCCCTATTTAAGTCTTAGAATGGCAAAATTATTCCTTCAGACTTTCATTTTTAACTAGAACAGTGCAATGTTCCCTCTGAATGTTTCTCAACGAGTCAAAAAATATAATAAAAAACACCTAGACTTTCAAATCATGCTTTTGGGAAGAGTTTGATTAATCCAAGCAACAAATTCAACCAATTGTTCTTCTTTTTTTAAGGTAACTAATACTCCCTTCGTCCCAAAATGAGTGTCTAATTTTCCTTTTTTATTAGTCCTAAAATAAGTGCCTCCTTCCTTTTATGGCAACTTTTTAAATTTAAGATTTATTTTGGACCACATGATTTAAAGACACTGGCTCATATTACACTCACATTTCATTTTAAACCACATGATTTAAAAGTTTTCCTTATTTTCTTAAACTCTGTGCCCAGTCAAACCTAGACACTCATTTTGGGATGGAGGGAGCAATTGTATTAATTACCTGAGGTTTTAACATTACAATGCTTAGGTATTTTGGACTCTAATAGCCATATCAAAGGAAGAACCACATCTAACTATCTTACTATATTCACCTAAATACAGAATCAGGCTGAAACAAAGAAAGAAAATATGTTTAGTATCTGTAGGTGCTAACTAAGTTGTCTAATTTTGCACCAGCTCACATATAGCAAAAACGTGCTATCTCCTTTGTAATCTGTTGCCATAGTCTCTTTTCTTTTCTTTTCTTTTTTCAAAAACCCTGCTGCTTCTCTCCTTTCAGATTGCATGCACATATTCAACATACAACATTTTAAAAAACTGAGCTTGCTTTGTCCTCCCTTTGATAGCCTGTAGCAGTTCTTGTTGGTAGTCTTGCCATGTTGGTGCAACTCGATATTGCTTCCTCTCGAATGAATCAATTTTCCCCATACTTCTCTGACATAGGTACAATGCAGAAATAAATGCTCACTAGTTTCCACCATACTTCTGCACATTACACAACTTCTATCTACCTGCATACCCTATTTAAGTAGTCGATCAACTTGCAGAGCCTCTCATGATTCAACATCCACATTATAAACACAACCTTTGGCCTTGGTAGGTTCTGGTACATCATTGCTTTTCCAATTCACTCTAGGCTATGTCCCTTTCATTTTTTGATAGATACTTTTAATGATGCTCCCTCTTTGGCTACTATTATGAACAAGTGGAAAATGCTCTCTAGGTTTTAGAATCTTCAGGACTATCCAACTAACTTGATAAGGAAATGGTATGTCTTATATTGCTCTCTCTTTTTATATAGAACATGTGGATCCATTGATCTATATCTTCTCTACCTTATTGGTCAGATCCCAACACCGCTTTGTTATAGCAGCTCTGTTCCATAGTTTTAGGTTGACCAAATTGTATCCACCAATTGACTTAGGAAGCCATATCTTTCTCCATGCTACCAGAGATCTCCCAGTGATCCCATTAGAGCCTGACCATATGTAACTCCTATAGGAGGTTTCAATTAGTTTCAGCACTTCAGCATGTAGTATAAACAGTTGAGCCCAATATGATTGGATCTCGAAGATGAAAGTTTGAATAAGTTGAATTCTTCCAGCATAAGATAACTTTTAGTAGTCCAAGAAGAGATTCTAACAATAATTTTCTAAAATAGAGGTTTCCATAGAACTCCCTTCAACTTCTTGGTATCCAAAAAAATACCTAGATATTTGAATGACAGTTCTCCAGCACTATATCCTAAGAAATCCAGGATTTATATTTTAGGTGTTTCATCTACCCTCCCAATAGTAGACTGGACTTTTTGTTAAGTCAGCTTGTAGCCCGGAGGCTCTGGTAAATCTGATAAAACAATCTTGGAGGTGCCTCACTGAAGCTATATCTCTTTTTGCAAACATGTGGAGATTATCTGCAAAGCTAATATGGGTAATCCCAAGTTTAGAGCATCTGGGATGATACTTAAACTCAAGAATTTATTCAAGCTCACTCAAGCTTCTGCTCAAATATTCCATGGCAATAGCAATTAAGAAGGAAAATATGGGATCTCCCTGTCTTAAGCCCTTAGCGGCATCAAATGGCTTAGTATACCCCATTAACCATTACTGTGTATTTCACTATTGTTACACATACCTAATTCAGGAACTCTTTTGAGTAACGAAGTGCAGTCATTACCTGCTCCAAATACTTCCACTCCACAAATGATATGCTTTTTGGAGATCTACTTTGATCATTACCCTCGGAGAGATATATTTTTTAGAGTAGGCCCTTACCAATTCATGAGCTAAAATAATATTGTTGGCTATTTTCCTGCCAGGGATGAACCCACACTGGTTCTCACCTATGATATAGGGCATAACAATTTGCATTCTTGCTGCCATCACTTTAGAGATAAGCTTATACACTACAGAGCAGCATACAATTGGTCTATACTCTTTAATAGTTTTAGGTTTCCCTGTTTTAGGCACTAAAGTTACAGCAGTATAGTTCATAGGCATGTACATTTTCCCTATAGTGAAGTACTCTTTTACAGTTGTGCACACCTCCTCTTTAATCAATGGCCAGGATCTTTTTAAGAACATGGTATTGAACTTATTAATACCTAGAGATTTTAAGATCACCAATAGCCTGCAGTCCTGAGTAGATCTCCTGGTCTGTAACTTTTTCACACAACATCATTTCCCGGGAATGAGAAAGCTTAGGCCCCCTTTTCATTGTTTGCTAATTTACTGCATCCAAGCTATAAGCAGAAGTTACCATGAGTTCTTATAAAATTGGACTATTTTTTCTTTGATGTCTCTAAGATCACTCAGCATTCTACCATCCAGAGAAACAAGTTCAGTGATAAGCTTTTCTTAAGTTCTTCTTGGATAACATCTGAGAAGTATTTGTTGTTTGCATCTCCCAGATTCACCCATGTTGCTCTTGATTTCTATTGGAGGTCACTCTCTTCAATCGCATACCACTTTTCAATGGTCTGAATCGGCTCATGGTTCCTATTAGCAAGGTCATCAGTATATGTCTGGGCAATGTCTCTTTTGATAGTTTCTATTCATTTCTAGCTGTGCTCAATCTACTTGTGATGCCTTGAAATTCAGCATTATTCAATCTCTTGAATACAAGTTTCAAAGCTTTCAGTTTGTGCCAAATATTTCTAAGTTTCCATCCTTCGCTAAGTCCACCCTATTCCTTTTCCACAATTTGTAAGAAACTAGGGTGATCAGCTCACACATTAAAGAATTTGAATGGCACTGCTGTATTTTGTCTTCCGAGTTCCACCTTGATCATCATTGGGGAATGGTCAGAGATGCTATGCAACAAATTATCAGTAGAGAACTGTGCATACAACATCATCCAATCATCATTTCCCAGCACTCTATCTATTGAACTCCATTCTTTAGCACCCCCTCTCTGCTTATTTGTCAAAGTATAATACTTTCTGCTTCATGATAATTTATTTAGGTTCAGGGTTTGGACACCATCAGCAAAACCTGAATTTCAATCTGAGTTACAAGATTCTTATATAGTTCGTCCTGTACACTTAATATAGCATTATAGTCACCCCATATAATCCATGGGCCCTGTGTTTGTGAGGCAATCAACCTCAACTGCACCCATAACTATTTCCTTTGCTCCAGGGTAGTGTAGCCGTAAATTATACATGGCACATGACATAGAGCATTGCTTGCCTTTTACTTGGACATGGATGAATTGTGCTTCCTTTGACAGAAGTTGCACCTCATATTCCATCCCTTCTCATAGCACCTATATTCTCCCATTTATAGCAAATTCATAGTTACTAAGTAATTTCCATCTTAGAACAATTTTTTTTGCAATTTTTTCAGCTTTTCAGCTTCTACCTCTGGTCTTTACTAGACCATCTAGTTTTATTTTATTCTCTTTCAGCAGAATCTCAATTTCCTTTTGCTTATATTTCTTATTTATTCCCCTGACATTCCATACAAGCCAATTCATCAACAAGTTCTGCTCTTATCAGGTGGATCATCTTGTGTTCTCTCTGATTCTTCTAGTTATAGAGCTGTGAAGTAGTTCTTTGTAGTAACAGTAGCAGTAACTTCTATTCATGCCTAGAGATCCACATGTTATCTTATTCTAATCAGGGTTTGTTTGGTGTTTCTAGGCCTGCCTCTTTTGTCGGTGACTCTTGGTTCACTTTGTTTACTAAGTGCTCTTGTCCACTCACATACCCCTCTTCAGTCTGATGTTCAAATGGAGCATTGTTTGCCTGATGTTTAACTATGACATTTTTTTCTTGCCACTGTAGTACATTTATTTTATGTTCTGGCTTATGCCGAGTTAGTTGTGGCCTTTGGCGAGGCTGATTTACTTGTGGTTCTAGAGGAGCTTGGTTTGCTTGTGCTAATGGAGCTTCTTGTAGACCCTGAGGAACATCTCTAGGTCTTATTCTACTCTTATGCTGAGGAGCCTTTCTACCTACATCCAATATATTACAATCATGTCCCAGCCTCAAACACCTACTACAAAAGTTAGGAGCCCATTCAAACTCCACTTGTTATGAGAATTCTCTACCATTGGGATCACGTACTAGCACCTTTGTAGGTAGTTTCTTTCTGGAATCTACCTCAATGAGCATCCTAGCATACGAAATTCTTGTTTGTTTAGTAGTAGATTCATCTACATAGAGAGTCGTTCCTATAGCACCGGCAATTCTGCTTAAAGAGGTGCAGCTCCAACAACTCATATGTAGTTTAGGAAAATTCCCCCACAGTGGAACTTTAGTAAGAAATTCTGCATTAAAATCATGATCTTGAGTCCATTTCTTTAGACTATATGGTCAAAAGTAGAGGATCTCACTCAACTCTTCTCTACTTTGAAATTTAACTATATTATACCCTTCTTCATGATAGTACACCTTTGGTGGACTTACAGTAGCCCAATTTTGATCTACAAATCATTTCATGACATTATATCCAGGTGGTTCCCCAATAATATACACGATCAAAGTGCACTTCCACTTTTCAATTTCCTGTTCAACCTCTTGTTGCTCTAATTGGCCTTTTGTAATTGTCTCCTAGTTCAAATTCTAATCTTCCTCTTCTTTAAATCCACTTCATCTCTTTTAGCAGAACTTATTGAGGTACTACATATTTGATCTAGTGTTACAGCTGGTGAGAAAACCAGCTGCTTCGAAGAGCTAATTATATGTTGCTTCATGCCACTAGTCATCACATCCTGCCTAGAACCCATATCTATATTTTCCCCTGGTTATCAGCTACTACTCCTTTCCTTGCCTCAATTTCCCCTTAGCATTTTTTATATGAGTGATTAAGCTAGGGTTACCATTTTTGTCAAATTTTATTCCCAAATTGTTAGTAGGAGGTGTGGCAGTCCACCTTGAAGGTTCAACATCAAAATTTTGAGCTAAGATACGAGCACTTACCGAACTGCCTACGGTTACGAATGGTACTTTCTTAGGTGGTCTTCCTCTTTTCTTGACAGTGGCCATGGATTCACGGTCAACTGAATGTGAGCTAATGTGCGCTGAACACCATTATCGTGCGTTGAGAGAGGGCACTAAACCTAAAGTCGTAGAGGGAAAGTCGTGTGATGGTCTTTAGGATATAACAATACAAAAAATGAAAGGACAAGGAAATCCTCTATCCTCAGTGATGAAAATAGTTGGACATGAAAACTTAGCTAACCATTAGAGGTCAGATCTAGGGTGAATGAAGACACTTTTTTTTTCTCCGCAGATTAGGGGTAAAAAATGGGAAGACATGAAAGTAGAGTTTGATCGGGGGTTTCCACCGACCAATGAAGGCCATATCTATGGCCATATGTCAGGTTTTTGGTTATACATCCGTAGTTAGGACTAGAGAAAGAGAGGAGATTAAAAGGTGGGTTCTAGGTCGATTGGAGATGACGGCAGTCGCTGACAGGAAGGTTTTGACAACCTAGAAAGAAATGGCAGAGTCTTCCCTAGTATGAGCGACTAAAGTGGAAATGGGATTAAAATGGGGTGGGGTGGGGGTTTAGTAGGTCGAGGTTGGGGCAATAGGGGTCATTGAATGGTATGTATTAGATTGTTGAGGTGAAATAGGGTTCGACGACTAGATAAGTAAGACATGCGGACTTCACATATTAGCCGTCTGGCCTATTGAGTACAAACAATGTCGTATAAGTCATGAACAACGTCATTTGGTTTGAGGCAAATAGTCGGATGAGCCAAAGGGGTTGGACTGACTATTTTCAATTGCAATTGGCCTATAAGTGGCTACTAATACCCGCCCAAAACAAACAACACATATTTCATTTTAAATAATTTAAAAATATCCAAAATAATAAATATAAAAATAGCCAAATATTTAAAATATCACATTTAATTCAAAACATCCAATTCTATTATTTTAATAATTTTAAGCATTTTCCACCTTAATATTAATATAATAGAGAATATACATATCAAAGATATGTCTAATGGCTGGAAATAATTGTTTCATTTTGAATATTGATGTTAGTGAATTAGATGAAAATATACATATAAAGAGAGACCTTTCAGATTCTTGACAAACAAAAGTCTACATAATAATTTTATTTTATGACAAGATTATTCCACCATATATTTTTTCCTAAAAAAGATTCCCGATATACATACGCCTACACGATAATTTCAGTTTTATGACTTGAAATTATCCGGCCATCTCTCCCAAAAAACAAAAATTGAAGGAGTAATGAGTCTGTATGCCTCATTCTGGTGGCCCCTCATAGATGAAAGCTTGATCTTGAGACGGATAAATGTTCAAAACCTCTAAATAAGTACTTATTTTTAAAATTCAATATAAAAATATTGTTTAATCTCAATCAATTTATGTCCAAGCGCCTTAATTAGGACGCATCCCTCTTTTGGAAATGTATACCAACTATTTATCTTATATCTAAACTTAAGTGTAATGAAAACTTATATATAGTTGATGTTTACATCAATCAACAAGTGCATGACTTGCGTCGATAATAAATTTTTATCACTTAAATAATAGCTAATTAAAGTACATATTTCTGCCTTAATAAATTGTTAAGTTGATACGGTTAACTATAAGGTATGAGTAAGCATTATTTACTATCAAATTTTACATGATTGAGCAACTGACCCATCACATATTTACTATTCTAAGTTCATGCTACAAGCCTAGGGCAAGAAAGAGCTCATTTGGATGAGCTTATTTTAAGCAACTTATAAGTCAAAAGTGGCTTATACGTCATTTTATGAGAAGTTAGGAAATTCTAACTTCTCACTTTTGACTTTTAAGCACATAAGGGCTTATAAGCCCATAAATTTTTGAATTACCGAACAGTTACTAATTGATTTATAAGCTTATAAGCCATTTTAAGCTCACTCAAACGGGCTCTTAGTTTGAGATTTTTTCCACTCTTAAACGGTTCAAAACCACATAAAAATTCAAAATAATTCTGTAGAAACTCAAAAAAAAAAAAAAAAAAAAGAAGAAGAAGAAGAAGAAGAAGAAGAAAGAATTTTCATAAACGAACCTAATTAGTGATAAAGGTTGTGTCAACCCCTCAAAAAATACACTCTTCAAAAGAGAGAAAAAAAAAAACTTTGGGTTACTTCCTCTAGAGGCCTTTATTTGTCGAATTGCCTTTGGATAATTGGATGTAAGGTGAGATGGAAGAGTCTCAAGTAATGGTGGCAAACAATCCGGTTTCGACCGGACCGAGCTGGATTCGGGCCGAAAACCGGCTCGGACCGGTTGAGACCGGACCAATACCCCCCTAACGGTCCCCGACCCCGGTTCCAACACGGTTTGAAGAAAAAAAATCGGATGGACTGGTATAAAAATGGACCGGAACCAGCCGGATCGAGTCAAACCGGACAGGACTGGACCGGTCTAAAAAAAATGGAAAAATCACATTTTCAGCCGTTAACTAGCCGTTGGCAACAGCTCTTTTGACCCCCTAGCCGTTGTCCAACGGCCAAAAACGGCCATTTTGACCCCTCTACCACCCCATAACCACCCCTAACTATTTTTTTCCAATAAATACCCCTATTATTTCATCATATTTTTCACACAAATCTTTCAATTCTCACTAATTCTCTCAAATTTTTTACAATATTGCTATTATTCTACTTTGGCTATTTTGTTAAAAGTTTATAATTTGGCTACTTTATCAAGTTCTTATTGGAGTTGCTATCAAAGTTATATTTTGTTATTTGGTGAAGCTTAAAAATATCAAGTATTGGATCAATTGGAGGCGCTACTTTGTTGAAATATCAATTTGGGTATTTTTGTAATTTTTCGATTATCAAGTATTCAACTAATTAATTGAATGAGGCTCAAGTTTCAACTTCACCTCAATTATACGGTTATATTTGGTTGGTCATTCCTACTTCTACTCTTTTATAATTTATTTTGTCATATATTTATTTTATTTGTTATTATTATGTCTCAAAGAGGTTCAATTGGAACTAGTGGTGGGGGGCGGGCACGTGGTCGTAGGGGAAATAGGGGTAAAGAAATTGCTGGTAGTTCTAATCAATTCACCCACATAGATGATTCTCAATATTATCATAATGTTAGCGCTGATAATATACTTGATCACGAAATGTTAGAAACACGATATGGGAATCAAAGCGGGGTTAATTTAGAAGAAACGCCTGAATTTCAAGCTAGTCCACCCAAAGTTCAGTCTGACTTGCCTCCTGTACCTCCTACTAAAATACCGGTTAAACGTAAGGAAAGATCTGAGGTGTGGAAATTTGCAAAAAAGAATGTTGAATCGCAGACGGCCATGTGTGGTATTTGTGAAAAAGTGTGGGTTTTTAAAACTGGGAGTAATGAGGGTGGGACGGGTAAACTTAGGGCCCACTTACAAAAGAAACATCCTAAAGAATGGTCAATGCGAGTGGGTGGTATATATTTAGGGACCGAACATGGGGGAGTAGCGCATGATGAATCTTCGGGTATCCAAACAAGAATTAACCAAACAATAGGAGGGCTTCTTACTTATGATAAACAAAAGGATAAGGAAGCTATTACTAAACTAGTTGCCCTCGAGGGTTTACCTTATAGTTTTCCTTCTTCTACTGGTTTTGTTCGTTATGTTCAGTCTATATATAATCCATCTTTTAATGGTTTTCCAAGAACTACTGTTAAAAATGATATTATTAAATTTAAGAACGAAAATCAGGATTATTTGCGATATATGTTTGATAACTTTGACACTAGAGTATGTCTTACTACGGATATGAGTCGTTCTACTAATGGATGTGATTATATTACTGTTACTGTTCACTGAATAGATCCTGATTGGGTATTTCAAAAACGTATTATTGCTTATAAAGTTGTTGATGAACCACACACGGAAAATTATATTTGTAATAAAGTTTCATCAATTTGTCGTACGTACTGTTTAACTAACAAAGTTTTTAGTATTACGGTAGATAATGCTACAAACAACACAGACGCACTTAGGAACTTGATACCTATTTTGAACCCCCCTTTTGCGGAATTTTTTCATGTTAGGTGTGCATGTCATATTTACAACTTAGTAGTAAAAGATGGTCTTGACTTGTTTAACGACATTATCGCAAAAGTGCAAATAGCTATTACTTATATTTTTAGAAATAAAAACCAAGAAAGAAGACGAGAATGAGAAAGAAAATGTATAGAATTAGGAATGCCAATTAGGAGAGTCCCAAAGGAAGTTTGTACAAGGTGGAACACTTTATATGATGCATTGAATGTTGCTTATGAATATAGAGTGCCTATTTCTCAAATGTATAATAAACATTTTATGGAAATCTATCACCTTAAAGATGAAGATTGGCAACTTGTTCAACATCTTCTTCAATTTTTACAAAAAATTTATCACGCTACTTTAGAATTTTTCGGTCAATATTATCCAACTACTCCTGCCATGTTATATTATATAGCTGGAATATCATAATTATTGAAATTATATAAGCAATACAATTTACAAACCGACTGTAAAGAGAATGATTGAAAAATTTAGAAAATAATTTTTTCCAGTTCCTCCTCTTTTTTATATTGCTTCTATATTGCATCCTGCTTTAAAAATTAAGGTAACTGAACGACTTGTTAGAGAAATATATGCAAATTTAGAAATTACTCCTGTTAGAATTGCTACTAATGGGTATCCAAGTGTAGAAGAGGCTATTGCTAAAATTTATGCAGATACCGTGGCTGTTTTTGTAAAGTATAGAGCTTGGGCAGACGCTGCTACACCAACGGAACCAATACAATCCACCGGGCAAAGTTCTTCACAGGCGGGGTCCGCGGGGATGAGCACTTTTGGGGGACTTGATGAAAAGTTGCTTTCAGAACAGGACGAGTACGGGGAGGAATACAGGGAGTTCCAAGTGTATTTAATTCAATATCTAAAGAAACTTAACAACTTTGGAACTCATCATTTGTTGGATTATTGGAAGAATCAAGAATCGCAATTTCCAATTCTTTCAAAAATGGCCCGAGATATATTAACAATTCAAGTTTCATCAGTTGCATCGGAAAGCGCTTTTAGCAAAGGAAGATTTCAAATTGGAGATAGCAGATATTCGTTGAAGGAGGAGGCAATGGAGACATGAGTTTTGTTCAGGGATTGGATCAGAGCAGAGCGAAGAAACTTTGGTCTACCAGAACTTACTAAGCAAAAAGGCAAAGCATATCTCGATCAAATTTTAAGCGACGGAACAAATGAAGGAAGTCAAGCCGGCAATGAAGAAGAAGAAGAAGAAGAAGAAGAAGAAGAAGAAGAAGAAGAATCAGAAGGAGGTGATGAACAAGAACAACAACGGCCAGTGCCTAAAGAAATGCCTACAACTATCCTCAAGAAACTAGCTAATATGTTTAAAAGAATGTAATTTTCTAAATAAGAATTTTGAAATTACAAGTTTGAAAGTATAGCTATTGTAGTATGTGTTGCACTACTTATGTCTTAAACAATTCAATAAAATTGCTCCAAGTCTTGGAATTCAATCACAACTATTGTCTTCATACTTTTTATTTTTAATTTATAGTTTGCGCAAAAATACTACAATTAATTACTAGTTTGTAAATTAGTTCAAATTTGATTTTTCTTAAATTAATTCAAAGTTTGAATTTTGAACTTAACAAATTAATTCAAAAGTTTGAACTTTGAATCATCACTTCAAAAATTTCATTACTTCAAAGTTCAAAGTTTAAAAAAATACTACAAGTTTTTGAATTCTAAGTTTAAACTTTAAACATTGAAATAAACTAAACATTCCTAACATATGTACAAGTAAAAACTTGATAATATCTTGTTGTAATAATTTTCAAATTATCCTCCACTTTAAATTAAACACAAAGGAAAAACAAAAAAAATAAAACAAGAAAAAATATATATTTGGCCGACTGCCGGACCGGACCGGCAGTTTGGGCCAACAGCTCTCTTTCAAATATTGCCGTTGGCCAACGGCCAAAAATGGCTATATTTGCCTATCACCCCCCCCCCAAACGCCCCCATACCCCCTAACCTATTTTTATCTATATATACCCTATTATTTCATCATTATATCACACAATTTAGCACTTTCTATTAATTTATCTCTCCAAATTACTCTCAAAGGCTATTTTCTAAATTTCTTCCAAAATCCAAACAATTATAATGGCTGAAAATCAAGCTCCCGCTGCTCCCGGTCCTAGTGAAACAAGAATTGCGGAACGAAGATGTCGTTCTATAGTGTGGCAACTTATTATGAAAGAAACTGAAACTCAAAAAGCTAAATGTAGCCTCTGTAACAAAGAGTGGCAAATTTACACTGGCAACTACAATGGAGGGACGGGAAAGTTTAGGCAAACTTAGAAAAACGTCACAAGAACGAATGGGATAGAATAGATGGCTTTATTCGGCGTGATTGAAAATTTGAAGAGATGGCTAAGGGAATATCTATGTCATTTCAATTATGTATTTTCGAATTTCTAGTTTATTTAGTATCTTTGTAATTTTCAATTTCTAATTTGTTTTTGTCATTTCAATTATGTATTTCCCGAATTTTCAATAAATTGTGTGTATTTCTTTTCCAATCAACGTTTGTTTAGTGTTTATTTATTTACTTTACGTTTATAAATTTAAAATATAATTTACATAATGGTTTAGTTTCATTAAAAAATATAATTTACATAATTGTTTAGTTTCATTAAAAAATATAATTTACATAATTATTACAATGGTGTAATAATTTTAAAAAAAAATCAATTTTCAACTTTATTTGTCCTAAAGGAAAAAAAATAAAAAAATTAAAAAAATCGTTAAACCGGACTGGACCGACCGGCTTAACGGTCACCGGTCCCGGTCCCGATCTAGCTCCAATTTTTTTAACCGGATGAGACCGGACCGGTAGGTCGGTTTTTATCCGATTTTGAACTTTTTTAAGCCCGAAACCGGTTGCCGTTACCGTTTCCGAACCGGACCGAGCCGTTAGCCACCCATAGTCTCAAGAAGAGACCCCCTACAGACACTTTGGCCCCATGGATATGCTTTGTAGAATGGGTCCACTCATTTTGTCTTGTATATATTAGCCCCCATTTATTTGAATGCAATCTTTGCTCCCAACATGATTTGACATGTGTCCACATATATGCCTTGTCTTCTCCAGTATTAGATATTAATCACATGAATATATATTTCATATAATATCAAAGTATGTGGTAGAACATATATAAGATTACCTAATTCACTAGTATAGATCATTAGCCTTGCTTTGAAAATTTGCGGAACGGTGAAATTTCTATAACAGAGAGCATTTCTCTCTTTTATGAACCTTACATAGCATAAATTAGGATTTAGGATAAGTTGAACAATAATATAATATATTTAATACTGGATCGTTTAACAAACAAAAACTTCATATACTTACACTGTTGAAATTTGTTTACACCGACAAATTTAAAAGATAATTGCATCTAATTTCCGGTAATAAGTAGAACTACTTATTAAAAAAATGTGTAACTTATTATTGTTACATATTAAAAAAAATGAATAACTAATTATGTAAAATCTCTTTAATACTATGAGTCCACATATATCTTTTTCAGTTTTCGTCCTATCAATCCCCTTTGGTCTCACAAAGTTGGAACATTTGGAAGACTTTCTCTCACTTTTATCCACTCATCAATGTCTTCTTCCACCGTCCCCTAACCCCTACTCCTTGTTGCTCCTCTCTCTCAAAACAAAAGCAAGTTTTTTCCTTTGTAGTCACATCCTAAAATAAGTAATCTAGATTTTGCCTTTTTTATTATTCGTTTTTTTCTTTACTAAGAATGATTTTATTTTCTTATAACAAAATTTTCATTATACTTGAGAAAAGATGAAGAGATTGGTGAAAGTCAAAACATAAATATGATGTGAAAACTGATTCCACTATTAGTAGATTTATTTTTTTTTTTTTTTTTTTGGGGAAGAGCAAAAAGAGGATCATTTAACTAATGGCAATACATAGATGATGAGAGTAAAGAACCTTTATTCATACTCAAAGTTTACATTAATTTAAACAACTTATCTTGAGAGAAATGCTCATGTATATTGCACAACACATATGCAAGGCATGTATAATTTGATTTAAACATTAGGTATATGTTTAATAATATTATTACTAAGTATGAGTAAATTTTCTCCTGCAAAGAATATATCTATAATATGCCATTGTATTAAACGTGCATATGAAGAGAGAGACTTGACAATAACATACCTTTAACATTAAATCACATCATAATCCACTGTCCAGTAAAGAAATCCTCGCTATTTCTTTGCTTATTGGTTCAATTTGGCAACATCAACTGTCAAAGATCTTTACATGTTTGACAAAATGTTCACGAAAATGGGATTATTTTTATGTTTTACTATAACTACTTGATAATGACCCTAAAAACTTTCCTCGAGTAAATTTGGCAAGTTTCAAATGTCAGGGGAGGAGGGTAAAGAAAACATAAAGTAGTAAGCAAATTTCCCGTGATTTGTTTTGCTCAACTTTCAAATCAACTTTATCATTTTCATCTTTGGACTCTTTTGTATGCTTTTTAATGTTATTTGTCTATCCTTTTACTCCTCTTTCATTTTTTTACTTTCATGGAAACTTACAATTAATATTTGTATTGGTAAAATCTCGACTCGGACACATGGAAACCGAAACGTGAAGTTCGGGATGACAGTCACGAAGAGTTAAATCAAGAAAGTTACTGAAGACAGATCACAAAGTCATACTGTCCGACTTACCAGAAAACAGAGTCTCTGAGATCTGCAGGCTGAATCCCCTGTAACCGAAGCAGCCCCACGATCTTTGCATTCAATGAGGGGGAGATCGTGGGTTATCCATAATCTAAATATGGGTGAGTGGGTCAATTAATGCCTACGAACATCTCAACCCAAGTACCTATAAATAGTGCTTATATTTCATTGTAAAGGGCATTCACAAAAAACATGTCAAAACTCTACCCATTTGTAATTTCAAAGATATCAATATATTTTTCTTGTTCTTGCCTTCAATATTATAGTTATTTGTTCGATTATTGCAACTTTGATACAACGGATTGCATGAAACACAATTATAAATTCAATATCAAAAGGTCAAAATTGCCACTAAACTATCGAAAGAGGTCTAATTATGCCACTCGTTAAAAATATGGTACTAATATGCCGATGTCGTTATACTTTTGGTTCAAAAATGCCATTATGTATAATTTTTGGCTCAAAATTGTCATTATTTCTAACGAAACCCATTTATTCAAATTTTGAATTTTAAAAAAATACTACAAATTCCTAAAAAATGCCACATGGCCACTAAAACCCTCACCCGAAGCTGATTTCCGAACCCACCCACCCTACCCTATTTTTCGCTTTTATTTTTTAACACAAGTATTATTTTCATCTCCAAATTTACAAATATATTCGGAATCTATATTTCAAAATCAACTTATTCCATGCTGGGCAATTAAAAAATAATTTCATTCTGAAAGTCTATTGAAATAAATTTCTTGAATAATTTGTGAAAACCTAGAGATGCAATATAGTAGAAAAAGAGAAGAAATAAGTTTTTGATATTTTCATATCCCATGTCGATCTATTTTCTTAAAAAAATACGAAATGTCTATGTAAAGAAATATTTAAAGTTAAATAAATAAAAGGCAAAGTGAGCGATATAGGTGTGGGCCGTGTGAATTAGAGAAGAATGTGAAAAATGATCTTTGGTTCTTGGTCCATTGCCGCCTTTTTTTAAATAATAATAATAATAATAAAAATAATAATAAACTTTTTAATAATTATGTAGATTGCAAATACAACTAGGGGTGGTGGGGGATAAGGGTCAGAAATTAAATTGGGGCAGGGGTATTTAATACACATTAGGTATTTTTTTAGTATTTTTTAGTATTTTTCAAAAACTAAAAATTAGAATAAATAGTTTCCGTCAGAAATAATGGTATTTTTGAGCTGAAAGTTATACATAATGACATTTTTGAACCAAAATCATAACGACAATGGCATATTTGAACCATATTTTTAGCGGGTGGCATAATTAGATCTTTTTCGATAGTTTAATAGCAATTTTGGCCCTTCACCCTAAATTCAATTGTATTCTAATCAGATTTAGAGACATAGAATTTAGTGCATTCTATGGGGATCAAGCAATTAATCTTTGTTCCTATGTTATAGCACATATTCACCTTCATCCATTTTAACCTCATAAAATGGTTGATAACACCGAAAATTTGACTGGAAATCAATCTGGCCCTGTTGGGCAAACTGGCATCACTGATGATCCGTTGATTCCTCTGCCCAATGTAACTGACCCAAGTTCATCAGGGTCTATAACTTGGCACATGCAACTCATGGAGTTTATGAGGCAAACTCAAGAGCAATTTGCTGAACATCAAAGGTTCAGAGCTGAGCAGGCTATAGTTAACACCGAGGTGCACGGCTCGTTGCAAGCTATCTCAGAGAGTATAAGATTTGCTACTACCCCTACCAATACTCCACCCGTGGCTCCTACTGGAGATACTCCGACTTCTGCTCTTCACGGTACTGTAACAAGGGGACCTTCAAATGGCACCGGGTCCGGAAGCTCCGGAACGGCGCTACGGTAGCGGAGAAAGAACCTGTGGTTCCATCAAGCGTCTCGATGGACCTCGAGAAATAGAAAAAGGATTTCGAAGCCTCATTCAAAAGTGGATGGAGAAGATCTCAGGGACCCCGTAATCCAAAAAATTGTTGGATATTGTGAAATGCAAACAAGTGGCCTTCAATCCAGAAGCAGCCCGGATCTCAATTAAAAAGCATTTCAAGTTGCAAATCTTGAAAAAGTATAATGGTACATCGAACCCTGCATGACATGTTGCTGAATACATGGCCATGATGAGAGAAAATGATCTAACAAAGTTGGAAGTGGACTGCGTACTCCTCAAGAAGTTCGGAGAAACTCTTGAAAAATAGGTGATGCATTGGTATTTGCATTTACCCTCTGAGTCGATTGGATACTTTGATGAATTGGTTTATTTATTCATCAAGGCTCACACTGGAGCCCAAAAGATCCACAGTAGGAAGGAGGATATCTTCCATGTTAAACCGTGGCCGAAGGAACATCTCAAAGATTTTCTTGAGCGTTTGAAAGCTGAAAGGATAAATATGTCTCTGATGGATGATAACTAAGCCATCATGGCATATGAGAAGAATATAAATGCAAACAATTATAAAGTTGAAGCTAAATTGAAGAAGAATCTCCAAGAATGACAAGCTTTTACTTGGAATGACGTCCACACCAGGACCTGTGCTAAAATTAGGATTGAGGAAGAAGAATGGAGGTTTGTATACCGAAATTCTAGATACAGAAAATCGTCCCGAGTCATCTTGATGCACCGAAGTGCCAAGAGGGAACTCAAATGGTTGATATGAACCATACAACCCCTCGAGGCAGCACGTGAGCCAAAGGTTGGGGAATAAGGTCAACAATAATGCAAATAGAAAGAACAGCACGGGGCCATCCTTGGTGTTGAAAGAGAATGATTTACCCTAAATCATTGAATATCATTTCAATGTCTCTGACACAAACTTGGTGAGCGCATTGAAAGAGATGACTGATTAGGGGGTTAAGGCTCCCAAAGGACATGAGTTCTGACCCCAAGAAGAGGGATAAGAGCATCTATTTTCATTTCCATGATGATCATGAGCATCTCAACAAGTATTGCAAGGCCTTGCGGTACAAGGTTACCCATTTCTTAAGAAGGGCATGTTGAAAAAGTTCTTAACTGATAAAGGTAAACTAACCTTTGCAAAGAATAGGATTGTGTTTAATGATGAGGATTCAGAAGGGATGATGTTCCCTCATCACGATGCATTGGTTATCATGTTACGAATTAATAGCTCGGACATCAAATGAGTATTGATAGATGCTGGAATTTCTGTTAACATCATAAGTTACGGAGCAGAGAAGAAGATATGGTTGAAGGACCAAGTCGTCCGGAAAGAAACTGTACCGACTGGTTTCAATAACACCACAGGAAAAATGTTGGGTGAGATCATTCTTACCACTTATGCAGAAAGAGTTACTAAGGAGGATATGTTCAAAGTTATGTCCGAGGACATAGCCTACAATGTTATCCTCAGCAGGCCGTGGATCCACGTAATGGAAGCAGTGCCTTCAACTCTTCACCAGGTCATAAAGTTCCCAACCCCACGGGGTGTTGGTTGTACTTGTGGGGAACAAAGGATGGCAAGAGAGTTCTATTCAATTGCTTTGAAGAGCGGAGTCATCCCGAAAGGACCATCCAAATAGCAATCAGAGTGTCTGGGATTTGAAGAGAAAATCAATCCGGTAGCCGAAACGGATCCTCAAAAAGAAGTACCAGAAAAGTTTCCGACGTGTATCAAAAATCCTAAGAAACAAAAGACTAAGGATTCAACAATTTAAGAGTTGTAATAGGTCATATTGTGGATGGAATTCCTGAAGAGAAAAAGATTCGTTCGCTTGGAGTTGGACCCAGAGTAAAAGAAAGATATAGTTACATTATTGAAGTCCAATAGTGATTGTTTTGCTTGGTCCCACGCTAACATAGTTGGGATTGATCTAGATATAACAACGCACAAGCTTAACGTGGTTTCCCATCACACTCCGGTAAAGCAAAAAAAAAAAAAAAGTCCGTATGCTAGCATTAGAAAGAAAGTGATTGAGGAAGAAACGAGTAAATTACTTGACAATGACTTCACATGAGAGGTCAGTATCCGGAGTGGCTGTCCAACGTTGTGGTCGTGCTAATAAAATAGAAATGGAGGATGTGCGTGGATTACATGGATTTGAATAAGGCTTTCCCCAAAGATTCATATCTGTTTCCATAAATTGACAGGTTAATAGACTCCACAGCTGGACACAAACTATTAACCTTATTGGATACTTACTCGGGGTATAACCAAATATTGATGGAGCCAAAGGATCAAGAGAAAACATCCTTTTTCACTAACCGAGGAATATATTGCTACATGGTGATGCCCTTCGGCCTAAAAATATCGGGGCGAAGTATCAGAGGTTAGTGTTCCGCATGTTTAAGGATCATACTGGAAAATCGATGGAAGTTTACATCGATGATATACTGGTGAAGTCAGTTCGGATGGAAGATCATCTGAATCATCTAAGAGAAACTTTTGCAATCCTTCGGCAATACAACATGAAATTTAACCCTGAGAAGTATGCTTTTGGTGTTGGCTCGGGCAAATTTTTGGGTTTCACTGCCTCAGAGCGAGGAATTGAAGCTAACCCTGAGAAGATTAAGGCGATAAAAAAAATACCTAACGTTCTCGCGGGGACAAAGAAAGTTCAACGTCTTACTGGCTGAATCGCGGCCTTGAATATATTCATCTTGAGGTCGTCGGAGCGATATCATAAGTTCTTCGCATTCTTGAAGAACAAAACAACATTCGAATGGACTCCATAGTGTCAGCAAGCGTTTAAGGAATTAAAAGATTACTTGGAAAACACACCGTTGCTTGCAAAGCCAAATGATGGGGAAACATTGTTAATCTACCTTGCCGTATTTGAATTGTCCGTGAGTGTTGTACTGGTTCGAGAGGAAGACAAAAAGTAGCAACCAATTTATTATGTCAACAAGTTACTGCTCGATGCCAAGAAAGGTACCCTCACTTAGAAAATTTGGCACTTGCCTTAATCATAGTTGCACGTAAGCTTCGAGCTTATTTTCAATGCCACCCCATAGCTGTGGTCACTATCTTCCCGTTGAAGAACATACTTCATAAGCCTGAACTATCCGAGAGGTTGGCTAAATGGGTTGTTGAGCTGCGGGAGTATGATATCACTTGTCGACCTCGCACAACCATAAAGTCCAAAGTATTAGACGATTTTGTGGCTGACTTTAGTGCCCAAATACTCCCCGAGGCGAAGAAAGAGGAATTACTGTCAAAGGGTCCGGTGTTTTGGGATTTGGACACTTTACATTGATGGAACCACAAATGTTAAAGGTTCAGGGATTAGTTTAGTTTTGGTGGCTCCTACGGGAGAAAGAGTGAGGACTATATTAGGCTTCGTGCCGTGACCTACAACGAAGCCGAATACGAGGCGGTGATAGCAAGCTTAGAACTTGCTAAGGAGTGGGGTAGAAAAAATTGAGTTAAAGAGTGATTCACAGCTGGTGGCGAATCAAATACTTGGGGACTTTACGGACCGTGAGCCTAGAATGTAACAACTCTTAGCGAGAGTTAAGAAGATCTTGTCCAAGTTTTTAGAGTGGATGATTGAGCAGATTCCCCGGGATGAAAACAGGGAAGCAGACGCCTTAGCAAATTTAGGTTCCACTGCTGAAGTGAGTGTCTCGGGGATTCATTCAGTTGTCCACCTCCTCAGCTCGATCGTTGAGAGAGTAAAACTTGATGTTAGTTCAGTGCATCATACTAGGGACTGGCGCACCAAGTTCATTTGTACTTGGACCTGGGGACTTCGCTAGCAGATAAAAAGGAAGCTCAGAATCTTAGGATCCAAGCAGTCGCGTACTCATTAATTAGGGGTGAGCTATGGAGAAAATTGCACAGCAGCCTGTTGGCCAAGTGTTTGGGTCCGGGACAAATTGAGTATGTGATGAGAGAGGTGAACGAGGGTGAGTATGGTAATCATTCTGGAGGGAAAACACTTACTCGCAAGCTGCTTAGAGCTATATACTATTGGCCAGATATCCCTTCGTTAAAAAAATGTGATAAATGCCAACGCCATGCTCGGGTGCTTCACCAGAAGGCTACACCCTTACACTCAGTCTTGTACTTGTGGCCATTCATGAAGTTGCAGATAGATATAGTTGAGCCACTCCCTAAGGCTAAGAGAAATGTGCGGTATCTACTTGTGCTGACAGATTATTTCTCTAAATGGGTGGAAGCGGGGACTTTGCTAAAGTTAGACCAAAGGAAGACATCAATTTCATATGGGAAAACATTATTTGTAGATTAGGAGTCCCAAAATACATCACGTGCGACAACGACCCGCAATTCATTAGCTCAGAAATCACACATTTCTTTGGACAATGGGGAATCAAAAGGTTGGTGTCTACTCCATATCATCTAAGTGCAAATAGTCAGGCCGAGTCTTCAAATAGGGTAATCATTGAGAGTCTGAAAAAGAGGTTTGAGGAATCAAAAGGCCTGTGGCCCGATCAACTTCCCGGAGTGTTGCGGGTAAATCGCACAACCGAAAAGAATAGCACGGGGGATATTCCATTTTGTCTAGTCTATAGGATGGACGCCTTAATCCCCGTAGAAGTTGGTGAACCAAGCTTCCGGTATGCTCATGCTACCGAGGAAGCGATGCAAGTGGATTTGGATTTGCTTGACGGTCGAAAGGAGTTAGCCTTGATTCGAATAGCAGCTTAGAAGAGACAAATTGAGAACTACGTTATCATGAAAGCAAAGTTCAGGAATTTAAAGTTGGAGATTATGTGTTAATGTCTGTGAACGAAACAACTAAGGAGCGCAATGCCAGGAAATTGGTAGCTAATTTATAGGGCCCGTACCGGGTCAAAGCTATAGTTGGCGAAAGGTCGTATCAGTTGGAAGACATTAACGAAGAATTGAAACCCTCAAATTGGAACATCTCCAATTTGGAGCGGTACTATTTCTAATACAAAGGAGAAATAAGGTTGGTGTTAAGAAACCTAATCCCAAATTTGCTATTCTTACCTCGCACTTAGATTCTCTTCCAATTGAACGAACCTGCTTCTCCTCTGCAATTGAAGATGCTAAATGGCGAGATGCAATGGCAGAAGAATTCAATGCCCTTCTAACAAATCAAACTTGGACCCTTGTACCATATCATCCTAAAATGAATGTCATTGGAAATAAATGGGTTTATAGAGTCGAACAAAAGGCTGATGGGTCTTTAGAATGTTGTAAAGCTCGTTTGGTAGCAAAGATTACAATCAATAAAAAGGTATTGATTTTGGTGAAACTTTTAGTCCAGTTGTTCGTCCCTTTACTATTCGTTTAGTTATCTCTTTAGCGTTATCTCGTGGCTAGGATCTTCGATAATTAGATGTTAAAAATGCCTTTTACATGGTTTTCTCAATGCAGAGGTATAGATGTCTCAACCTCAAGGTTTTGTAGATCCTAATTTTCCTAATTATGTTTGTAAACTTCAAAAGCGCTTTATGGTCTAAAACAAGCTCCTCGTGCGTGGTTTTCTCGGTTTAGCTCATTTCTTCTCTCTTATGAGTTTCATAATAGTCGTGCTGATACTTCCTTATTTTTATTTCATCACAATTCTCACTACATTATTCTTCTTTTTTATGTAGATGATATTATTCTTAAAAGTTCTAATTCAACTTTTATAAACCACTTCATTCATATATTAAAATCTCAGTTTTCTATGAATGACCTCAGGACTCTCTATTACTTTTTGGGTATACATGTTACAAAAACTTCCAAGGGACTTCATTTATGTCAAAGCAAATATGCTAGTGACCTTCTTGCGCGAGTATCTTTGCTTGGTTGCAAACCTGTCTCTCTACTACATCGAGTTCCAGACCATCTGCCTCTGAGGGTGATTTACTTCCTGACCCTTCTGAATATCGTACTCTTGTGGGTGCTTTACAATATTTGACCATTATTAGTCCTGATATTTTGTTTTTTGTAAATACTGTGTCTCAATTCATGAGTTCACCTAGTACAACTTACCTTATGACCGTTAAATGCATCCTTCGATATCTTGCTGGCACGATATCACTTGGCCTTCACTTAACTGAATCCTTAATATATTCTCTCATGGCTTACATAGATGCTGATTGGGCAGGGTCTCCTGACACTCGTAGATCTACTACTGGTTTTGCTATTTTCTTTGGACCAAATCTTATTTCCTGGAGTTGTAAGAAACAACATACAGTCTCTCGTTTTAGCATTGAAGCTGAATATCGAGCCTTAGCTCATACTGTAGCTGAATTATCTTGGCTTCAACATCTACTTCGTGACCTGGGTATTCACCTCTCTAATCCTCCATTGATGTTATGTGATAATATTAGTGCTTTATATTTAAGCATCTCGAGATTGACTTCCACTTTGTTCGCGAGCATGTTGCTGCTGGTTCTATTTTGGTTCATTATATCTCCACTGACAGACAACTTGCAGATATTCTCACGATAGGCTTATCCTCTCATCGATTTTCAATTCTTCGTGACAAGCTTCACATCTCCACTACCATGCTCAGCTTGAGGGGACGTGTTAATGTATTATAGTTTGGTTTGCTATAGAATTCTATCTCTGATGTTTGGCATTTTATGCCTATATTTCCTTAATATTTCCTCACGTTTGAGTACTTTATTCGCACATTTTCTAGTTAATGAATGTGATTTTGCACTGATTTTATGTCGTATGATTGTAGATTGTTATGAAGTGCAATTGGAGCTTTAAAGAGCATGATCAAGCAAGAAAAGATTGGATTTGGATTGAGGATTGGATCGAACATACGAAGGCACAACGCGACGCGAGCTGCAGACGAAGGAGGCAGGAATTTGGCCTGGCGCTTTGAGTGGCGCGGGGCGCCCCCAAAAGCGCCCATCCTTCTGGTGCTTGGAGTGGCGCGGGGCGCCCCAAAAGCACCCAAGTTTCGACGGGTTCTGCCTGGGGTGGCGCGTTCGGGGGCACGGGGCGCCAGCTACAGCGCCCCTGGAGCATTTTTGGACTTCTTATTTCGTCTAGGCTTAGGTGTAACTTATTACTAGGCCTTTGTAAACCCTATAAATACTCTTTTACTTAGTTTTTGATAGGAGTTCAGACTTTGGAGCAAGTTTTGGAGGAGAGGAGGGGAGCCCTAGATGTCTTCTAACAAGTTCTTTCTCTCTTTCTCTTATTCTTCTCCTTAATTCTATAGTTTGTTCGTTCTAGGGTTAGAGTAAATACATGAAGGTTGATGTTTGAAGGTTGATTTCTATATATTGATTTACCATTATGGATTGTTTATTCTTTCTTGATCATAATTGTTTGAGTATTGAGGCATGATAATTGAACATTATCTATGGTTTTTAGATTGAACTCGAAAGAGGGAATTTATGAACGCAATAAGAAAGAGTAGAGCTAGATTGTGAACCCGGGCATCGGGGAACCAATTTGTGAGTAGGATAGACATATACTTGCTCGCCTAGCTTAACTAATCACAAAGTTCGTTAATGCATGCACGTGATTCAACCCATAGACATATAGGGATTGGAGTAGCCTGCATAGACCGTGAAGTGAAAGGTTTTCACGGGTACAATTAACCTGTTAGTTAGCAATCTAGGAAATCAAGAAGTAGCATCAACTGGAAAACTCAACTGGATTGTTTGTAACTCTGACCCTGGACCATTTCTCTTTGATTGATAACAACTTAGAATTTGCTCTATTACTTGACTTCAGTTATTTGTTCTAATTATTATTTTAGTTAATAAAATCTCAACCATTGGAAAAAGATCCCTGAATAGTTCTTAAGAAATTGTTTGTTAGGATTCCAGTCTGAATAGTCCTCGTGGGAACGACACTCTACTTATCACTTTATTACTTGTCGACCACGTATACTTGCGTGTGCGTTAGGAGCAACAAGTTTTTGGCGCCATTGCCGGGGACTAAATAATTGACTGATTTCTTTTTGAACGATTACTTATTATCTATTCAGGTTTAATTTTTTATTTAGTTTAGTATTGTGTTACTTGTCTTATCATGTCATCTATTAATGAAAATTGGTCGAATGATGATTGCTCAAATTTTGAGGATCTCTGTCTACTTTGCGAAGGAACCCACTTGTGGGAAAATTGTCCAACTCTTTCAACCCTACGAGACTGGTTATGTGAATTTTCTACCACCTTTATTTGGAATTTTTGTAAATTGTGTGGTGGTCGGTGGAATGATTGTCCTAAGTGTCATGCTCCTTCCCCCAATAATTTTTGTGATGATTCTAATGATGTTTGTGAGTTTGATAGGAGCGATAAAGTGCAGGTTGTTAGCGAAACTTGGCTAATGGAGCAAACCAAACTCTTAGAAGCTTATGGGGATTTCAGGAGTGATCTTACAAATATGACGAGGCAATTTATGGAAGAAAGGGTTGTTCTCAGGCAAGTGATCGATGAATTTGGCTTGACTATTCACGACTTGGAGGAGAATTTGAGTGATATGTTTGAGGTGTCTAATTCCCAATTATCAGTTGTCGTGAATAGTAGATTTGAGATAGAAGAGCTTAGAAGCCAATTTGAGGAGCAAAAAGTGGAATTCCTACCATTCGACCCAATATTAGTTGATGATGCCAAGGTTGAAAAAATTACATTAGAGTCAAGTGAGGAAATAGAAAACATCATATTTGAGGACTCTAGTGTTTGTGCAAGTGAGGGTGTCAAAAGTAAGGCAATTTTAGAATTGAAGCGCATTGGACCTCATTCCAAGCATTTTTCAACATTGCGTTTGGATGGTAACATGAAAATTGAGCCACCCGAGCCTATGAAGAAACCCAAGGAGGAGGAACAAGGTGCTTATATTTTAAAGTTTGTGATGCCGAGGAGACAAAACGACATCCCTCATGTAAAGGCCAAGAAGTGCAAAATGCGACATTGGTTACTTGGTCCTTTTGTATTTTTGCCACCACCTCAATACCATAGTCATAAGTTTGAGGCAAAGTTGGAAATTCAATTCATTAGTTCAAGGTGGAGACAAAAGTGATGAAGTTGTCTTCGTCGTGCCACGACGTTAACTACGGCGCTTCTTGGGAGGAAACCCAATTTGCTTGCTCTACTTTTATTTATTTTTATTATTATTCTTATGGTTGTATATTACTTTGGGTGATTCTTTGGATTGCAGGTTCATGTAATGTAGAGTTTAAGTGTGGGGTGTCCCCACCCCTGCCTAATATTGATGACCTGTTGGGGGAAGTCTGAGTACCTCATGTTATACAGACGCTTGGTGGGTTCGTGATAGAGAAGGCGTCACAGCTAGCGCCAAAGGCTAGATCTTTCGGCCTTCAGGGAAGTTCCTTAACTCTTGTACTTTATTTTTAGCACTGAGGACATTGCTTAGTTTTAAGTATGGGTGGGGAACTCTCCTTTATTTTTAAGGTTAGGGATGCATGTACCGTTAGGATTTTTCCTTTGTCACTTGAATTTATTTTTATTTGTTTCTTGCTTTAATATATGAAAAAAAATAATTTAGAAAACTAATGAAAAATTTCAAAAAGATTTTTTTTTTAGTCTTTATTAGTGGTACATGTCATCCACCCCGTGGTTTTTCTTATGACCTCGGTTCTTTTCCACGGGGAGGCCTTTGAACCGGGTAGTTTTTATTTTTATTAGGATTAGAGTAGTTAGTATAGGTGGCCCTAGGCAAAAGAAATAGGTAGAATGCTAGGTGCTTTTGACTTGTTTGATACCGGTGGACTTGAACTTGTTGCAAGTGCTATTTGTGGTGTCCTTTGGTTATAAATTGTGATGCATGCCTAGAGAAAAAATGGAATGACCCCCTTAAGATGCTTGAGTTTACTCACTGGACTTTGTTGTGAACCTTTGTGCATTAGTGCCTAATTTTCCACAAGTTGCACTCTAAATGCTTGATTGAGAGTTATGATGGAGCCTTTTTGTGTGGGTCGTGTGCAATGTGTGTGTGAGGCATATTCTTATTGTGCTCCATGTTTGCATATTGGTGTCTAGAACTTGCCCGGTGTGTGTGCAAAGCGAAATCCTAGGTTTGCTCTAGTCGGGAAATGATATAGGCCTTCTTTTGATTTGTCTACCCTTACATATACACCTTGGACTTGATTGTTGTGATCTTGTTGACCTTTTTGTTGGCACCCACACCCCAAGCCTACCCACTTGTTCTAAATCTCTTTCTTTTGGCCCTTTACTCCTTAAGCACTTTAATTGATAATGTGATATTATTGTGGAGTTGTGGTTGAAATATTGGGAGGTTTTTGAGTGGAACCAATGAGGGGAATATGTAATGAATTGTGTAGTAGTTGATTATGAGCATTGGCAAGGGTTGGAAAGAAGTGATTAGAAAAAATAAATGAAAAAAAAATTGGAAAAAGAAATAAAGAGAGAAGAATATCCATCCTTGCTAGTGTGTGTTTAAAAGAAAAAAAAAATTGCTACTTGTTGAGAAGGTGTGTGTAAAATTTGTTGATTGGGTGGCTTTGACGAGACTTGTGCTTAAAGTAATTGTGATGTATTAAAGTGCTTAGGGAGGTAGTCACTATTACCCATATGTATCCTACCCGCCCTTTAGCCTACATTACAACCTTTTTAAAGTCCTAGTTAATCCCGATTGGAGTAAGCTTACATTAGTGGAGTCCTACACTACGGGTAAGCCTATGGTACATCGTGTGTGACATGTGAGATTTTTATGAGAGTGAGTGAATTCTTTCTATGCTATTGTCCCCGTTCTATTCTTGATATTTATGGTTGTGTGTGATATTTGGGGGACACTCTCTTGCTTCATTTTGGTGAGGGCACACGGTTTGCATGAGATAGGTGAAGTTGTGGCTTTTTGGTTGAACGGATAGGTGTGACTTTGTGGGAGCATTGTTGCAATGAGTTGAGTTTGTGCATTTGAGCTATCTTAGGGTGGTTGTTCTCATGTTTTGAGTTTGATAAATTGTTGGCATGATTGTTGGACCCATAGTAGTTATGTGTGCACTTGTTCAATGATTGGTATCAACCATAGTCATAGGCAGACCTATTCTACCTAGGTTGGGAAGTTATTTGTAATTGCTCGAGGGCGAGAAAAGGTTCAAGTGTGGGATGGTGATGTTTGGCATTTTATGCCTATATTTCCTTAATATTTCCTCACGTTTGAGTACTTTATTCGCACGTTTTCTAGTTAATGAATGTGATTTTGCACTGATTTTATGTCGTATGATTGTAGATTGTTATGAAGTGCAATTGGAGCTTTAAAGAGCATGATCAAGCAAGAAAAGATTGGATTTGGATTGAGGATTGGATCGAACATACGAAGGCACAACGCGACGCGAGCTGCAGACGAAGGAGGCAGGAATTTGGCCTGGCGCTTTGAGTGGCGCGGGGCGCCCCCAAAAGCGCCCATCCTTCTGGCGCTTTGAGTGGCGCGGGGCGCCCCAAAAGCACCCAAATTTCGACGGTTCTGCCTGGGGTATTGCGTTCGGGGGCGCGGTGCGCCAGCTACAGTGCCCCTGGAGCGTTTTTGGACTTCCTATTTCATCTAGGCTTAGGTGTAACTTATTACTAGGCCTTTGTAAACCCTATAAATACCCTTTTACTTAGTTTTTGATAGGAGTTCAGACTTTGGAGCAAGTTTTGGAGGAGAGGGGAGGAGCCCTAGATGTCTTCTAACAAGTTCTTTCTCTCTTTCTCTTATTCTTCTCCTTAATTCTATAGTCTGTTCGTTCTAGAGTTAGAGTAAATACATGAAGGTTGAGGTTTGAAAGTTGATTTCTATATATTGATTTATCATTATGGATTGTTTATTCTTTCTTGATCATAATTTTTTGAGTATTGAGGCCTGATAATTGAACATTATCTATGGTTTTTAGATTGAACTCGAAAGAGGGAATTTGTGAACGCAATAAGAAAGAGTAGAGCTAGATTGTGAACCCGGGCATCGGGGAACCAATTTGTGAGTAGGATAGACATATACTTGCTCGCCTAGCTTAACTAATCATAGAGTTCGTTAATGCGTGCACGTGATTCAACCCATAGACATATAGGGATTGGAGTAGCCTGCATAGATCGTGAAGAATCGAAAGGTTTTCACGGGTACAATTAACCTGTTAGTTAGCAATCTAGGAAATCAAGAAGTAGAATCAACTGGAAAACTCAACTGGATTGTTCGTAACTCTGACCCTGGACCGTTTCTCTTTGATTGATAACAACTTAGAATTTGCTCTGTTACTTGGCTTCAGTTATTTGTTCTAATTATTGTTTTAGTTAGTAAAATCTCAACCATTGAAAAAAGATCCCTGAATAGTTCTTAAGAAATTGTTTGTTAGGAGTCCAGTCTGAATAGTCCTCGTGGGAACGATACTCTACTTATCACTTTATTACTTGTCGACCACGTATACTTGCATGTGCGTTGGGAGCAACAATCTCTATATATATATATATAGATAGGAACGGAGGTCTTATTGTAGCTAGGAGTCTATATCTCTGCACCTAGATTAGGACTGGAAGTCTTATTGTTCAATTGAAACACTATTGTTGTGGTCTGTATAATCATATAAATAATATAACAGCAAGCATGCAGAGGTATGCAGCAAGTTTGTTTCACCATCAGTATTAGAAGCAAACATACTTTCGGAAATTTCAGTCCGACCATTATAAATGACATTTTCCAACTTTCGAAAATTTTATATCTTATTAACTCCAAAATTGATCCATTTCAAAATATTAACGTTTGTCATGTTTAATTATACTCGAAAAGTTGGTCTATAATAAGTGATTCCCAAAGGAAAAAATATGACTATTTGTTATGGTCAAATGGTACTTATGGTGAAGGACAAAAACTCTCAATTTAAGTGTCTTAGTTCGACTGGACATGAAGTTTTTGAAATATAGGAAGACTTTTCAATCTTGTGGCTCTAAATTAAGATGTATGTATTATACTAAATTTCCTTGAACTTGTCGTTTTAAACTTGGCATGTATAATATTTGAATTGTCAACTTACTAAATAAAAAAATAATCGCTTTTTTTTTTGGGACAGACAAAAAAAAAAGTAAGACACTTCAATTGGATGACTGGAGTATATTTAAAGCATTTCTCCTTCTCTCAATTAAAAGGGAAGGTACCCCCCTATTCATAGGTCTATCAGTTAGGTTGTTTCGTTTTTTAACCGTAGCGCTCTTCGTCCACTTCAAACCCTCCTATGATATTAATTGTCAGAGTATATATCAAGCTTTTATATATATATATATATATATATATATATATTTATATTAGTACTACATATCTCTCCCCGGGTTTATAAACATATTTCTCTTTTAGCCTGTTAAAAAGAAATGATCTTTTTTAATGTCAAAATATTTAATCTACCCTTCCAATCTTATCCTTAATGAGAAGTTTGTATAGTCACATGAATTCCTAGCATATTTAAGATAATAAAGATTTAAAAGAATTATAGAAATGTAATTTTTATTGTTTATTTAGGACCGAATATTTTAAACGTCTTCATTTATTCCATAAATCTGTATTTAGCAAATAATTTCACATAATTTAAAATGAATGGTGTAGATTTTTAATTTGTTTTTGATAGATTTGGCAACTGCAAATATATAGAAGATACAAAGCGCTTAAATTTGTTAAAAAAGAAAGAACTATTTTGTCGATGAGTAGCTTTTATTTTGTTAAACAATTTAGATCTTATATTATTTAGGTGTGAAGTTCTATCACACCAAAGGCGAGGCTTCCCCTTTTCACTTTTTCTAAAAATATTTTAATTTTTTTTCCTGAATGCACCCTTCAGAAAGTTGTCGAAAATATGTCGAAAAGATAATCCAATTTTCCAACATTTTGGTTTAATGATTGTAAAGAAAAATTTTAAAGCCTAACTTCAAGGGATTGATCAAAGCCCTTCGAACATGCCATGCTTTTTTGACCCTAGTGGTTAAGTCAGTAGAACAAGATTTATGAGTCTTTGCCAATCCTTTTTGAAAGGGCCAATGCCTTTAGAATGGGGGAATATCCCACATGACTAACTGCGCATTTTTTGGATTCCAAACATGATAAGAAGACACATTTTCATTCAAAAGTAACCTCTTATTTAACAAAATACTTGAGAAAAAAATACGTTATCTAAGAGTTTAACTTTTTTACGCTTTATTTAAATCATTTGGTTTGTTTAATCTAAAATAACAAATAGTTTGTCATTACAAGCTGGTATGGTGCCATAGCAAATCGAGAATTATCTGCTATAGTAGCTAGGTGTATTGGTCGATTTCCGTTCGATCATAAAGGTGACGTGTTCGATTGTATTGCATAGTTATTGGCAATTTCTGGAGACACACGTTGGTTGATGTGGTTTCGATTTGATGACATGATCGGAAGATTACGAAGACGCCTTTTCTAGCAGATAATCTCAATTGGCCTTATCCCATTTTTATCGGAACGGATCTAGCGATTTTTGTGGGATGTGGGCAGCTGCTGAAAAAGAGACATGGGAAGGAAAGAATTCTCTTAGGATTGGGAACTCTCACCATTTCAGCCTATAAATAGAGCTTTCCTCCTTCATTTGGAGGCACGTTCATCTGAACAAAATTACTCTCATTCTCCAAGATATACACTTTCTCCTCACCATACCATTGTTATTTTCTCATCATATCAGCACCAATTTATTGTTATCCAAAGCACTCATTGTACTTAGATTTCAGTCGTGGCTTGGTTCAAATGTAGAAGAAGATCCATCTCTTTCATTGAAGCACCATCCTCCGATTCTTCAATACAATAAGCTTTTATCGCTTTATTTATTTATTTATTTATTTATCTGCCCATTTAATCGTTGCTTGTTTCATTGTTTGCTTGCCATTTACGTTATTCAGTACTTTGATTCATTGCATTCGACCTCGTTAGTTTATCGTCGTTATTCTAATTACACAAGATAATTTATCGATCAATTTGCTTGTTAGTATTGATTGTATCAAGTAAATTATTGGTATTGCCTTGCGATCGTATTATTTGGTTGAGTATATTTCTATCGATCGTATTTACTCGCCATCGTATTCAATTCTGTCATCGAATCTGATTAAAACTAAGTATTCAGCCTTGAACGGAATCAAACTCGTAATTTATCCTTGATAAGAAATTCGATTGAAATCATCTCATCGTGAATGGTTAGTTCGTTATTCGCTTTGACTTATCTATTTATACTTGCCTTCGAATTGTTTATTCAAACTTGACATCGTATTAGCATCTTTGAAATCGACCCTCGTACTGCATTCGAATTAAGGTTCTAAAAATCGACTATTTGTCAACGTGAATTGCTCATCAATCGATCGAATTGAGATATAAAACGGTCGCCTTAAACTCAACTAAATACAAATTTAATTGTAAAACCTGATATATTTTTATGAAATACAATTTGGCGCCCACCGTGGGGTCTAGGCAATCGATTTATTCCGAAATTGGAATTGTTTGATACTACTTACGTTTGCTTCCTTGTCTTGAAATGGCAGATGAACACGTACATCGATGCTACCACCGCTTTGAACAGTCAACAACAGCTCAATCCCAATGACGGGGTTCATGTTCCGACCAACGTTGAAGCGGTCGATAAATCTACCACTCAAGAGCAGGATCCAACTCATGACAACATTCCTGCTGGTTCACAGTTGAATGCGCCCCGAGGGCAGCGACCGGGTAAGGAGCCCGTGGTCGAGACTGAGTCAGGAGATACAAATGCGGCACTAATGGCACATTTGAAAAGGCATGATGCTCAGTTCGAAATGATACAAGAAAAATTGAGGGTCCTATCTAGCTCTATCGGAAATAGAGCACCCACCTCTCCGATCACACTCTCAGCAAGCATTCCGACTTCAGTTCCTCAGGGCACCGTAACAGGGGGACTTACAGCGGGGGTCGGATCTGGAGGATTGGGTACGGCCGCCGCAACTATGGGAGCTCCGGCCTCAGTTACGACAGAAGTGAGAATGTTGGCTACGATGCAAACCTTGTTGAATGACAAAGTGGATAAAAAGTTCAGTGAGATAAAGTCGTTTATGGAGAAATTGCCAGGTGTTCCGAAGTTAACGGACGAGGTCGCTAAAAAATCGATTTCAAAGCGTCCATTCCCAGCAAGTGCAGCCCCAATGCCAATTCCTAAAACTTTCAAATTACCAGAAAGTTTGAGATATGATGGAACCACAGATCCAAGGGATCACATTGATATGTTTTCGGTTGCTGTTCAGGAAAACGACCTGACTTCGAAGGAAATCAATTCGATCAGCCTAAATAAATTTTGTAGAACATTGAAAGGAGCAGCATTGAAGTGGTATCTGCAGCTGCCCGAAAACGAAATATTGCGTTTTGATGACATGACAGCAAAATTCATTCGATCACATACTGGAGCAAAAAAGATAGCACCAAGGGTGGAAGATATCTTGAACGTTAGGCCCGGCCCAGGGAAACTATCAAACAATTTGTGAAACGGTTCAACGTTGAGAAGATTCATATCCTGAATCTCGAGGAAAGGTGGGCTTGCTTGACCTTTGCTAACAATTTGCGCACTGATTCGATAGAGGCATGGAAGTTGAAAGATCGTCTCAGGGAGATCGATGCATGGACATTCGATGCGCTATATCGTGAATGCGAGCCAAGGATTACGTCTGAGGAGGAGGAGTTGCAGCTAGCCCGAAATAATTATCATTATGATCGACCTCCACCACGGAGAGTCGAAAACGACAGGCGAAACTACAGGGACCAACGATGGGAGCCCTACAGTTTCCCTCGAATGGGGAGCAACAACCACGAAGCTGGTGGTTCGAAGAATCAGTCGAAGAAAGGGCAGTCGAACACATCTTCGGCTCCGAAGGATCGACCACTCCCTCCAAAAGTGACGGAGTACAATTTTTGCATATCGACACCAAACTTGGTGAATCACTTGAGGGGGATGGGTGAGGAGGTTGTAAAGTTTCCAGGTCGCATAAAAACAAATCCAAACACAAGGGATGAAAATCTATGGTGTTCATTTCATCATGGCTTCGGCCATACAACGGAAGAGTGTAAGGCATTGAGATACGAAGTGGCCAGCCTGCTGCAGAAGGGGCATTTGGTCGAATTATTGACTGATAGAGGACGAAACAATTTTAATAAGAAGAAAGACGATGAGCCGCCAAAATCTCCCGCTCCTAGGAAGATGGTAAATGTTATTACCAGAGGAGATGACGTTTGTGAGGTGACCTACACTACAAAGAAATATGCAAAGGTCTCGTTCACACGAGACAAACGAACACGAGATGACATGAATGATGAGATTGTGTTCGGGGATTTCGACTTCGATGAAAGGATTCATCCCCATCACGATGCACTTGTAGTCATGATGAGGATCGACGATGCCGACGTAAAAAGGGTATTAATCGATGCTGGCAGTTCGGTTTATATCATACATACAAGGGTAGTCGAACAGTTGCAGTTGAGTGATAAGATCGTGCCTCGCTCAACGGTGTTGTCGGGTTTCAACAACTCGAGCGAAGTGACCGTTGGGGAAATCACGATTAAGACCTATGCAGAAGGTGTTGAGAGTGAAACATCGTTTCAAGTGATGAAAGGCGAGATGGCATACAACGTGATATTGGGTCGACCGTGGATTCACGCTATGGGAGCGGTCCCATCAACCCTATATCAAGTTGTAAAATTCCCTACCCCATGGGGAATTCGTGAAATTAGAGGCGAGCAGCAGGCTTCACGAGAATGTTACTCAGTAGCCGTTAAGGATGGCTTTCGATTGTAGCAATCACAGCTAGTGGAAACCGTGGCCGGAAGCTTCACTTCGGTTCCGTCATGTGCTTCGTCAAAATTACCGGAATTCGAAGTCGAAGGCGACTTCGCACAGGTTCCACCATGTGTGAGAGAACCGTATAAACAAAAAACTGGAGACTCTACGATAGAAGAATTAGAAGAAGTAATGTTATTCGATGATAAGCCTGATCGGAAAGTCTATGTGGGAGCAGAACTGGATCCCGAAGTAAAAGCAAAAATCATATCCTTCCTCAAGGATAATTCTGATTGTTTTGCTTGGTCCCACGAAGATATGGTGGGGATCGATCCAAAAGTCGCCACACACAGATTAAACGTCGATCCAAAACATCGGCAGGTGAAGCAAAAGAAACGGCCGAATGGAGGATTCCGAAGGAAAGTGATCAACGACGAGGTAGAAAAGCTGCTAATGAATGGGTTCATTAAGGAGGTCAAGTATCCTGAATGGCTTGCAAACACTGTTGTAGTACCAAAGAAAAACGGCAAGTGGAGGGTATGCGTCGATTATACCGACCTGAATAAAGCCTGCCCAAAAGATTCGTTCCCACTGCCTCACATCGATAGGCTGATCGATTCAACGGTAGGGCACGAAATGTTGAGCTTCTTGGATGCCTATTCAGGCTATAATCAGATTTAGATGGACCCATTGGATCGGGAGAAGACGTCGTTCATCACAGACATGGGGACTTATTGCTATACAGTCATGCCCTTCGGCCTTAAGAATGCTGGCGCTACTTATCAGCGTTTAGTCACCATTATGTTCAAAGATTTGATCAGAAAGACCATGGAAGTGTACATCGATGACATGTTGGTCAAATCTCTTGAGAAGAGAAATCATTTAAGTCATTTGGAGGAGACTTTTACGATACTAAGGCGGTTCAACATGAGAATGAACCCGGAGAAATGCGCGTTCGAGGTTGGATCCGGTAAGTTTCTTGGGATTCATCGTATCGCAAAGAGGAATTGAGGCCAATCCAGACAAAATCAAAGCAATCGAAAGCATCCCCGAGGACCTGACAATGGTGAAGGAAGTTCAACAGCTGACTGGTCGAGTAGCCTATCTCAGCAGGTTCATCTCGAGGTCATCTGAATGATGTCGCAAGTTCTTTTCGGTGCTGAGGAAGAACAAAAGCTTTGAGTGGACACCAGAATGCAAAAAGGCTCTCAGAGAATTAAAGCAATACCTTACAATCCTCCGCTCTTGTCAAAACGGATCGAGAGAGAAATGTTGTTGATCTACTTGGCTGTCTCTGATGTCGCTGTAAGCGCTGTCCTCGTTCGCGAAGATAGAGGTAACTAATTTCCTATCTACTATGTTAGTAAAACATTGCTAGATGCAGAAACAAGGTATCCACACTTAGAGAAACTAGCACTTGCACTAGTCACTGCTGCACGAAAACTAAGACCTTATTTCCAATGTCATTCAATATCTGTCATAACTACTTTTCCATTGCGAAATATTTTACATCGGCCAGATCTCTTTGGTCGATTAATGAAATGGGTGGTCGAGCTGAGTGAGTACGACATCACTTATCAGCTTCGTACCGCCATAAAATCTCAAGTTTTAGCTGATTTTGTTGCAGATTTTAGCGCTAACATCTTCCTGGAAGCAAAAAAGGAGGAGTTGATGATGAGAGATCCAGATCCCGGAGTCTGGATAATGTATACCGATGGAGCTTCGAACGTGAAAGGGACTGGCCTCGGAATCTTGTTAATAGCACCTACCAGCGAGAAACTCAGGTATGCGATCAAATTACATGCAAAAACTAACAACGAGGCCGAATACGAGGCCCTCGCTACAGTTTTAAAGATCGCAAAACACCTGAAGGTCGAACGACTAGACATCAAAAGCGATTCTCAGCTGGTGGTAAATCAAATCCAAGGCGATTTTTGTGTTCGAGATCCGAGGATACAGCAGTTGCTCGAGAAAGTACAAAATCTCCTTAGATCTTTCCAGGAATGGAAAATAGCTCAGATACCCAGGGAAGACAACATCGAAGCAGACGCCTTAGCCAACCTAGGTTCTGCAGCAGTCATCGATGGGAAAATCGATGAAACAGTGGTTCATCTGTTCGAATCCCCACTCTGTCGGAGCATCAAAGAGGTAAATAATGTTAATCATACTTGGGATTAGAGAAACAAATACTTGTCTTATTTGCAGGCAGGCACCCTTTCCAATGACAAAAAGTCTGCCCGATCACTTAAAGCTAAAGCGGCAAGATATTGTCTCCTAGAAAATCAACTCTACAGACGAATGTTTGCTGGCCCTTTAGCAAAGTGTGTAGGACCAGATGGAACAAACTATGTGCTGAAAGAGGTTCACGAAGGCGAGTGCGACAATCACTCCGGCAGCAAGTCATTGGTTCGAAAGATCATAAGAGCTAGATACTGTTGGCCAACGATCGCAGACGATGCCAAAGAATTCATCCGCAAATGTGACAAGTGTCAACGATTTGGCAACCTCATACATCAACAAGCAGAGCCACTTAATTCTGTCACGTCACCGTGGCCATTCATGAAGTGGAGAATGGATTTGGTCGGGCCGCTTCCAACAGCGCCCGGTGGGGTAAAGTTTATTTTAATTCTTACGGATTATTTTTCTAAATGGGTAGAAGCAATTGCTTTGGCTAAAATTCGTGAACAAGAAGTCATTAAGTTTATTCATCAAAATATTATCCGTCGTTTTGGGATCCCGAAAGAGATCACATGCGATAATGGTAAACAGTTTGTAGGAAGACGGATCACTGCCTTCACTACAAGAAAAAGGATCAATAGGGACGATCATTTAGAGACCAGCATAAAATCTGGACATTACATGTGTATTTATAAGGACTAGTAATTAAGCTGGTCCAATTCCCTGTCTATTTATTAAATTGGCGAAGAAATATATATCTAGTTCCTAAGAAATAAATAACTGGTCCTAAATTATTAATTGAGCAACCAAGTACACAAATACAACAGTAAAACATTCTATACTTAAAAACTCTTTCTCAGAAAAGAAAACATTCGGTTCTCTCTAAGTTAGGGCAAATCTAAACCCTAATCTCAAATCGGCTCATCTCCCTCAAAATTGTCGACTGGGAAATCGACATCTCTTCCAATCTTTCTTTGTCAACTCATATGGACTAGAAATCTGAAAGTTTGGGGCAAAAGAACAAGACTGAGAATCGACGGTAACAACTCCTTTATTTGATTTTTTGGTTTATAGTGTCGTTAAAATTGTAGTCTCAAATTTTCTCGTCTCCCTCAATTTTTTCGACTTTTCATCTTTTTTAGCCTAGTTTTTCACTCTTCATCTATCTCAACTCATCAGTACTGGAAACTTTCAGTTTGGGGAAGTAGAACAAGATTGGGTATTGGCGGTAACAACTATTTCTTTTAAAACTTTTGATTTTTGATCTCGTCTTGTTGATTTTCTGATTTATTGGTTTTAGGTTTGTTCAAAATTTTACCTTTTTTTGGTTTTAAAAGTGAATAGTTTTTTTATTTTTTTGAATAATTCCCATTACTTAAGTCTGATACTTCTGATTTACCATTTAATTAATTATAACTTATATGTCCAACAACCAAGTCTTAGCAATTCTGTTCGCAAGCTTCAAGTCTAAAATTCTTGTGGCCTTGTAAGTTTTAACATCTTAGTAAAATCTCTATTATGTATGAATATCGTGTACTTGCTCCTGCGAAAATGATCAAGGAGCTTTCGGATCAATGAGTAAATTATCTATTTCAATCCCAAGCTAGTGTTGAATTGTGATTCCTTATATGAATTTTGATGTTGTTGTAGCATCTTGATATCCAAAAGGAAATCAGTGTTATTGTATTTTTGATACTTAAGAAGTTCATATTAGTTACTTTTGTAATAATGTATCTCTATGTACATGCTTGAATTTGAGGACATTGATAAAGGAACGAGAGAGGTAAGTATTTGTACTTGTCACTTGCAATTGGGGATGGTGGGTTAAGAAAAAACAGAGATTGCCTTTTCAGGTAATGTTGTATGGTTAATATACCTATAACAGTGCTAATCCTCCTTTCTGCTCTTTATGTTAAATTACGTACATAATGGAATTTAATAGCAAGTGACAAAATTTATAGAAAATATCTTCATTATGTTATCTTAAGTTAATAAACATCTAATAAAGTTCTTGTACTTCTATTCACCCCATCCATAACGTGTTGCTTTGTTCGCATTAATCAGCAATTTTAGTTAGTACTGTGTATTGAGGTTTAGAACAAGGAATTCATAGATGCGCTTGGCGTCTCTACATTTTGCTTTGTTGTGCTTTGCAGCTTAAACATTTCAGATTTGTTATGACACATTGTTTAATTGCAGATGTGTGTTTTGTGGCAGCAATATTGATTCTAGAGAGTTCAGGTAACTACTTCATTTTTGAATTGTTGTGGTTGTAACTCCTCTGTCCTTCATTTTCTTTTAGAAGTAATATATTTAGTTCTTATCTATAATTTTTTAAGGTCTCGCAACTGAAGTTTCATGTGACAAGTTGAAAATGATACACCATCTTGAAAAGGTTGCATGTTTATATAAAAGGGGTCAAGCAATTCTCACTAACTTTTGTGCTTGTTGAGAAGTACAAAATATTGCTAGTGATAATATAAGCTTGTTTTGTCAAGTGGGAGAGAGCTGGACTCTTCGTTAAGTGGCAAAAAGCTGGACTATTGGATATATCATGTATAAACTCTACATACGTCTATGTCGAACATGTGAGTTAAACATCAAGAATAATGGTGTTCTGAAGACAAAACAAGACAATCCCATAAGAAAGAGAAAACAAGGAGATTCAAGCAGTAGAAATCAAGAGAGAAAGTTAGTTACCCGAAAAGCGCTAAATGCAATTTGAGAAGACAAGCTCACATCGCTGTAGCAATTTAACCGAGCTTTTTCTATCGGCCCCATCACATCAAAAAAGTAGTTAGCAAGATGCTTTGGGCACCGGAGCAGATCTACTTCCCCGGGGACGCTAACAGTCAACGATCGGGTGTTGGTTTCCCCTGCAGCCTTGGCCCTTTTATAAGCAGCAAAGGCAGCGGCCTCCTCAAATTGAGGAAAACGAACGATGGGCTCTTCATGGTCCGACACGTAGAATGATGAGCCTGAGCTCTCTGTATGCTTTGATTTCGTCGTTGCCATGGAACGATCGAGAGGAAGCTTACCTTTCTTGGGATCCCTTTCCCGTGGCACATTGTCGGAAGGAACACCATCGACGTCCCCAACATTAAACATCTCATGGGTTGGGACGATGATAGTCTCTTTTCCCCCAGAGCCAGAAGTTACATCGATCATATCCTCCGCGATCGGAGAAAGAGCTGGCTGCCTATCACCACCAAAGTCGGGTGATTGAAGTCGGTCGTATTCCTCAGCCGCTTTGAGTTGCTAAGCCGTTTCAAGCATCTTTTCCTTCCTTGGCCTTCTCGGCCGCTCCAACGGCAATTCAGACCCGGACTTTTCACCCTCTTCCTCAGTGGGAATTCAAGAAAGATTGCCTTCCTCTATGGCTTTTGCTACCTCAACTGCTGAGACAGCCCCTTTGACGACCTGCTCGATCGGCCTAGGATCAGCCGATGAGCCAGCTCCTTGCGAAGCACCCTTAACAAGGTACTTCGCCCTAAGGTCTTGGTAAGAGGTCTTTCTTCTTCTTCGGGGGAGTTTCACTCACCTTCTCCCCCTCAACCTCTTCGACCTCTTCCTCGCCGACCAAGTCTTCAATCGGCCCAGGGCCAACACCAGTGATGCCTGTTGAGGGTAATCCGTTAAAATTAAAACAAAAAATGCATTTCAGTTGAAGGCGAAACTAAGCTTACTATGGTTCTTTGCCTTCACTGTCAAGAGGGCCGCGATCGGTTTCCTGGCCCTCTGGTCGTTGGTTGTCTCCTTCAAAACTTTCTTCAACCAATCGACAATGTCAGGAACTAGCTCGAACATAACGCTGCTGGCTGTGCGCACGCACAAAAGTAAGACATGGAAAAATGCAAGACCAAGTAAAATAAAAAACTTACGTGTGCGATTCCAGCCAACTGGGAGACGTTCAGCCCTCGGAGCCACGATTTGCTCTGTCGGGATATAAACGAAGCGTTGATCCCACGCCCTGAGATCATCGTCGTCGTCGGAAATTAGGGCTCGGCTACCTCACTTTTGCACGGTAATGATCCCAGCTTTATAAACTTTGGGAGAGTATAGGTGAAGAATGTGCCTAAGTGTGATCTCCACTCCCACCTTCTTGCCAATCCACCGGTACATGGCGACCAAACGCCACACCATCGGGGAAATTTGCGCCAGACAAACCTTATACAATCGGCAAAATTCCTCGATTATTGGGTCGACCGGAAAAGTAAACCCTATCGTAAATGGATACGTCAAAACGGCGGAATGACCGCCATAAAAAGTGGTCAGAGTCGATCTCCTCGGGGGGCATACCATATCGATCTCACCCTCTTTCCAACCACAATCCTCACTGATTCGTGGTATCGATTCCTCAGTGACAGTGCAAAAAACTGAGTCTACAGGAATATTCTTCTTTTTTGACAGTTGCACGTCGTTTTGAGTACTGACCTTGCAATCATCGTCATAGGTGAATTTCTTCGGAAGAATATCAGTGTAAATATTTTCTGGGCCAAAGTCTTTGGGCTTCCTCTCCCTCTTTTTTCCCTTCTTATCTGTTGAAGGACCAGCAGCGGGCTGCGGCGGTGCCGTGGCAGCAACGGCGGCAGAAGGAGTAATTCCGGCATCGGCTATATCTTTTGAAGACATTTTTCAACAAGATCAAACAAATTGGAGCAGATACACTTGAAGATTTGAAGTAAGAGCTGATAAAAACAATTGAAGAATTGAGGATTTGCTTAGAGAATTCTGGAGAAATTTTGAAGAACTTCAGGAAAATTTCAGAGAATTTCAAGAGTTTGGAAGATGTAAAGTCTTGTAAAGCAATTTGAAATCAATATTTATAGAGAGGAAGCAATCATGACCTGGGGAACCGACGAAAACTGCCACCCGCACGATCTCTGACACGTGCGGTGACTGGAAGTTAAAATGACAGTTTGACATTTCAAAATGAAAGGACACGGACGCTCCACGTGTTTTCCCGCTTAAAATTTCAGGCCACTTGCCAAGTTTTATGATCATGGGACTTAGCAAGTGGGGGGACTATCTGTATTGGTCGATTTCCGTTCGATCACAAAGGTGACGTGTTCGATTGTGTTGCATAGTCATTGGCAATTTCCGGAGTCACACGTTGGTTGATGTGGTTTCGATTTGATGATGTGATCGGAAGATTACGAAGACGCCTGTTCTAGCAGATAATCTCAATTGGCCTAATCCCATTTTTATCGGAACGGATCTAGCGATTTTTGTGGGATGTGGACAGCTGCCGAAAAAGAGACGTGGGAAGGAAAGAATTCTCTTAGGGTTGGGAACTCTCACCATTTCAGCCTCTAAATAGGGCTTTCCTCCTTCACTTGGAGGCACGTTCATCTGAACAAAATTACTCTCATTCTCCAAGATATACACTTTCTCCTCACCATACCATTGTTATTTTCTCATCATATCAGCACCAATTTATTGTTATCCAAAGCAATCATTGTACTTAGATTTCAGTCGTGGCTTGGTTCAAACGTGGAAGAAGATCCATCTCTTTCATTGAAGCACCATCCTCCGATTCTTCAATACAATAAGCTTTTATCGCTTTATTTATTTATTTATCTGTCCATTTAATCGTTGCTTGTTTCATTGTTTGCTTGCCATTTACGTTATTCAGTACTTTGATTCATTGCATTCGACCTCGTTAGTTTATCGTCGTTATTCTACTTACACAAGATAATTTATCGATCAATTTGCTTGTTAGTATTGATCGTATCAAGTAAATTATTGGTATTGCCTTGCGATCGTATTATCTGGTTGAGTATATTTCTATCGATCGTATTTACTCGCCATCGTATTCAATTCTGTCATCGAATCTGATTAAAACTAAATATTCAGCCTTAAACGGAATCAAACTCGTAATTTATCCTCGATAAGAAATTCGATTGAAATCATCTCATCGTGAATTGTTAGTTCGTTATTCGCTTTGACTTATCTATTTATACTTGCCTTCGAATTGTTTATTCGAACTTGACAACATATTAGTATCTTTGAAAGCGACACTCGTACTGCATTCGAATTAAGGTTCTAAAAATCGACTATTTGTCAACGTGAATTGCTCATCAATCGATCGAATTGAGATATAAAACGGTCACCTTAGACTCAAGTAAATACAAATTTAATTGTAAAACCTGATACATTTTTAGGAAATACACTAAATTAAATTAAAATAATACTGTAAAAAGCTTTTTTACATTATCCATGTAGATAAAGAAGAAAAGAAACAAAGTAAAGGAAATTAAAGTTCTTTCGCTCTTCCATAATTTGTGACCAATGTAAGTTTCTTTCTAGTTTTCCAAATTAGTAACCAAGACTGCGAAAACAATAGGATAGAGTGAAGGAAGATTTAAAAAAAAATGCAAGTAAGATTTCTATATTTAAGTCTTTTAAAATTTAGAGATTATTGACGAACAAAGCACGAATTATCTTGAAGGAAAGGGGGAAAAAAAAAAGAAGCAGAGTAATTCAACTTATCTTTTCAAATTCGTCGAACTTGGAATCACCAATCACATCCTCGCCTACAAAAAGTGTGCAAAAAGGAGGATAAATCAAAAAATTTAAACGAAGCATCACGATATGTAATGTTAGACAAAGTAAACAAAAGAAATAGAGAATGTTATGCGAGGTAGACCATTCGAGAATTAAGTAGATTAAGTTAGTATTAATTAAGTTGAATGTTTAGTCGTCAGAATAGAGACAGAACAATAAAGGTATGGTTGATATTCTATGACCCCACCAAAGTGTAATTTGGAAGTAGGGACTGGACTGGCTTTCATCAAGAATTGGTAGTTAATACCGTTAACAATGTCAAAACAAAGGTTTTAATACCTTATTCCATTAGGACCATCACTAACTGTCGAACACATAAAATGAAACCCTACCCGAAAGTCTACCCAAAGCATACCCCTCATTTTAACTTTATCAATTAATATCAATTATTATCATTATTCTTGTGTTAGTATAATTGCTATTTCTCTACTATAATATGGCTTTTAATTATAGTAAAAAAGGGTTATCATCAATAATTATTTCCTTTGACGCCACAATATGACCGGGCTCCTCTCCATTACATTTTCTCTCCATTTTTTCAAATTCTTACTTGAAGGGATGACATGTTTCACATTATAAGATTAATGGTTGAGATTCAATAAAGATTCTAACCATAGTTAGAATATAATAAATATTTTCATATATTACTCCTAATTTTTTTTAAAATCCCACAATGTTCTCTGAAAATTCAAATTCCACTACACGACACGGACTACCATAAATGAGTGTAAGGAGAAACTACAACTAACATAAATCATCAATATTGCTTAATTTACGATCAACTTTGAGAGTATTTCTTTTCTTACTGCATTTGGTTTCTGTAATTTGTTCATGAACGAAAAGAATAGCACGTATGAAAGTAGGAAAGAGAAAAAGATTTAAATAGTTTGGATGATAAATTTTAGCTAGAATTGGGGGATTTAAAAAAATTAGGAGTAATATATGGAAATATTTATTATTCTAACTATAGTTAGGATATTTATTTAATTAATTGAATCTCAACTATTAATCTTATTATATAACACATGTCCTCTATCCAAGTAAGAACTTGGGAAAATAGAGAGAAGAGGTAATGGAGAGGAGCCGGATTTGTTCGTTTAGATACCCCATATATGAAATGCGTTGGCTCAGTCTCCTCCTGATCAGCTCGAATATGCTCACTAAATCTCAGAAGTGAGGGATAAAACGTTCCTTACTACTCCTATAATAAGAAGTTATCTACTCTAAGCTTTTAACTCGAGATCTGAGATAATTAAGGTTGAACGAAGATTGTCACCATCTCTACCCAACCTTAATGATATTAAAATTTCCGTTAGAATTATGGTTATTGTTACAGGCAAGTAGTCATCCAAGTTTACTACAGAGACTCTTCATGTTACTTTTCCATCTCCTCCATTAACATTGTCTAGAAATAAAACAATGCAGTATACAGATGACTTGTCTCTACGTGTATATGCATGCATAACTCATGATCCATTGGAAACATGCATGCTTTTTGGTCTAAAATGGCGGCCATATTCCATGCTTTTGGATGCTCTGACGAAATTCGAAATCAAGTAGCGTCATTTGTTGGATTTCAATTATAATAATATTGTCCATGTATAACTTTTTTACCCTATCGATATTATATGATTTATTATAATATATTAATTTCATTTTGATCATATTATCAATTAATCGTTTACCATTACAAATAATACCATCAAAATTTGTTTGTAAGATTTTGTAAGTGATTTAGAGTATAAAGATTTTTATACCGTGCACAAAATGTTGCCTAGCTAGGTTGTTGCGAGATACCCCTCGTACATACCCCAATCCCTCCCTTTTCATTCTTGATTAAACGTTAATCTACACCAAAATATATTAGAAGTGGTTAATAGGACTGGAAAGCTTAGCTCATTGTTCGTTGCTGCATCTTGGTTATATAATTGCATTTCATCTTAATTTAATCCTTAATGTTATTCAGTTTATGACAATTAATCCCTCGTAACATTCCTTCCCATCATCAATAAGTAATACTATAAAATTGCTCTCGTTTAATCGAATATCCGCGAATGAAACCACCCCCTCCTTTCTCTTAAAAAATTCCGAAGGAGATTTTTCAAACCAACTAATTAGAGATTTTGTCTTCGACTCTAGGGATTAAATTTTTTTTATAAAGCCTTTTCTTTTAATAAGTTTTGCACGACGTGAATATAAATAAGTTTTGCAGATGTTGTACCAGAAAAAGAAAAAAAAAACAAATCAGTTTTCTTCCCTTTCCTTTCCTGTTTCAAACCAAGTTGGAAAATAGTCAACTTCATGGGGCCTCTTAGAGATGACTAATGTAACAAAGCTTAACCACCGAAAGGGCTCTTTCTTTGGAACTCATTGCATCCATTCTTTTTTATACTCTTATTCTACATTTAGAAAAAAAATATATGTATGAACATTGAGGTAAAGAAGAAGAAGAAGAAGATGTAAAGGTGGTCTTACTAAATAAAGGGGTCCATAATTGTTTGCAACTTCACTAATGCTGTTCCCCTTTTATATCTCAAGCTCATGAGCTTGTCCAGTTATTTGTCACCATCTTCTGTTCTCTCTCTCTCTCTCTTTTGGCTTTCATGAAAAAACCCACCTCCTTTTCCATAGGATTTTGTGCCGTACTTTATATTAATAAATTCTCATTCTGATCAATCATATTAAAGCATGCATAAAGTCTTAAAGGAAGTTGCTTATGATCTCTTTTGCATGGCTGACTAATTTCAAAAGAAAAAGTCCATATAACTAACTGATATGCCGCCTTGAGGTTTTTGAAAGAGTATCCAATCTACTAAGAGGCCCGAAAGATGTGGTGGAACGATCGAACGAGTTAAATTTTCAGTTTTTGCTTAATGACTTGAAAAGTTTCCGATAAGGAGTATTCCATTTTTTAATGGGACGTTATGCGATGGAAATCTGAATAATTTTGGTTGTGAGTTTCGGACAATACTTTTATGATTCCAAAAATTAAAAATAAAATAAAACAATAGGTGCTTTGTGACTGTACGATATGATTCGTTCATTTCAAAATATGGAGGGGTAGTACGCGAGGGGGTGCATATAGCTTCTAGTACACCTAGATACATCAATTGAAGGGCTAATAGAATTCAAAACTAAATTGAAGGGTAACATAATTCAAAACTTAATTTTCCATTATACATCTCAATTCAAGGGTTAATATAGTTCAAACTTCTGTTTTAAAAGGTTTTTCTGGGACTCGCTTTGGGCTCGCACTGGAGAGGGGCACTTGTATACATCCTGAGGCTTACGGGTGAGGCTTATGCCTCAAGCGCCCGACCGTAGGTCCAGAAGACGGCCTCACCCAATCATCTGTCAAATTCAATAATTAAGACTGTTGACCCACAATTTTCTTTACAATGAATTATACAAGTTATGTTCATCTATAGAAAATGAGTGGAAAATATAAAAATGCAAGAAATTCGGGGGACTATAATTAAGAATATCATGAGGGAGAATAACATATATTTAATCTAAAATTCATTGTTGACACCAGTGTTATCGATTGATTTTATTGTATCTCAAAATTATTAGACTTCAATTTTACTTTTTCAATTTAGAAGCAATTTTATATTTATTCATAAAGAAATAATGTTTTAATTATAGTAATAGTAAAATTTATTTATTGTTCCCTTTATTTTTTAATAATTTTAATTTTTTAATTGTTTGAAAGTTAATTAAGGCCTTATAGTTTATTTGTATCCCACAAAAACTAAAACATTATGTAATTTCTTATATTTGTTAAAGATATTAGATTTTTGTTTATATAAGCTTTTTCAGTTATTTTTGATTTTCTTAAACTTTATGTATTTTTGATATTTCGCCCATACCTTTTAAAACAATGTTCAAAACTTAAGAAGTTAGAACATTTATGACAAGAAGAATGTTCTCATTGGTCATGAAAAGTTTATTGTAAACTTTGAAACTACTTACTTATATGAACACTTTTATGAAAATTAAACAAAATCCCTTTTAGGTCAAAAGTCATGTCTTGAGCTGTTTCCTAAAACATTTTTCTGAATATAAAATAATTTTCTAAAGGTAACAACTTTTCAACACATACATTATATAGGCAAACATGCCAAGAACAAAAGAAAAGAATGAAAATGACACCTCAAATCTCCCTGAAGAAAACAAGGACTTTCATCAGAAAAGTCATGTTAGTTAAACTTTATTTTCACAGGAGATTAAGCAGTGATTCTAACTATCAAAAGCCTAGAAATATGTAATGATACTTCAAAAAATTAAGAATGTTAAACTACCATTCAAATAAATCTCTTTATGGATGTTTGTCGGTGTGAAAGAATATTCCACAACCATTTATTGACCAAACAAACAACGGAAGAAGATGAAATTACTCCGTACTAACCTTCTTATAGATTTCAACACCTTTCACTATTAATAAAAAAAGTAGCTCTTAATTTCTCCACAGAGGAGTGCAGTGGGATGAAATTTGAATTACTCTATCCTTAACGGTATTTCAATTTTAAATCATTAGGACGTAAAATTTTTTACTATTATGATAACATTTTCTTTTATAAATTTCATACAACGTTGATTTGAATTTATAAAGTATTTTTTTCCACTGATATGAATAACTAAATCAGTCAAAACAAGAAAGCAACTTCCCAAATAAACTAATAAAAAACCAGGAATTATTATCAAACATGATCATGATTGGTTATCTACTATCGTAAGTCATTACATCTTGCTTAGTTTTTCTTTTTCTCGAATATGGCTTCAAGTCAAAGATAATCAAGGTTAAAAGTTGTAAGAAAATCATTATTACAGTCACAACTTAGACTTCTTTAACATTATTCAAACACTAGCTAGCTCAAGCGAGCTGCGAACCTCGTAAGAATAAACAAATGAACGTTAACCTATTTTGAAAGCAAACATGCTAGCCATGCACTCATTCAAGTCTTACTCAATATAATCATTACCCAATGAAGCACTCCAAAATTTAGGCTTTATTTTCCAAGTTGAACCTTCTTGGTCAAAAAATTTCTCTTTTTGTACCTTATTTTGGTCTCTATCCACCTAAAAAAAAGTTTTCTCAAGCTTTACATAACCGTACTACTCCACCTAAGTGGCTAATGTAATAACTTAATCAATCGTTTCAAATATCTTGACACAAACTTAATCGGTTCATATTGGAATATACATTAGGTTATTAATACAATTGTATAGGCTATTTGTGTAATGTATATATTTAGGATAAAGTAGTTGTATATATATTGGACCAAGCCCATTAGGGATAGCTTGGGGACTAAGGGTTTTACTAATTTTCTTATACAAATATAGGGGTTCATTCATATGCAAGAGTTTTCACCCAAAGTTTGTGTTGTTGTGTCCGTTTTTACATGGTATCAGAGCCACCGTGAAATTCTTCGTGTGAGTATAGAGTGATGGCAGCTCCGATAGACGGTGCTGGTGGAGAAGGTGTTCATGGAGTGGGGGTGACATTGCCATTGTACGAAAGACCATCTCTCCATACGACATCGCCTCAAATGATAATTCCGGCTTGATTATCACATAGGTCCAGTTGACTGGAGAAAACTATGAAGAATGGGCACGGTCCATTAGAACGGTGTTGCGTGCGAGGAAAAAGTTTGGTTTCGTCGATGGGTCGATTAAGAGGCCAGGTGAGAATTCGATCGATTATGAGGATTGGTGGACTATCAATTCTCTTCTGGTGTCATAGATTAGGAACTCCGTTGAGTCTACCCTTAGGACCACCATATCGCATATGGTGGTTGCTAAGGATTTGTGGGAGAGCATCCGAGAGCATTTTTCGGTAGGAAACAGGTCTCGGATTTAGGAATTGAAGGCTGCTCTGGCCGGGTGTAAGCAAAAGGGATTGACCATTGTTGCTTACTATGGGAAATTAGCTATGCTGTGGGAAGAACTTGGAAACTATGATAAATTTCCGACATATTCGTGCGGAAATTGCTCGTTCAACTCACGGGTGCACTGGAGAAGAAGAGAGAAAAAGATAGGGTCCATTTGTTTCTTATGTGGTTGGATGAAAATCTCTATGGAACTGCCTGTTCCAATCTATTGGCCCAGGATCTGTTGACATTTATGAATCAAGTTTACCAAAAGGTTATTCAAGATGAACGTGTTAAGGGACTGGCACGGACATAGGAAAAACGGGGGGAGCTGACAATGTTTGTTGCACAATGGTCGCCCCCATCGAGGAAGCCGTATAAGGAGTGTCACTTGTGCGACCGAGGTGGACACTCTCCGGAATGCTGCTTTGAAGTTGTTGGATATCCGGAGGGTTAGGTCTTCTATTCGAAACAGGGATCTCAAAATGGTGGACGTGGCAGAGGAAGAACTGCAGCTACCAGGGGTGGTAGAGGCCGTGGATATTAGCAGTATGGCTCAAACGCTGGTCGAGGACATAGCGGTAATCGAGAAAGTATTGCTCAAACCGAGTCCGAGAGTGGAGAAACCGGACACATGACTGCACACAGACAAACGAACCTGTCTGGGATAACGAGTGATCAGCTGCAGATGCTGTTCGAGTTGCTGAACAAAGAGAAAGCAAGCACAAGTGAGCTAATGATTGGTAAGAAAATTCGACTTCGGTGGATTATTGTCACCGGAGCATCGAATTATATGACCGGTCAATTGAGTGTTTTGAAGGATCTACAGACAATTCCACAGTATCCGGTAGGTCTATCAAACGGAAGCAGTATAATGGCTACGCAAGAAGGATCCATCAGATTTAACAAAGACACGGTTCTTCAAAAAGTGTTATATGTTACCGATATGACTTGCAATTTAATTTCGGTGTCTCAATTGATCAATCAGTTAGGTTGCAACGTAAATTTCACTAATAATTTCCGTGTTATGTATGACCGGGCTACGAGGAAGCTGATTGGAGTGGGTGAACAAAAGAACGGACTCTAATACTTTCGGATGGTACCCCTGGTGAAGGCAATAAAGATTGATGTGATGGATTTACAGCTTCAAAGGTTAGGGCATCCTTCTATGCAAGTAACCAAATCTCTTTCAGCACTAGAAGATAGGAGTAGGAAAGGTAGCTTAGAGGAAAAACCATATGATGTATGCATTCGGGCAAGGTAAACTACAAATGCATTTGCTTCAAGTGATAATAAAGCCGTCGAACCTTTTGATTTAATTCATTGTGATTTATGGGGTCCTTAAAGAACTGAATCCTCGTGTGGTACATCATATTTCTTGACTATTGTCAATGATTGTTCACGAGGTGTATGGGTGTTTTTGTTAATCGATAAGAAAGAAGTCAGACAAAAGCTGAAAGGTTTCTTTGCGATGGTGGAAAGATAATTTAATAAACGGGTTAAATGTGTCCGGAGTGATAATGGAACCGAGTTCATAAGTTTGAAAGGGTTTTTCTTCGAACAAGGGATATTGTTCCAAACTTCCTGTGCAGGGACACCACAGCAAAACGGTCGAGTTGAACGAAAATATCGACATAGCTTGAATGTAGCACGGGCGCTACGATTTCAAGCTAATATGTCAATCAAATTTTGGGGAGAATGTGTGATGACGGCCTATTATCTAATCAATTGGACGCCCTCTATGTTGACGATAAGACACCTTACGATGTCTTGATAGGAGTGACACCGAATTATGATCATTTGAGGGTGTTCGGATACTTGTGCTGTGCTCGCAATCAAGGACGGACTGGTGATAAATTTGAGAGTAGGAATCATCGATGTGTATTTGTGGGGTATCCGAACGGAAAGAAAGCTTGGAAGGTGTATGACTTGGAGGCAAAGAAATTTTTAATATCGAGGGACGTGGTGCCTTATGAAAATGAATTTGCATTAAAAGAAGGGGAGAAAGAAAAACGGAGTCATGAAACGGCTCCTGTGACCGTAGCTTTGGAAGAAGAAAAGGAAAGTGTGAGAGTAAGGGGGGGGGTGTTGAGAATGACGCTCAAGTAGAAATGACTCTGGAAATTGAAGGGATGAATCATGGGGATCCGAACCCCAATGCTGCTCACAGACGGATAGAGGACGATTGTTGGTAGAAGAATTGGGTCGTGGAAAGCGGACTAAGAGGGAAAAGATTTTGCTGAGAGATTTCGTGACCAATACGGTCCAAAAGTTGAGTCACCGGGTATCGTCATGCGTCCGAAAGTCTGACTGTTCACTCGCTTCTCAACAACCCTCCGGTAAGCCCTATCCTCTAGCACATTATGTCAATTGTGATAATTTTTCTTCGAAGCATGAAAGTTTTCTTGCAGCCATAACGGAAGGACATGAGCCTACCTCCTATTCAGAGGCGGTGAAAGATAAAAAGTGGAGAAAAACCATGCAGCAAGAGTTGCAGCCATTGGAAGAAAACAGAACTTGGGAACTCATTCGCTTACCTCTGGGTAAGAAGTCCTTCGGTTGCCGATGGGTGTATAAGATCAAGCACAATTCAGATGGTACTATCGAACGGTACAAAGCAAGATTCGTGGTTTTTAGGAATCATCAAGTAGATGGAGTTGATTACACGGAGACACTTGCACCGGTCGCTAAAATGGTGACCGTTTGAGTTTTTCTGGCTGTGGCTGCAGCTAAAGATTGGGAGTCGCATCAGATGGATGTGTAGAATGCGTTTTTGCATGGTGATCGTCATGAAAAGGTATATACGAAATTCCCTCCGGGTCAACAAATGAATGGGAAAGGAACTGTGTGTCGCCTCCAAAAATCTCTGTATGGTTTAAAACAAGCTCCTCAGTGTTGGTTTGCTAAGTTGACGGCCGCTCTTAAGAAGTATGGGTTCCAACAATCATATTCCGATTACTCATTATTTATGATGAAAAAGAGAAATGTACAACTAAATGTGCTTGTATATGTGGATGACTTGATTATCTCCGGTAATGATTCGAGGGCTATTCAAATTTTCAAACTGTATCACTCTAAATACTTTCATATGAAAGATTTAGGCACTTTGAAATATTTTTTGGGGGTTGAAGTGGCAAAGAGTCCGAAAGGCATTTCCCTATGTCAAATAAAGTATGCTTTAGGATATCATAATGGAAGCAGGTCTGTTGGGGGCAAAACCGGTGGGTACACTAATACAGCAAAACTATTGTTTGGCGCTGGCGGCTGGTTGTTTTATCAAAGACCCCGAACGATTTCGAATACTAGTTGGGAGATTGATTTATTTGTGTTTACGCGTCCAGATTTGTCTTACAACGTGCATGTGTTGTCACAATTCAAGTAGAGTGCCCGGGTTGAGCATATGGATGCAGCACTTCGTATCATCCGATATTTGAAAGGGTGTCCAGGCCAAGGCATTGTAATGAGCGCTCAGTGTGATCTGCGATTGCACGGATGGTGTGATTCTGATTGGGCAGGTTGTCCGTTGACACGTCGCTCGTTGACTGGTTGGTATGTATCTTTAAGGGATTCACCGATATCATGGCGGACGAAGAAGCAATAGATTGTTTCTTGGTCTTTAGCGGAGGCGGAGTATTGGTCGATGGCAATGACCGTTTGTGAGTTAAAGTGATTGAAGGAGATTTTGTGGAATCTTAGGATCGAGCACAAGCCACTGATAAATTTGATGTGTGTCAAGCAGCATTGCATAATGCTCGGAATCATGTGTTTCACGAGCGCACTAAACAATCGAAATCGACTATCACTTTATTCGGAATGAGATTATCGGGGGCACAATATATCCTTCCTATGTGCCCACGGCCACACAACTGGCCGATATTTTCATGAAGGCGTTGGGACGGGCGCAGTTCGAGTATTTCCTTAACAAGTTGGTCATAAGAATTCCTCCTGCTCCAACTTGAGGGGAGGTATTGGAATATACATTAGGTTATTAATGTAATTGTATAGGTTATTTGTGTAATGTATTTATTTAGGGTAAAGTTAGTTGTATATTGAGTCATGCCCATTAGGGATAGCTTAGGGTCTAAGTTAAGATTTTACCAATTTTCTTGTATAAATATAAGGGTTCATTCATAAATGGAGACAAGAGTTTTCGCCCAAATTTTATGTTGTTGTGTCATTTTTACGGTTCTAACACTTAAAATTTTGTTTTGTATTCTAAATTTCTAATTTTAGAAGTCAAACAAATTTACTACTTAAAACTCTAAAAATTAATTATAGACCCGCCTCTGTTCTTGTCCACCCCTTACAACAAGTAGTTTCAAAATTTCATCGAGGCTTCTTTTATTTAGAAGAAAATGGAACCATAAATACTCACTTTTCTTTCTTTTCTTCTTTTGCTTTGAGACAAAGGGAAACAAAAAGAGGAAAGGTAAAAGGGCTTAAACACAATGTAGGAAACAACAATATTTGGCTTCTTCTTTTACCATATTCAAATTTGGACTATATATTTTGACCTTTTTGTACCCTCTTTTCTTGATAAAAAGCATGTTGGTCTCACTCATGTTGTGGTGTTGTAATGGCTTGCAAAGATTAATTAATGCCGGTCCAGTCCAAATTCAAACTCCTAACACGAAGCAATTTAAGAATATACTCTTAGTGATAATTATAAATCTGATATGCTAATTAGATAATTAAGCAAAAGTAAAAGAAGTTTTTACGCTAGTTGTCAACCTAGGTGCCAAAATTACACAATATACCAATATTTTTAAATTTATTATAAATCATACCAAAAACCTAACTATTCCCCTTTTCCCTAAATTTTACTAAACCTTACTTACAACCAACGGTTCTCCTCTGCAATTACCATACGTTTTAGCTCTTCTCGTTCCATCGCGTCTTCTCGTTCCATCGCGTCTCTTGACGATTCTTCAAATGTAATCGTTTTTCCGTCTTCTTCTCTGCAATTACCATACGTTTTACCTACAATTTAGCATATTATTGTATACAAAATGTCAACAAGCAAAGGTACTCCTCCATCACCTCGTGAAATTCGATCAAAAGCACGACATGACAGGAAATCCCTAACATTAAATCAAGAAGGACATCGGTCAGTACGGAAGAAGGTTTCTGAAGGTTCGGTACCAAAAACTGGTAAAAGGAAGTCTACAACGTCGACTTCTGATGTTAAAGGGAAAACCGTTGTAGATGATGATTTTGTTGATGAAATCAGTGTTGATGTTGCATGCTCAAAGAAGAAAATTGACCGGGGTGAAATTCTCGCTAACAATCAGTGTTCCGAACAGGTATTTACACATTTTTTTATTTATATTTATTTGTGTACAAATGTATGTTAAAAGTATTTTTAGTGTGTGTACTTGTATTGAATTTGTATTTTGTTAGTTACATTATGTTTTGATGATTTTTATGAGGACAAACTGTATGTCTTTTGAATTTTATGTATATATATATGTATTTTTTGTGTATAGTAATGTATTTCTGTGTGTAGCATTTTTTCCACGGATTTTTGGGGGAAAGCTGTATCTACATTGTGTATATGTATAGCCTTGTATTTATGTGTATATCTTTGTATTTATGTGTTTAGATATACTTTTAAATGTGTATCGCAATCTTTTCATGCCTTTTTTTTTTTGGGGAAAACTTGGATGTACATTGTACTTATGTGTATAGACATGTATTTTTTATGTATATATATATGTATTTTTTGTGTATAGTAATGTATTTCTGTGTGTAGCATTTTTTCCACGGATTTTTGGGGGAAAGCTGTATCTACATTGTGTATATGTATAGCCTTGTATTTATGTGTATATCTTTGTATTTATGTGTTTAGATATACTTTTAAATGTGTATCGCAATCTTTTCATGCCTTTTTTTTTTTGGGGAAAACTTGGATGTACATTGTACTTATGTGTATAGACATGTATTTTATGTGTATAGACGTGTATTTTATGTGTATAGGAATGTTTGCTGTTTATAGCATTTTTTTCACGGCTTTTTTGGAGAAACCTGTATCTATATTGTTTAAATATGTATAGTACTGTATTTATGTGTATAGCTTTGTATTTATGTGTTTATATATACTTTTACATGTGTTTCGCAATTTTTTCACGCCTTATTTTAGGGAAAACCTGTATGTACATTGTATTTATGAGTCTAGACTTGTATTTCTGTGTTTAGAGTTGTTTTTTTGACAACTGTTTTCACAATTGTGTTTACTGTGTATATATTTGTATTACTGTGTATATGTTTGTTTTATGTATATAGAACTGTATATTCACATATTTATCCATACTTAGTTTACTTTTTGTAGTTCTGTCTAGTTTATTTTATATGTATACATGAAGATTCCTTAAGTTATTTTGTAGTAATGCACTTGAAAATATTTGGGATGTGCGAGGCGGCCCTGTGTTTTGTATAGCTGTATTTGTTTGAGTTATATCTTGTTATATTACAGTTGAATTTTAGTTTTAATGTATGTTTTTGTCTTTCTGTCCATGTTCAGCCTTGCACGTACTGTGTCTCCACCAATGAACCATTTGTTACTAGTCATTGGATTGCCACCACCCAGTGTCATATTATTTCTCTGTTAAAGCAGAAACTGAGTGACACCCAGCTGGATATGTTCAGGGAGACTTGTTTTGGGTATTTTTTGCGTCTGCCGCTAGTACACGTTCAAAATCAGCTTATTCATCATCTTATGCTGCGAGAGTTTGTGTCAGTGGACTCAAATGTTTTTAGAATTATGATGAACGGCACACGGCTGCATTTTGGTATTAAAGAATTTGCAGCAATCACTGGTTTAAATTGTTTAGGCGATGATACTCTTGTTGATGATCCTGCACCAAATAGGCTTATCTCATCGTACTTCCCAAATCAGTCTAAAGTGCCGAGGATTCAGCTGTTGCACTGCATTTTTTAGAAGAGATGGATCTGTGATGAAGATGCAGTGAAGATTGCTGCGTTGTTCTTTATACACTTTTTTGTGTTGTCAACAGATAATGGGGCTAAGTCATACATACCAAAGGCGCACTTTGATTTGGTAGAATCTGGTGCATATCTTACGTATCCGTGGGGTAAAGCTTCATTTTCTGCATTACTTGAAACCATTAGCAAAAAGTTACATCCAAAAGGGAAATTTTATAGGATTGGTGGGCTGCCACTTGCTTTACAAGTTTGGTTTTACGAATGTTGTTCAAGAGTTGATGGCAGTATCGCGCTTTGTACTGGTAATGGAATTCCTAGGATTTTGAATTGGAAAGTGATTGTACGACAACCATCTTTTCGAAAGTTGTATGAGGGAATTTTTAGAGGAAAAGGAAGTCAGGTAAATTCACTCCACATCCTTTTTTTGTATGTATGTTGTATGCACATAAACTAGTTGTATATAGTTGTATTACTTTTCCTATTACTTTAGTGTATTACTGTTTTTGTCTTTATAACCTTTTGTTTTACTGTTTTTGTAGGTTGTGTTTAACAATATTATTCCAACCGCTGATGAGGTGCGAACCTTCAACTTGGATGCACTAGCGGATTCTAGCAATGAACTTGAGCAGCCTGTTATCCATAGTAGTAGTGCTCAAGTCCCTCATGCTAAATCTATGAGTAATCCCTCCGAAGCTACCAAGAACTCACAACATGCTGCTGCCAAGGGATCTCAACAATTTGGTGCCTCTTCAAGTAATCCTGCCAAGGATTCGCACCAATTTTCTGTATCTTCAACCGATCCTTCCATGTCTGTGCAGTTGTCTTTGATTGGGAATGAGTTGCACCGATTGAACAATGAGTTTGTAACACATAAGACGCAGGTATTTTTGTATTTTCTATTTTTACCATAAGAGATTTTTCCAACACTTTTAATCAAACTAATGTTTCTTGTTTGTTTGTAGGTTGATTGTAAGTTTGCTGATCTTAAGAGTTTTATGACTGAAACATTTAAGAAACTGTTTGATCACCTAAAGGTAATGTTTCTACATTTTTGTATTTTTAAACAAGATTGTTTTTGTTTATATAACGATTTTGTTGTTCCTTTTTAAAAGATTGGCGGAGGCGATCCTGTTGTAGATCCTGATAGAGCACGCACTGATTTCAGCTTTGGCAGCCCTTTTAACCCTGGACATTTGGTGCAACAGAAGGAGATGTTTGTGAACGATCATGTACGTGCACTCTTTTTATGAATCCATGTCTAAACTTTATGTCATTTGTATTTAGGTGTCTAGACATGTATTTTTATCTGTATAGGAATGTCTTTTATGTGTCTAGGAATGTGTATAGTAATTATTTCACAGATTTATTTGGGGGAAACCTTTATGCACATTGTTCTTATATGTGTCGACTTGTATTTTATGTGTATAGCCATATATTTATCTGTTTAGAGATAATTTAAATCTGTATAGCAATTTTTTCATGGGTTGTTTGGGGAGAACCTGTATGTACATTTATTTTTGTATGCATATACTGCATACTTATTTTTATGTGTATGTAGTTCCATTTATGTGTATGGACTTGCATTTTATGTGTTTAGAGATAAAATGCATTATTTTTGTGTTTAGAGATACAATGCATACTTATATGTATCGACTTGTATTTTATGTGTATAGCCTTATTTTTATGTGTTTAGAGATAATTTAAATGTGTATAGCAATTTTTTCATTGTTTGTTTGGGGAGAACCTGTATGTACATTATTTTTGTCTATGTAGTACCATTTATGTGTATGGACATGTATTTTATGTGTTTAGAGATGTTTTAAAATTGTTTTACTATTTATATATTTGTATTAGTATGTTTTATGTTTATAGAACTGTATATCCACATATTTAAATGTGTTTCATTTACCTTTTTTGGAACCAGGTACTTGGAAGTGCTGTTGTCAGAGATGAACAGTTACACCAAGTCGGCAATTTCTTTGATGGAAGCCCTGTTATATTGGGAAATGACACAGTTGACACTGTTGTCCATGATTCTGTATGTGTCTTTATTTTAATTTTACTTAAAATTCATTAGATGTTAAATTTTTTTAACTATTTAAACTTTTTTGTTTGTTGAAGGGTGTTGGGACAGTACTACCTGCTGTTGCAGATGCAGCCGAGCCTCTTCCTGATGAAGACGCTGCTTCTAAAATTTCAATACCATCTGTTGTTTCAGCTGTACCCGATGTTGTAGATGTCCGAACTGAAAAGGCTGCTTGTAAGGGCAGTGATGAGCCTTTTGCAGATCCTACTTCTAACCTTCCATTGGAGCAGGGTGTTGGGATAGAAGCCGAGGCTATAGACGTTGCAACTGAACGGACTGACCAGTCTGCTCCAACACACAGCGAGGGCAGTCACGTGCCTGCTGAAGATACTCATTGCAAAGTTCGTGAAGATGATGGTTGTCCAAGCTTTTCTCTTGGTTTTAGTGATGAAGATGAGAATCCAGCTCCTGCTGCAAACAATAGTGGTGGTAGTGTCCATCCGGATGATCAGGTATATTTTATATAAATTCATACATTTTTAAAATTTTGTATATGAAGTAAACTATATGGCATTTTCATAGCAGGTAACTAGTGCTGGATCAGTCCATGCTTCTGGTATGGATACAAAAGTTGGTGAATCAAGCAAGTTGGGTACTCTTGATGACGATGATGCCTTTTTTAATGCTACACACCTTGCGATGATTGATGATGTTGTGGCAAGTGTACTTAAGTCTAAAAGTGGGTCGGTTGAAAATCTTAAAAAACAAGGTATACCTGACATCTTTTGTTGTTGTTACTTTGGTTATTGTTGTCACTCATTTTACTTTATAATCTTGTTTTTGTTAATAGATGTTGCTTCTAATTCTGAAGAAATAGATTCTGAAGATGTTGGTTCAGAAGTTCAAAGCCAACGTGATGGTAATGATCTTGTTGCTACTAAGTCTCAAATTGTTTTGGTTGAGCCTGATGAAGAAGAAGGTGCTGTTACACCTGAGCAGTTAATTGCCCAACTGAGGCGTCCAGGGAGGTATGCTAATTCTCCTTGGGTTGTTGCAACACCAAAAACACCAGGACCAAAATATTTTGGAACAAAACATCCATTTACGAGTCAAATTGGTGTTGAGGTTGATGAATACCTACAAAATGCATTTACTGTATGGCTTGATGAAGGGGTCTGTCCAAGTAAAAGAAGGTAATGTCTTTGGTTTATTTTTTGTTCTTTGTATTTTTTGTTGTTTACATGTATCTAAGTCATTGAATTTATTTGAATTCCTTAGGAAATCAGTTTATCCAAGAGTAGCCAATAGACTTCAGGAGGCTTTGAATTTAGGAGTGTTGAAAGTTGAGTGGAAGGACTGGTTCCGCACATTGGTACATGCTGGAACGTGTTTGAATGATGGGGTATGTATGTAGTTATTTATAATTATTTCTAACTGCAAGGAAATACATAAATACACACACATAGGATTTTTATACTGAAATATGCACTTGCATACACAAATTGAGACTTTCATACACACACATACAGTTTGATACAAAGTCTGTACGAACTAGGGTGTTCTGTATATTTTTTGTATGCCACATGGATGTTGTATATATTTTTGGACTTGACTTTTTTTATACACCGACATTCTAAAGAAATTATACACGATCTTTGTACCTTATTGTTGTAGCAACTTACATACACTCTTTGCAGGCATATGAATAACATTCCCCAACCCCCCTCTAATAAAATAGTTACCAACCTGTTTGATATAAGTGCCCAAGTGAGACCAAAAATACAGGCATATGAATTAGGATTTGTAGCAAGTTTCAACCACACTGTCTTTGTCAAATAGTTACCGATCCTTGGACAACTAAGTGTACAGCTTCTTCATAAATGGTTGAATTTTGTTTTTACGTTGTTCCATAAACGCCAAATGCAAGCATAGTGTTCTGTATGGATGTTGTATATATTTTTGGTATGCCACATGTTTTTTTAATTATAGTTATGTTTTTATTTTTTTCCAGCACATTGATGTGATCTTTTACTACTTGCGGAAAAAAGGCAAGTATGGTCCAAATGTACCTTTTAGGTTCACATGTACTGATTGTTGTTTCAAAATAAGGGTTGAAGAAGCGTTTAACTTGTATGAGGCCAGAAACAGGGATGGTAGTGTGGTTTCCAAGGATGATGTTGTTAGTGAGTATATTATGGGTTTTAAATTGCGTGCCAACACCCCTTGGATCCATGTTGACTATGTTATGATGCCTATACATATTAGAGAAAAAAACCATTGGGTATTGGGAATTGTCTCATTTATTGATAGGTGTATTTGGGTGTATGACTCTCTACTTGGAAGGAATGGTGGTTGTAGTGCCGTTGTTCGCGGTGTGGTTCAGAAATTTGCTGTTATGTTGCCTTTGTACCTGTCAGTAACTGGTTTTTACGGTGGGAGAATTGACATTGATTGGCAGTCAAATCCATACAAAGACAAAGCTGTGACAGATCCATACAATGTTGTCATAGTTCCAAACCTGCCCCATCAAGCTCCTGAATCGCTGTATGTGTTTTTTTTTTTTTTTTTTTGGTTAAATTTGATGTATTTTGCATGTGGCTGACTTTTAGTTGTTGTTGCTGCAGCGACTGTGGTATATTCGTTGCTGCATATGCAGAGTCATTTGCATGTGGACTGCTTGAACCCCCAGTTGATTTTGATGTTGCTATGTATCGTATGAAGTTGGGGGCACTTCTTTGGCAGTATGCAACACAAAAGCAGGCAGAAGGAGCAATTAGTGCACCTGAGGTCACAGGAAATCATTTTAGGAAGAAGGGTGGTCCGAAAAGGGGAGAAGTGCATTGTTAAGTAGTTTTAGTGGCTTTTGTAATAACCTTTTTAGATACTTGGGCGGTTGGACATATCACAATTATGTTACTTACGATAAATACTTTTGTATGTTTTGTGTTTTTCAGTGTATGACTGATGAAAATCTATATAAGTTTTGAATGTTAACTATATTTGTTGTGTTGTCTGACGTTACATTTTATATAACTTTTTAACGGTGTGACTGTATGTATGTATTTGCACATGTACAAACTTAGATATTACAACATCTTGTAGTACATTTTCTGAAAATACACATATATTTATGTATTTGGACATGTACAAACTTATACAATACGCAAACACACATCTTCATACATACGCACACACACATACACACTCGGCAAATACATAAACATACATCTTCATACACTTTCATACACATACTCAAAGAAATAGATAAAATAAGTCAATACTCAGACATACATCTTCATTAACTTTCATACATAAACACTTAAACAAATTTATAAAATAAGTCAATACGTAGACATACATCTTCATGCACACACGCACACACACACACTCTTTCATACATAAATACATAAACCTACAGTTTCATACATGGAAGTACAACTTTATACATGCAAGTACCGGTTCATACACAAATTTGCAGACATACATATTCATACACTTTCATACATTAACACTTAAACAAACACACTTTCAAACATACAAGTACAACTTCATACCCAAATTTGCAGACATACATCTTCATACACTTTCATACATAAACACTTTAACAAACACACTTTCAAACATACAAGTACAACTTCATACCCAAATTTGCAGACATACATCTTCATACACTTTCATACATAAACACTTAAATAAACACACTAACTAAGTCAATACTCAGACATACATCTTCATAGACTTTCATAGATAAACACTTAGACAAACACACTTTCATACATACAACTACAACTTCATACACAAATTTTCATCTTCAAACACACACACGCACACACACTCTCTCTTTGATACATAAATACATAAAGCTATAGTTTCATACACGCAACTAGAGACATACATACATAAACAAATAGACAAATAGACACGCATATAGCCTCATACACAAATTATTCAACAACTTATTTCTGCTTTATGTCATTTCCAATAACATATGTAATATAATTGCCATAGCAGTACCTATTTAATAACATGTAAAAGTTTTGTGCATTTTGAATTTAATATGTATAGTTTGTATTTTGTGTTAAATCCTGAAACAATAGAAATACTTTTTTGAGAAGCTTGTTTATTTTTTGGTGGAGGGATTCCTACAAGTAGCTCTGTTGTGTCCTTCCCGTCCATAATTTCCACAGGTAATCTTTGATTTTTTAGAATGTATCTCCCAAGATGGCTTGTATCTTCTCTTTTTTGGTCTTCCTGGAGGCCTTTTCCCAGTTGGAGGCAGTACCACTTCTTCCGAAATATATGTAGGAACATCCCAATTACTCTCATCTGGAATGGGATTCACTGGTACTTCATAGGTCTTCAGCAAGTACTCTGTTGTGTAGTATGCAGATGCATAATCTTCCTCCTCTATGTGCTTTGACTTTAGAACAGCCACTGCATGTGGACATGGTAGCTCATCCATTTGGAATCTTCCACAGCAACATGTTCGATCAGTCAAGGATACTAAGAATTTACGCTCCCCATGCATCACTGTATACATGTTTGTTGTAGGTTTTACCTATAATTGCACAATTAGATCTTTTGTTAACTTTCATACAATATATTCAACTAGTAAACTACGAACAACTACACATAACTATGAATAATTGATGTAATACAGTTGATACACAAATATAAAACTGTGATTCCAAACACACATTAATGATGAACTAAAAATGTATTTTTACCGTCATGTGGACTGCCAACTTTCGATGTGTATCTAGAATGTCGTGATACTTTGTACCAAGCTTCCTGAATCTGTTTTTTGCAGCTTCATTGTTGTTATAATTCCATCTCTCAACCAAATTTCTCATGGATTCCATGAAGGCAAGTACTGGCATATCTCGTGAATCTTTGCTAGCTGCATTCAATGATTCAGCGATGTTTGAAGTCATTGTGAAACCTCGATTCGCAGTAGAATGAGCTCGTGCCCACCTTTGATACCCAATATTATACAAGTATTTCTTAATACGTACATCCATATTTTCTACCTTTGTCATACAACTATCAAACTCCTTAACTGTATATGCCTTAGCCATGCTAAAGAATACCTCATGTAGCTTCTCTTCTCCCCTCTTGAATTTTGTTTTTATGTTGTTCCATAAATGCCAAATGCAAGCATAGTGAGGGACATCTGGATACACAATAGATGCTGCTTTTATGATGCTCTCGTTCCTGTCTGACACAATACACATACCCTTTCTTTGACCATAGGCTAGTCTTAACCTATCGAAAAACCATCCCCATGCATTATCATTCTCTGAATCTACTACAGCATAGGCAAGGGGTAAGATGCTGCCTGTATAAATGTTAACAAAAAGTGTAAACAAATTTTTATCATCACCTACATACATTCATATACATGAACATACAACTTTTACTACATCTTATACATGGCACAACAGGGAATATAGTTGATGTTGTGGAATTTACCTGATGCATCCGTTGTTGTTGCAGCAAGGAAAGTTCCCTTGTGAGCAGCTGAAAGAAAGCTGCCATCGACCACGACAATAGGCCTACAATATTCCCAAGCTTTAGTAGATGCATAGAGCGCCACAAAGACATACATGAAACAATCATCTTCATCTTTAACCAAATCTACAATTGACCCTGGATTGGCTTTCAGCAACATATACAGATAGCTAGGTAACTTGGTATAGGACTTTGTAGGATCCCCTCTTACAAATTCAAGTGCCTTTTCTTTTGATCTCCACGCCTTCATGTATGGAAGTTCAATGCCTAAGCTTTTGTGCATGTCTTCAATTATATCCTTTGGTCTGTACTCTCTCTTGGGGTTGATATACCTGTGTTTAATTATACTGCCAATGATTGTTGCACTTGCTTGCCGCAACTCGTAAATTCTGTCCTTCAATGGGCATGAGTGCTCATCGATGAATTTTCTAACTTTGAACAGACCAGATTCATGCAAACTTGAAGACTTAAACACCCATGTGCAATCATCCCTTATGCATTTTAGGCAGTAGCTATACAACAAATTACGAATAAATTAGAGCTTTGTGATATACAATTAGATACACATCATAACTTAGTCATAAACACACATATACATAGTGAAACAGAATAAAACAATACATACAAAATTGTCCATAGACATACATAACTGAACATAGATTAATAATGGGCAAGTATAGTTTCATACACATGCAACTATAGCTTTCATACAGGAAATACAATGACATAGAGCTCCATACACAAACACGCTTTCATACACATATACATAAACCTACAGCTTCATACACACAAGTAGAACTTCATACACATAAGTTCAGCATCATACAAAAAATACACAGAAATACAACTTCATACACAAACACGCTTTCGTACATAAATACATAAACTTACAGCTTCATACACGCATATACAGCTTCATACACATAAGTCTAGCTTCATACAAAAAATACACAGACATACAACTTCATACACAAACAAACTTTCATACATAATGCATAAACTTACACCTTCATACACATATATAAAACTTCACACAAATACGCAGACGTACTTCTTCATACGCAAACACATTTTCATACATAAATACACATATATAGCCTCATACACAAATAAATATGAAAAGTGTAAAAGCTTTTATACAGACATACATGATTTTATACATAAACGCATAGATATACAGCCTCATACACAAATAGACAAAGCTTTTAAAATTCATACCATTTCGAACTCGATCTTTTCACCTTAAACTGAAACTTTTGCCTTAATGCATAGTGTTTCATTGCAGTAACAATCGTCTCCTTGTTTTCGAAAACCTGTCCTTCCGCAATAACTTCATGCGTAGGGTCGGTAATTATTCCAACAGTTTCATCATAATCATCAAAATATTCATCATCATTTAACAATTTCACTGTATCATCATCTTCTATTGCGTATGTGTGAGTTCCTTCTGTATATCTAGGTGATATAATCAATGAATTTGCATTAACTGCGTCGCTGAATGATTTCTCTGTTACTGTTATACACAAAGGATATTTTCCAAAATCCTTATCCTTTTTTAGCTCGACATACACATTCACCCCTATATCGTTGTGTATCTCTATGGCAGGACATGTCGCATTCACCTTGTACTTGATTTCCATGTGATTAGTAATAGTATCAACACGAATTTGTTTTGAAATTGTATATTCTAGATCATCAAATGTACAATCAGTGCTTATTACTATTGCATCAGCACAAAAGTCAACGTATTCTCCTGTTTTATCCCAGCGACCTTTGTGTTGGAGAAGAATTGTTACTCTTGACATTAGAACTTTCTAATTTGTTTATGAAAACAGATCAAAAATCAATATACAGCTTCAATTTTGAATCGCGACTGCTGATTAGTGTACGAAATCGATCAAACAGCTTCAATTTTGAATCGCGACTGCTGATTAGTGTATGAAATCGATCAAACAGCTTCAATTTTGAATGCGAGAGACAATTTGTGGATGAAATAGATGTAAAACCTTCAAATTTGAATTGCGATTGAAATCGCGATTCAAAATCGCATTGATTTTGAATGTAAACTACAGCAAATTGATGTTTGAATTGGAATGTGTAATTGCGTTTTGAATCGCCTTACTGAAGAACTGGAAGCAACGCAGTGATTAGGTTTTAGCAGGTTGGGTGAATGCTCTGTTTCTGTTGAGCCTTTTCTTTGAATTTGTTTCTTTATATAGTTGTATAGGTTTTGAAAAAAAATATCGGTATTTTTTGTAAATTGTATTTGTATCGGTATTTTGTGTAATTTCAGTCCTAAACTGGTATATTTTTGTAATCAGCCCAAAGTAAAATGAGAATAAGTCAATCATATAAAGTTAGCTAAAAGATACACCTTCTTAAAAGTTTAATAACTACCCAATGCAGTATGGATGGCGTAGATTTTGAGTCCGGCGACTGAGATTCAAAAACATATACAGAACTATGTATATTTCCTATGCGCTTAATTTCGTTCTAAAGTTTGATCTGCATTCTGCCACTTCAAACTAGAGCTCGGTTAGATTCAACTCATGAGCAACGAGTGCATTCGAATACACTAATTAATTTGATGCGTATTTAAATATCCACTTAGAAATTAAAGAAGTAATACCTAATTATATTTGGACCCATAAGTACAGCGAGTGAAATGGTTAGAATTTTAAAAGTCGATTCTATCGCTGTTTACTGCTTAAATTTACTGCACAGTGTTTACTATCTAATTAAAAGCATCTAGCAACTGAATCCTTACATTGAAGAATTACTTTTCTGGTAACCTATTCTAATTACTACAACCTATCGTGCTTGTGTAATCCGTCCCCCGAGACGTCCATTAATTAATTTCTGATACAGTTATGCTTGATTTCATGCTGATTAATTTGGTCCTATCTCGCGATCAAAATTATATTAATTAGTATCCTATTTAATTTTTCTCCTAAAAGGATTCAAACAGCTGCAATTCTTATTTCTTGTATATTTTTCCTACTCTAACATGTGAAAATTAATCATTGATGTATTTTTCTAATAATCAACCTATAATTAATGAAAGCAATTACTGTCATGGATGCTTTGAGTTCATAATCCAAAGTGCCTCCAGTGATATCATGAACTAGGCATATGGCTAATGAGGCCTAGATTATTCTTGAGTCCAGCCTATTTCGGAAACTTTACAGAAAAAGGACATCTTCTACCACCCTGTCAAAGATTGACCCTGTAAGTATTGGAAAAATGGGCCCATAAGAAAAATCTTACAAAAATGGCCCCCCTAAGAAAGTTCTTAATGATCGTCAGATATTTCTATTAACAAAGACCGCCCTGTCACTATCACGGCCCACTTTTAACTCCCTCGGACCGCGCATCCGAAAAGTGGTTTCCGATTTGGCTAACTCGTTTGGAGTTGCCACCTAATAATTTATATGCGTATTAGGTCACCTAAAAGCATTTCTAACTATTTCAAAAGATAACTCCAGGTTGGTCTACTAATCAGAGATTCAGATAAGTGTTCAAATCAACCTAGAAGCAAGGGGTTAGGCACCTCCTAAGTTCTACAAATGTGGTTCCCGGCCGATTTCTATAATTGGGTTGAGCATATGCAATTTTGGTTAAAAGGGATCAAAAGCTAAATAAAATAAACAAAGAAGATATGGGATGCAAAAAACGAACGAACGGCCAGTTTCGTACCTTTGCATAACAATCTGAAATAGTAATTATATTGCAAAAATAGCCAAAAATTAAATAACTAACCAATAAAAGACCCTAGGTTTTGTAATCTTATTCGGATCAGATTCCGACTTTTATCGGAGAAGATAGTTTCAGAATCCATTAGCATATATCGCTTGAGTAATTTCCATCATATCTAAGGGGCTTAATTCCCTTAACCCTCAATCCCTCTTCAAGTATTTAACTAGAGCGAGTTTCTAATGTTTTAAATCTAACTAAAGCTTTTTAACGGCCCAATGTAATGTCCCGAAGGTCGTTGGGACAACTAAAAATTTAAAAATACCTAGACACCCTATATGTATTAATGCTTTAAATTCTAGACCCACTAGGCATCACACAAAGTACGGTCATACTTATCATACAAACAAATAGTGTTAATTAATAAAAATAATTTCAGATTAAGTACTAGTTTCATTATTAGCCACTGCCCAAAAGAAATTGTAAACTGTTACCATTTCAAAAAAAAAAAAAAAAAAAAAAACAAGCACTTTGCAAAAACAGTCTATTTTCAGTTTTGAATTTCCGTTAAGAACCTGCTTTCAAAATCATTTTAAGAAATTGGATAACTAGGTCACTTTTAAACCTGTCTTACAATAACCCTTCCAACATGCAACAAGCAAAAAGATGGTTAGAAATGACCACTGTTAGCCTGATTTGTTGCACATAGCAGCACATAACACATGTCCTAAACCACTAAGGGGTCGTTTGGTTTGGCGATTCTTTTACGCGGGTATTAACTATTAATGCAGGTATTAATAATGTGGGTATTAATAATGTAAGTATTGATAATGCGGGTATTAGTTACGTGGGGTTTAATAATGTGGGTATTATATTATAACGTAGGGATTATTTGTTGAATCAATGATATATTAAAAATTAACAAAAAATATTATTATTTAAAATATTTATTTACTCCTTAAATAAAATTTAGAAATATCCTTATTATTATGAGGGTTAATTTTGTCATTTTAAATTTTAATACCTGCATTATTAATACCCACATTATTAATACCACCTTCTACCCCGCATAAAATAATACATAGATTCCCGCATTAATAATGTGGGTATTAATAATGCGGAATATACAAAAACGCAACCAAACGTTGCACTAATTTTATGTGGGTATTAAAATTTCACAAAACCAACCGAACACTGCGCTAAATTAACGCTAAGTTTTGTGCGGGTATTAATAGTTAATACCCCACACCGAACGACCCCTAAATGCACCTTATGGTGCTTAATACAGGCAATAGTCCTAATGAATATATTTTTAAGAGTTCAGTTTTATTTACATAACAAGAATGTGAAACAGGTGAAAGAATAGGGCCTTTATCCCTTTTGGAACATCTGTGAGTTCTTCTACTTGAACCAATATAAATTCTCACCAATGCCAAAACCTGCATATACACTATTTTAAGGTATAGCTTTTTAGACATCCTACTTTAGTAGTTAACAACCTGCACAAAAGGGTTAGTAGGTGGTCTTTAACAGATCAAAATAACATATACATGAAGATTGGAAACAAGCTAGTCATGCTATCAGCAGCTTCACATAACAAATGTAACAAGTTAACAGAGCTTTAAAAAAGTCATTCAATTAGTCAAGGAGTTACTTTAAGAGAAAACTAACAAGAAATAGAACAAAGTAACAGAAAGTGTGCGAGCAGTAGCCAAGGATCAACAGAGGATGCCAAACTTTATTTAGACTTGTAGCTAGCAAAGCGGTTTTGCCCAGAGGAATGTAAGAGGAGAGAAAGAAAGTGTTTTAAGCCTGTAAAGTGTAGAAAGATATGCTGAATGTGTCCTCTTTCAGGTTGAAAATGGATGATATTTATAGTGAAAAAGAAGGAGTTTTGGCACTCAATTCAAATTTCAAAAATCAATGTTATCTTCTAAATAAGGGAAATACATATGACCTTCTTTGTCAAATATTTGGAGGAAAAGAAAAAGGGATAAATACAATATTTCATTTAGCTAAAGTCAAGGAAAATATCTTGTTTTCCTTAAAATTTAGGAAGGAGGATATTCAGTTTTACTACAAGAATAAGGAGATTTTCAAATTTCTTATAACTAAGGTAAGAAAGGATTCGACTGCATAATTAATGCAAAGACAATTTTCAATTTTACTAACAAGAAAAGCTAATCAATTATAAGATTCTTGGAAGAAAAGGAAATGGTTTAGAAAAATCTGTTAAATATACAGAGAGTAATATCACACTTTTAGATATGCGAGGCATACCAAAGAAGATAAATGCACTATATTCTCTAAAAATTTCAGCCAAACGGATGTATACCTATGGCCAAAGCAGTATCAATTCTATACTAGTTTTCGTAGTCAAGAAGTGGAGTTAAAATCATTTCATCATAGGCAAAAACATGTAGTATCTTGGTTCAAATTACTTAAGTAATCGACAGCTCTTCAAAAGGTCGGACGCTTCTTGACTTGTAATTGAACTAACATGAATCTAATATCCACTTTAATTCACAATAGTTCAAATATTATGCTATGACTTTAGACTGACTCAGTTTCAACTAATCAATATAATTTAAAACTGTTTTCTATATTTAATCAGCTTCAAACTTGAGCATATAATAATGGAATAAAATTCAATAGGCATGTATCTTACGATTTTCAACAAAAATAAAAGAAAACATCTAATAAAAGAAAGAAGTTATATAGTGTCGGGTCAGGTCGGTCTGCTCGACCCATCTCACCACTGCCCAATTTGGCTTGATTTGTGAAGAATTTCTGTTGTGTATATGTGTGAACCCTTGAAGATTTGCTTGATTCTTTCTTTTTCCTTTTTTGGATCCGAGAGAGAGAGAGAGAGAGAGAGAGAGAGAGAGAGAGAGAGAGAGGGTGATTCGTCAGCGAGATTGGCGGAGGAGACGCCGGGACTGGTGGAGAGGGTGTTGTGATGTATTTGGACGAAATTTGGAGAACAGGGGAGAGAAGGGAATAAGGGTGGCGGCTGACTATGAGCGAGAGATAGGGGAAATGATTAGGGTTTTAAGAATGAGGGGGTAGGAGTGTAAATATTAAAAAGTTAGTTTTAATCCTAACCATTGTATTAAGAGATGAAGGATTGTGATCTAGCCATGTAGGCGCGTATAAATACGCGTATATACATATAACTGGAGTGGAAGGGTACAAATCATTTATCGGCGCTACAAAGGATTGTACCACACGCTTGGATGGATTGTACGTACGCCTAATTAAGTTGTACATGTGCTAGGAGTTTGTTTTATTGGGGGTGTAGGCTTAGGTGTCGTATACATGGGCAAAAGATGATAATGTGGGCCTTGTGTAGTGTAAATGAGTTGTAAATTGAGGAATTGACTTGTATTTAGTTAAAAGTTAATGAATATAAATAATTAGTATAAAGAATAGGGAAAATTTAAAAAAATATATTTAATCAAAAATAAATATAAATTAATTTAAATAATGCTAATTAGATATAAATAATCACAGATAGTTATCAAATAATATATATATATAAAATAGCATAAATAGTCATAATTAGAATATATATTTTGAAAATAGCCTAAATGATGCAAATTACATAATATAGTCACAATTAAGTAAATATTGTATAAGTAGGGGATTAATAGTAGGGTTACACACGTAAATGCATGTTATCTAATGCAATTATGTTCAAAATATTAATAGAATACCTTATAATTAGATATAGCCAAATTGTGAGAAAGGGAGGGACAAAATTGGATGTCAACAGTCACCAGCAATATTTTCGAACCGGGGTCATGTTTGTAAGATTTTTCTTACAAGTAGGGTGTTCACTGTTCAATTTGGTTGATTTTCGATCAAAACCATAACCAGACCAATTTAATCGATTTTTATAATTTCTTAAAACCAAACCAAATCAAGTAAAATAAAAAATATCAGTTTGATTATTGTCAGTTTAGTTTCGACTGACGCGTTTTTACAAACAGAATAACAATGAACGTAAAAAAAAAAAATAAAGAGAAATATTCTTAAAAAAGAATGATAAAGAGGACCATAAATATTTTTTTTCACTTAAAACGCTCATATATGTAATAGAACAGAAATATTAGTAATTCAACGAACACTAAAAATTACGTATCATATTTTCCATATCATTAAGAGAAGCAAAATAATGCAAAATAAAGTTATATGCTGCTAGTCAGGCCATGTGCCAAGCTTTTTCTTATTAATGATATTATCCTATCATGAGAAATAGCATATCATGTTCATATACAAGTCGGAATAGTAATTACAATTCATCCACACTTTTATGCAAGTAAAGTTCTAACTGAGAGCCACAAGTTACTGGCGAACAAGAGTAATTATACTACTCCCTCTGTCTCAATTTATGTGTCACACTTTTCTTTTTGGTCTGTCCCAAAAAGAATGTCACATTTCCTTATTTGTCAACTTTTTAATGCACTATCTCTATTTTACCCCTCCCTACTTACTTTAAAAGCCACAAACAACTTTTGATTATTCCAATCTTCCCTCTCTTATTTTTTCAAGGGTAAATTTGAACATTTCCAAAGTCAACTTCTATTTCTTAAACTCCGTGTCATGTCAACGCCGCCACATAAATTGGGACGGAGGGAGTAGATCATAAGTAATACAAAGATATGAGAACCTTGTTTACTATAAATGGATCACCTTATTTTACTAAGTTGTTGCCTTGTTAGATTCTTGTTGAGCTTAAAAACATAATAAGTTAAGTCAAATTCATTTACTCAACTACAAGTCTTGTTGAAAATGTATACAAAACGTAAAATTAAACTATACAAAAATTAATATATATTACTATATATAGAGTATATTAGTTCGATTTAGTTATTTTTTATAAAACAGAAACCAAATCAAATATTATTAGTTATTAAAAATTAAAAACCAAACCAAAATCGATAAAGTATCAGTTATTTTAATTAGCTTGGTTCGATTTTCGATTTTGGTTGATTTTAACCAAATCGTGAATACCCCTACTTACAAGAATAAAAAATGTAGCAGCAGTGCCAAAGGTGTTTATTTTGCGCAAAAACTTTAATTATATCCATATGGGTGACTTATCGAAATAGGACATTTTCTGGCATCCTGTCAGAAATCGACCCCCCCCCCCCCACTAGGACATTCTTTAAAAAATAGTCTCGATAAGAAAGTTACTGGTGATCACCAGATTAATAAAGCCTCGGGGAATGCAGGTTGGTCTAGTAATTAGGGGGCAGCCGTTCGGTCGCCTATGATACTAGGACCAATAGGTTCAGGAGCTTCCCTCTAGCGGCTACCAGCGACTTTTCTTGATGGAAGCTATTTCTGTTAGAATTTTCTTGTGGATGGTCAAAATTGTAGCAGCAGCATCACAAATGTCTATTTCATCCAAAAATTTCTATACGGATGGATCCACCTCACTGCAGTTGGGCCTTTTTGGATGGCTCATTTGCAAAAATATGACATGGGAAGCTTTAGTTTGCCAAAATACCGTCATTAACAGATGTTTAGCAAAAATGCCCTCATTAGTTTAATGAAATTTTTTTCGGACCAAAATACCACAAACCAATAAAAAGACTCCCCTTCCTTTTCTCCATTCACGCTATCAAGAAAACCATAAAACCCCATTCCTTTTACAGATTGCTCGTTCAAGAGAAGATTCAACGTAAGATTTCTTCAAGTTGCAAGGGTAAAGTTCTCTGCAACTATTGCCAAGAGTTTAAGCTCTGGTGCAATCAGCACCCTACATACACTTCTTGCCTATTGCCAAGATTCTATGGCCTGTTGCAAGTGCCAACTTGCAGAGAAAGTCTCTGCAACCCTTGGCTTATAGCTAAGAGTTTAAGCTCTGGTGCAATGGGCACCTGGGAGAGACTTCTTGGCTATTGCCAAGACGTTAAGCCCTCTTGCACTGACCAACTTCAGGAAAAATAATCTCTGCAAGTCTTGGCAATAGCCAAGATTTTAAGTTCTGGTGCAAAGGAAAACTTACACTGAAAATCTCTAAAGTATTGGCCAAGACTTTAAACTCTACTGCAACGGGAGGCCTATTGCCAAGACTTTAAACCATGTTGCCATGGTCTCTACAACTACAGAAAAAGTCTCTACAACTATTGCCAATAGCCAACAATTTAAACTCCAGCGGAAGGGGCAGCTTGCACAAATAGTCTCTGCAAGTATTAACAATTGCCAGGACTTTAAACTCTAGTGGAAGGAGCAACTTGTACAGATATTCTCTGCAAGTATTGGCAATTGCCAAGACTTTTCCCTATATTGCAGTACAAAACTTGCAGAGAAAGTCTCTGCAACTCTTGGCAATAGCTAAGACTTTAAGTTCTGCTGCAAGGGGGACCTTACACTAAAAATCTCTAAGAGTATTGGCAATTGCCAAGACTTGCTACCTCTACTACAGTGAACAAGTTGGAGATAAAGTCTCTGCAACTCTTGGCAATAGCCAAGACTCTAAGTTCTGGTGGAAACGAAAACTTACACGGAACATCTCTGCAAGTATTCGCAATAGCCAAGACTTTAAACTCTACTGCAATAAGCACCTTGCAGAGAAAGTCTATGCAACTCTTGGCCATGGTCAAGGTTTTAAGCTCTATGCAAAACATGAATATCTAATAGCCATAGGCAATAAAAACCTTCAAATCACTGGAATCAAGCAAACACAAGAAAAAATCCCAAAATTCCAGCACACAAAGAAGAAAGAAGGAGGCCAGAAATGGGGAGAAGGAAACATGTTCAACGTGAATTAAACTAGTAGGGACAAAATAGTCCTTTCATAAGGGGGGTATGATGTGGAGGGCATTTACTTAAAATATTTGTAAGTGGGGGCAATTAGGTAAGACCATGTCTTATTGAAGGTACTAGGTGAAATTTTTTGTTTTTGGAGAAATATGAAACCATAAGTAATGTTTTGTCTTTTTGCCCACACTTAACAGAGTTTTGCAAAAATGTCCCCATTAAGTTTAATGAAAAAAATCTAGACGAAAATATCCATGTCAATCTCTTGGCTCAGGGCCAAGTCTTGCCTTTGACCCGTCTCTGTTTGCCAACACTTTCCCTTTGAAGTGTTGGTAAAAGGCAACACTTGCCAGCACTTGATCGTAAGTGTTGGCAAAAGGCAACACTTGCCCCTTCTACTCTCTTCATGCATTCTCCCTATATAACTTGAAGTGTTGCCAAGACATCACTTGCCCTTGAGTCTTGACATCGTGCCAACACTTGTAAATTTATGCCTTGAAGTCAATATAAAGGTGCTAAAATATTGTTAAACATGGGAAATCTTGAAAAATCACTCTTTATTGAGGTCACCTGGTGATTTTTTTTGCTCCAGTTGGTTGTAAAGCCTGTTGGTAGTTTAGCCCAGAAGCTGGTCCTAGATGAAATCAAAATAACTGACTCTTTCTTTGTAAGCATAAAAGAAATAACCAATCTCCATACCCAAATAAACAAGGAGGATTGCAGTAGGTTGAAAACCAAATTATGATGATTCAGTAATCAAAATACTAAAAATAGTGTCAAATATGTTAGGCTCAACCAACTTAAAAATACTATTAGCATGAGGTGATATTATTTGCTTTGAGTAAATCCGCAAGATTTTCCCTAGAAGGACTCACTGTATTAAAACTATCTTTATACCTTATATAGAGCTTCATTTGTTTAATAATTTTTCATGAGGAGCTTTGTTTGTATATCTAGTAAAAAGAAAATTTACTTTGTACAAGCACTGAATTTATATTTGAACTTAATATAGCCATAGTTTAACTTAATAGACCAGTTAATTTTGAACTATTTATTTTCATCTTATAGCCCCCTATCATTATGTACTTCTCCAAACTGTAGCCTCACAATTCCATCTCTTTGTCTATCTTCATTCTCATCATCCACACAACCAGTATCACCAAGCTTCACTGCCATAGCTGTCGTCGCCTATCACCAACGAATGCCAAACTGTAGCCTCACAATTCCATCTCTTCGTCTATCTTCATTCTCATCATCCACACAACCGGTATCACCAAGCTTCACTGCCATAGCTGTCATCGCCTATCACCAACGAATGCCAGAAGCCTCGAAAATCAACTCTTCGATAAACTCTTTTCTCTTCCTATTTTTGTTCTTACACTTTTATTCGATTTTTCTCAAACCAACACTTTTATACAACTACATATTTGAAACATAAGAACATCACAGTAGCCATGATGTACGTTTTATCCAAAATATCTCAAAAGACGCATCTTTTTTCTTCTTATTTTTTCAGATCTCTCATGAGTCTCTTTTCCAAATTTGTAATTATTCTAAGAGGGTAAAATAGGTATGACTTTGGGAGAAACACAATCAATGAATAATATATGTATATACTGATGTCATCTGGAATGAAGTGTAGTATTATGACCTGTAAGAGTAGTACTCAAGCGGGTAGTTAGTTAGTTAACAAGTTTGAGTTGATTACAGTTGAGTCATTATAAGAATTCAGACAGAGTTATAGTTATTACACATTGGTCCCCATTTATATTTGTAATTGAACACCTTAGTCCTAGTCATTGTAAATGCCAAGTTATCTTGTTTCACACTTTTGGCATGAGAGGGAGGTATATATAATGGGCATTTTGCCACTTTTAGCATATGAAATGAGAATATTACTTTTTCCTTAGTTAAATTCTTAGTTAATCTTCTTAATTCCTTTTCGTCTTGACTAGAATCAAAACAGTAGTATCAAATGCTAATTTTTTTGCTCGACAATATCAACTCGAAACTATACATGAACAATCTATTTGGAAGGAAACTATTGATGCTGTGAAGAATTCAGGAAAATGGAAGTACATCGAGTTGAGTGGTAGTTCCAAGGAAAATCTCTATTCTCTGACTGCCGGACCAGCTAATTACTCAGGTATATCGAACTGGAATTCCACTCCATTAAGTTATCAACAGTATGTGAGTAACTTTAATTTAGTTAGTAGAATACCTACAAGTCCAGCTATAGTTTTAGATCCTGTATCCTGAGCTCCAGTCACCACTAGTCCTGTTTTAGTTCACACCTCCTATACCCCAGCTCAGATCCAGTATCAGCAGATAACCACACCTATGGATCAAACTAGATCAAATACCACCTTACCCAAACTGTCCACTACAACAGATAAACCCCAGTTTTCACCACCACTACAATTTTTACTTACACCCTGACTGCCACTTACACCGCTGTTTTCATTGCCTCCACCACATCGATTTCCACCACCACCACCACCACCTTAGTTTTACAAACCCCAAAACCCTATGTACATGAAGTAAGGGCAATATCACCAATACACCCCTTATAATCCTCAATTTACCACTCCTCAGCAAAACTCCAACCTCACTTGTTTGACTAAGGTAGAATTCCCTAGATTTAATGGAAAGTGTCACGATCCCATTTTCTGAACGAGCTGTGACCGGCACTCGGTTCCTGAACTTGACCGAACGAACCCTCTATACTTGTCTGTGATTTTCTATTTGTCATGCTATGCAAATAATGCAGTCTTTAAAATAGAATTTCAATCAATTAATCTTGAAATAATGCTTCTTGTATCGATAAACTACATATAACTTTATTTAGTTTTATGTAAAACCATGCAAAATGGACAACCACATCCAACTGTTAAACTGTCAATGAAGCCTCTAAGAATTAATACCTGGCACTATTACTAATAATAAGGAAGAGTGGGAATAAAAGAGTCTCCATGAAAAAATGCATAGCTCACCAATCAACTGGGTAGTGGGAGATTATCCTAGCTCATAGCCTGCTTGCCTGCAAACCTGTGCCTATTTTGACATAAGTCAATGTAGGTTCCCATGAAGAGAACGTCGGTACACCACGACGATATTCAGTGAGTCTCAATGACCCCCCACTAAAGAGGAAACGAGACATTTAAAAGAAACATAATTCATTAAAACCATGAGAACATAAAACATTTAAAGAAATCTGAAGTAACTTGAAACAATGAAATTTTGAATATATATATATATATATATATATATATATATATATATATATATATATATATATATATATATATATATATATGTCGTTTATTTACTTTTTGGGGAGTATCAATTAACTCTGACATAAGATGAATCCACAAAGTCACTATGTGATTGGCAGGGGTTCGATCCCCACCTGATCGAATAAGCCCTTTCACTGTGGCGCCACACACATCCAGATGATAGTATGCTGCACGTTTTGTGCCTTGGCCGTGTCAGACAGATTTTATTATAAACTCCTACTCTGGCATGAGTAGTTTCGGGGTCAACATTAACAACTACAGGTTACGAAACCTTTCTCAGAATCTCAAGGTAATTCCCAAAATATTTCTATAAAACTTTACTTGACCACTTTAAGCTCCAATAAATTTCTTTAATATAATCCATGAATATAACCATAATAGTCTTGAGTAAGAAGAAATTATTCAATATATTCTCAAACATTCTTTAACCCATGAAAATTTGACACATAATATAACGTAAATTATTATAACAAAACATGAAATTCAATGTATATAACACAAGGATAAACTCTTGAACGATAACTTGAATGAGGTGTAGCTAATATGCACTCTCTCACTCCAATGAAGCACATATTAACTCTTTAAGACGTCGATATTTTATCAAACACTTTATAGGTAGGATTTTGTGAGTAAAACCTCTTTAGTAAAGGTTATATAAACTCACATCAATTCCTCCTCGAGCCTAAACATAAGCTCCAATTGACGCACTTCACGCCTCCAAACAACTACATCAACCATCAATTTATTTTATCAATTCCAAGGTTCTCTTTTTTTTTTTTTTCAATTCATGAATTTAGGTTCAAATTCTCACTATTAGGTTTTGAGCAAATTCCTGCTCCTTTGAGAATTTCTATTCTCTACAATATTAGTAATCTCAATCCATAACAATCGATAGAATTAGAATGGATAATTTACCTTTTGTATCTAGAATTTTAGCTTCTTCCTTGATAGTTGTTGAATGGATTCTTGAAAGTCTTGCAGGGGTTACTAGTTGATATATTCGCTTTTGCTATGAAATTGGTGGAACAGACCCAAGTTATATTGCCTGGAATAACACAAAAAGTTAGCCTAACACATGCCTTAGTGTTCCCTGCTACCACTTGCTTCTCTTAGAAATTACTGTAGGGAAATTGTTTCTCTTGACTGCCACTTTGACTTGTATCAGAAGTCTAGATCATGGGAAAAGTCACGTGCTAATGTAAGTGTTTTTGCTAAACTTTGCTTAATTTGGACTTGGCAATATACTGCTATTTAACCTTTGGCCATTTCAAGTTAGCTTTAATTTTTGACCTTTTTTGTGATTTCTTCTTCGGCTTTCCATATAGTTAACTGCTTCTACACCATTCAAGATAAATATCGTAACATACTTTTACTATATACTTCATACTCGAGTCTCACATCCATAAAACGAGCTTATATAAATTATTTTCTATATCGACAAAGTCCTAAAACTTAAAAGAATTTTAGGAATGTTATATTCTCCACCTTTTAAAATATTCGTCCTCGAATATTGGCTGAACTTTATTCTAGCTCTCTTTGGACCCACTCTATCATACTTGATGAAGTCATACATAATTTTTCAAGTTGCTACATTCTCCCCCACTTATGAACATTCGTCTTCGAATGTTGCTTAGGCCTCATTCCTTAATTACAAGTCATTTTGTCGAATAAGTGTTCTCATCTCGTTATCTAAACTCAGACTCAATAGCTGTTCACTATACCATATTCTCAATTGTAGATCTCGAACACATATATTATATATGATTAGCTCATCATAAGAATAGTTGTAACCACAATTAAGGAACAATATATTCCATAGAATGTGTGGTAACTAAATCGAGCGACCAAATAACAAAATATTCTTTAACTCGGTACTTTGCAGGGCACAACATTATTCCCAAATTAAAACATTTATATCAAAGTTGACCAAGTAGTCCTTAAAGCTTCAAGTGGAACTTATGCCTTATTCCACTTTCTTAACTTCCTTGAGAACTCAAAATTTATCTAACTTTCTAATTTATTTATTTTTTTAAATTTCGGCAGAGTCCCCTCTGTAAATTGGACTATCTTGAAAACTTCAGGCTGCCAATTTTAATAAACCACATATGCACAACAGTATCCCAATAATTTATAATCAATTGTGGCCCCACACGACCACTTAAAATTCATAAAATATTCAAATACCTCACGTTCGGACTAAAATGTAATAAAAAGCGAAGTCCATGCATAACAAAAATTTAAACATTATTTTTTCTTTTCATATGTTGTCCAATGCACCACCAATCAAGTTTCTAAGCAACAATTCCATGATTTTAGTTAAGCGCAGTTCTAATAGCTCCAAGTTAACCAACTCCAAGGGATGACTAGCTGACGAAGAAATAAAATTTTCTTCATCATAGGATGGTCTATACGCAGACCCGCATCATTCAGCTTATAAAGAAGAATTTTTTTTAGTGCACTGAAGAGTATTACTAAAATAAAATGAACGTTGCTTTTAACATTGAAATTTATACATCTCTTTGTTCAAATAAGTGCATGTTATTTTTTTTATATCTTCTAATTAAACGAGTATGTCGTATACTTTTGTGTGAATAAGGGCAGTTGCTCGTTCCTTATCTAAAAAGAATGACCAAAGAATTGCTTTGGTCTTCATCTTACTAAAATACTACTCAAGTCCAATACCAAGTTGGCATATGTTATGGCTTGAAATTGACCTTTAACTTACTAATTGATCTGACCAAGTCCCCACATTACGATGACTATTTAAACGAATATATATCATAAGCATGGTTGTCAGCTACTTAATGCATTTCAAAAGTTTATGTTTCTTTTTCCCCTCTAATTTTCTCCTCGAACTTAACCCTTCACATATAACTGGTCATATTCATCAAATGCCAAATACTCACCAATGTGACAACCTTGTGAACCATATAATTCTTCTAACTTTTCGAATAAATCGTAACTTAACCATCACATATATTGCTCCTTAGAAATATACAAATATATCTCCTCAAAATAGGAATAGTCAGGCTTAATAAATAATTCAGAAGTTCATTCTAAACACCTTGCAACCATTAAATGAGATGACTTAAACATTAAAACACTTTCTAAGTTAACCACACATTTTTTTATTGGGCGCTACATTCTCCACCACTTAATAATATTTGTCCTTGAATGTCAATAGTGGTTACCTTTATGCTCATTATTCTTAAGTGTCTCATTGAATTCCTAACGTCTCAAAATTCCAAAAATCTATCCGAGGTTCCATTATAAATTGGACTAACTCAAAATTTCACCTTGTCCAATTTAACATAGTAAGCATATCTAGTTCTCTAGAAACATTCCAGAAATAATTACGGCCTCGCACGACTGTACATGTATAATGATTACATTGCGAAGTTGCCGAATTAGTGAATTAGATATACATGAATAAGATGTAACTTCACATGAAATTTATATCCCTCGTAACATATCTAACTTTATTTTTACATACCTTAGAACATCATACATACTCTTTTAGCATCAATCAGACCTCTCTCATAGTGTGGATAGCAAAAATCATACCTAAATAAGCATAATTGGACTTCATTATTTGAACCTTTTCACAATTGTTGGTCTACATAGTAGTACCTTGTATGGATTCATAATTAGGAACCCTTTTGTGGACTATCTCCCTCGTGGATATGCTGTTCCTAAAGGATAACACAAGAAAGTTTGGCATGTATTCCTTGTAACTTGAAAATAATTTTGGAACTTAAGTTATTCTTTAGTTTTCTTTCTTCTCTTGTAGCATTCGGAAGGCCCAATGGTCATAAGGGCTTTTTTTCCCTAGTGCAACTTTCGTTAATCTTGCTCACTCAAACACTTTTGTAATACCTTAGCACGTTTCATAGTTCCACTGGATGGTGTTTTCTTTTACCTCTTTTTCTCTTCTTTTTTTTCCTTGTGTAGAGCTCTTGGAAAATTTGAGTCTTCATAAATCTTTCTAGAATTCCCCGTCCTTTTTTTTTTCTCTTAAAGTTGGAGCTTGACACTTGTCTTATCTGCTTTTCAAATCTTTGACAGGTAACCTCTTCCATTACCATTTCGTAGTCACGAAGACGTCGCTTTTAAATGCTACCTTAAGAGTTGTCATGACAGCTCCTTTTCACCTTTTCTAAGAAAGAAAACCTTGCTCTACATGCACACAATCATTTTAGTAGGCCTCTCACTTACTCATTTTTTTTATTAACCATCTCTTTTTCAAACCAAAGAGTAAACATTTCTTTCCTTCTAGGTTGGTGCAGAGCTTCATATATGTCGCTTATTAAATTTGGGATCATCCCTTAAGTGCCGATAATTCACTATTTTGGTTGGCGATCATTCGTTGTCCTTGTGAGGAAGCACTTTTTTTTTCATTCATCCTCTTCTCATAGCGAAGTTATCATAATTAATTCCAACACTTATCTTACATACTATTTTTCAAGAAATTGGTCATTGGGTCTTGCTGTTGGCGACATATTCGTAAGTATACTTTGCATACCCACTTAATCTTTCAATAGTATTCTAGACTTCTTCAAGGCAAAACCCTTTTTTTACGAGTCTCTTGCTGATTCACTGCTCCCCTCTCTTGCTATGACTAGTTAGTCATTATTTCTACTGCTGGATATTTTTTTTAGTACTATTTCTCTTTAAGCCACACCCTATATTCCATTATCAAGCTCTTGACATACTTAGTGTCTGACCACCAAATAGGATTAGCTCGCTCATTTTGTTGCCTTCCTTGGCTACTATGGCATTGAACATTACAACACCTCCAAAACCTCTAATCTTATATGTGAACCTTATTTAGCATCATACAGACTGTGGTGGGTTGCACAACTTACAACCAAACCTTATTAGCAATATTTTTATGAAACTCTCTTGTATGCCACAGTTAACAGGACTTAAGAAAGTGATGCTCTCTGAAAATTTATGTTGCTTGCATACCAACCCTCAGAACTACTTTGCTTTATTATAATAATCTTGTTCATGAAAGAAATGTCTTTTAGATATTCACAATTTTCCTGCTCTTATGCACTCCAGAAATATCTTGGGGTTCTAGCCAATATTATACTTTTGTCCGGAGTCTAACTTTCTTACATCTTACACCTCGAGCCTGGCCTTATTTTTTTCTTTGATACTACGACACCTTTGGCTAGTCTGGACGTGTATATCATTAGTATATAATTATCATACATACCATTATGCATATACATGCTACTTTTGGACTTAGCTTGGAAATATACAATTATGCTCAAGCACAATTTCTAAATCATATAGGGTGCCCTTGGCCACAATCTGATCATAACATACTTAACATTTGAATCTCTGTCATGTATCCTTGAATTTTTTTCATAACTTCTATATAGTTTTAAAATATTTCAATTGATGTTCTGAAACACTGGGGCTTTAAGCCATGATATCACATTCTAGCTTCTCAAAAGTCAGCTCTTAGCTTAATCCGTAGCATGTGACATTCAACTTTCTCATAACACGAGCATTGGTCCATCATGAGTTTTTATTAACAATTCTCAGCAACTTTAACATAAGGTTGTTTCTTTTTGTTTTCTTTTTTACACATACTTTGATTTCCCTTTTTTTTTTGCTCCAAATTTTTTCCCCCTTAGGACTAACCTTTTTCATGAAATCCATTGCTACTCTGACAGTATTTTAGGATATCACCACTACACCACCTCTAGTATAAGTCATTGGCATACTTTTAATAGTTATAATCTTCTGTAGCCTCACTTTAGATTGGTCCTGATTGATATCTCAGTTCATTCTCGAACTTAGCCTTCATTCCAATATCAAGGGCAATTAATACCTTACAAAACGTATCTCTGGTAGCTGTGACATTAAGCTAGCATTAACTCTTACATTCTCTGATTATGCAACGCAGGATAGTCGTCCGTTGATCGAAGAGAATAGGAGTCCGATTCTCACTTTGGACTTTAACGCACGATCTAGAATGTAAAAGAATGAAAAACATTACCTAAATGTCTGTAGTCCCTCGTTTATAGATATGAGGCCCTCATACCGATAAACGAGACTCTACTAACACGACTTCATAGACTTCCTAGGACTTTCTAAACATACGGCTCTAATACCAAGTTTGTCACGACCCATTTTCTGAACGAGCTGTGACCGACACTCGGTTCCTGAACTTGACCGAGAGAACCCTCTATACTTGTCTGTGATTTTCTATTTGTCATGCTATGCAAATAATGCAGTATTTAAAACAAGATTTCATTAAATTAATCTTGAAATAATGCTCCTTGTATCGATAAATATATAAAATTTTATTTAGTTCTATGCAAAACCATGCAAAATGGACAACCACACCCAACTATTAAACCGTCTATGAAGCCTCTAAGAATTAATACTTGGCACTACTACTAATAATAAGGAAGAGTGGGAATGAAAGAATCTCCACAAAAAAATGTGGAGCTCACCAATCAACTGCGTAGTGAGGGATTATCCTAGCTCATAGCCTGCTTGCCTGCAAACCTGTGCCTACATTGATTAAGATTCCCATGAAGAGAACTTCAGTACACCACGGCGGTACTCAGTGAATCTCAACGACTCCCCACAAAAGCGGGAATAAGACATTTAAAAGAAACATAAATCATTAAAATCATGAGAACATAAAACATTTAAAGCAAACTGAAGTAACTTGAAACAATAAAATTCTGAACTTTAAACATAAATATATATATCGTTTATTTACTTTTTGGGGAGTATTAATTAACTCTGAAATAACATGAATCCATAAAGTCAGTGTGTGATTGGCATGGGTTCGATCCCCGCCTGATCGAATAGGCCCCTTCGCTGTGGCGACACACAGTTCCAGGTGATAGCATGCTGTGCGTTTTGTGCCTTGACCGTATCAGACAAATTTTATTATAAACTCCTACTCTAGCACGAGTAGTTTCAGGGTCAACATTAACAACTAAAGGTTACGAAACCCTTCTCAGATTCTCAAGGTAACTCCCAAAATATTTTTATAAAACTTTACTTGACCACTTTAAGCTCCAATAAATTTCTTAATCCAGGAATATAACCATAATAGTCTTGAGTAAGAAGAAATTATTCAATATATTTTCAAACATTCTTTAACCCATGAAAATTTGACACATAAACTAACGTAAATTATCATAACAAAATATGAAAATCAATGTATATAACACAAGGATAAACTCTTGAACGGTAACTTGAATGGGGTTTAGCTAATATGCAATCTCTCACTCCTATGAAGCACATATTAACTTTTTAAGACGTCGACATTTTATCAAACACTTTATAGGCATGATTTTGTGAGTAAAACCTCTTTAGTAAAGGGTTATATCAACTCACCTTAATTCCTGCTCGAGCATAAACGTAAGCTCCAATTGACGCACTTCACGCCTCCAAACAACTACATCAACCATCAATTTATTTTATCAATTCCAAGGTTCTCTTTTTTTTTTTTTCAATTCATGAATTTAGGTTCAAATTCTCACTATTAGGTTTTGAGCAAATTCCTGCTCCTTTGAGAATTTCTATTCTCTACAATATTAGTAATCTCAATCCATAACAATCGATAGAATTAGAATGGATAATTTACCTTTTGTATCTAGAATTTTAGCTTCTTCCTTGATAGTTGTTGAATGGATTCTTGAAAGTCTTGCAGGGGTTACTAGTTGATACATTCGCTTTTGCTATGAAATTGGTGGAACAGACCCAAGTTATATCGCCTGGAATAATACAAAAAGGTAGCCTCACGCATGCCTCAGTGTTCCCTGCTACCACTTGCTTCTCTTAGAAATTTGGTTACTATAGGGAAATTGTTTCTCTTGACTGCCACTTTGACTTGTACCAAAAGTCTAGATCATGGGAAAAGTCACGTGCTAATGTAAGTGTTTTGGCTTAACTTTTCTTAATTTAGACTTGGCAATCTACCGCTCTTTAACCTTTGGCCCTTTCAAGCTAGCATTAACTTTTGACCCTTTTTGTAATTTCTTCTTCGGCTTTCCACATAATTAAATACGTGTACACCATTCAAGATAAATATCGTAACATACTTTTACTATATACTTCATACTTGAGTCTCACGCCCATAAGACGAGCTTATATAAATTATTTTTCATATTACTTAAAAAAATCTGAGGAACGTTACAGGAAGGACTTCAAGTTCTTGTGGTATAAGGTGGAGCAATTTTTCTCCTTGGATGAGATATCACCTTATCTAAAAGTCAAGGTGTCTTCAATTCATGTGGATGATGTTGCAATACAGTGGCATCAAGCCTATATGAGAAGTAGGCAACATTTACCCCCTCACAGCTGGGAAGAATATTTGTTTGCTGTCGCTTATAAATTTGGGGCTAAATATGATGATCCCGTGGCAACTCTAGTTACCCTGAAGCAAATTTGTTCTGTTAAAGAATATTAGGATTGATTTGACAGTATTATGACAAGGGTTAACATCATTACAGAGTATGCTTTAAGTATCCTTTATGAAAACCTGAAACCTGAGTTGGAAGATATTGTTAGGGTCCAAAGACCTTATTCTCTTGCTTAGGCATATCAATTAGCCAAGATGTAGGAGAGCATTTTTCTGAAATAATCTAAGGCTATGAAGGCAACTTATGCTGGAGGGCAAGTGAGTGCTAATATAGTGTTGAATCAACCTGTTTACCTTGGGAATATGACGACTCTGAATCAACCTCAACAAGAACCTAAACCTACGTTTAATGATCATGGTAAAAGAAGGAAACTCCCACCAGCTGTTCTGATTGGAGTTAGGTGAAGAAGATTATGGGAAGAAGAACTTGGTGAGGAACATTTGCCTACTGAATTAACAGAAAACTATGTGATATCCTTGCAAGATTTGAATGGCACCAGAGAATACCATTCCCTTACAGTGACTGGATAGTGTGAACATAGGGCACTTAATATTTTGATTGATTGTGGTTCTACCCATAATTTCATTGATGTTGCATTAGCCATAAGGATGAGATGAATTGTGCAACCTTGTAAGGTTCAAAGTGTCAGGGTAGCTAATGGTAACTCTATACAGGTAAATTAGGTGTCTAAGGGCTTGCAGTGGATCCTTCAAAGCACTTTATTTCAAGCTGACTTCTTGGTTTCCCCTGGGTTCTATTGATATGGTACTTGGTATCTAGTGGTTATGTACACTGGGAGATATTAAGTCCACCTCACTATGGAATTTGTATACCGAGATAAGTTGCACATCTAGAGAGGCTGTGCCTCAGCTCAAGTTAGTGGATGCTAATGCTATGAGCTCAGTTGATCATACTTGATTAAAGTATGCTGCTAAGGTAGAAGATAAAGAGGGAAATCAGTTAGCTAAACCAGAAGAAATACAGAGGGTTCTAGAAGAATATAATGAGCTATTCTCTGAACCTACACACTTACCCCCTTTTATAAGAGTCTATCATCATAGGATTTCTCTCTTAGAAGGCACTAACCCTGTGAACTCTAGACCATACAGATACTCTCCCCTACAGAAAGATGTAACTGAGAAGATGGTGCCAAAATTGTTAGATAAGGGACTCATTCAACATAGTTGTAGTCCATTTGCATATCTTATGGTATTAGTGGGCAAGAAGGATAGTATCAAGAGGATGTGCATAGACTATAGGGCCCTAAATCAGCTTATAATCAAGGATAAGTACACAATACCTCTAATTGAAGAGTTGTTGGATGAGTTAGGAGGGTCAAGTGAATATTCCAAGATTAGACCTCAGATCTGGTTACCATCAAATCAGAATGGCACCTACTGATATTCACAAAACTGCATTCAGAACCCGTTCAGGTCATTATGAGTACTTGGTTATGCAATTTGGGCTAACCCATGCACCTTCCAGTTTCCAAGGACTCATGAACCATATTTTTGAAGACCATCTCAGAAAGTTCATCTTAGTCTTCTTTGATGATATTTTGGTGTTTAGTAAGAGCTTAGAGGAGCATGTTTACTCACTTGAGGTGACCTTTGCACTATTATTGCAACACCAACTCTTTGCCAGGATAGTTATGTGTTCATTTGATCTGGATAAGGTGGAGTATCTGGGACATTACATTTCAGCTCAAGGGGTGTCAACTGACCCTAAGAAGATCCAAGCTATGAGTCAATGACCTATACCTATAAATGTTAAACAGTGAAGAGGATTTCTGGGGTTAGCAGAATACTACATGAGGTTTATTAAGGGTTATGGAAAGATCAGTAAACCATTAACTGACTTGCTCGGAAAAGATGGATTTAACTGGACAGATGCAACTACCAAAGAATTTCAAGAATTGAAGAGAGCTCTGGCCTCTGACCCTATACTGGCATTACCTGACTTCTCAACTTCATTCACTGTAGAAACTGATGCTTGTGACATAGGAATAGGAGGTGTGTTGATGCAAAAGGGACAATTAATTGCTTACTTAAGTAAGGTCAATTTTTGATAAAGATCTACTAGCTCTTGTTATGGCTGTAACTAAGTGGGGGCTATTATCTGGTGGGAAGACATTTCGCCGTTAAATCTGATCAAAAGGCTTTAAAGTTCTTCCTAGAAAATAAGCTGCGTACATGTGCCCAGTTGAAGTGGATCACTAAACTGATCTAATATAATTTTTGACATTGAATACAAGAAGGGGGAAGGAAAACAAGGTTGCAGATGCATTGTCAAGAATTCCTACTGTTGAGCTTTCAGCTCTAACACTCTCTACTATCAGGACTGACCTCTTACAGTCTATCATGGATAGTTGGAAGCAGGATCTAGAATTAGTGAGATTGATTCAGGAGCTAGGGAACAATCAAGAAAATCCACAAGGTTTCACTTTTATTAACCAATAACTGAGGAAGCATGAGAGGTTAGTAGTGGGGCCTGATCAGACACTTAGAGATGAAATTCTTCGACTATGGCATGATTCTCCTATAGGGGGTCACTCAAGAATTAAAATACTTACAGGAGAGTTAGTGCACTTTTTTATTAGAATGGCCTCAAGAAGTAGTTAGTGACTATGTGAAGAAATGTGACTCTTGCCAGAAAAGCAAGTATGATTCTTCTGCTTATCTAGGGTTATTTCAACCCCTTAACATTCCACCTTTGGCATGGTGCAGTGTGAGTGTGGATTTTATTGAAGGATTGCGTAAATCTAAATATGGGTGGTTGTAGATAGACTCACTAAGTATGCCCATTTTATGGTTTTGTCTCATCCTAATTCAGCCACTGAGATAGCCAAGCTTTTTATTACTCATATATTCAAGCTTCATAGCATGCCAGCTGATATTGTTAATGACAACGATCTATTTTTTACAAGTAAATTATGGCAATAGATGTTTTCCATTGAAGGGGTCATACTCAACATCTTAACATCTTATCATCCCCAAACTGATATGCATACTGAAGTGATCGATAGGTGTCTTGAGACCTATCTAAGGTTTTATTGCTCAGAGTCTCATGCTGACTGGGCTAAGTACTTACCATTTGCAGAGTAGTGGTACAACACCACATTTCATACCTCTAATTAAACAACTCCCTATGAAGCATTATATGGTCAACCTCCACCTTTACATCTTTCCTATCTAGCTGGTGAATCTTACATGCCTAAAGGTCATAGAAGTTTGGTAACTAGGCAGTTTAAACTGCAATTGTTGCAATTCCATCTTGCTAGGTCTAAGCAAATGATGATTACACAATCTAATAAGAATAGGACTGATAGACAATCTGAAGTTGGAGTGTAGATGTATCTTAAAATTCAACCTTACCAACAAATGACCATGTCTAAAAGTCAATTTTCTAAGCTTAGTTCCAAATATTATGGCCCTTACCAGGTTCTTGAAAGAGTGTGACATGTAGCCTATAAACTGTCACTTCGGCTGCACTATTACTTCATCCTACTTTCCATGTTTTCTTGCTGAAACCTTGCCATGAGTGCCCACAAACATCTCACACCCTTCAGTGCTTGACATCTCTAGCCTCTATTGCCCTTATCTAGCTAAAATATTAGACAGGAGGATGATACATGAAGGCAATAAGGATGTCACACAGTTACTGATTCAATAGGAGCAGCTGGATGAAACCCAAGCCACTTGTCAGATGCCAATACTCTCAGAACAAGGTTTCCATCCTTCATTCCTTGAGGACAATGAAGTTCTTAAGGGGTAAGGACTGATATAATCTGGAATGGAGGGTAGTACTGTGAGTTGAAGAAGAAGTACTCAAGCGGGTAATTAGTTAGTTAACAAGTTTGAGTTGATTACACTTGAGTCTTTATAAGAATTAAGACAGAGTTATAGTTATTACACATTTGTCTCTTTTTATATCTGTAATTAAGCACTTTTAGTCCTAGTCATTGTCGTTGCCAAGTCATCTTGTTTTACACTTTTGGCATGAGAGAGGGAGGTATATGTAATGGGCATTTTGCCACTTTCAGCTTTTGAAATGAGAATATTACTTTTTCCTTAGTTAAATTCTTAGTTAATCTTCTTAATTCCTTTTCGTCTTAGCTCGAATAACAACATCTACCTTGTATACAAGTGTGTAACAACGGTACAAAGATCTGGTATACAATGTATATACTTTATTTATACACTGTATAATGGTGATTAGAGAGTATACATGGTTCATACACCCGTATTTACATGTAGTATACTTTGTGTATATTGGTGTAACTTGGTAGTTCAAGTGAATACTCTTATTCTTCTTGTGAAATTATTGGTGGTTATGGCGGCCTTGTGGTGGTGGTGGTGCGGTGCAGGTTCTGTGAAAAATGAGAACAGTAGGTTTCTGTGGTAGTAGAGTGTGGTGTCTAATTTCTTTAATATATATTGTGTATATGAGTATAGATTATATATATATATATATATATATATATATATATATATATATATATATATATATATATATATATATATATATATATCAATATATTTTAGTGTATACTCAACGTATCCTAACTATATACTCATTGAATAGTAAATGTATATTTAGATACTTAGTGTACAATCCTCAATACTGGTCAAGACGATGATGTTTTCGAGAATGGAACAAGATCGCCAATGATTGGTAGTTGTTTCTCGACCTCTAAAGGTTGAGCATAAAAAAAGGGTAGGTCACGTTGGTTCTATCTTTTAGTTTCAAGTTTAGCCAGTTTTGTTTGGAGTGAAGAACGGATGATGAAGAAGAAAAAAGAGAGAAGATAGGAGGTCGGTAATGAGTAACCCGCAATATTTTTTCCTTTTCTTTGATCAGTTCACGTGCATGGCTAGGACCCGTTGAATGAAAAATTCGGCCATCCGGAAGAGAGAAAGTGTTGCGGCTGGCTAGTTGTGTTGTTTTCCTTAAATTAGTTTGGGATTACGCTAAGTTTTTGATTGACTGAACCAAAAAGTTAAGAGACTATATTTAACATTTAAATTAGTCAATAATTTAAATTCAATACTATTGTCACAATTTGCCTACTCATATAAGCTACAAATAAAATACATTTCCTTTGTCCCATTTAAGGTGTTTGACTGGACGTGAGATTAAAGAAATAAATAAATACTTTTGAGACAACCTAAATGATAGGTACTAAAATTGGCCTACCAGTAATCGAATGAGTGGTGGTGCGAATTCAATGTGTTGTCCTTCTTTAGGTAGGCTAAAACGGAAAACTTTTCTCAGTATTAAGTGACTGAAAAGATCTGCTATTCAACTGAAGAAAATTCATTAGTTACTGAGGACCAACATTAGCAAGAAGATTTGTAACTGTATTCCACTCTGTCGAAATCTTGGAAACATTTTGCATAGTGCAAGATATAATACTTCAGGATTTTAAAAGCAGTGAATGTTTTGGCTTGATATGCTTATACATATCTTTAAAAGCTCTTTTCTAAGGTTTTTATATACATCTGTATAGCATTAGCTGGAATCTAAGACAATGGCTCCACATGCACCTACTGCTTATATGCTAGATCCATCTAGATCTTTGCATTCAAGGATACTCCAGCTCATCTCAAGGTAAAGAATCTTGTACAGTGTATTATGATCCTAAGGGAAATCTAATAGGAGTAACATTTATGTTACAAAAGCATGCACTTAGAATTGACAGTCCAACTTTAAAGCAATTATATCTAAATAGTTTATCTTGAAGTGCTCTACCATTTCCCTTTATCTATCCTCAACTGAGAAATCAGGTTCTACAGGCTTCTGTAATGAACTAATGATTTCAAGTTCTCCCCTCATGCTTCCACCCTTTCTTTTGCTTGCTGCCAATGTTACAGCATATGCAGCAAATTCTGAAGCCTTTTTGCTCAACGATACGCTACATTCATTGGGCCGCTGTTCAGTATTATCAGTAGCCTCGGGATTCTCCTTAGCTTTAAGTGCAGCAGCCTCTTTCCTCCTTTTGTAGCGAAACCACGCTGCTTGTATGAAACATGCAGCCCAAGTCCTCCACTGGTGTGAATGAAACCTGAATGTGTGCCTTAGCTGCTTGCTATGCAACTTACGGAACTGTGATGCCACAAATGTAACGTCCTCTGCAGCCAGTGCAAATGCTTCTACTTCAGTGATCGCTGTCACTGTACGTGTAGAGGATGGGAGGATGATGCTTGGACGTGGGTCTAATGCCCATGTCAGTAATTCTTCACCACAGAAGTCACATGGGCCGAGTTGACAAGAATTGAAAAATCCTGTTCTCCCTCCATCAGTAGTGTAGGAATCCAAATGGCCTCTTATAATGAAGTGCATTTCATTCACAGGATCAGCTTCACGAACGAGGCAAGTTCCTGCGGTATATAGAAGAGGTTTCAACCTTTCACATATTGCATCCAAGATACACTCATCCATTTGATCAAACAGAGGAACCTGCAGGATAAATGATTATGAAAATACATTAGTAAAAAGCAATGACTTGTTTATGAAAGAAAAGTAATGGAGGAAATGATACTCACTCTACGAACAAGATCAAGACAAAGATGACGCTTGATGTCCCTTCTGAGATCAACAGGAAGGCTTCTAATAATGGTTTCTTCATCAACACCTCTAGTTGTCACCCACCTATATAAATCATATTTGCGAACCCTTTCCTTTAGATCATGAGGGAGTTGGCGATGATGCATCCATTCTTCTGTATCTGTCCTCTTGATCCTCCATTCTTCTATTCTCATAGTAGTTGATTGAAGAAAACTCTATTATTAAAAATAAGCCCATAACAAGGAAATATTATCAGTACAAGTTTTGCTAGGATCGGAAAACTGCCCCTTCCAGTGACTGTCTATGACTTACCTGCATATTCCCAATAAGTAACGCGAAAAGCAATAATCCCAGAATAGCAAGGACAACAGCAAAATTTATTTCTCCAATGTCAGTAGTAGTCATGAGATTCTGCCCAATTGAGCTGCAAAAGGTAACAATTAATCAGACAAAAACCAAAAAAGGTTTAGCTGCAGCTGAAGGAAAAGTCTTGTTGTAGTTTGTTACCTCAGGTTCCTCAAGCCCCACCAAAAACAATAGGCGTACTTGTTCAAGAACGACGATTGTGTAACTCCATAAGTCAGTGCATCGTTAAACATTCCAAACTGGAAGAAGTCGCTTCTAGGACCACATAATGTAGATATATTGCTCCATTGATACCAGGCAGTTCTACTTTTAGCATTCTTCATCCTGCATTCAAAATACCAATATTGGCAACCAGGTTGTTGTTGATCACAAACCTTCTTCCAACACTCTTCTTGTCGCTCCACAGCGAAAAGGTACCAGCAAGAACCCATGACCTTAACAAGAAGCATAATTCAAAATAAAAAATGGTTGCAAAGTCAGCAATCTAGACTTGTCATGAAAACTGATCAATGTAGATCTTTATTTGACATTTTTTTCCTTCATGGCATACTTACATGACTTGCCAGCATGAAGAGAACTAGGTTATAAACTGCACCAGCCCATGCAGCTTCCACCATTACGCCAGTGGTCTTAATAATGTGGGACGAAAGTGGAAAAATCAAGCTTAGCCTCAAGAGAAACTGAGAAATGATAGTTAGACGCAAAACATGTTTTGCAGCAATTGTATTTGAACCTCTCAAAGACGGGATTGCAGCCCAAATCAAAACCTGAAACATTTTAGGGGGGATTTTAAGCCTAAAAGACATGATTGTTAGTTATGTATCAGTTCATTCTTGGGAATGAAACTACCAACTACCCAAGGAAATGACAGCAGATTGTTACTTTCCTGCTAGAACTTTTACATGGAAAACCTTGTAACATCCAAAAAGATTCTGGATTGAAATATTTATCAAACATGAGAAAAGGTTACAAGAGACTTTGACGGAAAGTTTCTACCTGTGGAAGAGGAAGAACGGCCAAGAAGTCGAGCCAAAAATCCTTACGAAGGTACCTCGAAGCAATCTTTGAAGAATCAATGACAAGCTCACCTCTTCCAAAAACACGAGAGGAAGGTGCAACGTAAGCTGTTCGAAACTGAATTAAAATCTGAACCAAATAAAACACGTCTATCACTGATCGGACAACTGTAAGGACTATCTCCATGGGATAACTTGCATCCATGCACATTTCCTCCTTAATACTTGGTAAAAAGAAGAACAATGGATCAACAAATAGAGATGTAAGACTAGCAATTAGGAAACACTTGTTCCATATGTTTATGGGACACCCTCGAGGATCTAATATCTTCCTATGCACCCCCTCATAGTCCTCTGAAAATACTCTTGAAAGCTTTCTCTTTTGGTAGACTTTCATTTTGGACTCTAATACTTCTACATTCTCCAACTGTACTGACTTAACAGTTTGTTCATGGTTCTTCACGGAGACAGTCTTGAGGAACTTTGACGCCTTGTATGATCCAGAATTTGCTATGTCAAGGTCATTTTTCAATCTGATTACAGATACAAGTTTCTTTAATCACTCAAAAGTATAGAAGAAGAGCTGCATTTTGAATTATCTAGTAATTTATTATTTCATATAGAACCATAACACTAAAAGTACAAACATTACCTTATAGAGTTTTGCTTAGAAGAAGACATGGTCCTCTGGTTAAACATTTCCTGACCTTAAAGTTAGATTCAGTCTGTGTAGGAGTGAAACAACAGAAATGTCAATAATGGACTGAATTTACCTTGAACACAGTCATATTATTTAGCTTAACATGAGTCATTTTTGATAAATCTAATACTTACAATAGTTACAGGGTTTTATTAAACTCAGCAGTTATTGTATAATACGATACCGTACCAAACAAAAGAAGAATTACTAAACCAAAACAAACAATACAGTCTATCCAAATAGTATATATTCACAAAACAATACTGTATAATATTATGAAACAGTACATTATGAAAAGAAAAAGAAATGTTTGATTAAGAAGTACCTTGACAATAGTGGTATACTGCTTCAATCATAACAAACTTGATCTCTAGTCCTCAACGGCCCATAGAAGAGTTGAAAGACAACTCTGTACTTAGGCATTGGTCATGACTTGTAATATTACCGGTTATATATTGTTTGAAGAATTGGTACTAAAAAACAGCTGAAGGTATTTGAGTTGGAATATTGCAACAACTTTGTATGGTTTGTAAGTTTAACTCTCATAGGAAACAACAATTTTTCTGTCACCTTGTGAACCTTGTTCTGGCATTTGAACTAGTACCAATTGCTAAGAATTATTTGAAAGGACTAAATATTAAATATATGAATATATAATAATATATACAGTTGAAGTTTTGACTGGAAACTTCAATTTTGTTTGATTAAACTTGCAGATAAGACAAAGTTAAGGATCCACCTCCCTGTACAAACTATCATTTGAAAGTGGATTAATTATTTGTCACTGTAGAATGTTATTCCGGAGTCATAAAAAATGTTACTCCTACTAAATATAAAAATATATCATCTTTTTTTAAATTGACCAAACATTATTTTGTGACAAAGTAAATAGTAAGTAGGAGTCATAGCTTCAAACATAGCTGACAAAATTAACGTAAACCTTGAGAAGAGCTTCGCTTATAAACATCAAACATGACTCCATTTGTTCCGTATGTATGCCATCATCAATTTTCTTCTTGTTTTTATGATAAAAGCATGGCAACATTAGCGTTTATGGAGTCAAATAGGTTAGTCAACTAAGTTTTTCATAAATTTTCAACTACTTTTATACAACGACTTATGACTTATAAATAAGAACTTTTGGTGCCATCAAACTTTTTAGTATTATTTTATCCCTAATACTTTTAGTTTGTAGTCATCAACATACCATTCTCAAAACACAACTTCAATCTCCCTGTCATTTCTATATCAGTTATCTATCTTTTTATTTTTTATGTACAAAGACTTTTAAGTTAATATTTGTTCAGATAGCTTTAGAACATTTTAAGTCATTTTGACGAAGAAATATTTATTAGCAAACACATCCAGTACTTACTATCACTACTTTTTTCAAAAACATGCATGATGTAGTTGCTTATTTATAAAATTAGTTTCAGACTTCGGCAATTAAACGTAATTTTCAAACACTTGAAGCTAATCAATTACTTCTAATTAACTAACCCTAACAACTCTACTGTAACTGTGGCATACTTAAGCCTCCTCACCAATGTAAAATTAAAAAATTTCAAGTGGAAAAAATGAAATTCGTTGGCACTAAGCACTTGGTAGCAGCAACAAACCGAGTAAACATACACGCGAGAGAAGTACTTCAACCATTTCCAACTTGTTTGATGCCTTGGCTATAGTTTTGGTGTCTTGTTTGAAATAAACAATCAGTGAAGGCTAAACTGGTGCCGAAATATAAGGCACAAATTTGTCGTCTCAAAATTGTGTTTTAAAAGACATTTTTGGGACTTACGCCATGAGGTCGGGGCTTATATCCGTGAGTTTTCGCCTCAAGCGTCTGGCAATGTGCTCAAAGCACACCCAACCTTCACGCGCTGAGTTCACCCAATAGAACCTATACAAATAATCTATCCAATTCTCTAATTAAGATTTTTCACCCACAATATTCTTTAAAATGAATGATACAAATTATATTTCATCTATAGAAACTGAGAAATTCAGTGTAGCTCTCAGTTAACAAAACATAATATTGCATATATTATAATTGACAATATCATGAGGGTGAATATCATCTATATACTTAATCTGAAAATGCGTACTCGAGGTTTATATCATCACTTGTTATTGGTCTTTATGTCACTTCAATTATTTTGCAATTTAGAAGCAATTTTATATTTATCAATGAAGAATTAATGTTTTAGATTATAATAATAGTAAAATTTATTATTTTGTTCACTTTTAATTTAACAAATTTTTATTTTTTAATTCTTCGAAGTTAAGGGTTATATCTCATTAGCATCTCATAAAATTGTAACATTATTCAATTTCTTATACTTGTTAAAAAAGTTAGATTTTTGTTTCTATAAGCTTTTTTTTTTTTTTTTTTAATTTTCTTAAATTTTTTTTGTCTCAGGGCTTACGTATCGCCCAATTGTAAGTAAAACGCTTTGCTTTGTACCCTGCCTTTTAAAACAATGCACAATTGTATTCTACCGTGACTATATTTCTATGATTCGAACCCTTGATGCTTGGTAGCAATTGTGAGCTTTGCCTTTGATCATTGTCTCACTGGGGCGGATCGGACCTGCTCTAAAGTTTCAGCCAAAAACAATTAGGGTGACGGGTGATCAACTTAGGTTTTGACAAATTTGACTTATAAGCGTTTGAGTTGCAAGTATATTTTGTGAATTACCAAATGTGAACATAAACAAAAATAAAATGCTAACAAGCTGATTTAGCTATTACTAAGTTTAACCAAACACATAACTCACACATGTGATCAATCTGGTTGTCGCTCCAAACGCACATGCAAATATACGCGGTCGATCAAGTAATAAAGTGATAAGAAAAGTGTCGTTCACACGAGGACTATTGATTAACTACTAACTAAATCAGACAATTTCTTATAATCTAAACAAGAGGGATTCAATAGTTGAGAATTTATCTAACTAAAATTAACTAATTAAACCAAGAAAATAATAACAAGTAAAACACGATTTTGGATTCAAGCTCCAAAAACATTCAAACACCTCAAGTTAGCATTTTACATCGAATCAATCATTGTTGGGCACATCATACCATGAAAATAAAATAAAAGCCATAAGAAATCGACAACGAAACATAAGACTTATGCCCAACATCAATACCCCACACTTAAACTATTGCTCGTCATCGAGCAATTAGAAAATCTAAACTTCAAACAAGATTCAAGACACTATCAAAATTTCATTCCTATCAGAGCGACTCAACAAAAACATCTATACCTGTGACCGTGGTTGATACCAACAATTAAACCTTTTCACATGCATATTTTTCAAGCGCTTCCTCATATTTCAAAGTGCCAAAAGATTCCAAACTGAAAAGTAATCGAACAACCAAATTGTAACATCCTAACCTCAATAATAGACTCTGTGACACCAAGTTTCTCAAGCCCGCTCACTTACCTCGACCGAGAGTCAAATAAAATCACCTATCCTTCATGAATCAAGTGCCCTCACAACAAATCAGAAGAAGTAGTCCAATACTTACAAGATATTGTAATTAACTTCAGGACTTTACAGATGAAAGAAGTCACTCAACTCTCAGAAAGAACTTCACATGCCACACAAGAAGTACCATAAGCTTGTCCTTTGTGTAAATCTTCACTAATGTAAGCCTGCTCAACTCAAAATTAAATAGGACTTATTTAAGGTTGTAATGAAGGCTGCAGGTCAGGTAGGATAGATATAGTCAAAGTGACTAAACCTCCCTAAGCACTTACAAAACAATAAATTTCAGCACACTTCCTCTTTCAAAAGCTCCTCATTTTTCTTTTCACTTTCAAGCAACACCCAATTTTTTCCTTTTTATTTACGCCAATGAATAATTTTTTAGCTCAACAAGAAGTGCTACTTTCTTTTTTTCAACTTCCACAATTTTTTTTTTCCTGCTTGATAGTTGGCTAGGCCATCAAATAATTTTTTTTCTTTCACTTTTTTTTTCTTTTATTTTTTTTTATTTTCACAAACACTTCTTTTACTTTCTAATTGGGACCAATGCACAAACCAACCAACTTTTTTCTCCAACTTTAGCTATTTCAGCTCATTATATATATAAGTGCTCAAGGAGATAGGGAATTCAAAAGATAGGAAATTCAAATCAAAAGAGGTCAAGGCTTGTAATATGGCTATCAATAAACAGGATAATGACTCAAAGGGGCTGACTAGGGGCAATCAAGCAAGGGTAGGCTAGAAAAATCTCTTATTTTTCTTATTTTTAATTTTTTTAATTTATTTTTTGTCTCAGGACTTACGTCTCGCCCAATTGTAAGTAAAACGTTTCACCTTGTGCCCCGCATTTTAAAAAAATGCACAATTATTTTCTCGAGTGACTATATTTTTATGGTTAGAACCCTTGATGCTTGGTAGCAATTTGTGAGCTTTGTGTTTGATCGTTGTCTCACTAGGGCGGATCGGACCTGCTCTAAAGTTTTAGCCAAAAATAATTAGGGTTTTTTACACTATATACCCATAAAATTCAATGTATTTATATGTCCTACCCACTAAATATTACACTACCCATGAAATTAAAAGTATTTACCTTACCTACCCATTTATTACTGTATACCTTTGTTATACTTTATGGGTGTAGTTATATCTTATGGGTGTATACCTTTAAGGTATACTGCATAAATAATAGTATACAAGTCTAGATATGAGTGTATATCTTTAAGGTATACTGCATAAATAATAGTATATAAGTCTAGATATGTAGGACATGTAAATAGTTTATGGGTAGGACTTGTAAATATGAAACTTATGGATAGAGGTGATAAATATTTTGATTTCGATAGTTATTTTTGTAAACCTCCCAAACAATTATGGTGACGGGTGATCAACTTAGGTTTTAACAAATTTGACTTATAAGTGTTTGAGTTACAAGTATATTTTGTGAATTACCAAATGTGAACGTAAACCCAAAAAAAAAAAAATGCTAATGAGCTGATTTAACTATTATAAGCTTAACCAAACACATAACTCACACATATGATCAATCTGATCCATGGTCTTTAGCGTCAGAGCAATCATTGCTATAAACCAGGGAAGTCCGGACTTCCTCTCGAATTTATTTCTCAAAAAATATATCGTACATTAATAGAGTATATGCTTTTGGAAATATGTTACACTCTAAGCACCTCTTAAGCACACTAGAAGGGGGAGGGGTGGGGAGTTGAATAGTGTCATCCGATTTTCGCTGAAGAACCTGACTCTTAATCTTAAGAACCTGGTTCTTGTGACACTGATTTGCACAAACACCAAAATTAAATGAATCAAACAAAAAGTAAAGAACACTGTGTTTTTACGTGGAAAACACCTTGCTCAAGGGAGCAAAACCACGACCCACACTCGGGGATTTTGAAAAGAATTCCACTAATACAAAGAGCAGGTTTTAGATTACAAACTCTGTAACCAAGGGGCTATACTCTAGACCCTAATCACTCTCAAAGCTAAACTCTAGCTTTACAAAGTAATCTCACAAAGTTCACCTTTTACAATAGCTTCTCAAACTAAGCAGATAGGTAAAACTCTCAATACACAGAATTATGACAACTAATTTAAAGAGCCTTAACAAATACTAGTTATGCTCTGAGTTCTTCAATGGTTGTCTGCAGTTGTTCAAACACACAAGAAAATAAACTTGATCACATGCTGCCTGCCTGTTTTCTCTCGTTGTGAATGAATGAATACGGTTGCCTCAATTATTTCCGTTTATATGAGTTATGTAAACCCTAGTAGTCTCACACTAGGAGTCTTTACAATTATGGTAAGTGAAGATCTCCAGTAATATACTCCTAGTTTAGCAACAAGTCTTGTTCACAATCCATAGAGACAGTCCCAACACAACTTCTTTTCCTGACTAGGATATGTAGACATGCACGTGCCACCTTTCCTAGTTCTGCATGGATTTACACCTTGCAATCTTTTCGAACAGTCAGTCATGCCTTCTCAGAAGGACTAGGTTTTTCACCAGGTCCTTAGTTTGTCGATCTTCAAAAGAATCACCCCAACAAATTCCCCCTTTTTGATGATGACAAACAAATATTGCCAAGGAACCTGTACATGTAATCACCAAGACAAAGTAATAATAACAACAATTTGAAAGTTATTTAAAACAGATGAATTGGGCCACAAAAATCCTAACATTTCATTCTTCCCCCTTTTGGCATCATCGAAAAGATTCTAAATCCTGCAAGAACAAGTTAATACAGTCCAGACTATAGCACGAGGCAACAAGTTAAATAAGCAATAATACAGGCATATATCCAAGGGCCTAATCAGAACAAGCAGTAATATAGAAGAAACCAATGAACAAAACAAGCATTTTAAAACCAATTATCCAAGACACAACACAGATGTGGGCCCATTAAGTACATGCCAAAAAAATGAATTGTTTTAAACATGCATCAGGAAAAAAACAGGGAAGCTCATGGACAAGGATTGGGCAGGTTATAGGCTCAAATTTTGAAGTGCTTCCAGGTTCTTGGAAATTTTGGCCCTTTCAACAACCAGCTCGGCCTGATGTCTATTACAATCAATGGTCAAGCGATCAATTTCTTGATCCTTCAACTTCAGTTGCTTCTTCAGCTCTTCATTTTCCTCATTCAGGTCCAACAAATGGTGCTCCAGTTCCTTCACAGCTTCCACAGCTTCTTCTGGTCCAAAACCCTCACTATCATCAGGCTTCACTATTTTGACTTGCACGGGACGTTTGGATGCCCTCTTCTCCTTGAAGAAATCACATGTCTTCAAAACGTTCATCCCAAACATATGATGATGTATAGGCTTCTTTCCATTCTTGAGAGGCACTTCAAAGTGTTCAAACACCTGCTGTAGTATGTAGGAAAGCACAAGAGAGTGTCCTTTCTTATCGGTATCAGCAATCCTCTTAATGTGTCTTATAATGAGCCCAAGCAGGTCAATTTTGACACCTCTATCCAACAAGTCCATGTATGCAAAATCAAGTGCACACACTTTACTATTCCTTTCACCCCTTGGTAACAGGAATCTGTGCACAAACTCAAAGATCAGCTGATGAGCTAGTTCCATCTCCTTCTTTTCCACCTTTCTTTCCTTTTGAGTCTGGGATTTCCATAGAACTTCCTAGTTACCTCTAAAGGGGTCACATTATCAGTTCTTTTGGGCCATTTCAATTTCAAGTACCTGCAATAACCTTCAACAAGAACTTCTTAGATCACACCTAACGCAGATCGTCCAAACTCAATTTCAACTCTTTTAACAACAGAGAACACTCTTCTACCAGCCACACTGCAATTTACATAAAACTCCCTTACTTGCTCTGCAAACAAACACCTATCTTTTTTGGAGAACAACTTTATCCAACCATGAACATTTACTTTTTCAACCAAAGGTTTCATCTTTGGCTCCTCCAGATCACACCACACACTTCCAGGTAGCACCTGCTTAATGGCAAAGAAAGTATTCCGGTCAATCTCTTCTCTCTTCTCAACTTTCTTCTTCTTAGAATCTTCAGAGGTTTCTGAGTCTGAGTCACCTGGATCCTCATAGTCCCCATCCTCATCACTACTCTCTTTGTCAACGGGAGTTTTCTTATTTTCTGCCTCCTTAGCCACTCTTTTTTTTCCAACAATTTTTTTTTTTCAGATTTTCTCTGCTACCTAAGTGCTGATATAGTAGCCACTTTTCTAGAAACCACAGGTTCCTTCATGCTCTCAGAGTCAAACTGTGAATTTCCCTCATCATCACCTTCATCAACCAGTTTACCTTTTCCCACAGTCTTTCTCCCTTTCATCAGCTTTCTTTTCTTTCCCTTCTCAACCTTTTTTTTCACTCCAAACTCTACCTCCTTCTCCTCTTCTTCTACTAGTTTCTCATCCTCTTCTCCAAACATTCTTTTACTACTTTTCTTTGTGACTTCCTCTACCTTCTTGGAACCTACTCCCTTATTTAACTATGCTTCTTCCTTTTCAGCTTCAAACTCTGTCCATTCCAGTTTTACATCATCAGTTGCAATACGAACTGAGGAAGAACCAGGTTCTTTCTCAGATTCCACTGCAACTTCAGCAGCACTTTGTCCTCCACCAACTGGACTACTGACATTCACCTCCACACATTCCTTCTCTAAGGGATCAGCCTCCGAACTAGTTTTGTCGACAGAGCCTTTTGAAATTCTACAGATTCTTCAGCACTCAATTTTTCTAGTACAGTTTTCAGAGCATCTACACTAGCTATACCTTGAGCCATGCTAGTAATACCAATATCTACTCTAGTTTCATCAGATTTTATTTCAAAATCTTTCCCATTCTTATCTAAAACTTTCCCCATGTCAATTTCACTCCTGACCTCACTATATTAACAGATTCTATTATTTCATCCATCCATATGACTAAAATTTCTGTGTTTAACTTCTTAGGGCTAAAAACTAGATCATAAACAGTGGAACTAGTCTGAGTCAAGTCAGGCCTTACCTCTGCAGTTCTCATGTCGGAAACAATAGGTTTAGCAGATAGGGCAGTTGATTTAGGAGTAGACTTCTTGAACCTCTTCCCAACTTTCTTTTGAACCTTTTCTCTAGATTTTGCGATTATTTCTGCCAAAGTAGTAGCGCTTTTCATGGACTTCTTTGTAGGATTTTTAGATGTCTGGGTTTCTGATGTTTTTGTGGGTAAGGCTGAAGAAGATTGTTCTTGAGACATTATATGGGTTTGGAAATTTTGGAAGAGAGAATTTGGAGTTTCTGAGGGTTTGTGAGAAAAGAATTGAAGAGAGGGATTTTCTTGATGATTCTTGAAAAGGGAGCGTAATGATGACATAGAATGGAGAACACCTTTTGATTGTTTTGGGAACTGGAAAAAGTTGGTGATGTGACGGTTATGGAAGGATTGTCATTAAGACTTCTAATCAAAGTGGGGTAGGTCTAAGTTTTGAATGTGTAACTGATAAGGAATGTGTCTATTATTGGGCGGTTACATGTAAAATGGAAGTTTTTAGATGCACGCTTAAAACAAATTAATTTATAACACGGTACTTAACAAAAATAACCACATAAACGTACTTGGACATGGTTCCTCATTCTAATCACAATTCCTTCCTCTTACTTGATAAGTCCTTCAATATGAACTTATTAGATAATGCTACAAGTGTAGGCTTAGTTAAACAAGTATACTTCACGAAGTACAACAAGCAGACTAGACTATAGTAACAATATTCAAACAAAATTAATATAATACTTAACTAGCCAATTCCTGAGGATCAGGTGCTGGTACATCCATGTATTTTAGTCATCCCCAACTCTAACATGTTCCTCTCAAACTGAACTTTATTCAATGTCTTGGTAAAGTTGTCAGCAATTTGATGTTCATTCCTACACGAATTCATAGTTATTAGAGCTTTCTCAACATTATCTCGCAAAAAAATGATGTCTAATATCAATATGCTTGGTTCTCTTATGCTGGACTGGGTTCTTGGAAATATTGACGGCACTAGTGTTGTCACAGAAAAATAGGCACTAGTCAATACTTCATTCCAAAATCTTCTAATTGTTTCTTGATCCACAACAGCTGGGAAAAATAAGAAGCAGCAACAACATATTCAGCTTCAGATGTAGAGAAAGCCATTGAGTTCTGTTTCTTTGCAGTCCAAGAAATCAGACAAGGACCCAGGAAGTGTGCCATTCCCAAAGTGCTTTTTCTATCCACCAGATGTCCTGCATAATCAACATCTGCAAAGCCAAACAACTCAAATATATCGCCCCTGGGGTACCATAGGCATAAGACTTGAGTTCCTTTTATATATCTCAATATTCTCTTGACAGCAGTCAGATGGGACTCCTTGGGTTTAGACTGAAATCTCCCACAAAGTCCTATATTGTACACAATATCTGGGCGACTAGCTGTGAGATAGAAGAGGGAACCAATGATTCGCTCTCATTTGTAGAAGGACCCAATTCGTCTATATCCAGCTTTGCTCCAGGAGCAATATGGTTAGTCATTTCTTTAGCTCATTCCTTTAGCTTCTTCAACAATTCGTCTATATCCAGCTTTGCTCCAGGAGCAATATGGTTAGTCATTTCTTTAGCTCATTCCATGTCAAACTTCTTCAACAATTCTTTAATATACTTCTATTGATGAATCATGGTTCCTTCAGGAGTTTGTTTAATTTGCAACCCCAGAAAGAAGTTGAGTTAACCCATCATGCTCATCTCGAACTCACTTTCCATTAGTTCAGCAAATCCTTTACACAAACTGTCATCTGTGGCACCAAAGATGATGTCAGACATAAACTTGAACAACAAGTAGGCCATTTCCTTTCTTATTCAGAAATAGAGTATTGTCAATCTTTCCTCTCGTAAAATCGTTCTTAAGAAAAAACCCAGACAATTTTTCATATCATGCCCTAGGAGCTTGCTTCAACCCAAAAATAGTCTTTTTAAGTTTATACACATGATCAGGGAACTCACTATTCACAAAGTTAGGTGGCTGAATTATATAGACTTCTTCATTTAGATAACTATTTAAGAAAGAACTTTTCACATCCATTTGATACAAAGTGAATTCCATGTAGGTAGCAAAGGCAATCAATATTCTTATTGCTTCTGTGTTGGTCTAATCTGATTAGAACAACAAATTAAATTTGTTTTGGATTAACTAACAATTATTTATATCAAAGTCGTAAAAAGACAAAAAAATTGATAAAGAGATTTAGATAAAAGATTGAAGACAAAGAATAAGTGTATGTGATATATTTGTGGATATTTTACATAATATTTTCATGGCTATTTATAACCTACAAGAATGAGAATAGTAATTACTGCGCTAAATGACTATTACCTATGTTCAGTCGTGGACTGGCCATGATCTCCCCATTTAAGATGTGGGTAACAGTCGACGTTTACAGAGGCGAGAGCTCATTCACTGAAGAGCGAATCTTCACCGAGGGGTGAGTTACACGCCTCATGATAGTTGTCTTCTAATTCACTCGTGGGACAGTTTGTAGCCAAAATTCATTTCGTGCCCGAGGCAACTAACCTCGGAGTTGAGCGTGCGACTTCGAGAGACCGTTTAAAAGATTCAATCAGATCATGCATCAAGCCCCGTCGTTAAGGCCTCAATGAATTTTCACCCAATATAGATAGTCATCTCCACCCCTCGGATAATAGTCAAGATTGTCCGAGGGGTGGAAAAAATCGGCGGGAGATCGACGTAGCTATTCGTGCGCCATGGATTTCGAAAATGGCGGTTGTCACTCTATATTCCCATCCATCCACACGCCCTCCGCTGATTGGGCGCCACTTTTCGCTCGTCCTTCCCCATACAAATGCAATGATGATATTTTCCCCTATAAATAACCCAACTTGTTCTCTTTCCGCTTTACTTTCATCTTCCCCATCAACAATAATTTTCCATAGTGAAATTTCTCTTTGAATCCTTCCTTCTTGATTCAAAACACCTTCAATTACCCAACAAAAATGTCTGCTACTCATTCTGTGCAGAACTCCTCAGAACCTTCTGAAGAAAGAACTCTTGAAGCCGCCACCATGATTGTTGACGATGAATTGGTAAATGTTCTGGTACCTCTAAATATTCTTCCGCCGTTGGATGACAACACAAAAGCAACATCGCACATAGAGATTTAATCCCCCAGCGACGCAAAGCCATCGCCAACAGTGGCAACATTGAAGAGATGGTCGGCGAAGAAGGGAATGCTACCATAGAGCTTGGTGGTGTTGTGTCAGAAACTCCAAACCTCAAGAGAGAAAAGTCTCCCTTGAAAGAACTAACACCTGAGGATGTCATTCCCTCGAAGCTTGACCTCTCGAATGACTTCATGATCCAAGTCCAAACCAAAGCCGATATCAAAAGAAATAGAAACATTCCAGTGGGAGACACTCCGAGCCTGATCATACAAGCCAATATTAGCTTGGTTCAGGAGGACTGCAAATGGGGCCCCGAGGTCCAAGTTAGCATCCCGCTCCGGAGAGTCGAACTTGTGACATAGTTGATGGGAGTTCTTTTGTTTACACCTACCCTTCACAATAGGATTTACTCTTTCTATTCACGGAGTGGTGGATGTCTTTTGCCAAACCTACAATGTGTGCATAGCTCAAATTGGACCCAGTTTCTTGAGAGTCATCCAATGCCTTGACTATTTGAGTAAAAAAGTTGGTGTCTCCTTTACCTTTGATCACTTTATTTACCTTTTTTCTCCTACTCTGCATAAGGATGGGGTCAATTAACTCAAAAAACTAGGCAAGTTCTCGTTAATCACAAAGGGCGAGGACACTGAGGACCGAGGATGGAAGGAGCACTTTGTTTTGTTCCCCACTAGCCTTTTATCCTCGAGGCCTGGTTTCCCCGAGCGATGGAACTGAAAGCGTAAGTTTTTGCTTCGGTTGCTTTTGACAAAATCTTACTCCATCAATTTTCTTTTACCCTTGAGTTTCAGCTATGGTCTTTTTCAGCCGAATCAATTCCGATCACACCTCTCGATGACCTAACTGCTTGGGTGCAAACCAACATAAAGGCTAAGCCAAGAGAGAAAAGATCGTGGATGATCTTGGCTGCTTTGGACGAGAACCAATGGGCATGCAAGCATCATGGTTAGTCATTCCTCCCTTCTGTTGACCCTTCTCCTAAAGTCTTTTTCTTATTACCCCTCACTTTCTACAGATCTCTCTAGTAGGGTGGTTACCACGCTGAAAGAGAAGAGAAAGAACGACAAGAAGAAGAAAGTCCCTGAGACTGGGAAGCTTTGAATGAACTCGAGGATCTGGTTGGATCCTATGGAAAGAAGAAGGAAAAGAAAGAAAATAAGACTACTCCAAGGTAAATACATCTTCTTTCCTCTTTATAACATCTAATCCCATCATTCTTTGCCTACCCTTTAATCCTTTTCCCTTTTTTGAAGCTCCAAAAAGAAAGAGGCGGTCTTCAAAGAAATCCACTGGGGCCAAGCGTGCCAGAGTAGAGGAGGATGTCAACCTCGAGGTGTCACTTACCCTCGTGGAGGTTTAATTGACGAGCCAGAAGAAATGGAGGCTTAGAAGAGTGTCGATACTATCAACCTTGAGGCACCTACTCGACCAGCTGATAAAGTTGAAGAATCAACTCCTTCATTAATAAACAAGGGGAAGAGTGTGGACGAGACTCCTCGCACTGAGGAAGAAGCTTCACGAGCTGCATCTGAGCCCGTTCATGACTCAACTCCCCGAAGGTGGGTAAGGAAGGTTGAACTTCCTTCCGACCTTTGCCTCTTAGACAATGATGTGGTGGCTCCCATTAGCTACAGAAGGCTCCTCGAGCTGCTAGAGCGATAGCGCCTTAGGAAATCAGCCATAGCCGAGTTGATGGCTAATGCGGCCCAACAAGCTATTCAGGTATTTTTGCTTGTCTTATTTTTTCTTTAGATTCCACCGCCTCCTTTTCTTGCCTTAACTACTTAGTTAATACCTTGCATGGATACATCTACGCGATCAAGGTTGCTGAGATTGAGACCCATCGAGTTGCCATTCTACAAGAAACCAAGGATGAATGGGACCAAATGAAGGATGACTTTCAGTCTCGAATAGTCGACTTGGAAAAGTGAATTCTTGATGCCAAGATCAAGTTGGATGATGCTCGGATGGCTGGTGACAAGTCTGACCTTGAGGCAGCCAAGGCCCGCAAAGTCGCCTCTGCTACCGAGGATAGAATGGTTTCTTTGAAGGAGACTTGGAAGGCTGAGCTCGAAGCTGAGCGAAAGAGGATAACTGATGAAGTCAAAGCTTCTCTTAGCAGAAATGCTGAGAAATATTGTTCTGCAATGAAGGAGAGCTCCCTCAAGATAAACGAGCAAACTGTAGAGAAGGAGCGTCTCGAGGCTGAAATAGTGACCTTTCGGGGTAAGATAGCTTCTTTTTCATCGAGGAAAAAGATGAAAGCTACAAGAGCTAAGGTTCATAAGAATTGGGCTATCATCCAAACAAAGTTAACGACCCTCAAGAAATTCTAAGCTGGGTCAAATCTGGATGCAGAGATAGCCAAGGCTGAAAGTGACGCCGTGAAGGCCCAACAGTTGTTGAACCAACTCCCCTCGAGTAGTGAGAACTCGAGCGACGAAGAGGAAGAGAATGAGGGTTCTGATGCTTCAACTTCTAGGTCCAAGGAATGATGTCTTGTCAATGTACATTTTGTTTTTGCTTAGGCCTTGAGCCGTTGTAAATACTTTCGTGTTGGCATTCGAGCCTTATAATGGATTTGAGCATTTTTCTCAATATTAATCTTTGCTTTGTTTTTTTAAAGCTTTTGATATGTCATTTGGATATTTGCTTGCAAGACTTGGATAAATTTGAATGTAGCTAGCTTCGAACGTCGTCTTGTTCTCGAGCCGAGGCTTAAATAAGAATTGGCCTTCATGCCTTGGATAAAAAAGAAACTGAATCAAGTTTTATTCCATTGATGAGTTTCGAGGAGATTTATATAAACCCTTAGTCGTACTAAGACTTAGACAAATTCTTATTACAAAGCCACTTCGGGCAACTAATAACTAGGCTAACTCCTAAGGGAACAGTCTCCGGTGTGCAGATAGCTAGAATTTGAATTTCGTTCAAAGACTCCGGTTCCCCTTGCACCCCCTCAGTGGTAGGGTGTGAAGAATGAAGAACCGAGCACTATGTATCTTTCTCCTTGCTTCCTGAGAAGGCAAGTAAAGAAATAACGTTCGACCCAAGCGTTGGAGCATTGACAACTCGATACCATGGGTGAAGAATTATGATTGACGAAAGGTAATGTACCTCAGTGTCAGAAATAATAGTGCTTTAAGTTGGAGACATTCCAATTTAAAGGCTCTTGATTTCCTCGGAGGTCTTCGAGTTGATACGATCCTTTTCCTGTGGCGACCTTAATTCGATAGGGCCCCTCCCAATTAGAAGCCAACTTACCTGCTTTCTTTTCCTTTGTCGTTTGATTTGAAGCCGTCAAGACATAGCTGCTGACCTGAAAGGTTCTGAATTTAGCCTTTCTATTCAAGTAGGCTTCAATTTGTCGCTTTTGGGCAGCCAACCAAACCAAAGCCATTTCCCTTCATCCTTCGAGCAAGTCTAGTTCTACTCGCATAGCCTGCTGATTCGAGTCATCGGATGCATGAGCATACCGAAGGCTGAGTTCACCAACCTCGACAGTAATCAATGAGTTGATCTCCCATATGCGAGGGAAAATGGGGTTTCTCCAGTGCTATTTTTCTCAGTCGTTCTCATTGCCAACAATACCCCAGAAAACTCATCGAGCCATGAACCTTTAATTTCATTCATTCTCTTCTTAAGATTGTCCATAATTATCCTGTTTGAGGACTCAGCTTGCCCATTAGCACTGGATGATAAGGCATTGAAACCACCCTTTTGATCTCCCATTTGGCGAAGAAAGTGGTTACCTCCGACCCTATGAATTGCTAGCCGTTATCACATGTTATCTCCGTCGAGACTACAAATCTGCATATGATATTTTTCCAGATGAAATTAATGACTTCTTTCTGCCGAATCCTAGCAAAGGATCCTGCCTCAACCCACTTGGTGAAGTAATCAGTGAGCACAAGGATAAACTTCACACCACCCTACGCCTTAGAAAATGGGCCTACAATATCCACCTCCCATTTCATAAACTGTCATGACGACACAACCGAATGCAATGGCTCCACTTGCTGGTGAATCAATGATGCATGCTTCTGACACTTATCATATTTCTTAACAAATACCTTGGCATCTTCACTCATTTTGGGCTAATAGTAGCAACTCGAATGAGCTTTTGCACTAGGGCCTTCCCCCTTGAATGATTTCCATATTCGCCCTCGTGCACCTCTCTCATTACATAGCTATATCCCCTGGACCCAAGCATTTAGCCATGGGGTCGTAATAGAGTCTTTTGTATAATTGGCCATGCACGAGCGAGTATAGGACAACTTGCCTTCGGAGCTTTTCAGCTTCCCTTTTGTCGCTGGTAAAATTCCCAAATCTAGATAAGAGATAAATTTGGTTCGCCAGTCCCAATGCCTATTTACCACATTTACTTCCAACTTTATTTTTCCCTCCGCAGATGTGAGTACCCGAACCTCTGCGTTAGTCCCTGAGTTCCCGGTTTCGGTAACTAAGGCCAAGTTAGCCAATGAATCGGCTTCGGCATTTTCTTCACGAGGAATTTACTGGATTTTCCATTATTGGAACTCTCCGAGGGCTTTTTGTGCTCGAATAACGAATTGCTTCACTCTGGGCTTCCGAGTTGAAAAATCACTGAGGAACTGATTCACCACTAACTGTGAGTCATTTTTTAACTCGATTTTTTCAGCCCACATTTTCTTAGCCAACTTTAAGCCCGCTCTCATAGCCTTATACTCAGCTTCATTGTTAGTCAAATTCCCAAATTTTACTGAATGCCTCAGCCTTTCCCTAGTTGCGATTGAAAGCACTATTCTGAGCCCCGAGCCATTGGAATTTGTTGCACAATCAGTGAAAAGTTTCAACACCCTTGGGGCTGGACCCTTTGAGATAATATTTTCCTTTTCTACTTTGGGGAGTATCTTAGCACTAAAATGACCCAAGAAGTCTGCCAATACTTGAGATTTTATGACAGTCCGAGACTGATATACAATGTCACACTCACTTAGCTCAATTGCAAAATTAGCCTCTCCGACAATTTAGATTTATGCAGGATTGTCCTAAGGTGAAGGTCATGACTACAACTATGGGATGACATTGAAAATAAGGGCGAAGTTTCCGAGCTGCTATAATTAATGCAAGCGCTAATTTTCTATGTAAGGGCACCTCGTTTCAGCGTCGAGAAGAGTCTTGCTGACATAATATATTGGTTGTTGCTTCTCATCTTCCTCTCGAACCAACACGACACTGATGGCTACCTCGGAGATGGCTAAATATACCAATAGCATCTCCCTGTCCTTTTGTTTACCAAGCAGTGGGGCATTCGCCAAGTAATGTTGTAGTTCTTTCAATGCTTCTCTACATTCGGGAGTCCCTTCAAAGGTTGTGTTCTTTTTCAAGACAGACATAACCTATGGCATCGCTCAAATGATCTTGAGATGAATCTACTTAAAGTGGCAAGCCGGCGGTCAAACGCTGAACTTCTTTTGGGCTCGTCAGATCCTCAGTAATTTCTTGGATAGCTTTTATTTTATCAGGATTTTCTTTGATTCCTCGTTCAGAGATAATCAACCCTAAGAACTTGCCCGAACCGACCCCCAATGCGCACTTTTCAGGATTTAGCTTCATACAATATTGCCTTGAAATTACAAAAGCCTCTCTCAAATGATTCAAGTGATCCTCCAACCGAATTGACTTCACTAGCATGTCATCTATGGAAGCCTCCATTTTTTTGTCGATGTAATCTTTGAACATTCGATACACCAACCTTTGGTATGTCGCCCCTGTATTTTTAAGACCGAAATGCATCACCTTGTAATAATACGTTCCTTCATCTGTGATGAAAGATTTTTTTCTTCATCGCTTGGCTCCATTAGAATTTGATTATACCCCGAATATGTATTCAGAAAGGTCAATAGTTTATGTCCAGCCGTGGAGTCTATCAACCTATCTATCTGACGTAATGGATATGAATCCTTTTGACAAGCCTTATTCAAATTGGTGTAATCAACACACATCCTCCACTTGTCATTCTTCTTTGGCACCACACCACGTTGGGGAGCCAATCAGAATGTTTTACTTCCCTGATGAAGCCATTATTAAGCAGTCTCTTCGTCTCATCTTGAATTGCCTTCTTCTTTACACCAGCATGTTGTCTCTTCTTTGTTTAACGTTGGGTGGCTGGGATCTACGTTCAACTTATGTGTCATTATTTCTAGGTCAATCCCTACCATGTCTGCATGAGAGCAGGCGAAGCAATCATCATTAGCTTTCAACAACTCAATAAGAGCTTTCTTTGACTCAGCGTGCAGCTCCGAGCGCACAAACACCTATCTTTCTGGAAATTCCTCCGATAGAGCAAAAGATTCCAATTCTTCGATGGTGGAGTCCTCAGCTTTTTGCTTACGAAGCTCTTGTATGAACACATGATCCTTCTCTATTTCTCCTTGAGAACCTATTTCGAGAAGCGAGATCTCCTCCTCGTTGGGCTCCGAGCTGATTAATTGAAACCTGGATGGCCCAGCCAGGGCAGTTCATTTTCCTTTAGTAATTAAATAGCACTTCTGAGCTATTTGCTGCTCACCTCAGATGGCGCGAACCCCCATGGAGTTGGGAATTTAGTGACTTAGTGCAAAGTAGATGGAACGACTTCCATTTCACGAATCCAAGGCCTTCCGAGGATTGCATTATAGGCCATATCCTCGGCCATTACTTGAAAAATGGTCTTCTTACGAAATCCTTCAGTAGTTGCGGTGAGGATGATTTTCCCTAACATATTTTTCGTGGAGTTTTTGAATCCCATCAATATGATTGCTTTCGGGACGATGAGGTCCTCTAACCACATTTTCTTAACATCTCCATAATTGATGATATTTACCGAACTTCCAGGATTGATTAAGACTCGCCTGACATCATAATTTTTGATCCTTAACATGATTACTAGAGCGTCATGATGGGGAAACATCATCCTCTCGAAATCTTCCTCGTCAAAGATTATTTCATTCTCCAACTCATTGGTTCGAGTCCTCCTTTCCATGGTGACTGAAAGTTTGGCGAATTTCTTCGCAAAAGCATAGTTAACACCATTCACCTCTGATCCGCCAATTATAATGCTTACTATTCTATCAGGAGGTTATGCCCATGTTGATGTACCTGTTCGATAAGTATTATCTTCCATCGAATGAAAAATTGATGAACATAATACGTGAGACAAGAGCGCAACTTTGGAACAAACGTTATTGCCAGTTCCCCACAGACGACGCCAATTTGTGTTGGCCTAAATCTAATTAGAACAATAAATCGAATTTTCTTTGGGTTAACTAATAATTATTTGTATCAAAGCCGTAAAAAGACAAGAAATTTGATAAAAAGATTTAGACAAAAGATTGAAGACAAAGAATAAGTGTATTTGATATATTTGTGGATATTCTACATAATCTTTTCATGGCTATTTATAGCCTATAAGAATGAGAATAGTAATTACTGCACTTAATGGCCGTTATTCTACGTTCAGTCGTGGTCTTCCATGATCTCCCCATTTAATACGTGGGCAACGGTCGACTGTTACAGAGGTGAGAGATCGTTCACTGAAGAGCGAATCTTCACCAAGGGGTGAGTTACACGCCTCATGATAGTTGTCTTCCAATCGCCGCATGGGACATCTTGTGTCCACAATTTATTTCTTGCCCGAGGCAACTAGCCTCGGAGTTGAGCGTGCGACTTCGAGAGACTGTTTAAAAGATTCAATCAGATCATGCATCAAGCCCTGTCGCCAAGGCCTCGGTTAATTTTCACCATATACAACTTCTATCCTTGCAACTGGTGCAAACGTCTCATCATAATGAATTCCTTCCTCTTGGCTATACCCCTGAACAACCAGCCTCACTTTGTTCCTTGTGACAATGTCATGTTCATCCAGCTTGTTCCTGAACACTAATTTGGTTCCAATAATTTGTCCGTCCATTGGCTTAGAAACTAGGTGCCACACTTTGCTTCTTTCAAATTTATGTAGTTCCTCATGCATGGCTATCACCCAATCTAAATCTTCCAATGCTTCCTTAACATTCTTTGGTTCCATGGCTGAAAGAAATGCAAAGATTGCACAAAAATTCTTCAGTGCCGACCTGGTCATGATCCCAGTGTCTAATTCAGATAAGACATTCTCCAAAGGATGAGAAATATAATGCTTCCAGGGTCTTGGTTGAATCTGATGTGAGGTACCAGAAATTTCATTTTGAGTGGGTTCATCTCCATCATCGTGCTCATCATCATGATCAATTGTTCCCCTTTCAATGTTGACTCCTTCTTCCCCCTGAGTCAGTTCACCATCAGCTTCTTGCATTTCTTCATTTTCTTCTGGAGTTTCAGTTACCTCAGCAAGTTCTTCTCGAGCAAGACCTATAGCTTGATCCTCTCCTTCTATTTCACCAACCACCTTGTCAAATTCATCAAACACCACATGCATGCTTTTTTCAATAGATTGTGTTCATTTATTGAACACTTTATACGCTTTGCTTTGAGTAGAGTATCCTAGAAGATTGCTTCATAACTCCATGCATCAAATTTCCTAAGGGATTACTTCCCATTATTGTGTACAAAGCATTTGCACGCAAATGGCTTAAATTAGCGATGCTATGCTTCCTACCTCTAAGCAGCTCATATGATGTTTTGTCAAGAATTTCTCTGATGGAACACCTGATTAGCAAGTAACAAGCTTTATTAACTGCTTCAGCCCAGAAGTTTCTTGGTAATCCACTTGACAACAACATAGTTCTTGCCATATATTCTAACAATCTATTCTTTCTCTACTACCCCATTTTCTTTGACTTGAAAGATGATCTCACATGTTTCCCCTTAACACAAGAATCACACATCTTGATATCTTTAAACCTCTTGGTAAGTAATCCACAAACCAGTTCCTTTGATGCAAGTTTGTTTAGTTGAGATAAACTTGCGTGTCCCAATCTCTTGTGCCACAACTGTGAGTTAGTTTCTTGAACATTTAAGCAACTCAAGTTATTTTCAAGAAGAGATCCTAGTGATGCTTTATACATATTGTTCACTCTCTTTCTTTCCATGGCAACTTCCCCACTCTGTAGATTCTTTACAGTACATCCTACAGATGAGAAGCTAACTTCATTTCTTCTATCACATAGTTGAGAAATACTTAGCAAATTGTGTCTCAACCCATCAACACAATACACGTTTTCAATTACATGATCAAGTGATCTCCCATATTTTTCAATACCAACAATCTGACCACTTTTTCCTTCTCTGAAGGTTCTGTCTCCTTGAAATGCTGCGAGTGAGAGAAAGTTTTATCTATCTCCTGTCATGTGTCTTGAACAACCACTATCAAGAATACAGCTTGGGTTGTTCACTCTCACTCCAGCCTATTACCAGATGAAAATAAAGTGTCTTCAACCGAATTACCCCTAATAAATCCATATTCTGCCTTTGCCAAAAAGACATGTTCTCCGTGGTCACAAATTCGTTCCTTGGTCCAACAAAAACCAAAAGGTGTAAAAGAATATATTGCTGCCTCAAAACTTGACCAGCATCCTATTCTTGCTACACAAGAAGAACAGTTCATAACTCTTTATCTTGTATCCCAAGTGAATTCCACCAATCTCTGAGAAGTCCTGAGAGTCGTGATGTGAATTCCGACAAGATGAGATATTTTTCACGTTCCACCAGATTTTTTGTGACCATCCAAGTATAGAAATCTTGGATCCTTTGTGGCCATCTTGAAACTTTGATATCATCTAAGGTGAAAGTATGGAAACCAGTTCCGACTGCTTTAGTTGTGACAGGTTCTGGCTAGGTGTGAGAAAAGGTGAGTTTATTTGGGATAGGGAATTTGTCATCTTGGAGAAAGTGGTTAAGAGGTTGATAATTGATGACTAATCTGAGTTTACCTCTTGTTTGTTCAGCTCTCTTGTTGACATAGAATGCTTCACATGCCCATAGATTAAGGGTTAGTTTTAGGAACCTAGACAAGCTTGGATCCCTTCTTATGAGAGAATTGATGAATTAAATCCTTCTTACCCCGATCAGCGAAAGCAAATCTTTTGTTCTTTGCTTTAGCTTTTCTAAATATCATGCAATTTTCTTTATAATTTTCTTTGTTTTAGCTTGGGTCCCTTCTTATGTAGTCCATTGCTTGTAGATATAGCTTCATCAGTCTTTTCTACCCTTTGTAGTGAACTCTTTCAAACAGGGGAGGTCTGAAGGGAATCCTTCCTTCAGTAATTTCATAGGACTCAGCATTTCTTGTGTCCTCATGAGTTAATCCCATCAGTGCTAGTGGTGATTCATCATCAGACTCCTTTTCTTCATCAGATTCACTGTCAGTTGGTCCCCAAGTAGTATAGAAAGCCTCCTTTTTGTTCCTTCTCTCAGCTCTGAAGTTCGGTGGACGTTTGGTCTTCCTTTTGTCCTTATCATTTTCTTTGTCTTTGATATTGTCTTTTTCTTTCTCCTTTCAAGCCCTTTTCTTTATCCATTCAATTTCCCACATGGGACAATACATGACAACATGGTCCTTCTTGAAGCACTTGAAGCAACCTGAGTAGTATGGATTATCGACTATGTTTCTCTTCCCTGAATTCTCTTTTGTGTTCTTCTTGAACCATTTAAATTTTCCAAGATTGAAGTGTTTCCTAAGAGCACTAACCATTGCTAATTCAACAGTTTGCAAGTTAACCTATGTTTCTTCGACTGCCTCTAGGGAAATAGTCTTTTCCTTCTTAGGCCTTGACTTGTTCTTGGATTCGTTCATCATTTCGTGAGTTTTCAAACTGCCTAATAGTTCTTCCAACTTCATAGATTTAAGTGGTTTCAAATCAATAATAGCTGTCATCTTGAGTTCCCAAGCCTCTGGAAGAACATTCAGCACCTTGTCTACCATTTCCACCCCATGCAGCTCCATATCCAAAGATCTCATCTCATTGGTAATAATGGCCAGTCTTGTCATCATATCATGGATTGATTCCTTTTCACCCATGGTGAACAACTCTCATTGTCTCTTGAGCATTCTTCTCTTTGAGTCCTTGACTTCAGTTGTTCCTTCATGGGCAACTTGTAGAGCATCCTAAATTTGTTTCGCAGTTTTGTAGGAAGAAACTCTATTGAACTCCTCAGGACCAAGTCCACAAATCACAAGTCTCTTGGCTTTGTGATTCTTTTCAATCATCTTATAATCAGCTTCATTGTATTCAGACATTTTCTTGGGTTCAGTATGAGCGCAGCTCCTTCACCAACCGTCTTGGTTGGGGTCAAGTTTCCCTCAGAAATTATTATCCACAATTGATAATCCTCCACACAAATGTAATTCTCCATTTGTTCTTCCATCATGCATCGTATTGTCCATTGAATTGTGGTGGCCTTAGAATAGACTGTCCTTCAGTGATAATAGGTAGTGTACTCATGATTAGATTCTTCTCTAGGTGTTAGCCAATTCGTGAGAAGACTCGCTCTGATGCCATTTGTTATACTCTAAGCACCTCTTAAGCACACTAGAAGGGGGAGGGGTGGGGAGTTGAATAGTGTCATCCGATTTTCGCTGAAGAACCTGACTCTTAATCTTAAGAACCTGGTTCTTGTGACACTGATTTGCACAAACACCAAAATTAAATGAATCAAACAAAAAGTAAAGAACACTGTGTTTTTACGTGGAAAACACCTAAAACCACGACCCACACTCGGGGATTTTGAAAAGAATTCCACTAATACAAAGAGCAGGTTTTAGATTACAAACTCTGTAACCAAGGGGCTATACTCTAGACCCTAATCACTCTCAAAGCTAAACTCTAGCTTTACAAAGTAATCTCACAAAGCTCAGCTTTTACAATAGCTTCTCAAACTAAGCAGATAGGTAAAACTCTCAATACACAGAATTATGACAACTAATTTAAAGAGCCTTAACAAATACTAGTTATGCTCTGAGTTCTTCAATGGTTGTCTGCAGTTGTTCAAACACACAAGAAAATAAACTTGATCACATGTTGCCTGCCTGTTTTCTCTCGTTGTGAATGAATGAATACGGTTGCCTCAATTACTTCAGTTTATATGAGTTATGTAAACCCCTAATAGTTTCACACTAGGAGTCTTCATAATTATGGTAAGTGAAGATCTCCAGTAATATACTCCTAGTTTAGCACTAAGTTTTGTTCACATTTCATAGAGACAGCCCCGACACAACTTCTTTTGCTGACTAGGATACGTAGACATACACGCGCCACTTTTCTTAGTTCTGCATGGACTTAAACCTTGCAATCTCTTCGAACAGTCAGTCATGCCTTCTCAGAAGGACTAGGTTCTTCACTAGGTCCTTAGTTTGTCAATCTTCAAAAGAATCACCTCAACAAAATAGTTCATTGAATATATTTCAAGAGCTGGAACATAATTTGAAGATGAACCTCTATTAAGTCTGACTGCATTAATAAGTGTTTATGCTTAAAATTTGTTTAGCAAGTTAAATAAATAAATAATGAAAGAGTGAGTAATAAAGTAAATGCTATGGAAAAGGAAAAATATGAAAGGGGATCGAGCAATAAAGCAGTAAATACTAAAAGAAAAATAAAGAAGAAAATAAAGAGATTGTATTCCTTAAGAAGAGTCGGATTCTTGGAGAATCTCTTGATCATCAATATAATAGGGGATGGGTATTTATAGTTATAGGTTACTTCAGTCCTAATTATGGTAAAATACAATTACTATAGGGCTTGAGCCTATTTTTTCAAGGCGGTGATGCTAATTAACCCTAACAAGGAGACTATACCCTAAGGCGGCGGGATGTATGCTTTACGACCCAGGGCATGTGCCTGTCGAGTGGTCGTGGCTCATGGGGTAAGCGTGTATTTTAGCACCTGGTGACTTGTAGAATAAGTCTAGTCTGCTCCAGCTGGACTCGTATCCCCGCAGCGTATTTATACCCATACAATAAGCTGCAGATTAAACTCAATTTTATTACTAACATTATGAATTCATGAAAATTTTAACAAAAATTGATTTTTTTCCTTTTGAGTTGAGATTAAATTGGTTAGGGGTGTCAATGGTTCAATTAGATCGGTTATTTTAAAAATTCCAAACCATACGAATTTTTTGAATATTCAAATATGTATTACCAAAGTTTGAATTCAAAACTATCCCAATTATATCAGTTTCTTTTCGATTTTGGTACGACTTGATTAATTTTTGAGTTTTTTTAACAACATTGCCCAAATCAACTCCACGAATGAAAATTTATTTTTAACATGCAAGGCTATAATATATATCAAAACATGTGTATCACTTTCAATTGATAAAACAATATTAGAGACAAACAAAAATATAATATTTAGTTAAATAGTTTACTTTGGGTGCCTAAAATATTTCAAGAGCAATATGGGATATAGAACACTTTAAAAAAGAAAAATTCAAAACAACATTATCAGAGCATGGGTAAGATGAGCTAATAGAAAGCTAGATGACAATTTAGATTATTTCGACATTTAATCTCACTTAGTTTACTTTTTCAAAAATATGTCTGATTGTCATATACTATTCCACGCTAAATTAAAGCTCAAAATAAACATATATAAGTTGGTATGAATCAAAAAGAGACTTAATTTTCATGTACTTATAGTGAGTAAAATTTACAAGACAAACATAAATGGTCCGTGAAGACCTTCTAAAATAAATTCGTCACTCCTGCAAGAACTAGATTTAAAGGAATTTGAAATCTAAAAACACTGTCAAGAGCATTACACTATTAAAGAAGGTTAGTTTCAACTTTTAATAATAGTACTAGTACTATTATATTATGTTGAGACGTTTGATTTTATTAATTCCACTCAAAGGCCAAAGTGAAATATTTAATTCTTTATTACCTCTAAACTTAATTGTAATCATTACATACACACATAAATCTAATATAAAGAATATTTTATGTATATAAATTTATTCAGTTCGATTCGGTATATTTTTTTATTTATTTTTATAAATAAAAGACATGACCTAATGATCGATACGGTTATGACTTTGCATAAGAACCTACGATTATATTTTAAAAAGAAAATTTTACATAAATAGCCGCTCTAGTCAGTATGCATACATTATGCACATAATATGCAACATTATATTTAAAATATGCATCAATTATGCAATAAAATAACTGCTTTTGTAAAACTAATTTAGAACCTGAAAATCGGTTCGATCAGTTATAGTCGTTTTTGGGCTAACCATTGACACCCCTAAGAATGGTAAGTTTTGCCAATTGTTTGTTTCTTTATTTAAGAATTTATGAAAGGATGAAGCAAAGGAAGATCAGATTGAGCTCCAACTTCCAACTTTAGACCTGTTATTCGAAGGACAGGTTAAGTTTTTATCTCGAGAAGAGATGTAATTTCTTAGAAATAAACTAGCATAACCTTTGAGAGAAACATAACTCAATTCGCTTTCTACTAATATCTGGAAAAATGAAACATGGGGAAATCAAAAACTAATTGCAAGTCTTAACCAAAAATAAAAAACAAACAAACATAAACTGGATAACTGAGTTGCTAGATACATATGAGTTACTTAGAAATTAAATCCTCAATTAGTTTGCCAAACCAAAAACACTTTATTATTCGTTCGAGCCATAAATTCTGTCCTCGAGTTTTGTCTCTTTATCCGTTAAATTCCAGAGACGAATCGCAGCTTCATATCTTTCTTTCTGCATATAATGTTGGTTCCCTTGCACCTCAAGTATCTTGATGTCGTTCCTTACCTCTTCTATTTGTCCTCTCACGTCATCCAACTTCTTCAAGTTATTTTCACTTGTGTTCTTTCTTGACGATGACATTATTGCTTTTGATTTTTATATCAAAATCAAAACCGCTGTTGCAAGTTGATGAAATTACACAAAATAATCAGATCCAACAAGATATAACGAAATAAACCAAATTAAATCACGATAAATTATAAAATATATTACTCTTAAGAACAACGAATAACAACAAATAGATCGAATTTCAAAGATCAACTCAATATGAAGACAAAAACTTACGATGTAGCTTAATTCAGGTAATGCCAAATTGGACCCTCATTACATGCATATACCTCTGTTGTTTATATAGACGTGAATACGTAAATACTTTAATTTTTTTCCTTTTACATTTACTCAGAAAAGTTGAAAACATACCAAAAACTAGAATTATAATTACCATATTTTGAACAAGAATACTACCAAATAAAAGACAACCGCCAGGAAACCAATAAATTTATAGGAAATTAATTACAACTCTACGAAAAGAGAAAGCAGAAAAAGGAGATTTTGAAAGAATACATAAGGGAACAAAAGCTCCTTCTTTTCCATTTTAAGTTCCGTCTGCTAAATTGTTTTAGCACCAATAATTCTTGAGAAATAGTTCATTCCGCATGAAAATAGGAGTTCCCTGAAAAGTACTTCGTAAAAACAATATGTTACTAATTAACCTAGTGTTTCTCAGCGTCAGTTAGTTTTGTGCTGTGTTAATGCATGAAGTGATCACTTGTTCGTTTACGACCTAAGAGATCTGTCAGAATAATTCATTTAGCATATTTACCTGAAGAGGAGAGTATTAATATTTATTTAAGGGATGGATACTCAAACCTCTGCGATATAATAAAATTTGAAAAAAGAAAAAGAACCTGAAGAGGTACGTTTGCAGGTGTTGTTTTGAGCTTTAGTTATCAAAAAACCAAATTATGAGAATTAATTTTATTTGGTGGTCACTCAGCTTTATCGCTTTATTACCTCAAAATTACTTTTGTTTGTTTTGTTCCAAAAATCGCTCATCTAATCTCCAGTATAGGTCGAAGTCACTATGGCCCCTTTTTTATAAAATGAGGTGGCATCTCAAATTGTTAATTAGCTTAATAAATAAATGGGTTGATAGAATAACACACTTCTGCAACCCAAATTGTGGTCTGCCCATATATCAACTAGCACCTGGCGTATTTTTAATTAATAGAAATTTGGAATTTTGTAATTTGGAACATGATTAGCAAAAAATGTCTATGAGAGCGGGCAGACTTTGTAGATTTAGTTTTTTTAGCATGAGAATCCCTATGTCTATTTCATGAAATGTTTAACTTGACTCCTTGTCTAAGTTGGTGAGAGTTGCTATTGCGACCGAAAAGTCTTTTAACTTGATTATACCAAAGATGCTGGACTTTCATGATATTATCCTTTTGTGATTCTGAACAATATTTCCAAACTCCGAATTTATGTGTATTAGCCTCTTATCAACATGCCTGTCTTCAAAGATGACTATGAGTACAAGTGAAAAGTCAATGATCAATAATTAAGGAACTTTGAAGAATTATACAATAAATTACACACAATTGTATAAACTATTGGGTCAGCCCCGGGTTGTAAGATGGGTGTGTCAAGGGTGTATGCTCGGGAGATTAAGGGGCAAAGTGTACCAAAGGCCACTTTTGGCAGTGGTCTTTCGTTTGAGGCTATTTTTTTTTAATTGATTTTACGCCACTTTTAAGAACTTCAATCTTTTTGGGTTGAACTTCACACAAGTTCAGCACACAAAGTTGAGTAAAAATTTCACCCCGCGGCCACTTTTAATATCGGTATTTAGTTTGAAGTCACTATTTTCTTTGGGCTTACACTAGAGGCCACTTTTGGGCCTTTACTAAATAAGCATTAACTTAAGTTCTGATCATTGACTGAAGTTTTGTCCATAGGGCCTTGGACTGAAGTTCTATCTTTAAAGACTGAACTTTAATCTATATGGCCCTGGACTTAAGTTCTATCTTTAAGGACTGAACTTCAGTCAATATGGCCCTGGACTGAAGTTTTATCTTTAAGGACTGAACTTCAATCCATATGGCCCTGGACTGAAGTTCTATCTTTTAAGCAAAAGTGGCTACAAACTAAATATTTTGGTATTAGTGGCCTGTGCCTAAAGACCAGTGGCAAAAGTGGCCTTTCGTGCACCTTACCCCACAACAAGGGTTGAAGTTTAGGCATCTATGCCCAAAAGTTCAGTCCTTGCGGATTGAAGTTGATACTTCATAATTTAGGCATGAAGTTTAACCCACAAGGTTTGAACTTCAGCTCAAAAAAATTGAAGTTCCAAAAAGTGACCTTTCATGTAAGACCAATAAAAAAAGTGGCTTCAAACTAAATACCAGTGGCCTATGGACAAAAATTTTACGAGATTTAAGGCCTAAATTTCACGTGATAAAAGCCCTGCACATAAGCTGAAGAGTATTTTAAAAGTGTCTTGGCCCGGGCGAGCCCCGTACTTCCTTTTGGGGGAAGTGCGCAAAAGGCCAGTTTGGCCACTGGTCTTATAGCAAAGGCCACTAAACCCAAAACATTAACTTTGAGGCCACTTTAGTTACACCCACAATAAATGAAAAACAAAAAAGACTAAATTACCCCTCGTTTTATATATACAATAAAGAGTTCGTTATTCTCCATACTTTGTCGCTGCTGCTACTGTATTCTCTTCACTAATTCTTCACGCCCCAATCTCAATTTTTCAAATTTCTTCACAAGTTTTGCTTCAAAATTGTAAGTATTCTACGTTTGAATTATACGTTATACTGCATTACGATTGAGTTTCAACTAAATTCAATCAATGTGAACTGAATTCAGAGAAATTCGTTTAAAATTTACTAGTTTTTATACCTCGATGTGCCGTTGATGACTGAACATCAGTATCGCCGTTTTTTGTGTTAAGTATAAGCATACTAGCACTGAAGTTTGAACTAAAATTCAGTTCATTAAGTATTTTATGCTTGAATTTTACGTTATGCTGCATTAGGACTGAGTTTCAATCTATGTGAACTGAATTCAGAGAAATTAGTTTAAAGTTTAGTAGTTTTTATACCTCGATGTGTCGTTGATGACTGAACATCAGTGTCGCCATTTTTGTTTTAAGTATAAGCATACTAGCACTTAAGTTTGAACTAAAATTCAGTTCATTAAGTATTTTACGTTTGAATTTTACGTGATGCTGCATTAGGACTGAGTTTCAATCTATGTGAACTGAATTCAGAGAAATTTGTTTAAAATTTAGTAGTTTTAATACCTCGATGTGCCGTTGATGACTGAACATCAGTATCGCCATTGTCGTGTTATCAGCATACTACCACTGAAGTTCGAACTAAAATTCAGTTCATTATGACTGAATTTCAGTCCTTAAGGGGTTAAAAGTTCATTTATAAACTGAAAAAAGCAACCTCAAGACTTTGCGATTACTTATTGGCATTGTCGTGTTAATTACCAGCACACTAGGACTGAACTTCAGTTCATAAGACTGAACTTCATTGGTTCAAATCCTTATGCTATAACTTAAGTCCACGTGAACTGAACTTCAATCCACATATCGTAAAAGCTTTTTATAAACTGAAAGAAGGAACCTCAAGACTTTGTGATTACTTATTGCCATCGTTATTAAGACTAAACTTCATACTAACACAATTCTTTCTCTGGTTTACTTATTCATTGCAGAATGGATACAATTTGTTTGGTTATTGCTTTCAATGGGAATTGGACAAAAGATTACAAGTACATGGATCATGAAACAAAACTTCTGCTTGTTAATGAAATGATCGAATTCAAAACTTTCATACACAAGATTTATGAAGCAACACATTTCACAGGCATTGTCAATATATGGTTTGATATTAGAATGGACTCGAGCAGAGGAATGCTTGTAACTACAGAAAAAGAACTGAGGACATGCATGCTTTTGTTGAAGAATAATCCAACTTTCAAGAATAGTCGTTTCGTGATTGACAAGCTAGAGAATCAAACTCCTCGTACAGAAGTTTCACCCCAGGAGGGAACCCTGATAATGCAGATCGACTGCATTCAAGCAATTGAAAATAATCATACTCCGTGCACAGAGCTTCCACAACAAGAGGGAGGCCTGATAATGCAGATCGACTCCAACCTAGCACTTGAAACGCCTGGCATTGCTGAAACACTGCAACCAAACAATACTCAATTTCAGTCACCAGTGCCAACATTTGAATGCCCTAGTAGCACACCAGCTGCCAGGATCAAACGGAAAAGGTCCAGGGTAAAACAGAAACAATCTCCAGCGATGATATTAACAGGAGATGTATCATCGAAAGATGTAGCAGCATACTTAACATTTGACACCAAAGAAACCATGATGAAGTGTTTTGTCAAGATGGCAATCAAGGAGCATTTTGAGTTCAAGGTTATCAGATCAAATAGAATGAGATATGAACTGAAATGCATCGATCCAAATTGTGATTGGAACATCAGAACAAGAAGGATAAAAGATTCCTCACTGTTTAAGGTAATTAAGTTTCGTAATACACATACATGCTCCGTTGACGTTAAGAAGACTGATCAAAAACATGCCACGTCAACATTGATATGTGAATACTTTCTTGAAAACATACGCGACAATAGAACAGAAGTTAAACCAACATTTATTGTCAACGAAATGAGAAGGATACACGGGGTTGAAATAGGATATCACAAGGCATGGCGTTCAATTCAAGCAGCAAACGCATTAATTAGGGGACGGCCTGATGAGCATTATCATCTGCTCCCTTCATACTTGCATGTGCTAAAAGAGAGAAATCCAGGCGCTCACACAAATCTAAAGATAGACAGTCTTAATCGGTAAGCATTTCTCAAAAGTGAGTTCGATTGCTATACGGAAATTGAAAACTTTCTAAGAATTTTTTAAAATGTTTCAGGTTTATGTATATGTTTGTTGCTTTCAAGCCATCAATAGATGGGTGGAGGTATTGTCGACCAGTGATAGCAGTAGACGCGACATTTCTGAAGGCGAAATATTTAGGTGTTCTCATCATTGTTGTAGCAAAAGATGCAAATAATCAAATCTTCCCTCTAGCTTATGGGATTGCAGACTCTGAAAATAATGAAGCTTACACTTGGTTCTTCACTGAGCTGCGAAGGACAATAGGTACTCGTTCTGAACTGGTGTTTCTATCAGACAGAAACAAATCAATCGCGCATGGAATTGCACAAGTTTATCCTGATAGCCACCATGGTATCTGCATCTACCACTTTGAAAAGAATCTAAACCAAAAGAACGTGAGAACCACAGTGATAAGTCTGTTTCAAACTGCTGCAAGAGCTTATAAGCGTGAAGAGTTTCATTATTTCATGTCCGAATTAGAGGGAATGGATAGAAACACGTACAACTACATAATGGAAGAACCACCTGAAAGATGGGCTAGATCTTACTCACCGAGACGGCGATATGATATGCTTACAACAAATATAGATGAGTCGATGAATTCTGCATTACTTGAAGCAAGAGAGTTGCCCATTTTAAGCCTATTGGATTTAATCATTTTTAAGAAGCAGAAATGGTTTTGTGAAAGAAGAACTACTGCTCAAGAGACTTTTCATAGCTTATCAAGGTGGGCAGAAGATGAATTGGACAAGAAGATTCAAATGGCCTTCACAATGAATATAAGTATACAGCGCCAAATATGCAATCCTAATTGTGTATAAAAAATACAGATAAAGATAGACTGAAAATTCAGGACTGTGAATGGAACTTCAGTAAAAAAAAAAAGGGAGGGGGTTCAACCTTTTGAGGATAGCACTTCTGTTTGTAACCACTGGGGTGGAGTTCAAATACTTGTTGATACAAAATTCAGTCCATAACATTAAGCAAGTTCAAGTACAGACAGTTCGATCCTTGTGGGATTGAACTTCAGTCCATATGATTTGAACTCCAATCAGTCCATTAGAACTGTACTCATGAACTCTTCCTCTGACTCACTAATAGCCGATTTTAAATAACATCTGTGCTGACACACAAAAGTTATTATTTTTCATTTCAAATAGGTATTCCCCACAGGTACAGCAACATTCAATGTGCACGATGAAGGAAAAAGCTTCAACATCGACTTAAAGAAGAGGACCTGTGACTGTCTTCAATTCCAGACTGATGAACTCCCATGTGTACATGCAATTGCATGCATTGAGAAAAGACGCATGCTGAAATCTGAGTTATGCTCAAAATGGTATACACGAGAGTTTTGGTTTAACGCATATCAAGGTGAGGTGAATATGATAGGGCACAAAAGCTCTTGGACTGTACCAGATACCGTGAAAAACCAGAGGATAGAGACTCCTAATGTCAAAATACAACGAGGAAGAAGGAAAACAAAGAGATACATCTCGATTGCTGAGGCTGTACGAGTCAAAGGAAACAAATGTAGTCGATGCAAGCTCAGCGGACATGATAGAACCTCATGCATAAATACTCCAGTAGCCCGACCCTATTCAAGGATATATAGGTACTGGTACTTCCTTCATTATCCATAAACTTTTTTTTACTAAATATGTCCCTCCTACTAATTTGATTTTCTAACTTCTTTTTGTTTCATGAAACTGCTTGGCTGTGAATGATGGTGCAGAAATAAATGAAGATATTCAAATTGCTGATAGTTTCTTATCCAACATTCAAGATAATGAAGGAATTCAAACTCTGAATGCATTGCAGTTTATTTTTTTATCTGTCTGTATGTTAATTAGTTTCATACTAGTATTTGAATTCGAAACACTTTCAGTCCAAAGTTCAAACTCATTGTTGCAGCATTGGTGAACTTGAAAAACAAAAAAAATCTATAAAACTCACAATTTAGTACCAACAAAACATAACAGACAACACAGAGATGTTATCTTATCAAGCATCTTCAACATCAGACCCACTACTGGAACTGGAACTTAAAGGTTCAGTAACATCCTGCCAAATAGTAGCACTTAAAACCACACGATCTGAGGATTCAACAACTCCAAAAAGTATCCTAGTTCCTACTACAAGATTATTACTACGGACAAACTCCCTTCATCCATTAGAGAACCACCTTTCTCTTCCCACTTTTAGGTAATTCATCCGGAAATGAGTACCACGGCAAATTACAGTTGCCGGAACATTACGTCTGGGAAGCATAATTGCCAACAATGCTGGCAAAACCTTTGCAACAACAAAAAAACAAAAAAAGAACTCTGTTATTTTATAATAACAAATAACAAAAATAATACTTTTGAAAGACAAAAATTGTATGAATAACTTACAAACTGATCTGATTTAGTATCCAATTGAGTCAAAACTGCATCAATGAGTGCTGCCATCTTAGAAATATAAATTATTTGGTTGTTCTCTTCAATAATAGTAAGGTCTATTTCTATTGCTATAATTATAGAAAAGATATTCTGTATTTTTGTGTGTTGTCATTTTATTTTACTGTTTGAAAAAGCTGAAGATTCTTTCTTCTTTTGTTCTGTAGTCTATCCCAACACAACTGACAGAATACATGTTCCCACTAGGATTTAACTACACAGTTGACTGAATACATGACCCCAGTAGGATTTAACAAGTGCACTGCAATATCAGTCCATGAAGGGGGAGTAAAATTCAGTCAAAAAACTGCAATTAATAAAAAAAACTACATAATCCCAGTATGATTTAACAACTGCACTGCATTTTTCAGTCCATTAGTGGGTACTGAAGTTCATTCAATAAGGGGAGTGAAGTTCAGTCAAAAACTGCAATTAATAAAAAAAATACATAAAGTGCAGTGCAATTTCAGTCCCATTGAGGGGTAGTGAAGTTCAGTCCATATCTGGTTAGTGAAGTTCAGTCAATGGAGAGGTACTGAAGTTCAGGTCAAAAACTGCCATTAATAACCATAACTGTACAGTTTCTGTAAGGCCATAAAAAGCATAACTGTACAGAAACTGTAACACCATAGGAAACATAACTGTACAAAAACTGTAACAACATAGAAAACATAAACTTCTTTGACTACATTTAATGAACCATAGAAACCATAACAGTACAGAAAACTGTAAAGACAATCCACTTGGCAGTTACTGATTTTTTAACTATAAATACCCCCTTTGCAGTTAAAGGAAACTACAAAATTTATTCACTCTTCATCTGATACATACTACACAGTTTTTTTGTCAGAAAACAAAATATGGCAGATGAAAACAACCGTGTGGAGGAACTAGGCAGTTTCAACAAAAAAATAACATCTTCTTACTATAATAGAGATGATTTTGTATGTTAAAAGAAATTACCAGAGTATTTTTTATATTTTTCATTTAACTTTTCAGTCTTTTGTGATTTTGTTTATTAACTGTGAAATATTCTTGCTTTTAGATCTTTCCAGACAATTGGAAGCAGAGGCTGCCAAGTATAAATGGACTGGCATGCATAATTTGTGAGGATGGAGATGATGATGTACATTTGATGCACTTCAAAGTTGGGAGGCACGCAAGGCTTTGTAACGGTTGGAAGGCTATGCTTATTAAGAAAGGCTTCAGAATAGGTGATACGCTTCGTTTTGATCACCTATGGCACGAGATGATCGACGGTGTTCCATCTTTTGTTTTTGGTGTTTCTCTTATAAACAATCAGGCTGGTGAAGGAGATGATGATGATGATGATGATTTAAGCAGTGATGATGATGATGATGGTGGTGGAGCATCAGCAGACAATCCAATTTTAATTGAATAATTTCTAGCAGTTGTTTGTTGTTTTCCTTTATGCAGTACTATTTGTTTTGTTATTACAATATCTATTTTTATATATCAACTTTAATCTAATTATGTTCTATATATTTGAATCTCTCATTATTAACTGAAAATAACTGAAGTAGAAGCATCCTCATGGACAGAACTTCTGTCCATGAGGATTAGAAGCTCCTTGTTTAATTAAACATAGAACTTAAATCAACATGGAACAGAACTTCTATCATCATGGACAGAACTTCTATCCATGAGGATTAGAAGCTCCTTGTTTAAGTAAACATAGAACTTAAATCAACATGGAACAGAACTTCTATCATCATGGACTGAAGTTCTGTCCATGAGGATTTTAAGTTTCAAATTGAAATAACTCGATTAGAAGCTCTGTCTTTAAGTAAACACAACTCATCATGGACAGAACTCCTATTTTCATGGGCTGAAGTCTCTAGCCACTTGCATTTGATTATCTTCTGATATACTTGGAATATATGTAAATGTAAAAAATTAACATTAAACATTAATAACTGTTGTTACATATATAGTCGCAGAACTTATAAAAACTCTACACCATAGAAACTTCATACATATTCAGTTATGGAGATGGTGGTGGAAGAGCAGAAAGATCAAAACGAACATGTGCTGCTATAGCTTCAATACCCTGGGTGATCATTCGCACTTGTAGCCTTTGGACGTTACGCATATGCAAAATATCATTTCGCATTTCCTGTATTGCACTCTCCTGGTCCTGCATCTGATGCCTTAGGACTGCAATCTCCCATTGTATATTATTTGGAACGCCTACTGCTACTGGTGCAAATCCTGGTACTGGGGCGAACTCTGGTGCACCTGATTGTTCTGCTTGTGGTGGTTGATTCACACTACTTTCAGACATTCTTGCACCTGAAGTTTAGAAATCTCAAAATAGATAATACTAAAAATAATAAGATGATAACAATTAACAGTCAGTTATGTATTTATAGAAAAAAATCAATAACAGTTGCAACTTGTAGTTCAAAAGGTACAATAAAATACTAACAGTTGCAAATTATAGTTCAAAAGGCACAATAACATTTTAAAAGTTGCAACTTATAGTTCAAAAGTAACCAATCCATAACAGGTAAAATAGATATTGAACAATCACAATAAGCGTAATAAAGTTCAATCAATGATGATAGAAGTTCAGTGCATCAATGAAGATAATACTCCTGTCTCTGAGGATAAAGCTTCAGTCCCCCCTGTAGATTGAAATTGAGGGCATATAAATTGAAGTCCAACCTATGTGTGGTAGAAATTCAGTCCTTGTGGTTTGAATTTTCATCCTTGGAGACAGAAGTCCCTAGTGGACTGAAAACACACACAGACACAGAGTTGATGTAAAACTTCTGTCATAAGGATAAAACTTCAGTCCATCATGTGGACTTCAATCAATTGGAGACAGACATTCATCCCCGGTGGACTGAACACACACATACACACACACACACACACACACAACACATAGGGAGTATAAAAAAAGTTCACTCCATGAGAATAGAATTTAAGTCCTTAATGGTAAAAAACTTCACTGCAACAAAATGGCATTTACATAAATCTATGCATAATAATCTGTTCATCTGTACATAATATCTGTTTCACCATACTTCACCAAAAAACTTTACAAAAAATATTACTAGGAATTCTGAAGATAAAAACAAAAATATCTACAACTAACACATGTCTTCATTATGTTCCCCATAATCATGCTCAACAAATTCAGGTGGAGTCTCAAATCCATCCCTAGCCTTTGCACGACCATGAGCCCAAAGCTGACAACCAAACCGCTCCCTGTAATGATGAATTTGATCTGGTTGAACCTTGTCAACACTTTTACCTCTGGTCAGTAGATCAGCATACCATATTGCAAAAGCGCCACAACTAGTCCTAAAAAATGAGACACCAAAACAAAGAGTAAGACATAAGTAGGCAGGAGGTTATAAGTTCAGTCAACTATATCAAATTTGCACTAAAACTTGCACAAAAATGAAAAGACTTACCCATCTAGTTGATTCGGTGATAGTACCTAATGGGCTTTATAGGCAGCATTGAACTTGTCGTTTTTGAAAGAATCATGTAGAGACCCAAAGTTGACATACTTGAAAAGATGTGGGAGCACAACAGCATAAGCCTTGACGTGGTCGAATTTGTCTTCTGGTGGCTTCTTTCTTTTGACCATCGAATCATATACACGTATTTTCTTGTCGTGCAAATCAAAGACTGCCAAAAAGTAATGTGTCACCGTTTGACCAGGTGTTGCTTGCAATCGGCACGGAAAATAGAGTTTATCAACTCCATCCCAGGGAATTGAACACCTCCGTTCCATGCCATGAAGGTAACTGCACATATATTGTCCAATACCGTCAAGCCAGATTTCATCACCTGGTCTTTTACTTTTGTCTTTGAATTCTGACTGATAAATAGAGCACATATAACTATCAAAAACAAGATCAGTAATTGACAGTGTATGAGGAAACCGGTACAAATGGTAGCATGCCCTCTTCCTAAGATAATACATAGCAACATCGATATGCTGCAAAAAATGAACCTATTTAGTCAATACACAGAATAACGAACACGGAACAAACCAGAAAACAGAAAATGCACTAACATTATCAGTAAAAGGGTAGGCAACATCTACAAACTTCAAAAACCACAGCTTGTCTGGCTTGATTGTTTCCAACTGATATGGATTACTGTCGTAATCATTATTGCGTATATAACAAGCACGGTTGTTCCTAATTAAAAAGATACAAAATACAAAACACATGTTACTTTTCCATCAGGAATGAACTTAAGAATATCATAGGCAATGAAGTTCAATCTTATAGGGGACAGAACTTTGCACGTCCTTGTGGACAAAAAGTCAATGGCATGTTGACTGAGGTTCAATTCTTACAGACAGAACTTACTCCATATGCACAGAACTTCAATCCATAGGGGCAGAACTCATGGGATAAGAAGTTCAGTCCATAGGGGATTGAACTATAGGTTTCCAAATTCATCCACTATGCACTGAACTTAAAAAACTACAGACAAGAAATCATAAAAAAATACAAATAGACTTATTGGTCAAGTTCAGTGTCATTTCTTTGAAATAGCAAAAAATATTTGAACTCATCCAACACTGCTGGACTAATCTTCAAGTGGTGGAATGGAAAACTACGTCTGTAATTACCCTTCCAGTCAGTTGTCTTCTTTTTAGTCCTTGTGGTATTATATGGAGATAGCAACCACTGACTGGGCTTTCGGTCCCTTTTCCCCAGAAGACCTTGCTGCTCCGACTGTTCTACCTTAGTACTTTCAGGGGCTTGATCACTTGACTTGGCAATCTCCCTAACAATCGGAACAGGCCTCTCCTGTTCCTGTGTAAGCATCTCTTTTTTACCTGCTTCATTGACCGACTGACCTTTGCCCATAACAATTCCGTCAGCCTGTTGTTCTTCATTCAGCTCCTCTTTCTCCTGTTCCTGAGTCATTACTTCTTCTTTGCCCGCTATAGCGACTGACTGTTGTTTGTCCACAAGACTTTCGAAAGTCTGTTGTTCAGTCAAATCAACTTCTCTTCTTGTTTGCTCAATAGCCTGGGCATTCTCCATAACAATCTTAAGAGGCATCTCCTGTTCATGTGTGGTAACCTCTTCTTTGGGTGCTTCATCAATTGACTGACAGCCAAGAGCCTGCTGATCTTCAGTCATATCCCCATCTCTTTCAACTTGGTTACTTCTGTCAGCATTCTCCATAACAACATCAACATGCATCTCATTTCCGTGCGAAATCACCTCTTCTTCTACTATTTCGTTGACCGACTGCCTTTCTGGTTCTTCTCTTGCTGCTTGATAACTCACATCAACATTATCCATTTCAACGTCATCGGTCCTCTCCTGTTGCAGAATTATTCCATGTTCTTTTCCAAGTTCAACCTGCTGCTGACTTTTCGACATATCTTGCTGAATTTCTTCAGCTCTTGGTGTATCTTCAGCATCACATGAACCTCCGCTAACACTTTCATGAGTATGTGGCAGTATATTAAAATTAGGCATATCAGGATGTGAACTATTTTTCTTCAACTTCTTCCTTTTCCTTTCATAGGTTTTTGGTTGGATGGGTACAGAAGTTGTACCTGATTTCTCCACAATCATATCCTGAGGGAGCAAGCGAGGTGTCGACAGATCAAGCTCTCCACTTATAAATTGCAATTGAATTTCAAGCACATCCTTCTGTGCCACAGTCAACTCACCAAACATGTCTAATTCACTATCAATTTGTTCATGAATTTATCTAGGCATTTCATTGACAAACACACCTTGCAATGCTCCATGCAATTGTATAGCTGAATTTAGACCTGCACCACCACCACTAACTTCTTTTCTTACATCTAAACAGCTTTTTGATTTTCTAACTACACTGCCTTCACTGGAGTCTTGTCTGTCATCTGAAGGAGATTTTGATTTCCCGGATACAGCGCCATGACTGAAGTCTTTTCTTATATCTGGAGGAAACTTTCTCTTCCTTCCATCACTGGCATTGCCTCCATATGAATACAAGTTTAAGGAATTACGAAAGCTGCCAGATTATTCCTTGCCCCTTCTTCCACTAACATCTTTCCTCCAACTTCCTTCCTTTTCCTCAAAATTCTTAGCAAACTTCTTCATAAAATCCAGAACACAATCAACCTTGTTATCTACACAACGAACCTTGTTATCTACACCACGAATATACTTCCTTATGCGTCGTCGCTGACTACGCATCCTCTTTCAGAATTTTATATTCACCTTCTGCAAAAACAAAAACAAAAAATTAATAGAACTGATAAAAATATTCAATTAAAATAAAAACAGAAAAAGATGAATGCACATGATACTTGAAAACTCACTTTAACAATTGCATTAACTAAATCTTGATCAAGCTCTACAACATGTTGAGCATCCTGCCTATCATCACAAGCACCCTCACCCACATGATCATCATCCTCAGTCTCAGCAACATCATCCTCACCCACATGATCATCATCCTCAGTCTCAGCACCAACATCTTCACTCTCAGCACCACCATCCTCAGTTTCACCACCACCATCCTCAGTATCAGAACCATCCTCAGTCTCAGCAATATCTTCACTCTCAGCACCACCATCCTCAGTCTCAGTCTCAGCAATATCTTCACTGTCAGCACCACCATGATATATCTGAGCCCCACAAACCTCAAAATCATCACACGTATCCTCACTATCTTCAACAACTTCTTTTCCTTTTAAAAGTTTACATGCAACAACAGGTACAACAGGACCTGCTTCTGTCACATTCAATTCCACCGACCTTTTTTCTTCCTCAGACAAAACAATTGGAACCATTTTAAATTTGTCAAAACTCTATAAAAAAAAAAACCATGAGAAATATATTAGCACCACAGTAAAATAAGAATAAAACTTTTATATGCAGAAATAGAAGTTTTGTCCTCATGGACTGAACTTCAATTGGTACTATTTTAGAAGTTCAGTCCATGAGGACAGATACATAGATGGAAGAGAAGTTCAGTAAATAATGATAGAACTTCAGTAAGGCTGAAGAAGTTCAGTACATTAGGATAGAAATTCAGTCCATGAGGGTAAAGAACTTAAGCAACCCCACACACACACAGAGACATAGATATAGAAACTTACATTTACATTATGAAAATACGATCAACCAAAGTGTTATACTGAGGATTTTTGAAACTAATAAACCTAACCATCCTTGGGAAGCCATGACCATTATATGTACAAAAGTTAGAACGAAGTGTTGGAAATAAATCCAGAAACCAAGCGCATAACACAAACGGATATCCCAACACATAGTAATTTACACCACTTTTAAGAGGTCTCATTGCAGAGTTAACTAGTGCTTCAAAACCCGCACTGCGCCAAGGATAAACTCTACACAGATCCTCGTTGTCAATGATATCCAAGTAATGCACTTCAACCAAGCTTGTTTTTTTGTTAGAACACAAAATGATTGACTGAAAAATATAAAACTCTGCAATCTTCACTGCATCATCTTCATCAACCAGAGATGCCGTGGTCATTGATACTAAAAATTTACAAACGTCTGACACCTGAAGATTGCTTTTGCCACGAAAGTACTGCTTCAGAAGCCTCTGATCCATATTTATAGCAGGTCCATCAAACAATTCCTCACGGTTTGCAGAAAACCTCAAACCAGTGTAAACATGATATTCTTCGGGACCAAAATGAATGACATGACCAAAAATATTAAAACTTAATCTATTCGGATCACTGCTCACAATACGTGACAATAATAAACAATGCAGTAACCTCATAGAAGTTTTGTACGACTGCAACTTCAGAAAGCTTCAAAACACACCATCTGAAAGCTTCTTACGCTGTGCTTTACTGAAATTTGAAATGATATTATCCAAATTGTGCTCCCCTTGCCAATATGCATTCATGTTGAACCAGCGGTCAAATGGATACACTAGATTACCTTCCATTCCAGCATCCATATTGCAAAAAGCTAACAATAAAAAAAAACTATCAGTCACACATACAGAATAAAGAAAAATAAAGGTTTGAGAATACACACAGACACACGCACGCACACAGAAGTTCATTCCCTAGTGGGCTAAAAACACACACACAATCACACACATGTGGGGTGTAGACTTCAGTGCACTAGGAATGGAGCACACATACTCGCACGCACGCTGGAAACTAAATGCCTACCCTCAAGATTACAAGAAAAGAAAAACTGGTCCTTCTGCTTATAATGTGCAATCAGAAAGTGAAGATATTCCTGCACTATTCCAAGCGTGTTCAATGAAGCGCACAGAAAGTGAAGATATTCCTGCACTATTCCAAGCGTGTTCAATGAAGCGCACGCTTCATGTGCTGAAGCATGAAGGACTGAAGCATGAAGCGAGTGCTTCAGTGAAGCGACTGAAGCATGAAGCGGGCGCTTTAAGCGATGAAGCGACCGCTTTTCAAAACACTGCTTTCTACCTAATGCAATGGTGACATTGTGACACATACTGGCACAAGCACCATCTCAAAGCAAAAAACACAGTATGTGTCACACACACACACACACACAAAGAGACAGAAGTTCAGTCCATCACACACACAAACACATACAAACACACACACACACACGCACTGAGTCACACGCATTGGGGAGGGGGGAGAGGACTTCAGTCCACTAGGAATAAACTTCAATCACTGGAGACAGAAGTTCAATTCTAGTGGAACTTCAGTCCATCACACACACAAACATAAATTCAGTCAATCACACACACAAACACACACACACGCACACACACACGATCACAGAGACAAACACACACACGCACACACAAATAACTTTACTACACACACAAATAACTTTACTACACACACACACATTTGAAATTGAATAAAAAGTAACTACTAAATACGCAAAAAACATACAAATTTAAACTTAAATAACGTTACTTAACTTAACAACCACATATTTCACAAAAAAATACAAAAAAAAAATTACAAAAAAGTCGTATATGAAAAGAGAGAAATGTTATACCTGCGAAAATGCAAAGGTGAAGAGAGAAATGTAATTCAACGTACGTAATGCAACTAAAATTCAGTTCATTAAGTATTCTACGTTTGAAGGTTATTTTTGCATGAAGATTCAGTGAAAAAGAAAAAAGTTAAAATGCATGAAATGAATGGTTAAAATGAAGAAGAAGGGTTTTAAAAACCCCAGTCAATTCAGAAAAGATGAGGGGTAATTTGGGCTTTTAAATATGCCCCGTTTAGTGTACTGCCACAAAAGTGGCCTCTAGTGTAAAGCCACTGAAAATAGTGGCCTCAAACTAAATACCAGTGTTAAAAGTGGCCTCTGGGCAAAATTTTTACCTTCCTTTTGTAACAAAGATATGGAATAGGATTGGGATGATTTCTGAATTAATGGAGGATGCCTCACGGAGTGGCCTCTAGGCTCTAACCCCCTATTGCATTATACCTTTGCACTCCCGCAGAAGATTGTAAACTCTCATTACTAATCAGCTATTTTATTGCAAATATAATTTTTGTATTACAATAATGGGGATTAGGGGAAGGAGGATGGGGATTCAAACCCCACAACAGTATGGGAGTTTGTGATACTCACTACTAGAGCAATCCTGAATTCTCATAATCATTTATATTTAATAAAGTATTGTTATAATTTTTTAAAAGTGCGTTTATATATTTTTAAATTTTGTCACTTGTATAATTGTGTAATTCCATCTATTTTAAAAAGGAAAAATTATACTACATGAATAATGCTAGATCAATTCAACAAAAAATAGTCATTTTTTTCATAATTGATGCATATTATATGTATACTGTTGCATACTATGTGTATTGGGTAAAAATCGACATGCTCGGATAGCACTTCGGTGTGACAAATCGAGGACAATCGAACTGATGCTCCGAAGGAGTAAGATCGAAGCAAACAGTTGAACCACCTAAGTCAAGCACCAAAGTCATCACCGTAGGCGAGCCGCGAGCTGTGCTTCGGTGATACTCACTTCAGCCGAACAGTAAGGTCATGCCACCGAGGTCATGCATTCTGACCTTGGTGGAATACCTCGGTTTTAGCGGCTCGCCAGCCCACTACTACAACCCACTAACTCCACTCAAGAATATGTTGAACGTGGATTTAGGCATGATCAGCCATAAAAAAACGTGGGCAAGGCCCCTTGTACCTATAAATAGTATTAGTTTTTACATTGTATTCATTCAAAAATACTTACAGAAACTCTGACAAAATTTGTACTCACAGTTATTTATTGAAATCACGTTATTCTCTCATATTTTCGTTTATTCTTAATATTGTCTCGACTTTGATACTAAGCTAACATTTGGACATATATTCTTAAATATTTCTTGGGAAACACTTTTTGGATGAAGTTTGATATGAAAATGAAAAAGTGTTTGGAGATACTTTTTGGGATATGAAAATGAAAAAGTGTTTGGAGATACTTTTTGGGAACAAATTTTTTTGCTCAAAAGAGCCTTTGAACTCTTATGAAAATAAAATTTGATGAGCAAATGTTAGTTTTTGGCCCAAAAACAGCTCAAGACCAGTTTTTGAGTTTTTGGGACAAGTTTTGCTCAAAAAGCACAAACAAACACTTTTTGGCCCAAAAACTCCCAAAAATCTTCCGAAAACTATGTCCAAACGGGAGCTTAACATTTGCTTAACCCAAATTCGATTTGTGATCCTAAATCAGTTTAGGCCCATACAAATTGGCGCCGTCTATGGGGATACAGGCATAAACGCTTTGTTCCAAAGCTGAACGTCTTCTTCATCTGAATTCACGTTTTTTACTCGACATACTCGACGATATGGCTGACAATAGCAGAAATTCTGCTGAACCGCAGTTAGCTCCTGATGGACAGACTAGCGATCAGTCGAACCCGAACTCTTCATCTCCGATGACGACCGAAGCCTTTCAGGCCTATGTTGTTGCCTCACTGAAAGCTCTTCAAGAGCAGCAAGCCGAGCAGGCTAATATTAATGCTAGGTTTCGTGCCTCGTTAGAGGCGAGGAACAGCTCAACGCCGAATAGAGTTCCACTTGTGGCTCCAAATGGAGGCATCCCGCTCTTCGTTCCTACGGGCGCGATAATAGGGGGACCTCAAAATGGGGCCACATCTGGGGATTCGGGTACCTTACCGAGCACTACGCCACACTTCAGGACGATTCCCACCGTGGCAAAAACTATCTCCTCGGTAGACGTTGAAAAGCTAACCAGGAGATCGAAGCCCGAGTTGAGGCTCGCGTCGAGGCGCGCGAGGAAAAGCGCCTCGAAATCGTTCCCGGGGTGACTAAGGTTCAAGACGATCTTGATATCGACCAATATAGACAGCTGCCATTCAAGCCCGAAGCTGCTCCAGCCCCAACTCCCAAAATTTTCAAGATCTTCTTCTTGAAAAAGTACGATGGGACCACTGACCCCAAAGAGTATGTGACCGAATATATGTCAATGGTGCTGAGCAACGACTTATCAGAGGTAGAGAAGGAGTCGATGTTCTTGAAAAAATTTGGCGAATCTCTAGAAAAGGGAGCACTTCGTTGGTACATGCGCCTACCATCGGGGTCGATTTCCACGTTTAAAGAGCTGGTTAGCACATTCGTTATAACGCACATCGGGGCACAGAAAATCCTCCAGATGAAGGAGGATATATTTTGAAGTCAAACAACGGCCCAGTGAGCCACTAAAGGACTTCCTCGAACGCTTTCATGCTGAGCGCATGGAACTACCTCCTATGGATGATACTCTAGCCATCATGGCATTTGAGAAATGCATCAACGTTCGAAACTCCGAGGCTGCTGCTGAGTTGCGAAAGGAGCTCCAGCAATATCAAACCCTGAAATGGGATGATTTGCACAATAGAGCTTACACATAGATAAGGCTGGAGGAAGCCGAATGGAAAAATAATGGCCGAAGCCACAACTATAAGAACCAAAGCGAATCCTCTTATCGCGTCGAGGCACCGCGAGGAAACTCGAAGGGGAGGTATGAGCCATACACCTCGTCGAGGTAGCCTGTTAGTCAGAGGCTGAGAAATTCGCTTGGAATCTCATTTGAAGATTCTCATGTGAGCCAACGCCTCGGCGAAAAGGTTTTCCCAAAAAAACCAGAGGAACTCTTCGAGCCCAGCTCTGTCGCAAAGAATAAAGAGCTATCTCGCATTCCCGACTACAACTTCAGCATCTCGACCTCGGAGCTGGTCAATATAGTGAAGGGGACAGCCGGAGTGAGAATACCCAAGGACATGAGAACTCCTGCTGATAAAAGGGACCAAAATATACACCGAGAGAGTCGTGAATGTTATCACCGGGGGGTCAGAGGTGAACGGGGTGAATTTTGCAGCTGCTAAGAAATTCACCAAGCTGTCAATTACCATGGAGAAAAGAACTCGAGTTGGAGGCTCGGGAAAAGAAATTGTGTTTGATGATGACGATTGTGATGGGATGATGTTCCCTCATCACGACGCTTTGGTCATCACGTTGAGCATAAATGACTCGGATATCAAACGAGTCCTAATTGAATCTGGTAGCTCGGTCAATATAATCAGCTACGGGGCCACTAAAAAGATATGCTTGAAGGGAGAAGTTATCCCTAAGGCAACTATGTTGATTGGCTTGAACAACTCTACTGAAAAGACATTGGGTGAAATCACACTCAAAACTTTCGCCGAAGGAGTTTGCAAGGAAACACTTTTCCAAGTTCTACCCGAGGACATGGTGTATAATGTGATCCTCGATAGACCATGGATTCATTCCATGGAAGTTGTTCCATCCACTCTATATCAAGTGATCAAGTTCCCTACCCCATGGGGAGTTCAGTCAATAAAAAGAGAACAATGAGTAGTAAGAGAGTGCTATTCGGTTGCATTGAAGAGTGGAGTCGTCCCGACTGGACCAAAGAAATAGCAACCAACGCTGTCGGGGTCGAACGAAGAGGGAGGATCAAACTCCCAAAATGACCCCCGAGGAGAAGTGGAGAAGATCCTGGCATGCATTCAAGAATATCGGAAGCAAAAAGCCGAGGACTCCACTATAGTGGAGCTGGAATCTTTCATGTTATCGAGGGATTTTCCAGAGAGGAAAGTTTTCGTCAGCTCAGAGTTGGACCCAGAGTCGAAGAAAGCTATCACCGAAGTTTTGAAGTTTGACAATGATTGCTTTGCTTGGTCCCATTCAGATATGGTCGGTATCAATCCGGATATCATGACCCATAAATTGAATGTGGATCCCCAATTCACCCCGGCAAAACAAAAGAAGAGACCACACGTCGGGGTCAAAAAGAAAGCAATCGAAGACGAAACCATGAAACTGTAAGAGAATGGCTTCATAAGAGTGGTGAAATACCCTGAATGGATGGCTAATGTTGTTGTTGTTCCCAAAAAGAACGGAAAGTGGAGGATGTGTGTAGATTACACTGATCTAAACAAGGCTTGCCCCAAAGATACCTATCCATTGCCACAAATAGACAGGTTAATAGACTCCACGGCTGGACATAAACTACTAACCTTCTTAGATGCTTATTCGGGGTACAACCAAATCCTCATGGATCCGAAGGACGAAGAAAAGACCTCGTTCATCACTGACCGAGGCACTTTCTGCTACAAGGTAATGCCTTTCGATTTGAAGAATGCAGGGGCGACATACCAAAGACTAGTGTATCTCATGTTCAAAGAATACATTGAAAAATATATGGAAGTCTACCTAGATGATATGCTAATCAAGTCTATTCGAATGGAAGATCATCTGAACCATTTGAGAGAAGCTTTCGCTGTTCTGAGGCAATATGGCATAAAACTGAATCCTGAGAAGTGTGCCTTTAGTGTAGGGTCGGGCAAATTTTTGGGATTCATAGTCTCCGAACGGTAATCGAAGCCAATCCAGATAAGATCAAAGCCATCGAAGAAATCCCCAAGGAGCTAACCGTCATAAAAGAAGTTTAACATTTAACTGGTCGAGTCGCTGCCTTGAGTTGATTTATCTCAAGGTCTTCGGAGCGATGCCACAAATTCTTCTCGATCTTAAGAAAGAATAATCACTTCGAATGGACACCGGAGTGCAAAGAAGCGCTAAGGGAGTTGAAACATTATCTGGCTAACGCGTTGTTGCTCGCCAAGCCAAAAGATGGTGAAACTTTTCTAGTTTACTTGGCTGTATCCGAGGTGTCAGTTAGTGATGTGCTGGTTCGAGAAGAAGATGGCAAGCAACAGCCTATCTACTATGTGAGCAAGACACTTTTCGATGCTGAAACCAGGTATCCTCATTTGGAGAAACTAGCACTTGCTTTAGTTGTTACTACTCGGAAACTACGACCCTATTTTCAATGTCATTCAATAGCAGTAGTTACCACCTTCCCCTTGAGAAGTGTATTGCATAAACCAGTCTAAATGGGTATTAGAGTTAAGTGAGTATGACATCATCTATCAACCCCGAACGGCCATAAAATTTCAAGTCTTGACCGACTTCATAGCTGATTTTAGTGTTGGGATCCTACCCGAAGCTGAAAAGGAGAATTCAATGTCGAAGGGATCAGCTTCGGGACTATGGGTACTTTACACCGATGGGGCGACTAATTCTAAGGGTTCGGGATTAGGCATAGTGTTGAAAGTACCCATCGGGGAGAAAATCAGGCATTCAGTTCGGTTTAAAAAGATGACCAACAACGAGGCCGAATATGAAGAGCCTTAAAAGGCTTGGAGTTAGCCAAAGAAATAAGGATAGAGAGAATTGAGTTTAGGTGTGATTCACAACTAGTGATAAACCAAGTGCTCGGCGAATATATGGCTCGTGAGCCCAGAATGCAACAGTTCTTGACCCGAGCGCAAAGAATCTTAGCTCAATTCCAAGAGTGGCAAATTAAACAAGTACCCCAGGAAGAGAATACCGAAGCCGATGCCTTGGAAAACTTGGGTTCGGCAGTTGATGAGGTACACTCGGGGACTAATAAATGGTTCGGTTGCCTTCTGCACAAATGAGAGAAATAAAATTGGAAGTCAACTCGGTGGACCACATATGAGATTGGCGGAGTAAGTTTATCTCTTACTTCGACTCGGGGACTCTCCCTCAAGATAAGAAAGAGGCAAAAAAGTTGAGGACTCAAGTGGCTTCGTACTCTATGATCGAAGGGAATTTATACAGATGATTGTACAGCGGCCCGATGGCCAAGTGTTTGGGTCCAGACGAAGTTAGATATGTGATGGCTGAAATATACGAAGGTGAGTGTGGCAACCACTCGGGAGGAAAGTCGTTGGTGTGCAAACTACTTCGGGCTGGGTACTATTGGCCCACTATCAGTGCAGACGCGAAGGCCTTCGTGAAAAAGTATGATAAGTGTCAACGCCATGCCCGAATGATTCATCAGCAAGCCGAACCCCTGCATTAGGTCGTGTCACCATGGCCCTTCATAAAGTGGGGAATGGATAATGTTGGCCCCTTACTGAAGGGAAAAGGTGGTGTTCAGTTTATTCTCATTTTAATAGATTATTTCACAAAATGGGTGGAAGCAGGAGCTCTCACCGAGGTTAAACAGAAGGAAGTAATAGATTTTATTAGAAAGAACATCATCTAAAGGTTCGGCGTCCCAAGGGAGATCACTTGTGACAATTGTAAACAGTTCATGGGAGCAGCCATCACTGATTTCTTCAAATAATGGGGAATAAGAATAGCATTGACCCCTTATCATCCAAGTGCCAATGGCCAAGCCAAATCTTCAAACAGAGTGATAATTAAAAGTCTCAAGAAGAGGCTCGATGAGAAAAAAGGCCCTTGGCCCGAAGAGTTTCCAGGTGTGTTGTGGGCTATACGAACAACAGAAAAGAACAGCACCGGCGAAACCCTATTTTCCCTCGCCTATGGCATGGATTCACTTATCCCCGTGGAAGTGGGCGAATCAAATCTTCGGTACGCTCACACTACCGAGGATTCCAATCAGCAAGCTATGCGCATAGAGTTAGACTTGCTCGAGGAGAAAAGAGAGTTGGCTTTGGTTCGGTTAGCAGCACAGAAAAGGCAGATCGAGGCATATCTCAACAGGAAAGCCAAACTTAGGGATGTTAAAGTTGGCAATTTTGTGCTGAAGGCTTTGAATCAATCAACAAAGGAAAAGAATGGGGGAAAACTCATTGCAAACTGGGAAGGACCTTATAGAGTTAAGGCGATCGCTGGAAAGGGATCTTATCAAATCGAAGACCTACAAGGCAAGCCCAAACCTTTGAATTGGAACATCTCCAATCTGAAGCGGTACTACTTTTAATCAAGGTAAACATTCCTTGATCATTTAAAATTTACCCACAGCCTCGAGCCGAAAAATTCTCTTAGGGCTTCGGTCGAAATGTACTAAATTGCTCATCGCTTCATTTTGCTTGACCTTCTCAGGAAGCGGATAAAACGATCTCTAGTGCTCGGATCTTCATCAAGATTCAAACCCGAACACTAGGGGGGAGTAAGAGGTGGTTTGCAACCGAGGTCGACACTGAGCCTCCCAACCGAAGTCTATCTATTCAGCAACCGTGGACTGACACCCATAAAATAGATTAGTACTTTGTAATTACGCCCGATAGTGGCATGTTGTTTTTTGCGCCTAAGTTTTGCTTCGACTAGGCCTTATGTAAAAAGCCGATTGTGGCTCGTTGACATCATTAATGAAATAAACTTGATTCAATATCTCTTTATTTCTATGATCTTACTTACCGAAGTCATATCTTAAATGCATTGACTCGAGAACGAGACGTCGTTCGAAGTCCGCATCGGTTCCTAACAAATTCTTGCAAGCAAACTACTCTAAGTGTTTGGCTCGAAGTCTATCAAAAGGCAAAACAAAGTTAACACTTGGAGTATAAAATGCGTGTTCATTCATTAAAAAGCCCGAAGGCTATAAAGTTATATACATCAAAAGGCACGAAGGCCTGAACAAAAAGCAAAAAATACAGAGGATGAACAACTGAAGAGCAAATCAAGTTCGGGAACTATCTTCCCTATGGGTTTCCCCCTTCGGCATCTTCATTATACTCTTCGGCGTTCTCGCCCTCATCGCCTTCAGATTCACCATCATCCGAATCCTCACTCGAAGGAAGATCATCTACTATTCTCTGGGCTTCGGCAGCAGCGTCCTTGGCCTTGACTATTTCCTCCTCGAGCACAATCTGCCCAGCTTGGTCTTGCTCAACAATGTCAAGCCTAGTCTTAACAATAGCCCAAGCCTTCTCAAACTTCGCCCTCGTCGCTTTGACTTCGGCCCGCTGATTGAGATAGGCAATTCTTACTTGAAGCTTTCAAACTTTGCCCCGAAGAGCAGGCACTTGATCTACTTGGCTTTGCAACCCAACAAGCTTGGCGTTGTACTCCTCTAGCTTGCCACGGTATTTCTCACCTGCCTCCAACACTTCGGCCCTGGCATGGAAGAGGTCGGCTTCAAGCCAAGCATTTTCAAGGCTCAGCCTCGAACGCTCGTAAACAAAATTCATTGGTCACAGCCTGAACCCTTGCCTTGGCAGACTCCAGAACCCCGTGTAAGTCAGCCTCGGCCTTAGCCGCCTCTTCGTTAGCACGCCCCAAGTTTCGTTCAAAGCAGTGAATTGGGCTTCCAGCTCGGCAATTCTATCCAAAAATCCCCTTTTCTGCTCTCCCTAGGCAGCAGTCGCTGCTTGAACTTGCTCCGCTCGGTCGTGTTCTAGATGGATAGCCTGCAATGCGAGGACCAAGCTCTGCACAAGACCAAAGTGTTAGCGTCGAGAACAAATAAAAGATAAGTCGCGCAAACAAGAATGCGTGAAAACTTACACGAAGAGCAGAAGCGGCTGAAACACCCATCAAGCTCACAGGGCTAAGGTTCCGAAGAGCATGAGTCTCAGTAGACCCAAGCATAACTTTGATGGCGACGATTTCCTCCTTGGTGGGATCCAGCAAATTGTCCTCGGGAGCAATTTCCAATGCCCGAGGTGCAGCATCCGAGTCGAAATTCGAGAAGCCTTAACCATGCTTTTAATCAAGCCTTCGCTTGCTTTAGCTTTTCCCTTCCGCTTGGCAGCCTCTTGGTCAGACTCCTCTATGTTTATAAGCTCGGTCTCCTTAGGGGCCTCGGGAACTGGCTCTAGAGCTACCTCGGGTATTGGTTCTGGAGCTACCTCGGGAGCAGCTGTACGAACCTCTTCATCACTGGGCTCATCGATAAGGCCTCGGCACCTCTTGACCACCACCTCGGAAGCAGGGGCGGCAACTTCCTCGATCCGAGGTGCTTTCGCCTTAGTGGCCCTCTTCGATTCAGCTCTCTTCCTCTTAGATCCTGGGGTAGGGAGAGAAGAAATCTCGTAAGTATGAGACGAAGTAGAAGGTGGGATACATATAAAACGGCCTAGAAAGGTATCATCACCTTTCTAAGTCCTCTGCCCTGGCGAGCCCTTAGATTTCTTGTCTTCGAGGAGTTTCCTCGCCAAACTTGCCATTTGATTAACGCCTTCGGTGGCGTCAAGAATTTTCTTCTCCATTCTTTTTCTTCTCTTTCTTCTCCTTCTTCTCTTCCCCTTCTTTGTCTCCCTTCTCTTCGGTTTCCTCCTCCAACTCCTCTTCGGCGTCCTTAACGGCCCTGTTGGAAAAACTTAAGTGGGAAGGGAAAAAGAAAACGTCAAGAAGCAATCATTCAAAACAAGCATTAGTGAATTTTGAACATCGATAAATAGCTCACTATGCCTCTTGCATGACCATCGGTTCCCCGACAAAGCAGCTAAGATCATCCACTGTCGGCGAGGACGCTCATTTTGCTTCATTACCTCGGTTACCCACTCAAGCAAATCCCCTGGTGGGTTGACTGGGACCTTTTCAGCTGCACATCACAAGCATGAAAATAAGGACAAGTTACGATGACCAAAGGCCAAACAAAGGTAAGAATACTTACGTTGGGCATTCCACCCTTCGGAAAAACCGGGCTCAACTGATAGTAGCCTCGTGGGAATGAGCACGTAACGATCATTCCAACCTCGATCGCCGTGGTCTTAGCTCTTGCTCAATATGGCGTAAGATCCACGGGGTAAGAGAGCTAGCACCCTGGCTTTGTGAAAGTATGGGTAGTAAAGGGAGATCAGGTGTTGGAAAGTAAAGGGCAACTCAGCTAGCCCACTTAAATACTCGAGGGCCTGCACAACCCTCCAAAATCCGGGGCCCAGCTGAGCCAAACAAAAATTTTAAGATCGACAAAACGTGTCGATTATGGGATGAACTGGCAAACCAAACCCTATGGTGAAAGGATATGTGAAAACCGAAGAATACCCTGGAACATGGGTGGAGGCAGCCGCGTCCGGGGCTGGAACCCTTATCTCCACCTCGGGTCCCCAACGGCAATCTTCCTGAACAGTCTCAATCACGTCATCGGTTATCACGCTCGGGGTGACGTGCACTGGTATGTTTCTTTTCTTACCCTTTTGGGCATCAGACTGAATTTGGACTTTGAGGTCCTTATCATTGCTGAAATTCGAAGGGATAACCAACCGAGGGTCTGTCTCCACTTCGAGAGAAATCTTCTTCCTCGACTTTTTTGAGGTTCCAGCTTCGGTCTGTGACCCCTCTTTGCTGGCCTCGACCTCGCCCGCTTGGCCACTTGCCTCTCTATTGACTTTGGTCTCGCCCACTGGGCCACCTACTTCTTTGGTACTAATAACGTCGTCGCCCTCGACGTCATCCCTATCATCATCGTGGTCATCACCACCAACGTCAATATAAAAACTGACCTCAGCCTTGTCGCGACCAGCCCTCTCCTTGCGTCGCCTTGGAGCACTGACAATCGACGTCGCTTCCTCACCATCCTCTGCCTCAATGACTTGCAGCGCCGGCACGGTGGGGATAAAATCGCCTCTCACAATCGCGGCGGCAAAACGCATGGCTCTCTCGCCATAGTCACTAGATCCTTGTCCAGAATTCATAGCAGACATGATGTGGGATTTAAAGAATAGATGAAACTCAAACTCAGGTGAATCAATGAATTATCAAGTGATGGAAATTTCTCCTCTCTCTGTGTGTACAGTGCAAGCGCTAGGTGAAGAAGAGGGACACCAAGTGGAGTATTTATAGAGGATGTGCACGTGCAAGTGGGAAAGTAATTATGATTATAACGTTGGAAGAAGCAAATAAGTCGGCGCGACCGTTCGGCGGTCAGCGAACGGTCGCCACGTAACGCGGAACAGCAATTCGAAAAGACGTGCGACTTTTTGAAACTCTTGGATAGGGCTGAGCCACGTCATCTTCCCGCTTAAATTCATTCCACTCCTCGGCGACCCTGGCGCTCGCCCGAGGAGTGGGGGGGGGGGGGGACTATCTGTATTAGGTAAAAATAGACGTACTCGGATAGCACTTCGGTGTGAAGAATCGAGGACAATCGAACTGATGTTCCGAAGGAGAAAGGTCGAAGCAAACAGTTGAACCACCGAAGTCAAGCATCAAGGTCATCACCGAAGGCGAGCCGCGAGCCGTGCTTCGGTGATACTCACTTCAACCAAACAGCAAGGTCATGCCATCGAGGTCATGCATTCTGACCTCGGTGGAACACCTCGGTTTTAGCGGCTCGCTAGCCCACTACTGCAGCCCACTAACTCCACTCAAGAATATGCTGAACGTGGATTTAGGCATGATCAGCTATAGAAAACGTGGGCAAGGGCCCTTGTACCTAAAAATAGCATTAGTTTTTATATTGTATTCATTCAGAAATACTTACAGAAACTCTGGCAAAATTTGTACTCACAGTTATATATTGAAATAACGTTATTCTCTCGTATTTTTGTTTATTCTTAGCATTGTCTCGACTTTGATACTAAGATTTGCTTGTGTTCTTAACCCAAATTCGATTTGTGATTCTAAATCAGTTTAGGCCCATACACTATGTATATAATTTATGCATACCGTTTAGAGCGTCTATTTATGTAAAATTTACTTTTAAAAATAAGTCGTGCTACATCCAAACCGAATAAAGTAAATCTAAATCTGAACTAACAATTGAGAATGCCGAAAGACATGACAAAATTGAATATCCCACGGATCAGCAAATGCCGCTACATAATGACACTTCCTATTTGAATAAGGAATGAATATTGAACTCTACTAAAATTCAAATTCTTCAAAAACCTTAACTCATCTATAATTCTGTTCTATCACGAACTTGTTTTTATTACAATCCTTATCCTACGGAAATTTGATAAACTTTCTCTTCTATAAGTAGCAAACTCTCATTGCCTTTACAATCACGTACTTTTCTATTGCTCTCTTGTTTTTCTCTTTAAAGAGTCTTTTTACTTTAATACTTAAGAGAGAAATTAAAAAATGGATCTTGATCTTACACCAAAGTTGGCTAAGCAAGTTTATGGTGGAGATGGTGGTGCATATTATGCATGGTGTCCTAATGAACTTCCCATGTTGAAGGAAGGCAATATTGGTGCTGCAAAGCTTGCCCTTTCTAAGAATGGATTTGCTTTGCCTCGTTATTCTGATTCTGCTAAGGTTGCTTATGTTCTTCAAGGTACTATATTTTTCTTTTGTTTCTTGTTTATGAATCATTAATTCATACTGGAATTATTATTATTTTTAAAATGAATTGTATAATGGATTTATTGTTTTGATTCGTGGGATTTTCTTGGATTTTCGTTTTTTTAATGGTTGATACTTACGTTTTGATTCGTGGGATTTTCTTGGATTTTCGTTTTTTAATGGTTGATACTTACGTATTGTTTTAGAATCTCTTACTATACCTTGCTTGTGTTGGTTTATGAATCATAATGAGTTTATTATACTAGTTTGGATTTATTAGAGTATTAGATATGATGTTCTTTTGGTAAATAATTTTTTAAACTAGAAGTATTTGATATGATGTTGAAAGGACTTTATGATCTGAATCTTTTTTTTACTGCAAATTGTTGTTTTTGGTTTTGCTTTTATATATCACTTGTGATTATCTATGATTAAATTGTAAAGATCATATATATTACTTCGAGTAATATCTGATAATTGTTTTCTGGACTCTTTGCTTTTTCATACAGGATATTATAATCAATTAGTGTAGCCATCTAGATTCCTATTTACGATCCAAGAAGAAAGCTAAGCAACCTATATACAATGAAAAGTAGAAGTTTGTTTTCATCTACATTACACAAATAATTAGTAAAAAACTTAATCCTGTCCATGAAATATCGGTTTCATAATTGAAATCTTGCTCTTTTGTTATATAATCCATGTTAAGTACTGTGATTTGTGAGGTTAGAAACGTCTGTTGATGTCGAATGATTTTGTGAGGTGTATCTGATGCGTACCTTTTAACTTCAATAGTCAGTCTTTCGGGTCCATTGAGAGTTAGATACATTGAGTATAGATCTGTTTAATTATTTTCACCACTTGTTAACTTCTTTCTGATCATTTATCTGAATTCATCAGGATGTGGAGTTGCTGGAATTGTTCTTCCAGAGAAAGAAGAGAAGGTGGTTGCCATTAAGAAAGGTGATGCTATTGCTCTTCCGTTTGGTGTGGTAACATGGTGGTACAACAAAGAGGACACAGAACTTGTTGTTCTCTTCCTTGGTGATACCAAAACTGCACATAAAGCTGGTTCATTCACAGACATGTACTTGACCGGCTCGAATGGAATTTTCACTGGATTCTCAACAGAGTTTGTTAGCAGGGCATGGAATTTAGAAGAGAGTGTAGTTAAGACTCTCGTTAGCTCCCAAACAGCTCAAGGCATTGTGAAGCTTGATGCAGGGTTCCAAATGCCCGAGCCCAAGCAAGGCCACAGAGATGGCATGGCTCTCAACTGTGAGGAAGCACCATTGGATGTTGACATTAAGGGTGGTGGAAAGGTGGTGGTATTGAATACCAAGAACTTGCCATTGGTTGGTGAAGTTGGACTTGGTGCTGATCTTGTTAGGTTGAACGGAAGTGCTATGTGCTCTCCCGGCTTTTCATGTGATTCAGCTCTTCAGGTCACTTACATTGTTAGAGGCAGTGGCCGAGTTCAGGTTGTTGGTGTTGATGGTAAGCGTGTTCTTGAAACACACATTAAAGCCGGTAGTCTCTTCATTGTTCCGAGGTTCTTTGTTGTCTCGAAAATTGCTGATCCTGATGGCATGGAGTGGTTCTCTATCATCACTACCCCTAAGTATGTTTTTATCATTTTGATGTCAAATTACACGAATTCATTCAGTCTGGCTAAATAAATAGATTCTAACCTTAACTATTTTTATGTTGCAGTCCAATTTTCACTCATTTGGCTGGAAGGACATCAGTGTGGAAGGCTCTATCACCACAAGTGCTTCAGGCTGCTTTCAAAGTTTCACCAGATGTAGAGAAGCAATTCAGCTCCAAGAGAACTGCAGAAGAGATTTTCTTCCCCCCACCAAACTGATTGACTGATCAAGTCTTCCTTCCTTTAACCTTAGTTGAGTAATAGGAGTAGTATATAGAGTTTTAATTTTCGAACGGATATGGTTGGTGTTTTGGATTTTCTTATGGTTTTCAGAGCAAGTATGTTTGCTCTCCAGTTTTTTCAATAATATTCGAGTTTAGTTTCTATCTTTTGTTGTGCTAGCCTTGTTACTTCTAAATTTTTTCAGCAACGTTTTACTAAAACTCAAAATCTGCAAAGCCTTAATTCATCTATAATTCTGTTCAGCCACAAACTTTTTTTTTTTAAATTAGATCCTTAGTCTATTTTGGTGAGATGTCCTCTCTATAATCACCAAAATCTCATTGCCTTTACAATCACTCTGCTTGGTTCAGACAATTCAACAGCTCCTAGTGGTTCTTAGAATAGGGAGTTCGTACAGTACTGAAATGGTTCTTAGGATTATGAGATGAGATGTGCAAATTGGCATTAGACACATATCTTGGAGGAACATTGTCTGTTGATTGTGTCAGCTATTCGTTTCGACTAGCTTGGTTGAAAAAATATCATAATGGATGTATAATGATGATTCATATATTCAACCACAAATATAAAATAACATGGAACTATTAACATAATATCTCAAGAGTTTTTCTTCAGTGCCATAAAATTGCCTATTTCTCACATACTACTTGCCATTTCTGCTTAAAAATTACGACAAACTTTCTTGGCTGAGTACAAAATGCAGTCTTTAACCTAAGTGACTTTATGTTGCATGTATACAATCACGCGACCAGCGGCAACTATGCCTACTCAACTAGATTATCAGAGGGAGGAGGGGAAACTCAAATAACACCATACATCAACTTATAGAACCATTATCATGCAGCCCCCAGCCTACAACTGGAAGGATACCCCACCAGAGAGCTAAAAGCAGGCAGTCTGGGAACTTAACTAGACAATCAAACCTTGAATTGTGCTATGGATTCCTGTCCTAGTTGGTCAAGAATGTACTTGCCTTTCAACATTTAGTGCAAGCCAGATTAAAAATCAAAGACCTTGTAATTTCGTACACATAAGCATGATTAAACAAATTCATAGAAGAACAAGACTGCTTCACACTAAGATACATCTCAAAGAGTATCCAACATTTTCACCATCGTGATGGATAGGATATTACAGATCAGAATTCTTTCTCGAGGCAATATCAGAACATACATTTGTGAAAACCTAATATACTTGAGAGCTCTAGTTAGTCCAGAAGAAGAGGGAGTAATTCATCTGCGCAAGTTTGGGGTAGCAGTTGAAGATATTAACTCATCGTCGCTGCATGCAAATATCGTTCATCTCCTGGACCCTGTCATGTAATTAGACATTCTTATAAGCAGAAATACATTTTTTGTTTTGACTATTGAATCTTAAAAACAATCAAGACTATCAAGTACTGGCCATATTATTTATTAGGTGTGGAATCAGTTACTCTCGCTCTATACTGTATCACCTTTTTCCAGGAATAGTATTCATATTTTAACTTTGCAGTTACGGTATAAACAATCATTCACTTCGGAATTTATCCCAGGAGAAGAAAAAAAAAAGAATCACTTTGGTTGCTAATGAACTGACAAATTTGAAAGTCTCAAGGAGAAACTGCAACAAAAAGAGGGGGTTGAAAGCACAAGTAGTTTACCCCAAGCCTTTTCTCGGTCAAAAAGATGTCGTTTCCAACCTTCAGAAACGCCTGGGTGGGCGAGCTTCAGCAGGGCTTACACGGATCGACCTGCCATTGAGGTCCTACACCACAAAGTTCAACATGGAAAGGGAAAGAAAAGCACGATTAATAAGGAGAAAATACAGTAATGATTCGAAGCTCGTATTCCTAGAAGAAAAGTAAATTGAAGTTTAAAAAGGGAATGTGAAAGTGGTTCAATCATGCAACGAACAATGCGTTATATCACATCAGTTCAATGGTAAATCACAAATCTGCTACAGTAGACAAGTCAAAGGGATAATATATAGGAAGACTGAAACCCATGTTTGACAACTATATAATCATGCATATCTACATCACCACTTAGAACACATGTATGGGGGTAAAACTGATCCAAAACACTACAAATATGCAGATACCAAATCGTTATATATCTCTATAGTCGAATGACAAATATGTGCGAAAATTTAGTTACGAGATGCAAGTACATGTGAAACTTGAACCGGAAAAACAAAATCAACCTGAATGCGATAATATGTGAAGACATATGTACATATGGAACATATCGTAAGATAAACAATTTAGCTGAGTGAGGAAATACTTACAACACCATCCAAGCTTTCAATTGCATTGTTGACCTCCTCGGCGGAACTGTAAGTTACAAATCCGAAGCCCCTTGATCTACCACTGTCTCTATCATATACTACTTTGGCTTCTACAACCTTCCCTTGCTCGCTAAACAAGGTCTCAAGTGCTAGTTGGTCAACACCCCATGCAAGGTTTCCTACATAGACTCTATTGGAGCTATCTCCCCCACCACCTCTGGATCCACGGAAAGAACTCTCTCCTCCCCGGAATGAATTCTCTCCTCCCCGGAAAGAATTCTCCCCACCACGGAAAGAATTCTCCCTTTTGGCAGGTGGTGGCCCATGATTCACCCTTAGTGCCCTCCCTTCAAGTTCCTGTCAAAAGAATCAAAACATATGCATTAGGTCTAAACGAAATTCTTGCAAAGTGATGCCCAGGCACTTCAGAAAAAGAATTTTCGAATAAATAAAGGATTAGCAACGACAAAAAAATTTTAGTTCCATAAATGAAGGTTGAGAGTGAGACTTGAAAATCATTTCATCAGCAGATCACTATGTGAAGTGTGCAGTGTGACATTTTGCCAAAATGTTCATATTAAAAAGGAGTATCGATTTTCTGTTAAATCATTTGAAATTTGTAAACTAAACTACAGTTAAATTCCAAGAAAAATATTTGATATGTGAGGCCACAGGAATTCAACAAGTTAATACTTGGACATGCACATTAAAGCATAATTAACCGAGAAAGACAACAAAGGAAAAAGACTTTACATATCCATTAAATTGTTGGCAAGCAGCTTCAACTTCCTCAATTGAAGACATTGTCACAAAACCAAAACCTCTGCTTCTTCCTGAAAGCTTGTCATAGATAACCTGCAAAAGTTAACAGCTCAGTTAAGTCCGTTTAAACCTCCAACCCAATCCTTCACATCCGTACTCTATCACAAATCCCTATCAAGAACGAAAACAATTTTCTGCAATAACATCTTAATGCCAATTTTCCTTTTAATACAATAAGATTATCCACTAAGAACCTTATATGTTCAAGCTTTACAAGGTTGGTCATTCATACATGACCAAACAATATTTCAACTTAATAAGTTCATTGGCCTCCCAGCAAATCCTTTACACCCTCATTGCACACCAAACATCAAGAACCCAAAACAACTTCCGTTTAGAACACCGTAAGGCCACTTTCCCAAGTCATAAATAAACATTATCTAGTATGAACCTTGTTAAATTGTGATAACCACCTCATCTAAATGCTTCAGTTGTTAGGAATAAGACACTTTTACTTATTGTTCATACATATCCAAACAATTCATCTCAGGTATATGTATGCTCTAATAACATGTTGAATTATGTGAACCACATTATCTAAAATATTAAACTGAATAGCCACTTTACAAGAACAATTAGGCCTTAAGCCCAAACAACTTGGGGTCGACTATATGAATTGAATTCTAAAAAACAATATGGCTCCAATTAAACTACAATAAGCTCATCTCAGTCCAAACCTTAAAAGCTTTGAAACTTACACGAGTAGTTACTCAAATATATCCGAACAAAATCCCCAATTATCTAAAATAATTAACCCCGCAGTTCAGGATACATAGATTAAACAGTTACTATACACATATTATACATGTAACATACAATAAAATTCGCCATCTTTTTGTCTAAAAGGTCTAACCATTGTTCAGGCAGTGTAAAAGTACCACTAAAAAGATTCAACTTTTACTCTCAAACCACCAAAAAGATTCAATTTTTATTCTTAAACCATTAAAAAGATTCAATTTTACTATCACAAGGTCACAGCTTTTTTGAGCCGAGGGTCTATCGGAAAAAGTCTCTCTACCTTATTGAGGTAAGGGAGGTCTGTGTACATCTCACCCTCCCTTCCCTATACCCCGTATTACACTGGGTACGATGTTGTCGTACTATCACAAGGTCACAAGAAACTATAAACAAGAAAGTATACAATGAGTAGTAAATAATATAGTAAATATAATTACCTCAACCATTTCAACATTGCCAGCACGTTCAAAAAGACCAGCAAGAACAGCACTGTCAACATTAAAAGGCAAGTTTCCAACAAATACTTTAAGGTCAGGTGAAAAGTTCCTTTCTTCTTCTTCTCCACTGAAGCTCCCTTCTTCATCACCTGCTTCAACTTCAAAATCAGAAAGTGTTACTTTACGAACAAATTCAAAGTTTCTTGTTGAAGAACATGAAGATGATAAAGAAAGGTTGAGAGATGAAGGAGGAATTGAAAAGAATGAAAGTGAAGTTGTTTGAGATTTTGGTAAAGGAAGTGTTTGAGGTGTAAAGGAAAGGAAGTGAAGAGAAGATGTTGAAGAAGCCATTGAGAAACAAGAAGGGGTTTGAAGGGGATAAGGTTTTTTGGGAGTGGAGTTTTTGAAGATAGGCTTGTGTTTGTTGATATGGGGATATTTATGGGCACTAGAGATGTCATGTTTTCAAGATTTTTTTGGGTCCATCAATTGGATATTTTTGTATCTTGGGTTTTAGGGGATAAGGCCCGTGGGCTAGTTTGACTATGGCCTGCTGGTAAACTAGGTTTTGGTATCCGGAATATATCGTCCGACTAATAAAGATTCACGTTGCGTAAGATATAGCAAGGGAAACATCGTATCTTACCAACTACATTTTCATTTTCTGGAGTCGACATTGAAACTGAAATCTGAAAACCTCTAGTTAAAGATAGGGGAATTTCATCTATATGGTTATGAGAGTTATGTATTGAACCCGATTTATTTGTTGAGTTTAACTTTTATATAGTGATAATTGAAAAAGATTTTTATATTATCAGTTCACTTAAAAGATAACATAACATTGGTAACGGATGGACTAGTCGGATAAAATGCACATATAGACACTTTTGTATACACCTCTACGATTTCAGCCACTTATGGGTACACCTTTGCAGCGGTTGCCCTCTTCGCTTATCTTCAGCCAATTGGGGTTGAAGTTCAAGCCAAGTTCAGCAATTTTGGTCTAAAGTAAATCTACTATTTTTTTATCAAAAGGTTTGAATTATGTTTGAAGGTAAGTCCAACTTCACTTTTTTTGCCCGAATTTGATTCATTTATAGACCAATTTTTTTTCCTTAACACACACCATCGGATATGCAACTTTAGCCCTAATGATTTGAAAGTGGGTTGCTAAACTTGCAAATCATTTTAAAAAAAAAACAAAAAATTAAATGACATGATAAAATTGAATGCCTAATTAAATTTTTACAGATTAGTAACCTCAAAATTAAGATAAATTAACCAGACATGTTAAATATAGAAATTTTTACGCTAATTGTCACACTAAGGATCAAATTACAAAACATACCGATATTATTGAGAAATTACAAAACATAATGATATTTGAATGTTTATTACATAACATATTATTTTCACATTTTCCACTCTCTCTAACACTTAACCCTAACTTTTTTTCTCTATTTCTCTCCCCTTCCTCCACCCACTCGCTGGCGCCGGAACACCACCTCCCCACCACTGATCAACTGTGTCCGCCACCGTTTTTGCTCCTCCGCTTCGCTGCTGCTACTTTTCGGATCTACTGAGCAGTTGCTCTGATCTGCTGCACCAACTCCGATCTACTCTGCTTTTTTTGCTGCTACGTGGATGCTCCGGTGGCGGTTCCCGGAGCTCTGATCTGCTTCTTCTCCTTTTTTTACTTTTTTTTTTTAATTTTGTATGTGTATATACGTGTATATATTTTATACATGTGTATATGTATGTGGTGGTTGTTGGAAGGTGGAACAAAGTGTATGTGTAGTTTTATACAGGTGTATGAATCTGTATATTTGTGTACGTACATGAATATTTTTTCAAGTGCACAAGTGTATATATATGTATATCATTAAATGAACGTGTATGTCCGTATATATGTTGTAGTCCTTTTTAATGTCAGTGTATCAGTGGATCAAATTAACGTTTTAAGATCCTGCCGTTTTAATGGATTTGCAAGGATATAAGAAGGTGAGGGGCCAACATTCTTCATAAACTTAACTAAAAAATATTTGATACGTTAATAAAGTGCATGCTATATGTTTGTTATATAAGGTTTCTAGCTTAACTATAATTAATTAATATGTTTCCTACTACTTTATCTCTTAAATATGATAAATTTATACGTCTTTGCTCAATCAAATGCAAAGAACTTCAGAACCAATGAACTTTAATTTATCTCTATCACTTAGCAGCAACCTTTTCTTTTTATTAAAAGTTAGAAAGTGTGCTTTCTCTGAAAATCGTTTCATTACTAACCTAATAGGAATGAAAGACAAGTTGTAGATTTTTCTTCTATGATAAAGAAACAGTTCCAGTTGTAGATAATAGTTTTTCACACTAATCACTAATGATAGAGATAGCAAAGCCACTTGCAAGGGCACAGCTGCAAACCTGTCATCTGCTAGACCCAATTGGTTCTGAAGAAGCCAACAAACAACAGTTTGGGCATCAATGGACCACATCTTTCTTGATTCAAATATTGGATATCCTTGAAAATAACTTACCCACACACGCACAGCTGGTGTTAATATCAAAACTATCTTAACTTTTAATGGTTGTGATAAAATGAGCCAATATTGTGTACACTTTAACCATCGCTTAATATAAGCTATAAAAATCAATTTTCAAAAACGTGGCATGCACTAATTGAGTTGATATTAACACCACAAGGGGGTTGAAATGATATCCCCTGCTCAAAAATTCATTTTTGGCCAAATACAAATGCAGCCCTTAAATTGGAGTTAATTCTTAAAATGGTCATTAAACTAATGCAAAGTATTTTAAAAAGTTACTTTTATTTGGTTTGGGATAAAAATATCACCCAACTTATTCAAAGTACCTTAAAAAGTCATTCTCCTAAGTTGGGTGTTAAAGTTCACCAAAAATACTAATGTAACATTTTATTTTAGTTTTTTAATTAAAAAGGACCCGAAATATCTTAAATTTTTTTAAAAAAATCAAATTTAAGGTATTAGCCACCTTGAAATTTTACACAATAGCCAAAACTTAAGGTATTAGCCACCTCAAATTTTTAGACGTCTGACCATGGTAAATCAAACTTCAAACTTTGAATTTGAAGTTTTTCTATGACAATTCAAACTCCAAACCTCTCAAATTTTGTTAATTTTTTAAAGAAATAAGAATATGCTATGGGAAAAGATTCAACTTAAAAGTAAAAATTAATGTTAACCAAAAATGTCTAAAAGATATACCGCATATGAAAATATATAGTAAAATTTAGTAATTATTATGCCCAAAAATATGTAAAAAAAACTTATGGTACTACATTTTTCAACTAGAATTGTTGGGAAAGATTTCAAATAACTACATCAGTTATAATTTCTAATTAGTCTTAGTATATTTGTTGTTGTACCTTATCACAAAACTACCATAATACTATTTCCACACTTTGATATTTTTTAATGACCATTCCTTAAAATCAGCTTAACCGAATGCCAAAATACTAGGGAGTATACTTCCATACCCCCTCTGGCCTTATAAAGTTCTCACACTTTATATAAATATGTATGATTAGGATATGATGCACAAAGAAAATCAAATATATTATTAATATGAAACCAATAGGAAATCAAGTATACTATTAATATGCAAATAGGACATTAATATACCAAAAACAACTATAATATAAAAATGAAGAATAAATAATCCACCAATAAATTATCTCATAAATAAATAATTTGGTATTTTAAAAAAATTTAAAATATTTATAATTGGGTCCATTTTTAATTAAAAAACTAAAATGCGTTTTTCGGTGAACTTTAATACCCAACTAGGGAGAATGACTCTTTAAGATACTTTATATAAGTAGTCATATTTTTGTTCCAAATCAAAGAAAATTGACTTTTTTAAATACTTTGCATTAGTTCAGTGACCATTTTAGGAATTAATTCTTTAAATTGATAAATAATAAAATGTATGATCAAACAAGGGGCTAAGTGCACGAAAGGCCACTTTTGCCACTGGTCTTTGGGCACAGGCCACTAATACCAAAATATTTAGTTTGTGGCCACTTTTGCTTAAAGAGATAGAACTTCAGTCCAGAGGCCGGATTGAAGTTCAGTCCTTAAAGATTGAACTTCAATCCACGCCCATATGGACTGAAGTTCAGTCCAGTCCTTAAGATAGAACTTCAGTCCATGGCCATGGACTGAAGTTCAGTCCATAGCCATACCATGGACTGAAGTTCAGTCCATGGCCATATGGACTGAAAGTTCAGTCCTTAAGAGATGGAACTTCAGTCCAGGGGCCGTATGGACTGAACTTCAGTCAACTATCAGAACTTAAGTCAACATTTATTTAGTAAAGACCCAAAAGTGGCCTCTAGTGTAAGACCAAAGAAAATAGTGGCCTCAAACTAAATACCAGTGTTAAAAGTGGCTGCTGGGCGAAATTTTTACTCAAACAAGTGTTAAATTCCCTTGACTTGGAACAAAAACTTGATTTAATTAGCCTATTTCTATAAAAGTTGAATCTTTGTTCATGAATATTCTGGCTCCCCACTAAACAATACGAACTATTAAGTTTTTCTCGAATTTCTGCATCCTGATTATAGTGTCTTCTATAATGCCACAATAAGCAGCCAAAAACAATTCATTTGACAAGTGCATTTTCAAAGGCTAAAACAAACCTAAGGTTGGTGCAGCTCCACATAGACGCAGAGCCCATGCTGAGAGCACCATTCAAGCTGCACTATAATTTTGTGCCAATTCATAACTCAAGTTGCACACAAAGTTCTCGCTCTACTTTGAATTTACATAGAGGTATGCAACAAACAGACAAATGGAATCAATATAAACGATATCAACTAGTAATTGGATTTAAAACATATTGTTGTTACTTGTTAGGAGTATTACACTTGCATTGGGTGTGACATTTGTCAAGATTTACCGTATTCCGTTTAGAAACTTGCATGCCCGTATAGAAATATATTGGGATCGAATAATATGGCGTTTTGCGGAAACTAACAAAGCCAATATTAGTTGACAATAAATTATACATCAAGAAAAATATTAAAATAAATATTTATTAAAATTGGTTTGGCTAATTGACATACATCATTTTCTGATGAAAAGTCTTCCTAAAACAAAATTATTCTAAGGACTCCATTGTGGAGTTTTTATTGTTTTGTTGTTGTGAATATAAGAGACGTCAATTTATAAATTTTCAAAACTTATCCCAAGAAAAAGATAAAGATCAATGGAGGAGTTTCATTCCTTTTAGAATGCTGTTCCTTCAAAAAACCTAGAAATTCATAAAAAAAAAAAAAAAAAAAAAAAAAAAAACTTAACAGGACAAAGGTATAAAGAATCCTTGTTTTACCTTAAAAGAACAAACTATTTAGTACTGTATACTACCCTGTCCCAATTGTTTTCTTTTTAAATCTATCACAAAAAAAAAAAAAAAAAAAAAAGGATACACTTTCTTATTTCATAATTATTTAATATTATAGTATTTTTCTATATTACCTTTATTATGTCTCACTTCTTTAAAAGCTACAACCAACTTTTTTATGATTTCAATCTTCATTTTCTCTTTTTCTAACAATGATAATTTTGCAACATTAAAAAACCAATATCTATTTCTAAACTCTGTGTCGAGTCAAATTCCGCCACATAAGTTGAGACCGATGGAACATTAAATAAACCTAGATAGATAGAGCAGATTTGACGCAAAAAGAAACTTAAGGTGTGGTATATTGATTGATAAGAATATGATATACACAAATGAGTATTCTTACACCTCATAGGAAAGACAAAAAGCACTAATGAACATTCCTCTGTATGCGCACGCGCAGATGTATGTATGCATTTTTTTCATGACTTTTTAGTAAAAAAGAGTGGACATAGTGCTATGATTTTTATACACAAGCCTGTATATGTATACTATAATCAGTGGCAACAAATGCTAGGAGAACTTCTCGCAGATCGTCCAAATATATGATCACAGAGGCAGCTGCAGTTGCTAGATCACCTTCCATCTGATGTCAACATGTAGAATCCCATCTTTAGAATTGATGAGATGGTACTTTTCGTTGATACGTCCATTGTAGATTACATCCTTCAGTTGGATATCTACATAGCCAAGTAACTCCTACAGATGAAAAAGAAATTAAGATACAACAAACATCAGTTTCTGTATTTAACATCTGTAGTAATAAAAGTTAATTAAGGAGATTTGTGATTATGGTTCTTTTACCTTAGACCGAAAACCAAATCTTCTCCTCTTGCTCTTGACTTCAATATGGATTAAATCTTTTAATGGAGCCTCTTCCAACACAAACTGGAATTCTTCTTCCCATTTTGGATTCCAGGTTTTATTCATCACCTACAAGTAGTTTAGTAAACAAAGGTTCAGGAGAAAACCAATGAGATGGTTATATGTAAAGGAGTGTGAAAATCGCCCCTAGTACTTTGGTTAAGTGGTATGAGTGTAACATGTGATGTGTGGATCATACACATGTCACGAGTTCGAACCTGCTGCGGGCAAAGGCCTGCTATTTTCTACCAAGTATCTAACCATGCGCCAATTTGGTCCTTTGAGATTCTGAGTTGTCGGAAAAGAAGAAAAAGAAAAGAGTGGGTGAAAATCACCTTTGTTTTCTTTTTATCTCCTCGAAGAACTACCACTGCATAAGGATTGGTATGGTGTTTCCCTTCTACATCTTCAGCAGCAATAACTGTAACCAATAGCAAACCGGCACCACACAATGAATTGTCATCTGAAAGGCTTGAAAGACTCTCTTTTCTTTTGTGAAGACTAATAGGTCCACTAAACTTTTTACTATCTTCTTGGAAAGGAATGAATGACATCTCCAACATAATCTGGCCTCGTGGCTTCTTGTTCTGAGGGTCATTTGGGTTTGTGCTGTGGACCAAATCAAGAGTTAGTTCTTTCTTCTCATATGGATTGAGCAATTTCAGTGGCACTACTTGCATTCCCAACTTGTCGTGTGCCCCAATCTGTGAAACAAAGTGAAAACCAAAACACTGGTTCTTATTCTTGATGAACAACAGTCAAAATCATCAAGTAAAATGTTTGTGTTGATTCATGAGTTTGGTTCAATATCATTTTTCTAAATGCATTTATATTTATATTCTACACACTGACAGAATTTTTCTACTCTATCAGGTCATGTAATACTTCATATAACATGAAATGTCTTGTTACTTCTTTTTAACTAGCTTTTCTGGTTTCCAAAATCTTAATGCTTCCTAACCAAGTGCCATGTGGTAATACATCCAAACATTTTACTCTTAAAAACCAAGCAAGTAAAGGCTGTGAAAAGTTGAGATGGAAGGTGTAAAAATCAGAAACCAGAATTGTAGCCATTACAAAGTTAAGGAGCAAAATATATCTAGTATAACTTTTTGGAGTACTATGATGGTCTTTGATTCAAAAGTAAATACTTTATTCTTCAGGTATCAAGATTCTAACCTTTTCCCAGTCATATAGATTCAATTGCAGAACTTGAGTCTCGGGATCCTTTACGGTCAACTTGAAATCCTCATTCCACTCTGGATTTAGAGTGTTCATCTTTACAGTAGTCTTCTTTGCTGGAAGCCTCTCTCCACCTAAGCTGAGTTTAACATAAGGATCTGATTTACTCAAAAAATCTGTGTTCAAAAGTTTTTCTGCTCTCAGAACCTTCACATGTAGTATTCCAACAGGCTTCTTCACAGCTCCTCTATTAAAATTACAGAATCTAGTGTTAGAAAATATGAAAGGATATGAGCATTCAACTCAATACTTTAATGCTAAACCACTTTGGATGTGTTTAGATATCTGATACGGGAGACATCATATACTTCTATGACATTCTCACACATGTAAATGTGGAGTACAGATTCTTTTTTTCTTTTTGATGGACATAATTTAGGTGGCTCAACACGTGGAGGAGGGAGTAGGCTCAACAAGTCGAAAAATGTCAATGAAGTAAGAGTGGATACAACGAGCTAAAGGATCTGTTTGAACTACAGCTAATGTATCATGGGAACTGAAAGAAAGAACCTAGAGTGGCTCGATGGGGATGAGTTCAAGAAGAAGATCGTAGCGTTAAAACAGACAGAGAAAATATAAAACTTGGATAGAAGTAGAGAAAAAACAACTGTTGAATAACCAAAATTTGACTCTAGTACTATGTGAAAGAATCCAATCATCCTTCTCAAAAATTTTCAGCGAGTAGAGTAGCTTAAGACCTTTATAAACCCCTTTTTATGCAAGAAGTTTTAAATTTTGTTGTACACAAGGAATGGTAAAACACATGAATGGTTGTCATTCTCTCTTCAAAACATATGCAACAAAACAAAATAAGGGGGAAGAAGAAGAAGGAAGATGCTATAATTTTGAGAAAACCAAAGCTTAAAAGGTTGTGTCAGGATGCATTCCTTATATTCACTGAAACTACAATAGTAATGCTCAAGTATAACAACACATTTTATACAAGTGGCTGCCAGGAATTAGTCCATTGTCAATATGTCAAGTAAATTATTTTGTTAACAACTTACATTGAACTGTCAAGAATTGGTATTTCAAGTGTTTGTGGCCAGAGGTAAAGCCTAGCGACTTGCTTGCTTATAGTTTCCTGCCACCCGATGGAAATGTTATTAAATTAGCCAAGAAGGGTAAAGTACAAAAGACTCCTGTCTCTAATGTTGTCGGTTTGAATTTGAATATCACTGTAGAAAGTGCAAATGGATTGGATGAGAGATCTGTAAACTTTATAAAGATCTATGTACTTCTGATTGTACTTAACAAACAATGGCCAAACACATACACAATGATAGCATAACATTTAATGTTACAAAGGAAGAATAGGTATAACAGCGTCGCTCAAAAGCAACTATCTCTTCAGCAGATGAATCATGTTAAGCTTTTCTGGTTCAGTAGCTCTATCAACTGCTTAAGTCATAGCCTAACAATGAATAAGCCTTCTAGGTGCATTTTATACAATTTAATCTACTGTCAGGAAAGTACTCAAGCCCTTCCCCTGATATTCAGCATAAAGTGTTCCTGCCTTATGATTAATACAGACTCAAAATGCATTTTATATCAGGTTGCGAACAAATATCTTCCAGCCTAGTTCTTTTAGGAATTGTATTGGTTTAGGCTGCTGGAGTAACAGAACTAATTTGAATCGTAGATTGCTTTTTTGTCAGTGCCAAGTTGAAAGATTTATTGAGTAAATACTGGTGATGCATGATAATAAACAGAACTTCTTCATAGGTCAACCAGCTGGTAATCCATAAAAACAAGTAATGTTGTGAATCAAAGTGGATTGCAAATCAACTTGGCAAAAGTTCACAGAAATGATTTAACTTGATCCCAGCCCCAGACAAAAAAGAACAAGTGAAGAAGCATGTTTAAAGTATCATATGAGACTTCATTGATAAATCCAATTCAAGCTTAGGTTATGCATCTTAGTACTTAAAAAACACACTAGGTTAAAGAGGAAGCTTACCTGAACAAAATGGTGTAATCCAGGGATTGCCATTAAATCTCCTCCAATTACTTTTAGCCCAAAGTCTACCTCTGGCTACATAAGATCGATAATCTTAGTGAGAGAGATTATGTCATGTCTATTACTAGATTATTGTTGCAAATTTCAACTCATTGGCAGGGTTAATATCTTTGGAAGGCAAGATATTTTACAAGCTTACTTACCTTCTTCGTCAGTGATACTATTATGCTTGAAAAACATGGGAAGGTTGGGACAAAAGGTTTCAGTGTCAGCCTTGCTGTAGCAGCCATTTGGAAATCTATCAACTGAAGATAAACATTGAAAACCTTGGTAAAATTTCTCATTAAGAGTTATACTGTTAATATCACCTAAAAGATCAATAAAATCTCATTCTCTCTGTTTATATTTGGGAACATATCCTACTGAAGCAGATTGTTTAGAGATAAGAGAGGAATTAATCTCAAGATACACCAAAAACAACAATTAGTCATGATCTTTAAACACATATAGCCACGTACCTTAGTACCATCCATAAACATTAAGCTAGTAAAGCAATCCAAGGAAACGATGAAAAATCAGATAAGTTACAGAAAAGTAAATGGCATAACACATTTATTTCAATAATATGTCAACCTATCCTTGATAAGAACGACAGATTGGAAACTAGTCCTACCTGTGCCGAGATTTTTAGAGATAAGAACTTCAATGCCACAACTATATTTGGATTTCCAGCCCATCTGACTGCAAACTCAAATACTAGCTCCTTTTCATTGGAATCATATACTTTAATACCTGCCAAAATTATCATTGAAATTAAATGAAACCAACACTTATCAACTAGCTATGTGCAATTTAAACTTTTATTAGATGGTCTGTCACAATACTCCTAATTCATGTGCTTGATGAAATTTGGCGCTCACCATGGAATCTAGGAGGAATTGTTCCAAGAGTAAGATGCTCAAACTCAATAGATTTTATTTGATACTGGCCAATATACTCTGCAAAAATAGGTTTGGATGTGGTTTTAATAATTCCACAAATTGCCTGTAGAGGAAATAATAAATCAGGCTACACTATGTATGCATGTTGGTTATACTACTTCAGACCATTTAAGCATAAACATGAGTAATATCCCAAAGATGATATGAATGATATGTTGGAAATACCAAATGTAGAACTTAGATTACCTTGTCAAGATAAGGCCACATATTGGCTATAAACTCATTGAACCAGTCAATCTACACAATGATTTGATAAAAATTTCACCGATATAAGAATGACTTGGAATAACTATGATAAAAGAATGTAAATTCAAATGAAGGCAGGTGCTTACCCGCTCATAGTCTGGATTCATCACCCATGATGGGAGTTCAGGTAGAAGATCAACTAGTGAGCTTGGCTCAATTTCATCAAATGGTATACTTGCTGGTAAATCCTGAAGATTTTTGTTCAAGATATTCAGTTCACTTTTGGATAAGTTGGTTTGCATTTGTTAAACCTTATAAGGAAGCAGAAATTTTCTTATGACATATAAACTAGTCTATCTGCATCTTTCGTAAAACTAAAGGAGAGAGGCGGATTTAGGATGATTTCAGTAGGTTCAGCTCAATTCATTACAGCTCGAACTATGTATTCATATGAAATAAGATCACATATATATGAGATGAAACTCGTTCTGAGCTCACTGACTCTAGACCCTGAATTTGCCTCGGTTGAAGGATGAATAATTTTGCACCAACATTACAAGCTAAGAAGCTACTTAGGCGTGTGGAATACATGGTGAATTGTAGGACAGTAGGAGGATTGGGTTGAGCTAAATTTCTCAGGACAACAACATATGCAACGTAAAACCAATATAAGAAACGGATAAACAAAGTCATTTCTAGCTAAAATCTCATTAAAATGGTTACTATCTTATCAGATGATCAAAGGAAATGAAAGCACTAAATAACATTAAAGAGAAATAAAGAATGAAATGAATGCAATGAATTTACCTTAACATCTCTGGGCTCAAAGTATATGAACAAGAAATAACCAACAGTCAGACCTATAGAAATTCCAACTCCAAAACCAAATATTCCCAACAAACTTCCAAGAAATCCCATTTTCTTTGATCATTCTCAAAATTCAATGAACCCCATGTTAACAATTAAATGGAACATTCAAACGTAAATCATGTATTGTGCCATTTTTTGTTACTAATGTATACATGCCGTCCATGAAAATAAAAGAAAGATAATAATGTCAAAGAAAGAGATCTTTTGGCATAGCTGGCTATTAGTTAATGATAATGATGTTGAGATTTGAAAGCTTGATTAGTTGAATACATAGAACGTGTAGAATCATCAACAAATAAAGATTTACCAAATTTAGACGTGTCTTATGATATTAAATACGTAGCACTTAAGTTTCTTGTTGCACATGACAAATACCACAAAAGATAATTTAGAATTCGGACCCAACGACTTTGATAGCATTTGAAATGTAGTTGTCCTCATAAATATAGTTTGTCAACTTTTAGGCAAACTACTGGTCCATTTGAAATAACTTATAGTATTCCTTAATTCCCTATCAATAATAGCATTATAAATGGTACTATTTGTATTGGGTAGAAAATTAAACGTGCCTCGAGCGTGAGAATTGGGGAATGACTTAGCAAGTATTCCCAAAGGTGGATTCTCGAGGCCAGAAACTGAGGTCACATTCTTCAGCAAGCTCTGACGAGGACCAAGCCTCGAGCAGTTGAAGACGCATTGTCCCGAGGTAGATGATTTGACCCTCAGGGAAGTGTTATCCTTTGATGAGTAATATTTGTAATTGATGCCCGTTACAACAACATTTAAAGGGAGAATCATGGACTGGCCATGATCAGACATGGGAGTAATGTCCATTAATTACATTTATTGTTTATTCAAATCATGTAAACTATAAATAGTTATTTTGTAATCCTTGTACTTCATTCAGAAATCAATAGAGAAACATAAAATTACATTTGCTCCCTTTCTTTTCAGTCAATTCCATTTTTTCTCAGTCAATTATCTCCTTTGATACAACTAATTGCTTGTTAACCCAATTATAAATCCTAATACGATTTAGGCCAACACAAATTGGCGTTGTCTATGGGGAATAAGCAATAGTGTTGTTCCAAAGCTGTCTATCGTGATAACCTGTTTCCTTTGACCAGTTTTCAATAATGGCCGATAACACTAACAACACGGTTGAGCAAGTTACGATGAAACTCAAGTTCCATCGACCCAACCAGGCAATGAAACACTAATTGGTGCCATTCCACCAATTGGTGCAGCTCCGCCAATTGGCGTGACTCCACCAGTTGGTATAACTCTGTCAATTCCAACACCAATTGATCCTTCTTCATCTGCACTTTCCAAACTTTTGTGATAGCTGCCCTTCAACGACTCCAGGCACAATTTGCTGTGCAAGAGGGTTTCAATGCCCAATTACGTAATTCATTGAAAACTATCTTTAGAAACCTACGAAACACAGCAAATCCCACTGTTACTCAGCCTGTTGTTCTTAATGGAAGCATCCCGAATATTACTCCCATAGGCGCAGCAACAAGGGGACTTCCAACCGGAGCTGCCTCGGGAGGCTCGGGGACTGCCCTTATGGGTACCCAACCTTTCGGGATACTTCCTACAGTGGCAGAAACTAGCGTCACGTTAGACCTAGAAAAATGGAAGAAAGATTTCGAAGCCCAATTTGAGAAACGGTTCGAAAATATTCCTGGGGTCAGGAAGCCCCAACAAGTATTGGACATTGATAGGTGCAGGCAGCAACCTTTCAAACCTGAAGCTGCTCCTGCCTCCATTCCCAATCATTTCAAGATGAAGATCTTGAAGAAATATGATGGGACGACTGATCCAGTTGACCATATAACTGAATACATGGCTATGGTCAAAAGCAACGACTTGACCCCGCTGGATACCCTCGATAAAGAGGCGCTATGTTGGTATATGCACTTGCCTTCCGAGTCGATCTCAAACTTCGAGGAGTTAGATGACTTGTTTATCAAGGCTCACACTGGGGCTCAGAAAATCCTCAAGCGAAGGGAGGATATCTTTGAGGTTAAGCAAGGATACCTCGAGCCTATCAAAGACTTCCTCGAGCATTTTCAGGCTGAAATGATGGATCTGCCGATAATGGGTGATGACTTGGCAGTTATGGCATTTGAGAAAAATATAAATGTCAACAACTCTGAGGTTGCTTCCGAATTGAAGAGAGAACTATAACAGTGGCAAGCGCGAACTTGGGATGAGTTGCATGATAGTGCCACTACAAAAATTAGCCTCAAAGAGGTAGAATGGAGGGTGACAGGACGACACAATGCCTATAGAAAATCGCTCTGAGTCTTCCCGATGCGTAAACGCATCATGAGAAAACTCACGAGGTCGGTATGATCCCTACGACTCACTAAGGCAATATGTGAATCAACGCCTCGGAGGGCAATCTATAAGTCAAAGGCTCGGAGTGAAAGCCAGTAGAAATGCTAGTCAAAAGAATTCCCCGGGGCTATCTCTAGTGTCCAAGGACAAAGAGTTACCTCGAATCCCAGATTATAACTTCAACGTTTCTACCACGGAGCTGGTAAACTCAATAAAAAGGGTGACGAACTAAGGCTTGAGGTTGCCGAGGGATATGAGAACACCCCCCGGGAAGAGAGATCAAAGCCTACACTGTGAATTCCATATTGATTATGGGCATTTGTAGAATAAATGGGCATTTATAGAATAAATGGGAGAACGAGGAATAGGTTCAAATTGTTGGCACATGAATTGCAAAGAAAGTACTAAAAAATAATTTGTCACCTACATTATAAGCAAGGGGACGATTTTGAACAATGGCCTTTTGGTGAAGTTAGATATGTTAAATTTGTTCTCTTTGTTTAAAGTATGTAAGTATACCAACGCTGATAATATCTCACTCTTTTGACTTTAAACTTACTGAAGATTCACTTGTAATGGCCATAATACAGTTATAGATTCTGATGAAGATTATGGAGAAGTGGCAGAGGAAGTTATGGAAAAGGCTGAAGAAGATTGTGAGCAAATGAATTTTGACTTGTGAGGAATTTGCAGAGCTCACTGAGATGCACCAACTGTTGTCTCCCCCCTTTTTCCACCAAACCCAAGGAAAAGAGGTGACAACAACATGTGTAACTTGTGCTCGTTATGTGCTTGGCTTTTCTTCTGTTTCCCCATTCTTGTTCCCTTGTAGAACAGAAGGAGAAATTTTTTTACATATCTCACACTACTTGTGGGAGGCCCTTAATAATTTGATAATTGGACTCATGGCCCTTAATAGTTGACATATAAGAGTTTAAAAAATCTATAATACCAAAATTATAAATCCATAAATAAGAATGTAATGCAAGTCATATATATGAAATTAACATTTAAAAAGTATTTTCTGGTGAAGCAGGTTAGCATTCTTGAGACATGATAACCCTTTGGCATATGAAAGATAATCCTCAAGTTAGCTTGTAGGTTATTATCTTTAATTTTCAAGAAGCAATTAAACAGGTTGATGCTTTTGATAAACACTTCCAAGTTTGCCACATGAGTAGTTGAATATACTAATTAAGTGGTTTAGTAAGATACACCAGAACATAATATGAATTGCCACAAGACGACATGCATTCCCAGAAACAACATTTTGATAATTCAGAGGCAACTTCATATAAACTTTTCAAGAATATCACCATGAAAGAACACGTTGTTAATATCCATTTGGTATAATTTCCAGTTTTTGGCAGTAGCCACCCCCAAGATAACATGAAGGTCACCATCTTAGCGACTGGTGCAAAAGTCTCTATGTAATCAATGCCTTCGACTTGGTGATTGCCAAAAATGACAAGCCTTACTTTGTATCACTCTATGGTACCATTAAAGTTATACTTTATTTATATACATATCGACTTCCGAATGCTTTCTCTCCCAGAGGCAATTGTTCGATCACCCAAGTTTTATTTGTTCTAATGCCTGTGACTCATGTTGTATACCTCCTCTTCATTTTTCATCTTTCACAACTTTGGCGAAGAGAGTCCGGCTCACATCCTTCAGTTACGGCCGCACGAAAACTTACGTGTGGCATGTGAAACAGTAATACAAAGTATTTTTCATCATTACCATAACAAAAATAATGGAAGAATGAACAACATAAATAGAAGTTCTTACTAGAGGAAGCAGACTATATACAACAAAAGAACATATTTTAGCTGTTCAAATTAAAGGAGAGTAAAAGATCTTACTACTGATCCACGCTCAATCCTACACCATTAATGGTGAGGGACGATCGTCAAAGATATATACCCGATATGAGTGGGGATCGATTTTTCAAGAAAACTAGCTGTTTAAGTGAAAGAGTTGCAAATAAACAATCAAATAGCATTAGTTAAGAGTCCTAGATGGTTGGAATGTTTGTTGTAAATCCAACATAAACTATAAAGCTGAAGGATTCATAGTATATACATAAAATCTATACTAAATAGATTTATAAAAATATAAATCCCGAGAACTTACTTGTTATTCTCACAAGCGGAAGCGGTAGGATCTTGACCACAGCTGGAATTACTGGCTGTCAGTGGTTGTCACGTACTTAATGGAGCAACCCCTTTTTCCACAGTCTAAACACTGTTATTTTGGTAGAGAGGAGTAGTAGGGAGAACCGTAGAAAAGTACGTTTTTTTTCTGTGTTATTTACTGTATATATAATTATATAAACAGTAGCTGTCCTCTTATAGGACAATACTAGGTAACTTATCTTTTTACCTGGATAGACTTTAAGAGCACTCCTTTATGGGTGGACTCTTAAACAGATAAATTCAACATCTCCCACTCACACATAATGGGAGTGCTATTATAATATGAGAACCATATTTTTACCTCTTCTCTACAAATATTCATACAGTGAAATAGACTGTACGACCAACATACTGTGAGAGCTATGTGCTATACACCTGTTAGGAGTATATAGCCTCTCGTCGAGTACAAACCTGCAAGTAGATTATAATGTATGGAATACCATAGATCATATAAATCACATTTTGATATCCTCTCAAAATCTCAAATATCATTATTCTTTGTATTCACAGTTATAACTCATAAGTTATAACTGGTGCACCCGTGAATACAAATTAATGAGATTCCATTAATGATCTTCCTCTTCTCATGATTCTTTTAACATTAGCTCAACTGCTTTTCTAGATATACCCTGCCAGACCGCATCCATTTTCATTTTCTTTGGAAATACACTAAGACAGCTAACATTATACTAAGTCTCAAGTATCTGATTGGAGTTACTGAGGGAACACATTTTGAGCCACCATAAAGGCTCTGGGTCTCACGAACCAATAAGTTGAGATTAAACTTATGTTAACCCATGGTCGACATTAGCACACATGGTATGAAACACGTGATCAACATTTTTCTCCTTTCCTTAAGGAGAATATGTCTTTATAAATAATGTTGTATAGATGAAATTCAGACACCATAAGTATCTAAATTCGGGTTCCTTAAACTCACATCTAACTCACAAAGTAGACTAGGTGAACATCCTTTCACCTTAATAGCCTTTTGTCATTGTTTAAGCGACTCTATTGATTTTAAGCATATAGCTCTCAAATTATCCATTTGATATTTTTTTCTTAAAATCAAGTCTCATCTCCACTTATCACAAAGATAAAGAGATGATTACCTGTGTGAGAAGGCCAACCTCTTGTCTACCCGATATACTAAAAAAAAATGAAGAATGTAATAAACACTCAATAAATCATGAATATATACGTAAGTAAATCAACTTTATTGATGATCAAAGAACATATTTTTATTCCTCTAAGATATCCATGATCCTCTTTACTGCTTGCCAATGTGCTAGACCTGGATCGGATTGATATCTGCTTACCAAGCCAACTGCTTGATAAATATTAGGTCTAGTTCATACCATAGCATACATTAGACATCCGACCGTGCTTCTATAGGGGACTCACTTCATCTTTTTTGTCTCTTCAGGAGTCTGAGGACATAAATAATTTCCCAAGTTATGACCTTTGCTAATAGGAGTGTCAATTGGGTTGCTATTTTGCATACTAAATCGTTGAAGAATTTTTCTAATGTAATTCTCTTGAGAGAGAGATACAATAGTTTCGTAAGACGATCTCTTGACATCTTGATTCCAAGTGAAGGTTTCATCCATGCATATATCAAAAATCTATACTAAATAGATTATTTAAATATAAATCGAGAACTTACTTGTTGTTCTCGTAAGCGGAAGCGGTAAGATCTTGAACCGTGGCTGGAATTACTGGTCGTCGGTGGTTGTCACGTGCTTGATGGATCAACTCCTTTATCCACAGTCTAAACACTAGTTATTTGAGAGAGAGATAAGAAGAGCAGTAGAGAAATCAGTATATTTTAGTTGAGCCTATTACTGTATTTATAACTGTATAATACAGTAGTTGTCCTCTTGTAAGACTCTATCAGGTAACTTATCTTTTTTACCTGGATAGACATTAAGGGCACCCCTTTATGGGTGGACTCTTTTATTTAGATAAATCCAACATCTCCCACTCACACATAATGGGAGTGCTCTTACAATATGAGAAGCATATTCTCATCTCATCTCTACAAATATTCATACAGTGAAATAGACCGTGCGACCAGCATTCTGTGAGAGCTACGTGCTATACATCTGTTAGGAGTATATAGCCTCTCGTCGAGTGCAAACCTGCAAGTAGATTATAAAGTATGCAATACCCTAGATCATATGAATCACATTTTGATATCCTCTCAAAATCTCAAATATCATTTTTATGTATTCACAATTATAACTCATAAGTTATAACCGGTGCACCTGTGAATATAAAATTAATGAGATTCCTTTAATGATCTTCCTCTTCTCACGATTCTCTTAACATTAGCTCAACTGCTTTTCTAGATATGTCCCACCAGACCGCATCCATTTTCATGGTCTTTTGGAAACACACTAAGATAGCTAACATTAGACTAAGTCTCAAGTATCTGATCGGAGTCACTGAGGGTACATCATTTTGAGTCATCATAAGGCTCTGGGTCTCACGCAATAAAAAGTTGAGATTAAACTTATGTTAACCGATAGTCGTCATTTAGCACACATGGTATGAAACACGTGCCACAACATTTTTCTCCTTTCCTTAAGGAGCGTATGTCTTTATAAATAATGCATACGTATCTAAATTCGAGTTTCTTATACTCACATCTAGCTCACTAAGTAGACTAGGTGAACATACTTTCACCTTAATAACCTTATGTTATTATTTAAACGGCTGTATTGATTTTAAGTATATTGCTCTCAAATTATCCATTTGATAATTTTTTTTCTTAAAATCAAGTCTCATCTCCACTTATCACTAAGATAAGGAGGCGGTAGCCTGTGTGAGAAGGCAAACCTTTTGTCTACCCGACATACTAAAATATAATTGAAGAATATACTAAACACTCAATAAATCATGAATATGTATGTAAGTAAATCAAGTTTATTGATTATCAAAGAACATAGTATTGTGAACAACTGGAAAAATAAAGAATAATAAAAAATCACTCAAAGTCTACGCAAGCCTTGAGACCTAGTGTGTCTCACAAATGCATCTCTAGCTAAAGGCTTGGTCAATGGGTCTGCTACCATATCTTCTGTAGATATTTTCACCAGGTTCAACCTCTTGCATTTATACATGTCTCTAGCATAGTTATACTTGATATCTATGTGCTTAGTATCACAATGATGCTTAGGATTCTTGGTTGCATCAACTGCAGCCTTACTATCACAGTAGACCAATACTGGTTCATCATCAGTGTTACCCAACAAGCTTTTCAAGAGCCTATTCAACCAAACAGCTTCTTGTGTTGCTTTTGACAGAGCCACATATTCGGCTTCCATCGTGGATAGTGCTACACATGATTGCTTCTTACTCTTCTATGATATGGCACTATTACTAAGTAAGAAGACATATCCTGAGGTAGACTTCCTCTCGTCTAAATCTCCTCCATGATCATCATCAGTGTATCCAACTAATAGCAAATATTTTCTGCCTTGATAACAAAGTGCGTAGTCAGCTGTTCCTCTCAGATATCTCATGATCCTCTTTACTGCTTGCCAATGTGCTGGACCTGGATTAGATTGATATCTACTTACAAAGCCAACTGCTTGACAAATATCAGGTCTAGTACACACCATAGCATACATTAGACATCCGACTGTGCTTCTATAAGGCACTCGCTTCATCTTTTCTGTCTCTTCAGGAGTCTGAGGACACAAATGATTTCTTAAGTTATGGCCTTTACTGATAGGAGTGTCAATTGGGTTGCTATTTTGCATATTAAATCGTTCAAGAATCTTCTTAATGTAATTCTCTTAAGAGAGATACAATAGTTTCTTTGGACGATCTCTTGAAATCTGTATTCCGAGAATATATGCAGCTTCACCCATATCTTTCATCTCAAATTGAGACGACAACCAGGCCTTTACGTCGTTTAATAACTCCTTATCATTTCCAGCTATAAGTATATCATCGACATACAATGTCAGAATTACAAGTTTATTTCTTGATCTCTTAGTATAAACACAATGGTCTTCATCAACCATAGTAAAACCATTCGATATGATCACATTTTGAAAGTGTATATACCACTGCCTTGAAGATTGTTTGAGGCCATAAATAGACTTCAGAAGTCTACAAACCTTTTGTTCGTGGTCTTTTTATGAAACATTCAGGTTGTTCCATATAAATTTATTCATGTAATTCTCCATTGAGAAAAACAGTCTTTGCATCCATCTGATGTAACTCAAGATCTAAACTTGCTACTATAGCTAGAATCAAGCGAATTGAGTTAAATCGCACAACAGGTGAGAAAGTCTCTTCATAGTCTATTCCTTCCTGTTGTGTATAACCTTTCGCCACCTGTCGAGCCTTATATCTCTCAATTGTGCCATCAGCCTTGAGCTTAATCTTGAGAACCCATTTGCTCCCAATAGCTCTACGTTCTTTCGGGAGATCAACTAGTTCCCAGACTTTGTTGACTCTCATTGACTCCATTTCACCTTCCATTGATTTAATCCATTTTTTCTTAGAAGGGCATGAGAGAGCCTCTTTTGCATTTTTAGGCTCGTTTTCTACTTGTAAGAACAACATAAAAAGTTCAGCACCTTCGACATCCAATCGTCGCCGGGAATCTTTTTACGTAAACAACGTCATTTTTGTGATTCTTCTTCGTTGTTCCCATTTGGATCAACGTTGCTCCCACTCGGATCAAGAACATCTATCCTGCTCCTACTTGGAACAAGATCAGTGACCATCTCGCTCCCACTTGGAACAAGATCTATTCGGTCACTGTTTAATGTCAAATGATTACTTACATTCGCATCCGATGATGAATGAGGTTGTTGATGTGAAACTAATTCATCATCTGTTAAATTTCTCCCACTCGAATAAAGTGATCTTTGTACAACTTGATCCTCTATCTCAAACAAGGTTAGGTCTTGACCTACCTCTCCCTTTTTAGGAAACTCATCCTCTAAGAATGTGACATCTCGTGATTCAAACTCAGTTACGCTCCCACTGTCTTGCTGACTTATAAACACATAACCCTTAGAGGTTTTTGAGTATCTTATGAAAATACTTTTCTTTCCTCTCGGGCCTAATTTGCCATGTTTGTGAGAAGAATCATGTGTATAGGCAGCGCAACCCCAAGGTCTTAATACACTTAGGTTGGGTGCTCTTCCAGTCCATAACTCATATGGAGTGGTTGCAACTGACTTTGTAGACACTCGGTTAAGTACATAGGTAGCAGTAAGCAATGCATCACCCCAATAACTAATTGGGAGGTTAGCTTGTGCCATCATTGACCTAACCATTTCTAGAAGCGTCCTATCTCTTCTCTCCGCAACGCCATTTTTTTTGTGGAGTATTTGGGATAGTCAACTGATGAACAATTCCCTTTTCATCACATAACTCATTAAATTGAGTTGACAAGTACTCTCGTCCTCGGTCAGTTCGAAGAACTTTTATCTTCTTGTCTAATTGATTTTCCAATAAGCTCATATAGCGTTGGAAACAACTTTGCTTCTGATTTGTGGGAAATTAAATAGACATAACCGAAACGAGTGTAGTCATCTATAAATGTGATGAAATAGTACGCTCTATGCCTAGCCCTGACATTCATAGGCCCACAGATATCCAAATGGACTAATTGCAAGGGATATTCAGCTCTAGTCGCTTTACCGAAGGGTTTTCTTGCAGATTTTCCTGCTAGACAACTTTCACAAGTGGACAGTTCCACATGTTCAATGCCAGTAAGCAAACCTTGTTTTGCTAAACTTTGCATTCTTTGTTGGCCAATATGACCAAGTCTAGCATGCCATATGTTTATATCACTATCATATTTATGTGAGGAAGCAAACATAGAAAAACTAGCATTATTATTAAATGAATCATAATCCAAATCCATAATAATAAAACCTCCAGTTACATGACCAAAACCAAATAAAGTTGAACCTAAAGTCAATTTGACAGAATTGTCATGGAAAAACAAGCTGAAGCCAAGCCTAAGCAAAACAATAACAGAAATAATATTCCGGCGAATTCCTGGAGCATAGAAGACATCATGTAGTAGTAGGTGTCGACCACCACACAAAATTAACTTGCATATACCGATCTCTTCAACAAAAACGTTATTGTTGTTGCCCACATAAATCCACTTTGTTCCACGTGAAATACGCCGAAACTCCACAAAAGAATTGCGTTCCCTCGTTATGTAGTCCGTTGCTCCCGAGTCTATAATCCACAAAGGATTAGATTCAATTAAAAACACTGAACTAGAAACACAAAGTTCACGAGTTTGAGTTTTGTGAAATACCTTTCTAGGAGGCTCAGAGCAATCCTTAGCATAGTGACCCTTTTTGTCACAGTTAAAGCATTTCACCTTTGCAACATTGACACATTTGGGACGTTTGTTATTGCCTTGTTGTTCTGCCCTTGCTCTTTTAGCAGGCTGAGACTGAGTTGGTCCTCTTTTCTTAACCCAATTCTTTTTCTTTGAGCCACCTTTGGCCTTAGAGGATGTTTCCATATGCAACTCAGCTATTGGCTTAGCAGCCTCAAGCCGATCCTCTTCAAGCTCAAGAGATCTCCGGACATCTTCCAGAGTCTTGATTAGCTGATTGTGGGTCAAATGCATCTTCATATGATCCCAAGAATTAGGTAAGGACCGTATGACAGCTTGAACTTGTTGCTCATCGGTCAACACATGACCAACATCTTTTAACTCCCCAATCATGTTTGTCATAAGCCTCAGATGAGTTCTCACTGAATGTTCTGGGCGCTTCTTGTATGAGTCAAACTTGATTGTTAAGGATCGTAGCCTTTCAATAGAACATGTACCAAACCTATTCTTCAAAGCAACCCAAAGACCCATAGCTCTTGGGTGATCCTTAAATTCCCTTAAGATATCATCATCTAAGGTGCTCAGCAACGTAATGCGAGCCAAGGAGTCTTTCTTTTTCCAAGCATCATAAGCCGCACGGTCACGCCTATGCTGAGTCGTGGTGCCTTCCTCAGGCTTATCCATGACGATGTTAATTGCCTCCAGAGCCTCTTGCTCTTCAAGCACATATTGAACTTTTAAGCTCCAAGTCTCATAGTTGTCACCATTGAGTTTCAACCCTTTGTTGAGCTCAGCAACAATATTCTTAGCAGCAGTAGACATTCTTTTAACAGAATTAAAAAAAATAATAAGGATGTAAAGAAGAAATTATTTAAACACAAGTATTATGTTCAACATACATATTCGGACAATAAGCACTAAGTTGATTAAGTTAATAAATACATATATTAATAATGGAGTCGAAAGTTCACTATGTTCCCAGTCATCGTCCAAAAATTAACTATCTGTAAATTAACCTAGTCAACTACTTAGCTTAATGTCTAATCATGTTTAAAAAAACCTTTTGTTTTCATGATCTTATAATCCCGTATGGATCTAAGTTAAACAAATTAACTTAAATTAATTTAAATTTTATTAACATATTAAATAAAATAAATCAAATGTTAAACTAATTAACATTTATGTGTTCGTTAAACTAATTAACAAATAGAGTAATATTAAATTAATTAACATTTCTAACATGTCAAACAACATAAAAATATTAAATTAATATTAAACTAATTAACATTTTAAGCAAGTTAAACTATTTAACAAATCATGCAATTGTTAACTAATTAATAAATATACTTAACGTTAAACAAATTAACATTTCATCAAGTGGGATAGTAAAAAAAATATTCTATCAATTAGAATAAGAGTAAAATTGTATTTGTTAATGGCTCATTATCCAAAAAATGAAATGGGCTATATTCCCAATTCTGCTTATATTCTGCCACTTTAAGAAAAGAATCATTTTTTCCAGAACATGATCCAGAACTTACCTTATCTTTGCTTTAGGCCATTTTTACAATTATTACCTAAGATTACTGGTGTGCCTTAACCCAATTTAAGTTTCTGCCGAAAACATTTGTAGTGGGCCAATTTAAATAAAATATAAGCTTCAGCTACAAGTCTTTACCTAGCTATTTTAGACCTTTCTTGATCTATTTAAACTGTCTGCAGCAGCCTCTATTAAAGCTCAAGCTTTATTTTTTTAATTTAAATGTGCTATTACAGATCAAAAGGAGAGGAGAAGCCCTAATTTCATCTCCCCTTTTCTATTACTACAGCCGCCATATATTTTTGTGGAATAAGAGAATCTTCTTCTTCTTCCCTTAAATCCGCCATGGAAATGGAGCACTGAGCTCCATAATTTTTCAGTTCATTGCACTTCTTTTGTGCAGATTTAAAAGCACCATTTTTTTTTTTTTGCTTTTAAATCCGATGGCTGATTTTGCTCCTCGCCGGAGCTTTTTCCGGCAACAACATTGATTCACGACGACTAGCAGGAAGTTTCTTTAAAAAAAGTTTTTGAACAGTTAGTTCAAATCTTAACAAAAACTTGAGAAATACTAATCTGATTTAAAATGTGATTCCAAATCAGTATAGTTTTTCTACTTTTTCTTTTCTTGTTTTATTTTTTTTTTAAATTCTGCCATAGCAGATGTTGGGTATTGTTTACTATTCTTCGTAGATCTTTTTCGGAGGCCTTTGGCAGCATGTCAGTTTATTTCTCAAATCTTGAAAGAGCTGATTCGTAAAATTCTAGTGTTAATTCACGGATCGAAATTAAAATTTCAAGTTCATAAATAAAATATCTCTAGTTTATTTTCTGAGAAAAAATAGCTTATGTATTAACTGCATATACATATATATGACTTTGTGCAAACTAATTGCAAAGTAGACAAACTAGAAATACTATACAGGTTATTTTAAATTTGATAGTTCAAATAAAATAATAGTATGAAATTTATTAACCAGAAAACCAACCTATGACATTTGATACCAATGAAGGTTTCATTCATGCATATATCACAAATCTATACTAAATAGATTGTTTAAACATAAACCGAGAACTTACTTGTTGTTCTCGTAAGCGGAAGCGGTAAGATTTTGAACCGTGGCTGGAATTACTGGCCGTCGGTGGTTTTCATGTGCTTGACGGATCAACCCCTTTATCCACAGTCTAAACACTAGTTATTTGAGAGAGAGATAGGAAGAGCAGTAGAGAAATCAATATATTTTATCTAAGCCTATTACTGTATTTATAACTGTATAATACAGTAGTTGTCCTCTTGTAGGGCTCTATCAGGTAACTTATCTTTTACCTGGATAGACATTAAGAGCACCCCTTTATGGGTGGACTCTTTTATTCAGATAAATCCAACACCAAGAATATATTCAGCTTCACCCATATCTTTCATCTCAAATTGAGACGATAACCAGGCCTTTACGTCGTTTAATAACTCCCCATCATTTCTAGCTATAAGTATATCATCGACATACAATGTCAAAATTACAAGCTTATTTCTTGATCTCTTGGTATAAATACAATGGTCTTCATCAACCACAGTAAAACCATTGGATACGATCACATTTTGAAAGTGTATATATCACTGCCTTGAAGATTGTTTGAGGCCATAAATAGACTTCAAAAGTCTACAAACCATTTGTTCGTGGCCTTTTTCAATGAAACATTCGGGTTGTTCCATATAAATTTTTCATCTAATTCTCCATTGAGAATGACAGTCGTTACATCCATCTGATGTAATTCAAGAACTAAACTTGCTACTATAACTAGAATCAGGTGAATTGAGTTAAATCGCACAACATGTGAGAAAGTCTCTTCGTAGTCTATTCATTCCTGTTGTGTATAACCTTTCGCCACCAGTCGAGTCTTATATCTCTCAACCATTCCATCAGCTTTGAGCTTAATCTTGAGAACCCATTTGCTCCCAATAGCTCTGCGTTCTTTCGGGAGATCAACTAGTTCTCATATTTTGTTGACTCTCATTGACTCCATTTCAGCTTCTTTTGCTTTTATCCATTTTTCCTTAGAAGGGCATGAGAAAGCCTCTTTTGAAATTTTTAGGCTCATTTTCTACTTGTAAGAGCAATATAAAAAGTTCAGCACCTTCAACATCAAATCGTCGTCGGGGAATCTTTTTATGTAAACCACGTCCTTTTTGTGATTCTTCTTCGTTGTTCCCATTTGGATCAATGTTAGTCTCAGTTGGATCAAGAACATCTATCCTGCTCCCACTTGGAACAAAATTAGTGACCATCTCTCTCCCACTTGGAACAAGATCTATTTGGTCACTATTTGATGTCAAATGATTACTTACATTCGCATCCGATGATGAAGGAGGTTGTTGATGAGAAACTAATTCATCATCTGTTAAATTTATCCCCCTCGAATTAAGTGATCTTTGTTCATCTTGATCCTCTATCTCAAACAAGGTTAGGTCTTAACCTACCTCTCCCTTTTTAGGAAACTCATCCTCTAGGAATGTGACATATCTTGATTCAAATTCAGTTATACTTCCACTGTCTTGCTGACCTAAAAACACATAACCTTTTGAGGTTTCTGAGTATCTTATAAAGATACTTTTCTTTCCTCTCAGGCCTAATTTTCCATGTTTGTGAGAAGAATCATGTGTATAGGCAGCGCAACCCCAAGGTCTTAATACACCTAGGTTGGGTGCTCTTCCAGTCCATAACTCATATGGAGTGGTTCCAACTAATTTTGTAGGCACTCGGTTAAGTATATAGGTAGCAGTAAGCAATGCATCACCCCAATAACTAATTGGGAGGTTAGCTTGTGCCATCATTGACCTAACCATTTCTAGAAGCATCTTGTTTCTTCTCTCTGCAACACCATTTTATTGTGGAGTATTTGGGATAGTCAACTGATGAACAATTCCTTTATCATCACATAACTCGTTAAATTGAGTTGACAAGTATTCTCGACCTCGGTCAATTCGAAGAACTTTTATCTTTTTGTCTAATTGTTTTTCCACTAAGCTCATATAGCGTTTGAAATAACTTATTACTTATAATTTTTTGAAACTTATATAGACATAACTGTGACGAGTATATTCATCTGTAAACGTGATGAAATAGTACGCTCCATGCCTAGCCCTGACATTTATAGGCCCACAGATGTTTGAATGGACTAATTGTAAGGTATATTCAGCTCTACTCGCTTTACCGAAGGGTTTTCTTGCTGATTTTCCTGCTAGACAACTTTCACAAGTGGACAGTTCCACATGTTCAATGCCAGTAAGCAAACCTTGTTTTGCTAACCTTTGCATTCTTTGTTGGCCAATATGACCAAGTCTAGCACGCCATATGTTTACATCACCATCATATTTATGTGAGGAAGCAAACATAGAAAAACTAGCATTATTATTAAAATAATCATAATCCAAATCCATAATAATAAAACCTCCAATCACATGACCAAAATCAAATAAAGTTGAACCTAAAGTCAATTTGATAGAATTGTCATGGAAAAATAAGCAAAATCCAAGTCTAAGCAAAACAATAACAAAAACAATATTCTGACGAATTCTTGGAGCATAGAGGACATCATGTAGTAGTAGGTGTCGACCACCACACAAAATTAACTTGCATGTACCGATCTCTTCAACAAAAATCTTATTGTTGTTGCCCACATAAATCCACTCTGTTCCACGTGAAATACGCCGAAACTCCACAAAAGAATTGCGTTCCTTCGTTATGTGGTCCGTTGCTCTCGAGTCTACAATCCACAGAGGATTAGATTCAGTCAAAAATACTGAACTAGAAACACAAAATTCACTAGTTTGAGTTTTGTGAAATACCTTTTTAGGAGGCTCAGAGTAATTATTAGCATAGTGACTCTTTTTATCACAGTTAAAGCATTTCACCTTTGCAACATTGACACGTTTGGGACATTTGTTATTGCCTTGTTTTTCTCCCCTTGCTCTTTTAGCAGGCTGAGACTGAGTTGATCCTCTTTTCTTACCCCAATTCTTTCTCTTTGAGCCACATTTGGCCTTAGAGGATGTTGCCATGTGCAACTCAGTTGTTGGCTTGCAGCCTCAAGCCGATCCTCTTCCAGCTCAAGATATCTCCGGACATCTTCCAGAGACGGGATTAGCTGGTTGTGGGTCAAATGTATCTTCATATGATCACAAAAATCAGGAAAGGACCGTATGACAGCTTGAACTTGTTGCTCATCAGTCAGCATATGACCAACATCCTTTAACTCCCCAATCAGGTTTGTCATATGCCTCAGATGTGTTCTCACTAAATGTTCTGGCTGCATTTTGTATGAATCAAATTTTATTGTTAAGGATCGAAGCCTTGCAACAGAACATGTACCAAACCTATTCTTCAAAGCAACCCAAAGACCCATAGATCTTTGGTGATCCTTAAATTCTCTTAAGATATCATCATCTAAGGTGTTCAGCAACTTAATGCGAGCCAAGGAGTCTTTCTTTTTTCAAGCGTCATAAGCTGCACGGCCACGCCTATGCTGAGACGTGGTGCCTTCCTCAGGCTAATCCATGACAATGCTAATTGCCCCCAGAGCTTCTTGCTCTTCAAGCACATATTGAACTTTTAAGATCCAGGTTTCATAGTTGTCAACATTGAGTTTCAACCCTTTGTTGAGTTCAGTAACAATATTTTTAGCAACAGTAAACATTCTTTTAATGAATAAATAAAAAAAAGCGAGGATCTTAAAAGGAAATTTCTAAATGCAAGTTGTATGTTCAACATACATGCATATTCAGACAATAAGCACTAAATTGATTAAGTTAATAAATACATATATTAATAATGGAGTCGAAAGTTCACTATATTTCCAGTCATCGTCCATACACATAAAAATTAATCTAGTCAACTACTTAGCTTAATGTCTTTATCATATTTTAAAATAATATTTTATTTTTGTGAGCTTATAATACCATATGGATCTAAGTTAAACAACTTAACTTAAATTTATATTTAAATTTTATTTAACATATTAAATAAAATAAGTCAAATGTTAAACTAATTAATATTTATGTATTTGTTAAACTAATTAAAAAATATATTAAATACTAAACTAATTAATATTACTAACATGTTAAAAAAATTAACAATACTAATTCAATGTTAAACTAATTAACTGTTTAGGCAATTAATATAACATCTTAACAAGTATACCTAATGTTAAACTAATTAACATTTCATGGAATTTGCTAAACTAATCAATAAATATACTTAATATTAAACTATTAACATTTATGCAATTAGGATACTAAAATTAATACTATTTTATCAAGAATATAAATACCTAATTTATATTACAAAAATAAGTCCATATGACTAATTTTTGTACTATGAAATTATAAAATAAATTCAAAATATTTTATTGTTTATAATAGGCCATTGGCCTAATATATATATTTGGACAAAATTATTTGTTAATTTCCCATTTGGCACTTTGAGTTGATGCCAATGTCTGCCCAATTTAAAATAAGAAGGATTAGTTCTTCAATTCTGACAAAATGGACTTGCGTAGACTACATTAGTTATATCTCCTAAATTAATAGGCCAATGGCCATAAGTCCAATCTTTTGAGCTAAATCAAGATTTTTAACATTGAACTTAAGCCTATCATTTCTTCTGCCAGGCGTCCTCTTTATCATCTTTATTATTTATTTATTTATTTATTTTTTAATCTTTTAATAAAGAGGAGAGAGAGAAAGTGTCAACTCTAAAGTCAATTCTCTTTTTTCTCATTGAACTCCCTGCTGCCGCTTGGAGCACCTTCTACCGAGCTCCTTTTTTTAATGTTTTTTTTTTGTTTTTTTAAAGAAGACAGAGAAACCCTTTGTTCTACACTGTTACACCTTCCGCCATTGTTGGAGCCCTAAACTCCATTTTTTTAGTGTTGGCTGTTCGTAGGTGGAGCTCCTCGCTGGTGATTGGAACACCGATGGTCCCATCCTGAACAACGATTATGAGCCGCGACTACGGTGGTCTGGAGGCGGTGTAATAGTGGAAATAAAAATCTTCAACAAATTCGATGCTGGGATCCAAAACTTATTTTGATCTCACTTATTAATTAATAATAATAATATGCTTTTTGCATCGGTTGTCTGGTGCTCAGTGGCGTTTCGACAGTGGCAGACAGTGGTCATACAGCAACAGTTCATGGCAGAGAAGGACGGATCTAATAAGAATTCCTCTCCTCTTTTTAAATAAATTTTGGTGCTACTACTTGTGTAGATCCAAAAACAATTATATAGGACTTTTCCTTTTTATTTTCGATGGCAGATTTTTTGCCTTGTCGGAGCTTTTTCCTTTGGTATCGTGGCGATTTGGTTGACAATTTCAGATTGTTAAAAAAATCAGATAACATATATAAGAATAAACTTGTTCGAAAACTTATTTTGAAGAAGTACAGACGCAAGGACTTAACATCTCAAAGTGTAGAGACTATGAAAAAAAGTTCGTATACTGACTGTTTTAATTTCACGTTGACTAATAGAACAAAACACATATATTTTCGGATCACAAAACCAGTCTATGGAGTTGATTGCCTATATGGTCACTCAACTTTGAGTAATTGGCCACCATGGTCACTTATCTTTGCTTTGTCTTTTTATGGTCACTCAACTTTGGGTAGTTGGCCACCATGGTCACTTATCTTTGCTTTGTCTTTCTATGGTCACTCAACTTTATCCAAGTAGCTCCTATGGTCATCCAACACAGAAATCCTAACGTCCATTAAAATTTTGCTAACGTGGCAACTACAAAAATATTTTGGCAAATTATATAAATAGAAAAAAATTAAATTATTTAAGACCAACCTAATTAAATTAAACCCCACTCAAGAGTTCTTGCTTGAGGTGCCCATTTTTTTCAATAAATGACTCCTTTTTTTTTTTTTTAAGCCTATCAAGAAAATCTTCTTGTAACATATTTTCAAAGTTAATTTTTCACCTAATGAAAATCTGAGCGCCCAAATAAAGTTCGTCTCACTTAGCTCATTCACTTACAAATGAAATATAAACATACGAAGATTCATTTTCTTAACTAGCCATCGAATAATCCTGGAGCTTTCCTCATTCTCTATTGTTGTATTCATTTCATGAATAAGTGGACCTACATGTGTGACCTTTTTATTGCTTAGAGTTGAGAGATAATCCACATACTTCCCTTCAATTTCATTACAAATATTGATCAAAATAATATCATGGGATATTGTAAACACATTGAAAGCAAAATTTGGTGCCAAGAAGTTAGTTCATCTTGGCAGCGAGTTGGAGTTGCTTTGCCGCATAGTCTTTAAGAAAAATATCTGATAATGCAAAATCTCTTGAACCAGTTTTACTAAACAAAAACAATATTACTTAAACAAATTGTGAAATACTATATAATAAATCAAAAATTTATGCTACTTCAATAAAAATTTCAGCTTATAGAAAGCATCAAAGCCACTAATTCGTTAAGGCCAAACACTAATTCATTTGGGTGCTCAAATTTTCATTAGGTAAAGAAATTAACGTTGAAAATGCGTTACCAGAAGGCTTTCTTGATAGACTTAAAGAAAAAAGAGTTATTTTTTGAAAAAATGGGCACCTCAAGTAAGAACTCTTGGGTGAAGTTTAATTTTAATTGGGTTGGTCTTAAATAATTTAATTTTTTTCTATTTATGTAACTTGCCAAAATATTTTTGTAGTTGCCACGTCAGCAAAATTTTAACGGACGCTAAGATTTCTGTGTTGGATGACCATAGGAGCTACTTGGGCAAAGTTGAGTGACCATAGAAAGATAAAGCAAAGATAAGTGACCATGGTGGCCAATTACCCAAAGTTGAGTGACCATAGAAAGACAAAACAAATATAAGTGACCATGGTGGCTGATTACCCAAAGTTGAGTGACCATAAAAGCAATCAACTCCCAGTCTATGACATCTGATAACAATGAAAGATTCAAGGCATACACATAAAATATATACTAAATAGATTAATAAAAATATAAATCCCGAGAACTTACTTGTTATTCTTGTAAGCGGAAGCGGTAGGATCTTGACCACAGCTGGAATTACTGGCCGTCGGTGGTTGTCACGTGCTTGACAGAGCAACCCCTTTTTCCACAGTCTAAACATTGTTATTTTGGTAGAGAGTAGTAGGGAGAACAGTGGAAAAGTACGTTTTTTTTCTCTGTGTTATTTACTGTATATATAATTGTATATATAGTAGTTGTCCTCTTGTAGGACTCTGCCAGTTAACTTATTTTTTTACTTGGATAGACTTTAAGAGCATCCCTTTATGGGTGGACTCTTAAACAGATAAATCCAACATAAGTAATTAATTAAAAATAAGTAATTGATTCTAATAGTTGTATAGATTGGCGTCATATGTCCACCTACTTAATTCATGGTTGAGATTATTTTACTACTAAGCAATTAAATATAATAGAGTAAGTTTAGACAAAAAGTTAACCGAAAAAAAATACGTAACCTAACGACTGCCTCTAACTTTAACGCCTCTTCCATTTTTAGAAACAGATAATTGATTCTAATAGTGGTATAGATTGGCGCCATATGTCCGCCTACTTAATTGATGGTTGAGATTATTTTACTACTAAGCAATTAAATGTAATAGTGTAACTTTAGACAAAAAGTTAACCAAAAAATAAAACAAATATGTAACCTAATGACAACCTCTAACTTTAATGCCTCTTCTATTTTTAACTTTTGTGTCAAGAAACAAATAATTTTATTTTTAATATTTTATTTGCCAAAATCCTTGTTAAAAATATTAAGCAAAGATCATACGGAAAAAATAAAAGATATATGTAAGATAAATTTGGAATTGCAATTTGCCCAGTACTCCTTAACTACGTGAATCATCACATGGTGGGTTAGTTAACAATGGAAGAGCCGTTAAAGTTAGAGGTTGTTGTTAGGTTATGTACTTTTTTAAAAAATAAATAAAGTTATACTATTTTATTTAATTGCTTAGTAATAAAATAATTTCAACTATGAATTAAGTAGGTGGACACATAATGCCAATCTATATCATTATTAAATAATATTGCACTAAATACTAATGGATTGGATTCCAATCCACTATAGATCAGCTGCTGATCTCTTTATATTCCTCCGGTATTAAGAAGCCTCTGACCTCAACCTTGATTAAGTTGTACATCAAATGGGAAGTTTGCGCATAGACGTCAATGTATTACTATAGCTTACCATAGATAGGAAATTTGGAGAAGGGTGAAATAGAAAATTGAGAAAAGAGCAGGGCCATTGACAAAAGAAGTCGCTTGGTTGATACGATTATATTCTTTTGAGCCATTTTCTAACCTCAACACGGGGAGCAAGTAACATACGTCGGCATGGGTACTATAGAACCTCAAAATAATCCAAAGAAAGCTGTCTTTTGAAAAACCAACCTCAAGAATGCTTAATTGCTTATCAAACCAGGAGTACACTGTATACACCCACTTTCCTTTTTCATTATTGCGACATAATTTGACATTTTAAGTGTTATAAAACTAATAGTAAAGTAGTGCAAGAACAAGATAAAATATATGAGAGGAGAAGGAAGAACATGTATTATTCTCTAAGTATTTCAAGTGTGTCATCCATAGAGCCAAATATGCTCTATTTATAGGATACAAATACATAGGTTACAAATCAACCCAAAGGTTACAAGAATTAAATAGTGACTTAATAAGGAATTAGTGGTCACTTAGTGGGGAGGAATTAAGTAGGAGAAAGTGGGGTAGTAAACCATATGTTACAATTGAATAATGGTGAGTAGTGGTCATCCACACAAATAAATGAATTTATAACACTCCCCCTTGGATGACCATTTGGAAGGTTTGTGCCTCGTTAAAACCTTACTAGGAAAAACCTTGTGGGAAAAAGCCTAGTGAAGGAAAAAGAGTACACATATCCTGTAATACGCCTTTAGAGCTCCCTCATTAAAAACCTTACAAGTAAAACCCAAGTGGAATAAAACTTTGTTAAGGGAAAAAGAGTGCAGCGCGTACTTTACTCCCCTGATGAAAACATCATTCAATATCTTGAAGACGACACATTTCAATCTTGTAAATCAGCTTCTCAAATGTTGAGATTGGCAATGACTTAGAGGACAGATCCGCCAAACTAGCACTGGAGTGAATTCTTTAGCATTAACTTCATCATTCTTTTGAAGATCACGACTGAAAAGGAATCTTGTGGGATATTTGTCTCCTCAGTTGTATCTTCCTTTTAGCTGAACTATCCATGCAATATTTCATATAATATTACTGGGATCCTCGTCTTCAAAAAAATACCACATTGTTGCTGAATATGTTGAGTCCTTTATCTCAATCACCAATATTGTCGCATAGCTTCAAGCATGGCTATTATCTCTTCATAAATTGAAGATGTAGCAGCAACAATTGATTTTATAAAATTCTATAATATAGGTATTCTACCACAACAATTAAATACCAAGTCGATATGGATCAAGTAGATACCATGTATTCTTCTGATGTCTTCGCATTGAGAAAGAACTAAATCTTACCAATAAGCTTATAACAAAAGCTATAACCAGTGGAGTATATTTGGTAAGATACTTCAACGCACCAATTGCATTAAAATATAATATTTCAATACGAAAAAGCTCGCAAACGCAATTTTACCACATGTGGCCAGATTATTTTAATCCGTATAAATATTTATGAAGCTTCATTGAATAGGTTTCCCAAAAACCTTTACATGCTTCAAGGATTTTGAATGCTTCAAGGATAAATATATTGTTGCTCAATGGGCCATATAAAAAGTTTTTGCAACATTCATACGCATATCAAGTCTTTTATGCACTGCCAGACATATAACATGCCTGAAGGTGATTGCATCCACCAAAGGAGAATATAACTCCATATAATCAATGTCAGATCTTTGTGCCTCAAGTCGTACTTTATATTTAACGACTTATTTTTATCAATATTTTTGCACAAAAATATCTTTGTATACCACTGGCTTTGCACCTTCAGGTGTTTGGACTATAGGTCCAAAAACTTCACGTCACCCAAGTGAAATCAATTTTTTCTTGAATGCATTTTTCTATTTTGGCCAGTAATTTCATGTCTGTATTTCAAACAGACTTAAGCTCAAGATCCTCATAACCATATAAAAATTGAGCTTTCTAATATATGTAAGATATCGTCGACGATAATTTCATATCTCGGTTCCCAATCCGACATAACATATTGAGATCTCTTCATATTCATAAATTTTCAGGTACCTAAACCTCTCCTGATAAGGTTTTATGAAGTGTTATGTCGTGGGCTATTTTAGAGCCCTGCCTCCTTATTTCACCATCATAATCATTTGCTCCTTTCCTTTTTCAAGGATTTATCTTTTGGAACTGAGTGGTCCATCACGCTTCAGGCGTGCCTTAGACTCATTGACATAAATAGATTGTCTCACCAGGACATCAGGAGCATTAGCAGCTGGAATATAATATTTTTCTTTGGGTCAGTAATGCGTCTGCCAGTGGCTTGCATTATCTTTATATGAGGATCATAATCAAATGATAGTTTAATTTATTTATTCCTCAGCTGCTTTAATTTCTCCCCCTAATGTTAGCCAAACTAACATTCGTTCCCAACCATATATGAGATCCATCTTTGTGCGTTGCGGTGGAGCAATTGATAATATACCGCACATTAAAATTATTAGATGGAAAATATTTGGTTCCCGACCCTGAACCAATTATGAGGGGGAATTTATTTTGTGGCATGTCGTGCACAAGTGCTGCTTTATGGATATACCATACCTCATACCTGATTTAGGTAGCATTGTTCTCATATGCATGGTTTAGCAATTGGAGGCTTTCAATATATGAATCTGCTAAACTTGCTTGCCAACATTATCAAGATAACTTGTCTTGATTGCATAATCTGGAAATATGCTCATAATAAGATTTATTTGAGCAAATACTTAACCTCACATGTATCATTGCGGGTTTGTAATAAAACACACATGTGACCTTATCATAGATGCATCTATTTATAATAATTATATGGTCCACATGGCAGGTGAACGAGCCTATATTCACCTTTTATATATTCCAGAAGTGCGGGGATCCTGATCCCAAATTTAGTTGGTCGAATAATTTATTTATCTTGAGAACAAGCAGCACAAAGAGAATTCTTGAAGAATCCTGATTCTTTAGTATATACGCATGTGAATTCTCGTTTATATATTTTGCGTATCATATTTTAACCGGGATGATCAAACCGGTCATGCCAACTCATAAATTTATTCATCTAGTAAACTTCTGGTTTCCTATAGCACGAGCTTTGTCTCAATAAACTATTGTGGCATGTATATGATTCCACCACACTTATATATTGTGTAGTACAAATTGGAGGAAAAGGCAGGGAGCTTTTTAATTTTTAAGCACATATATCTCACCCGACATTCTCATATCTATGTAGTACAAATTGGAGGAAGAGACGGGTGACCTTTTATTATATAAAATATCTTACCCGCTATGACTGTAGTAATATGAAGATATTAATTCTTCACATGTTTATAGTCTCAATTTTATACCTATTTTGGCGAATGTATTTGAAACTTAACAAGTTTCTTTGAGACGTACTACAGTAAATATTTCATCAATTTCATATTCCTCCAGGTAGTAATAAATTGGCTTTTCCAAAGCTCTCAATTAATTTTATACTACTATATATTTCATGACACCATCCATATGGTGAATTTCTTTCAAGGAGAAAATCATATAATTATTCTCATGGTCAAATCATTACATGCAAGATCAACTTCTTGCTTTACTTGCTCTTGTGTAATTTTATTGGTACGATTGGTACGTGAGCAATGACCATTCATGCCACAATAAATGATAGATTCATTATATTCGAACCTCTTCTAGAGGTGAGTTGTGGTACTTTATCAACCACGCATGGGCACATCCGTATTAATCTTTCTCGAACCTCTTGTGGAGGCGAGTTTTGATATTTTATTACATATTGCCACATTCACTTCGGTGAATGGGTCTATATTCATAATTTTTTTTATGAATTGTCTCATTCACTGCAAGGAATGGACCATAATCATCTGGACTTGCCTCATGCTCATATGATACATTGAAGGCATTATTATATTTATCATTTGAATGGTTACTTTTTGAGAATCTTTATTGTTCTCTTATTTATTTCACAATGATAACTATTTTTTCATCCCTTGCCACGTCCACATCCATGGTCTCTATGATAGTAATTATTTTATCGTCTTTTAGACATAAAATTATTTGCCTTCTTTCAGACATAAAATATTGTGTCTTCTTTCAGACATAAAGACATTTTGCCTTCTTTCAAGCATATTATGTTGTGTCTTCTTTAAGACATAATGATAATTGCCTTCTTTCAGGCATATTATGTATTGCTACTACATTCACATCTGAGAATGGAGTATTATGTTGTGCTCCCACATTCACCTTATGGAATGGAGCTTGTTAGTATTATGTTGTGCTCCCACATTCACCTTATGGAATGGAGCTTGTTTTGCTCCCACATTCATCTTAGGGAATTGAGCATATATTGCTCCCGCATTCACCTCTATTAATGGAGCATATCCATAGAACGGGCTTATAAGTCATATAATTTTGCCTCAGTCATCGTATGTCATCAATATGATGCATTGGGACTTAAACCCAATATCCTTAACCAATATAAAGCTGATTCAGGCCATAGTATGTTGAGACCCGAATCCAAACATTTTATCCTCAATGATCCGATGAGGCTCTTACTCATCGTTTGTACCTCAATAAATGGCTTATTATGCGAAAGTGTGCTGGTAGAATGTTACCATAAAAGTCGAGCATTAGATAGTACCAAATAATGTCTAAAATGTTAACATAACCATTCATCATATATTATAGGTTACTGCATTTGATTGAGTCAATCAACATACCTTAAAAGACTTTAAATGCATCTAGTGCAATATTGGTTATTCTGAATACGAGTATTGTATTATTATTTTATCACTTAAATCTAAATAATAGGCAGTCTATTAGACTTAAGTCATGTGAATTCATAAGCTAAATAGCTAAAAATGTGAGATATGGCATATTCAAAATCCATCAATTTTGACCTGGTAAGAAGTGCAAGGTCATATAAAATATAGACAAATATACCAGTTAGGAAAAATATGATTCCCAATTTTATATTTACCTTTTCAAACCACATAAATATACCTTAAAATAAATATTAGTGCCACACTCGTATATAGTAGAGTGCTAAAACAAAAATTAGCAGTACCGTGAGTATCCACTTTTGTGTCTCATTTTATCCAATGTCTTGAAATATTTAAAAGGACATCAACATAACACAGTATTGCTTTATTAAGAAGTGGAAAGAGGTAAATATTTATTTAACTAAGATATGACAATGAAACAATGAAACCACCAACGTAAAAAAATGAACAAAATACTATGTGGACAAAATTAAACGACGTATGAAAAATATGTTATTCAAAAGTTTTATCAAGCCTTGAACAAGATAAATGCTCAATAAAATGGACATTTTTCAACTGATGGCACAAGTGCTAATGTGGTTCAAAGAAATTGTAAGAAACCTTACCATAAATTATGGCAGCCAACTCATCTTTTATTCTTAATTCAATTGTCAAAGATGGTTCTTACCGGAACATCAAATCTCACCCTCAAGTCTAGCACTCAAATAACCATCTTAATATATAGACATTAGTAAATCTCAAAGTAATGTCAGTGGGGAGAGCTTATTCAAAGTAATTGTATTATACAAGTTTGTTGAAGGAAAACCTTCATGTGAGAGGTACTATTATTTTGCACTAATGCCTTATGAGACAAGGTAACTTACCTGATGTGTTGAATGAGGCTCATCTAATCATGATGAGGATTGAATTAGAGGCTCTTCATGCTGATAACGTGTTATAAAACTAATAGTAAAGTAGTGCAAGAACAAGATAAAATATATGAGAGGAGAAGGAAGAACATGTATTATTCTCCAAGTATTTCAAGTGTGTCATCCATAGAGCCAAATGTGCTCTATTTATAGGATACAAATACATAGGTTACAAATCAACCCAAATGTTACAAGAACTAAGTAGTGACTTAATAAGGAATTAGTGGTCACTTAGTGGGGAGGAATTAAGTAGGAGAAAGTGGGATAGTAAACCATATGTTACAATTGAATAATGGTGAGTAGTGGTCATCTATACCAATAAATGAATTTATAACATTAGGTTTTTTTTTGCATTTCACTAATTGCTTTCTTGTGTTTTTACATCTCATTCATTCGATCATGTATTCTTTTAAATGAAGTGTTCGTGGCTTTCTTTTTATAGTTATATCTTCTTCATCTTTGCTTTTCCTTTTAAAGTTTTTGTTATTGCGCTGAGAGTAGGTTTTTGCCACCTATAAATATTAACGCTAAAAAATGGATGAGAAGTGTTTTATCAGTGTGATAAGTCTTTTTCATTTTTTGGTGGCTAGACTATGTATAAAGTTTGAGAAAAAAGTGTTCTCATTAGTTTTAATAATAATATATATTTATTTTAACGTTAAGCATAAAATTATGTTGATTTTCTTTTTTAGCTATACAGGTTATCCATGTCTTTACAAATATATTTCTATCTATTAGATTACTTGATTAGCGAAAGTTAATCTTTACTACTGTAAATTTTATAACAATAACTATTCAGTCATTTTTCTATGACCGCGCAAAGTGCCGGTAATTTGACTAGTTTCTGATAAACTAAACTATATATGAGTGTCTCCTACATCAAAACATCTTTACATCACAAAATTAATCATGTCTACTATAAGCTAAATAACCGGCATAAAATTAACACAAGACCAGGTGCGATGCAATGAATCAACCATCCTAAATTGATTCAAGCAATTCAATATCCACAAGTGAAAATTTGCTCGAAACCCCAAATATCATGACCCAGTAATACGAACAACCTAATTTCAAACACATAACTAGATTCTTGGGAATATGTCATACGGCGACGTACTCTTCTACGTTGTCCTCTTGCTCGATTTTGGGAACTCCCACTTGGAGTACTTCGAGCTTGTCCCTGTCCAGCCATCTCTGAAATAGAAACAATGAAACAATAAGAATGGAAATATCATTAAATGTGACAACATATGCCACAATTACTCGTAGAAGATTATATTTAAGGGTCATATACCATTATAATGGTGTGGCTATCAGGAAGTCATTCGAAAAAAATAATTTATAGGCTGAACTTCAACCCATCATAACTCACTCGTTTTAAATCAATTTAATATAAAATAATATATCAACGAAAAGCCTGTAACGAGTAGATTATGAAAATATGTAACCCATATTTTAATTCTAAACCAGTAATTTTCAGAAATCAAATTACACAATGCAATTTTTCATAAAACTGTCACAATTTTCAGCATAAATTCAAAAAACCATATCTTACTCGATTTAAATCCGTTTTCAATGTATAATATATTAACGGATAGCCCTAAACGAGCAAATTCTGAAAATATATGTCTCGAATTTTAGTTCTTAATGAGTAAGTTGCAGACATCAAATTACAAACACAGATTTTCAGAAAAAACGGTCTCAGCATACTTTCCAAAAATATATCTTACTCGTTTAAATCCGTTTTCAATCTATAATTTATTAATCGAAAGCTATAAACAAGTAGATTCTAAAAATATATACCACACATTATAATTCTCAACCAATAATAAGCAGAAATTAAATTACTGAACGCAGTTTTTCTTAAAAACGGTCTCAATTTTCAGCATAACTTCAAAATATCATATCTTATTCGTTTTAAATCCGTTTTTAATGGATAATATATCAATGGAAAGTCCTAAACGAGTAGATTCTAGCAATATAAGTTCCATGTGACAACGCTCAACACACACCTCGGTTTGAGGTATGAACGATCATCGCAATACAATTTACCCAACTAGGAGTCGGGGTCGAATCCATAAGGAACAAAGTGATGCGATCAAAGTAGTAGAGGAACTAAACCTATTTGACTAAGCCAAACTAGGATAACAAGGTGATGGAATGATATTAACAACTAAAAACTACTCTAGGAAAGCAAGTAAAGGTGATCAATGACTTCTCACAACTAAGGAAGACATGTTTTGAGCCTAGGATGTAATTATAGCACGGGGTTTATATATTATGGCAGATTCGTTCTAATGTAATCCCTACAATCCGTCTGGCCTAGAAGGGATTTGCCTCAACGGTGCTCGTCAAAGCCATGGTTGAGCTTATAAAGCACTACTCATTACCCGAGGAAAGAAGACCTCTTCCGAGCGTACCTTCTTTTAGATGAATTAGTCTATGAAATAGCCGATCAACCCAAATACTCGTTAGCTTCACTATTCTATGCTAACTAATCTCTCCCGAGTCTTTAATTAGCAAAGTAGACATGTAACTTAAGTGTCATGAGCACAAAAGTCAGACAACCACAAGAATAGAAGCTAGATAAACAAAACTCATAAATATAAATTCCTAGTCATGCTTCATTCATATATTCATGTCCAAAATCATACCATTTAACAATACAAATAGTCATGAAATCTATTCACAAAATCAAGTCTTCAACAACACCAATAACACCAAATATATGCAATACAAAGCAAGAAAATAAAGAAAGGAGTACAAAGAATCAAGAAATTCTCAATGGGTTGCTCCAAATCTTCACTTTCTAGGTGTTTGGTTGATGGATCTTGACTCCCAAAATTGGAGAATTGGCCAAAAGATATGTACAAATGAAAGCTACAAACTATTTATGTGTTGCCAAAATGAAATACAATCATTTTCCATAATTCTCCCTAGGTTAAAATGAAGAAATTCTGATTTTTCATGCCATAGCCACCCTGTTACCAAAAGTTTACCCTATAGCCACTTTATCACCGCTGAGCTGTCATTATTTCACGCATAGCCACTTTTCTGCTGCATTTTTGACAGACTAGCCACTTTTCTTCTTTTTCTACAACTAGACTTCATTTTGACTTGTTTCTTTTATCACTCTTATCCAACATATTCAACCTACAAAATACAACAAAACCATGATAAGTGCACTTATTTCATTAATTTAACACAACAAAAGCTCAAGCATAAGTATGTAATGTGTGGTATTTTAGCCATACATCACACCCCCAAACTTAAAATATTGCTTGTCCTCAAGCAAAGCACACTTCATTAGAATCGAAGTTGCAATTCGTCTATTCAAAAACATTTTCTACTAAACACAACAAGTCAAAAAAAAAACTCTTTTAAATTCAACAACAAATGGCATTGGTTGGTACCAACAATTAAGCCAAGTCATGTGAGTGTAACTTTCATATATACAAAACATCAAAGAAGGCATACATGCCATGACACAAGATTTTCAAAGTTAACCTCTTCGTCACAAGAGTTTACTTCTTTGCTTTGATCACCTCAATTGAAAAGTGAAACACAAGTCCTCAACTCAACTTCACAAGTGCCCTCACCACTCAAGAGAGTATCCCAAATACAAGAATGCAATGTCAACACAAATTGGGATCAATGATAGGGAGAATTCACTCACTCTCCAAAGAATGTTCACGAGTTGAGTGAAAGTGCCGTAGACTTGCCCATATTGTAACTCTCCACTAATGGAGAAGCACCAAACATTAGATCAATTAGGACTTGATTAGGCTTGTAATAAAAGCTCGGGGCTAGGTATGGTAATTTGGAAATATAGTGACTACTAACCACCTTACCAACATATATACATTTCATTCCATCCTTCTTTCACCTCCTTTCACCCTTCAATCCCTTTTATTTATTCTTCCACTTTATTTTTTGTGTTTTTCAATGTCTAAGAAGCCTACAGCCTTCTTCTTTCTTCACTTAGTCTAACCTTACTATTTACAAAGGTAAGGTAGACTAGTTTTATGCACTTTGTTTATTTTATTTTATTTTTTTTTCATTTTTCTCAATCTTTTTCTCAATCTCAATCAATTTTTTTTTTTTGGTTACTTAGCAAATTCATTAGGCTTCTTAGTACATGACACATCCAATGGACTCCCCCAAACTTAGGCATTTAGCCTCTATGAAGACATTTCGTTCTAAGGGATCTCAACTTTACTTTCAACCACCAATGGATTAATCACACACCGGGTTACCAAATGAACGGCTAGTAGGTTCAAAAGGGAAAGATAATGATATTTTTAAAGCAATGGTATATGAAGAGGCTCAAAAAGAACTCCAAAAGAAAGCCTAAAATCATTTCCAAGTTCGGCACAACTCAAATTTCATCTTGAGCACAAGCCAGGCAAGTTCTAGACCACAATTCAACATGTGAACCCACCATCTAACCTCACACACACATGGCACAAGCGAAGCAAGGAAGAAAAGTGTATTCAAGTCCCAATCAAAGGCAAAATTAAGCATCCAAAGTTTACTCATAGCCTAATGAGAGATAGTTAGTGAACAAAAGAGCCAAAAGCTGAATTGAAAGATCATAGCACAATCCACCAACTCAATTTGCTATCCATTTTTCAAAACAAGCTCACATGACAAGGATTAAATAGTGGTAGTACCAAACATGCCAAAAGTTGGCTAAGAAGTAAAAATCCATAACTAATCATCATTATTTACAACTAACTACTAAACTAGTCCTAATGATGCCCGATTCAAAACAATTACTTCCTTGGAAAAGAACCGTGGCAAAGAAAAACCAAAGAGGTTATTTCAAAATTTTTGTACAAAAACGGTATTTACAATGAAAAGAGTTGTTCGAACCCAAATGAGGCTTTCGCACCCAAGTAAGATGCCTACGTATCACACAAAGGTGAATCAAATAAAAAGAAGCAACATCCCAAGCGTAGTTCATGAGAGTACTTTTTGTTTTTGAAAGTTTTTTCTCTTTTTTTTTCATTTTTTTTAACTAAACATGATACAATAATAAATTAAAATTCAAACAAAACAAAACTATCACTAATAAAGAAGTTTAATATTCCTAAAACAAGAAAGATCAATTCTACCAAAGTTATCAAATCAAATAACATCATTCACAATTAAGAAATAATATCATCCCAAAACAATTAAGCTCCTCCTCCCAACTTAAAATATTGTCTTGCCCTCAAGGGAACTAAACATTAAAAAGCAAAGTTTGAGGGGCTCACTGAAAAGATGTGTCTTTAAGGAACTGCTTTGTTACTTTCTGCTCCTTGGATTCTTTGAGTTTACTGTCCAATTTCCATGTGCTTGAGAAGGTTTGAAGTTCCAATCCTTGCTCTTCTATTGAGTCATGTCTTCATCGACTCAATTTTTCCATGACTTAACCCCCTCTGCTTGAATTGTTCCAGATGCTCTAAAAGCCATTTTGCATCGAAAAGTACCTAAAGAATGATAATAAAATGCAAAGAGAAGTACAAGCTGATAGATTAATGCATCAGACACTATTATGTGAAAGAGATGTTCACAATCGATAAAGATTAGCACTTTGCAAAGTTCATTTCCCTGCCAACTCCAACAACTCTGTCACGACAGAAAAGGAGGCAGGCACAAAGCTTCACATTAACAAACTCACTAGTATAAGATTGAACAATTTATTTCAGCCCAAGATCTTTCATGGACTGTAGCAGCATGCCCAAGTAATTCTCCTACAACAAGTTCCTTCATTCCAGCTGACAAAACAAATGTCTAAAACAATCTGCTCAACAATCTCACATGGAGAAACACTCACACTAATTTCCATTCCAGCTAAAACAGCATTTGCACTCGACCATATCACCCAAGTTAATGACGCAGATTCTTGATTAACTACAGTAGCACAGATAAAGAACATGCAGCAATCAAACCATTGAACTTCAGTCACTATATATATTCTGCACTATGCAAGCAATAACAATCAGAGGACTACATGTATTCATTTCTATAACTGCACAACCTATTAGAATTGCTCCCCGACATGATTTACCTCAGTCCAGACAATCAGGACAGTCATTTATCAGAGAGAGGCACTATAACAACTTAGAGTGCATTCTAGATAATTACTATAAAGCTCACAGACCAAACCAAAGAACTAATACTCAGGCACCTCCTTACTTCATTTAAAATCAATTCCAAACATAGCTACACCATGACAGATAACACAATTCAATTTCAAACACAAGCCAACATTCTCAATTTAGATTCAACAAGCACATATGCACACTCTTATTTGAGGCAGACAACAATTTACTAGAAGAAACTATCACAATAAAGGACACAACTCATGCAAGCTACTTAAATCAATTTCACATTCTGGTTAAAGGAGTGATAATCAGACAATTCAGTAAAGAAAAATCTATTGGAACAACTCATCAGTTCAGCAGATCATTTCAACACAGAACTCAGAATAGCCGATTTGAGACAGGGAATGTATCAACATCAAAGCATAGATCAGTTTACAAGGTAAGCTCCAAACAGAAATCAGAACGAAGTATCGCAAGTTGAAACGAACACATTGGCGAGGCATACTGATGCTACCGCTGGTCGAGCCCCTTAAATAGGGGCTGAATCACTTCAATGAGCCATTGAGACATTATGTCGAACAGTTGAAATGCGCAGAAACTCTTATCAGAATTTTACTACTTTGGGTACATCAGCCTTCCCTCAATTTTCAACAAAAGCAACCAGCATACAACCACCATATATTCACCAATCATCAAACAAGAAGTTCACCAGATGATCAGATTCAATAGAGGGGAATAGTGGGAGTTCAGGGGATGGGATTTTGTGACAGGGGCAGAAATATCGAGCAAGAAGGAGAGATAGGAGAAGGCGAATTACCTGAGCGATGACGCGACTGGGGGTGAATGGTTGGAATGTGATCGACGTCCATGGTGAAAGGTAGTGGTGCGACAGTGTATTTTATGGGAATTAGGCAGGGGATGAATGGAATTGAGTAGGAGAGAGAAAAACCATACCTGGAGGTGGACTATCGCCTGGTTTCAGGCGTCATCATGGTGGTGCCACTAGGGAGGCAGCGGGGCGGGTTAACCAACACGCGGGTTCAGATCCAACCAGCCCCGCCCCGCCCCGCATAGCAGTTTATATTTTTAAAAACCCGCCCCACCCCGCCCCGCATCAACCCGCTCCGCCCCGCCCCACTTTTAAAATTTTAATTGTATTCGTTTTTCCTTTCAAAATATACAACTGATAAGAATCAAAAACGCGGAAAAGATAAAAAGATAGAAAACGAGACGAGGCTCGAACAAAGACCCAAGTAGCACCGGAGAACTAGTTCCGATACACCCCGGGTGGATGTCAAGGATCACCTACGCTATGCAACTACCCTCGAGCCGCACCTGGGGCTCGCAAATAGAATGATCGGGGGTGGTTTGGGGTTCAACTAGAATCCACTAGTAAACTCAAACCGTCTCAAAGGGTTTTCATTCAAAGAGAATCCACTCTTGAACATTGTCATTGACAATCAATCATTCATCATAATATCAAAACTAGCTAATGAATAATGCTAAGCTATGGAGTATTTATAGGCCTCACTCAAGACATAAGGAAAGGCCTAAAGTACCCTTAAAATAGGTTCTAAAGACATAAGCCACGTAGGGGCATAGTGGGAATTACAAAGCAATTAAAGTCAAATTCCCGTCAAAGTTGAACAGAGGGAGGCGCTCCGCCTCTGGGGGAGGCGCTCCGCCTCAGCTTGCCTAGGCGGTCCGCCTCCTTGGTCCGCCTCCAAAAGTCCCGAGAGTCATCTTCTTTTAGGCGGTCCGCCTCAATCCGTAGGCGGTCCGCCTCTTCCTGAAGCTTCTTGAAACACTTCGAAATGTGTCTCGGATGCTCTTCTTTCCATGGCGTCCCAATGCATGACCTTGAAGTGCTCTTCCTTGGCCTTGGATAGTGCTTTTGGATGGTTGCTCGATTTGGGTCTTATCATCCTCCCCTTCTTGAGAAGATTTCGTCCTCGAAATCAAGGCTTGGTCTCTCATGGCTCTATCAACTCTTCGGGGTGGCCAAGAATCTCCTCCTTTGTCCTTCTTGATCGTCACTTTGGCATAGGCTTCTTCCAAGATCTTCCCCGCCTTAGCATGGAGCTTAGAACCTACAAGCAACGACAAGCAAAAACAAGCAAACGTCCCACTTTGAAAGTAGGTTAGTGCAAGAAGTGTGGAAAACACACTCTTGTGATATAACCAAGCGTCAATAACAATCATGAATATCAAGTCTCCAAAGAGAACCATAAGCACTTGGTTAAAGATCAACATGCACTCAACAAGATAATGAGCAAAGAGGTCATGGGGAGATGGGAAATGCAAGATCAAGCTACCAAAATCCCCTTGAACCTTAAGCTCAAGATCAACACACCAACCTATCCTCGAGGTGTGATCAACATGTGGAGTGGAGTGAGTCGAATAGCCCACCCTACAAGTAGGATCAAGCACTCCACTCCCCTTCTTTAGAGCATACCTACTCACACCAAGGGGTTCCTCTTTCCCTTCCATTTCATCAACTAGGCAACCCTCCTCAAAAGTCAAGCTCTCAAGGAAGGTGTTGATGATAGATTCTTCTTCATCACAACCCACACTAGCAATAGTAGGGTCACTCAAAGAACCATCTACCTCACCCACATTTTCAAGCAATGGGTTGCCTAAGGGGTCAAACCCTTCACACCATGGGGGTTCCATTTGACCACCCACCCTAGTCCGATACAAGTCATATCCACTAATGAGAATGCCTTCAAATAAGGGATTGGTAAAAACATGCATCTCACTATCATGATAAAACATAGACGAGCTATCAAGACTAGGTTCACTTGAGGAGTCATCACGAACAACCTTGTCCAATTCATGCAATTTGGACTCCCCAAGGACAAGACCATCATCACCACAACACATTGGTCCACCAAATAGAAGCATATCAATTAGGGAATGGTCAACTACCTCATCTTTCCCTATGTCAAAGGTTGGTGGTGTGTCATAGCAAAGGTCACAATCATGGTCAACTATCAAATCTACACTAGGGAGGGGTTCAATGAACAATGAGCTCACATCATGATGTGGCTTAGCATCCCTCTCAACTAGTGTTTCACAAGAACACTCAAGTTGACAACTAGACTCTTCACTAGTGGTATACTCACTAGATGCATCAAAAACACCAACTAGTGTTGAGTCATTACAAGACAAGTAGCTAGTAGGCTCATGAAAAGGTGAAGCAACACTTACATTTGTAGTACTTTCTTGATCACTCACAAGATTTGAAGTGTCATATGCAACTCCTCCTTCATGAAGCTCACATTGAGGCTCCAACGACTTGTCTTTCAATGTACCTACACAAGAACTTTCACAAGAAGAGGTAGAAGATAAAGAAGGGTTAGAACAATGGGTGCTCTCACTCTCAATTTTTCCTTCCTCACCTCTCATCTCTCTCAATTTTACCTCAAGGTCAAGTGTAGTTTGTGGTGACAATCCGCTCACATCACTCCTCAATTCCTCTCCTTTTTCCTCTCTTGGATTGCCACCGGTCACTCCCTCACTTCTCTCTATCTTTTCTCTCTCAATTGGAGTGGAGTGACTCCCATTTTCATCATGCATTGGCAAAACAATGAAATTGTTTGCCTCGGGTTCAAGTACAATGGGTGACTTCACTTTAACCCTTTCCCTCAACTCCCGCATTCGTTTGTAGTCATCACTCACTTGCTTGGGAGTTAGGGGTTTAAGCAAATATCTCTTCCCTTCATGTTTGACCGTGTAAGTATTGACACGACCGTCATGAACCACTTGTCGATCAAATTGCCAAGGCCTTCCAAGTAGAAGGTGGCAAGCTTGCATGGGCACCACGTCAAACAAGTGTTCATCCACATAACTACCCATTTTGAACTTGATCATTGCTTGCTCCACTACCTTTAACTCCCCACACTCACTAAGCCATTGTAATCGATACGGCTTGGGGTGCTTCACGGTAGGCAACTTCAATTGGGATATAAGAGATTGACTCACAACATTAGTACAACTCCCGGAGTCAATGATCATTGAGCACACAACATCTTTGACTCGGCACCTAGCATGGAATAGATTTTCCCTTTGCAAGGTTTCACTATCCTCTACTATCATGGCTCCTAGACTCCTCCGTACAACAAGGAAGGCACGGGCATCATCATCTTCTTCCTCCATGGCAACAATCTCCCCAACATCTCCTTCCTCATCACCCTCTACTCCCTCTTCTCCCTCGGGTTCACTCTCTTGCTCATACACCAAATCACCAACCACAACCATGGTTCTTTTCGTGGTGCATTCCTTAGCAATATGCCCAAAGCCCTTACACTTATAACATTGAGTAGAAGTGGAAATAGGATTACTCAAGCGAGTTTTAGAGTTACCTTCCAAGTGTGGTGTAGTCTTCTCATAAGGCTTCTTCACTTCTTTGCTAGCACTTGCACTTGGAAAGTTGGCATTTGGAGTCTTCCACTCTTTTGGCTTGCTTGTAGTAGTAGGAGTGTTGTTTTTGAACTTCTCTCTTTTGAGCCAAGCCTCGGCATCAATTGCGGCTTCAAACATATCTTCAAGTGTGAGATAATGATGCAACCTCAATTGAGAAGCTATACCATAGCTCAAGCCATTCTTGAATCGGATCATGGCTTCTTCTTCACCTTCGGTATCCATGTCCAATGCCATCCGGATCTTCTCAAACTCATCATAGTACTCATGCACCGATTTGACACCTTGCTTTAGATCATAGAGCCTTTTGAGTTGCTCTTGCCGATACCTTGGAGTTATGTACTTGGTGTTCATAAGGCCTTTCAACTCATCCCAAGTCACATTCAAATGCAAATTCATCCTTCTCCTAGACCTTTTCATACACTCCCACCAAGTAGAAGCATAGGCCTCAAAGGTAGAAATAGCATATGTACCCTTTCGCTCCTCGGACATCTCATTTGTGTCAAACACCCTTTCCATTTGTAGTACCCATTCCATGTATGCCTCCGGATCACAAGTTCCTTTGAAGGATGGAAGATTGAGCTTGACACTATTGAGGTTGTTGTTGTTGTCACGTACCCCATAGTTAGGCTCCGGTTGGCCTCCGTAATGGTCATCATGAGCAACATACTCTCTCCTCGCATTCCCTCTAGCATAGCCCATGGGTGGCCCTCGACCTCGGCCTCTACCCCTATCCACATTTCGACCCCAATGCATTTGCCTCCTAGGTTGATAAGGAACATCATACCCATAGACTTCATCACCATACCCGAACTCCTCCTCTTCTTGAACTTCATCAATTTGTTCAAGAGGTGGGACATTCCGCACGGGTCTTCTAAGTGGAGCATTTACTTGGGGATTGCCCAAGTTGAGGGGACTGCCCTCTTGTCGGGGATTGCCCAACCCACGCTCTCGTAGAGCTTCAACTTTGCTTTGTTCATACCTCTTGTTTAGCTCAACAAAGTGTCCGGGAGTCATAGGAGTGCTATGACTCGTTCCTTCTCCGGATTCAATTTGGACGCTCGGGGTCCTCTTCTCTCCGGTCTCAACTTGATTCCTCTCGACGGAGTCAAGTCTCAAAGTGATGTCCTCCAATTTAGCTATAACGGTAGCCATGAAGATTTTCATAGGATCATCTCCATCGTTTGCCATGGTACCTACAAAAAGCAACAAACGTTAGCAAAATACCTCACCCGCTCCCTTACAATTGTTTCACTCGGCTCGCTCGTGTTTAGTGGGGGATGGATATTTCACACAAGTTTGAGTCTAAAAGCTTCAAGTAGTTGACCAACGAACCACAACTCAATCACTCAACTTATCAAGTCCAAATGCGCTCCGGGGTGAGTGGAGTTAATGGGACTCGATTGGAACGATAGGCACTTTAAATGAGGACTTGAATCAAAAGATACTACGGATCTTCTTTGAATTCTAGTCTCCTTTCTATGGCACGATGATCCTAATAGCTCAAAGTAATTAGCACTAATCGAGTAGGATTATACTCTAATAGCACTAACCGGAAGCATTGCAAGCAACAAAACAAGAAATCCTAGAAGTTTCTACCCAATTCCCAAGCTTCAGGAAGTAGGCGCCCCGCCTCAGGAGGTGGGCGGTCCGCCCTGGGCAAACCTACAGGAGGAGGCGCTCCGCCTCTTCAGGGGAGGCGCTCCGCCTCAGGAAATCCAGAGAGCTCACAGAGCTGAGGCGCTCCGCCTCTAAATTGAGGCGCTCCGCCTCTGCAACTTTTCAGCACAGTTCAAACTCGTTTCAAGTCGATTTCCAAGCCTCAAATCCGATGTTTTCGACTTGTTTTCACAATCCAAGGTTACCCAAAGTTGTTTTTGGTCACAAAGATCAAACCCCAATGATTTTTAACAAACCCCAATCGAAAACAACGAATTCACCATGTTCATCTTCCTCAAGAACACAAGGGTTTATCAAAGGGTTTCAAAATGGATTGTGATTCATCAAGGTAGGTGTTATATAGGTCCAAATCCCACAAAATTGGTACCGAATCGTTTGTTTTTCAATGAAGATCAATCCCCAATGTCAAGTTTTCAATCTAACATCAATCCAACCCAAGAATCAAGCAGAAATTCATCAAGAACAAGTTCATCAAGGGTTTAAGGGCAATTGGGGTTTCAATTTTTCAAACTCCACCAAATCCAACAATTTTGGTACCCAAGTAACGGGGATTCATCCACGATCAAGAATCTATAACACCCCTATCAAAAATCATCCAAACCAACAAGATACACCAAATTTTTAGATTTTTCAATTTTTTTTCAATTTTTTTGTAATTTTCTTCTTTCAATAACAAGAACAAGAAAGTAAAGATAGGAATCGACCTAGGCACGAAGAATCAAGGGTCGGGGGTTTGTAGAAACAAAACCCGAGCCTTGCTCTGATACCAAGATGATAAGAATCAAAAACGCGGAAAAGATAAAAAGATAGAAAACGAGACGAGGCTCGAACAAAGACCCAAGTAGCACCGGAGAACTAGTTCCGATACACCCCGGGTGGATGTCAAGGATCACCTACGCTATGCAACTACCCTCGAGCCGCACCTGGGGCTCGCAAATAGAATGATCGGGGGTGGTTTGGGGTTCAACTAGAATCCACTAGTAAACTCAAACCGTCTCAAAGGGTTTTCATTCAAAGAGAATCCACTCTTGAACATTGTCATTGACAATCAATCATTCATCATAATATCAAAACTAGCTAATGAATAATGCTAAGCTATGGAGTATTTATAGGCCTCACTCAAGACATAAGGAAAGGCCTAAAGTACCCTTAAAATAGGTTCTAAAGACATAAGCCACGTAGGGGCATAGTGGGAATTACAAAGCAATTAAAGTCAAATTCCCGTCAAAGTTGAACAGAGGGAGGCGCTCCGCCTCTGGGGGAGGCGCTCCGCCTCAGCTTGCCTAGGCGGTCCGCCTCCTTGGTCCGCCTCCAAAAGTCCCGAGAGTCATCTTCTTTTAGGCGGTCCGCCTCAATCCGTAGGCGGTCCGCCTCTTCCTGAAGCTTCTTGAAACACTTCGAAATGTGTCTCGGATGCTCTTCTTTCCATGGCGTCCCAATGCATGACCTTGAAGTGCTCTTCCTTGGCCTTGGATAGTGCTTTTGGATGGTTGCTCGATTTGGGTCTTATCAACAACTCAAATTATATTTACCAAGTTTTTGCTAAAATTAGTCTATAAATTTATTTTTTGTAGTATATAGTTAGAATAAAGAACATAACTTCGAGAAAACGTATACTAAAATTAACAATTTTTTTGATGAAGTTGTACACTCGTGCTAAAAATTTCATGGCTGTCTGAAAAAATGTCCATAGGGCAGTTATAAGTCAAAAATCTATCATACCCAAAGTACCATAAAGTATTTCGTTACAACAGGAGAAATTTTTGAAATTTGTTAGGAGAATTTCAAACACAAACTTTCATCTTCCAATGAATTTTTAGCGATTATGACACTGCAATTCCTAAATTACATAGAACAAAAAATTCAATCTGAATTTCTTCTTTTGCTACCCAAAGGAAAAAGGTTAAGAAAAGGGGATGGTGCATGAGACAAAACATGCCCAGAAGAATGGAATTTTCCTTGGATTATTACAACTCTCCAGTCTAATTATTATCCATCTTTATTTAATATATGCTATTGCCAACAGAATAAGTTCAAAATCAAAGCTGTTTTGCATTCGAAAAAATTGGATTTTTTATTCAACCCGCGACCCGCCGCGCCCCGCCTGATATTTTTTAAAAAAAATTTAAAACCCGCACCGCCCCGCCCCGCGAACATTGTAACCCGCCCCGCCCCGTCGCCATCCCTAGAGGGAAAGAGAGCTTACCTGATCGTCCGATAGGAGTGATGGCATAGCCATGCGTGGGGTGTGCCGGTGGTGCGTGATGTAGTGGTGAAGGGAATCGGGATCCATGTGTTATATTTACTTTGGGCATAAAAGTTAAAACCAACAAGGGTATCTGAACCAGAACAAGTGCAAGGCGGACCGCCCGTATTGAGAGGCGGATCGCCTGAGACCTGATTCCAACTACACATAAGCAGGCTTTTTTTTTCCCACACTGTCGTGACTGTCCAACCACTCAAATCGTGTCCAAATAAAGTTCAAAAACTATGAATCTTGGTAGAATGATCAAAAAACAACAAATAAAACTAATCTACAAGTAGAAAATGCAAAAAAATTAAAAAGCTCGGGTTACCTCCTGAGAAATGCCGCTTTTAACGTTGTGGCATGACGAATACCAATACCACACTTTTCCTCTCCATTTTGTAAATGTGAATTGCCTCCCCAATTTTGAATCTAATTTTTCATTGTGCTCCTGAGGTGGTGGTACGAATCGCCATGTACCAAACACACAATACTTCATTTTGCCCTTTTTCGCCTTCAAGTGAGGGATGCCATTTTACCTTTTTGTCACTTTGTACCTAATTGCACACTTCCTCCAATGGCTCAAATGAGTCAATTTCCATTTCACCCTCCAAACATAATATTAAAAATGAAAGGAGTGAGGTAACTCTAAGATCTCCTCACTTTTGACATCCTCATATCCCATTGCACTAGATTCCTCACAAATAATATTTTGCAACTCCACACAAGGCTCTAGTGCATTTTCTTCCTCTTGGGCATCATCTTCATCAAGAATTTTCTCTTCTTCCACACGTTCTTCTTGGAACTCAAGTTCATCTTCCACATCAAGTCCTTGTTGACACTTAGTAACACCCTTTGCTTGTTGATCATTGAAAGTGTCAACCAATTGGCTCAATTGAACCTCCAAATTGTGAATTGCTAAGCCATTTTGGTGGATATTTTCTTTTATCTCCTTGAAGGCTTTGACATTCTCACAATGTCATTCAAGTATCCGCTCCATCAAATATTCACATCTCTCATTTTGAGTGCATTCTTCTTGTGAAGTGGATAAGTCCATCTCTTTTTGATACTTTTATTGGATGTCTTGCTATTCGGGTTCAAGTTTCATATTCATGATTCCATTGGACCTATCAAACTCATAGGCCTCATTAGCATCATCATAAAAATCATTAGGACAAGAATAAAAAATACTAGGACAACCATCCCAATGACCATCTTGGCCCCCACACTCGTGACATATGTTCCACTTAAAGGATTGAGAAGGTACCCAAAACTCGCCTCCGGAAACAATTTGACAATCTTTCCAATAGTGAGGTCCACTACAATAAGGACAAGGATCTCTCATATATGGATTTTCAACATTTGACCAATTTTGGTTCCATGATGCCATTTCAAGGTAACTATCACTAAAACTAAAGTAACTAACTAACGAGAGTAAACACTACACACAAACAAATGTTTACAATTTATAAATAACATACTACTATTCACAATTCACACGACAAAGGTTCACAAAGTTTGGAACTAAGCCAACTAGCTCAACTTCTCAAACTACTCTAATACGCCAATTATTCCCCGGCAACGGCGCCAATTTTGACAACGCGCTACACACACCTCGGCTTGAGGTATGAACGGTCATCGCAATACAATTTGCCCAACTAAGGAGTCGGGGTCGAATCCATAAGGAACAAAGTGATGCGATCAAAGTCGTAGAGGAACTAAACCTATTTGACTAAGCCAAACTAGGATAACAAGGTGATGGAATGATATTAACAACTACAAACTACACTAGGAAAGCAAGTAAAGGTAATCAATGGCCTTCTCACAACTAAGGAAGACAAGTTTTGAGCCTAGGATGTAATTATAGCACGGGGTTTATATATTATGGCCGAGTTGTTCTAGTGTAATCCCTAGAATCCTTCCGGCCTAGAAGGGATTTGCCTCAACGGCGCTCGTCAAAGCCATGGTTGAGCTTATAAAGCACTACCCATTACCCGAGGAAAGAAGACCTCTTCCGAGCGTAACTTCTTTTAGATGAGTTAGTCTATGAAATAGCCTATCAACCCAAATCATCGCTAGCTTCACTATTCTACGCTGACTAATCTCTCCCAAGTCTTTAATTAGCAAAGTAGACATGTAACTTAAGTGTCAGGAGCACAAAAGTCAAACAACCACAACAATAGAAGCTAGATAATCAAAATTCGTAAATATAAATTCCTAGTCATGCTTCATTCATATATTCATGTCCAAAATCATACCATTTAACAATACAAATAGTCATGAAATATATTCACAAAATCAAGTCTTCAACAACACCAATAACACCAAATATATGCAATACAAAGCAAGAAAATAAAGAAAGGAGTACAAAGGATCAAGAAATTCTCAATGAGTTGCTCCAAATCTTCACTTTCTAGGTGTTTGGTTGATGGATCTTGGCTCCCAAAATTGGAGAATTGGCCAAAAGATATGTACAAATGAAAGCTACAAACTATTTATGTGATGCCAAAATGAAATACAATCATTTTCCAAAATTCTCCATAGGTTAAAATGAAGAAATTCTGATTTTTCACGCCATAGCCACCCTGGTACCAAAATTTTACCCGATAGCCACTTTATAACTGCTGTGCTTAGTCATTGTTTCATGCCTAGCCATTTTTCTGCTGCTTTTTTGACAGACTAACCACTTTTCTTCTTTTTCTTCAACTAGACTTCATTTTGACTTGTTTCTTCCATCACTCTTCTCCAACATTTTCAACCTACAAAATACAACAAAACCATGATAAGTGCACTTATTTCATTAATTTAACACAACAAAAGCTCAAGTATAAGTATGTAATGTGTGGTATTTTAGCCATACATCATCATGCTGAAGTTTTAAATGTGTGATATGCAGAATTCGATTTTCTGAACATTTTACTAATAGAATAATTAAGACTAGGGCAAATTTAACACATGCTCTCAATGCCAATGTTTAAAATTAAAGCCGCAACAGGAATGAATTTGTGTACCTGTTAACGAATCAATGCAACGGAATATATTGATCTTACAACCCAAATATTTTGCCCCAATTCCAACTTCGAATAACTAGGAAACGAAGTTAGGTTTTCACCAACTAAGTGCCTTTTTTGTGTGTTGATATGGAAGAATAGAGAAGGAAAAAAATGTTTCTTCTTTTTCAGATAGTCAAGCAGTACGTTTGTCTCTCTCTTATAATAGAAGAGAATGAAAATTCCACATTCAAAAGAAACTGCCCCATGACCTATATGTGCGTTAACTTTTTATAGAAGTTATCCTCCTTTTTTTCCTTTACTTTTTTATCTGAAATCCTTCAAAGCCGAGTCGGGTTAGTCCACATGGGCGACCCATGGCCCAAACCCTATTAATTAACACCTATAATCACACATACAATACTTAATTTAAACTAACACCAGATCCAGTGGAGACGGGGTGGGCTTGTAACTAAGAGGATTAGAGCACGTGGCCACGAACCACGACGTTGGGGTTCAAATCCCTCCTCGCCGAAGGATGAAGCAGATGTGGACAGTTCCAATAAGATTTTATTCTTGAACAAAATCTATTTATTTATTTATTTATTTATTTATTTCATCTATTTCATAACCGGAACAGGGGAGATAATCTGGAGAACTGAAACGTCTTAGTATCCAGAGGAAAAGAAAGCAAAAGTGATTTCCGTAGTAGTGGGGAAATGGAATAGAAGGAGCTAATTAAAATCAGTGAAGCTCCTGAATTTTTCCTTTTTTATTTTTAATCGAATTCTCACTAGGCTATGTGCCTAATGAGTTATTTTATTTAATAACAAAAAACCAAACAAAATATATCTTTACATTATGTATAAAATAAGTGTTAGTATAACTTGTGATATTAGATTATGTGGAGAAATATTTAAGGGATCTTGAGGAAAGTTAAGAATAGTTTTATTGATAGTACTTTTCATGGACAATTGACACGACTCAGATTTACAACTAGGTCGTGGGGGTACCCGACATCCTCCCTTAGACCCGTCAAGCAAACCCTTTTCAGAAATTTCATCAACCCAACACAAAATAGGCTTGAAATAAGAAACAAGACTAAAAAAAATGACATTTTAATATATAAGCTGTAGAAAAGGAATTACAGCTGTCTACCTATTGTACTAGATTTAGGGCTATCCAGACAGACATCTAAGAATACAAATAAAGTATATACATCTCCTGAAGGGAGCAAAATACAACTGAGATGATAAACATAAAATTGGTGGCCATCCTGAACAACGGCTGGCTCACCTTGACAGCAAAAGTCGTTTTCGCTCCTCAATCATGTTGGCAAACTCAATCCTGAAGCGAACCTTATTTTAATTATAAAAAAAAAAGGGAGACCAGATAATAACGGGAAACACGTAAGAAACCATAAACTCATAAACCATAAAAATTAGTATAAGCAACTAGAAAATACAAACATCTAGGGAGGTACAATAGGCAGAAACATATAGGTAACCCGAAACACATCAACAACTAGAAATACATGACACATACACAAAAGATCGTGTTCGAATCATACAATACACAATAGGCGGTGCAATGAAATAGAATGAATGCAATATGATGCGATGGGGTCACATGTGCGCAATGAATGGAACGGAATTCTCCTATCCTTAATATGATACAAGGAGCAGAATCCTCCTACTCCGGGGCAGATCCTTCTACCCTTAATATGATGCAAGGAACGGAATCCTCCTGCTTCTAGGGCAGAATACTCCTGCACACGATATAATGTGGAATGGCGGGCCGGAATACTATTGCTCCCCTACCAATGCTTAGCCATGAAGATGTGGTATGCAATGCCACACAATTCAAATTGTCACACAGTGTGTAAGTCTTACGACCCTGTATGCATTTCCAACCTAGCAAGATACTTTTATCGTCCAGTTTCTATTCATAATCATACCTGAACTTTCCTTCTCAATTCAATACTATGCTTATAGTTCAACAATAGGTATTCCTAACTATAATGGAGCTTCTATTCTCAATATAACGCTCACGCATCATAGCTTAACAATTCTAAGTTCATATGTCGAACAAAATAATTCTATTTCTTTATGTTATATTCGTAACCTTAGGTTTAGAGCTCCTCAATTAATATTCATAGTAACATAACTCTCTTATTTTTAACTCGACGGTAAATACAAAATATTCTAATGCCAACTACCCAATAAATAGGACACACCATGCTCACAATTGGAGTATCATACTCCCAATTACATATTAAACACAGGAAACACCATGCTCACAATTGGAGTACCATACTTCCAATAACATACTAAACGCAGAACAACACTTAAAAACCTGATAAACAGTTATCACCAAGCTCCGACATAGTAAGTACACCTCTTTGGCAGCTACGCACGTGAAGAATACGTGCGTAGAACATCAATAATGGCCGAAGGCCATCAAAGAAAGGATGAAACCACTTACCTTTTAGTCTCGGCCGAATAAACTATCAGATGAGCTTTTTTCCTTCCCGACGCATCCTGGAATCACCTTTCTATGATGATATCTTCTCATTTGGTACATTAAATTTGGATTGGAACCACTTGGAAACACTTGAAATTTTATATGGAACAATATCAGCCGACAACGCCATTTTATACCCAGAAACAGGGGCGTTCGCGCTACCCACCACCCCATCTTTGCGACCGCGCTGTTTTGTATGCGATCACACTTTGGGGAAGCAAAAACTAGCACGCATGTACCCCCACCCGTGCGATCACACAGGCTGCACCAGAAGGTGCAGAATTTTGCACCATCACTGGCTGGTGCTGTGATTTGGGTCCGAATTTGACCCTACAAGGCTCAAAATGATCTCAAAACTTGTAAACAAGTCATTCAACACTTGTGTAACATGATCAAAAAGACGGATCTCAAAATGGATCTCTGTAGCTCAAGAAGTGGGTCCCACAAGAACTGGTCAATTTCTTGACTTTTGGGACATTAGTGAAAACTGTCCGAACGACCTTGGATTTAACTTTTAAAAGTTCCCACAGGTCACAAATGATCAATACAAACGTGATGCGACCTTCGAATATTTAATTAGAGCTCATTTACTCAAATCGAGCTCGAAAACCTCTTTTAGGCTTTACTGACCATCGAAATGGAAACCTTCTCAGAAAACCTACCAACAAGGTCCGAATCAGCTCAAATTTTACAGACAAATCCTAATGGACCTTGTAGAGCTATTAAGATCGTCGGTACATCAATCGAAGTCCTAACTGGCAAAACGACTGATCGAGGTCGTTTAAACAGTACAATACTTTAAAAGTTGCACTCTTTACTTTGGTACCATGCTTTGAAGGTTGTACGTTTTGTTTTTAAAAATTAAAAAAACCTTACGAGTAAGTTTTCATCTAAGACTCAAAAGGTGCCTTTTAAGAACATATGCAACTGTTCTTTGAAGCAATACTAATCTAAAATCAACTTCCTCTCTTTGGCATTATAAATATGCATTGAACGAACCTTACAATTATTCAATAATTGTTCTCAAGAGAAGTTCTTAAGGAAAATCTTTGGTATTGTTGCCCGCAGATTTTGGTTGGCTTTTGTTGTATATTATAAGGTTTATTGCCAGATCCCAACATCTATCTTTTATAGTGGGGGGCAATTAATACTTTAAAGAAAGTGTTTGACATGCCTCAAAATCATAAACATTTACCCACTGTTCTAACAATTTTAAGGTATTAGTTATGCAATGGAATCAAAATCTATTTCTATTATGAATCAAGAGTTCGTGAAGTTGGATAGATTTAATGGAACGAATTGTGTTTTTTGGAAAGACAAGATGCTATTTTTACTCACTGCCCTGAAGATTTTCTACATCCTTGATCTAAATCTACCAGATCTTCGTGAAACAACTCCTGAAGATAATAAAGAAAGAACGACCGAGCATAAGAAGCGGGAGGAAGATGAACTTCTGTGCAGAGGGCATATTCTCAACAATCTGTCAAACAGATTGTACCATTTGTTCACATCTGTCAAATCCCATAAGGAGATCTGGAAGTTTTTAGAGTTCAAATATAATACTAAGAAATAAGGTGTAGACAAATTTCTTATCATGAAATATTTTGAATTCTCTATATTTGGCACCGTTTCTAATATAGACCAAGTCCATGAATTACAAGTTCTTGTTTCCAAACTTAAAGATCTTAAAGTCGTAGTTCCTGAAGCATTACAAGTAGGAGGAATAATTGCAAACTTCCTTCTAGTTGAAATGATTACAAGAAGAAATTACTGCATACCACAAAAGATTTCTCCCTTGAACAGATTCAGAAACATTGCGGATTGAAGAAGAAACTAGAAGTCTTATTAAAAAGCATGCATCTGAATCTGTAACAAAAGTTAATTTTGTTGAAGGGAACCAAAATTCTTACCATTCAAACAATGGAGGAGACAAGAGAAAACTTTCTGATATAACAAGCCCTTCTAATCCTAATAAAACTAGCTCTAGCAATCCAAAGAAAGAAAAGACATGTTACCATTGTGGCAAGAAGGGATACTATAAGCGTGGAACTTGGTACTGAAGATTTAGTCGCAATGGTCTCGGATTTGCAAATAGGGATGGTTTCAGAACTGCATATGGTGGCAAATAATTTGTCAACTGATTGGCGGTTTGATTCAGGTGCCACCATTCATGTATGCAACAATGAGTCACAATTCAAAACTTATGAAAATGTAGAAGATGGACAAGAAGTTCTGATGAGAAACTATAATCCTGCCAAAGTAGTGGGAAAAGGAAATGTTGAACTAGATTTTACTTTTGAAAAAAAATTGTGTTTACTTAATGTTTTGTATGTACCTGATATGAGAAAAAATCTTGTATCTGCTGGTCTAGTTTGTAAGAAGGGGTTTAAAGCTGTGTTAGAGTCTGATAAGATCATTCTGTCCAAAAATGGGCTGTTTGTCGGAAAGGGATATGTTTGTGATGATATGTTTAAACTTAGTATCAATGAAAATAAAGTGAATGCTTCTATTTATACTGTTGAGTTATCTATATCCTTATGGCATAATATATTAGCACATGTTAGTTTTAGATATTTGAAATATATGTCTAAACATGGTTTGATTTCATATAAACATGATGATGAAAAAACCTGTGAAATATGTATTCAAGTAAAGATGACTAAGAAATCATTTCCAAAAGCTAACAGATATGCAGAACTATTGGAACTTGTACATTAAGATATTTGTGAACTTAATGGTACTCTAACTAGGGGAGGAAATAGGTACTTCATCACATTTATAGATGATTCCTCTAGATTTATTTAGGTGTACTTAATGCAATGTAAAGACCAAGCTTTTCAAATGTTCAAGACATACAAATCTGAAGTTGAAAATCAAAAGGAAAAGAAAATTAAAATATTAAGAAGTGACAGGAGTGATGAATATTTTCCAAGAGTTCTCAAACTTTTGTGAAGAAAATAGAATTGTGCTCCATCTACACCTCAACAAAATGGGATGGTGGAAAGAAAAAATTGAACACTTATTGAATGCTTAATGCAATGCTAGCAAATTCGAAATTGCCAATAAACTTGTGGGGAGAAGCATTACTCACTGCTTGTTATATTCATAATAGAGTTCCCTCAAAGAAATTTAAAGTTTCTCAATATGAATTATGGAAGAATAGGAAGCCTAACCTAAGGTATCTTAGAGTTTGGGGTTGCCTAGCATACTATAAAGTTCCAGAACCAAAAAAGACAAAATTGGGGCTTAGAGCTTTGAAAGGAGTTTTTGTTGGGTATGCAGAGAATTCAAAAGCATACAAAATATTAGATTTAAACTCCAATATAATTGTTGAATCTAGAGATGTTGAATTTATTGAACATAAATTTCACAATGATTCAAATTCAGTTCAAGAACTGGTCAAGGTTAATGAGCCTATTGTTGAATCAAGAATTGAAACAAATTCCGAACCAAGTTCTAGCAGTATAAATGATTCTCCTAGAGAAATTAGAAGAAGTCAACGTGCTAGAAAAAAGAAGAGTTCGCCTCCATATTTTATATCCTCACGGTCTATTACTTTCCTTGTTGAAGGTAATAGGACTAAGATACTTTATAAAATTCTAATTTTTAAAATTCTAATTTTATTAAATGTGGAGGATGATCCTAAAATGTTTAAGGAGGTAATGCAATCTAGAGATATATCTGGTTGGAAGGAGGCAATTAATGATGAAACGGATTCATTATTAGGAAATAATACTTGGATCCTGACAGACTTGCCACGGTTTCGAACTATGGGTGTCAAACGAGTATACGGGTCCGGGTTCGGGTTGTAAAATTGTAACCTCGCGGGTTAGGGGTACGGATCCAGGTACAGGTTTAAATTACGGGTTCTTAACGGGTCCGAATTTCGGGTAGGATAAAAAATCTGTGCGGGTTCGGGTCTTAGCGGGTACGGATACAGGTTCGGGTCTTAACAAATCGGGTTTGGGTCCGGGTTTTACTTTATTTTTAAATAATATTACTTTAAATACTTAAAAAAAATTTAAAAAAAGAAGATGAATGATAGGAAAAGCTCAAAGACTTACTTTATTTAAGATACTTGAATTATTAAAGTCTTGAACATTAAACTTCCAAATTTTAAAAGTTTTCAAAACAAGATAATGAAAATTCAAATTACAAATTTAAAAATGCCTAATTCTTTATGTAATTTCTTCTATGTTATTTCCCTCATGCTCCGGTGTAGGTGCCATTGATGGTGCTTGATCACTTAACAGAAGTTCTATACCATATTTGAGTAATATATATTCAAATCATTGATTTGTTATGGAATATCAAGTTTCTTTTTAGTTAAATAAATAAACTTGTTTCTCTTGAACATATTTCACTAGTAACAATATGGACACAAAACGAATTAAACCATGAGTGGAAAACTTGTGTATACATTTCTCTCCACGAACAAGTTTTATTACTCCAATTTATTTTAACGGGTATGGGTATGGGTATATCCAGTAATACTCCATAATTTTGACGGGTCTTAACAGAATACAGGTATTCGTTAAGAAAAAAATCCGTTTGGGTAGTGGTATTTTAGGGGATTTACGGGTCCGTGTCTATATTTTTGCGGGTCCGGATGGGGTCAGGTTTTAATGAGTCCGGGTCCGGATTTTTACAGATAGACCCCTACCCGTTTGACACCCATATTCCAAACCAATTGGATATAAATGGGTATTCAGAAGGAAGTATAATACAAATGGTTCAATTCAAACATTCAAAGGAAGGCTTATGGCCAAAGGTTTTAGACAAAGAGAGGGAATATATTATTTGATACCTATGCACATGTTGCTAGAATAACATCAGAGTGCTTTTGGCTTTAGCTTCAATACATAGCTTATATGTGCACCAAATGGATGTTAAGACAACATTCTAAAGAGTTATTTAGATGAGGAAGTATATATGGAGCAACTTAAGGGTTTTGCTCTACCAAAAAATGAAAATAATGCAAATTGATCAAGTGTTCGTATGGCTCAAAGCAAGCGCCCAATGAATGACATGAAAAGTTTGACTCTATAATCTTGAAATATAGTTTCCAACAAGTGTGTATACTCTAACTTTACAGATGATTATGGAGTTATCATTTGTCTCTACGTAGATGATATATTGATAATTTGAACTAATATGTCGGGTGTACATGATATAAAGAAGTATCTTACCTTGCAATTTAAAATGAAAAATTTGAATGAGGTAGATATGATCTTAGGTATCAAAGTTAGAAAATATAGTGGGGGTTTTACTCTTAGTCAAGCTCATTATATTGATAAAATACTTTAACAAGTTTAAGCATTTGAATGTGAAGGTAGCAAATACCCCAAACGATGTTTCATGCAAACTAATGGAAAGTAGTGGTAGAGTAGTAGCTCAACTTGAGTATGTAAGTGCAATAGGAAGTTTGATGTATGCTATGTAGTGCACAAGACCAGATATTGCTTTTACAGTGTGCAAATTATCAAGATACACTAGTAATCCTGGTGTAGATCATTGGAAAGCGATTGCAAAGGTACTTGGTTATCCGAAACTGACCATTCACTTTGATCTAATTTATAATATATTTTCAGTAGGTTTAGAAGGTTATATTGATATTGTATTGGATGAAAAATTACTGAGGCCTGGTGCAAGGGCACGAGACGTGATGTGAGTCTACCTTACGAGGCGAACCTACGAGGGGAAGCAACATGACCCTCCGCCTCGGAAAACCACTTCGACGAAGAAGAAAAACCGAGTCCAAAGTACCTAATCTCAGAATGATCGCCAAGGCCACATGATCCCTAAGAAAGTATGACGCCTCGCCAAAACGAGATCTGATCTTTGTAACCATCGGTCGTTACCTAGGTATTTAAGAAGAAGATTATGGGCTGACCACGATCAAGTACAGAGTAATGGCCATAAAAGCGTAGTTATCATAGCTATAACGTCATTCCCCTTGACTAATATAAATAAGAACTCTTTGTAATCGAAAAGGACAGCGAGAAATACAACTCTTGATTTATATTCTTTCTCCTGAAGCTTTGTCTCGCTTTATTGGCTTGTTTATTTATTAAAGCACTTGTCTCGTACAAAACCGATCTTAACTCAAATACCCCTTTGATACAAATAAATTATCAATCAACCCCAAAACAAATTCGATTTGTTGTCCTATCTCGATTTAGGCCAACACAAATTGGCGCCTTCTCTGGGGAATTGGTAATAACGTTTGTTCCAAAGTCTGCAATTTCGTTTTTGCTTAAAAAATGGCCGACATTATCGATGACAATATTTCCATCCAAATACCTGACCAAACAATAGGAGCCACCGAAACCAGTAGAGGGACCCTAATCCCTCCAATTGGCCCAACTCCTCCGGCTGGCCTAACACCGCCCGTTAGCCCTATTCCAACAAATAACTCTACTCCATTGGTAGGATTAACACCACCAAATAGATCAAATCCTCCGATCGGTCTAACTCCCCCGGTAGGAGTAATCTCGGCCGATCCAACTTCCTCAAACTCAAGTGATCCATTTCAGCAGTTCATGATGAGCTCGCTATAGTAGATGCGAGAGCAGGCAGCCGTTCAAGCGGCAGACAAGCTCAATTTAATGAACAATTTCGAAGATCCTTCCAAGCCCTCGCTGGGAATGGGAGGGTCTCCTCCAACCCCGGCGACGCTCCCTTCGTGATGCTTAACGGAAGAATTTCCAATGCTATCCCATGGGCACCACCATGGGAGGATTTCCAAATGGTGTCACATCTGGGGGCTCGGGGACTATAGCTTCTGCAATATCTCAAACAAGCGTCGTGACCGACTTTGAGAAGTGGAAGAATGATTTCGCGTCCTGCATGGAAAAACGGCTCGAAAATGTGCCAGGGGTTCGGAAACCTCAACGTGTGCTAGACATTGAAAAATGTCGTCAGCTACCTTCCAAGCCCGAAGCTGCTCCAGTACCGGTCCCAAAATATTTCAAGCTATAGATTCTAAAGAAGTACGATGGAACAACTGACCCAGTCGACCATATAACCGAATATATGGTCATGGTCAAAAGTAATAATTTGACCCCAATCGAGAAAGAGTCCATGTTCTTGAAGAAATTCGCCGATACCTTGGAAAAAGGGGCGCCGCGTTGGTACATGCTCCTCCCCTCTGAGTCCATTACACTGGAGCCCCATTACACTGGAGCCCAGAAGATCCTCAAGAGAAGGTAAGACATATTCTACGTAAAATAACGATACCTCGAGCCAATCAAGGACTTCCTTGAACGTTTTCAGGCTGAGAGAATGGATCTGCCAAAAAAGGATGACAGCTTGGAGGTCATGGCCTTTGAAAAATAATCACATCATGGCCTTTGAAAAATAATCTCAATGTGAGTAATTCCAAGGCCGCGACTGAATTAAAGAAAGAGCTCCAGCAATGGCAAGCTCAAACTTGAGAAGAGTTGCATGAGCGGGCCACAGCGAAGATCAAGCTCGAGGAAGCAGAGTGGAGAAGGACAGGTCGGAACCATTCCTACCGATGTCGATCAGAGTCCTCTCGACGCACTGACGCGCCATGAGGTAACTCAAAAAGTCATTACGAACCATATAACAGGGCTCAAAAGCAATACGTAAGTCAACTGACACGACCCGAAATTCGGCTAGGCCGTGCGGAAACCTGATATCCTCCCCTAGACCCGTCGGGTGAACTCTTACCAATTAAATTAGAAAAATAAATATAATTCAATTCATAAATATGAACAAGACTTAGAAAAAGCACAGATATACTAATACCTCTAAGCTGTGCAAAGAAATTACAACTAATTACCGAACATACTAGGTTTAGGGCTATCCAGACTAGACATCTAAGAGTACAAAAGAAGAAAGATACTTCCTGAAGGGAGCAAAATACTACTGAAATAGTAAACATAAAACTGGTGGCCATCCGGAATAAAAGCTGGCTCACCCTGACAGCTGAAGTCGTTTTTGCTCCTTCACAACGTGGCGAATTCAATCCTGGAGCGAACCTGCTGAAACGAAATAGATAGATAAAAACAAACAACAAACAAGGGTGAGTCAAAAGGACTCAATAAGTGGGGCGGACTAGTCACCTCAAAGAATAGGATAGCTAGCCAGGGAGAAGAAAAACAAGTAAACCCAATCCATATTTAAACTATAAAAAGGCAGAGCCAGATAATAACTGAAAATACATATGGAACCATAAATAACTAGGGACATAAGGTAGACAGAACATATAGGTTTTTAAGTATCCTGAACATATCAACAATCAGAAATACATACTGTTGCGGCGTGCAACCCGATCTATATATTTATACTGTCGCGGCGTGCAACCCGATCCATATATTTATACTGTTGCGTGCAACCCGATCCGTATTTTATACTGTTGCGGTGTGCAACCCGATCCATATACTTATAGTGTTGCGACATGCAACCTGATCCATATATTTATACTGTCGCGGCGTGCAACCCAGGAGACGAACAAGAAATATATAGGTGCAATGAAATGGGATGAATGCAGTATGATGCAATGGGATCACATGTGCCCGTAATCATGTCTCGAAGCGGAATACTCCTGCATTCAAGGGTAATGCAATATAGTAACCAACTGGAACGGAATACTCCTACTCTTGGGGCGGAATACTCCTGCATTCGAGGGGAATGCAAAATAATAACCAACTAGAGGCGGAAGACTCATGCACTCTCCTGGGGCGGATACTCCTACACCCAATGTAATATGAATCAAAGGCGGAATACTTCTGCACTCTCCTGGGGCGGAATACTCCTGCACCCAATATAATATGAATCAGTGGCGGAATACTCCTGCACTCTCTGGGGCGGAATACTCCTGCACCCAATATAATATGAATCAGAGGCGGAATACTCCTGCACTCTCCTGGTGCGGAATACTCCTGTACCCAATATAATATGAATCAGAGGCGGAATACTCCTGCACTCTACTGGGGTGGAATACTCCTGCACCCGATATAATAAGAATCAGAGGCGTAATACTCTTACATTGTCCAGGGGCGGAATACTCCTGCCCCCGATATGATATGAACCAGAGGCGGAATACTCCTGCACCCGTTATGAATGCAATATAATGCATATGAATGCAACATAATGCGTATGATGCAACATAATGTATTTGAACGCAATATGATGCAATAATAACCCATCACTAGCACGAGACTCTCATCCACAGCCGAAAGTATATGCCAACTCACAGCCAGAGTACAATGCTTAGATCCTCAGTGCAATACCAATCAACAGGACATAACATATAATATACAATATAAATCCAAAGCTAAGGCGTAATGAGTACGCCTATCGGCAGCTACACACGTAAGGAGCACGTGGAAGATTATCCACCAGGCCAAGGGCCTCCAAAGAAATGGATACAAACACTTACCTTTTCCAAAAGTTAGCACTGCCAATCAACAACCGCTTTATCCTTTGGTTTCATTGCCAAACGATCCCACTCTATTCAATAAGCAGAAAAATATATCAAATTAGGCTAAAGGCTTCATTCCATACGTCTTAGGGCAATCCGGTTAGGAACCTGACACCCTATTCGCATACGCAATACGTAGGCCAGACCTATGTACAGAGTTCAAAATCACATAACCAAACCCTAAATAAATTACATTTATATGTTGCCCATAACTGACTGAGTACGAATATATAGTCAATTCCATCATCAGGGTCCAATTAACCCTTTAAACTATTAATTGAACTTATTAAAACGATGTCTAATATCCCAATTTTTACCGTAAAAATATACTCAAGCACACGTAATAAACTAAAATAATGTATTAAGATCATTACCTAAATGTTTCGGGGTGAAAATTCTATCTTTCTCCGCTCTTTTCTGATTTTTTTGCATTTTTTGTTCCTTTCTTGCGTTCCTTTCCCATTTCTATCTTTTCTTCTATCTAGTGTGATGTTAGCTAAGGGATTAATATAATCCCCTTAGCCACCGCCAACTCTCTTTGTCCTTTTTCTTTCTTTTTTTATCTTTTCCTTTTTCTTATCTTTTTTCTTTTATTTTATTTTTCTTTTCTTTTCTCGACGAAAATTAAAACGGAACTCTACGAAATTCGAAATGATCCCAAATTTCTCAAGTAAGTTAGATAAAATATATGTAACACACTTGCTAAGGCAGATCTAAAATCGAACACCCGAAACTCAATATGCAAATTAAATAGAAAAAGGTCAAATTATTTAACTTTTGGCATTTTAGCGGAAACTATCCGAACAGCGACGAAGTTCACTTTCGAAAAATTATAAAAGTTATAAATAATCATACGAACTTAACGGCGCTTTCGGATTTCGTATCAGAACTCATTCACCAAAACCGAGCTCGAAAATCTCTTTTTAATATCTATTGACAATAAAAACTGAAACCTTCTTCCGATTCCTACCAAACGAGGTTTGATTTAGCTCAAATTTTACAGATAAGTCCCAATAGACCTTACGAAGATTTTAAAGTTATTGGCACATAAATTGGAGTCCTATCTGCCGAAACGACTAACCGAGGTTGTTTCATTCTCCTCCAGTTACACTCTCGTTCGTCCTCGAACGAGCCTAACTCTAAAGCAAGATTCACACAGATAACAAGAGAACTTGCACAACCTTCATAAACTACTCCACGGACATTATTTCATGATTACAGAATCAGAATTATAACACGCACGTCAAACTCTTGGATAAAAATATAGCTGGATAATATCATAACGCCATTGCCCAGCTTATTCCGACTATGCTGATCCTTCCTTGATCACGAGAGGAGAGTTCTACATTTTCAAAATAAAGATACACGAAACTCTGGATGGATTAACGTGATTCTGCCGACACATCACCTCGTCGATATACTTTACGATATAGAACAAGTCGATGGAACTAAGAATTAGCTCACGCTTGAACAACGCCTTGGGGATTTAATATTAGAATTCGGTATCAATTGGAGGAAGACTCCTCCACTTAGAGTATAAACTCATACAACTAATTTGAATAGAAATAGTCATCCTCGCACAACCTGCTGGATTAAGGAAGACTTAGCTAAAAAGAGAACGCGTCTCAGACCTGAGCTACCAAATTACTCTCTCGAGTTGCCAAACAGCTGCAACTCTCGAGTTCACAACTCCATACCTTTGTCATAAGCACCACCGCATGATAGATCAACTCAGGGGTTCAAATGACACCTCTTTTACCCTTAGTAGCTTTAAAACACAACAATGTGCTTACCCGGCTACCTTGACACGCACTCTGGCTCAACACAGAGAATATCACAAGCGGCTACTAACCGCCCAAACTCACCAGTGCCGAAAGAAGAATAGATGGCAATGAACTGAAGATATGAATAATTAGAGCTTCGAGAAGCTCATCTTCTTATTTACTTGGCTACCAGAGCTAGATTACTTCCGAGTTAGGCTAGCCAAAGAACCGCAATTGAAGAAATAGACATTAAATGAGCTTTATGGAAAAACATCCATGCCAATTTAACCTCCCAATAAGAAGGAAATTCTGACAATTTACCAGAAAACCCTTTTATAACCTAGATAAGATCATGGGATAACATGACTTTACTAGCGTTTTGAACCAAGAGGAGATACGTAGATCGAATATTGCTTACTAACCACTTTACACTGGAAGAAACAATGACACTCTCTGATGGTAATGAACTAGAATCCCATCATCCAACCAACACGGAATTCCAAGAAGAGAGGTAAACTGACTTGACATAATAACATAAGGTGGCACAATAAGATGCCAAGCAAAAAATACCGATACTCATTCACAGATCTCTCACATTTAAACCAGATAAACTAGTAGGGTCTCAAAAATGCCCTGAACAAATCATAATAGAAGCTCACCCCTCTACCGCAACCGATTCTTAATAGAAACGACATCTAAGGAACTATGGAAATATTATAAGATAAATCATTTCCAGATCGATCGAAAAAATAAATCTTACTCACATATAAGGGAAGAAGAAATCCCTGGGTCTACTACATCGGGTGCCTCACCATCCTGCGAGACTGGCAGTTCATAGAACTTCCCTGGAGCTAAGTTGAGCCGCTACCCCCATAATTACTTCTAGAAGAACTACTGCCACCACACTCTCGACCTCTACTGGATGGTGGCATTTCTCTGGCTTATTGAGATCTAAATAGAATCCCCGACGACTGGTCAGGTGCCTAAGGGCGAGAGAAAGTACGATTTCCTACTTGCCGAAGTAAGGGAAAACTCCCCAAAGGATAACCAGACACACAGCAATGATAACACCTTTAGGTTAAAAGTGGATGTTGGATAAACTGCTAATAGCTATGAAGAGAAGACTGGGTCTGATCTTTGATAAACCACTGCACACTCTGAGAATAACGCACCACAAGATAAGATAACCTGGTAGGTGACCTCCCACGATAATTAGAACTCTTACCTCCAAATGAGGGACCATGGTGCCCACAAGGACCATGCGATCTCTTGCTGTCCCGCTCTAACTCCTCACGCTCTAACCTATGGTATGCCTCATACCTCCGAGCAATATCAACAACAATATAAAATGAAGTCTCGACCTCAATCGCTCGAGCCATCTGGGACCTCAAGGAAGAAGAAAGGTCATCAATAAATCTTCAAACATTCTCGGAAGGCTCATAGACTAGTTCTAGTGCATATCCAGCCATCCTAAAGAATTTCATCTCATATTCTAAAATCCGACAAGCTACCCTATCCAATCCACTCAAATTGGCGAATCTTTTCATCTCGCTCGCTACGCGAAAGGAACTTTTTCATGAATCTAGAAGAACAATCTAACCAAATTAGCTAATAAGAGAGCAGTCCACCAATTCAAGGGTAGACCCCTGAAACTGGAAGGCAGAACAATCAACATCATACCGCTCGATATAGTCAAGAGCCTGAAGGATACGCTGACATCATTTTATTTTAACAAAAACTTACACAGGGATTATTTGATGCATGGCCTAAGAACATCGGAAGGTTCAATTGGGTAGAATAATGCAGCCTTTTCAGACACTCGGACCGAGCCATTACTCGGGCTAGCTAACCACCCAGAATAACTAGAGGCATAACACATGCTGCTTCTGGAACATAATTTACTGGGGCAACATCAGGGACTAGAACAGGGGCTCTCTGAGACCGAACATCTCCATCTAAGGCAACCTGATAATCTGCCTAGCGAATAATAGGTTCTTGCGGTATCTGCGTCACCAAGATTCTCGTAAAAGCATCGTAGAGAGCCAAGGGAACCACAAGGCCCTTCTCCCTTGCCCATCACGAGCTCGTACAGCTGGGCATGCGCAACTGGATCGTCAGCAGGAGTAGCTCTAGCCCGTAGCTAGACTACTTCGTCCTGAACTCCTACCGTTTGCTGATTTGTTGGACAAGGGTTCACAATTACCATGAAAGAATTAACGAAAATACTTTTGCATCCTAGACCGACGCACGATCAGAAAAGAAGGATGTGTAACTTCCTAAATGTCATCATAGCTTCTCGTAGTTAACTACGGACGTCTACGTACCCATCAGCGAGACTCTACTAGACATTGTCTTAGTCTGGATAGACTCTAAACTGGGCTCTGATACCAACTGACACGACCTGGAATCCGGCTAGTTGTGCGGGCACTCGATATCCTTCCCTAGACCCGTCAGGCGAACCCTTACCAATTAATTAGGAAAATAAATATAATTCAATTCCTAAATAAGAACAAGACTTAGAAAAAACACAGATATACTGATACCTCTAAGCTGTACAAAGAAATTACAACTAATTACCCAACATACTAGGTTTAAGACTATCCAGACTAGACATCTAAGAGTACAAAAGAAGACAGATACCTCCTGAAGGGAGCAAAATACAACTGAAATAGTAAACATAAAACTGGTGGCCATCGAAAATAAAAGCTGACTCACCCTGACAGCTGAAGTTGTCTTCAATCCTTCACAATGTGGCGAACTCAATCCTGGAGCGAACCTGCCAAAACAAAATAGATAGATAAAAACAAAAAACAAACAAGGGTGAGTCAAAAGGACTCAATAAGTGGGGCAGACTAGCCACCTCAAAGAATAGGATAGCTAGCCAGGAAGAAGAAAAACAGGTAAAAAAAATCCATCTTATTTAAACTATAAAAAGGCAGAGCTAGATAATAACTGAAAACATGAACATATTAACAATCAGAAATACTGTTGCAGCGTGCAACCCGATCCATATATTCATACTGTCGCGGCGTGCAACCCGATCTATATATTTATACTGTTGCGTGCAACCCGATCCATATTTTATACTATTGCGGTGTGCAACCCGATCCATATACTTATACTGTTGCGGCGTGCAACCCGATCTATATATTTATACTGTCGCGGCGTGCAACCCAGGATACGAGCCAGAAATATATAGGCAAACTAAAATATTTCCACAACATGATATACATACCGCATACATAAAATATAGCATGATAGTCACACAATAGTCAGCATGCGGTGCAATGAAATGGGATGAATGCAGTATGATGCAATGGGGTCACATGTGCCCGTAATCTCGTCTCGAAGCGGAATACTCCTGCATTCGAGGGGAATGCAATATAGTAACCAACTGGAGCGGAATACTCCTACTCCTGCACCCAATATAATATGAACTAGAGGCGGAATACTCCTGCACTCTCTTGGGGGGGATACTCCTACACCCAATGTTATATGAATCAAAGGCGGAATACTCCTGCACTCTCCTGGGGCGGAATACTCCTGCACCCAATATAATATGAATCAGAGGCGGAATACTCCTGCACTCTCTAGGGTGGAATACTCCAGCACCCAATATAATATGAATCAGTGGCGCAATACTCCTGCGGTGGAATACTCATGTACCCGATATGATATGAACCAGAGGCGGAATACTCATGCACTCTCCTGGGAAGGAGTATCTCTCCTGGGGCAGAATACTCCTGCCCCCGATATGATATGAACCAGAGGCTGAATACTTCTGCACTCTCCTAGGGTAGAATACTGCTGCACTCGATATGATATGAACCAGAGGCGGAATATTCATGCACTGACCTGGGGCGGAATACTCCTGCACCCGATATGAATGGAATATAAGGCATATGAATGCAACATAATGCATATGACGCAATATGATGCAATAATAACCCATCACCAGTGCGGGACTCTCATCGACAGCTGGAAAGTATATGCCAACTCACAGCCAGAGTACAATGCTCAAATCCTCAGTGCAATACCAATCAACAGGACATAACATATAATATACAATCAATCCATAGCTAAGGCGTAATGAGTACGCCTATCGGAAGCTACACACGTAAGGAACACGTGGTAGATAATCCACGAGGCCAAGGGCCTCCAAAGAAATGGATACAAACACTTACCTCTTCCAAAAGTTAGCACTGCTAATCAACAATCGCTTTATCCTTTGGTTTCATTGCCAAACGATCCCACTCTATTCAATAAGAAGAATAATATATCAAATTAGACTAAAGGCTTCATTCCTTACGTCTTAGGAAAATCCGGTTAGGAATACCCTATTCGCATCCGCAACACATAGGCCAGGCCTATGTATAGGGTTCAAAGTCACATAACCAAACCCTAAATAAATTACATTTATATGTTGCCCATAACTGACAGAGTACGAATATATACTCAATTCCATTATCAGGGTCCAATTAACCCTTTAAACTATTAATTGAACTTATTAAAACGATGTCTAATATCCCAAATTCTACCGTCAAAATATATTAAAACACACATAATAAACTTAAATAATGTATTAAGATCATTAACTGAATGTTTCGGGGTGAAAATTCTATCTTTCTCCGCTCTTTTCTCATTTTTTCACATTTTCTTGTTCCTTTCTTACGTTCCTTTCCCGTTTCTGTCTTTGCTTCTATCCAGTTTGATGTTAGCTAAGGGATTAATATAATCCCCTTAGCCACCGCCAACTCTCTTTGTCCTTTTTCTTTCTTTTTTTATCTTTTCCTTTTTCTTTTCTCTTTTTTTTTTTATATTTTATTTTCTTTTCTTTTCTCGACGAAAATTAAAAACGGAACTCTACGAAATTCGAAATGATCCCAAATTTCTCAAGTAAGTTATACAAAATATATGTAACACACTTGCTAAGGCAGATCTCAGATCAGACTCCCGAAACTCAATATGAAAATTAAATGAAAAAAGGTCAAATTATTTAACTTTCGGCATTTTAGCGGAAACTAGCCAAACAACCTCGAAATTCACTTTCGAAAAATCACAAAAGTCATAAATAATCATACGAACCTAACAGCGCTTTCGGATTTCGAATCAGAACTCATTCGCCAAAACCGAGCTTGAAAATCTCTTTTTAATATCTATCGACAATAAAAACTGAAACCTTCTCCCGATTCCTACCAAACGAGGTCTGATTTAGCTCAAATTTTACAGATAAGTCCCAATGGACCTTATGAAGATTTTAAAGTTATTGGCACGTAAATTGGAGTCCTATCTCCCGAAACGACTAACCGAGGTTGTTTCATTCTCCTCCACTTAGACTCTCGTTCGTCCTCGAACGAGCCTAAGTCTAAAGCAAGATTCACACAGATAACAAGAGAACTTGCACAACCTTCATAAACTACTCCACGGACATTATTTCATGATTACAAAAATCAGAATTATAACACGCACATCAAACTCTTGGATAAAAATATAGCTGGATAATATCATAACGCCATTGCCCAGCTTATTCTGACTAAGCTGATCCTTTCTCGATCACGAGAGGAGAGTTCTACATTTTCAAAATAAAGATACACGAAACTCTGGATGGATTAACATGATTCTGCCGACACATCACCTCGTCGATATACTTTACGATATAGAACAAGTCGATGGAACTAAGAATTAGCTCATGCTTGAACAACGCCTTATGGATTTAATATTAGGATTCGGTATCAATTGGAGGAAGACTCCTCCACTTAGAGTATAAACTCATACAACTAATTTGAATAGAAATAGTCATCCTCGCACAATCTGCTGGATTAAGGAAGACTTAGCTAAAAAGAGAACGCGTCTCAGACCTGAGCTACCAAATTACTCTCTCGAGTTGCCAAACAGCTGCAACTCTCGAGTTCACAACTCCATACCTTTGTCATAAGCACCACCGCATGATAGATCAACTCAGGGGTTCAAAGGACACCTCTTTTACCCTTAGTAGCTTTAAAACACAACAATGTGCTTACACGGCTACCTTGACACGCACTCTGGCTCAACACAGAGAATATCACAAGCAGCTACTAACCGCCCAAACTAACTAGTGCCGGAACAAGAATAGATGGCAATGAACTGAGGATATGAATAATTAGAGCTTCGAGAAGCTCATCTTCTTATTTACTTGGCTACCAGAGCTAGATTACTTCCGAGTTAGGCTAGCCAAAGAACCGCAATTGAAGAAATAGACATTAAATGAGCTTTATGGAAAAACATCCATGCCAGTTTAACCTCCCAATAAGAAGGAAATTCTGACAATTTACCAGAAAACCCTTTTATAACCCAGATAAGCTCATGGGATAACATGACTTTACTAGCATTTTGAACCAAGAGGAGATACGTAGATCGAATATTGCTTACTAACCACTTTACACCGGAAGAAACAATGACACTCTCTGATGGTAATGAACTAGAATCCTATCATCCAACCAACACGAAATTCCTAGAAGAGAGGTAAACTGACTTGACATAATAACATAAGGTGGCACAATAAGATGCCAAGCAAACAATACCGATACTCATTCACAAATCTCTCACATTTAAACCAGATAAACTAGTACGGTCTCAAAAAATTCCCTGAATAAATCATACTAGAAGCTCACCCCTCTACCGCAACCGATTCTTAATAGAAATGACATTTAAGGAACCATGGAAATATGATAAGACAAACCATTTCCAGATCGATCGGAAAAATAAATCTTACTCACATATAAGGGAAGAAGAAATCTCTGGGTCTACTACATCGGGTGCCTCACCATCCTGCGAGACTGGCAGTTCATAGAACTTCCCCTGCAGCTGAGCTGAGCCGCTACCCTGATAATCACTTCTAGAAGAACTACTGCCACCACGCTCTCGACCTCTACTGGATGGTGGCATTTCTCTTGCTGATTGAGATCTAAATGGAATCCCAACGACTGGTCAGGTGCCTGAGGGCGAGAAAAAGTACGACTGCCTACTTGCCGAAGTAAGGGAAAACTCCCCAAAGGATAACCAGACACACGACAATGATAACACCTTTAGGTTAAAAGTGGATGTTGGATAAACTGCTAATAGCTATGAAGAGAAGACTGGGTCTGATCTTTGATAAACCACTGCACACTCTGAGAATAACGCACCACAAGATAAGATAACCTGGTAGGTGACCTCCCACGATAATTAGAACTCTTACCTCCAAATGAGGGACCATGGTGCCCACAAGGACCATGCGATCTCTTGCTGTCCCGCTCTAACTCCTCACGCTCTAACCTATGGTATGCCTCATACCTCCGAGCAATATCAACAACAATATAAAATGAAGTCTCGACCTCAATCGCTCGAGCCATCTGGGACCTCAAGGAAGAAGAAAGGTCATCAATAAATCTTCAAACATTCTCGGAAGGCTCATAGACTAGTTCTAGTGCATATCCAGCCATCCTAAAGAATTTCATCTCATATTCTAAAATCCGACAAGCTACCCTATCCAATCTACTCAAATTGGCGACTCTTTTCAACTCGCTCGCTGCGCGAAAGGAACTTTTCCATGAATCTAGAAAAAAAATCGATCCAAGTTAGCTAAAAAGAGAGCAGTCCAACAATTCAAGGCTGGACCCCTGAAATTTGAAGGCAGAACAATCAACATCATACCGCTCGATATAGTCAAGAGCCTGAAGGATACGCTGACATCATTTTATTTTAACAAAAACTTACACAGGGATTATTTGATGCATGGCCTAAGAACATCAGAAGGTTCAATTGGGTAGAATAATGCAGCCTTTTCAGACACTCGGACCGAGCCATTACTCAGGCTAGCTAACCAGCCAGAATAACTAGAGGCACAACACATGCTGCTTCTGGAACATAATTTACTGGGGCAACATCAGGGACTGGAACAGGGGCTCTCTGAGACCGAACGTCTCTATCTAAGGCAACCTGATAAGCTGCCTAGCGAATAATAGGTTCTTGCTGTATCTGCATCACCAAGATTCTTGTAAAAGCATCGTAGAGAGCCAAGGGAACCACAAGGCCCTGCTCCCTTGTCCATCGCGAGCTCGTACAGCTGGGGCATGCACAACTGGATCGTTAGCATGATCCACAATTCTCGGGGCTTTAGTAGCTCTAGCCCCAGGCTAAACTACTTCGTCCTGAACTCCTACCGTTTGCTGATTTGTTGGACGAGGATTCACAATTACCATGAAGGAATTAACGAAAATAATTTTGCATCCTAGACCGACGCACGATCAGAAAAGAAGGATGTGCAACTTCCTAAATTCCATCATAGCCTCTCGTAGATAAGTACGGACGTCTACATACCCATCAGCGAGACTCTACTAGACACTGTCTTAGTCTGGATAGACTATAAACCAGGCTCTGATACCAACTGACATGACCTGGAATCCGGCTAGGCTGTACGGGCACCAATATCCTCCCCTAGAACCGTCGGGCGAACACTTACCAATTAAATTTGGGAAATAAAAATAATTCAATTCATAAATAAGAACATGACTTAGAAAAGCAAAGATATACTGATACCTCTAAGCTGTACAAAGAAATTACAGCTAATTTCCCAACATACTAGGTTTAGGCCTATCGAGACTAGACATCTAAGAGTACAAAAGATGACAGATACCTCCTGAAGGGACCAAAATACAACTGAAATAGTAAACATAAAACTGGTGGCCATACAGAATAAAAGCTGGCTCACCCTGACAGCTGAAGTCGTCTTCGCTCCTTCACAATGTGGCAAATTCAATTTTGGAGCGAACCTGCCGAAAAAAATAGATAGATAAAAACAAACAACAAACAAGGGTGAGTCAAAAGGACTCAATAAGTGGGGCAGATTAGCCAACTCAAAGAATAGGATAGCTAGCCACGGAGAAGAAAAACAGGTAAACCAAATCCATCTTCTTTAAACTATAAAAAGGCAGAGCCAGATAATAACTAGAAACACATATGGAACCATAAACAACCAGGGACATAAGGTAGACAGAACATATAGGATTTTAAGTATCCTGAACATATCAACAATCAGAAATACATATTGTTGCGGCGTGCAACCCGATCCATGTATTTATACTGTTGCGTGCAACCCGATCCATATTTTATACTGTTGCGGTGTGCAACCCAATTCATATATTTATACTGTTGCGGCGTGCAACCTGATCTATATATTTATACTGTCACGGCGTGCAACCCAGGATATGAGCCAGAAATATATAGGCAAACTAAAATATGTCCGCAACATGATATACATACCGCATACATAAAATATAGCATGATAGTCACACAATAGTCAGCATGCGGTGCAATGAAATGGGATGAATGCAGTATGATGTAATGGAGTCACATGTGCCTGTAATCCCGTCCTGAAGCGGAATACTCTTGCATTCGAGGGGAATGCAATATAGTAACCAACTGGAGCGGAATACTCCTACTCCTGGGGAAGAATATTCCTGCACCCGATATAATATGAACCAAAAGCGGAATACTCCTGCACCCAATGTAATATGAATCAGAGGCGGAATACTCCTGCACTCTCCTGGGGCGGAATACTCCTACACCCAATATAATATGAATCAGAGGCGAAATACTCCTGTACTCTTCTGGGGCGGAATACTCCTGCACCTAATATAATATGAATCAGGGGCGGAATGCTTATGCGGTGGAATAGTCTTGTACCCGATATGATATGAACCAGAGGCGGAATACTGCTGCACTCTCCTGGGGAGGAGTATCTCTCATGAGGCGGAATACTCTTGTGCCCAATATAATATGAATCAGAGGCGGAATACTTTTGCACTCTCCTAGGACGGAATACTCCTGCACCTGATAGATATGAACTAGAGGCGGAATACTCATGCACTCTCCTGGGGCGGAAAACTCCTGCACCTAATGTAATATGAATCAGAGGCGGAATACTCCTGCACTCTCTTGAGGCGGAATACTCCTGCACTCGATATGATATGAACCAGAGGCGGAATACTCTTGCACTCTCCTAGGGCGGAATACTCCTGCACCCGATATGAATGCAATATAATTCATATGAATGCAACATAATGCGTATGAATGCAACATAATGCATATGAACGCAATATGATGCAATAATAACCTATCACCAGCACGGGACTCTCATCGACAGCCGAAAAGTATATGCCAACTCACAGTCAGAGTACAATGCTCCGATCCTCAGTGCAATACCAATCAACAGGACATAACATATAATATACAATGTAAAATCAAAGCTAAAGCGTAATGAGTACGCCTATCGGCAGCTACACACGTAAGGAACACGTAGCAGATAACCCACGAGGCCAAGGGCCTCCAAAGAAATGGATACAAATACTTACCTCTTCCAAAAGTTAGCACTGCTAATCAACAACCGCTTTATCCTTTAGTTTCATTGCCAAACGATCCCACTCTATTCAATAAGAAGAAACATATATCAAATTAGGCTAAATGCTTCATTCCTTACGTCTTAGGGAAATCCGGTTAGGAACCTGATGCCCTATTCGCATACGCAATATATAGGTCATGCCTATGTAGAGGGTTCAAAGTCACATAACCAAATCCTAAATAAATTACATTTATATGTTGCCCATAACTAACTGAGTACGAATATATACTCAATTCCATTATCAGGGTCCAATTAACCCTTTAAACTATTAATTGAACTATAAAAACGACGTCTAATATCCCAATTTTTACCGACAAAATATATTCAAACACACGTAATAAATTAAAATAATGTATTAAGATCATTACTTGAATGTTTCGGGGTGAAAATTCTATCTTTCTTCGCTCTTTTCTCATTTTTTTCACATTTTTTTGTTCCTTTCTTGCGTTCCTTTCTTGCGTTCCTTTCCCGTTTCTGTCTTTGCTTCTATCCAGTTTGATGTTAGCTAAGGGATTAATATAATCTCCTTAGCCACCGCCAACTCTCTTTGTCCTTTTTCTTTCTTTTTTTATCTTTTCCTTTTCCTTTTCTCTTTTCTTTAATCTTATTTTCTTTTCTTTTCTCTACGAAAATTAAAACGAAACTCTACGAAATTTGAAATGATCCCAAATTTCTAAAGTAAGTTATACAAAATATATGTAACACACTTGTTAAGGAAGATCTCAAATCGGACTCCCGAAATTCAATATACAAATTAAATAAAAAAAGTCAAATTATTTAACTTTCGGATTTTAGCAGAAACTAGCCGAACAACCTCGAAATTCACTTTCGAAAAATCACAAAAGTCACAAATAAACATACGAACCTAACGACGCTTTCGGATTTCGAATCAGAGCTCATTCGCCAAAACCGAGCTCGAAAATCTTTTTTTAATATCTATCGACAATAAAAACTGAAACCTTCTTCCGATGCCTACCAAACGAGGTCTGATTTAGCTCAAATTTTACAGTTAAGTACCAATAGACCTTACGAAGATTTTAAAATTATTGGCACGTAAATTGGAGTCCTATCTCCCGAAACGACTAACCGAGGTCGTTTCATCAATGCCTCAGGGGACATCAGCATGTGCGCCAGCAGCTTGGAGGAAAGTCTGGCTCATCCTCCAATCAAAAATCCTCGGGCCCATCTTTAGTATCCAAGGAGAAAGACTTGCCTTAGATTTTTGAGTACAATTTCAGCATATCGACCACTGAATTGGTGAATGCAATCAAAGGAATGACTGATCAAGGTGTGAGGTTGCCTAAGGATATGAGAACGCCCCCGAGCAAGAGTGATCAGACTCAACGCTGTGAATTTCACATGGATTATGGGCATGCAACTGAGGACTGTAAAGCACTGCGTCTCGAGGTGGCCCATCTACTAAAGAAGGGAGTGTTAGCTGAGTATCTGACTGATAAGGGAAAATACAACTACTCAAAGAAGAGGAGAGAGGAGCAACCGCCTTGAACGCAATAACCGAAAAGGGTAGTGAATGTCATCACTGGAGGCTCCGAGGTAAATGGGATAAACTTTGCCGCTGCAAAGAAAATTGCAAAATCATCAAGTACTGCAAAGAAGAGAGTAAGAGCTGGTGGATCAGGTAAAGAAATGGTGTTTAGCAAAGAGGATTGTGATGGGATGATGTTTCCCCACCACGACCCGCTAGTGATCACGCTCAGGATCAACGACTGCAATGCCAAACGAGCCCTAATTGATCCTGGCAGCTCGGTAAACATCATTAACTATGGAGCGATCAAGCTGGTTGAGGGACCTTGTCGTCCCAAAGGCAACCATACTAACAGGTTCAACAATTCTATCGAGAAGACTTTGGGAGAAATAACCCTCACAACAACTGTAGAGGGGATGGACAAGAAAACAACCATTCAAGTGATGGCCGAAGACATAGCCTATAATGTCTTTTTGGGAAGGCCTTGGATCCAAAAAATGGAAGCCGTACCATCAACCCTGCATCAGGTAATCAAGTTCCCAACCCCATAGGGAATAAGGGCCATCGGAGGAGAGCAACAATTAGCGCGAGAGTGTTATTCGATTGCAATGAAGAGTACAGTCGCCCCGATCGGGCCAAGCAAATAATATGGTCACTTGAGAAGACCCCTTATCTATTTTTTCTGAAGAAAACGGGACCTAGTAATCAAGCCCTGCACCATGCACTTGATCACTAGGGGAGGGGGAGAAGGGATGAATAGGGACTTGCCAAATTGATCGACCATTTGGAGTGAAAGTTTTTCAAATAAACGAAGACTCAGCAACCGGGGACTTCACAGGCAAGACCCTTGGAAAACGAGCGACCATCTCACCGAGGGCTACCCTTGGAAACTCGCTCAATAGTTCATATTTTGATCTTCTAGTTTTCCGGCCTAAGTCCTGCTGTGACCAAGCATCTATTGTAATTAAGGCTGTCAAATGCACCTTTTCAATGAAATAAACTTTGATTCAAAATCTTTTTTATTGTCATCTGATATGCATAGCCAATTGTAATTTAAGCCTCCAGCTCGAGGGCGAGACGTCGTCCTAAGCTAGCTGAAACAAAGGAAAAAAATTAAAAGCCTTGCAAGAAAATTCAGTATTCTCTCAAAAAGAGAAGTTTCATTCATAAAAAGGTTCAAAGGCCAAAGTATTTACAAAACAAGCGGCCCGAAGGCCTCAACAAAAAATGTCAACAAAAAGAAATAAAAATACTGCTCTAAGCTTCCTCCTCGGAGTCATCTTCCTCGTCATCTGAGCTCCAGCTGCTCGAAGGAAGACTTTCCATTAACTTTTGAGCCGTGGTAGCATCGCTCTCAGCCTTAGCGATCTCGGCATCAAGGTTAACCCCGCTACGACACTCCTTCAGAGTTTTTAGCCTCGTTTGGATAACGGCCCAATTATTGTCAACTTTGGCTCGAGTCCTCCTCAATCCACGCCTCGAGGAGAAAGAGCCGTTCTTTCTCCTTGGCTAGCTGCTCCTTCTCTCCGACCATTTCATTTATCTTGATCATCTTCTGCTTCAAATCAACATGAAATTTCTTGGCGCGCTCATTAATAACTGACTGGGCCTCGGCTCTCATTCTCTTAATCTCAGCATCACAGGGCTCCTTGAAATGAGCCATCCTCTCCTCAACGACAGACTTAGCCTCAAGGGCTTTGACCATCTCGAGACCGGATTTGTTAGCAGCATTTTTGGCTTGATCAAGCTCGAGCCTTGTGCTCAACAACTCTTTCTCAAGACCCCTCATTTGAGACTCGAGGCCTGCCCATTCTTGCCTCCATCATGCCTTCATATGCCTAAGATTTTCATCTCGACGGCACTCAATCTCCGCAGCTCTGATGGAATTGATGTAACACTACAAAGGAAAAATTGAAAAAATAAGAAAAGGAAACAAAAACAAGGATGAAAGGAGAAATTCAGAGAAGGAAAACATACATGAATAGCGTGTTGGGCAGTATCAACCATCAAATCAGCAGTATGGGTTTTCTCGAGGCGGTCACGTTCCAAAGGACTCTTTTGATTGGGACCTGGATATCACCATCTAGGAGACAGAGATCGGAAGGGATTTCAATATAACAAAACAGTCTCCAAGAAGTTTCGTCGGGAGCAGGCTCGGAAGCGGCTCGAAGAGTCTTGTCTCCCACTCGAGATGGTTGAGCATCGTCCATTTCTACCACAGACGAAGGCTGAGCTGCCCCTTTGCCTTTATCAGCAACCTGAACCAGCTCTGGCTCACGAGAGGGGGAAACTACAACCTTTTCTTGGTCTTTCTTTATATCTCTAACAGGAGTAAGCTCGGGAAAAGGGACAGGTTCTACTCTAGCCCGTTTCACCTCCGGGGTCATCTCCGAAGACGATTCCTTCCTTCTCAAAACTGAAAGAAAAAAGAAAGGAATGATTAGCGGAGAGACGAAGCAAAAATAAGAATAAAATCAAAGGAGCAAACACTCGACCTGTTTTAGCCCCAAGGTCAGGTGACCCCTTGGGGACTGTTCCTTTTTCTTCTTCATCCTTCTCTTTTTCTCCCTTCCCCTTCGAAAGGTTTTCAATCAAACCTTGAAGGGTACTTAAAGAGACCCCAACCTTGGGAACTTCTTCCTTCTTGTCTTTTTTCTCTTTCTTTCTTTTTTTTCTCCCTTGGCGTGGTGATCGCCTTCTTTAGGAGACCTACAACAAAGAACGATGATAATCTGCTGAGACAAATTGACTCGAGGAAAATATGAAGGATAAAAAGTTGGTTAAGAACAACTCACCATGCCGTTTGCATGCCCATCGATTCTCGCCCAAGGCAGCCAAAACCATCCATGACCTTTCCGATCTAGGTTTGGCATCGATGATAGCTTGGACCTATTGGGTCAAGTCCTTCAGGCGGACAATTAGGACCGCCTTGGCTAAAGAGAGTCAAAGGAGAAAAGTTAAGCAAGGGAAATTCAAAGCAAAATCAGAAATGAATAAGGAGAAACGTCGAAGAAAATACTTACGTGTTCGATTCCATCGCTCAGAAAAATTAGGCTTAGAGGACAAAAGGTCAGTAGGAAGAAGAACGAAGCGCTCATTCTATCCACGGTCCTCAATATCCTCACTCTTCGTAATCAGCGAGTACGAGCCTCGTTTGTTGAGCTGAACAATTCTGTCCTTGTGAAGAAAGGGGTAGAAGAGGTACAAAAGATGATCAAGGGTGACGGTGACCCCGACTAGCTTACTCAAAAATTCGATGTATTGAATATGCCTCCACATCCCGGGACCGATTTGGGCTATGCATAACTGATAGGTGCGACAGAAAGTGTCCAACACCTCGGGCATAGGAAGAAAAAAACCTCTCATGAAGGGGTAGGTGAAAACGAAAGAACGCCCTTCGACCCTATCGCATACTCGGCTGTCCGGGGGCAGGAATACAAACCCTAACTTCAGGATCCCAATTACAATTAGTCCGAACCAAATGTATGTTTGTCTGAGTAATCAAACTTGGTGTATTCTTCACAGGAATATTTCTTTTCCTCCCAATATCCGACTCAGTCTGAAGCTGCATGACAAAGTCCTTCGAGAGGTCAATCTTAGAAAGGATAACATGGTAAGGTTCGAGCTCAAGATCATCTGAAAGAAATTCATTGTTACGAATATCCTTCATGGTAATATCTTCATCGTCAACCACAACTGTCTCGACAGTTTCAGCCGTGGCTGGACGCTGTTCTTGACCCAAACATCTTGGATGAGGTAAATCCTCCATGTTAAAATCAGGAGGGAAGATTAAACTCAATGGTTCATAGATATTGACTAATTCACCACCAACAATCATGGTGTCGACAAAAGAAGGTGAAAAATTTGGTGAATTTGGCTGAGACATTTCTTAAAAGTTCCTGGATAACAAGAGAAGCAAATTCAAGGAGTTTTTACCGTTAAGAACAAGAAGAGACATGAAGAAGAAGAGGCGTAGCTATATATAGGTTAAGGCACCATGATTTCAATTGCATGGGAAAGGCAAAGCAGGAAATCACGTCCAATCAGTGATTGCCATGCATGATTGATGGGAATATGGAGTTACAACCGCCGCTTTCGAACTCCACGACGCAAAAAAAGCCACGTCGATCTCCCGCCTAAAATTCATTCCACTCCTCAACAGATCTGACAACTAAGAGGAGTGTGGGGACTAATCATCGAGGTCTCGAGCAAGAGTACGAGACCTGATGTGAGTCTACCTTGCGAGGTGAACCCATGAGGGTAAGCGACATGACCCTCTGCCTCGGAAAACCACATCGACGAAGAAGAAAAACTGAGTCCAAAGTACCTAATCTCGGAATGATCGCAACGACCACATGATCCCCGAGCAAGTATGACGCCTCGCCAAAATAAGGTCTGATCTTTGTAACCGTCGACCGTTGCCTAGGCATTTAAGAAGAAGATCATGGGCTGACCATGATCAAGTACAGAGTAATGGCCATAAAAGCGTAGTTATTATGGTTGTAACTTCATTCCCCTTGACTAATTATAAATAGAAACTGTTTGTAATCGAAAAGGGACAGCGAGAAATACAACTCTTGATTTATATTCTTTCTCTTGAAGCTTTGTCTCGCTTTATTGGCTTGTTTATTTCTTGCTTCATTTATTTCTTTAAAGCACTTGTCTTGTTCAGAACCGATCTTAACTCGAATACCGCTTTGATACAAACATATTATCAATCAACTCCAAAACAAATTCGATTTGTTGTCCTATCTCAATTTAGGCAAACACAGCTGCAAATTGGATAACTAGTACCAACGACAATAAATCAACCTCCGGGTGTGTTTTTACCTTAGGAGGTGGTGTAGTTTCTTGGGCTTCAAAGAAGCAGAATTGTATGAATTGTAGTCTAATATTACAAGCTAAGTGGGGGATTGTTAATATAGCTTGTAGATATTAGATTATATGGAGAAAGATTTAAGGGATCTGGAGGGAAGTTAAGAATAGTTTTATTGATAGTACTTTTCATGGACATTACAACACTTTAAAGGTTGTACTCTTTATTTTGGTACAACCCTTTGAAGGTTGTACCTTTTGTTTTTAAAAGTTAAAAAAAAAACCTTACTAAGTCAGTTTTCAACTAAGACTCAAAAGGTGGCTTTTAAGAACAGATGCAATTGTTCTTTGAAGCAGTACTAATCTAGAATTTAACTTCCTCCCTTTGGCACTATAAATATGCATTGAACGTACTTTACAATTATTCAATCTTCTCTTCCTCTTCTTTCTCCTGAGAACTTTTGTTCTCAAGAAAAGTTCTTAAGGAAAATCTTCTGGTATTGCTGCCCGCAGATTTTGATTAGCTTTTGTTAGTATCCTGTAAGGTTTATTGCTAAATTCCAACAACAATCTTTTATAGTGGGGGCAATTAATACCTTAATAAAAGTATTCGACACACCTCAAAAGCATAAACATCTACCCACAGTTCTAACAACAAGAACTTGCACAAATTAAAAATTGTCTAGCTAGTAAACTAAGATATGCACATCAATGAAACACACCCAATGAGAATTTAATTGGAATGAGCATATATAATGCTAATACTACCAATTGGAGGAAGTATACTTCATCTTCAATGCATATTTAAAAGCTAATACCACGAATTAAATGCATATTTAGAGCCTGTTTGGCCAAACTTCTTCAAACTGTTTATTTTGAGAAATACTTTTCTTCAAAAGTGCTTTCGTAAAAGTACTTTTGGAGAAAAGAAGTTTGTGTTTGGCAAACTCAATCGAGAATCACTTTTGTCAATAGTTTAGCAGTAATTTGTGTTTCGCCAAATTTTTGAAATAGTAATTTTGAGTGTTAAATTACGAGCAAGGATATTTAAGGATTCACTTTACAGATATTTAACTATTTGAATGACTTTAAATATTTATTCAATAACATTCTATTTAATTTTTTTTATTAATTATAAAATTTCAAAATATAACATACATAATTGATATTCCAGATTTATACTTTAAAATAAAGATGTTATTTGATTAAAAGTTTCTAACAATAGTTTTTTTTTTTTTAAATCAAGAGTCAACTAGGCATTGCACCTAGTGACCATTTTTATTAATAAACAAAAATAAATACAATGTCTTACAATATGTGCACCAAACAAGTGCAATACAAAAAGAGCGCCTAAATAGTGGTAAGATAGCATCATATCCAAACGTCGCCTCCACTTCATTGGGTTGAGCATTATAAAATGCTAATACCACCAATCGAAATGAATTAAACGCCTTGATATAATACTTTACAAAGTTTACCTCACTACTTACGTGTAATAATAATCTAATGTAATAGCTAATTAATGAGCTACTAATATAAAGTTGTATGACAATACGAGTAATCACATAAAACCAATGTAATAACTCATTCTCGTGAGGATCCAAGCACGACGAAACCATTTTCAATCCTCGAAAACACCCCGCGCAACGAACAAAAGAAGGCAGAAAATTAGCCTTGCGCCGTAGAGGGCGCGCCGCAGGCTCCACCGCGCCAGCAGTTTCTTCCGTTATGCGGTCGTATCCGCGGCGCAGGCTGAAAGCGCGCAAGAAATCCAACGTTCTGCCAAGGTCTGCGCGTTGTGGCGCGCGGCGCGGAGGCAAAAGCGGCTGGGAAATTTGGCTTAGTCGATTTTGATGGCTAACAATAGTGATGTAGGTGTACGCAGAAAAAATAAGGAGAAAAAAATAGTGTACTATTAATATATTATAATCATTAGGGTAAAATAAATAGGGGTAATTAGGTATATAAGTATTTCTGGTAAGGATATTTTTGGAATGATAGTAATTAAAAACAGCTTCTGCTTTCCGCTCAAAAACACTTTTAGGAAAAAGCTACTTTTTTCAGCTTCTTCCCCACAGCTTCTGCTGCCACTCAAAAACACTTATTTTTCTCCTAAAAACTTGGTCAAACACCTCAATATTTCAAAATAAGCATTTTTGGCTCCTCAGAAACATGGCCAAACATGCTCTAAAACGCTCTTGAATTTTTTCTATTTTGATGGCAAAGTTGGAAGGAATTTTGTTGTTTGTTCTCCTAGAAAAGTGATCTCCCATTTTGATGGCACGTAGGCCTGGGTAGGCTCAACTGTATTTTAGCTAGGCTCAACTTAACTTGCTTTGTAAAGAAGCTTTACTTGGCTCGGTTTCCTCCAAAATTTTGCTCGATAGCTTGGTTAATAGTATATACCTTTTTTTAAAATTAAAAAAAAAAATTCATTCATGAGTTAAAACTTATCATTTTCTAAATATAATCTCTAAAAATATGTCTTCATAATAAATTTAAATTATGAATCATCATCATAGAGCATATTCATATTCATTTTTTAAAAAAAAAAATCATATTCTTAAGTATGTACAACATTAGAAAAGAGCTTACTCGAGCTTGGCTCGAGCTCAGTCAATTTATAGTGAAGCTCGACTGAGCTTTGTTCAACATCGTATAAAATTTGGCTATGCTCGACTCGGGCTTGGGCTTGGGCTTGGGCTTGGGCTCGTGCTCGTGCTCGTGCTCGACTTAACTTGGTAGCTTAGTAAATTCGGTTGATCTCAACCTGGGCTCGAATAGCTCAGCTCGATGCATAGGACCACATGTAGGTTTGTGAAATTAAGAAAAGAGATAAATGAATCAAAACGTTGTCAATTATTGTTTGTTATTGATCCGTTCCTGTTCAAATGGAACAATTTCCTATTTACTATCCCTTGCTCTTTAGAGCTAGGATTATTAAACTTTCACTAGTAAAATTTCTTTTGATTGATTTATTTACGTAGGTTTGATTTATATAATTGTTAGTTATGTGATAAGTATTCTTATAATTTCACTAAATATAACGTTATTTGGTTTAAAATTTTATGCACCCATTCATCACATTTTTTTTGTATAGCTCATATTCTGAACACCCTTATTTAAAAAAAATTCCTGCCTTCACCAATGTTGGCATCAATGTTTAAAAGGCGGGGTGCAGACGAGGCGTTTATTTACAACGGGGCGATGACTTACGCCCCATGGATCTTATTTTTTAATTAATTTAAATTAATAAAATAGCATAATGACCCAAAAAATATCGAAAATACATTGAAAAAATTAAAAATTATAAGAGCTGATAGAAACAAAGATCTAATATTTTTCACATGCTTATATGTACAGTTGTACAGAAAAACTGTTCAGAAAGAGGTACAACTGCCTACCCAATATATTAGGTTTAGGGCTATCCAGACAAGACATCTAAGAATACAAGGAAAAGTGTATATTTTTTGAAGAGAGAAAAATACAACTTGTATAATAGAACCTAAACTGGTGGCCAGCCAGAACAAAAGTCGGCTCACACTGACAGTTAAAGTCGTCGTTGCTCCTAAAAAACGTGGCGAATTCAATTCTGGAGCGAACATGCCGAAACGAAATAAATAGACAAGAAACAAACAGAGGGTGAGTCGAAAAAACTCAGTAAGTGGGGGCTGGCTAGCCAATAATAAGAGCTTATAGAAACAAAGATCTAACATTTTTACAAGTACTCTACAAAAAATTTAATAATGTTATTTTTTTTTAGATACAAATAAACTATAGGGCCTTAATTTTTGAACAATTAAAAATTAAAAGGGAATAAACAATAAATTTTATTACTGTTATAATTTAAAATATTAATTCTTCATTGATAAATTTAAAATTGATTCTGACTGCAAAATAATTGAAGTCTAACAATTTTGAGTGACAGAAATAAGATATGAAGACCAATAACAAGTGATGATATAAATTTCGACTACACATTTTCAGATTAAGTATACAGATGATGTTCACCACCATGATATTCTCAATTATAATACATACAATATTATATTTTATTAATTGAGCTACATTCAATTTTTCAATTTCTATAGATGAACATAACCTGTAGAGGAAATTGGACAGAATAACCTATTACAATTTGATTTTAAGGAAATGACCCTCCTCATTTTCATGATTTGTTTTTCATTTAGTTTTTCCCATATTTTCTTATGTGGCATCTGAAGAAGCCTATGCTTGCAAACAAAACCTAAAAGGAGGACTTATTTACTAAAGAAAACTTCATAATTAAAATTAAACCTACAATATTTGCTAGAAGAAAAGGACCGTGCCTTTTCCTATTTCCTATCAGTCAAAGCCCTGAATTTTAAACCTACAAAATTTTCTACATCTTTGTCTGGGTTGGAGGTTTTCGAGTCAGAGTCTGAAGTTGCTTCTTTGTCAGATTTTGCCAAGAAAATGACAAAGGAGACAAACAAGGAGCATGCAACGGAGGAGGATAGAGACAATCAAGCATTTGAGGGGGAGACATCAGATGATGATGATGGTGACAAGTTAGAGAAGGATCATACAGAGGAGGCGCTTTGACGGAAGAATAAAAATTTAGTATTGACGCCGAACTAAGTTATTGTATGAGCATTCACAAAACACAGTTGAATTAAAAGATCAAGCAAGTAGTATGTGTTTCATTTGGTCTAGTCGGTAAAAAATATAGCTACAAGTTTAGTACCTCTTGATACCTTTTCAATAAAACTTTAAATTATAAAAAAAAAAAAAAATCCCTAAACATGTATGGACTTATGTAGCGATCGATGTTTTTGGAGTCAATCTTGGAAAGAAGTCTTCAGTTTTGGGTGATGCGGTACCATGAATTGTTCGATGGCATTCTGAAAAAACTCTCAAACGTTTGCATTATGATTGGTATGATAATTTGATAAGTAAAAATGTGGTTTGTTATTGTTATTAATCTTCTATGCTAGCATGGTGAATCTTCTGTGCACGTAAGACACCTATGATAGGTGATCAGAATGATCTTGCTAATTGTGGGGTTGCTGCTTTTTTTTTTTTTTTTTTTGATAGATTGGTTTCAAAGTTTGGTGGATTATATTGTGGTGGTAAATGTGATGAGCGTCTAAGAAAGGCTGAGAAGGAGATAGACACTCTGAAGGAGATGTTCGCTGAAATTGACTAAAGCTAACTTTAATGGTGAATTTGAATGATGTTAGAGCTCCTAAGAACATTAGACGTTGGACAGATGATGGTCGACCAAAGAGGAAGCATAAAGTAGCTGTTATGTTAAGGCAGTCGTGCAAATGTCGACGAATCAAAACGTTAAATGAGGAAGAACAAGAAAATTAATTTTTTGTTTTGTGTCGAAACTCTCAAATAGTTATGACATAGAACAATTTGTAATATAAACTTTTTTCCTATATGCTGGGATCTCTTTTGCTATGTTCTAGGATCTCTTTAGTTATTGAATGATCTCTTCTACTTTGTTATTAGATCTCCGCATCTGTTTAAAGTTAATTATCTATCATGTTTTATGTAGATAATCTCTTTTGGTATGTTCTGAGATCTCTTCTATTAACAGTACCAACATATCTTAGGCGACCCTAACATATATGATTCTACTAGTTATTTAATATATTTGAAAATACTTTTAAAGTAATTACATTCTAGTTTGAAAAAAATATTAATTAAGGGAGACAATTATATACAACGTGAGAGATCTAACACATACGGTAAGAGATTGCTTAAAAAGAAAATGCAAGGGATCAAGTTAATTGTAACTCATCTTAGGCGAGAGAACATTAATCATCTTAAGCAACGCTTAGAAACACATAAAAAATATGTGATAGACCATTAATCATCTTTCATTGTGTTAGTTGACCATTATCATTTTAACTTTTTAATTTAAGAGATCATATTCATTTTCACAGGAGAAAATTATCTTGCTATCGAGAGATTGTATTCTCGTCAATTTTGACCTTCAAAATACAATCCTGCTCTTTGTTTAATAGAGTTGGAAGCATTTGGAATAATTGTGAATTTTAAAATTGACTAGCATATATACAATCTTTCGTTAACAAAATAATTATCTCACATGAAAGTTAATATGATCTCTTCAATTATATTATATGTCTCATTGTCTCTTAAGTTATATCCTAAGATCTCTTTTGTTAAATTTTGATTTATTCTAAAAATAATGAAATTAATCGAGAGAGACCATTATTTACAACATGGGGGATCTATTACATATCGTAAGAGATAATATTCTTGTTCATAAGAGATGAAGATGATAGGATACGCAGTATCTTTGGCGAACATTTTCCTCATATTTATTGTAGTTATGAATTTTTACCTTTCCAAATATGTTATACTCGTTATTTAATAAATTTGGAAGTTTTTTTAGAATAATAATGTCCTTTAATTATAAGAATAGTAAGATTAATCAAGGGAACACATAGCAAAGTGAGAGATATAACACATCTCGTAAGAGATCACATTCTTATTCACAAGAGATGAATTTAATATACACATGATCTGAGACGATCGTTTTCATCATCGTTTGTCATTGTTATGTACTTGTACCATAAAAATATATTATCTTACTCTTTATTTGATAATATAGAAGTATTTTAAAAGTAAATTGTGATTTAATTAAAAATTAATGAAGTTGAGAGATCTAACACATATCATAAGAGATCATATTCTTGTTCGTAAAAGATGAGACAATAATATACACATTCTCATCGTTGTACATTTATACCCTACCAATTCGATTAAATCTCTTGTTCGTAAAAGATGAGACAATAATATACACATTCTCATCGTTGTACATTTATACCCTACCAATTCGATTAAACTCATTTTTGATAGAGTTGAAAATAGTTAAGATAAGTTTCTCTTTAGTAGAAAGGTAATGAAATTAATCGGGGAGACAAGTACAGACAATGTAAGAAATCTAACACATATAGTAAGAGATTAAATTTTTATTTGTAAGAGATCACATTCTTGTTCATAAGAAATGAGACAATATGTACACCGTATCTTGTCGTTATAGATTTATACCCTACCAATTTTGATCTAACTCATTTTTGATAGAATGGAAGTAGTTAAGATAAGTTGCTTTTTAGTAGAAAACTAATGAAATTAATCGAGGGAGACAAGTACATGCAATGTAAAAAATTTAACATATATCATATATATTCATAAGAGATCGCATTCTTGCTCGTAAGAAATAATTCTATTGTGCGTGAGAGATCATGAGAGGTTATATTTTTGTTCAGAATAAATCAATTATATTACTTTGACAACCCATATTTTTCAACAAGTATATTGTTTTCAGCTAGTATCTCTTGTCAATCTTAACTAAAACCATTGTCTTGTAACTCATACTAATGTTGCGTGGATCACATGTTATCTTGCGGTCGTTGACATATTAATTCTACCAAACCATCACAACATATTCCTTGACGACAATACCCTAGAGACTTTCCCCTCCGTAGATTCAAATTGAATGCAAATAATCAAATCGCCTATTGATATCAACAAATATTGGTCACCTGCAAAAAAGTAACAAATAAAATATTAATCAGTACCAATGTCCTATCTTCAACAAATAGATCTCATGGGTTTGGCGTTAAGATCTCCTGCGCATTAATATTTAAATCTTGTGCTTTAGTAATTAAATCTCTTTTTCGTACATACAGAAAGATCTCCTGCGCTCTATACTGAATTCTCCTATACGTCATATACAAATCTCCTGTAAAAACAATCAAATCTCTTTTCTGGTTCATCTCTTATGTGATTCTCCTACTTCTCAATTTCATCGATAGAAAAAAAAAACATAAGGGACTTTGATAGAATGTGTTACTTGCCGAGTAATATATGAACTCAAAACACATGTGTGAAGGCAACTATTGTCTTGTCACCCTGCACGCAATACATCATACCCTGGATGCTATGACATAAATATAAACACTTCACAGCTCCATTTTCTGTTAGCTATGGCTTCAATAACTTGTAGACTCACTATCAAACTTCTTAAACCACCCATTTCTTCTTCCATCTCTCATTCCTCACCAACCATCAAAATTCAAAACAATAACTTTTATTGTGTTAACTCAAAACTATAGTATTTTGTAGAGATGAATGTTCTAGGAGCTTTCAATTGATTTATCCTTGTTAGTTATTTGGGTTATTGGATCATGGGTCGCCCATGTGGTTTGGCCCAACCCAATACTTGACCCAATTAAATTCAGATAAGTGAGAGTGGTTAAGAGAAGTTACAACTCCCCCCCACAACTCTTTCTTTATGCGTTATGTGAGTAGTGGTGGGGCCCTCTCACTTCTTCAGATAAATGGAGAAAAACTGAACGTGAAACTCACTTCTTCTTGAACAGAGAAAAAAAAAAAACTCTCTAATTTTTCTCCCAACAAAAGAAACACATAAGAGATACTTAGTTTGTGGAAACCTACCTTGTTTCCTAGTGATTCAAGGTTTGACTTGGGGTGATTTTTACGGTGGTGAGTTCAACAATTTCCGCTGCAAAACAAGGTACACAATTTGTTGTTCTTGCCCCTTTAATTACCTTCAATTGGTATCAGAGCCTAGATTGATTGTTTCCTAGTGCGATGTTAATTTCTTGAAAGTCACTGTTTTGAAGTTTTTGGTTAATTGTCGTTTTCTAATGCGTTTTTGGAGTAATGCCAATTCTGATTTCCGAGTATGTGATAGAACGAGTTCTGCACTAAAATTTATGTGTCATTGTTGCTGAGATTCCACACCTTGAAATCGAACACATATGTTTTGTTCATATGCTTCTTCTTTTCTAAACTGGAAAGTTAGTTTTGACAAGAAAAAAAGGAAGCCATAAGCATGTGCAATGAAGCAGCAATTTCATGCGACGGGAAACTTATGTTGTACCATAAACTTTTTTTTTAATGCTTGGCGTCAAAGTCATTCTGAAATCAGAAGTGGAAATGTAATACCCTAGGTAAATTAAACAAGGACAAGTTAGTCATTTCACAAATAAATAAATTTTAAAAACAAATTTAAGATAGCCAAAGCCAATAGGACTTTGGCAGAGTCCATGCGTCAATCAAAAGGGAATTAGGGAAAGGGATTAGAAGCTGAAGCTTCTTTTAGCGGAAAACAGGTTCAACAAACAATTATAGTAAGCGAGAAATTGAAAGGGGTTTCAACAAAGGGTCTGGCAGCATCATTGATTTACGGAAAAATCAAGCAAATTCATAAAAGAAATTCCAGGTATTAATGTACTCTAACCTTGTCTAACATAGTATAGTTAATTTTCAGGGTTAATGTTAAATATAACATTGGTACTTTTGGTGTAGCAACATATATGATACATTAATCCATTGGACGGGTGAAAACAACTAAAAATATATGGGGATGTAAACTTAGGGTTTGCTACCTCTTGTAAACTCACAGTAAAATAGTAAAGAAACTTCATGAATATTTTTTTACAAATAGAGAAAAGTGAAATTTCAATAATTTTGGATTATCTTTAAGGAAAAGATATGGTTATAAGTAGCTTGATGGATTCTGCTCATAAACCAAGATAGGAGTAGTTGGGTATGGCTCATGCCACATAAATAGAAGAATTACACAGTTGTGAGTAAATACAATTTGACGAATTGACAGTCAAATATGATAACTCAGGGTCGAGTATTTTAGATCAATTATGAATTAGCCGTAACACGGGAAGTAACACGAGATCGATATGATTTTATTATAGATTGACCGGACGAGGTGTTGGATTGCTCGTGGAAGATACGCTTAAGCTACACGCATCTGTACTGTGAGTGATGACCTTACCACAATCTGTTTTTCCGTAACCTGCATGGTTTCTACTTGATTTTGAAGTAAATGTGTTACTGAATGTTTAAACTGCATGTGGGACAAGTCCTTTTACAAGATATGTACTGAAATAATTATTTGAAGTATTTTACCGTTACAAGATTGGATTTTTACTGCTACTTGACATGTTTTACCGCTATGTGAAATATTGAATTATTACTCGAAATGCCCTGTACTTGGTACAGGGAATAAATATATTTTTGGGATGAGCCTTGACAGACCCCGTAGCTAACGACGGGTACGTTAGACCTGGTGCACCTTGTATTTTCCGGATCACCGTTACAGTCCTTGCTAGTGGGAAGGTAGAACTAGCTTACCGTTACTGATTTCCTCAAGGAGGAATTTATACTGATTACATGGTTTGTTCTTGGAAATCTCCCTAACCTATATACTTGATTTAATATAGTGATTACTGAATTTATTACTGGCTTGATATTAGTTACTGTTTACAAGAAGTACTTGACAAGACTGATTTCTGTTGTTATTTTGAAAGTGACAACTAAATTATATGTATATTTCTGCATAAGATATACTGACATGTTTTTGACTTGTCCCCACTTAAAAAGGTTGTGAATTAGCATTGTTACTCACTGAGTTGCGACTCACTCCTCGCTATATTTTTCCTTCCAGATACAGCAGGTGCCGTAGCCGAGGATCTTCATTCTTAGAGTCGCGAGTTGACAATCCCGGTGAGCCCCGCATTAGTTCGCGTGGGCAAGAGCTTTATTTATTCATTATTGTCTTTCTTGAAAACTCTTAGAGTCGCTCCATTTAGTCATTTGACAGTCATTCTTTTAGTCAGTTGGATTATTTATTTATAAGCTAGTCTTGAGAGTATTTGGCCTTTATGAACTTATCACAATCCTGTTAGACGTTATCGTAGTTTGTGGGAGATAAATGTGGTATTTTTATTGTTAATGCCTAAGAATATTGGTTGTTTTGCTGGGTTTTCTGTTTGTTTAAAGCAGGTAAAATTTTGGATAGGCCTAAAAACATAGAAAACTCTGCCCGATTTTCTGTAGAATATTGATAAGGCTTGTTTAGGGACTTAGTTCCTAAGCGCCGGTCACGGTCCCAAACTGGGTCGTGACAAAGTTGGTATCAGAGCCAGGTTATTCCTGTGACTAATGGAGCACACGTCAGTAGTAGAATCTCTATTATGGTTATGTTGCCGGCCATTCCCATAATCGTTATTCTGCGAGAGCGTGATAGGATGTTTCGTGTCTTTCTTTCTTTCTTGTTCCTTCCGTACGTGTGAAATGACTACTGCTAAATAGATGAATCTAACGTTAGTCATTCTATTACTCAGATGGCTGGTAAGACAAGATCTAAAAAGGCGGCCCGAGCTGCTCCGAATTCCTCCACTGCTGGGCCATCATCTACCTTAGCTAGGAAAGGAGGTAATACTCAGGGACGAGGCCAAGCTACTACTACACGGGTTGGTGCTGCTACAAGAGCTACAAGAGAGCCTACTCCAGGAATTGAGGATAATCCACCTCCACCGTCATATGAGAATGCTACTATTGAGGCACTTAATGCTATGCAAAGGTCCATTGAACTCTTGAATGCCAGAATGGATAGACAGGAAAGGGCTAGTCAACAGAATGTTGCTCCAATGCAACCTCAGGTACCTACACAGGCTCAGACACAGACACAGACACAGACTCAGGCACAGACACAGACTCAGACACAGACACAGACTCAGGCTCAGCCACAGACTCAGGCTCAGCCACAGACTCAAGCTCAGACTCAGACTCAGAGACAGACTCAGATTTTTGGTAACAGAGAAGTGTCCTTACCAGAGTTCTTGAAACTGAAACCACCAAGGTTCACGGGTTCTGACAATACAGAGGATCCTCAGAGTTTCTTGGATGGTACACTTAAGGCGTTGCATGCTCTTGGATGTTCTAGTGAGAGATTCGTGGAACTTGCAGCATACAAGTTGGAGGATACAACTAATACTTGGTATGAAACTATACTTTTAGAAAGGCCCACAGAAGCAGCACGATTGACATGGGATGAGTTTACTAAGTTGTTCATGGATCGCTTTCTCCCTGAAAGTCTGAGGAAGGAATATGCTAGGCAGTTTGAGAGATTAGTTCAGACTCCAGATATGGATGTATCGACATATAACACTAAGTTTACTAAGCTGGCTAGATATGCACCTAACTTAGTGCATAATGAAACATCTCGGGTTAAGAGGTTTGTTGATGGGTTGGTTGATCGTTTATTCAATGCAGTTGCTCCACAGATGAAGAATCTGAATTACACTGATGCACTTGACCTTGCTAGAAAGATTGAAAACAGGGGTCGTGAATCACGGGCAGCTAAAGATTCATATAAGAAGGCTAAGACTGGGGGATCTTTCACTGAGGGAGTTAGCACAGACCGTAGAGCAGGGAATCAGGTACAGCAACAGGTTTTTCAGACAGGGGCAAACTTGGTTTCCCAGCCATCCGTTAGAGCACCTCTTCACAAAGATAATGCTAAGGGGCTACCATTATCATCTGGACATCATAGCTCTGGACAGATATATGCTACTGATTCAGTATGTCAGACTTGTGGTAGATCACATTGGGGTCCGTGTCGTGTTCTGACTGGAGGGTGCTTCCGGTGTGGCAAGTTGGGACATCACATACAGGATTGCCCTCATCCTCAGAGAGAGTTTAGCCAGGCTTCTGTGCAGGCAGCGGCATCTACGCAGACTGCTCGTAATAATACAGGTACTGCTGGTAGAGGTAACAGAGGCAGAGGTGCCGGAGATCGTGCCATGGGTAATCGAGGACAGGGGACTGCTGGTAGAGGCCAGTCGAGAGTTTTTGCACTTACTAGGCAAGATGCTCAGGCCTCAAATGCTGTGGTTACAGGTATTCTTTCTGTTTGCTCACTTGATGCACTTGCATTGTTTCATCCAGGATCTACCCACTCCTATGTGTCCTCATTCTTTGCTTTGAGGTTTGATAGACAACCAGAAATATTGAATGATCCTTTTCTAGTTGCTAATCCTGTGGGAGATTCTTTACTTGTTGAATATGTGTATCGTGCTTGTCAGATTCGAGTTGAGGGTAGGGATACCTTAGCTGATTTCATTGTACTGGATATGGTTGATTATGACGTGTTGATGGGTATGGATTGGTTATCTTCTTGCCATGCTACCCTCGATTGTCATGCGAAGGTAGTTAAGTTCAAGATGCCTAATGAACCTAGTTTTATTCTGAAGGGGGATCAAATTCTAGAAATGTGTAATGTCATATCATTTGTAAAAGCTCAGCAGTTAGTGAAGAAAGGTTGTTGGGCATTCTTAGCTATGGTGAGAGACACAAGTGATGTGACTCCTAGCTTGGAAATGGTTCCAGTGGTGCAAGAGTTCACTGATGTATTTCCTGAGGATTTACCGGGACTACCTCCAGTGCGGGATATAGATTTCAGCATTGATGTAGCACCTGACACGCAACCCATATCGATTCCTCCATATCGTATGGCACCAGCGGAGTTGAGGGAGCTAAAGGAACAATTGCAGGAGTTATTGAACAAGGGATTTATCAGACCAAGTGTATCCCCCTGGGGTGCACCTGTGCTATTTGTGAAAAAGAAAGATGGGTCCCTAAGAATGTGCATTGACTACAGACAGCTGAATAAGGTAACGGTACGTAATAAATACCCTTTACCTCGTATTGATGATCTGTTTGATCAGTTGCAGGGAGCTGCCCATTTCTCAAAGATTGATCTTCGATCTGGTTATCATCAGCTCAGAGTTAGTGACAAAGATATTCCTAAGACAGCTTTCAGAATTCGATACGGGCACTATGAATTCCTTGTGATGCCTTTCGGGTTGACTAATGCTCCAGCTGCATTCATGGATTTAATGAATAGGGTGTTCAAGCCGTTTCTAGACATATTTGTTATTGTATTTATTGACGACATCTTGGTGTATTCTCGCAGTCAAGAAGAACACGAGGCTCATCTGAGAGTTGTACTGCAAACATTGCGGGAACATAAGCTTTATGCGAAGTTCTCTAAGTGTGAATTTTGGCTAGACTTCGTAGCATTCCTTGGGCATGTGGTATCCAAGGATGGAATACTGGTAGATCCTAGAAAGACAGAAGCAGTGCAGAAATGGCCCAAACCCACCACTCCTACAGAGATTCGCAGCTTTCTGGGATTAGCAGGTTACTATAGGCGTTTTGTGCAGGATTTTTCCCGAATAGCAGCACCATTGACCAAGCTAACATAGAAAAATGCAAAGTTTCAGTGGACAGATGAATGTGAGCAGAGTTTTCAGAAGCTCAAGACATGTTTAACCACCGCACCAGTTCTAGCCTTACCAACCGGTTCGGGAGGATTCACGGTATTTTGTGATGCTTCGAGAGTGGGATTAGGGTGTGTTCTCATGCAAAATGGTCGTGTGATAGCTTATGCTTCGCGACAATTGAAGAAGAATGAACAGAACTATCCCACTCATGATCTGGAGATGGCTGCAGTGGTATTTGCATTGAAAATTTGGAGGCACTACTTGTATGGAGAAACATGTGAAATTTATACTGATCACAAGAGCCTAAAGTATATTTTTCAGCAGAGAGATCTAAACATTCGGCAGCATCGCTGGATGGAACTTCTCAAGGACTATGATTGCACTATTCTATATCACCCGGGAAAGGCCAATGTTGTGGCTGATGCATTGAGCAGAAAGTCCATGGGTAGTTTAGCACATATAGCTCCCGTAAAGAGACAATTGGCCAAGGATATCCACAGGGTGGAAGGTACAGGTATTATGTTCGGTCTATCTAAATCAGGGGCATTATTGGCTTATGTTCCAGCCAAGTCTTCATTGGTAGAACGTGTTAAAGCCACTCAGTACGAGGATGAACGATTGTGCAAATATCAAGATGAAGTCCTAGCTGTAAGAGCAAGAATATGATTGTTGATGATAATGGGGTTCTCCGACTAGGTAACCGGTTATGTGTACCAGAAATTGATGGGCTAAGACGAGTTATTCTCGAGGAAGCTCACCATTCTAGATACACTATACATCCTGGATCCACTAAGATGTACCGTGACCTGAAGCAATTGTATTGGTGGGAAGGTATGAAGAAAGATATTGCTAACTTTGTTGCTAGTTGTTTGACTTGTCAACAGGTTAAAGCTGAGCACCAGCGACCCGCAGGACTACTACAGCGGCTTGAGATCCCAGAGTGGAAGTGGGAAAGAGTTACCATGGATTTTGTGACTGGGCTACCTCGTACACTTAAAGGTTATGATTCAGTATGGGTGATTGTTGATCGACTTACAAAGTCAGCACACTTTTTGCCGGTTAAAACTACTTACAGTGGTGCGAGATATGCACAGTTATACATGAATGAGATTGTCCGACTCCATGGAGTTCCACTGTCCATTATCTCTGACAGAGGATCACAATTAACTTCTCACTTTTGGAGGTCCTTTCAAAGAGAATTGGGTACTAGAGTAGACCTTAGCACTGCATTCCATCCTCAGACCGACGGTCAGTCTGAACGTACTATACAGATATTGGAGGACATGTTGAGAGCTTGCATTATTGATTTTGGTGGTAGTTGGGATACTTATTTGCCTTTAGCTGAGTTTGCTTATAACAACAGCTATCAGGCAAGCATTCAGATGGCTCCTTACGAGGCTTTATATGGTAGGCATTGTCGTTCTCCAATTGGATGGTTCGAAGCCGGTGAAGTTAAGGTTTTAGGACCAGACCTGATACAGGAAGCTATTGATAAGGTCCAGTTGATTAGGCAGAGATTGCTCACAGCTCAAAGCAGGCAAAAGTCTTATGCAGATAAAAGGAAAAGAGATTTGGAGTTTGCAGTTGGGGACCGTGTGTTCCTACGAGTCTCCCCTATGAAAGGCGTGACACGATAGCCAAAGCCAATAGGACTTTGGCAGAGTCCATGCGTCAATCAAAAGGGAATTAGGGAAAGGGATTAGAAGCTGAAGCTTCTTTTAGCGGAAAACAGGTTCAACAAACAATTATAGTAAGCGAGAAATTGAAAGGGGTTTCTACAAAGGGTCTGGCAGCATCATTGATTTACGGAAAAATCAAGCAAATTCATAAAAGAAATTCCAGGTATTAATGTACTCTAACCTTGTCTAACATAGTATAGTTAATTTTCAGGGTTAATGTTAAATATAACATTGGTACTTTTGGTGTAGCAACATATATGATACATTAATCCATTGTACGGGTGAAAACAACTAAAAATATATGGGGATGTAAACTTAGGGTTTGCTACCTCTTGTAAACTCACAGTAAAATAGTAAAGAAACTTTATGAATATTTTTTTACAAATAGAATAGTGAAATTTCAATAATTTTGGATTATCTTTAAGGAAAAGATATGGTTATAAGTAGCTTGATGGATTCTGCTCATAAACCAAGATAGGAGTAGTTGGGTATGGCTCATGCCACATAAATAGAAAAATTACACAGTTGTGAGTAAATACAATTTGACGAATTGACAGTCAAATATGATAACTCAGGGTCGAGTATTTTAGATCAATTATGAATTAGCCGTAACACGGGAAGTAACACGAGATCGATATGATTTTATTATAGATTGACCGGACGAGGTGTTGGATTGCTCGTGGAAGATACGCTTAAGCTACACGCATCTGTACTGTGAGTGATGACCTTACCACAATCTGTTTTTCCGTAACCTGCATGGTTTCTACTTGATTTTGAAGTAAATGTGTTACTGAATATTTAAACTGCATGTGGGACAAGTCCTTTTACAAGATATGTACTGAAATAATTATTTGAAGTATTTTACCGTTACAAGATTGGATTTTTACTGCTACTTGACATGTTTTACCGCTATGTGAAATATTGAATTATTACTCGAAATGCCCTGTACTTGGTACAGGGAATAAATATATTTTTGGGATGAGCCTTGACAGACCCCGTAGCTAACGACGGGTACGTTAGACCTGGTGCACCTTGTATTTTCCGGATCACCGTTACAGTCCTTGCTAGTGGGAAGGTAGAACTAGCTTACCGTTACTGATTTCCTCAAGGAGGAATTTATACTGATTACATGGTTTGTTCTTGGAAATCTCCCTAACCTATATACTTGATTTAATATAGTGATTACTGAATTTATTACTGGCTTGATATTAGTTACTGTTTACAAGAAGTACTTGACAAGACTAATTTCTGTTGTTATTTTGAAAGTGACAACTAAATTATATGTATATTTCTGCATAAGATATACTGACATGTTTTTGACTTGTCCCCACTTAAAAAGGTTGTGAATTAGCGTTGTTACTCACTGAGTTGCGACTCACTCCTCGCTATATTTTTCCTTCCAGATACAGCAGGTGCCGTAGCCGAGGATCTTCATTCTTAGAGTCGCGAGTTGACAATCCCGGTGAGCCCCGCATTAGTTCGCGTGGGCAAGAGCTTTATTTATTCATTATTGTCTTTCTTGAAAACTCTTAGAGTCGCTCCATTTAGTCATTTGACAGTCATTCTTTTAGTCAGTTGGATTATTTATTTATAAGCTAGTCTTGAGAGTATTTGGCCTTTATGAACTTATCACAATCCTGTTAGACGTTATCGTAGTTTGTGGGAGATAAATGTGGTATTTTTATTGTTAATGCCTAAGAATATTGGTTGTTTTGCTGGGTTTTCTGTTTGTTTAAAGCAGGTAAAATTTTGGATAGGCCTAAAAACATAGGAAACTCTGCCCGATTTTCTGTAGAATATTGATAAGGCTTATTTAGGGACTTAGTTCCTAAGCGCCGGTCACGGTCCCAAACTGGGTCGTGACAAAGTTGGTATCAGAGCCAGGTTATTCCTGTGACTAATGGAGCACACGTCAGTAGTAGAATCTCTATTATGGTTATGTTGCCGGCCATTCCCATAATCGTTATTCTGCGAGAGCGTGATAGGATGTTTCGTGTCTTTCTTTCTTTCTTGTTCCTTCCGTACGTGTGAAATGACTACTGCTAAATAGATGAATCTAACGTTAGTCATTCTATTACTCAGATGGCTGGTAAGACAAGATCTAAAAAGGCGGCCCGAGCTGCTCCGAATTCCTCCACTGCTGGGCCATCATCTACTTCAGCTAGGAAAGGAGGTAATACTCAGGGACGAGGCCAAGCTACTACTACACGGGTTGGTGCTGCTACAAGAGCTACAAGAGAGCCTACTCCAGGAATTGAGGATAATCCACCTCCACCGTCATATGAGAATGCTACTATTGAGGCACTTAATGCTATGCAAAGGTCCATTGAACTCTTGAATGCCAGAATGGATAGACAGGAAAGGGCTAGTCAATAGAATGTTGCTCCAACGCAACCTCAGGTACCTACACAGGCTCAGACACAGACACAGACACAGACTCAGGCACAGACACAGACTCAGACACAGACACAGACTCAGGCTCAGCCACAGACTCAAGCTCAGCCACAGACTCAAGCTCAGACTCAGACTCAGAGACAGACTCAAATTTTTGGTAACAGAGAAGTGTCCTTACCAGAGTTCTTGAAACTGAAACCACCAAGGTTCACGGGTTCTGACACTACAGAGGATCCTCATAGTTTCTTGGATGGTACACTTAAGGCGTTGCGTGCTCTTGGATGTTCTACTGAGAGATCCGTGGAACTTGCAGCATACAAGTTGGAGGATACAGCTAATACTTGGTATGAAACTATACTTTTAGAAAGGCCCACAGAAGCAGCACGATTGACATGGGATGAGTTTACTAAGTTGTTCATGGATCGCTTTCTCCCTGAAAGTCTGAGGAAGGAATATGCTAGGCAGTTTGAGAGATTAGTTCAGACTCCAGATATGGATGTATCGACATATAACACTAAATTATTTTGAAAGTGACAACTAAATTATATGTATATTTCTGCATAAGATATACTGACATGTTTTTTACTTGTCCCCAATTAAAAAGGTTGTGAATAAGCGTTGTTACTCACTGAGTTGCGACTCACTCCTCGCTATATTTTTCCTTCCAGATACAGCAGGTGCCGTAGCCGAGGATCTTCATTCTTAGAGTCGCGAGTTGACAATCCCGGTGAGCCCCGCATTAGTTCGCGTGGGCAAGAGCTTTATTTATTCATTATTGTCTTTCTTGAAAACTCTTAGAGTCGCTCCATTTAGTCATTTGACAGTCATTCTTTTAGTCAGTTGGATTATTTATTTATAAGCTAGTCTTGAGAGTATTTGGCCTTTATGAACTTATCACAATCCTGTTAGACGTTCTCGTAGTTTGTGGGAGATAAATGTGGCATTTTTATTGTTAATGCCTAAGAATATTGGTTGTTTTGCTGGGTTTTCTGTTTGTTTAAAGCAGGTAAAATTTTGGATAGGCCTAAAAACATAGGAAACTCTGCCCGATTTTCTGTAGAATATTGATAAGGCTTATTTAGGGACTTAGTTCCTAAGCGCCGGTCACGGTCCCAAACTGGGTCGTGACAGGAAAACAAATTGAAAAGGAAAATCTTGTTTTATTTTTCGGAAAGGAATAATAACCATCCGTTCTGAAAGTGCATTGATTTTTTTTTTTTTTTTTTTTTTTGTCAATGGGATATTAAATTGCCCCGAATTGCCTACAATGACAAAAGTTTTACTGATTCTTGGACTGTGGTATCATTCAATTAGTGACTTCTAATTATAGGGAATTGTGTTTCCCATGTGAAAGAACCTAAGTGATACTAACAACTAAACCCACATACTTCTACTCATTATTTGTTTTGTCGAAGATCATTTTTTTGGGGGTTTAAATCTGTTGCGAAGTATTTAACGTAAGACGTAAAGGTACTATAACATCATTGTAATGCACTTCTTTCTTTTTCTATCAATGAGTACAGTAAATTGAAGTGGTGTTAAGAATGAATGTCTTGTTTCTGTAAAGGAGACATTAGAAACAACCACTATGTGTATATATTGAGTCATAAAATAAAGTGTGCCATTAATGCATGTGTGGCTGTATGTGCATTAAAATTGTTTAGTCCTAATCCCTGTATTAAAATCTCTTCTACAAGATGTGACATATGTTGCCACACTGAATGGTATGTCCATTCTCATTATTTCCTTGGTCATATTTCAGATATGGCTGAACAGGGACAAGCTCGATTTGCTCCAAGTGGGAGTGGTATTGAAAATCGAGCAAGAGGACAACGTAGAAGAGTGCGTCGCCGTAGGACTTATTCCCGAGGACGTGAAGTCATACGGAATGTCCCCAGGGCGATGCAAAATTTGCTAAGGGATGAAAGGGCTATTCGAAGGGAGGGAGAAAAGAAACTTAAGGAGTTTAGAGAGTTGAAGATGGAACCTAATGCTGCTATATGGGAGCACATTGACCTTTTTGAGATAAAACGCTATGAACTAGGTCAATTTGGTTATATAATTGATGAACATGTAGCTCTTAGTATGTTGGCTGATTCACTTATAGAGCCTTGGAGTGAAGTGTTGACTAACATGTATCATGAGACATTCCCAAAAGTGCCTTAGTATGTTTATTTAAACGCACTAGAAAATGAATGGGAAAAATACATGAACATGTAATGGCCTAGCTACATGTAACTTAGGTTGTTTCTCATTGTAATTAGTTTTTCAATTAATGAAAATTTGTCTTTTGTTTGCAAGATTAAATGTCATTTTATTTGTTTAATTTTTTTTTATGTGTGGAAATTAAAAAAAAAAATAAATAAGTATGACATGATATTGAAAATCTTAACGAGATACACACTATGAGAAATGATTTTATAAAATATTAGTTGAACATTTAGTTGTAGATGATGAATGGAAACTTAGTAACCTTTCAATTCTATACTAAGTGTAAAATTAATATTTTATTTAATTGATTTGCCTAAGTGTGCATATCACATGCGAGAATGATGAGTAATAAATACACTTGCATTATTGTTTCATTTAACAGACTATGGCATCAAAAACTATCATTGCTAACTTAAACAAGGGTGACAAACTGAACGGCGAGAATTATGACATTTGGAGCCGTAAGATGTGGTATGTGCTGGAAGAGCAAGATGCTCTAGAAGCCATTAACCATGTCATGGTTTGCCCAGAGGAGGGTAACACTGCCCAACATAGGAGAGATCTTGAGGCTTACAATTCTTGGAAAAAGAAAGATGCCACTGCTCGTGGAATCATTGTAAGCTCAGTTGTGGATGATTTCATTCACGAATGTGAACAATTCCCTACTGCTCATGCCATGTGGGCACATTTGAGAGAAACATATGGGGGTACTACTGTGACCCGCCTTAGACAGTTGACTATCAAATTTGACACTTACAAGAAGCGTCATGACCATAGTGTCAAACAACACCTTAGGGTGATGTCAAACATGATAGCTCAACTCAAAAGTGCTGGTCATATTCTCTCTGATGAGCAGCAGGTTCAGGCAGTGATCCGGTCTCTTCCAAGTAATTGGGAACATCTGAAAGTAAACTTGACCCACAATAACAGCATCAAAACTTTTGGTGATGTTGCTCGCCATGTTGAGCTTGAAGATGAGCGGCTTGGTGCTGCAAAAGCTATACCCACTGCCTATGTGGCAGAATCAAGTGGTAAAAAGGCTTCAGGATTCAAGCGTAAAAATGAATGGAAGAAAGGCGGAAAGGGCAAGGAGACTAGTGAGGGACCCTCAAAGAAGAGAAACAAACCAAATCCTAAGAAGGGAAAACGGTTCTTTAAGAAGAAAGACAAGAGCAAGATGAAATGCTACAACTGCCAAGTGCCGGGACACTTTGCTCGTGAATGCACTGAGCCGAAAAAGGTAGCATTTCAAAACGCATCTCTAAGTGCTACATTTGTTTCTAGCACCGTTTTATTAACTGAATCTTATCCTGTGTGGATTGTAGACTCAGGGGCCACCGACCATGTGACCCGTGATCGAGAAGCGTTTGTGGAGTACCGTCGAGTACCATCTGGATCAAGGTGGATATATGTAGGAAATAATGCGAAGGTTGAAGTCAAAGGTCTTGGCACTTGCAGGATTGACTTGCGTGGTGGCCGTACTTTGATGTTGCATGACGTCCTATATGCTCCAGAAATTCGACGGAACTTAATATCTGTGTCTGTACTTCTTAATTTAGGTTTCTGTTTGAACTTTAGTCGCAATGTTGTGAGAATTACTCTAGACAATGTCTTTTATGGTTCTGGACATCTTTACGATGGTTTCTTTGTATTAAGTTGTAATCCTTCTACTTATGACTATTATGTGGACCGTTGTGTTATGGCATGTTCTTCTAGTAATAGAGATGTTGACATTATTACATGGCATGCTAGATTAGGTCACAGGGCAAGATCGAATGAATAGATTGGCAAAGGAAGGACACTTGAGTTCTTTCTCGAAAATTGAAATGCCAACTTGTGAACAATGTCTTGCCGGAAAGATTACACGTAAACCTTTTGGGAAGGCTAAGAGATCTGACTTTCCATTGCAATTAATCCATTCAGATATCTGTGGTCCAATGAACGTGAAGGCAAGATCTGGTGCCTTGTACTTTATTACGTTTGTTGATGATTTCACGCGTTTTGGTTATGTTTATTTGATTTCTCATAAATCCGAAGCACTTGAGTGCTTCAAACGATACATGAATGAGGTTGAGAATCAATTAGACAAGAGTATAAAAACTCTAAGAACTGATAGAGGGCGTGAATATCTTTCAAGACAATTTATTGACTTGTGTAGTGAAAAAGGAATCACCAGACAATTAACTATTCCTTATACACCTCAGCAAAATGGTGTAGCAGAAAGGAGGAATAGAACTCTATTGGATATGACAAGATCAATGATGGCGCGAGCTAATTTACCTATCTCTTTTTGGGGAGATGCGTTATTAACTGCAGCCTATATATTGAATAGAGTGCCTTCTAAGTCAGTTCCTTCCACTCCTTATGAGCTATGGACCGGCCAGAAACCAAACTTGGATTATTTACGACCTTGGGGTTGTGCTGCATTCATAAAAGATTCTTTTAACAAGTTTGGTAAACTGGGTCCAAAAGGCAAGAAATGTATCTTTATAAGATACTCAGAACACTCTAAAGGGTATGTGTTTATTGGTGAATTGGAGGATGGAAGTGTTACTGAAATTGAATCACGAGATGTCACATTTTTAGAAAATGATTTTCCTAAGAAGGGTGAAGTAAAGGACGGAGAGCCTCTTTATGAAATGTTGAACTCAAATGGTCAGCAAGTGTCTTCTGACACATTTGATGATCTAATTGATCAAGAGTATGGTGCTGATCCGAGTGGGAGTTTTTCAATACAAGATCCTTCTTGTGAATCTGAGTTTCAATTAAGAAAGAGTACCAGGAAAGGTGTACCTAAACGTACTTATGATATAGAGGATTACGTTTTCCTGGTATCGGCATCGGAAGTGAATGAACCAAATTCCGTTGCCGAGGCTTTATCGAGCCCTGAAAAGGATGAGTGGATGAAAGCAATGAAAGAAGAGTTAGAGTCCATGAGAACCAACAAAGTCTGGGACTTAGTTGATCTTCCGCCTGAGCGTAAAGCAATTAAGAACAAATGGGTTCTGAAAATTAAACGTAAAGCGGATGGATCGATAGAAAGATACAAGGCACGACTGGTAGCAAAAGGCTTTACTCAGCAAGCAGGAATTGATTATGAGGATACTTTTTCGCCAGTTGTGAAGTTTACCTCAATTCGCTTACTTTTAGCTATTGTTGCGCGTTTGGATCTAGAATTACACCAAATGGACGTAAAGACAGCTTTTCTCAATGGAGAATTGAACGAGGAGATCTACATGGTACAACCTGTAGGTTTCATCGTTAAGGGCCAAGAAAATAAGGTCTATAAATTGAAAAGATCTATTTATGGTCTAAAGCAGTCTTCAAGGCAATGGTACTTGAGATTTCATAAAGAAATGATCTCATATGATTTTACTATGTTTGATGAAGACCATTGCATTTATGTTAAAAGGTCCAATGATATGTTTGCAATTCTTTCTCTTTACGTGGATGATATATTGATGGCTGGAAATAATTTGGAGTATCTAAAGATTATCAAGTCATGGCTTTCAAAGTCATTTGACATGAAAATATGGGTGAAGCAGACTATATCCTAGGAGTTAAGATCCAAAGAAACCGTTCCAAGAAATTATTGAGTCTGTCTCAAGAAACATATATAAAGAAAATTCTGGAACGCTTTCGGATGAGTGAGTGCAAACCCATGGATACTCCTGTAGCGAAAGGTGAAGCTTTATGTCTCGAAATGTGTCCACAGACGCAAAGAGAGAAGGATGAAATGTCTCGAGTTCCATACTCAAGTGCTATCGGGAGCTTGATGTACGCTATGTTGTGTACTCGCCCTGATATCTGTTATGCCGTAGGTCTAGTTAGCAGATATCAATCCAATCCTGGAAGAAATCATTGGAAAGCAGTGAAGAGGATATTTCGATACCTGAAAGGAACTGCAGATTATTCACTATGCTATGGTGGATCTGATTTGATGTTGAGAGGTTATACAGATGCTGATTGGGCTGGTGACTTGGATGAACGAAAGTCAACATCTGGATATGCTTTCTTACTAAATGGTGGGGCCATTTCATGGAAAAGTAAGAAACAAACTTGTATTGCTCTTTCAACTATGGAAGCTGAGTTCGTAGCTTATACATATGCAGTACAAGAAGCTGTTTGGTTGAAGAGATTCTTTGAGCATCTAGATATTGCAAAGAATCCTCAAGGATCGATAATTTTATATTGTGATAGTCAGGCGGCTATTGATTTTATAAAAGATCCTAAGCATCATGAAAAGACCAAACACATTGATACCAAGTATAAGTACTTGAGAAACATAGTTGCAAGTGGTGAAGTTCCAATACAATACATGCCTACACTAAAAATGGTAGCTGATCCTTTTACAAAGGCAATATCTAGAGACCAGTTTGAGAAACATGTAATGGCTCTAGGTTTGCGTAGGATATGACTAAATTTATGTATTGTAGAACAATTTGAATGTTATACTCATCTATATATATGATTGAGTTTGTATTAAATCTCATCTGCATGTGATGGAATTTATTTGTGATAAGTGTGTCGAACAAGTCGCGAGATCGGCTCTCTCACACGGGCAATCGCCTCTGACGTCGAGGAACGTGCAGGGATGAGACCAATTAGAACCTTGAATTGTACAAGGTCATAAATAGTTTAAATGGTCGGTCTTGATTAGATTTCAGACTTATGGATTTGTATATCCTATATGACTTGTTTCGTAAGCCAGATGTGAGTTTTTCATAAATTATTGGATCTGAGGATTGTTTGAAGAAAAACTCAGGTTAGACATTCAGAAGTGTCTAGATCAAGATCTGTACGGTGTTTATATATTTAGAAATGAGACACACGCGCCAAAATTAGGCAAGAACACCGTAGCACGTGTTTCATACCATGTGTGCTGATCGACCAATAGGGTGATAGAAGAATGGATCCCTGCTTCTTCATTGTGTGAGACCCTAAGCAAAATCAATTTGATTTTCATTAGAATACCCTTTGACCTTTTACTGTCTCTTGAAGTACAAATCTGTGTTGCTACTTTAGCATGTTACTAATAGCCACGAGTGATTTGGCAATGCGGTGCATGTCTAGGAAAGCAGCTGATTTGGGATGAATAGATTCGAGTAGAAAGGGAAGACAATTAGAATAATTTATAAATTAACTTATATTCACAGGTCGACCATTACATTTGCCATGAGAGTTTCAAGTGTAATTGTGATACTAAGTTAAATAGGAACTCGAGTTCGCCTCAATCGAGGTTGAGGGATCAGATAAGTAGCTACTAGGGTAGCGAATGATGTCTGGGGTATTGCGAGTAATAATATCCTCATGTTAATAGTGAATTCTTTCCGTATGTGATTGAATTCCTACATGGAGCTATTGCACAACCTTAGTAGGTATGGCTCTTGAAGATGCTCGCAGGTCGCACGAACTATTTGTCTGTATGAATTATATGTGTTATTGATATGGTACTGGTTTGGATCTAGTCCACCATGTGCGAAGTGGGAGATGTTAGTTATTTGGGTTATTGGATCATGGGTCGCCCATGTGGTTTGGCCCAACCCAATACTTGACCCAATTAAATTCAGATAAGTGAGAGTGGTTAAGAGAAGTTACAACTCCCCCCCCCCCCCCACAACTCTTTCTTTATGCGTTATGTGAGTAGTGGTGGGGCCCTCTCACTTCTTCAGATAAATGGAGAAAAACTGAACGTGAAACTCACTTCTTCTTGAATAGAGAAAAAAAAAACTCTCTAATTTTTCTCCCAACAAAAGAAACACATAAGAGATACTTAGTTTGTGGAAACCTACCTTGTTTCCTAGTGATTCAAGGTTTGACTTGGGGTGATTTTTACGGTGGTGAGTTCAACAATTTCCGCTGCAAAACAAGGTACACAATTCGTTGTTCTTGCCCCTTTAATTACCTTCAATCCTAAATCAGCTTTTGCGATTGTTTTGTTCCAGCCACTTCCCCAAAAAAAAAAATCCTATTGATTTGCCTCCCATGATCGTATATTTTGCCACCAAATAAGTAAAATATATTTTAATTGCAAGATACCCTCCTATTTTGCATGAGAGTCCTTAATTTTTAGCACCCTCTTTGCAAATTTGAGAATATAATGCTGACTTGTCAATTTTTTATTAATATGTAGGTCCCACAAGGTCATAAACTTAAAACATAATTGTAAATTTCCTTAAAACAAAAATACTAATTGTAAAGGGACAAATAACCATTTGACCCATTTTCATAGGGTTATATATTTTAACACAAATTTTTACAGGGTAAATTTAATACAAAGTTTCATAGGATCATACATTTTGCGTACAGTTTCATGTTACTAGATTATAGTATCTAATGTATCATATTTCTTCCAGGGAGATCGAATCCATGCTACAGTCGGAAAGTCTGTCATCCGTATGTTCAAATCCAAAATAACTGAACTTGGATTGTACAAAATTAACAATTTTTTGGTTGAATCAAATAATATGAATTTGAAGTTGACTGATCACAAATTTAAGTTAACATTCACTTAACGGACAACTGTGGAGGAGAGTAATGATCCACAATTTGATCTTAACATTTTTCGCTTCCGTCCTATTGAGCATTTGATAAATGGAGTGGACATAGACTGCGATGAACTTTTTGGTAATTAATTCTTCCTCTTTATTTACTATTGTTTAATCAACTTACTCACTAATATTGACTTACAACAAATTGTAGATGTCATTGGAGAGGTTATTTCTTATGAGGATGCTAAAATAATTAAAAAAGGGAAAAACACAAGCGTGTATATGAATGTCGAGATGCGAGATCACACGTAAGCTTGCAAAGTTTATTGAGCTCATACTAACACAATTTTTATTTCTTTGCCTTAAGTAGCAATTTTTGCCCATGTAGGAAAAAGAAAATATCCGCCACTTTTTGGGGCGATTTTGTCGAGCAGATCTTGCCATACTTGAATGGATCTTGCGATAACCCTGTAATAGTTGTCATGCAATTTATACGAGCTAACGAATTTAAAGGTATCTTAATTACCTTATTATTAAAAGCATTATCCGTGTTAATGTGAAATCTATGATGGTTGCAGGGAAATATTCAGTTCGCAATATGTGGCATACCTCCAAGCTATGGATAAACTCTGATCTACCTCAAGTGACTGATTTCAAATTCAGGTCTATCATATAATATGTTTTAATATTATATTTAATAAATCTATTCTTATACAATCCAAAAAATGCAGATTACTTGCCGTGAGAAGAAGTGACTCTATTGTACTTAGTCAGATTTCTTCCGGAGAAAGTTCTGTAGTTTCTGATCAGTTGACTTCTGAAAATTTGGAAGTTAAAAATATCATGCACTTAATTGAGTGTCAGCATGTGAGTTTTTTCAGTCTACATTTTGACACTTTGAAGTTCATTTAATCATATGTACGTTACTTAATTTTTTACTCCTTAATTTGTTGTCCAGGAAGAAACCTTATGGATTATGGCCACAATTGTCTATTTAGATCTTGAGTTGGGCTGGTCATATGTTGCGTGCAAGAAATGCACAAAAGAGGTCGACCAAATTGGCAACAAATTTAAGTGCAAGAAATACGACAGCATGGATCCTTCTGTTACTCATTGGTCTGAATCTAATCTATGTTTCCATACATATGCAACTTTATGATGTTTAACCAACCATTTCATACATGTATAGAATTAAAATTTAAGTTATGGATAATGAGGATGCATATATAGCATTGTTGCTTTGGGACAGCGAAGCAAAAAAGCTGATCGGGAGGCCGGCACAAGAATTAAAGGAAGGGTTAATACAGGTATGCTATCACACCTAATTGATTGTCTGGATTTCATAGCACTTCTCTTATAAAATTATATTTCAGACTTTTGCTGGTGAGTTGGATTATCCAGTGGAAATAGATGCACTTCTTGAAAGAAAGGTTCTTTTCAAAGTGTTGGTAAAGAGCAGCAGCGTCTCCAAAAAGGATGAAGTTTATACTGTTTTAAAAGTTTGTGATGATGAAGATATTCTTCTGAAGTACGATCGTCCTTCATGTGAAAAACCATTCACCGTAAGCTCCAAAATTCATAATGTTCATAATATTCATTTTTAGTGCGTACTTAACCACAATATTAATATATTGGTTAAATAGGATCTGGACTTCAATGATGAAGGGGTTGTTGAGGCAGATAAAGAACTCACGGTGAGCATGACGCTAATTTGAATATACAGATTCTAAATAATAAAATGTACCTTTATTTTATTTCTTGATTGATCCCTTCACAATTTACATTTGAAAAAGTTTACACTGATGCATTCTCGAAAATTTAGTAAAACAACAAAAGGATTCTTTTTGGATTTCTTTTATTCTGGTCATGTCTTGCTCCATGCTCATTCAAGGGGTTAGTTTCATATATCTGTTTCATATATATGCGTTTTCCTATTGAATTTCCCTGCTGATTACCTATTAGTACCAAGGCTGACAATAAAAATGCCTAAACACCCTTTTCTTTTCATTGATTCTTGCACGCCTGTTTTTCAAATGTATCCAAACAATATGAGCTTTGTTGTGTCTCTGTTTCACTACAAAATAAATTAAACATGGGCTATGTTGTTCCACAATTTAAATTTTCCATTACATACCTTTATAACATCAATATTTTCCATTTGCAGGATTCTGTAGTTGATAATGAAATGACCTCTTCCTCAAAGACCCCTGCCAAGAGAAGTAGATGTGACAACAGATCTTCTACAGTAGAGGATCTTGATGATCTCAATGCACAATTGTCGAGCAACAGGGTGAAACGTGTGGTTAAAAAAGAGAAAAAATAGAGTTTGCATCAGCTTTTCTAAGGCATTGAATAGTTGATGAATGATGTACATATATTTACTGGATGTTTTAGTTATCAACTTGATATTCTGTAGTTTGTATCGGATTTTCTAAATATACTGTTTTTGTTCAACACAGATACTCTGTAGTTTTATCAATTTTAAATTTACTTTGTTATAACTACCTTTAAAATCCTATCACATTGGTATTGGTTTTAAGAAATCTTATTATAATTAATTGTACTTATAACAAAATCACATATTGTTCATCTTAAATTGAGGCTGAAAGGTTTCAGCTGTTGTACATTGAAAAATTATTGAAGCAGCATTTGGTAAACAAAAAAAAATCCAAAAAAAAGGTCAACATATTTTGATACAGTGAATACCAAAAATATGTTGCAGTGAGATATAAATATCACTATGAAGTTACAGTAGAACAATTGTTTTTTTAAATTTGTAGAACATGCTATTGTATATTCTAACATACCATTGTTGTGGGTATTACAGTAACTCCAATGGAAGTGATATCCATAGGAAAAATGCATCTACTTCATCTATTGTCTATACCAAATGCACCTGCTCAAAGGCCAACTGTATTATATTTTTCAGTTAGGATTAAGGAACAAAAAAATCTTTCAAATTCACATAATATATGAAGCAAGAAAAATAGTTTATTTGTTGAGGAGGAGTCTACGCGCATAAAACATCTATTATATTTCGCCGTGATCACACAATACTCATCAATGTCATGTATTATATTTTTTCTAACATGATCACTCTATCACAAATATTCATCTCGGCTCATCCGTGTGATAATTTGGCACAATTGGCTAATAGTTCTATTTTTTTGGCTGAATTCCAACTAACGTACGGCATATTCGATCTACCCCCACTTTATTATTATATAACTAAGTCTTCAAACGTTAATGGTTCTTTCATACATTACCAATAAGTGAATCAAATTTCAATATTGAGATTAGATATACAAATTCTTAAAAACTGGCCATGGAATCAAGATATTGTGAATATATCATTTACGAATTTTAAGAGTACAATGAAGCATATTGATAAGCAGAAGAAGTAGCTGATGAGTGATGAAGTCAAAAAATAAATGCAAACTTGATGAACTGCATTTCTGTTTTCTATTCTGAATCTATAATATTCAAGCGGATCACTTTGTTCCAAAATTATGGGTCTTATATTGTATCATAGTCAAGTATTTGCTTACTGCCTTACTACGAAGAAAACCCACATTAGCGATCGAATTCCTGAGAAAGGTAAGTAAAATACAATTATTTAAATAAAACAATATATAACTAAAAAAGAAAAAAATGAAAATATAGAAAGGTAAACGTGATAAGAGCAGCTGGGGAAGACCAAAAGCCAAAAGTAACTCAGAACCAAAAACTGAAACATAGATCTGGATGTATGAGCAAAACCACAACATTTTTTAACAACACTCTATCTTCAAAACCACAACATTTGTTAACAACACTCTATCTTTCTTTCTTCCATAAAACTTCCAACTAAAATCCATATTTAATTTATGGATAAGCAATGTAAAATCAAAGAAATAGCGTGAAATCACCAGATACTTTCAAAAAATCAGAAACGAGTAAAATACTCCACGAATATCAAAGGTAAGAACTTTGATCACTACACTAAGGTAATGTTGCTAAAGACATTGCATTAGGCCTCCCATTGTTAAGGACCTCAAAATTACTACTGTGTACATATAATTACTAGATGTCTACTACCGACTTTGAGACCCAACTATTCTGGATTCAACATATTTTTAATGTCCTTTTTTTAAAATAGTTATAGATTTAATGATTTTTATATGTATATTTGTGTACCTAAAAGCAATAAATTATATACATGTACTTAAAAATACACTTAGCTGCTTCATTTTCTTATTAATTCACCGATTATTAAAAATGAAGATAACTAAGTACTTAACAGTGTGATATGAAATTCTTGATGTAGTTATGAGAGCTTGGGTAATTTTAATGGTTATTACTGTAATAGTTGATATACTTTTGATGGAGTAGTTATTTTCTTTAATTACAAATTCTTATTTCTGCAAGTTCTTTTTCCAAAATAACTTGATTCCTTCTACAGAGAATGTGGATTCCGCAAGTAGCAGCAGGAGAAGCATCATCACTGAAGAAATACATCATCATTTTTGTGATATAACAAATGGTCAGTTCTAAACAGTTCATTTTTTTACTTCAACTGTATATTTATTAATTTGATTGTTTATTATCTTCGCGATATGTTCTCCAGTTAATTTAGCCTTCTTATATTCTTGATATATACAAAAATTTATTATTATTGACAACAACATTTAATTGTACTACGAGATTCGACATATATGGTTACTTTTACTATTATGGTGTTTCTTCATTGCTAAATTGTCTAAAAGGTTTCATTGATTTGATTATTTCAAAAATTTGTCAATGGCAGAGTTAGACAATAGATTGTCTACGGTTACATATCGCAAGAAGGGGACTGAATATAAACTGCCCGATTTAAATGATGATCCATGTTCCGGTAGTGAAAATGAACTGCCTGATTTATCTGCTCATCCATATAATGAAGGTAAAGTGCCAATTTCATAATATTTTACATTCCAAACATTACCACACAGCATATCAACACCTGATCCAATGACTTTGTTTTCCTGATATTACTACTTATTTCAAAAGTTTCATCTAGAGTATCATAGTTGTACACTAAATTTGCACATATAATTTTAAAAAAATTCCTTCTTTCATGCATAGCTGATTATGATATGCAATCAAGCTTAGCCGAAGAAAATGAATATGAGTATGACTATGAAGGTAAGTGAATGGTCACTCAAATTAAGTAATTATCTACAACCAAAAATGTATTCACAATTATCACACTTTTTTGTAGAGAATGACGTCGGCTGTGGGGACATTCTCAATAAAGGTTAGTATAACTTGTTTCCTATATATATATACACACACACTCACTTTAACATAGATTAAATTCTACATGTTCATTTCAGAATACTGGGATATTGGAGATGCTACTTATGAATGTGAATATTCTGGGGCCTATTTTTGGTATGAAGAAAGAGTCGACAAGCATTGTAGGTCTAACCACCCGAAGTTCTCTTTATGTTGTGGTGATGGAAAGATAAAGTACTCAAACCAAAAGAGCCTCCTGAAATTTTAAAAAAATTGTTGTTCGGATCAGGTTTGATGAAACAACAAATTTAGTTTTATTATTATATATGACCATCCATATTTAGTCGTCCAATTTACGGTCTCTAACTCTTACTTCTCTCAGGTCCTAAGAGTAAATATTTTCGAGAAAATATTAGGATTTATAACTCTATGTTCTCATTTACATCAATGAGAGGAAAAATTGATGTCTCAATCAATCAAGCACAAGGTCCACGAACATTCAAATTGTTTGGCCAGAATTACCATCAGATTGGAAGTTTATTGCCTCCCGAGGGAGCCAGCCCAAAGTTTGCACAATTATATATTTGTGATACAGAAAATAAAGTAAATAATAGAATTCATGTCGTCAGGTTGGTAATTAACAATTTAGAATTAATAATATATTAATAGGTAAATAATATTTCATATCCTAAGACAATATATATTAACGATGTGTATCTTCTTTCCGCAGCCATGGTGAGAATATAAAGAAACTTCATGCAGAAATTGTTGCTGGCCTGAAGCAAATGCTTGATGATAATAATGTTTTGGCAAAGACATTCAGAATGGTCAGGGATAGATTTAAAGAAGAAAGCAGCTCCAATATTAGACTAAGATTGATTGGGAAAAGAAATACTGATGGAAGAAGGTACAACTTACCAACTGTTTTTGAAGTAGCTACTTAGTGGTTGGTGATTTTGAAGTAAATGCGGGTGAGCGAAATATCATTATTGAAACACAAACTGGACAACTGCAAAGAATAAATGAATTGAATGCTTCCTATTTAGGTCTACAATATCCTTTACTTTTTTCATATGGTGAAGATGGGTATAGAGATGACATTTCTTTTAATGGTGCAGAAAGATCAAAAGGAAGGAAATTTGTAAGCATGCGAGAATATGTTAGTTACATAATTCAAGAAAGGAAGGATGATGTTCCGACAATAGTGTTTTCTGGAAGATTATTTCAACAATTCTTAGTTGATGCATTTACAATGATTGAATCTTCCAGAATGAAGTATATTAGAACTCATCAGAAGAAGTTGAGAGCTGACATGTATAAAGGGTTGGAAGATGCTATTTTGCGTGGAGAGAGTGATCCTTCTTCTCTTGGGCAAAGAATAATTGTACGATCTAACTTTGTAGGGTGCATGATACATGATTCAAAATAATCAGGATACTATGGCGATATGCAAATGGGCGGGGTACCCTGATCTTTTTATTACTTTTATTTGCAACCCAAAGTGGCCCGAGATTTGTAGATTTGTAAAGAGTAGGAGATTAAATCCAGAGGATCGGCCAGATATTTTATGTAGAGTTTTTAAATTCAAACTGGATCACTTAATAAAGGACCTGCGTGACAATCAAGTGTTTGGAGTAGTAAAAGCAGGTATCTATAATAAATTCTTTTAAAATTTTAAAATAATACTATTATTTCACATGAAAAATATTTATTATTTGGTAAAATCTTTTTTTTTTGTATGCAGTCATATATACAATTGAGTTCCAAAAAAGAGGATTGTCTCATGCTCACATTTTGCTTTTTCTTCATGAGCATAATAAATTTCCTACGGCGGCGGATATTGATAAGATAATTTCAACAGAAATACCAGATGAGTCGGTTGACCCTCATTACTATAAGGCTGTGCAAAATTTTATGTTACATGGTCCATGTTGTTCTGCTAAACAATCTTCTCCATGTATGCAAAACGGAAGATGTACAAAGCACTTTCCTAAAAAGTTTGTTGATTCAACAACAATCGATGAAGATGGATATCCTGTTTATAGAAGAAGTGATGATGGCAGAACTATCACAAAGAGAAGTATTGACTTGGATAACAGGTTTGTTGTGCCGTACAATCGATTCTTATTATTAAAATATGGTGCTCATATTAATGTAGAATGGTGCAATCGGTCAAGATCCATTAAGTACTTATTTAAGTATGTTAATAAGGGACATGATCGTGTCACCACTGCATTTTGTCAAAGTGTGCATGAGGAAGGTTCTTCAAATGTTGATGAAATCAACATGTATTACGATGTCGATATATATCATCTTGTGAAGCTGCTTGGAGAATATTCAAATTTCCAATTCATCATAAAGAACCTTCTGTGGAAAGACTATCATTTCATCTTAAAAATGAACAAAGAGTCGTATTGTCTGATGATGATCCAATTGATAAAGTTGCTAATAGGCCCCGTGTAAAGGAATCACAGTTTCTTAGTTGGTTCGAGGCAAATAACGAGTTTCCTGAAGCAAGAGAATTAACGTATGCAGAATTCCTCTTAAGTTTGTATGGAAAAAAGATCTGAAATAATGGGAGTGAAGAAAAATATCGACATTTTTCATTGGAAGGATTTTCTTTGTTCCTCCTGGAACTGGCGAGCTATATTACCTCAGATTACTATTGAATGTTGTTAAAGGTCCAAGGCGCTATGAGGATCTTAGAAAAATCGGCAACTATGTCAATTAAACGTTTAGAGATGCATGTTATGCACTTGGATTATTGGATGATGACAAAGAATATGTGGATGCCATAAAAAAGGCAAATAACTAGGGAATGTCGTCCTATCTTAAGCAATTATTTGCGATGCTCGTGTTGTCCAATTCAATGTCAAGGCCGGAAAAGGTTTTGATGCAAACCAAACCATGCGGAAGCAAGATAAAGAAACGAAAGCGATAAAGTAAACACAACAATGAGAAAATAGGGACAGGGAAGATCATAAATAGAAGAAAGAAAAGATATTCGATTCAAATACTAATGAATATCCGGGAGAGAGAAAGAAACTTGAACCTATCGAGAATCCATACTAGGATGACATCCACTCGGTTCCAAGCTAAAAGGGATACACGAAGTCTCGGGCTTCAACGAGAAGGGCTTGGCCTCTTCTAAGTTCTTCTATTATCAAATAAACATCAACTAACCAAGGACTAAGTTTAGGCTTAGACTACTTATAGTAGCTATGTATTTACAATGATAAATCGTCTAAAATGCCCTTTCAGCTAATTCTGGAACGCTGCCTGACTGTTTCTTCATTGCGATCGCGCAGCTCTTCATGCGATCGCGAAGAACAATTTTTCCTTTCATCGCGATTGCGTTCATACCCTCACAATCGCGTAGGGTATTGTTATCCCAGCATTCCAACAAGCTTGCATTTTGCTCTTTCGGCCTTCTTTGACTTGAATCTTGGTTTGCAAGCTCTCTTTGAAGCGTTCTAAGTCCCACATGTTGAGCGTAAACTCCCCACGGCTTTGGATACCAATCCGGATTGCATCATTCTCCCCTTCTTAAAAAGATTTCGTCCTCGAAATCAAGCCAACAAGACCTACAAGCAAGGCAAAGACAAACGAAATTCCTACCCCAAGAGTAGGTTAGCGTTGAAAAATGTGGAAAACACACTCTTATGGTAGAGCCAAGCATCAATATCAATTAAAAAGCTTATGTCCCCAAAGGAAACAATAACTTCTTGGCTCAACAAGGAAGTGCATCCAACACTAGAATAAGCAAAGAGATCAAAAGGGTATAAAACATGTAGGATGTAGTAATTCCCTTCAAACATAGGGTTAGTGAAGACAAGTTCACCACCCATCAAAGGTGAGACATCCAAACTAGAATCATCATCCATACTTGAGGAGTCATCGAATGTAATTCGATCTATCTCATCCACTAGGGACTCCTCAAGGTCACCATCATCCTCACTACAACACATAGATCCACCATAGGCAATAACATCAATAAGGGTTTGATCATACCACTCATCTTCCCTTTTATCAAAGATTGGTGTCATAACAAGGGTCACAAGCAAGGTCAACTACAACATCCTCACTAAAGAGAGGTTCAATGAAAACCGAGCTCACATCATGATGTGGCTTCTCAACCCGCTCAGCTAGTGGTTCACATTCACACACAAGTTGACCATTTGACTCTACAGTAGTTGCAAACACATTGTAATCATACAAATCACCAACTAGAATAGAGTTTTCACAAACAATATCACAAGACAAGGAAGCATCATGCTCATGGGAAGAAGGACTAACACAGACCTTTGAGTAGCCATCTCGTTCAGTCAATGCACTTGAAGTGTCGTGGGTAGTTCCTCCAACTTGAAGCTCACATTCTAGATCTTCTTCGCCTTGCCCTTCCACATTGGAACATAATTGAGGCTCCATTAGTTTGCCTCCAAGAGTACCTACACAAGAACTCACACAAGTAGAAGAAAAAGATAAAGGGTTAAGGTTAGAATAAGGGGTGTCCTCACTCTCAATGATTCTTTTTCCCTCTTTCTTTTCCCTCATTTTCTTTTCAAGGTCGAGTGTAAATTCGGGTGGTGAGAACTCACTCACATCACTCAAAACAACTTATCCTTTTTCCACTCAAGAGTTGTCACCGGTCACTCCCTTACTCCTCTCAATCTTTTGTCTTTCAAATTCGGGCGAATTGGGATGGGGCCCAAGAATACCCATAGCTTGAGTAGGTAGACTTTTAACATCAACCCGGAATCTAGGACTTGGAGACTCATCACTTGAAGTCTCATTCTTCTTTGTTGGTGAACCACTTGGCTTTGAAGCTTGTGGATTCGGGTTCACCTTGTTGACACTCATCAACCCTTTTCTAGCACTAGTCTCACTCATTCTTGTATTTGTAGGACTTCTCGATTGCTCAATTTCAATCATGGAATGAATTTCTTGCTCCTTTCTCCTTTGCATGACCCAAGAATAATGACTAGGTGACATATTACCCCTCAATCCGTATGGTACAAGCTCATATACCTATTGACCTATGGCCATTAGATATACATCCCGTTTAGCACTATACTCAAACTTTTTGTTGGCCATCCATGGATCACCTAGCAAGACATCATAATAGAGCAAGGGATACACATCACACCAAGCATATTCTCTATAACCCCTATAAGATATGAGTACCCCAGCTTCTTTTGAAACCCACACTCCATTCGACTTGTAAGGTTGCTTTAGAGCTTGGCATTGTATCTTTTGACTCTTAACCAAAGAGGTGCTAATGTAAATGGCATCGGATTCGCCAATTTTGAGCAAGCTTCCGTCAACACTATTTACCTCAATAACAAACCTACTTTCAACCAAGGATCGTATAGGTACATCCAAGGAAGATCTTGAATGTCCAAGAGTATCAACACCAACAATATGGGTCTCCCTTATCCCTCATCTACTAGTAATATTGCTATTGTAACTTCCACTTCCCGTCACTCTTCCAACATTAAAAGTGTTGTTGCAAGTCGAGGAAGGAGTCTCATAGTCAATGGCACCACTCTTACTACTTCTACTCCTCACATTGTTAGAATCATACAAGCCTTTGGTAGCAAGAGCAACACCACTTCTCACTCCACCCTTCACATGGGAGTTAGGAGCATTAACCCCTTTAGCACAAGCAGGATAGGCAAGCCTCACTTTTCCCATGGAACAACCACCTCCTCCTCCCATACTAATGGAAGGACCTCTACTACTCCCTTGCATACCATTAGCAACACCAAGAGAAGATGTAAATGAACAATTCATATAATCAACTTCATCATCGATTCTCGCTATGTCAACTATCATCATGTTCAAGTTCTTCACAAGAAGAGTAAGTAGGAACATCATACCTTGAAGCGTCATCATCTTCGAATTCTCGACTGGAAGCATAAGGATCAACACATTCATCATCATGAGCTTCATAGTCCTCATCAACCTCACGATCATCATAGTGATCCTCTTCATTCTCATACGAACCATAGTTCCCAGAATAATCATAGCAACACCCATCATCACTATCATAGGAGCCATAGTCTCCATCATCTCCACACGAACTATACCCTCCACAATCATCGTCCGAAGCCATAGCTATAACAAATAAAAGTAAAGGACCTAACAAGTTCACTCCCTCATATGTATCACTCAAGTAATGTTCACTCAATTTTCTTTTCACTCGTATATACACTTAAGGTCTTTGGCTTTTATGACCACACTCTATTGTTCTTACCACTCTTAGCCTTTTTCCTCTCAAACATGGCCTTATCCCCTTTATAGGAACCAAAGTGATAAAATAAAAAACTAGCACATCCAAGTATAGTTTCGGAATGGAATTTATAAGACACCAAGAAACGAATAAGGACACACAAGAGGACTAGGAAGAAAGAAAACAAGCAATGAAACTAAACGAGAGAAGTTACAAGACTACTAAGGAAGCGACACAAGAAAGACTCGAATCGAATTGGCACGAAACAGATTCGGATTTGGATGGAATTTTATTTGTGATCTTGAAACTCACCATATTTGATGAAATGATTGGAGTTTTGATGATTGGAAATTGTCCGGAAGCTGTTGCGAACATTCTGTCTCAAAATTGTTTTTCTAGAAAAATATTGTTCTTCGCTATCGCGTGAGGAAGGTCGCGTTCGCGTAGAACAAAAAATCCAAAATTATTTTTTTCCTCTTCGCTATCGCGCTAGACTCTGCGCATTCGCGTTGAGTAAATTTTTTCCCAGCACGGTTGCACCCTGGCTTGCGCAATCGCGCAGCTCTGCTACTGCTGAACCGAAATCCGATTTTGAATTTCAACTTTCAACTTGAATTACCTCGATTCTCCTCGTTTTTCAATTCCCAAGGTACCCAAATTTGTATAATGTGTTTCCCAACAAACCCCAATAAATTTCACGTCCAAACAAACAATCAAACTCAAGAATCAATGTCTTCAAGCTCAAGAACAAGGGTTTCAAAAATGGGAACTTTGATTTTCAAATTTTCAATCCGTATCACAAAAACGTGATATGAGGGTACCAAATCAATAGGAAAAAAATATAGAAAAATCCTCAATACTTTTCAATGGATGGGGAATTCATTTCACAACATGAATTTCAATTTTTCATTCATTTTTTTTTTCACAAGAACAATAACAACAAGAACACGAATCTAAAGATACGATGACGTGGATTCGTAGGAACGTAACCCGAGCCTTGCTCTGATACCAAATGATGCAAACCAAACCACGCGGAAGCAAGATAAAGAAATGGAAGCGATAAAGTAAACACAACAATGAGAAAATAGGGACGAGGAAGATCAAAAATAGAAGAAAGAAAGGATATTTGATTCAAACACTAATGAATATCCGGGAGAGAGAAAGAAACTTGAACCTATCGACGATCCATACTAGGATGACATCCACTCGGTTCCAAGCTAAAAGGGATACACGAAGCCTCGGGCTTCAACAAGAAGGGTTCGGCCTCTTCTAGGTTCTTCTATTCTCAAATAAACATCAACTAAACAAGGACTAAGCTTAGGATTAGACTACTTATAGTAGCTATGTATTTACAATGATAAATGGTCTAAAATGCCCCTTCAGCTAATTTTGGAACATTGCGAGACTGTTTCTTCATCACGATCGCGAAGAACAATTTTTCCTTTCATCGCGATCGCGTTCATACCCTCGCGATCGCGCAGAGTATTGTTTTCCCAGCATTCCAGAAAGCTTGCATTTTGGTCGTTCGGCCTTCTTTGACTTGAATCTTGATTTCCAAGCTCTCTTCGAAGCGTTCTAAGTCCCGCATGTTGAGCGTAAACTACCCACGGCTTTGGATACCTAACCGGATTGCATCAGGTTTGGCAAGAAACATAGTAATTATTTTCTGAAGATATCCTCTATGAAGAACGAATACTATTGAATAATTCAGATACTAAAGTAAAATTTCTATTTTCACATTATGATTTGAACTTTTTGTTGACATAACATCAGTATGCCTATGATTTTAAGAATTAACTTTACAGATTTATGAAAACTAAAAATTCTAATGTAAATAGAACTAGTAGATTGACATTAACTTGTTGATTTACAATGCCAATGCTGGAAAAGAGAAGGTGTATAATTACATATAAAATCTTATAACTAGAGGTTTAAGAAGACTTTGCCACCACCAATTTCCCTCTCATTTAATTAGAATATAATAGATTCATTAAACAACTGAATTGAAGAAACATCACAAATTTCTGCACCTTTATTCATCTTGTCAGTATTTGGGCTATAAGGTGCAGCTGAATAGAGTAATGTCTTCAACTTCAAACCAAATGCTTGTAGTGACAACATTAGACATGAGGTGTTGATTTTATTGCTTGTGACTTTGAGAAAAGAATAAGAAAAACTTAAAATGTTGAACCACATTATGACATGTTGCACGTCACCAACCATTATAGACTCTGCATGTATGAAGATGCCATTAGCGAACGTCTTTGTAACGCTAAAAGTAAAAACTTTATTAAGAAAAAATATTAAGTGATTCCATCTTAATAAAGCTTACCAGTGTTAAACTTCCTGTGCATTGACTTCTTTCCAGTAAACACCATATTAATATGTATGATTAAGTGACTTTGATTTTATATATTACTACTGAAATTCTAAAATATTATGCTCTTACAGTGGCAGAGCTAGCAGATGATGAACTTAGAAAACGTTGCTTGCAAAAGTTGGAAAGAATTTTAAAAAGATGCGGAATTTTTTTTTTAGATTTTCCAACAATGCCAAGAGTCTTATACAATGAGAATGAAGCTAAAAGTAGCAACCAATTAATCCTTGATGAGTTGCAGTATAATTGGCGCTCTTTGTTAGAGGAACATCAACAATTATTAAAGAACTTGACAACTGAACAAAAATGTGTTTATGACAGAATCATCTCAGCTGCGGATGAAGACAAAGGTGGATTATTCTTTTTGTATGGTCATGGAGGAACAGGAAGACATTTATTTGGAGGACTCTATCTTCAATGCTTCGATCTAGAGGAGATATTGTCTTAACTGTTGCATCAAGCGGTATTGCATCTCTTTTATTACCAGGAGGTCGAACGGCTCATTCGAGATTTTCAATTCATCTTACTCCAAATGAAGATTCAACATGCAATATAAAGCAAGGTAGTCCTCTGGAAAATCTTATTATCAAGACAAAGTTGATTATTTGGGATGAGGCACCAATGATGCGTAGATAGTGTTTTGAAGCTCTTGATCGTACTCTTAGAAATATTCTTAGATTTAAAGATGCATCTAGCTTAGATCGACCATTTGGAGGTAAGACAGTTGTTCTTGGTGGGGACTTCAAACAAATTTTGTCTGTCATCGCGAAAGGTACTAGGCAAGACATTGTCAATGCTACTATAAACTCTTCAAATTTATGGTCCTACTGTCAAGTCCTAAAGCTAACAAGGAACATGAGATTGCAAGGAAACCACTTGGGTACACATTCAAATGAGTTAAAAGAATTTTCTGATTGGATTTCGGCAATTGGCGATGGAAGGATTCGAAGTTCTATAGATGGCGTAGAAAATGTTAAAATCACCGATGATATTCTTATTAGTAATTGTGATGATCCGATATCCACAATTGTACAAAGTACATATCCTGATATTTTACACCACTCCAATGACATTGATTGCCTACAACAAAGAGCAATTCTTGCACCCACTTTGGACATGGTGGAATCAGTCAATGATTATATGGTGTCACTCAATAACAATCCAAAGAAAACATATCTGAGTTCTGATACAATTTGTATGTCTGATCATTCTTTCACAGCTTTGGACCATATACATACACCTAAATTCTTGAATAGTATTAAATATTCAGGAATTCCAAATCACTCTATAAGTTTGAAAGTTGGTGTTCCTGTAATGTTATTGAGAAATATAGATCAGCCATCAGGATTGTGTAATGGGACAAGGTTGATCATCACAAGACTTGGAAATCAGATTATTGAAGCCAAGGTATTAACGGGTAAAATGGCTAGAGAAAAGGTGTTTATCCCGAAAATGACGTTGACTCCATCTGATGCTAGAGTTCCATTTAAGTTCCAGAGAAGGCAATTTCCAGTTGTTGTATCATTTGCCATGACCATTAACAAAAGTCAAGGCCAATCATTGTCTAATGTGGGGATATTCTTGAAGAAACCAGTATTTATACATGGACAACTATATTTAGCTCTGTCATGCGTGACAACTAGAAAAGGGCTAAAAATTTTAGTGTATGATGATGATGGAGAATTAATTGATGAAGCTAGGAATATAGTTTATAAAGAAGTATTTCGTAATTTAGTTTGACAAACCCAGTTGATACTTTAAGTTCCTGCCAAATTGTGAATCCTGTACTGCATAAAAAAATAAGGTTACTGTCAAAGTCTCTTGTGTTTTTTCATGCATATTTAAAATACAAAGTAAATTCAGATTTACATATTATTTTTCTTTTTATCATCGATCTTAAAGAGAAAATTTATATGTTTGTGCAGCTTTATCCGAATTGCAAGTCATTAGCACTGTTAAAAAGAAGGCTTCAGCAAGTACAACATATGTGAAAAGCAGGTAATAATTCCTCCAGGATTTACATAGTTTTTTTAAAAACAAAATAGGTACTGCATTTTGAAGTTTGGATTTTCACAGCTTTCTTGATGGGAAAAATTGATGGAAATTAGAGTATTTTAAAAGATTACTTGGCAAGATGCATGAGTTATAATGGACACTTGTCCATACTATTGGAAAGGTGGTCATATGTTTGTATAGGTGGCAACATACTTTGAGAAGTGACAATATATATTGGCTTAGTGGCAAAGTGAATTGACAAGTGTACACACACTTGTCTATCTTCTATTCATCATCCTCTCTATAAATAACAATGGTTTGTATCAATAAATCACAATCATCAGCCGTTCCATTCCTTTCTCCATCCTTGGGCATTTCTTTATAAACAGCCATTATTCTTATACAACTTAAGAGATAATCACTATTTTTATATACAACCACTATATTGTTAATAGCCACTATTTTTTTATCATATAGCCACCTAATTATAGTATAATCCTTTACCTTAGACTTGCTGGGTACATTATATAGTTTTGTTGATTCCTGATCCCTCTATATTAAATAGAGGAAAGCTCATTTTATCCTAGGAAAACATTCCAAGCTGCTGGAATAGATTTTTAGGACAGTGCCCAGCACGACTCAGAGCACCGTATATCTACACAGAGATAATATAACTATACCCTTTTACTTTTATTGTATTCAACAATACTGTAGTCGTACATTATTATTGTTATTGTTATTACTATTGTCAATATTGTTGTTGTTATTTTCCCCACTGTTCCTACAATCTAAGAAACTATGGCAGGCAATAATACTGGAAAAAATGTATTGCTGATATTATCAATGTCGGTGTTGTCCCCAGTACTCCTGGTGTGGTCGTTCCTCCATATGAGTATAGTCATAATAGCAACAATACAAGGTATGTTAATAAGTCTCGAGGTTACAAGTCCAATAACCCCAATTTTAAGAAAGTGAAAGGCTATAATTTTAATTGTGATAGAACAAGTTATTATGTCCAGAAAAATATAAAGATGGCAAGAAATGACAAAGAAAATACAAATCCTTCCAAAGCTAATTTAGCTAAAGAAGATGAAATTATTGCAGCTGTCATTTCTAAAGTGAACATTGTAGGCACTTTAAAAAATTGGGTGGTAGACTCTGGGGCTACTCGGCACATTTGTGCAAATCGAGAAGCATTTACCTCCTATACAAATATAGGGGATGATAATGAAGTAGTCTACCTTGCAGACTCAGGAACTGCTAAAGTCCTGGGTAAGGGTAAAGTACTCTTGAAACTAACTTCAGAAAAAACTTTATCCCTTGTGGATGTGCTACATGTTCGTGATATAAAGACAAATCTGATTTCTGTAGCCTTATTATTAAAAGCTGGGGTTAAAATGACATTTGAATTTGATAAGATTCTAATGATCAAAAATAATATTTTGGTTGGAAAGGGCTATTGTAACCAAGGACTCTTTGAACTTAATGCTTCTAACATTGCATATGAAAATGCATCTGCTCTATTTCCTTGTGGCATGCTAGGCTAGGACATGTTAATATGTCATATATACAGAAAATGCATGCAATTGGTTTAATATTTGGTTTAGACTCAAATAAGATGGATAAATGTGAAATATGTGCTGAAGCTAAAATTACTAGAAAATCTTGCTTCCCTGTTAATCGAGAAACTGAATTACTACCTTTGATTCACACTGATTTGGGTGATTTAAAATAGACTATGACTAGAGGTGGTAAACGATGTTATGTGACCTTTATTGATGATTTTTCTAGATAAAGTAAATTATATTTGCTTAGAAATAAAGATGAAGCATTTGATGCTTTTATTTCTTATAAATCTGAGGTAGAAAATCAACTTAGTAGAAAAATCAAAAGAATTAGATCTGATAGAGGAGGTGAATATTTGACCAAAAATGATTTTTGTGAAAAAAGAAGGAATTATTCATGAAATAACTGCTCCATATTCATCTGAGTCTAATGGAGTAGCAGAAAGGAAAAATAGAACACTGAGAGAAATGATGAACTCCATGTTAATTAGTTCTAATGCTCCTGATAATTTGTGGGATGAAGCAATTTTATCTGCTTGTCACTTACAAAATAGAATACCCCATAAAAGAACTGGCAAAACTCCCTATGAATTGTGAAAAGGTTATAAACCTAACCTGAAATATTTAAAAGTGTGGGGGTATCTTGCCAAAGTTCTATTGCCTGAACCTAAAAAGAGAAAGATAGGTTTTAAAACTGTTGATTGCATGTTAATTGGATATGCTGAACATAGTGCTGCATATAGATTTCTTGTTTTAAAAAGTGATGTGCTTGATTGTAACACCATTACTGAGACAAAGAACGTTGAGTTCTTTGAACACATTTTTCTACTGTCTGATAAAGTTTCTCATGCACCTATTGAAAGAAATAAAGAGAGTTTCTCTGCTGAGGAACCGAGAAGGAGCAAAAGGCATAGAAAAAAATATTTTTCTTATGGAAATGATTTTCAAACTTTTATTGTTAATAATGAACCATTAAATTATTTTAAAGCTATTTCTTCTTCTGATGCTGAACTTTGGAAAGAGGCAATAAAAGTTGAACTTGATTCTATTATGAAAAATAAAACTTGGGTTTTGACTGATTTACCTCCTGGTGCAAAACCTATTGGTTGTAAATGGATTTTCAAAAAGAAATTTAATCCTGATGGTTCTATAGAAAAATATAAAGCTCGTTTAGTAGCAAAAGAATTTTCTCAAAAATGAAATATCGACTATTTTGATACATTTGCACCAGTGACTAGAATTTCTTCTATTAGACTTTTAATTGCCTTAGCCTCAGTTTACAAGCTTTTTATTCATCAAATGGATGTTAAAACAATATTTTTAAATGGTGACTTAGAAGAAGAAATTTACATGGTTCAGCCCGAGGGATTTGTAGTTCCTGGGCAAGAAAATAAAGTTTGTAAATTAATTAAATCTCTTTATGCCCTAAAGCAAGCTCTTAAACAGTGGCATGAGAAATTTGATCAAGTCTTATTGAGAGACAGATTTTCTTCTGTTGAAGTGGATAAATGTATTTATACTAAAGTGTTAAATGGTGATTTTGTGATAATTTGTTTATATGTTGATGACATGCTTATATTTGGTACAATTTAAATATTGTGCACAGTACCCAACTGTTTTTGTCATCTAACTTTGATATGAAAGATCTGGGTGATATGAGTATGATATTGGGAGTTAAAGTCATAAGAAGTGATGATGGCATTGTGTTGTCACAAGAACACTATGTTGAGAGACTTCTTAAGAAGTTTGATTATTTTGATGTGACACCTGTGGCCACTCTTTATGACGCTAGCTCCCAATTGAAAAAGAATAAAGGTGACCAAGTTGCTCAGTCTAAATATGTTCAAATTGTTGGGAGTCTGATGCATTTAATGAATTTTACTAGACCTGATATAGCCTATGTTGTGTGTAGACTGAGTAGATATACTCATAATCCCAACCAAGAGCATTGGTCTGCATTGGTAAAACTGATGAAATATTTAAGAGGAACCATGAATTATGGTATCCTGTATAGTGGATTTCCTGATGTATTAGAAGGATACAGTGATGCTACCTGGATCTCCGATTCAGATGTGACAAAATCCACTAATGGCTATGTATTCATCATTGGTGGTGGTGCAATAGCATGGAGATCAGCCAAGCAAACCATAATTGCTAAATCTACTATGGAAGCAGAGTTTATAGCGCTGGAGTTGGCTGGTTCTGAGGCTGAGTGGCTAAGAAACTTCTAAGCTGATATCCTTTTAACAAATGATGTATTGCCTCCTGTGTCTATCCATTGTGATAGTAAAGTGATAATTGATGTTGCCAAGAATAAATCTTATAATGGAAAACGCAGACACATTCGTCTGAGACACAAAGTTGTCAAGCAGCTGCTGAGAAATGAAATAATTTCAATTGATTGTGTCAAGTCAAAATTGAATTTAGCTGATTCTCTGACTAAACCTTTGGGAAGAAAATTAATTCTTCAAACCTCAAAAGAGATGGGGTTAAGGCTAACATGATTGTCAATAGAGATGGTAACCCAACCTATGTGATTGGAGATCCCATGAAGTAGGTTCATATGGGTAATAACAAGTCGATATTGATACTGAAGCACTTAAAAATAAGAGTGTTTAACTGCTACTCATGGAGAGGTTGAGTTTTAACTCTTAATGAATTCATAGTCCTTATGGATGGTGTATTAAAAGCAGTATACACTTGATGAATTCACATATATAAGAATAGAAGTGGAGTCGCTCCTATGAGATTCTAGCCAAGTCTCTAAAGCTCTCATGAATACCAGGCACGTGCATGGCCTATTCGCGCAAAACCGCGTTGAACAACAAAATTGTGGGTCAAAATGTGATTGATAGAGCCTCTAGCTTACAACAAGAATTATTGGTTCATAGAAATACTATATTTCACCAGTAATTCTGTGAGCCAAGTTTTATCTGTCTAAGTTTGGTTCATAGTCCAGAAGACACCAAACCTATTGAATTTAGACCGTGTAAATCCAAAAAGTCTTATCCTTCTCGTCTTACCTCTTTATTCCATATATGTTCTTGAAAAATCTTTTAAAATATGTGGGGGACTGATGGCTGTTAGAGTATTTTAAAAGATTACTTGGCAAGATGCATGAGTTATAATGGACACTTGTCCACACTATTGGAAAGGTAGCAATATGTTTGTATAGGTGGCAACATACTTTGAGAAGTGGCAACATATATTGGCTTAGTGGCAAAATGAATTGACAAGTGTATACACACATGTCTATATTCTATTCATCATCCTCTCTATAAATAGCAATGATTTGTATCAATAAATCACAATTATCAGCCGTTCCATTCTTTTCTCTATCCTTGGGCATTTCTTTATAAACAACCACTATTCTTATACAACTTAAGAGATAGCCACTATTTTTATATACAATCACTATATTGTTAATAGCCACTATTTTCTTATCATCTAGCCACCTAATTATAGTATAATCCTTTACCTTAGACTTGATGGGTACATTGTATAGTTTTGTTGATTCCTGATCCCTCTATATTAAATAGAGGAAAGCTCATTTTATCCTATGAAAACATTCCAAGCTGCTGGAATAGTTTTTTAGGACAGTGCCCAGCACGACTTAGAGCACCGTATATCTACACAGAGATAATATAACTATATTCTTTTACTTTTATTGTATTCAACAATACTTTAGTCGTACATTATTATTGTTATTGTCATTGTTATTACTATTGTCAATATTATTGTTGTTATTTTTCCCACTGATCCTACAAAAATTATATCTAATGGAAGGAGTGCACGAATCACAATCCCCTTTCCCCGCTGCAAAGATGGCTTATTGAGCTACATCTTATCCAAAGATTAGGTACAGGATACATATCGACTAAATCAGTTTAATACTTGAAGTCACTTCAAAATTCTGGCACAACATTTGTAACAGCTTTACTCACCCTCACGAAAAAAGCCATATCTCACTAGACATACGCCCGACTTGTAATCAACTTTCGCCATTGGAGAGAAGACAAATTGAGTTATAACATATTCTAAAATGAGGTACTTCTTACTTATTAATAAAATTTAATATATGAAGTCAGTCCAAAATCTCTATATATATATAAATCTGGTGTGTTTTCCCATATGCAGCAAATTCTCCAAATGTTAATTTATGTACCTATAGAATTTCTTTCAAAAATGAGGGTCTGACGCACTTCACATCTATTACTGCCTTTTATTTTCATGTTTTAAAAATTTTTGACATCTTTTCGTATTACAGTCTAACTGTGCAGATTTATCCGAATTTCAAACCATCAGCACAGTTATAAAGATGACTTCACAGACTACAACATATAAGAAAAACAAGTAATAATGCTTTCGTGATTTCAAAAGTAACGAAATTGGTCCTGTATTTTGAAGTTCGAATTTTCACAGGTTTGAGAGTCTTGACTGGAAAAAACATATCTAATCAAAGGAGCGTCCGAATCATAATCCGCTTTCACCATTGGAAAGAGAACTCATAGAACTACATCATATCCGAAGACCAGGTACAAAATGCATACCGATTAAAACAGTTTATAATATTTGAATTCACTTCTAAATTATAGCACTAAATTAGTACACTTTTAGTCATACTGACGAAAAGAATCATCAGGTATGCCCAAATGCAATCAACCTTCAGTTTTGGAAAAAAGACAAATTGAATTTTAACGTATTCTGGTGTGTTTTCTCATATGCAATAAGTTTCCCAAATGTTAATTCATGTTCCTTTAGCTTTTCTTGCAAATGTGTGAGTGGAAGCACTTCACATCGGTTTCTGACTTTTAATTTCATCTTTTAAATAATTTTGACATATTTTCATATTGTAGTTTAACTTTGCAGAATGAGACAATCAGTTCATACTTCAACTGCCAGTGACAGAGTTCTGATTCTTGTATTGCAGCATACACAAGGTTACTGCATCATACACAAGGTGATTGATATATTAGTTGCAAGTTTATTTGTTACCTTTATAATTGTCTTTCCCTTACTTTTGTTGAGTTATTATCATGTTTTTATGAAAGGATTAGTTCTCAAAATGATAACTTTTCTTTTTCTTCGGCTTTTTCATGAATTAAATCTGGATTTTACTGAATACATATCTTGTGCTTATGCTCATATTTGGAGTTCTTGTTTCTGAAAATTTAGAAAGGTGCATGTTTAAGTAAAAAATTGATAGTTTTTTCATGATGTGCTTGATATGTTAGCTGCAAGTCGTTTTTTGGCTTTCTTAATGTAGTTCCCTTAGTTTTGTTGACTTATTAGTATGGTTTTATAAATTAGTTATCAAAAATTATTTGAGTCAATTGGTTGAGCAGTTGTTGAATAATTTTAACATTAGATCTTTTAGTACATGTGCATGGTAGAAGAGATGAGTTTAATGAATTCAACTTGATTATGTTTAACTTAAGATTAGAATATTTTTTGAAAATGCAGTTCAACTAGATTTTATATATATATATATATATATATATATATATATATATATATATATATATAGGTAACTCTGTTGCAATGCGACAATACTCATGTAATGATTTCTTTTAAATGCTTTCTATTGTGGGTACAAAATATTTTCTAATTACAAAGTAGAATGACCTCGAATAAATTTTCCAAAAGTCCTACTTCAATTATAACGATCCCCAAATTAAGAGATGTCATAAGTATTCATCCTTTGTCGGAAACCTTGCCCCTGCTATGTTTTAAGTGATTAAGAATGTCCGAGAAGAGTATATTGAAGCTACCAGGTTGTGCACTTTAGTTATCAAAAGTGTGTTCAGATTACAGTATATTGAAGGTACCAGAATGTGCACTTTATTTAAAGTAAACTTCTTAGTTAAATTTTAATTTAAGCTTCCACTTTTGTTCTTGGATTTGTTTCTTCTTCCTCTGCTCTTTTAAAACTTAGGCATTACGTTAATCTTTACATTTGTAATTTGTAATGAATACTAATGGAGTCGCAAAATTTGAGATAGGAAATGTGGAAAGGAATGCAAATTTAGTCATGAATTGAATTTCAAGTGTACTCTGACATGGAGTTTGCAGAATAAATACTCAAATTGTAATCTGGAACTTGGTGCTATGGTAATAGCTGATATGTTGGAAAAGGGACACACAAACAACTTGAAGGTGAAGCCCATAGTTGATCACTGCCTAAGAGAAGTTAATTATGTAGCTAATGCTTTGTCCAAGAATGAAATCAAGCTGGCGGAACTACAAATATATTTTGATTGCCAACAATTTTACGGTGTTGCAAAGGGGTACTACCGGCTAAATAATTTCCAATAACCAAGTGCTAGACTTATGACGAGTGCATTTTCTTTTTCAACCTAATGAATTTATGCTGGTAGAGCTACAGATTGAATGTATCTCAGCTCATTATTTTAGTTATTGCAAGATGTATCTGTGTTAACACCTATGGAATGAAAAGAGCATGCAGTATTTAAAAAACTGTACTTAACATTCCGTTTGAATGTTTTTTTTCTCTTTTTTTTTATGTTAATGCTTTGGTCCTTCTACAATATTGGTTCAAGTTTTTGCCGGTATTGTAGACAAATAGTTAAATAAAAAAAAATTGCTATGATTAATTTAGTTTATATTTTCGACGCATCGCGCGGATGTTATACTAGTAAGTAAGTAAAAGAAAGGGAGGATGTGAGTAATATTAAATCAATGCAGAAGACAGACACAGAGTAATGAGAAAGAGGTTAGCATATGAGACAAAGGGAGGTGGGTGTTAGTAAGAGAGATAATTTTTACCAAATTGAACTTTGATTATTTAGCAAAGTGGGACCAACTCGGTTCATTTGTCAAGTAAAGACATGTCTTACACAAATATGATGTGGCATGTGAGACATCAAAAAAAAAAATCTCCATTTGTACCCGTCACTCTTCGGAAACTACTAAACACATAGATTAATTTCCTTATTTTTTATATATAAGAGAATAAAATAATAAATTATTTCCTAAGAAAGACAATCAAACTAAACCTTTTCTGTCAAAATATACTAAGGTATGCCATCTAAACTCTCCGTCCATGTTTAACTCTTGTTAAGAATCAAACACTTAATTAACTCTTAAACTTGCTGCTGAGTTTTATATATATTTTTATTTATATCTATATTATTATAAAAGCACGAAGGCCTTAGTGAAATGTCACTCGACTTTTTTACCCTTCGTAAGTGGTTTTAAGTTGGATAATTTTGTAAATTTGATATATTTAATTATTATTTTTACCTAATTTAACTTGATAAATATTGACTTAATTATAATACCACAATAAAATGTCTCCTAAAAAACACAATTTTGTCCCGTCCCAATTAAATTCTTCTTTCTTCCAATTTTCTTTCAGTTTTTTCCTTATGTACAACAGTTTTTTAATTAATGATAAATTCACAAAAATATAAAGTCGTAGCATTAAAAACCCTAACCTAGACTTCTAATACCAATGAAAATCATTATAACATTGACAGCCGTATTTACTGGACTTCTAATACAATAATAATTCCAACTTTGTTAGCGAAAAGAGATTTGCAAGGAGTTGTATTGGGATTGTGGACGAATATTATTGTCTTTGTTTTCTCATTGCAGCATGAATGCATCTATTAGCTTTTTACAGCTTGCAAATTTTCACTATTTGTAAACTTTACCAGTCGTAGTGTTGTTATTTGTATGTATCCGTGGATATAATAAGTTCATGAGATAATCATACTTACATATCATTCAAAGCCTATTATTTGGAATTGTTTAATTTTCTGGTATGATTATTGTATTTGTTTGCAGCGAATCGAGAAGAGGATGATTAATAGAGCATGATCTTTTTAGGTCGATGAACTCAAAGATCAGGTATATATACACACATATTGCTAATTGGATTCAAAATAACTTTTGATAGTCCTTCACCATAAAGTTGTGTTATTTATGTTTTATAGGCCTGACTAGGTAGAGAACCGGTAGTTGGGATCTTCTCTTGATTTCTCTTTTTATGGTATTATTAGTTTGCCGAAAACTACCAGGGAGATATTTCTATTACAATTGCTGGAATCTTAACCAATATTAGCTTCATTTAATATCCATTATTGCTTAGTGTTATTCTACTTTTGATTTCTTTCATATTATGATTTATGATCATGGTATTGTCTTGTACTTTGGTTCTAGGTGCCTTATGAGTTTAACATATATTTTTGGAGTACTTTGGTTCTAGGTGCCTTACGAGTTTAACATATACTTTTGGAGGGTAAGTGTTTTCATCGGCTCCAAGTATTTGTTAATAGTTAATCTTTCAATTCAATATTCAATAATTTATTTTTGTGAATTAAATTTGTATTTGATTAACCATTGTTTAGAATATTTACATCCTTTTCCTCAATTGTATAGAAACTCCTCATGCTTTGATTTTCATGATTCATTAACTTTTCTATCATTCTTGTACTCAATAATTCTTTCTTCTTTAATTTGCTTTCGAATATCAATGGCTCCTTGGTGTTTTTATTTCTTTTACTTTATGCTCCTATGTGATCCAACTATTTCAAATTTTGTGTCGTGTATGGCCCATCAAGAGTAAACACTTATTACAACAAAAGTTTTCATTCTCATAGCTCCTTGGCTGTAATTATATTGAATGATAGGCTGTCAACTTGTCATTTATAATCAGTCGTTTTTTTAATGTTGCTGCTATTTTGATGATATCATTCGAATGAGATTTTTGAATGCTTAAGTTGAGTGATAAGAATATGGGAGAGCTATACAGCGATTTACGATTATTTCAACTCCCAAAGGAAGGAGGTAGAATTATCAACTGTTTGTTTAAGGTAAACTTTTTTGTGCTTTTATTTACTTTAATTTAATTTTTCTAGGCATAATTTTTATAGTTTTTTTTTCATGCCTGCTTCTATTTTTATAATTCACGACTTGACCAATTTATGCTTCTATTTTGCAAAATTGCCGCTTAGAACTTTCCATATGTTCTTGTTTCTTTTTTATGTTCTTAATTTTCATTTTTGTCTGATCCGAGTCTCTTCTTTTTCATAGGGTACAAGGTCTTAGAAAATCTTGGTATTTAGAACTAATTCTACAAAACATATACATATAAAGTTGCTTATTCCCTTGTGTACGTAGTATGTACATAGTAGATTTTTTCTTTTTCCTATTTTTGTCTAACTTAATATTTTTGTTAATTAATTTCCATGGAATTGGAAAAGATCTAAAATAACATAGAAGCAAGACTCGTGTTGAAATCTTCTCTTTTGAGAGTTTGAATAAAATGCCAAAAGATCTTCGTAAGGTTGTCGATTCTTTGTACTTTTTCAACTTTCTTTAGGTGCATGTGTTTTCTTAGATTTTCTTTAATATGATATATTTGTTTTGTTTTCTACCGGTAAGGGTTATGCTTCTAAGTTTCTTCCATTACCCTATATATGTATATAAATCGTGATGTCAATATCACTTTTTGCAATGATCTCACATCCCTTGTGGTAAAATAGAAATAATAATTGCAAAGTCATTGTCTAATTTTAGTAATTTAAGTTTAACTAAGAGCCTGTTTGGAGGGGCTTATAAGTAGTTTATTTTAAGTGGATTATAAGTTAAAAGTGGCTAAGCCATTTTTTTGAGAAATTGGTAAATCTTAACTTCTCATTTTTGACTTTTTTAAGCCAATAAATTTTTAAGTTACCAAACACTTACTAATGAGCTTATAAGTTTATAATCCACTTTTAAGCTCACCCAGATGTGCTAATGCTCCTACTGAAAGTATTTTCTAAATACAAATCTTGCATTGAACAATAACGTAGCAAAGTTAAAAGAATTGATATCGACTTTGAATTCTAATTCTTGAGTACTTTTCGTAGAATAAATAAATTATTTCATTCAAATAACAATAAAAGTGAATTCTTTGAGTTAAAGGTAGGATGGATGAATAAAATATATCATTAGTTTTGGAGATATACTATATAGGTTACAAGAATTTCAATGAGATGTAAATATAGTTCAAAGAGGTATGAGGCAAGACGAACGGAAAGAGAAAATAAAGTAAGACAATGAAAAGTAATGGGCAAAGAGGATCAAGGAACCTAACCTCACGCATGATGGTCAATATACATGCATGGGCAACGAGGACTTTATAACTCGACAAAGTCAGGAACTCAGCATATAATGGAATAAAAAATAAGAAAATTATGACAGATCACTTTTTAGTGTTTATTGTTAATTAAGGAATAGTAATTTCTATATGTTGTATCATTATGATAAAGTTATAAAATCAGAAGCAAATACTGGAGCAAATTGGAGAAAGAACCACTTTGGAGTGGATATATACCCCTAAACAGGATCAATATTTGCCAGCATCAATTGAATATTATATATATTGTTCTCATGAATAAGGGTACACGTACTTACACTATATTAACAGCACAAAAATGTTAGTATAATGTTGATCGACTTTTTATTTCCTTGTGTTGACATATTAAAATTATAAATTATTTACGTGAGATGACACGTGCAAGCACGTACATCAAAACTAGTTGTTACGTATATTGAGAAATGACCTTTTATATATATATATATATATATATATATATATATTAAACAAGTGATATTTGAAGATAAATCGTCAAAAGGAAACTACTGTTGTCTTGTGCATTTATGCCTTTAACTTTAATTGCACCTGATGTTCACGCTTGATTACGCAACTCACCAAAGTTAAGGAAGAATCTTTCAATATCTAATCTATTATTATGATTTCATTTACAATTTTTTCGTTTCTCTAAGGAAGTTCTTCGAACTTAAAACTCATTATAAAAGTTGGAGAAAATTAATTTTGTTTCTCTATGCGAAAAAAAATTAGATTCAATCAAACAACCAAAGGTAAATATACCTTTCAAACATTCCAAATGTTTAAGAAAAATAAGAAACCTTTCAAGAAAATATTATAGCTTTCAAACTTTACATGCATCTAACTCCTCTTAAACCTGTTGCTGTTTTTATACTTATTTAAACTGATGATGTAGGCTGTTACAAATGCAGACTAACGATATGGAAAGAGAACTAAACAATTTTTTCTCCAATTATAAATATAGATAAGTGAAATATGAAGATAAATTAGTTTCTCCTTTGATCGGCGAACAGGTCATCGAGAAAAAATTAATTTTGTCCGATACGATTATTTCTTTTAACTTTGATTGTACCATGTATTTTTGTTTGATACGCAATCGACCGAACAAAAGGAAGAAAATTTTTCAATAATCTATTCCACAATTATGACATCATTTACAATATGTCATTTTTAAAAAAAAAATATTCTTCGCACTTAAAACTCATTAGAAAAGTTGAGAAAGAATATTTAAGTTTCTATCAAAAGAGTGACTTAGAAATTAAATATATTTCGCATTTAAAATATTATTTAAGAGAAATAAAATTATTAAAATTCAGGATGAAATGTTTAAACCACATGTTAAGTACTTCATGCTTTTGTTTGGCCTTGAACATCTAGAACAATGATGAGAGTGAAAGGCCACACTTTATAGAAAGAAAAAACTTAGCACTAATATCTCCTAATAAATTCATTAACTGTAAATTCATAGACACACCCAATCAGCTCGTATGGTTCATCAGTTTTACCAAAAAGACATTCATTTATTGAAGAATCCAAAAAATAAAGAACCTTTAAAGGAAATTAGAAAGAGCAAAAAATAATGACAGAAAAATGAAACCATTTTTTGGTAGTTCTCTCTTTCCTATAACTTTAGACTGAAATTAGTGAAGTGAATCCCCCTCACACTTTTTCTCTGTCTCCAAGATAGCTTTAAGAAACCTCCCCCCCCCCCCCCCAATCCCTAAACCCTTCTCACATTTTCTCTTATGATTGATGTACAGTTCACCAAATTAAACAATTTTATCTGATAAATTTATGTCTTTTAACTTTCTTATTTATTTTTGTGAATAAGTTGATCAATTTTGTTGTAGTTACAGACAACACAACTTGAGAAATATCAGTGATATTTTTTCAAATTCAACATTTAAAACATCATAAGTAAATTAGTTTTATCAAACACATAGTGTGTCAAAATTACTCGTTCGATTTCATGCGTCTTTATCAACAAAGATTCCATTCACTTTAAACTATTAAATGTCTTCTTAACTCACAAAAATTGCACGTGCTTTGCACATGATTTTAAAAAATACACGATACGAATAAATCTCTACTAGCGTCATTTATTTATTAAAATCATGAGTGTGCAAAGCACGTGCTATTTTTGTGCGTTTAGAAAGAATTTGATAGTTCAAAGTGAAGTCTTTATTGATAAAAATGCATAAAATTGTCCGCAAAATTCTTAAATTAGAATATAACATGAGACTTATATAAATATTTAGGAAAAAAGAACCTATATTTTGATGTATGAGAGTTCCTTGAGAATTCTTAGCCGAAGGTCTATTGGAAACAGCTTCTCCACCTTGGTGGGGGTAAGGTCTGCATATATCTCACACTTTCCATACCCCACTTGTGGGATTATACTGGGTATTATGTTGTTGTTGTTGTTGTAAAGTTCCTTGAGAAATCGTTACAGAAAAAAGTCACTCTCAATCCAAATTGAGTTTGTATAGCTATCATCTAAAATTGAAACTTTAGATGATTGAATACTTCGGTGCAAATATATAAAGAAAGGGGAGATATATATATATATATATATATATATATATATATATATATATATATATATATATATATATATATATATATATATATATATATATATATATATATATATATATATATACACACACACACACTTGCTAAAAGCTAAACAAAGACAGAAGAAATATTGGTGGAAAATTCTCTTACTTTTCATTAATGACATAACCCCTATATATACAAGAAGAAAATAGAACCCTAACTTGGTCTCTAAGCTATTTCAATTGGGCTTGGTCCAATACATAATTAACCTAATCTCCTACTAATATACAAATTTACATTAATAGCCCTCATTACCCCCTCCCCCCCCCCCCCCTCAAGTTGGAGCATGACGGTCCCGAATGGCCAACTTGCTCAAAATATAGTCAAAATGTGCGCGTCCCAGTGCCTTCGTAAAGATATCGGCCAATTGTGTGGCTGTTGGAACATGTCCCGGTCGTATGGCGCCCCCGATAATTTCATCACGGACAAAATGACAATCAACCTCAATGTGCTTGGTTCGTTCATGTAACACAGGATTTTGAGCAATATGTAAAGCTGCTTGACTATCACAATTTAATTGAGCCGGATACTGATGAGATATGCCAAGACTCCATAACACCCCTTTTAGCCATTTTAATTCAAAAACGGTTATGGCCATCGACCGATATTCAGCTTCAGCGGACGAGTGTGATACTATATTTTATTTCTTTGTCCTCCAAGATATAGGTGTGTCTCCGAGAGAGATATACCAACTGGTAAGAGACCAGGGAGTCAATGGGCATCCCGCCCAATTAGAATCGCACCAACCATATAAGCGGAGATCACATTTTGAACTTATCACAATACCTTGGCCCGGACACCCTTTCAAATAACTTACCACACGGAGAGCTGCATCTCAATGCTCAATCCAAGGTTGTTGCATAAACTGAGACAACACATGAACACTATAAGAAAAATTCAGGCGTGTGAAACACAAGTAAATCAAACGGCCAACTAGTCGTCGATATCGCTCGGGATCATTAATATACCGTCCGTTAGCAAGGGCCGAACGATGATTTTGCTCCATAGGAGTACCAATAGGACGACCACTCAATAGTCCGACCTCAAAATGATGTCCAAGGCATATTTTCGTTGACACAGAAAAATGCCTTTAGGACCTCTAGCCACTTCGACGCCCAAAAAATATTTTACGAAACCCAAATCTTTCATATGAAACTAAGTGGAGAGATACAACTTAAAGAGACGAATAGCTTCCAAATCATTGCTCCCTATAATCAAATCATCCACGCATACCAGCACACTTTCCATAAGTCTTTAGAGCGGCCGATAAACAAGGAATAATCTGAAGTGTAAAACCATAAGATTGTTTTGACGGACCCCTTATGAAGGTAAACAAGGAATAATCTGAATAAGATTGTCTAAAACCATAAGTCTTTAGAGCGGCCGATAACTTTGCAAACCAACATCTTAACGCCTGTTTCAAACCATATAATGACTTTTGGAGGCGGAAAACATTACCGTTACCGTTATTCTGATACCCTGGTGGCAGCTTCATATAGACTTCTTCATGAAGATCACCGTGAAAAAATTTATTATGGACATCCATTTGATGCAACTCCCAATTCTTAGTTGCAGCGACCGCAAGAAATGTCCTCACAGTCACCATTTTAGAGACCAGAGCAAATGTCTCCATATAATCAATGCCTTCAATCTGATGATTTCCAAAAATAACCAAATGATCCTTGTATCGTTCCACTGATCCATCGGAATCATATTTGATCTTATACACCCATCGACATCCGAGCGCTTTTTTCCCGAGTGGTAAGTAACCAATCACCCAAGTTTTGTTATCTTCCAAAGCCTACAACTCTTGCTCCATAGCTATTCTCCATTTTTCATCTTTCACGACCTCATAGAAAGAGGCCGGTCCATACCCCCCCTCCCCACAGTATCTATAAGAAAACTTACATGTTTCGAAGAAAAATTGTCACAATTAACATAGAGTGTAAGAGGATAAGGCGCACCTGAGGCTCGTTGTGGCCGGGATGAGCAATCAGGCTTTTGGACACAGGTCGAAACCTGATGACTAACCTTCCAGACTGAATTGGTAACAAAACAGCGAAGAAGAACACTATTTTTCTTAACACGCTTTCGTCGGCCCAATTCCTCCACTATATCAGCACTACAATTTTTGGGCACAACTTCTGCGACCGGATTACCCATGTTCGGTTCAACAGTCTCAGTATTCTGTTCCACTGGAATATCATCTATTTCATTCTCTTGGGAGCTTGAAGGATTCAGAGGCTCAACGTCCCCTAACTCTAATACCTTCATCCTCGGCATATGTTCCCGAACTCTGAATCAAAGATGGAATCGGGGGTCAACGCTTTTAGTGTGTGGTGCAAAAGGAAATTGAGTCTCATAAAATGTAACATCCCGAGAAATCAAATATTATTTTGTGTCTAAGTCATATAGCTTCTAAGCCTTCATACCGTAGGGATATCCAACAAACACACACCTTCTACTCCTACATTCAAACTTGTCCCAAAGCGCCCGTGCTTATGAGCGTAACAACGACAACCGAACACTTTCAAATGATCATCATTCGGTGTCTCACCAAACAAAATATCATAAGGAGTTTTTTTTACATAATACGGACGAGGGCGTCTGATTAATCAAGTGACAAGCTGTCAAGACACACTCTCCCAATAATTCAATTGGAAAGTGTGCTTGAAATCTAAGTGCTCAGGCAACGTTTAAGATATGTCTATGTTTCCTCTCAACTCTCCCATTCTGTTGTGGTGTTCCTGCACATGATGTTTGAAATATAATTCCCTATTCATGGAAGTAAGTTTGTGAATTCCGTTCTATTATCACTCCGAACAGTCTTAACATTTTTATTAAATTGACGTTCTACTAGAACAAAGAAATTTTTCAACATCTGACTCACTTCTTTCTTACTAACTAACAAGAACACCCACATCGCTCGAGAACAATCATCAACAATTGTCAAAAAATATGATGCACCAGATGAAGATTTGATTCGATAGGACCCCATAAATCATAATGTACTAAATCAAAAACTGCGGAGGCTTTATTATCGCTTAAAGGAAATACACTTCTTGTTTGTTTTGTCTGATGGCATACATCACATGCCTTTTCATTCAAACTATTACCACTATTTCTAATATCTTGAACTGGAAGAGATTTTGTTATTGAATCGAAGGGTGCCCTAACCTCTGGTGCCATAGATTCAACATGTTCGTTTTCAAAGCCTTTAATTGGGGCACATTTCAGAAGTAGTAAAGTCCATCCTTTCGCTCACCATGCGTGGGTTCAATCCGCGTCGTTCGCCCATCAATAAATGGACCGTTTGTTTCGGAGACCCACACCAATCAACATCTCTGTGGTCTGGTCCTGCATAGCACACCAGTTATGAGTGAACTGTACATTACAATTAAATTGATAAATTAAGTGAGAAAAAAAAATTAAATTGCAAGTCATTTCGGTAACATAAAGAACTTCTCATAGAATCAAACAATCATTAAATTTGACTGATCCCTGTCCCATAGCAAAGGAACAACTTCCGTTGGGTAGACCCACCAAACAGTGTGGAATTTCCTTTAGGCCATCCAATAATTTTAACTCTCCGGTCCTGTGATTTGAGGCTCCTATATCAATTATCCACAGGGAACCAACATTCTTACCATTAACTCGGTCATTCGCGTCCGGTTTTGCTTGATTCAGCAGTCCAACTAACATCTTCCACTGCTCACTGCTTAATCCGGGGACTGTTGATTGTCCGGATTCCACATCACTTTGAGCCTTGGTTGAGCCACAATAGCACGGGGAAAGCCACGTCCACGTCCAGCACTATGGTCGCGTCCACGGCCGGCATTATCATTTACATCTCTACCACATCCTCTTGACTTATTTCCAGTTACAGGGGAGTTAATCCACCAACCTGGATACGCTATAACCTCGAAGTAGCGCTACAGTCTGTGCCATAAGGATCACAGTGTGGACACTTTGGTCCATTGCCTCCGACTTCAAAATCCTTACGAGGAGCGGAGTTAGTTTGTGTAGAAAAGGCCACCACTTCCCGTTTCTCTTCTTGTCCTCGCGCAACTCTCTTCACTCTTTCATCCTGTACCAACTTCTGATATGCCTTACATAACGAAGGCAATGGTTCATGCGCTAATAAGTTCGAATGCACCGTTCCAAACACGTCTTCCTGTAATCCCATCAAGAAAAGATGCACTTTATCTTCTTCTTTCTTCCTATCTAGCGCAACCCCCAGATTACACGTACATTTCCCATACGAACATATGGGGAACTGTTCATAATTTTCGAGTTCTTCCCAAAGGGATGTCAGTTTTCCATAGTAATTCACTATAAACATTCCCTTTTGTTTGCAACCGGCCAGTGACACCTTCAATTCTTGAATTTCAGGTCTGTTTCCAACAGAAAATCATTCCCGAATACTTTTCCACAAGTCTCCGGTCACTTCCATATGTGAGAAAGTAGACCGTAGGGTGGGCTCAATCGAGTTCTGCATCCACAATACCAACAACGAGTTGATAGTCAGCCAATCCTTCGAATCTAGTGAATCTTCAGCTATTTGTTTCAAGGTTCCATCAACAAAACCAAATTTCTTCCAGGCACATAAGGCTGTTCTTACAGACCTTGCCTATTCATCATAATTCTCTCCGGTCAAAATCATTTGAGTCATAATGAGACTGAGGTTGTCATTGGAAGTAATATCATAAGGTGATATTGTTTTTCTGGTGACTACTCCGTCGGCAGCTGTGCCATTTCCGAGCGGCGGTAATGCCATGAATATATCTCTCGATTTAATGGAGAACTTTCACTAAAGCTATAGATCGAGTTTAGGCTCTGATACCATGCTAAAAGCTAATAAAGAGAGAAGAAATATTGGGTGAAATTTTCTACTTTTCATTAATGACATAACCCTTATATATACAAGAAGAAAATATAACTCTAACTTGGTCCCTAAGCTATTTCTGATGGGCTTGGCCGAATACATATTTAACCTAATATCCTAATAATATAAAAATTTACATAAATAACCCTCATTATTTTGTAACGGTCACTCTTCGCAAGCTACTAAACATGTAGATCAACTACCTTAATATATACAAACTAATAAGAGAATCAAATAATAAAGAAAGACAGTCAAACTAAACAATTTCTGTCACTACAAATCCATCAACGCATTTAACCAGCTCGCATGATTTATCGGTTCAACCAAAAAAATTCTCATTTGTTGATGAAACCAAAAATATAAAGTACCTTTAAATTAGAAAGAGTAAAGAAAAAAAGATGAAAGAAAAATGTAACTATCTTTTAGTAGTAGTTCACTTTTATCTCTTTTCTATAGCTTTTGACTCACATTAGTGAAGTGGAACCCCCCTTTCACCTTTTTTCTCTCTCCAAAATAGCTTTAAGAAATCAAACAGTTATCTCTTCATAAATTTGTCACAGAGTTTTATATATATTTATAATGATAGAATGTATGATGTTGCAAATTTAGAGAAATGATATCTGAATAGCTAAATATATAGAATTTTCCTCCCGTTACAAATATAAACAAGTGATATTTGAAGATAGATCACAAAAAAAAAAACTACTTTTAATTTATCATGTTAATTTATACCATTTAACTTTGATTGTACCTGCTGTTTATACTTGACTACGCACCCCACCGACCTAAAGGAAGAAAATCTATCAATAATCCAAACTAGATTCATGGTCTCATCTATAGTTTGTCATTTTTTCTAAGGAAGTTCTTCGACATAACACTCATTGTAAAAGTTGGAGACAACTAATTTTGTTACTCAAAAAAAAAAAAAACGTTTCAATCAAACAACCAAAACAAATATACATTTTCAAACTTTTAAGACATTTAAGAAAAATATAAAACTTTTTAAGAAAATATTATACGCTTTCATACTTTCTAGACATTTAACTCAACTTAAACTTGTTGCAATTTTTATTCTTATTTACTCTGATGAAGTAGCCTATTACAAATAAGGACAAATGATATGTGAAGAGAAATAAAAAGATTTTTCTCCAATTACAAATATAGACAAGTGAAATATATATGTAGACAAATTAGTTTCCCATTCAGTTATCAAAATGAAATTAATTTTTTTGTTCCTTTAAACTTTGATTGTACCAGGTGTTCTCGCATGATACGCAATCGGCTGAAAAAAGGAAGAAATCTACCAATAATACAATATGTTGTTTTCTACAATATGTTCTCATCTACAATATGTTGTTTTCTAAAATCAAAAAAAAAAAAAAAAAAAAAAGGTTGGCTTAAAACTCATTAAAAAAGTTAAAACCAACATCATTAATTATAAAATTATAGACGCATCTAACCAACTTGAATGGTTCATTGGTTCCACCGAAAAACCTCTCATTTGTTGAAGAAATCCAAAATATAAAGCACCTTTAATAGAAATCAGAAAGAGCAAAAAGAGATGAAAGAAAAATGAAACTATCTTTCCGTTGTACTTCATTTATCTCTCTTTCCTATAGCTTTTGACTCGCATTAGTGAAGTGAAATCCCTCTCACCTTTTCTGTCTCTCCAAGATAGCTTTAAGAAACACCACCCACCCCCTTAAACCATGTCAAAACGTACTCAGTCGATTTCATGCATTTTCTTTAAAAGAGATTTCACTTTGAACTATCAAATATCTTTTTAACGCACAGAAACTGCACGCGCTTTGCACATGATTTTAAAAATATACGATCCTGATAAATTTCTATCATGGTCATCTATTTATTAAAGTCGCAAGAGTGCAAAACACATGCAATTTTCGTGAGTTATGAAGGCATTTGATAGTTCAAAGTAAAGTGTTTGTTAATAAAGATGCATGTAAATCTATCTGAGTAATTCTTGAATTCAATATAACATGAGTCTATTACAAATATCTTGGGAAAAAGAACCTATCTTTTGATGTATGAGAGTTTCTTGGGAAATCATTGCAAAAAATGTTTAAGCCATAATGTCACTCACAGTCCAAATTGAGATTTTAGAAATATCAGCTAAAATTGAAGCTCTAGAAGATTGAGCACTTTGGTGCACATAAATAAGAAAAGGTAAGATACACATGCTTTTGTTACTGTTACTCTTCGCAAGCTAATACTAACATATACATTGATTTCCTTAAATATATACATACTAGTAAGAGAGTTAAATAATTATTTTACTATTTAATAAAGAAAGACAACGAAACTAAATAATTTATGTCAAAATATACAAATGTACGCCATCTAAATTCTCCGCCAATGTTTAAGTCTTGTCGACAAATCAAAAGACTTAACTCTTCTTAAACTTGTTACATAGTTTTATATATACTTATTCTGATAGAATGTGTGCCGTTACAAATATGGGAAAATTGATATATGTATAGAAATATATAGAGGATTATCCTCCCGTTATAAATATAAACAAGTGATATTTGAAGATAAGGAAACTACTTTTGTCTTGTACAATTATGCAATTATGCAATTATACCTTTGAACTTTGATTGTACCTGGTGTTCATGCTTGATTATGTAACCCATTGAACTAAAGGAAGGAAACCTCTCAATAATCAAATATATATTTATGATCTCATATACACTCTGCCGTTTTCCTAAGGAAGTTCTTCGGGCTTAAAAGTCATTGAAAAAGTTGGGGAGAACTAATTTTGTTTCTCTCAAAAAGAAAAAATAATATTTCAATCAAACAACCAAAATCAATATACGCTTTCAAATTTTCCAGACAATTAAGAAAATTTAAGAAAAATAAGAAATCTTTAAAAAAATCTACGCTTTTACACTTTCTGGAAAATTTAACTCCTCTTAAACTCGTTGCAGCTTTCTTACTTATTTATTTTGATGACATAGGTTGTTACAAATATATATAAATGATATGTGCAGAATCTCCCGTTATAAATATAGACAAGTAAAATTTGAAGATAAATGAGTATCTCTATTGATCGGTGAGCGGGTCATTAAAATAGAATTAATTTTGTATGATTCGTTTATTTTTTTTAAAACTTTGAGTGTACCAGGTGTTCTCGCCTGATACGCAAATCAACGTACAAAAGGAAGAAAAATCTTCCAATAATTCAATCCATATTTATGATCTCATCTAAAATATGTCGTTTTTAAAAAAAAAAAATTCTTCTAACTTAAAACTCATTAGAAAAAGTTAAAGAAAAGAATTTGTAAGTTTCTATCAAATGTCACACTTTTCAGTCTTCATCAGTATAATTATACTCTTATAAATTATTTATTCATCTTGGTTGTTGATGTAAAAGAATACACTAATCAAAATATCAAATATATTTTGTATTTCAAATATTACTTAAGAGAAATTATATTTGCTAAAATGGAATGTGTTCACGTGGTTAAACCACATGTTAACTATTCCATATTCTTCTTTGATCTTCTAACATCTAAAACAACGATGAGAGTAACAGACTTCGCTTTTTACAAAGAAAAAACTTAATTAGTACTAATATCTCCCAATTGGATTAACTATAAATTCATGCACATATCTAACCAATTTGCATGGTTCATTGGTTTCACCATAAACTCTGATTTGTTGAAGAAACTCAAAATATAATGTACTTGTAGCAAGATGAAAAAAAAATGAAATCTTTAAATAGTTCTCATCACATAACTGAGGTGAAACCTCCTCTCTCACCTTTTCTCTCTCTCCAAGACAACTTTAACAAACCCCACCCTTCCCCCCTTAAACCCCACCCCTCCATGACCCCATATATATAACTACAGTGTACATAACTATACAACATAAATATAGAAATAGAAATTATTTGTGTTTTCTATATTTTGTCTTACCACACACACCATAATTCCTCCATCTCTAAAAGATATATATTGTGTACAGAGTCTACTCTTTATCTCTTTTTCAGTAAATATATATTTATATATGGAGAAATGATATTTGAACAGAAATATATCTAGAATTCTCATGATTTTAAAAAATTACACGATCCAAACTAATCTCTATCAAGGTCATCTATTTATTAATGTCACGAGCGTGCAAAACACGTGCATTGCACGTGCATAATACGTGCAATATCTGTGAGTTAAGAAGGCATTTGATAGTTCAAACTAAAGTTTTTGAAGATAAAGCTGTATAGGACTGGTGTTGAATTAGAATATTACATGATATTTTACAGTTATAATCTAAAATTGAGACTTTAGAAGATTGATCACTTTAGTACAAATAAATAAGGAAAGAAAAGATATATACATATGTTTTTGTAACTGTTACTCTTCGCAACCTGCTAAATATGTAGATTAATTACCTTGAATATATGCAAACTAATAAACGTATAAAACAAAACTAATTTCATTTCGATGATATGCTTGGTGCTCGAAGAAAAAACGAATTTATCTATAGATTTCATTACTTTTCATCTTTATTGATGTAGAAAAATTGCAACATTCAACATACCGAATATATGTCATATTTAAAATATTATCTAAGAGAAATAATATTTTATTAAATCCAAGGTAGGATGTGCTAAAAGTGTTTAAACTACGTGTTAACTATTCTATACTCTTCCTTAGCCTTCAACACCTAAAACAACAATAAGAGTAAAAAACCTTAATTTTTAGAAAGAACTAACTTAATTAGTACTAATATCTCTCAGTTTTAATAACTATAAATTATTAAGTGTATCTAACCAGCTTGGAATTCATTGGATTCACCAAATTTGTTAAAAGAAAATCAAAACTTCACTAACTACGAATTCATAAACGCATCTAACCAACTCATATAGTTCACCGATTTCACCTAAAATTCTAATTTGTTGAAAAAACTCAAAATATAAAGTATCTTTAGCCAGATGAAAGAAAAATAAAACTATATTTTAATAGTTTTCTCTTTCCTATAGATCTTGACTCACATAAGTGCTGTGAAACCCTCTCTTTCTCCAACATATATAGCTTTAAGAAACCCCAACCACCCCACTTAACCCCCCCCCCCCCCTCCATGAGCCCTATATCTACACTGTTTAACTATACAATATAAATAAAAATTTATTTCTCTTTTCAATAGTTTGTCACAGCTCACACACCATAACTCTTCCCATCTCTCAAAGATATGTGTTATGTTCAGAGTCTTCTTTTATCTCTTTTTCAGTAAATATATTTTATAGATATTGATGCTTCTTCTGATCTGAACTTCTGAGCACTGAAATATAGAAAAAGAAGAAACAACTTTACATACATATAAGGTATATGAAAGGCAGAATACATAGATGGCCCCTTGAAGTTGGCGCTAATTCCCACTTAGACACTTCAATTGTCCACATGATCAAGTAGACACTTTTATTGTCAAAAGTGTGTCTCGTGGACACTCCTTTCAAACAAACCTTGAGCGTGAGTAACAATCGCCGGTGACGTGGCATATAAGCGAATCAGGTGGTGACACGTGTCTTTTTTCATAAAAATATAAATATTATCACATTTAAAAAGATAATATAACATTTTTAAGTTAAAAAATATAACTGTTACACCCCGTACGTCTAAATTGACGTATATCATTATAATGACATGTTAAGAATGATTTAAGAGAGTTAAAAGTCATAATATTACCATATAAGATGTTTATATATTGAATATAAAGTTTGGGAAAAGTCGGATTTAAGTTGCGGAAAAACCGATTAAGGAATTGCCTTGTAATGGAGCTTTTTCAGCAATTAATTCCGTGTGTTATATGAGGTCTTTTGGAGACATATCATATACCAAATTGAAGGTCTTGGAGTGTACTTTCCAACACTTTTAACGGTTTGTTCATACAACTTATAGATAAAAAGATATGAGCGTCAGAAGTCAGGCCAGAAAAAGGGCCATAAGCGTAAAAGAGGACTAAAACTGAAATGTTTCAAGTATAAAAGGAAAAAATCTTCCTCCATCTCGTCATTTCCAGAAACTCAGTGATAGAAGCAGTGTGTTCTTGGGTTCTAAAGATATTTTGATGGTTTTGAAGAAAGAACATTGATCTTAGCTCGAAATTGAAGACAGATTGCGTCAAAACGCTCTTCGCGATTAGGGTAACATTATGCTACCTTCAATTTCGTTTATAGTTTGAGTTTTAGAATTACTTCATGGCTAAGTAAAGTACCTAAATTCTATGTTATAGCTTGTTTAAGCTTTATAAAGTGTGGAATTCAAAGGAAACAAAGTTTAGAAGCTAGAAACATCAAAGGTATGTAAGACTAAACCTTTCTTTTAGCAAGGCATGTATCTTTTAGCTTTTGAAGCTTTTCTTAGTTCTAATCTTAGTGTTTCTGGTGAGAAACTTGTATGGTATCAAGAAAACATTGTATATACTTAATTTGGTACTAAAATCCAAGGTGAAAGACGTCCAAATCAGCAAGACAAAATGTTTCAAAATCTGGAAAATTATTTTAATCTTTGGACAGGTGTTTGTATATTGATCATAACTCCTTGTAAACAATTGATATTTAGATGATTTAAGAATATTTAGAATCCTAAGACATATATCTACAAGTTTCATGAAGATCATGAGGTCTATAACTTTTATCTGCACCCTCAAAACTATGATGCAATACAGGACGCTGGTACTGTCTAGAAATTCTGTACATCCGTGGAATTGTTACGCCACTCTCATCTTGTTATCCAGTTAATTTGTTTATGTTATCAGTTTATCCGGGTATCCATTCCCGTGTGTAGTATAGTGGTGGTTCTGTTTTGCGGATCATCCAGTTTCAGAGAAAACTCTGCCGAAATATTTATAAAATCAAAGAGTGAGACAAATTCTAAGTTTCAGGTTGTGTCTACAATTCCATCCAGAGTTTTCTTATCATTCCTTTGAGTCCATATATATTGTTGCCACATGTGTTATGCCTCATACATGCTTATGCTTATATTGTGATCATGCACACAGTCCGGTCGCGTGTGATACTACCCGTCTGGGGGATACAACCCATCTGGTTCAGGCGGGGGTTGAAACACCTAGTGTGACCGGGTGTCATTCACACACTCTGAACAGAGAGACTAGATATTACTGGCTGGGGGATATAGCCCATAACACCAACCTGGTTTGTTATATACGCGTATATAGCCACAGTATGCATTGCATGATTATACATGAGGCTAGTTCTGGTTTTCAGTTACCTGATTTCGGGGGATACAGCCCATAACACCAGACAGGTACTAGTTCAAATGTTCAGTTACCTGATTTGGGGGGATATAGCCCATAACACCAGACAGGTACCAGTTCAGATAACAGTTCAGCTTTAGCTCAGTACCAGTTATCAGTTCTCACTTATCAGCCACCAGTTCTTAGCGTCAGGATCAGTTGACAGTTATCAGTTCCAGTTTCTAGTTACCAGTTATCAGTCATATTACAGTTATTTATCAGTATAGTTCAGCTCAGTCTTCAGGTTCAGATTCAGCTAGACTTCAGCTTATATTCATATCATGTTTAGTACGTTCTTCAGATTTCCAGCTATATTGCTATGCTCCAGCTCATATTTACATATTTATATTCCAGCCTACAGTTTCATTCAGCTATGACATATTATATGCTCATGCCTTACATACTTGGTACATATCGTACTCACGCCCTTTTCTGGGGCGCTGCGTTTCATGCCGCGCAGGTGCAGATAGATCAATGCTTGGACCATGTTAGTAGGCCATCTATCAGCTACTGGAGTCACTCCGCTTACTCCCGGAGTTACTTATCTTTTGGTATGTGTACAGTCAGCCAGCTTGGGTATGGCAGGGCCTTATCTCGTCCTTTGTATATTCAGTTCATCACTCTTAGAGGCCTGTAGATATGTCCCTGTGTCGTGCAGTCAGTATGTTATGTATGTCAGCTTATGTTAGCCTTGTCAGCTTTTTGCATTGCATACTCCTTATCAGCTAGGTTTATGCTTATTCTGTTTATCAGTTATAATGGTTAGCAGATTATCAGTAGGATTAGTGATGATCGACACTTAGTGTTGGTTATCCGTCGCGGCCCTAAGTTGGGTCGTGACAAAAGTGGTATCAGAGCAGTTCAATCCTAGGATATCTATAGGCCGTGTCTAGTAGTGTCTTGTTTAGGAGTATGTTGCGCGCCATACTTTTGAACAGGAGGCTACAAGGCACTTCAGGACAGTTGTCTTTCTTTTTTCTCTAGATCGTGCGATAGAGCCATGATTATAGAGTTCAGCCCTCTAACAATAGTGTTTTCAGCAAAGCAATGTCGCTGGAGAAACTAACAGCTGCCCAAAAAGGCATGGTTATTGCCGGCCAGGGTACTAGTAGAGTGCCACCTGAGGTGGATGAGAGTGAGGAGTCCAGACCTGAGGCTCCATCTGAGGCCTCACAGATCCCTTCAGTTCAGGGCGATATTAGAGGTACCGCAGCTACTGTATGTCCAGCTCCTCTACCCAACAGTCAGGGGCTGAAAATGAGGGATGCCATCAGATTATTGACCAATGTTGTAGTTGCTCAGACTAGACAGCACAGTCCAGATGCCCAGGGAGATGTTAGATCCAGGATCAATGCTTTTATCAGGCTAGAGCCTACAGTCTTTACCGAATTCCGTACAAGAGAGGACCCTCAGGATTTTCTAGTGAGGATAGCCAGAGTGTTGAGGGTTATGCACGTGGCAGACACAGAGTTAGTAGAGTTGGCTGCATTCAGATTGCATAATCTAGCAGCGGGGTGATATCAGACATGGGAGCTATCTAGACGGCCTGATGTTACTCCCACGACTTGGAAGGAATTCTTAGATGCCTTCCTTCATCAGTATATGCCCATAGAGACACAGAGAGCACGTGCTAATCAGTTCCTGACCTTGAGACAGGGAAGTTTGAGTGTAGAAGAGTATAATTATCGCTTTAATTTCTTAGCAAGGTTTGACCCTAATAGCCAATATGGAGGATAGAATTCACAGGTATGTAGTGTGACTAGGTCCACGCCTGGTGAATGAGTGTATGATCGTTGCTATGTAGCCAGTTATTATATTACGCATTCAGGCGTTTTCTTTATCACTTGAGGAGAATAAGCAGAAACAGAGATCCGATAGGGATAGAGGGTTACATAAGAGGGGAAGATTGTCTTGTTCATTTAAAGAGACATCTCAAGTGAGTAGGCAGCAGAGTGTTAGACAGACACCAGCTAGTATACCTCAAGAGTCCCGTGACCTGAGATCTGATAGACTTCCTCAGTCTAGATCTAGTCACGCATCACAGACTTCAGGACTTAAGCGTCGTGGTACTTTTGTACAGGCCGGTCAGACATATCCCAGATGTCCAGATTGTGGTAGACGCCACTTGGGACCATGTAAGTTAGGAGTTGATACTCGTTGTATTAAGGCAGGCCATTTCCGGAGAGGTTGCCCGACTGGGTATGGTAGTGGTGCAGCTCAGCCAACTAGATCAGCAGTTGCCTTCTTAGCACCAGCACGTCATCAGGGGCATGTTCTTGAGGATGGCACCTGCATAACAGAAAGAACTTATGGAGAAACTGAAGGATTTGTTAGATAAAGGCCTCATCAGACCCAACATTTCCTCGTGGAGAGTCTCAGTATTATTTGTGAAAAAGAAAGATGGTTCTCGACGCATGTGCATAGATTATAGACAGATAAATAAAGTCATAATATGGAATAAATACCCCCCTTCCCAAGATTGATGACTTGTTCGACCAGCTTTAGGGTGCCAAATACTTCTCGAAGATAGATTTGCAATCAGGCTACCATCAGGTTAGAGTCAGAGAATCTGATATACCTAAGACTGCATTCAGGACTAGGTATGCCCATTATGAGATTTTAGTGATGTCGTTTGGACTCACTAATGCCCCTGCAGTATTTATGGATCTGATGAACAGCGTATTCAGGCCTTATCTAGATTTATTTGTGATTATATTTATTGATGATATTCTCATCTATTCAAATTCTGAATCAGAGCATGCGGAGCACCTGAACACAGTATTGGGTACTCTTCGGGACTAGCAATTATATGCTAAGTTCTCAAAGTGTGAATTCTGGTTAGATTCAGTGGCATTTCTTGGCCACATAGTTTCAGCAGAAAGAATTAAAGTAGATGACCAGAAGATCGAGGCTGTGAAGAATTGGCCCAGACCTACGACGCCAACTGAAGTACGTAGTTTTCTGGGTTTGGCAGGTTATTACAGAAATTTTATAGAGGGTTTTTCCTCCATTGCAGCTCCACTGACCAAATTGACAAAGAAATCAGCTAAATTTGAGTGGTCTGATTCTTGCGAGCACAGCTTCCAAGAACTAAAGAACAGGTTGATAACAGCTCCAGTACTTACACTTCCAGAGGGATCTGAGGGCTATGTCATTTACTGTGATGCTTCTCGAATTGGTCTTTATTGTGTTTGATGCAGCACGGAAGAGTAATTGCTTATGCTTCTAGGCAGCTGAAAAAGCACGATCAAAACTACCTCACCCATGATCTGGAGCTTTCAGCAGTCATTCATGCATTGAAGATTTGGAGACATTATTTTTACGGTGTTCATGTTGATATTTATACGGACCACAAGAGCCTCCAGTACATATTTAAGCAAAATGAGCTAACCCTATGATAGAGGCGATGGCTAGAGTTGCTGAAGGACTATGACATGGACATTCTTTATCATCCGGGTAAAGCGAACGTTGTTGCTGATTCCCTTAGTCGCAAGCCTATGGGTAGTCTATCTTATTTACAGCCAGAGAAAATAAAGACAATTAGCTCATGCACTGCACCAGTTGTCCAGCTTGGGAGTCAGATTAATAGATTCAGAGGACGCAAGAGTTATAGTTCAGAAAGCAGCCACTACTTGCCTAGTTACAGAAGTAAAACAGCAGTAGTATGAGGATCCTCTTCTAGTTGAATACCAACAGATAGCCAGAAGGAAATTGAAATTACCATATAGGTTACTAGTGACGGGGTTCTTAGGCATAAAGAAAGACTTTGTGTTCCTGATGTTGTAGAGTTACGTGGATAGATTATGTCCGCGGCATATTATTCCAGATACATTGTTCATCCAGGTTCGACTAAGATGTACCATGATCTTAAGAAGATTTATTGTTGGGACGGAATGAAGCGTGATATAGCAGAATTTATGGCTCAGTGTCCTAACTGGAAGCAGGTTAAAGTCGAGCATAAAAAAAAACCTAGTGGCTTGTTACAGGAAATCGAGATTCCATCTTGGAAATGGGAAGCAGTAAATATGGACTTCATTACAGGCTTGCCCTGTACGCGGAGCAGGTATGACTCTATTTGGGTTATAGTTGACAGGCTTACTAAATCAGATCATTTCTTGCCTTTTAGAACTTCATATACAGCAGAGGATTATGCTAGATTTTATATCAGAGAGATAGTACGCCTACATGGTATTCTAGTATCTATTATTTCAGACAGGGGCGCACCAGTTTACAACTAATTTCTAACTATCATTCCAGACAAGTTTAGGGACACAGGTGTATCGAGTACAGTATTTCATCCATAGACAGACAGACAGGCTAAGCGGACCATTCAGACATTAAAAAATATGCTTAGAGCTTACGTGTTAGATTTTAGAGGCAGCTGGAGTGATCACCTACTGTTGATAGAGTTTGCATATAATAATAGCTATCATTCTAGCATACAAATGGTGTCATATGAAGCTTTGTATGGGCACAAATGCAGGTCTTCTATAGGATGATTCGAGGTTGGCGAGTCTCAATTGATAGGTACAGACTTAATCCAACAAGTAATTGATAAAGTCAAGTTGATCAGGGAAAGATTATTAGCAGTGCAGAGCAGACAGAAGTCCTATGCAGATAATCGATGTTGAGATTTAGAATTTCATATTGGCGATTAGGTATTCCTGAAAGTATCACCTATGAAAGGCGTTATGAGATTTGGAAAGAAGGGAAAGCTTAGCCCTAGATTTATTAGTCCATATCAGGTTATCAGGCGAGTTGGGTGTGTAGCCTACGAGTTAGACCTTCAAGCAGACCTTCAGGAGGTACATCCAGTATTCCATGTTTCCATGCTCAGAAAATGTGTCAGAGATCCTTCTAGAGTTGTACCAGTAGAGGATGTACAGATCACAGAGCAGTTGACTAATAAGGAGGTGCCAGTTGCAATTTAAAGAGGCAGATTCATCGACTAAGGACGAAAGACATTCCTTTAGTTAAGATGCTATATCAAAGCAATAATATAGAAGAAATAACTTGGGAAGCTGAAAATGACATGAGGGCCAAATATACACATCTCTTCATTACTTCGAGTATGTAACAGATCGTTGCTTAATGCTTCTACATACTTCATTTAACATTCGAGGACGAATATTCCTAACGGGGGAATATTGTTACACCCCGTACGTCTAAATTGACGTATATCATTATAATGACATGTTAAGAATGATTTAAGAGAGTTAAAAGTCATAATATTACCAAATAAGATGTTTATATATTGAATATAAAGTTTGGGAAAAGTCGGATTTAAGTTGCGGAAAAACCGATTAAGGAATTGCCTTGTAATGGAGCTTTTTCAGTAATTAATTCTGTGTGTTATATGAGGTCTTTTGGAGACATATCATATACCAAATTGAAGGTCTTGGAGTGTACTTTCCAACACTTTTAACGGTTTGTTCATACAACTTATAGATAAAAAGATATGAGCGTCAGAAGTCAGGCCAGAAAAAGGGCCATAAGCGTAAAAGAGGACTAAAACTGAAATGTTTCAAGTATAAAAGGAAAAAATCTTCCTCCATCTCGTCATTTCCAGAAACTCAGTGATAGAAGCAGTGTGTTCTTGGGTTCTAAAGATATTTTGATGGTTTTGAAGAAAGAACATTGATCTTAGCTCGAAATTGAAGACAGATTGCGTCAAAACGCTCTACGCGATTAGGGTAACATTATGCTACCTTCAATTTCGTTTATAGTTTGAGTTTTAGAATTACTTCATGGCTAAGTAAAGTACCTAAATTCTATGTTATAGCTTGTTTAAGCTTTATAAAGTGTGGAATTCAAAGGAAACAAAGTTTAGAAGCTAGAAACATCAAAGGTATGTAAGACTAAACCTTTCTTTTAGCAAGGCATGTATCTTTTAGCTTTTGAAGCTTTTCTTAGTTCTAATCTTAGTGTTTCTGGTGAGAAACTTGTATGGTACCAAGAAAACATTGTATATACTTAATTTGGTACTAAAATCCAAGGTGAAAGACGTCCAAATCAGCAAGACAAAATGTTTCAAAATCTGGAAAATTGTTTTGATCTTTGGACAGTTGTTAGTATATTGATCATAACTCCTTGTAAACAATTGATATTTAGATGCTTTAAGAATCTTTAGAATCCTAAGACATATATCTACAAGTTTCATGAAAACCATGAGGTCTATAACTTTTATCTGCACCCTCAAAACTATGATGCAATACAGGACGCTGGTACTGTCTAGAAATTCTGTACATCCGTGGAATTGTTACGCCACTCTCATCTTGTTATCCAGTTAATTTGTTTATGTTATCAGTTTATCCGGGTATCTATTCCCGTGTGTAGTATAGTGGTGGTTCTGTTTTGCAGATCATCCAGTTTCAGAGAAAACTCTGCCAAAATTTTTATAAAAATCAAAGAGGGAGACAAATTCTAAGTTTCAGGTTTTGTCTACAATTCCATCCAGAGTTTTCTTATCATTCCTTTGAGTCCATATATATTGTTGCCACATGTGTTATGCCTCATACATGCTTATGCTTATATTGTGATCATGTTATGTGTGATTTGGAGTCCCCCATAGAGGCTGGACATTGGACACACAGTCCGGTCTCGTGTGATACTACCCGTCTGGGGGATACAGCCCCTCTGGTTCAGGCGGGGGTTGAAACACCTAGTGTGACCGGGTGTCATTCACACACTCTGAACAGAGAGACTAGATATTACTGGCTGGGGGGGATATAGCCCATAACACCCACCAGGTTTGTTATATAGGCGTATATAGCCACAGTATGCATTGCATGATTATACATGAGGCTAGTTCTGGTTTTCAGTTACCTGATTTCGGGGGATACAGCCCATAACACCAGACAGGTACTAGTTCAGATGTTCAGTTACCTGATTTGGGGGGATATAGCCCATAACACCAGACAGGTACCAGTTCAGATAACAGTTCAGCTTTAGCTCAGTACTAGTTATCAGTTCTCACTTATCAGCCACCAGTTCTTAGCGTCAGGATCAGTTCACAGTTATCAGTTCCAGTTTCTAGTTACCAGTTATCAGTCATATTACAGTTATTTATCAGTATAGTTCAGCTCAGTCTTCAGGTTCAGATTCAGCTAGACTTCAGCTTATATTCATATCATGTTTAGTACATTCTTCAGATTTCCAGCTATATTGTTATGCTCCAGCTCATGTTTACATATTTATATTCCAGCCTACAGTTTCATTCAGCTATGACATATTATATGCTCATGCCATACATACTTGGTACATATCATACTCACGCCCTTTTCTGGGGCGCTGCGTTTCATGCCGCGCAGGTGCAGATAGATCAATGCTTGGACCACGTTAGTAGGCCATCTATCAGCTACTGGAGTCACTCCGCTTACTCCCGGAGTTACTTATCTTTTGGTATGTGTACAGTCAGCCAGCTTGGGTATGGCAGGGCCTTATCTCGTCCTTTGTATATTCAGTTCATCACTCTTAGAGGCCTGTAGATATGTCCCTGTGTGGTGCAGTCAGTATGTTATGTATGTCAGCTTATGTTAGCCTTGTCAGCTTTTTGCATTGCATACTCCTTATCAGCTAGGTTTATGCTTATTCTGTTTATCAGTTATAATGGTTAGCAGATTATCAGTAGGATTAGTGATGATCGACACTTAGTGTTGGTTATCCGTCGCGGCCCTAAGTTGGGTCGTGACAATAACACCCCCACCCTTCCCCGTTATCTTCTTCAGCCCTTTCCCCCTTCCCCATATTTGGGGCTGCTTCCCCTCCCTATCACCCTCTTCTTCTTCCAAATATTCATTTTCCCTCATCCCCTGCAAACCAATTGCTCTTACAAAAAGCTTGTCATGTTCCGATCTGACCTCGTAGATGGGATAATATAACATAATATAACATAATCTCTTTTAATTGTCGGGCAAATTTAAGCTTCGTCTTCTTTGCCAACAAATCCCTGAACATCACAACAAGTGCACTGCTAAAGCAACCAAACAATTGAAAGAAGTTTTCTTTTACCACAAATGAGGTGGATTACATAAAGCTTCTCATGGTCAATTGCTACCAATTCTAAAGAGTGGATCTTATTTGAACTCAATATATGTACTTCCAATTTTTTCCCCTTTTTCCTCCCTGTTCAAAGTTATAAAGTTTACCTTTTAATGGAATTTGGGTTTCTTTCATTTGCTTATGTTAAACTGGGTTGGCTTAATTTTCTATTGTTCCATGGATTTTTGGATTTCATGTGTAAATGCCCACTCCGTACCCAAATTCAGACAATGGAGAGGTTTAAAGCATTATCCACTTTTTGGGTTTTGGTTTCGAGTGTAAATTGCCCCATTCCTGTTTAAAGTTATAATTTTTTTGAATTTTTGGGTTTCAAGTTGAGTACAAATTTTTGAAATTGAGGAGGATTGAATTTCAATGGAAGCATTTGGTGGTGGAGTTTTGGCGTTGGAGTTATGGTGTTGGATGGTTGAAGTAGAGTTCCGTCAAGGAAGGTGATGGTATAGGGGAACAAAATAAAAAAGTGACGTGGGACCCAACAAAAATAATTTAGTTTTTTTTTTAAAAGAAATAACTAATTTAAAAGCTTCACGCGCGGGAATTCAGGTGAAACACACCTCTTTTGCCATGTCAGCATGAGGTGTTTAAAAGGCACACTTCAGACAACAAAAAGTGTCTGCTTGATCATTTGGATAATTGAAGTATCTAAGTGGGAATTGACGCTAACTTGAAGGGGCTATATATGTATTCTGCCTATATAAAATAATTATTAAAAAAACCCTAATGGTCTTTAGCCACTTGTCTAAATTTTTTCTACTTTTTACATGTGTATTATTAAAATTATTTGTTTATCTTTTTTTCAGTTATATGATCATCTGTTATGAAATCACGGAAAAAAGATTTAGTCATTATAGGTTAAGTTTGTTATAGATCTTATGAATATGGTTATTGAGTTTTTAGCTGATTTTTGTTGTTTTTGTCTCTTGATTTTGTCGAAAAAGATTGGAAAAGTCTTATTTTTTGTGTTTTAGGTTGCTGTTATTTTTTATTTTATGTTCTTGAGAGATTAGGGGGTGGGGTGAGGGAGGGGTGGACTGGTGTGAATAATTTTGATGGTTTTCTTTTGTTTGTGTAATGAAGATCTAGATGGTTAAAGTTGAAGTCTTTTAATCTTCATTTCTTGAAGAAATGGATTTTGAAGTAAAATTAATACCTTTTGTTGTTAATTTTTAATTTTTGGTTGTTATGGTATTTCATGTTGAAGGTTTTTAAGTGTGGAAATGCTGGAGATTTTTTATGTATAGATGCCAGGTTGTACCGTGGATTCTGTGAGTCTTCTACATTTGCTTACCTTTGGTTTTGGCAAAGTTGACTTTTGTTTACTTATTGAGTTTACCTTTTTTTTTTTCATCAATTTGAGTTACATGAATGCTGCTAAGTTGGTTTTACAATCTCAGTGCATGTCTTTTCTTTGTCATGTTTTATTATGATCCATGTTTTTTCCGTTTTTCGCGGCGCTACAGGACATTGTGATGTCTTGATGATGTATTTTATGTTGTGAAAGATACAAATTTGTTCTTGGATAGTTAATTCACTTCAACATTTTTGCCTTCTTACTGGTAATTGACCTTTATATCTACAAATTTTGGACATTTATCTGAAGCTTTTGATATTCCACTCGATCATAAATCAAAATCAGCAATCTTGTTGGTGGTGAATGAGAAGGTGTTACTGTGGTGTACTTGTTTGGAGTTCGTTGATTAATTTGGCAGCTCGAGAAGACTATCATCGTGATAAAACGCGCTTGACAGATTTCTTGAATATCACCTGTTGTTATGTAAAAGTTATGGTACCCTAACGCAGTTGTTGTGTCTGTATTGGTGAGAATCTGTCACGGACACTTGACAATTGGATACGAAGCCACGAAAAGTTATCAGAGAAAGGAGGCCTTGCACTCTGGAGATACTAGTTGCCCTATGGAGGATTTGCATACGGAGGGTTTCGTAATAATGTCTTCGGAGGCACATATTTGTATGATACCGTTCGAGAGCAAAGATGCATGAAGTGTTCGAGTAGATTAGATCAGATTGTCCGTGATCATAACCGTCTACGATAGTGCATTAAGTATGTACCAGATCGTGCGCCTCCCACGTCTAGTCGTGGGAGACGTGGCCTCAAAATGCAAAGGGTCGTTTCTGTTGAGAAATACTATAAATACTCCCTTTACCCTCATTATAATAGACATCCACAAATATATACCAAAACTCTGTCAAATTGTTTACTGATTATCAAAGCAATTATATTGTTCATGTTCTTTCCTTGTTCTAGTTTGTTTCTTTACTTTCAAATTATACTTACATTGCCTTGACATAACAAATTGCTTGTAACCCTGAGTACAAATTCAATTGTAACCTAAGAGGCGATTTTAGGCTATACAATTTGGCACTCACCGAGGGGCTCAATCAATTAAGATTATTCCAAGGTTGCGGTATCTTGATCGTTTCGTAAATCTTTGTTTGACAAAATGGTTGAAGAAAATATTAGTCCTGATGGGACCCCTGCAAATGGTGAAAACCAGAAAATTCAAGAGACGTCGCACCATATTGGGCCACAAGTTCATAGAGTCAATCTGAGTGCAAGAAAATGAAATCGCTAATGATGCTCCATCTATTCACTCTCAACACAACCAACCTTTGTGACCACACAGTTCAAGGGGAGATCCGCTTAGAGGATAACAGAGGAATGGAGGGGGAGTAGGTGAATCAGGGTCATATTATTGGCAAGTTATCCTTAGGGATTTCTTGACTCAAATCTTGATGGAACCAAAGGATCAAGAGAAAACCTCATTCATCACTGATCAGGGAACTTATTGCTATAAACTGATGTCGTTCGGCCTCAAGGATACGAGTACTACGTACCAAAGATTGGTGTATCGGATGTTAAAGGAATATATCGGGATGTCTATGGAAGTATATATCGATGATATGTTGGTGATATCAGTGCGAGTTGAGGAGCATTTAAATAATCCAAGGAAAACTTTTGCAGCACTCTGCCAGTATAACATGAAGTTGAACCTAGATAAATGTTCCTTTGGTGTGCGTTCCAGCAATTTTTTAAGCTTCATAGTATCCGAGCAAGGGATAGAAGTCAACCCAGAGAAGATGAAAGTGATAGAGAAGATATTGGATGTTCTCACAGGACAAAAGAGGTGCAATGCTTAACTGGCCGAGTAGCAGCCTTAAGCAGATTCATTTCAAGGTCAATGAAGTGATGCCATAAGTTTTTTTCTTTCTTGAAAAAGAGCACAAGCTTTGAATGGACACTGGAATGCCAACAAGCTCTGAAAGACTTGAAGCATTACTTGTCAAATACTCTATTACTTGTGAAACCAAAAGATGGAGAGAATTTGCTGATTTATTTGGCAGTGTCAGAAGTAGCAGTGAGTGCAGTACTGGTCTCGGAGGAAGACGGGAAGAAGCATCTGATTTAATATGTTAGCAAATCATTACTTGATGCAAAGACCAGATACCCACTTTAGAAATATTTGCTCTTGCTTTAATAGTTGTTGCACATAAGTTACCGCCTTATTTTCAATGCCACCTTTATAGTTGCAGTCACCACATTCCCGTTGAAGAGTATATTGCATAAGCACGAACTCTCCAGGAGGTTGGCAAGGTAGGCAGTTGAGCTGAGCGAGTACGATATAACATATTAACCACACACGGCTATGAAGTCCCAAGTGTTAGCCGACTTTGTGGCGGATTTTAGTGCTAAACTACCTCCCAATGCAGAGAAGGAAGAGATGTTGACGAAGGACCTAGTGTCACGAGTTTGGACACTACTAGGCCTCGAATGTTAAAGGTTCAGGACTTAGGTTGGTTTTGGTGGCCCCATTGGGTGAAAGAGTCTGGCACTCCATTAAGCTTCATACAGTTACGAACAACGACGCCGAGCATGAGGCCGTGAAATCAGGCTTGGAGCGTGCTAAGGAGTGGGAGTAGAAAAAATTGAGTTGATAAGTGATTCTCCACTGGTGGTGAATCAAATACTTGAGGACTTCATGACTCGCGAGCCCCTGGATACAACAACTACTCATCAAAGCGAGAGAAATTTTATCTTAGTTTTTAGAGTTGAAGATTGAGCAGATCCCCCCAAGAGGAAAATAGGGAAGTGGACGCCTTAGCGAACTTAGGTACTGATGCTGAGTTAACTGAATTAGGAGAAAATCCAATGGTCCATCTCTTTTGCTCTGCAATTTATAGGGTGAAAAATTAATGTGAACTCATTGCATCTCACTTGAGATTAACACACTAAGTTTGTCTCGTACCTAGAATTGGAGACTCTACCAAGTGATAAGAAATAAGCTCGGAAGCTCAGGATCCAGGCGGTTAGATATTGCATACTGCACGGGGAATTGTATAGAAATTTGCACAGCGGCCCGTCGGCCAAGTTTCTAGATCCAGGAAAAATTGAGTACATTATGAGAGAGTGCACAAAGGTGAATGTTGCAATCAATTAGGGGGAAATCGCTTGCACGAAAACTTCTCAGAGTTGAATACTTTTGGCCAGATATAGGCACGGATGCCAAGGATTTCGTTCGAAAATGTGATAAGTTCCAGGGACACTCACGGATGCTCCACCAGCAAGCGGAGTTGTTTCACTCGGTCCTGTCCCCATGGCCTTTCATGAAATAAGGGATGGACATTGTGGGACCACTACCTCAGGCAAAGGGAAAAGTGAAGTATTTGCTCGTACTGATTGAATATTTGTCCAAATAGATCGAAGCGCGGGCTTTTGCCCAAGTTAGAGAGAAAAAGTCATAGACTTTATATGGAAATATATTATATGCAGATTTGAAGTTCCAAAGAAAATTACGTGTGACAACAGCTCGTATTTCATTGGCTCTGAAGTCACATATTTCCTTGGAAAATATAGGATAAAAATGATGGTATAAACACCATATCACCCCAATGCAAATGGACAAGCCGAATCTTCAAACAAAGTGATTACCAAAAACTTAAAGAAAAGACTTGAGGAAGCAAAGGGCTCGTGGCTAGATGAATTCCTAGGAGTGTTCTTGGCGAAAATAACTATGAAACAGAATAGCAAAGGGGAAACCTCTTTATCCTTGGTCTATAGGATGGATGCTTTGATCCCCATAGAAGTTGGCGAGCCAAGCTTCTGATATGCTCATGCTATCGATAAGGCAAAAAAAGAAGCAATGCAAGTGGATCTGGATCAGTTAGGAGGCTGGAGGGAATTGGCATTGATACGGATGACAGCTCAAAAGAAAAAGCTAGAAAATTTTCTCAATAAGAAGGCAAGGTATAGAAATTTCAAGGTCAGAGACTATGTGCTTTGAGCCGTGATGCAATCAGCCAAGGAAGTTAATGCCGGAAAGTTGGGAGCTGGGAACATCCCTATAAGGTCGCAAAGGTGGCTGGAATGCGAACGTACCAACTAGAAACAATGAATGGGAATTCAGTCCCAACAAATAGGAACATTTTCAATTTGAAGTGATACTACTTCTGATAACCTTATTTTGTTGCTTTGTATATATTCACCTATGCCTGTGAGCCTCAAATGTTGTGATGCTTAAGTCGAACGATTACTAAACCCCCTGTTGTCTTTGCTTGACCTATTCAGGAAGCGAAGGGAGCAAAACACAATGCTCGAATCCTCGTCATTCGCACCCAAACATTGAGCGGTTAGAAGAGATAGCATAGACTCCGACACGGTGCAATGATACCCGTCTGTGACTTGCAATCTTTCATACCGAGGATTGTCGACAAATCAAAAGACTTGTTTTATTTTTTAGCTTTATGTAAATAACACCCGACAGTGACAACCTTTGAATTGTGCCTAAGTCTGTTATGACTAGGCTTGATGTAATACCAAGTATGGCTCATTATCTTTTGAATAAATGGATATTATCCTAAGTCTTACTTATGAATTTCTTTTACCTCAAAAGCTAACTATCTGTAATTATATTGTATGGTTAAAATTGTTTTTACGCCCCGATACGGTAACAAGATGTCATTCCTATCCGCATCGATTTTCTATCTTAGTCTAGAGATGATTACCAACATTTTTTAAAGTCTAATGCGACTCGAAAAGAGTGAGCCTTAAAAATATTCTAAGTGATTTGCATACATCCCGGCAAGATAACATGCAGACACTTGAAATGAGAAATAAAAATAAATTTCATTAAATAATGAACACCCAGACCCGATAAAATTTACATATATCAGCCTCATGTGGCTAAGAACTCAAAAGTAACGAAAAGAAAAACTAAGCCAAATATCCCTTCTATAGAGTAGATGAAGTTGGAGCTTTGGGGTCGCCATCACCTCCCCGAGGAGATCCCTTTTCTCCTTCATTTTTAGAGGCCTCGTTTTCCTCTTTATTCTCTTCATCTTCATAATCATCAGAATCCTCATCCGAGTCATCACTCTATGGGAAATTTTCAACAATTACTCGGGCCTTAGCTACGCAGTCTTCAGATATGGCAATCTCCACGGAAAGATCCAGAGTCCCTGCTTGACATTCTTTGAGCACATCCAACCGAGTTTGGATAGCTATCTAAGTGCGGTCGACTAAATATTTTTTTGTCTTAGCCTCCAACTTCTCTCCCCGGAGCTGAGTCAACTCGGTAGAATGGGAGGGGATGTGTTGTACTTGACTTTCGTACTCCTTCATCTTCATCTCTTGTTTAGCCAAGTTGGCCCGATAGTTCTTTGGTGGCCGCACTATCTCCGAGTTTCAACGCTCAAGTGAAGCCTTCAGCACTCAGATTATCTTCATTGCCTTGGAATACTCAACGGCATGGGCTTCCTTTACGGCTTCAAGCTCTCTTTTTTTCTCCTCATCAGCATTGGTGGCTTCGTTCAGGTCCTTGACTTAATCAGAAAAAATCTTCTTGGACTTGTCCAACTTTTCCTCCAGCTTCTGAATAGACTCCATAAGCTCGGAGTTAGAATCCTCTAATTTCTTAAGCTCAGTCGCGCAAAGTTCTTCCTGGCTAATGGCTTTAAGAGTGTACATCATAGTCTGCAAAAAGGAAAAGTGTCAGAATGAAAGTTACGAAGACAAGTTGACGAAAAGTGTGCGAGAGAGAAAACTTATCTGAAGTTCACCAAAGGCACTCTTCTAAATCTCGGAGTTTGAATCGAGTTGGCTGAGAAGCTTGTTTTCATTCAGCCCGAACAACTCAGGGAAATATTGGACAATTTGTCCGGGGGCGGCGAAAAGATCCACTTCCTGAGGAATTTAGATCAAAATATTATTCATGGCGGCCTCTACTTCGGGATCCATATCAAGGTCAACAGCTAGAAGTTTTGGGTCCCTTAATACTCAGTTCATTCCTCAAGAAATGGCATAACAGGACTGAGCTGTGGGCTCCGTTTCCTTATCAGCCTCAGAATCTACACGAGGACGCACTACTCAATCCACATTCTTGAGAGTGCCTTTCTTCCTCTTCTTATGAGGGCTAATGGGAAAAGAGGTCCCAGAAACAACCCTCCTCATGAGTATATCCGTGTTCTGAGGGGCATCTACTTGAGCAAGGGCGCTAGCTGACCCGGCAAAAACTTTAATTGGAGGATAATACCCCTCTAGTGCTTGCATAGCCTCATCAGAGGTTGGCACTTTCTTCTCTTTCTTCCCTTTCTTATTCTTTCTCTCTTTCTTCTCTTTCTTTTGGATGGTCTTCTTAATGGGATCCCTACAAAAGAAATAATCCTTTACGTAAGGAAATCAATGAAATATTCAAAGACTAAGAGCGGGGAAAATACTCACCGTCTCTTTTTGCGACCCAACCATTTTTGGCTGCAACAAAGCTCTAAGTCCTGTTGGCCTGAGGGAACTCAGTTATAATGGCCTATACCGAACCCTCAAGATTGGGAACGGGTTCAACATCCACCACAGAGGCTACAAGAGTAGAAATTTCATAAAACGGGGTGAATAGATAAAAGAGAAGAAACAAAGAAAAAAAAAAAAAAAAAAGAGGAGGAAATCACTTACAAATGAGATTCTATTTCTCCAGAAACCTTAGAGCAAGAGAAACTTGGAAAGTAAGGACTGCGACATAGCGATCTTCCAATAATCTTTTCTATTATTACAATATGGTTATTTGCCACGACTGTTCAAAGTCACTTTACTGCCTTTCCAGAAATGTGGCGAGTATAGTGAAATAAAGTATGGGAAGGTAAAGGGCACATCGACCTCCCTGGAAAAATAATCGATGAAACCAATTATCCTTCAGACAATGGGTTCGAGTTGTGTCAAACATATATTGTATGCACAACATAGCTCATCTATGATGTCATGCACCACCGTAAATGTATACGTGTAAATGTATGAATATCCCGCCATATGATCTGAAATTTTGCTGGTACGGTTCGGTATAACAATTTTAACGTCCTCGTCATCCGTTGTCAGCACGGAGGCGAGGAAGATGAACTTTTTCTACTAAAGTGGGGGTAGAATCAACTGAAACGTTGAAACCTTCTTCCAGCTGTTGGATAGTTTGCTCATGGACGAGGAAATCCTTTCCAGTGTCGAATTTCTCCGGGATGATGTCACTGGCATCAACCTCTTTAATCTCAGCAATTAGCACTTCCTCTCCTTCCTCTTCTTCCCCTTCCTCAACAAAAACAACGGAGGAACGAGTGGCTTTACCTTTTCTTCTCTTGAATTGGGCCACCTTAGAAATATTATCAGGGTCAAAGGCTGCAGGAATAACTTTATGCGGCGCCGGAATAGTGCGAGGAGCACCACCGGCTGCTGCTGCAGCACTATCAGTAGCGTCACCACTAGTTTTGTTGGTGGAATTTCTAGAATACATGAGGTGACGAAAGATTTAGAAGTCACTGGCGATCGAAATACTAAGAATTGATTAGAAAACTTGAGTAACTTGCCAGAATTCTAATCGTAACAATATTTGGGGAGAAAGAGAAGTGAAAAGGATGAATTGCCTAAATGAGGACCTTTTATAAAAGGGCAGCCCGATGCATAAAGCTCATCACGCAGGGTCCGAGGAAGGGCCGCACCCCAAGAGGTATAATAGATGCAACCTATCATGATGCAAGTATCAATGGATGTTTCCACGGCTTAAACCTGTGACCTCTAGATCACACGAAGATAACTTTACCAATTGCTCCAAGGCTCTCACATAAGGGCTTTAAATAGTAAAGAGAATAATGACGACCTTTGGAAACGATGCTGATGATACCACCGCTCAGGGGAGACCACGAGGAATAGATGGGAATATGAAGTGACAACCGCCATTTTGAATTACTAGGTTCACGAAAGGCCACGTCACTTTACCGCCTTTATCATTCCAATCCCCGAGCACTCTGTCAGTCACTAGGGAAATTAGGACTATTTGTATTAGTGAGAATCTATCACAGATACGTGGCAAGCGGATAATGAAGCCACAGAAGGTTATCATAGAAAGGAGGTCGTGCAGTCTGGAGATACTAGTTACCTTACTGAGGGCTGGCATACGAAAGGTTTGGTAATAATTTCTTCGAAGACACACACTTGAATGATATCGTTCCAGAGTTAGGAGGCATGAAATTTCTGAGTGGATCATATCAGACTGTTTGTGATCATAATAGACCACGATCATACATTAAATACATACCTGATTGTGCGCCTCCCACATCTAATCATGGGAGATGTGGCCTCATAAATATAGAGGATTGTTTTAGTTGAGAAATACTATAAATACTCCCTTAACCCCATTGTAATGGTCATCCACAAATATATATCAAAACTCTGTCAAATAGTATACTGATCATCAAAGCAAAAATATTGTTCTTGTTATTTCTTTGTTCTAGTTTGTTTCTTTACTTTCAAATTCTACTTACGTTGTCTTGATATAAAAAATTATGTGTAACCCTAAGTACAAATTCAATTGTAAACCAAGAGTCGATTTTAGGCTATACAGTGTTACCATTTTTTCTTTGTGTCCATTTGTTTTTTATGCAAAGTTGCTTAACTCTCAAATTACAGAGTTCTGATATCTTTAAATGTGTTTAAGAATTAAAGTAATAGAAGAAAAAATATGGGAAGGGAAGGGGGACAATGAGATGGAATATAGAAGAAATGTGAGGGTATGGCCGGATGGGTAATGGTTATTGGTTAGTTAGAAAAAGGAGAGGGGGAGGGGGAATTTTAGAAGTTAAAAATACCACGTTTAAAGGAAATATAAGTTTAAGTGGATTAAAATTAGGAATTTAACCAATTAGTATATTTGAAATAAAATATTAAGAAGTGGTAAAAAAAAATAATTTAAGAAGCAATCAGCTCAATTATTATTCAAATCGTGACTTAGTACATCATAAATTATGGATGTTGGATGCGTGATCCACTCCATAGCATCAGACATAAAAACTGCAGTCCTAGCTAACATATGGGTGCACTGATTCGTTGACCATTTATTAAAACACAAAGATATAGATGTAAAGTCACACATGAGTGTTTTATATTCTTGTACAATGATATCGAAGTATGAATCGCTCTCTGATTTATCCAATGCTTGCTTTGACATCAAAAAAACCATTTCAATAACAATCGGGGATGTGTGATAGTAGTTCTTTAACCAACTCAATGCTTCATGGACTGTAAGAATTTCAGCCATTGGCGCTTCAGATGTAGCCTCTAATGATGAGCAAAATCATCTTACAAAATTGCCATGAGCATCCCGGAATAGCATACCACCTCCTATTCTTCCAGAGTGAACATCATAAAATGCATCAATGTTGTATTTCAGGGTACCCGGATCTGGATGAAACTATTTAACATAGAAATTTAGTTCATGCACTAGATAAGTATCATCATTAATGTGTGCTGCTCCCATTCCTACCAAAAGTGACTGGCTCTATGTATAACGGTGTTTGGTCGTGTCTTTTTCCCATTCCCAAAGAAGATTTAAGTCATACCTGCTTTGGTGCATCACATTGTACTTGGTAGTGAAAAATGATTTTGGCTTCCTGAAGGCACGCTGGAAACACATTTTGTTGAAGGAGCTTTCAAGCAAGCAAATTTTCCCCTGTTGGTAGTACTCCTTTCAATGCTCGCCAAATAAAATTTAGGACTTTTGGTAGCATTTTTAATTTCTATATTTTCTTCCAAATATTTCCATCATAATGAGGAATATCATCATTTTATAGTACAAAATACCCACTCTTAACCGTGTACTTTCCTTGTCTATCTAACCTCCAGATCAACGATCATCCTAGAATGTAAACCCCAAGGGAATATATTTAACACAATTTACCTCCTCTATAGTAAAGAGGTTTTCCAAGAGGTGTAGTTCCATGTTTTTGTATCACTATCTATCAAGTCGGCCACACAAAGATTCATGGACTCATCGTTTGGAGTACTATTGATAAATATGGATTGGCTTGTATGTAACCATGGATCGCTGTATATCCGTGTACTAATTCCATTCCCAATTCTCTTGACACAACCCTTTTGGAGAAGGTATTTTGCCGCACAAAGTGATCGCCAAATAAAACTAGGATATGATCATTCACCTGCACTAAGGAATTCTAAGTTGCGGTAGTATTTAGCACCAAGAACTCGACTTACAAGAGCATTTGGTCGAGTCAAAATCGTCCAGCCTGTCTTGGCTAACAGTGTTGTATTTGTATGTTGTAGTCTTTGGAAGCCCATACCACCGTCATTTTTGTGCTTGCTAAGCCGCTCCCATGAAATCCATTTCATTCCAGATCCCTCTCTACCTCTATTGCGCCACCAAAAAATTTTCATAGGTCATTCAATAATAATGCATATGTCTAGAGGTAATGCAAAAATGGACATAAGATAATTTGGTATTGCTTGTACCACCGTCTTTAATAGAATCTCATTCCCTTCTCTTAACAGGACTGCTCTTTTCCAACTCTGAAGCTTTCCGAATACTTTATCCACTATATAACTTAATACCTCCTTCTTGCTATGACCCACAGTAGTTGGCATCCTAAGATATTATCTAGGATGATCAACTATCGGTACATTTAGAGTATCAGCAATTGAGTCTTTTGCTGCATCATTAGTGTTTCTACTAAAAATATCTCTAATTTATGAAAATTCACCTGTTGGCCTAATGATTGCTGGTAGATCACAAGGCCATTTTTAATGGAACTTGCTTCATAATCACTTGCCTTAAAGAAAAAAAGTGTGTTGTCTGCAAAAATGAGATGTGAGATAGGGGGTGCATGCGGTGTAATATTGACACCATGTAAGTTACCACGTTGTGTATGAAATCTCAAAAGTGCCGAGAGACCTTATGCCACAATGATGAACAAATAAAGTGACAGCAGGTCACGTTGGTGTAAACCTCTTGATGGGATAATGCTTCCAAACTCCCTACCCTTATGAGATATTCTGTATGAAACCATAGTAGTCATTCTCATGACATTTAAGACCCACTCCATAGCAAAACCAAGCTTGAGCATAATGTTCTTCAAATATTCCCACTCTCCTCATAGACCTTGCGCATATCATTTTTAGAGCCACAAATCCTTCTTTTCCTTGTGTTTTCTGCTTCTAAGTAGTGATTCATCTCAAATGAAATCATGGCATTATCAATAACAAATCTACATGGAACAAATGCGCTTTGAGCTTCAGAGATAATATCATTTAGACGATGCTTCATTCGATTTTTCATCATTTTGCAAACAATACGATCAATCACATTGCATAGAGATAAGGGTCTAAGATCAAACGGTGCCTCAGGTTGCTTCTTTTTTGTGATTAAGACAATTTTAGTGTCATTTTGGCCAGGTATTTTTCAATTTCCGTTTAACATTGTAAAATCGCGTTTGAAATATATTTTCCTACCACCGACCAAAAATTACCATAGAAGTCTGGATTTAAGCCATCAGATCCTGGGGCCTTGTCTAGGTGCATAGAGAAGACTGCTTCCTTTACCTCATCAACATTGAACATTTTGTTAAGAGATAAATTATCCTCTGTCGTCACCTTATTCTCGATCAAATCAAGAACTGTGTCTATAGCCCCTTATTCAAAAGTGAACAAAGTATCATAGAAACTCACGATCACATCTTGTAATATATTACCCCATCCACACCACTATCCCAACCCATCTTTCAGTTGTGTGAACGTACTTTTATTTCACATATTCGAGACTATAACATGAAAGAATCTTGTGTTGGTGTCACCTTCTCTCAACCAATGTTGTTTAGCTCGTTGCTTCCAGTAAATATTTTGTTGTTCAAGTGCATGTATGTATGCCTCCTTGGCTGAAGTAAAGAGATGCATATGGTATGGTTGTGAGTTGTTCCTATATCTTATTATCTGCACCTTGGCTTGCTTTAATTTGGCCTTAAATTGCTATCTTTTATATGTTCCCCATTCAAAGAGATTGGCACCACAAATTTTTATCTTTTCGTCAATAGGCAGGTCTTTTCCATGCTCCCAAGCCGTTTGGACTGCCTGCTTAATATCAGTCTCTCGCATCTAGGAATTTTTAAAATAAAAGGGTTTTGCAGCATACTAAATAATATTTATGCACAATGTTAAAAATATACATGTGTGATCATTTATTGCTGATTCAATATGGAACACTTTGGCATTTGGAAATTTATTTTTCCAGTCTCTTATTTCCATAGCACGATCTAGCCTCTCTCAGACCCAGTTCCAAGTGTTCATACATCTTTCCCACATAAAGTGGTTACTGCTGTAGCGAAGGTCAAAGAGCTTACAAAAATTCACCTTTTGGTTTATCTCCGTAGTCAAGCATATCATCACCTATACACCTTGGGAGAGTGGATTTATCTTTCAGAGACTTCAATAGATTCCATGATGTGTGTCTTTGATATGATCCTTGGTAGCCATAATATTTGGTAAAGCAAAATGGAGGAGTACCAGTAATGTGTACTTCTACATCAATAAGTTGCTTGTGATAAGTAATAAGAGAGCAAGAGTTTTTTTCTTTCCAAAAGAGTGTCAACCCTCTACTGGATACACAGCAAAAAGTCCTTCATAATTTAGTGGAGCTCGAATTTGATCTAAAGTGGCCCAATCGTCTCTTGGAGGAAAATGATACTGGGTTGCTTTAAAGAGGCAATGGCCTTCAGTTCCTGAATTATTTGTGGATTACCAAGCCCACGACAATTCCAATATAACGAATTCATTAAGAAGAAAAGGAAGTAAAAAATTAGGGCCTGTATTCAAATAAGAGTTCTAGCTCTCATGACACGTGGAAAGAGAAAAGCGTGAAAATATACTTTATGCCCAAGTAACTATGAATCAAAAGCTTTACAAGATCATACGGAGGCATTCTTAGAGAAAGATTCAGGGTTAGCTTGCATATTTCACCATGTGATGGATTGTAGATGTAGTGGTTTTTTATGGATATGATTTAGTTGCATCTAACAAGGAGAAAAGAACTCTATGGTATAGGATACTTTGAGCCCAAGTAACTAAGAATTTATGCATAGGAGATTCAGTAAGATCAAGAATTAGCAAGAAATAACGTCTCTCTCTCTCTCTCTCTCTCTCTCTCTCTCTCTCTCTCTCTCTCTCTCTCTCTCTCTCTCTCTCTCTCTCTCTCTCTCTCTCTTTCATTCTTGATTTTAACAGATTGCTTTTAACGCAAGCAACTATATATCTATGAATATGTAGTAGTGGTATATATCTATGAATATGTAATCTATAAGAATACTTTCACAGTAGGAATATAAAAGTGATGCATTGATTATGATGTAGCCTATAAGAATATACTTGCAGGAGTATTGGTATAATTGGATCACAAAGGATCAACTCATGAATAACGATCTTGCTATTCAAGTGTGTTTCCAATGATGAATAGCTGGTGGATGGCTACAATCTGGATATGAAATGATTAGTTGAATAACTGTAAAATGGAATGTGGATGAATAAGGTAAGAAATTAGTAGGAGTTGTTTGTAGTGAGAGAAACTAGAGAGAAACGATAGCATTTCTCCCTAATTCTAAAGATGGTATTTGTGGTAGTTTAAAACATTTTGTGGTAAAAACGTATCAAGAATGGCCAAATAAGAACGGTAAATGACACCATCATCCACTCCAAGGGGGCGTTATTTGAGGATTAGCTAGTATTCATAGTATATTCAGTATTTACCCACTTCAGGATTAGCTAGTATCCACTTCAGGACTTGATATCATGAAGTTTTGAACTAAAAAAATCTTAGGAAACAACTGAACTTCGGAACACAATGTCCTAAAGATCAGTTTTTCGGTGAAAAACTTCATGATACCAAGTCCTAAAGCTTGCACCTATAATAAATTATGACTAAATACTAAATATATAATAAATTCTGAGTAACTAGTAAATAGAAGCTCATTACAATTAGTGCAATTAGTGCATCTCACCCAAATAAGAAGGGCTCATTTGCAAAAATATGACACGGGAAGCTTTGGTTTGCCAAAATGCCCTCACTAACAGATGTTTAGTAAAAATGCCCTCATTAGTTTAATGAAACTTTTTTCGGACCAAAATACCCCCCTACAAAACAATAAAAAGACGCGCCCCCAGTCCCTCCACTTCCTTTTCTCCATTCACGCTATAAAGAAAACCATAAAATTCCATTCCTTTTACAGATTGCTCAGTTCAAGAAAAGATTCAACGTAAGATTTCTTCAAGTTTCAAGGGTAAAGTTCTCTGCAACTATTGCCAAGAGTTTAAGCTCTATTGCAATCAGCACCTTACATACACTTCTTGCCTATTGCCAAGACTCTATGGCCTGTTGCAAGAGCCAACTTGCAGAGAAAGTCTCTGCAACCCTTGGCTTATAGCTAAGAGTTTAAGCTCTGGTGCAATGGGCACCTGGGAAAGACTTCTTGGCTATGGCCAAGACTTTAAGCCCTCTTGCACGGCCAACTTTAGGAAAAAAATCTAGCCAAGACTTTAAATTCTGCTGCAAAGGGAAACTTACACTGAAAATCTCTAAAGTATTGGCAATAGCCAAGACTTTAAACTCTAATGCAATGCGGGGCTTGTAGAGACTTCTTGCCTATTAACAAGACTTTAAGCCATGTTGTCATGGTCTCTACAACTACAGACAAAGTCTCTACAACTATTGCTAATAGCCAACACTTTAAACTCCAGCGGAAGGGGCAACTTGTACAAATAGTCTCTGCAAGTATTGATAATTGCCAGGACTTTAAACTCTAGTGGAAGGAGCAACTTGTACAAATAGTCTCTGCATGTATTGGCAATTTCAAAGACTTTTACCTATATTACAATGCAAAACTTGCAGAGAAAGTCTCTGCAACTCTTAGCAATAGCCAAGACTTTAAGTTCTGCTGCAAGGGAGACCTTACACTAAAAATCTCTAAGAGTATTGGCAATTGCCAAGACTTCTACCTCTACTGCAGTGAACAAGTTGGAGACAAAGTCTCTACAACTCTTGGCAATAGCCAAGACTCTATGTTCTGGTGGAAGCGACAACTTACACGGAACATCTCTGCAAGTATTGGCAATAGCCAAGACTTTAAACTCTACTGCAATAAGCAGCTTGCAGAGAAAGTCTAATGGTCAAGATTTTAATCTCTATGCAAAACATGAATATGTAATAGCCATAAGCAATAAAAACCTTCAAATCACTGGAATCAAGAAAATACAAGAAAAAATCTCAAATTTTCAGCACACAAAGAAGAAAGAAGGAGGCCAGGAATGGGGAAAGAGAGAAGAAAATATGTTCAGCGTGAATTAAACAAGTTAAGGCAAAATAGTCCTTTTATAAGGGGGGTATGATGTGGAGGGAATTTATTTAAAATATTTGTAAGTGGGGGCAATTAGGTAAGACCATGTCTTATTGAGGGCACTAGGTGAAATTTTTTGACTAAAAAGTGCGTAGGGGCCCGTATATCATATAAACTTTGATGATTTATACAAATAGGTAAAAATGACATTGGTCTTGAAGTTTAAAGCACTTTAGAAATAATTTTTGAAAATTGAGCACTTTTTATAATTATAAAAATATCACCGCACCTTTTATATTTAATGAAGTCGTAATTACAAAAATGTTACCATATTTTTTGCATTTAATGAAGTCGTAGATACAAAAATGTCACCGCACCTTTTATATTTAATGAAGCCATAATTATAAATATGCCACCGCTCTATACAAAGCAGAAAACAAGGCCAATTCATTCGTGTCTGTGCATATACTGAACCAAAAATTATGTCCATTTCGAGAAGAAATGAGGCCAAATCGCCTCACTTTGCACCACAAACGATAACTTCAAGTGCTTATATTTAGAAATAACGATAATTCGGTCGTACTTATTCATAAAAGTACTATATACATTTTACATACAAATAAGGCAAAATTGTCCTCACTTAATTCATTCAAAAAAATACACATAAAAACATAAAATGAAGACAATCGGGTCGTATTTATTCATAAGTAAGCCAAAATACTTTGTATATTTTACAAATAAATGGCACTATATTGTCATCACTTTACTTATAACAAAAATAAAAGGAAAATATAGTAAAGCTAATGAGGCATCATTTATTCATAGTGTGGGTCAAATAATATTTACATTTTGAAAATAATTGAAGTCGGATCGTTATCACTTTGTACAACCACAAATATTAACAGGAAAATGACCTAGAAAAAAGCCAACATGCTATTCAATCTAGTAGGTATAATTATTTTAATCAAATTAAATTACTAATTCTTTTAACCTATAACAGCTGTGGAGAATATATGCAATGATCCATGACTCAATCATTAGATTTAAGTCGATTCTTTGATTTCTCAACATTCATGATTCAATCTGAAACAGACAAAATTGAACGGCTGAAATAGTTGTTCAGGAACTCAAACGACGACAAAAAGTATCCATCTACAATAGGAAAAGTATTAGATATTTCTATCACTATAACAAGAAGTAGAACTAAGATGCCGGACAATGCTGAAACAGGAAGTTGAACTCCGGCTCCACCAACGATGTAACATTAAGTTGAACTCCACCGCCACTGGAAAGTCCACCGGAGAAGAAGCTACTGTTAAGGTTTCCACTTTTGAACCTAGATCTACGACGATTGGTTACATATTTGAATAAAATAAGGTGGAAAAGTGATAACAAGGTGAAAAGAAGTCCGGGGAAGGGACTTTGTTTGGTGGTAGGTGTGGCCAACCACCATTGACCGGTGGTCAAACAGCAGCCAATGGTAGCCATAGACAGTTTCGATGAATTAAAGAAAATTCGATGATACTCCGACTAGTATCCTCTGTAGAGACAGAAAGAGGAGTCTTCTAAAGAGAAAATTTGAGAAAGATGAAGTTGGTAGGTAATTGTAAAAAGTAGTCAAAAATTTAATACCATGAAAAAAGTTATCAAGAATTCAAAACAATGCCCATAAGTGCGTAATTCGCCCAAAAAAAAAAAGGTATAAACCTAAAGTTTTACACATAATAGTCACTTTTGGCACTTCAACTATAATTTTGACCCTCATAAGTAAAATCTTACAAAAATAATCTTCATCAGATAAAAGATGTTGGTGGCCGTCAGAAAGGATCTCCTGATGATCGTCAGATCTTCGCTAATAGAAAGACCTGAAAATCACAAGAAAATTTCTTACGGGGCCTTTTGTAAGACTTTCTTTACCGGGATCAAGTCCTACGGAGCGCCAGAAAATCATTGTCTGTGAATCACTTTGCTAAAAGGATTGGTGAAAAATTGTTGAGTAGCTATTTTTGGACACCTCATATGATTTTCATCCACCATTTCAGAAATTCATTGAGAAATAGCTAAATTATCCCTCCTCTCTCCCCGCACACTTGCAGTCTTTTGGCGTTAAACAACACTCACACTAGCCACAGTACAAATATCTGAGACTTCGAACTAGATTCCATTAAAAAAATATGGAATTTGTTCAAAGTTTCAGAAAATAATCGGAGTTTTATATTTAAAGTCCAGTATTTTATACGGAGATTCATATTTAAGTGATCCCAGTATAAAATACTGAGATTTTGATATTTTGTTCACAAGTCCAAATATAAAATACTAAGATTTTTTCGGATCTGATTAGTCTTCAAAGAGTTTTGCACTGCTGGCTAATTTTCATTTAGCATGGTGCAAATAAGCTACGGGGCTAAATTTTTACATTCTATCAAGCACAAATTCACAAAAAATTTCACCGCCACTGGAAAGTCCACCGGAGAAGAAGCTATTGTTAAGGTTTCCTCTTTTGAACCTAGATCTACGACGATTGGTTGAATATTTGAATAAAATAAGGCGGAAAAGTGATAACAAGTTGAAAAGAAGTCCGGGGAAGGGACTTTGTTTGGTGGTAGGTGTGGCCAACCACCATTGACCGGTGGTCAAACAGCAGCCAACGGTAGCCATAGACAGTTTCTATGAATTAAAGAAAATTCGACGATACTCCGACTAGTATCCTCTGTACAGACAGAAAGAGGAGTCTTGTAAAGAGAAAATTTGAGAAAGATGAAGTTGGTAGGTAATTGTAAAAAGTAGTCAAAAATTTAATACCATGAAAAAAGTTATCAAGAATTCAAGACCATGCCCATAAGTGCGTAATTCGCCCAAAAAAAAAGGTATATACCTAAAGTTTTACACATAATAGTCACTTTTGGCACTTCAACTATAATTTTTACCCTCATAAGTAAAATCTTACAAAAATAATCTTCATCGGATAAAAGATGTTGGTGGCCGTCAGAAAGGATCTCCTGATGATCGTCAGATCTTCGCTAATAGAAAGACCTGAAAATCACTAGAAAATTTCTTACGGGGCCTTTTGTAAGACTTTCTTTACCGGGGTCAAGTCCTACGGAGCGCCAGAAAATGTCCTATTTCTGTGAATCACTTTGCTAAAAAGATTGGTGAAAAATTGTTGAGTAGCTATTTATTGACACCCCATATGATTTTCATCCACCATTTCAGAAATTCATTGAGAAATAGCTAAATTATCCCTCCTCTCTCCCCGCACACTTGCAGTCTTTTGGCGTTAAACAACACTCACACTAGTCACAGTACAAATATCTGAGATTTCGAACTAGATTCCAGTAAAAAAATATGGAATTTGTTCAAAGTTTCAGAAAATAATCGGAGTTTTATATTTAAAGTCCAGTATTTTATACGGGGATTCATATTTAAGTGATCCCAGTATAAAATACTGAGATTTTGATATTTTGTTCACAAGTCCCAATATAAAATACTGAGATTTTTTCGGATCTGATTAGTCTTCAAAGAGTTTTGCACTGCTGGCTAATTTTCATTTAGCATGGTGCAAATAAGCTACGTGGCTAAATTTTTACATTCTATCAAGCACAAATTCCCAAAAAATTTCACCGCCACTGAAAAGTCCACCGGAGAAGAAGCTATTGTTAAGGTTTCCTCTTTTGAACCTAGATCTACGACAAATGGTTGAATATTTGAATAAAATAAGGCGGAAAAGTGATAACATGTTGAAAAGAAGTCCGGGGAAGGGACTTTGTTTGGTGGTAGGTGTGGCCAACCACCATTGACCGGTGGTCAAACAGCAGCCAACGGTAGCCATAGAAAGTTTCTATGAATTAAAGAAAATTCGACGATACTCCGACTAGTATCCTCTGTACAGACAGAAAGAGGAGTCTTGTAAAGAGAAAATTTGAGAAAGATGAAGTTGGTAGGTAATTGTAAAAAGTAGTCTAAAATTTAATACCATGAAAAAAGTTATCAAGAATTCAAGACCATGCCCATAAGTGCGTAATTCGCCCAAAAAAAAAAAGGTATATACCTAAAGTTTTACACATAATAGTCACTTTTGGCACTTCAACTATAATTTTGACCCTCATAAGTAAAATCTTACAAAAATAATCTTCATCGGATAAAAGATGTTGGTGGCCGTCAGAAAGGATCTCCTGATGATCGTCAGATCTTCGTTAATAGAAAGACCTGAAAATCACTAGAAAATTTCTTACGGGGCCTTTTGTAAGACTTTCTTTACCGGGGTCAAGTCCTACGGAGCACCAGAAAATGTCCTATTTCTGTGAATCACTTTGCTAAAAAGATTGGTGAAAAATTGTTGAGTAGCTATTTATTGACACCTCATATGATTTTCATCCACCATTTCAGAAATTCATTGAGAAATAGCTAAATTATCCCTCCTCTCTCCCCGCACACTTGCAGTCTTTTGGCGTTAAACAACACTCACACTAGTCACAGTACAAATATCTGAGATTTCGAACTAGATTCCAGTAAAAAAATATGGAATTTGTTCAAAGTTTCAGAAAATAATCGGAGTTTTATATTTAAAGTCCAGTATTTTATACGGGGATTCATATTTAAGTGATCCCAGTATAAAATACTGAGATTTTGATATTTTGTTCACAAGTCCCAATATAAAATACTGAGATTTTTTCGGATCTGATTAGTCTTCAAAGAGTTTTGCACTGCTGGCTAATTTTCATTTAGCATGGTGCAAATAAGCTACGTGGCTAAATTTTTACATTCTATCAAGCACAAATTCCCAAAAAATTTCACCGCCACTGAAAAGTCCACCGGAGAAGAAGCTACTGTTAAGTTTTCCTCTTTTGAACCTAGATCTACGACAAATGGTTGAATATTTGAATAAAATAAGGTGGAAAAGAAGTCCGGGGAAGGGACTTTGTTTGGTGGTAGGTGTGGCAAACCACCATTGATCGGTGGTCAAACAGCAGCCAACGGTAGCCATAGACAGTTTCGATGAATTAAAGAAAATTCGACGATACTTCGACTAGTATCCTCTGTACAGACAGAAAGAGGAGTCTTGTAAAGAGAAAATTTGAGAAAGATGAAGTTGGTAGGTAATTGTAAAAAGTAGTCAAAAATTTAATACCATGAAAAAAGTTATCAAGAATTCAAGACCATGCCAATAAGTGCGTAATTCGCCAAAAAAAAAAGGTATAAACCTAAAGTTTTACACATAATAGTCACTTTTGGCACTTCAACTATAATTTTGACCCTCATAAGTAAAATCTTACAAAAATAATCTTCATCGGATAAAAGATGTTGGTGGCCGTCAGAAAGGATCTCCTGATGATCGTCAGATCTTCGCTAATAGAAAGACCTGAAAATCACTAGAAAATTTCTTACGGGGCCTTTTGTAAGACTTTCTTTACCGGGGTCAAGTCCTACGGAACGCCAGAAAATGTCCTATTTCTGTGAATCACTTTGCTAAAAAGATTGGTGAAAAATTGTTGAGTAGCTATTTTTGGACACCTCATATGATTTTCATCCACCATTTCAGAAATTCATTGAGAAATAGCTAAATTATCCCTCCTCTCTCCCTGCACACTTGCAGTCTTTTGGCGTTAAACAACACTCACACTCGCCACAGTACAAATATCTGAGACTTTGAACTACACTCCAGTAAAAAAATATGGAATTTGTTCAAAGTTTCAGAAAATAATCGAAGTTTTATATTTAAAGTTCAGTATTTTATACGGGGATTCATATTTAAGTGATCCCAGTATAAAATACTGAGATTTTGATATTTTGTTCACAAATCCCAATATAAAATACTGAGATTTTTTCGGATCTGATTAGTCTTCAAAGAGTTTTGCACTGCTAGCTAATTTTCATTTAGCATGGTGCAAATAAGCTACGAGGCTAAATTTTTACTTTCTATCAAGCACAAATTCCCAAAAAATTTCACCACATACCCTCCATAAGGAGTGGTTTTACAAAATTACCCGCGCTAAGGAATGTTTTAGCAAAATGCCCTTATTTATCCGCAAGCCAAGACTTCAAGGCAAAAAATTTGTAAGTTTTGGCAATTGACTATACTTCAAGGGCAAGTGCTGTTTTGCCAATACTTCAAGTTATATGGCGAGAATGTAGAGAAAACTGGAAGGAGCAAGTCTTGACAATTGTCAAGACTTACGACGCAGTACAGCAAGTGTTGCCTATTGTCAATACTTGTCGTGCAAGTGTTGGAAAATCGAGCAGGGGTCAATGGGACTTGAAGGGATAAGTGTTGAAAAGCAGAAAAATATAACGAGAAGTCTTGGCCCCAGATTTTTTTTATCAAATCTTAATGGGGGTATTTTTACAAACCATCCCTTAGCGCGGGCAAAAAGGCAAACCATTGCTTTCCGTGTTCATATTTTTGCAAATGAGCCACAAATTCCAATACATGGCTTGCTTATGGCATTTTTTGCATCAAACGACTTTCTGATGAAAAATAAATTTTACTTCGATAGACAGTTATTATGATAGCATTTCAACTCCAAATGTAGTTCTGACATTTCAATCCCGCGGCCAAAGAAACGAAAGAAATAAAAGATTATTTCCTAAATGTGAGATGTGGGTGTCTGTAACGAAGAAACGTGTTATTTATGTAATATATTTTTGAAAAAAATAAATTAAATTTCTCATATATTCTCTTGTATTTAGTGATAATAAGTAAAAAAGAAAAAAAATTGGGGTTAGGACAGAGTGAGGTGTGTTGGGGATGGGCATGGGCAGATAAGGGGTTGAGGGTGGTGGGGTGAGGGGATTGGGGTGAGGGTGTTGGTAGGAGAGTGTGGGTATACGGAGAAACAATTTTTCTTATGGAACTTATTTCCCTACTCTCACATCAGGTTATTTTCCTTAATTACTTTAAAATAAAATATTTTTCAACTGCCTTGTATGGTGAAGAGAAGGGGCTGGAAAAAATAATTTCAGAAACTTTTGACCTACCAAATATTAAAAAATTCAAAATTGTTTTTGACATACCAAACACGCCCATAATGTTCTTCACTTAATCCCATAGAAAATGCAATGTATTAGCTATCCATCCCCCACCCCACCAGGGGCGTAGCCACTAGGCTAAAAGGAGTCACGTGACACTGTTTGGTTAAAAAATTTTACTAAGTATATGCATTAGTAATATGAAAAATAAAAAAAATAAAGTACAAGCCATCGCTTAAGGGTAAGATCTTGGGTTCATTTGCAAAAATATGACACGGGAAGCAATGGTTTGCCTTTTTGCCCCCGTTAAGAGATGGTTTGCAAAAATGTCCTCATTAGTTTAATAAAAAAATTTTCGGACCAAAATACCCCTACAAATCAGTAAAAAGACGCGCCCCAGTCCCTCCCCTTCCTTTTCTCCATTCACGCTATCAAGAAAACCATAAAACCCCATTCCTTTTACAGATTTCTTTGTTCAAGAGAAGATTCAACATAAGATTTCTTCAAGTTGCAAGGGTAAAGTTCTCTGCAACTATTGCCAAGAGTTTAAGTTATGCTGCAAAGACTGAAAAATCTCTAAAGTATTAGCAATAGCCAAGACTTTGAACTCTACTGCAATGGGAGCAACTTGTACAAATAGTCTCTGCAAGTATTAGCAACTGCCAAGACTTTTACCTATATTGCAATGCAAAACTTGCAGAGAAAAGTCTCTGTAACTCTTGGCAATAGCCAAGACTTTAAGTTCTGGCAAGGGGGACCTTACACTAAAAATCTCTAAGAGTATTGGCAATTGCCAAGACTTCTACCTATACTGCAGTGAACAAGTTGGAGACAAAGTCTCTGCAACTCTTGGTAATAGCCAAGACTTTAAGTTCTGGCAAGGGGGACCTTACACTAAAAAACTCTAAGAGTATTGGCAATTGCCAAGACTTCTACCTCTAGTGCAGTGAACAAGTTGGAGACAAAGTCTCTGCAACTCTTGGCAATAGCCAAGACTCTAAGTTCTGGTGGAAGCGATAGCCAAGACTTTAAATTCTACTGCAATAAGCAACTTGCAGAGAAAGTCTATGCAACTCTTCGCCATGGTCAAGATTTTAAGCTCTATGCAAAACATGAATATCTAATAGCCATAGGCAATAAAAACCTTCAAATCACTGGAATCAAGCAAACACAAAAAAAAAATCCTAAATTTCTAGCACACAAAGAAGAAAGAAGGAGGCCAGGAATGGGAAAAGAGAGAAGAAAATATTTCAGCGTGAATTAAACAAGTTGGAGGCCACACAAAGAAGAAAGAAGGAGGCCAGGAATGGGGAAAGAGAGAAGGAAAGCTTCAGCGTGAATTAACACATGTTGGGGGGCAAAATAGTCCTTTCATAAGGGGAATATGATGTGGAGGGCATTTACTTAAAATATTTGTAAGTGGGGGCAATTAGGTAAGACCATGTCTTATTGAGGGCACTAGGTGAAATTTTTTGTAAGATCTTGTGGTTGAGTTTGTTGGGCGCGTTACATTTTAGGGTAAGAGCTTGTGGTTAGTTTGTTGGCCGTTTTATATTTGAATGTCGGTTGCAAGGTTCAAACTTAGCAAACTATTCTGTTTTTGCCTCTTTTTTGTTAGTATAAAAGTGGAAGTACGGGGTCTTGAACCATTGACATCTTCCTAAAAATATTTAAATAAACCAATAAGCTAATGAACTTAAGATAATATTAGGAAAACAAAAACTTATATTAATTTAAAGAAGATTTCTTCTTAAAAATATAATTTTTTGGAACTGGCCTTAGTATTGTTCCATATGGGCTACAGATTTTTAATTATTTTGGTTGAAAGTGACACTACTTATCAAAAATTCTGCCTATGGCGCTAACCTCTACCCCCAACTCCATTCTTCCCTTAGCTTGCGGACAATTCTTCACTGTTTCCTAGTCATTGTTTGTTATGCATTAATGGGAGAATCGTCCCTCATAAGAGGATTTTTTATTGTTAGAGTTTGAACTACTATCTCTAATTAAGGATTAAGAGATCTCATACATCCAATCACATTTCTTGATGGTAGTAGTTCACCAGTTAAAATATTCCTAACAATAAGTTGTTAACTTCTAAGTTCAGTTTCGTTTAAGGAAAAAATACACAAACCAAATAACGTGTGGACACACAGTTCCTCTCCTCTCCTCTCCTCTCCTCTCTCTGTGTACATTTTACAATTTTGGATATAGACTATGGTGTCTCAACCAAGAAAAATAATATAATAATTCTTAAAGCAAGTGGTGTCTAGAGACATTAATTAACGAAGTCTATTTGGACAGAGGAATACTGAAAAATCCATTGTACACTTTACAATTTCTGATAGACATATATGAGTGTCTCCTACGTCAAAACATCTCTACATTACAAAATCAAATATGTCTACTATAAGCTAAATAACCGGCATAAAATTAACACAAGACCATATCAGATGCAATGAATCAACCATCTTAAATTGATTCAAACTATTCAATATTCACTAGTGAAAGTTTTGCTCGAAACCCCAAATATCACGATCCAGTAATACACAAAATCTAATTTCAAACACATAACCAGATTCTTGGAGCTATCATGTTTGGTCAGATGGGACTTGTCTCGTTAAAGTTATATCTTTTAACTGCCTAAAAGGGGTGGATAAACACTTAATATTGGTTATGTATTCTCAGAGACACATTTCTGTTATAGAATACAGCAAGAGTTTCTTTCTTTTTCTTTTTCTTTTTCTTTTTCTTTTTCTGTGTAGGATTTGTGCACTAAAGGTTCAATGAACATAGCTAATACTGATATTCTTGTTCGTTTGGCTGGTGCACTTAACTAGTAGTTTGGAAGCAATAATTTAAATTATTTTCGGACTAATAATAATGTTAAGTCATACTTTAGAGATTGTATCATACTGTTGTTTAGATGTAATGAAGAGCCAATAGGTTGACTTAAGCATGTGCACAGTTTAAAATAATAAGAAATTTTCGAGCTTGCGGTTTAGTTAAAACAAACATGAGAAAAAAACCAATCATTTAATTGAGTTTTTTTGTCGTACTTAAGATCGCTATTTGGTACCGTTTGAGTTCAGTTAATCAACCCCCATGCAGTGGTGGATGGAGGATATATGTAATTACTCGGATTATCCGAACCCAACCAGCATTTCCAGCACTGAAAAATTACTATCAAATTTTCGCATTTGATTATGAACCCCTAATTTCACAAGCTTAACGGGTTCAATGGTAAAAATTTTAAAATTAAACCCATCAAATTAAAATTTTGAATTTGTTTTAGAGTCCCCATATGCATTTGAAATTGATCTTCCTACTCCATCTTCATTGGTAAGTTAATGCTTTTTTTCTCTCATTTTTTTCGATTGTTTAAATAAATAGCAAAATAAACTGTTATTTGACTTTGATTCGTTTTATATATTTGTTCTGATCGATCAAACTCTATTATATATGCATATGCATGCATGATATACACTATTGTTTTTGGAAAAGATTCTTGGATGCATGATGAACAGATAATTAAAGAAGAAATTGTGCGTAGCAGTATTGTAATGACAAAATCAATGAATAAAAATTTGACTGAAGCAAAAACATATTATGTTAAATAATGTGTGCAAAAGATCGTAGGTTGAAGCCTCGTCAATTAATGGTGCCTAACTACCTCCAATAGTTTATGTTTGACTCCTAAAGTACAATATATCGACTCAACAAAAAATTCTGAAGTTGGAGATTTCCTTTCTCCTTGTCTTTTTTTCCTGTTCCCAAACCACCTCCAAGGTTTGACATCATGTACGTGTATGCCTCTAAACCTGAATTTTAGAATATAATTAAAATTATAATAGGATTACAAGCAATTCGTTGTATCAAAGTCATAATGATCAAATGCAAAGCAGAAATAATAGTAAATGACAATGCCAAAAGCGGTAAAGATTGCGTTGATATGTTGAGGTTACAATTTGGCAACGTTTTTGCGTATATTTACAAATGAATTTCTACCATACATGAAATAGTATTTATATTAACTTAAGGTGGGCTGATCATGGTCATTAACGACCTCATGACCCCATGTTCTGATAATGGGCGACCCACGATCTTCTCCCATTTAGTACAGCATTGTGGCAGTTACAAAACCAGAATTGATCCGTGAGAAGCACTGATAATCAGTGAGATTCGTATGCAGGAAGCCTTGCATGGAGTCATCAGAGAATTCGCCTCACAACCGTGTTTTGACCATCCGTGAGACAACTCAGCGGCTTTATATCAAGCCTTATCTTATAGAACACTTATCTCTGTATGCCATGTGTCTGTGGCTAAACTACACCAATGCAGATAGTCCCTCCACTTTTCGAGTGAGTGGCAGAAGTGCTCGGAAAGTGGAATCGTTTAGGCGGGAAACAAATATGGCTCTTCGTATGCCAAGTAATTTGAAAACTGGCAGTTGTCACTTCGAGTTCTCTTTGCTTACATGTCAGGCCATGGATAGTGATGACGTCACTATCAGTTCCCAATGTAATAATGACTCTTTACATTCTCCTTTGATTATATAAATCCTTTTAACCATTCATTGATCACTTTCACTTCTCTTATTTTGCTAATAAAATTTTAGCAAGTTTTCAACATCTTTGGAATTCCGATCGATACCAAATTTTCGATCATCGGCGAATTGAAACACTTTGTTTAAACCTTAATAATGTCTTTAAGAAACTTGAAACAAATGTCTACTTCTCAAGTTGAGATAGATACCGCTCCGTCGGTCTCTATCGCCATCGCTAATGCCGTTGCTTTGCTGGCCAGAGAGGTAATACAATCTGCCAGAGTGTAAGAAACTCAATCACGAGCTGCTTCTTCATCCAAAAAGGGGAAAGGCAAGAAGTCCAAAGATAAAGAGACCATAGTGGCTGATATTGTTCCCGTTGATTTCAGCATCAAAAAGGATTTTGTCCTCTATGAACAAACCCAAGACCAAGAAGAGGAGAATTTCAATGTTCCCGCAGAACTGATTCCTAGATTAATTGAAGAACGGCATTTGGAACGCCTCCGTACTAAGCGTATTTAGAGTGAGAACCAAATCGGTATCATGGTCCCGACATCAGACAATCGAGTTACGAACGAGGTGGAAGGCTTCTCCTTCATTTACAGTTACTCGTTCACTATTGGTTTGTCCCTTCTACTACATGAAGTAGTGCACACATTTTATTGCACCTACTATGTCTGCTTGGCTCAACTAGAGCTGAATTTCTAGAGAGTAATCAGCACCATGATGTACATGGCCAACGAAAACCGCATGCCTTTCACTTTCCAACATCTTATCTCTCTTTATTCCCCAAAGGTTCACAAAGAGGGAATCGTTCATTTGACAAGCCGCAGCAAGTGCGCGTTGTTGAAAAATAGTGAGGACCCTTGCAACCGCAGGTGGGCGAAACGCTTTTACCTCATCCCAAATAACTAAATTTCTTATTTCCCTAACTTCCCGAGGAGGTGGAATCCATAACGTAAGTTTTATTCAACCTGTATGCCCCATCCCAATATCAAGGGATGGGTTGATGCCATAATCGGTAAGTTCAAATAGGATGACAAGACTTACCGACATGCGGCAAGGAAAAATGTCGTGAAGCGACACGGTAAGTGCTTCAGCCTTTTTTTCTTTATTCTTTACTTCGGCGATTTTGTTCCTTTCTGACTTCTGTTGCTTTTAGAGCTTTCTCTCAAGCCCTCTTGAGGTCGGATCCACTGCAGAGGCCACAAGAATTCTTGAAGAGTTTGCTGCTCCGAAGGGATCCTCAAGTGATGCAGGTCCTCAAGTTACCGTTCCTCCTCCGCTAGCCGAGGCTCAAAAGAGAAATGCAGAGAAGGTAGTCTCGGTAATGGAGAGAATAAAGCCCACTCAATGCGAAAAGATAGCTGGTATTAAGCCACTTGTAGAACATAGGTCTTCGAGACGAATCCACTGGTGAAGATCTGCGGGTTTCAGGCCCCCGCGACTTAATTGAACTTGAGAAGTCTGGTGATGTGGCCACTAAACCAGAGGCAAAGGTGTATTGGGTAAAAATCTCATCGCCTCGGTGCAAAGGCTTAAACCACGAGATAGTCAAGTTCCACTGAGGACAGCTTCTCGAAGAGGTGGTTTTCACCTCCATCTCGGGTAAGATTGAGCCAAGTACAAGATCAGAACTTGGAAAGATTGAAGAATGGTCAATACGACGACCCCTCGAGGGATTATATTACCTCGGCGAATGACCACATCTAATTATAACCATCGACCGTTGCTCGAGCATAAAAAAGAGAGACCGTTAGATGGCAATGAATGAATACATAGTAATTACATTTGAATGCAATTGTAATCTTCTCGTTGCCATCAACTATAAATAGGAATCCTTTGTAAATAAGAAAGGCATCCAGATGTACAACATTCGACTTATATTCTTTCTCTCAACCCTTGTCTCGTTTTATACATATTATTGTTCATTTACTTTTCTGCCTCGTTCATGAAGCAATTGTCTCATTTAAATTCAATCTCAGTTTGATCATAACTTTGATACAAGCAAATTATCAATCAACCCCAAAATAAATTCGATTTGTTGTCCTATCTCGATTTAGGCCAACACAAATTGGCGTCGTCTGTGGGGAATTGGTAATAATGCTTGTTCCAAAGTTGAATCTTGTCCGGATCTTAGCAAGATGTCAATCCTCTCAATGTCACGAAAATCTGTAAATATCATAACCGGTGGTATAGAAGTAAACGGTGTAAATCTCTCCTCAGTAAGAAAGTCTGCAAAACCCTCAACTGCTACGGAAAGAAGAACCCAAGTTGAAGGAAATGACAATGAAATCATTTTTGACGAGGGGGGTTTGCTACGAAATGATGACCCTTTATCATGATGCTCTGGTTATCACCTTGAGGATCAACGACTCAGATGTAAAACGAGTTTTAATAGATCCTGGGAGTTCCGTGAATATCATCAGTCATAGAGCCATTGAACAAATGTGGTTAAAGGATCTCATCATTCCAAAAACAATTATTTTAGCAGCGTTCAACAACTCTATGGATAGAACCTTAAGGGAAATCACCCTTGTAACCACCGCCGAGGGGGTTGACAAGAAAATAACTTTTCAAGTAATGAATAAGGATATGGCTTACAATGTTATCCTTGGAAGGCTTTGGATTCATGAAATGGAGGTCATACCATCAAGCCTCCACTAGGTGATTAACTTTCCTACACCGTGGGGGATTCGTGCAATCCGAGGTGACCAACTAACATCTCGAAAATGATATTCAGTCGCCGTAAAAAGTGGGAACACCTCAATCGGGCGCTTGAAATCACAACCAAGCGGCTCAGAGCCCCGTAAAGAGGAGAGCTCGAGTAAAGAGGTAGCCCATCCAAAGAAGGAAGAGAAGATCCCAACTTTCATTCAAGAACCTCGGAAGAAAAAGGCCGAGGACTCAACGATGGAAGAGCTAGAATCTTATGCCTTGTCAGATGAGTTTCCAGACAAAAATATTTATAGGCTCGGAGCTGGATACTGAGTCTAAGAAAGCTCTCATCAAATTGTTAAAAGCCAATGGTGATTGCTTTGCTTGATCTCATGCAGACATGGTAGGGGTTGATCACGAAATCATAACACACAAGTTGAATGTAGATCCCAACCACCGCCCAGTGAAACAAAAGAAAAGACCCCACGGTGGAGTAAAGAAGAAGGCGATCCAAGACGAGACCAAGATGTTGCTCGATAATGGGTTCATAAGGGAAGTCAAATACTCAGATTGGCTTGCTAATATGGTAGTGGTACCCAAGAAAAATGGCAAGTGGAGAATGTGTGTCGACTACCCCGACCTGAATAAAGCTTACCCTAACGACTCCTACCCTTTGCCCCAAATTGATAGGTTAATAGACTCCACGGCTAGACACAAATTCTTAACCTTTTTGGATGCATATTCGGGATACAATCAGATCTTTATGGACCCTAGTGATGAAGAAAAAACTTCCTTTATCATGGATGAAGGAACCTACTGTTACAAGGTGATGCCCTTCGGTCTCAAAAATGCTGAAGCAACTTATCAAAAGCTGGTATGCCAAATGTTTAAGGATTACATCAAAAAAATAATGGAAGTATATATTGATGATATGTTGGTGAAATCTGTCCGATTGGATGATCATTTGAAACAACTAAAGGAGGCCTTTGTGTTTTGGGACAGTATTGCATGAAGCTTAACCCCGAAAAGTGTGCTTTTGGGGTCAGCTCGGGAAAATTCCTAGGATTCATTGTCTCGGAGAGAGGTATCGAGGCAAATCCTGATAAGATCAAGTTATACAAGAGATCCCCGAAGAATTGTCAAGCCGAAAGGAAATCCAATGCTTAACTGGCCAATTAGCCGCTCTGAGTCGATTTATTTCAAGGTCATCCGAGCGGTGCCACAGGTTCTTTTCCGTTTTGAAAAAAAAAAAAACACTTCCTATGAATGGATTCCTGAGTGCAGGGAGGCTCTGAAAGAGTTGAAACATTATTTGGCCAATGCTCCATTGTTGTCCAAACCAAAAGATGGTGAGACGTTGTTGGTATACTTGGTCGTCTCCGAGGTGACGGTAAGCGCAGTTCTGGTTCGACAGGAAGAAGGAAAGCAACAACCAATATACTATGTTAGCAAAGCTCTTCTCGATGCTGAAACAAGCTTTACACAGATGGGGCAGCCAATTCAATTGGCAATAATGCTCGTAGCTCCCACGGGGAAGAAGCTAAGGCACTCGATGAAATTCGAGAAGCTAACCAACAACGAAGCTGAGTACGAGGCTGCCATAGCGGGATTAAAGCTGGCCAAAGAAATGGGAGCTGAGAATGTAGAGCTAAGGTGTGACTTGCAACTAGTGGTGAATCAAGTCCTCGGGGGATATTCGGCTGGGGAGCCCAGAATGAAACAGTTCGTGGTAAGAATGCAGCAAGTGCTCGGTGCCTTTCAAGAACGGAAGGCCATGAAACTACCACGAGAGGAAAACGTCGAGGTCGATGCCTTGGCGAACTTGGCCTCGGCAATTGAAACAGATGACTCGGGGACTGACGCCACAGTTTGAATTTTCACATCAGCAATGGGAAAGATGAAACTGGAAATATGGTGAATCGACATTAGGATTGGTGAACAAAGTTCATCTCTTATCTGGAGTTAGGGATTCTTACCACCAGACAAAAAAGAAGCGGCAAAATTCAGGAAGCAAGTAGTCTCGTACACGATAATATATGGACAATTGTACAAGAAGCTTTATTTCGGCCCGATGGTAAATGTCTAGGCCTAGGAGAGTATAAATATGTGATGAAAGAAGTGCATACAGGAATGTATGGTATTCACTTCTGTAACTAAAGCCCTCTGTGCGAAAGCTTCTCCGAGCTGGCTACTATTGGCCTGAAATGAGTGAGCATGCCAGAGTATTTGTTAGGAATTGCGATAAGTGCCAAAGGCATGCCTCCATGATTCATCAGCAGGCCGAGCCATTGCACTTAGTGGTCTCACTGTGGCCCTTTATGAAATGGGGAATGGATATTGTGGGATCATTCCCCAAAGCAAAGGGCAGTGTTAAATACATCCTCATGCTCACTGATTATTTTTCCAAATGGATCAAAGCAGGAGCTTTTGCTAAAGTCAGGCAAAAAGAAATCATCGACTTCATATAGAAAAACATCATATGCCGATTTGGAGTTCTGAGGGAGATCACTTGTGATAACGGAACACAATTCGTTGGCTTGGAAGTCACGACTTTCTTTTCAAAATGGGGGATCAAAAGGGTGGCTTCAACACCCTACTACCCCAGTGCCAATGGACAAGCTGAGTCATCAAATAGAATAATCGTCGATAATCTTAAAAAGAGAATGAACAAAGTAAAAGGCTCATGGCCTGATGAGTTACCAGAAGTGTTATGGACAATGAGGACCACGGAGAAGAATAGTACTAGTGAAACCCCGTCTTCTCTTGTTTATAGGGTAGGTTTGCTAATTCCTGTGGAGGTTGGAGAACCAAGTTTTCGCAATGCTCATTCAACCGAGGAGTCAAATCAAGAAGCTGTGCGAGTGGAATTGGATTTGCTCAAAGGACGAAGAGAGATGGCCTTGGTGCGGTTGACGGCTCAAAAACAGCAAATCGAGGCCTACTAGCAAAAAAAAAAAAGGCCAAGTTGAGAGAATTCAACGTTGGCGACTATGTCTTGAGGGCCTCAAATCAAATGACCGAAGAGAAAAACGCAGGAAAATTGGTCGCCAATAGGGAAGGCCCCTACCGAGTGAAAGTAATCCTAGGGAAAGGGTCTTATCAACTGGAAAACCTCGAGGGGAAGCAAAAGCCGTTAAATTGGAGCATATCCAATTTAAAGAAATATTAATTCTAGCATCAACGAGGTATCGCTCCGATTCAACAGTGCTCGAGTCTTCATCTTTCACAGTCAACCACTGGGGGTGCAAGGGGGTGAGATTAGTCTACAATCGACTCATAGACTCATAGATCAAGTTCTCCGAAAAATACCTCAGACTCGGGGACTTAACTCGAGAACTTCAAAACATGGGGATCGCCCGAGGCCTAGCTAAACCTACACCGGGGACTGACCACATAGGAATACGCTTGATTACTCATATTCATTGCCTCGAATGGCTTTTGTAGATTAAATTTTCCTAAGTACAACTAGGCTCTATGTAAACCGGCTCGATTATCATCAATGGAATAAAAATTGATTCATCATCTTTTTATCCATTAAGCCTTATTCAAGCCTCGGCTTGAGGACGAGATGTCGTCCTAAGCTAGCTTCATAATATACTTAAAGTCTTGCAAGCAAATAAAAGCTCGAAAAGATATTGAAGCAGTTAATACTCGATATTTATATATTCATAAGGCTCGAAGGCCAGGGTAATTACAAAGAAAATGGCCCGAAGGTCCAAAACAAAACAAACGAGCTGTCACCCACTAGCCTCACTATCACTACCCGAAGTTTCTCCTTCAAACGAGCTCTCACTGCTCGAAGGAAGTTGATCCAAAAATTTTCAAGTCGTAGCGACATCTACCTTAGCCATGGCAATCTCGTCATCCAAACTAACCACTTCTTTACATCGTTTGAGGGTCTTCAACTTAGTCTGAATAATTGCCCAATTTATGTCAACTTTGGCTCGGGTAGCTCTCGAGTCCAGCTTGGCCTTGAACTTGGACTTTAGCTCAGAAGAAAAGATTGGTTTTTTGCATCGAAGGGTCTTCATTTCAGCTTCAAGAACCTCGTTCTTGGCTTCAATCTCTTTCATCTTCGAGACAAGCAGCGAAGATCTCTCCTCGAACTGCTCGGTTAGCCCTTTGAGCACTGCATCAGCCTGCTTCTGAAGCTTGGCTCGATTGTTCTCCTCTTGAGACCTCTTCTCGGCCCTAATATTGGCAAATTCTCCACGAGCCATAGAGAGTTCAGTGCTCGATCGCTCAACCTCTTTCTGAGCTCGGCCCAATTTGGCTTCCGAGTCAAGGAGTTGCTTTTTAAGCTCAGAAACACGAGCTTCGAGCCCAATCCTTCTTCGATCCCACTCATCCATGACTTGCTTAAGGTACACCGCTCGTTTGGCCTCGATCTCAGCCGTTTTCATAGCATAGACATAACTCTACAACCAGAAAAAAGGAAATCAGAAGTGGGGAAAAATAGTTCAAATCAAAAAAGTAGTGAAGCAAAACAAAAAAAACTTTACATAAATCGCATGTTGAGCCGAATAAGCCATCAAATCATCCAAGGGCACATTCTTGAGTCGCTCGTTTTCTAAAGGCCCAAGCAGCCATTGCAGCTAATGGCAACCCCTATGCTGTCGTCCAGCAGGCAAACATCAATCGGTATTGGGATTCTCCTAATTCCTTAAGGAATGGTTGTCTCATCTCGAATTGAATCGGCGCTCGCCCCCTTTGCAGATGGAACCCCTTCGGCAGGCTTAGCCCCGATCTCATCACGAACCGTATCAACAACTTGGCTCGGTTCCTTGATGCTCACCACCTCGACCTCGTCTCGAACAGAGACATCATCTGGCTCATCAATTAGTCTTCGTCGAGGAGCTTCGGGCAATTCAACCCGAGGGATTTTAGCCTTGAAGGGTTTCTTGGGCGTATCCCTTTTCCTTTTCGGACCTGAAAAGAGAGAACGCGTCATTCAAAGAAAAAAGAAAATAAGAAGATATACGAAGGATGAACGAGGATACCTCTCGGGGCCTGTGTGAGAGTCTGAACAGACTCTTTCAAGGACTGCAAACTAGCCTCAACATCAGGGACCTCGACGACATCCTCTCGTCGTCCCTGCTTATTCTTCTTCTTCTTCTTCTTCTTTGTTTTCTTCTTCTCTTTCTTATCTTCCTCCCTCCTCACCTCAGCAGGCAGCTCATTAAAATCTGAAAGAAAAAGAGTAAGACCAAAAGAGGACGCGCTAAAAAAAGGAGGAAACATCGAACTTGGAAACAATCTAACCAAGTCATTTGCCCGACCAGTTGTTCTCCTCACGGGCAGCCACAAGACCATCCAATCCCTCTCCGGCCTCTTCTCGGCACTAATAATAGCTTGTGCCCAAGCTACTAAGTCCTCGAGAGGATTGATTGGAAGCTTTCAAGCTGAAAAGGATAATGAAAAATTAGTTTTCTCGCACTTATAGAAGCCAAGCAAAAAATGAGACCAGAAGAAAACTTACGCGTTCTGTTCCACACCTCAGGGAATCCAAGCCTGGCAGAGAGAGAAGAAGTGGGAAGAAGAACAAACCAATCACACCAGCTATGATTCTCGGTGTCGTCGCTCTTGGTAATGATGGAGAACTGGCCCCGCTTGTTTAACTGCACAATGCCATCTTTGTGCAGAGAAGGAGAAAATAAAGAAATCAAGTAGTCATACCCAAATGTGACCCCAGCTTTACGACTGAGGTAGTCGAGGCACTGAATAACCCTCTAGAAGCTGGGGCCTAGCTGAGCCAAACAAACATTGTATGGTCTACAGAAAGTATCCACTACGAAGTGAAGGGGAAGAGTAAAACCTAACAAAAATGGGTAAGTATAAACAAAGGATTGCCCCCGAACATTGTCGCATGTGCAGTGCTCGGGGGTAGGTATTGAAATTTGAACCTCGGGGCCCCAATTACACTCTTCTCGGATCAAGGCTATGTGTTCTTCCGACGCAAGGCTCGGAGAAAGTTGAACGGGCAGTTTCCTTTTCCTTCTAATATCTGAGGTTGTTTGCCTCCTCATCTTGAAATCTTTGCTGGAATCAAACTTCTTTGGGATAACCCATTGAGGTTTGAGTTCCCCAAGATAAACTTTCTCTTTTTCTTCTTTTGAGGCGAGGTCTTGACCACCTCGTTGTCATTATCATCGTCGACAGTTTCTTCAATCGTCGCCTCGTCATCACCAATGGAACGTTCTTGACTGGCGACACTACGACTGTCATTCGAATGGGAAAAAGTGGCTGATGGAGGAGAATTTATCAATTCATCAGTTGATGCTAAAATACCAGCATCAACGACGTTTACAATGAGGATAAGAAGACATGGTAAAAATCTTTAGAAGGAAAAAGTAGGCTGGAAAAAACAAGAATAGTTCGAGTGAAATTATGAAATGGTAAGGATGATGACAAAAAGTGGCCAATTTATAGCAAGATGCAAGTGGATTGAAACACCATTATGGCATTTACATGGGAAAGGTAAAACAAAGGGTTGTATCCATTCAAAACAAGGCCACGTGCGGGGGATATGACATTGAAGCGATGGTTGCCTTTTCGAATCTCCTGGCCGTTATCGCACCACGTCACTTTCCCACTTAATTCAATTCCACCCTTTGGAAAATTCTGACAATTATCCAAGGGGTGCGGGACTATCTGTATTGGGTAGAAACCCCGCTGCCTCAGTGCAAAGGTTTAAACTACGAGACAATCAAGTTCTACCGAGGACAACTTCTCGAAGAGGTGGTTTTCACCTCCACCTGGGGTAAGATTTGGCCAAGTACAAGATCAGAACTTTTTAAGATTAAAGAATGATCAATCCAACGACCCCTTGAGGGATTATATTACCTCGGCGAACGACCACATCTAATTATAACTGTCGACTGTTGTACAACCGTTGCTCGAGCATTAAAAAGAGAGACCGTTAGCTGGCAATGAATGAATACAGAGTAATTACTATTGAATGCAATAGTAATCTTCTCGTTCCTATCAATTATAAATAGGAACCCTTTGTAAAAGATAAAGGCATCCAGATATATAACATTCGGCTTATATTCTTTCTCTTAAGCCTTGTCTTGTTTTATACACATTATTGCTCGTTTACTTTTCTGCCTCGTTCATGAAGCATTTGCCTCGTTTAAATTCAATCTCAGTTTTATCATAACTTTGATACAAGAAAATTATCAATCAACCCCAAAACAAATTTGATTTGTTGTCCTATCTCGATTTAGGCCAACACAAAATGCAAAGAGGACGAGGCTGAATCCTACCCACCCCTACCCCCTCCATCTTTAGAGAAAATGACCGATGTGGTAACTGAAACGGATGCTGGGACTTCCGGTGGTTCTGTCTCTGAGGAGGATCTTGATAGAGATCCTGAATAAGGTGGATCTTTTGAAAGATCGTCATCATGTAGACAAGTACTTCGATCAACTATTCGACCCCTTGGAGAATGAATGCCTTTCCCCTATCCATGACGTCTGTATTATCGAGGAGTGCCCTTGGGGTCCTCAGGGTGAGTTTCAAGTCTCCTTACATATTGACTTTACTTTCTCATTCAGGCCACTTATTCCTTGTTTTTGCATCATAGAGCTTTATGTATTCGCTTGAGGCTATAAACCGTGAGCAACACCGTGAATCCGAGCTCATCAAAATAAAAAATTGAGTTGATGAACTTGATCTAAAACAAAAGGACGAGATTCCCCACCTCAAGGATCTGGTGGACCAAAGAGAAGCTGAGTTCATGGAGGCACTCAACACTTCAACGGATGCAAAGGCTGAGCTTGAGACTCAGAAGGAATCCTTTGATCTAAAGTTGAACAAAGTTAACGGCAAGGCTAAAGAGCTTGAAGCCGAAGTTGAGCAAAAGAAGGCCGAGTTGTTGCATGAAGCAAAGGTTCATCATAGTTCCTTGGTGAATCAATCGTGGAAAATTAAAGAGTTGCAAGAGAAACTCCGACAGGTACCAGTATTCCTCGCTGAGCTTCCTTTGATGCAAGGCAAAATTAAGCAGCTGAAGGGGGAAAATGATCGCCTCAAGGCCCGGTTGGAGGCTCGGAGAAAGAAAGCCTTTGTTGACAAGCATTGGAGTGTCGTTAAGACTCGCTTTGAGACACTGAAGGAATGCCAACAGGAAGGGCTTGATCTCCCTGCTGCGATCATAGCACCTGAAGGCTTGGCCACTCGTGTGTGGGTAAAAATATGCCACCTATGATTATGTGGATACGAGTCCAGCTGGTGAGACTAGACTTAGCTTATAAGTCACCGGGCACAGAAGATACATGTCTGCTCCTCGAGCCATGGCCGGTCAGGCAGCATGGGCCGTAGGATGCAAGGTATACACCCTGCCGCCTTAGGGTTTACAGTCTCCTAGTTATGGTTTTGTATATACCACTGCCTTGATTAAACAGGCCCACGGCCTCATTAGTATTTGTATCTTACCATATTTAAGACTGGGTAAATCATAGCTATAAATACCCCTCCTACATTGTATTGTACAATTCAAGATATTCACATTGAATCCGGCTATTCTCAAGGAATTAAACTACTTACTTTTTTGTCTATAACTCTATCTCTTTGTTTTAGTTATTTTCGTTCATAGTTACCGTATTGCTTGTGACCCTCTCATAAATTTAATTATTTTACCTAGACGACTAATTTTAGGCATAAACAGTTTTGCGCCAACCGTGGGGCCCAGGCAATTGTAGGTTTCTATGAAAGGAAAAAACAATCATGTCGAATTACAACGATAACGTCCCCAAGAACACTACAGACGCAGTAGATGATTCTGAAAAGGATCCCAGTAATCCCAACGGACAATCTAAGCACCCTACCTGAGATCAAATCTCTATAGACAGTGATGAAGAAGCTGATCAACCACGTGGTGGCAATTCTAAGCTTGAAATTTCCTTGCAAGTCTCTTCAAAACCTAGGCGGAACAGGCAGAGCAAAACTCGGCCAACATGGTCAAAAGCATGGCCAAGAAGTTGGGAGTGATCTTCGCTGGTTCGTCCCAGAGGCCAGCGTCCTCACGAGGACCCTTTCCCGTGAACGAGTCACCAGCTTTCATACCCAATCGAAGACTCAACATGGAGGTCGTCCCGAGGAGCTCCACCGCGGCCAGCAATCAAAATCCTTAAGGAACACCTATCATTCAGGACATCCTGAAAGAGCTGAAGGTCATCCACGATCGGGTCGGTAACGTGTCGGGTGCTCCACCCCAGATTACCACCGTAGGTGAAAACAATTTCTACAAGCATGCATCAAAGCGAGTATTGCACCAGTCTGCGTACCCAAATGCTTCTCCTTGCCGGATAACCTGAAGTATGACAAAACCATTGATCCGGATGAGCACATCGCCGCTATTACACGTCCGTTAAGAGCAACGAGATCTCGGAGGAAGAAACTCAATCCGCTCCGGTGAAGAGATTCGGCTCGACCTTAACCAAAGGTGCCTGTATTGTACCCACAGCTACCATTCGGATCAATCGAGTCACTCACACAGATATAGGATTTATTCAACAAGGCACATTTCGCAGCCCACAAACGAGAGAAGCGCATAGAAGATATCTTTGAGATTCAGTAGCACGATGATGAGCTGCTGAAATACTACCTAGAGAGATTCCAGATGGAATGCATGGAGCTCCCTCCAGTTCCCGAAAACATTGTTGTGGTAGCTTTTGGTAAGAGTCTGAACTCAAAGGGCTCATTAGCCACTTAGGAGTTGCAATGGAGTCTCATTCAGCACCCGGTGACGACATGGAACGCCCCACATCAGCGGTATAATGAGAAGCATTGTTCGGAGCCCAAACAATCCTCAACCTTCAACGACGGCACTCGTCCAGTCACTTATGACATTAGCCGGCAGGGCCAGAAATAGGAGCACACTGAAGACCCTCGAGCTGGAGGCAGAGGGAAGAAAAGTAAGAGAGACTACAGGGCCGACTTTTAAAACCGTATTAGAAAGCGGGAGGATACTAGAAAAGCACAGATGTACCCTCACAAGGGATCACTCAACATCGATAGAATACCCAACAGATTTGAGGATTTAGGGCTGCGCGTCAATGCCATGGAATTCGTAAAGGATCACCCGAAGAATACTCAAGTACGCTGGCCCAACAACATGAGATCAGAACCCAGAAAAAGGGATGGAAATATCTTTTGTGATTTTCACAGAGATTATGGACACGAGACTGCAAGTTACAGAGCCTTGATCCTAGAGGTAATGGGCCTACTCAATAAAGGATATTTGAAGGATCTACTAACAGATAGGTGGAAGCAAACATGCGCCAAGAACAGAAGTTTAGGGTCCTCCAGATCTGCCAAACCCAAAAAGGTCCATCAATGTGATAGTTGGCGACCCAATGTGGTCTAATGATCCAACTCAGAGCGAGGTAGTATCCAATAGAGGCAACACCCAAAACGAGATGATTCTGTTTAGTGAAAAGGATAGCACTAGCTGCAACACTCCTCACCACGATCCCTTGGTCATAACACTAAGAATAGGTGACACAATGTCAAACGCGTCATGATCGATGCTGGCAGCGCCGTAAACCTTATCAAGTGGGATACCGTACGTGCAATGAGAATAGAAGACCTAGTAACCCCAAGCATCTACACATTGGCTGGTTTCAATAACTCTTGCGAAAAGTCTATTGGAGAAATAAATCTTGAACCACGTATACCAGGAGCAGATCACATTGCGTCCTTCCAAGTAATCAAAAGAGGGGTCCCTTACAATGCCATCGTGGGATGGCCATGGATACACCAGGTCAAAGCGGTTCCTTCCACCCTGAAAAAGCTCAAGTACCCAACTGAATGGGGGGTGAAGGAGATCAATGGAGATCAGGAACTGGTAAGGGAGTGTTATACAACAGCTATCTTTGGATCGTCCATCCCCGACACAACACCAAATGTGAACCTCCTTGACGGTGACGAAGACCTCAAAACTTCAATCAACAAAGACGATAGCTCTGGCCATTTGGTTGATTGAGAGTTTTGGGGGGAGAAGGAAATGGGACACTTGGAAGTACAATTCTTTTCAAGCTTTTCAGCATTTACTTTAATTAAGCTTTTTGTTTCTTTTCGAATTCTAGTTTTCGGAATACAGTATTTTCATGCTTTTCTGTGTTAACGGGTTTTCACTCACAACAATACGGGCCTAGTGCCCTCTTTTATCAATAAAACAACTATTTTACTTAGTCAGTTTTACATTTAGATCCATCTACGATTCAAAAATTCATAGCCCTGGCACAACTTAAGTTGAAGTAATACACTCATTCTTCGCTACAAAAGTAGAGTACACTACACGCTTAAAGTTAGATCACTACTAGTTCAACCACCAAGCATTATTCGTAAGTTGAAATTGTCAATTCAACAAATTGCACCATGTCGGTGCCCACCTGCATAGTACCAGTAAATTCTTAAGCACTCGAGTGAAAAGCACATATGTTCTAGCTTGAACGCAAAAATGCCTCGTTGCATACAACGGGCTAAAGATGTCCCCTTGTAGGCGCGGGCCCAACCATAATCAAAGTCATCTATCATAGATGCAATCTAAGCCGCCTCCTACTGGCGCACAATCAACGGACGTACATTCCCAAGCAGACTCACTATAAAACATTTTAAACTTTAGAATAAATAGGGCATCCATTACTTAATAAAAGCCGCCTAAGTCTTTGGAGCACACGCCCATATGGGCACGACTTCTTTATCGAAAACTGTTTACGATGAAAGTTAAAATTGTCACAAGCAAAATAAAAGGTAATTAAAGAAAAAAGCCTCAAACGGGCAAAAATATATCAATCACGTAGGAAACACGGGCAATTGTTCAATTATCACAAAAAGAAATTGGGGAACATTAATTCTCCCTTAGGGGACTACCTTCCATGGATACACTCCGCGAAGACCCTGCTTCATCAACTGTAAGCTCCCTGACCGGAATTTTGTCTTCTCCTTCACCACTAGCCTCCTCAGAGCCTTCTTCGAGGTCGAATTCTAAATGAGCATCTTCTTGGGCAACAAGCCTGGTCAACGAAGCAATCTTGACAGTTAGATCTAGGTTAGGATCATCATGAACCCGGTGAAGGGTCACCAGTGTAGCCGCCAGATTCTCACAATCTACTTCGGCCACATGCCGAGCGTTCATAATGTTCATCTTTTCCTCTATCTGGTTGGAACCGTTGCACAACTTGTCACGAACCTTCTCCAAGGACGCCACTTTACCTCGCAGCTTATTATTTTCATCTTGGAGGAATCCAAAAAGCTTTTAGCTTCAGAAGTATCCTTCTCAGTCGCTTTGAACTTTTCCTCCATCTCCGACAACCTTTGTCGAAAGACAAACTCAACTGCTTCCAGACGAGTCACATTGGCATAATGCACTTGACTAGTGAGTCTGGCTTCCTGAAGGGACGACTGAAGGGCCTCTAAAGCCTCTTTGCTCTTGCAAACCTCATTGTATACTACAGCATTAGGGTTCTTATTTTTCATCTACTCCAGGTGGTAAGCTTTGCGTGTGCTTAAGAGTTCCTCCTTCAGCTGTTCTACTTTGGTCACGAAAGGTTGCAAACTGGTGACATGTCCCCCAGAGCATCATTCTCCTCTCTTAGGATTTCATCCGAGCATCCTCGGCGGAGAATTTCATGATGAACCATCAACCCCTGAACAGATATAAAAAAAAGGGTTAGAGGAGAGAGGGTGGAGATCCAGTTCGGAGTATCTTAGAGAAGTAAGCAAGTGAGAGCACCCCACATCGACCTTAAGCAAGTCCTGAAGATTGTAGTCAATAAGATGTTTCTGCTCTGAGGGGCCGATTAGCTTAGCGGTAAGATCAGTCACAATGCCCAGACTCTCAAACAGGTTAATTCCTGCTGCAATGGGAATGACAACTTCACGAGATCTGTCAACGGGCTCTACAACGGCATCTGAGTTAATTATCACCTCTTTCCCGTGGCGATGCTGAGGAAGGTTAGTAGGCTCGGGGGCAAGGGTCAAGATAGCAGGATCTGTATGCATTTAATGAGAAATCATTCAGAAGGACATATGATACAACTGTATCAGCAGAAAAATAAGGGTTGAGCCAACCTGGTAATGAGGTCTCGAGATGAGCCGTTAGGAGCATGACTTCATCTTCTACACCGGCCTCTTCCTCAGCCTCAGGATCATCAACAAGGAATCTATGCTTACGCATAGAGGGACCAAACTCAGGATAAATAGCAATAGAGGAAGGAGCAACAGCATTAGGCTCAGGCATTCGGGGGACTTTTCCCTCACCATCGAAAATCACCAAAGGTTCATTCAAGAGTATTACGTTGTCAAATTTGGTAGGCCTTTTCCTCTTTGAAGAACGGGAGCCGCTAGCTCTCTCAGCGACCTTACCGTCAGATGTCTGCACGTCAGGGAGTGGAGCGATGTATGGAGCAGCAACTGGAATTTCTCTCAATTTAGGTAGTGGACGATGGGAAACTTTTGATGCAGAGTAAGGTGGCAAAGGGCACTAGAAGTATAAAATCATGGAATTATTTAGGAGGGAAGATTTAATGTGATCTTTCGCTCATCGGCCATTCATGTTCGACAGAGCCACGAAGGTCATCGTTCTGGCAGAGTTCCTGGCAAATATCGCAGTGACCCACATGTCCAGGTCATCGTGGGAGAGCGAGAGTACCGTCACAGAATTCACTGGAAAAAACAAAAGTGGTACAAGGAAGGGAAAGAAAGAGTGTATGGGCTGCAGTGCGGTAACTTAAATTTCCTGATGAAGACTTCTGGGGATGGATAGCACGAAACTATGCTAGAGTTACGCACCGCCACATATTGGTGGAACCAGCCACGGTCTTTAGAATCTTCACCGTTGGAGACTATACCCCCCTTCTTCCTCGTTTGTTGAAGATCATCATACCTGCTTTGTGTAAGCGGGCAATATAAAAAGCATGGAGGTGCCAGAAAGAGAAGTCTACCTTAGCATGGCTGGCCAAATGATCCAATACGGCCACTAAGCGCTACACGGAGGGCCTGACATGGTCTAAACAAATGTTGTAGCGGCGGCATATCTCCTCAAAAATTGAGTTTACACGCTTGCAGAGATGCAGAGTGAAAGGTTGCATTTGAACCACCGAATAACCAACACGGTGGGTGGAAATTCTTTCTTCAGTAATGGACAATGATATCTATGATGAAGGGCCATTTGCATTTGAGTTGATGCGAGTCACATCATCCTCTATAATGGTGGAAGGGTAGAATTAAATCGAGAGCTTATTATTCTCACCTTCCTATTTGGTCGGCTGGCCTTGCATTCTATCATCACCTTTGAAATTCAAGACTTGAGGAAGGTAGTCTTGAACCCTAAAATTTATGGGAAGGAAGTTTGCTTCTTGGGCCATATTGAAGAAGAAATGCTTTGAAAAATCTGGAGAAAAAGCTTTACTTAGAAGAAAGTTTTTGAAAGAGTTTGAAGATGAATAAGCAGCTCAATAATTACGGTGTACTTATACACGCCAAAGAGAATCCAAGAGGGAAAGCAGATCGTTTTGCAGATGTAAGATGGTGATCATAGTAGCTTATGTGATAACTCCCAATAATTACGTGGTATAGCAGGGTGGTTGCAGCATTGGAAAGATGCGGATTAAAACCCCTTCAATCACAAAGATACATGTCATCATACTTGAGTACTCGCATTCAATGCAAAGCATGCGGAGAGATAGAGGACGAGTATCGGGTGTAGGCATATCTCTACGTTTTTTATCATGCCTCTTTCACTTCCTGACTACTTATGACAGCACTCAGCAAGCGGAGGGGCTGACTGTGTGGGAAAAAGTACGCCACCTATGAATATGGGGATACGAGTCCAGCTAGCTAGACTACACTTAGCTTAGCTTACAAGTCACCGGGCGCAGAGGATACACGCCTACTCTTCGAGCCACGGCCACTTAGCCGGCACGGGTCGTAGGATGTAAGGTATACATCATGCCGCCTTAGGGTTTCCAATCTCCTAGTTAAGTTTTTGTATATACCACTACCTTGATTAAATAGACTCACGGCCTCATTAGTCTTTATATTTTACCATAATTAGGAGTGGGTAAATCATAGCTATAAATACTCCTTCTAAATTATATTGTACAATTCAAGCGATTCACACTGAATCCGGCTATTCTCAAGGAATAAAACTATTTACTTTCTTGTCCATTACTTTTTCTCTATATTTTACTTATTTTCCTTCATGTTTATCGTATTGCTTGTGACCCTCTTGCAAATTTAATTATTTTACCTAGACGATCAATTTTAGGCATAAACAAGTCGGGCTTGCAAGGTGGTTGAAAATTTCTCTTCAAGTGATGAAGAGGCAGTTGAAGAGGAAGAGCTCGTTTCTGAAGATGAAGGAAACAATGATGAAGCTTCCGAAGGAGAAGAGGAGGGAGGTGACACACCTACCATTGCGACTTCTCCACCTTCGAGCTTATTTTCCATCAATTATTTTTTGTTTTAAATTTTGTGGTCGTTAGAGACAATGTAAGTACCTTCATTAACGGGTGTTAGTGCCCATGAAATATTAATGAAACTTGTCCAAGTGTTTTAACTTGTTTATGTTCGAATGCCCGTGTTTGCATGTTCTCTCATCGGGACGTATGCGAAAAACACTTAGAATGTAATTTTTTTTTGGCTTGCAAGCTTTATTAATTTCGAGTTGTATGGGACTTAAGACTTTGCATGGACTGGAACGACGTCTCATTCCCGTGTTAGCGCAAAAATAGTCAAAACCCTACAATATAACTACAAGAGTTTAATATTGAGGCAAACTTGGGATAATGTCCATTTTATTGAAGATGATAGCCAAACTCGTCATTACATTGCACCTAGCCGTGAAAGGACTTAAGCATAACTTAAATGTTGTCGCTAGAAAATAAGACAAGGCTAATCTTCGGGAGACAGCCCCCGATATGAAGTTTGCGGTCTTAAAGCATACTTACAGTCCCCAGCATAGAAGAGTGAAAGTCGCGGACATGCGTTGATATACTGTGTTGGACTCTATGCTATCTCTTCCATCCCCTCAGTGTTTGAGTGCAAATGATAAGACCCGAGCACTGCACTCTGTTTCCTCCACTTCCTGAAAAGGTAGAGCAAAGAAAATGGGGGGATAGTTGATCCTTCGACCTAAGCATCGGAGTATATTTACGCTCGCCGTCATATGTGATTATTGACAAAATCAACAAATAAGGTGAAGTACCATAAGGCTAGAAATAGTACCGTTTCAAATTGGAGATGTTCCAGTTTGAAGGTTCTAACTTTCCATTCATGCCCTTCAGTTGATATGATCCCTTGCCGACTAACTTGGAGACTTGATATAGACCTTCCCAATTGGCAGCCAACTTTGAAATTCCTTAGTCGTTTGATTTACGGATTTTAGCACATAGTCTCCAGCTTTGAAACTCCTAAATTTGGCTTTCTTATTAAGATAGTTTTTGATTTGCCTCTTCTGGGCCGCCATTCGTATCAAGTCTAACTCAATCCGACCATCCAAAAGGTACAAATTCACTTGCATTGCTTCCTGATTCGACTCCTAGGTAGCGCGTGTATATTGGAAGCTAGGCTCACCAACCTCCACAGAGATTAAGGCATCCATGGGGGATTCGTGCAATCCGAGGTGACCAACTAACATCTCGAAAATGCTATTCAGTCGCCGTAAAAAGTGGGAACACCTCAATCGGGCGCTTGAAATCACAACCAAGCGGCTCAGAGCCCCGTAAAGAGGAGAGCTCGAGTAAAGAGGTAGCCCATCCAAAGAAGGAAGAGAAGATCCCAACTTTCATTCAAGAACCTCGGAAGAAAAAGGCCGAGGACTCAACGATGGAAGAGCTAGAATCTTATGCCTTGTCAGATGAGTTTCCAGACAAAAATATTTATAGGCTCGGAGCTGGATACTGAGTCTAAGAAAGCTCTCATCAAATTGTTAAAAGCCAATGGTGATTGCTTTGCTTGATCTCATGCAGACATGGTAGGGGTTGATCACGAAATCATAACACACAAGTTGAATGTAGATCCCAACCACCGCCCAGTGAAACAAAAGAAAAGACCCCACGGTGGAGTAAAGAAGAAGGCGATCCAAGACGAGACCAAGATGTTGCTCGATAATGGGTTCATAAGGGAAGTCAAATACTCAGATTGGCTTGCTAATATGGTAGTGGTACCCAAGAAAAATGGCAAGTGGAGAATGTGTGTCGACTACCCCGACCTGAATAAAGCTTACCCTAACGACTCCTACCCTTTGCCCCAAATTGATAGGTTAATAGACTCCACGGCTAGACACAAATTCTTAACCTTTTTGGATGCATATTCGGGATACAATCAGATCTTTATGGACCCTAGTGATGAAGAAAAAACTTCCTTTATCCTGGATGAAGGAACCTACTGTTACAAGGTGATGCCCTTCGGTCTCAAAAATGCTGAAGCAACTTATCAAAAGCTGGTATGCCAAATGTTTAAGGATTATCGAAAAAATAATGGAAGTATATATTGATGATATGTTGGTGAAATCTGTCCGATTGGATGATCATTTGAAACAACTAAAGGAGGCCTTTGCGTTTTGGGACAGTATTGCATGAAGCTTAACCCCGAAAAGTGTTCTTTTGGGGTCAGCTCGGGAAAATTCCTAGGATTCATTGTCTCGGAGAGAGGTATCGAGGCAAATCCTGATAAGATCAAGTTATACAAGAGATCCCCGAAGAATTGTCAAGCCGAAAGGAAATCCAATGCTTAACTGGCCAATTAGCCGCTCTGAGTCGATTTATTTCAAGGTCATCCGAGCGGTGCCACAGGTTCTTTTCCGTTTTGAAAAAAAAAAACACTTCCTATGAATGGATTCCTGAGTGCAGGGAGGCTCTGAAAGAGTTGAAACATTATTTGGCCAATGCTCCATTGTTGTCCAAACCAAAAGATGGTGAGACGTTGTTGGTATACTTGGTCGTCTCCGAGGTGACGGTAAGCGCAGTTCTGGTTCGATAGGAAGAAGGAAAGCAACAACCAATATACTATGTTAGCAAAGCTCTTCTCGATGCTGAAACAAGCTTTACACAGATGGGGCAGCCAATTCAATTGGCAATAATGCTCGTAGCTCCCACGGGGAAGAAGCTAAGGCACTCGATGAAATTCGAGAAGCTAACCAACAACGAAGCTGAGTACGAGGCTGCCATAGCGGGATTAAAGCTGGCCAAAGAAATGGGAGCTGAGAATGTAGAGCTAAGGTGTGACTTGCAACTAGTGGTGAATCAAGTCCTCGGGGGATATTCGGCTGGGGAGCCCAGAATGAAACAGTTCGTGGTAAGAATGCAGCAAGTGCTCGGTGCCTTTCAAGAACGGAAGGCCATGAAACTACCACGAGAGGAAAACGTCGAGGTCGATGCCTTGGCGAACTTGGCCTCGGCAATTGAAACAGATGACTCGGGGACTGACGCCACAGTTTGAATTTTCACATCAGCAATGGGAAAGATGAAACTGGAAATATGGTGAATTGACATTAGGATTGGTGAACAAAGTTCATCTCTTATCTGGAGTTAGGGATTCTTACCACCAGACAAAAAAGAAGCGGCAAAATTCAGGAAGCAAGTAGTCTCGTACACGATAATATATGGACAATTGTACAAGAAGCTTTATTTCGGCCCGATGGTAAATGTCTAGGCCTAGGAGAGTATAAATATGTGATGAAAGAAGTGCATACAGGAATGTATGGTATTCACTTCTGTAACTAAAGCCCTCTGTGCGAAAGCTTCTCCGAGCTGGCTACTATTGGCCTGAAATGAGTGAGCATGCCAGAGTATTTGTTAGGAATTGCGATAAGTGCCAAAGGCATGCCTCCATGATTCATCAGCAGGCCGAGCCCTTGCACTTAGTGGTCTCACTGTGGCCCTTTATGAAATGGGGAATGGATATTGTGGGATCATTCCCCAAAGCAAAGGGCAGTGTTAAATACATCCTCATGCTCACTGATTATTTTTCCAAATGGATCAAAGCAGGAGCTTTTGCTAAAGTCAGGCAAAAAGAAATCATCGACTTCATATAGAAAAACATCATATGCCGATTTGGAGTTCTGAGGGAGATCACTTGTGATAACGGAACACAATTCGTTGGCTTGGAAGTCACGACTTTCTTTTCAAAATGGGGGATCAAAAGGGTGGCTTCAACACCCTACTACCCCAGTGCCAATGGACAAGCTGAGTCATCAAATAGAATAATCGTCGATAATCTTAAAAAGAGAATGAACAAAGTAAAAGGCTCATGGCCTGATGAGTTACCAGAAGTGTTATGGACAATGAGGACCACGGAGAAGAATAGTACTAGTGAAACCCCGTCTTCTCTTGTTTATAGGGTAGGTTTGCTAATTCCTGTGGAGGTTGGAGAACCAAGTTTTCGCAATGCTCATTCAACCGAGGAGTCAAATCAAGAAGCTGTGCGAGTGGAATTGGATTTGCTCAAAGGACGAAGAGAGATGGCCTTGGTGCGGTTGACGGCTCAAAAACAGCAAATCGAGGCCTACTAGCAAAAAAAAAGGCCAAGTTGAGAGAATTCAACGTTGGCGACTATGTCTTGAGGGCCTCAAATCAAATGACCGAAGAGAAAAATGCAGGAAAATTGGTCACCAATAGGGAAGGCCCCTACCGAGTGAAAGTAATCCTAGGGAAAGGGTCTTATCAACTGGAAAACCTCGAGGGGAAGCAAAAGCCGTTAAATTGGAGCATATCCAATTTAAAGAAATATTAATTCTAGCATCAACGAGGTATCGCTCCGATTCAACAGTGCTCGAGTCTTCATCTTTCACAGTCAACCACTGGGGGTGCAAGGGGGTGAGATTAGTCTACAATCGACTCATAGACTCATAGATCAAGTTCTCCGAAAAATACCTCAGACTCGGGGACTTAACTCGAGAACTTCAAAACATGGGGATCGCCCGAGGCCTAGCTAAACCTACACCGGGGACTGACCACATAGGAATACGCTTGATTACTCATATTCATTGCCTCGAATGGCTTTTGTAGATTAAATTTTCCTAAGTATAACTAGGCTCTATGTAAACCGGCTCGATTATCATCAATGGAATAAAAATTGATTCATCATCTTTTTATCCATTAAGCCTTATTCAAGCCTCGGCTTGAGGACGAGATGTCGTCCTAAGCTAGCTTCATAATATACTTAAAGTCTTGCAAGCAAATAAAAGCTCGAAAAGATATTGAAGCAGTTAATACTCGATATTTATATATTCATAAGGCTCGAAGGCCAGGGTAATTACAAAGAAAATGGCCCGAAGGTCCAAAACAAAACAAACGAGCTGTCACCCACTAGCCTCACTATCACTACCCGAAGTTTCTCCTTCAAACGAGCTCTCACTGCTCGAAGGAAGTTGATCCAAAAATTTTCAAGTCGTAGCGACATCTACCTTAGCCATGGCAATCTCGTCATCCAAACTAACCACTTCTTTACATCGTTTGAGGGTCTTCAACTTAGTCTGAATGATTGCCCAATTTATGTCAACTTTGGCTCGGGTAGCTCTCGAGTCCAGCTTGGCCTTGAACTTGGACTTTAGCTCAGAAGAAAAGATTGGTTTTTTGCATCGAAGGGTCTTCATTTCAGCTTCAAGAACCTCGTTCTTGGCTTCAATCTCTTTCATCTTCGAGACAAGCAGCGAAGATCTCTCCTCGAACTGCTCGGTTAGCCCTTTGAGCACTGCATCAGCCTGCTTCTGAAGCTTGGCTCGATTGTTCTCCTCTTGAGACCTCTTCTCGGCCCTAATATTGGCAAATTCTCCACGAGCCATAGAGAGTTCAGTGCTCGATCGCTCAACCTCTTTCTGAGCTCGGCCCAATTTGGCTTTCGAGTCAAGGAGTTGCTTTTTAAGCTCAGAAACACGAGCTTCGAGCCCAATCCTTCTTCGATCCCACTCATCCATGACTTGCTTAAGGTACACCGCTCGTTTGGCCTCGATCTCAGCCGTTTTCATAGCATAGACATAACTCTACAACCAGAAAAAAGGAAATCAGAAGTGGGGAAAAATAGTTAAAATCAAAAAAGTAGTGAAGCAAAACAAAAAAAACTTTACATAAATCGCATGTTGAGCCGAATAAGCCATCAAATCATCCAAGGGCACATTCTTGAGTCGCTCGTTTTCTAAAGGCCCAAGCAGCCATTGCAGCTAATGGCAACCCCTATGCTGTCGTCCAGCAGGCAAACATCAATCGGTATTGGGATTCTCCTAATTCCTTAAGGAATGGTTGTCTCATCTCGAATTGAATCGGCGCTCGCCCCCTTTGCAGATGGAACCCCTTCGGCAGGCTTAGCCCCGATCTCATCACGAACCGTATCAACAACTTGGCTCGGTTCCTTGATGCTCACCACCTCGACCTCGTCTCGAACAGAGACATCATCTGGCTCATCAATTAGTCTTCGTCGAGGAGCTTCGGGCAATTCAACCCGAGGGATTTTAGCCTTGAAGGGTTTCTTGGGCGTATCCCTTTTCCTTTTCGGACCTGAAAAGAGAGAACGCGTCATTCAAAGAAAAAAGAAAATAAGAAGATATACGAAGGATGAACGAGGATACCTCTCGGGGCCTGTGTGAGAGTCTGAACAGACTCTTTCAAGGACTGCAAACTAGCCTCAACATCAGGGACCTCGACGACATCCTCTCGTCGTCCCTGCTTATTCTTCTTCTTCTTCTTTGTTTTCTTCTTCTCTTTCTTATCTTCCTCCCTCCTCACCTCAGCAGGCAGCTCATTAAAATCTGAAAGAAAAAGAGTAAGACCAAAAGAGGACGCGCTAAAAAAAGGAGGAAACATCGAACTTGGAAACAATCTAACCAAGTCATTTGCCCGACCAGTTGTTCTCCTCACGGGCAGCCACAAGACCATCCAATCCCTCTCCGGCCTCTTCTCGGCACTAATAATAGCTTGTGCCCAAGCTACTAAGTCCTCGAGAGGATTGATTGGAAGCTTTCAAGCTGAAAAGGATAATGAAAAATTAGTTTTCTCGCACTTATAGAAGCCAAGCAAAAAATGAGACCAGAAGAAAACTTACGCGTTCTGTTCCACACCTCAGGGAATCCAAGCCTGGCAGAGAGAGAAGAAGTGGGAAGAAGAACAAACCAATCACACCAGCTATGATTCTCGGTGTCGTCGCTCTTGGTAATGATGGAGAACTGGCCCCGCTTGTTTAACTGCACAATGCCATCTTTGTGCAGAGAAGGAGAAAATAAAGAAATCAAGTAGTCATACCCAAATGTGACCCCGGCTTTACGACTGAGGTAGTCGAGGCACTGAATGACCCTCTAGAAGCTGGGGCCTAGCTGAGCCAAACAAACATTGTATGGTCTACAGAAAGTATCCACTACGAAGTGAAGGGGAAGAGTAAAACCTAACAAAAATGGGTAAGTATAAACAAAGGATTGCCCCCGAACATTGTCGCATGTGCAGTGCTCGGGGGTAGGTATTGAAATTTGAACCTCGGGGCCCCAATTACACTCTTCTCGGATCAAGGCTATGTGTTCTTCCGACGCAAGGCTCGGAGAAAGTTGAACGGGCAGTTTCCTTTTCCTTCTAATATCTGAGGTTGTTTGCCTCCTCATCTTGAAATCTTTGCTGGAATCAAACTTCTTTGGGATAACCCATTGAGGTTTGAGTTCCCCAAGATAAACTTTCTCTTTTTCTTCTTTTGAGGCGAGGTCTTGACCACCTCGTTGTCATTATCATCGTCGACAGTTTCTTCAATCGTCGCCTCGTCATCACCAATGGAACGTTCTTGACTGGCGACACTACGACTGTCATTCGAATGGGAAAAAGTGGCTGATGGAGGAGAATTTATCAATTCATCAGTTGATGCTAAAATACCAGCATCAACGACGTTTACAATGAGGATAAGAAGACATGGTAAAAATCTTTAGAAGGAAAAAGTAGGCTGGAAAAAACAAGAATAGTTCGAGTGAAATTATGAAATGGTAAGGATGATGACAAAAAGTGGCCAATTTATAGCAAGATGCAAGTGGATTGAAACACCATTATGGCATTTACATGGGAAAGGTAAAACAAAGGGTTGTATCCATTCAAAACAAGGCCACGTGCGGGGGATATGACATTGAAGCGATGGTTGCCTTTTCGAATCTCCTGGCCGTTATCGCACCACGTCACTTTCCCACTTAATTCAATTCCACCCTTTGGAAAATTCTGACTATTATCCAAGGGGTGCGGGACTATCTGTATTGGGTAGAAACCCTGCTGCCTCAGTGCAAAGGTTTAAACTACGAGACAATCAAGTTCTACCGAGGACAACTTCTCGAAGAGGTGGTTTTCACCTCCACCTGGGGTAAGATTTGGCCAAGTACAAGATCAGAACTTTTTAAGATTAAAGAATGATCAATCCAACGACCCCTTGAGGGATTATATTACCTCGGCGAACGACCACATCTAATTATAACTGTCGACTGTTGTACAACCGTTGCTCGAGCATTAAAAAGAGAGACCGTTAGCTGGCAATGAATGAATACAGAGTAATTACTATTGAATGCAATAGTAATCTTCTCATTCCTATCAATTATAAATAGGAACCCTTTGTAAAAGATAAAGGCATCCAGATATATAACATTCGGCTTATATTCTTTCTCTTAAGCCTTGTCTTGTTTTATACACATTATTGCTCGTTTACTTTTCTGCCTCGTTCATGAAGCATTTGCCTCGTTTAAATTCAATCTCAGTTTTATCATAACTTTGATACAAGAAAATTATCAATCAACCCCAAAACAAATTCGATTTGTTGTCCTATCTCGATTTAGGCCAACACAAAATTCAAAGAGGACGAGGCTGAATCCTACCCACCCCTACCCCCTCCATCTTTAGAGAAAATGACCGATGTGGTAACTGAAACGGATGCTGGGACTTCCGGTGGTTCTGTCTCTGAGGAGGATCTTGATAGAGATCCTGAATAAGGTGGATCTTTTGAAAGATCGTCATCATGTAGACAAGTACTTCGATCAACTATTCGACCCCTTGGAGAATGAATGCCTTTCCCCTATCCATGACGTCTGTATTATCGAGGAGTGCCCTTGGGGTCCTCAGGGTGAGTTTCAAGTCTCCTTACATATTGACTTTACTTTCTCATTCAGGCCACTTATTCCTTGTTTTTGCATCATAGAGCTTTATGTATTCGCTTGAGGCTATAAACCGTGAGCAACACCGTGAATCCGAGCTCATCAAAATAAAAAATTGAGTTGATGAACTTGATCTAAAACAAAAGGACGAGATTCCCCACCTCAAGGATCTGGTGGACCAAAGAGAAGCTGAGTTCATGGAGGCACTCAACACTTCAACGGATGCAAAGGCTGAGCTTGAGACTCAGAAGGAATCCTTTGATCTAAAGTTGAACAAAGTTAACGGCAAGGCTAAAGAGCTTGAAGCCGAAGTTGAGCAAAAGAAGGCCGAGTTGTTGCATGAAGCAAAGGTTCATCATAGTTCCTTGGTGAATCAATCGAGGAAAATTAAAGAGTTGCAAGAGAAACTCCGACAGGTACCAGTATTCCTCGCTGAGCTTCCTTTGATGCAAGGCAAAATTAAGCAGCTGAAGGGGGAAAATGATCGCCTCAAGGCCCGGTTGGAGGCTCGGAGAAAGAAAGCCTTTGTTGACAAGCATTGGAGTGTCGTTAAGACTCGCTTTGAGACACTGAAGGAATGCCAACAGGAAGGGCTTGATCTCCCTGCTGCGATCATAGCACCTGAAGGCTTGGCCACTCGTGTGTGGGTAAAAATATGCCACCTATGATTATGTGGATACGAGTCCAGCTGGTGAGACTAGACTTAGCTTATAAGTCACCGGGCACAGAAGATACATGTCTGCTCCTCGAGCCATGGCCGGTCAGGCAGCACGGGCCGTAGGATGCAAGGTATACACCCTGCCGCCTTAGGGTTTACAGTCTCCTAGTTATGGTTTTGTATATACCACTGCCTTGATTAAACAGGCCCACGGCCTCATTAGTATTTGTATCTTACCATATTTAAGACTGGGTAAATCATAGCTATAAATACCCCTCCTACATTGTATTGTACAATTCAAGATATTCACATCGAATCCGGCTATTCTCAAGGAATTAAACTACTTACTTTTTTGTCTATAACTCTATCTCTTTGTTTTAGTTATTTTCGTTCATAGTTACCGTATTGCTTGTGACCCTCTCATAAATTTAATTATTTTACCTAGACGACTAATTTTAGGCATAAACAGTTTTGCGCCAACCGTGGGGCCCAGGCAATTGTAGGTTTCTATGAAAGGAAAAAGCAATCATGTCGAATTACAACGATAACGTCCCCAAGAACACTACAGACGCAGTAGATGATTCTGAAAAGGATCCCAGTAATCCCAACGGACAATCTAAGCACCCTACCTGAGATCAAATCTCTATAGACAGTGATGAAGAAGCTGATCAACCACGTGGTGGCAATTCTAAGCTTGAAATTTCCTTGCAAGTCTCTTCAAAACCTAGGCGGAACAGGCAGAGCAAAACTCGGCCAACATGGTCAAAAGCATGGCCAAGAAGTTGGGAGTGATCTTCGCTGGTTCGTCCCAGAGGCCAGCGTCCTCACGAGGACCCTTTCCCGTGAACGAGTCACCAGCTTTCATACCCAATCGAAGACTCAACATGGAGGTCGTCCCGAGGAGCTCCACCGCGGCCAGCAATCAAAATCCTTAAGGAACACCTATCATTCAGGACATCCTGAAAGAGCTGAAGGTCATCCACGATCGGGTCGGTAACGTGTCGGGTGCTCCACCCCAGATTACCACCGTAGGTGAAAACAATTTCTACAAGCATGCATCAAAGCGAGTATTGCACCAGTCTGCGTACCCAAATACTTCTCCTTGCCGGATAACCTGAAGTATGACAAAACCATTGATCCGGATGAGCACATCGCCGCTATTACACGTCCGTTAAGAGCAACGAGATCTCGGAGGAAGAAACTCAATCCGCTCCGGTGAAGAGATTCGGCTCGACCTTAACCAAAGGTGCCTGTATTGTACCCACAGCTACCATTCGGATCAATCGAGTCACTCACACAGATATAGGATTTATTCAAGAACGCACATTTCGGAGCCCACAAACGAGAGAAGCGCATAGAAGATATCTTTGAGATTCAGTAGCACGACGATGAGCTGCTGAAATACTACCTAGAGAGATTCCAGATGGAATGCATGGAGCTCCCTCCAGTTCCCGAAAACATTGTTGTGGTAGCTTTTGGTAAGAGTCTGAACTCAAGGGGCTCATTAGCCACTTAGGAGTTGCAATGGAGTCTCATTCAGCACCCGGTGACGACATGGAACGCCCTACATCAGCGGTATAATGAGAAGCATTGTTTGGAGCCCAAACAATCCTCAACCTTCAACGACGGCACTCGTCCAGTCACTTATGACATTAGCCGGCAGGGCCAGAAATAGGAGCACACTGAAGACCCTCGAGCTGGAGGCAGAGGGAAGAAAAGTAAGAGAGACTACAGGGCCGACTTTTAAAACCGTATTAGAAAGCGGGAGGATACTAGAAAAGCACAGATGTACCCTCACAAGGGATCGCTCAACATCGATAGAATACCCAACAGATTTGAGGATTTAGGGCTGCGCGTCAATGCCATGGAATTCGTAAAGGATCACCCGAAGAATACTCAAGTACGCTGGCCCAACAATATGAGATCAGAACCCAGAAAAAGGGATGGAAATATCTTTTGTGATTTTCACAGAGATTATGGACACGAGACTGCACGTTACAGAGCCTTGATCCTAGAGGTAATGGGCCTACTCAATAAAGGATATTTGAAGGATCTACTAACAGATAGGTGGAAGCAAACATGCGCCAAGAACAGAAGTTTAGGGTCCTCCAGATCTGCCAAACCCAAAAAGGTCCATCAATGTGATAGTTGGCGACCCAATGTGGTCTAATGATCCAACTCAGAGCGAGGTAGTATCCAATAGAGGCAACACCCAAAACGAGATGATTCTGTTTAGTGAAAAGGATAGCACTAGCTGCAACACTCCTCACCACGATCCCTTGGTCATAACACTAAGAATAGGTGACATAATGTCAAACGCGTCATGATCGATGCTGGCAGCGCCGTAAACCTTATCAAGTCGGATACCGTACGTGCAATGAGAATAGAAGACCTAGTAACCCCAAGCATCTACACATTGGCTGGTTTCAATAACTCTTGCGAAAAGTCTATTGGAGAAATAAATCTTGAACCACGTATACCAGGAGCAGATCACGTTGCGTCCTTCCAAGTAATCAAAAGAGGGGTCCCTTACAATGCCATCGTGGGATGGCCATGGATACACCAGGTCAAAGCGGTTCCTTCCACCCTGCAAAAGCTCAAGTACCCAACTGAATGGGGGGTGAAGGAGATCAATGGAGATCAGGAACTGGTAAGGGAGTGTTATACAACAGCTATCTTTGGATCGTCCATCCCCGACACAACACCAAATGTGAACCTCCTTGACGGTGACGAAGACCTCAAAACTTCAATCAACAAAGACGATAGCTCTGGCCATTTGGTTGATTGAGAGTTTTGGGGGGAGAAGGAAATGGGACACTTGGAAGTACAATTCTTTTCAAGCTTTTCAGCATTTACTTTAATTAAGCTTTTTGTTTCTTTTCGAATTCTAGTTTTCGGAATACAGTATTTTCATGCTTTTCTGTGTTAACGGGTTTTCACTCACAACAATACGGGCCTAGTGCCCTCTTTTATCAATAAAACAACTATTTTACTTAGTCAGTTTTACATTTAGATCCATCTACGATTCAAAAATTCATAGCCCTGGCACAACTTAAGTTGAAGTAATACACTCATTCTTCGCTACAAAAGTAGAGTACACTACACGCTTAAAGTTAGATCACTACTAGTTCAACCACCAAGCATTATTCGTAAGTTGAAATTGTCAATTCAACAAATTGCACCATGTCGGTGCCCACCTGCATAGTACCAGTAAATTCTTAAGCACTCGAGTGAAAAGCACATATGTTCTAGCTTGAACGCAAAAATGCCTCGTTGCATACAACGGGCTAAAGATGTCCCCTTGTAGGCGCGGGCCCAACCATAATCAAAGTCATCTATCATAGATGCAATCTAAGCCGCCTCCTACTGGCGCACAATCAACGGACGTACATTCCCAAGCAGACTCACTATAAAACATTTTAAACTTTAGAATAAATAGGGCATCCATTACTTAATAAAAGCCGCCTAAGTCTTTGGAGCACACGCCCATATGGGCACGACTTCTTTATCGAAAACTGTTTACGATGAAAGTTAAAATTGTCACAAGCAAAATAAAAGGTAATTAAAGAAAAAAGCCTCAAACGGGCAAAAATATATCAATCACGTAGGAAACACGGGCAATTGTTCAATTATCACAAAAAGAAATGGGGGAACATTAATTCTCCCTTAGGGGACTACCTTCCATGGCAACACTCCGCGAAGACCCTGCTTCATCAACTGTAAGCTCCCTGACCGGAATTTTGTCTTCTCCTTCACCACTAGCCTCCTCAGAGCCTTCTTCGAGGTCGAATTCTAAATGAGCATCTTCTTGGGCAACAAGCCTGGTCAACGAAGCAATCTTGACAGTTAGATCTAGGTTAGGATCATCATGAACCCGGTGAAGGGTCACCAGTGTAGCCGCCAGATTCTCACAATCTACTTCGGCCACATGCCGAGCGTTCATAATGTTCATCTTTTCCTCTATCTGGTGGGAACCGTTGCACAACTTGTCACGAACCTTCTCCAAGGACGCCACTTTACCTCGCAGCTTATTATTTTCATCTTGGAGGAATCCAAAAAGCTTTTAGCTTCAGAAGTATCCTTCTCAGTCGCTTTGAACTTTTCCTCCATCTCCGACAACCTTTGTCGAAAGACAAACTCAACTGCTTCCAGACGAGTCACATTGGCATAATGCACTTGACTAGTGAGTCTGGCTTCCTGAAGGGACGACTGAAGGGCCTCTAAAGCCTCTTTGCTCTTGCAAACCTCATTGTATACTACAGCATTAGGGTTCTTATTTTTCATCTACTCCAGGTGGTAAGCTTTGCGTGTGCTTAAGAGTTCCTCCTTCAGCTGTTCTACTTTGGTCACGAAAGGTTGCAAACTGGTGACATGTCCCCCAGAGCATCATTATCCTCTCTTAGGATTTCATCCGAGCATCCTCGGCGGAGAATTTCATGATGAACCATCAACCCCTGAACAGATATAAAAAAAAGGGTTAGAGGAGAGAGGGTGGAGATCCAGTTCGGAGTATCTTAGAGAAGTAAGCAAGTGAGAGCACCCCACATCGACCTTAAGCAAGTCCTGAAGATTGTAGTCAATAAGATGTTTCTGCTCTGAGGGGCCGATTAGCTTAGCGGTAAGATCAGTCACAATGCCCAGACTCTCAAACAGGTTAATTCCTGCTGCAATGGGAATGACAACTTCACGAGATCTGTCAACGGGCTCTACAACGGCATCTGAGTTAATTATCACCTCTTTCCCGTGGCGATGCTGAGGAAGGTTAGTAGGCTCGGGGGCAAGGGTCAAGATAGCAGGATCTGTATGCATTTAATGAGAAATCATTCAGAAGGACATATGATACAACTGTATCAGCAGAAAAATAAGGGTTGAGCCAACCTGGTAATGAGGTCTCGAGATGAGCCGTTAGGAGCATGACTTCATCTTCTACACCGGCCTCTTCCTCAGCCTCAGGATCATCAACAAGGAATCTATGCTTACGCATAGAGGGACCAAACTCAGGATAAATAGCAATAGAGGAAGGAGCAACAGCATTAGGCTCAGGCATTCGGGGGACTTTTCCCTCACCATCGAAAATCACCAAAGGTTCATTCAAGAGTATTACGTTGTCAAATTTGGTAGGCCTTTTCCTCTTTGAAGAACGGGAGCCGCTAGCTCTCTCAGCGACCTTACCGTCAGATGTCTGCACGTCAGGGAGTGGAGCGATGTATGGAGCAGCAACTGGAATTTCTCTCAATTTAGGTAGTGGACGATGGGAAACTTTTGATGCAGAGTAAGGTGGCAAAGGGCACTAGAAGTATAAAATCATGGAATTATTTAGGAGGGAAGATTTAATGTGATCTTTCGCTCATCGGCCATTCATGTTCGACAGAGCCACGAAGGTCATCGTTCTGGCAGGGTTCCTGGCAAATATCGCAGTGACCCACATGTCCAGGCCATCGTGGGAGAGCGAGAGTACCGTCACAGAATTCACTGGAAAAAACAAAAGTGGTACAAGGAAGGGAAAGAAAGAGTGTATGGGCTGCAGTGCGGTAACTTAAATTTCCTGATGAAGACTTCTGGGGATGGATAGCACGAAACTATGCTAGAGTTACGCACCGCCACATATTGGTGGAACCAGCCACGGTCTTTAGAATCTTCACCGTTGGAGACTATACCCCCTTCTTCCTCGTTTGTTGAAGATCATCATACCTGCTTTGTGTAAGCGGGCAATATAAAAAGCATGGAGGTGCCAGAAAGAGAAGTCTACCTTAGCATGGCTGGCCAAATGATCCAATACGGCCACTAAGTGCTACACGGAGGGCCTGACCTGGTCTAAACAAATGTTGTAGCGGCGGCATATCTCCTCAAAAATTGAGTTTACACGCTTGCAGAGATGCAGAGTGAAAGGTTGCATTTGAACCACCGAATAACCAACACGGTGGGTGGAAATTCTTTCTTCAGCAATGGACAATGATATCTATGATGAAGGGCCATTTGCATTTGAGTTGATGCGAGTCACATCATCCTCTATAATGGTGGAAGGGTAGAATTAAATCGAGAGCTTATTATTCTCACCTTCCTATTTGGTCGGCTGGCCTTGCATTCTATCATCACCTTTGAAATTCAAGACTTGAGGAAGGTAGTCTTGAACCATAAAATTTATGGGAAGGAAGTTTGCTTCTTGGGCCATATAGAAGAAGAAATGCTTTGAAAAATCTGGAGAAAAAGCTTTACTTAGAAGAAAGTTTTTGAAAGAGTTTGAAGATGAATAAGCAGCTCAATAATTACGGTGTACTTATACACGCCAAAGAGAATCCAAGAGGGAAAGCAGATCGTTTTGCAGATGTAAGATGGTGATCATAGTAGCTTATGTGATAACTCCCAATAATTACGTGGTATAGCAGGGTGGTTGCAGCATTGGAAAGATGCGGATTAAAACCCCTTCAATCACAAAGATACGTGTCATCATACTTGAGTACTCGCATTCAATGCAAAGCATGCGGAGAGATAGAGGACGAGTATCGGGTGTAGGCATATCTCTACGTTTTTTATCATGCCTCTTTCACTTCCTGACTACTTATGACAGCACTCAGCAAGCGGAGGGGCTGACTGTGTGGGAAAAAGTACGCCACCTATGAATATGGGGATACGAGTCCAGCTAGCTAGACTACACTTAGCTTAGCTTACAAGTCACCGGGCGCAGAGGATACACGCCTACTCTTCGAGCCACGGCCACTTAGCCGGCACGGGTCGTAGGATGTAAGGTATACATCATGCCGCCTTAGGGTTTCCAATCTCCTAGTTAAGTTTTTGTATATACCACTACCTTGATTAAATAGACTCACGGCCTCATTAGTCTTTATATTTTACCATAATTAGGAGTGGGTAAATCATAGCTATAAATACTTCTTCTAAATTATATTGTACAATTCAAGCGATTCACACTGAATCCGGCTATTCTCAAGGAATAAAACTATTTACTTTCTTGTCCATTACTTTTTCTCTATATTTTACTTATTTTCCTTCATGTTTATCGTATTGCTTGTGACCCTCTTGTAAATTTAATTATTTTACCTAGACGATCAATTTTAGGCATAAACAAGTCGGGCTCGCAAGGTGGTTGAAAATTTCTCTTCAAGTGATGAAGAGGCAGTTGAAGAGGAAGAGCTCGTTTCTGAAGATGAAGGAAACAATGATGAAGCTTCCGAAGGAGAAGAGGAGGGAGGTGACACACCTACCATTGCGACTTCTCCACCTTCGAGCTTATTTTCCATCAATTATTTTTTGTTTTAAATTTTGTGGTCGTTAGAGACAATGTAAGTACCTTCATTAACGGGTGTTAGTGCCCATGAAATATTAATGAAACTTGTCCAAGTGTTTTAACTTGTTTATGTTCGAATGCCCGTGTTTGCATGTTCTCTCATCGGGACGTATGCGAAAAACACTTAGAATGTAATTTTTTTTTGGCTTGCAAGCTTTATTAATTTCGAGTTGTATGGGACTTAAGACTTTGCATGGACTGGAACGACGTCTCATTCCCGTGTTAGCGCAAAAATAGTCAAAACCCTACAATATAACTACAAGAGTTTAATATTGAGGCAAACTTGGGATAATGTCCATTTTATTGAAGATGATAGCCAAACTCGTCATTACATTGCACCTAGCCGTGAAAGGACTTAAGCATAACTTAAATGTTGTCGCTAGAAAATAAGACAAGGCTAATCTTCGGGAGACAGCCCCCGATATGAAGTTTGCGGTCTTAAAGCATACTTACAGTCCCCAGCATAGAAGAGTGAAAGTCGCGGACATGCGTTGATATACTGTGTTGGACTCTATGCTATCTCTTCCATCCCCTCAGTGTTTGAGTGCAAATGATAAGACCCGAGCACTGCACTCTGTTTCCTCCACTTCCTGAAAAGGTAGAGCAAAGAAAATGGGGGGATAGTTGATCCTTCGACCTAAGCATCGGAGTATATTTACGCTCGCCGTCATATGTGATTATTGACAAAATCAACAAATAAGGTGAAGTACCATAAGGCTAGAAATAGTACCGTTTCAAATTGGAGATGTTCCAGTTTGAAGGTTCTAACTTTCCATTCATGCCCTTCAGTTGATATGATCCCTTGCCGACTAACTTGGAGACTTGATATAGACCTTCCCAATTGGCAGCCAACTTTGAAATTCCTTAGTCGTTTGATTCACGGATTTTAGCACATAGTCTCCAGCTTTGAAACTCCTAAATTTGGCTTTCTTATTAAGATAGTTTTTGATTTGCCTCTTCTGGGCCGCCATTCGTATCAAGTCTAACTCAATCCGACCATCCAAAAGGTACAAATTCACTTGCATTGCTTCCTGATTCGACTCCTAGGTAGCGCGTGTATATTGGAAGCTAGGCTCACCAACCTCCACGGAGATTAAGGCATCCATCCCATAGACTTGAGAAAACATACTATCCCTGTGCTATTATTCTGTGTTGTTCGATTTGCCCACAATATTCAGTGGAGTTCATCGAGCCACGAGCCTTTTGATGCCTCAAATCTCTTTTCCAAGCTCTCAATGATCACCCTATTTAAAGACTCGGCTTGACCATTTGCACTCAGATTTTATGGAGTGGACACCACCCTTTTGATTCACCACTTCCCAAAAAAAATGTGTTACTTGAGAGCCAATGAACTGCGGGTCGTTATCACACGTTATTTCTTTTGGGACTCCAAATCTACAAATAATATTCTTCCAAATGAAGTTGATGATCTCCTTCTTCTGAACTTTGACGAATGCCCCTACTTCAGCCTATTTGGAAAAATAATCTATTAACACAAGCAAGAATTGCACATTGCCCTTAGCTTTGGGAGTGGCCCAACAATATCCATCCCCCATTTTGAACAACCACGAGGATAAGACTAAGTGTAATGGCTTAGTTTATTGATGGAGCATCCGAGCGTGGCATTGGCACTCATCACATTTCTTAATAATGTCCTTGGCATCTGTGCTGATATCTGGCCGATAATATCCAGCTCTAAATAGTTACTTAGTGCTTTCCCTCCGAAATGATTGGCTCACTCTCCTTCATGCACTTCTCTCATCATATACTCGGTCTGTCTTGGACCCAAACACTTGGCTAATGGGCTGTTGTGTAACTTTTTATATAACTCTCCTCGAATCATGCAATATAGGACCGCTTGGATTCGCATTTTCTGAGCCTCTTTTTTGTCATCTAGCAAAGTCCCCAAGTCCAAGAATGAGATGAACTTGGTGCATCAATACCAAGTGAGATACATCAAGTTCACATCAAGTTTCACACTTTCAATGGCCGAGCTGAGGAGATGGTCAATTGAATATTTTCCCGAGTCGCTCACTTCAACAGTGGAGCCTAAGTTTGCTAAGGTGTCCACTTCCCCATTTTCATCTCCAGGAATCTGCTCAATTCTCAACTCTTGAAACTTAGACAAGATTTCTTTAACTTTGGCTAAAAGTTGTTTCATTCTAGGCTCACAGGCCATAAAGTCCTCGAGTATTTGATTCACTACCAATTGTAAACCACTCTTCAGCTCAATTTTTTCCACCCCTAACTCCTTAGCTAGCTCTAAGCATGATAACACTGCCTCGTACTCGGCTTCATTGTTGGTTACTGGATGAAGTCTAATATAGTGTCTTATTCTTTCCCCCATAGGAGCCACCAAGACCAAGCCAAGCCCAGAACCTTTAACATTTGAGGCCCTATCAAAGTAAAGTGTCGAAAGCCCAAAAACAGGACCCTTTGATAATAACTCCTCCTTCTCCACCTCGGGGAGTATTTGGACACTAAAATCTGCCACAAAATCGGCTAACACTTGGGAATTTATGTTCGTGCGAGGTTGATAAGTGATATCGTACTCGCTCTACTCAACAACCCATTAGCAAACCTCCCAGACAATTCAGTCTTATGCAGTATGTTCCTCAACGGGAAGGTGGTGACTACAACTATGGGGTGACATTGAAAATAGGGCCGAAGCTTACGTGCAACAATAATTAGGGAAAGTGCCAATTTTTCTAATTGAGGGTACCTAGTCTAGGCATCAAGCAATGACTTGCTGACATAGTAAATCGACTGTTGTTTTCCATCTTTCTCTCGGACCAGTACCGCGCTCACGGACACTTCAGATACGGCAAGGTAGATTAACAATGTTTTCCCATCTTTAGGCTTTGCAAGAAGCGGTACGTTTGACAAGGAATGTTTCAATTTGTTAAACATTTGTTGGCACTACGACGTCCATTCAAAAGCAGTGTTATTCTTCAAGACGGAAAAGAACTTGTGGAGTCACTCCGAGGACCTTGAGATGAATCTACCTAAGGCCCCTATTCGTCCAGTAAGGCACTGAACTTCCTTTGTCCTCGTGACAACTTCGGGCATTTCCTCTATTGCCTTGATGTTCTTAGGCTTGGCTTCAATTCCTCGCTCGAACACAGTGAATCCCAAACCTTTCCTAAACTGACACCGAAGGAACACTCTTCGAGGTTCAGTTTCATGTTGTATTGCCAAAGGATGACGAAGGCCTTTCTTGGATGACTCAAATGATCTTCCAGCCCTACCGATTTCTCTAATATATCATCGATGTATACTTCCATCAATTTTCCAATGTAGTGTTTAAACATGCGGCATACCAATCTTTGATATGTCGTACCTACATTATTTAGGCCAAATGACATCAGTTTGTAGCAATACGTCCCTCGGTCAGTGATGATAGATGTTTTTCTCCTGATCCCTAGGCTCCATTAGGATCTGATTACACCCCAAGTAAGCACCAAGAAGGTCAATAGCTTGTGTCCACCGTTGGAGTCTATCAACCTATCAATTTTTGGTAACAAATATAATCTTTTGGGATCCGTGCAATGCACACACATTCGCCACTTCCCATTTTTCTTGGGCATGACCACAACGTTGGCCAACCATTCTGAATACTTAACCTTTCGTATGAAGCCATTTGGACTCCATATATCTTTTGACTCTATATATGTGGGCACCTGATATCTATGAGGGTTCACCCACCCCGGTTCGAGCAATACTTTCTTTTTTATGCCAGCATGCGGCCTTTTCTTTGTCTTCACTGGAGTGTGGTGGGGATCCATATTGAGTTTGTGCATTGTTATCTCTGGGTCAATCCCAGCCATGTTGGCGTGGGACCAATCAAAGCGATCACTGTTGGATTTTAAAAATGCAACTATAATTTCCTTTGACTCAGGGTCCAACTCCGAGCCAACAAATATCTTCCTCTCCAAGAATTCCATCGACTATGTAACTAACTCTAACTCTTCAATCGTTAATTCCTCAGCCTTTTATTTCTTAGGCTCTTGGATACAAGTTGGGATCATTTCTACTATTTCTTTTGAGGACCTGTTTCAACCATCAGAATGATCTCTTCCTCAATTTCAGATGTTGTGATTGCTATTTGGATGGTCCTGTCGGGATGACTCCATTCTTTAGCATTCTCTCTCTATCCTTTCCCCACGGATGCAACCAATACCCCAGGGTATTGTGAACTTGATGACTTGGTGAAGAGTTGAAGGCACTTTCTCTATTGCGTGGATCAACGGCCTTCCAAGGATGACGTTGTAAGCCATGTCCTCAAACATAACTTGGAACACGGTATCCTTAGTAACTCCTTCCATGTAGGTGGTTAGAGTGATCTCACCCAGCATTTTCTCCGTGGAGTTATTGAACCCTATCAATACGATTGCTTTCGGGACGACTTGGTCCTTCAACCACATCTTTTTCACTACTCTGCAGCTTATGATGTTTATGGAGCTGCCTGCATCTATCAACACTCGAATCATTGGTCCGCAGCATATTCACTAATGCATCATAATGGGGAAAAATCATCCCCTCAGAGTCCTCATCCCTAAACACAATTTCACCTTTCGATACACCACCTCGGCTCCTTTTTTCATACGTTACAGTGAGTCTGGAAAACTTCTTGGCCGAAGCGATATTGACTCCATTTTCAGAAACCCCCCCCCCCCCTTCTCGATGATTACATTGACTACACTCTTAGGAGATGGGGACCTTGGTGGCTGTCTCCACTCTATTCTTGGCAAAGGTTTGTTTCCCTTTGTGAGTCGAACATTCTTTTGCATACCCTTCATAAACAGATGGGCTACCTCATACCGCAAAGCTTTGCATCCCTTGGTGAGATGCCTATGATTATCATAAAAATCATAGTAGAGGCTCTTAACCCTCTTCTCGAGATCAGGCTTCATGTAACTAGATCTGAATCGGAGACGTTGAAGTTGTACTCAGAGATTAACGGAAAATTCTGCTCTTTTGTTACCAAGTACGGGGCCGTGCTGTCCTTCCGAGTTTTATTGCTACTAACCTTATTTCCCAACCTTTAGCCCACATGCTGCCTCGGGGAGTTGTAAGGTTCATATCGAGCCCTTGAGTTCCCTCTTTGCACTTCAATGCACCAGGATGACTCAGGGCAATTCCTATTCCTAAAACTTCGATTTGCATACCTTCATTCCTCTTCTTCCAACTTGATTTTGGAACTAGTTATGGTGTGTACGTCGTCCCAAGTGAAAGCTTTCAACTATTTCAAATTCTTTTTTAGATCGGTAACTACCTCCGAGTTGTTTGTATTCAAATTTCTCTCATATGCCATGAGAGCCAAGTCATCGTCCATCGGAGGCATGTCCATCCGTTCCGCTTGGAAAGGTTTTATGAAATCTTTGAGAGGTTTCCTTGGCTGCTGCTTAACATGGAAGATGTCTTTCTTTCTCTTATGGTCTTTTTAGGCCCCAGTGTGTGCTTTAATAAACAGATCAGCCAGCTCATCGAAAGATCCAATTGACTTGGCAGGTAAGTGCATATACTAGTTTAGTGCTCTCTTTTCAAACCTCTCCAAATTTCTTCAAGAGCATGAAATCTAACTCCAACTTAATCAAGTCATTTCGTTTCATCATTACCATGTACTTGGTGACATGGTCTGCAGGGTCCGAGATACCGTCATACTTTTTCAAGATTTAAAACTTGAAATGTATTGGAATCAATTTTGGGGCCGCTTCCGGCTTAAAGGCCTGTTGCTTAGATTTTGCTATATCATATCAACTTCTGAGATTTTGGGGCTCCAGGGATCCTCTCCATTCACTTTTTTAAACTGGTTTTCAAAATCTTTCTTCCACTTTTCAAGGTCTAATGGGACACTTGACAAAACCATTGGACGTTGTCTCTACTACCATGGGAACAATTCCTAAGGGCGTGATACCTAAAGGTGCAGTCCCCAAGCCTCCAGACACGGTGTCATTTAGAGGTCCCCCTATTACTGACCCTGAGGAATAGAAGTCGGAGGGCCTCCAGCAGGAACCACAGGTAGAGTACTGGTAGTACTGATAGCAAATCTAACACTCTCCAAGATAGCTTGCAACGAGTTGCGTACCACTTCGTTAACTCTAGACTGCTATACAAATTGCTCACGAGTTCTATCCATTAACTCCATGAGTCGCAAGTGCCAAGTTTCTGACCCCGATGAACTTGGGTCGCCTACATTGGCTAGGAGAATTCAAGCATCATTCAGCAGTACCATCTGTACAGCCTTATAGCCCAACGGGGCGAGAGTGACTCCAGTCTGGTTTTATGTGCTATCAACCATTTTAAAAAACTAAATTGAACAAAGTTAAATATGTGCAACAACCTAGGAACAAAACTCAATTGCTTGAGTCCCACAGTGGACGCAAATTGTACACCTCTAAACCTGAATTTAGAATGCAATTGAATTTGTAATAGGGTTACAAGCAATTCGTTGCATCAAAGTCGTAATGATGCAAGGCAAAAATAGTAGTAAATGGCAATGGCAAAAATTGTAAAGATTGTATGGTTATATTGAGTTTACAATTGGGGAGTGTTTTTGCATATATTTGTGAATGAATTTCTACCATACATAAAGTAGTATTTATTATAGCTTCAGGTGGGATGATCATGGGCATTAACAACCTCATGATCCCACGTTCTAGTAGTGGGTGGCCCACGATCTTCTCCCATTTAATACAACATTGTGGCAGTTACAAAATCGGAGTTGATCCATGAGAATCACAGATACTCATCGAGATTTGTATGCGGGAAGCCTTGCACGGAGTCATCGGAGAATGCATGTCGCAACCGTGTTTTGACCATCCGTGAGATGACTCATGGACTTTATATCAATGGTATAAAACACTTATCTCTGTATCTCACGTGTCCGTGGCTAAATTACACCAATAGAGTACGATAGATCCGTACTCAATGCATATATAAGATGTCAAAGCTAAACTAATGTTTTTCCAAATGTAGTTATAATTTTGTAATTGTGTACAAAACTAAACTATCCCACATGTAACTTAGTTAATGTTAAATTCTCTCATCGAGAAGAATAAAACACAAGATTTAGAAACTCTTAAAACTCATGCATAAGTTCAGAGAAATCGAGTGTTTTTTAACATTATACTACATTTGAAAAGAGAGCCTGTAGGAGAGCTTATAAAGTTGAAAATGCTACTAACTCATTTTATGTGGAAGGATTGGACTTATTTGAAACGTTTTTAGGCTGAAGTGTTAGAAGTGTGAGACCATCATATTTTTAAGTTTACTTAATTTTGCGTTGAACACTACGTGCGAGCCTAAAGCATTAATTTTAAACTGGGCATGTGATAAAAGCAGTGATACTTTAGTTAGACTTCAATCTAATGCTATATATCTATGTTGAAGTATGTTATAAATAGTAAATGTTATACTTAATATCTTTTTTTTAAACATAGTAATATTTTGTCATTTTACCAAATGTAACAATATTTTTAGAAATGCTACAAAACATAACATAACTAGGCAAAATCCTAATTTTTCTTCGCTCTCTCCTCTCACATCTCTCTCCCCTTCTCCTTCTACCCTCACGGCCGCCGCCCCTACCGGATCCATCCTCCTCGGCGTGGCTACAACACCTCCGTGTGTCCTACAGTCGCCCCTCATTGTCGCGTCAAACTCCAGCCGTTGATCAGGTCCTTTTTCCCATCGCCATCGCGTCAAATGCCAGCCCTGATCTGGTCCTTTTTCCCCTCGTAGTCACGTCAAATCCAAGCCCTCAATCTGGTCTTTTTTCTCCATCCTCTGCAGCACCGGTGATGGTGTTACTGTTCTCCGATGCCGACACTGCTTGTGATACAAAACTGATTTTGCGCAATGAATCTGATACAGAACCGCGGCGTTCTTCGGCGATTTTGTCCAGGCGGCGCTGCAACTTCCTTTTTTTTTCAGTGGTACACGGCGGCAGAGGTGGTGTATACTTGGTGTTTGTTGATTGTGGAAATGTATTACATGTATATTCTCATTGTATGTAAGGTGTATGCCTTGTATATACCATGGATATACACCAGACTTACAATGATATACATTTGACCTACAACAAATGTATAAATTGGTTTATTCATTTAAATATGGTTTGTATTTCTGGTGTAGGAATACGCATACACTGTACATACACTAAAATACAACAATTGTATGTGTGTATGCCTACTATCCATACAATAAAAACACACAACATATAAAAAAATTTAAAAAAAATACACAGAAAAAAATATTTTTCAGTGACAGGTGACCGACGGCGGTCGGAGGTGGCGGCCATCAGGTGGCAGTCATGAGGGCGGAGGCTGGGGTGTTGCATGATATTTATGGAGGGGAATCTAGGGTTTTATATGTATTTGCTATATATTAAAAAAATGTTGCTATATTTTTGAAAATAGGATAGTATTGACATTTTTGTGTAAAAAGAATATTAGCTTGTATAGTTTGTAAAATGCGTTTATAAATATCTTCTATTTTATGTAGCAAATTAATAGAAATAGCAGCTTATGTTATCACCTAAATGGAAAATAACCCTAATATTATTTATTATTTTTTCTAGTCGATCAAGCCTAAAATACTTTCTTTCTCCCTCTTCTCTCTTGCACCCTCACCCTATTATATCACCTCACTCCTCTTTTCTCTCTTATTCCACCCTTTCATCGCTCTCTTTCTCTCTCTGCTCCCTCACTCTCCTCTATCGTCTCCTCCTCCTCATTTTTCTTTTATTTTTGTTTGTTGTAAGGCAGAATATATTTTTACCCCCTAAACTTGATATATTTTATCAATTACACACCTAAACTATTTGTAGTCTTAATTACCCCCCTTGAAATTGGTTATTTTGATAGCTTTTACCTCCCCTGAACGTTGACATGGCAAAGAGGGTGTATCCATTCTCTTTTAGGCATGTGTGAGTGAAGAAAAACTAGAATAGTCATTTTCCAGATTAGTTATTTTAACATGCTACTTACCACCCTATCATATACAATGGCTTCTCCTAATTGCGCATTTTTTTTAGTTTCTTCTTTATATACTATGTATATTTCATGCCAACTTTGTATTTTTAAATTTGTTTCCTTAGATACCGTGGCTATATATTTCACCCGCCTATTTTTTGGGACAAAATTGGTACAAAAAATGTCTAAAGCTCTATTAATTTTAAACAAATATATTTTTTCCTAAAATATATAAATTTTAACTGATTACTTGTTTTTGTTTCTTCATTAGATGCTAAGAATATTTATTTTGACAGTGTAGAATTTGATAGAGCTTAAACTTCATTCTTTTTAGCAAAGAATAAAAAATTACCAGAACCAATAGAGTTCAGTTAAGCTTTTTAAAAATTTGACCTAAAAAAAATAATCTAAAAAGTTACTGAATTAAAAAGGTAATATATATATATATATATATATATCCATGCGGACAAAACATCCATGTGGCAGCGAGTCTGTCTCACCTCCTTGGTCTAAGACTGTCTGAGGACAAAATGCTATGAAATAGCCAAGTTCACGAAGGTAATAAGATGCGTGATAATTTAGGTGCGCAATTGATAAAACATGACAACTTTATGGGGTAATAAGGAATTGTGCCTTGTTATAATGGTGGTTGGATGAGATGTACTTAAGCAATGCGACCACATTATACAACAATCCATATATATATATATATATATATATATATATATATATATATATATATATATATATATATATATATATATATATATATATAGTGTGTTATTGATGTATCTTTGGTCTAAGTGCATATTGAGAGTATAATGTATAAGTATAATGCATTTAGTGAGTACATATTCAAGATACAACCAGGGGATCGCGTCAGATTTTGTAAGTTCTTGGCTAGAATTATAATGATTGTGTAATGAATACACTATGTATGATGAGTATATATTTTATACACTGTGATGACAAATGGTAAAGGAAACGACAAAAATAAAGGAAAGATAAAAAGATAGCATGTATATTTAGTGAAGAATCTACACCAATTAGATGAAAGGTATCAACTTGTATCCAAAAATTCGATCTTTCACTCAAGCGTCATGTAAGCCTTATCCTTTAGCACACTATGTTAATTGTGATAATTTCGCTTCGAAACATGTGAGTTTCCTTGGAGCTTTAATGGAAGGACATGAACCAACGTCTTTGTCCAAAGTCATGAAAGATGAAAGGTGGCATATAGCTATGCAACAAGAGTTGCAAACTTTGGAAGCAAACAAGACATGGGTAACTGAGCGCTTGCTCCAGAAAAGAAGGCGCTCGGATGCCGATGGGTGTGTAAGATAAAGTATTATTCTGATGGTAATATTGAGCGGTGCAAAGTCAGACTGGTGATCTTTTGTAATCATCAGTAGCTAAGATGGTGATTATTCATATTTTCTTAGTAGTAATTGCTGCTAAAAATTTGGAAATTCGATAATATGGATGTTCATGATGATTTCCTTCATGGTGATCTTTGTGAGGGAGTTTATAGTGCTGTAGATGAAGTGATACTGGCGGTCTAGGGGGCCTACAAGCCCGTCAACATAATTTTGGAGGGGGGCAGAATTAGTAGCACCAGAACCATAACCATCATGGTCTGTGAGGCCCATCAGGAGATAACTAAGAAACCTCGTATCATTGTCATCGAGTTCGATAACAAAGACTCACGGCGAGTTCTACACCCCCATTATAATGCCTTGATAATTATCCTGTAGGTACATAACGCTCAGGTCAAACGCGTATTGGTAGATCCAAGCAGCGCGGTGAACATCATTCATTGGGAGGTCGTCTGCCGTCGTCTGCCAGATGGAGGTGTAAAACCAGATAATTCCCAGTCCATACACCATAACCAGCTTCAACAGCTCCAGCGAGAAGTCTGTAGAAGAAATACCCCTTAAGGTACACCTCCCAACGGTAGCGAGGGTAGCGTCCTTCCAAGTAATGATATGCAATCTCTCGTATAACATTATCTTAGGAAGATCCTGGATTCACAAAGTACACGCAGTTCTGTCTACGATTCATTAGATCCTTAAATACCCAACTCTTTAGGGGTGAGAAATATTTGGTGGGAGCAGAAACTATCCCGGAGCTGTTATGTAACTGCCGTGACATGTGTGGTCAAGAAGGAAACGAAGAACCAGAAGAAGAAGTAGGAAAAGTTGCTTAGCCCTTGTCTAGCAACCATCATACCTTTTGGGTTCGGAAGTCATGAAGCAACTGGATCCCGAGAGCCGGCCATCGCGCCCCCAGACCTGCATGAAGAAGAAAAACCCACCAAAGCTACGATCGACAACCTCGATCCGGTGATTTTCGACGAGAGGTTCCCAGGCAAGAAATTTTACGCGGGGGCCAAACTCTCGACCGAAGCCAAACAAGAGTATGCTAACTTCCTGCGCACTCGGTCAGGCTTATTCGCCTGGACACATACTGACATGCCCGGAATATCAACTAGCGTTATTACACATAATTTAAATGTTGACCCCAACTTTAAGCCGGTCAAGCAGAAGAAACAACCGATCTGCCGCGAAAAAAGGTTGGCAATGCACGAGGAAGTTGAGAAGTTGTTAAACAACAGTTCCATTCGCGAGGTTCACTACCCCGATTGGCTATCCAATATTGTGGTGGTCTCGAAGAAGAATGGAAAGCGGAGATGTGCATCGACTTCACATACTTGAATAAAGCATGCCCAAAAGACATCGATCAACTCATAGATACAACGGCATGTCATGAGGCTCTAAGCTTTCTGGATACATACTCGGGATATAATCAGATCCTCATGAATCCAGATGATCAAGAGAAGACTTCTTTCATCACGGACAGGGGGACTTATTATTACAGGGTAATGTCTTTCGGTTTGAAAAATGCAGGAGCAACCTACTAGAGATTAGTGAACCTGATGTTTAAGGAGCAGACTGGCAAGACTATGGAGATTTATATCAATGACATGTTGGTTAAGTCAGAATTCGTGAAGGACTACATCAGCCACCTGGAGATAGCATTTGACATCTTGGACAAGTTCGGTATGAAGCTCAACCCAGAGAAGTGTGTCTTTGGCGTATCCTCCGAGATGTTCCTTGGATTCATTGTCTCTAACAGGGCCATAGAAGTAAATCCCATGAAAATTGAAGCAATTGAGGGTATACCAGAAGTTTTGAAGAGTGAAGTAGAGGTGAAAAGACTCAACGACCGGATAGCCGCACTCAGCCGTTTTATCTCACGATCTTCCGAAAGGTGTCATCATATCTTAAATATCTTGAAGAAAAATAAAAGCTTCGAATGGAAAGAGCAATGTAGCAAAGCTTCGAGAACTTAAACAGTATATGGCCAAACCCCCGTTACTAACAAAGCCACGCGAGGGAGAGCTGTTATTGTTGTACCTCGCGGTGTCCGAAGTCGCCATCAGTACGGTTTTGGTACGTGAAGAAAATGGGGTGCAGTCGCCAATATACTACGTCAGAAAATCTCTCTTGAATGCAAAAACCAGGTACCAGAACCTGGAGAAACTAGCACTCGCTCTAGTTATGGCAGCAGAAAGTCGCGACCATATTTTAAAAGTCACACAATTAGAGCCTGTTTGGGTGGGCTTTTAAGGAGCTTTTTCTAAGTGGCTTTTAAGTCAAAAAGTGACTTAAAAGCCACTTTTTGAGAAGTTAGGATTTCCTAACTTCTCAAAAAGTGACTTTTAAGTCACTTATGACTTAAAAGTCTAAAAAAAATTAAGTTACCAAACATATATTAATGGGCTTATAAGCTTATAAGTCACTTTTAAGCCCACCCCAAACAGGCTCTTATTGTGGTCTCCTCTTTCCCTTTGCGGACCATTTTGCACAAACCCAACCTTTCTGGCAGGCTAGAAAAATAGGTCGTCGAGCTAGGAAAATATGATATCATCTATCAGCCACGTACGGCAATCAAGTCCAGGTACTCGCGGACTTCATTGCCAACTTCAGTACCGACTTAATGCCGAAGGCGAGGTAGAGCATAAAATGATGGAGGGTGTTACTCTTGGAAAATGGGTGATCCACACCGACGGGGCCTCAAATGTAAAAGGGGATGGGCTTGGTTTAGTGATCAAATTCCCAACTGAGAACAAATTTTGGAAAGCTGTAAACTACCTACCGATGAAAAATAATTAAGCGATATATAAAGCAGTAATTCAAGCTTTGGAATTAGCTTACATATTGGGAGCCAGGGAGATTAGTCTCAACAGTGACTCCCAGCTGGTCGTTAATCAAGTAACTTAAACCTATGCTGCCAAAGACGCCCGCATGCAGAAGTACTTGGGAAGAGTGGAGAAGCGTTTGAAGAATTTTCTAAAATGGAAGATCAATCAAATACCAAAAGAAGAAAACACGGAGGCTGATGCCCTAGCCAGTGTAGCAGCCACTGCAGATATGAGTACTGACAGCCCGGGATCCGTCATTGAGTTAACTTATGTGGATATCAAACACCACGAGGTCAACATCATGGGATAGGTATGGGATTGGCGGTAGAAAATCATTGAATACCTGGACAAGGGAATACTCCTAGCAGACAGAAAGGAAAGCAGAAGTTTGAGGGTTCAAGCAGCTCGTTATTGCCTGATCAATCGAGAGTTGTATCGCCGGATGTGTAGGGGCCCTTTGGCTACATGTTTGGGACCCTCTCAAGTGGATTACGCCCTAAGAGAAATTCACGAGGGGCAATGCGGAAACCACCCCGGCAGACGATCTCTAGCTCTCAAATTAATCAGGGCGGGTTACTTCTGGCCCCGAATGAAAGATGACGTGAGCAAGTTTGTTCGTGCATGTGACAGTTGCCAAAGATTTTACCATATATCATCAGCTGGCAGAGCTGCTGCATTCCGTGATAGCCCCGTGGCCTTTCATGAAATGGGAATGGATATCGTAGGGCCCATGCCTGAAGCGCCTAATGGTGTCAAGTTCTTGCTTATTATGACAGAATATTTCACAAAATGGGTCGAAGCTGTGGCCTATGCTCGAATCCGAGAACAGGAGGTGATACAGTTTATATGGAAGAACATCATGTGCCGTTTCGGCATCCCAGCAGAAATCACTTGCAACAATGGACCTCAATTCGTGGGCAACAAGATCACCGCTTTCCTGGAAGAATGGGAGATAAAGAGAATAACCTCAACGACCAACCACCCTTTCGCTAATGGTCAAGCTAAATCTTCAAATAAAACAATTGTTGAACGCCTGAAGAAGTGACTCAAGGAAGTCAAGGGAAAGTAGCGGGAGGAACTGACAGGAGTTTTATGGGCTTACCGCACTACATCCAAGGACAACATAGGGGAAACTCCATTCTTACTAACATACGGGACAGAAGAAATGATTCTCTTAGAGATCAGAGAGTCCAGCTTGCGACAGTCATTTTACGAGGAAGAATCGAACAACGAGGCTTTGAAAGCTTCACTCGACACCTTAGATGAACGACAAGATATAGTGGCAATACGCCTAGCATCCCAGAAGCAACGAGTGAAGCAGTACTACAATGCGCGGGCTAACCTGCGTTTCTTCAACGTAGGTGATCTTGTCCTTCGCAAAGTCACTCAGAGCACCAAGGAGGCCAATGCAGCCAAATTAGCTCCAAATTGGGAAGGACCTTACAGAATCTATGGCATAGCTGGAAAAGGTACGTACGTTCTTGAAGATATGAAAGGAACAACCATTCCAAATAATTGGAACATCTCTTGGCTTAGAAAGTACTATTTTTGAAAGGCCAACTAGGCCCACATACTCGAGACATATATTCTCTCCTTTTTTGTTTCTTTAATTATTATCATTATTTCATTACGGGCCCTTAGCCATGTTTATGTTTCATATGTCTCAGGCCCTATTTATCAATAAAACTACTAAGTTGAAGTAAAACACCCACTTTTCGTTGCAAAAAGTAGGGTAAACTACTTGCTTAGAGCTAGATCATGTCTAGCTCAACCACCAAGCATTATCTGTAAGTTGAACTCGTCAATTCAACAAATTGCACCTACATGCTAGTGGGGACGGCCGCCTGCATAGTGTCAGAAAGTCTTAAAATACTCGAGTACACAAGCGCAGACACGTTCTAGTTGGAACGCAAAAATGCCCCGTTCCTACACGGGCTAAAGTCGTCCCATTGTGGGCGCAAAACAACCGTCTATCCCATGTGTAATACAAGCCGTCACTTACTGACACAAATGAAGCGCCCCTCAGTGTGCACGCCCATATTTTAAAGACACTAGCCTAGAAAGGCATTAAAAAGCATTATGCTTAACTACAAAAGTATGCATAAAAATATTAATGAACGTCCGTTTCATTAACGACAAATAGCCCGTAGGGTCATAATATACAATTAGTTCTTCCTGCATACAACATTATTTATAATAATTATAAGAAGAAAAACAGAAATGGAAGGCTAACAATTGTAAGTTCCTCCTAATTTGCAAGGACAGAGACTCTTCATCTGGATTTTAGCTCTTGCATTGAAGTCTCTCTCGGCACTTGGAAGGCAAAATTTCTAACTTGATAACCAAAGCAGCAAACTCTTTGTGACTCTGTGGTGCGGGAGTTGGAAAATTCAGTCCAATTGAGGAATCTCTAAGTAGAACGACGGAGGAAGCAGAATGCGGTCCAAGACTTCACTTGGATTCACTTGGAGAGACTCTAATAAGAAACCCTTGGTGGCCGCGGGAATGCCATGTTACCCCTCTTCCCTAGACGATTGGAAGCAGATGCAATCGCTGAAATCGAAGAACAGGGCATAGCTATACGGCCACCCTAAATGCTGTAGATATGGAGAATATTCTCGGGTATCAACCGCCCGAAGAAGGAGAGGATATCCCAAAGACCTGCTTCTAGTTCAAATGGATTTGCTTCAGGGACTATGGCCAGGCAACCAAAAGATGAGCAGATGCAGGAACCCCGTTGGGTTGGCATTCTTCTGTTGATAAACCCTGCATGACAAGAGGAATATTACAGCAACTACCATGTTAGAAGGAGAGCGCACTGTAATCAGTGCACATGCCACAATAAAGACATTTCGAAGAACATCACTAGAATCCCGATCAAACTTTATGACTCGGGGGTCTCCGTTCGTCCATTCATGGATGGAGGAAAAGAGAAAGAAAACTGCTTATGATCTTTTTCTTACAATTTTTTCATGCACCATCCATTCTGAACAAATGAATTTTTATAAGAATATCAAACCAGGATCAAAGGCGAATATTTTTTAAGATAAAAGAGTCATTCTTATATAAACAACTTTGAAGAAGATGGAGTATTTTTCTGAAGAAGGTTTGTGATTTCACCAATATCACAAAGCCCATATATATAGGCTGGAAGAGATAAGAACAGATCATGGAACGGTCAAGCGTAATTATGGCTTGAGATATGAAACTATTCGGCACAGCAAAAAGAATTCTTGGAAAGGTATATGGAATCAACATCAACCAATCAGATGAAGACACGCGGAGTACTCGAATAAATCAGCATCATTCTTGGTCAAAGAGACTACGAGTTTCAAGGAGTCAGTGAGATATCTTTCACGTCCGTCTTGTACACCGCTTTCACATTCTGACTGCTCACGTCAGCACTTAGCAAGTGGGGTGAATGACTGTATGGACATAAATATGCCACCTACTATTACAGGAATACAAGTCCAGCTGGCAAGACTAGGCTTATCCTACAAGTCACCGGGCATAGAGGATGCACGCCTGCTCTATGAGTTACGATCGTTTAGGCGGTACGGGCGCAGGACGCAAGGCATACATCTCGCCGCCTTAGGATTTACAGTCTCCTAGTTAGGGTTTCGTATATACCACCGCCTTGAGTTTATAAGCCCATAGCCTTTATTAGTCTTTGTATTTTGCCATAATTAGGACTAGGTAATCTCTACTATAAATACCCCTACATTGTATTGTACATCAAACGATTCACACTAATTCCGGCTATTCACAAGGAATAATACTACTTACTTTCTTGTTCATTACTTTTTTCTCTATTATCTTACTTTTTCCATTGTTTATATTGTATTGTTTGTGACCCTTTCATAAATTTAATTTTTTAACCTAGACGTACAATTTTAGGCATAAACAGTAAATAGGGTAAAAACTACTAGTATCTATATATATATTAAAAGGAGTGTTCTAGCCAACCATATTTAGCCAAGTGGCATGATAAGAAGTAGCCATGTGTTAGTGTTTAGTACAAAGTAGTTAAATTAGGTGAATTTAGTTAGTTTTTAAAAAGTGAAAAAAGAATTATGTTATTGGATTAGTTTGAATCCAAAATTAAATCGTGTAAGTTGAGGACTGGTAAATTATCGGATGGGATAGTTTTACCATGCGGTTGAATTAGCATTTAAGAGAATAATAATGATTATTATTATTATTATTATTATTATTATTATTATTATTATTATTATTATTATTGATTTTTTAATTATCTAAAAGAAGTTACCTAATATAACCACTACACACGTTCACATAGTAGTGTGAGGAATCAGTTATTATGTGGACGATAACTTCTCATTTACTTTATACAGCCTAAACTATTCTTCTCCATATGCCAGAATAAAAAATGAAACTTACTCCTTCCTTCTTTGATTTACTTCAGTAGCTACACAGAACAAAAAATACGTCGTCCATACATTACGTTTTCAAGGGAGGCAAAGTTGTTGGTAGACTTTGTAATGAAGGAATTGTGAAATTTTTAGATGTCAAAGGCAAAAGGCGATGGGTTCTTGGTAGTCAGATTTGTCTTCTTCCTTTTGAACGTGTGTCCGTGTTTTGCGATGGTTGGATGGTGGCATGTCCCAGATTGTAATGAATTAGACGACTCATTCTCGCTTAAATTGCTATTGCAGAATGAGATGATATCATCTTATTCTTTTGGAATTAGTTCTGCATGTATATATGGATTTTTCCTTGAAAGTTGGGAACTGTGGAAAAGCATATTTATTGAGATATTGTATATATCGAAGGAAATAGAATTTAGAACTTGGGCCACCAAGAGGTATAAGAACAAAAACAAATTTATTTATTTTTATTGAGATACTGTATAAATCACAACTAATGTACTAAAATTATGTTGTGCCGAATGATCATCATTATCATTTTTGAAACACAGGTAAAGAAATATGATCAATTCATAGTTGTAGAAATAGAAGATGACAATCTGCTGGATCAAGATGTTTTAATGATGTTGCTGGGTGAGATATTGTGATTGTTCTTCTTCTTTAAAGTGAGTTGATGTTGTTAAATGACGTAGTATTATAAAGTGCAGTACAACATGTATGTATGAAACTGCTAAAATGCAATGGTTACTTAATACGGTTGTTAGTGTATATCAGTATGTGAACCCACATAAAGTTGCAATGTAATAAGATACATAGTAGAACTCTTATTATATTGTTAGTTTTAGTTATTCATTATCCAATCTGACCTTATGTAACATGTATTCTGTAAATTAATGGTTTCATATGCATAAATGCTATCAATTGATAAAATAGAAAACTCAAGCATTTTGTGTTTCATGTTGAGATAGCTGAACACAGTGGTTAGGATTGCAGAAGGAGTCGCTAAACGGTCATTTGCAAGGAAGCTGATGGGTTGAAGCCTCCAGTTTTGGTTATTGGAACCATGTGATGTAGCTTTATCCAATTATTTTTTATAATGGAAGTGGATTACCCAAGGTAACTTTAGCCATAGTTATCATTGCCTTATAATCACAACAATAATCACTATACTATATTCCCCTCTCTCTCTCTCTATATAGAGAGAGAGAGAGAGAGGAATATAGTATAGTGATTATTGTTGTGATTATAACAATCTTAATTCTATCTGTAGACATTGGTTTTGGAGGTGAAACAACACACTTTAGATGGTCATTTATGACATGCGAAGTGTTTTATTATCCTAAGAGGAACTTTTATGAAAAAAGATTTTTGTTGGTGATATAGCCTTGCAGAAAAGAGGCATACGATAATTATCATTTAGAGAGATACGAAACTTTTGCAATTTTTATAATGATTGATTAGTTCATCAGTTTACACATAATTACCATGATATAGTTTGTTTTCTCATATTATGGCATAACTTTTCGAGCATAAGATCATTCCTATTGCCTGTATATGAGTTTTTTTTTTGTTTTTTGTTTTTAATATGTAATTTTTCTATTATTTGTTTTGGCATAATTGAGCAAATTAAGTTGAGGCTGAGTGAGTATAGGATTCAGTTTATCATTGTAGTGGTTCTCTTTCTTATGTTTGAAAATTGTCACATGCTATGATGCAAGAACTTTTACGGATGTTGTAACTGCCGAGAATTTTGTTAGAGTACTGTCAAATACATCATGAGAGAGCAAAAGCACGTAGATAGCGAAGAGGATATGCCATCACACAGTCCCATTTCTTCTCTTCATCTTCTCTTCTTAATTAAAGATTTTCCTTCAAATTCTCAGGTAAATTTCAACCCATGTGAGTTCTTTGTTGTTGCAAGTATATATTAGTTAGTTCATTTGTTACGATTTACTTGTGTCTTAACACATTGAAGCATCGCCCAATGGTTTATCTGCATATTGTTGCAGTCAGAATAATTTGAAAGACAACATAGTGGTGTAGCAAAGTTTCATTGTCAGTAGTATTGAAACTCTAACCTTGCCATTCTTAAATCAAACCTGATAGGTCACTATTTTAGCAGCCCTTTTGTAGTTGAAAGAATCAGCCAAGATAACAAAAGCGGCAAGAAGATTAAGACAAGGACATGCCAATTTGTATATTTCTAATGATAAGAACTTTTTACTCATGATAATTAGTTGTAGTAAAAAGTTGAAATGGTTTTTTTGATATGTATAAAAGAAAGTGTGGACAAAGGTTAGTGGCATGATATAATTTTTATTTTGTTAACTAATATCTACCATTAAAGATAAATGCTTTCTTATCTTTTTCTCTTATGGCATATTATGGATCAATGTGCATTTTGATGTAAATGATATTAGAGAGAAGAAGTTGGCAGCCTGAGATATGAAAAGGGATAAAGATTTTTTTTGGCTAAGTTTCCTATTAATGTCTATTGATTTAAATAAAGATTGAGTATGAATGTTTTCTTATCTGTCTTGAATGTTGGTTTATTTTTCTGCTGCAAATTTTGTATTATCATGTATATTTGAAGTGCAAAGGGAGAAATATTCAGGGGTTAATATAGGTTTGTTATCTTATTTTGATGTTTGTGCATTTTTCATCACATTTCTCATTCTAATTTGGATACAGTGTTCTTCCACTGCCGTTGATTTCTTCTATTCGTTGGAGCTGGATTCCATACTTGAACGAAAGGTCCCGTTAAAGTTTTGGTTAAGAGCAACAAAACTGAAGCTTTGCGATGATGAAGATCTCATTAACAGTTTTGATTATCCCCTGCGAGAAGATATCTTCATTGTAAGTTAGATATCCTATTAATTGATGGAATGAGACTAATAAATCTAACCAGGAAGCAAGGCTTTTGTCAAGTTCTTTTTATTGGTTGCTAATGCAGTGCTCTCAGGATCTGTAAAATTGCGGATCAAATTATGGTAGCTTATCTTAAGACATGAAATGTGGGGAGGAATGTAAATTTGAATCATGATTTGAATATTATTTTAAGCTTCTTCTTTTTTTCTTTGTTCTGGGATTTGTTTCTTCTTGGTTTGTTCTTTTAAATCTTACAACTCAATTTAGACTTTGAGCTTTTTCTTTCGACGTTATTGGTTCAAGCTTTTGACCAATATTATAGACGAATAGTTGCATTTAAAATTTGCTATAGTTAGTTTAATTTTATATTCTCCGCGCATCGCGCGGGTACTATACTAGTTTTTAGTATATATAAAAGTTATTGAACCCCCTTAAATTGTGAAAAGTTCTAATAAAATGGAAAAGGGAGTTCACAAATAACTTTAGGTCACATATTCAAATTCTTGGTGTGATTTTTTGAACCCTATATATAAAATCTTGGATCTGCCCCGACTAAAAGTTGGTTATTAATGGAGATAGTGACTAAGCAGGCATGGCGTTATGTAAAATACTTTTCATGTGGAAAGCAACATCAAATTTTACAGAATATATATCCTCTTTTGGACATCGTCACCGTATAAATTGTTTGCCAGAAAATGTCACAGTCTGATTTGGGATGTTTAGAGAGAAGTTTGAGATCTTTTGCTTACATCTACCGATAAAACTATTTCAAAGATTCAACTCGTTTTTATCAAAAGTAGGAAAGGTTTTTTTTTTTTAAAAAAAAAAAAACAAACAGAAAATGACGTCAAAGTCATTTTATTAATGTATTTATTTATTTTATTTTCACTTTCTTTTTATGAACATGTAATGTTGGATCAACTGCAATAATTACAGAGAAGAGATGTAGTCCTTATAAGAGTACAGATAACTATTTTTCTTACTATGCCACGAGCGCAAGTAAGGTGCCTAAACAAAACCTTATTCATCACACTATGTACTTGGATTCTTCTAAGCATTATGAAAAATGGCGCACTCACGTGTCCCTAGAACTGCCAAAAGGAAAAGGAAAATTATCTTATGACGCAACTCACTCGGTGTTGAAGTCTCGTCAAGAAGACAACAAACTTTTTGTAATAGTCCAGTCGCTAGCGATATTGTTTGCTATGAATCTAGACCTCCGCGACTTTAAAGTATGTTACTAGAGTTTAAGATATGTATACTCATATACCCAATATCTTTCATGTGTTATGTCGATGTGAGATACTTAACCTTTAGTTGGGGCATCAGATCCAGTTGAACTCTGACCCACATCGACAAGGCTGACAGGGAGTGGCTACCATCTGTAACAACACAGCCCGCTAATGATATAGTCCGCTTTGAGTCTAAGCCCGCACGGCTTTAAAATAAAAAAAATTCACTGTATGCCCTCCATAAGGAGTGGTTTTACAAAATTACCCCCGCTAAGAAATGTTTTAGCAAAATGCCCTTATTTAGTCCGCAAGCCAAGACTTCAAGGCAAAAAATTTGTAAATCTTGCCAATTTGCTATAATTCAAGGGCAAATATTGTTTTGTCAATACTTCAAGTTATACGGCGAGAATGCAGGTAAAACTAGAATGGGCAAGTCTTGACAATTGCCAACACTTACGACGCAGTGCAGCAAGTGTTGCCTATTGCCAATACTTGTCGTGCAAGTGTTGAAAAATCGAGCAGGGGTCAATGGTAAGTCTTGACAATTGCCAAGACTTACGGCCTAGTGCGTCAAGTATTGCCTATTGCCAATACTTGAAGGGATAAGTGTTGAAAAGCAGAAAAATAAAGGAAGTCTTGGCCCTGGATTTTTTTCATTAAATTTTAACGGGGACATTTTTGCAAACCATCTCTTAGCGGGGGCAAAAAGGCAAACCATTGCTTCCCGTGTCATATTTTTGCAATGAATCCTTTAAAATACGTCACTAGGGTTTAAGGCATGTATACTTATATACCCAGCATGTCTTCTATGTTATCCCGATATGAAATACTTAATCCTTATGCATAAGAGTTGTGAACAAATGAAAGTATGAAGTTGAATACGGAGTATTATTCTTGTATAAGATATTGAAAATGCACAACTCTTACACATAATACGGACACTTTTTGTCCAGCTAACAGAATCCATATGGATCCTAGCAAAACTACGGAAGTTGTACGCGTGAGGCACGTGATCATAGTACAAGGACTAGTCTCCTTAAGATTTAGTTTCCTGATTCTCATTTACATGAAGCACTGGAATCCTAACTGCAATACACAAATCTTTGAGAGGGTCAATATCATAATTAAGTAGAAGCTAAGGAAGAAGAATATATAGTGATAATTATGTAATATTATTTACCAATGAGGCCACTGTCATTTTGCCAATCAGATCACAACCATTGATGAACTGTTCATAAATGTTCTCCAATCGCCCAAGAAGAAAGTTGCCTTCTATTAGTTCTATAGTGACATGTAGCGGCGGAGGTAACGGAAAGGTAGTCAGTTGAATACTCTTTACCAAAACATTATTTAATTCAAAATTTAACAGTCTTTAATTATTAGATATGGTATGGCGCTAGGATCAGTGAAGCTCTTGAATTTTTCCCATTTTGATGAAAAAATTAGAAGAATTTTTCTTGTTTGTTCTCCTAGAAAAAGAATCTACCGCTTTGATGGCACGTAAATAGGCATGCGCACAGAGTCGGCCGAGCCGAGCCGAGCCGAGACGAGACTCAAAAACATTTTAGCTCGGCTACATTCAGGTCGTTTTGAAAAGAAGTTCGGCACGACACGACTCGGCTCACTTGGTTTCATCCAAAATTCAACTCGATTCAATTCGGCTTGATAGAGCTAGCTCGGCTCGATTAGCTCGATTGATAGTATATTCCTTCTTTAAAAAAAAAAATTGTTCATGTGACCACACTGTCATTTTCTTTATATAATTTCTAAAAATATGTTCTCGTAATAATTTTAAATTATAAATCATCATTATAGAGCATAGCATATTCAATTTTTAAAAAAATCATATTCCTAAGTATGCGCACACATTAGAAAATAGCTGACTCGAGCTCGGTTCATGCTCGATCAAACTATACTAATACTCGGCTCGGATCGGTATGGTATAAGGTTTTGGTTAGGCTCGGGTTGGCTCGGGTTGGCTCGGCTCGGCTCGGTTCAATGCCCAGGCCTAAATGTGGCTTTGTAAAATTAAGAAAAAAGATAAATGAATCTAGACAAATGATAACTGAAGAAAATATAATGATTTATAATTCCAGAAAAACCATTATTAGGGTCATCTATTTATCAAAGTCGCGAGAGTGCAAAGCATGTGCAAATTCAAATAAGTTAAGAAACTATTTGAGAGTTCAAAATGAATTGTTTGTTGATAAAGATGCATAAAATTACTAGCTGTGTAAATCTTGAAGTGAAACATACCATGAAATTAATACAAACTTTTTAAAGAAAAAAGACCTTTAACTAATACAAAGGAGTCTGTTGGAAAAAAATTACGAAAAATATTTGTCAAGAATGACACTGAAGCCAATTTTAGATTTTAGTGCTAACGTATAAAGTTGAAGCTTAGAAGATTGAGCAGTTTGGTGCAAACGAAGAAGGAAAGAAATATGATTTTTCTCCGATTACAAATATAAACAGTACAACTGAAATCTAACAATAAATCAAATTCTCTTCCGATTGATGTCAAATGAAATTACTTTTGCCCGGTAAATTTATGTCTTTTGACTTTCTTATTTGTTTTTTGAACAAGCTGATCACAGTCGATATAGCTATAGACAACGTAATTTGAGAAATATCATTGCTAATTTTCATATTCAACATTTAAAACATCGTAAATATACCAGTTTTGTCAAAGATATGCCATGTCAAAGCATTCAGTTGATTTCATGCATTTTTATCAACAAAGATTTCACTTTGAATTATCAAATGTCTTCTTAACGCACAGAAATTGTGTGTGCATTGCACATGATCTTAGAAATACACGATCCTGACAAATCTCTATTAAGGTCGTCTATTTATTAAAAGTCACAAACGTGCAAAACACGTACAATCTCTGTAAGTTAAGAAGACATTTGATAGTTCAACTATACAATATAAATATAAAATGTATTCTCTTTCTATAGTTTGTCACAACTCACACACTATAACTCCCCAATCCCATTTCTCAAAAATATGTATTATCTATTATTAATTTACAATCAAAATCAATATAGGCTTTGCAAATTTTTAAATTTTCAGACATTTAAGAAAATTAAAAAAAAAATAAGAAACCTTTCAAAAAAAGTTATATGTTACAAATACATGTATGTAATATAAATGTGGATGACCACTACTCTCCATTTATTCACTTGTAACATATGATTTACTACCCCACTTTCTCCTACTTAATTCCTCCCCACTTTCTCCTACTTAATTCCTCATTTAAGGATGACTTCTAACTTCCTATGTATTGGAGTCCTATAAATAGAGGACAATTTATCTATGGAAGACACACTTGAAACACTTTGAGAATAATATAAGTTTTTCCTTCTCCTCTCATATATTTTGTCTTGATCTTGCACTACTTTACTATTAGTTTTACAACACGTTATCAGCACGAAATAGCTCTAATCTTGTTCGAGCTAAGTTTCAAATTTTCCTAGCCATCAACTAAGGTATGATATCTGCTACTCCCTTGTTATTGCAGCCTCATGAATAATTTTCATGCGAATAGGTACAAAATAATAAAACCTACTGTTGGTACACTTGGTTGTCCATGAGCTACTGCTCATTATATTAATATATATAAAGTTTTGATATTTTTTTTATCTTTATTATATTCTTATAATACACTGTAACATACTTGCACCTTTACTAAATTTTTTTTACTAACGGACAAGAAACATAATACTACATATCCTTGTTAAAGTTTCGTTGGTAATAATTTTTTATTATTACTAATCCATTTTGTTTTCTTTGATAGTTTTCATTATGTCAAATTTATCAAAGTTTGAATTTGTGGCACTTGACATATCCGGCAAAAACTATTTGTTATGGGTGCTTGATGCCGAAATACATTTGGATGCCAAAGGTCTTGGTGATACTATCAAAGAAGGAAATGAGACATCAAGCCAAGATAAGGCTAAAGCCATGATTTTCTTTCGCCATCATCTTGATGAAGGATTAAAAACGGAATATTTAACCGTGAAAGATCCACTCGAATTGTGGACTAACTTAAAAGAACGGTATGATCACCTTAAAGTCATGGTACTACCAAGGGCTCGGGATGAATGGATTCATTTACGGTTACAAGATTTTAAAACTGTAACGGAATATAATTCTGTTGTTTACAGGATCAGTTCTCAACTGAAATTATGTGGAGAAAATATTGATGATGCTATGATGTTAGAAAAGACACTCTCCACTTTCCATGCATCGAACATGGTGTTACAACAGCAATACCGAGAAAAGGGATTTACAAAGTATTCTGAGTTGATCTCATGCCTTCCGGTGGCTGAGCAACATAATTCCCTGTTGATCAAAAATCATGAAGCCCATCCCACTGGATCTGCTCCGTTCCCTAAGGTGAATGTGGGAGCACATGCTCCATTCCCTGAGGCGAATGTTGTAGCATCAAATAATGTGCCTGAAAGAAGGCAAAATAATTACCGTGGTAAAGGCCATGGTCGTGGGCGCAGCAAGGGACGAAATAATACTCGTCGTCACGGTGGAAATAAATATGAGAACAATAAGGGTTCTCAAGCTAATCCTTCAAAAGGCAAGAATAATAATATTTGCCATCGATGTGGTGGGAAAGGTCATTGGACGAAAATTTGTCGTACGCCGGAACATCTTGTCAAGCTTTATCAAGCTTCGCTCAAAAGAAATGAAAATAATGTGGAGGCACATTTGACCTTCCAGAATAATGACAATGGGACACATCTGGCACATCTTGCTGACAAGCATGATGAGACGGAGGCGTATCTTGCCGTAAAAGATGATGATCTTTTTGAAGGTCTCCCAAATATTACCCATTTAGAAGCTGGAGACTTTTTTTAGAATCGTAACTGAAGAACTAATGTTGTTACTGGGGAATAAAAATAATAAAGAATAATGTTGTCTTTATTTTATATTTTAAAGTTAGGAAAAAAATGTCATCTTTATTTATGTTTCAATGTTTAAAAGTACTTTTCTTGTACTTTATTTTTAGTATTTCTTACTATGTAATTTTTATCTTTTTATGAAGAAAATAGAAATTTCCCAGTCTTCAGTTGGATTCAAGCTCTATAACAAAGATATATGTCTCTTGGATAGTGCTACAACGCACACAATTTTAAAGGATAAGAAATATTTTTCTTATTTGATTAATAAAGAGTCCAATGCTAGTACAATATATGGTAGTACAAAGTTGGTTGAAGGTTATGGCAAAGCCAATTTATTATTACCTGGAGGAACTAGTTTGGCTATTGATCCATGTATTGTAGTAAGTCTCAAAGAAACTTGTTAAGTTTCAAGGATATTCGCCAAAATGACTATCATATTGAGACTAAAACTGATGGAAAGATTGAATATCTTTATATTACTACAATAAAGTCGGGTGAGAAATATGTTCTTGAAAAGCTTCCCGCTCTTTCCTCCGGTTTGTACTACACAAACATTGGTACAATTGAATCACATGCCATAGTAAACAAAGGGTTTACTGAATCAAATGATTTTATTATTTGGCATGACCGGTTGGGCCATCCCGATTATAATATGATGCGCAATATAATTGAGAATTCAAATGGGCATACATTGAAGAACCAAAAGATTCTTCAATTTAAGGAATTCTCTTGTGCTGTCTGTGCTCGAGGAAAGCTAATTACTAGAGCATCTAAAGTTGGGATCAGGATCCCTGCATTTCTGGAACGTATATAGGGTGATATATGTGGGCCCATACACCCTCCATGTGGACCATTCAGATATTTTATGGTTTTAATAGATGCATCTACAAGATGGTCACATGTGTGCTTATTATCAACCCGCAATATGGCATTTGCGAGGTTGCTTGCTCAAATAATAAGATTGAGAGCACAATTTCCAGATTATGCTATTAAGACAATTCGTCTTGATAATGCTGGTGAGTTTACATCGCAAGCATTTAATGATTATTGTATGTCAACTGGGATTACAGTTGAACATCAAGTTGCTCATGTTCACACTCAAAATGGTCTAGCAGAAACATTTATCAAAAGCCTCCAATTAATGGCTAGACCAATGCGTATGAGAACTAAATTACCTATTTCAGTATGGGGTCATGCTATTTTTCATGCGGCAGCTCTTGTTCGGATTAGGCCGACAAGTTATCATAAATTCTCCCCACTACAATTGGCTTTTGGTCAGGAGCCAAATATTTTCCATCTTAGAATTTTTGGATGTGCAGTATATGTGCCAATTGCTCCACCACAACGCACAAAGATGGGACCCCAAAGAAGGTTGGGGAAATATATTGGGTATGAATCTCCGTCTATTATTAAATATCTTGAGCCCATGACGGGAGATTTATTCACCGCAAGGTTTGCTGATTGTCATTTTGGCGAATCAATTTTCCCAACATTAGGGGGAGAGATTAAGCAGCTGGAAAAAGATATTGACTGGAATACATTAACACTATCTTATTTAGATCCTCGTACAAATCAATGTGAACAAGAAGTTCAAAAGATAGTGTATTTGCAAAATATTGCAAATCAACTGCCAGATGCATTCACTGACCTACCAAGGGTTACTAAATCCCACATTCCAGCTGCAAATGCTCCTGTTCGAGTTGATGTCCCGGTAGGACAATCTATAAGTGCAAGTGAGTCTAAGGCACGCTTGAAGCGTGGTAGACCACCCGGTTCCAAAGATAAAAATCCTCAAAAAAGAAAAGGAGCAATTGATCAAAAAGATCAAAATATGGAGGTAATTGCTCAAGAAGAGCATAGAGACATAACAATTGATAAGTCCTCTTCAGGAGAGGCTCAGGTGCCTGAAAATACTAAAATCGAAGAGATCTCAATGAATTATGTCTCTACCGGAAAAATATGGAACCGAAATGATATTGTTGTCGACAACACTTTTGCATATAATGTTGCTGTTGATATGATGCAACATAATGAGGATCTTGAACCAAAATCTGTCAATGAATGCAGACAGAGAAATGATTGGCCAAAATGGAAAGATGCAATTCAATCAGAATTGACTTCACTTGAAAAACGTGAAGTTTTCGGACCAATTGTCCGAACACCTGAAGGTGTAAAGCCAGTGGGTTATAAGTGGGTATTTGTGCGAAAACGAAATGAGAAAAATGAAGTCGTTAGATATAAAGCATGACTTGTGGCACAAGGATTTTCGCAAAAACCTGGCATTGATTATGTGGAAATATATTCTCCCGTGGTGGATGTAATCACCTTCAGGTATCTCGTAAGTCTGGCAGTACGAGAAAAACTTGATATACATCTAATGGATGTTGTCACAGCCTATTTATATGGTTCATTGGACAACGAAATTTTCATGAAAATTCCCGAAGGGTTCAAAATGCCTGAGGTATTTAAATGCTCCCGAGAAGCTTGTTCAATAAAGCTTCAAAAATCCTTATATGGGTTGAAACAATCGGGACGCATGTGGTATAATCACCTTAGCGAATACCTGTTAAAACAAGGATACAAAAATAATCCAGTTTGTCCTTGTGGTTTTATAAAAAGGTCTGGATCTGGATATGTCATAATAGCTGTGTATGTTGATGATTTGAATATTATTGGGACTCCTGAAGAACTCCCAAAGGCAATGGAATGCTTAAAGAAAGAATTTGAGATGAAAGATCTAGGAAAGACAAAATTTTGTCTTGGCCTACAAATTGAGCAATTGCCTAATGGAATATTTGTTCATCAATCTACATATACAGAAAAGGTCTTGAAAAGATTTTACATGGATAAATCACATCCGTTGAGCACTCCAATGATTGTGAGATCACTTGATGTGAATAAAGATCTGTTTCGACCTTGTGACATTGATGAAGAGTTTCTTGGTGCTGAAGTACCATATCTTAGTGCAATTGGTGCACTGATGTACCTTGCCAACAATACTCGGCCAGACATAGCTTTTGTTGTATGCTTATTGGCAAGGTTTAGTTCTTCCCCAACTCGAAGACATTGGGATGGTATTAAGCATATACTTAGATACCTCCAAGGCACTATTGATAAGGGTTTGTTCTATTCGAATGAATCCAAGTCACAATTGATTGGTTATGTCGATGCTGGTTATTTATCTGATCCACATAAAGGTCGGTCCCAAACGGGCTATTTGTTTACATGTGGAGATACAGTCATTTCATGGCGTTCAGTGAAACAAACTATTGCTGCTACTTCTTCAAATCATGCAGAGATATTGGCTATTCATGAAGCAAGCCGGGAATGCATTTGGTTAAGATTAATGACTCAACATATTCAGCACATTTGTGGTTTTCCTTTGAAGAAGATTCAAACAATATTATATGAAGACAATAGTGCGTGCATTGAGCAACTTAAAGAAGGATATATTAAAGGAGACAGAATAAAACACATTTCACCAAAATTCTTTTTCACTCATGATATTCAGAATATTGGTGAAATAGATGTTCAACAAATACGGTCGAGTGATAATCTGGCGGATTTGTTTACCAAAGCATTACCAACCTCAACATTTGAGAAGCTTGTTTATAAGATTGGAATGCGTCGTCTTCGAGATGTCAAGGAGTGTCTTTATCAGGGGGAGTAAATACACGTTGTACTCTTTTTCCCTTAACAAGGTTTTATCCCACTTGGGTTTTACTTGTAAGGTTTTTAATGAGGCAGCTCTAAAAGCGTATTACATGATATGTGTACTCTTTTTCGTTCACTAGGCTTTTTCCCACCGGGTTTTTCCTAGTAAGGTTTTAACGAGGCACATTATCTTCCAAATGGTCATCCAAGGGGGAGTGTTACAAATACATGTATTACTACTATATAGAAAGCCCATGGTGGTCGACCATGGGCAATTCTGTCATTTCACATATTCCATAGCTCCCAATCTCTTATTGACACGTTGGATTTTTTTACTGCTGACTGATATCATATCAGTTAGATTTCTCTAGAAAAATCATTCTTTTTTCTTCATTCACTCCTATAAGCAGACCCCTCTCTCTTCACTCTATAATCACTCCTATTATCACTGTAACTCTTGACCTTTCATCCGGTTCTAGAAGTATGGTCTCTTTTTTCTCTTGTACTTTATCAATATCAATGTACTTTGTCAATATCAATTTCTGGATTTTAATCAATTTTGTCAATCTCTGAGTTCGTTAATTTTTTGTGCTTCACTTCTATGATATATAATGCCATCTTCTTACTTTTTTTTTTTCTTTGGGTGGTTGTTTTCTCTGCATCACAGTCTACAGCATAAGCTTCTTGGTTCTCCTTTTTAAGCAATCTAAGGTAAGATCCAAATTTCAGTCTAAATTGTTGTTCTTTTTGACTTCACACACTTTACTTCTGGTTGAGTTCTTTATATGGATGTATATATATAACTCCAACATGTGTTTGGATATTTTTATGAAGTAAGTATTCTATGCTCCTAAGTGTTTGATGATATGTCTGAGTCAGTCTACTTTTAGTAATGAAGTCCATACATTTTAATCCAACTTTTCGCATATTGATCTTTCATCACATTAGTGGATATGTTTACTGTTGATACAATTATAAGATAAATTTGGATGAATTCAAGATTAGCTTATAGATAGATTGGTGTGCTTTATTGAATTCTGGTAAACTTTTAGCGTAAAGTTAGTTATAAAAATGAAGTTGTGTACTTTGTTATAAGTTGAGAAATTAAAATAGAGTGATATTTCATTTTTTAGTAAAAAGAATGGTACTGAGAGATATAGTTAAGGTGAATAAAAATATGATAATTTTTGGATTTTGTTTTCCTGATGAGTTATTAACATGATGAAGTACAATACAAATTTTGGAGCTGGTCAGTGAACATGGATTTCGTTGTGACAAGTTTCTCTATTTGAAATGAGTGCTCGATCTTATCAGTGCGAATATGATGTGAAGTTAAACTAAGTATTGCAATTTCACTAAGTGCATAATCAAGTCTTTGTTCAGTATAGCTAACACCAACGAGCAATCGAAGTAGTTCTACATTGTCTAAGCCTTATAGCTTTTCTTCTTTCAAAGAGCGTTCATTGTCGGAGCTTGTTTGTCGCTAGCTAAAATCGTCTTTACAACTCTTTATGCCCTTTTACTGCGAGTTGGGGCACAATTTTGGTGTTGTCACCATGTAATGCAGGTATGTCAAAACTGTATGTGCACCAAATGAATAATGGTCAACAGATTTATTTGCTGTTGTTCTTCCTGTGTGCTTTACTTTTGAAATGTGTGATTAAAGAAAAAAAATTAATAAAGGGGGGGGGGGCCTGGAGATCAAGTCCAATGACATTACCGGTTTGATTATCACAATGCACGCCTCTCCATCTGCAGCAGTCTTGGTTATATCCTTCATTTCCCCAAGAAGAAATTCGGCCATGAACGTCCAACAACTCTCCTTTGAACCTTAAAAGAGCTTCTTTCTCTGTCCCAAGGCACTTGGTTTTTCCATCACCAACTGAACTGAACATGACTCTGTAATTGAATATTAGCATTACAAAAATGTCAAACACAATAAGCCGTCGGATGAACTTTCCAGGTACAACCAAGACCATGGAAATTAGAAAATATAAACTGCTTCATATATGCAGCTACCAGATTTGATTATCTTTCCATGATCACTAGCATGTTATAATGTTTTGCTGTACACATAATCAAAAAAGCAGACTACAGCGACCCCCTTTTTTGTCCATGATCAGAGACTCCTCTGCTAATCAAGTTGACTTCTGATTGGCAATCCTGTTTTTGAGTTTAACTTCTATATAGAGTGTATGATTTTATTACTAGATCGTTTAAATGATAATTACAAGTAACTACGATAACAATGAAAGTGGTAACCTGCAAAATAAGGCAAGTAACCTTCTGGGGCAAGTTATGCTGCACTTTCATTATACTATCAATGCATTTAAGTTGAATCTTTTGTTTTTGTTGTTCCCAGGTTTACCAAATTCATGTCCTTTTTGGGGTAAGAGGGGCTCTAATACTGCAGGCACTGGCTATAGAATGGGAAAGAAGTATTAAGTATGATCCATAAAACACGTAAAAACCAACCTCTGTAAACTGTGATAGACCGACAAATGACCCTTATAAATATGCTGATACAATAGGGGATAGGTATTCTTTAGCTTAGTAGGAATGCAACTTAAAACTGAAACAAGAGTGTACTAGGCATAGGGAAAAAATGGACAATAGAATGCAATACTTCAATTGTAGTGAAACAATATTTAGGCAGAGCCTTTGAGCTTCTTTGTGATTGTGGCAATGTATTTTCCTTTGAGGGATGGCCATCTTTGCTGACCTCTTTGGTGGAGTAATACTCTTTTCAGCTCTAAGTTTGAGTAATGTTTTGTTACCAAACTTCTTTTGACACAAAGTGTGACTACTGGACAGAGTGTCTTTCAAAATCTAAAAGGTCTACGTTTGAAGGATAAAGAAGTTAGTATAATTATGACATTTTTGCACTAGATAGAGTCGTCTTTATAAGAGGTACATGTTTAGAAAAGCTTTTGAGAAGCATGTTCCTATAGCAATAATTATATAGTGCTTCTGGTTGATTTGATTTATATTATGTTCTTTTTAAAAATTGTTATTTGGCACATGAGAAAGTAAAATATTTCTTTTCACTGTGTAAGCTAATAATTAAAAAGCTTACCTAAATAGAAAAATATGCAGTTCTCAAGATATCTAATCCTCATCTCAACTTTCAGAGTATCTTTTTTTTTTTTTTTTTTTTTTTTCAAATCTGCTGCTTACTTTCTCATGGTTGTTAGTGTTTTCCATCTGCATTTTTTTCTTCAGTTATGTTAGTACTCTTTACAGTTATCTTAGGTGCTTCTACTTTACAAAGCTCTTGTGTGAGTGACTGCAGAAACTGGTGTACAGAATATCTTACTCTTAATTAATTAGTTTACTCTCAATCATATTTAGACGTATTTGCAAGTAAAAGGTAATATTTTTTGTCATGCTTAATTCCGTAGCTATGTGTATGTTAAATTGATTTTTTATGTGATATATGCCATTGATTATCAATTATAAATTTCATATATTCAGATAATAGAAAAGTTCCAGATATGCTTACTTTCTCATGGTTGTTACTGTTTTCCATCTGCATTTTTTCCTTCAGTTATGTTAGTACTCTTTACAGTTATCTTAGGTGCTTCTACTTTACAAAGCTCTTGTGTGAGTGAGTGCAGAAACTGGTGTATAGAATATCTTACTCTTAAATAATTAGTTTACTTCATTAATTTCAGGTCTTCTCAATCATATTTAGACGCATTTGCAAGTAAAAGGTAATATTTTTTGTTATGCTTAATTCCGTAGCTACGTGTATGTTAAATTGATTTTTATGTGATATATGCCATTGATTATCAATTATAAATTTCATATATTCAGATAATAGAAAAGTTCCAGATATGTCAAATCAAAATAATAAAATTTGTCAAAACTTTGACAAAGCACGCGATGACAAAAGGGCTAGAAGACGCGAGTTATATAGAACGATGCCCTCCGATAAGAAAGAGGCCCTTTTAGCTAGACGACGAGCAAAAAGAGCTGAGTTAAAAAGACAACGCTTAGCCGATAGTTCGATTATTGCCACATCAGCTATTGGATCATCGTCTGGAAGTACCAATGTAACAATGGAACAAAGGTCTTTAATAAGAGACTCATCACGTCTTTTAGGAGCAGGTTAGACAACTAGATTGTCACAATTATTTTTTATCTTTTGGAATTTAATATTTTAGCGATTAATTATAACTCCAAATAGTTGTAAATAAGGATAAAATGAAAAGAATACTTAATTAATTTGCTTAAGTTCTAATATGCAGGGTGTGGTATCACTGAAGCTGGTGGTTTGAATTATGTTAAATTAAAAGATGTTCCCAATTGTTGTTTTTGTAGTGCTAAAAAATTTGAATATGAACCACCTGGATTTTGTTGCAACAATGGTTCTATTCAACTAATTTCGCACAAAATGCCAAAAGAGTTAAGAGATCTTTATCTTGGAAATACTGATGAATCAAAACATTTTCGAACTTACATTAGAACATATAATAACATGTTCGCATTCACATCCCTTGGAGTAACTTATGACAAAGAGTTGGCAAAAAGAAATAATGGTATTTATACATTCAGAGTTCAAGGTCAAATGTATCATTTCATCAATGACTTGATTCCATCTGATCGAAAAGGAAGAAACCTACAATTATATTTCTTTGATAGTGAAAATGAAGTAAGAAACAGAATGGCATGCTCAAATAAACTGAAAGAAAATATTGTAAAAAAAACTAATGGATATATTAAAAATTAACCCTTACTCAATGTTTTTAAAATCTTTAATACATATTCCAGAATTATCAGATTTTTACATTGCGCTTAAGTGTGATGCCGGTCTAGATCAACGAGTATATAATTTACCAACTACATCGGAAGTCGCAGGAATATGGGTAGAACAAGACTTGAATAACTCTATCCCCATGCCACATATTCGGATATATACAAAGAGTGATAGAAGTCAATTAGTAAATTATTATTATGGTTGTTATGATCCTCTCCAATACCCATTGTTGTTCCCTTATGGCCAAAATGGATGGCATTGTGGTATTAAAAAAATTAAACGTACAAATGATACGCAAAATACACAAATGTACTGTGAGAATGAACAATTACCGAGTGTAATTAATATGTGTTCAATTGATGGACTTCTTGATATGGAAGCTGAGGTCATGCAAAAAGGAAAACGAAAAAGAGACACAGTTTCTTGTCGTGAATATTATTGTTACAAACTTCAAATTAGAGATGATGATGATGATATAATTATACATGTAGGAAGATTATTCCAACAGTACATAGTAGATGAATGGATTAAAGTTGAAAGCCAAAGATTAGATTTTGCTTCTTTTAATCAAGATTTATTCAGAATAGATGTACTGGAAGGAATCTTAGATATTTTACGACGTGGAGAAAGGGATGCATCGCATATAGGAAAACAAAAAATACTCCCACTTAGTTTCATTGGAGGTCTGAGAGATATGCGTCGACGATATATGGATGCCATTGCATTAGTGCAACGTTTTGGAAAACCAGATATTTTTTTGACTATGACTTGTAATCCTTCTTGGCCTGAAATAGAAGAAAACCTATTATCGACTGATGAAGCACAAAACAGACCTGATTTAATTAGTCGAGTATTTCGAGCAAAATTAGAAGAGCTTAAAAATGATATACTTAAAAAACACATATTTGGTAAAGTAGCAGCGTTTATGTATACAGTCGAATTTCAAAAACGAGGTCTTCCCCATGCTCATTTTCTCATCATACTGGATGAAAGATATAAGTTATTAACTCCTGAAGCATATGACAAATTTGTTTGTGCTGAATTGCCAGATACTAAAACAAATTGCTATCTACACTCACTTGTTAAATCACACATGATGCATGGCCCTTGTGGCCAATTAAATCCAACAAATCCATGTATGAAAAAAAAAGGATATTGTAAAAGTAAGTATCCAAAAGAATTTGCAGAACAAACAACAAAAGGAAAAAATTCATATCCAATTTATAGAAGACGAAACACGGGAATCAGCGTCGAAGTTAGAGGCCATGTTCTTGATAATGCATGGGTTGTTCCTTATAATCCATATCTACTCTGCAAATTTAATTGTCATATGAATGTAGAGATTTGCTCTGATATTAAAGTTGTCAAGTACATTTATAAGTATATTTGCAAAGGACATGATAAAATTTCATTTCATATTCATGCTACTGATACAACTATGGAGATAGATGAAATAAAAGAATACCAAACTGCTAGATGGGTATCACCACCTGAAGCTGCATGGCGTTTATTTGCTTTTCCTATCAGTGAAATGAGTCCAAGTGTATACCATCTTCAGCTACATCTTAAAGGACAACAATTTGTTTCTTTCAAAAATACAGACAATATTTGTAATATCGTAAATAATCCTTTGATTAAGAAAACAATGTTAACTGAATTTTTTGAAATGAATAGGGTAAATAAAGATGCTATAGAGTTGAATTTATTATATCGAGAATTTCCAGAATACTTTGTATGGTCGGCAACAGATAAAGTTTGGACACGTCGTAAACGTGGAAATGTTATTGGCCGTGTTGTAACATGTCATCCAACCGAGGGAGAAAGATACTATCTTAGATTACTTTTAATGAATGTAAGAGGACCAAAATCATATGATGATTTGCGAACGGTAAATGGAATACATTATAGTACATTTAGAGAAGCAGCAGAAAAAAGAGGACTATTACTTTGTGATAATAATTTGGTAGAATGCATGTCTGAAGCTGTAAGTTACCAAATGCCGTACAGTTTAAGAAATTTATTTGCCACATTATTGGTCTACTGCAATCCAACTAACCCAAAGGAATTATGGGAAAAATTTGAAAGCCCGATGTCTGAGGATTTCAAAAATAATTTGAACTTGAGTATAAGGGAAATTCGTTACAAAGTATTAAACCATATTAATGATATCCTACATTCAATGGGCCATGATATTAATGAATTCGAACTAATTCCAGAAATGATTAAACCATCTATAACAGCAAAAGAAGCTAAAGATGTGCATTTCGAACGAAATATCATAGTGAATGAAGATGATTTATTGTTGCAAAGTAAATTAAACACTGAACAAAAAAGAGCATACAATATAATTCTCGATAGAATATTTTCTAATAAATCAGGGGCATTCTTTATTGACGGTCCTGGTGGAACTGGTAAAAGCTTCTTATATCGTGCTTTATTAGCTACGGTGAGATCTAGAGGATTTATAGCTTTAGCTACTGCAAGTTCCGGTGTTGCTGCCTCTCTTCTCCCTGGAGGTCGAACTGCTCATTCCCGCTTTAAAATTCCTATTGATATCGATGAGAACTTCAGTTGCAATATTAGTAAACAAAGTTCACTAGCTTCACTAATAAGAGATGCAAAACTAATTGTATGGGATGAAATTTCAATGGCAAAAAAGAAAACAATTGAAGCTTTTGATTTACTTTTAAAAGATTTAATGGAAACAAATGTACTGTTCGGTGGAAAAGTAGTTGTTTTCAGCGGTGATTTCAGACAGACTCTTCCGGTTGTTCGTAGTGGAAAAAAAGAAGATTTTATTAATGAAAGCTTATTATGCTCTGATATTTGGAATCAACTCGAAAAATTACCACTATCAACTAATATGCGTGCCAAAACAGATCCAGCATTCTGTGAATACTTAATGAGAATCGGTAATGGAAAGGAAATAAAAAATGAGCATGGCAAAATTGAAATTCCTCCGTCGTTGATTATTCCTTTTACCTCTGAAAAAGAATCATTGAATCTTTTATTTAGAGCTACTTACCCTGATTTATACAAAAGCAATTCCAATTTCTCTTTTACTACTTCGCGTGCTATTTTAACTACGAAAAATGATTTTGTTGATGAAATAAATGATATGTTGGTTGATCAATTCCCAGATCCTGCTAAAGTGTATATTGCTATAGATGAAACTACTGATCCAAAAGACCAAAGTGAATATGAAGATTTCTTGCACACTTTAAATCCGGCTAATTTACCTCCTTATAAGTTGACAGTGAAGAAAAATTGCCCAATTATGTTGTTAAGGAATCTGAATCCTTGTGAAGGTTTATGCAATGGAACCAGACTAATATGTAATGATTTTAAATCACATATTATTAGTGCAACAATATGTAGCGGTGATTTTAAAGGTAGACATGTATTTATACCGCGAATACCATTATCAACATCACAAGATGAAAAGTTACCTCTTCCTTTTAAAAGAATACAATTTCCAGTAAGATTATGTTTCGCAATGACTATAAATAAAGCACAAGGTCAAACATTAGATTTTGTTGGTATTTATTTGCGTTAACCCGTATTTTCTCATGGTCAATTGTATGTTGCTTTGTCAAGAGCTAAAAATTCCAGTTGTGTTAAAGTATTGATTAGACCACCTACCGCTGATGACAATGATGATCACTCTACCTATAATATAGTATATGATGAAATTATTAGAAAAGCTTTTACTTGAATTCGTGATATCATTTCTTATGGTAATGTGATAAGCATCTTTATTTTTCTATACTATATATTCTTTCACTTTTTCGCTCATTATATTCATTCTATTAAAATGATGTAATTGTAGATTGTCTCCACATGGGAGAAAGGCTTAATATCAATGCAATTACTCCCACAACAGAAGAATGGACCTGTAAGATCCAAGTAGTTGACAAGAGCCGTCCTAGAGATAACAAAGATAAAACCAAGAAGTATCAGCTCATGATATTGCAAGATGAAGAGGTATCTTCCTTGAATCCATATATTTTTGAAGCAGTTATTCATATGCATATATTTGAAATGTAACTGTATCTTATATTTGAAATGTAACTGTATCTTACTTTCTTTCAGGAAACCCAAGTATTGGCCATTATGTTCAATAGTGATATTATGCATTTTGATGATTTGTTTGAACCTTTCCACACTTACTTAGTGTCAGTTGCCCAAGTGAAGGAATCAACTTATCGATATGGAGATCCGATTTACAAATTCACTTGGATAATTGATTTAAGCACCATTGTTGAGCCAGTTGAAATGGTTACTCCTCCAGAAGCTCCATTACCACCACCGACGCGTCTTACTCTTACACCATTTGACGCTTTTGAGCATCAACCGCTCAAAGAATCTGAATTTGGTACGCAAGGATTTGGGTGTCTCTGTTTATAGATAAGCAATTTATTTATTATTACAACTTATAATGATCTTTATAATCCTATTTGCTTATTCTTTTTTTTTTTTTTTGTCTTTTCTTTTCTTATCTAAGATGTGCTTGCAATTGTCGTCAATGGAGAACCTCCAAAGTTTGCTGCAAATGGAAAATTAATTCAGGAGTTCATTATCATGGATGAGCAGTGAGTGCTTCTATCCTCTGCTTTGCACTTCAACTTATATTTTCATCTCCATATTCTACTTATTTTCTTTATTTTAAAAAAAATTGACTAAGAATTAAGTACTATTTTAAAAAGTTGTAACTACGGTTTCTTTAACTAATGCATCTTATCTAAAATAATTAATCAAATATGTTCGAGATTTCCTATAAATTTGGAAATATGGAATCTTACATTTAACTTATGCTTCCTTTTTGCTTGATTAAGTTATAAGGTTGAAATTCTATGTCAAAATCAGTCGATAATTATTTAAATTTACAATGAGTCAAAAAGTTGTCCTCTTCACTTATTGAAGAATTTACTTAATTTTACAAACTTGATAAATATTCTGGTTTATCTTTAATAATAGTGATTAGGTCTATTTCTGCGCATCTCAATCAAAAAGGCAGTGTGATTTCCCAATTTCTTTCAACTCAAAGTTTCTAATATCTCTAAGTCATCAGCTTGTTATGTCTTAAAGGTAATGAACGATTGAAAGTTTGAGTTGAAAATGGAAAAAAATAAATGAAGGAGGATCCTGATGCTCCACTGGCCTAACTCAACAAAATGAGTAGCTATCTCTTCATCTCTTTGCATTTTGGAATTTTAGGTTTAAGTAATAAATTTTTTGACTGTGTTCATAAAGATGTGAACAATTTCAATTTTATCAAATTTTAGCAATTTAGAAATTCAAAGTATGTTTACTGGCCCAGCAATAATCAAAATACTGATACGTGGTTGCTAAGAGTACTTTTTCATATATAACAAATTAAGTCCCTAAAAATGTATCGCGCAAGCTTACGATTCTATGAAGCCGAAAGCAATTCCAAATGAGATCTTGTAGATAACATCAACCGTGAAAGATTTGAATCCAGTAATCTGTGATTTGGTTATGTTATTGTCTAATAGTGATACAGATGGTAACTTATCTTGTAGTACTTTTTTCTGCATATTTATTATTTTCTTAAGTGTTTTCACCCAATAAAAATTATAATTGATGTGTTATTACTATACACCATAACTATTTTTAAGAACAATTTAACTTCAGATATTCTTAATATGTTTGAGAATTAGGTGACCTTTCTGGTTGTGGCTTGATAAAATATTTTAACATTTTCATTATATCATTTTCAGGAGAAAACCAACAAAGCTCACCCTTTGGGAAGAATTTGTTGATCGTGATGGGAGTGAACTTTTTGTAAAACTTAACGAGTACCCAGTCATCCTTGCTAGAAGAATTACAAAATCATCATCAGGTAAAGCACGTACAGTATCATTTTTCTCCTTTTCAAACATCAAACAATAAATATAAACTAAATCTTTCAATGTATTTAGGCTTGTGGAACAGATACAACACAACAATACAAATTGATCCTCCTTATCCGCAAGCTATTGCATTGAGTAAATGGTATGATACATCTGCTATTTCTTTAAATTTTCACACACACACATATATAGTAGTAATAATAGTAAATATAACTTATAAATAGAAAATAACACTTCAAATTTGTCTTAATTATAGGGCCGAAACAGTAAAGCCAAAGCTCGCACAGTACAGTTCAAGGACTACCTCTGCATCAGGCTCTCTTATATTTGCCCCATTTGAAGAAGAGATAATATCTATTTCTGAAACTCAACTGCAACCATCGGTATGTCAACAAAAGATTGTCTAAAGTCCACTAAATTTTCAACTGTTTACGTAATAATAAAAATTAGAAACCTGACATTTCTGAATTTTTAGGGAAAAGTATTTTACATTGAAGGTGAAATCTTGCTGTCGAATATGGACCAGCGCTTCTGTTTTTTAGCTTGTTCAAAGTGTAAGTTGCAGAAAAAAAGAACTAACATCCCAAGAGAAGTTTACTGTTCAACCTGTAAGAAGTACACCATGCTGATTCCCATGTATGTATGCTGCTTAATATTTTTTTTTTCCTATTTATGATCTTATCTCTTTAAGAGACCATTATTAAAATAATTTATTTACGTATAAAACCAAGGCTAGGTATAATGTTTTAGCATTATAGGATTTCTTCCAAGCTCGATTTGAGATTTATAGCGTACTTAACAAATAGATTTACCCCATTTACGATTTTTACTATCACCAAGACCTTACCTGCAATTCAGTAAAATGTGTACGTACGTTAATTTAGACGAGGTAATTAGGTTGTTAACACATGTGAATCAATTTTAATAACTGGGGGCAATATTTGGTAGACTTGTTCCACTTGCAACTTGTGTAATAGAGCAAATAATTTCGAAAGCAAAGTCGAATTAGCAATACTAATATGTTTGCAAAAACCTTAACTCAAGATTTCAATGACTATGCACTGAACATATGACAAAATGGATGAATTAGTTCTCTCTGATTTATGTTTTCCTTTTCCGTTGATAATTTTCTTCTGTTTATCTACTTCCCATTGATTTAATTATAGTTTAGCTAACCCTATGTTGCAATAGATGTGAGTTCAATGTTACAGTGACTGATAAAAGTGGTTCTGCAATAGCTATCATTTCTGATGAACCAGCACATAAACTGTTTTCCCTTACATTGGAAGAGATTTACGAGTTTTGTTTTATCAAGGTATTTGTTGTTATTAGCTTTGAAAGTATGTAAATAACTACTGTAAAGTAACTTTCCATTACTCAATAACTAACCATTTTTGCTTTTCAGAAACAATTGTTGCCCTTTGATAATGTGGAGAGGCAACTAAGTGGCAAAACATTCCGAATTCAAGTGAAAAAGTTATCTTCTGGAAAGCTGTCCATTTTAGCTTACAATGAAAAAGAACATGCGCAACTTTCGGTGCCAACATCAACTATGGTAAATGTTGTCGAAGGAAGTAAACGTAAATTTGATGATGTTGGCCCAAGGGACAGTGAAGGTCAAAATTCAACAACCAAAAACAATCTCTCATGCAACAAAGACAAAATGGAAAAGAGGGGTCCTCTTAAGAAACATTGAAAGGTAATTTAACTTTTTCCATATTTCAAAAGAAAATTCAATACTATGCACAGTAAACCTTCAACATGTCAAAGTGTTATTTTATTTGTAAATTCTGGTATAGTTCAACAAAGTTTGATATTAGTGGGGAAGGGCCCCGGGGGAAGGAGGTGTTATTAGCTATTCTGTTTTTTCTGAAATTTCTGGTATTATTTTCAACTTATTCTACTGTATTTTTTGTTAAGGACACTTTTGTCGCTGTTTTTGACTATTATCAAGAGCACTTTTGGTATTGCCTTTTGAATGTATTTTGGATGGTACCAAAGACACCTTTGGATCTACTTTTGGACGCTGCAGAAGTCTCTAAGCTGTTATTTCTTTTTGATGCCTTCAAAGAGAATTTTTGGTGCTACTTTTATGCCTCTACAGGTAATTGGTTGGATTACTTGATTAGATTTTTAATTACTGCTTTTCTTCTGTGACATAAGAGTTTCCTGAATCTATTATTAAGTTTACAAGTTTGGTTAGATATGCTGAATGTTGCTATCTTATCTGGTATTACTTTTTTTGCATATTTATTTGTTCTCATAAGTGTTGTGTTCCACCTAAAATGATCATTTAGAATGGTTAAAGAATTCATTATTTTCTAAAAGCAATGTCATATAAGTAATGCTGAATCTTCTTTTTCTGCAAATGATTCACTAGCTCTAATAATTTTACAGTAAAGTAATAGCACTAGCAATTCATTACGCATGGTTGAAACCCTCTGCATTGATCAGCAGCAATCAAAAGAGAAATTCATCTATCCAACAATAATATTGTATTTTGCTCTTCATTGTGCTCAAGGTACTTTTTTATTAGTCAGAGTATCTATACAAATTTGAATGTCCAGATTCTTTTTCTTCACAGATCACTTTGGAAGTTGATTGTGAGCATGTCTAATGTCTTTATTGAAATGGTACTACTGCCACTAATAATATTACATTGAGCCATTGTTGCCTTATTAGGTTCTCCATCTCTTAATATTAGGTGTTGCTTTTCTTCTCTTTAAATTCATTTGAAGTGTGTGAAGCTAATGAGAGCCACAATATATATGATGAGAGGAGAAGATGATCTACTAATTGAAAATCTTATAATACCACCTCAGAATGACCTATGGAAACCTTTGAGGTCTTGATCAATAACATCATCATTGTCAAACCCCCTTTGTTACATAAGATGAACTTTCAATTGCACCTCTATATAAATTTATTCAACTATATATTTATTGACTTATTTGACATAGTTGTTACTTCTATACTCTTTAACCTTTGTTGATTAAGCTCTTTTTGATTTTATTTCTAACTTCTATCAGATATGCAAATGCCTTTTGATTCACTTTGTTCGTGGTACTAAATTGTCTCATCAGGTAAGTAAATCGCTTTTCGAAGCTCTTTGTTTACTGTACTGAATTGTTGCATTGTTGCCTTGGTTGTGCTGCATACACAAGACATGAAGTAAAGCCATAAATTTTTTCATCTTTTATAGGTTCTCCATCTCTTAATATTAGGTGTTGCTTTTCTTCTCTTTAAATTCATTTGAAGTGTGTGAAGCTAATGAGAGCCACAATATATATGATGAGAGGAGAAGATGATCTACTAATTGAAAATCTTATAATACCACCTCAGAATGACCTATGGAAACCTTTGAGGTCTTGATCAATAACATCATCATTGTCAAACCCCCTTTGTTACATAAGATGAACTTTCAATTGCACCTCTATATAAATTTATTCAACTATATATTTATTGACTTATTTGACATAGTTGTTACTTCTATACTCTTTAACCTTTGTTGATTAAGCTCTTTTTGATTTTATTTCTAACTTCTATCAGATATGCAAATGCCTTTTGATTCACTTTGTTCGTGGTACTAAATTGTCTCATCAGGTAAGTAAATCGCTTTTCGAAGCTCTTTGTTTACTGTACTGAATTGTTGCATTGTTGCCTTGGTTGTGCTGCATACACAAGACATGAAGTAAAGCCATAAATTTTTTCATCTTTTATAGGTTCTCCATCTCTTAATATTAGGTGTTGCTTTTCTTCTCTTTAAATTCATTTGAAGTGTGTGAAGCTAATGAGAGCCACAATATATATGATGAGAGGAGAAGATGATCTACTAATTGAAAATCTTATAATACCACCTCAGAATGACCTATGGAAACCTTTGAGGTCTTGATCAATAACATCATCATTGTCAAACCCCCTTTGTTACATAAGATGAACTTTCAATTGCACCTCTATATAAATTTATTCAACTATATATTTATTGACTTATTTGACATAGTTGTTACTTCTATACTCTTTAACCTTTGTTGATTAAGCTCTTTTTGATTTTATTTCTAACTTCTATCAGATATGCAAATGCCTTTTGATTCACTTTGTTCGTGGTACTAAATTGTCTCATCAGGTAAGTAAATCGCTTTTCGAAGCTCTTTGTTTACTGTACTGAATTGTTGCATTGTTGCCTTGGTTGTGCTGCATACACAAGACATGAAGTAAAGCCATAAATTTTTTCATCTTTTATAGGTTCTCCATCTCTTAATATTAGGTGTTGCTTTTCTTCTCTTTAAATTCATTTGAAGTGTGTGAAGCTAATGAGAGCCACAATATATATGATGAGAGGAGAAGATGATCTACTAATTGAAAATCTTATAATACCACCTCAGAATGACCTATGGAAACCTTTGAGGTCTTGATCAATAACATCATCATTGTCAAACCCCCTTTGTTACATAAGATGAACTTTCAATTGCACCTCTATATAAATTTATTCAACTATATATTTATTGACTTATTTGACATAGTTGTTACTTCTATACTCTTTAACCTTTGTTGATTAAGCTCTTTTTGATTTTATTTCTAACTTCTATCAGATATGCAAATGCCTTTTGATTCACTTTGTTCGTGGTACTAAATTGTCTCATCAGGTAAGTAAATCGCTTTTCGAAGCTCTTTGTTTACTGTACTGAATTGTTGCATTGTTGCCTTGGTTGTGCTGCATACACAAGACATGAAGTAAAGCCATAAATTTTTTCATCTTTTATAGAGAATAAGGTGATATGTTTTACTACAATATCCATTAGGTAGGAATCTCAAATAAAACATATATCGGGTACGTGGGTAGTTTCTCTATTACCTAATAATAATTATAATCTGTCTTTGAAGTTACTGATGATTAGTCCAACATAGCTGGAACATGAAAATGACAGTTTTTCAGCAGAGACGAACATAAGTTGGATACATTTGAGAGTAGGCTTCTGGCACTGCTAAACCTGAAATAGATTTTGTAATGAAAAGTACTCAATAATCTTGGCCGAACTCTTTGGAACTTTGCGTATCACATTTTGAAGAAATTCATTTAAGCAGCTTGTACACCACTGTGGTTATGTCTTGATGTAACCTGCCAGCCATGTAGTACAGCATTCTCGGGCAGTAAAGAAGACATTGAATGTTATGACTATTAGATTGAACCATATCCTTTAAAAGAATAGGTGGCAGTGATACCAATTTTCTTCTCTTTTGTTCTCTATTTTCCTTCATTTCTCTGAAGTATAAATTGGTACCCTTATGGTTATCGATATTTGATCATTACTTCACATATCTACAGAAATTTGAATAAATTCCTATGATATTTGCTGGTTTAGTAATTCTATCTTAAAATCTTGGCTGATAGTGATACAAACCTTGTTAAGCGATCCAATTCTTGTGTGCAGCAGTTAAAGTATTTCCACACGGCACACACCCTTTTCATTTTTAATTTGTAGTGAATCATATGTCCCTGAAAATACAAAGTAAGGTCGTATTTCGTATTTACAACTATGAAAAAATAACTATTTATCTCATTTTTTCCAGGAAAGTTTGTTTTCTCAATTAGGTAATCCTTTAGTCTTGGTGTCAATATTGCTAAAGGTTTTTATTTAGGTAATTTACAAAGTTCACATTCATCATTAGAGTTTGGTAGCTGATCTGGTGTACCGTAATTTAGTTTTGTAGGGTACTCAACAAAAGCGTATTAACTATAATGTTTAAGCATTTAATAATAATTTTGCAAATGCTTGATTATGCTTCAAATTTGATTAATGTGTGTTGTTTCTTCAGTTTTATACTCCATGAAAAGAGAGAACGAACTACATGAATCGAACCCATTTATTTCTTTTTAGTCTGTTACATATGAGTAGGAAAAACATGCGATACCTTCTATGCTTTTGATAGAAAAGGCCCAAGCAATATGCGTAATAAACTTGCATAGCATGAATAAATATAGCCCACTGTATGTTCTTTTCTCTATTTCTACTTTGACACTTTGAATTTTAAGACAACTTCTTTATTATTAGAACAGAGAAGATGAAGATGGGAGATTTAGTGTTTGCTACACAGTTCAAAATAATAATCACAAAGGGAAGTTGAGTGTTTTACATTTACTGGTTATTCTATTGGCTATTTGTATACCTTTGACAAATGTAGAGATAAGAATTCAGGATAAAGCCAAAAAATAATCTATGAACAAATTGAAGCGAATAGAATTGGGGAATTCATGCCCTTAACCTGTTTGTTAGCAAACATGAATGCTGAAATGCACATCTATATGTTTGTGCAAATGGCTCTATCTTGACTTATTTGACAATGTCAATACTAATATAATTCTTAAGCTTTGTTAGTTAAATTCTCATCTGTACAGTTAGATGACATTGCTTAATTTTGGTAAACTCTAATGATCAATCATAACATGTCTACCTATTTAATTTCAATTTGCAGGTTAAGATGACTCTTAGACTTGTCCATACATGTGTTGATGTTCACTATGCTCATGGATGATGAAACAAAGGTAATTTAGGTGATAATTAGTTCGCTTCTTTGTCTTTTTGACCATACCTGACAGAACTGTGAATCCAAGTATCTAGCCACAATGCTCATGGAATAATTTCAAGTTTTTGGGAGATTCTTAAGTAGTCAGAAAATGAAACTTTGAATCTTAAGTAGTCAAAAAATGAAACTTTATCAAAACTAAAAGGGTAAACTTAATAATTAGACTCTTCATTATTTACCTTTTATTGAAACACATGACAAAAATGAACTATTCCCTATTAAAGTTGGATCTAACAAGAGAAGGAAGCGAACTAAGGTAGATTGTATCAAATGTGGAGATTTACATATCTATATCCAACTATTTGGTACATCAACTTGTTTTTTTTTCTTCTTTAATTTTTAATAATTAAGTTTCTTAATTCAATTATATACACTATTTAGTTTCTTCATGGAAAGAATACTTTCTTTGTTGTACTTTGATCTATGAGTGGGTATAAAGTGATGAAAAAATTCTTGCTGTGTATTTTGTTTTGTTATTATGTTCATTCATATATTGCTCAGCTAAATCATTGTTTGCGGTTTTAAAAATTTCACAGAATCTGGTGTAGTGCTTGAACATGTTATTTGAAGGAGAAGCAAAAATGTATGACGAACAACATATGAAAAGGCATGTCGAGTCTGTTGCTTCTTCTCTTACTCTACTGATTCTCATTTAGCTTTACATAAGTATAACTAACACTAACAAATAGTGTTCAGGTACCAACATCTATGTCATAAATTGCAAGAAAGGAGCTGAAGAATAGCATGATGACTGGATTACACTTTATCATTATGGATATAGCGACATACAGATAGCACATATGCATGTAAATAGAACTCTTATTGGTGGAAATATGTATCAGTTGAGGCTCAGGCTCTGCAGACGTGTTGTGAACTTATGAACTTAGAAACTGTTGCTCTTGATATCATATAATATATTTATTTTAATTTACTGTGTATATCTGTAAGTTAAAGCAAATGTGATATTGAAAATTAACACTTTTTACAATATTGGGCCCGTGTTGTGCACGGGCCAACGCTCATCTAGTATGTAATATAAATGTGGATGACCACTACTCTCCACTATTCTCCATTTATTCACTTGTAACATATGATTTACTACCCTACTTTCTCCTACTTAATTCATCCCCACTTTCTCCTTCTTAATTCCTCATTTAGGGATGACTTGTAACTTCCTATGTATTGGAGTCCTATAAATAGAGGACACTTTGTCTATGGAAGACACACTTGAAACACTTTGAAAATAATACAAGTTCTTCCTTCTCCTCTCATATATTTTGTCTTGTTCTTGCACTACTTTACTATTAGTTTTACAACATTATATGCTTTCACGCTTTATGCGCATTTAACTCCTCTTAAACTTGTTGTAGTTTTCATACTTACTTATTTTGATGATGTAGGCTGTTAAAGATATAGATAAATGATATGTGAAGAGTCTCCGATTACAAATAATACAAGTGAAATTTGAAAATAAATTAGTTTCTTCATTGATCGGTGAACGGGTCATTGAAATAAAATTAATTTTGTTGGATACATTTTTTGCTTTTAACTTTAATTGTACCATATATTCTTGTAATATACACAATCGAACAAACAAAAGGAAGAAAATCTTTTAATAATTCATTACATATTTATGATACCATCTACAATATGTTCTTTTTCTTTTGAAAAAAAAAAATCTTCGAACTTAAAACACATCGGAAAAGTTGAAGAATATTTAAGTTTCTATCAAAAGTCACGCTTTTTAGTCTTAATCAATATAATTATACTCTTGTAAATTATTTATTTATCTTGGTTGTTGATGTAAAAGATATACATCGATCAAAATATCAAATATATTTTATATTTAAAATATTACTTAAGAGAAATTATATTTGTTAAAATTCAAGGTTGAATTTTTTAAAGTGGTTAAACCACATGTCTACTGCTACTCCATACTCTTCTTTAGTCTTCAACATCTAAAACAACATGAGAGTGAAAGACCTCATTTTTTGGAAAGAAAAAATTTATTTAGTACTATATCTCTCAATTTTATTAACTATAGATTCATAAATGCCTTTAACAGCATGATCCATTGGCTTCATAAAAAAATTCATACATTGAAGAAACTCAAAATTTCACTAACAACAAATCCATTAACACATCTAACCAACTCGCATGATTCATCGGGTTCACCAAAAACTTTCATTTATTGAAAAAACTCAAAATTTCACCTACTCCAAATTCATAAATGCATCTAACCAGCTCATATGGTACATCGATTTCACCGAAAATTCTAATTTATTGAAGAAACGCAAAATATAAAGAACCTTTAGCAAGGAATGAAAAATAAAATAATTTTGGGATAAGGTACCTATAGTAATATTTATCACACATTTGGTTAGTGGTATTAACAAAAAGTGGATAATTTTTATACAAAATTAATGTTATTATTCTAACCTATATAAGCAGTACTAATCTCGAAATTATAATCCAGATAATTTATTATCCCAAACTTATGAGATATCCCTCCTTTTTAATCTCGCTAACCAAAAGACCCTAATTACGAATTCATAAACGTATCTAACTAGCTCGCATGGTTCATCACTTTCATCGAAAAAAATTTATTTGTTAAAGAAAATAAAAATATAAAGTACCTTTAAAAAAAATAGAAAGAGCAAAAAATGATGAAAGAAAAATGAAACTCTTCTTTACTATAAGTTCTCTCTTTCCTATATCTTTTAGGAATTTTTACACTCTATAGACATTTGGGAGGGATGTTAACAGAAAATAGATACATTTTATCTATATTATTACAAATAGACTTTTAGACTTATTCACTTTTCATTAATAGCCAATTTTAAAAATTCTTGATCTCCCTTTTAGCATACCTACAATTGTGGGGATGTGGGATATTCTTTAACTGTGCATTGAATACTTATCCAATATCACGCATAAAATTAGGAAAAATAGTTAAAACATACCGTATCTAATACACAATACTAAGAAAGCTATTTTTATTTTATGAATATATACAATATGCCTGGTGGAGAAGTTATGCATCTAAAGTGCATACTTTATGTCCATATGAAGCATATTCTTTGCATATAAGCTACATACTGAATACAACTAATTAGTTGAAGTGATTTATGCCTATAATGTACACTTTATTCACGGATATGCATATGCAATTTAAGATATGTAGTATGTATTCTAAAAATATGTTAGATATCACTAGTATGCATATTTAACAACGATAAAAAATTATATTTGATATATATCAGTAATATGCATAGTGTATCAGTAAAGTATATGTCAAAAGGTGTATATGTAATAAAACAAAGGTTAGAAAATTGGAAGACACTGGCAGGAGGAGAAAAAAGGTTAGGAAATTGAAAAATTATCCACAACAGAATAATAGTTAAAACCCCAAAGTGGAGAGAGAGAGCATGAAGTTACTGTGTATAGGATATGTTTGTGTGCTTAAAATTAGGAGAGAATTAAGTTAATTGAGATAGTTTTAATATGCATGAACCTATTTTTAGACTCTTCTTTGGTTAGATTTTGTTGTATATTAAATGTGTCTATTAAACAGTAGGGCCATGTTATATATTTGGTTAAGTGAAGTGAAACCCCCTCTCACCTTTTCTCTCTCACCAAGATAGCTTTAAGAAATTCCACCCATCCCCCTTATATATATATATATATATATATATATATATATATATATATATATATATATATATAGTGAATACAATTATATAATATAAATATAAAAAATATTTTTCTTTTCTATAGTTTCTCACAGCTCATGATTTAAAAAAAAAAATACACAATCCAAATAATTCAAAGTCATCTATTTATTAAAGTCACGAGCATGCAGAAGACGTACAAAATATGTGCAAAATACGTGCAATTTCTGTGAGTTAAGAAGACATTTGATAGTTCAAAGTGAAGTCTTTGTAGATAAAGATGTATACGTCTGAAGTTAAATTAGAATATAACATGATATTTTACAACTACCATATAATCTAAAATTGAGACTTTAGAAGATTGAGCACTAATAAGCGAATTAAATAATAACTTTATTATTTGATAAAAAAGACAACGAAACTAAACAATCTTTGTCAAGATATACTATAAATCCATAAACGCATCTAATCAGTGTGCATGGTTTATCTGTTCCTCAAAGAAACTCTTATTTGTTGATTAAACCTACAATATAAAGTACTGATTATATTTCTTCGAATAATCCAATTCATATTTATGATCTCATCTACAATCTGTGATCTTTTAGTAAATTTCTTCAATAACTTATAAGAGTAGTGATCACAATGATGAAGACAAAAAGGTATAATTTTTATTGGAACATAAAGATTATTTTATTTGACATTTCTAATAACTTAAGTCTATAGAAATTTTCTATAAAATTACGTATTGTATATGAGATTATAACTGTGGATTGGATTATTCGAAGATTTTCTTCCTTTTATTCAGTTGATTGCATATCAGACTGGAACACCTAGTACAATCAAAGTTAAAAAGAGATAAATATTTAAAACAAAACTAATTTCATTTCGATGCTCTGCTCGGCGCTCGAAGAAGAAATTAATCTATCTTTAGATTTCATTATTTTTTATCTTTTTTGATGTAGAAAAATTGTTAACAACCTACATAATATATTTCATATTTAAAATATTACTTAAGAGAAATTATATTTGCTAAAATCTAAGATAGAATGTGTTAAAAAGAGTTTATACCACATGTTAACTACTCCAAACTTTTCTTTTCTGTTCAGCATTGAAAACAACGATGAGACAGAAAGACTTCACTTTTTAGAAAGGAAAAAAACTTAACTAGTACTACTATCTCCCAATTCCATTAACTACAAACTCATAAACACATCTGACCCGCTCGCGTGATTCATCGATTATATCAAAAACTCTGATTTGTTGAAGAAACTCAAAATATAAAGTACATTTAGCAAGATGAAAGAAAATATTTTCTCTCTCTCTCTAAAATAGCTTTAAAAACCCCCCACCCCCTCCCTTTAAACCCCCTTGATGGCTATATATAACTATACAATATATATATATATATATGTATGTATATATAAAAATTATTTCTCATTTCTATAGTTTCTCATAGCTTATGATTTTAAATTTTTACATGATCCAAACAAATCTCTATCAGAGTCATCTATTTATTAAAGTTACGAACGTACAAAACATGTGCAATCTCTGTGAGTTAAGAAGGCATTCGAAAATTGAAAGTGAAGTCTTTATCGATAAAGTTGTATACATCTGAAATTGAATTAGAATAACATGATATTTTACAACAATCATCTAAAATTGAGACTTTAGAAGATTGAGCACTCTAGTACAAATAAATAAGGAAAGAAAAGATATACATATGCTTTTGTAACCGTTACTATTCGCAAGCTAATAAATATAGATTAATTACCTTGAATATATGCAAACTAATAAGCAAATTAAATAATATTTTATTATTTGATAAGAAAGACAAATTAAACAATCCCTATCAAGATATATTATAAATTCGTAAACGCATCTAACCAGCTTGCATGGTTCATCTGTTCCACCGAGAAATTCTCATTTGTTGATTAAACCCACAATATAAAGTATTGATCACATTTCTTCGAATAATCCAATCCATATTTATGATCTCATCTACAATATGTGATTTTCTAGTAAATTTCTTCAATAACTTACAAGAGTATGATCACTATTTTTATTGGAGCCTAATATTATTTTCTTTGACATTTCTAATGGCTTAAATCTGGACAAATTTTCTATAAAATGACATATTGTATATGAGATTATAAATATAGATTGGATTATTCGAAGATTTTCTTCCTTTCGTTCAGTTGATTGCGTATCAGACGAGAACACCTAGTACCATCAAAGTTAAAAGAAATAAATGTATCATACAAAACTAATCTCATTTTGATAATCTTCTCGCCGCTCGAAGAAGAATCTGTTTTTAGATTTCATTACTTTTCATCTTTTTTTATGTAGAAAAATTACAACAACCTACGTAGCAAATATATTTCATATTTAAAATATTACTTAAGAAAAATCACATTTGCTAAAATCCTTAGACCATGTTAAAAGGTTTATACCATATGTTAACTACTCCATATTTTTCTTCGGTGTTCAGCACCGAAAACAACGACGAGATAGAAAGATCTCACTTTTTAGAAAGAAAAAAAACTTAACTAGTGAAGAAGGTATTTGAGAGTTCAACACAAAGGCGGACCCAAAGCCTAGGAAGGGCTACCAATTGATATCCCTTTGTCGAAAAATTACATTGCAAATATAGGTAAAAAAATATTTTTTATATAGATATATATTAGTTTTGAATCTCCTTAAAAACAAAATATTCTCTGGTTTAGTGGTAAATGAGTATCAAACTTATACCCTAGGTCATTAGTTCAAGTCTCATGTACATTTTTGAGTCCCTATGGCAAAATTTCTGCGTCCACCACTAGTTCAACGTGTGAACTGTTTGTTGATAAAGATGCATAAAATTACTATACTGATTCAACGTGAACTGTTTGTTGATAAAGATGCATAAAATTACTAGCTGTGTAAATCTTGAAGTGGAACATACCATGAAATTAATACAAATTTCTTAGAGAATAAAGAACTTTTAACTAATATAAAGGAGTCTGTTGGAAAAAAATTTACGGAAAATGTTTGTCAAGAATGACACTCTGAAGCCAATTTGAGATTTTAGTGCTAACGTACAAAGTTGAAGTTTAGAAGATTGAGCACTTTGGTGCAAACGAGGAAGGAAATAAGTATGATTTTCTCTTATTACAAATATAAATAACTGAGATCTAAATATAAATCAAATTCTTTCTCTTTCAATTGTTGTCAAATGAAATTACTTTTTTCCGGTAAATTTATGTCTTTTGACTTTCCTATTTATTTTTTGAATAAGCTGGTTGATGTTTGGCAATATTTGCCTATTTTACCTTAATGTTTCCTCGCATTTTGATATGTTATTCACCCATTACACGAAATAATTACGATTGTTGCGCTCACTTATTGTGTTTGTGATTATAGAAATTGTTTGGATGAATACGAGTGCAAATGGAGCGAAGATGGATATAATCGAGCAAGAGTTGATGAACTTAGCTAATTGTGGAATATGGCATTAGAAGGCAAAGCTATGGAGCGAGCTATGGATCTATCACAGCTTCAGGCTTTAGAAAGCCATGAGCCATGCGACGCGTGGGCTATAGCGCACGACATCCAAAAGCTATGAGCCATGCGACGCCCAGAGAAAGCTTTTGGAGATTTGAGCACGACTATTGTGGCAATGCTATAAGCCATGTGACGCTTGCCCTGTGGCTTTTAGTTCAGCGACCCCAACTTTTCCAACTTAGTTTAGGCTTTGGTTTAACTTATCTTGTAAACATTATAAATACATTATAATTTAGGTTTTTAAGGGAGGTTGGACGTGGAGGAGACAAGGGAACCCTAGATATCTTCTAAACAAGTTCTTTCTCTCTTTCTCTTATTCTTCTCCTTAATTCTATAGTTTGTTCATTCTAGGGTGAGAGCAATTACATGAAGGTTGATGTTTGAAAGTTGATTTCTTCCTATTGATTTACCATTATAGATTGTTTATTCTTTTACCATTACAGATTGTTTATTCTTTCTTGAGCCTAATTGTTTGGTTATTAGGCCCCGATAATTGAACACTATCTACGGTTTATAAGTTGAACTCGACAGAGGGAACTTGTGAACGCAAATAAGAAAGAATAGGGCTTGATTGTGAACCTGGGCATCAGGGAATCGATTTGCGGGTAGGATAGAAATATACCTATTCGCCTTGCTTAGCTAAATACAGAGTTCTTTAATGCATGCATGTGATTTAATTCCATAGAAAGGCGTTAGAGTATCTTGCATAGACTTGTGAAGAATTGACAGATTTTCACGAATATAATTAACCTGTTAGTTAGCAATCTAGGAAATCAAGAAGTAGAATCAACTGGAAAACTCAACTGGATTGTTTGTAGCTCTGACTCTGGACCGTTTCTCTCTTATTGATAACAACTCACGAATTTCTCTAGAATACTTGATCTCAGTTGCTTGCTTTTAATTATTGCTTCTTTAGTTATTAAAAATCAATTACAATTGAAAAAGATTCCTGAATAGTTTTTAGTAAATTGTTTGCTAGGACTCAGTCTGAATAATAGTTCTCGTAAAAACGATACTCACTTATCACTTTATTACTTGTCGACCACGTATACTTGCGTGTGCGTTTGGGGAGCAATACTGGTCAATTTTGCTATACCTATATATAGACAATAAAACTTAGAGAAATTTCAATGGTAATTTTCATATTCAACATCTAGAACATAATAAATAAACCAGTTTTGTCAAAGTTATAACATGTCAAAGTACTTAGTTGATTTCATGTATTTTTATCAACAAATATTTCACTTTGAACTATCGAATGTCTTTTCAATGCACAGAGATTGCACGTGCTTTGCACATGATCTTAGAAATACACTATCCTGACAAATCTCTATCAGGATCGTCTATTTATTAAAAGTCACAAACGTTCAAAACTCATACAATTTCTGTGAGTTAAGAAGACATTTGATAGTTCAACATATAATATAAATATAAAAATTCTTCTCTTTTTATAATTTGTCACAGCTCACACACCATAACTCCCTCGATCCCATCCCTCAAAGATATGCATTATGTATTATTAGTTTACAATCAAAATCAATATAGGCTTTCAAAATTTTAGACATTTAAGAAAATTCAAGAAATATAAGAAACCGTTCAAAAAAAAAAAAATATATGCTTTCACACTTTTCGAACATTTAACATCATTTTCATACTTACTTATTTTGATGATGTAGGTTGTTACAGATATGGGTAAATGATATGTGAAGAGTCTCTGGTTACAAATATAGACAAGTAAAATCTAAAGATAAATTAGTTTCTTCATTGATCGATAAACAGGTCATTGAAATGAAAGTAATTTCATCTAATACGTTTTCTCCTTTTAACTTTAATTGTACCATGTGTTCTTGTATGATATGCAATCGAACAAAAAAAAGGAAGAAAATCTTCCAATAATTCATTCCATATTTATGATACCATCTATAATATGTCGTTTTTTAAAAATAATTCTTCGAACTTAAAACACATCAGAAAAGTTGAAGAAAATAATATTTAAGTTTTTATCAAAAGTCATGTTTTTCAGTCTTAATCAATATAATTATACTCTTATAGATTATCTATTTATCTTGGTTGTTGATTTAAAAGAAATACAACAATCAAAATATCAAATATATTTCATATTTAAAATATTCCTTAAGAGAAATTATATTTGTTAAAATTCAAGGTTGAATGTTTTAAAGTGGTTAAACCATATGTTTACTACTGCTCCATACTATTCTTTGGTCTTCAACATCTGAAACAAAATAAGAGTAAAAGACCTCATTTTTTAGAAATAGAACACTTATTTAGTACTAATATTTCTCAATTTTATTAACTATATATTCATAAAAGCATCTAATCGCATGATTCATTGTCTTCATAAAAAAATTTCATATATTGAAGAAACTCAAAATTTCACTAACAACAAATTCATAAACACATTTAACCAACTCACGATTCATCGATTTCATCAAAAAAATTTATTTATTGAAAAACTCAAAATTTCACTAACGCCTAATTCATAAATGCATCTAACCGGCTCATACGGTTCATCGATTTCATAAAAAAAAAAATCTAATTTATTGAAAAAACTCGAAATATAAAGTACCTTTAGCAAGATGAATGCAAAATGAAACAATCTGGGATACAGTACCTTTAGCAATGTTTATCACACGTTTGGTTAGTGGTATTAACTAAACTGTACACAATTAATTATGTTATTCTAAAATATATAGGAGGTATTAATCTCAAAATTATAATCTAGATAATTTACTATCCCAAACATATGGGATATCCCTCCTTTTTATCTCAAACCAAAGGACTCCTAATTATAAATTCATACACACATCTAACCGGCTCGCATGGTTCATCGCTTTCATCGAAAAAGCTCTCATCTGTTAAAGATTTCATCGAAAAAGCTCTCATCTGTTAAAGAAAATAAAAAGTACCTTTACAAAAATTAGAAAGAGCAAAAAAAGATGAAAGAAAAATGAAACTATCTTTTACTAGTAGTTCTCTCTTTATTATAGCTTTTGACTACATAAGTGAAGTGAAACCCCCTCTCACCTTTCCTCTCTCTCCAAGGTAACTTTAAGAAACCCCTCTCACCCCCTTAAACCCCCTTCATGGCCATATGTATATATAACTACAATGAATATAACTATACAATATAAATATAAAAATTATTTCTCTTTTTTATAGTTTCTCACAGCACATGATTTTAAAAAAAAAAATACACGATCCAAATAAATCTCTATCAGAGTCATCTATTTATTAAAGTCACGAGCGTGCAAAACACGTGCAATGTCTGTGAGTTAAGAAGGGATTTGATAGTTCAAAGTAAAATCTTTGTAGATAAAGTTGTATACGTCTGAAGTTGAATTAGAATATAACATTTATTTTACAGCAAAATTAAGACTTTAGAAGATTGAGCACTCTGCTCCAAATAAATAAAGGAAAGAAAAGATATACTTATGCTTTTGTAATAGTTACTCTTTGCGAGCTGATAAATATGTAGATTAATTACCTTGAATATATGCAAACTAATTAATTACTTTAAATATATGCAAACTAATAAGTGAATTAAATAATAATTTTATTATTTGATAAGAAAGACAAAGAAACTAAACAACCTCGGTCAAGATATACTATAAATCCATAAACGCATCTAACCAGCTTGCATGGTTCATCTGTTCCAGCGAGAAACTCTCATTTATTGATGAAATTCAAAATATAAAGTACTGATCACATTGAATAATCCAATCCATATTTATGATCTCATCTACAATCTGTGATTTTCTAGTAAATTTTTTAAATAACTTATAAGAGTATGATCACACTGACGAAGACAAAAAAGTGTAATTTTTATTGGAGCCTACAAATTATTTTCTTTGACATTTCTAATGAATAAATTCTGAAGATTTTTTTTTTTAATAAAATGACATATTGTATATGAGATCATAAATATGGATTGAATTATTCAAAGATTTACTTTCTTTTGTTCAGTCGATTGCGTATCAGACAAGAACACCAAGTACAATCAAAGTTAAAAGAAATAAATGTATCAAACAAAATTAATTTCATTTCGATGATCTGCTCACCGCTCGAAGAAGAAACTAATTATCTATAGAATTTATTACTTTTCATCTTTTTTGACGTAGAAAAATTGCAACAACCTACATACCGAATATATTTCATATTTAAAATATTACTTAAGAAAAATTATATTTGCTAAAATCCAAGATAGAATGTGTTAAAAGCGTTTATACCACATGTTAATTACTCCATATTTTTCTTTGGTGTTCAGCATAGAAAATAACGACGAAATAGAAAGACTTCACTTTTAGAAAGAAAAAAATTAATTAGTACTAATATCTCCCAGTTCCATTAACTATAAATTCATAACTAACCCGTTCGAACGATTCATCGATTATATTGAAAACTCTGATTTGTTAAAAAACTCAAAATATAAAGTAATTTTAGCAAGATGAAAGAAAAATGAAACTATCTTTTAGTAGTTCTCTCTTTCTTGTAGCTTTTGACTCACATAAGTGAAGTGAAACCCCTCTCACCTTTTCTCTCTCTCCAAGATAACTTTAAGAAACCCACCCACCCCAACTTAAACCCCTCTACCGTGACCCCATATATATATAACTACAGTGTATGTACTCCTATATTTTAGTACAATATAAATATAAAAATTATTTGTGTTTTCTATAGTTTGTCACAGCTCACACACCATAACTCCCCCATCCCATCTCTCAAAGAAAGATATGTATTATGTACAGAGAGTCTTCTCTTCTATCTCTTTTTCAGTAAATATAAATATATATTTATAGATATTAGTGCTTATTCTGATCTGAACTTCTGAGCACTGAAATATAGAGAAAGAAGAAGCAACTTTTTACATACATATTTAAGGTATATTAAAAATTATAAAAATTAACCCTAATAGTCTTTAGCCACTTGTCTAAATTTTTCTACTTTTAACATGTGTAAAAATTATTACTTGTTTATTTTTTCAGTTATGGTATTATCTGTTATGAAATCTTGGAAAAAAGATTTAGTCTTTATTTGTTAAGTTTTTTATAGATCTTATGAATATGGTTATTGAGTTTTTAGCTGATTTTTGTTGATTTTGTTTCTTGATTTTTTCCAAAAAGATTGGAAAAGTCTTATTTTTTTTGTGTTTTGGGATGTTGGTATTTTTTATTTTGTATTCTTGAGGGGTTAGGGGAGGGGTGAAGGAGGGTGGTGGAGTGGTTTAGATAAATTTGATGGTTTTGTTTTGTTTGTGTAATGAAGATCTATTGATGGTTAAAATTGAAGTCTTTTAATCTTCATTTCTTGAAAAACTGGATTTTAAAGTCAAATTAGGACCTTCTTTGGTTAATTTTTGATTTTTTTGTTGAAACTGTTAAGTATGAAAATGCCGTAGTTTTTGGTTCTATTGTTGTACTGTGGATTCTTTTGAGTCTTGTACATTTGCTTACCGTTGTTTTTGGCAAAGTTGACTTTTGTTTACTTATTGAGTTTACCTTTTTTTTAAAATCAGTTTTGATTATATGAATGGTTCTAAGTTGGTTTTGCAATCTCAGTGAAGGTCTTTTCTTGGTCATGTTTTATTATGATCCATCTTTCTCGCGGCGCTACAGGACGCTTGTGATGTCATGATGATGTTTTAAGTTGTGAAAGATCCAATTTTGTTCTGTTGGATAGTTAATTCACTTCAGCATTTTTGTCTTCTTACTAGTAATTGGTCTACAAATTTTGGACATTTGCCTGAAGCTTTTGATATTCCACTTGATCAGAAATCAGATCAGCAATCTTGTTGATGGTGAATGAGTAGGTGTTGCTGTGGTGTACTTGTTTGGAGTTTGTTGATTGAGTTGGCAGCTCGAGAAGACTATCATCGTGATAAGCCGCGCTTGACAGATTTCTTGAATATCTCCTATAATTATGTAAAAGTTATGGTATCCTAATGCACCTGCTGTGTCACCACTTTTTCTTTGTGTCCATTGGTTTTGGATGCAAAGTTTCTCATAACTCTCCAGAGATTACGAGGTTTTTGATATCCCGTTTTACCCGCGCTACACTGTGCTGCAGTCCACAGTAGGAGCTGCAACTTTGGATATTAAATAGCTGTGAGGCAGAGCTTCACTGATTGGCATTGTAATTACTGACCTTGTTCTAGTCAAACAGGTTGCTTAGTCATGTGGTAGAGCTAGTTGACTGCTATCTCTGGGGCTTGCTAACTATTTAAATCAAACTATGGAATCTGAAACTCAGACTATAGCTTATAGGCAGCCCAGCATGCTTCAACGAATACTTTCTGCTTCTATGCCTATGCTACTGATTGCAATTGGCTATGTTGATCCTGGAAAATGGGCTGCAATGGTTGATGGAGGAGCCCGTTTTGGATTTGATTTGATCATGCTAGCACTTCTATTCAATTTTGCTGCCATTCTGTGCCAGTATCTCTCAGCTTGTATAGCCTTGGTTACAGACCAAGATCTTGCCCAGGTAGTTCTTCCATTGGAATTTTACTTTTGATTGCAGTGTGTAAGTAGTGATGGATCGTAGTGACGTTAGATATGCATGCACGTTGATGTTACTGCTCTTATATGTTCTATTTAGAAAATCCCTAAGCCTAAATAGCAAGGACAGAGTAATCTTGGAATGAAACAAAATCAAGAATTCTGTCCTGTTTGTGGACATCTTGTGTTTTTTTGACGAATCCAGAGCCCCACCATAGGTCCTTAACCCGTGGAGAATACACTTACAACTGATATCAGAAGCTATGTAGATGGTGGAGCACCTGTGTCCAAAAGATAATGATCTGTTAGCATGCTCCCTCCTACTGTAGAAACTTAGAAGTTTGACTAATACGACTGAGAGGAGAGTACTGGAATGAGCACATGACATGACAACCTTTTTTAGGTCATTCTTTTGGCAACTCTACCTATTCAGTTTATACCTCTTTCATCTTTCAACATACTGGTTAGGAATGCTCTAGACAAAACATGCATTGGTGTCCACATATTATGTAATGTTTCTTGTGGTAGATTTGAAGTTTATCTTCTACTTTGGTTGTTCGTATTTTGTGTTACCCATGATGTGTAATAATTTTGTTGTCCTTGATGGTTAAAAGATTTGCAGTGAAGAATATGGCAAAGTTACATGCATATTCCTAGGAATTCAAGCTGAGGTTTCGATGATTGCCTTGGACCTCACAATGGTAGATTCACTAATTCAATTATTTGTATTTTTTAAGGTTTCTTCTGGGATTATGACGTTTCCTAGTGCATTAACGCACAATCACTTGATTCTGTTAGGTTTTGGGTACTGCACATGGGCTTAATGTTGTGTTTGGAGTTGACCTTTTTAGCTGTGTTTTTCTGGCTGCAACTGGTGCCATTTTGTTTCCACTGCTTGCATCTCTCTTGGTAAGTCTTATTAGTCACTTTCCTTGTAGTCTTTCTATTATTTGGAATCTATGAATTATCTTAGATTCTTGTCTCGTAGTTCTAGTCTTCCCTTTTCTTTTAACAAGGATGCCAAATATACTATATCTAGGACAATGGCAGTGCAAAATTCATATGCATTGGCTGGGCAAGCTCTATACTGCTCTCTTATGTTTTTGGAGTGGTCATAAGTCAACCTGAAAGTCCATTCTCCATTGGTGGGATGCTGAATAAGTTCAGTGGAGAGAGTGCATTTGCATTGATGAGTCTTCTTGGAGCAAGTATTATGCCTCACAATTTTTACCTTCATTCTTCTATTGTACAGGTGTGCTCTATCTCTCTATATAACATATGTGTGTGTGCATATTATATGTTTCTATTATGTGTGTGTGTGTGTGTATTTATATGTTTGTATGTATGTATATAGTCCGAATACATAGACAAACCTTAAGTTTGTTTAAAGTTTTCATTTAGCAATATAACTCTGCTGTATCTCTTTTCTTCATCTTTTTCCTCTTCTATATTACTGTTAGCAAATTTTCTGTATGTCTTTTGAAGTAACAATTGTTACCAAGTGCCTCTCTGACTAGCCATATGGACAAAATTTAGCTATTTCATATTTGTCTTATTTAGGGGGCACATACTAAAACTTTTGGATGAATCTTGATATTCCAATCAAAACAAAGATTCAGACACTGAGGCCTTTCAAGGGACCCTCTGTTCTTCTTCATCAATTGTCCTCCTAGCATCTTTTGGACACTCTATTTACCACTTCTTCATTTTGTCCTTATAAACAATAATTCATTTAGACACCTCAACTGAGGTCATGAACAATCAAACATCCTATGCTGTCAGATATGTGCCTATTGAACCCTTCAAGCAACCGGTCAAGAAAACAAAACACATAGTTCTTACGCGCTGATGATGTGAAATAAACAAATAACACAATGGCATGTCTCAAGAAAGAACACAAAATAAAATACACACCAGCAGCTTCGTCATATTTCTTCTTCTTTTTGCTGGGCCTCGCACTGATCAGAAATAAAGGTTATTTCTGATTGTATACAGGCAAGGTTTAAAGAAATGAAAGTGAAGGTAAGGAGGGCGGCTAGTCGTGTGAATAACGGTAAAGGTTGACAGTGAAGAATTGAATTTTTGTATAGAAATGAGGAGTGAGGTTGCAAGTTATTTTTGATATCTGGAAATGGGAATGTGTATGAGAATTTTGACTGTGGAGAAATTAAACATGGTGGTGTTTCAGTAGAGTTTTGTGGGAGCGTCTTGGTGGCTTTCTTTCGCTATTAACTGGGTTTAAGAATGTGGTGAAGACTTCTTCATAGCTTTCAATGGTGAATTACCATTTTCGATCTTCCACTTTTGGATCGACAGTGAAGTCTATGTCTCTGTCTTTTCCATCCAACTCCTTAATATAAAAGCACACAAAGATAGTTTCGAATCTGTCAAGTAAAAATTAGAACGCGCAATGAAATAATTTGGCACATAAAGAAACACACTTTTATTGTCTTTCATTGCGTTATACCCCGGTATAAATGGAGACTCATGGTACCTTAGAGCATTACAAATATAAAAAATTTAACGAAACAATACTTTTTTTCTGGTGTGAAGTTGAAAAGGTTCTTGATACTAATATATGAAAGAAAGTCGCCAAGGACAATTCTGGGCTAGTAAATATCTGTACCTATGAGGTTGCTGAGCTGTGAACAAGACAAGTCAAGGTTAAACTGTACCTATTGAATCCATGGCTTTCAATGGTGATTTCTAAAGAAGCTGAGAGAGGCTGTGTACAGTTTCTGCAACGAGGAGAAGATTCGAACTTTTCTTTTTTCTGATGAGGTAAATAAGAGAAGAAGAGTTGAAATAAATTGGCTAAAAAGAAGTAGCCATAAAAGTGGCTGGATATTCATTTTTCTGACAAGAACTCCATATTTTCTGGCAAAAAATTAGTACTCCATATATTCAGCTAACATAGACGTGACCTTCCATGTCAGCGAGGCTTGTCTTATAAAAAAAAAGATCAGTGGCTAATAGGTCATGACCTTAGCTGAGGAATCTAAATGAAAATTATTGACAAGTTCAGGGGCCTGTTTATGCCTTCATAACTCATGTATGTATTATATATCTATAAAATCCATGGTAGCAGAATAGAGGGTGTGTATTGTTGTGTGAACTGAAAGCTCACCCATCTGTAACTTGGACTTTAAATTGTTAAGCTGGCTAATATCTTTTGAGATTAGGCCTTGATAACTCAACAAACTTAAAATTGCTTACTAGCCCCTGACTGAAGAATTTGGAATGCATCTGATGATTTGCTTACTGATATTGAACATGCAAATTCTATAGTTGCTTCTATCTTGTGGTTGTCTTTTATGACTCCTATACTTAAACTGTAAATCCTTGGGATATAAGATTGGCTCATGGAAGGACCATAATCACAGTTGCTTGGGTTGATTCTTTTGAAAAGATAAATCTGTTTAATCAATGTGTGATTCTGAATGAGCTTTTTATGATAGGGAGCATAACTTTTGGCAGGGGTTGTGTTTGTTTCTTTAGGTTAAAGCAAACTGGAGTACAACAAAAAGAGAGTTTTTTTCTCCCTTTTCCCCCCTTTTAGGTGGGGTAGGGGAATTGAGAAGGTTAGAAAGCACGAACGAAATGTCCACTGTAGGCTGTAGCCCTGAGCCACAAGACCTGATATTCACAGGAGAAGGTTACATAGGCATGATTCCAACAGTCTAAAATGTAAAATATGTTCAGAGGTTCAATGAGTCTTCGACATACCTTGTTAAAAGTGATGTGTCTTTGACATGGCCAGTCCATGTGTTTTTGGTGCAGCCGATATATTTCCATGTTTCTGGTGCATTTGATTTTGGATGGTTGTTGGAACTTCCATGTTTCATGTTTCAATTATTTGAGATGACAATTTTTTTGAGAACTTCCATATTTCATGTTATTGGATGGTCATGACTAGTCTCCATAATTGTCAGGGTTTGAAATGATCCTTAATTCTGCATCAATTGGATCCCAGCTACTTGTGTTTGTGGATTAATACTAGCCTATCTTGTATTTACCATTTTATAAATTCTTGTTGCAGCAAGGTAAGGAATCAACAAACCTTTCCAGGGGAGCCCTGTGTCAGGACCATTTTTTTGCCATTGTTTTCGTATTCAGTGGCATTTTCCTGGTCAACTATGCCATAATGAATTCAGCAGCTAACGTGTCTTTCAGTACTGGCCTTTTATTGCTTACATTTCAGGACTCATTGTCATTGCTCGATCAGGTTGGATTCAATTAGGAAGATGGCTATGAGTTAATATATAACCTGGGATCTTTTCAGATCTGGAGATATTAACAAATTTTCTGAATAATTGACACAGGTGTTCAGAAGTTCAGTGGCACCATTCAGCATAATGCTAGTTACGTTTATTTCCAATCAAATTACGCCACTAACTTGGGATCTTGGTAGACAAGCAGTTGTGCACGACTTATTCGGAATGGACATTCCGGGCTGGCTTCATCATGTGACAATCAGAGTTATTTCCGTTGTTCCAGCCCTTTATTGCGTATGGAACTCAGGAGCTGAAGGACTATATCAGCTACTAATAGTTACACAGGTTGTGGTTGCTCTTGTGCTTCCGTCTTCTGTCATACCCCTGTTCAGAGTTGCTTCTTCCCGGTCAATAATGGGTATCCATAAAATTTCTCAATTAATGGAGTTCTTATCTCTTGGCACATTTATCGGCTTACTCGGCTTAAAGATTATATTTGTCATAGAGATGATATTTGGAAATAGTGATTGGGTTAATAATTTGAAGTGGAGTATCGGGAGTGGCGTATCTACTCCATATGTTTTTCTACTCATTGCAGCCTCTTTATCTCTTTGTCTGATGCTGTGGTTAGCAGTTACTCCGCTGAAATCTGCAAGTTCCAGGTTCGATGCTCAGGCATTTCTCCAAACACCTATGCCAGAGTCATATCGAGAGCATAATCAAGTTGATGTGAGTGATACTACCTTTGGTCTAGAAAGGTCCACCCAAAAGCAAGAACCTGCATTTCATGTGGAAAAATCCTTGGGAAGCCATCCTGATTTGTCAACTTCAGACCCTGATGAAATCTTGCCCGAATCACTCTTGGATTTTGAGAAGGTCCATCATTTGACTACCATTGATGAGCGCAAATCTGAAACTACATTTTCAACCCCTTCTTTCAGCTGTCCTGAGGTATCTGCATCAGCAGGAGAAACTGCGAAAAGTGTTCTCAATGAGGTGTCTGGTGGTGAATCTGTGGATACCAGGGATTTCAATGCTGCATCTGTGGATGTAGTAGAGAAGACACTCAGGATTGAAGGGGACACGCCAACCGACAAGGATGACGATGGAGATTCATGGGAGCCTGATGACGTACCTAAAGATGTATCTGAGAACACCCAATCTTATACTTCTGATGGTCCGGAATCATTCAAGAGTCTTAGTGTCAGGTCAGAAGACACAGGGAGTGGTACAGGAAGTCTATCAAGATTAGCAGGTCTTGGTCGTGCAGCTAGGAGGCAGTTAACAGTAGTTCTAGATGAGTTTTGGGGACAGCTTTTTGATTACCATGGGATGCCCACATCACAAGCAAAGTTCAAGAAACTGGATGTAATACTCGGTCTGGATACAAAAGTGGATCCAAAACCTGCCCCAGTGTCATTAAAACTGGAGAACAGCAGGGGTGATTCTAATGCGTATATTCCATCTGGGAGTGCAAGGGTACCTGAGTCATGGATCAACTCGAATATATACTCTCCCAAGCAGCAATGTGCATCAGGTGCTCTGGACTCTGGTTATAGAGTCCCGAAGGAGCCAGCTTCATGGTCTAGCCATATGAAATTATTAGATGCATATGTGCAAAGTTCCAGCGGCAACACACTTGACTCGGGTGAGAGGCGCTATTCCAGCATGCGGATTCCTGCGTCTTCTGCTGGCTATGATCAGCAGCCTGCGACTGTGCATGGATATCAGATCTCCGCTTACCTAAGTCAAATTGCTAAAGAAAGAGGATCTGATTATTTAAATGGGCAACTGGAGTCAGCATCCCCTCGTTCTGTATCATCATTGACGTCAAACCATGCTGAACCATTAGCTCGTGCTTTGGGGCAAAAACCTCAGAGTGGAGTGAGTAGTCGAGCACCACCTGGTTTTGGAAATGTCCCTGCCCGAAATAACTCGATGCAGCCCGTTAACACTTCTACTGACCTTAGCTCTACGGAAAATGCTGAGAGCGTAGCTGGCTCAGCCAACTCGAAGAAGTATTACAGCTTGCCTGATATATCAGGACGGTATGTTCCTCGCCAAGATTCTTCACTCCCAGATGGGAGAGCTCAATGGTACAATTCCATGGGATATGGACAATCTATTGGCCGATCTGCGTATGAACAACCCTATATGACTGGTCCAATGAGGGCTGGTGGTCCTCCAAGGTTTGAACATTCTCCTTCTAAAGTCTGCAGAGATGCCTTCACCTTGCAGTACAGTTCCAATTCGGGGACTGGATCCCTGTGGTCTAGACAGCCTTTTGAGCAATTTGGTGTAGCTGGTAAGGCTGATGTTAGCAGTGATCATGGAACTGTGCAGAGTTCATCTACTCAGGAGAGCACATCTTTGGTTGATTTGGAAGCTAAGCTGCTTCAGTCTTTCAGAAGTTGTATTGTGAAACTTTTGAAACTGGAAGGATCTGAGTGGTTATTTAGGCAAGATGATGGTGCTGATGAGGACCTTATAGATCGGATTGCTGCAAGAGAAAAATTTCTCTATGAAGCTGAAACCAGGGAGATAAGCAGATTGACCAATATTGGTGAATCACAGTTCTCTTCTAACAGGAAACCTGGTTCTGCCCAAAAACCAGAAGAGATGGATTACACCAAGTTCTTAGTGATGTCAGTTCCTCACTGTGGGGAAGGCTGTGTTTGGAAAGTAGATCTGGTTGTAAGCTTCGGTGTATGGTGCATTCACAGAATTCTTGAGCTTTCACTCATGGAAAGTCGGCCAGAGCTGTGGGGTAAATATACCTATTGTCTCAATCGTCTTCAGGTAACCCCATATTCAACTTTTATTCTTTGATTCTTTGTTTAATCCTTTCTTTTCTCATCTTAATGACCCTTTACTGTTAGTAACTTTTATCTGTTCAAGTGGTAAGTTTTTTATTCTTCGATCTTTTTCTATTTATTTTATGTCGAAAAGTAATTTTTAAGTATCGGAGAAACGAAGCATGTTTTTTTGTGTTATTTTAAAGTGGTGTCTCGTTTCTGGATAGGAACTTGTAGTAAAAGAATCAGTGTACACCATGGACCCTACCGTCCCTTTTCTTCAGTGAATGAAATACCTTCATTTATTTTTTCCTAGACAACAACTATGTGATTACTTATGCTCATGCTTAAAAACTTCTTTATTCTAAGGGTGTCTTGGAACTATGCGAAGTACTCTAATCAAGTTGTTCTCAAGAAATGTCTTACATCAATATTTCTGATTTGCTCCTACCCCCTTCAAGTTTGCTAGTATAAGATTGTTTACTTATGTATCTCATGCATCATTTACCCATTACAGGGCATAGTAGATCTGGCATTTTCCAAACCCCGTTCTCCAACAAGTCATTGTTTTTGTCTTCAAATTCCAATTGGCCGGCAGCAAAAGTCAAGCCCCACTCCCATTTCAAATGGAAGTTTGCCACCACAAGCAAAACAGGGCCGAGGAAAATGCACAACTGCACCGATGCTCTTAGATATGATCAAAGACGTGGAGATGGCAATCTCTTGTCGAAAGGGACGAACAGGCACTGCAGCAGGGGACGTGGCTTTTCCTAAAGGGAAAGAAAACTTAGCATCTGTCCTCAAACGCTATAAACGTCGACTATCAAATAAGCCAGTAGGGAACCAGGAGGCTGGTGGAGGTCCACAACGCAAAGTAACGTCACCCTCGTCCACATCTTTTGGCTTGTAACACTTGTTTCTGGGTTCATAGCAACTGAATTATGATCACTAGTGTTAGAGACGTGCTAAGTTGCTATGAATTTTTTCTCTGTGTCTGTACTTTCCCTTGTCTCACCCTCATGTGTATTTGAATCTTGCATGTTAATTCACCCACTCCCTTGTACCTCAAATCTTGTATACATAGGATATAAGTTGTAACGAGGTTGTGTAACTGCAGCAGTGAAAAATGAAACGGGCTGAAAGGCGGGAAAAGATATTATGCAAAATTGCAGTTTTCTCCCCTTTTTAATAGTGCATGTTCAACTTTAGCTTTTGCTGATTTACTTTGGATGAAAAGCTTATCATATTACTTTACTTCCTTTTTATGTGGTGGAAAAATAGAGTTTGCCACTGCCAATTACAATTAGTCAAAAGCTTATTATCTTACCACTTTTATAAGTTAAAAGTACAGATGCCAGAGGAGAATTTTCAGTAGTATATATAGGAAAAGGGTATGAAAGATTGAAAGACAGGAAAACTATATTGCAATACGTGGTAAATATAACTGGATCTTTTGGTATGTCAGCCAGTATAGTTCTAGTACTGATCTTGAGAAGCAGCAAAACTCGATCAAAAGAGAGTTGCACTCGTGTCTTAATGTGATTCGTAGGTTTTCAAAGGCAAACATAATAGGGATCTCTTATCTTTATTGCTTTATTAGTAAATTTAGTGTGATCATAAAAGGTGTGGACGATGAGTATCATCACTTTCTTTTTATAGAGAACACTTTACTTGTTTTTATAAGTTTTATTGGTGCGAATTTAATTAATCAGGCTAAGAATTTCATATACTAGATGCCTGAAAGTGACAAATAAAATCGTCTAGCAGCATACACGTAGAAAGTTTCTAGCATAATGTGTGTCTGCATGTCACGTTATGGTTTGGTCAATTTATTCACACTTTTTGCTTTTTTCCTATTGTATAATCACTTACCACCACTACTATCTTTCTACAAAGCTTCTTGAATCTGCCCATAAAAAAAGGGAAGCATCCTTTGTCTCTCTAAAGCTTCTCAAACTCTCCCTCATTTCTCTGAGTTTTAGGTTTGTTTCCTAGGAATAACATATAACAAGAATTAATCCAATCTAAGTAGTTTTGGTCGACAAGGTATGTTCTCCTATCTCCTTTGTCCATGAAAAACCTCTTATTCTTAAAACTTGGCTATACTTTCTTTTACTATAAATTCTCTCTGGTTTCTTCAACTTGAATGTTTTTGGCTTGGGATTGGTTGGGACTTGGGTGGGTCGGAGGAGTTTTGCATATTCAGAGTTCCAATTACTCTATCGCTATTAGATCACCTTAAAATAACTACAAAATAATTTTTTACATAACTATAAATGATCTATCCGTGAAAGCTGAAATTATTAATAATCTTAAAGTAAGGCAGATTATTTATTTTTTTTAGCAGGTTAAAGTTGACTGTTTTCAGTATATGTAAATTAAATCCTTGTTCTCCTTCTGATTTCTAGTATTTTCTCCATTTTATGCTCCCTTAGATTGTACAAGGCCTTTGGCTGCTAGAAGCTCGTTCAATTACTTCAATTATGTGATTAATTATTCGCTTTAGTCAGTGAAATAAATTAAACTAGACTTGCCTTTAAGTTATTGAGCTCTACTTTACAATTGATTTGAAAATACCTTGACATCGTTAACTATTAGTCATCGAATCATAAGGGGTCATTTGGTTCAAGGGATTGTCAAAATGAATACCCCATGATTTTGGGATAAACTTTACCTAGGGATTAAAGTTAAAACTTGAGTTAACCTATCCCGGGGCCGCCCAAAAGTGATCGTGGCATAAAAGCGAAACTTCAATGGGAGGCCTTAATTTATTTTTATTATTATTATTTTTTAAAAAAAACTTCATATAACTCAACTAGGTTAGTAACTTGTTCATCTTGAGAACATCAATCAAAATATTGCGATTTAGCTTTTTTGTTGTGTGCTAAATATTTTTTGAGAGTTCCTTGTTGGGATTGTATTAAAAATTCAATTTATCCTCTTTTTTTTCCGGAGTTTTGTGTACTCACTACCGATATCAAGATCAACAAATCAAATAAAAATAATATCAAAAGTTAGAATAATAGAATCTGATTCAACAAGTTGATAATTTTGATGTGAAAATAAACATATGTTGCCTCAAAATAATTCCTCCAAAACTTTGTACCCGAAGAAAACTTGAACAATATAGTTTTTAAACAGTAGAAGTGTAGATTTGTAGGCCGTATCACTTTTAGAAATGAGAATAATAGCAAGAGCCTAGAGTTATTCTAGAAAAAGAAAGAATAAGAATAGAAGTGTCTTAGAATATGCAGTAGAGTCTATAGGATGATGGCAAGTGGTTAAAAAGGAGAGTTAATGCTGAAATGGAATGATTTTTATGTAGAGAAGGTAAAGAAAAATACTAATTCTGATGTATCCACTCCTAAATTGTTGCATTGTGACCTGACTAACAATTTCCACAATCTGGGTCTTAAATAAGGTAACTAAAAGATATTTTTCATTCCAATTGAAAAAAGAATTGTACTATACCTATTTTAACTAAAAAGAAATACTATAAGTTAACAATACGTAAAAGTGGGGCCCTCAAGGGTTAGGGGCCTAACGCAGCCACTTGCTTGGCCTTACTCAAGGGCCGACACTGAACCTATCCCACCTTGTATATGGAATAGAATCTCATAATTATGAGATAAATTTTATCACAATTTATCTAAAAAATTTATCTCATACCCATAACCAAACACCGAATAAATCTAATCTAGTTATTATTCCGGGATTATAGTAGTGGAATTTCAGCTCAAGACAATAATTTAAAATTCTTATAATTAGAAACACGTATTGGTCTTGCAAGGATCTTTTCTTAATTAACAGTGTTCTCATATGTCTTGAAAAATATATAGTTGTGTATGCAGGAGGATAGAAATTGAACTACTTCTAATAGTGAAGATGGATGTAATAGTGATATCAGTGCCATTGGTTATATTGATATTGATCGTAGCCATTGTTTGTTACCTCTGTGGAAGATCCATGCGTTGATTAATCTTCATGGTGTAGTACATCAAAATGAATAATTATGGAGCTAGGGAAAAAAATGATGTACCCTGCTTCTTGGTTGTATTTATAAGAATGTTATACTTTATATATATGGCCGTGGTGTCTTCTAAAATGCATGGTGTATATTTCTTAGAACACTTTCTTAAAGGGGTAAGGTGGCTAAAAGTTAACAAATTGACTCGACTAAGCAGGTGTTTGTATCTATAAGGTTAAGGTAAAGAGTGGCCAGTTATTGGACTTGTTTCAATGAAAATGCGATAGTAATTAATTGGACTTGTTTATTGAAAAATTTATTTTTGTATATGCAGGAGGAGAGAAATCGAACCACTAAGATGGATGTAATAGTGATATCAGTGCCATTGGTTATATTGATATTGATAGTAGCCATTGTTTGTTACCTCTGTGGAAAATCTTGTTGAAGAAACTAAATACAATAAATTAAAGTATGTTCAATGTAATAGCTTAATATTGTGGATGAGATGATCACACAGTTCTATTTACATTGTAGATGAGATGATCACATAGTTCAACAGATCTATGGGTTGATGGTGATATTGATCTTAATCATGTAGTACTTCAAAATGCTCAATTATGGAGCTAGGGGAAAAATGATGTTATCCGTGTTTCTTGATTGTATTTGTATTTGTAATTGTAAGAATGCAACTACATCTTGTTTATATGCCTGTGGTGTCTTCTAGAATGCATGGTGTACATTCTTTCTGAATACTTTATTTAAGCAGTAAGGCGTGGTTAAAAGTTAGTAATAAATTGACTCGAAGACGTCAAGAGTTTGTATTATAAGTTTTGCCTAGAGTGGTCGGTTGAACACCTCCAATTGAAGAACAAGTGGTTTGTATCATCAAAAAGTCATATTTTGTATATAAGTTAAATGTTAGTATTTTATATAATGTTGGGAGTGCAGAGAGTTCATTTAGTATAGTAATTGACTTTGTGGGTATAAGGTATAAAGTGCTTATTTGAGTTGGAAAAGTAAGATCTATCACTACAACCCATCTTACCCTAAAGATTGTTCCACTTTTTATGTACCATCTTGTTCAGCAATTCTATTTGTCCACTAGAAATCATCTGTATAAGATTTATGGCGAATTTACACTACTTAAAAAAAGCGGGAATAAAAGAGCAGAAAACAGACGAATCAACCTCTAAGAAAGTAGGAGTTTTATATAGGTAAAGAGGAAATGACGCACATGAACCTTTATGAAGAAAATTGAGAGGTTGCTAAAGAAAGCAAGGTTGATATTTGCTCCATAGTTTTTGAAGATTTTCGGGTTGTTTCTTTGTCGCAAAGAACCTAACTAATTCGAATTCAAGAAAAATAGTGAATGAAACTTTCAAACAAGTGCAAGGCTAAGAAAAGAAGGAAAAACGCTCACTTATAGCCCAATGGTTATGGAAATGAATGCACATCTTAAAAATCAGCGTTCAAAGTCATTAGACTACACAACCAGCTAAAGATAGTAGAAATTTTGGAAGACAATTTGCTAACTATCTTGGTAGCAAATATTCGATGAAATAGCTCAGATGCGTTGAGTTAGTCCAAATATTACCATTACTAAAACCAACAAAAAAGAAAACAAAAATAAACATTCTCATTTATACAAAAATCATTCTCATTTTTTTGTAGTCTATACAAAAAAATAAACATATTTTTATATTTGAAAATAACTTAACTTTAAATTTTTATTTATAGCCACACAAATAATATGTTTTGCCGATCGAGTCGGAATATGTTATGTACATGGAAATAGTAGAGTAATACCCTCCTGTAACGGATTGAGAAATACGGAACCTAATAAATGGATGTGCAGAGTATTGATGCTTGAAAGAGTTGTCTAATTACCCACGTCAAGTAAAGAAAAAGAAACTAAAGGACAATAATATTAAAATTTAAAACCAACAGAAAAAGGAAAAGAACTAAGAAGTTAAAAAAAGAAAAGCTACAATTTTGGTGGGGTGTCATATACTCGTATTGATGCCTTTTACATTAAAAACACTTCATCAATCATCATCCTTATCATCCTCGAACCATCCACATAATTCACCGACATGGAAAATAAAAAACTAAACGAATAATACGTTACATATAGTCCACCACAAAACCAATCAATTTAAGGAGTTAGGAACATCAGTTCAGTTTCAGCCAGTACGAGGTGATCGATCAATCTTGTACTGTTGTCAGAACAAGGTACACTTCTCTTTTCTCTTCATGCTTGTTCGTTCTATTTCCAGTTCAAAGCATGTTTGATGTTATGTAAATTTTGTTAGTTTGAACTTTGAATGGGATTTCATTTGTTGTATATCCAATCGGGGGATTTGCTTCATAATTTTATAGGACACAGGATCTAGGGGGGTGTTTGATATACACTAACAACAACATATCTTATGTGATTCCGCAAGTGATATATTCCAATTTTCTATGTTTAATTGATCAAAATATTTTGGAAGACAAATTTTTTAAAATGTTGAGGCCACTTTCAGTCCCGTACTTCAGGGCGCATGGCTTAAAGTTGACCTCAGTTTGGTCACCTGAAGTTGAGTGGCCACATTTGCAAAGGTTTGAAAAAGTGGTTGTGTTTAAGTTGTACTTCTTTTCTAGGCTGTTTCCTGAAATTCCTAATCAATTGAGCTCCCAAGTAAAAGTCCAGTTCAAGGGTTGAAACTAGATCTTTAGCCCATTGTTATCATATAGTGTTCTATAATAAGTCCAAAAGGATCAAATGGATCAGAAAGGCAAGCTAGTAGGTCCTTTTTGAGATAGTATCTAATGCTAACAATAATAGATCACCCTAATTCTCTTCCCCTCTGGAAAAGCTAATTCACATTATTTGTTTGTACTAAAAAATGAAGATATGACATGTGTCTTTACACACTATTATCAATTACTGTAGTAATAACTTCATTTTCACTCGATTTATCACTTAAACAAGCTAAATAAATGTAGTTTGATCCTAACACGGGTGGTGGATCTGTTTTTCCCTCATCTCGATTATGCAAAGTCATGAGTTTACCCTTCTCATAGTCATTGAAACTCTATGGAAAGGTAAGTCTACATTAAGTGGTTTAATTTTAATTTGTAGGTTGAGGACATAGAACATTATCAGATTATTTAAATAACAAGAAGCACATAGTAACTTAGAGTGTATTCTAATTAAGTTATAAAAAGATTTACTTACCCGCACCTGGTGTTTACATCAAATCATGCAATTTAATTATGAATTAAAATTTAAAGTATAAATTCATATTATCTAACCATAATTAAGTAATAAAAGGAAGTATGTAATACACATGTCTTGCATTTATTGGCTTGGTGTATCTATATTGATGGACTTTTCTTTAAACTGTGTTAAGTATTACTTTAGTAGTGAAGTACTTGTGTATTAACGTCTTCACAATTATGACAGGCAAGGAGAACCTTTTAGGTTGTACAAAGCTTGAATCAATGGGTTATGTGATTGTGATATCACTGCCATTGATCCTGTTGTTCCTCATCACAGCCCTTGCTTGTTACCTGTTTGGTAGGTCGCGGGGTCGAAATGAAGCCGCTATCACAGTTCCTGCATACTACGGACCACCACCACCAGCACCTCCTCCTGGAGTTATTTCTCCTCCATCTGGAAAATAACATTCTTGTTTTCTTATTCTGCTTCTCATGTATATATCATGTTGTTTTAAATTTGAGCACCAAGTGAATATGTTTGTTTGTATGAGACCAAATAAAGTGTCTACTGCAAGCTCTCTGTCTTATTGTCCAATTTATCAAATGTCTTCATGGAAAATATTTGACTAATCAATAACCCTAATATGATGAAAGTTGGAAATACCAAAGTATGGAATCTATGGATCTTCTGCCAGGGGTTTAAAGGACGGTTGGAGGATGGGAATTGGACTTTTTGTCAATCAGGGGAAGGGATCACGAGTCTCGTGAATTTTATCTTTACTACTTCTAAAATAAAAGTAATTTTTAAAACTTAAAAGAAAATGAGATATTCATTTTATAGTTCTTTACTAAAGTTATTTTAGCTGTATGAATTTTATAAAGAATTCAGTAAGAGAATAATATATAAGATCAGTAAAAATAAGGCAAGTCTACTCCGCTAATTATGTTATGTGTTCATCAGAAGCGGAGTCAAAACTTGGAGGTATCTAAAGACATTAACTGTAACACAATTCAAATAGGGTATACATTAGGTCCTATTTGTGTTTTGGTTCAAGCTATTCATTTTTTAGATATACATAGACATATTGATGAGCACAAAAATTTATAACTATGAGCCTATGACAACTTAGACCAAAACATAAAATTTTAATAAATATTTGCAATATTTTGCGCAGTATGTAACAAATTAAATAATCATTTAAATATTAAGAACTATTTCTTTCACATTTTATATGTAACAAACTAAATAATCATTTAAATATTAAGAACTATTTCTTTCACATTTTATTTTCTTCTTCTTGAGAACTACACTTATCTCTATTCAAATATTATGGATAGATTAATATACTTGTACACAAGAAAAAAAATAAGTATTTCACTAGATGAGATCATGTATTTTTGTATAGATGTACATCCTAAAATTCGATTTCAGGTATTATAATTAAATTTATATTTAGTTGAGCTTTTGGCAATCATTTTATATTGAAATTCGATCGATTGATTGATACTCTTACGTTTGCAAGATTGATCGTTTAAGTTAAACGCTTAATCAAGGTGAGATGCAAACAGATTCGAACGAAAAACAAGTATCCCATGAATGAACAAATGCTAAATTGATGTCAAGTATGATGGCAGAATAACGGAAAGACTAGCTAAATATTCGAACACGGTGAACAGACAACAGTCACTCGTTAATTTCAGGGATCAAAACAGATGATTATAGGCGTCCAAATTATCGATGACACTATGATTTTAACCGAAGTGGATGATCAGGCATTATGGTTTTTAGTCTATAATAATGATTTATACGATTAACCGATTAGTAATTTGCCAATTAAATTAAAGGATAAGCAGATAGCGACAATCAAACGATGACTAAGCTTAGGCTAGATTTCGATTAAGAGACATATAAATTAAATCAACAATGATAACATCGAATAGACGAAATAAAGCAGGCAATAAGCGATCGAACAAGCAATGAACGAGTGAATAAGATAGATTAATGAACAATTGATTAAACAATAGATAAACAAATAAATAAAAGTAAAGCTTATTGTATTCGTAGTCGGAGACCAGCGCTTCGTTAAAAGAGATGATTTTCTGCTCCAAAGCAAAGCCAAGTAGTGGTGGAACAACAACGATATAACAATAATAATGGTGGTGATATGATATTAGTGACGGCTGAAAGCAATAGTGGTGAAATCTTAAAGGGAAGTTATTGTTCAGAAGAGAACGTAACCTTACAATGGGAGATGGGAGGTCTATTTATAGGTGAAGAGTCAAACCCTAAAAGGACTCCATTATCTATACGTCTCCCCACGATCTGATAAGGCCGTTATCCACGTCCAACGGCTTCCAAAAATAAAGGGATCGGGTAAGTGTCACTTATCTGCTACGATATTGTCTTGTGTCTTTGGAGAAATTATTACGATCAACGCAACCGAACAGTCGTCTTCGATAATCACCTCTATTCAATGATGTCCGACTTGTCCCCAAATTTGGTGTTGAACCTGCCACGTCAACGAACACGTGTCGCCACGTGTTCGGACGATTTTCGACCAACACAGATAGTCCCCCACTTTCTGAGAGAGGGCTCATGTGAACTTGGCAAGTGGCATGAAATTTTAAGCAGGAAAACACGTGGAACTTTCTCAGCCTTGCAATTTGAAACACCAGAACGTTACTTCGACTTCCCATTGTGACACGTGCACAACCATCATGTGGGTGGCGGTTTTCGCCAGTTACCGAGGCACTTATTACTTCAACCCTATAAATACAACTTCAAAAATTCGCTCCCAAACTTTTGCTTCTTTATCTTCTCCAAGTTTTCAGAATTTCTTTGTGATTTCTTTGCTAGTGATTGTTGATTTTCTGCTTTAAAACTTGAAATCTTGTTTCAAATCTTGTTTTTATCTATATTTTCATATAATGGCGACTGATAACACTTCTACGCCTGTAACCACCACTGATATTGTCATCTCTGCCACTCCTGCCGCTGCGGCGCAACTGAGCAGGCAAACGTTGCTGGCCCTTCTGAAGAAAAGAAGAAGGGAAAATGAAAAGTGAAGGGTTTTGGTCCAGAGAAACTTTACACTGAAATTCTTTCGAAGAAATTCAGTTACAGTGATGCCTGTAAGGTTAGTCATCAAAGCGATGTCCAAGTGAAAAATAAGAAGAATATTCCTGTCGATTCTGTATTTTGTACGATCACTCCGGAATCGATACCAAGAGTTCGGAAAGATTGTGGGTGGAAGGAGGGTGCAGTCGATGTGGTATGCCCTCCAAGGTGATCTACTTTGACTACTTTCTACGACGGTCATTCAGCCGTTTTGTCATACTCATTTATGATCGGATTCACTCTTTCGATCGACCCTATGATTGAAGAATTCTGTCGTATGTACAGGGTCTGCATCGGACAGGTTTGCTCCGATGATATTGCGGTTGGTTGCCATGTATCGTTGGATTTCCAAGAAGGCTGAAGTGGAGGTAACACTTAAACACATTCTCCATCTGTATTCTCCTCGAGTTTACAAAGCTGGGATTATCACCGTGCAAAAATAAGGAGAACGAGCTCTGATCTCCGACAACGATGATGATCTTACTGTATGGGATCAATGCTTTATTTTTATCCTGACAAATCAGCTCACCGCTCCGGGGGCAGGACCACTCCCCGTCATATGGAATCGTACTCATAAGTATTCGATTCTATGTTTAATGCCTGTGATTTTCCTCTGCATCCTTACACTTACTTCATATTTGTAGCCAATAAGGTCTTGTTCGACTTGGTCCCCGACATGGTGGGATGGCTCATTTGAGTTCTGGACAAGACTACCATCGGCGAGAGAGCTTGGAAGCCGATAACTTCTCTTCTGAAAGTAAAAGCAAAGAATCACGGTATGTTCTCTCATTCTTGACTTGTAAATCTTGCCCGAATTTTTCTTTGCTAACTAACGGATGCAAATTTCCGCAGGCATCACTGGAATTGGTACTAAGCCGATCGAGGAACCGATCGAGGAGGATGTTGAAGAAATTGAGGGGGAGAAGGTTAGTGAAACTCCGCCGAAGAAGAAGAAAAAAACTTCTTGCCAAGACTTAAAGGTAAGATACCTTGCTAAAGGTACTTCACAAGGTCAAGAGGTTAGTACATCGGCTGCCCCTAAGTCTATTGGAGATGTTGTTGCAGGCGCAGTCTCTACCGCAGAGGCGGCAAAGGCTGCCGAGGGGGTGTGGCTATTCACATTACCCCTGAGGACGAAAAAGCTGAGGAGTCAGGCTCCGAACAATCACTAAGGCGGCCAAAGCGGCCAAGGAGAGAAGTGATGCTGGAGACGGCTGAACAACTCAAGGCCGCCGAGAAGTATGATAGGGCTCTCTTAGCTGGCTTCGAGGCTGAAAGGCAGCTTCCTTTGTCACCGATAGTGGAGGGCTTGGTTGAGATTACTTCAGGCTCTAGGGGTAATGAAGGCGCCATCGTTCCACTGGAGCCAGCGCCCTAAGTGAGGGGCACCGCTGATGTTACTATGGGTCAAGCTCCGAGGGAGACAAGTTCGAGGAAAGGCAAACTGCCTCTTGATCGCAAAGTAGAAACGATGAAGTCAAAGCATGCAGAAAGTTCAGGTTCGTCGTTTTACGTGGCGGATCATGGGGAGCCTGTGGTTCCTTTTCCTCGGGTTAAAGAGGTTGCATCCTTTGCCGCACTCAAGAGGGTTGATGCTGCTGGGGAAATAAACGTTAGGTCGGTCACAGTTACCATTACTGGAGAGGTGGATCTACTTAGATGCCCGAAGCATCTTGCTAACTATCTCTTCAAGGTGATGGGACCGATGGAAAAAGCTCGACTGAATTGCTACAATGATTTGAACTTGCCTTCTCTGATTGCCTTCAGCGCTTTTCGGGTAATCTTAACTTTCTATCTCGATCATATAATCTTCTTCGCTTGTTCCTTCTTTTGACTTCGTTTTGTTTTGATTTTAGACTACCATCATGGCCATCGAGACAACAGATGGAATTCGGCAACTCCAAGCAGAAATAGCACATTTGAACGAACGAGCTGCTAACCTTGCTTCCGCTGGTGATGGATAGCACAACAACTTGAAGATTCTTAAGGTGAAGTATTCCGAACTTGAGGCTGATTTAGCCAAGTAAGATACTGCTCATGCCCTTCGTGAGTCAGAGCTGGAATCCCAAATCCAGGCTCTAAACGACCAACTTGGGCAATTTGAAGCCAGCGTGGGCAGCAAGTATACCAAACTGGAATCTGAGCTGAAGAATAAAAGATTCAGAGCTTGTTCGATTGAATGAAGAGCTTCATGCTCTTCAAGGCAACAATGAAGACTTGGCTGCTCAAGTAAATGCCTTATCAGAGAGGAATCTGATCCTTCAACAAGACTTAGTCGCTCAGAAGCATTCGATGGAGGAGGAGTTTGAGAAGAGGAGGTAGCTGATTCTTGCAGAGTCAAGGCGCGACGTATTGCGTAAGATGTCCGAACGTAGGGTTGATGTCACTGCAGAGCTAGAAGAAGTTGTTCAAGTTGTGAAGTTGGCTCGTGAAAACTTGGCCTCCCACGAAACTCTTCCGATGATGAAGGTGAGGAATGATTAAGACTTTATGCTTGTTCGTTTTGATTTAGACCAGCTGTTATGGTCGTTTTTTTGTAAAAACAATGGGCCGTTGGCCATTTCTATGTGAATATTTGTTTTAATGATGTTTTACTGTCTTTGCCTTCCATTCATTTCTATAAGTATTGATTTTCGAAGATGGAGTTTACGTTTTATCGTTTATCAAGACAAGTATTATTTTCATCGTTCGAAGTTTCAGTGTTATCGTTTACAGTTGGAAGGAATAAAATAATTGGGCCCAATGTAGTTAGCGCGTAATGAAGAATGACGTCTCATTTTCATGCAAATGCACTCTTCGAATATAAAATTCGGAAAAACATTCGAACACGTTGTTTTGAATCAGGGAATAACAGATATTTTTGATAAGTGTTGTATTTATTGAACTGTTTGGCCACTAACGGGCGCTTAGTACATATTGATCGATCGATCGTTGTGATTGATTCTAGAATGTGGCCGTTTTCAGGCTTTTGTGAAGAATTAACCGCTAACAGACTGTTTACATTTTATTCTAAACTAAGATCACGAACAGTCCCCAATGTGAGTGCCTGCCCATCGATAATCTTGAGGGTAGTGGACTCAAGCATCCCCCAGTCTTCTTTCGAACGCTTGCCATCTTGACTTCCGGGCAGTCCCTAGTACTTAGGCAGTCCCTAGTATCTTTTGTATAACCTCCAGTTTTGGACCCAAGTAGTCCCCTGTCATCGAGCGATCGATAGAAATTCATGAAAAATCCTTATTCATCTCAAGACTTCAACTTTTTCATCCTTCCTCCTCCTTCATCCCCTTCTGTGTTCGAGTGCGAAGTATGAGGGGTCGGACACTGGTTCAATGCTCCCGTTTACCTGAACTTTGCATTTCCTAAAAACAGACGCAAATAAGAAGCGAGGTAGACTTAAAGATGGAGACTGCGTTAGAGTGTTCGTCAAACTTATCGACCCAAATGAGAGCGATTCAAGCTCGTTGTGTTCATGGGTGATGTATATCATCATTCAATTCCAACTATGCCTATCATCTAAAAGTGTTAGTACCAAAAACCATAATGAAGTGTGTCCGAGTTGGAGTAAGTAAAAGAGTAAAAGGTGAATGTATACGATACCGAATGCTTTTAGAAGTGGTATTTCTTCAACTGGGTAATATTTCAATTGAATTCGACTGGCTTCGAGTCTAGGGTTTCCAGCTGGTAAGATCCATTGCCGACTACTGATTTGACCCGGTAGGGTCCTTCCTAATTTGCTCCCAACTTGCCTTCGTTAGGTTCATCCTTCTTTAGCCATCTAATCTTCATCACATAGTCACCTGCATTAAAAGTTCGATACCTGATCTTTTTGTTGAGATAGTTTTCTGCCCTTTGTTTCTATGTTTGTATTCGGACCAATGCCATATCCCTTTTTGCTTTAATCAAATCAAAATCTATCAACATAGCTTCTTTGTTTGATTCATCGGTGTAGTGAGCAAACCGAAGGCTTGGTTCACCGACTTCCACTGGGATCAGTGCTTCTGCTCCATAAACAAGGGAGAACGGAGTCTCTCCGGTGCTGTTCACCGTTGTTCGGTAAGCCCACAGCGCACCTGGGAGTTCATCGGGCCAGTTGCCTTTTGATTCATCAATCTTTTTTTTTAAGTATTCGATTATTGTCTTGTTGGAAGACTCAGCTTGTCTGTTTGCGCTGGGGTGATATGGTGTTGATGCGATTCGCTTGATCCCCCACTTCTTGAAGAAAGCTGTGATTCAACTTCCCACGAACTGTTTGCCGTTGTCGCATGTGATCTCTTTCGGGATCCCAAAACAGCATATGATATTTTGATGGATGAATTTGATGACTTCCTGTTCACAAATTTTAGCCAAGGCAATTGCTTCTACCCATTTAGAAAAATAATCTGTTAAGATTAAAATAAACTTTACCCCACCGGGTGCTGTTTGGAAGCGGCCCGACCAAATCCATTCCCCATTTCATGAACGGCCACGACAATGTGACCGAATGAAGGGGCCCCGCTTGTTGGTAATTACGATTGCCATGCCGTTGACACTTGTCGAATTTTTGAACAAGAGATTTGGCATCTTCTCCCATTGTTGGCCAATAATAACCAGCTCTGATCATCTTCCTTTCCAAAGATTTGCTTCCGGAGTGGTCGCCACGAACACCTTTGTGAACTTCTTTCATTACATAGCTCGTTTCTCCTGGGCCCATGCACTTCGCCAAAGGGCCGCTATACATACGCCTATAGAGTTTATCGTCGAAAAGGCAGTTTCGAGCCGCTTTAGTTTGAGTGATCGGGCAGCCTTTTTGTCTTCGGGGAGAATTTCCGCCTGCAAGTAAGACAAATACTTGTTTCTTCAATCCCAAGTATGATTGACGTTGTTTACCTCTTTAAGACTTCGATTGAGTGGAGATTCGAACAAGTATACAATTATTTCATCGGGTTCTCCTTCGATGACCGCTGCATAGCCGAGGTTGGCCAAAGCATCTGCTTCAATATTCTCTTCTCTTGGGATTTGTGCTATTTTCTACTCTCGAAAGGAAGCTAAGAGGCTTTGTACCTTATTGAGCAGTTGTTGCATTCTTGTATCTCGAACACTGAAGTCTCCTTGGACTTGATTCACCACCAGCTGAGAATCACTTTTGATGTCTAGCCGTTTGATTTTCAAGTCCTTTTCAATTTTGAGACCTGCAGCGAGGGCCTCATATTCGGCCTCATTGTTAGTTTTGGCATGTAGTTTGATTGCGTACCTTAGCTTTTCGCCCATTGGTGCTATTAGCAAGACTCCGAGATCGATTCCTTTTACGTTTGATGCTCCGTTCGTATAAAGCATCCAAACTCCGGGGTCTGGGTCCCTCATCATGAGCTCTTCTTTTCTTGCCTCTAGAAGAATATTAGCGCTAAAGTCTGCTACAAAATCAGTCAAAACTTGTGATTCGTTGGCAGTGCGAGGCTGGTAAGTAGGGGTGTTCATGGGTCGGGTTGGGTCGGTTTTCTTCTAAAAGATAATCAAACCAATTAATTCGGGCTTTCAAATACTTAAACCACAACCAAACCAATTAAGTCGGTTTTTCACTTGTTCGGTTTTGTCAGTTGTTTCGGGTTGTTCGGTTTTTTGTCGGTTTTTTTCCTCACTAAATTTGTAACATACAATTCCAAGGATCAAAAACATAATATTTCACCATGACACATCCACACCAAGTACACTCTAGAAAAGGACAAACTATTTATGTAATCAAGAGTTATATATGTAGCTTCATCCAAAAATTGATTATACAAGCATTTTAATATTTCAATTAACTAATCAAACTTCTTACAATGATTTTTTTCGTGTTTGAAAAATTAAAGAGATATCATTTTTCAAGATATCTTGTTGATATTGAATTAACGGACAATGGAAGAATACAAGATAAGTTATTTTTAACATACAATAGATTGTTTGACTTGTCAAAATAAAGACTAGAATGCAAACTAAAATACAAAATACAAAAATTATATAAAAAGATGAGGAACTAAACTAGAATACAAAAGAGCAAAATAAAAAATAAAAAATTAACATATGGTGTAAATTCATAAAAACACACATAATTGTATGTCTAATTATAATTTTTAAATACTATTTATATAGTCGGTTTGGTTCGATTTTTTCGGTTATTTTTTGTTCAAAACCAAAACCAAACCAAACTAAATTATATCGGTTTTTTAAATTAAAAACCAAAACCAAATCAAACCTAAAGAATGTCGATTTTTTCTTTCGGTTTGAGTCGGTTTTCGATTTGGTGCGGTTTTTCGGTTTCACGTGAACACCTCTACTGGTAAGTGATATCATACTCACTCAGCTCGACCGCCCACTTTATTAACCGGCCAGACAAATTCGGTCAGTGCAAAATATTTCGTAGAGAAAATGTAGTTACAACAGATATAGCATGGCACTGGAAATATGGCCTTAATTTTCGTGAAGCTATAACAAGTGCGAGTGCAAGCTTTTCTAAGTGTGGATACCTCGTTTCTTCATCAAGTAGGGTTTTACTAACATAATAGATTGTTTACCTTCGTCCTCACGAATGAGGACAACACTTACATCAACTTCTGAAACGGCCAAGTAAATCAGCAACACTTCCCCCTCCACCGATTTTGAAAGCAACAGAGGGTTTGACAAGTATTGCTTCAACTCCTTGAGGGCCTTCTTGCATTCCGGTGTCCACTCGAAGCTTGTGTTTTTCTTCAAGACTGAAAAGAACTTGTGACATCGTCCGGATGACCTCGAGATAAATATGCTGAGATAAGCTACCGACTGGCCAAACGTTGAATGTCCTTCACCTTTGTAAGCTTATTTGGTATATCTTCGATTGCTTTGATCTTGTCCGGATTTGCTTCGATCCCTCTTTGAGATACGATGAACCCAAGAACGTTCCAGATCCGACCCCGAATACGCACTTCTCCGGGTTCAGTTTCATGTCAAACTGCTTCAAAATTGTAAAAGTCTCCTTCAAATGATCCAAGTGATTCTTTGCTTTCAATGACTTCAGAAGCATATCATCTATATAAACCTCCATAGTATTTCCGATCAAACTTTTGAACATGGTCGTAACCAACCGTTGATAGGTAGGCCCGGTGTTTTTGAGACCAGAAGGCATGACCGTATAACAGTAAGTCCCCTTGTCTGTTATGAATGACGTTTTCTCTTGATCCTCTGGCTCCATCAATATTTGATTGTATCCTGAATATGCGTCCGAAAATCATAACATTTCGTGCCCTGCCGTCAAATCAATCAGCCGATCGATGTGAGGCAATAGAAACGAATCTTTTGGGCATGCCTTGTTTAGATCGGTGTGGTCAACACATACTCTCCACTTCCCGTTCTTCTTTGCGACTACGACCGTATTTGCTAGCCATTCTGGATATTTTACTTCTCTTATGAATCCATTCTTCAAAAATCTGTTCACTTCATCATCAATGACTTTCCTTCTAAATCCTTCGTTGGGTCGTTTCTTCTGCTTCACCGGTCGATATGATGGATCGACGTTCAACTTGTAAGTAAAAACTTTCGGATCTATCCCTTTCATGTCCGCATAAGACCAAGCGAAACAATCAGTCTTTGAGAAATGTGATTATTTCCTTTTTCATATCAAGATCCAATTCTGCTCCAACATATATTTTCCGTTCTGGTTTGTTTTCGAAGAGGACCACTTCTTCCAATTCCTCGATCGTCGAGTCCTCAACTTTTTGTTTGTTCGGCTCTATAACACAAGCTGGAATTTTGGTGAAGTCCTGATCCGTTGGACTTGGTTCCATTTCATCATCCTCAGCCAAAGATTCTGATGACTGTAATTGCTATTTCGAAGTAGCCCCCTCTTTCATGACTACTAGATAACATTCTCGGGCAGTCTGTTCACTCTAACTTCTCTTACTCCCCATGGGGTAGGGAACTTGAAAACTTGATGCAAAGTCGATGGGACCGCTCCCATAGCGTGGATCCACGATCAACCCAAAATCACATTGTAAGCTATCTCTCCCCCCATTACCTGAAACAAGGTTTCATTCTCAACTTCTTCGGCATAAGTCTTAACCATAATTTCACCTAACATCGTCCCACTCGAATTGTTGAACTCCGAGAACACTGTAGACCTGGGTATTATTTTGTCAGTCAATTGCAACTTTTCAACTACTCTTGACTGTATTATATTGACCAAACTACCTGCATCGATCAAGACTCGGCTCACATCGGCATCATCTACCCTCATTGTGACGACCAAAGCATCATGATGGGATGTATCCTTTCATCGAAGTCGTAATCCCCGAACACGATGTTGTCGCTCATAGTCTCGCGTGTCCGTTTGTCTCCAGTGAATGATACTTTCGCATACTTTTTTGTAGTACACGTCACCCCATGAACTTCAGCTCCACCGGTGATGACATTAACCATTTTCCTCAGAGCTGGAGGCTTTGGCGGCTGATCATCTGTCTTTTTATTAAAGTTCTCCTTTCCTCTTTCTGTCAGAATTCCACCAAGCTCCCACTCTCGAGCAATTTTGCTACCTCATAATGCAAAGCCTTACATTCTTTGGTCGTGTGTCCATGATCGTGATGAAAAGCACACCACAAGTTGTCGTCTCTACTGTTTGGATTCATTTTCATGTGACCGGGGAATTTTACCACTTTATCACCCATTCCCCTCAATGCATTCACCAAGCTTGCTGTTGAAACACAAAAATTATACTCAGAAATCTTTAGAGACAGTGGGTCCCTTAGAGCTGTATATGGACCCGACTGCTCCTTCTTCGGTTGACTCTTTGAATTACTAGCTTCGTATCCATTCCCATTCCGACGAGGAAAATTGTAGGGCTCGAATCACTGCTGAGTCCTTTGATTTTGCCTGTCGTTTGCGACTCTTCGTGGAGCCGAACTCTCATATTGTCGATTGTAAAGAGCTAACTGCAACTCCTCCTCCTCCTCAGCTCCGATCTTTGGTTTACATTCACGATGTAGATCGTCGAAGGTCCACAGAGTGACTTCCCTCAACCGATCTTTCAATTTCCTACATGCCTCCGTTGAGTCGTTACTGAGATTATTTGCAAAGAACAAACAAGCCCACCTCTCTTCAACATTCAGAATATTTATCTTTTGATCATTAAACTGCTTCAAAAACTGTTTGATTGTTTCATTGGGTCGCTGCTTAATGTTCAAAATATCCTCAACTCTCCGTTCTATCTTTTTAGCTCCAGTATGTGCTCGAATAAATTTGGTTGATATTTCATCGAAATCTGATATCCCATTTTCAGGCAACTGCATATACCATTTCAACGCTCCTCCCCTCAGCGTTTCACAGAATTTCTTCAGACTCACCGAATTGATTTCATCTGCTGTCAAATCATTCGACCGTACTATGATTGAAAACATATCAATGTGATCCCTTGGATCTGTAGTTCCATCATATCTCAAACTCTCCGGTAATGAAAGTACTTGGAATTGGTAATGGGGCTGTACTTGGAGGAAACGGTCGCTTTGAGATCGACTTCTTAGCGGCGTACTCCGTTAATTTTGGAACCCCAGACAACTTTTCCATAAACGATTTCATCTCATTGAATTTCTTCTCCACTGTATCATTCAACAACGTTTGCATCATAGCCAACATTCTTGCTTCTGTCACCCCCACTTCAGGTCCCCCTTCAGGTCCACCCCCACTTCAGGTCCCCCTATTACTGCGCCCTGAGGAACAGAGATAGGAGTGCCTATGAGGGGCATTGCTGGGGAGGCGGGTGATCTATGACTTGCAGAGCCAGACAGAAGCTACAAAAATCCACTTACTCTCTCCATCTGTTCATTCTGCTTAACCAAAAATTCTCGCAACAAAGTGTTTGTATCGACCGATGTTACCTCAACCGTGGCTTCCTTACCGGTTCGACGTCCTCGATTGACATTCGAATGAGAACCATTCATAGGGGCGTTCAAGGGCGGATCCCATTCATGGTAGGATGATTCATCTACCCCTTCGACGCTGGGAGCTAGGCCCCGTCTGCGAGGTTGGGCTGAGGAGCGCCATCCCTGATGGCGGTGTTGGCATTATGAGCGTTGTTTCTCTGATCATCTGCCATTGCACACGACAACAACAAACGTAAATATAATCAACGACAAACTTCGAAACAAATCAATTGCCTAGGCTCCACGGTGGGCGCCAAACTGTATATCCTAAAATTTGATTTTAGGTATTACAATTAAATTTATATTTAGTTGAGCCTTAGATGACTGTTTTATATCGAAATTCGATCGATTGATTGATACTCTTACATTTGCAAGATTGATCGTTTAAGTTCACGTTTAATCGAGGTGAGATGCAAACAGATTCGAACGAAAAATAAGTATCCAATTAATGAACAAATGCTAAAATCGATATCAAGTATGATGGCAGAATAACGGAAAGACTGGCTAAATATTCGAACACAGTGAACGGCTAAGTTGACTCGTTAATTTCAAGGATCAAAATGGATGATTATAGGCATGTAAATTATCGATGACACTATGATTTTAACCGAAGTGAATGATCAGGCGTTATGGTTTTTAGTCTTATTTATACGATTGACCGATTAGTAATTTGCCAAGAAATTAGAGGATAAGCGGATAGCAACAACCAATCGATGACTAAGCTTAGGCTAGATTCCGATTAAGAGACTTATAAATTAAATCAACGATGATAACGGCGAATAGACAAAATAAAGCAGGCAATAAGCGATCGAACAAGCAATGAACGAGTGAGTAAGACAGATTAATGAAAAATTGATTAAACAATAGATAAACGAATGAATAAAAGTAAAGCTTATTGTCTTCGTAGTCGTAGATCAGCGCTTCGTTAAAAGAGATGATTTTCTCCTCCAAATCAAAGTCAAGAAGTGGTGGAACAACAATGATATAACAATAATAATAGTGGTAATATGATATTAGTGACGGCTGAATGCAATAGTGGTGAAATTTTAAAGGGAGGTTATTGTTCAGTAAAGAATGTAACCTTACAATGAGAGATGAGAGGTCTATTTATAGGTGAAGAGTCAAACCCTAATAGGACTCCATTATCTGCACGTCTCCCCATGATCTGATAAGGCCGTTATCCACGTCAAACGACTTCCGAAAATAAAGGGATCTGATAAGTGTCACTTATCTGCTACGACATCGTCTTGTGTCTTTGGAAAAATTATTACAATCAACACAACCGAACAGTTGTCTTCGATAGTCACCTCTACTCAGCGATATCCGATTTGTCCCCGATTTTGGCGCTGAACCTGCCACGTCAACGAACACGTGTCGCCACGTGTTCGGACGATTTTCGACAATTACAATAGGCTTTTAAGTGTTGTAAATAGATATGGTTTAGTTCTTCTCTTAGAAAAAAATAGTTTAATATTATCTTTTGATAAATAATACTAGCATAGGATGCACGCAAACTAGTGCAACGTTGAAATATGCTTAAAACATGAGAGAAAACAAAATAGAGATACTCCTGAATAAAGGACTGACAACCTAAGCTTAATTGATCCATTTTGGACTATCAAAAGGAAAAGATTTAAAAAAATCATATTGCAACAAGACAACCAACCAATTTGTTACAAGGGGTTCCAGTTTGAATTATTGTACTATATCGTCTGTATATACACATAACTATACACAGTCTCGGCCAAGATTAGCAGGTGTTATGGCGCCCCCTCAACCCTATATAGATCTGAACACATGTGCATTAATGAAATGGATGATACATAATCTCATGAGATGTACAGTTTTCGTCCTGGCAACTTTAAAATATGTGGAAGATTCTTCATTCAACGCCCTAAAGTGGTTATGAGAAATGTTGGGGATCTAGCAAGGAAAAATCATACAAAAGTACGAACTGAGGACCTTTAAACAATATATATAGACATTTTTGTACAATTACATAATATAGAGGAAAGAGAGACTTAATTACAAAACATAGCAAAAGAGAAAAAAAAAAAAAAAAAAAACCCTAGCCTCCTTCTCCCACATCTTCCTTCCCCCCTTCTCTCCCTCTCTGCCATTCTTGGTGTTGCCGGTGCTGGCTTCCTCCTCCGTCGTCGGTTCCGGTGCTGCATCTTTTTCTTCATCTTCCCTCAATGTGGTTGCTTTAATGACTGCAACAGCCATCCAGATCCCAATTTGGTGTAGTGCCAACGTTTACATTTGAATCACCACCACAATGTAGGCAACAGACTGTAACAGCGAGTCCGGTAGTACACCATCATCGGGAAACTCAGCGGTGATGTCGTTGTTCACGTTAACGGGCATTTTACCAAGAAGAAAATATGGTGTTTAGTTTATTTCGTTCAAGTTTGGTGTTTCTGATGAAGATATGATATTTTTTGATGAAGAACTTATTGTTTCTGGTTAGTTATGGTGTTTTCAGTCAGATTTTATACTTTTCAGTTCACTTATGTTATTTTTTCTTATTTTCATTTCAGTGTATATGGATTGATCAATACCGTATCTGCACTATATCTATTATTTTTAGTGTATCATTTTGTATCGTAATGTATTAAAAGAGTAGTCGGATGCATAAAGCATCTCGCGTCCACACAGGATCCAGGGCCCATCCCAAGGGGTGTAATGTATGCAGTCTAACCTGATGCAGGCATTAGTTCAAAGCTTGTATCTTAGTGTATTATTTCAATTATTTCTTTATCATCTTCTTATTTTAATATATCTACACTATTTCTAGTATTTCTGTTGTGCATGTTTTATTCCAATGTAATCTATAATATTTTTACATCTTTTTACATTGTTTCTATTTAAATCTAAAATGTGTCTAATACTCTTATTGTTTCTACTTTTATCTACGTTGTTTATGCATTGTTTCTGTATTTTTCACACTGTTTCACCAATGTTTTATATTGTTTCTGCGTTGTTTCACATTCTTTTTGAACTATTTCACTCTATTTCGACGTTGTTTTACACTGTTTCAACATTTATTCATATTGTTTCGGTGCTATTTCACACTATTTCACACTGTGTATGCAATTTTCTGTTGATTTTTTTGGCCGAGCGGCGCTAGTTGCGGCGGTAGGTGGTAAGGGGCAGCGGGTGGGGGAGGGGGCATCAGGGAAGGGATGTGAGGTGGAGGCTAGGATTTTTCTTTTCTAGTTGTTTGTAGTAACTTGTATATAAAAAATATTGCTATATTTTGTAACATCAATAATAGTGCTATTTATTTTTGTAATTAAGACTTCAAAATTATATATAAGTGTAAATAACCCAATTAACGATTGGCCTTTGTGAACTTTAGCCTTGGTAGCCCTTTGTCACGGTCCTAGTTAATGACTAGACAACAGTTACAAAGTTTTAGAAAGGCGAAATACATATTTTGGCACCTTAACTTGTCCCGAAAACACAGTTACACACTTTAACTTTGCGGGCGACCCATCACCCCCCTTAACAAATTCGAACTGAAATTAGTACCCACTTAATTGATGACGTGGATAATGAAAAACATAATAGCGAGTGAAGATCAAAATATCTGTTAAGAATTTAATAAATTGTACACTTGTCAGATTTTAGTTGGATACCATATACTAATTACACTTGATTATGTGTGAGCCTTTTTTATTTGTTTTTTATCTATCCTTTATTCTTTTTTCTTTTTTCATTTCTTTTCCAAACTTATTTGTCTCTCCTCCCTTTTCTTCTCCACCACCAAAACCTCCATTGCCGCCACCCACCAGAACTATTGCCGCCACCCACCAGAACCACCATAACATGCGCCAAGTTCCAACACATAAAGGGATTCTACTTATCAAATCTCATTTATAAACATTCGATCGCCGACAATCTGCTTTTCCTATGCTCTCTTCCCAACATCAGCGTGTTCCTATTCAAATTTCAATTCAAAATTATTGACTTCCAGTCTTATTTTATGGATGTTTCTGTGTTTAGATTTGTTTATATTTTGTTTTCTCAATCTGCTTTTATCCTTAGATTCATGGTCCTTGTTATTCATATATGTGGGAATGGGTTATTTTGATGTATAGGTGGTTGATGTGAGAATTAAAGTTGTGGAATGAAAAGAAAATTTTTAAATTGGTAGCTAGGTCTTAAGCAATATGCAAGTAAGAAGATTTGAGAAAACGACGGAATTTTTCCGTTGACCGTGAAAATTTTCCGGCAAGGTGCTTCCAGCAAAACATAATATGGTAGCTGTTCTTCTAGACCTCGATTTATTTGGGAAGAAGCTAATTTTCTTGACATGCGAACTTTGGTATATGGGACAAAAATTCGTAAGAAATTCTTGCATTCTTATGTGAAGAACCTGTCAACGGAACAAGAATGGTAATGGATTTTTGTTGTCTTCTTTTTTCTTTTCTTTTATTTGTATATTTGATAATATTAAAGAAATAAAAAAGTTTGCTAAATAAGGTGAAAATCATTTTCTCCACGTGGCAACGCCATAAGGCGAGTGTGGAATACCTCCCAGAGTGCAAGTGGTTTTATACATCTCAGGTGTGTATTAAATATAGTTCGAATTTGTTAAGGGGGGTAATAGGTCGCCCGCAAAATTAAAGTGTGTAACTGTGTTTTCGGGACAAGTTAAGGTACCAAAGTATGTATTTTGCCGTTTTAGAAAAGTAGCCGCTCAGACTTCAGGGAAGTTATTCTCCGAGTGTAGTTCAAATTCACAATTTTTTTAGGTCCTTTTTTCATGGAGTTTAAGTTTCAAGATTTTCGCCTTCTTTACTTGTTTTCCTAAAATTTGAGCATTATAGCATATTTCTAAAACTTTGTATATGCTAACTGCATTTAAAGACCTACAATACTTTAACTTAAATTACGGAAAGAAAACAGCCAGTATTTTGATGAATAATAACATTTTAAATTGCCCAATGAGGAAAAATTAGCAGTTACAAACTTACAATGTTTTAAAAAATTAGCCAAATTTAAAATTTTAAGGTTTTTAGAGAAATGGCTATTAAAATTTCAAGAAATTTTCTTGAATTTTGAAGTAACCTCCAGAAAAATTTACTGAAACATAGTACAAATCAAGAATATTTTCCTAAGACTTCATATTTTGCAATTCCAAGAAAAAATCATGTAACTTTAAATTAAGCTACAGATGAAATTGTTTTAGGATTTATTTTAATATTTTAGGAAAATTTTCTACACTTTTAGTGATTACTCTTCAAAAATACTCTTCAAAAACTTCCGTGATTTTATGTGTGGGGATATTTTTTTTATAAATATGGCAAGTGCCGGCTATTCTTTGTTCAGCGTCCTAAATAAATCTTGGGGATAGTAAAAATTTAGCCCACATGCCACTGGTATTTAGTTTGAGGCCACTTTTTTTTATTGATTTTACATGAGAGATCACTTTTTGGAACTTCAATTCTTTGTGGGCTGAAGTTCAAACCTTGTGGGTTGAAACTTCATACCCACATGCTACTTTTGTCACTGGTATTTAGTTTGAAGCCACTTTTTTGGTCTTACATGAGAAGCCACTTTTTGGAACTTCAATCTTTGTGGGCTGAAGTTCAAACCTTGTGGATTGAACTTCATGCCTAAATTATGAAGTTTCAACTTCAATCTGTAAGGGCTGAACTCTTAGGTATAGATCGTAAACTTCAACCCTTGTGGGCTGATGTTGAACTTCAATCCTTGTGGTGGGTTGAAGTTGAACTTCAATCCTTGTGGGCTGAACTTGTGTGAAGTTAAACCCAAAAGAATTGAAGTTTCAAAAAGTGGTCTCTCATGTAAAACCAATAAAAAAAATGCCTCAAACCAAAGACCACTGTCAAAAGTGGCCTTTGGTGCACTTCGCCCAACAACCTAAGGCCTTTGTGAATTTTAGCCCAGGTAGCAATTTTTCACGTAAAATTTTCACCCAGTGGCCAGTTTTGACACTGATATTAACTTTGCGGCCACTATTTTCTTTGGTCTTACACTTGAGGCTACTTTTGGCTCTTTACTAGATAAGGTCATTAAATATGCCTAACTGAAAAGGCTTAATTACTGAACTTTGAAATACTACTGATTGAAGTTCAAACCACATGGACTGAAGTTCTATCCACATGGATTGAACTTCTCTACCCTTATGGTCTGAAGTTCTATCCACATGGATTGAACTTCTCTGCCCTGTGTACTGAAGTTTTATCCACAGGGATTGATCTTATCTACTCCTATGGATTGAAGTTCCATCCACAGGGATTGAACTTATCTACTCCTATGGATTGAAGTTCCATCCACAGGGATTGAACTTCTCTACCCTTGTGGACTGAAGTTCCATCCACATGGATTGAAATTGTCTACCCTTGTGGACTGAAGTTCCATCACAGGGATTGAATTTCCCTACCTTTATATACTGAAGTTCTATCTACATGGACTGATATATATATATATATATATATATATATTTGGGGGTAATTTAGTTTTTTTTTTTCGTTTTTCCATTTATGGTGGGTGTAAAATATGGCTATAAACTAAATATTTTGGTATTAGTGGCCCGTGCTCAAACACCAGTACCAAAAGTGACCTTTCGTACACTTCCACCATTTTTCACGGTTCCCGTTCCGGACAGTGAATAGACAATACTCTCAAAGTTTTAGAAGAATAATCACATTTGGTCAAATCCTCGAGTGCATGTGCATCTCAAAATTCACAATCTTTTCAGGATCCTTTTTTCCAAGGAGTGTCAGGGTTTTTTTCCTTCTATTCTTGTTTTCCCTTGTGTTCAGCTAAAACTTCAAGGGTTTTCTGAGATTTTGAATTGACTTCCTTGAAATTTTTCCTAAAATTTGAGCACCTATTGCTTTACTTCTAAAACTTTGTTTATGCTAACTGTTCATCGTGCTTTAAAAATGGCTACTTGTCAAAACGATCCTAGACTATAGATGACTTTGACTTCAATGTCCATGTAAAGTTGAATAAGTAGTAAGATATAAGAATGGTCAAGCCGTCACACTGTCTATTTGAGTCAGCAATTTGACACTTTCTCCATCCTGTTTCCTAAAGTTTCAGTAGAAACGTTAAGGAAATTGTAGATAAAGGAATATTCATACAAGTGTCTGCATAGACTACATTATATATGCACTTACAAATGAGTGGCAAGTGAGCACAAAATGGTCCCTACTTGAACATAGAAAAAGCTGGCACCATTCACTTCACCAAACAAACCAGAATTTGTCTTTAACGCATGAAATGGAAAATAAGAAAGAAACCAAAGTATTGCCTGGAGTTTTAATTTGTTTTGTTTTTTCATTTTTCTTTTCAAAATAATAACTAAAATGGTTTTGCTCTAAACTCCAGTTGATAACTTGACAACAAGCACTTTTTTTTGGGGTCTTTTTGCTTTAACTTAAATTGAATTGTGCAAAATGGGTTTTTAAAAGCACAAAACGACAAAATATTAGAGCTGGATGCAAGCTAATTAACTTCTAATGTATTGTTAAGAGTTACGAGACACTATTTTAAAGTTAAACATGAGTTTTGTTGAATAATCTTAAGTCCTCCGTCTTTTCCTTGATGAATTATTGAAACGATCTCGGTCAGTCGTTTCGGAAGTCAGAACTATGATTGGCGTGCCGATAATTTTAAAATATTTGTAATGTCCATTAGAACCTGTCTGTAAAGTTTGAGCTAAATCAGACCTCGTTTGGTAGGCATCGGAAGAAGGTTTCAATTTTTATTGGCAATAAATATTAAAAAGAGATTTTCGAGCTCGGTTTTGTCGAATGAGCTCCGATTCGAAATCCGAAAGCGCCGTTAGGTTCGTATGATTATTTGTGATTTTTGTAAACTTTCGAAAGTGAATTTCGATGTTGTTCGGCTAGTTTCCGCTAAAATGCCGAAAGTTAAATAATTTGACTTCTTTTCATTTAAATTCGCATCTTGAGTTTCGAGAGTCCAATTTGAGATCCGCCCTCGGAGCAGGAGGATTCCGCTCTATTGCATCATATTGAGGGTAGGAGGATTTCGCCTTCGGAGCAGGAGGATTCCGCTCCATTGCATCATATTGAGGGTAGGAGGATTCCGCCCTCGGATCAGGAGGATTCCGCTCTATTGCATCATATTGAGGGTATGAGGATTCCACCCCCGGAGCAGGAGGATTCTGCTCCATCTATTTGGCACATGTGACACCATTGCATCATATTGCATTCATCCCATTTCATTGCACCGCGTGCTGACTATTGTCTGACTATCGTGTTGTGATTTATATATGCGGTATGTATACCGTATCTCAGTTTGCCTATATATTTCTGGCTCGTATCCCGGGTTGCACGTCGCGACAATATAAATACATGGATTGGATCGGGTTGCACACCGCAACAGTATAAATATATGGATCGGGTTGCACGCCGCAACAGTATGAATATATGGATCGGGTTGCACGCCGCAACAGGATGTATTTCTGATTGTCGACATGTTCAGGATATCTATATGTTCTGTCTACCTTATGTCCCTGGCTGTTTATGATTTCATGCGAGTTTTCAGTTATTATTTGGCTTTGCCTGTTTATAGTTCAAATAAGATGGATTTAGTTTATCTGTTTTTCTTCTCCCTGGCTAGCTATCCTATTCTTTGAGGTGGCTATTCTGCCCCACTTATTGAGTCCTTTTGACTCACCCTTGTTTGTTGTTTGTTTCTTGTCTATCTATTTCGTTTCGGCAGGTTCGCTCCAGGATTGAGTTTGCCACGTTATGAAGGAGCGAAGACGACTTCAGCTGTCAGGGTGAGCCAGCTTTTATTCCGGATGGCCACCAGTTTATTGGTTATTATTTCAGTTGCATTTTGCTCCCTTCAGAAGGTATTTGTCTTCTTTTGTACTCTTAGATGTCTAGTCTGGATAGCCCTAAACTTAGTATGTTGGGTAGTTAGCTGTAATTTTCTTTCGTACAGCTTAGAAGTGTCAATATGTCTGTGTATTTTTTTAAGTCTTGTCCTTATTTATGAACTATTATATTTATTTTCCTAATTTAATTGGTAAGGGTTCGCCCGACGGGTCTAGGGGAGGATGTCGGGTGCCCGCACGGCCTAACCGGATTCCGGGTCGTGTCAGTTGGTATCAGAGCCCGGTTTAGAGTCTATCCAGACTAAGACAGTGTCTAGTAGAGTCTCGCTGATGGGTACGTAGACGTCCGTACTTATCTACGAGAGGCTATGATGGCATTTAGGAAGTTTCACTTCCTTCTTTTCTGATCGTACATCAGTCTAGGATACAAAAGTATTTTCGTTAATTCCTGCGTGGTAATTGTGAAACCCTCGTGCGATAAATCAACAAATGGTATGAGTTCAGGACGAAGCAGTCTGGCCTGGGGTTAGCACTGACGAAGCCCCGAGAGTTTTTGATCGTGCTGACGACCTAGTTATGGAGGTCCCAGCTGTACGAGCTAGCGATGGGCAAGGGAGCAGGGCTTGTGGTTCCCTTGGCCCTCTACGATGCTTTCACGAGAATCTTGGTGACGCAGATACCGCAAAATCCTATTATTCGCTACGTAGCTTATCAGGTTGCCGCAGATGTAGATGTTCGGTCTCTCCTATTCCAGTTCTTCTTCGTCCGGCACTAGTAAGCTTGGGTTATTGGTAGCCGCTTGTGACGTTCACTGTGTTGAGCCGGAGTACGTGTTATTGTAGCCGGGTAAGCATATTATTGTTTTGGATATCAGTTTATCCGGGTATCCATTCCCGTCTATAGTATAGCGCTGGTTCTGTTTTGCGGATCATCCAGTTTCAGGGGAAACTCTGCCGAAATTTTTATATAGAAGTACCATCCATCGGGCGGTGGTGTTTACAGCAAAGGTATGGAGTTATGAACTCGAGAGTTGCAGCTAGGTGGCAACTCGAAAGGGTAGTTCGGTAGTTTAGGTTTGCCTATGTTCAGCTTTTAGCTAGGTCTTCTTTAATCCAGCAAGTTGTGCGAGGATGACTATTTCTATTCAAATTAGTTGTATGAGTTTATGCTTTAAGTGGAGGAGTCTTCCTCTAATTGATACCGAATCATAATATTAAATCTCTAAGGCGTTGCTGAAGCGTAAGCTAATTCTTAATTCCATCGACCTGTTCTATATCGAAAGGTATATCGAAGAGGTAATTATCGGTTGAATCATGTTAACCCATTCAAAGTTTCGTGTATCTTTGTTTCAAAAATATAAAACTCCTCTCTCATGATTGAGAAAGGGTCGGCTTAGTCCGAATAAGTTGGGCAATGATGTTATCATATTATCCAAATATGTTTTATCCAAGAGTTTGATGTGCGTGTTATAACTCTGATTCTGTAATTATGAGATAATGTCCGTGGAGTAGTTTATGAAGGTTGTGCAAGTTCTCTTGTTATCTGCGTAAATTTTGCTTTAGATTTTGGCTCGTTCGAGGACGAACGAGAGTTTAAGTGGAGGAGAATGAAATAACTCTGTCAGTCGTTTTGGAAGTTAGAACTCCGATTGGCGTGCCGATAATTTTAAAATATTCGTAATATCCATTAGAACCTGTCTGTAAAGTTTGAGCTAAATCAGACCTCGTTTGGTAGGCATCGGAAGAAGGTTTCAGTTTTTATTGGCAATAAATATTAAAAAGAGATTTTCGAGCTCGGTTTTGCCGAATGAGCTCCGATTCGAAATCCGAAAGCGCCGTTAGGTTCGTATGATTATTTGTGATTTTTGTAAACTTTTGAAAGTGAATTTCGATGTTGTTCGGCTAGTTTCCGTTAAAATGCCGAAAATTAAATAATTTGACTTCTTTTCATTTAAATTCGCATCTTGAGTTTCGAGAGTCCAATTTGAGATCCGCCCTCGGAGCAGGAGGATTCCGCCCTCGGAGCAGGAGGATTCCGCTCCATTGCATCATATTGAGGGTAGGAGGATTCCGCCCTCGGAGCAGGAGGATTCCGCTCCATTGCATCATATTGAGGGTAGAAGGATTCCGCCCTCGGAGCAGGAGGATTCCGCTCTATTGCATCATATTGAGGGTAGGAGGATTCCACCCCCGGAGCAGGAGGATTCTGCTCCATCTATTTGGCACATGTGACACCATTGAATCATATTGCATTCATCCTATTTCATTGCACCGCGTGCTGACTATTGTCTGACTATCGTGTTGTGTTTTATATATGCGGTATGTATACCGTATCTCAGTTTGCCTATATATTTCTGGCTCGTATCCCGGTTTACACGTCGCGACAATATAAATACATGGATTGGATCGGGTTGCACGCCGCAATAGTATAAATATACGAATCGGGTTGCACGCCGCAACAATATGAATATATGGATCGGGTTGCACGCCGCAACAGGATGTATTTCTGATTGTCGACATGTTCATGATATCTATATGTTCTGTTTACCTTATGTCCCTGGCTGTTTATGATTCCACACGAGTTTTCAGTTATTATTTGGCTTTGCCTGTTTATAGTTCAAATAAGATGGATTTAGTTTATCTGTTTTTCTTCTCCCTGGCTAGCTATCCTATTCTTTGAGGTGGCTATTCTGCCCCCACTTATTGAGTCATTTTGACTCACCCTTGTTTGTTGTTTGTTTCTTGTCTATCTATTTCGTTTCGGCAGGTTCGCTCCAGGATTGAGTTTGCCACGTTGTGAAGGAGCGAAGACGACTTCAGCTGTCAGGGTGAGCCAGCTTTTATTCCGGATGGCCACCAGTTTATTGGTTATTATTTCAGTTGCATTTTGCTCCCTTCAGAAGGTATTTGTCTTCTTTTGTACTCTTAGATGTCTAGTCTGGATAGCCCTAAACTTAGTATGTTGGGTAGTTAGCTGTAATTTTCTTTCGTACAACTTAGAAGTGTCAATATATTTGTGTGTTTTTTTAAGTCTTGTCCTTATTTATAAACTATTATATTTATTTTCCTAATTTAATTGGTAAGGGTTCGCCCGACGGATCTAGGAGAGGATGTCGGGTGCCCGCACGGCCTAACCGGATTTCGGGTCGTGTCAATTATCCAGAAATATAACCAGCAATGAAAAGATCATTTGATGTTCCAAGAAGGTATATAATAATCAAGCTAGAGATATTTCCAATTAAATAATTTTTTATTTCTCACACGTAATTTGAGTTCCGGCTAATTCGAATACGCTTGGCACAAGGTCTATTTTTTAGGGAAGCGTTCCCTACTGTACATTTTTTTCATTTTAACGGCTCAAAATCAAGACCTATAGTAAAATGGTCAAACCAAGATCTCTAGTAAAATGGTAGAATGATCGATCATTTCCATGATCTCACTACGACCCGCCGTGGTTTCAATAAAAGCGGCAAATATATTTCTCCGATCCATTACTAGACATGGAGATTACTTAGCAAAGACAAGGAAATATAGTGTAACATTAAGTTTAAGCTGGAAACCAGCTACATTGTTTTGATTTCAAGAAGTCTACGGAAAAATTTCAAAAGTAGTAATCAACCTTTGCTTAGTCTATAAAACTCCATATGTTTCGCGAAACTAGATCGTTTAGTTGTGCGATCAATTTAAGTGTATTTGGAATTTTGGATCATTTTTTAATTTATTGTGAAAGTCGAAATTTGTTTGAGTTAAACAAAAAAGGAGTTAATAAAATTCTCACCCCGAAGGAGGTTGGAAGCTACTGCTTTAGAAGGGAAGGTAATTTATAAAATTGTCTTCAACCACATCTTATAAGATATTATATACAGTAATATTTAATCAAAAATCAAATTTAAACACCACTAGGATCATATTGAACCAGCAGTTTAAGTGAGTTGAGGTGGTTGAGAATAATGTCTTTGATTATTACACTTATTTGATGAGTAGTTTACCCTCACAAAATCGAATAATGATTATTCCCATCTTCACCACAGGACTTGCTAAAGATGGCGTATGGGACCTCATCATCCTCCACTTATGCCATTATTGCTATACATGGACAGTAGGCAGCCATATGAGACTCCATACAAATTACAATTTCTTTTATGAATATCGATAATATTAAACTATTAGTAGTACTTATCGATACGAAAAATGAATTCTTTTTGTAGTTGTAACTTCGTGGCACGTGATCTGTATAATAAGTACTACTTCGACTCATATATCTTATATCAAAATCACATCTATATGATCACACTCTATTTTTTACTTTTTAAATGGCATTTGTTTATTTTCTAGTCTATCACGATTGCATGAAAAGGTAGGACAGCAACTACTAACTTCTCATATTCTAAGTTCTAACTTCACACTATTGATTTTGACGCAGTTTTTCCCAAAATAGTTATTTATATCACCCAATCAAATAATTTAATCATAAAAGTAATTACAAATTAATTTGTTAATAAAATTTTGAAAAAATAACTCCATCTAACCATTTAGCATCACCGCTACTTCCCTTAATTACCCGAATTCTACATCAAACCTACTCGAATAACTCCTTATCTAGTCATGTGTCACCCTTACCCTCTTCTTCGGAAAGTTTTTCACAGCTGATTACTTCACGCCTTTTTTTTTCTTCTCTTTTTTTTCCTTCCAAACTTTCCACCATTTTAAAATCTGCCATATTTTCGCTTGCATTATCTGTTAGTTTTGATGTATACTTGATGTTTTTTTAAAAAATTTTAGATTCTAGCATGTATCTCTGAGTATACCAGGAATATTATTATAATTGTAGTGTATAATCGGGATGTTTATTCTATGTATCATGAAATATAATGAGTATACATTCCGTATACACTAAGCATACATACAGTATACATAGACTTTTATTTCAAAAAGAAATGAAAAAACTGCTAAATCGTCTAAATATATGTATACATACACAGATATACATCCGCTATACCAATAACTGTATACACAACTTTTAAAATAAAGCAAAATATCATAATTTTCAAATCTATGTGTAAAAAAAGAAGAAGAAAAACTAATTTTCATACCTGTGACTAAAAGGAGGAGGAGGAGGAGGAAAGAGGAGAGAGGAAGACCGGCTATCAAAAGATAGTGCCATTCAAAAGTTAGTTGGGCTTGTGGACTGGAAAATTATGTATTTCTCCCTGCATATTGTTACTAACTACTAATTAATTTGTTAAAGAAAATGAATGTCTACCTAATGGAACCTCAAAAGCTAGCTTAAACAGAGTAGGATTAATCAAGTCATGGGTTCAAGTCTTGAAAACAGCCATTAATGTTTGTATTAGATTACACTGTGTACATCACACCCCTTATAGTGGGACTCTTCCTCGGACCATGAATGAACCAGAATACTTTGTGCACCAGGCTGCCCTTCATAAATACTTCAAATTACCCTTAGCTAAGTAACAAAAAGTTTTACAAAGCATGTCTAGGTATTTCCGTACTTCTCTTCAGAAGTTTAACTGTACTATGGTCAGCTATTTAATTTTCTACTAATGCAACTAGCTCTGACTCACTAGTAGGAATTTCATAGGAAACAGGGACTCGCAAATGTAACAAACTTTGAAAAGAATAAGACATATTGTTGTTCTAAGAAAAAACAATATATGCATAAGTTTGACCGCTACCTACCATCCAAGACCAACATGCATATGGATTGGGTATTTTCAGAAAATTTCTTATTTTTATATTAACAACTTGCTTACGTACGATACTAATAGATGCTGCATATGATTAAAGAAAGTTTGGACAGGTTAAATTTATTTTTACTGTTACTACGTTGAGTATTTAATTTGCAATAAGACTTTTTGCTCTTCAATAAAATAAAACACTTGAAATCTTATGCCAAGATTATATTATAAATGACGCGATCTGATCTTGAAGAATCAACCATAGTAAGAAAACAAATTTTGAGATAAACATAAAATAAAAGTCAAAATTGAGAAATTGCTTCTCCATCTTGTTCTGTTGGTATATTGTTTGGGTTTGAAGTGTTGTGTGTGGTAGTATGAATGAGAAGTGGAATAAAAATGAAAAGTTTTTAAAAGAAACTTCTCCTACATTAGAAGAGGAAAAACTTTTGTTGGGTTTAAATAGAGAAATACTTCTACCAACTCCTAATAGAGTTGAGAAGAAGGGAAGCCTTGCGTTGTTGATGTCGCTTGCGGCTTCGGATTCAGTCAATTTATTGAATTAATTGTTTTGGCCAAAAAAATTTAATTATTTATTAATAATTTTATATTAATATTTCTGACCCCTTTTATAACGATATTTATTTCCTTTCCGTTTTATTTTTGTGCTTTAATATTCCCGTCGTTTTGTAAAAAGCCCCCTAAAAAGTTGTCTTTCGTGAACAATCACTTGGTTTAAATGAACAACCACCTTCACGCCTCTTCATCCATAATCTGTTGCCTATAAACAGAGAATCATCCCTTCAGATTTCATCACGAAAATTCTGAACATTCTCTTATCTCTTTATGCACTTCTTTCAAATAAAATAAAAGCATCATAGTGTGATTTGTTGTCGGCTATTTGAACTCGCTGTTTGCTGTCGTTTGGGGTACAGCTACAACAATAAAGGCAAATTTGTTCTATCCAGGAGGATCTAATCCATAACCTCGGGTACTGTGATGGGAATAAGAGCCTATTTGGCCAAGCTTCTAGGGAGCCAGAAGTGCTTATTTTTCTCAAAAAGTGCTTATTTTAAAATTTTGGGGGTGTTTGGTCAAGCTTCTAGGGAAAATAAGTGCTTTTGAGTGGCAGCAGAAGCTGTTTTTCTACTGTGAGGAAGAAGCTAAAAAAGTATCTTCTTAAAAAAATAAGTGTTTTTGATTATTTGGGACAAGAATACCCATTTCAAATTTCCAGAGTTAATCAAATTAATATTATAATATATCCATTTTCATAATTTGATAATTTTTTTTTAAATATTAGTCAAACACAAATTAATAACAAACACTCTAAAATTTGGCAAAACAAAAACTTCTTATCTCACAAAGCACTTATTTGAAAAGCACTTTTGATAAAAAATACTTCTCAAAATAAGCTAATTTGGCAGCTTGGCCAAACAGGCTCTAAGTTTCTGTGTTGGCCTAAATCCGGATAGGACAACAAATTAAATTTGTATTAGGTTTAACTGGTAATTTGCTTGTATCGAAGTGAAGTTTGAGCTAAATCGGATTTCGATTAAATGAAAACTTGAAAAAGTAACGAAGTGGGAAATAAGATAATGAGGCAACAAATAAAAGTAGGATTATGTATTCTATTGATCGTGTCCTCTTATTTACAAATGAGCCCTATTTATAATCAAGAGAAATAATGACGTTGTAAATGTCATAATGGTGCCTTTATGGCCATAATTCTGTACATAATTGTAATTGATTCATAATCTTTCCTATTAAATGTCAAAACAACGGTCAACAGTTACAAAGGTTGGCCCTCGTCTCCTGAGGTGTGTTATCCGCTCGGGGTTGCAGGGGATTTTCTTCGAGCTCAGTGCTTCGAGCTCGTCAACCCTCGTTTCCTAAGGTGATCTCCAGGGCGAGCGACCATGCAATCTTTCCTTCGAAAGCTTGTCTCATGGCGCAGTCTTCGTGTTGCACTCCGAAGTCTTGCTCGAGACCCCGGTGATTTTTCACCCAATACAGATAGTCCCTCACTCCTCGAGAGGTTGCCAAATCTGCCGAGGAGTGGAGTGAATTTTTTGCGGGAAATTGACGTGGCTATTTTTTCGCCGCGAATTTTGAAAACAACGGTTGTCACTTCGAATTTCCGTCAATCATGCATGGCAATCACTGATTGGGCGTATTTTTTGGTGTATCCTCCCCCATGCTGCTGTAATCATGACGCTCTCAACCTATATAGAGTCGAACCTTGCCTTCTTTTCCATACTTCTTCTTGTCTTCAACAGTAAAGCTTTTGCACCTTTCTCTCAAAAGATTTTCGGAATTGATATGTCTCAACAATATTCACCACGTTCTCCACCTTTCCTCATCGACACCATGGTTGTCGGCGGGGATCTGGTTAATGTCCTTGAGCCGTTGAATGTTGTTGTTCCTCCTGACTTCAACATGGAGGATCTTGTTCGCCCCAGCAGTGTGGATCAAGAGCTCTGCCAATCTATGGCTAGGATCGCTGGAGTAACTACGGCAGAGGATGAGGAAGTCGCCACGAAGGATGTGGCCGATGAGGAACTTCTTTTTGATGATTTGGAACTTAAACCCCACCACGTCATTCCTTCAAAGATCGATTTCCCGAAAGAGTTTGTTATGCAGCCTCAGACTGAATCGGAGGCTAGAAGAAGGAAGAACATTCCCGTGGGGGATACACCAAGCTTGATTACCCAGGAGAACATTCATCTAGTTCGTTCTGATTGCAATTGGGGCCCCAAGGTGAGGGTTGGTATTCCTGCCCCCGAGAGCCGAGTGTGTGATCGAGTTGAAGGGCGTTCCTTCGTTTTTACTTATTCTTTCACTGATTGGTTTTTCCTTTCCTATCCCTGAGGTGTTGGACAATTTTTGTCGAACCTTTCAAGTGTGCATAGCTCAGATCGGACCCGGGGTATAGAGGCACGTCCAATGTCTCGAATTTCTGAGTAAATTAGCGGGGGTGCCTTTCAACCTCGATCATCTTTTGTATCTGTTCTCCCCCACCCATCACAAGGACGGGGTCTTCCAATTCAACAAACAGGGCTCTTACTCGCTGATCACGAAAAGCGAGGATCTCGAGGACAGTGTGTGGAACGAGCGCTTCGTCCTCTTGCCCTCTGATCTTGTCTCGTTGAAGCCTGATTTTCCCAAGCGGTGTAATCGAGCCCGTAAGTGTTTCTTCCTTCGTTCTTTTTTGTTTTACCCTTTCCCTTTTTCTTACTCCTTGCTCTTATTCTTTTAGCCGAGGCAGCCCTAGATGCGATTGCTCGCTCAAAGAACCTGGCTCAGTGGGTATAAGCCATTATTGATGCCAAACCTAGGCAAGAGAGGTCGTGGATGGTTTTGGCCGCTTTGAGTGAGAACCAATGGGCTTGTAAACGTCATGGTGAGTTATCCTTCATTCAACCTTCCTAGTTTTGCTGAGGCCCTATGCTTCGTGGCCTCACTGTCGTTTCTCTATTATAGGGCTCCCTAAGAGGGCGATCACCGCGCGGAAGGAGAAAAAAATGAATAAAAGACAAGAAAGAGGAGGTCCCCGAGGTTGAGGATGCCTTGAATGCCCTCGAGGATTTGATTGGGAACCTTTCGAGGGGAAAAGGTAAAAAGGGAAAAGAGAAGAGGAAAGCAGATTTTGAGGGGTCACCGGACCCTGGGGCAAAGACAGGTTGAGTGTTCCTCATATTGTTTCCTTCTTTTGTTCTGTTTGTTATGTTTACCATCTTTTTCCTTCCTTCTTTCAGTTCTGAGGAAGAAAGACTTGTCCTCGAAGAAAGCTCCGGAGGCAAAGCGAGCCAGATTGGAGCCTGTCCCATTTTCTGAGCTTACTCCTGTTGGCGAGGCTGAGCTAAGGCAGGATGAGGTTATGTTTCTTCCTACTTACAAGCCTGAACCAGTTCAGGTTGCTGATAAAGATGTGGGAGTATTCATCCTCCTTCTTCGGTGGAGGTGGGCGAGGCTGGGCCATCTTGAGTGGGGGACAAGGCTCCTCGAGTTGCCTCTGAGCCTGCTCCTGACACGTCTTCTTGGAGACAATTTTGCTACATTGAAAGTCCCTCTGAGCTTTGTCTTCTTGATGGCGACATCCAAGTCCCGATCAGCCTCCATGGACTCTTAGGTCCTAAGGAACGCGATCGTCTTAAGGAGTCTCCCATCTCTGATTTGATGGCTGATGCTGCTCAGCACGCCATTCATGTATGTTTTCTCTAATTGTCTTTTTTCAATTTGCCGTTTCACTTCCTTCTCTGATTTTTAGAGTTCCTTTTTGTAGAGCTACATCAATTCTATCAAGGCCGCCGAGATTAAGTGTAGCCGGGATGAAAAGCTGCGTCAATTAAGGGCTGGATGGAGGAGAGAGCGAGCGGGTCTCGAGGCCCATATGAGTGGTTTCGAGAGAGAACTAGTGAATGCAAGGCTCGAGCTAGAGCGGGCTAATGATGCTGCCAATAAGTCTGACCTCGAGATGACCAAGGCCATTGAGGCTAAATCTGACATCGAGGGGAAGATAGCCCGTTTGAAGAAGCTTTGTGACGCTGAGTTGAAGAGGGTAAGGAACGAGGCTCAGTCAGCTATTAGCGAAAGGGCCAAAAAGTTTCGTGACGACTTAAAGCAAAAAATGCTAAAGATGAATGAAATGGCTGCGGAGAAAGAGCAGTTGGCTAAGGAAAAGAGTCAGCTCGAGTGCGAGGTCAAGTTCCTGACATGCAAGGCTGAATCTTTCTCCTCGAGGCGGAAGGTTAGGAGGACTCAGGCCAAAGCTAATAAGAATTGGGCCGTTATTCTGACGAGGCTAAAGACTCTGAAAGAGTGCTGCGGCGGGCTTGACCTTAATGCTGAGATTGCTAAAGTCAAGAACGAAGCAGCTGTGGCCCAGAGGCTTATGGAAAATCTCCCCTCGAGCAATGAGTGGTCAGACGAGGGGGTGATGACTCCGAAGCGGAGGCCTAGAGTAGGGCTTTTGTTTCTTTTTGTTTAAGGCTTTTGTGCCGTTTGCCTTGTAAATATTTGGGGCCTTTGAGCCTTTTTATTAATGGAAATTCTTTTTATGAATTTTCTTGCAAAACTTTTCATTGTTTCAAGCTAGCTTAGGACGACGTCTCGCCCTCGAGACGTAGGCTTAACTTATGACTAGTTATGCATGTTCAAGCGAGAATAAAAGGATGATGAATCAGAGTTTATTCCACTGATCAAATTTTCATGTCTTTATTTCAATAGGTGACTGGCTCTAACCGATCTTAGGAGAAAAGAACTAGGATAGCATGAATTTATTCGAGCAATTTCCAAGGGTGACCCTTCAGTGAGACAATCGATCGTGCTTTGAGGGCCTTTGCCTGGCGAAGTCCCCAGTTGTTGAGTCTTTGCTAGTTGTTATTTTCTTGGCCCATTCGGGACGACCGTACTCTTCATTGCGACTGAATAACACTCTCGTGCTATTCGTTGTTCTCCTTGGATGAATCTTACTCCCCATGGAGTTGGGAACTTGATCACTTGATGCAGGGTGGATGGCACAGCTTCTATCTCATGGATCTAGGGCCTTCCAAGAATGACGTTGTAGGCTATGTCCTCGACCATAACGTGGAAGGTAGCTTGCTGGTTCACTCCCCCTGCAGTAGTCATGAGGGTTATTTCTCCTAAATTCTTCTCGGTGGAGTTGTTGAACCTCGTCAGTATGGTCGCCTTTGGGACGACTAGGTCCCTTAGCCACATCGTCTTGATCGCGCTATAGTTGATGATGTTCACCGAACTGCCTGGATCAACTAAAGCTCGTTTGACATCACGGTCGTTGATCCTGAGCGTGATCACTAGTGCGTCGTGATCAGGAAACATGTTCCCTGTTGACACCCAATTTCGTCCCGAAATTTTAATTAATTAAATAAAAAAATCAATTATTAAAATTCATTAAAGTAAATTAATATATTTTGGAAGAAAATGGTTAAATTACATTGTTTACTTTTAAAACCAGCTTATAAATGTAATTAGTTTAACTAAAAGTAAAAAAAAAAAAAAAAAAAAGGGGGGGGGGGGGCTAAATGTGCAAGCCCCATCCAATTAGCCTACTTCTGCAATCCATACATATACAATACACACACAAACACTCCTCCTCCATTTCAGAAACCCGATCCGCCCATTTCCCCTTCCCCAAATCGAGCCCTAATCCCCTAAAGCGAATCCTAAATCAACCCCACTCGAAATCCAGCTCATCAGATCGTACCATGGACGAATACAAAGCCTCCAACATTGTCCTTCTTGTCGGTTCCAGCTTGTCCTCAACCAACGTTTAAATTCGAATCAAAATGGGAATTTTTGACGGAAATCAGCGTGGAAAAGGATCTTTTGGGTAATTTACCTGAATTATTCTATTTTTCCTTGTTGATTTTTGTATCAAAAAATTCACACAATTATAAAGGAGGCCTTAGAGCCGTTGGGAGGTTAGTCTGGGTATTTGAATTAAATCCGAAGCCCTAGCCTAGCAGGTATATATATGTTTATTTGTTCAGTTCTTAAGGGGGGCAGAGGGAAAATAGGAAGAGATACATTTGTTTAAGTTTTCTTCAAAAGAAAATACATAGGGTTCTGTTTCTGGATTTTGCTCCTGAGTTTGGTTTGTGTTGTCGCTTCGACGTTTAAGTCATCGCTTTGCTCGAGTCATCTTCTTGTTTGGGTCGTCGCTCGTTCGAGCCGCTATTTTCCCGGACCCGCGCCCCTGTTCACTGCTTTAAAACAGGTAATACTTGCTTTTCTTTTGATTTGTTGTTGCTGTTTGGTTCATTACATTTAAAGTATGAAAATCAGTGTCTCCTTTATTTCTTCTTATGTACGTCGAGTGTTATTATGCCTAGTTTAATAATAATATGTGAATAGTATCTATATGATTATGCTATGTCCAAAGCCTGAGCTAACTGGTTTGACCTAATAATTAAAGAAGTTATGTTCTTAACAATATATGCATAAGATAAGCTTCATAGAGTCAGCGGGCTTGTTTTCCCCCGTTGCTGGTGTCCTAGTTGTATGATGGAAGCAAGGATGGTTGTTTCTGGTGCTTGTTTCTGGTTCTTGTCTTCAGGTTGAGGTTTGTTCTGCCTGGTTGTTGTTGATAGAATAGGAAAGAACTGCTCAGGGAGTTGCTGGCTGTTCTGTTTTCTCTTGGTGAGTTGAGGGAGTAAGCAGGGTGTGTGTGTGAGTGTTTGTGAGGTTGTCCTTTTTTTCCGAGGGAGTAAGCAGGGTGGTTTCTTGTCTGGTTCCTGGTGAATAAGGTGCATTGAAAGTCTTAGGGTCTGTTTCTGGTGGTTCCTTGGAGTGCAGGTTGGCCTAGAGAGGTGCTTTGAGTTGCTTGGAGGTCTGGAGTTTGTGGTAACAGGTAGATAGAATAGGTCTGTTGTTAAGAGGATGTTCATGTTGCCTGGTTGCCATGGCTTAGGGAGTCAAGTCTTGGTTTAAAGATGTTTCCAGGAGAGTGTAGGAGTTAGTCCTGGTTCTGCTTGTAAGAGATGAGAGCATGAGGGAGTTCCAGGTTTAGGGAGAGTTGGAGTTTGTTAGGCTGATTAGTGAGTTGGCATAGTAGGTTGTTAGGCTGCAGAAGCAGTTATGCAAAGGACATCAGGTGTTCTGTTTAGCTTTAGAAGTGTGTGAGTTCTCAGGAAGCAGTGGTGTTTTCAAGGGTGTTTTAGGTTAGCTATAGAGGTTAAAGGGTGAGGCTGTTTCTGTTTCCTGTGAGTGGTAAGGCTGTTCTGGTTCAGGTTGTTTGCCTGGTATTTTGTCCAGTAGTTTGGAGGTCTGTTCTGGTTGTGATGAAGTAGGAGGAAGGCAGAGGTCTGAGGTAGTGCAGTAAAGAAGCAGGGAATCATGAGAATGTAGGAGTGTTTATGGTGCTGTGTGAGGAGTAGCAGGGAGTTTCAGGGGAGTTCAGGGTGGAGTTTTGTTTTGATTGTTCTGGGATTTTAGGGTATGTCCTGTTTTCTGTTAGAAGTAGAAGTCAAACTAAAATAGCCTGTCGAAGACCAAACCATCTCATTTCTTGTGTGTCCTTTTCTGGTTTCTATGTTAGGTAGTTTGAGACCATGTCTGTTTCTCTTTCATAGTTGTTGCTCAAGTAATAATGATTAATCTGCTTAGTTCTTTGGAGTGATATGTCATGAAGTATTGATCTTGTTCAAAGTCCCCACTGTTATCGTTAGTTTGCTTTGGCTGAAATTCTGTAAAATGTTTGGAGCGGCTGAACTTCCATAAATTTTCTGGCTTATTGACTCGAAACATGTAATCTTGCCCTGCTTTTCATGTTCTAGTTTTTTTGGTTGTAAGTTGCTCTTATAACCTGAAGATTTAAGTTCAGTTTGATGTCAAGAGTCTAATCCTGCTATCAAGTTAAATCGTCATTCATCTTATCTTGTTTGGTTTTCGTTAAACTAGGAATTAATTTGTTCTCTGGCCTAATGCATTTGTGATCTCTTTTATTGACTGATGGCATGTTTAAGTCATAAGCTGAAGCTGGGAGTCTGTAAGATCTATAATAATGTAAAAGTACATCTTTGCTTGCGTATTTAATGTGGGCTATCAGCTACAATCTATGGATAAGCTAAGATTATTTTCATTAAGATAATAACCATTTTTTAGTACTTGAAAGTTTGATGAAATTGCTTGAAGTAACCTCTTACACATACTAATCTTTATCTCCTTCTCTCCTCTATTTTCTTTGCATGCACACTCTTGGGATCGAGTTGGTTAAAACTCACAAATTGGGATGGCTGTTTGCATTTGAAGTTATTTGCTCCGCTTCACATTTTCGGGACTTGATATCCCCGAAAATGTAAAAGAAAAATGAAAATCACAAAGTCCAAGGCTCAATGATGAGTTTGCGGTTCCGGGTTCTATCTTCTAAACTCCATCCTTCTACGCTCCCTTAGAAAATGCATGTTGTATAGGATTTCTCCATAGACTGGATTAGTAGCCCGGTAGGATAGAAATGATACTTGAATTGTGAATAATTATTGTAAATTACTTAAATTATTTTTTATATGAATACTTTGTATCATTTCTTTGAGAATCGCCAATTTATTTATGGATGTTTAGAATCATTTGTCAATTAATGAGTGCAAATAAAATTTGATTAAAATCGTACCTTCGTCATAATTTGCATTTGAATTACTTATTTATTGATTATATTAATATTCAATTATTTATTTATTTAATCTAATTTATTTATTTAGTTAATTAATTAAATTTTAATCCTTTATTTATTTATTTATTTACTTACTTAATCTAATTTATTTAATTTCAATTAATCATTTATTTAATCAATTAAATATTTATTCATTTATTCATTTAATTAATCGATTATTATTCATTTACTCCTTTATTTAATTAAAATTGGCAAGTATTCATTTATTTAATTAAGTTATTTATTTATTTATTTATTTATCTATTTATTCAATCAATTAATTAATTCTTTATTATTATCCAATTATTTATCTAGTTTGTTTTATTTAATTATCTAACTTTATTTAACCTTTACGCATTCTATTAATTAATCAATTGATCATTATTTAACCTTAAATTTGGTCATTTATCTGTATAAGTATCGGCATAATTAAAATCTTGTCTTATTTATATTTATTCCTCTCATCTTTATTTAAAATTAATTTTATATACTTATTATCCTTAACAAATTCGTGAAAATCGCCGGATTATCCGCATTTAGCGGATTTTCGAAAGTGCTCCCGCAAGGGATCTTCTTTCCGAAATAAAAGAACCACTTACCTAAGAATCTCTGATTTTAATTTAATTTCTTTTAAATAAAGAATAAATTGTACTCTTTAATTAACTTAGGTTCCTAATAATCCTTAAATTAGGTGGCGACTCCAAAGAAAATCCTTTGGAATCCCATTTTGTTGAAATATACCCGAAACTTGTCTTTTCTTAAAGAAAGGGTAATTTTTGGGGTTCAACAGCGTGGCGACTCCGCTGGGGATACGCAAATGGTTCTAACCAAAATATTTTCACGAATTTACTTTCTTTATATATGTGTTGATTGTATGTATGCGTAGCTTAACTCTTTGTTTATTTGCATGCGTAGAATTAATTGTTGGAAATGAATGTATTGAAGCATGTTTTATTTGTGCATATTCTGCATTCCGTTCATATTTCCTCCCTCATGGAGCCTGTCAATTCTCTTTCACCTCCTCGATTTCATCACGGGGCACCCGCTTGACGGGTAGTTATGCAGGAAGGGCATTGCCCTTACCTCAATCTTTGAAACTTCTTTCGTGTCACCAAAGTTAGTTCGGGATATTGAGATTGCCTGGTTTTGTCATGGCCAGTTTTACTTCGTTGTGAGGCCAGGTCTATCCCGCATAGGTCGAGTCAGCCTCAACCGTTAGCCCACTCTTAGATGGAGCTTTTAGGAGCATGCATGCATTTACACCTTAGTTTGGACCCGGTCCTTGGTACCGTTTCTAGCAATTAAGAAACCGCCTTTCGTCAACGGGTTTTTAAAAAAAAAACCTAACGACAATGCATATTATGTGCTGTGTGATGACGAGTCCTCAGTCCTAACCATGTTTTGAGCAAAATCAGATTTGGAATTTTGTCTGCCATGTTGTCTTTTAGGTCAGAAAATGGAAGAATTTAGCAGAATTGAGTTCATAATGCAGATTTTTTGTGAACAAGGTAGAATTGTAGTCGGGAAAAGTTAGGCAGATTTGGTTGGCTTGTGTTTTGGAGATGGTATGGTATAGTGAGATCTAAGAGGCGAAGACCCTGGTGTCTTTAAAATATCAGTGGGGTTCCTCTCGTGAATGGCTTTGCGTGTGTGCAGGCCCATGTTGGCTAACCAGCTGCAAATTTCTTATGGAATGAAGTATGCTTGTCGCATACTAGGAGAGCGAAGCCCCTATGTCTATAAACGATCGATGGGGTCCCTCCTTGAAAACCAGTGAGGTCTTGGCTACCTAGGAAATTGAGAGGCTTGATTAAAGCCGAGGACCAGTGAGGAGCCCTATGAACAAGGTCTGTGAGCCTTGCAAAACCTAGGAAGCTGAGAGGCTTGTCTAAAGCCGAGGACCAGTGAGGTTTTATTTTGAAAGGCCGATTGGCGCCTTTCATGATTTGCAGTCTTGTATTGTGAAGGCAGTTGGAAATTTCACCCCTGGATGTTGTGAGATAATTGGGAGTTGTTCTTGGAGGAGCGTTGATGTTTGCGAAAGGTATAGAAGTTTGTTTCAGGTTTTATGCATTTGGGTTTGGAATTTTGTGCAGATGTTGTGGAGAGCATGAGCTGTGTTAGAATGTCGAGTTGATACCAACTTTTGGAAGTTAGTTGGGATAACGGAATTGCAGTTTTGTAGGCGGAGAGCTGATTGTTATAGATTATTGTTATTATTTATTACTTACTCTAAATCTGAATTGGTCAAAACTGGCATGAACTATTTTTCATTACCACTTGTTTGTGCGTCTTAGGCCCACCTCTGGCACAAAGAGGTACCCTACAGGGTAGGATGCCTTTGCATTTTATTTACGCTCAATTACTTGTGTTTACCACATGTCAAATTATATATCTAATATGCAATTACTGGCTAAATATGTGTCGCTTGCCTGAAATTTGTTGGCACTAATTGCGTTGTGATTGAATTTGTTTAGCGGTATGGTAAGCTTGACGTTATGTTACTCCAACCTATCTTTTGCAAAAGTTAACTGCTTTATGATATCATTTATCTATCATCTGAATTCATGCATACTATTATGTTAAAACGGCTTTCAAATATTATTTTGTTTATCTTAAACCCATTCTTGTCATTTTGCAAAATATTGTTTAGCGTCATATTTTAAAGTATTCGCGAGTATGTTTTCCTTTTGAAATAACTTCAGAGTTAAACAAGTATTTTCGCATCTGGTTTGCTTTAACAAAATGAGTATCTTGCTCTAAATTTTGGGTCTTTTCAGTACGGTCTCAATTTATCCATTTTGGAATAAGTTGACCTGTCAGTTTCATCTTTCATAAATTTTTATTAAATTCGGTATGCGTTGCTAAAGGGTTAATTATTTGAACATCAAGATCAGGACCTATGGCTCGTCAAATTGCTGTGATTGACTTGACTGGAAATGATGGATCCTACCAAGACAAGGTTAACAAACTTGAAGCAACTATAGCAAGTTTGGAGAAGAGACTTGATAGCCTTACTGAATTGGTTGTCACGCTCATGGATGCCCGCAACCCAGTGCGAAATGTGTCAAGCCCAGGACCAAGTGCTCCTGTGGCTCCTATCTATACTGTTGCACCTCCCACAATGCAAGTAGCTCCAACATTTGAGTGTGATGCTCAACAGTTCCCTAATTTGCATGCATTCCTGTTGGAGAAGGAATTTGGTGGCTTCTCATAAAAAACAAGTAATGAGAAAAGCAACGGGGAAGGGCTTCCCAATGCTAAAGAGAACAATGGCACAATGGCAGATGGGAAGGCTCTACCATCTTAAGCAGGTTTAGGTGGAGTAGAAAAGGAAAATGTGTTTCTTGACATGGTTTATCCACCAGTGTATGATGGGATAGGAAATCCTCATGATCATTTGAAAGCATTCACTGATTGGATGGCAATATTTGGAAAAAGTAATGGAATCAAGTTGAGGTTATTTGTTAAGACGCTCGCGGGGCCGGCTTTAACATGGTTTGCAATACAGGATCTTGGAAAGCGATTCACATGGGATGACTTAGCTCGTAACTTTATCAAGCAGTACGAACTCCCAAACCTGACCTTTGCAAGAAGCAGTCCGCTGAAAAGAAAATCTGTAGAGCTTCAAGAAGAGCCGGTTGCAATAATTTCTGACAAGAGAAAGTGTGAATTGGTTGAGGCACAGTCCAAAGACAAAGGAAAAGTTGTCATGTCAAAACCTTTGCCAGCCATAGTAGGGGAACCTAGTGCACACAGGCAAGTAATTGTCAATCCAAGTTCACAGTCAAACCGCGCCAAAAGATCTGCTTTCGCATACACACGGCTCCCAGAATCTTACACAAGATTGTTTGAGAGGCTCAAGGGATTCAATTTGGTACATCCTATAGAATTAAAGCCGTATTGGTCACATAAGCCTGACAATTTGGGAAAATTTTGTGCTTACCATTCAGGGATGCAGGGGCATATCATTGAAGAATGCACTTTATTTAAGCAGAAAGTTGAAACCTTGATTAACTCTGGCCAGGTCAAAATTCTAACTACAAATGGCACTGGCGAACCTTTTGTCGCAATCTTTCCATATGCAAAGGGAGTTTCCTCGAAGAAGGGTATTTAGGCACCTATCAAGTTCCAGAAAAGCTGTAGAGTTGCAGAAGCAGAAGTTAGTTTATTTGCATTATTAAGAAGTAACTATTGTAATTTTCTTTTGTTAGTTTTGTTGAAAAAAAAAAGAAAAAGAATATCAAATTATGAATGTTTGAGTTTATTTCTATGTAAGCAAACTACTGTAACCGGTTTCCCAAGGCGGGAAGCGTAGGCAACTCATATCGAGTTTCGGTTACACCATCATTTGAAAAATCTCTTCTATGTAAGCAGAACTACGCACGGTCTGATTTCCAAGGAGGGGTACGTAGGCTCCTCCATCGGGCTCGACCCTTTAGTATTTAAATTTTAATTTTCCCAAAGATAGAAACTGGGGCAAATTTTGCAAAGCAAGTAGAAGACGTGAGAGATTGCAACTGCATCAGCTTTTGCAAAACCGTTTGAAGTGTTGAAAGTCATAACTGGGGCAGTTTTGCAAAGCAAGTTGAAATGTTGAAGTCATAACTGGGGCAGAATTTTGCAAAAAGCAAGTTGAAGGCATTGCGTTGGTTTGGTCGTTATTAGAAGCAATTTCAAGGATTGGTGCAGACTGTCATTTTACAAGGAAGAATCGATAGTCGAGCAAAGCATTGATGTTCAAAATAAGCCGACCATTTTAGCAATTTGTGTCAAAATGGTCTAGCACGCATACTAATTTAGTAAAAACTTTCAAAGTTGTTTTTCCCAATTCGCGTCTTGAAAACTCAAATTTTGTTGATCAGTGAGTTTCGAACTCTTAAATATTTTACTCATGTGTTGAGTCAGGATGTTGGTCCCATCCATTCAGCCTAATGGCCTATTTTACATTTGAAATTTTATGCATGCATTATCATTTTACGTATTAACTTGCTTTTGTTCAATGTGTAGAATTCATTTGTTAAAGGTTGGCTAGCATTGAACACTGAAATGGCTGAGAATCTGCATCAAGGACAAAACAACATGGCAAAGCAGCTTCGGCCAACCATTTCTGGTATGAGTATCTTGCAAGCGCAGAATGATGATGTTGAAGAACATGTGGTCCAAAGGAATAGGATTGTCAACTTTGTCAATACTAGCAAATCTTTGCCAAATACAAGCTTTACCTCCAATCCACCTTACTTAACAATGCCTAATTACCAAATGCCTATATATCCACAAATCCCACAAGAATATCTTACCAATCCAAATGCTTGGCCAGCTGCAACTTTATACCAACCACGTTTTATCACTATACCTGTTGTGGAGAGTCAATCAAATCAATTGATAGTGCGTTCATCAGAATTGCCTAAGAAAGAAGTTGAGACAACTTATCCTCACCATGTGGATGAACAGATTTTGAGAAAGATCATACGAAAAGAATTGCGCTCTAGGAACATTTAGAGTTTATGTTATGAAGACTTGTGCATTCATCCGAATATTGAGCTTCCACGTGGGTACAACATACCAAAACTCAACACTTTCGATGGAAAGGGAAATCCCTACATTCATTTGAAAGATTATTGCGGCAGATTGATCGGAATTGGGAAGAATGAAGCCTTGCTAATGAGACTATTTAGTCAGAGTTTATCAGGAATGGCACTTGCATGGTATACTAAACAGGATTTTACCAAATGGCACACATGGGAAGACATGGCTCGAGACTTTGTGGAATAATACAAGTTCAACATAGTAAGAGATCCTTATCTAATTGATATGCGCAAAATCAAGAAGAGCATGAGTCTGTTGGAGAATTTGCTGTGAGATGGAGGCTAGAGGCTTCTAAGATGCATCCTCCATTGCCTGAAGATGAGTTGATAGCAACTTTCATTGACCTTCAAGAAGGCATATTTTACGAAAAGCTACTTTTTGCAAATTTAAAGGATTTTCCCAGTTTAATTCGGTATGCAAAGATTTTGGAAGAAAAATTTCAAACCGGAAGGTTGATTGACTATGACACTACAATGCCAGTTTTCAATTGTTGCCTTCGCAAGTGCACTACAATCATGATATGCAAAATTCAAGTCGCCAGCATCGATCTTATCAGGCACCACCTGGTCATCAAAGCACGAAAAAGTTTAGACCTCGTACATTCACTCCTCTAGAAGAGTCTGTGAGTAGCATATTTGAAAAATTGCAAGCTGAAGGACTTTTGCAACCAAGGAAAGGAACAATTCCCAAGCACTTGCCTCCACATTTTGATCCATTAAAGCATTGTGCTTATCATTCAAATATCCAAGGTCATGATACTGAAGAATGCAGTGGCTTGAGATACAAAATTCAAAGCTTTATTGATCATGGCAAAATAATAGTGCAAGAAGATCCATTAAGTGGTTATTGCAGCATTCCTCCCGCAGGCACAATTTTTGTTAAAGGCGAGGCATCAGCCCCAAGATATTCAAAGAAGAAGCGGTTTGCAAGCTAAGAAGACTGCAAAGACCATATTTTGCAGCTTGAAATGACATTTCATTGCCCAACTATCTTATGTTTTAACTACTCTGTTGCAATTTTATTCATCCTGGTTGTAATGAACTACGTTATGTTTTGCTACCCTTATTGGGCTTAGTCCCAAAATCAATGAAATTTCGTTTATTCCCAAATAACCCAAGCCAAAGCAGTTATAGATGGTTTATCTTGTGCAAAGAGAAGAGTTTCAAGAATGTCAGATTTTTCACAACAACAACACATTTGATCGTCATACAAGCAAAATGCAGATTCGAACCAAATTAAGTGTTCAATCAAGTCAACCGTTATTTGATAAAAAATTAACGATTGTTCTTTGATTAAACAGGGGCAAATTTTGCATTTACCGCAAAGTTCAGCATCAAGGTGGAAGAAGCAATGCAAAGTGTCGCAACTTCCCAGAAATTTTATAGTACTTACAATTTTTCTTTGAATGCAGAAATCTCAAGCAGCGAAACGACAAAAACTCGCAACTATTAGTTCCTTGAAGAATATTTGCCTTATCGCATATGCAGAACAACTCTATTTTAGCTTTTGATCGATTATCGCATCACCAGCACAGGCCAGGCGATTTCAGATTTTGCAAGATACAGGGTTTATCCACCTACAAATAGGATATCTTGGGTTCTTCCACCCACAAATAGGATATCTGGGTCCTTCCACCCACAAATAGGATATCTGGGTCCTTCCACCCACAAATAGGATATTTGGGTCCTTCCACCCACAAATAGGATATCTGGGTCCTTCCACCCACAAATAGGATATCTGGGTCCTTCCACCCACAAATAGGATATCTGGGTTCTTCCACCCACGAATAGGATATTTGGGTTCTTCCACCCACAAATAGGATATCTTGGGTTCTTCCACCCACAAATAGGATATCTGGATCTTTCCACCCACAAATAGGATATGCAGATTTCTTTCAGGTAGATGATAGTCTAAGACAAGTCGGCTGAAGCACCGCTTTCGGAGTGTTTCGCGATGTCGGTTGTCATGTAATATTGGCATGTTATATTTGAAGTAGATGATAAAGATAGGCAATTCGACTTTGGACATCATGTCTCAATAATGATCAGCTTAGAGGTTCTCCGGGCGGAGCATCTCGTCAGTTGGTCGAAGGAAAAACTTGTTGATAACATCACAACCATCATTTACAATTTTATATTATCCCTTTATTTATTTCTCATTCCAATTATTACAGTTTATTAGCAGTTGCTCGCTTACCGTTTGTTAAGTCTTTACAGAATTTTGGCAATACCGCAGCAGCATTTGGAGCATAACGTGGAACTGTTTCTTAGCAGTGAACTGGGGCAACCGTTGATATGAGCTAGACTCGTCAACGCGGATCTGAAGAAGCGCACTCGAACAAGCAAATTCTATCCTAATCTTTTGTTTCAGATTAGGACGTCAGTTTGAATTCTGTCCTATTCGTGTGTCCTTTTCTGTTAATCGTGCGAGTTTCTTATCTAAGTGTCGTCGAACTACATATGGCCTGATTCTCTTTCAGCCCGAGATATGTAGGCAACTCGGAAACCGGAGTTCGGCCATGTCCATAAGCCTCGCATTTCGGTCCTTGGGATCGAGGTCTTGGTTTTACCGTGACGAAATTGGTTTTCACGTCAACTTTCTTTACCCTGAAAACTCTTTCATCCTTTTCGGGTAAAGAGGGGCAGCTGTTGACACCCAATTTCGTCCCGAAATTTTAATTAATTAAATAAAAAAATCAATTATTAAAATTAAAATTCATTAAAGTAAATTAATATATTTTGGAAGAAAAGGGTTAAATTACATTTTTTACTTTAAAAACCAGCTTATAAATGTAATTAGTTTAACTAAAAGTAAAAAAAAGGGGGGCTAAATGTGCAAGCCCCATCCAATTAGCCTACTTCTGCAATCCATACATATACAATACACACACAAACACTCCTCCTCCATTTCAGAAACCCGATCCGCCCATTTCCCCTTCCCCAAATCGAGCCCTAATCCCCTAAAGCGAATCCTAAATCAACCCCACTCGAAATCCAGCTCATCAGATCGTACCATGGACGAATACAAAGCCTCCAACATTGTCCTTCTTGTATGGTTCCAGCTTGTCCTCAACCAACGTTTAAATTCGAATCAAAATGGGAATTTTTGACGGAAATCAGCGTGGAAAAGGATCTTTTGGGTAATTTACCTGAATTATTCTATTTTTCCTTGTTGATTTTTGTATCAAAAAATTCACACAATTATAAAGGAGGCCTTAGAGCCGTTGGGAGGTTAGTCTGGGTATTTGAATTAAATCCGAAGCCCTAGCCTAGCAGGTATATATATGTTTATTTGTTCAGTTCTTAAGGGGGGCAGAGGGAAAATAGGAAGAGATACATTTGTTTAAGTTTTCTTCAAAAGAAAATACATAGGGTTCTGTTTCTGGATTTTGCTCCTGAGTTTGGTTTGTGTTGTCGCTTCGACGTTTAAGTCATCGCTTTGCTCGAGTCATCTTCTTGTTTGGGTCGTCGCTCGTTCGAGCCGCTATTTTCCCGGACCCGCGCCCCTGTTCACTGCTTTAAAACAGGTAATACTTGCTTTTCTTTTGATTTGTTGTTGCTGTTTGGTTCATTACATTTAAAGTATGAAAATCAGTGTCTCCTTTATTTCTTCTTATGTACGTCGAGTGTTATTATGCCTAGTTTAATAATAATATGTGAATAGTATCTATATGATTATGCTATGTCCAAAGCCTGAGCTAACTGGTTTGACCTAATAATTAAAGAAGTTATGTTCTTAACAATATATGCATAAGATAAGCTTCATAGAGTCAGCGGGCTTGTTTTCCCCCGTTGCTGGTGTCCTAGTTGTATGATGGAAGCAAGGATGGTTGTTTCTGGTGCTTGTTTCTGGTTCTTGTCTTCAGGTTGAGGTTTGTTCTGCCTGGTTGTTGTTGATAGAATAGGAAAGAACTGCTCAGGGAGTTGCTGGCTGTTCTGTTTTCTCTTGGTGAGTTGAGGGAGTAAGCAGGGTGTGTGTGTGAGTGTTTGTGAGGTTGTCCTTTTTTTCCGAGGGAGTAAGCAGGGTGGTTTCTTGTCTGGTTCCTGGTGAATAAGGTGCATTGAAAGTCTTAGGGTCTGTTTCTGGTGGTTCCTTGGAGTGCAGGTTGGCCTAGAGAGGTGCTTTGAGTTGCTTGGAGGTCTGGAGTTTGTGGTAACAGGTAGATAGAATAGGTCTGTTGTTAAGAGGATGTTCATGTTGCCTGGTTGCCATGGCTTAGGGAGTCAAGTCTTGGTTTAAAGATGTTTCCAGGAGAGTGTAGGAGTTAGTCCTGGTTCTGCTTGTAAGAGATGAGAGCATGAGGGAGTTCCAGGTTTAGGGAGAGTTGGAGTTTGTTAGGCTGATTAGTGAGTTGGCATAGTAGGTTGTTAGGCTGCAGAAGCAGTTATGCAAAGGACATCAGGTGTTCTGTTTAGCTTTAGAAGTGTGTGAGTTCTCAGGAAGCAGTGGTGTTTTCAAGGGTGTTTTAGGTTAGCTATAGAGGTTAAAGGGTGAGGCTGTTTCTGTTTCCTGTGAGTGGTAAGGCTGTCCTGGTTCAGGTTGTTTGCCTGGTATTTTGTCCAGTAGTTTGGAGGTCTGTTCTGGTTGTGATGAAGTAGGAGGAAGGCAGAGGTCTGAGGTAGTGCAGTAAAGAAGCAGGGAATCATGAGAATGTAGGAGTGTTTATGGTGCTGTGTGAGGAGTAGCAGGGAGTTTCAGGGGAGTTCAGGGTGGAGTTTTGTTTTGATTGTTCTGGGATTTTAGGGTATGTCCTGTTTTCTGTTAGAAGTAGAAGTCAAACTAAAATAGCCTGTCGAAGACCAAACCATCTCATTTCTTGTGTGTCCTTTTCTGGTTTCTATGTTAGGTAGTTTGAGACCATGTCTGTTTCTCTTTCATAGTTGTTGCTCAAGTAATAATGATTAATCTGCTTAGTTCTTTGGAGTGATATGTCATGAAGTATTGATCTTGTTCAAAGTCCCCACTGTTATCGTTAGTTTGCTTTGGCTGAAATTCTGTAAAATGTTTGGAGCGGCTGAACTTCCATAAATTTTCTGGCTTATTGACTCGAAACGTGTAATCTTGCCCTGCTTTTCATGTTCTAGTTTTTTTGGTTGTAAGTTGCTCTTATAACCTGAAGATTTAAGTTCAGTTTGATGTCAAGAGTCTAATCCTGCTATCAAGTTAAATCGTCATTCATCTTATCTTGTTTGGTTTTCGTTAAACTAGGAATTAATTTGTTCTCTGGCCTAATGCATTTGTGATCTCTTTTATTGACTGATGGCATGTTTAAGTCATAAGCTGAAGCTGGGAGTCTGTAAGATCTATAATAATGTAAAAGTACATCTTTGCTTGCGTATTTAATGTGGGCTATCAGCTACAATCTATGGATAAGCTAAGATTATTTTCATTAAGATAATAACCATTTTTTAGTACTTGAAAGTTTGATGAAATTGCTTGAAGTAACCTCTTACACATACTAATCTTTATCTCCTTCTCTCCTCTATTTTCTTTGCATGCACACTCTTGGGATCGAGTTGGTTAAAACTCACAAATTGGGATGGCTGTTTGCATTTGAAGTTATTTGCTCCGCTTCACATTTTCGGGACTTGATATCCCCGAAAATGTAAAAGAAAAATGAAAATCACAAAGTCCAAGGCTCAATGATGAGTTTGCGGTTCCGGGTTCTATCTTCTAAACTCCATCCTTCTACGCTCCCTTAGAAAATGCATGTTGTATAGGATTTCTCCATAGACTGGATTAGTAGCCCGGTAGGATAGAAATGATACTTGAATTGTGAATAATTATTGTAAATTACTTAAATTATTTTTTATATGAATACTTTGTATCATTTCTTTGAGAATCGCCAATTTATTTATGGATGTTTAGAATCATTTGTCAATTAATGAGTGCAAATAAAATTTGATTAAAATCGTACCTTCGTCATAATTTGCATTTGAATTACTTATTTATTGATTATATTAATATTCAATTATTTATTTATTTAATCTAATTTATTTATTTAGTTAATTAATTAAATTTTAATCCTTTATTTATTTATTTATTTACTTACTTAATCTAATTTATTTAATTTCAATTAATCATTTATTTAATCAATTAAATATTTATTCATTTATTCATTTAATTAATCGATTATTATTCATTTACTCCTTTATTTAATTAAAATTGGCAAGTATTCATTTATTTAATTAAGTTATTTATTTATTTATTTATTTATCTATTTATTCAATCAATTAATTAATTCTTTATTATTATCCAATTATTTATCTAGTTTGTTTTATTTAATTATCTAACTTTATTTAACCTTTACGCATTCTATTAATTAATCAATTGATCATTATTTAACCTTAAATTTGGTCATTTATCTGTATAAGTATCGGCATAATTAAAATCTTGTCTTATTTATATTTATTCCTCTCATCTTTATTTAAAATTAATTTTATATACTTATTATCCTTAACAAATTCGTGAAAATCGCCGGATTATCCGCATTTAGCGGATTTTCGAAAGTGCTCCCGCAAGGGATCTTCTTTCCGAAATAAAAGAACCACTTACCTAAGAATCTCTGATTTTAATTTAATTTCTTTTAAATAAAGAATAAATTGTACTCTTTAATTAACTTAGGTTCCTAATAATCCTTAAATTAGGTGGCGACTCCAAAGAAAATCCTTTGGAATCCCATTTTGTTGAAATATACCCGAAACTTGTCTTTTCTTAAAGAAAGGGTAATTTTTGGGGTTCAACAGCGTGGCGACTCCGCTGGGGATACGCAAATGGTTCTAACCAAAATATTTTCACGAATTTACTTTCTTTATATATGTGTTGATTGTATGTATGCGTAGCTTAACTCTTTGTTTATTTGCATGCGTAGAATTAATTGTTGGAAATGAATGTATTGAAGCATGTTTTATTTGTGCATATTCTGCATTCCGTTCATATTTCCTCCCTCATGGAGCCTGTCAATTCTCTTTCACCTCCTCGATTTCATCACGGGGCACCCGCTTGACGGGTAGTTATGCAGGAAGGGCATTGCCCTTACCTCAATCTTTGAAACTTCTTTCGTGTCACCAAAGTTAGTTCGGGATATTGAGATTGCCTGGTTTTGTCATGGCCAGTTCTACTTCGTTGTGAGGCCAGGTCTATCCCGCATAGGTCGAGTCAGCCTCAACCGTTAGCCCACTCTTAGATGGAGCTTTTAGGAGCATGCATGCATTTACACCTTAGTTTGGACCCGGTCCTTGGTACCGTTTCTAGCAATTAAGAAACCGCCTTTCGTCAACGGGTTTTTAAAAAAAAAACCTAACGACAATGCATATTATGTGCTGTGTGATGACGAGTCCTCAGTCCTAACCATGTTTTGAGCAAAATCAGATTTGGAATTTTGTCTGCCATGTTGTCTTTTAGGTCAGAAAATGGAAGAATTTAGCAGAATTGAGTTCATAATGCAGATTTTTTGTGAACAAGGTAGAATTGTAGTCGGGAAAAGTTAGGCAGATTTGGTTGGCTTGTGTTTTGGAGATGGTATGGTATAGTGAGATCTAAGAGGCGAAGACCCTGGTGTCTTTAAAATATCAGTGGGGTTCCTCTCGTGAATGGCTTTGCGTGTGTGCAGGCCCATGTTGGCTAACCAGCTGCAAATTTCTTATGGAATGAAGTATGCTTGTCGCATACTAGGAGAGCGAAGCCCCTATGTCTATAAACGATCGATGGGGTCCCTCCTTGAAAACCAGTGAGGTCTTGGCTACCTAGGAAATTGAGAGGCTTGATTAAAGCCGAGGACCAGTGAGGAGCCCTATGAACAAGGTCTGTGAGCCTTGCAAAACCTAGGAAGCTGAGAGGCTTGTCTAAAGCCGAGGACCAGTGAGGTTTTATTTTGAAAGGCCGATTGGCGCCTTTCATGATTTGCAGTCTTGTATTGTGAAGGCAGTTGGAAATTTCACCCCTGGATGTTGTGAGATAATTGGGAGTTGTTCTTGGAGGAGCGTTGATGTTTGCGAAAGGTATAGAAGTTTGTTTCAGGTTTTATGCATTTGGGTTTGGAATTTTGTGCAGATGTTGTGGAGAGCATGAGCTGTGTTAGAATGTCGAGTTGATACCAACTTTTGGAAGTTAGTTGGGATAACGGAATTGCAGTTTTGTAGGCGGAGAGCTGATTGTTATAGATTATTGTTATTATTTATTACTTACTCTAAATCTGAATTGGTCAAAACTGGCATGAACTATTTTTCATTACCACTTGTTTGTGCGTCTTAGGCCCACCTCTGGCACAAAGAGGTACCCTACAGGGTAGGATGCCTTTGCATTTTATTTACGCTCAATTACTTGTGTTTACCACATGTCAAATTATATATCTAATATGCAATTACTGGCTAAATATGTGTCGCTTGCCTGAAATTTGTTGGCACTAATTGCGTTGTGATTGAATTTGTTTAGCGGTATGGTAAGCTTGACGTTATGTCTCCAACCTATCTTTTGCAAAAGTTAACTGCTTTATGATATCATTTATCTATCATCTGAATTCATGCATACTATTATGTTAAAACGGCTTTCAAATATTATTTTGTTTATCTTAAACCCATTCTTGTCATTTTGCAAAATATTGTTTAGCGTCACATTTTAAAGTATTCGCGAGTATGTTTTCCTTTTGAAATAACTTCAGAGTTAAACAAGTATTTTCGCATCTGGTTTGCTTTAACAAAATGAGTATCTTGCTCTAAATTTTGGGTCTTTTCAGTACGGTCTCAATTTATCCATTTTGGAATAAGTTGACCTGTCAGTTTCATCTTTCATAAATTTTTATTAAATTCGGTATGCGTTGCTAAAGGGTTAATTATTTGAACATCAAGATCAGGACCTATGGCTCGTCAAATTGCTGTGATTGACTTGACTGGAAATGATGGATCCTACCAAGACAAGGTTAACAAACTTGAAGCAACTATAGCAAGTTTGGAGAAGAGACTTGATAGCCTTACTGAATTGGTTGTCACGCTCATGGATGCCCGCAACCCAGTGCGAAATGTGTCAAGCCCAGGACCAAGTGCTCCTGTGGCTCCTATCTATACTGTTGCACCTCCCACAATGCAAGTAGCTCCAACATTTGAGTGTGATGCTCAACAGTTCCCTAATTTGCATGCATTCCTGTTGGAGAAGGAATTTGGTGGCTTCTCATAAAAAACAAGTAATGAGAAAAGCAACGGGGAAGGGCTTCCCAATGCTAAAGAGAACAATGGCACAATGGCAGATGGGAAGGCTCTACCATCTTAAGCAGGTTTAGGTGGAGTAGAAAAGGAAAATGTGTTTCTTGACATGGTTTATCCACCAGTGTATGATGGGATAGGAAATCCTCATGATCATTTGAAAGCATTCACTGATTGGGTGGCAATATTTGGAAAAAGTAATGGAATCAAGTTGAGGTTATTTGTTAAGACGCTCGCGGGGCCGGCTTTAACATGGTTTGCAATACAGGATCTTGGAAAGCGATTCACATGGGATGACTTAGCTCGTAACTTTATCAAGCAGTACGAACTCCCAAACCTGACCTTTGCAAGAAGCAGTCCGCTGAAAAGAAAATCTGTAGAGCTTCAAGAAGAGCCGGTTGCAATAATTTCTGACAAGAGAAAGTGTGAATTGGTTGAGGCACAGTCCAAAGACAAAGGAAAAGTTGTCATGTCAAAACCTTTGCCAGCCATAGTAGGGGAACCTAGTGCACACAGGCAAGTAATTGTCAATCCAAGTTCACAGTCAAACCGCGCCAAAAGATCTGCTTTCGCATACACACGGCTCCCAGAATCTTACACAAGATTGTTTGAGAGGCTCAAGGGATTCAATTTGGTACATCCTATAGAATTAAAGCCGTATTGGTCACATAAGCCTGACAATTTGGGAAAATTTTGTGCTTACCATTCAGGGATGCAGGGGCATATCATTGAAGAATGCACTTTATTTAAGCAGAAAGTTGAAACCTTGATTAACTCTGGCCAGGTCAAAATTCTAACTACAAATGGCACTGGCGAACCTTTTGTCGCAATCTTTCCATATGCAAAGGGAGTTTCCTCGAAGAAGGGTATTTAGGCACCTATCAAGTTCCAGAAAAGCTGTAGAGTTGCAGAAGCAGAAGTTAGTTTATTTGCATTATTAAGAAGTAACTATTGTAATTTTCTTTTGTTAGTTTTGTTGAAAAAAAAAGAAAAAGAATATCAAATTATGAATGTTTGAGTTTATTTCTATGTAAGCAAACTACTGTAACCGGTTTCCCAAGGCGGGAAGCGTAGGCAACTCATATCGAGTTTCGGTTACACCATCATTTGAAAAATCTCTTCTATGTAAGCAGAACTACGCACGGTCTGATTTCCAAGGAGGGGTACGTAGGCTCCTCCATCGGGCTCGACCCTTTAGTATTTAAATTTTAATTTTCCCAAAGATAGAAACTGGGGCAAATTTTGCAAAGCAAGTAGAAGACGTGAGAGATTGCAACTGCAGCAGCTTTTGCAAAACCGTTTGAAGTGTTGAAAGTCATAACTGGGGCAGTTTTGCAAAGCAAGTTGAAATGTTGAAGTCATAACTGGGGCAGAATTTTGCAAAAAGCAAGTTGAAGGCATTGCGTTGGTTTGGTCGTTATTAGAAGCAATTTCAAGGATTGGTGCAGACTGTCATTTTACAAGGAAGAATCGATAGTCGAGCAAAGCATTGATGTTCAAAATAAGCCGACCATTTTAGCAATTTGTGTCAAAATGGTCTAGCACGCATACTAATTTAGTAAAAACTTTCAAAGTTGTTTTTCCCAATTCGCGTCTTGAAAACTCAAATTTTGTTGATCAGTGAGTTTCGAACTCTTAAATATTTTACTCATGTGTTGAGTCAGGATGTTGGTCCCATCCATTCAGCCTAATGGCCTATTTTACATTTGAAATTTTATGCATGCATTATCATTTTACGTATTAACTTGCTTTTGTTCAATGTGTAGAATTCATTTGTTAAAGGTTGGCTAGCATTGAACACTGAAATGGCTGAGAATCTGCATCAAGGACAAAACAACATGGCAAAGCAGCTTCGGCCAACCATTTCTGGTATGAGTATCTTGCAAGCGCAGAATGATGATGTTGAAGAACATGTGGTCCAAAGGAATAGGATTGTCAACTTTGTCAGTACTAGCAAATCTTTGCCAAATACAAGCTTTACCTCCAATCCACCTTACTTAACAATGCCTAATTACCAAATGCCTATATATCCACAAATCCCACAAGAATATCTTACCAATCCAAATGCTTGGCCAGCTGCAACTTTATACCAACCACGTTTTATCACTATACCTGTTGTGGAGAGTCAATCAAATCAATTGATAGTGCGTTCATCAGAATTGCCTAAGAAAGAAGTTGAGACAACTTATCCTCACCATGTGGATGAACAGATTTTGAGAAAGATCATACGAAAAGAATTGCGCTCTAGGAACTTTTAGAGTTTATGTTATGAAGACTTGTGCATTCATCCGAATATTGAGCTTCCACGTGGGTACAACATACCAAAACTCAACACTTTCGATGGAAAGGGAAATCCCTACATTCATTTGAAAGATTATTGCGGCAGATTGATCGGAATTGGGAAGAATGAAGCCTTGCTAATGAGACTATTTAGTCAGAGTTTATCAGGAATGGCACTTGCATGGTATACTAAACAGGATTTTACCAAATGGCACACATGGGAAGACATGGCTCGAGACTTTGTGGAATAATACAAGTTCAACATAGTAAGAGATCCTTATCTAATTGATATGCGCAAAATCAAGAAGAGCATGAGTCTGTTGGAGAATTTGCTGTGAGATGGAGGCTAGAGGCTTCTAAGATGCATCCTCCATTGCCTGAAGATGAGTTGATAGCAACTTTCATTGACCTTCAAGAAGGCATATTTTACGAAAAGCTACTTTTTGCAAATTTAAAGGATTTTCCCAGTTTAATTCGGTATGCAAAGATTTTGGAAGAAAAATTTCAAACCGGAAGGTTGATTGACTATGACACTACAATGCCAGTTTTCAATTGTTGCCTTCGCAAGTGCACTACAATCATGATATGCAAAATTCAAGTCGCCAGCATCGATCTTATCAGGCACCATCTGGTCATCAAAGCACGAAAAAGTTTAGACCTCGTACATTCACTCCTCTAGAAGAGTCTGTGAGTAGCATATTTGAAAAATTGCAAGCTGAAGGACTTTTGCAACCAAGGAAAGGAACAATTCCCAAGCACTTGCCTCCACATTTTGATCCATTAAAGCATTGTGCTTATCATTCAAATATCCAAGGTCATGATACTGAAGAATGCAGTGGCTTGAGATACAAAATTCAAAGCTTTATTGATCATGGCAAAATAATAGTGCAAGAAGATCCATTAAGTGGTTATTGCAGCATTCCTCCCGCAGGCACAATTTTTGTTAAAGGCGAGGCATCAGCCCCAAGATATTCAAAGAAGAAGCGGTTTGCAAGCTAAGAAGACTGCAAAGACCATATTTTGCAGCTTGAAATGACATTTCATTGCCCAACTATCTTATGTTTTAACTACTCTGTTGCAATTTTATTCATCCTGGTTGTAATGAACTACGTTATGTTTTGCTACCCTTATTGGGCTTAGTCCCAAAATCAATGAAATTTCGTTTATTCCCAAATAACCCAAGCCAAAGCAGTTATAGATGGTTTATCTTGTGCAAAGAGAAGAGTTTCAAGAATGTCAGATTTTTCACAACAACAACACATTTGATCGTCATACAAGCAAAATGCAGATTCGAACCAAATTAAGTGTTCAATCAAGTCAACCGTTATTTGATAAAAAATTAACGATTGTTCTTTGATTAAACAGGGGCAAATTTTGCATTTACCGCAAAGTTCAGCATCAAGGTGGAAGAAGCAATGCAAAGTGTCGCAACTTCCCAGAAATTTTATAGTACTTACAATTTTTCTTTGAATGCAGAAATCTCAAGCAGCGAAACGACAAAAACTCGCAACTATTAGTTCCTTGAAGAATATTTGCCTTATCGCATATGCAGAACAACTCTATTTTAGCTTTTGATCGATTATCGCATCACCAGCACAGGCCAGGCGATTTCAGATTTTGCAAGATACAGGGTTTATCCACCTACAAATAGGATATCTTGGGTTCTTCCACCCACAAATAGGATATCTGGGTCCTTCCACCCACAAATAGGATATCTGGGTCCTTCCACCCACAAATAGGATATTTGGGTCCTTCCACCCACAAATAGGATATCTGGGTCCTTCCACCCACAAATAGGATATCTGGGTCCTTCCACCCACAAATAGGATATCTGGGTTCTTCCACCCACGAATAGGATATTTGGGTTCTTCCACCCACAAATAGGATATCTTGGGTTCTTCCACCCACAAATAGGATATCTGGATCTTTCCACCCACAAATAGGATATGCAGATTTCTTTCAGGTAGATGATAGTCTAAGACAAGTCGGCTGAAGCACCGCTTTCGGAGTGTTTCGCGATGTCGGTTGTCATGTAATATTGGCATGTTATATTTGAAGTAGATGATAAAGATAGGCAATTCGACTTTGGACATCATGTCTCAATAATGATCAGCTTAGAGGTTCTCCGGGCGGAGCATCTCGTCAGTTGGTCGAAGGAAAAACTTGTTGATAACATCACAACCATCATTTACAATTTTATATTATCCCTTTATTTATTTCTCATTCCAATTATTACAGTTTATTAGCAGTTGCTCGCTTACCGTTTGTTAAGTCTTTACAGAATTTTGGCAATACCGCAGCAGCATTTGGAGCATAACGTGGAACTGTTTCTTAGCAGTGAACTGGGGCAACCGTTGATATGAGCTAGACTCGTCAACGCGGATCTGAAGAAGCGCACTCGAACAAGCAAATTCTATCCTAATCTTTTGTTTCAGATTAGGACGTCAGTTTGAATTCTGTCCTATTCGTGTGTCCTTTTCTGTTAATCGTGCGAGTTTCTTATCTAAGTGTCGTCGAACTACATATGGCCTGATTCTCTTTCAGCCCGAGATATGTAGGCAACTCGGAAACCGGAGTTCGGCCATGTCCATAAGCCTCGCATTTCGGTCCTTGGGATCGAGGTCTTGGTTTTACCGTGACGAAATTGGTTTTCACGTCAACTTTCTTTACCCTGAAAACTCTTTCATCCTTTTCGGGTAAAGAGGGGCAGCTGTTGACACCCAATTTCGTCCCGAAATTTTAATTAATTAAATAAAAAAATCAATTATTAAAATTAAAATTCATTAAAGTAAATTAATATATTTTGGAAGAAAAGGGTTAAATTACATTTTTTACTTTAAAAACCAGCTTATAAATGTAATTAGTTTAACTAAAAGTAAAAAAAAAGGGGGGCTAAATGTGCAAGCCCCATCCAATTAGCCTACTTCTGCAATCCATACATATACAATACACACACAAACACTCCTCCTCCATTTCAGAAACCCGATCCGCCCATTTCCCCTTCCCCAAATCGAGCCCTAATCCCCTAAAGCGAATCCTAAATCAACCCCACTCGAAATCCAGCTCATCAGATCGTACCATGGACGAATACAAAGCCTCCAACATTGTCCTTCTTGTACGGTTCCAGCTTGTCCTCAACCAACGTTTAAATTCGAATCAAAATGGGAATTTTTGACGGAAATCAGCGTGGAAAAGGATCTTTTGGGTAATTTACCTGAATTATTCTATTTTTCCTTGTTGATTTTTGTATCAAAAAATTCACACAATTATAAAGGAGGCCTTAGAGCCGTTGGGAGGTTAGTCTGGGTATTTGAATTAAATCCGAAGCCCTAGCCTAGCAGGTATATATATGTTTATTTGTTCAGTTCTTAAGGGGGGCAGAGGGAAAATAGGAAGAGATACATTTGTTTAAGTTTTCTTCAAAAGAAAATACATAGGGTTCTGTTTCTGGATTTTGCTCCTGAGTTTGGTTTGTGTTGTCGCTTCGACGTTTAAGTCATCGCTTTGCTCGAGTCATCTTCTTGTTTGGGTCGTCGCTCGTTCGAGCCGCTATTTTCCCGGACCCGCGCCCCTGTTCACTGCTTTAAAACAGGTAATACTTGCTTTTCTTTTGATTTGTTGTTGCTGTTTGGTTCATTACATTTAAAGTATGAAAATCAGTGTCTCCTTTATTTCTTCTTATGTACGTCGAGTGTTATTATGCCTAGTTTAATAATAATATGTGAATAGTATCTATATGATTATGCTATGTCCAAAGCCTGAGCTAACTGGTTTGACCTAATAATTAAAGAAGTTATGTTCTTAACAATATATGCATAAGATAAGCTTCATAGAGTCAGCGGGCTTGTTTTCCCCCGTTGCTGGTGTCCTAGTTGTATGATGGAAGCAAGGATGGTTGTTTCTGGTGCTTGTTTCTGGTTCTTGTCTTCAGGTTGAGGTTTGTTCTGCCTGGTTGTTGTTGATAGAATAGGAAAGAACTGCTCAGGGAGTTGCTGGCTGTTCTGTTTTCTCTTGGTGAGTTGAGGGAGTAAGCAGGGTGTGTGTGTGAGTGTTTGTGAGGTTGTCCTTTTTTTCCGAGGGAGTAAGCAGGGTGGTTTCTTGTCTGGTTCCTGGTGAATAAGGTGCATTGAAAGTCTTAGGGTCTGTTTCTGGTGGTTCCTTGGAGTGCAGGTTGGCCTAGAGAGGTGCTTTGAGTTGCTTGGAGGTCTGGAGTTTGTGGTAACAGGTAGATAGAATAGGTCTGTTGTTAAGAGGATGTTCATGTTGCCTGGTTGCCATGGCTTAGGGAGTCAAGTCTTGGTTTAAAGATGTTTCCAGGAGAGTGTAGGAGTTAGTCCTGGTTCTGCTTGTAAGAGATGAGAGCATGAGGGAGTTCCAGGTTCAGGGAGAGTTGGAGTTTGTTAGGCTGATTAGTGAGTTGGCATAGTAGGTTGTTAGGCTGCAGAAGCAGTTATGCAAAGGACATCAGGTGTTCTGTTTAGCTTTAGAAGTGTGTGAGTTCTCAGGAAGCAGTGGTGTTTTCAAGGGTGTTTTAGGTTAGCTATAGAGGTTAAAGGGTGAGGCTGTTTCTGTTTCCTGTGAGTTGTAAGGCTGTTCTGGTTCAGGTTGTTTGCCTGGTATTTTGTCCAGTAGTTTGGAGGTCTGTTCTGGTTGTGATGAAGTAGGAGGAAGGCAGAGGTCTGAGGTAGTGCAGTAAAGAAGCAGGGAATCATGAGAATGTAGGAGTGTTTATGGTGCTGTGTGAGGAGTAGCAGGGAGTTTCAGGGGAGGTCAGGGTGGAGTTTTGTTTTGATTGTTCTGGGATTTTAGGGTATGTCCTGTTTTCTGTTAGAAGTAGAAGTCAAACTAAAATAGCCTGTCGAAGACCAAACCATCTCATTTCTTATGTGTCCTTTTCTGGTTTCTATGTTAGGTAGTTTGAGACCATGTCTGTTTCTCTTTCATAGTTGTTGCTCAAGTAATAATGATTAATCTGCTTAGTTCTTTGGAGTGATATGTCATGAAGTATTGATCTTGTTCAAAGTCCCCACTGTTATCGTTAGTTTGCTTTGGCTGAAATTCTGTAAAATGTTTGGAGCGGCTGAACTTCCATAAATTTTCTGGCTTATTGACTCGAAACGTGTAATCTTGCCCTGCTTTTCATGTTCTAGTTTTTTTGGTTGTAAGTTGCTCTTATAACCTGAAGATTTAAGTTCAGTTTGATGTCAAGAGTCTAATCCTGCTATCAAGTTAAATCGTCATTCATCTTATCTTGTTTGGTTTTCGTTAAACTAGGAATTAATTTGTTCTCTGGCCTAATGCATTTGTGATCTCTTTTATTGACTGATGGCATGTTTAAGTCATAAGCTGAAGCTGGGAGTCTGTAAGATCTATAATAATGTAAAAGTACATCTTTGCTTGCGTATTTAATGTGGGCTATCAGCTACAATCTATGGATAAGCTAAGATTATTTTCATTAAGATAATAACCATTTTTTAGTACTTGAAAGTTTGATGAAATTGCTTGAAGTAACCTCTTACACATACTAATCTTTATCTCCTTCTCTCCTCTATTTTCTTTGCATGCACACTCTTGGGATCGAGTTGGTTAAAACTCACAAATTGGGACGGCTGTTTGCATTTGAAGTTATTTGCTCCGCTTCACATTTTCGGGACTTGATATCCCCGAAAATGTGAAAGAAAAATGAAAATCACAAAGTCAAAGGCTCAATGATGAGTTTGCGGTTCCGGGTTCTATCTTCTAAACTCCATCCTTCTACGCTCCCTTAGAAAATGCATGTTGTATAGGATTTCTCCATAGACTGGATTAGTAGCCCGGTAGGATAGAAATGATACTTGAATTGTGAATAATTATTGTAAATTACTTAAATTATTTTTTATATGAATACTTTGTATCATTTCTTTGAGAATCGCCAATTTATTTATGGATGTTTAGAATCATTTGTCAATTAATGAGTGCAAATAAAATTTGATTAAAATCGTACCTTCGTCATAATTTGCATTTGAATTACTTATTTATTGATTATATTAATATTCAATTATTTATTTATTTAATCTAATTTATTTATTTAGTTAATTAATTAAATTTTAATCCTTTATTTATTTATTTATTTACTTACTTAATCTAATTTATTTAATTTCAATTAATCATTTATTTAATCAATTAAATATTTATTTTTATTCATTTAATTAATCGATTATTATTCATTTACTACTTTATTTAATTAAAATGGCAAGTATTCATTTATTTAATTAAGTTATTTATTTGTTTATTTGTTTATCTATTTATTCAATCAATTAATTAATCCTTTATTATTATCCAATTATTTATCTAGTTTGTTTTATTTAATTATCTAACTTCATTTAACCTTTACGCATTCTATTAATTAATCAATTGATCATTATTTAACCTTAAATTTGGTCATTTATCTGTATAAGTATCGGCATAATTAAAATCTTGTCTTATTTATATTTATTCCTCTCATCTTTATTTAAAATTAATTTTATATACTTATTATCCTTAACAAATTCGTGAAAATCGCCGTATTAACCGCATTTAGCGGATTTTCGGAAGTGCTCCTGCAAGGGACCTTCTTTCGGAAATAAAAGAACCACTTACCTAAGAATCTCTGATTTTAATTTAATTTCTTTTAAATAAAGAATAAATTGCACTCTTTAATTAACTTAGGTTCCTAATAATCCTTAAATTAGGTGGCAACTCCAAAGAAAAACCCTTTGGAATCCCATTTTGTTGAAATATACCCGAAACTTGTCTTTTCTTAAAGAAAGGATAATTTTTGGGGTTCAACAATCCCATCACAATCTTCTTTACTGAATGCCATCTCCCTGCTCGACTCACCGGCTCTTGCTTTTTTCTCTGCTGTAATGGACGATTTTGCCACTTTCTTCGCTACAGCAAAGCTTACTGCGTTCACCTCCAAGCCCCCGGTGATGACATTCACTACCCTCTTTGGCGACTGTGCTCGAGGTGGTTGCTCCTCCCTCCAAGTTTTCGAGTAATTGTGTTTCCCTTTGTCGGTCAGATATTCTACTAGCACCCCCTTCTTAAGCAAATGGGCCACTTCGAGACGCTATGCCTTACAGTCTTCAGTCGCGTGCCCGTAATCCATGTGAAATTCACAGTGTTGGGTTTGGTCTTTTTTGTTCGATGGAGTTCTCATGTCTTTGGGTAGCCTAACTCCTTGATCAGTCAATCCCTTGATCGCGTTTACCAGCTCGGAAGTGGATATACTAAAGTTATACTCGGAGATTCGAGGTAACTCCTATTCATTGGGTACCAAAGAGGGGCCCGAGGATTTTTTGTTAGAGGATGATCCAACTTTTCCCCCGAGTCTTTGACTCACATATTGCTTTCCTCCGAGGCGTTGACTCACATGTTGCTTTTGGGCTCCATTGTATGGATCGTATTAATTTTTTGAATTCCCTCGTGGCGGATCAGCGCGTCGAAAGGATTCAGACCGCCCTCGGTAGGAATGGCCTCGCCTCGTTCTTCTCCACTCTGCTTCCTCGAGCCTAATCTTCATCGTGGCTCAGTCATGTAACTCGTCCCTGGTTCGAGCCTGCCACTGTTGGAGCTCTTTCTTTAATTCCGCCGCAGCCTTTGAATTGCTCACATTGAGGTTCTTTTCAAAAGCCATGACCGCCAGGCTGTCATTCATTTTTGGTAAATCCATCCTCTCGGTCTGAAAGCGCTCGAGGAAGTCCTTGATGGGCTCGAGGTATCCTTGTTTTACGTCAAAGATGTCTTCCTTTCTTTTAAGGATCTTTTGGGCCCCAGTGTGAGACTTAATGAACATGTCCGCCAATTCATTGAAGCTGGAAATGGACTCAGACGGGATGAGCATGTAACAACGCAATGCTACTTTTTCTAGGGTGTCGGCGAATTTCTTTAAGAACATGGATTCCTTTTCAATCGGGGTTAGGTCGTTGCTTTTTACCATGGCCATGTATTCTGTGATATGGTCAACTGGGCCCGTCGTCCCGTCGTACTTCTTCAGGATTTGTAATTTGAAGTGTTTTGGAACAAGCGCTGGAGTAGCTTCAGGCTTGAAGGGTAATTCGCAACATCTTTCAATGTCCAGTGCTCGTTGGGGTTTGCGGACCCCTGGCACGTTCTCGAGTCGTTTCTCCATGCTAGCCTCGAACTCCTTCTTCCATTTTCGAAATCAGACGTGACTCTCGTTTGAGGCACTGTGGGAGCTACAGTCCCCGAGAACCCAAACGAGGTCCCATTTGGTAGTCCTCCTGTACTTGTTCCAACAGGAGTAGTGGCGTTGTTCCCTCCATTGAACATTATGTAGGGGATATCGCCAAGGACAGAATGAACTCTCCCATTTCCAACGAGTGCTTGTAAAGAACTCCAAAACTGCTAGTTAAATTAAGTTTGCGCGGCTGCTTGAGCAACAGCCTGCTCTCGTATTTGTTGTAGTGAGTTTACCATGAATTGTTGGAAGGGGTCGCCCGAATTTGAGGATGTTGGTTCGGCGGCCAATGCTCCTACGGGAGGTATTGGACCAATCGGTGGAGTAGATCCACTTGGGGGCGTCAACCCAATTAGTGGAGCTGAGATGTTTGTCGGGATGGGGCTAACGAGCGGTGTCGAGCTAGTTGGTTGTAATGAGATTCCACCATTGGTCTCGGTGATGCCCACTGTCTGATCGGGCAATTGAATGGATATATTGTCGTTGACGGTGTCTGACATTTTATTGTTTTTAGAAAGTTAAAATTACGGTTATAGGAACAAACGTTACTACTAGGATCCCCACAGACGGCGCCAATTTGTGTTGGCCTAAATCAAGATAGGACAACAAATCGAATTTGTATTGAGTTTAACTGGTAATTTGCTTGTATCAAAGTGAAGTTTGAGCGAAATCGGATTTGGACTAAATGAAAACTTGAAAAAGTTACGAGGCAGGAAATAAGATAACGAGGCAACAAACAAAAGTAGGATTCTGTATTCTATTGATTGTGTCCTGTTGTTTACAAATGAGCCCTATTTATAATCAAGAGAAAGAATGACGTTGTAAATGTCAAAATGGTACCTTTATGGCCATTATTCTGTACATAATTGTAATTGACTCATAATCTATCCTATTAAATGTCGAAACAACGGTCGACAGTTACAAAGGTTGGCCCTCGTCTCCTGAGGTATGTTATCCGCTCGGGGTTGCAGGGGGTTTTCTCCGAGCTCAGTGCTTCAAGCTCGTCTCCCCTCGTTTCCTAAGGTGATCCCCGGGGCGAGCTACCATGCAATCTTTTCTTCAGAAGCTTGTCTCGTGTCGCAGTCTTCGTGTTGCACTCCGAGGTTTTGCTCGAGACCCCGGTGATTTTTCACCCAATACAGTTTCTTAAGTAAACACTATAAATTCACTCAGTTCAGATCTTTTTCCTCCCTATTTTTACATTTTCTTTTCTAATTTTATTCGAATAACAAAGTTCTAACATAAATATCAACCTACCTAAGTAGCTCTGTAGTTGCAGACTTGATGAATTATTAACAATTCATACGTAGTCAAAACTGTATTACCCACAAAGCATACTTATAATATATTTGTTTACTAGGTCAGATGAATTTTTTCTTTTTCTACTATTAACCACATTGAAAGGATCAAATTATATACACATAAAAAAGGCCATGCATTATAAATTAATGTTGGTTTGACTCAACAGGAAAATATTCTTTCTTTTCTGAGAACCACTTTTCCTTATTTATTTATTCATTCATTTGTTTATTAATTTATTTTAGTCCATAGTTAAGCCACCAACTAATGATGAAATATCGAGTAGACCACGTACTCAGTCTAGTTTTTTTCTTTTTTATTAACTCTCTCTTTCTTTCTTTCTTTTTTTTTTTTTTTTTTGTGAATTTCAGTCATAATTCGTATTTCATTATTGTAGGTACAACCAATCCATTTTACCTTTAACTGAAACAAATTCATCAAAGTCTAAGCAAAGTATGTTATCTTACATTCAAAGTTCCGGGGTAAAGACACAATTATTACGAAAATTTGTTATTAAAACTAAAATTTACTGATTTGATTAACTATAACTGCTTCGCGTAAGTTTACTATGAATAATAACACGCACTTTAACTAGAGGTCTTCTATTCTCACGATTTAAATCCAAAATTTTTAGTTTGATAGTATATAGCAAATCATTACCCCACCTCCTATTGCGCCTTACATATTTATTGCGCCAAAACTTTGTTGGTAGTTGTTATGGCCTGGCGGAGGACACGTTAGTCCATCCAGTTCAGTAGAACCAATGCCCCTAACTATGCCATCAAAGTTCAAAACTTGTGGCATGTATATGAAAACGTGTTTAAACGAATTCATTAAGTTAGGAGTCTGTTTTGATATTAAGATTTATTTAAGTTTCATTGGACAAGAGTAGTTCATGTGTTCTAAGTAACCATATAACGAAGGAAAAGTTAATCAAACTAAATTCGACTTATCTAATTGAGAACAACACCAATAAATGGGAGGAGATGATATTAACATAAATTAGTCAGCCTTTTTCTATTTGTGTCTTTACTTTTTCATATAGTTTTCGGTTAAGAAGATTAAAAAGCGTTTCAGCAATTAATTAAGCATGTTGAAATGAACAAGAAACTAAAGGAGGTAGCAAAGACGATGCAATTCTTAAAGTGAATGGAAAATTCACGGATGTGTACTAAATAGATTGTGCATGAATCATGAACAATACTTAGGCGAAGGTAGTTATCACGTTTAATTATATTGAAGCAGTCTCCCTGTCATAACCTAAACCCTAATAAAAGAGGTAGAAATTACTCCGTAATATTTTATCCTACTCTTATTTGAGAGTACCCCGGCCCCAACGAGTGGAGTCTAAATTTTTTCCAATATATAAAGGATTGGACTAACCTAAGTGCAGACTAGGTTAACTCAAGCTAGTATGAAGGCAATATAAAGCAGATAATAAATACTAGTAATAGGATAAACCTAATAAAGTGTACCCACTTTGTCCACAAAGATACTTTCTTGAAATTTTCTCACCTTATTTTCGTCAGTGCAAGGCCGTCAAGTTTCTAACAACCTTTCATGGCTATTTAAAAAGAGTTAGATTTTTGAAAAAAAAAAAGTTATAAAGAAGGAGGTGAGAAACATGACGGAAATCACTTGGGTTTGTACGTAGTGGAGTAGTTATTAAAGGTTGAAGTATATTCGGTTTTGACTTTATTTTTGGATTCAAAGTATGGGACTTTCTATTCACAATTAACAATAGCTATTTCGTCTTTTTGCGATTATTATCAAGGTTCCCTCTAATATAAATCAAAATTGTTTCTTTTGTATTGGATAAACTTAAGAGCTTGATAAAAACATAATTCTTTTGTTAATTGAAATAAGTATACAGATGCACATAACTAATACAATTAAATATTGTGAAGAAGCCACAAATTCAAGTCCACCTATGTCAGTTTGCTCGTAATTTATGACTAATCTCTCACAATACAAAATATGCAAGAACGTACTCATTACACGTTCCAGCGATCCTGTTGGAACGTAATGCGTCCAAGTTAATTATAAAAGCCAGCTAGATAATAAGGATTCATGTGCAAACGACAAAATAAGATTAAAACAATTGTAAAAATTTGATTAATCCCAAAAATGCCACATGTTTACTTTATAATGACTATCAGCCCGATCACCAGATTGGTAATTTACTAACGCAATTAATATAAGTGAAAATATCAAAATATACTACTTTCATAGTGTATGTTATCAATTTTGTTACACTTTGACTTATTAAATCTTTGAAACTTTGTACCAAAACTAGAAGAAAGAAAATCGCTGTGTGTGATTCCACCTACTACGAGACAAAAGACTACTTGACTGTCCACGTTTAGTACATGAGGGATTTGACTTTTGTGGACGCGTTCTTGTCTCGCACTTGCTCAGTCAAAACAATGCTAATCGAGAGGGATTAAAAAGGACGCTACTATTTGATCATACTCGTAGACATAAAATGAATATAAAAAGTAAAAAGTTCATAAAATTTCTATTTACTTCTGGCTCCAACCACTATACTTTTTCCTCCAAAAATATAACAATTAAATATATTATATGTCTAACTTTTTAGAGTCCCAATACATTGAATAATTAAAATTAATGTCTAAGTACATTATTCTTAATATTGAATATATGAGTTTAATTTGAATGATTACATATTTTAGTTGAATTTGTTTGCTTGTAGGAGGATCTCGTTAAATATTTTAATTTTAGATAGAAACATAAGTGACCAATTTTTGTTATAGTTAATTATTTAATGTATTGAAATTGAATTACTAATTCAAATTATGGTAATTTAATTGACTACGTAATGAATATATATAATACACACCTTATATATTTCAAGCTTATTCTGCTGTAGTTTTACATACACACCATTAATAAATTTACCAGTAAAATTTATAATTCGCGAATTTGCATACACACCCTACATAATATAACAAGAATTATGTGAGAACTAAAATATAAACAACAACAACAACAACAACAACAACAACAACAACAACAACAAAACCTAGTGATATCCCAAGTGGGGTCTGGAAAGGATGAGATTTATGCAAACCTTACCCTCACTAAGGTGGAGAGGTTGTTTCCGATAGACTCTCGGCTAGGAAAAATACCTTAACACATTTTACAACACAAATAAAATATTTTGTAAACATGATTAAAAACAAATAATGTAAGAAACACTATGATATCTCAAGTACTCACGCAGAAAAACTGCAACAACCCGGGTGAACAGACAACACCAATAGCGGAAAGGACGGATGACAAGATAAAACTACTAAGTATAAGAATAAATGAGCTAAAAAGACAATAACCAATCGCCTTCCACTTAAACTTCGACCCTAATCCTCAACCTCCACACTTTCCTGTGAAGGGTCAAGTCCCCAGTGATCTGGAGGTGAGCCATGTCCTATCGAATCACTTCGCCCCAATTTTTCTTTGGTCTACCTCTATCTCTCCATAGACCCAGCATAGCCAGCCTCTCGCACCTTTTCACTGGAGCATCTGTACTCCTTCTCTTCACATAGCCAAACCATCGCAGCCTCACTTCTCGCATCTTATCCACCACTGAGGCCACTCCCACCTTGTCACGAATGACCTCATTTTTTGTGGAACTACGATTATATGTAAGAAAATATATTATCAAAAATAAATACAGATATAACATCATTAATCAAACTACTAACTGACTATGCATTGTGTAAAATCATCCAAAGTAGGAGTAGAAGTAGTTGTTAGTGTGTCTCTCCACTCTTTTTGGTGAACCTCTAGATAATCTCGCTTGCAGTATCAATCAAAGCCATTTTCGTCACATGTTCATATTTTTTGCCTTGTTTGATGGGCCAACAAAGAATAGACTAAACAAAGGGACGAATGTTGTTGTTCTGATGGGTCAACCAACGTTTTAGGAATTGAAGACAAGAATTGACTAATTAAGTATAGTTGGAGTGAACCCGTTGATAAATGAAGCTATTCCAGCATAATGGTAACTACTGTAACATTGTAAGCGAAGGTCACAGGTTCGAACCTGGCAAAAGTGGTCATCTAACATATTTTTCAATTACTTCATATTTAATTACTCTTGCTATGTAGCGAAGTTTCTTATATCTCATATATATTATCTCTGAAAATAATGAATTTTGATTTGCCTTATTTGATCCTTCAATTACTCTTGTTATATAGCCAAATTTCTTATATCTATTATATGTTATCACTGATAGTGATAAGTTTTTATTTGCCTTATCTGATCCTCCAATCAGTGACAGTAATGAACAACTGAAGGCATATTGGGTGACATACAATTATATACAATAATATATACGTATAATATTTTCAATAAAGTTAGGTAGTCCATTTTCCTCTATAAAGACATAATCATTTTTGGTCAAGCAATACAAATTTTTATTCAACCAAATATATAAGATAAATAAGGACATTATCTTGGTTCCAGTTTAGATGTGTCACGACTAAGAATATTATTTTGAGCTTGAAATAAGATATGTTTTCGTTGTTTTTAAGTTAGTGACAATTCATGTTAGATGTTAACTTTGAGTTATTTTTTATAATTATTTAAATTTAATTAGATGAATATAAAAATTAGTAAAATTGTATACCTTATGCTTTGCACGAATTATCGTATGCAGATTACTAGTATTTACGCATATATGAATTAAATATAAGATTTTTCTCCATAGGTTATGATGTGATTGGATTCAAAAAGTTTTAAGACTTTTCTAACATAAAAATACTTTATTTTTCCAAAATGTGGGTTTCAACTAAATATAAAAAATGAACAAACTGAAAAACTTTTTTAAAATAGCTTTTAGCCTTTTTTTTCCCTATAGTAAATACTTATTTTTGTCATCAAGTTGAAAAATCATTTTTGTTAACACACTTTAAAAAACTATCTTTTCACTTTTTGTATTAAAAAAATGACGTATCAGAAAAAAGAAAGCACAAAAATAATTAGAATCAAACCTCTTTATAACAACCCCTCGTTATAACAGCATTTCAGTATAACGACTTAATTTTCTCCGAAACTGATTTTTCATGTTATGTTTTATCTTCTCTATAACAACAATGACATTCATTATAGCAGTACACTCTTTATAAAATTACATCTCTATAACAGTCGTAGTCAGATATTATATAATAATATTTTGTAAGAGATATATTATGTATAAAATAAAATATAATATATTTATGATAATCATTCATAACATACATATATTGTCTTTTATATATTCATACTGTACAACTAGTTATAGATTTATTAATACTGTATTAACCTTTTCATTTTTTAATTGATGAAATGTGAAATCTATTGAGATTTTAAATTTAACATTATGAACTCAAATGTCAGTATACATGTATAACAGCACCTCCTATAGCGGAGAAAAGTTCTAAATAAATGCTGCTACTATACCGAAATTTGAGTGTATCATAAAATTAAACTTTCATATATATTAAGAAGAGTATGAAATATGCACTAATATACTAAGCATAAGATTTTCATTTATGTTATGAAAAAGATCACAAAATCACAAGTTGGTGTTCAAATTTTTGAGAAGATAAAATCAAAGAAAATGGGCACAAAAATATAATTTTATACATTCTATGCATTGGGAATGTAAATCATAATTAACTAGAGAAAGAGAGAGAGAAATTTAAAAGTTGAATTTATTTTCATGAAGAGTATAATGGGCACAAAAAATAAGAAAGTATCCATAATATCCCCCATTTTCCTGGTGAAATGGCTTAATTATCCTCATTATGTCCATTATGTTCATAGAAAGTATGGTCACATTTAATTTTCCATTAAAAAAGTAATGAAAAATATTTGTGCCTAAAACTTGCTCGCTAGGTTAAACATATAAATTTATATAGGGTCACATTTAATAATGTAAATTACTAAGAATAATAGAACAAATCAAAAAAAAATAGGAGTTGTATTCCTTGAATAAGAGATAAATCTGGTCGAATCTTGATGAGGGAGAGGGGTATAAATAGGCTCAATTTTACTCTAATCCTAATTATGGTAAAATGCTAACTTAATAGGCTTTTGGCCCATTACAAGAAACGGTTATACGAGGTAAAACCTAACTAGGAGACTAGTGCTTCCAAGGCATCTAGGTATGCACCCTTATATTCTAGGCCCATGCATGTTGAGCGGGTGTGTCTTATGCAAGACAAGTCTAGATCTCTCCAGCTGAACTCGTATCCCGTAATTATAGGTGGCGTATTTTTATCCACAAAATCAGTACCTCCACTTGTTGAGTGCTGCCGCAAGTGGTCAAGAAATGAACAGGAGTGCGAAAAGGGGAGATGAGAAGACGTTACACTGATAATTCGGTTGCATCTTCTAAGCTTTCAAGTTGCTTTAACTGCTCCTGACACTTCCTTCTTCTAGTACTTTCACGTGTCTGCATCTAACTGGTTCCCTTGGTCTTCTAGATCTTCCCAAGAATTGTCATCCCTACTATTATTACTGAATCGAATCCTTTCGTATCATGCTATAATAATTACCTTTGACTGTTCCATATTTCTTCCTACCTTTCTATTTTTTATATAAAGGCTCTCACCAATTCCTTCTTCACCACTTCATTTTTACTCTTAAAAAATAAGCCTATCTTTCACAGAGGCTTTTAATCTCTTCTTCTCTTTCTCAGATGAACACTTTAACTTTTATCTCTATAGTCTTCGATCCTGGCCTCTTGATTCTCCCAAAATATCATTGCTGCCGAGATCAGATTATGTCTGAGAAAACTAAAAACATAGACATAAATGATCTTTCTTCCTCCTTTCCATTTTCTAAAATTGGAGGAAAGAAGATCGTCTATTCTGTAAGACTTGGTCGAAATATTGATGGCATTACCCATATCGGTATCACTAAAGATTGTATGCCAATTACAGTGAACTCTCTAACTAATTCGGCGATTGTTGTGATTCTTCTCTTATCGCGCAAGATGGGTTTTCCTGGTCTTTATGACGTCATGAGGCTTCTGCTCCAGGTCAGTTCCAAGACCTTAGCAGTTCTTCTAACACCGAATGGCCCATGACTTACTACCTCGTTCAGTTCCTTTGCCGACGTGGAAGTTCAACTTCTCACCATAGAGACTTAAAGCTTTATACTTGTCTGCGCCTTAGAGATTGTTTCCCATTTTGGTAGTTGTTCCTCAGTAGCTATTATTACGTCCCTTTGGCCGCTGGCAACAGTTTGCTTCAAGAGGAAGTCTATCCCTCAAGTAGACCTTCCAGCTTCAGCCTTTTCCTCTTCGGTGAACTCTCCCACGGGTACAGCCCCCATGGGTGAGATTTGCTTCAACCTCTACTTGTAGGGCAGTCGTGCTTCAAGGTTCTCTTCGAGTTCCTTAATCACGAGAGGACCCATATTTGCTCTGGCGTCTGTTACACTAATGTCATAGGTGTTGTACCGATGTTGATGCTTGGGCGTTGGATTTGATAAAAACTTTATAGTGATGGATGCTCGAACCTTTCCAGGATTTAGGTTGAGAAAGAGGTAAAGCTTGTAGTCGTGCATGATTCTAGATAATATTTCAAAATAAGTCCGCCGGGACTATCCTCAGCTCAAGGATTGTTTTTTCAATGATTATTGTGCTCAAAGCACAATTGTTTTTTGTAGCCTACGAGCCTATATTTTAATGATGTAAATAATTATTTCTCAGATTTGTTGTACGTCATTTGTTTTTAGTGATTGCCTTATTTTGACAACTCTTATTGGAATATTATGTAATCTAGAGTATATATGCGCCTAAGTCGGGTGTTCTTATTTGTCGGCTGGAGATGTTTATGTGCCTACAAATGTGTGTTTGGAGTTGCCCCCACAACAAATGTTTTAGTTTGGCATAGCCTGTGCCCACAGAGGGACGCGTCTTTAGTCTGTTGATCTTTACAAGAAATTTTTGCGCCTAAAAAGAACAACTTCTCTTGTCCACTCGAGTGCATAACTCTTTCTTGATACTGTGCAGGTGAGCATCCCCGCTCACGTAGGTGCAAGTGTTGAATTGACGATTTTCACTTACATCGTTGCCTAGGGCTTTGCTAGACTTGAACTAGTTAAGCTGAGTTAATCAATTCAACTTATGATATGGTCGAGGGCAAATTTAAAATGATCTAGATGATCCCAAAGCTGACTAAAATTGAAAAAGTAGTTTTTATTAGTAATGAGGGCTCAAGAGTCGAATAATAAGAGTCTAACAGAATTCAATAAGTGTTAGCTAGTTCAAGATACCATTTCACGCAAAATCTAAAATAATTTAAGACCTTCCATGTCTTCGAGGGTGTAGGCCCCTTTTTCGGCGGCCCCTCTAATTTTGTGAGGACATTCTCAATTCGGGGCTAGCTTGCTTACATTAGCTTCCTTAGGGCTCTGAGATACTTTACTGAGGACTAACTCTCTGACTTTGAAGGATCTCAAGTTCGTATTCATGTTGTTAGATTGCTCCACCTGCTGCCAAAGCCTCATTGTTGGGCCCTTCATCGGTAAATGTCCTACACAAGCTGGGTTCACCAATTTTGACAAGAATCATGGCCTCTGATTAATATGCGAGCGAGAAAGGGGTTTCCCCTATCCTTGCCTTCTATGTGGTCTAATAGGCCCATAGGACTCCCTGCAATTCTTTAGGTCATTTGCCTTTACCTTCTTCGAGTCGTTTTTTCAGGCTGTCCATGATTGTCTTATTCAAAGATTCGGCTTGACTGTTTGCCGCCTAGTGGTAAAGTGTCGAGGTTATCCTTTTTATCTTCAATTTCTTTAAGAACTCCATGATCTTTGCCCCTACAAACTGACGTCTATTGTCATAGGCGATCTCAGCAAGGACTATTAAGCAGCATATGATGTTCTTCCAGATAAACTGTATTACCTCTTATTCTCAAATTTTTGCATTCGATGTGACTTCTACCCACTTGGTGAAGTAACCGGTCATCATTAGCAAAACGTTGGTGCCTCCTGGCAATTTAGGAAATGGCCCTACGTTATTCATCCCCCATTTCATGAAAGGCCAAGGAGCTATTAATGAATGTAGCTGCTCTACTGGCTGATTTACAGCATGGGAGACACATTGGCATATGTCGCACCTTTTAAAAATCTTATCTGCATCACTCTCCATTCAGGGTCAGTGGTAACCTGCCTTAATCACTTTCCGTGTCAAAGCTCTTCCTCATAAATGATTTCCACAATCTCTCTCATGGATTTCTCTCAGTTCATAATCAACTTGTGTCAGGCCTAAACATTTGGCCAGCAGGCCACTGAACATCTTTTGATACAATTCTTCTTAAATCAGGCAGTACCAGGCTGCATGCATCCTCGATCGAAGGGAACGTCCTCTTACCTAAGTAATCGATCAGCGGGTTGCACTAGTTCCAGACAAGAGCAGTTGTATTGAATTTTCAACACTTCAGGTCCGAATGGGTTAGTTTTATTACCATGTCCGAGCTATCATGGCTCATGTCCGCAGCAGTGGCTGTCAGACTAGCCAACGCATCAGCTTTTATATTCTTTTATCTTGGTACATGGGCGATCTCCCACTTGTGAAACTGCTTAACTAGGGCTAATACTCTTGTGAGATACCCCTACATTTGGGCGTCTTTGGGTGCGAACATGATACGGGGTAAACACGTGGAAGCAATAAAAAAGACGTGGAAGCAAGTAAACATAAGGTATCAAGAAATTAACGGATGGGGAAGAATAGAAACCGAAGAAAGAAAGGATAATCGAATCAAACTATGATTTGAATATCCAAGAGAGAGAAAGAAACTTGAACCTAACGAGGATCCATACTAGGATAACATCCACTTGGTTCCAAGCTAACGAGATACACGAAGCTTCAAGCTTCAACAAGAAGGGCCCAGCCTCTTCTAAGTTCTATTCTTCAATCTCAAAATCTAACTAATTCAAATGAAATGACTAAGTGTGGTATTTGTAGGTGTTCCACACTCCTAATGTAATGTCTAAAAAGCCCTCAAATGATATAAAAAAAACAAGCCTTGTAGGGCCAAAATAGGGATAACACATAGAATTCCCGTCCAAAATATAGCAAACTAGGCGCCCCACCCAGCAGAGTGGGCGGTCCACCCGAATCAGAGAGTTGCAGAGTGGGCGGTCCCCCTTTTAGCAGAGGCGGTCCACCTATGGGAAGATCCTGAGAGCTTGCATTCAAGTGGGCGGTCCGCCTAGTGAAGTGGGCAGTCCGCCCCTTCCTGGGAGTTGTGGAAACGACTCAAAATGGACTCTAGGTGTTCCTCTTTGGTCCGTAGTCGGTCCTCCCTCAATGGAGCTCAAGTTCATAACTTCAAATCACTCTCAAATCCTCCTCCGGAACCCTTGACTTGAATTCTTTGTGCTCTCGAGCTTGGCTCTTGATGGTTGGTGCTTTAAGCTCGATTTGCCCCGCATCATCCTCCCCTTCTTGAAAGCATTTCGTCCTCGAAATCAAACCATCAAGACCTACAACCAAAGACAACCACAACCAAAAGCTCCTACTACAAGAGTAGGTTAGTGCAAGTAGTATGGAAAATACACTTTTATGGTATAGCCAAGTATCAATAACAATGATAAAGCACATGTTTCCAACAAAAACAGCAAGTACTTGGCTTCCCCAATTGGTGTACTCAACACAAGAATAAACAAAGAGATCAATAGTGCATGGAATATGCAAGATCAAGCTATCAAAATCCCTATGATTCCTAGGTTCATGATTAACACACCAAAACTTCCCACTACGAGAGTAGGTAAGCTCAACAAGAGTCAGTGCAAGTGATGTGGAAAACACACTTTTGTGATAGAGCCAAGTATCAATACCAATCGAAAAGTATAGATCTCCAAAAGAAACAACAAGTTCTTGGCTCAATAATGACAAGCACTCACTACCATAACAAGCAAAGATATCAATAGGACATCGAACATGCAAGATTAAGCAATCAAAATCCCTATGAACCCCAAGCTTATGGTCAACACACCAAGCCTTCAATGCATTACAATCACAATGTGACTCATTGGCTTTGGCATGTTCAACACCCGAGGTGTGATCAACATACGAAATGGAGTAAGCAAAATAGTTCAATTAGCAACTAACATCAAATACTCCACTCCCTTCTTGGAAGCACTCTTACACATACCAAGAGTGACTTCCTCACCTCCAATTCCACCTCAAAGATATTCTTCTTCACTAGACAAACTCCCAAGGAAGGTCTCTAAAATAGGTTCTTCATCCTTGTAGTCCACACAATGAAGGTTAGGACTACTAGAAGATGGTCCAACATAACCAATACATAGAATACTCATCTCACTTGGAGCTCCAAACAATAGATTATCTATAGAGCCAAACTTTCCAACCCATGGTGGTTTAAATCCAGACTCTTCTCTAGTTTGATATACATCATCACCTCTTTTAGAACTCCCTTCAAACAAAGGGTTAGTGAAAACAAGTCCACTACCCATCAAAGGTGAGTCAGCTAAACTAGATTTATCATCCATACTTGAGGAGTCATTGAATACAATTCTATCTATCTCATCCAGAAGGGACTCCTCAAGGTCACTACCATCCTCACTGCAACACATAGGTCTACCATTATCAAGCAAATCATAAAGCAATACCACTTCTCAATTTACCCTTCACATGGGAATTAGGAGCATTAAGTCGTTTAGCACAACTAGAAGATGCAAGCCTCTCTTTTCCCATGGAACAACCACCACCTCCCCCCAACTAATGGAAGGCCCTCTACTAATCCTTTGTACAACATTAGAAACACCAAGAGAAGATGCAAATGAATAATTCGTATAATCAACCTCATCATAAATTCTCTCTATGTCACTATCAACGTTCATAAATTCATCACAAGAAGAGTAAGTAGGAACATTATACCTTTAAGCGTCACTATCTTCGGCTTCTTGAATAGAAACATAAGAATCTTTTACATTCATCTCCACAAGCCTCAAAGTCTTCATAAGCCTCATGAGAATCATAGTAACCCGCTTCATCACCATACGAGCCTTGGTTTCCCGAATCATCATAACAATACACATCATCATCAACGTAGGAACCATAGTCTCCATCATCCCCACACGAGTCGTACCCTCCACAATCATCATCCGAAGCCATAGTTATAACAATAAAGAGTAAAGGACCTCACAATTCCACTCGCTCATGTGTATCACTCAAAAGATGACACTCAATTTTCTTTCAACTTGTGTATACACTCAAGGTAGTTGGCTTTTGTGACCATACTCTATTATTCTCAAAACTCAAGCCTTTTTCCACTCAAAGACCTTCTCGATCTCTTAGGAATCACGGTGGTAAGATCATCAACTAGTATACCCAAGTAATGGTTCGAAATGGAGTTTATGTGACTCTGTATACGGACGCTATTTAAAGTGCGCATGAAACCAAAGAAAGTTCTATGACTCTTATTTGAATTCTAATCTCCTCAACAAACGAATGTCCTAATTCGCTCTAGATTTAGTGTCTTTTGAGTAGGCCAATTACCCTAGAAACACTAACCAAGAAGCCCGAAGGCAAAGAACAAGTGAAAACCTATGAAACAGACTACCCTGGTCACTATTCAGGAGTGAGCGCCCTGCCTGTAAAAAGGGGCAGTCCGCCCAGTCAAGGTTCAGAGATGCCACAGAAAAGTGGGCGGTCGGCCTGCTAAAAACTCCAGAGAGGTTGCACAATTTTGGGCGGTCCGTCCGCCTGGTTTTTAGGCGCCCTGCCTGTTCCGAAATCCGACTCTCTTCAAGAACGCGTTCTTGGTTCAATATCACGCAAATCTCAAACGTTTTCAAGTTGTTTTCCCAATCCAAAGGTACCCAAATGTGTTTTCAACTACTAAAAACAAACCCCAATGATTCATATCAACACCCAATCATCAACAAATTCAAATCTAGAAATTTTAAGCATATTCAATGGTTTTTCAAACTTTGAAAATTTTGAATTTCAAGTTTTGATTCTCAACTCCAAAACGTGTTTCGAGGGTACCCAATCAACGGGAATACGACAACAAACAATCCCTGATATCAAACATCGAAGGAATCACCATAACCAAGAACATCTAGTAATTTTTTTTTTTGTAATTTTCAACGTTTTCAATTTTTTTCTTCTTTTTCCCAACAAGAACACTAAACTAAATATAGGAGATAAATGAACAAGGAACGAGGGTTTGTAAGAAAAAATACCGATCCTTGCTCTAATACCAAACTGATGCAGGGTAAACACGCGGAAGCAATAAAAAAGACGCGGAAGCAAGTAAACACAAGGTATCAAGATATTAAGGGACGGGGAAAAACAGAAATAGAAGAAAGAAAGGATAATCGAATCAAACCATGATTTGAATATCCGAGAGACAGAAAGAAACTTGAACCTAACGAGGTTCCATACTAGGATGACATCCACTCGGTTCCAAGCTAACGGGATACACGAAGCTTCAAGCTTCAACAAGAAGGGCTCGGCCTCTTCTAAGTTCTATTCTCCAAACTTCAAATCTAGCTAATTCAAATGAAATAACTAAGTGTGGTATTTATAGGTGTTCCACACTCCTAATGTAATGTCTAAAAAGCCCTCAAATAATATAAAACTAATGCAAGCCTTGTAGGGATAAAATAGGAATAACACATAGAATTCCCATCCAAAACATAGCAAACTAGGCGCCACACCCAGCAGAGTGGGCGGTCCGCCAAATCAGAGAGTTGCAGAGTGGGCAGTCCGCCTATGGGAAGATCCTGAGAGCATGCATTCAAGTGGGCGGTCCGCCTTGTGAGGTGGGCGGTCCGCCCCTTCCTGGCAGTTGTGGAAACTACTCAAAATAGACTCAAGGTGTTCCTCCTTGGTCCGTAGTCGGTCCTCCCTCGATGGCACTCAAGTTCATGACTTCAAATCACTCTCAAATCCTCCTCCAGAACCCTTGACTTGCATTCGCTGTGCTCTCGAGCTTGACTCTTGATGGTTGGCACTTTAAGCTCGATTTGCCCCGGATCAGAACACTTCCTTCACTTAATTAACTACCTACGGTGAATCACTTTTGACACCAACATCCGTAGCCCCCAGCGGATAAACTAATTCGAGGCCTTCGATGACAGCCTCATATTCTGCCTCATTATTCATTATTGATAGGCAACTTACAACCTTCAGAAATACTTTTCTGGAAGAAGGTTTCAATACTAGGACAAACCTCGTTTCTTTAACGTCTGATGCCTTATCTGTGTATACCGTCCATTCTCCAAGTCTCACTCCTCTTATAGCTTATAATTTCCCCTCGTCTTTGAGTAGCATATAGGTACTGAGGTCAAAGATTAAATCTGCCAGGCCCTGTAATTTTATGGTTGTTTGAGGCTGATTATGTCGTATTCTCTGAGTTCCACGCCCCATTTTGCGAGTCGTCCTGAGAGTTCCGGCTTGTGCATGATGGTCCTTAGCATAAAGGATGAGATGAAAACTATTGTGTAACTCTGGAAATATGGCCGCACCTTATCGGTAGCCATGATTAGGGCCAATGCGAGATTTTCCAAATACTAGTAGCGGGTCACTGCGTCTAAGGGACTTACTGATGTAATAAATGGGAGATTTTGCTTATTTCTCTTCGCGTACGAGGACGGAACTCACAGCTACTTCCGTGACCACTAGATACAACAAAAGTTGCTCCCCTTCACGTGACTTGGCCAACAGTGGAGGGTTTGATATCTACTCTTTTAGGTCTTGGAGTATTTGCCGACATTGATCCATCATTTCAAAAACTTTGTTCTATTTCAGCACATTTAAAAACTGATGACATTGTTCTGAGGATCGAGAGATGAATCTACTTAATGCGACTATACAACTGTTGAGCCTTTTTGCCTCTGCCTCGCTCTTCAGTTCATCTGATATGGCCTCAATAGCTTTTATCTTGATGGGGTTGGCTTCAATTCCCCGATTCGAGATGATGCCAAAGAACATGCCCGAAGACACCTCGAAAGTACACTTCTCAGGATCAAGTTTCATGTTGAACTAATTCAATATGTCGAATGTTATCTCCAAATTATTGATATGGTCCTTTGTGAACTCTGACTTAACCAACATGTCATCGATGTAGACCTCCATGTTCTTCCAATTTGATCCTAGAATGTTAATTTGACCAGCTGCTGGTAAGTGGCTCCAGCATTCTTCAACCAAACGGCATCACCCGGTCGCAATAAGTTCTCGGATCTATGATGAAGGATTTCTTCTCCTGATCATCTGGATTCATAAGGATCTGATTGTATTTCGAGTATGCGTCCAGAAAGCTAATTGTTTTGTGCCCTACCGTAGAATTAATGAGTTGGTCGATATTTGGCACCGAGCTGAAATATTTTGGGCATGCTATGTCTGGCATTACGATCACCCTAGTTTTTGCTAGGTTTTTCTATTTTTTCGTCCGTTATTTGCTCTCTCGACCCTCGGCTTCTACTCAGACTTCAAAATCCTTGTTTTCATTAAATTTTTCACCACAAACGCCTCATATCATCAACATAATTTCTACCACATAAAATACACCAAATGAGAGCAATTTAGCTCAAAGTTCTAACAAATATAATAAATAGAAGCACAAATACGAGGCGAAAGTTTAGGAAATATAACAACATCTAGCCTCGTGTCACTTTCACATTCACAATAATCACAACTTGAACATGTGACATGAGAAATCACAGATTTAATTGTTCAGAGCAATCCTAAGTACTAAACATGTGCTTCTCTATAATCAAGATAATAATAGACATGTATTTGGTCATGTAAACAACATATTTTCTACAGGATATTACCCATTTGAAACTCGAATCATATCCTGGCATGACCTGCCTTTCATCTTTGTTTTTTGTATGTGTATTTTGATGGATTTTGTACCATCGTTGCCGATGCGCTTTGGTCATGCAAAGCCTTCGCCTGATTCCTTCATTTCTTCGGTGACAGTGGTGAGACGACGAAGGGTCAAACTAAAACCTCCTCATTTCATGTAATTTGTGGAGGGGTTTTGTGTGTGTGTGTGTGTGTGTGTGTGTGAGAGAGAGAGAGAGAGAGAGAGAGAGTCAGAGAGAGGAGTCCAAAATATAAATTTTATGTTGTTTCACAAGTGGAGATGGCCAAAAATAGCTAGGGAAGAAGATAGGCTAGGATTTCCGTAGATAGAAGAGAAGGAGAGGCGGCTGGTATTTTGTATGTGTAAAATGAAATTAGGATTTTGTTTGGAGGAGTGGTATTATAATTAAAAATGAAAATTATTATCTCAATCATTGGATCAAGATATGGACTGCTAGGATGGGACATGTAGCTACTTATGTAGATGTGAGGGTGAGTTGGAGGGCTGTGATTGGTCATTTTTGCTTAGGTGGAATAAAAGAACATAAATTGGCCATTAATTGAGTAAAAAAAAATTATGATAAAAATGTAAATGAGTGTGATTTATCTTGAATAATGCAAATTGTGTGCGACTAATGAATAATTCGTATAATTTAACCATAAACAATTAATTGAGGTGCTAGCATTATCAGTAATTGTGCAAATAGCCAAAATTTGAGCTGCGAATTTAGTAACTAGCCTAAATTTGTATAATTACCCAGGGTGTTCATGCTTGAAATAGTTTAAACTATTTATAGGGGATATCATATAAGTAAATGTGTAGGTAAGACATGATTTTTATGAGGAGAAACATTATTTTGGCATTTTTACTTCAAATATAGCCAATTTAAAAAGGTGAAATAGGGGTGGAAAAAATTAGATGTCAACAGAGACTCCAGGTACATCTATATGTGTCCAGGCAAAAGCTGATGCTCGGGAGCAAAGGAGGTTGGAAAACTCCAGTCAGGCTTCAATTGTTAACTTCGGCCCATAGAGAACTTCTTTTTTAATGCCTTTTTACAGAAGATCAGTGAGTCCAAATCATCTATTGCTGCCTTCGAGATTTCTTGTTATCTGAATCACGGATGATGACAGGTGTTTCATGGGGTCCGACCCTTCTAACTCTTCGGGCTCAATCACGATGTCTGCGATTAAAAGTGGCCCTAGCTGCTTTTGGAGGTTCTTTGCATCCTCTCTCGATGTGTTTGAAATGGCGGTCATGTAACAGCCTGTTGACAATTTCTGTTCTCCTCGTAATTCTTTTGTTCCCCACTAAATGAGTATTTGACTACTTGGTGAATCGTTGAGGGTACCGCCCTTACTTCATATATCTAAAGTCTGCCTATTATAATATTGTACGACAGATCGCACATCATGACTTGGCTTAGACACTCCCAGTATGAGGACTGGCAAAACTATCTCCCCAACTGATTTTTTTCTCGAATTATTGAAGTTGGTCAATGTGTATGGGCTAGGGACTATTTGGTCCAATAGTTGCATGTCGCGGACAACTTCCCATCTCATTAGGTTGACACTGCTTCTAGGGTCTACGAGCACTCACTTTATCTGCGTGTCACCGATTCTTAAGGTGAAAACCAATGCATCTTAGTACCGAAGAAAGAGGTTTTTCTCATTGTCGAACGGGATCATATTAGTGTGTGGCCTCTTCCTCCCCTCTTTGCGAACCTCGCAATTCATCACGACCTTAGCTCGCTCGATCACGATCACTTGTCATCTCTGTCCTATGCGTCAGATTCCCTTCCTCTGTCAGTTAGTAGTTCTCTAAGATGCATTTCATTCAAAAGGTGCGCTATTTCAAACATGAGGACCCTACAATTGACGGTGTTGTGATCGTTCCCCCAATGAAACTTGCACTAGACGTAACAGTCTTTCATGGAAGTGTTTCTTATGTTTGTAGGTCAATGCACTCGCCGACCTAATTTTTTTCTAAAGAAAACCCTTTACAAAGTCGAGTGTGTTTATGCGTAAATAGAAGTCCTTGGACCGTCGTGGTTTAGATCTTCCTTAAAGTCTGCTCCCCACCATAGTTTTACTTATTCCTATTGGAAAACTGCTTCAAATTCACAACGACTTACCTCCGTACCATAATTACAACTTTCAGTAACTAAGTTTTCAATTAATTAATGAAGATATGTAGGATTACAATTATGGTTCACAATAGGGATCAATGGTCACAATTCACCTTTTTGGAAACCTAAGTAATGCATTTGTTTTAGGTTGAAATATTGCTAAGTTTTAACCTTAATTCATGAATCTATTCCTAGATGCACAAGGATAAACGGCACAATCAATTGGGAGTTCTATCAATCAATAGCATATAAACCATAAACACTTAGATAGGAAGATACCAAGTTTCATCAATTAATGCAATTAATTATAACACATAAGTAGTAGAGTGGTTCAATCAACCCTAGAATGGGTGATTTATCCACTCATAGTCATGTTCAAAGTAATGAAATAACTATAAGCATACAAAACCACAATAAAATGGATGGATGGATAGATGAAATAAAGCTTTGGATCTTGATCTCCTCTCTTCCTTGCCTCGTTGGATGTTAATTGAGCCAAAAGTTCCATTCTATAGGGTTTTAGGATGTATTTATAGTGTAGGAACTGAGATAAGACCAAAACAACCTTTTAAAATACAGGCAAACTCGAATCAGCAAAAAAAGTATACTGCGACACGTTGTGCACTGCGGCAGTGAAAAATACTGAGAATTTAAAAGAAACATGGCTGCAGGAGTTTTCACGCCATGGCTGCAGAAATTTTCATGCCATGTTGCACGGCGTAAGCAGCCATACATTGTGCAACATGTCATGTAGCACGGCGTGTGGCTCTTTATATTTTGTGATTTCATCCATTTTTCGTCCGGCCTCATTTGCACGACCTTCGGACTTCTTCTCACAATTAAAACTCTTGATGTCAATCAAATATTCTCCAAGAACGCCTCCGATCATCAATGTAATTCCTATAACATAAAATAAACTAAATAAGAGTTTTTTTTAAAAAAAAATTACACAAGTGAAAGCATATATACGAGGTGAAAGTAGGTGAAATTGATCAATATCTAGCCTCGTCTCAACAACCCACACTTAAACCTTTTTTCGTCCTAGAGCAAGTTATACTTTGAACTCAAAACTCACTAAAACAACTGCAATCAATGACTTGGATTTATACAGACACTTAACGAGTTGCATATGAACTAACCATACTTTGTTCACATAAATCCATGCCAAGAATATTTTAAAACTACCGAGTGCATCATGTCAACCTCCTAATCTCAGAATGACTCCAAACTCACCCAAAAGCCATGCAAATACTCACCTTATTCGACAGACTAATAAAAGAGCTCGCTTCTTTCAAATTATGTGCCCTCACAATCAAATCAACTTTTAGACAAGGAATTCACACAAGAGAATGAACATGAGCTAAAAGTTCAAATATAGATGAAGCACTTACTCTCATAAGCAAACTCACAAGCAACACAAGACATACCATAGGATTGCTCTTAGAGTAAAACTCAACTAATATCCATCAAATCGGTTAAGATCAATAAGGAATTTTTTGTTGTAATATAGGCAATGAGACGGATATGATATGTTTCGGTAATAGTGACTAACCACCAAAAGTAATTTAATACATCACATTCACATTTAATTCAAGTTTTTTCCTATAAACCAATCTTTCTTTTACCATCAAACTTCAACTTTGACCAACCTTCTTCTTTAAGTAAGGTATGGGCTAATGATAGGGACTACAAATTTTCTGTCCTTCCATCTTTCAAGACACAACTTTACTTTTACTTTCTCTTTCCTCCCAATGGCTATAAAAAAAAAAAGCTACATGCTCAAGAGGGTTAGCTAAGGTCAAATTTTACCGGTAAAAATCAAACTTTGAAGCTTCAAATAAACTGGCTAAAAAGCGAATGCCTATAAATTGTCTAAGAAGCGAATGCCTATATCACTTTCTAACCAAGTAACCTTCTCATTTCGCTTTGCACACACACCGGAGAAGTTCTAAAAATCAAGCATTAAACATAGAGCAACAAAAATTCTCACTCACGCATGGCACAAACAACTCAATTCCGGTTGGTACAAGTATAATACAGATGGAGCATGCACAGGTAATCCAAGTTTGGGTTCCTATGGTTTTTGAATTAGAATTATAGCAGCAATTTAGTGAGGGCTGAAGCTAAAGTATTGAGAGTGTGTACTAATATAGTTGCAAAGGAAAATGCCATTTTTGAAAGTTTAAAATTTTGTTGTGCACATGGTTTGATTCCAACGGTGGTAGAAACTGATTCTTTACTATTGAAGAATGTGTTTGATGGAAATTGGAATGCACCATGGAGGATTACAAGGATTGTAGATGATATTAATTTTTTAAAAGGTTGGCAATTCACATTTGTGCATACTTTTAGAGAGGCAACCAATAAGAGAATTATCTTGCTAATACAACATTGCATGATGGTAAGGTATGTTGTGATAGTTTTCATAAGTTAGATACAAGAAAAGACGCCTAAATTTTGATAATGCACAATGTTTATCTAATCATTCAAGGGTGGTTGTTGGTCTAATTCTAAATGGCGGCGTGGTCAAGGAGTTTTGTTGGAGCTGGATGTCATGGTTGGTCATTATGCTCAAGACCATATGGAGGAGAGCATGGTGACCTTTTTTACTAATTTGTTTGTTAGTTTTGCAGGTACACAGATGAATCAAGATGGAAAAGTTATCAAGTCTCATGTTATTGGCAGTTGTATCTCTCATAATACAATCTTAAAGGCATGGAAAAACATCATGACATTAGAATTTTCTTGGTTAAAATTTATAAGGAAAGTAGCACCGGATTGGGGTTCATGGTTTGGAAGTTCAAGTCATTTTTAAAGGTGTTACATTCCTCGAGGTGATCAGCCACACGATGCCTTGTAGATCGCATATGGAGGTATTAGGATGAGGGAGAAGAGGTGTTATGGGGGCGTCACTTCTGCCGTAGCCTTGCCAAACAGTGGCTCCAGAAGCTGTTAAGGCGATGGCCAGGCGACGCCTCCATGACAGCTTCCAAATTTAGCCTAATGTTTCGTGGGAGTCGCATATGCTACAGCTCTGGTCATCAAACACAAGGTTCTTGTGTTTCAAATCTTACTACTTGGATATTGTTTGTCCCCTATTTAGCTATTGTCTTTCCATGGTTAAATTTGGTCATACATGCTGGATTATTGAGCAACAGAGAGGAACAATGATGATGCATTGGAGTCAAGTTACAACTATATTAGTACAAGTTGTAATCGTTAGTTTTAGCCTAGCATTATTTTTTCATTATTCAAAGTATCATCTTAATTTAGTGTATTCCTTTTTAATGGTGGTATTAGCACTATGTGCTCATTCCATTAGGAGGTAAATCAAATAGGCTAGAGTTACATAGTTATAGTTTGTACTTTACTATTTTTTGTAACACTTTATTATTTTTTTTTTGATATTAATAAAAAAAGTAACTAAGCTAAGTCCTAAAATAAATAGCTCAATTCGCGCTCCCAAACAAAAGCAAACTCTCAACCAAATTTAGAGTCAAAATCATGATAATAGACTTCAAACAAATACACTCAATGGTTCTCAAGTCAAAATGGATCATGATAGAGTATATGCATGAAGTTCTCATACCCCAAACTAAGCAAGCGTTTGGACATAGATTTGGTTGAAACTTGGGAATTTAAGTTTTTAGATTTGAGTTGAAAAATAATTTTTGTAACTTGAAGTTGTGTTTGGACATAGAATTTACTTGAAAAAATAGTTGAAGTTTTGTGAGTAATTTTTCAAATTTGCCAAAACTGCCCAAAAACAGCCTTTGAGCACTTTTTGAGTTTTTGGGACTTATTGGGAGAAGTTTTGATGAAATAGCATAAACAAACAGTTTTTCTTCAAAAAACTCCCAAAAAATGTCTCGAAAAACTATAAACAAACGGGGGCTAAGTATCTATAAAAAAAAATATTTAAATCATGGAGCCAAGACTCTCCTATCCATTTATTACACTCTAATTTGAAAAAGAAAAAAATACCTATACTCGGTTCAAAATAATTCATTTGGAAAAGAACTGATGCACAACGAAAAATCAAAAGGAATTATTAGCACAAATAGGAAGAACCTCACTCCACACTTAAAATCATGCTTTGTCCTCAATGAAATTAAGTAAAACTAAAGGTGATAGAGAAACTCTCTGGGGACTCTAAACCCGAAGAACGTCCTTGTGAGCTTTTTTAGGGCTTTAGGTACTCAGACTTCCCCCAAGCAGGACTTCATGTTCAAGCATCATGGGTTGTAGACACACCATACTTATGGCTCTAGACCAGTCAAAATATGCAAAATAAAGAAACTCACCAAGTAACATTCTTCAACACAACAAACAACTACATAAACAAATAAATAAGTAAATAAATAAGTAAAGCAAGAATAAAAATTGAGTTGCCTCCCAATAAGCGCCTTATTTATAGTCGTGCAACATAACCCAGCATCAATACATTTTCCTCCACCTCGAGTTTATGAATTGCCTCTCCAATTTTAACTCATGTTTCCGGCTATGCTCTTAAGGTGGTGCAAGTTCTTGCTGGTCAAAAAGTCAGTATCTCCTTTTTCACTTGGCCTCTAACTTAGCAATTTGTTAAAATTTTCTTGCTGTGCTCTTGGCCAAGCCCCAAATATACCTTAATGTATCTCTTGGCCTTCAACCAAGGAATGTCATCTTTCCTAGATGGTAATGCAAACTCTAGGGTGCAAGCATCATACGCCTCATCCTTCAACTCTTCAATTAGCTCAGAAGGTTCAATTTCCATGTATCCCTCTAAACACAATGTGGAGAAGTGTCTAGAATGTTGTGCAAATCGCTTACACTTCAATTTATTACGGACATTCCTTGTCTGACATGACTTAGAGTCAACTAGAATTTTAACTTCAATGTTCGTGTTTGACTCTAGTATCACATCTTCATCCTCGACATCTTCCCATACGATATAGCTAGATAGTTGGCTTTCAACTCTTGTCTTCTCAAATGAAAATTCAAGCTTCAGCTCTTCAATTATATCATTGATTTCTTCTTCCAATTCAATGTCTTCTTACCCGCTAACCACATTATTTGGTTGTTGAATTCCAAAGAATGCAGCCACTTGATTTACATGAACTTCCAAATGGCGAATAAAGACTTAACTCCTTTCTCAAATCTTTTTCAGGTCATCCTCACATTTATTTTCTCAACAAGTGCAGCCAATTGATTCACTTGAGTTTCCAAGCGACGTAGTTATGCTCTACGTCTGTCTCGAATCTTTTTCAGCTCAGCTTCATATTTTCTCTCAGCACCCTCCTTATCATTTCATCACCTATCATCATAAGAGAAAGAAGAACCATCATAATAGGAACTCGAGGAAGAATAAGACGTATAAGCACAACCATAATAATGGCCACTAATCACGCCTGACTACACCCTATAAAAAGGACTAAGCGGTCACGATAAATATAGCTCGGTATTTAAAGCCCCGAGGTTGAATCCCACGGAGAACACTCGAAATCCAGTTGCTAAACTAAATTACCTATTCACTAACTTCTAAAGGTTGTATGTTTATGATGGTTTTACTTAACAACTAATTAACAAGAAAGTAGTAAAGAAATAGATTAATTCAAGGGTTTAAAATCCTTGATTGATCTTTCTAACTCTTACTCATGTGTTAGAACAATGCATTGACAACTTCAACTTGCTTCTTCCTATTGAACAATTGCTCCAAATTCACAACTACTCACTTCCATACAATAATTGCAACTTTCACTTACTAATTTTTTAATTAGTTAATGAAAATAGGTAGGATTATAATTATGGTTCACAATAGCGATCAATGATTATAATTCACCTTTTTGACAGCCTAAGTAATTCCTTTTTTTAGGTTAAAATATTGCTAAGTTTTTAACCTTAATTCATGAATGTATCCGTAGATGCACAATGATAAAAGACACAATCAATTGTGAGCTCTACCAATAAATAATTTACAAACCATAAATACTTGGATAGGAAGATTAAACAATTGTCATCAATCAATGCAATTATTGATAATACATAAGTATTAAAGTAGTTCAATCAACCCTAACATGAGTGATTTAGCCACTCATAGTCTTGTTCAAATCAATGAAATAACTATAAGCATACAAAACCACAATAATATGCTCTCTTCTTTGCCTCCTAGAGAGTTTTAGGATGTATAGTGTTGGAACTGACATAGGACCAAAACAACATTTTAAAATCCCAGCAAACTCAAATCAGAAAAAAAAAAAATCCCTACCTCTGAGAAAAACGTGGATGCAGGAGTTTTCATGCCATGTTGCACGGTGTGAGCAGCCATACGGCGAAAGTAGAAAACACTGATGTTGCCTCATGTCATCAATGTAATCCCTACAACATAAACCACTCTAAATGAGAGAAATTCTTTAAAAGTAACACAAAACAACACAAGTGAAAGCATAAACACGAAGCGAAAGTAGGTGAAATAGAGCAATATCTACCCTCGTATCAGTTGTCCCGGTCACATCTGACTCCATTCTCAGCTTATGATTGTACTGCTGGTGCAACATATCCCACATTTTTGCAGACTCTTCTGAAGCTCTTGTGTGGTTGCCGAACCTCGGTGGTTCAAACGTTTGCCGAAAGCCACAGTCGCTATGTTATCTGGTACTTGTGGGAGGGTAATTTGTTCCCTCTAGAATCTTTCTAGGTAATCCTATAGCAACTCTCCCTCATGTTTCCTGATTTCAAAAATATATTCTATCATCTTCTCGCACTTCTAGGCACCTGAGTACGCCTTTTTGAATTGGTCTTGCATCTGGGAAAAAGTCTCTATCGATCCCATGGGTATATGAGTGTACTACGTCAGAGCCCCCTTAGACAAGGTAGAGCCAAACTTCTTTACTAGTGTTGACTAGTTTTCTTCTCTCATCATGTCATTATTTATTACTGTCGTGATGTAGGCAGCTATGTTATCCTTAGGATCCATTGTGTCTTCGTACTTCAACGACTCCGGCAAACGAATGTATAACTCATTTGTTCATTGGTTTCTCTCAATTCCTAGCTTAGCGCCTGTGTGATGGCTGACTCCATAGATGTTGGAACGTTGGTTGTACCAGAGCTTCCTTGGGTCGTATCCATGTCAATCCGCCGAGCTACTGAGGCTGGGGTATTCCCCGATGGCCTTGATTCGTGAGGGGATTCTGGCATTGGGGTTGACTTGCGAAAACTTTCTCCAGGCATTTGGCTAACGTGTCGACCATCATCATTGAGTTCTGTAGCAATTGCGGCTGTTGGGCCTCAAGAAGTTTGTTGAACGTCGTGTTGAACTTGTCTTAGGTCATCCTCTCCCAACAGGATCTCCTTACTGCGACCGTGACTCGTCGTGGTCACTTTCTTCCAAGTTCACCGGATCCTTGGGTGGATCTACTTCTCGATCGATGAGATCCTGGGATCCTTCGTAACGACGTCTGTTGCCCGAGCAGTGTTTTGTGGGAGTTCGTCGTTATCTTGTAATGTGATTTGTATGCTTCTTCGTAAAACATAGAATTGTAGGGGCTCCACAATGGGCGCCAAATTGTTTGTACCTAAAATTTGCTTGCTAGGTTAAACAGATATATTTATATAGAGTGACAGTCAATAATGTAAATTACTAAGAATAATGGAACAAAAGCAAGAGAAGCAAAGCAAAGTATGTAATTTTAACGATTAATTATGATTGATTAAGTTTATATAAAAAACTACTACCTCCGTTTCAAAATGGTTATCATAGTTTCCTTATTAGTCCGTTCCAAAAAGAATGGCACAATTCTAAATTTGGAAATATTTTCGAGTTGAAACTATTAATTTACCCTTAATGAAATGCTTTATAGCCACATATTTATGTATGACTTATTTTGGATCACAAGTTTCAAAAGTCTTACCACATTTCTTAAACTCCGCTCCATGTCAAATTATGACAACTATTTTGAAACGGATGTAGTATATTTTATATTTGTTGATTTGATTGGTTTGATTCATACAGCATGTGGGAAAATGTAAAAACAACTCATTATTGAATAGAAAAGGACAAAAAAGAAAAAAGAAAAATTAGTCTGGTTGTTAGTGAATCTCACAGTTACGAGATCTGAAAAATGTGAAGCATGCATTTTATGTTTATCTCATAAAATGCATTTTATGTTTGACTTCACAATATTGTTTAGAGTAAGTTGTTTTGGTATATTAAAATTTATTCTTTTATTGGATTTCCAAAATCTCCTCTAGATTCGTTACATCTGGGAGATCCAGAAGTGATTGCGAATTTTTACAAATTTGTGGAATTGTTTTTCTTTCATGATCAATTTTTTAAAAAAAAACTGGATTTTTTTTTAAAAATAAAATAATTCCCATTCATTTCCCCCTCTAAAACCATTCATATTAGTTGTTCTTTTATTGTCCTTGGCTTCTAATTTCAACAACATTTTTCATATATTCAGAATAATAATGCAGATTCTCCAAGATTTTTATCGGACAAGAGAATATGATTACGTCTTTAGCGCGTATAGAGAAACAGTTTTAACCGTTAAGCCTTTCACAGTAGTCAAAAAGATCAGTTTTGGATAAACTTTTATTTTCTCTACTTCATCACAAGATTGAGTCGAAGTAAATTCTCTGATATCCTTTATATATATTGAAACACACTTTAATGAAATACATACAAACTACAATGTGAAGATAAAATGAGTGAATTTACAATTCAACCCGTCATTTTTCTCCAACAACCCAAACAACTCACAAATCCCATCCCAATTCCACCAACCCCCAAAATATTGTTTCTTTATTTTGTAAACAAAATAGATAAATAAACCCATGTTACATGGAATACCCACGTCATTCTCAAATCTCAACCGTTTAATAAATTAAAATCAAGGGACAAGATTTATTTTCCAACAACCACCATTTAGCCCTCCCTATTATTCTTTACCTACCAACATTTGTGTTCCATCCCCTCTATTTATACACCACATCTCCTATCTACCACAACTCAAAAAAAGAAATAAAAACGTCATAGACATCTTCCTAGTAGTAATATTTATATAATCCCATTTTTCTTCTCTAAATCTCCTCACTTCTCCATATACATTTCTACCACCCTTAATAAACATTTTCTTGAACCAATGGCACCAACCACACAAAATGGTCATGCTAATGGTCATGTTAATGGTCATGAAGACATGGAGTTGTGCAAGACATCAGCTGATCCATTGAACTGGGAAATGGCAGCTGAATCTTTAAAAGGGAGTCATTTAGATGAAGTGAAAAAAATGGTTAATGAATTTAGGAAACCAATCGTGAAACTTGGTGGTGAAACATTAACTGTTGCACAAGTGGCTGCTATTGCTAGTATTGCTAGAGAAAATGATATCAAAGTTGAACTTTCTGAAGAGGCTAGAGCTGGTGTTAAAGCCAGTAGTGATTGGGTTATGGATAGCATGGGTAAAGGAACTGATAGTTATGGTGTTACTACTGGTTTTGGTGCTACATCACATAGAAGAACCAAGAATGGTGGTGCTCTTCAAAAGGAACTTATTAGGTAAACAACCTTTCATCTAATTTTGTTATGTTTTCTTTGTCTCATCAAAAATAGCATTTAAATTATGTTATATATACTGTTAGTGTGATATAATCTGTTATAACAGGTTGCTTACCTTATTTTCACGATAAAAGTTATTTTTTACGTGGCTAGATAAGAAAAAAATACTTTTATACAGATGATATACAGACGTTAAATTTTTTCTCGTAAACAAATAGAGTAAATCTGGCTTGTGTCTATTATTTAATGATCTACCTTTTCGTTTACAATGGCAACGTATATAGAAATTAAACTCTTATTTTCACTGAACATATCTGACTTGCATGTAGTATAATGATTTACCATTTTGAGTCAATTGCTATTAATGAGCTTACTATTTTGAGCGAACAGCTATAAATGATCTATCATAATTCTCAAATCAACTATATTTGTATATCAATTCAAGTTATATAGATTGTATAAATTAATTTCAAACTATTAGTGCGATTATCCATCATAATAGTATACTTATTTAACCATTTCAGACTAGATATTGGTAGTTGTATGTTATCATACGTCAATTTCATTTGAGAATGCCCAAAAAGGGAAGTGCAAAATAATACTTCCAGACAAAGGACTACTCTTAGATTTACTTCTTGAGATACGATTAAATGTTTAAAAGCAGTCCTTGGAAAATTAATTTTTCGTAACGTACTTGCTACGAACTACGAAGTATAGGAAATGCTACCTCATCGACATATCTAATGTAATTAATTTAGAACAATTGTGATGTGGGGTTGGAAAAAGAGTGTGAGGTAGGTGGGGGAGATTTTTTTTTTTTTTTTTTAGCAGTCTAGTTGTATTCTTTATTTATTTCCCAAATGAAGTGACGTGTGAGAAAATGCTCCGTAATTTTAATTATTTTCTAAATGTAGAAACTTATATTCTTTAATCATCTTTACATAGTTTATTTATTTTTTGGATCTTCACATAATAGCTGAGTGACAAGTGTCCAAACCTTTGGGTCAAATCCTCGTCTTCCCATGTGCTATCTTTTTATTAAAACTATCTACGTTTATAGTATGAATTAATAGTAATAATTTAAAATTAAGTACTATTATATATTTAATTCTTATATTTCTATTTACTTTTATTTTCCTCTTAACCTTGTCCAAGTGGACATAACTATATCAAATGTGTGTCGCACTTAGATAATGATAGAAATAATGAGACGCATGTCTTGTTATACCCAACTTAACATAGTTGTTAAGTATCATTAAAACGTAGATAGCATTAAGTTGGCATGATAATTAACAAGTTAAAATTTAACAAACAACACATGTTCTAATTTAAATGTAATTGGTATAATTCAGGACAATATCTAATCTTGATTACATTAATTTTACAGGTTCTTGAATGCTGGAGTATTTGGCAATGGAACAGAATCTTCTCACACATTGCCACATTCAGCAACAAGGGCAGCAATGGTTGTTAGGATCAACACTCTCCTTCAAGGTTACTCTGGCATAAGATTTGAAATCTTGGAAGCAATTACCAAGCTGATTAACAGCAACATTACTCCATGTTTGCCACTCCGTGGCACGATCACTGCCTCTGGTGATCTTGTTCCATTGTCCTACATTGCTGGTTTGCTAACTGGCAGGCCTAACTCCAAAGCTGTTGGACCAAATGGTGAGAAACTTAATGCTGAAGAAGCGTTTCGCGTTGCTGGTGTTACCGGTGGATTTTTCGAGTTGCAGCCAAAGGAAGGACTTGCACTTGTGAATGGTACTGCAGTTGGTTCTGGTATGGCATCAATGGTCCTATTTGAGTCTAACGTGCTTGCAGTCATGTCTGAGGTTTTATCAGCAATTTTTGCTGAAGTGATGAACGGTAAGCCAGAATTTACTGACCATTTGACACACAAGTTGAAGCATCACCCTGGTCAAATTGAGGCTGCTGCTATTATGGAACATATTTTAGATGGCAGCGCTTATGTTAAGGCTGCTCAAAAGCTTCATGAAATGGATCCTCTCCAAAAGCCAAAGCAAGATCGTTATGCTCTCCGAACATCTCCCCAATGGCTTGGTCCTCAAATTGAAGTCATTCGTGCTGCAACTAAGATGATTGAGAGGGAGATTAACTCGGTGAACGATAACCCTTTGATCGATGTTTCAAGAAACAAGGCATTACATGGTGGCAACTTCCAAGGCACCCCAATTGGAGTCTCTATGGATAACACAAGATTAGCTCTTGCAGCAATTGGAAAATTGATGTTTGCTCAATTCTCAGAACTTGTCAATGACTACTACAACAATGGGTTGCCATCTAATCTCACTGCCGGAAGGAATCCAAGTTTGGATTATGGTTTTAAGGGATCTGAAATTGCTATGGCTTCATACTGCTCAGAACTTCAATTCTTGGCAAATCCAGTGACAAACCATGTACAAAGTGCTGAGCAACACAACCAAGATGTTAACTCTTTGGGCTTAATCTCGGCAAGGAAAACAGCTGAAGCTGTCGATATCTTGAAGCTAATGTCATCAACCTATCTAGTGGCCCTTTGTCAAGCAATAGACTTGAGGCATTTGGAAGAGAACCTGAGGAATGCTGTTAAGAACACTGTAAGCCAAGTGGCTAAGAGAACTTTGACAATGGGTGCTAATGGTGAACTTCATCCAGCAAGGTTCTGTGAGAAGGAGTTGCTCCGAGTCGTGGACAGGGAATACCTGTTTGCATATGCTGATGATCCCTGCAGCTGCAACTACCCATTGATGCAGAAACTGAGACAAGTCCTTGTTGATCATGCAATGAAGAATGGTGAAAGTGAGAAGAATGTCAACAGCTCAATCTTCCAAAAGATTGGAGCTTTCGAAGATGAATTGAAGGCTGTCTTGCCTAAAGAAGTTGAGAGTGCAAGAGCTGCACTAGAAAGTGGCAACCCAGCAATTCCTAACAGGATTACAGAATGCAGATCTTATCCATTGTACAGTTTTGTTAGGAAAGAACTTGGAACCGAGCTGTTGACAGGAGAAGGCGTCCGATCACCGGGCGAGGAATGTGACAAGGTGTTCACAGCAATGTGCAATGGACAACTTATTGATCCATTGTTGGAGTGTCTCAAGAGCTGGAATGGGGCTCCTCTTCCAATCTGTTAGGTGTTTTTGCTTATGTGCAACAGGATCTTTTGTTAATGTTTGTGAATTGCTATCTCTTAAAATTCTTTTGTTACTCTTGGGTGAATTACTATCATATGTGCTGAACTTTTGTTGTCTGGTTAACTTAAGAGTGTATGTCTCTTCAGTTTAAGTTAATGAAAAGTGACAGTGTGCTTCTTAGCTTATTTTGTAGTCTTCCGGAGCAATTCAGCACTAATTATGTCAATTTTTTTTATGATTTCTAGAAAAGTGAAAGAGAAAGTACTACAATACAAATTTTTCTTTTCTTGTTTTGAACTACACTTGCGTAATGAGTAATCATCGCTTAATGTTTAACAACAGAAATTGTGATAATGTACACAAAGTTTACAAAATAGGAAAGCTAATAGGTACTGAAAAAGCAATGTGTATTGGTAGATATTTGAGACCTGAAAGTATTTCTCATAATCTTTTTTAGTTGGTTTAATAAACGTAAAAATTTCTGTCATGTACGATTAAGTCCCTTCCAAGAATGCAACTATTTCCTGACTTACCGATACAAATTTTTCGTACAGCCAAGGAAACTAGCCAATGGCAATGAAAAAACAGCTGCATGTAAGTTTTTCATTTTTTCCTCAACTGGTCATATCGGTTTTAGTAACATATACCAGACTATGAGACAGAACCCAGCAATAGCTGGTTCTCATCTTAACATACACAAAGAATGACATTCATTCAGCAAATGCTTCTTCTCTTTTTCTCAGTATTTCTGCAGAAATTTGTAACCAAACAGGAAATTGCATCCCCTTTCAGACCAAATTTTCATAGGTACAAAGCTTTAACTTCCGAAACAAAAAGGGACTAATTAAGGGTGAAAGCCAAAACTTTACTTGTATATAATAGTACTATATGCAAAATGGGCTCAGGCAACTGAGTTTTAAAGTATCAAAAAGAAAACGCTATCCACTGCCTTGAGTTCCTAAAAATTTGACAAGCCTGGTCTTTAATTCTATCACATTCTAGATTAGCCAAAAAATGAAACTGTGCATAAAGCAAAATAACCTAATCTAGCTGCATGTGCCAAACTAAGTACTGTAATTCACCATGATAGAGGCTATACAGCTGATTGATTAATGAAGAACGCACTAAAGCTGAAAATTCAGCTACATACGCCAACCCACTCCTGATATATAATGCCTTAGTCTTGGAGAAAATCCCTGCTGGCAGTCCACCACTGATTGGATAATCGATTCCATTCGATCCTCTCAATGAGAAACTATATAACCTTCATTGTGCAAAAAGTTGTTGGTACTTTGACCAGGTAAAAGTGGAGTGTCACCACTGCAACAGGCCAGAATTCCAAGACTTCAATATTGGCAGTGGTCTAAAATGTCCCAGATGGGGAGCTGGTTTCCTTAGTTCACAGCTCGCTGCAGGACTTGTCGTATAACTCAAAGTTTGGATTGAGAGTTGACTTGGAAAGCTAGTCGATAAAACTGGAGTGAGGATGACGGGCTGCAAGTTCGGTGTTGGGGTCACGGGTGAACAACTTGCTGGCAGATTAGCAGAGGATATCGTTTGCAGGATGGCCGTTGCACTTGTCAATGGAACCGCAGCTAAGTGTGTCACTTTAGCCAATTCAGCAGTCTGAGATAGGATGGCAGCCATTGGAAAATTCTCAGGGGATATTTGAGGGGCAGAAGCTCGTTTCCCTGAGTTGACAGGTTCAGAAACTAAACTTGGGTACTCTAGAACATCTGATGATTGACTTGCTGGTTGTGTTGATGCAGTCACAGCTGGGACACTATTCGATCTGCTTGGAGATGACTGTCCAGTTCCTATAATAGTCCTCCCAACATGTGGAAAGCATACATTATGGACATCATCTGAGGATTGACTTGCTGGTTGTGTTGATGCAGTCACGGCTTGGACACTATCCAATCTGCTTGGTGATGATTGTCCAGTTCCTATAATAGTCCTCCCAACATGTGGAAAGCACACATTATGGATATCGTCTGAGGATTGACTTGCTGGTTGTGTTGATGCAGTCACAGCTGGGACACTACTCGATCTGCTTGGTGATGATTGTTCAGCTCCTATAATAGTCCTCCCAACATGTGGAAAGCACACATTGTGGATATCATCTGATGATTGACTTGCTGGTTGTGTTGATGCAGTCATGGCTGGGACACTACTCGATCTGCTTGGTGATGATTGTCCAGTTCCTATTATAGTCCTCACAACAACATGTGAAAAGCACACTTTATGGATATCATCGATAAAACTAGACACATTAACCGACAGACAGGAAAATGTCAAACAGTTAATCGAGTTTGTGAGTAAAAGAGAGCCTGAGATGTCATTTATCCTTATTATGTTTCACATTTTTATACCAAAGTTATATCAAAGAAACAGCAAGCTGTCAAATGGAGAGATTCAGAATCGAGGAAAAGGATAAATATGAGACTATAGCTTTATATTCAAAAATGCTGTTCACTGTTAACAAATAAAGGTTTAAGAGCTTGGCTCCACTAACAGATAGATTGAAGTGTTGTTCTTGTGAAGCATATGTAACTACAGTTACCGTAGTTATAATCAAGAAACAACTCATTAAAAGGCATACCAAGAGTCATCTCTAGTGACTGAACTGTATCAGCAGTATCTTGTATTTGTGTTATCATGGCTTCAGCTAGTAACTTATTCACATGCACTTTGTTGTAGAGCGTATCAAGATATTTTTGCTTTTGAACTATTTCCTTTTCAGCAATCTGAAGCAGCAAATCATACTTCTTTGTTATTGCATCTAGCTCGCTTTCAAATTCAGATTTCAGGTGCAATTTCTGCATAACAGTTATAACTGAAACCTTTAGTAATCTTCGCAATAAGAAGCATTATTACATTTTAAAATTAAAAATAAAAAATTAAAAGATACAGAAATGAACAAGGGGCAGAGGTTGGAAGGACAAACCACATCTTCGTGCAATTTCGTAATTTGTTCTCTCTCCTTGTGTATCCTCTCCATCACCATTTGAAGTGGATGTAGGCAAGGGGTTTGACGCAGCTCAGGTGCGTTCGGAGAGGCATCAGGATTACATTGATGTTCTTGGTTGTTTCTGCTTCCCATACTTGTGTCATTTACTGCACCTGTACTTATAGGTTGTTGCAGTGGCGAATTTCCTGCAGACAACTGAGTAGAAGAGTCTATTGGCCAATTCGACTCCTCTGGCTGAAGGTCCATGGAATCTAAAACCTGGTGACTGGAAGAATCAATACAATTCCTATGGCTCTGGTGATTGTCAGATAGCACAAATTCGTGAGCTTGATCACGGTCAATAGAGGTGGACGTATTGGCAGCTGGCAGCTGAGATAGGTAGAAGAAAGTTCAGGAAAACAATCAGGTGTCCACTCTGATGCAAGAAACTTCATGCCACCAAGAACAAAGATGAAAGATCTTTCCAGTGATACTAGAGGTGAAGAAAAACAAACCAGCGGTATGAGGCAGCTGCTCAATGCAGTATAAGGCAGCTGAAATATAGCCATATTCTAAATGCTCATATTACAGAACATCTAACTAAAATTTATGTAAAAATGTTTGAGAAAGTAATTCAGGAAGATGCCAAAACATGGTGGGATCATAAATGTCATATACTGATAATTAAGGCCATAGTTCAAGAGTATGTAAAGATGTCATAATTGCCATATTTAGAGTAAGAAACTATGTTTTGCAGAGATTATCCGTTAATTTACTCCTTGGCGAAATACTTAGCAAGAGGAGAATTTTGTATAAGCTAGGTCACATGTTCATGCTTGAGGCCATCACTTCATTCTTTTGCTAGGCAGTCCGAAATATGATTCTGTAAGCTAATTTCTCATGTCTACTTGTTAGAACTTAGAATAACCCCAGATGCAATTTAGAGAATAATTCAGAGAGTGAAAAAAAAAAAAATCAGAAAGATTTTCCCGCACCTGTTTTGATTGCATTGAATTGGGAATAGTCACAAGACGCCTGTATTTATGCTTATTACCAGCAGAAAGATGAGACATCCCTAAATGGTTTTGGCAACAGAAACCAAACATTTCAGCATCTGATGTTAAGAGAGAATTAATGGAAACAACGATGTAACATAGGCAGTGCATTACCAAGTTTCTGTCTCTTTCCCTGGACAGGCAATTTCCTTTTCATCCTTAACTTGGGATCTGGAGTTGAATGAACTTTATTGCCCTCTTTCCTGGCTTTCTTTTCAGAAACTTGTTCTCCTTTAGATAGCTGATGCAAATCACCCCGGGGTTTTACTTTCCTTCTAATCCCTTGTGATGGACTAGGCAAGTGTTTCCACCTAGGAACCCTTCCATGAAGCAGATTTGTCCAGAAAACATTCGGAAGTTCGTTCTCCATCAATCCTCTCACAATAGAAGAATCATTCATCAGTTGTATCTCCAGTTCACCAAGTAGAGATATTTTTCTAGGATAAGAGCCTCCTTTCTGCTGCACTCTCAGTATATTTGAACAGATTTTTTTATCACTGTTCTCACTGTTACTAGACATTAGGGCTAAAAATTCAGCAAAGACATCATCTAAAGCAGCAACTTCAGATGATTTCTTTGAGTTTGAAGATTGAGCATGGAAACAATCGAGCATATTGAAAAGATAGGAGGTGCCCCAAGTTAGCAGCTCATGGCAAGCTGCTTGTTTTGTGTTCATTATGTTAATGTCGACTGTCAAACCTTTCTTTGCAAGAATTAGTGCTTTCTCTTCAACAGTAAAACACGAATATAGACGGAAGACATTTACATGCTCCAATTTTGAATAAACCGCAATCTTCTGCAGGGATCTTAAATCATTTGTTGGATCCCAGTCACTGTTAAACAAAATAATTGTATCTATTCTTGAAAGCTTGATACTGGGAGTACAATCGCGAGTTTCCATCAAACAAGCAAATTTGCCACTTTCCTTACTGTTAAAATTGTCCAAGGTAGCTTTCTTCTTTGCAGGGGCGATATTCCCACTAATGCGTGTATAAGAATCCACACCAAATTTTTCATGAATAATTTCATCCAAGATGTCCCCAATGGAAATAACTCCTGAGCCACCAAGAGACTGTAGACATAGCATCAGAAGAAATCATAAACATTAGCACTAGCCCCTAAGCAAAGAAACAGGAGACACACAAAACAAGATCTAGAGCGAATTAAAATTTAGTCTTTTCCAAGACCTCTCCTAACGGATTTATACACTTCCACAAAAATCAAATAAGAAGGAATACACAAGGAGCTCCTAAAGGCAGCAATAATCATTTTATGGTAGCATCCAGTCAATTGGGGATATCAAAGTCACACGGGAACCGCGGATTGAACTAGAAATGATAGAAAATTTGAAGAAGTAAAAGCAGATACCCGAAAAAGAATGAGGACTCTTTGTCCTTGCTGTTTGATCTCCTGAAGAATCTTATTGAGGAGTTCCAATTTGCCACTTAGTTTAATTTCAGCATCTAAATGCTGATCTACAGGAATCCCTTTTATAACGATGTCTCGCAGAGATCGATCTTCGAGGTAAGGGTGATCACAACACTGAGAACCAAGTTAGTCCAAGTCAGAGAATAGAGATATGGTGATACGTCACATACAATAACAAAAGTTCCACTCTTAAAGATGAATTATTAGAAGCTGAAAAGACAAATTACTGGAAGCTGATAAAGTCAGAACACGCATAACCTTCCTGGTAGATACAAGTATATCGTGGAGGGAGCTCGGTGCGTCCTTCTTCAAAGATGAGCAAAGACATACTGAATTTGAAAAGAGGCAAGCGCAGTATTGCTCAATTTGTTCGTTGGAGAGTTTAACCGGAACCCAGTACTCCACGAACTTGGATGTGGAGGACTTGTCAACTATAAGCTCTGATTTAAAAGGCTCAATTTCTTTTTTGTCCTACATAATGTAGCAGATTATCAGTTAGTTCAAATTGTCCAAGATATAAACCAAGGACAATCAACCTCCCACTGACCACTTTTCCTTCATCACTTCTAGAAGGAAATGTTAATAGACCAAGATATATGAGTCAGACAGGCAAACGTAGCTTAACATAAAACTTGAAGGGAAATCTATTTTAAGAAAAGCAAGCAAGCAACCAAAAAAAAAAAAAAAAAAAAACACACAATAACAACAACAACAGAAGCAACCAAACATGTTGTTTGTAGGGAGGAATGAGAATAAAAACAAGGATTTGAAAACCCGCAAATAAGAGTAAAACGTTATCCCAAGCTCGGTTGTACGCACTACAACAAGATAGAGAAAAACAGAGATGCTTAATTACCATTTTTATGCAGCATACTGAAGACTACCAACAGAACGGCCAAGTCTCAACATTCTGTTTCATTAGTTTCTTTCCTTCATCATAGTCTTTTACTAGGTAAGAGCTGGTTACTGGTTTTTTCAAGAACTTCTTTTTATAAGAGTGGTGCCAGGCCAATTTCCGCATTCATAAACTATCCCCAACTATTCTAACAAATACTTACTTCCTTCCACCAACACAAATATCGGGTAAATTTGCCCACAATGAAGGCGGCAAATAGGAAGAAATTACCAAACTGTTTTGCTCAGGCCACACACTTAGGTACCTGATTATTACAAGTAATTAGTTGGAGGATAACACTTCTGCCACCTACCATAGTTGAAGACACTTCAATCAAATGCTATGGAAACTAACTAGGAAATTGCCTCCTTCATTGTTAACAGTTTAGCAAACAATTCACCTCCTTAAAAATAGAAAAAAGATTTCTATCACATGTAGAACCTCAAGCTACTAGAAAAGATTTAAATAGCCAAACACCGGCCCTTGTGCAAACTTCATAACAGGATATTTTGACATTGCAACCACAAGGTCAACTAACAAAACCTTTATATTCACAAAAAAAAAAAAAAAAAAACAGATTAAAAAGAGATAAAAGTTCAAGATAAATTTTATTGATGACTAACATTTTCCTCTAATGAACAAGTTTGTTTCTCCCTTTGATCATCCAGCCTGCAAAAGAGTGAAAAAAAAAAAACAATATGATGGTATCACAGCAATGAATATATTTATTTTATAAAAAAAAAAAACCATCAAGCAAAGACAAGGCTATATAAATCGTCACGGACCACGTTTACCAAATTAGATAAACTGAAGAGCCCACTATTGGTTCTGGCTAGGAGGGTCAAGGAGGTGCAGTATACCACAACAACCACAACCACTATGATTCACCCAAACAAGTTGGGGTTGGCTATATAAATCGTCACGGACCATGTTACCAAATTAGATAAACTGGGGAGCCCACTACTTGTTCTGGCTAGGAAGGCTAGGGAGGTGCAATATACCACAACAACACAACCACTATGCTTCACCCAAACAAGTCGGGGTCGGCTATATAAATCATCACGGACAATATTTATCAAATATAAATAAAAAACTACCCTACCCACTCAATTAAATGTGCATACCTGTGTGCATCTTTGACAGTTACTTGTTTGTTGAGATGATTACTTTCAGTCACATGCTGGTCTTTTTCAGGCACATGACCCTCCTTTTTAACACCATTTTCTGACCCAAAAAAAAAAAACAGATTTAACCAAAATAAAATAGACCAACTACAATAGCAACAACTATTATGTTGGCTCGAACAAGTTGGGGTCGACTATATCAACCATCCTTATCCATTAGGCTTCTTTTAAACCCTTATTAATACTACAAAAATAAGGAAACAAAATGAACCTGGGGATTTTTTCTGCTTAGCTCTAAACCAGAGTCTATAACTGTGGCCAGTAGATATGGGTCTCTTCTTCATGTCCACGATAATTTCAATATTTTGTATTATGTCTCTAATATTATAGCTACAATGGCTAAAAATGATGAATGGGTTTTCCAAAAATGGTTATACTAGCAAAAGTAGTTCAAGTTCAATTGTTAATGTTAAACATGTAACCCCATATAGGAATGGGTGTCTTTTAGCCTGCCTGGTAGCGTGCTCCGTACACAACAGATTACTCCTCTTTCACCTTGAGAGAGAGAGAAAGAGAAAGTGGTTACAGCAACCACCACTGTGCAGTACACTGCAGTGTGCATGCACTTGATGTTTCACAGTGACTGCTTAACCAATGAATGCACGACATGTATTATTTCTTTTGCATTATTTTACATGCCTGCAATTAATATTGAGAGTGAATGTTAAACCAATGAATGCACTATATGTATTCTTTTAGTTTAAAAAAGAATGATTATTTTTTTTGTCCGTTCCAAAATGAATTATCAATTTTAGAGTTAGAATTTTATTTGATGAAAAGATTTATAGTCCTCTATGCTCGGTAAAATTAGATCATTCTTTTTTAGACAGAGAGATTATTATGCATGCAATTAATGTTTAGAGTGCCTAATTGATGAATGAATACAGGACATGTATTACTCGTATTACTTTTACACCTTTATGCTTGCGGTTAATGTTGAGAGAGACTCTTTGCCCAATATATGTATGATAATGCATAATCATTTCTACGAGTAAAGTACAGTAGTTTTAGTCATTTGAGTTAGTAGTAATTTACTGCAAATTTAGTCGTTCTGTTATGGGTGAAAATTGTTTTCCCCTCAATTTCACTTTAAATATCATAATTCTCCCTTCATAATCCTTGGGATTAGCTATAATCCCTTCAATTGGTTAGATATACTTATAATAATACTATTGTATTTGACATTTAGTTAAAATGAAGTTTGTTTTCAACTTTACCCCTAATAAATAAGAAGATGAAGAGAGGTATTGAAGTGCTTTTTGGGTTTTTTAATATGTTATCCAAGAATCATTAATCGCGATATAAGAACCTGTAGTCGAATTCGATATAAAATGATGACAACGTTATAGTATAAATTAACCTCAATATTGTTTATATCAGAAACATATTCAACCAAACGTTGGATAAATGGTAGGGTTCAGACTTATTAAACTTCTTAAGTGCGTATTAATGTGCCTATTAATCATGCAATATAATCTACTGATTTTTTAATAATAATAATAATGAGGAAACCAAAATGAACCTAAGGACTTTATTTGCTTAGCTCTAAGCCAGAGTCTATAACTATGGCCAGTAGATATGGGCCTCTTCTTCATGTCCATGTTAACAATTTTTTGTATCATGTCTCTAATGTTAGCTTCAATGGCTAAAAAACGATAAAAGGGTTTTCCAAAATTGCTTATACTAGCAAAAGTAGTTCAAATTTAATTGTTAAAGTTAATCATGTAACCCCATATAGCCATAGCTATGGTGTTTTTTAGCTTGCTCGTAGTGTACTACGTACACTACTACCCACTTTGAGAGAGGGAAAGTTGTTGGAGCAACCACCACCACTGTGCATGCAGTTAATGTTTGAGAGTTAGTGTTTAACCAATGAATGCACGACATGTGTTATTATCTTGCACCACTATGCATGCATACAATTAATGTTGAGAGGGACTATTTCTCTAATGAATGCATTTTTCTTATATTTGGTTAATGATATTAGCTAATTTGGATCATTAATCTCGATTTTAAATTCATGATTGCATTTGTCTTATATTTGGTTAGTGGTATTAATTAATTAAGGATGACTTATATACCAACATCAAGGTATTCCTATCCTACATAGGGGGTGAGATTATAATCAATCCCAGAATAATTATAATCGCAAACTATTCAACTTTTTTAGTCCCTGTAACCAAACGACCCTTTTAATATTGAAAGGGACTATTTAACCAATAAATACATGCCATGTGTTATTACTTCTATATCATTAGGTTACTAGTAAACGAAGAGAAAGACTTTTTGCCCAATACATGTATGAAAAGTAAAGTAGTAGTATTAATCATTAAGTTTAGCAATTTACTTCAAATTTCTTGTGTTATGGGGAAAATTAATTTTTCCCCTCCAATTTCACTTTAAATATCTTAACTTTTCCTTCAACTTTAAACAATAATAAATATGCTCGCCATAATAGCTAGATATGGCACAAAGTTATGTCCGTCATTTTTTGAAAGAAAATTTGATAGTTAAAACCACTTTTGATCATTTTAGGAAAGAAGATAAGTCTTTCTTTTTTAATTGAATCATCAACGATTTCAATGATTTAAAATAGCTAAAATAGATAACTAGACCAAACAACAAATCCAATTTTTTTATGAGATGGATAAAAAAAGATTAATGTAAGGTAAGATTTTAATTCTTATTCTTTTTTTCATCTGATTGATAAAACCCAAAGAAATGGGGAGGAGATTATACTATAAGGATTATAATATATGTATTGACAATATGTAGATTATTATGTGTGTATACTTGTTTAGATAAACCTGCATTGTAAGTTAGATATATTGATCATAGAGTGCTAGTTTTGAGTCTTTATTGATTCCTCAAGCGTGACACGCGTGTGTGCATCGTTCTAATTTGCCGTCTTTTTGTTATAACGTTTTCAAGTCTTTTAACTTTTCGTTGAATAATATTTTGTTTTCAATGTTACCCCTATTATGATAAGTAAATAATACGATAGAGATTTTCTTGATCTTTTAGCTACTTTTATCCAAGAATCACTAGTATGGTGTAAAAATCGAATTTCATATAAAATAATTTTAATATTGTATAAATCAGATACATATATAACCAAGCACGGATAAATTGTAGATTGAAAGTTGAATAATCTTCTTTTTAATTATCATTGGTGTAGATTGAAATTCATGTAATTAACCCTCTTGCTGCAGTGCACCCAAGCATTACCCAACTCTATCTAAACAAAGAAACGACAAAGTGGGTCCACCTTACTAAAACGATTTTTATTGGATATCCTTTTACAGTTTAACCACATGCACATAAATTGAGCAGTTTTTTATGCAAAAAGTTACCGTATTTGTAAGATTTTTGGTATTGCATAACTTCATTTTAGGTGAGGCTATTTTAAGGAGCTGTTTGTCCATAGCATTTTAAAAAATAAAAAGAAAAAATTGGAAAAAATGTTTGGACATAAAATTGTGGAAAAATTTCAAAAAAAGTTGAAATGCTTTTTTGAAAAAGCAAAAACTCATCATACCCTCTTTTCGGATGAAAAAAGTACCGTTGAAAATAACCGGTTTTGACCAAAGTTTCCACAATTTATACATTAACCCCTCATTAATAAACTTCACCAAACTCACCTCCTCCTTCACACAAAAGAACCTTATCTCTGTTCCCTTCTCAGCAAAAACAAAACTTTAACGTGCTTCAACAGGGTGAAGAAGCTGCTCAACCCTTCTACAAATTCAATTGTTGAGACTCAATCTAACAAATTTATAGCTTCTTGAAGATGTTATTATAAGGTAATTTGGTAAAATTTAAAGAAAATATTGTGTCAATTAGTATATTATTTTCTGAAATTTCAAAACCCTTCGATGTATGTTCTTTCTTCTCCTTCATAGACTAATCGTTGTCTGTATAGTGATAAATACTTTTTGTATATTTTTTACGGTTGTGTTGATCGGAATTGGGAGGGTCGTGGGTTGAGAAGTATTTTCTTCTAATGTAAATAAATCCTAAAGCTGGTCTTGAGATCTCAAAGTACCAATGTTGCTTCGTCTTCAAGGTTGGCTGATCGGGAAATGCATGATCGACATGAAGGGATCGTTCATACAATGTGGAAAGATTACATTACAGATTAGTTAGTTAATTACCACTATAGTGAATGGACTAATGGATCTTTGTAATAGTTTTGGATTTTATAATTACATTAGCCTAAAATATTATGATAGTAATGATTATTTTTGTCAATGGATATCGCAATACAATTTGGTCATGACTAATGGACTCCTTGAATTTGTATCAATGGATTGTAATATTTTGATTGTAATCTACCTCTCGTTAAATTTTTCTTGTGTCCAGTGAAATATCAATGTGTAGTAACTCTTGTTCTATAAAGTTGGCTTGCAAGGATGGTTGTTTTTTAATAGGGACGATTTGTTTTTTAAGAAGATATGAGACGTAAGTCAATGCATCCTGGCCTCGATCACTCGGGCCTTCATAATAGTTATTATATGTAAAAATCATTGTCTATACAATTGATTTTCTTTAGGATGTATCAGTTAATAAACAGATGGAGGAGGACTCGTTGTTCACTGTAATGACTGTCATTATTGTTGGTTTCATTTGTTTATCTTCTTGATGACTTCAGAAATATATATATATATATATATATATATATATAGGCGAATGTGTGTTTGGAATTGATGCAATCAAAACTACGAAAGCGATAAAGAGATAAAAACGAGACGAAGACTCACACAATTGTTCGAGTAGCAACGAAGAACTATGTTTCGTTACACCCCAAACGATGGCAAGGATCACCTACGCTATGCAACTATCCTCAAGAGACACGAGGCTCGAGCAAATAGAATGATCAAAGACGGATTGAAGAGCAACTTGGATTCATCCAATTGATTCAAGCAATAATGGTTACAAGGTTCAAGAGCTATGCTCATTCAATGTTTTTGTGTTCAAAGTAAGGTGAAAATGCAATTAATGAAGAAGGGGTGTACTTATAGCACCCCTTTACAATGTTCCATCAGATTCTGGTCCGCTATCCCCCAAGGTCTCTGCGCGATCGCGCAAGAGGTAATGCGATCGCGTGGGAACTTGGCTTCTAAGGCGCACGATCGCGCGAAGTGTGGCGCGACAACGAAGGCTTGACAAAACCTCTTCGCGATCGTGAAAGTCTGCACGCGATCGCGAAGAACAGATCTTCTTCGTTAGGCAGTGAGCTCAGACAGTGCTCCCCTGTTTTGCCCTGTTTTGCTCCCCTGTTTTGCCCTGTTTTGCTCCCCTGTTTCCTGCACTGTTTCCTGCCCTGTTTCCACTTTGATTGAGCTCCAATGCATTGTCTTCAAGTCATCCCCGGAGCTCATATCATCCACGCCTTTCCAAACCAAGTGTAAGTGAGCGTCACGTATATCCTTGGCTTGACTTCGAGTGAATGGTCTCGATGCAATTTGGGTTGCATCATCCTCCCCTTCTTGAGAAGATTTTGTCCTCGAAATTAAGGCGTCCTCCTCCAAGGTATCATCTTTTACATCAAAAGAAGTCAAGTCACTAACATTGAAAGTAGTCGACACATTATACTCACCGGGCAAATCTATCACATAGGCATTGTTGTTGATCTTGGACAACACTTGGAACGGGCCATCGCCCCTCGGTTCCAACTTCCCCTTCCTTTGGTTGGGAAATCTTTCCTTGCAGAAATGCACCCACACCCAATCTCCCTTCTTGAAATCCACTTTCTTCCTTCCTTTGTTTTTCTTGGTTGCTATCTTCTCATAGGCCTCCTCCAAAGTCTTCCGCGCCTTGGCATGAAGTTCAAGCAATGCCTTAGCCCGAGCTTTACCTTCAAAATCAACAACCACATCCCTTGGCAAAGGGGTAAGATCAAGAGGAATCAAAGGGTTAAAACCATAAACACACTCAAATAGAGTCATGCCAATCATACGATGCAAAGTGCGGTTATATGCAAACTCCATGAGTGGTAACTTATCAATCCAAGTCCCGGCCTTTCCTTTGGTCATAGCCCTATGTTGAGAGCTGGTTTTGAAGCATGACAAACAAGAAGGACTCCAAGGTTTTCGCTAAGGACCAGGTCCTTAAATGAAGGGTACAGGTGATCGAAAAGAGTACGGGTTGCAAATCCCTGCCGAACTAGGAGTAGTGGCGCGTGATTGAACATACATCCTAGTCAGACTAAAAGAAGTTGTGTCCAGGCTGTGTCTGCGAAGTGTGAAAAGGAGTTGGACTTCAACAAGGAAAGGAGTCACTGGGAATCCTGACTTGCCTTAATTAACAGGATTTCTTGTAGAACTCTACTAGGGTTAAGAAGACTCATATATATGCAAGTAGCAGCAGCAGCCAAAACTGATTATTTTCACAAATAGAGAGTCGAGAGCATACAAATGCGATTCAGCATCTTTCTACGTGAATAATCAGCAGAAGACAACTTGTGTGCAAGCAGAGTAACGAGACTAGATTTTTCTATCTAGGTTCGTCAATTTGCAAGTTGGCTAAATTAGATATTTCATAGTTTTACCTATTAGCTTATTCAGAAGCACATGTATTAGGTGAATTGTTGTGTATTGACTGAGAAGCTAGAGTTTAGCTTTGAGTAGTAAGTAGGGTCTAGAGTGTAGCCCCTTGGTTACAGAGTTTGTTATCAGAAACATTGCTCTTGTGTTAGTGGATTCAGTGCTAAAATCCCAGAGTGTGGGTCGTGGTTTTTTCTCCCTTGAGCAAGGAGTTTTTCCACGTAAAAATCCCTGTGTTCCTGTGTGTATGTTTTGTGTGGTTCAGCGTTCCAGGTAGCAGGAGAGAAAATCTGAGAACTAGGTTCTTCTCCAGAAGAACAGGGTTCTTGAACGAAAATCGGAGGAAACTATTCAACCCCTCCCCCCTTCTAGTGTCTCAAGGAGGTGCATAAAGTGTAACAAGTGGTATCAGAGCGGGTCTTCTTGTGAGAGGTTAACACCTTAAGAAGGATCAAAATGAGTGCACCACCTACCATTACTGAAGGTCAGTCAGTTCAGAGACCTCCACAGTTCAACGGGCAATACTATGCTTGGTGGAAGAGCAGGATGGAGAACTACATATGTGCTGAAGACTATCAACTCTGGCTGATAGTCTCTGAAGGAAATCTGATCCCCACCAAAGTAGTAGGTGAAGGAGATGTTACTAAGCAGGAACCTAAACCAAAAGAAGAGTTCAATGAAACGGATTATAAGATGATTGAAAAAAATCACAAAGCCAAAAGGCTGGTCATTTGTGGTCTTGGCCTTGAAGAGTTCAATCGTGTATCATCTTATAAGACTGCTAAGGAAATATGGGATGCGCTGCAGGTTGCACATGAAAGAACTACTGAAGTGAAGGATTCCAAGCGAAGAATGCTGAAAAGGCAATTTGAACTTTTCACCATGGGTGAGAAAGAATCAATTCAGGACATGATGACGAGGGTGACGATCATCACTAATGAAATGAGATCCCTGGACATGGAATTGCCTGAAATAGAGATGGTCGATAAAGTCCTGAATGTGCTGCCTGAAGCATGGGAACCCAAAATGACTGCTATCATTGAATCCAAACCACTGAAATCGATCAAACTTGAAGAACTAGTTGGAAGTTTGAAGACTCATGAGATGATGAAAGACTCAAAGGATAAGCCTTTTGTAAAGAAGGACAAGACCCTTACTTTTGAAGCAACTGAAGAAACTGATGAGTATATTGACCTTCAATCAGTTGAAGCGGCAATGGTGAGTGCCTTAAGACAGAAGCTGAATCTGGGAAGGTTCAAGGGATTCAAGAGAGGTGGAAAAGAGGGGTCTAGCAGGAAGAACATAGTTGACAGTCCTGACTACTCAGGGTGCTTCAAATGCTCCAAAAAAGATCATGTTGTAGTAGATTGTCCTATGTGGGAAATAGAATGGATGAAAAATAAAGCATCCAAGGAAAAGGAGAAGGAGACACCAAAGGAAGCTGATAAAGATAAAAGGAAGTCAAGACGACCTCCAAACTTCAGAGCAGAAAGAAGGAAGAGAAAGGAGGCATTCTATGCCACATGGGGACCTACTGACAGTGAATCCGATCATGAAAAGGATTCTGGAGATGACTCACCACTGGCACTGATTGGTATGTCAGAAAATAGTTCTGATGAAGAAGATCTTCGAGAGATGAGAGGAGGAAGAGATCCGTCAAAACCCCTTGTGTTTAATGGAACCTACTACAGGAACTGGAAGAAACAGATGAAGACCTTCTTGCAAGCTGCAGACTATAATCTTTGGCTGATTGTGAAAAGAGGACCTCACGTCCCAGTGAAGAGGGCTGCAAATGGTGTCTTAGTTCCAAAGAAGGTGGAAGAACTGGATCCCCAAGACCTTGACTGGCTTCAGGCAAATGCAAAAGCTGAATGGTACTTGAAAAGAGGACTTACCTATGACGTGCTGGCTAAAATTTCTGAGTGTAAGTCAGCCAAGGAAGTCTGGGAAAGGCTGAAAGAGGTGTAGATGATGTTCAAAAGAAGGACTCAGCTCTCATAGCAACAGATGGAACTGAAGACGCTCACTCTGCAGAGGTATGTCTATCTGAACTAAAAGAAACCGTGCATTCATACTCTTCTGAAAATCTGATCTTAATCACTGCTACCTTGATTGAGGGTTATGAAAAGGAGAAGCTTGAAAAAGACAAACTAGCTGAAGAACTAAGTAATCTTAGAACTGAGCACAAGAGTCTCCTAGAACAGAACATTGAACTAGAAGAAGTCAATGCCGTTTTGAAAAGACAGACTCTGGTGTCCAACTGTAAAATTACTGATCTTGAACTAGAATGCAATCAGTTAAAAGAAAGTGCTAATGGTAAGCAAGTAATAAGTGAAGTTCAAACCTTTTTAGAAAATGAATTGAAAAGGGCAAATGAAATTCTATATCAAGAAACTGAGAAGAATAAGGTCCTAAGTCAAAAGGTTGAAAAAGCAAATTTTGAGCTTACCAGGTTAACTAAGTGGAACAAATCATCAGAGGCAATGAACTGGGTCCTTGAAAATCAAAATAGAGGAAAACAAGGATTAGGATTCAAGAAACCACTGCCTCCCTATAACCTTAAAAACAAGTACGTAGGGTTACCCTGCAACATGCTGTGTACTTTTTGTGGTGAAACAGGTTATATCAAACAAAAATGCATACACGTAAGCAAGGCAAAGGCTAAAAACAAAAGAAGTGCTTTACCTAAATGGGCTAGACAGGACCTGATTTATCCATTTTCTAGTAAGAAGGGAACCAAGCTTGTCTGGGTTCCTATTAACCCTTAATTTGTTTTGCAGGCTGGAGTGAGGGAGAACAACCCAAGCTGGATTCTTGACAGTGGTTGTTCGAGGCACATGACAGGAGATAGAAGAAATTTTCTCTCACTTGCAGCATTTCAAGGAGGTAGTGTGGCCTTCGGAGGAGGAAAAAGTGGTCAAAAGTTGGAATTGGAAAGATTGGGAGAACTCTAGATCATGCCATTGAGAATGTTTATTGTGTTGATGGTCTTAGACACAATCTGTTGAGTATCTCCCAACTATGTGACAGAGGAAATGAAGTAAAGTTCACATCTGTAGGATGCATTGTGAAGAACCTACAGAGTGGAGAAATTGTAATGGAAGGAAAAAGGGTGAACAATGTTTACAAGGCATCGTTGAAGTCATTACCTGAAAACAACCTTACATGCCTAAATGTGCAGGAGAGTGATTCTCAGCTGTGGCACAAAAGAATGAGACATGCAAGTCTCTCACAACTGAACAAGCTTGTATCAAAGGAGCTGGTTCGCGGACTGCCAAGTAAGAGATTTGAAAACATTAAGATGTGTGATGCGTGTGTGAAGGGAAAGCAGGTGAAATCGTCCTTCAAGTCCAAGAAGGTTGTAAGCACATCAAAACCACTGGAATTGCTGCATATGGATCTGTGTGGACCTATGAGAGTCAGAAATAGAGGAGGAAAGAGATTCGTGTTTGTAATTGTTCATGACTACTCTCGATACACATGGACTCTGTTCTTGGCAACTAAAGATGAAGCATTTGACAGCTTTAAAGACTGGGCTGGTGTAGTTCAGAAGAGGTTAAGTCTGGATCTTATCAGCATCAGATCTGATCATGGAACTGAGTTTGAAAACTCAAAATTTTCTGAATATTGTGCAAGGAACAACATAGATCATAACTTCTCAGCTCCAAGAACTCCGCAACAAAATAGAGTGGTAGAGAGGAAGAACAGATCTCTGGAAGATATGGCCAGAACTATGCTATTGTCAAGTGGTTTTGCAAGAAATTTTTGGGCTGAGGCTATAAATACTGCATGTTACCTGCTGAACAGATGTTCAATCAGAGCAATTCTTGACAAGACTCCATATGAGTTACTCAGAGGTAGGAAGCCAAACATTGCTCACCTAAGACCTTTTGGGTGCAGATGCTTTGTGCACAACAATGGAAAAGAACCCCTGGGAAAGTTTGATGCTAGGAGTGATGAAGCAATATTTCTTGGTTATTCGACTCAGAGCAAGGCATATAAAGTATTCAATAAAAGGACACAGACAGTGGAAGAAAGTATGCATGTGGTCTTTGATGAATCGGACAGGGCACTGGAGGAACGTGAGACAGATGATCAAGAAATTGGGCTTAACAGGGAAGAAGGTGTGCATGAACTGGAAGATTCTGAAGACAAGGAGACATCAGGAGAAGATCCAAGTGTATTGGATCAAGGGGTAAATCTGACAGGGGGAACTGCTGATGAAGCTGATGATCCAGCAAGTCAAGAAGAAGCTCACCAGGATGATAACATGAGTTCTTCCAGTCATGTTAAACTGAGACCATGGAAATACCAAAGATCCCATCCTTTGGAGAATGTCCTGTCATAACTAGATACAGGAATCATGACCATGTCAGCCTTGAAGAATTTATGTGCTTTCTTTGCTTTTCTTTCAACTCTGGAACCAAAAAACGTGAAGGAGGCTCTAGAAGATCCAGAGTGGATTTTGGCTATGCAGGAGGAACTACATCAATTTGAAAGAAGCAAAGTATGACATCTGGTTCCTAAGCCGAAGGACAGATCAATAATTGGAACCAAATGGGTATTCAGGAACAAACTAGATGAGCATGGCATAGTGACGAGAAACAAAGCAAGATTAGTAGTGCAAGGCTATAGTCAAGAAGAAGGAATTGATTACGATGAAACCTTTGCACCTGTGGCAAGGATGGAGGCTATCAGAATGCTAATTGCCTTTGCTACATACATGGAGTTCACACTATATCAGATGGATGTAAAGAGTGCCTTCTTAAATGGATACCTGAATGAAGAAGTCTATGTTATTCAGCCACCAGGCTTTGTGAATAATGAATTCCCTGATCATGTTTACAAACTGGACAAGGCTCTCTATGGACTGAAGCAAGCCCCTAGAGCTTGGTATGAAAGGCTATCAGGTTTCCTATTGAAGAATGGGTTCTTAAGAGGAAAGATTGACAACACACTGTTCCTCAAAAGAAAGGAAAGGACCTGTTGGTGGTTCAAGTGTATGTTGATGATATTATTTTTGGAGCCACTGATGAGGGGTTATGCAAAGGCTTTGCTGATCTGATGGGAAGTGAATTTGAAATGAGCATGATGGGAGAACTGAATTTCTTCCTTGGATTGCAAATAAAGCAAATGCCTGAAGGAACTATGATTCACCAGCAGAAGTATGTCAAGGAACTAATGAAGAAGTTTGACATGGAAGGAGCAAAGGAAATGACTACTCCCATTGCACCTGGGACAAAGCTGGATATGGATGAACTTGGTCCTTCAACAGACGAGACCAAATATAGAGGAATCATAGGTTCACTTCTTTACCTCACAGCCAGTCGGCCTGATATTGTATACAGTGTAGGACTGTGTGCTAGATTTCAGTCCAAACCCAAGGAATCACATTTGACAGCTGTGAAGAGGATCCTGAGATACTTGAAAGGAACTCAGGACCTCTGTCTCTGGTACCCAAGGGGAGGTACTTTTGAACTAATTGGTTTTGCTGATGCAGACTATGCAGGTCACCTGGTGGACAGGAAAAGCACTTCAGGAATGGCACACTTTCTTGGTCATTGTTTGATCTCCTGGGCTACAAAGAAGCAAAACTCTGTTGCTTTATCAACTGCTGAAGCCGAGTATGTAGCAGCTGCATTATGCTGTTCATAATTGTTGTGGATCAAACAACAACTGGAGGACTTCGGCATCAAGTGTGGAGTTGTGCCAATTTTCTGTGACAATACTAGTGCAGTGAACATTGCCAAGAACCCAGTCCAACATAAAAGAACCAAGCACATTGATATTAGACACCATTTCTTGAGAGATAATGTGGAAAAAGGTCTAATCACTATGAATTCTTGCAGGACTGAGGATCAAATTGCTGACATTTTTACTAAAGCTTTGAATAAAGTGCAGTTTGAGAGGAACAGGTTGAAATTAGGGATGACCAAAATACACGGATGATCCAGCAGGAAAATCCTCATGATTGGTTAGTAGAGTATTTGATTGTCTATATTTGAATTTTGTCAATTGATATTTAGTCTAACATGGTACTTTTGTTAGTACACCTGTTCAGTTTTTTAGCACCAGGTAAGAATAATGTGATCCCATGAAGAACCTATCATGTACTAAGAAGGAATCAGTCAAAGCATGAGGAATCATGTCCAGGTATACTCACACTACCCTACATGTTAAAAGTCATAACGGAATTAAAATTGTCAATCACACGTGTGTCAAAGGAGATCCTCCATGTTCTTATAACTGTCCAAAATTATAGGATCACGTTCCTTTTCTGGGTAGAATTTTAATTGATTTTTTGGACCCCAATACTCAATTAAGTCCATAACCGTCAAAACTCTTAATCCTTCCCGGTTTTCAAAAATTTTCAAAAAGCTGCTTTTCTTTTTATCATTATAACCTTGCCTTCCCAAGGCATTGTCAAGTCACCGAAACCCTTCCCCTCTTAACCTTACCTCCCAACCTCTAAAATTCTTCTTTCCAAAATCAAAATTCTCTCAAAACTCTAACACCAGAAAATCATGTCTATCTCTGTGACTTTACATAAAAACCGTATCAAGATGTCTGAGAAACCACCACCATCTACACTTGCCCAAAGGATTGCAAAGGCCCGAGCAAAAATTCTTCAAAAAGGGGACAAAAAGCTGATAAAGAAGTTGAGGTTAAGGACGACTTCCACCATACCCATCGCACAAAGTTCATCACAACCACTACATGAGGTAATCCTCATTCCTATCTTATCTACACCTATTACTTCAGTAGGTATGGAAAGCCCTGGAATGGCAGAAACTGAAACCCTAGTGTCTGGGTTAGATAAAATAATAGGTGTTGAGCATGTTGAACAAATAGATAGGGGGAACTCATGTGAGGCAGAGCGTGATCATGTAGGAGATGAACTTAGAGAAGGAGTGCATGTGCCTGTGGTAGTTGAGTCTGGTGTAAGTTTGAATGTTGCAGAAACAATAGTAGAGAAGTTCAAGGAGGATGATAGGGCTGAGAGAGCTAAGGAAAAATTTGTGCCAGAAAGTCCAGCCAGTAGAGGACTTGAATCTGCTGAAGCCCCAGAGAATTTGGTGCAAGAGCCTGTTGCTTGCCCAAATTCAACTGAGGTTGATGATGCAGACATAGATTGGACAGATTCTGAGGAAGAAGGAAAGAAGGAGGCAATGTTGGAGAAGACTGAACTAAGAGAAACTCCCAAAGTGGTTGAAGAACCAAAAAGAAAAAGGAAGTTTGGAGAAGAAGATGAAAAATTGGCAGGGGAGGAAGAGGAGGAGGAAGTTGTATTCCTAAAAGAAAATATAGTGGAGCCTGAAAAGAGAAGAAGGTTAGTGAAAGGGGGGAAAACCAGTGTTGAAGACAAGGCTAGTTGATGAAGATTGTGATGAGAGTGGCAGTGTTGACAAGGTTGAACCTGTGGCTAGAAGGGTTGGCACCAGGTCTGTCTTAAAACAACAATTGGAAAAAGTTGGAAAGCTGGAGAGAACAGTAACTAATGTCAGAGAGAGAGAAGCTAGGAAGAAGGAGGAAGAAAAAAGAGCTGAAGAAAACCAGGAGGAAAGTGATGATGATGCAGGTAGTTATGCTGAGCCTAGTGACTCAGATACTGACAGTGAAGCTGAGACAAGAAGAAGAAGAAGAGGCAGTGAGGATGAACCTGACAGAGTGGCTTTCTTCTCTAAACATCAGGTGTTGCATGGCAGCATCCTGCATGATGAGAAAGAGTTTCATTTGAAGCCATTACTCAGAATGATTGGACACCAAGGCTGGTTGGGGTTGTTTAGCAACAAAGACAGGAAGCTGTATGTTGAAGAGGTCAGAGAGTTCTATACGAACTGCAGAGTCAATGCTAGGAGGGTGTTCACCACTGTGAAAGGTGTGGAGATTGAATTTGGGAGACCTGAGCTTGGGATAATTCTTGACATACCAGCAGAAGGTTATTGCAGGTACATTAAGCTCAAGTGGCCAAAGAGGACTGATGGAGTCACTCCTTTAGCTGTTGTCAAGAAATTCTCAGGGAAACCCAAGTTGAGAAAGGAGAGGAAGGTAGACAAGAAAGAAATGGAACCTGCACATCAACTGTTGTTTGAGTTTGTGCACAGGTTTCTTCTACCAAGAGGAGAGAGGAACTGCGAGGCCAGTGCTTTGGACCTAACGTACATGGATCTGCTAGACAGGGGAGTGAAGATTAATTTGCCTGGGCTGATAATTAGACACATCAAAAGAATTGTTGATACTGAGCAGAAGCCACACTCCCTTGTTCATTCCTATATCATTCAGCAGGTTCTAGAGCACTTTGGGGTCCCTTTAGAAGCTGGGAAGAAGCCAACCATTCACCAGATGTTTGGGATTAATGTGCTGAAAAACTGTGACTTCTTCAGAGAAAGCAGAGCTTCAAAGAGACCCATGCAGGCCAAGCAAGAGCAGGAGGAGGAAAGTGAGGATTATGGACCCGAGGAGGCCATTGATGTTGTGAAGGAGCTGGAGACGCATGTCCTGGAGGTGAATGAAGAAAACACAGAGCTCCACAGACAGCTGAAGTTGAAGGATCAAGAAATTGATCGTTTGAAGATAGCTTGCCACAAGTATGAGGCCGAGTTGTTGATGGAAAGGGCCAAAAATACGAAGCAACTTGAGGCACTTCTCAAACACTTCAATGTTCAGCTTTGAATCCTCCTGTCCTATCCCATTCTGCTCTAATTCCTTCTCTTCACCTGTTGTCTACCCTCTCTTATGATATCCTTGATTTCATGTTGTTGGATGTTTAAGACAATTTGTTCTGTTGTGTACTAAATATTGGGGTTGTGCTGCTGACACAACCTGGATGATGATTTTAAATTTCCTTATGTTTATGCATGATTCCTGCTTTAGTCCTGGTTCTGATTGGGCCCTTATTCTTGCTTATATGTGCTATTATTACTGACTTGTTGCTTTGTGCTTTAGACTAAGTTTCACTGGCAGGTTCATGCAGGGATTCGAATCTTATCGATGATGCCAAAAGGGGGAAGATGGAAATGTTGGAGTGTTTGTGACCTAATTCATCATCTATTTTTTATATACTGTTTTTGTTTGTTTGCTGGTATTTTTTGTCTATTTTTGTCTACTCAGGTTCTTGGGCAATATTTGTTTGTCATCATCAAAAAGGGAGAATTTGTTGAGAGCTGGTTTTGAAGCATGACAAACAAGAAGGACTCCTAGGTTCTCGCTAAGGACCAGGTCCTTAGAATGAAGGGTACAGGTGATCGAAAAGAGTACGGGTTGCAAATCCCTGCCGAACTAGGAGTAGTGGCGCGTGATTGAACATACATCCTAGTCAGACTAAAAGAAGTTGTGTCCAGGCTGTGTCTGCGAAGTGTGAAAAGGAGTTGGACTTCAACAAGGAAAGGAGTCACTGGGAATCCTGACTTGCCTTAATTAACAGGATTCCTTGTAGAACTCTACTAGGGTTAAGAAGACTCATATATATGCAAGTAGCAGCAGCAGCCAAAACTGATTATTTTCACAAATAGAGAGTCGAGAGCATACAAATGCGATTCAACATCTTTCTACGTGAATAATCAGCAGAAGACAACTTGTGTGCAAGCAGAGTAACGAGACTAGATTTTTCTGTCTAGGTTCGTCAATTTGCAAGTTGGCTAAATTAGATATTTCATAGTTTTACCTATTAGCTTATTCAGAAGCACATGTATTAGGTGAATTGTTGTGTATTGACTGAGAAGCTAGAGTTTAGCTTTGAGTAGTAAGTAGGGTCTAGAGTGTAGCCCCTTGGTTACAGAGTTTGTAATCAGAAACATTGCTCTTGTGTTAGTGGATTCAGTGCTAAAATCCCAGAGTGTGGGTCGTGGTTTTTTCTCCCTTGAGCAAGGAGTTTTTCCACGTAAAAATCCCTGTGTTCCTGTGTGTATGTTTTGTGTGGTTTAGTGTTCCAGGTAGCAGGAGAGAAAATCTGAGAACTAGGTTCTTCTCCAGAAGAACAGGGTTCTTGAACGAAAATCGGAGGACACTATTCAACCCCCCCTTCTAGTGTCTCAAGGAGGTGCATAAAGTGTAACACCCTAAGTAGAGCTCCCAAAGTCCGGTTCACCACCTCGATTTGCCCATCGGTTTGAGGGTGGTGGGACGTGGAGAATAGCAACTTGGTGCCAAGGGCACCCCACAAACACTTCTAAAATTGGCTAAGGAACTTGGAGTCCCTATCACTAACAATGGTGCGAGGCACCCCATGCAATTTCAAGACATTATCAATAAACAAGGAAGCTACATGTTGTGCATCATTAGTATTTTTTTGCACGGAATAAAGTGAGCCATTTTGGAGAAACGGTCAACGACAACATAAATGCTATCGTGTCCTCCTCTAGTCCGGGGTAAAGCCATAACAAAATCCATAGAAAGATCAACCCACGGACTAGTAGGAATGGGCAAATGAGTGTATAAGCCATGGTGGTTGGATCTAGACTTGGCTTTCTTGCAATCCAAGCAAGCATTGCAAAATCTTTCCACAAGAGGCCTCATTTTTGGCCAATGGAATTGTTCTTTAAGTATGGCCATAGTCTTGTCCACCCCAAAGTGACCCATCAAGCCCCCGCAATGTGCTTCTTGAACTAGCACATCTCTCCAAGAGGACTCGGGGACACACACTCTCCCATTCTTGAAAATGTAGCCATCTACCCATTGGTATTTTTCCACTCTTTCCCCACTCACTAGAGCATCATAAATGCTCTTGAGCTTTGGGTCATGATCATACAATGACTTGATGCTTTCAAAACCCATAAGTCTAGAAGCGAGAGTGGTAGCAAGAGCGAATTTTCTAGAAAGCGCATCGGCCACAACATTGTCCTTACCCTTTTTGTAATGAATCACATAAGGGAAAGACTCAATGAACTCCACCCACTTGGCATGTCTCTTGTTCAACTTTTCTTGGCCTCTTAGATGCTTGAGTGACTCATGGTCACTCTTGATCAAAAATTCCCGAGGCAATAGATAGTGTTTCCAATAGGCTAGAGCTCTCACGAGGGCATACAACTCCTTGTCATACGTGGAGTAATTCAAGGTTGCGCCCTTCAACTTCTCACTAAAGTAGGCCACGGGTTTCCCTTCTTGCATGATAACACCCCCGATTCCCACCCCCGAGGCATCACATTCAACCTCAAAAGCCTTCTCGAAGTCGGGCAATTGTAACAAGGGGCCGGTACTCAACCTACTTTTCAATTCTTGGAAAGCTCTCTCTTGAAGCTCTCCCCACACAAAGGATTTATCTTTCTTCACCAACTCGGTGAGTGGTGCGGCAATGGTGCTAAAGTCTCTAACAAAACGCCTATAGAAACTAGCAAGGCCATGGAAACTCCTCACATGAGAGACGGTGGTAGGAGTAGGCCAATCTCTAATGGCTTCAACTTTGGACTCATCAACTTCTATACCATTGATACTAACAACAAAGCCCAAAAAGACAACATTTTCAACACAAAAGGCACACTTCATAAAGTTGGCATAGAGCTTTTCGACTCGTAGCACTTCAAGGACTTGACTCAAGTAGCCAACATGATCATCTATTGACTTGCTATAAATCAATATGTCATCATAGTGGACGACCACGAATTTGTTGATGAATGGCTTTAGCACGTGGTTCATTAGCCTCATGAAAGTACTAGGTGTGTTGGAGAGGCCAAAGGACATCACCAACCATTCATATAGACCAAACTTGGTCTTGAACGCGGTTTTCCATTCATCTCCGGGTTTCATCCGGATTTGATGGTAGCCGGACTTAAGGTCTATTTTTGAAAAGATGCTAGAACCACTAAGCTCATCTAACATATCATCCAAACAAGGTATGGGATGTCGATACTTTACCGTGATCTTGTTGACCGCTCGACAATCCACACACATCCTCCAAGTGCCATCCTTCTTTGGAACAAGGATCACAGGCACGGCACAAGGACTCAAGCTTTCCCTCACCAAGCCTTTGGTAAGAATTCATCAATTTGCTTTTGTAACTCCCTTGTGTCCTTGGGATTACTTCTATATGCCGGCTTGTTTGGAATTTGAGATCCCGGGACAAAATCAATTTAATGTTCAATACCCCTCAAGGGAGGTAATCCATCCGGCATCTCATCCGGGAACATGTCCTCATAGACCTTCAAAACATTTTCAATGGCACTAGGCAAAGGGTTAGGGTTAGATAAATAATCACTTTCGGAATTTAAAACCATACCTTTGTGCACTAGGCATATGAGCATCTTGGTGCCATCATTACCTCTCAAATACTCACCGGTTGCATCATGGCACACATGCGACCGGTGGAAGATGGTGGAGTCTCGGCCAAAGGTTTGGCCACAACCGGGGACTTGGCCTTAGTCACTTCCCTCAATTCTTTCATGCGCCGATAGTCTTCACTTACTTGTTTTGGGGTCAAGGGTGTAATCACAAACTTCTTTCCCTCATACCTAACCGTGTAAGTGTTGGCCCGGCCATCATGAACCACTTGTTTGTCGTATTTCCAAGGCCTTCCAAATAAGAGGTGACAAGCATGCATTGGCACTACGTCAAACATGTGTTCATCTTGATAGTTCCCAATCTTGAACCTAATCAAGACTTGTTTCACTACCCTCAACTCCCCACACTCACTTAACCATCGCAAACGGTAGGGGCTTGGGTGTTCAATTGTAGTCAACTTCAATTGTGAGACCAAAGATTGGCTCACCACATTTGCACAACTACCCGAATTAATGATCATGGAACACACTTGTCCCTTCACTCTACACCGGGCATGGAACAAGTTTTCCCTTTGTTCATCTTCCCTCTCCTCACTCACCATGGTTCAAAATGCGACGCACCACAAGAAACATATTAGGATCATCCCCCTCCATCGCTTTCTCTTCACCCTCAACTTCCTTACTCTCCTCCTCAACTTCACCCTCGGACTCACTTTCACCCTCATAGACCAACCCATCATCCATCACAATCATTGTTTTCCGGGTAGGACACTCTTTGAAAAAGTGGCCATAACCCTTGCATTTGTGATATTGGAAAGAAGAAGAATAAGGAGTATTTAAAGTAGTTTTAGAAATACCTCCAACCTCTTTGTGGTCGCTTCTCGGGGTAGCCTTTTCAAAAGGCTTCTTCACATCTCGACTCCCACTTGCTCCACTTGCATATGGGCTTTTCCATTCTTTGGTGCGAGTTGATGGAGTGGTAGTGGTAGTAGTACTCCTATAGCGAGGAGCCTTCTCTTCTTTGAGCCATTTTTCGGCTTCAACCGCGGCATCACAAACATCTTGTAAGGAGTGAAAGATGTGTAGTCTCAATTGGGAGGCAATCTCCCGACTCAAGCCACTCTTGAAACGGATGATGGCTTGTTCCTCATCCTCCGTTTCCATATCAAGAGCCATCCGGTTTTTCTCAAAGTGGTTGAAATATTCATCAACGGACTTGTAGCCTTGTTTCAATTCATAAAGCCTTTTGAGTTGCTCTTGTCGATACTTGGGAGTCACATACTTGTTGTTCATTACTTCTTTCGACTCTTCCCAAGTGATGTTCATCCGCAACCCAAGTCTTCTCCTTGATCGCTTGATGGATTCCCACCAAGTTGAGGCATAGGACTCAAATGAAGCTATGACATAAGTGGCCTTCTTCTCCTTGGTCATATCATTTGTGTCAAAGACCCGCTCCAATTGGACCTTCCATTCAAGAAATGCTTCCGGATCACTAGCCCCTTTGAAAGGCGGGATAGTGATCTTCACACTATTGAGATTAGTGTCACGACCCCCACGGTTTGGTTCCGGTTGAACCCCATAGTTGTCATCAACATCCTCATATTCCCTTCCCAAGTTTCTTGCCATATAAGCTCTTGGAGGTCCTCGACCTCACCCACGACCTCTATCTACACCCCGGCCTCCGTTCATCGCTCTCCTATTTGGATAGGGAGCATCAAAGTAATCATCATCAAGTCCGAGGTCCTCCCCTTCTTGAACCTCATCAACTTGTTCAAGGGGTGCAATGTCTCTCCGGGGCCTTAGGAACGGAACATCTCCTTGGGGATTGCCCAAGGGTTGGGGATTGCCCAACATTCTTTCTCTAGCAAGAGCCTCATCCCTCAACCGTTGTCGACGAACTAGCTCCGCATATTGGTCCAGTTTCATGATTGAATCATCACTAGTACCTTCATTGGCATCCTTTTGGACACTCGGGGTCCTTTCTTTTTCAATAACTTCCATTTTGAGGCTTAAGGCCTTCACCTCGGCTAACAAACTAGCCAAGACGTCGGTTGGAACCTCAATGGTACTCTTTGCTTTCTCCTCCGCCATGTACCTACAACAATCAAAAACAAGAAAAGGAGATTAGAGTAAAAGTCCTCACTCACTCCCTCACTTTTGTTTGTCGCTCGGGTTCACACAAGCTTGAGATCAATGGCCTCCTCGTAGTTGTGTAACCTCCTCAATGATCAATCCAAGTCACAAGAACCAAATGCTCTTCGGGAAGAGTGGATTCAATGGGACTCGATAAACGCTAAGCTATTTGGTGCGCACTTGAACCAAACAATTAACTACGAATCTTCTTTGAAATCTACTCTCCTTCTAGGCACGAGTATCCTATTTGCACAATGGATTAGTACTAATTAGGTAGAAGTGTTACCCTCAAAGTACTAACCGGAAGTGACGCGATCAAATGTTCAAAGATCGAATCGTCACTAAACGGATTCGGAATTGGATGAATTTTGGTTTGTGATCTAGAAACTCACCATATTTAATGATGCTATGGGAGTTTTGGTGGTTGGAAACTGTTACGATGCCTTTGCGAATAATCTGTCCCAATTCAAGAAATTCTGAAATTCAGTACCCTTCGCGATCGCGTGAGGTAGATCGCGATCGCGATGACTTAAAATGGCAAGGTGTCGCGATCGCGTGAAGCAGTGTGGATAAGATTCCTACTTTGAATTGTCTTGATTGATGGGCTGCGACTTTTCTGGTCGTAGCGACTATTTATCTGTCTGTTGTAACTGTTTACCCTCGATCTTATCCATTGCCATTATATCCATTCGCAGCCACGTGTCGTCTGTGCGCCATCCTATGTGGATGCCAAGTCATCAACTTTGGTGACGATGGATTTAGCCCAATACAGATAGTCCCCGCACTTCTCGGGCAGAGGATCTGGTCGAGGAGTGGAAAACCAACTGCGAGTGGGAATGAACTCTTTGGACCTCTCCTTCCATAGTAAGCGCGAGTTCCTACAAGGTATTGCTCGTTGGACTGATCGTTATCCCTTCAGTACAAGTATTAAATGTTCTCTCAAAAGCTTTGACTGATTGGCGTCCTTTTAGTGTGCGCATTAAATGCTCTGTTAAAGACAAGACGTGCAAGCTGTCCATTCCGCTCCTTTTTTCCCTGAAGAAGTGACTGTTGCGTGTTCCGAGACTGCAGGCGTGATGATTGAACTGCGCCTACTCACGTCTTGCACGTCCCAAGATGAAAAACCGTCATTCCGATTTTTATTTCATTATTTTCTTCAACGGCTGGATCGATTCATCTTTTGTGTGGATGTTCGCCACGTGTGGGTTTTGCGAACCCTATAAATATGATTTTTCCCAGCTGAAAGTCTTTTACTTTGCTTCAAATTTCATACTCTCCTTCAGAGCTCTAAACAACTTTTCAGCAAAAATTCGAAACCTGACAAATTTATTTAAAAATGTCTCCAAAAGCTAAGAGGGTTCTGAATATGGACGCCGCAGCTAGTTCTTCTTCGGCAGCGGCTGGACAACCTACGAGTTCTCCAACTTCAGTCGCCGATGTGATCCCAAAAATTTGGGGAAATCTTGAGAATGACTGTTCAGTCAGCTCGTTTAGTCATTACGGTAACATAAGGTCATGGCCTTCAAGCCGTTTCAAGAGTTCAATCACTCCTGACCTTCTGCCCAAGGTTAGGACAGATTGCGGGTGGGATGATGACCTTATGATTTCTTGCCCCCTCCCAATGGAAAATATTACTTCAGTGAGGCCTGGATGGACGGCTATATCTACATACCCATTCACGATAGGCTATACGTTCCCGCTGCATCCTGTCATAGAAGATATCTGTAAATACTATTTGATCTGCCCGGGGCAGTTGTGTCCTAGCGTCTATAGGATCGTTACCCTGATGCAGTGGTTCGCCGACGAGACCGAGCAGGATTTTGAGTTTAAACATTTCATTGCTCTGTACAGTCTTCAGGTCGCCAGGGATGGGTATGTTAATGCCCGCATGAGGGGGAGAAAAGCTCTAGTGAGCAAGTCCGAAGACTCAGGGGATAGGGGTTGGATGCACCGGTATGTTTACGTGCAGTCCAGACTCCTCACACGCGGCGACAAAACTAATCTCCGCGAGACCTGGAACAAGACTCGTAAGTCCCCGAGTATCTGTGTTGAATATTCTTTGAATTATGTATCTGCAGTTTCTAATTTCTACTCTTTGTTGGTTAGCTGACAAGATTCCTACTTCGAATGGCCTGATTACTGAGGAGGAGTTGTCTGCCTGGGTTGAACCAATTTTGACGGAGTTCACCCACGAGCAGAGGCAATGGCCTCACTATGCTTCCTTGAAGCATTTGTCTAACCCCAGCACCCATGGTAGGATTCTTACTTGAATTTCTTACTTAACTTATGCAGAGCTTATTATGACATAAACACGCTTCTATTTTCAGGTCTAGGTACTGGTGGTAGTTACTTTCCCGCTCCTCCTCTCGAAGAGGTGGTTGTTGATCCCGTGGCTGAGGTCAACGAGGAGGCGGCTGCTATCCTTCAAACTGCAGCAGCTATCAAAGCTAGGGAGGGTGGCGAGGAGGTTCTTGCGAGCCTGAAGAGAAAACAAACCGACTCTGAAAAGAGTAAGCCCAGGAAGAAGAAAAGGACAGCTCGCAAGACCCCTCAGTCTTCTGAGAAGACAGTTGAGGCCACTGTAGCTGCTGCCGAGACTCCCAAGTCTGGGCAAGAAAGCATAAAAAGCTCGGCGGCTGCCCCTGAATCAGCTGAGCCCGTGGTGGTTGTCCTGTCAGATTCGGAGGTTCCTGATGAGGGCTTGACTCAGAGGAGGAGGGCATATCTTCGGAGCGATAAGAGGAGAGCCGTAGAGACTTCCTCTTATGCTTTCGAGGAAAGTCCCCGAGTTGGTGATGGGGAGGGAGAGAAGACCGAGGACATGGGGGAAGGAAGAATGCACGAAAGTTTTGCATTCTTTCCTGAGGCCTCAGAACCAAAAGAATCTGAACGGGCTGGAAGCTTACAGAGTGAGCCTAAGCAGACCAGCAACAGGCGCCAGGCAAGGAGCCGATGGGAGGAGATGATGAAGAGAAGGGTGAGGAGAAGGGTGAGACTGGTGAGGAAGTTGATGATCGGAAGAAGGCTGGGGGGGAGGCTGAACACCAGGTCTTTTATTATAAAGACATGATAAACTTGGCCGCTGACGGGGTGGCGCCAGTTTATTTGCAGGAGTGCGACACCCTGGGCCTCGGCGAGACAGGCGACGTCGAGGTCTCTCGGACTAGGCTCACCAGGCGGGTATCTTTGGGAGGTACGATTGGTGCGTACTCTGTTAAAGGTATTCGCCACAAATTTGGCCCCGACTACCCTTCGGAGCAGGCGAGAGAACCCAGGCCGTGCATGAGGGAGTGTGACTTCATCATCCCCCCAGACACGGATTTTTTGACGAAGCCTGGCCACTTAGTCAAGGTAACGTCCAACCTGATCGGCCCTCGTGAAGAGTGGAACATGTGCAGCATGAACGATGAGCAGTTGGCTTATGCGATTGCTGAGGATACTGCTCGGGTAATGTTTCCTTCTTTTACTTTCCTTATGTTTGTCAAAAATTCTTAGTCCTAACTATCTGTGTATTTCCTACTTGTTGCCAGGCGAGTATGATGGCTACCGAGCTCATGCTTCGCTCCAGGTTGAACAACCAAGATCAAGTCCTTGGCTTGAAGAAAGACCTTTTGGAGGTTCTTCAGGCAAATCAGGCCTTGGAAGAGGAGAAAAAGGTTCTGATCGGGGAGAAGCGGGTCCTTGAGGGGAGACGCGACTTTTTTGAGGACAAGATAGATAGGTTGGAGAAATCCAACGCTGAAGCTAACGACAGGATAGGCGCACTCCTCGAGGAAAGGGACCGTCTTCTAGATGAGAAGGACAGGTTTGTGTTGTCTTTTGAAGATCTAAAAGCAAAGATGGACGAGCAAGGCCGTCAGATCTCCCAACTTGCCCACGAGCTCAATATGAAGGAAATTACTCTGGCAAGTATCCGCGACGCTTCTGACCTGATGTTGAGGAACATGAACAAAGCTGAGGCTGAATCTCAAGCTGCTCGAGGAGAACTACAAGAGGCCAGAAATCGGGTTGCGGAGTCTGCAAAGGTTCAAGAGCTACTGACGAAGGATTTGGCTAACTTGCGAGATCGTTATACGATCGAATCCAAGTTAGAAGCTCTGGAGGCCAAAAAGAAATTGCTTATCCAAATGCAGCGCGGCCAGATCAATGTCGACTTAGTCCTCGATCAGACCATAGCAGCCATCATCAGTGTCAAGCAAGTCCTGGGCATGGAAGTGGGAGCTGATGATGATGGAGTCGAAGGGGATGATGAAGGCAGCGAGGACAATGAAGATGAAGAAGATGAAGACTTGGGCGGGGATCCGACTGATGGAGCTAGTGCATCAGGTCGGGATCCTGGTCAACATGATGATTGATATTTTGTCTAGTCCTCCTTTTCCATTTGTTGGATGTTGTGAACTTCGAATATTTGTTAATTTTGTGAATGTATGTTTTTTGGCTGTTTTCCTCTTTTGTTTGACTGGTTGAGGCTTGATGACCTTCTTTAGTCTCTCGAGTCTCATTCACATGAAAGATGATTGTTGCTTAGTGGAGTTTTCAGAGGTCAAGGTTATGTTTCAAACCTTAGTGTCTGAGTACCCCTTTTGGTTTAATCTGCGCAGATGTTCTGAAATAAAATGTGATCGTAACCAGGTTAAGTCACCCTTAGTAACCAGGTTAAGTCACCCTTAGTTAGGATGACTGAAGTCAGGCCTTCTAGGCTGAACGAAATCTGGTCGTTCTGGCTGACCGAAATTTGACCGTGTAAGACGGCTCTGCAATAAACTTTGCTTATCATATTTGATAGTTGAAAGTTTTTGCAGAGAAACGAAAAAATTTGGTTCGGTTTGGTTAAAATTGCCCTGTTACTTCTATTGAAAAGGACAAGTAACCCAATGACCAGAATCGTAGGATTGTTTGGTCGTAAATCAGAACATAATATTGTCTGCTCGTAAAGCCGTGGGACCTGAGCGGATGTTGGTCGCAAAAGATGTAGGAGATAATATAGCACAAGTAAAATAGTTCTACTGAACTTACTTGATTTTGCTTAGCCGTGCTTCTTAACGAATGACCTTGCTCTGCTCGAAGATCATTTGTGTTAGCCGGGATCTTGGCCTACTGGGGCCCTTGCCACCCCCCTGTTTTCATGTCGAAACTTCGTAATTTCAGACATGAAAAGACAATGGGTAGAGCGCTGCATCTGAGAACACATATAACCAAAAGAGGAGTGTGTCCGTTGCGGGATTTGAACCCACAGCCGCGAAGCACGAGGACTTCGAGCTCTGCCAGTTGAGCTAAACGGATCTGGCCTTTTGAAGACCGTTAGTACCATTTAAACAAAGATAAGAAAATAGAGCAACTTAAAAGAGAGCGAAGGCATGTAAGCAATGTAAAAATGGACAGAAACACTAACCCCTGTACCACTTAGAAGTGGTACCTTTTCAAGTGAGTCACGTTCCAACTGCTGGGTAGAAGCGATCCATCTGGACGTGCCAATCGGTATGAACCTTTACCAGCTAATGCAACCACCTTATACGGACCCTCCCAGTTCGGACCAAGTTTGCCGACGTTCGCCTCTTGCGTACTCTGGGAGACTCTACGCAATACGAAGTCCCCGACTTCGAAGTTAGGTAGTCTCAGTCCCCGATTGTAATATTGCTCTATCCTTTCTTTCTGAGCCACTACTCTTATTAGTGCTAACTCCCTGCGTTCTTCCAGAAAATCCAATTCCTCGGAGAGGTTGACTGAATTGGATTCCGCGGTTGCATGGGCGTATCGTAGACTTGGCTCGCCAATTTCGACTGGGATCAATGCATCGGAACCATATACTAAAGAGTAGGGCGTCTCCCCGGTGCTCATTTTCGTGGTCGTTCTATATGCCCAAAGAACCCCGGGGAGTTCTTCCACCCAACATCCTTTGGCCTGCTCGAGGCGCTTCTTGAGTGAATCCACTATTATTTTGTTGGTTGATTCCGCCTGCCCGTTTGCCACTGGGTGATATGGGGAGGAAGTAATCCTTTTAATATGCAGATCCTCAAGGAACTTTGTGACCTTCTGACCCACGAACTGGGGGCCGTTATCCATGACAATTTCTTTGGGTGCTCCGAATCGACAAATGACATAACGCCACAAGAAATCAATTACTTCCGTTTGACGTATCTTCGAATATGCTGCGGCCTCAACCCACTTTGTAAAATAATCAGTAATCATTAACAAGAAACGCACCCCTCTAGGCGCAGCGGGTAGTGGTCCAACGATGTCCATCCCCCACTTCATAAATGGCCACGGGGAGATGATTGAATGCAAGGGCTCCGCCGGTTGATGGAGGAGATGCGCAAACCTTTGGCACTTATCGCATTTTTTGACAAACTCGTTAGTATCTTTCTCCATCTTGTCCCAATAATAACCTGCTCGTATGAGTTTCCGCGCAAGCGCCTTTCCTCCCAAATGATTCCCACAGCACCCTTCATGAACTTCTCTCATCACATACTCCGTTTGGCTGGGGCCTAGGCATTTGGCGAGTGGACCTGCAAAAGTCTTTCGATAGAGGGTGCCATCTATAATTGTATATCTGGCAGCCTTTATCCTCAATTTTCGAGCGGCCTTGACGTCTGATGGCAAGGTTCCATGCAATATATAATTGATTATCTCATTCCTCCAATCCCAAGTTAGACTGGTCGTGTTGACCTCCATTGCGTCTTTATCGATTGTTGTGCACAGGAGATGAGCTACGGCCATTGAACCTGCTGCTCCAATTTCTGCGACTGAACCCAAATTGGCCAAGGCATCGACTTCATGATTCTCCTCTCGCGGGATCTGCGTGGCTTCCCAATTGCTGAATTGTGCCAGCAAACCAGTAACTCGGGTAAGATACCTCTGCATGCGAGACTCCCTTGCAACGAAACCTCCAGTTATCTGGTTGACGACCAGGGCGGAATCACTCTTGAGATGAATCCTATCTGCCCCATAATCTCGAGCTAGTTTCAATCCTGCAATTACGGCCTCATACTCGGCCTCATTGTTAGTAATAAAAGGACATTTTATAGCCTGTCTGATGGTTTCACCCGAGGGAGTGGTGAGGACTAAGCCCAGCCCCGACCCTTTCACGCTCGAGGATCCATCGGTGTGCAAGGTCCAAGTCCCCGGCTCGGATCCGGCGAAGAGAACCGCCTCACGCTGAGCATCAGGGTACATGGTGGCGCTAAAATCTGCGATAAAATCTGCTAGAGCTTGAGACTTTATTGCTACTCGGGGTTGATAAGATATGTCAAATTCACTTAATTCTACTGCCCATTTTACTAGTCTGCCCGAAAATTCAGGTTTGTGCAAGATATTACGTAGGGGGAAGGTAGTGACTACAGCTATTGAATGACTTTGGAAGTAAGGTCTTAATTTGCGGGCAGCGATCACCAATGCTAGTTCAAGTTTCTCCAAAGGTTGATAGCGTGTTTCAGCATCTAATAGAGATTTACTGATGTAATAAATTGGTAGTTGCTTACCTTTGTCTTCTCGCACCAAGACTGCACTTACCGCTGACTCAGATACGGCCAGGTAGAGTAATAGTTGTTCACCTGGTTGTGGCGTTGAAAGTAAAGGCGGGCTTGACAAGTATCGCTTCAAGTCCTTAAGAGCTTGCTGACATTCGGGGGTCCATTCGAACTCCTTGTTTTGTTTCAGCACGTCGAAGAAGCTTTTGCACCGATCAGACGAGCGGGAGATGAATCTCCTCAGCGCCGCTACTCTCCCGGTTAGCCGCATTACATCTTTTCTGTTGTGAAGTACGTCGGGGATGGCTTCTATTGCTTTTATCTGGGCGGGGTTTACCTCGATCCCTCGTTGGGAGACGATGAAACCAAGGAACTTCCCTGAACCCACTCCAAACGCGCATTTCTCCGGGTTGAGCTTCATGTTGTATTGATCAAGGATTCGAAAGGCTTCCTCCAAATGAGCCAAGTGGTCCTCTGCTCGCTTGGATTTGATCAGCATGTCGTCGAGGTAAACCTCCATGGTTTTGCCAATGTGATCGTGAAACTTCCGGTTGACTAACCGTTGGTAGGTTGCACCTGCATTTTTAAGTCCAAAAGGCATTACTTTGTAGCAATACGTACCTCGGCAAGTAATGAAAGAGGTCTTCTCCTGGTCGTCGGGATTCATCAAGATTTGGTTGTAGCCTGAATATGCATCAAGGAATGTGAGCACCTCGTGCCCGGCCGTTGCGTCGATTAGTTGGTCAATTTGAGGTAGTGGATAAGAATCTTTCGGGCAGGCTTTGTTCAGATCAGTGAAGTCAATGCAGACCCTCCACTTGCCGTTCTTCTTCGCCACTACGACCACGTTGGCCAACCAATCGGGATATTTGACTTCTCGGACAGAGCCAATCTTGAGCAAGCGGTCAACTTCGTCGTTTATGATTTGGTTCCTGAATGCTCCTTGCTGGCGTTTCTTTTGCTTCACTGGGCGGAAGTATGGATCCACATTCAACTTGTGAGAGATAATCTTCGGGGAGATTCCCGTCATGTCCTCATGTGACCACGCAAAGGTGGTGTGCCGCCCCTTGAGGAAGTGCAAGATATCTTTCTGTAAGTCTTTGTTCAGCTCTGCTCCCAAGTATACCTTCCTTTCAGGCATATTATCGAAAAGTTCTTCTGGTTCCAGAGCTTCTATGGTTGGCGCGTACTCTTCTCGTGCATCCAATTTTGATTTGAATTCCGGGATTTGGTAGTTTGAAGTTCTACTGCTTGATTCCGATCCCGGATTCATTAATTGCTATTTTGCTTCCTCGGGGAGCTTGACTGCGACTGAGTAGCAATCTCTAGCGCAACGCTGCTCTCCTCGAACTTCTCGTATTCCCCACTCTGAAGGGAATTTCATCACTTGGTGATAGGTTGACGGGACTGCCTGCATGTCGTGTATCCATGGCCTCCCAAGGATTATGTTGTAGGCCATGTCTCCATCAATGACATGAAACGTTGTCCGTCTCATGACACCTTCGACCAGGGTCGTCAGCGTAATTTCTCCCAACGTTTTCTCATTGGAATTGTTAAATCCTGAGAGAACGCGAGAAATTGGTACAATCCCATCGTATAGCTTCAACTGCTGCACGACCCGAGATAATATGATGTTTGCTGAGCTGCCTGGATCAACGAGCACTCTTTTGACGTCGAACTCCTCCACTCGCAGCGTTATCACTAAAGCGTCCATGTGAGGAAACTGCAAGCCATCTGCATCTGCTTCTTCAAAAGTCATCGTATCCTCAAGTCGCGGTCGTTTGGTCTTCGTAATAGAGACTTTGGCGTACTTCTTTGCTGTGTATGTGACTGCATCAACCTCAATTCCGCCAGAGATGACGTTGACCGTCATTTTTGGAAAAGATACTCGGGGAGGTCCTGATTTGTTTTGCTGGGCCTTCGCATGAGTCTGCTTCCCTTTTTCTGTCAAGTACTCCTTGAGATAGCCCTGTTTCAACAAATTAGCAACTTCATACCTTAGAGCCTTGCAGTCATCCGTCGTGTGGCCGTGATCGCGATGGAATTCGCACCACAAGTTCTTGTTGCGTTTGCTGGGGTCACCTTTCATATCCTTGGGCCATTTGACCTTTTCGCTCATCTCCTCGAGAACTGCTACAAGCTCGACTGCTCCGATGTTGAAGACGGGCAGGGTTGGGATCCCACTAGAAGTTGAGGCAGAATCAGTGCTCCTCGCCAGGCCTTTGTTGTTGCGACCGCGTCCGTTTGAGTTGTTGCGTGACCGGCTGGGGTATGGCTCGTGCCGTGCATCTGACCTATCCGTCTCGATCTTTCCCCCAGCGCCGTTGGTGCGAGTTTGGCTCCGTCCTCGGGTACCTGTGCCAATTAGTTTATCTTCGTCTATACGTACCTTGGAATTGTAGCGGTTGTAGACATCCGACCAGCTTGCCGCAGGATATTCTCGCAGGGATTCTTGCAGTCGCCTGGTCGCCTCAGAACTCTTGACGTCCAAGCTGTTGGTGAATGCAATTGCTGCCCATCGATCTGGAACCTTGGGTAGCAACATACGCTCACGCTGAAAGCGATCTACATACTTCCGGAGAGACTCCCCAGGCAGCTGCTTGATTTCAAAGATATCCTCAACTCTTGTCTCCGTCTTCTGGGCGCCTGTGTGTGCTTTGACGAATAACTCCGCCATCTCGGCAAAAGATCCTATTGAATTTGGTGGCAGCATGGAATACCACCGCAGAGCGCCGTCCGCCAATGTTTCCACGAATTTCTTTAATTGTACCGACTCGATTTCCTCGTCGGTGAGGTCGCTTGCTTTTATGAAATTGCTAAACATCATCAAGTGATCATTGGGGTCAGTTGTTCCCCGATATCTTGGTATGTTTGGCATTTTGAATGTCTTGGGGATGGCCTTTGGTGCTGCTTCTTTCTTCCAAGGCCTTTGAGTATACCGCTGAACGTCAACTTTCTTCAAAGTGGGTGGTGCGCCAGGGATCTGGTCGATCCTCTCATGAAGAGAGCGCTGCAGAGCCTCTTGACTCTCCTTGAACTGCTTGGTGAGGGCCTCCATGACTTCGCTCATCTCAGTTGGCACCGCTGAACCCGCATTCTGATTTTCTGCTCGCCTCGAAGCATGAGACGGTGAAGCATCCCTTGGACGTCCCATGGGTGGATTTCCCGTGTTTGGCAGGTTCTGTCCTCGCAGGCTGTCGATAGCTTCCCGTATCTGCCTGTTGATTTCGGCCTGTTGCCGTATGAATTCGAGGATAGCATCTTGAGAGTTCCTCGAATTTCTTGGGCCATTGGGTCTTCTGGATCCTCCAGCTCCCTGATCGACATTTACTCGGCTAGGATTGCGGCTACTTCTGCTACCTTGCTGGCTGTGCTCGTTCTCCTGGTCCGCTGGGAGCGCATCCTCGTCCTCTGCAATGGGGATCACATCGTCGTCTGCAAGGGGAACATCTTGCTGCCCGTCTCCGGCCAGATTCTGGTTTACCTGCTCCGCAGCGTTGAGGTCTTGTTGTTCTTCAATAGGAACGTTGTTGTGCGAGTTGTTATCTGCCATTTCAACAAAGAGAAAACGGGGAGAACCAGCGATCGAAGAAAAAACGAACAGACAACAAAATACGACGAGCGATTTAACCTACTGGAGTTATTGACCGGCTCCCACTGTGGTCGCCAAATTGTTTAACCGTAGTTTCATTTTATTAGGTTAATTTACAATTAAATTTGTAGAGCGGAGTCACGGTCAATAATCGAGATTAAGACGCCCTTAATGAAATGAATATAAATATAAATGATAGCGATAAAAATCGACAAAAGTAAAGAGGCAATTAATGCGATGCAATAAATAGCTAATTGAATGAAAAAGGAACCGTGCTCAGGCCGTTCAGACTTGATTAAATTCCTTTCCTCGTACTCTTTATGAGATTCAGTTAACGAGACAGTAGAGAAGATCTTTCGATCAGCAATAGTAATAAATATGTGCTGGAGACAAAGAATTGAATGCTAGTAAATAGTTTTAGTACAAGTGTAGATTCAGAGAAGCATTAGATTCTATGTTCGTGACTTAGATTACAATATATAGGCAGCTATGTGTCCGTTCGCAAGCAGTTGTAACTCCTTAGTCGAGCAGTTGCGTTGTTTGTGGATAAGATTCCTACTTTGAATTGTCTTGATTGATGGGCTGCGACTTTTCTGGTCGTAGCGACTATTTATCTGTCTGTTGTAACTGTTTACCCTCGATCTTATCCATTGCCCTTATATCCATTCGCAGCCACGTGTCGTCTGTGCGCCATCCTACGTGGATGCCAAGTCATCAACTTTGGTGACGATGGATTTAGCCCAATACATTTGGTAACTTAAAAAATTTTGGACTTATAAGCCATAAGTTGCTTAAAAGCTACTTTTTGAGAAGTTTTTGCAAAAACAGTGCAGATACAATGAGATACGAGATGGTTGATTGTTGAGATACAACGAGATACAACAAAATATGAGGTAGCTGGTAGTTGAGATACAACGAGATACGAGGTGGTTGGTAGTTAAGATACAGTAAGATACAACGAGATACGAGGTGGTTGGTAGTTGAGATACATCGAAATACAGTGAGCTACAACGAGATACAACGAGATTTGAGATGGTTAGGGATGGAAGGAGGAAAAGTGTAATTGGGGGAAATAGGAGAAAAAATGTAAGGTTTTGCTATGTTATGTTAATTTTTTACTATATTTTGTAATTAACTTTTCATTTCCTTTATATTGGGTAATTTTACTAAAATATTATTATATTCTATAAATAACTTCTAGAAGTTTGTACTTTTATGTAAAAATTCCTATCTGGAATGGCTATAACTTTTAGAACTTGAATTTTTTTGTTTACAAGTATGGCAAATATTTAAACTATTACTCCTAGTATTTACATAGACATGTTATCTTTGAAAATTGTTGCTAATTATATCGGATAAGTCGAATGAGCGTGTTTCTTTACTTACTACAGACATAGATCTTAACGTAGGCTTATTTTTTGCTTCAAACAGTTGATTAGTATAATTATTTTGCTCAGTGAAGCTATTGAAGTCTTTAAGAAATAACTACTATTTGTCTACTTGAGAGTCTACAATTGCTACTACAAATAGGATCGCAGTCACTACCTATTTGTCTGTTGGGATAGTAATCTCTTCTAATTACTCCTAGTAAATTTTTAAGAGTTCGATTTTTTTTTTAAGAAATAAAATCTCACCCTCTTCGGTCCATATTATTTGATTTTTTAGTTGTTTCATGTATATTAAAAAATTCATTAGCATTAATTAAAAAGATCATTTACGAAATTAATCTTTGTCTCTTTCAAATTTACTTATAAAAATTTGTGAGGACTTTTAAAAAATGTATTTAAATCATTTATTGATAAGGATATATTTGGGAAGAACTATCTAAAAGCTTCTTAAACTTTGAACAAATTAATAAATAAAGTGGACCGGAGGGAGTATTTTAGATTGTCGCAAATATCGAGTGTTTAGTACTTAGTTCTATTAATAGAGTTAACTTCAAATTAGCTGACTTTATAATATGTGTATTTTACAACTCAAAGTTCATAAATGATTGATCGTCTAATAAGTAATTAAGAAAGATATAATCATGTATCTTATACCGTCCAAATAGGGAACGGGAAGGTTTTACAGTAAAATTTGTAGAATTAATTAGAAAAAATGGAAAGAATTTTGGGTAATGTATAAATTTCATAAAGGAACTCGAGAAAGAGGATAAAATGTGGGGTTTAAGTTGGCACTTGTGCTAGTATATTTTACTCCAAAAGTAACGCCTTCGTAGAATATAGTACAGTATATTTTAAACTCTTTAACTCCGAAAAGTTATATACACCTCTATATGGCAGGCGCGGCAGACAAAATTAAGGTAGCGTTTGGACATAGATTCCCAAATAATTTTTAAGAAATATTTTTTGAGTGAAATTTGATATGAAAATAAAAAAATATTTGGACATACTTTTTGGAAATAAATTTTTGGGCTCAAAAGAGCGTTTGAGCTCTTATAAAAATAAAATTTGATGGGTAAATGTTACTAATTTTTTGCACAAAAAGAGCTTTGGGAGGTTTTGGGAGAAGTTTTGTTCAAATGACATAACAAACAGTTTTTTTTCCAAAAACTTCCAAAAAATGTTCTAAAAAATTATAAACAAACGTGGGCTAAGTGATTTTAAAGTGATAAAATAAAATTGGATGAAATTTCTTAAAATGGGGAGTAAGTTGTATGAGCAGCAGTGAAACTATCTCTTCCAGACTTTCACCATGCTATTGTTACCCTACATTTCCTTATAACTATTATTTGGGGAAAATGGACGAACCGATTTTGGGCATTATTTTCACTTCTATTCTAAGCAATGTCTATTCGACTTTGACATTTCTAGTTCCATATGATTTTTAAGATTCATGTAGACTATAAAAAGAGAATTTCTTTCACGAGTTTGTTATGAAATCTATTTAAAAAATCAATTGAGGTGAGAGCGGGAGAATGTCCTTTAATATGTCTAAAGTTGCCAATGGAATTCAAAAATGATTGATTATTAAAATTGCACTATATTTAGATCAAGGATTCGCTAGGAAACAAATTATTAAGTCATCATCCTGAATTTTGTCATAACTTTAATGAAAGAGCAAATGACAACACTAACATAGTAAGATAAAAAAGCAAGGTCAAAAAGTAAGCTTCCTGTATTCCCTCTTATAAGAAGTAAGAGAAGAGAAGAGATACCTGTTAGATAATGGAAAAAATGATTTTGACCGATTATTAATGAAAAGATTTTTGTTTGGTTTAAAGTTTAAACCAGCGAACAAATCGAAAAAACAATAACCAATGTACATTACATAGTACTCATTAGTACTTTGTTTCCTCTATCCTAGGATAAATAAATCATGCAATAATGTATACCACCTACCACCCTGCAGTAATGCAATCTCACAATATATATTGACCGTTTAAGTAAGAAACAATATTTGGCAAAGCTAAAGACATGGCAAACAAGCAAAGTGGTGAAGGGAATTCTTGTAGTAACATGCCACAACCAATGTTCTACAAGATAATAATGTCTCCACATGAATGCACTCGTCTAGTAAGTACTTTCATTTCTTTTCTTTATATTTGTTTTAGTTCCTTTGGTGCTCCTGTTTTGAATCATGTATGTCAAAGTTTAGTCCATGAAAATATAACTAGCCCAACATGCTTAGACTTAGATGGATTCTGCTGGCCATATATTTAGCAGGTTATTTTTATGGACAGTTTGACGAATAGCCACACTCTTGGAGTTCGAACTTCCTGGAGTTTTGAACTGAACTCTACCAACTTTTCTAGAAGTTTGAGCGGTTGTTACTATTCATCTAAAACTTTGGAAAACGTAGCTTTTCATTGACTGGTGCTATACAAGGTGGCTAGCCTAGTTAGCCTGCCCATCTGAAAAATTGTGTCAATTTGAGCTGCATTGGATTGTTTGATATAGTTATGATAAATAAAAGGAGAAGTTTTTTGTTTAATTTAATTTGATATTTGTGTTTGGTTGGTCGTGTTATGACTCATTGTTAGCTAAAATTGCCCCGCTCATCTTGATATTTGATCCAATCAAACTTTGGATGGATTATGATACAAACCTTTAATTAGTTTGAACCATTTTAACACGTCCAATTGGAGCTAAACTTTCCCATTGATACCCTTAATTTGAATCATAGACGTATTCAGTATTTTAAGTCAGTATAATCGACTTTTTGTTGCAACCACAGCAGCTGTGAGAATGGGTTTTGAATTTAACAGATTTTAAGTGTGTGTGTGTGTGTATGTTGAACCATAGTGTGTGTATTTTGAATTTAACAGATTTTGTGTGACATAATCGGGAGTACGAAAATTAAATTGACTAAATTTTAATTTTAATTTTAATTTAGACATAGAATTTTCAATTTTTTTTGAAAAATTAAGTAAAAATTAACGACGACGTATCTAATATAATCCCATAAGTAAAGTCTAGGGATGATGAGGTGTACGCAGACCTTACCCCTACATCGAGTGAAGTGGAGATGCTATTTTAAATAGACCATCAGCTCAAGAAGAAAAGTTGCGGGAAGTTTTTTTTTTTTTTTAAGATACTAAAAATGAAAAAGTACAGTTGAAGTATTAAATAACCCCATAAAGATTTTTTTCTCGTAATCCCACTATAAAATTTAGTCTCGCGATCTAGATTTCTTCTTAATATTTTTTCAAACATGAACGGTTGATCTCTTCATAGAAACAGAGGCAACTCAAGTTAAATTCTGGTCGACCTCGTTTATATCTTAACTTAAGCTTCATAGTTGTTAGTTACTTTATTTTACTTTGTATTAAATAACCCCCATTGTACAGATGAAGTATTAACTAACCCTCCATATGGATTGTTTGTTCATAATCCCACTACAAAATTTAGTTTTGCAATCGAGATTTTATCTTAATCTTTTCCGAACATGAACTGTTGTCTCTTCATAGAAACGAGAGTAACTAAAGTTAGATTCTTGCCAACCTCATTTACCTCTTAGCTTAAGCTTCATAGTTATTAGTTACATTATTTTACTTTGTGTTAAATAACCCCTATTATACAGGAGAAGTATTTAATAACCCCCATATTAACTATTTTTTCATAATCCAGCTACAAGATTTAATCTCGCGATCTAGATTTCTTTTTAATCTTTTTTTAAACGTGAATTGTTGATCTCCTCATAGAAACAAGGGTAAATTAAGTTAGATTCTTGTCGACCTAGTTTATCTCTTAGCTTAAGCTTCATAGTTATTACTTACATTATTTTACTTTGTGTTAAATAACCCTTATTGTATATACAAATTATTAAATAAGCCCCCATATGGATCATTGTTTGTTCATAATCCCGCTACACGATTTTGTCTCGCGATCTAGATTTCTTCTTAATCTTTTTTCAAACGTGAACTGTTCATCTTATCAAAGAAACGAGGGTAAGTTAAGTTAGATTTTTGCCGACCTCACTTACCTCTTAGCTTAAGCTTCGTAGTTATTAGTTACATTATTTTACTTTGTATTAAATAACCCTCATTGTACAGATGAAGTATCCATATGGATTGTTTGTTCACAAACCCACTACAATATTTAGTCTCGCAATCTAGATTTATTATTTATCTTTTTCAAAACGTGAACATTTGATCTCACATACAAACAGGAGTAACTTAATTTAGATTCTTGTTGACCTCGTTTACCTCTTAACTTAAGCTTCATAGTTATTAGTTGCGTTATTTTACTGTTTGTTAAATAACCCTTATTGTATAGATGAAGTATTAAATATATGGATTGTTTGTTCATAATCCCGCTATAAGATTTAGTCTCGCAATCTAGATTTCTTCTTAATCTTTTTCCAAACGTGAACGATTGATCTTTTCATATAAACAGGGGTAACATAAGTTAGATTCTTGTCGACCTCGTCTACCTCTTAGCTTAAGCTTCACAATTATTAGTTATGCTGTTTTACTTTGTGTTAAATAATCTCCACTATACAAATAAACTATTATACAACTCCCCATATGCATTGTTTTTTCATAATCCCACTACAAGATCTAGTCTCGCAGTCTAGATTTCTTATAAATCATTTTACAAACATGAACCGTTGATCTCTTCATAGAAACATGAGTAACTAATGTTAGATTCTTATCGACTTCGTCTACTTCTTAGCTTAAGCCTCATGGTTATTAGTTACTTTTGTTTTACTTTGTGTTAAATAACCTTCATTGTACATATGAAGTATTAAATAACCCCCCATATGGATGGTTTGTTTATAATCCCACTACCAGATTTAGTCTCGCAATCTAGATTTCTTCTTTATCTTTTTCCAAACATGAACTGTTGATCTCTTCATAAAAATAAGGGCAACTTAAGTTAGATTCTTGTTGTTCTCATTTACCTCTTAGCTTAAGCTTCGTAGTTATTAGTTACGTTGTTTTACTTTATGTTAAATAAACCCCATTGTACAGATGAAGTATTAAATAACTCCCATATGGATTGTTTATTCATAAACCCCGCTACAACATTTCATCTCGCGATGTAGATTTCTTGTTAATCTTTTTTCAAAGGTGAATTACTGATCTCTTCATAGAAACAGCGGCAACTTAAGTTAGATTCTTGTCGACCTCGTTTACCTCCTAGCTTAAGCTTAGTAGTTATTAGTTACGCTGTTTTACTTGGTGTTAAATAATCTCCATTGTACAGATAAAGTATTATATAAATCCCCATATGAATTGTTTGTTCATAATTCCGCTACAAGATTTAGTCTCATGATCTAGATTTCTTTTTAATCTTTTTCCAAACGTGAACTGCTGATCTCTTCATAGAAATGGGGTAACTTAAGTTAGATTCTTTTGACCTGACTTACCTCTTAGCTTAACTAACTATCTAATTCATTGACATGACCTTTTTTCAAAATTTAAAATACAGAGAAATTAAACTCATCCATTTAACCAACTATCCAATTCATTTATCCAAATAAAGTCGAACCGAGCAACTTAACGGATCAAATTTTTATTTCCATTATATAGAACAATATCAAACTTAAGTAATTAATTTCTTCAACAATCTTCATTCTACCACAATGCCTCAGTGCCGTGGAACTAATTACATCCTTCACCACTATTATAATTAAACAAAAATTCTCGTAAAATACCATAAACTCATAACATAATCTATGAGAGAACTTCAACTTTTCATTCAAGTTGTCTGAATCTTTTAAATTGATAGAACATAAAAAAGTATGTTAACAACATTAATGGTTTTAACAAAAGCCGATACCTTATATATTTTTTCATATTAACATAATTTACATAACTAAAAAAAATACGACATTCCTTAACTCCACCTTAACAGAAAATACGATAGTCCTTAAATACTTAAGTTTGATATTATTCTATATATAATGAAAATAAATATTTGACCTGTTAAATTGTTCGGGTCGATTTATTTGGATAAATGAATTGGATAGTTGGTTAAATGCATGAGTTTAATTTCTTTGTATTTTAAATCTAAAAAAAATATCACGTCAATATATTTCACCGGATATAATATATTTTCCAACAAAAATGACTATTTAAGTTAATTATGCAAAACTGAGTGACCATTTAGAAACAATACAAAGAAGAGTGACTTTGTTAGTGTATTTTCAACTGTTGAGTGACTATTTGGGTAATGGACTCTAATTCTATGTAAACGAAGAAACGACAAAGTGAGTCCACCTTACTAACTTACGATTTTTATTGGATATCCTTTTAGAGTTTGACCACATGCACATAGATGAGCAACTTTTTATGCAAAAAAGTTACCCTATTTGTAAGATTTTTGGCATTGCATACTTCCATTTTTGCTTAGGCTATCTTAGCCATAATAAGTAGGTTAGAGAATCCGTAACCATCAATGACCACTTCATTAACAAAGACAAAGTATTCCTCTCATATCTCGGATCAATCTAGTAGACGGTGTTTGATTGAGCAATAAAATATAAATATAAGAAAAAGATTGTTGAACTAATGTTCTAAATTAAATAGACATTGATATGGTTATAAATTATGTTATGAAAAATAAAATAAATATTTCGAATTAAATTATTTCTAAACGTAAAAGAATTATTTTTGAACATACTCAAAATGAAAAGGAATCACATAAACATGGATAGATGAAGTATCAAATAATCCAAATCGATTGCTTGTTCATCATCCCACAACAAAAATTAGTCTGGTGATCTGACATTTCTTCTTACTCTTTTTTAAAAGTGAACGGTTGAACTCTTGGTAGAAATAATTAAGGCAACTTATTAAGCTAGGCTCTTATCGTCCTCTTTTTACCTTTTAACTTGAAGCTTCACAGCTTAAACCAAAATTAGCAAGGAGGATGAATAATATATGTATAATCTGCCTAGAACACTCCATCCGTCCTTATTTATGTGACCATATTTCATTTTTAGTCCTTCCAAAAAGAATGATCACTTTTTAATTTGAAATAAACTTGAACTTTTATTTAACCCTTAGGATGTGTTTGGTTTGAAGGAAACTGTTTTCCTAGAAAATATTCTTTTGAAAAATAAGTGATTTCACACAAATTTTTCGATGTGTGGTGTCAAAGATTAAAACAATTTCTAACAATTTAATAAGGGTAAGGCGAGGTGTTGTATGGTGGGGCGGTGGTGGGGTTAGGGGAAGGGGTGGATGCAGGAGAGAGTACGGGGTGGGTGTGGGATAGGTTTTGGGGTAGGGGTAAGGTAGGAGGTGTGGTTGGTTTGTGGAAGGAGATGAATTATGAGATTTGAAAAATATTTATGATTGATTAAGCAAACTTTACTATATTTAGATCAAGGACTCGTTAGGAAACAAATACTCAAAGAGCAAATGACGTGTGAAAATTGCACTATATTTTAGATCGAGAATGCATGTAAATATACGACAACACTAACATAGGAGTAGTAAGATAAAAAAGCAAGGTCAAAAAGTAAGCTGCTTGTATTCCCTCTTTGTTTTGTTTAAACCAGTGAACAAATCGAAAATCCAATAACCATTGTACAATACATAGTACTACTAGTAGTACTTTGTTTCCTCCATCCTAGGATAAACAAATCATGCAATAATGTATACCACCTACCACCCTGCACTAATGCAATCCCACAATATATATTGACCATTTAAGTAAGAAACAATATTTGGCAAAGCTAAAGACATGGCAAACAAGCAAAGTGGTGAAGGGAATTCTTGTAGTAACATGCCACAACCAATGTTCTACAAGATAATAATGTCTCCACATGAATGCACTCGTCTAGTAAGTACTTTCATTTCTTTTCTTTATATTTGTTTTAGTTCCTTTGGTGCTCCTGTTTTGAATCATGTATGTCAAAGTTTAGTCCATGAAAATATAACTAGCCCAACATGCTTAGACTTAGATGGATTCTGCTGGCCATATATTTAGCAGGTTATTTTTATGGACAGTTTGACGAATAGCCACACTCTTGGAGTTCGAACTTCCTGGAGTTTTGAACTGAACTCTACCAACTTTTGTAGAAGTTTGAGCGGTTGTTACTATTCATCTAAAACTTTGGAAAACGTAGCTTTTCATTGACTGGTGCTATACAAGGTGGCTAGCCTAGTTAGCCTGCCCATCTGAAAAATTGTGTCAATTTGAGCTGCATTGGATTGTTTGATATAGTTATGATAAATAAAAGGAGAAGTTTTTTGTTTAATTTAATTTGATATTTGTGTTTGGTTGGTCGTGTTATGACTCATTGTTAGCTAAAATTGCCCCGCTCATCTTGATATTTGATCCAATCAAACTTTGGATGGATTATGATCCAAACCTTTAATTAGTTTGAACCATTTTAACACGTCCAATTGGAGCTAAACTTTCCCATTGATACCCTTAATTTGAATCATAGACGTATTCAGTATTTTAAGTCAGTATAATCGACTTTTTGTTGCAACCACAGCAGCTGTGAGAATGGGTTTTGAATTTAACAGATTTTAAGTGTGTGTGTGTGTGTATGTTGAACCATAGTGTGGTGCAAGTTTATCCAGTTACTTTATATCCTTTATCTAGTATGTTTATCTTCTTTTTTTCTTAAATCATTAGTCCGTATTCTGTATGAGTTCACCTGTTGACAAATTTAGGCATATGGTTTTGTATGAATTATAGGAATTCTTTGTAATTTTTGTTGTAAACTTTTATGAAAGAGCCAGGTAGTTACATTGAGTGGTTAAGGCTTTACTAACAGTATAAACGATCTAGTTTATGTAAATATGTGGACTGGTTAATCTTATTGGAATCCCATTATTTTATTCTCACACATCTGTTGCTTTGATCTTCTGAAAATTTAATATACATTTATATTTTGAACCAACATTTTCAATTAAATTAGAACCTTGAACTCGTAGAATTAAATTTTGAATCCACTTGTGATGATGCAGAGTATTCCAGTAGACTTCGCCAGCAGATACTGCGAGAATATACAAAATCCCGTGTATCTTGAGGTTCCAGATGGAGAAATATGGGAGGTTGAAGTGGTTCATTCTGAAAGCCAAATTTGGCTAGCCAAAGGATGGCAAGATTTCAGTGACTATTACTCGATAAGTTGTGGGCACTTTTTGATGTTTGGATACAATGGTTGTTCCCGATTTAATGTCACTATATTTGATATGAGTGCCTCAGAAATTGAATACCCTTACAATGCTGCCCATGGTACACACCATGCACAAGAAAGGAACCAGATCGAGTTGGATGACTCTATAAAGATTTCAGAGGATGTCTTGAGAAACCACAGAGGGAAAGAGAAAATTTCCGATATGGTTGAGGATTCAATTGAAAACACAGGAAAATGTCCATTAGGACAGTCCAGAAAAAGACACAGAGAAGAAGAGGATTCAGAGGATGATGATTCAGTTTATATGCTCACAGAAAGAATGGAGGTTGAGAAGTCAGAAGAGGATGTAGCTTCACCATCTTTTACAAGTGAGGGCCAAAGTGAGTATTTTATCTTCACTTATTGGCTATAAGCTGAATTACAACTTTAAGTTCTATGCACAGACAATGTAAAACATATTTACAAAATAAAGTAAATCTTTATTATAACCCTTAATAGTAAAGGTAAAACACTAACTAACCTACTATCACGAGTTAAACTACATTCATGGTGTAATTTCTTTACATTGGCAGTGTATTTAATTTAAATCATTTAGTGTATATTAACACGATGATCTTAATTTTCTGTTTGAAGAAAGCGGTGAAGGCAGCGGGGTGCACCAGCAACAATGCAAGATTGTTATGATGACAAAAAGACACAAAGAGAGCTCTATAGCATATCAAAGAGCAAAAACTTTTAAATCTGAGAATCCATTCATCCTGTCTTTTATGCAACCCTCGTATGTCTTCAAACCATACAGTCTGGTAAGTTACAAGTATAAACTTTATGGTCTCTACTGTGCTCTCTATTTTTATTCCATTCTGCACAACATTGAATCAATTTACTGAGCTATCTCTCCTTTGGCAGTTTGTACCTGTCAAATTTGCTAGGAAGTATATCCTTGAGAACTGTCGCGACTTACTGCTTCGTGTTCCAGGCAGGGGATCTTGGAGTGTCAAATGCGCGTTTGAAACAACAAAAGCTAGAATTCATTCTGGTTGGAAGGAATTTGTGCTGGACAATAAGTTAAAATTTGGTGATGTTTGTATTTTTGAAGTGATTAAGGGAACTAAGCTGATTGATGTCACCATATTCCCAGCTGCTGAGAGCACCTCGATGCATAAGATATCTGGCCGAAAAGTGCCAGAGGTTTCTGATAATTCTGCTCCATGTTCGCAATCCAAAATAGTTCACACCAAGAAATTAAAGCAGCGGAGAGGAGGTTCATATGGTCTGAATTCAAAAAATAGAGGTGCTAAAGTTGAACTCTCTCAATTACACATTCTGGAGTCTGGACTATAGGAAAGGATCAGTTATAGCTTTCCATTATACTAGTTAATTTTCTTGATCATTTTATTATGGTTATATTCACTTGATGTCTTTCAGAAGAATGTGGTGAAGGCACCGAAGCAGAGCATCCGGTTGAGATTTTGGTCCATTGTCCACTAGGACAAGGCAGCAAAAGTAAAAGACAGCAAGAGGAGGCACAGGAGCATGAAGCTTCACCTTCTTCCACAAGAAAGACCAAAAGTAAGAAACTTGTTTATCTTGGCTTACTGGCTGTGGACACTATTGATCATCTGCTTATATGACAACTTAGTAGTACGGTCATACATTGATTTTGAATTTGTGTTGAAGAAAGCAGAGGAAGCTGCAAGGCCCACAAGCAACAATCCAAGATAGTTTCTGCTAAGAGCGAGATGATAATGGAGAAAGAGAGTGCTATAGCCTATCAAAGAGCAAAAGCTTTTACCTCTGACAATCCATTCTTCATCTGTTCTATGCGACCATCATATATTTCTGGCGCCTCATTGGTAAGATATGCATTCTCTGAAGATCTAGTTAACTTTCATATTTATGCGTCCTAATAAAGCTAATATATTTCATTTTCATAGACCATACCAAAGGCGATCGCTAGTAAATTATTTCCAGCTAGACATAATTATCTGGTGGTCCAAGTTCCAAACGAGAGATCATGGGATTTGAAATGCACTGTCGGACCAAAAAATGCTAAGGTGGTTTCGGGTTGGAAGAAGTTTGTGCTAGATAATAGCATAAAAGTAGGTGATGTTTGTGTGTTCGAACAAGTTACCAGATCCGAACTTTCATTCAATGTCATCATATTTCCTGCAGCTGAAGGTGTGTAACATGGTTTCACTCGTGATGTACTCTAAACTTTAGTGCACATTTTGTTTAGTTTGCTATTTTGAAAGGAAAGGAAACAATGTATATTATCATTCTCCCTAAAGCACAATAGGGGTCTGTGATTTTGTAATCTTAACTCTTCGATTTAGCATGTTCTACTTCGGCACCATGTCTTCTTCCTTCTTGTATTTCACCTTTGGATATTAATATACAAGCCTACAAGGTAAGTATTGATGACTAAACTGGGCTACTATAAGAAAATAAAGTCATCAAGGGTTGACCTCGATGATGTCCGTGATCGATTTGGTCATGTATAGCCATTGATATAATACAGCTCTACCTGGTTGTACATAATATGTAATGCTAGTGAAATTTATTCACGAACACTACCTGGTTGTAAACAGTGTTTCATGCTACTAAATTTTGTTCAGGATATACCCACTCAGGGGGAAAAAGTAGTGTGTATTTGAATATCAGTGATATTTTCAGAGAGCAATGCGAGCATAGCAATTACTTTTCATTGTCTGTAACCAATGCTACATAATTTCAATTTGTTAGTGTACTGATATCGAAAGAATAAAACATAGAATATGAATTCTGATTGGTGAACATTTGGTCCCACCGTTTAAGTGCAGACATTCTATTGAACAAACTATATTCCCTTGGAATGAGCGGCTCTCTTCATCTTTAATCAGTGATTTCAACGTCTTTTGGAATGGAGAATTTTTGGGGAGTGTTGTATTGCCTTGGTGAGCCTACCCAACCACAACCCACATATCTTTGACCAATTATATGATGTTGTTTCACTGGATATAAGAAAGAAAAAGAAAAGATAGTTGAACATGTGGTCTAAGATAAATAATTAACATTTTTGTGGCTATTTATAATTTCGTTAATGATTGAATGAGAAAGTTAAAATTATATAAAAAGTTTTTTTTTTTTTAACACAACATAGTTATTAGTTACGTTGTTTTACTTTATGTTAAATAACTTTCATTGTAAAGATGAAGTATTAAATAAGCCCCCTACATGGATTGTTTGTTCATATTTCCCCGCTACAAGATTTGGACGGGTAATCTGGATTTTATTTTAATCTTTTTTCAAACGTGAACTGTTGATATCTTCATAGAAATAAGGGTAACTTAAGTTAGATTCTTGTCGACCTAGTTTGTCTCTAATCTTAAGCTTCATAGATATTAGTTACGTTGTTTTACTTTGTGTTAAATAACCCCCATTGTACAGATGAAGTATTAAATAACCCTCATATAGATTGTTTGTTCATAATCCAGCGACAAGATTTAGTCTCGCGATCTAGATTTCTTCATATTTTTTCAAACGTGAACTGTTGATTTCTTCATAGAAACGGGAGTAAATTAAGTTAGATTCTTGTCGACCTCGTTTGCCTCTTAGCTTAAGCTTCGTAATTATTAGTTACGTTATTTTACTTTGTGTTAAATAATCCCCCATTGTACATATAAAGTATTAAATAGCCCACCCATATGGATTGTTTGTTCATGATCCCGCTACAAGATCTAGCCTCGCGATCTAGATTTTCTTCTTAATTATTTTCCAAACGTGATTGTTGATCTCTTCATAGAGACGGGAGTAACTTAAGTTAGATTCTTGTCGACCTCGTTTACCTCTTAGCTTAAGCTTCGTAGTTATTAGTTACGTTGTTTTACTTTGTGTTAAATAACTCCCATTGTACAGATGAAGTATTAAATAACCCTCATATAGATTGTTTGTTCATATTCCTGCTACAAGATTTAGACTCGTGATCTTGATTTCATTTTAATCTTTTTTCAAGCGTGAACTGTTGATCTCTTCATAGAAACGAGAGTAACTTAAATTAGATTCTTGTCGACCTCGTTTACCTCTTATCTTAAGCTTCGTAGTTATTAGTTATGTTGTTTTATTTTGTGTTAAATAATCCACATTGTACAGATGAAGTATTAAATAACCTATATGGATTGTTTGTTCAAAATCCAGCTACAAGATTTACTCTCGCGATCCAGATTTCTTCTTGATATTTTTTTAACCGTGAACTATTGATCTCTTCACAGAAACGGGGGTAAGTTAAGTTAGATTCTTATCGTTCTTGCATACCTCTTTGCTTAAGCTTCATTGTTATTAGTTATGTTGTTTTACTAAGAACCCCCATTGTACATATAAAGTATTAAATAACCCACCCACATGGATTGTTTGTTCATAATCCCGCAGATTTGTTCTTTTATCATTTTCGAAATGTGAACTTTTGAGCTCTTCATAGAGGGGGGGGGGGGGGGAACTTAAGTTAGATTCTTGTCGACCTCGTTTACCTCTTAGCTTAAGCTTCATAGTTATTAGTTACTTTATCTTACTTTGTGCGTGATGTAGGCCAAATTAAGGCTAAGCATCAACCATCAAGAGCCAAGCTTGAAGGGTTCATAGGATGCAAGATCAAGAGCTTCAAGAGCATCGGAGAAGGTAAGATGATGCAATCCAAGTTGCCTCAAGATCATTTACTCGGAGTCAAGCTAAAGAGTTTCAAAATGTGCGCCCACACTTGGGTTGGAAAAGCTTTGAGGATGGAGGCTTTGGAGATGACTTGAAGAGCTTTCACTTGAGCGCATGGAACGACACAGTGGGACCGCCCATAGCACTAGGCGGACCTCCTAGTCCTTGAAGCACTCTCTAGATTTTGCAAGAGGCGGAGCCGCCTTTTTAATGGGCGGACCGCCCACCCTGTGAAACTCTGATTCGAGCGGACTGCCCATTGTGCTAGGCGGGGCTCCTACTCCCAAATTGTCAAGATGGGAATTCTACTAGTTTTTATGTGTATTTCCTATATTAGTCCTAAGTGGCCTTTTATGTATTGACCTAACTTGAAGGCTTTTTAGACATTTCACTTAAAAGTGTGGGAAACCTATAAATACCACACTTAGTCATTTCATTAGTTAGCTAGCTTGAATTGAGAATAGAAGAACTGAGAGGCAAGGGTTTCTTGTGGAAGCTTGAAGCTTCAATGTATCTCTTAGATTGGAACCTTGTGGAGTTCATCCTAGTATGAATCCTTGAATTAGGTTCGAGTTTCCTCCCTCCCTCTTGGATAATCATTCATGTATTGAATCGCTTATCCGTTATTTCTTCTATTTCTGTTCTTCCTCGTCATATATTTCTTGTTATCTTATTGATTCTATCGTTTACTTGCTTCCGCATCTGGTTTATTTGCTTCCGCTATTTTAGATTGCATCAGCACGACATAATCCAAAGTACGAGAATTAAATTGACTAATTTTGTATTTTAATTTAGACATAATGTTTGAACCACTGAAACAATGAGGAAATCCAAAAAGCACTTAATACTAAGTAATATCGTTTACCATTACAATTTGTTCATTTATTTTACCTACCACCATGTAATATGTAATCTCACAATATATATTTGACCATTTAAGAAACAAAGCACCTACTCTATTGGCACGCACACAGTCATGCGAGACAAGCAAAATGGTGAAGGCTCTTCACTTAGGAAATCTTGTACTAACAATCCACAACCAATGTTCCACTTCTACAAGATAATGTTTTCTCCACATGAATGCATTCGTCTTGTAAGTCCCTTTGCTCCTTATGTTTGAATTGAATATGCTTAATTTTAAGCCATGAAAATATAACTCGCCCAACATGCTTAGACTTAATGGGTTGCACATGTGTGAACCTTGGATTAGATTGTTTTAAATTGTTTGTTTTAAATTATGGTTCTATTTGTTGCTATCTTGTCTTGTTGGGCCCTTAGATATATTGATTGTGTTATTGTTCAGTTAACTTACAGCTTTATGCTGTAGATTGGACCGTCTTAACGTGTTCTTGCATGAACTTTAGAATATTTTTGATGATGCCAAAAAAGGGAAAAAGGAAATGTTAGGGTGTTTGTGACCGAACTCATCTGTTTGTTTTCAATTGTTCTTGTTTTATTTATTTGGATTTGATTGTATAGGTTACTTGGAAATATTTATTTATCATCATCAAAAAGGGTGTTGAATGATGCTTGAGTTTTGAAGATTAACAAACAAATGACCTGGAGGAGGACCTGGTCCTTGTGAGAAGGTATGAATGGTCGAAAAAATTGCGAGTTGTATATCCATGCAGAACTAGGAGAACTTGGTGCATACGAGTTTATTAATCCTAGTCAGTAAAAGAGTCGTGTCTGAGTTGCTTCTGTGAAGTGTGAATGAGATCGTGTTATACAAGAAGTATATCACAGTAGATCTTCTCTTATCATAATTGAGAAGATTCCTTGTGATAACCTACTAGGGTTTTCGTACACTTTATAAAAGCAAGTAATTGAGGCAGCTGCATATTTATTTCATTCACTATGAGAGTTGAGAGCAATCAAAGGCAATCCAGTTTTTGTCGTGAGTGAGTGGACAACCATTGAAGAACCTTGTGTTTATTCAGTATCTAGAATAGGTTCTTTATTATTGTTGTTGTGTTAAACTATGTTCAATGTATTACCTATTTGCTAATTAAGTCTGAGAAGCATTGTATTAGGTGAATCTTGTGAGAATATTTTGTAAAAACTAGAGTTTAGCTTTTGTTAGATTGAATAAGCTCAAAGTTTTGACTGATAACGATGGAACAGATCCAAGGAATTGTTCCTTTAGGATCACGGCAGCTGAATAAATAATATTGCAAAATCATTTAAGCAAGAAAATTAATTATCATCCGATTGTCTAATGTTTATCTTGATAATCATGCAGATGTGTACGTGATAAGAAAAAATTGCATAAGATTAGGATGAGGCTTGAATATAAGCAAGGAGTTCGATTAGGACTCAAACTCGTGGAGGCTTTGGAGTTCTAATTGCTCATGACTCCTCATATTTCAAAGCTATAAATAGAGGAGTATTTTAGCTGTTGAAGACACGCACAAATACAGAGAGAAAAAGAGCTATAGCATTGTTGAGTCGAAATTGTATTGAGCACTCCTTAAACTACAGGGAACTAAGTGAAGAACCTGTTCCTTAGATTGAGTCTTGTCAAATTTCAGTCTTAGTTCATCTGTAGTAGGATACATCAAGTTGTACTATTTGCTTTCATAGAAGTTTTGTAATAGTACGTGTCATTCAAGTCTTGTTACTTGGAGGAACTTCACTGATTGTGAAAGGTGTCACTATAGGGTTAGAGTTAGTCCTAGGTTAGTAAAAGAGAAGTCTTGTAACCAAGTGAATCTTTCAAACAATGAATCTGAAATCCTACTTGAGAGAGTAGGTCGTGGTTTTTTGTTCCCGAGTTTAAGGGGGTTTTTCACGCTAAAATCAGTGTTCATTTACTCTTGTTTAATTTAATTCCGCAATTTATAAGTAAAGGAACATACAGAAGGAACTGGTCCTTCAGTGGTGTCTCTTGGGAAAATAATAGCTTTGAGAGTGTTTAGAATCTAGAGTGTAGCCCCTTGGTTACAGAGTTTGTAATCTAAAACTTGCTCGCTGAATTAGTGGAATAGTTTTCAAAATTCCAGAGCTTGGGTCGTGGTTTTTCTCCCTTGAGCAAGGAGTTTTCACGTAAAAACTCCATGTCCATTACTTTCAGTTTTGATTCTATAGTTGCTTTATTGTTGTAAAGAACATATACAAGAACTAGATTCTAGTAATGACGGACAAAATTTTTAAGCGAAAAATCAGAGGAAACTATTCAACCCCCTCCTCTTCTAGTATCCTGAATAGGTGCAATGTGAACAACACTATCCGTATATATCATCATAAATCCCTTCCTCCACAACTAAAGATCATCTATTATGTGTCAAACACAGACCAGACAACTATTTCGCACGATCATCATATGGGTAAAAATACATCACTTATTATTATGGAGATACGAGTCCAGTGGGCAGAGGCTATACTTACTCTACAAGTTATCAGGCACTGAGGATATACGCATGTTACATAGCCATAACCGTTCATCAGGCAGGGGCCAAGAGCCGAAGGGAATAGATCCAGTTGCCTTACGAATATTAGTCTCCTAGTTAGGTTAAACATAGTATCATCGACTCATGTAAATAGGCTCAAAGCCTATAAACATAGTATTTTACCATAATTAAGGATTGGGGTAAGCTTAGAGCTATATATACCCCTCTCCCTCATTGTATTTGACAAGAGATTTGCTACGAATTTGCATATTCTCAAGGAATACAACTACTATTTTTCTACTTTTAAATATTATTTTCTTTGTAAATACTTTATTGTTTGTGACCCTCTTCTAAATTTAACTGTTTAACTATTCGAAAAGTTTTAGGAATAAACAGTTTGGCGCCACCATGGGGCCCAAGAAATTATTAGTTTTTACGAAGGAAATACACGACCATGTCGAAAAACGACGATCTTCAACCAAACACTGTTGATGCAGTCGACGACACGTCGAAGGATCCCAGCGATCCTGCCGCCATGAAAAAGATCCGGCCAAGGATCCAATCAGCTTGGAAGAAGATAGTGACCAGGACGAGTCACAACGTGGAAGCCCCGTCATGGTTGATGATAAATTTGAGAAAGCTTTCAATAAGTTTCTCAAGGCTCAACAGCAACAGTCGGTTTAGAACTCGACAATGATGGCCGAAGCGCTAGCCAAACATCTGGAGGAAGTCTTCACCAAGTCAGTTCCAAGGCTAGAATCCCCTAGAGGATCTGGGCCTGCGGGAAACACCCCGGCCACAGTAACCCAACAACCGATTTACTTGGAAGTAGCCTAGGAAATTCAGCAACGACTAGTGATCCAGCATTGACAGAGTCCCTTGCCATGCAGGCGCTATTCCAGGAGTTGAAAGAAGTCCATGAATAGATGGGTTACATACCTGGGCGCTCCGCCTCTAGTAACCAAAGTTGACGAACAAAAGTTCTTCAAACAAGCATACAAAGCAAGTACTGTGCCGCTTCCGATATCAAAGAACTTCTGCCTGCCGGAATCGTTAAAGTACGATGGTACCACTGACCCGGATGAGCACATAGCTGCCTACTTCATTGCAGTAAAGAACAATGAGATGACAGAAGAAGAAATTCAGTCGGCGCTGGTGAAAAGATTTAGTTCAACCTTGATAAAGGAGTTTTCCAAAATTGATGATACTAGAAAAAGAAGTTCAAGTTTAATTGTTAAAGTTAACCATGTAACCCGATATAGCCATAGCCATGGGTTTCTTTTAGCCTGCCTAGTAGCGTATGGAGTGCACAACAAACTCCTCTTCTACCACCTTTAGAGAGAGAGAGAGAGAGAGAGAGAGAGAGAGAGAATGGCTGCAGCAACAACCACCATTGTGCATGCAGTTAATGTTTGAGTGTGAGTGCTTAAGCAATGAATGCGCGATATGTGTTATTAGTTTTGCATCACTATGCATGCATGCAATTAATGTTGAGTCTAAGTGCTTAACCAATAAATACATGACATATGTTGTTATATTTGCATCATTATGCATGCAATGCTATTAATGTTATAGAGTGAGTGTTCAACCAATACATGTGCTATTACTTCTATACTAATACTCCCTGTATCCCAAAATGGCCTTTTTTTTTTGTCCGTCCCGAAACACATTATCACTTTCTAGATTTAGTAATAATTTTATTTTATGAGAAGGTTGGCAGCCACACAAATTTTTATGATTTATTTTCAAAAAAAGTTTCAAAATTATTCTCCCCTTTCTTAAACGTCATAACCAGTAAAACTAGATCGTTGTTTTTCAGATGGAGGGATTATTACGCATGCAATTAATGTTGAGAGTACCTAATTGATCAATGAATACATGACATGTATTATTACTTTTACACCATTATACTTGCAGATAATGTTGAGAGACACTCTTTGCCCAATACATGTAAGATAATGTATAATCATTTCTACAAGTAGTAGTTTTAGTCATTGATTTAGTAATAATTTACTGCAAATTTAGTCCATGTCTTATGGGTGAAAATTATTGTTCCCCTCCAATTTCACTTAAATATCATAATTCTCTCGTCAACTTTAAATAATGAATATGCTCGCCATAATAGTTAGATATGGCACAAAATTATGTCCGTAAAGAATCTACCATAAGGATCGGATTATAATATTGGGATCGACGATATCAAAAATATTAAGTGCATATACTCGTTTACATAAACCTGCATTAGATATTAGATATACTTATTATAATACTATTGTATTTGACTTTAGTTAAAATAATATTTGTCTTCAATTTTACCCCTTATAAATAAGAAGATGGAGAGAGTTACTGAAGATTTTTTTGGGTCTTTTAAATAGGTTTATTCAAGAATGGTTAATCGCGATATAAGAACCTCTGGTCGAATTCGATATAAAATGATGTCAACATTAGAGTATAAATTAATCTCAATATTATTTATGTCAGAAACATATCCAACCAAACGTTGGATAAATTGTAGGGTTCAGACTTATTGAACTCCTTAAGTTCCTATTAATGTGCCTATTAATCATGCAATATAATCTACTAATTTTTAATGATACTTGCTAGCTAAAATTTTGAGTTTTTCTGATACTTCAGTAAAAAATATGTAACTTTTCCTCTACAAAAATTATTTAATAACCTTAGCACAACAAATTAAAGTTGAATAATTATCATTCGTGTAATTAACTCTTTAGTAGTACAAAAATAAAATGGAACTTGAAATCCATGTAAATAACCCAATAGCTAGGCGGTGCGCACAAGCATTACCCAGCTTAAATCCAATCGAATAAACGACAAAGTGGGTCCACCTTACTAACTTACGCTTTTTATTGTATGTTCTTTTACAGTTTGACCACATGCACATAAATTGAGCAGCTTTTTATGCAAAAAGTTACCGTATTTGTAAGATTTTTGGTATTGCATAATTTCATTTTAGCTTAGGTTATTTTAACACTAATAAGTTAGGTTAGAGAATCCATGATCTTTAATGAGCACTTCATTTGCAAAGACAAGGTATTCTCCCATATCTCTCAACAATTTAGTAGACGGTGTTTAATTGAGCAATGAAATAGAGTATAAACATAAGAAAAAGATTGTTGAACTTATGTTCTAAAGTAATAGACACTGATATGGTTATAAATTATCTTATTAAGAATAAAATAAAATATTTAGAGTTAAAATATTTTTAAATATAAAATAATTATTTTTGAACATACTCAAAATGAAAAAGTATCACGTACAGAAACCTGGATAGATGAAGCATCAAATAATCCAAATCAATTGTTTGTTCATCATCCCACAACAAAAATTAGTCTGGCGATCTGAGACTTATCCTTATTCTTTTCCAAACGTGAACGGTTGATCTCTTCATAGAAACGGGAGTAACTTATGTTAGTTTCTTGTCGATTTCGTTTACCTCTTAGCGTAAGTGTCATAGTTATTAGTTACGTTGTTTTACTTTGTAATAACCCCCATTCTACATATGAAATATTAAATAACCCCCCATTCAAATCTCACTACAACATTTAGTCTCGCATCTTCTTATTTTTTCCAAACTTGGACGGTTGATCTCTTCAAAGAAACTGGGACAATTTAAGTTAGATTTTTGTCGACTTCATTTACCTCTTAGCTTAAGCTTCATAGTTAATAGTTACGTTATTTTACTTTGTGTTAAATAAACCCCATTGTACATATGAAGTATTAAATAACCCCCCATATATATTGTGTGTTCATAATCCCGCTACAAGATTTAGTTTCGTGATCTAGATTTCTTTTTAATCTTTTCCCAAACGTGAACTGTTGATCTCTTCGTAGAGACGGGGGTAACTTAAGTTAGATTCTTGTCGACCTTGTTTACCTCTTAGCTTAAGCTTCGTAGTTATTAGTTACGTTGTTTTACTTTATATTAAATAACCTCATTGTACATATGATGTATTCAATAACCCCCATATGGATTGTTTGTTCATAAACCCACTGAAAGATTTAGTCTCGCAATCTAGATTTTTATTCTTAATCTTTTTTCAAACGTAAACTGTTGATCTCTCATAGAAACGTGAGTAATTTAAGTTAGATTCTTGTCGACCTCGTTGACCTCTTAGCTTAAGTAATTATTAGTTACTTTATTTTACTTTGTGTGACATAATCCGAAGTACGAGAATTAAATTGACTAATTTTGTATTTTAATTTACACATAATGTTTTGAACCACTTAAACAATCAGGAAATCCAAAAAGCACTTAATACTAAAAGTAATATCTTTGACCATAACAATATGTTCATTTAGTTTACCTACCACCCTGGAGTATGTAATCTCACTATATATTATAGCTAGACTGACCATTTAAGAAACAAAGCAGCTGCTGTATTGGCACACACTGAGTCATGGCAAAGAAGCAAAATGGTGAAGGCTCTTCGCTTAGGAAATCTTGTATGTTCTACTTCTACCAGATAATATTATCTCCACATGAATGCACTCGTCTTGTAAGTCCCTTTGCTCCTTATGTTTTGAATTCAGTATATGTTTAATTTTAATCCATCTACATATAACATGCTTAGACTTAGGTAGATTGAGCTACGCATATATTCATTAGCCGGATCAACAACAACATCATACCCCATGTAATCCCACAACGTGGGGTCTAGCGAGTGTGTATGTACACAGACCTTACCCCTATCTTGTGCGACGTAGAGTGGCTGTTTTCAATTGATGCATATAAGAATTATTAACACATAAAAAAATTATTATTTTTTCGGATTGTTTGATATAGTTGTGATAAATAAAAGGAAAAGTATTTTACAAACTTAATTTGATAGCATTTGAAATATACAAGAACAAATGAAAACTAATAATGTGTTTGGTTGGTTAGGTTATGACTCATTGTTTAGCAAAAATTGACCCGCTCATTTTGATCCAATTAAAGTTAGGGCAGGTAATGATTCAAACCATTGATTAGTTGGACTAATTTTAACCCGTCCCATCGACACCCCTTTCGAACCTTGATTCATAGATGTATTCAGGATTTTAAGTCAGCTTGTTGCATCCACAGCAGCTGTGAGAATGGGTTTTGAATTTAATAGATTTTTGTTTAAAAATCATACGTATGTGTGTGTGTCTGTGTATTGAACCAAAGATAGTGTGGCGTAAGTTTATCTAGCATAGTAACTTTATATTCTTTATCTTCTTTTTTTTAATTATTACATTCTTCTTGTTCTGTATGAATTCACCTGTTAATAAATTTAGGCATATGGTTTTGTATGAATTATGGGAATTCATTGTTATTCTAATTGTGAACTATGAAAGAGCTAGGTAGTTACATTCAGGGGTTAAGACTTCACTAACAGTATAAATGATCTAGTTTATGTAAGTATGTGGTTGATCCTACCGGAATCAAATTTAATATACGTATTATGTTTATGCAGATCCCATTATCCCTTATTGTTTCGCCAGAATATCTTTACATCTAATCATTATCTTATCATTCTATCTGAAGCATTCCTTTCCTGTCTTCTATTGTTTCGCCAGAAAGCAGCTATTATGAATGCTGAACTTCTTCTCTGCGTCATTTTGTCCATGAAACTGATAATCTCTGATAATCTGACTAAGATAATATAATTTCAGTGTCTTGGAGTTCTAGAAAGTGAATTTGAATCCAAACCAAGGTTTAGTAGGAAATAAAGGCACATATTTTAGATTCTCTTTGAGATACTTATGTGCATTTTTTTGGTAAGTACTTTATTATTATTTTAAAGGAGGCACCGCCTAGTTCTATTTCTGAATACTATTATATAGGAATAGTTTATTTAATGGTCGTCTTGCTCTTATAGAAGCATAGTATCCTTGCAACTTTTTATGATGTTACTGCTTCTTATGTTCCAAGAATTTGTCGTGCCGCTTGCTTGCTCAGCCAATAACAGGTTATATCATGGAGATGTAAGAGGATTCCAATATTGACAAATTGCAAGACAACTTTCTTGAATAATTCGAACCTTCGGTATGATAGCAGGGCGGACCAGCTATTTTCCATCTCTAGTTAACTGACTAGGATGTAACGACAGAATCTTCAACTTTCAACATTGATAATCTAGTTGCATCAGTTACAGTTGCAAATAAATTTGTATAATTTCCTGCTGTATGTTGAATGTTTATAAATGCAACACAAGTCTATTGGGAGCTCTATACAACAATCCAATGTTTTATGTTGTTTTCCTTTAAGTTTAAACAGTTGTAATATTATTTTGGATGAGGATAGGCCAAGAACTTTGCATGCTGAGCATGCGGGACAAAATCCTTTATGTAACCCTTTAGCCACCGCGGCAAGTTAATGAATCTGTTGCTCTTATTAACCACAAAAAAAAAAAAAAAAAAAAAAACACAAGTCTATTGCAATATGCTGACAAACCACATCTGAAGCAAATAACATGTTGCTTGCATTACTAGCACTCGGATAAGTTGAGCCGAGGGTCGATCGGAAACAGCCTCTCTACCCTGTTAGGGTAGGGGTAAGGTCTGTGTGCACCCTACCCCTCCCCAGATCCCACTTGTGTGAACACACTGGATATGATGTTGCTGTTGTTGCATATTGTGTTTTGAACCAACATTTTCAATTCAAACTCGTTAAATTAAATTTTGAATCCACTTTGATGATTCAGGGGATTCCAGTAGAATTTGCCAGAAGATATTGCAAGAACATGCAAAATCCCGTGTATCTAGAGGTTCCAGATGGAGAAGTATGGGAGGTTGAAGTGGTTCATTCTGAAAACCAAATTTGGCTAGCCAAAGGATGGCAAGATTTCAGTGACTATTACTCAATAAGTTTTGGGCACTTTTTGATGTTCGGATACAACGGTCGTTCCCATTTTAATGTCACTATATTTGATGTGAATGCAACGGAAATAGAATACCCTTACAATGCTGCCCATGGTACACACCATGCACAAGAAAGGGACCAGATCGAGTTGGATGACTCTATAAAGATTTCAGAGGATGTCCTGAGAAACCACAGAGGGAAAGAGAAAATTTCCGATATGGTTGAGGATTCAATTGAAAACACCGGAAAATGTCCATTAGGACAGTCCAGAAAAAGACACAGAGAAGAAGAGGATTCAGAGGATGATGATTCAGTTTATATGCTCACAGAAAGAATGGAGGTTGAGAAGTCAGAAGAGGATGTAGCTTCACCATCTTTTACAAGTGAGGGCCAAAGTGAGTATTTTATCTTCACTTATTGGCTATAAATTGAATTGCATATCAGTAATGTTGTACATGATAATTTAGTACTCATGACTTTAGGTTCAATGCACTAACATTGTAAAATATCTTTACCCAATAAACTAAATCTTTATGATAAGCGTTAAATAGTAAAGGTAAAATGGTAACTAACCTACTATCACGGGTTAAACTACATTTAAAATGTAGATTTTTTTACATTGGCAGTGTATATAACTTAAGTCAACTAGTATATACTAACACGATGATCTTATTATTCTATTTGAAGAAAGCGGTGAAGGCAGCAGGGAGCAGAAGCAACAATGCGAGATTGTTTATGATGAGAAAAAGACATTAATGGACAAAGAGAGCTCTATAGCATATCAGAGAGCAAAAAAATTTAAATCTGAGAATCCAGTCATCCTATCTTTTATGCAACCCTCGTATGTCTTCAAACCATACAGTCTGGTAAGTTACAAGTATAAACTTTATGGACTCTGCTGTGCTCTTTTTCTTTATTCCATTATGCACAACACTGAATCAATTTACTGAGCTACCTCTCCTTTGGCAGTTCGTACCGGTCAAAATTGCTAGGAAATATTTCCTTGAGAACTGCCGCGACTTAGTGCTTCGTGTTCCAGGCAGGGGATCTTGGAGTGTCAAATGCGCGTTTGAAACAACAAAAGCTAGAATTCATTCTGGTTGGAAGGAATTTGTGCTGGACAATAAGTTAAAATTTGGTGATGTTTGTATTTTTGAAGTGATTAAGGGAACTAAGCTGATTGATGTCACCATATTCCCAGCTGCTGGGAGCACCTCAATGCATAAGATATCTGACCGAAAAGTGCCAGAGGTTTCTGATAATTCTGCTCCATGTTCGCTATCCAAAATCGTTCACACCAAGAAATTAAAGCAGCGGAGGGGAGGTTCATATGGTTTGAATTCAAAAATTAAAGGTGCTAAAGTTGAAACTCTCTCTATAACACATTCTGGAGTCTTGACTATACGGAAGGATTAGTAACTTAAATATTATAGCTTCCATTATACTAGTTAATTTTCTTGATTGTTTCATTAAGGTTATATTCGCTTGATGTCTTTCAGAAGAATATGGTGAAGGCGCTGAAATAGAGCATCCGGTTGAGATTTTGGGCCATTGTCCACTAGGAGCAGCAAAAGAAAAAGACTGGAAGAGGAGGCAGAGGGTGGTGTTCAATTGAAATTCACATAAAAAGCATCAAGGTGGAAGAGTCAAAAATCACAAGAGAATGAAGCTTCACCTTCTTTCACAAGGAAGACCAAAAGTAAGAAATTTGTGAATTCTGGCTTACTGGCTGTGGGACATAATTGAGCATCTGCTTATATGACAATTTTAGTAGTACAGTCATACATTAGTTTTGAATTTCTGTTGAAGAAAGCGGAGGAAGTTGCAGAGCGCACGGGCAACTACCCAAGATTGTTTATGACAGTAATTGAGAAAGAGAGTTCATCAAAGAGCAAAAGATTTTAAATGCGTTTATTATATCTTTTATGCAACAATCATAAGTATTTCCGGCTTCTGCATTCTGGGAAGCTATAAACTTGCAATTTTCTAATCTTTAAATCAATCCATATAAATGCATGTCGTTTTACTGTGCCAATCTCCTTTACTGCATTTGCTAAGCAATATTTCCTTGAGGATTGTGGCAAGTTAGTGTTTCGTGTTCTGTCAGATGCTCTATAGCATCAAAGTCTAAAATTCATTCTTGTTGGAAGGCATTCAATAAGTTAAAATTTGGCAATGTTTGTGTCTTTGAAGTGATTAATAAGCCATATTCCCTGCAGCAGGAAAGTCACGTTCTCGACACATAGGTACAGCCTATCAAAGAGCAAACGCTTTTACATCTGAGAATCCATTCTTCAATCATATGTTTTTAGCTATTCAATTGGTAATATACAATTTTCTTGAAGATCTAGTGAACTTGCACATTTGTCTGTCCTAATAAAGCTAAAATGTGACCAACACTCACTTTTGAATCATAAATCTTTTGGTCTGAATGGATGAAGCATCTTTAATTTTGACGGACCATAACATAGGCGATTGCTGGGCGAAGTGCACCAAAGGCCACTGTCAGGCCACTTTGACAGTGGTCTTTGGTTTGAGGTCAATTTTTTTATTGGTTTTACATGAGAGGCGGAATTTCAATTCTTTTGGGTTGAACTTCACACAAGTTCAGTTCAGCCCACAAGGGTTGAAGTTTATGTATCTATACCTAAAAGTTCAGCCCTTACAGATTGAAGTTGAAACTTTATAATTTAGGCATGAAGTTCAACCCACAAGGTTTGAACTTCAGCCCAAAAAAATTGAAGTTCCAAAAAGTGGCTTTTCATATAAGACCAATAAAAAAAAGTAATGGTGTTCCGAGTTCCAAACAAGAGGTAATGGGCTTTGAAATGCACTGTGGGACCAAAAGAGACTATGGTAATTTACGGTTGGAAGTAGTTTGTGCTAGACAATAACATAAAAGTAGCTGATGTTTGTGTGTTTAAACAAGTTAGTAAATGTCATCATATTTCCTGCTGCTGGTGATAAACAAGGCAACACTTTCAGTGTCAACAAACCTGTCACCATAAAACTCTACTTGAAGAGTTTTGCAACCATATTTGAACATGCTCTTACTTAAATTTTCTATCAGAAAGATAAAACTCATAACGATATTAACTACAACCAACATAATCTTTGGACTCTGTCTTCACTTAGAAATTGTAAAACCTTAAAAAGGTAAAAATAATTCATGAACTCTTGGTGGACTCGTATCTGATCAAAACTTGAACGAAAATCAGACAAGTCTTGGGGGAAAAGACTATAATTAAATGACCTTAAACAAGTAAATAGTAATTTTACAAAAGATATATGGACTTAAAATGGATCTCCCAATTTAAAGTTATTACAAATATCCAAACAAGGTGATTTGAACTACTGCGCAACTAAAGCATAATCATTTTAGCTAACAATGTGTAACAAAGAATGTGATTTAACAACTTCACAGGGTAAAAAGAAGATTCTGCAAAATGTAAACTCTAGTGCCAAATAAATGGAGTAATCACATTCAAGGTTTGTCTTTGCAAAAGGTAACAAAATTTCACATGAATAGAAGTTGGTACAAACTTTCAGACAATCTTTTCTTGATATCTATAGCATTCAGACCTTTTTCAATTTAGCATTTAAAAAAGCCTGATCAAATGTGGTCCTAACATGCTGGCAGATAAGCATTAGATCCTGACATGAATCTTTCAAAACCTCCCTTGCTGGATCCCCTGCAGTAGATAGATAACCACCATAAGTTGCAGAAATTTTAATGTACAAGTGTATAAACATATGGAAGCATTAATTATGAATTGTTTTAAAGGATCTCCAAATTGGTGTACTCATATCATCCAATGTACATAGCCTACTGATGCTGTAGCAATCTCTAATAAAACAATCTATGCTACATGGACCAGATCAAATAAGCAGGAAGAAAAAGGAGAATTATCAATAGAAAGGCATCAAAATATTTCTCCAATGAACCAACTACCCAGAAAGTGATACCAATCAAAGTATTGCTTGACAATAATAATCCGGAAACAGCTCAGTCCATGATGAAAGTTTTAGTAAATATCAAGTATGTTACATTGGTACCCCTGTATTGCTATTGCTAGAGAAATATCCAAGTTTTTCTTCTTTTTTATAAGTTGGACAAATTCTTGATAAGGATGCATTAGAGAAATATTCAGGATTTACCTGTAGTTTGAACTCTTATGTTGACTCGAGCATCAGAGGGATGTGGAATGCTGTAACCACAGAATGTTACTCTAGGACTGCAAGATATTAAAAACCAGTTAATCATTGCCCAAGCTTTTCGCACAAAACCACTTTACAAGAAAACGGGAGTTGATAGCAAAACAAGATGCTGGATGACAAAGCAATTTCATACATTCAAGAAGCTGGGATAACTTATGCGGACTTGATGCCATGGAGAAGAAATAGCAGGCCAATAGACAAAAAGTACAACGACAAGGTTAACATGATTAGTGGAACGTAACAAAATGAGATACCAAGGCCCGCTATTTTACCAATTATTGAACTTGAAGCAACATTCTGTGATATGCATTTGTATCAAGAAATAAAAATAAGAAGTGTCAAGTGATTATAGATCATTCAAACATAATGAAAAAGTAAGGAAACACGGAGATGAACTACTAACTCTTGATTTAGAGTGAATCTAAGAGCATTTGCCAGCGTATGATCCTCATCTGTCAACGAGAATGTTGCTTTTGATTCATCTTCAATTGACCCGTGTTCCATCGACTGCTTACAAATATGAGTGTCATTTGCAAAATAGTTACCGATAGTAAATTTTATGCATACAAAATAGGAAGTGAGACAAGAGGTGTCAAATGGGGTAAGAAAGCAAACAATCCTTCACCAACTGTTGTTTCTAAGTAAGGAAGACCTTAACACTCCGTTTGGATGGTTGTGTTTCATAATCTATTACTCTATTAGTATATTGTATCGTATCGTACTGTATCATATTGTCTTATATGACGTTTGGATAGACTGTATTGTTTATAATAACGTAAACGGTAAAATGGGAATATCTAAACAATAAGTGAGAGCATGATGGAAAAAAAAAAAGAGGTAACGATGCGATCATACCAAATCGGTCGTTACATAAAGTGACAGTTTTTATCGCTATGTAACGACGGATTTAACGATACAATACAATAATAAGTGGAGTAAGAATCAAACAAACATTGTACTATTGATAACTATACAATGGATACAAATGGGTAACAACCATCCAAACAAGCTGCAAGAGTGAACTATTCTCAGGTTTCTATTATTTTGTGTAATCGAGAAATTCCCGTTTTCATGACACTTGTTCAAACTCAATAGATAATGGGTTCGCCCTCGACCCTTCTCCACTTATGCATACGGCTTCTCTTTGCAGCAAGATTAGAAGCTGTGACATGCGCCTAATGCACACATCACGTATTACACATGTTTCAATTCATAAGCATGACGCAAAGAGCTTGATCAAACATACTGATAAATGGTCTTCTGCTCTTTCCAGTAGGAGCTTTAACAGAGGCAAGGCACAGATGTTTAACTTATTATTAAGGAAACTGAAAAGGCTTAAACTACATCTCCCATTTCAAAGACTAGCAAGAAAATAGAGATGGGTTTTGTTATATGAGAATAGCAAACACAAAATTAAACCTGCTTCTGCCTTAAACATCTCAAAACCCATAAAGTTAAATAGCATCCAACATTATATTAAACTGATAACTTGCTAAGAAGAAGAATGGCTTAAAATTTATCACATTCTCTCTAAAAAGATTACATCTTTATGGAAACTAAAGAAAGAAAGAACAAATAAATCAGATTAAAACTGAAAATATAAGTGTAAAAGAGAAAGAGTATACCTCGATATTCAACACTCCAACAAGAACACAGCGAATTCGTAGGCTGAATGTGTGACGGCGGTTAGGTATTAGATGAATTGTTTGGGGAAAAAAAGCTTTACTATATGGGGCAAAAAGGTGTTTACGTTTTGCTACTAGCGCTGGAGAGCCGGTGCAGACCAATATACCTTAATTGGGCTAAGTGCACGAAAGGCCACTTTTGCCACTGGTCTTAGGGCACAGGCCACTAATATCAAAACATTTAGTTTGTGGCCACTTTTGCTTAAAGAGATTGAACTTCAGTCCAGAGGCCGGATTGAAGTTCAGTCCTTAAAAATTGAACTTCAATCCACGGCCATATGGACGGAAGTTCAGTCCAGTCCTTAAGATGGAACTTCAGTCCATGGAAGTTCAGTCCATGGCCATATGGACTGAAAGTTCAGTCCTTAAGAGATGGAACTTCAGTCCAGGGGCCGTATGGACTAAAGTTCAGTCAACTATCAGAACTTAAGTCAACATTTATTTAGTAAAGGCCCAAAAGTGGCCTCTAGTGTAAGACCAAAGAAAATAGTGGCCTCAAACTAAATACCAGTGTTAAAAGTGGCTGCTGGGCGAAATTTTTACACCTTAATTGTGTTCTTTCCTCTATTTTGTATTATTACTTCAATTTATGTGCAATATTTTGTTTTAGGTTTTCTTTTTAGTATATTTGAAATTAAAATGCAGTTTTTTAAAGTTGAAATAAGTTTACCTAAATTTCATGTGTTTTATCTTTAGTGAGATATTTTTATAACCATAAAAACATTATAAGTTTCACAGTATTTTTCTCTTTTCAAAATATTTCACATAAATTGAAATATATGGCATATAATATGGTCTTAAATGCAAATAATTGTACTATAAATTACTATGTTCCTGTTAAGATGATTTCCCCTATGCTGTCGTTCGAACTTAACAATGTGTTCATATTGTTGACCTCTCATAGCTTGTTTGAATGTTTGTTGCATACTGTTCCATAATGTATTATATTGTATTGTACTTATTGAATTTTAATTACTCAGTTTGAATGAAGTTTGAACTCCATCTCCTTCAATGAACCTACATAACTTGAACCTACATAACTTAATAGAGAATAATCTTCCCTAATCATATTTTTTTTTTGGTTTAATAGTCATATATTCGATATGCTTGTGGAATTATATTGGGTATGGTACCACATTCATGTTCCATGATCAAAGCCTATACCCTCCCGTTAAAAAAGAGGATGCCACCATTTCTTTTATTAGTATGTTCTAGAAAAATGACACAATTCTAAATTTGATAATTTAATTTCAAACTTTCTCTTTTATCTTTAATGAAATAATTTATAGTCACACAAATATCTATGGTCTATTTTAGACCATAATTTTTTTTTTTTAAAAAAAAAATCTTTCTTTCTTAAACTTTATATCAAACAATGACCTATAAATTTGAACGGAACGAATGCATAGCTATACAACATTCTTTTTTTCTTGTGATTCAATTTCTATATACTCCACTCTTTTTGTCAATGTTTTTAGATATTTAATTTAATTAGAGCTCATTACTTAGTTTTGCAATTTATAGTTATGTTTTATCAGTTATTAAAGTTTTGTCAAGATTTTAAAAAATCAAGTTTCGTAAATATGTAGGGTCTTTTACCACAAATTTATCTAATTTGGTTTATACCCAATATGTTGTCAATTTTAAAAATTACACTTATTGGTATACAAAACAGTAATGTATCTATTCTATATTCATACTTAATTAAATATATTCATATACATATTACGTAATTATTAATGGTATACTATCTTACCGTGATTAATTTCAAATAAAATGAACTATCAACACTAAAAATTTGTGGAGACTTATTGATTTCTTCTGATCTAGTTTCCTGTTTTCCTTTCGAGATTTAACTTGCGAGAGTCGACAAAAATATTGTGTGCAAAAATCACGAGCATCTAATTACTGTGCAAAAATCACGAGCACCTAATTACTACTACATTTTAGTGTGTACTCATTAAAAAATGCAAACACTGTTAGTGGAGTTATTGAAAGAACAATAGTGTGTTAACCAGAAAAAGAAAGAATAGTAATAAAAAAAGATAATGGCAGTGAGTGTGGTGCTGTCACAGCTTTTCACATGTCAGTTCATAAACAACCTTGTCAAACAATTTTTTTTGTGTATATGAATTACACGTGACCATAGGCATCAATGACTATTTGTGTAAAAGCGCTCAAACTTAGTTATATTTACCGAAAAGTCTGAAGAATAGGCAACGCAATAAATTAAAAAAAGCAGGGGAAAAAAACAGCCTACCAAAAAGGCTGCGGGGCATAGTACAACATAGGAGAAATATGGAAAAGTGTCTTGGTTGTATAGTCCACAGAGGAGAACGTTCAACCTGTGTAGCTCCAATGTACAGCAGTGATAAGCACAAATTTCTTGAATTTCCTAAAATACCCCTTAAGCAGCACAGCGTGAAGCTCCTCAAACTCCCTCTTAATGAAAAAAGATAATGGCAGTGAGTGTGGTGTTGTCACAGCTTTTCACATGTCAGTTCATAAACAACCTTGTCAAACAATTTTTTTGTGTATATGAATTACACGTGACCATAGGCATCAATGACTATTTGTGTAAAAGCGCTCAAATTTAGTTATATTTACCGAAAAGTCTGAAGAATAGGCAACGCAATAAATTAAAAAAGCAGGGGCAAAAAACAGCCTACCAAAAAGGCTGCGGGGCATAGTACAACATAGGAGAAATATGGAAAAGTGTCTTGGTTGTATAGTCCACAGAGGAGAACGTTCAACCTGTGTAGCTCCAATGTACAGCAATGATAAGCACAAATTTCTTGAATTTCCTAAAATACCCCTTAAGCAGCACAACGTGAAGCTCTTCAAACTCCCTCTTATTAGATAGTAATATATGATATATATGGGGCAATAATAGTATATATATATGATATATGATATGATGATGATATGATGATGACTTTAGTATAGTAGTAATAATAATGACGTGGAAGTGACACATCAGAACCGAGGTGGATAATTGAGTGGATGAGAACCTATGCACAAGCACATGTGGAAGCTGATGTGGGTTATCTCATTAATGTAGTGGAGAGTCAGGATTAAAAGGGAATGGACGGCTGAGATCACATATGGGCAAACAAGTCATTTAAATAACCAACAGAGGAGAGAAGCTCGACAGTTATGAATTTGGTAATCCAGCTACCTTCTCTCTTCCAGATTCCTTTTCTCTATATATCCTCTCTATACTGTCTCTCTTACCCAATCCTTATCTTATCCTCTCTATACTGTCTCTCTTACCCAATCCTTATCTTATTTTTCTCTGGTAATCCACTTGTGGCAGTTAGTTAGGATCTATTGTAACCATTTCTCTTATTGTTCATTGTAATTGAAGAATTATCAATAAAATTTTCCCAATTCCATTTCAATTCTTGTTTACGAGTAATTTCACCCTAGAATCTATTACAGAATGCCACCTAAAATATGAAAAAATGACACAAAAAAGACCCTCAAACGTGAAATGAAGAAAAGGGTCCTTAATTTTCTCTTTCTTTTTCTTTTATCTCTAATGGGTGTTTAAGTTTAAATGTGGGTAATTAGAGTTTCCTAAAAAAAATTGGGGCACAATTAAAACAACAAAAATTTTAAAACTTACCCACTAACCCAACTATTGATTTTCAAAAAATCACAGACCCCAAACATCTCAAATATTTCCCAAACATCTCTCACCAAACCCGCGACCCGTTTTCGACCCGGCTCGAGTTCGCGAAATTCCGACCGTGAATGTGTTCGATTGTTATCGATTCTTGGTTGTAAGTCTTCTCCGACACCTACATTATATTTTTCTACACCCGTTTTCATTATTTTTCCAATTTTTTGTTCTATTTTTTTTTATAAAGAAAAAACCCTAGAATTTCGTTCTAAAAGTTATGTTTAATTTATGGTTCTGTCTAGGTTGCTTTGTAAGGAGAAAATGATGTAGTTTTGAATGAAAATCGAGTGTTGTTGTTGGTGATATAGTTTAAAAAAATCTCGTATGTTTCAAACATCTTCGTAAGATGTTTGAAACATCCGTGATATGTTTGGTCATATCACCGAATGTTTAACCGGGGAAACGTTAGCTTGATTTAAACATCAATAGAAATGTTTAAACATAAGCCCCTGTAGAATACAAACATTTAGCATGATTTTTAAACATTATCCCTGATGTTTGTCCCCAGTATGTATGATGTTTTAAACGTCATGAGTAATGTTTGAACTACCCTTGTTAGTTTCCCAAAATTTTTATAAATATAGGAAATAAGTGTTTGTTTATTTAAAGAAGTTTATTTGTGTATGTAGGCACCATGCCCCCCAAAAAAAGGCAATTGGTAAAGCCTGCGGCTGCTGCTGCTGCTGCTGTAAAAGGTCGGGAAGGTCACAACCCAAGCCACAAAGAGACAAATTGCCATGGATTCCGAAAGTGAATCTCCTCGTTCAAAAAGTCAAAGAAGCAGGGGTGTACCAAAGCTTTTACATGTCCATTTCGAGAGCCTAAGCAACAGTCGTGTTAGTCGAGCTAGTAGAGATCTTAGTGGAAATCAAAACGAATATGAAGAGGAACAACAAAGATCAAGAAGTAGTGAAGAAGGTACACCGAATGCAGAAGCAAAGGAAGCAGGGCCAAGTCAATCTGTAATCAAGCCTCATGAAGTTGGGGCAAGTCAAAGAGGTGCTCTGCCTCGAGTTAGTGGGGCAAAGGAAGGAAGAAGCAAAGGCCTTCATGATTTGCTTGCACCAATAGAACCAACACAAGCACAAACAGAAACACAAACAGAAGCAACAACAGAGGGTCAATCTGAAGAGGCATCAGAACAGGAGGTAACATCGATATTTATGTTTACACATCTTGTATGATGTTTGAAACATATACAAATATGTTTAAACACCGCTCTGAATGTTTCAAAATTTTGAATTATGTTCCAAACATAATACACAATGTTTGGCTCTATGTCAAACATTATACCTTATGTTTAAACATAATACACGATGTTTGGATTTATTTCAAACATTACAACTTATGTTTAAACATAATATATGATGTTTGAAACATTTTAGGTGAAGATGTTTAAACCAAGCAAGTGCTTCTTCAATATGACTTAGTGTACTTATTATTTTCATGTAAAAAAAATAGGTGGAGTTGGCTGATGAGGTTACCTCATGCATAAAGACTGACCTACCTGATTTGAGTGCTATGAAGACGTGGATGAAATATCATAATGTGTTCGCAACAATAAAAGTGACAGTAAGATCGTCACTTGCCTCGAGGTTTCAAAGATTTCGTAATGCTTTAAATAATTTTAAGCTAATGGATAGATTCAAGGAAAGCTATTTCGGGCACCTTATCGAATTGCCCAAGGGTGTGTTTGCTCCAAAGCTTGTTCACAACATATTACTTTGTAGGGTTATATGTCAGAAGAAGTTTGAAGTGTGGTTTAAATTCTATGATTTGCATGTTCATTTTGGGATACTTGAGTTTGCTCTCATGACAAAGCTGAACTTTTCCCTACCTCCCCCCGAAGAATTCTTGGAAGAAGCTCGTAGTAAGGGCAAAGATTTGTGGGAGTTAGTTTCAAGGAAGGGGAAGAAGGCTGCGTCGGGTGACAATCTTCTGCAATTGATAGAGTCTGAAGATGTTGTAAGGGATCAGGATGTAAAGTTCAGTTTGTGTTTGGCTTAGTTCGAGCACCAAGTTCTATGTTTAAATGACTCGAATTGTGGTGTTGAGGAATGAGTGGTTTTTCTAGCGAGCATCCTTGAATACTTTTACAAGTATCCATGGGAAAAAAAAAGCTTTAACTTGATTGTGTATTATCTCATGGAGGATTTTATAAGTCTGAAGGCCCATGAAAATAGCTATACACTCTATGGATTTTCTTGGTCTTTCATGGCATGGGTATATGAGGCTATCGGGGCACTTAGGCTAAGGGAGTACTGTTGAACCTTCCCAAAATACATAAATATGCATCGGGTGTATTTTCAACACAATGGGACTCCAAAGGGCTTCTTTGGAGTTGCCACCTAATTTAGGATTAGTAGGAACCAAATATTAATTAAAGAATGCAATGTTATTGCTTATCTTAAAAGAAAAATATTTTCCAGAGATTCTGAGTAAGTGGTTCTTTTAAATTCGAAAGAAAGTCCCTATTACGGGAGCACTTTCGAAAATCTACTAAAAGTAGTTGATCCTGCAGTTTTCACGAATTTTAATAAAATAAATAATTTAGGAATTTTTGGAAAAATATAAGATAAATAAATAAATAAGTAAATAAATAAATAAGTAAACAGATAATAAATAAATAACTGAATGTTTAATAAAATAAGTAAATTGATAAATAAATAATTTAAATATAAAAAATAATAAAATAAAGATACAAATTTAATTGAATTTTAATCTGCACTCATTAATTGACAAACGGTTCTTAATACCTTTAATTGAATGGCGAATCCCAAAGAAACGAGAATAAATAATTACATAAAGCAATTTCTAATCATGCGATAATATAACAATTTCATAATATAAAGCGTCTATCCTACCAATCTTCTATCATGCAAAGCTCCTAGTCCGGTCTACAGGGATCCTACGACATGCTTTTCTAAAGGAGACGGGAGAGAGGGAGTTTAGAAGGTAGAACCCGGATATAGCAAACTCAATCATTGAGCCTTGAATTTTACAAATTTTTCATTCATTCATATTTCAGGAAATTTGAGCTCGAAATGCAAAAACGAGGCCCGGACAACTGTAATGTCAATTAGGCGATCCCAATTTGCAAGTTTTAACTCAAACTCGTCTCAAGTTGTGTATTATGCAAAATAAAAGGAGATAAAGATTAGTACCAACCTAAAATTACAATAATTAAAGTAGCTTTGCACACTGTAATAAATTAGTCAGGCCAACTCAAACATAGACCACTTTTGATTTAAAAAAAACCAATGCTACCAATAAATGAGCAAACTCCTAGGAACTTTAACATCAATAGCAAATGAAAACATGCTGAAACTGAAAATTAACTCAAGGCAACAGTTCAAGCTAGGAAGAACTTGGGAATCAGGCATAAACAGGACCTTCTCCAGAATTACTTGCACAACACAGGCCCTAGAACAAACTATAACAACTATGGAATTCAACTAGAACCCTCTGATCCTATTGGCTTAATACCAACTAGAATGTACTTAGGAAGAACACTGAATTTATCTAAGAGAAATGCTATACATGCTGGAAACAAGAAACGAAGCTTTAACAGCTCCCAGAGAACTGACTGAAACTGCAGACAATAACTTTCTCCTACCAAACCCAGGATCAGACCTTCACACCCTAAGAAACTCTCATGCGCATATGCACTGAATAGCCATCCTAGCTCCTGCTATCCAGAACTAAAGAGTCTATAGGATATCCTAACATCACCACCAGACCTACCTATACACAGAACAACCTTCTAAAAACTAGGAAACAACTCCTTGCCACTCCTACTCCCTCCTGAACTATTCTTAAACACTCACACACTTCACATATATGCACTGCACAACACACGACTGCACACTGCTCCTACATCAAACCCACAGACCCTTAAACCCCACCCCTACAACCTAAAACACAAACACACACATCTGCAAACCCCCCTCTAATAACAGCCCCTTTTCCACCTGAAAACAACTCATACACACTTGCATACCCTCTAAGAAAAACTCCTGAACACCTACAACTATCACTACACTACCTGCAGCTCCCTTTCATCCTCACATACATACCTACACCCTACACACTCCTCTCATCAAAACGCGTAATTGTTTGTACGAAGAAGGAAGTGAAAGACGTGGGGGGTCCAGCTGAGTTGTCCTTGGACGGATTCAAAGGTTTTGGGGGGAAATTGAAAGGGAATCGGGTATGGGATTTTGGAATCGGGTCGTCGAGAGGGGAAAATGGGTTTAGGGATAGGGCTGAAATGAGAAGGGTCCACCGGTGTATAGTGTATATTTATTGTTTGCACAAGCGAGCCTATTTTAAGGCAAATGAACGAATTTAACCTATTTTAAACTAATTAAATATAATATAACTATTACGCGAGTATACTGGAATTTAAGATGCGCAGTGCAATTTTAGCCCTTTTAGGATTATTTTAAATGTGATAGGGATATTGCTCGGGTGGGATAGAAATTAGGTTATGTCTTGCAATTTTGGCCCTTTTTCTTCAAAATTAATCAATTCGCCTTTGAGTTTTAAAAGTAGCCTTATTTTAAAATAATTAGACATTAATTTGAAAATTTCAGGATAAAATTAGGTGTCAACAGCTGCCCCTCTTTACCCAAAAAGGATGAAAGAGTTTTCAGGGTTAAGAAGTTGACAGGAAACCAATTTTATCACGATAAAGCCAAGGACTTCGATTCCAAGGACCAAAGTGCAAGGCTTATGGACATGGCCGAACTCTGGTTTTCTAGTTGCCTACATATCTCGAGCTGAAAGAGAATCAGGCCATCTGTAGTTCGACACGATTCGAGGAAATGAAAACTCACATGCTTGACAAAAAAGACGCACAAATAGGAAAGAATTCAAACTGACTTCCTAATCCGAAACATAAGATTAGGATAGATTTGCTTGTTCGAGTGCGATTCTTCTAATCCTCGTTGACGAGACTAGCTCATATCAACGATTTCCCCAGTTCACTTCTAAGAAAAGTTTCACGTTGTGCTCCAAATGCTATTGCAGTCCTGCTAAAATTCTGTAACAATCTTGACAAACGGTAAGCGAGCGACTGCTAATAAAACTTTGATAATTGGAATAAGGAATAAAATAAAGCGATAACATAAAATTGTAAATGCGGTTTACGATATCATTGATAAGTTCTTCCTTCAATCAACTGACGAGGCGCTCCGCCCCGGGAACCTCTAGGCTTATTATTATTCTGAAACAGTAAAGCAAAACAATAAGTAAAGCGGGTATGAATTGCAGAATACAAGGGTATTACAAAATAAGTTGACTAACGAGACATAAGGTCTCAAGTTGACTTGCCAAATCTTTGTCTACGCAAGTATAAAATATAATGCTTTTGCAGGACAACTAGCCGGCGAGACACGCCGCACATGGTGTCTCAAAGTTGACTCGTCTTTTCTAATCTGATCAAATACATAATATAATGCTTTTACAGGACAACCAACCGGCGAGACACACCGCAAATGGTGCCTCAAAGTTGACTTGTCTATTCTAATTTAAACAAGTGCGAAATATAAAGCTTTTGCATGATAACCAACCGGCGAGATACACTGCACATAGTGTCTCATAGTTGACTTGTATATTCTATTTTAAATAGGTACAAAACATAATGCTTTTGCAGGACAACCAACCAGTGAGACACACTGCACATGGTGTCTCATAGTTAACTTGTCTATTCTACTCTAAACAAGTGTGAAATATAAAGCTTTTACAGGACAACCAACCGGTGAGACACACCACACATGGTGTCTTATAGTTGACTTGTCTATTCTACTTTAAATAGGTACAAAACATAATGCTTTTGCAGGACAACCAACCGGCGAGACACCCCGCACATGTTGTCCCATAGTTGACTTGTCTATTATACTCTAAACAAGTGCGAAATATAAAGCTTTTGCAGGACAACCAACCGGCGAGACACACCGCACTTGGTGTCTCATAGTAGACTTGTCGATTTCATGATTCCCAATAAGCTTCATCATAATGTTTTTAAGAATCATAAAGATAGAGGTGTCGCCTGTTCGACAATAAACCATGATAAAGCATAACGCTTTACATCATGAAAGGTTGTTTTCAATTCTATCTTAGATTGCGCTCCAACCAGAAGGTAGGAACCCATCCAAATTAATACCATTATCAAATAAGCTTATATCTCCGAATCCTTCTATGGAGGAATGATCTTGGCCATAATGTAAAATAAACCTCCCAGATTTGGTAATATCTGTAAATCATAAAATAGAACTTTAGTAAGTGTTCTTACAAGGCGAAAGAGAAATAAAGCAACTATGCTTAGCAATTTGCAAAAGTCATAGGAAATAGAAATGCCCCCTTTCTGTCATAACCAAGCATAATGCTTGGACGCTGTAAAAAGTAGGTTGGCATAATCTGCAAAGTAATTTGGACATATTTCCGACTTGATTGATGTTTTCCATTTTGTGTAAATGCTCATTCCTTTAGAAACCTTCATGTTACTGCTCTCAAAAAAAAATTTGTTAGTTTTGGGGAGGGGCGTTTGATTTGTGCTGATTTATCTTGAACTAGTTGCCGCTGATCCCTCGTTCTTCTTTAGAATTGGGCTTGAATGTTATACTAAGAGACTTTACTTATGAACTCAATAGTATAGAATATTTTAAGATAGAGGCAAAATAAAGTAGTTTAATAATAAAAATAAGTAAGGAAAAATATGCAAATATTCATGGATGTATTTAAAATTTCTATCTCAACTTAAACTTGTGACATATTTAAACAACTGAATGTCCTTTATCTTTACAACTCTGCACCATCCCCAAAACCACTTTCAAAACTTGGCCAATTTATCTTTTGTCAGGCAATACCGCCTTTTGCAAAAATATGCCCCAGTTATGACCTTCTACACCTTCAACTTCCTTTACAAAATTTGCTCCAGATGCTATCTTCCCGTCTTAGAGAATTTGCCCCAGTTGCTTATTTTGAGGGAAACTGGAAATTTTAAAATTATAGCGTCAAGCCCGATGAGAGCGCCTACGTATCCCTCCGCGGGAATCAGACTGTGCGTAGTTCTTCTTACATAAAGATTTTTGAGGAAGTATGACAATCTAAGTACGAAACCGCACCCGAATTGGAAAACATATACATCTGCCCAGATGCATAGCTCGGAATTACATCATAAAAGGATAAACAAGCCTAAAGTATTACAATATTTTGACTGAATCTGATGGGGATTGCCTACTTATCCTGTTGCCATTCCAGGAATCAGGTCAGAAGTAGTTCAAAATTACATAAAAAATGAAATGGGGAATTCTTATACCAATGCAACCAAACTCTATGTGAGTTACCGCCTATCCCGCCTTGGGATTTAGGTCACGCGTAGTTCGCATTACATCAAAGATTACATTCAAAACAATGCTAACTTGTGATTGCTTCAGACATAATATTTTTTGATAGCATATGTGTTGATTGCTTTTGGCCAAACTTGACCATCCATTTCTGCCAGAATCAGTGCTCCTCCGGATAAAACCTGATGAACCACATATGGACCTTGTCAATTTGGTGCAAATTTGCCCTTTACTTCTGATTGATTAGGAAAGATCTTCTTTAATACTAATTGCCCCGGTTCGAAATCTCTCACTCTAACTTTCTTGCCAAATGACTTGATCGTGAGATTCTGATAAAGTTGTCCATGACAGATTGCATTCATTCTCTTCTCATCGATAAGCATCAACTGTTCACATCTAATCTTCACCCATTCAGCATTTACTAACTCAGCTTTTTGAATGATCCTTAAAGAAGGAATTTCTACTTCTGCGGGTAAAACTACTTTTGTGCCATACACCAAAAGGTAAAGAGTTGCCCCAGTTGAAGTTATAGTGAAGTGCTAAAGGAAAATTTTCATGCCAATCCCTATAATTATCAATCATCTTGCGAAGAATACGCTTGATGTTTTTATTTGCCGCTTCAACTGCTCCATTCATTTGAGGCCGGTACGCGGTAGAGTTGTGATGAGTAATCTTGAAATTTTCATAAGTCGCTCTCATTAAATCACTATTCAAGTTTTCACCATTATCAGTAATGATTGATTCAGGAACTCCAAATCTATAAATGATATTGTTACGCACAAAATCTGACACAACTTTCTTGGTTACGGACTTGTGAGAAGTTGCTTCCACCCACTTGGTAAAATAATCAATAGCCACCAAAATAAAGCGATGCTCATTTGATGCGGCCGGTTCAATAGGATCAATAACATCCATTACCCAAGCAACAAAAGGCCAAGGATAACTCATTGCGTGAAGTTCAGATGGAGGTCTTTTGATCATATCTCCGTGAATTTGACATTTATGACATTTTCGCATAAATTGGACACAATCAGTTTCCATAGTTAGCCAAAAATAACCTGCTCTCAAGATCTTCTTTGCTAAGACAAAACCATTCATGTGTGGTCCACAAACTCCCGCATGCACTTCTTCAAGTAATCTATTGGCTTCAATGACAACACACCTTAAGAGTCCTAAATTTGGAGTCCTCCTATATAGAATTTCACTGCTTAGGAAGAATTGATTTGCTAACCTCCGAATGCTCTTCTTTTGAACATTTGTTGCATTTTCAGGATAACTCCCAACCTTGAGGTAATTCTTGATATCATAATACCATGGATTGCCATCTGGTTCTTCGTCAACTTGAAAATAATAAGCCGGTTTATCATGAAATGCAATTTCAATAGGATCAATATAATTCTTGTCAGGATGCTGGATCATAGAAGATAGAGTTGCCAAAGCATTGGAAAAATCATTTTGAATTCTTGGAACATGCTTGAACTCAATCTTCACAAACCTTTTGCTTAATTCTCGGACACAATGCAAATAAGGAAGAATCTTTGCTTTCTTGGTGTTCCACTCACCTTGCACTTGGTGAATCAATAGATCAGAATCTCCAATCACTAAAAGTTCTTGAATATTCATATCAACTGCGAATCACAGACCCAGAATGCATGCTTCATATTCAGCCATGTTGTTGGTGCATGGAAATCTGAGCTTAGCCGAAATAGGATATTGCTGACCCGTTTTAGAAATTAAGACAGCTCCAATACCAACGCCTTTGAAATTTGCTGCTCCATCAAAGAAAAGACGCCAACCATCATATTCAGAAGATATATCCTTACCAAGAAACAAGACTTCTTCATCAGGAAAGTAAGTTCTCAATGGCTCATAATTGTCATCAACAGGATTTTCAGCTAAATGGTCCGCCAATGCTTATTCTTTCACCTCCTTTTGAGTAACACAGAGTATGTCAAATTCACTCAATAGAATCTGCCATTTTGCTAACTTCCCGGTGGGCATCGGCTTTTGGAAGATGTACTTCAAAGGATCCATCCTTGAGATGAGATAAGTTGTATATGATGAGAGATAGTGCCTTAACCTTTGTGCGGTCCAAGTCAAGGTGCAACAAGTCCGCTCCAAAAGAGTATATTTGGCTTCATAAGGCGTGAACTTCTTGTTTAGCTAATAAATAGCTTGCTCTTTCTTCCCGGTCTTGTCATGTTGTCCCAAGACACATCCAAATGCATTTTCCAAAACAGACAAGTATAAAAGTAGCGACCTTCCAGGTTCAGGATGGACCAACACAGGCGGACTGGATAGATACTCCTTTATCCTATCAAAAGCCTTTTGACAATCTTCCGTCCACTCAATAACATCTTTCTTCAACAACTTGATTATCGGTTCACAAATAACCGTGGATATTGAATTGAAACGGCTTATATAATTCAAACGACTAAGAAAGCTCATCACACCTTTTCGGCTTTTTGGAAGAGGCAAGTCTTGAATAGTCTTAATTTTAGATGGATCCAATTCTATACCTCTTCGGCTTACAATAAAATCCAACATCTTATATGCGGGAACACCAAATGCACATTTTGCAGGATTAAGCTTCAAATTATACCTTTGAAGGCGGTAGAAGAACTTTGTCAAATCTACTAAATGATCTTCCTTCCGCGTTGACTTGATAACAACATCCTCCACGTAGACTTCAATCTCTTTGTGAATCATATCATGGAAAAGAGTTGTCATCGCTCTCATATATGTTGCCCCGACGTTCTTCAAAACAAAAGGCATAACTCTATAACAAAACACACCTCAAGGTGTGATGAAAGCGGTCTTTTCAGAATCATCTTCATCCATTAGAATCTGGTGATAACCGGTAAAACAATCAACAAAATATTAAAGCTCATGTTTTGCACAGCTATCAATAAGGATATGGATATTGAGCAATGGAAAATCATCTTTTGGACTTGCTTTGTTGAGATCATGATAATCAACACAAACTCTAACTGTTCCATCCTTCTTGGGCACCTACATAATATTTTCTAACCAAGTGGGGTATTTGAGAGATCGAATCACCTTAGTGGTCAATTGCTTTTGCACTTCTTCCAAGATCTGTTTACTTGTGGAAGTTTTAAAGTTTCTCTTCTTCTGCTTAACAGGTGGGAATGATGGATCAGTAGGCAGCTTGTGAGTAATAATATTGGTACTCAAATCGGGCATATCATCATAAGACCAGACAAAGATGTTTCTATACTCATTTAATAATTTAATATAAGCTCTTCTTTCTTCGAAGGTCAAATGAACACTGATTCTGGTTTCTCTAACATCTTCTGAAGTTCCCAAGTTGATTGACTCGGTTTCTTCCAAGTTAGGCTTTGGCTTGTTCTCAAACTGATCAACTTCTCTTGTTATTTCCTTAGGAATGAAATCTTCATCAAATTCCCCAACATTCAGTGCATCATTATCAATTTGTTCAGTTGTTTCATTATATATCACAAGCAAAGTTTTGGCAGTTTTGTTAAATGGAAAGCTGAAACAGAAACAACCTTTAATCAAAAGCGTAAAATAAAGGAAATAATTAAAGTATAGTAAAAATAATAATATAGGAATGTAGTGCATTTTATTTGCTTCAAAAATCTAGTTTTAGGGAGATGATACATTAAAAGAAAATATGTAGAATGCAAAAGAATTATTTTGAAAGACATAAACACAAACTGAAGGCAAAACACAGTTAAGGGCCTCAATCTGACTGTGATGCCAAAATATACTAATGAGTTCAATCACCAAGTCTCTTCAATTGGAACACAAATCCAATTGGCCATCAAATCCTTGGGTTCAACATTATGCATGAATGGCTCCTCTTCATAATCTTTGATGATTGCACTGCATTTCCATTCCTCATTCATGAACAGATTACCAACGCCTTCAATCAAATCTTGTACAATAACTTCTGGTGCTTTGACAAATGACTGGTTTAGAGATAGCAAAGGCTTTGGAACGACAATGTCCGACTTCTTGTTTTTGGACTTGACTTTATCAACTTCTTCCTTGGTTGGATAATAACCCAAGCCAAAAGTTCCTAAGTTTCTTGGTAAGCAAATAAGTTCAACAATCCTATTCAAATTGGCTTCTAACCCAAGACCGGGCTTAAAACCGTTTTTCAGCATCTCAAAAGGGCAACATTTTTCTTTGACTATCATCAAAAGCTCGAGTGACATTCATCAACTCAACAGTGTGAAAGGTTGTCCCATCCAACTCAACAACATTTTCAACCATGGGAATCGTAGTGCGGGCATGAATTGGGTTGTTTCCCTCGCCCTTGATCACAATTTCTTCATTATCCCAAATAAACTTTACGCTTTGATGCAAGGTAGAAGGAACTGCCCCAACCATGTGGATCCATGGCCTCCCAAACAACATGTTGTAAGTAGAAGGGGTGTCAAACACTTGAAACTCAATGGTGAAGTTCACAGGGTCAACTTGCAATTCTAAATCAACCTCTCCAATTGTGCGTCTTTGTGCTCTTTCAAAAGCTCTTGCTTTGACGGATTTTGCCCACATCAATTATGAGCTCTTTTAGAGTTGCCAAAGGACATATGTTAAGCCCGGAACCACCATCAATTAGAACTCTCCCAACAAGCTTATCCCGACACTTAACAGTGATATGCAAAGCTTGGTTGAGCCCCAAACCTTCAGGTGGAAGCTCTTCCTTAGAGAAAGACACTTTATGGGATTTCAGGATCTGACCAACCAAGATAGCTAAGCTCTCACTTGTGGTTTCAACTGGCACTTCTGCTTCCTTCAATACTTTCAACAGTGCACTTCTATGCATTTCAGAATTCATCAACAAAGACATAATGATATGTGAGTGGGAGTGTTCCTCAAATCCTCCAAGATAGAATAATCTTTTGATTGCATCTTTCTCCATAACTCTTCTGCTTCAACCTTGGTTATCTTTCTCGCATTGCTCTCTTTTGCCCCAGTCCCTTATCCCAGATTCTCAGGAACATAACATCTACCTGATCTAGTCATACCACGTGCAGCGGTAACAACTACCTTTCCATTTCCAACAGATACTTTAAGATAGTTCCAAGGAACCCTTTTACTATCATACTGAGGATGAGAAGCAATCATGACGGTAATTGTTGGCTTTGGAGGGCTGACTTGCACCAGAATGGGAGTTTGGACTTGGACAGATATCTTGGCCACATCGGCAGCTTTCACATGACTAACAGGGACTATGGTGCCTTTCAAATCCAACTTTTCATCAATAGCGATCATATTGATTGCATTGTTACCATGAACGGGAAAAGGATTGTCATGCATGTTTGGTTGAGTACCCGTAAGTTGGATGGTGCCTGCTTTGATTAAAGCTTCCACTTTGTCTTTAAAGGCGAAACACCTTTCAATGTCATGGCCAGCGGCCCCAGAATGATAGGCACAATGTTTGTTGGCATCATACCACCTTAGAGGAGGGTTCGGAGTGTTGTCAGGGATAGGCTGCCCAACCTATGCACTTCTCAACTTTTCAAAAAGCTAACCGCATGATTCGGCCAAAGGAGTATAAGTTTTGGGTTTTCGTCTTTCATAATTTTGATTGGGTCCTTGCATGTTTGGACGAACATAGACACGAGGTTGGTAGTTTTGAGGTGCTTGGTAATTTGCGTTTGATTGGTTGTTTTGTTGACGGGGATATTTTTGAGATGCGAGTGCTTTTAGTTGATAGTACCTTGATTGTGCTTGATACACGGGGTAAGGAGTGAGAGGAATTTGATAATGACTTGGGTAGCTTGGAGGAGGTGCATTTGGGTAAGGAGGAGGAATATTTGGGTAGGGAGGAGGTGCATTTGGGTAATGAAGAGGGGCATTTTGGTAAGTGGGGTAGGCAGGTGGATTATCAAAATTCAGCCTTCTAGTCGGGCGACGGCCAATGTCCGCAACAACAGCTCCCACTTCCTCTTTCTTCTTTTTGTTAACACCACTACCAGATCCAAATTGTATTGCTTTACTTATAGCTACCGAATTGGTGATCCTTCCAGATTTTAGACCCGACTCATACATTTCCCCAGTTTTCACTAGGTTGGAAAAAGTGGAGTTGGTCATGGATGCCATCCGGTCATAGTAAAATTCATCCAATGTCTCAATAAAATGTTCCGCCAGTTCTTCTTCATTCATACGAGGTTTAACTTTGGCAGCTTCACTCCTCCAACGGATGGCGTATTCTCTGAATGTCTCAGTTGGCATCATTTTAAGCCTTGCAATAGCCAACCGATCTAATGGTATTTCGGCATAGAAACTGAAACGCTTCATGAAATCATGAGCCATGCTTCTCCAGTCAATCCATTTTGAAGGATCTTGATCAGAGTACCAGTCTAAAGCCTCCCCTTCCAGACTATGGATGAACAACTTCATCCGGAGAGCTTCATTCTTCCCAACTCCCAAGGTTTCACAATATCTTCTTAAATGAGCTTTGGGGTTGCCTTTGCCACTAAACTTCACAAACTTTGGTGTTTTATATCCTTCTAGGTATTCAATTCCAAGATGAACATACAAATCTTCATATTCTAGACTTTCCTTGCCTTTGCCTATTGGTGCTTTGCTAAGGGCACTCATCACCCAACTATGTACCATTTTCTCCAAATCCTCACTCACATCAACCGCTTTTCCGGCTCTCTTAGCACCATTTTGAAACTTCACCTAATGAGGATTAGTATAATCATCAACTTGCACAACAGGAGTATCATGCCCACCAGATACAACCACTTGAACTAACGGCGCAGAGGGATTTTCAGTATAAGCTTGTGGGATGGGTTCATTTTGGTAACTGGTGGTTTGGTAGGGATATGGAGTGTGCATTTGGTAATAATTGTTAATGGGATGTGGGTTGTATGGTGGGTATTATTGTTGAGGTGGATAGACAGGTGGTTGGGTAGCGGTTTGATTAGGTTGAGCATTATTTTGGTTTAGAGCTTGAGTGAACGAGATGGCTTGGCCGGTTTGGGAAAGATTCTGGGGTGGAGTTTGATTAAAGAGTGGGTTGTTGCGATATGCGGGTACATATGGGGACAGGGTGAGTGTTCACAGGTGTGCTCGAAACAATAATTCCATCATTTGGGTTCAAAGCCTGCCCAGTTTGGTCCATAGAATGGGACATATCAGGTTCACGCAGCGGCGTGTTTTGAGGAGCTTTCCCTTTCATCCTTGCTAGTTCATAACCCATAATCTTTATTTGCTTAGCCATGTTCAGAATAAGGTCATCTTGAGCAAGAATGACATTTTCTCTTGAAGGTTCAGGAGTTTCGGGATTCTTGTCATTGTGAGTAGGAGGCTGATTCTCAATACCAGTCATTTTCAAATTCGGAAATGTATACAAATCTGCAGAGATGTCTTTGAAAGTCTGGATCTTTGCCTTGGTGTAGTAAGGGTGTTCAGCCAGCTCAATCAGCACAAATTAAACTTCTGTTGGGAATAAACAAACGAAAAGAAAAATTTAAAAGGTAACTATGTTAGTTTGCATGTTGTTGTTAAAATTTGCATACAATCACATAGCGCGCGCGTCACATAGCGCTTTGCATTTTAAAATGTGCGATAAATTTAGACATGTGGCAACCACAAATAATGTGCTTAAAATAAAATGCAAATGGGTCCTATCATGTAGGATGCCTTTTTGCACTAGAGGCAGGCCTAATCGTCAAATTGCGCACACATGTTGATATTATAATGATACAAGTCATTTGCCAATACAAATTTTGGGATGTAAGTAAGCATTAATAATTGTCATTAATAAAATGGATCTCAAAATATTACACCATAATAAAGTGATGATGGTAATACCCAAGTACTAAAAGGGTAAAGCGTCAAGCTTTTACATTGGGACAAATGGGGTATTTTTTAGAAAATAAAAGGTAAATTCTGCCACATTTTTTGGCAATCAACATTAGCAACAATCTGCAACAGCAATCAGCAACATCATCAAGCAGGTGGCTCCTCTAGGTGTGGTAAAACCGATTTGAAGGAAAAGGTGGACCTGCATATCCTGGGTAGCGGTGAACTTGATCAAACATCAGCTCATCAGAGATTGTTCTAGGCAGGAATTGAAGCAAAGAGTGCCTTTCATCTTCCTTGTCAACATAACCAGTTTGATTCCCAGAGCTTGCTTCTATTAACTTAAGGTTGTGATTATTTCTTGCCCAGGCATAGTACTCAGGAGAACATATTGGATCTTGGTTTTGAGAAATCAATTCTTTTTTCCAAATGGACCCAATCATCACATATCCTTGCTACTTCAGAGACGAAGTACTTAGGTGCTTCTTATTCAAACACAGAATCTCGCATACCAGCAATAAGGGGAATAGACTGGGGTAATCCAAACTGCCTCATCACACAGATAGGAGCATAAGGTTGGATGCTCCTAAATCCGATCAACTAAATATAATAGCGTTTATGACCCCTTAAACGAACCTCGGTGTTACCCATCCAAAATAATTCCAATGGATATCTGCTCCGCTCAAGTTGCTTAGATAGTCATACCAATCCTTGGCAGTCCGAGGACGAATAAAGTCTTCCATCCTTTCCTGATGGGTAGCAATCCTATTCTAATTCCTATGGTTCAAATCAGCTAATGGCCTCCGGCGATGAAGGTACTCAACAACCCATATTGTAAAAGAAGATTGCAACCAGAAAAATGGTTATTCCCCTTTTTAGAACAATCAGTCAAGCATATAAGATGTCAGCCAAAATCATGGGAACTAGAGTAGTTTGTCTCCCATTTATGCCCTCAAATACAGATCAGACAACAGTGCTAAGCCGGATGTCAACTGCATCGTAGCCACAAGGAAACACCAAAGTGACAAGCAGGGCTAGTACAAAAGCTTTAGGCCTAAGCCTCTCCCATTTGAATTGGGTGCATTTGAACTCCCTTGCATGTGCACTATAAGATCCCCTTCTCCCAAAACGGTCAAACAGATATTTCAAAGATATTGAGCCCTGGCTTTTAGTTATTAGTGATAAGGTGTAGTTTAGCTCGAATATTTTGTAGAATTTCTTCTCGCACTTTTCTGCAGGTACAATCACTACATGGTTCTCCATGTCAAATTTGTGAAGCCAGAAATTTCCTCCAAGTTAGGACATAGCTCACAATTAGAAAAATGGAAGACACCCTGCTCATGATCCCACAATTCTACCAGGGCTTTAATAAGACCCTTGTCTCCTTGGATATCCATTAACGAAACCAGATTTCCTGTATTCCTTATGATTTCAGGACCGAATTCCCTTCTGATTTTATCCCACCAATCTTTGAGAATTTTAGGGCAAGTATGGGTCATCTGAATGTTCCAGAAATCTGGTAAAAGGGGGGTCCGAATTCATATCTACAAAACAACAAAAGACACGACATGAGATTTCCAAATTTGACTTGGCAAAGGGCTTGGAGTTCGTTATAATATCCACATGATCACATAAGATGCAACGTCGTTGGGTTTGGCAACCCGTCGACAAAAGGGCGGTTTCTTAATCATTGGCTGCGGTACCAAAGACCGGGTCCAAAACTAAGGTGTATATGCATGTATGTCCTAAAATCTCCTTTTAAGAGTGTGCTAACGGTTGAGGCTGACTCGACCTATGCGAGATAGACCTGGCCTCATAAACCAGTAGAACCGGCTATGACAAAACCAAGCAAAATCCATATCCCGAATTAACTTTGGTGACATGAAAAAAGTTTCAAAGAATGAGGTAAGGGCAATGCCCTTCCTGCATAACTACCCGTCAAACGGGTTCCCCGTGATGAAATCGAGGAGGTGAAAGAGAATTGACAAGTTTCCATGAGGGAGGAAGTATGAACGAAATGCAGACTTATGCATAAAAAAAGATATGCTTCAATACATACATTCACATAATCAATTCTACGCATACTAGTGTCGACATACAATCAAATCAATCAATTAAACTACGCATACAAGTTTAGGCATACAAACAAACAAATAATTAAGCTACGCATATTAGTATCGGCATACAATTCAATACATATACAAATCAATATATAAATAAAGCAAATTTGTGAAAATCTTTTGGTTAGAACCATTAAATGCTCCCCAGCGGAGTCACCACGCTATTGAACCCTCCCAAAATATATATAAATATGCATCGGGTGTATTTTCAACAAAATGGGACTCCAAAAGGCTTCTTTGGAGTCGCCACCTAATTTAGGATTATTAGGAACCAAATGTTAATTAAAGAGTGCAATTTTTTTCCTTATTTTAAAAGAAAAATATTTTTTCCAGAGATTCTGAGTAAGTGGTTCTTTTAAATTCGAAAGAAGGTTCCTATTGCGGGAGCACTTTCGAAAATCTGCTAAAAGTGGTTAATCCTGCGGTTTTCACGAATTTTAATAAAATAAATAACTTAAAAATTTTTGAAAAATATAGGATAAATAAATAAAGAAGTAAATAATAAGTAAATAAATAAATAAATAACTGAATATTTAATAAAATAAGTAAATTGATAAATAAATAATTTAAATATAAACAATGATAAAATAAAGATAAAAATTTAGTTGAATTTTAATTTGCACTCATTAATTGACAAACGGTTCTTAATACCTTAAATTAAATGGCGGATCCCAAAGAAACGAGAATAAATAATTACATAAAGCGATTTTTAATCATGCGATAATATAACAATTTCATAATATAAAGCATCTATCCTACCAAGCTTCTATCATGCAAAGTTCCTAGTTCGGTCTACAGGGACCCTACGACATGCTTTTCTAAAGGAGACGGGAGAGAGGGAGTTTAGAAGGTAGAACCCGGATATAGCAAACTCAATCATTGAGCCTTGAATTTTACAAAGTTTTCATTCATTCATATTTCAGGAAATTTGAGCTCGAAATGCAAAAGCGAGGCCCGAACAACTCTAATGCCAATTAGGCGATCCCAATTTGCAAGTTTTAACTCAAACTCATCTCAAGTTGTGTATTATACAAAAGAAAAAGAGATAAAGATTAGTACCAATCCAAAATTACAATAACTAAAGTAGCTTTGCACACTGTAAAAAATTAGTCAGACCAACTCAAACATAGACCACTTTTGATTTAAAAAAAAACCAATGCTACCAATAAATGAGCAAACTCCTAGGAACTTTAACATCAATAGCAAATGAAAACATGCTGAAACTGAAAATTAACTCAAGGCAACAGTTCAAGCTAGGAAGAACTTGGGAATCAGGCATAAACAGGACCTTCTCCAGAATTACTTGAACAAACCATAACAACTATGGAATTCAACTAGAACCCTCTGATCGTATTGGCTTAATACCAACTAGAATGGACTTAGGAAAAACATTGAATTTATCTAAGGGAAATGCTATACATGCTGGAAAGAAGAAACGAAGCTTTAAGAGCTCCTAGAGAACTGACTGAAACTGCAGACAATAGCTTTCTCTTACCAAACCCAGGATCAGACCTTCACACCCTAAGAAACTCTCATGCGCATACGCACTGAATAGCCATCCTTGCTCCTACTATCCAGAACTAAAGACTCTATAGGATATCCTAACATCACCTCCAGACCTACCTACACACAGAAACAACCTTCTAAAAACTAGGAAGCAACTCCTTGTCACTTCTACTCACTCCTGAACTATTCTTAAACACTCACACACTTCACATATATGCACTGCACAACACACGACTGCACGCTGCTCCTACATCAAACCCACAGACCCTTAAACCCCACCCCTACAACCTAAAACACAAACACACACATCTGCAAACCCCCTCTAATAACATCCCCTTTTTCCACCTGAAAACAACTCATACACACCTGCATACACTCTAAGAAATACTCCTGAACACCTACAATTATCACTACACTACTTGCAGCTCCCTTTCATCCTCATATACACACCTACACCGTACACACTCCTCTCATCTCACAGGAACCAAACAGCTTCATCACAAGCAAGCACTAAACAGAGAACATACACTCACTGGCCAAGACAAAATGAGACAAGGAAAATAAAATTGATTTATTGCTCCTGTCAAACCACTAAAACTCATCATACATTTTCACAAAGAGGGTTAACATTTCCATCAATAAACAGATTAAATAAGACCGATTTATTCTTTAGGATGCAAAGATTTAAAAAATTTCAAGATTTAACTTGACTTTAAATGATTTTATTACTGAACAAACCAACCAAATAGATGATTCAATGAACCAATGGAATCCCAAACTGTGAACAGAGAAACACATTCTAGATACTATAACTTACTAATCGCATTCAGAACCAGAAAACATAATATTAAGTTCATCATAAGCAAAGCATAAAAAGTTGAAAAACTATACCTTTTTTTTAGCAGGAACAGGGGCTAAGATTAGAAATGATCGACTCGAAACTTGACGACAACAACGACTAAGCAAACAATAATCTCGGGAAACCAGATTCTAATCTCAACTCTATTGATTTAATAATATATTTTTTTAGGAAATAATGAGTAAAAAGTCTAAAATTAGCTGCTGCCGTTTCTATGATATGAAAAACGTGGCTCTAAAAAAATGACGAAATGAGGATTAAATACCTGAATAGCTAGGGTTTTGCTTTCTTCGAAATTCCAAAATTCCCCTTGCCCTTTAGGTCGATTTTCTTGGGAGATAAGGGGCTAAAGTGTCCATTTATCAAGATTGTACACTTTGGATCCTTATATTCAAGAAAAGATCCGTTAGGCATAAGAAATGAACAAATCGGATCAACTCAAATTTCAAACCAACGAGCAAGATCAAAACGCGTAATTGTTTGTACGAAGAAGGAAGTGAAAGACGTGGGGGGAGGGGGGGCAGCTGAGCTGTCCTTGGACGGATTCAAAGGTTTTGGGGGGAAATTGAAAAGGAATCGGGTATGGGATTTTGGAACCGGGTCGTCGAGAGGGGAAAATGGGTTTAGGGATAGGGCTGAAATGAGAAGGGTCCACTGGTGTATAGTGTATATTTATTGTTTGCACAAGCGAGCCTATTTTAAGGCAAATGAACGAATTTAACCTATTTTAAACTAATTAAATATTATATAACTATTACGGGAGTATACTGGAATTTAAGATGCGCATTGCAATGTTAGCCCTTTTAGGATTATTTTAAATGAGATAGGGATATTGCACGTGTGGGATAGAAATTAGGTTATGTCTTGCAATTTTGGCCCCTTTTCTTCAAAATTAATCAATTCGCCAGTGAGTTTTAAAATTAGCCTTATTTTAAAATAATTAGACATTAATTTGAAAATTTCTGGACAAAATTGGGTGTCAACAAGTACCCTGAGCAGAAGACAATACCAAGGATGAAATATTGGTTGATGGATAAAGTAGAAAAGGACCCAGACCCAGTGTTCCAGCATGTTGACATGCCGGTACGGGTTTCTTTTACTATGCAGATGTTTCACACATAATTGTCAAATGTTTAAACACTGCATTAAATGTTTAAACATTAGTTGTGTGACACGACCCAAATTTCGACTAGGCCCTGCGGGCACTCGATATCCTCCCCTAGATCCGTCGGGCGAACCCTTACCAATTAAATCAAGAAAATAAATATAACAATTCATAAATAAAGACAGGACAAAAAAAAAAAAACACAGACATATTGACGCCTCTAAGCTGTACGAAAGAAAATTACAGCTGACTACCCAACATACTAGGTTTAGGGCTATCCAGACTAGACATCTAATAGTACAAAAGAAGACAGATACCTCCTGAAGGGAGCAAAATGCAGCTGAAATAATAAACAATATACTGGTGGCCATCCGGAATAAAAGCTGTCTCACCCTGACAGCTGAAGTCGTCTTCGCTTCTGAACAACGTGGCGGACTCAATCCTGGAGCGCACCTGCCGAAACGAAATAAATAGACAAGAACAAACAACAAACAAGGGTGAGTCAAAAGGACTCAATAAGTGGGGCAGACTAGCCACCTCAAAGAATAGGATAGCTAGTAAGGGAGGAGAAACAGATAAACAAAATTCCTCTTATTTAAATTATAAAAAGGAAGAGCCAGATAATAACTAGAAGCACGTATGAAATGACAAACTCATCAACAACCAGGAACGTAAGATAACCAAAACATATAGGTATCCCGAACACATCAACAATCATAAATACATCCTGTTGCGGCGTGCAACCCGATCCATATATTTATACCGTTGCGGCGTGCAATCCGATCCATATATTTTATACTGTTGCGGCGTGCAGCCCGATCCTTATATTTATACTGGTACGGCGTGCAACCCGATCCTTATATTCATACCGTTGCGGCGTGCAACCCGATCCCCGCAACCCCGAATACAAGCCAAAAATATATAGGCAAACTGAGATATGTCTACGACATATTATACATGCCACATACATAAAACACAACATAATACACACAATAGTCAGTATGCGGTGCAATGAGATGGGATGAATGCGGTACGATGCAATGCAGTCACATGTGCCTGATACCTATCTCCGGCGCGGGACTCTCATCGTCTACCAGGAGATATATGCAATAATGACCCTTCACCGGCTCGGGACTCTCATCGATTACCCGGAAGTATATGCAATGATGACCCTTCACCGGCTCGGGACTCTCATCGATTACCGGGAAGTATATGCAATAATGACCCTTCACCGGCGCGGGACTCTCATCGCCAACCGAGAAGTATATGCAATGATGACCCTTCACCGGTGCGGGACTCTCATCACCAACCGGGAAGTATATGCAATAATGACCCTTCACCGGTGCGGGACTCTCATCGCCAACCGGGAAGTATATGCAATAATGATCCTTCACCGGCTCGGGACTCTCATCGATTACCGGGAAGTATATGCAATGCTTAAAACCAGAGTGCAATGCTCATATGCTCAATGCAATACCAACAACAGGGCATAACATATAATATACAATGTAAATTTAAAGCTAAGGCATAATGAGTACGCCTATCGGCAGCTACACACGTAAAGAACACGTGGTAGAAAATCTACGAGGCCAGGTGCCTCCAAAGAAATGGATATAATCACTTACCTTGTTACGAAGTTTGCACAGTTACTCAACAACCGCTTTATTCTTTGGATTCACTGCCAAGTGATCCCACTTTGATGCTTCTTGCTTCTAAACCTTGTTTCCCTTGAATTCAACACCTTCTAAAGCTTAAACAAGATTAATCGCGTAGAGCGTTTTGACTCAATCTGTCTTCAATTTCGAATTACGATTGGCGTCCTTCCTTCAAAATCATAAAAGTGGCTTAACCCTTCATTGAACCATTGTTTCTATCGTGTATTTTCTCGAAATAACGAAAAGGAAGACATGTTTTTCTTTTATACTTGAAATATTTCAGTTTTAGTCCTCTTTTGCATTTTTGTCCCTTTTTCTGGCCTGACTTCTGATGTTCATATCTTCTTATCCAGATATTGTATGAACAAACCGTCAAAAGTTTTGGAAACTACACTCCAAGACCTTTAATTTGGTATATGATATGTCCCCAAAAGACCTCATATAATACACGAAATTAATTGCTGAAAAGGCTCCGTTACAAGGCAATTCCTTAGTCGGTTTTTCCGCAACTTAAATCCGATTTTTCCCAAACTTTATATTCAATATATAAACATCTTATATTTTAATATTATGACTTTATACTCACTTAAATAATTCTTAACATGTCATTAAAATGATATACATCACTTTGGACATACGGGGTGTAACAATCTTCCCCCGTTAGGAACATTCGTCCTCGAATATTAAATGAAGTATGTAGAAGCATTAAGCAACGATCTGTTACATACTTGCAGTAGTGAAGAGATGTGAAAGGTTAAATTATTTAATTTTTGGCATTTTAGCGGAAGCTAGCCGAACAACCTCGAAATTCACTTTCCAAAAAGCACAAAAGTCACAAATAATCATACGAACCTAACGGCGCTTTCGGACTTTGAATCGGAGCTCGTTCACCAAAACCGAGCTCGAAAATCTCTTTTTTGTATTTATCGACAATAAAAACTGAAATCTTCTTCCGATACCTACCAAACGAGGTCTGATTTAGCTCAAATTTTACAAACAGGTTCTAATGGATATTACGAAGGTTTTTTTTAAAATTATCGGCACGCCAATCGGAGTCCTAACTTTCGAACTGACTAACCGAAGTCGTTTCATTGTGATGCTTCAACACTGCGTTGAATGCTTAAACATTAGTGGTGATGTGTAAACATAAATACAGATGTTTCAATACTCTTCATATGTTTCAAATATCATAATGTGTTACACTATGATATTTGGATATTCAGTTTATATTACACACATAGTTGGTGATGTTGAAACATCTCTGCAGAGTTTTAATATGTATGATTCTATATTACAGGAGGTGCACCCTTACCTCGTACCTACGCCCAAAGAGTTGAGGGATGTCCTTAATGACTTTGTGTCATTTGAGAACGTAGAGAACGAGGTTATTGATGGCTTGATGCAAAAGTTGGATGGGGTGACAATGCTAAGGAAACTAAATGTTGTACCTAACATCCCTCTAGAGCATTGTTGACTGGATACAGTGGGGCAGGGGTGTTGATCCTTTTGGAGATAGTGGAAGAGAATAAACTGGAATTGCTGGAGATATGTTTGGTTATACTAGAAGGCAGGATGAGGGTAGAGGATGAGTGGTTAGAAGACAAGAAGATGACGGAAGTAGAGGACATGTTAGGCCACAAGAAGATGGTGGCAGTACTAGAGGAGGAGTTGCTAGGAGAGAAGAAGCAGGTGTGGGTACCTTGACTGGAGAATGTGCTTGCAAATTCTTAAAGTGCAAAGAGGATGATGATAAGTAGATGTTGAAGGTTGGTGGGATTGAGACAGTGTTACAAGATTTGAAAGAACTGATGAAAGCCCAGGTGCCCAAGAGAGCAGGGTTGAGAACAATGTTGCTTAGTAGAGCTCTGAAATCCCCATTTACTGCTTCAGGAAGAAAGATGAAGAAGAAGATGAGGGAGAAGATTGATCTTTATAAAGCGGTGGATAAGAAGAATAAACATGCACTGGATGCCTTCTTCGAAGAGAAGAAAGAGGAAAAGAGTCCAGTTTATCTTGGGCATGAGTACAACTATAAGAATTTGGAAGAGGTTATCAGAATGGAAGGCAATTTGGAGGAGAAGGTACACGCAATTTACCCTTATTCTTTTTTGTTAATGCATATATTAGAGCAAATGTTTAAATATGGATTGGGATGTTTAAACATTTATGAGGATGTACAAACATAACTAGTAGTGTTTAAACAACGCCAAAATATTTTGATATGTTTAAACATAATACATAATGTGTAAACATATTAGCTAGTGTTTAGACATCACCCCTTGATATTTATAAAAATCTAAACACTGTTATGATGTTTAAACATATCACAAAATGTTTAAACATTGTGTCTGGTGTTTAAACATCTCAATTGATGTTGACATATTCTGCCTGGTGTTTATCTTTTTTTTTTTTGTTGTATGTTGATGAAATCATGAGCCTGATGATACTAAAAAAGAAAGCCTACTCCCAGTACTATCTCAAATCCGATGTCATTTTGGATTTGAATTTCTCGGCAAAGTTGTGTGAGCTCTGCAAGAAGAATTTGGTACTCGCTGATGCCTTGGCTGCAACGATGAAAGAACATCTGCAAACTTTTAAATTCAAAGATGATTTACTGGAATACGCACAAGGTAAGCAGCCAAACCCAGGGAGTGTGAAGTGGGTAGGGGTGAAGAGGATTTTCTATGTGTTAAAGTTGAAAGATGCTCACTTTGTCACTGTGGAGTTCCTCGTGGAGGAAACTAAAATAAGGGTGTATGACTCCATGTACAGTGGCAACAGCGATAATGCATTTGACACACTAATCCAATCTATTACTACCATGTTCCCCATTTTCATCAGACATGTGAGATGTTCAAAAGGTTTCCTGAGGATATCTTAAACAAAAGCCTGTGGCCATATGAGCGTGTGAAAAACCTCCCGACAAACCTCACTCGTACTGCATCAGGTGGTTATGCCCTTGCTTTCATTGAGCACCTTCTTACGAAGACTCCATGGGACAATCTTTGTGACAAAACTATAGTGTATTTTAGGGTGAAATGGATTGTGGACACATTTCGTGGGAAGATGGTACCGTAGCTTGATAACTTATGGTGGGATAATTAAGTATTTGTTAGCCTGTAAGGATAATTAAGTATTTGTTTTAGCTTGTTTGGATATTGTGTTATGTTTCTTGTTGGTTATGTGAGAATAGTCCTATGATTTGTATAAATATTTTGGTTGTGTGCACTGTACACATCTCACTATTTTAAGAAACATCGTATGGATGTTTAAACATCTCATCATATGTGTAAACATATTTAATTATATTGAAACATAATACAGTTGTTTAAAATATTAAGTGGAATATATTGAAACAACCTCTGAATTATTAAACATGTCAACAAGTGTGTAAACATCTTAAACAATATTGAAACAATTGAAACATCTGCACAGAAGTTCAGACATCTCGCACTATGTTTAAAACATCACATTTATGTTTAAATCGTTAGTTTAATGAAATTTCTAATGGCATAAAGTGTTTGATCAAAGAAATTTGTGACACTACCTCAATTCAAATCATATAGAAAATTTTAATACCACTTCACAAATATTCAAACACATGCAAACTTTGAACTGAAAATGAAAGGACAAGACTTAAAAACACGAGATTCAAAACACATATAGAAATTAAATGACTAGACTCACATATCTTCTAGTGGAGAACCTGGTGGTTTAGAATAGTTCAGTGGGCCAATCTTATGACAAGTTGCATATCCTTCTTATAATCCTCAAGGAATTGGTCGAACACTCGAACTTATTGGTTACTTGCGTCACTTGTGTCTGCACAGTACCAATATACATTGGTATCTGATACGTTTGTGTGCTCAAGGCTGTAATGTCTTCAAGGACATGCTCAATTTCAGTAGTCCTTGGCACTCTACGATCATGTTCTGGTGCCCTTGGGTGCCTTCCTCAGCGAGGCATCTTTGTTGTTCTTGTTTTTGTTGTTGTTGAAGTTTTGCTTGTTGGAGATGTGTTTCATTGTCACAAAGTTTGTTTGTGTTGTTTGCTTCAGATTTTATTTGGGCTGGATGGAAGTAATTATAACACATATATATAGGCTAAACTTGGTGCCTTTTCAGCTGCATATGTGTTGTTTACAGGAGGTGCCTATTAATTCGTAGTTGTGTCTGTGCCTATTCACATACACCCCTTCATAACTTCACATAACCCCTTCATAACTCCACATACATCCCTTCATCTTTTTTCTTGAATGCGTTAAAATAACTGTACATTCACATCAAATACAACTGCTAATTGGCACAAAAAAACTGCACATTCGCACCAAATAATTATTTTGGCATCACTACGGTTTTTAAAAAACATCATCAAGCATGTTTAAACATCTCACACAATGTTTAAACATCTCGAAAGAATGTTAAACATCATCTTGGTATGTTTGAAACATCACGGTTCGGGGTGAACATAGGGCTGTTTGGTTCGGTTTTACCATTAACCAAACCAAACCAAATATATCGGTTTTCAAATCTTTAAATCAAACCAAACTAACATAAAGTCGGTTTTCTCGATCTCATTTTTTTATTTTTTCGGTTTTTTCAATTTTTTTAGATAAAGTCTCTACAACAAAATATATAGGTGTTGCTTTTAAATATTTCCTACAATCAACTATCTATGTATGTTATTTATAGACAATTAGACATCAAGAAGAATTACATATGCATCTTAATAAGACAATGAAATGTGATGTACGTAAATTAGAAAATTAAAATATTATCAAGAGAGACTACCAAGATATTACATGATAGTAAAATATTATCAAGTTAGGCTAACTTGATGATTTTATTAAAACTTATTAGCACATGTTATAAATTATCAAAAAGACAAGACAAACAAAGTTTAAAATTATATATAAAGAGGTTCATAATAAATATTTTTTATGTATAAATGTTTTAAAAAAATATTTATAAAATGTTGGTTCGGTTTGGGTTCGGTTCGTTTTTATTCGTAAAAACAAGCCAAACCAAATATGTCGGTTTTTATTTTCCAAAACCAAATAAAATCAAACCAAACTACGAGTCATTTTTTTCCGGTTCGGTGTGTTCACCTCTAATCAAGGTCGATGTGCAAACAAGAATATCAATGTTTAAACATATAATTTTAATGTTTAAACATGGCGAGTACATGTTTAAATATAAGTACTAATGTTTAAACATGAGAACCAAATGTTTACACATATTGTTAAATGTTTATACTTAAGTTTGAGTTTTCAATAAGAATGAGTTCAATTATCAATATATAATTACTTTAAAGTGTTGTTTTACTGTTTTAACTCCTAAACCCTTCAATTTTCGATGAAAACATAGAATAACTCTAATCATTGATAGATCACTACAAACTTAATGTCCATCTACATGAGTGAACAAGTTTAAATAGAGTTCTCACTCTAATTTTGTTCAAAATCCTTTACATACATATAGGAACGACTACTTATTAGAGTTTAAACTACCAATATGTTCAACTTTCAATAAAAATAAATGTAAACACTTAGTTGTTAGTGATATCACTCATAACACTAACACCTTTCACTAAAACACCACAATCTTAATTGATTAGAAGCACAATCATTAGTGTTATCATTTCAAACACCTTCAATATCGATGGAATTATACTTTATATACTTAATCATTAAGTTTATCATTCAAAATGTGTAATTATTCATCTTATCACTAAAAATATGGTCGAAAACTTACAAAAAAATAGATTACTACATCCAAACATAACATGATATGTTTAAACATTTTAAGAAATATGTAAACATATCATGCTATGTTGCAAACATCTGTCGTGATGTTTAAACATCGTAAATGATGTTTAAACATTTGTTGTGATGTTAAACATCTGAAGAAATGTTTAAACATAGGATATAATGTTTAGAATATCTGGCGGGATCTTAAGCATTTATCAATATGTAAACATCTACTGTGGTGTTTAAACATATCATCTTATGTTTAAACATCATCAACAATGTTTAAACATCACACGTGATGGTTAAACATCGAGTGTTATGTTTAAACATCATGAAGTGATGTTTAAGTTAATAAGTGGGATCTTAAACATAACGAAATATGTTTAAATATATTGTTAAATATTTAAGATCCCGCCTGCTTATTTAACAGCGCATTTATACTAAAATGACAAGAACCACATAAGAAGAAGACATAAATCACTAGTTATTTAAAAAACTGAATGTAACATATTAATACGTTCGATAACCAAAATTACATGATATATAAAACTTAAATGTAATCTAACGTTCACAACATAATAATACGTTCAATAAGGAAAATAGATCATATATAAAAACTTAAAATATATCTTAAATTTCATTCTTCTGCAATCTTCATTTCCAATTCATCCAAGATTTCTGTAATTATTTGCATGACCCTTCGGTGATCCCTCGCTTGCTTGTACCGTAAATGCCAGAAATCTGCTCGTAGTGTTTCCATGGATCGATTCATCTCCGTCATGTCATCATTTAGAATTGCAACTTCCCAATTTATATCGCCTCGTCGGTCTCTTTATTGTGCATTCTGTATTGGTGGGTTTCAATGGATTCCTGATCACTATTTCCAACTTGTAAGAGTTTTGTTTGATCTTGCTACAGACATTTTTTTGTTGTTGAAGTTGTTACAGATAGAAAATGTGCATATAGTATTGGTGCATAGAGTTTTGGGTATTTATAGGTTATCATAGTGATTTTTAAAAGTTACCATTTATACTTAAAAAGGTACCTTGTGGGCTGAATGTGTCTTTTCAGTGTAGACGTGCAGTTTTGCAATGTGTCGGACATGAAAATGAGTTATGTGGCAGTTACACTCTTCAATACACAGTTATGTTGAAACATCTGTCGTGATGTTTAAACGTCGAGTGTGATGTTTAATATTAAGTGGAATCTAAAATATTTTCTAATATGTTTAGACATTAAATGTGATGTTTAAACATATTAACTTATGTTGAAATATTTGTTCTAATGTCTACACAATTGACAGATGATTGAACATTGTTCAAGATGTTTAAACATTTAGTTGTATGTTTAAACATTGTTCAAGATGTTTAGAACAGTTTCAAGTGCGTCCATATATTTTATATTAAAAATAAAGGCAAACAAAGTATGAGAAAACAAGACACAACTTAATAACTTAATACGAACATAAATAAAGGATTGTCTAAACAGAAATTACATATTAAAGGATTGTTGAAAACGAAGTTCAGAAATTAAACAACAAACACCTAAAGAAAAGGATTGTTTAAAGCAGCAGCTAAACACTTGTTTCTTCATTCTGACTTGGTCTTGTAACTGTTGGGCAGGTAGTTCTTTCGTGCCCAAGCCTTTTGCAGATCCCGCATTTGTTTCTCTTCTTTTTGAATCACTCCCCAACAGATGGAATTCTCTTCATCATCTTTCTTCCACGGCCGAGTTTCAAGTAAGGGCAAGGTAATCTCCATTCCTTTAGCTCTTCAGGCCAGTCATGCCAATATTATTCATCCGGAACTGGATAGATTGTTTCGGCATATGCAGGCAAGTAGGAATCTACATAATAATATGGCGATGTGTATTCGTAGATTTTCCTCGGCATATGCAAGCAAGTAGGAATCTGCATAATAATATGGCGATGTGTATTCGTAGATTTTCCTCCAAAACTCATCTGGATACTTCACCCTTATAACTGTCATAGCATATGGACAAGGTACCTTGTCCAAATCAAATCGCTTACAAGTACATGTCCTGTTGTGTAGGTCCACCTCACAAGTCATATTTGTTGGACCTCCTCATTTTACTTTGAAAAAATGGGTATTCACTATATGCACCAGAGGCTTGCTGCCCAATAAATTGTTGGCTGATATCTGGACTTCAATTAAGGGGACACAAGTGTTCGAATTGTTCACAAATTCCATGCGCCTCTGAAGAAACCTTTTAGCATAGTTCTTATTTATAACATTGAAAAGATCATCAATTGGAAATTCTTTTTGATTCCTGAACATTGAGTTAACGGACTCGCAATGTTTGTGGTCATCATATTGAACCTACAATATTAACAAACAATAAAGTTGATATGAACCTGAATCTGAAACCTAGACAACAAAATATGGCACAAGCAATAAAAATATTGTGAACAGACAGAAACATCAATTTATATATTTAAATATCCACCACAATGTTTCCAACATCAACTACAATGTTTCAAACATCAGCTAAATTATTGTGAACACATATTAAAGATCAATATATATGTTTCAACTTATATTAAAATGTTTAGAAATATAGTCACACATACTGAAATATTCGTTTATATGTTTAAACATCCACAATAATGTCTAAACATCAGACATAAATATTCAAACATCAAAATATATGCTTGGTGTAATTCAGGTACCTATTTCCAGGGAAGTGTGCTCTGCTCCACTTCTCAACCCCAAGATCAACCAGATATTTGGATACCCTTGGGCCAATATCTTCAACTTATTTCAAATGCTTATTGAACTGAGCAACCGTATACGCCTCTGCAGCAACAATGTAACGACCAATTGCATCTCCACAATAAAAAATTGTGTGGAGGCTCTCACCAAGGCGCCTCATGCCATAACCATAATTAGCAAAAGGGAAAACCTTAGAAATAACTTTTCCAATGCTTTTGTGCCTGTCAGAGATGATGCACAACTCATCATCGTCGGGGACTATTCCGATCAATTGCTCAAAAAAGAATTCAGAGGCGACATCACACTCTTTGTCAACTACACAAAATGCCACAGGAAAGATGTGATTTTGAGCATCCTGACCAACAGCGGACAACAACATTCCCCCATATGGACCCGTAAAAAAGTTCCATCAACAGTCAACACTTTTTCTAATAGTTTTAAACCTCCTGATCGACGCACCATAAGAAACAAAGAGGTACATAAACCTCCCCTGTTCATCAAGTTGTAATGTTGTCTTGCTTCCTTCATTTGACTGCCGAATCATATAGTTGTATGCACCAAGAGTGGCATAACCATGTTCGGGTGACCCCCTTGCCAAATACTTTGCAATGTCACTGCCCCTGATACACTTCCAATAGCTTATCCTGCAACCCAACTCTGCTAGAATTGTATCCTTGATATCTTTGATGGATGGTGCATTTCCATCATGAAACCTATTTTTCATGGACTCGCCAACAACATTGCACGTGGCGTGTGGATGATAGCTTTTAGCATGCTCAGAACCACAAATATTCTCGTTGTTGTAGACTGTGACATAAAACATGTCACAGCTCTTATACTTCATGGCTCGAATCAACCAGTGGCAATTCTTGTCCACACATCTAACACAAAATACATTTTTATTATTCTTCATATATTGAAAACAGAAAGGCACTCTCACTATCCCAAGCTTCAACAACACAACCAACTCGTGCTTGTTCGTGAATGTTTGCCCTTTGTAGAAACCAGTGTCGTTCAGCCGAATGTGGTTTCCTTATGATGGTACTGAATCAGGAAACTGTACCTCATTTTCTTCTTGCATTTTTGCTGCTTCTTCATCTTCTTCCTTCTCAGGCACATTCATATTTAACGTAGGCTCCTCCCCAATGTCATCCAACCCATGATTTGATATATTTTGTTCATTAGAAATTTCAGTCCGAAGAACCACATATACCCGTAGAGTGGGCCTAGCACCAGATGCATCAACATCAGCCATAAAAAGAGAGACATCATTGTGATTCCTAATGTGAAAGGGTGCGATCTTTAGCTTTGCGATGCTCAACAAGTACGTAATAGAAAGATCCCTTGGATCATCAAGAATTCCCCAAATTTGAGTGATTTTTTCAACCAAGTCATTATAAGTAACCTCCTTACAAACAAGAATATGTCTACTCTATTTCACAATGGGAACCCAAATATAACTTTTAACTTTCTCCACCCATTCGCCAAGATAATCAACTACGAATAATACGGGCCCCATTAATTGTCCTGTAGATTTAAAAAAGGGTCTACATTAGGTCCTTATAGCATAAATTCCATAATACAATTGTTTATAGAAGCCATATTCACAAAAAAAATTCAGTAATGCTTCAAACATTCCGTAAAAAATTTATAGTATTTACACATCGATACAAATGTTTAAACGTTTAGAATCATATTTAAACGTCCTGAGTGATGTGTAAATATCATTCTGGATTGTTAAACATCGACACAAATGTTTAAACATATATTTTTGTATGTTCACATTTGTGATGATGTTTAAATTTCATTAAGGATTACTAAACATCATGTTGGATGTTCAAACATAAGTCCACATGTTTAAACATTGGAAATGATGTTTAAACATCCAACATGATGTTTAAATATCATTCAGGATTACTAAACATCAAACCAAATGTTTAAACATAAGTCCAAATGTTTAAACATTTGGAATGATGTTTAAACATCCTCAATGATGTTTAGATATCATTCGGGACTCCTAAACATAATCTCAAATGTTTAAACATAAGTCCAAATATTTTAGCATTTGATGGTTTAAACATACACTCAGCAGCCACATATGTTTAAACATATGATACGATGTGCACAAAAACATCAACGAGATGTTTAAACATCAAACATCTCGTCGACAGATGTTTGACAGAAACCCAAACCCGACATGCAATTTAAGAAATCATTTTTCAATTCCAGTAGCTTCAAATCAAATTTCTCAACTATAAAGTTTAAGAACACTTACCAAAGAGCAAATGTGGCTGAAATCCTTGAGGAATAGCTGAGATTGGTATTGTAAATGGTGGAAGAAATTTAGAAAATTCTCAATTTTTTTTCTACACAAATCACTTGAAAAAACACAATGTACTTGGAAATGGTGGTTGAATTTACTTTGGGGAGCTGATACTGAACCAAAAAAATGAAAAATTCGGCCGGAAAGCCACTGTCGCCGACGAAGCAGTGAGGGGGAAGATGGGGGACGGCGGGGGAAATTTTTTGGGAGGGAAACTTTTTTTTGCCATTTTTGGGGGGGTGAAATGAAGGTTATGTAGGGGGTGCAAAGTGTAAGAAAAAATTTGGGTGTTAATTTTTTATACACCTTTTAGGCCATTAGCACTAATCATAAATAAGGACCTTTACCTATTAAAAACATTTGAAGCCCTTTTCTTTATTAAATAACTTGTTTGGGACCTTTTTTTACACTTACCCCCTAAAATATCTGGGAGAAGATTTTAATTGTTAAGTGTGGTGTTTGCACAGGTGGGCTACAATTGCGTTTTTGGCCTTCTTTTCGGAATTTCCATTTTTTCTTTCTTTTAAAATTGGCCTCAATTGCAAGCTTTTATAATAAACCGATTAGACATTTTCGGGATAAAATTTGGTGTCAACAGCCTCAATGAACAAGCTAACTCATCGTAGATAGCTCGAAAGGGGTCCTACCCCTTAATCACGTAGGGATTGATTGGGTCCAGGAGCGGATTCTACTGAATAAAAATACAACACAAGAAACAGGTAGGGAGTAAGCCATAAGGACTCAGTATGCGAGGAATAACTGTTTAACTCAAAAAAGAAATAGTCAAACGAGCTAGGGAAACTGGAAGAAACAACATATAACAAATAAACAATGCACAGATGGGTGAGTAACAGTCTTATACAGGTAGCAAACACACAGAAGGTTATAAGGTAAATGCAACATGATGCAGTGGGGTCACATGTACCCATTGAATGGAGTAGAATCCTCCTACTCTGGGACAGAATCATCCTACCCTTAATCTGATGTAAGGAGCGGAATCCTCCTGCTTCTAGGACGGAATCCTCTTGCCCTCAGATGACATAACAACCCAGAATAAAAAAAAAAACTTAATCAAAAAATATATAACAAGGTTGTGGTGTAGTAAGTACCCCCTGTCGGCATTTATTCACGTAAAGAACATGCGAATAGATCATCCAAAAGGCCAAATACCGTCAAAGAAACGGATAAAATCACCTACCTCTAGTCTTGGCCGATAATGCTACTTTGCAACCTCCTTTCTAGCCCGACGTCCCTTAGAAATATCCCTCTCTGAGCCAACTAAGTTCAAACTCACATATAAGTACCCGAAGGATGATTATTTATTGTTTTGATGGAAAAAATTACCAAAATACCCTTGCGCTGGGCTTAGCCGGAAGCCCATAAATTATATATATTTTCGAACTCCTCATAATTCCACAAGTCCAATGGTATCATTGATTTTCATATTCGAATGCAATTCATCAAATTTCCTAATTTCATAAAATTTAGGGCCCTAACTCAATTTTTCAATTCAATTTCAAGAAATTCTATCTTAAGAATCACGAATTAACGCAATTGAATGTTACAGAATTGATAACTGATAATTTCTAACAACTTGGTACTTAGATTTTAGCTTGGAGCCGACTTCAAGTGACTGAAAATGAAGTACACCCAAAATGGGCTGAAAATGATATATTAATACTGTAAAGAAGCTGCTTACAGTGCAGCTTTCGCACCAGCAACAACTAGCGCTAATTTTTGGGTCAAAAAAAGACCCTATGAAGCTTAGAATGACCATAAAATATAAATGTTTTATACAAGTCATACCCGACTTGTGTGGCATGCTCGCAGAGACGGAACTCGAATCGGGTCTCTAGAACTCAAGATACGTCTCCTATAGAAAGAGGTCGATTTCTTAACTTTCGGGATTTTAGCAAAACTGACCGAACGACCTCAGAATTAACTTCCGAAAATTCCTACAAGTCAAAATAATTATACGAACCTAACAAACTTTCGAATTTTGCATCGGAGCTCATTTGTTCAAATCGAGCTCGAAAATCTCTTTTAAGCTTTACCGACAACTGAAACGGAAACCTTCTAAACAATCCTACCAAACGAGGTCCGAATCATATCAAATTTTACAGTCAGCTCCTAGTTGACCTTATAGAGCTTTTAAGACTGTTGGCATATGAGTCGGAGTCCTAACTCCCAAAATGATTGCCTAAGGTCGTTTTAGAAGTATACCTTTTTGGTATACTTTTATACTTTTTTGGCATACTCTTTTTTGTTGGATCAAAGTGTTTGATGCTATCCAACAAATAAATATTTTAATTTTTATTATTTGAATAAAATATACCTTTTTGGTATAATGTATACTCTTTTGGTATACCTTGTTATGTAGGTTCGAAGTGCGAGTTGTTACAAAACACATAATATATTTCAATTTTTATTGTTTTTAATGAAGTATACCTTTTTGGTACACTGCACACTCTTTTGGTGTACCTTTTGTGTTTGTATCAAAGTGTGCGATGCTATCGATCAAATTAATATTTCAGTTTTTGTTGTTTTGAATAAAGTATACTTTTTTGGTATACTATAAAACCTTTTGGTATACCTTGTTATGTAGGCTCGAAGTATGAGATGTTACATAACACATAGGTATTTCAATTTTGGTTGTTTTTAACGAAGTATATCTTTTTGATATATTGCATACTCTTTTGTATTTAGATCAAAGTGTGTGATGCTATCGAGCAGGTAAATATTTTAATTTTTGTGCTCTTAAACGAAGTATACCTTTTTGGAGAAAGAAAAAAAGGAAAAAAAAAGTATAATAAGATTACTGAGAGAGGAAAAAACATAAAGAATTTGGGAGATTGAGGGGCCATTTGTTTTTATTAAGATTAAGAGGTCTGAATCTGAATACACATCTGAATATTAAGTTGTGGTATCAAAGCTATGAAGTCTCAGAGCTCTTATTCTAAGAATAGAACCGGACACTAAATGATTAAGACCGTTTGTTTTTCCAACATCTGAATGGAATTTTTCTTTATTAAAGTTTATAGATACTATAAAATAGTACAAATATTATATCCACGAGTTATTAGATTGTAAGGTGGTGGTTGGTGGTGGCATGACGATGATGTCTGGTAGCAGTGACTGTTGGTAACTGTAGTGTTGGTGGTGGTTGTGTGATAGTGGTGGTTTGATGGTAGATGTGGTTCGTGGTAGTGACTAGTAATATTGGCGGTAGTAGGTAATAGAGGTGGTGCTGCTTGCCAGTGAAGACAATTGTGTTTATAGAGGCGGTTGGTATTAGTTATTGGCAGTGGTGGTGGTGGTGATCATTGGTGCTAATGGCGATGTATGGTAATGGTGATAGGTAGTGGTGGCTAGTTGTGGTGATGGATTGGGTGTGGCAGGTGGTGGCTGACAGCGGTGGCGGTGGTTATCGATTGCAGTACATTGATAACTAGTTGTTGTAATATATGGAGTAGAGCCGTCAATATGGGCTTGGCCCACTGGGCTGGCACCGGCCTGGCCCGTAATTTAATAGGGTTGGGCTAAGATTTTTTAGCCCATGAAACACCAAGGCTTTTTAACCCGGCCCATGCAAGCCCACGGCCAGTGAGGCTTAGGCAAGGCCAGGCTGGGCCACCCGTGGGCTTAATAAAATAAAATAATTTAAATAATGAAATAAGAACCAGTCTAAAAACAATGAAAACAGAGCTTTCCATTTTGAATATTTTGTTGCAATTTTTAAGTACTTATATTTTGACAAATATTATATTATTGGTATCTTTTTATGTTTTCGTTTTAATGTTATTTGGAATGCGGGTTTTTGGAGAATAGCAATTTACCAAATGTGTGTTGTGATTTATATCAAAGTTTGTAAATTATTTTTCTGATTATATTGTGTTAACAACAGTTAATAATATCTGAAATTGCTCTAGGAATTTTATGAAATTAAGATTCTCTTTTAACTAATGATAACTGAAATAAATTTTAAGTTCACATAAATACTTTTTGACACCAAAGTTTGTACTATATTTTTGCCTGTTTACATTATCTCCTTTACCCGAATTGTTCAGTTAGATATCATGGTAATATTGGTTTACTTCTAGTATATAACATTATTAAAAATTCAAAAATTAAACTAACATAATTAAGGAATAATTAATAATAAATAATGGTGGGCTAGTCCGGTCCGGCCCGGCCTGCAGCCCACATAGGGCTGGGCTGGGCTAATGATTTAATGGCCCGTGTGCATTGTGGGCCGGCTCAGCCTGGCCCGGCAAATTGCAAAGCCCACGTTGGCTGGGTCGGGCTGGGCCATTTTGACAGCACTAATATGGAGTGGTGATGAACCTTTTAATGATATTAAGAGCTTGTTCAGGATCTGAATGATACAGATCTATTAAGAGCCATTAAGTGGTTAAATCTTAATAAAAATAAACGCACTTAATGTTATGAGGTCTGAATCATTCAGATTAAGACATTCACTAAGTGCAAACAAATAAGACCTGAATAGTGTTAGAACAGTTGAAAGAAAAAAAAAATGAAACAAAAAAGAAGTTTGAAAACGGATAAGAAGAAAAGAGTACTAAAAGATCAAAATGACAAAATAAAAGGAGTGAAAAATATAATAAAAAATATTGGAAGAGAAAGGACTTGAGTTCCTTATTTTATGTCTCAAAATAAAGATAATTAGCTAAATAATAAATAAATATATAAATATTAATAATATATTGAGTAGAGTCATGTAAATAAATTAAATATGTGTATTTTTATAAATCTCACAATCAAAATCATAGGAGGTTGGTAAGTGGAGCCATTTTGCACCCACTACTTTTACATATTCTTGAGATCTAAAAAAACAAAAGTCGTAGTAGTAGACACACACTTCATCACAACAACCCACCCACTCAATAGCCGACACTTTTACATTTGCACTATATATACACAGTGTCATCCTTACAACAAAAATTGCACCTACATACTTCAAGATCTAAAATTTTCTCAGCTGCAAAAACAATGGAGCATGATGGGATTCTTTTGGGCATGGGAAATCCATTACTTGACATTTCAGCTGTTGTTGATCAAGATTTCTTGAACAAGTAATATTTCTTGTAACCCCATTTCTCTAATATTACCCATTTTAGCGTACATCACACCCCTTGGGGCAGGATGCGGTATGTTTTGTGCATTGGGCTGCCCTTAGTTGATTTATGTTGGTTTGATTTCGTAGATCTAGTATTAGTTTCTGATGCTTTATGTACACTGTATATTATGTGTATACAATGTATAATATATGTATCATACTTGTATAATCCCTGTATATTATGTGTATACACGCGTATAATATATGACACTGGTTAGGAAATGTAACAGTGAATTTAGCCAGCTATTAGTGTAAAAGTCCCTTTTGTTATATAAGAAAGGGAAATGAAATGAGAAAATAAAGATTACATTTTTCACTATCAAGTCGCCCAAGAGATGTTTAGCTATACTTTATTTCTTGTTTTAAGTTGATGTGTGTTGGTTTGATTTCATAGATCTAGTATTAGTTTCTGATGCTTTAATCCCTGCATATTATGTGTATATACGTGTATAATATATGTATGATATTCCAATACTGGCTAGGAAATGTAAATAGTGAATTTGGCCAGCTATTTGTGTAAAGATGAAATGACAAAATAAAGATTACATTTTTCACTATCGTCACCGAAGAGATATTTTCAGGTAACACTCCATAAAAAATGGGATTTGAGATCTTGAAGAATTAGTTAGGTAACTTACGATATGTAAATATGACTGTAAATTTTTTTATACACTGTCCGTGCACAAAATTTGAATCTTATAATTAAATTAGCAGTGTGTACAAGGATACTCCATTTATATTGTTTGATCTATCTCCGAGAGCCTAAGTTGTTTAGCTCTAAGAGTGCATTGGATTTACTTGCAGCTTCGTGTTTCCTGTTTCCTTTCATTGTATCATGTTGAATGACCTGGTTTTTAACTCGTAGGTATGAAATCAAGCTGAACAATGCAATTCTTGCTGAGGACAAGCACTTGCCGATGTAAGTTGTTTCTTCTTTCTCTTAAATTAAAGTTTATGTGTAACATCCTTAGCTCAGGTGTATATATGCTAAATTACCAGAGAATACTACAATTTGGAAAGACTGTAGCTGCAAAACTTATCCATTTCTTGCTTTTTTACGGGGTGTAACTCCTTTTGTCTTTAATTGTAGAGAACATTGTGTGCAGGTGGTAGATCATTTTTTGTACTCAATTGCATCCTCCAGATGCTCCTGATTGAATAAAAAGCTTATTACCTGATCAACATAAAAAAACCTAATCCATTTCTCGTCGAACTTGTTTGGAGGAATAAATTTTTTGTTTTTTATAAACTTTCTTTAAGCTTTTGCATGCTTGGACTTCTGTTCTGCCACACTATGCTTGGTGAGAATACTTTATCTTAAAAAGAATACTTCAATAAGTCTTATTTTGGGTAACATATCCAACTCGCTATGTGAGCCTTCTAAAATTAGTGATTTGCCTATTATCGTCGCTGGTTTGAACTTCTTTATCGGGAAAAAAAAATTGGTTGCTTGTTTGATCTGTGAAAGAATAGTTGTATGTTTGGGGACAGAAACCTTAAGAGAGGCTACCAGAACACATTCTTCTGAAAAAGAAAGTTAGTTTTGTGTATTTAGTAAGAAAGCTATTCAATTCTTCAAAATGCTGACAGAATTTTTATATTCCAGGTATGACGAAATGGCATCCAAATTCAGTGTTGAATACATTGCTGGAGGTAATGTGCCCTTCACCTGACACATTGTTTGTACCAAATAATATTATGCGATAAAGATACTTGGAATATGGATCATAACAGTCTTGACTCTGCAATGCAGGTGCAACACAAAATTCAATCAGAGTGGCTCAGGTGTCTTGTCGTCATTGTTTTTTTTTTTTTTTTTGGATCTTCACAATCTGACATGATTGAATAGTGTAGAAAAATAAATTTCCTTTGGTATTTGCAGTGGATGCTACCATTTCCAGGTGCAACAAGTTACATGGGCTCGATTGGGAAGGACAAATATGGGGAGGAAATGAAGAAAAATGCAAAGGGTGCTGGTGTCAATGTAGATTCTTAGTCTTTGAGTTTCTCCTTTTAGTTTGAAAATATTTTTGTCCTTTTGTTCATCCTGTATTCATTAGTACATTTACTGCTCATCTTTTTATGCATTAGACTTATAAAGAATTACTTTAATCCCATCTTGTCTTTATGTTTGGATCAATATAGGTTCATTACTACGAGGATGAGACTGCTCCAACAGGGACTTGTGGTGTTTGTGTGCTAGATGGCGAGAGGTTAGTTTGAAGCAGTTCTGTATAATGTGTACAATGGTTCTAATATACAGTTCAATCTTTCCTTTTTGCTAACCAAGGAGGGAAGGGAGAGAAAGAAACATTCTACTTTGTCTACATAAGGTTTAAGTACATGATTAAAAAGAAAAGGTTTAGATACATGATAGCTAATTGTTTTCAGCCATACATTGTCTCTTGTTAAACTGACGATCTGGTATTGATTATGCAGGTCTCTTGTAGCCAACTTGTCAGCTGCAAACTGCTACAAGGTTGACCATTTGAAACGACCAGAGAACTGGGCCTTGGGTAGGAATCACATTTCCTGTTATACAAGCTTAGACCTCCAGATATTCAGTCTATTATAAACTAACACCTCTGTTTCTGGACAGTTGAGAAGGCCAAGTTCTACTATATTGCTGGATTCTTTCTCACTGTATCCCCAGAATCTATTCAACTTGTTGCTGAACATGCGGCTGCCAATAACAAGGTAAAAAGTTGACATAGTTTGACCGGTCCTTTTGGAAGTTTGTGCATGAAACAATCACATAATGTTCCACCATTCTGCTGCAGATCTTCTCGATGAACCTTTCAGCACCATTCATCTGCGAGTTCTTCAAGGATCCACAAGAGAAAGCCTTGCCGTAAGTCCAATATCCTCCTACCTTGTCAATGTAAATGAAGGTAGAAGATACTGATCTAAGAATTGCTTTTTCTGTTTTCAGGTATATGGACTTTGTATTTGGGAATGAGACAGAAGCAAGAACCTTCTCAAAAGTACATGGCTGGGAGGTAATGGATGCTCAACCAACGCTTCTCACATTAGTTTTGAGTCTTCTGACTTTGTGGTGCATGACTAACATGCTGCTGCTTTGATGACTAGACTGATAATGTTGAAGAAATAGCTTTGAAAATCTCCCAATGGCCAAAGGCATCTGGAACACACAAGAGGATTACTGTTATTACACAGGGTGCTGATCCTGTTGTTGTTGCTGAGGACGGGAAGGTGAAATTGTTCCCTGTAATCCCATTGCCAAAAGAGAAACTTGTTGACACCAATGGTGCTGGTACGTGGTCTACTTTAGTTTCTGTTTTGACAGAGCTAAATTAACCCATGATATGTAATCCTTTTAATGTATTAGGCTGTCATTTAACATGTTTTTCTCCTACTTTGATAGGTGATGCATTTGTTGGCGGATTCTTGTCACAATTGGTTCAAGGAAAACCCATTGAGGATTGTGTTAGAGCAGGTTGTTATGCATCAAATGTTATCATTCAGAGGTCGGGTTGCACATACCCTGAGAAGCCAGATTTTGCATAAGATTATTCTTATTTCTTGGTTTCCACTGTTATGCTGCCTTAATTGAGAGAGCATAATTCAGAGTACTAGTATTTTGGATTCAAACGAGTAATTTCCAATTGTTTGGGCATAGTTTCAATTTGCCAGCGTGTTGTAATGAATTTTGATTGCATTTTCATATCATTTGAGAATAACATTCTTATTAGGAAAATTGAAATGTTCTCTTCCAATTCTAATGTGTTAAAAAGTTTGACTGCCTTTTCTGTTATTGTGTAAATTTATTTACACCCGACGGTGTATAAAAGTGAAACTTACTCTATTCACAACTAGATAAAGTGAGTTGGATGTAGAAGAATAGAGCAATATTGACAATTTGATAACTTGGCATGTATCACAATTGGAATGATACAAACTTATTCTGTAGAGGTCATATTGTCAAATTATGAATAGGCTTTTTACCAAGTCCGGATTAATTGAGCACTTTGGAAGAAAAAGGGTAAAGGGAATGAATACAGTGAAAAATAATTGACTTTTTTTTTTTTTTTACTTTTTTGTTCGTTTCATATTTAAACTATGAGATTGTTACGTTATCCCCTGAACTATTTCAATACTTCCTGCAGTGACAAGTGGCATGAAGAGTGACTTCACTCTCTTTGTAGAACATCCATACAATTAATTTTTTAAATTAGTTGTTCTTATTTCTTATTTGGTGTTTTTCTTTTTATAAATTTATTAATTTTTTCTTTTAATTTTTCGTCAAAATAAAAAATCTTTACCTTAGTTGAAACTCATATTTCTAAAATAATAAATATTAACCAACAATAGTAAACTTAATTATGGTATTGACCTGAGTTTACTCAACCATAATAAACTCAATTGAGAACTTGCGTATTAAAATATAAAAATAATACATTGCATGTTAAAGATTATGTCTTTTTAATTAAATGACCATTACTGACAAATTTTGGTTGTAAATTGCAACAGAATTTATCACATTTGATTAAATTATTATTAGTACTCTTATTATTCAAGGTTGATGGGTCTCAACTAGTTTATTATTATTGGCAAAAAAAAGTAGAGTTATGAAGAAGAAAATAATTAATTAAAAAAAAGAAAGGAAAAAAGACAACAACAACAACAATAATAATAATAATAATAATAATAATAATAATAATAATAATAATAATAATAATAATAATAATAATAATAAATAAGTAAAAGAATATTTAAATTTTAAAAATTAAAGAGAAAGGCCACATGGATACTTTTTATTGGTCTATTTTATTTTTCCACACACAACAAAGAGAGTGAAGTCACTCCCCATGCCACTTGGCACTACATGGGGATTTTGAATATGAAAATTGATAGTTCAGGGGGTAACGGAACCAACCCATAGTTTAAGTATGAAACTAACAAAAAAGTGATAGTTTAGGGGGAGGTTTAACCATTATCTCTTCTTTTTTTTTGAATTTTTCCGGAAATGGCACCTCAAACCAAGGAATATATAAATAAAGGGTCATATTTTTATCTTACATGGCATAGCACCCCTTATTTTAAAAATTACATAACATAACACCTCCTTTGAACTCTCCCTCAAAATAAAAAATCTTAGGTGCCACTCCCCCCACCTCCCCGCCACTGACCTGCCACCAGCCACCCTATCGCTGACGGCGCATGGCCGAAAAACTGAAAAATCACCGGATCTCATTGAATTGCTTATTTTATGTCACCAGAGCTTTATTATTGCTGGTTTTATTTAAATAATTATTTTTAATAATTTTATACACATAAATATATCAAAAAATAATAAATTATACATGTAAATACATAGAAAAATGTGTATGCAGGCAGTGGCATATGCAGAATTTTTTATTAGTGGCGTCGAAATTTAAATAAGAAATAAAAGAATAAATCACTATAAATGAATTCAAGTTTTCAATTAATTTTGATTGTGGCCTAATAGTTTTAGGTTTAGTTGTTAGTCTTTGATCTCGGGACTTCAAAGTCAAATTAGTAGGTTATCCACCAGCTCGCCTATTGCTTCTTTTACTTCAACTATTTCATCCTTTTAATTATAAAAAAATTTCTATTTTTTCTTATTAGAATTATATACACATTTAGCAAACATTTTCGATCCAGTGGTGTCGGACGACACCGGTACGGTGTGTGTAAATCCGCCCCTGTATGCAGGAGGAAAAATACAAAAATATATACAAAAAATATAAATTTTATACAAACATCTATAAATAGTGCACAAATCTGAAAGTTATACAACTTATTCATTATATATACACGCGTATATAGATTTATACAACTTTATACAAATTTACAAATAGAATATGTTTATTCATTGTATATACACATATATACAAATTTATATATTTTTATACATGTTTACAGAAGAGTATAAACTCGTAAAAATAACTTTATATTGTGTTTTGTACAGCTTTTACACAAAAAGCGTAGCAAATATCCAATATTTATACAATTTTATACAAGAAAATTATTAAAACTAAACATTAGAAAAAAGTTTTAACAAAGAACTAGTAGATCTTATCGGATTTTTATGAAAAGGTGAAAAAAGAAGAAGAAACATGATAAACAAACCCCTGACCGGAATTTACATCAAAAAATCGACATTGTAACTGAAAAGGCCAAAATTAAAGAAGAAGAAGAAGAAAAATTGACGACGGTGGTGCCGTAACAGTGACGCCGGCGGCGATGGCAGCTTGGAGAAGAGGGGATGGAGGTGAGTGGTGGAGGGGGTGGGGAGGCGGCGGGGTTGTAGTGAAAGGAGAGAAGGAGAAGAAAGGAAAAATGAGGGCTAGAGTTTTTTTGATTCTTTATAAAGAGGTGCTGTGAGTGAAAGAAAAAATTTAAAAAAGGGTGTGTCTCTCCATGTAAAAATCTTTTTTTTTAATATATTTTTTATTAAATATTAGAAATCCACGGAGCTTGTACCTCGCCATGCATCAGATCTTCGTGCCCCACCTTTAAAACATTGGTTTATATGAATACTCACAATTCAAAATATGATTGTCCATTTAATTTTATTAGCATTATGCATAATAAATATAAGTTAAAAGGGTGCTTGAAGTTTCCTCTTTTTATCGACCAGTTTAAAGGCGAAATTCTCTAATAGAGCAAAAATGCTCCTAAAGCACATAACCTAAAATAAACATACTAACATATTAAACATTATTGCCAACTAATTGGTATTGTCTATATAGATCTTCTTCTCCATCGTGTTATTATGGATTTGCATAGATAGTAAGTCTTTCGGAACAAGTTCATTTCATATGATTTTAGGTCTATTTTGTTTTATTGTAACACACAATCTAATAATGGGTGCATTTGGAGGTTGATATTTAACTTATCGTTATCAGTATATTAGTCATCATATAAATGCACAAGTGATAATCGTTATCAATGAGCTACCAATAGTTTATGCTAGTCGAATTAATCTCATGAGTTTTGGATCATCATGTGTAATTGTGTATATTACCAAATTCAAATGTCACTAAAAAGAATTGAGTCCCTAAATTTTAAAAAAGTAATGGATGAAAAAAATATTATGGATAAAATAAATAAAATAATAATATCTTCTTGATATATCAATACAATATTGATAAACATATATAAAAATATTGTTACCGTAATAATATCTTAAATATATCAAAATTAAATTACATTACCAAACTAGTGTACCAATATACAAATACCGTTTTACTTATTGATATCGATACTAGTTTGATTTTACACAAACTTAATGTCAAGCATCCTCCTCCAATTTGTCCTAAACGTCCTTTGTTTGCACCTCCCGTGAACATAGTAATGTTTAATCTATTGTTAATGTTATAGGAGTATTATAATTGGAGCTTCTACTCCTCACTCTCTTTCCATTTATAGTAATTGCTAAATTAACAACTCCATCCAAACTTTTCACTTCAACACCCCAAAGTTTCTCAAATTAATCAAAATACCACCCTCATAAAACCAAAACCCATTATTTCCCCAAAAAAAATTCAATCAAAAAAACAAAAAAATCTTTTCTCCCACCACCAAATGGACCACCACCACCATGAAGTACCACCAATCAACCACCAAACAACAACCCAAATCCTTAAACAAACAACCTCAATCTTCCTTTCTAACCTCCTCTTATTCCTCTTCCTTTCTTCCTTAATCCTCACTTTCCGTTCTAATGTCGAAAATGGGACCCACTTCCTCACTTCCTTCATCGATCATGACCCTTTATTTAAATCTCTCCTCTCTCGCATTGACCTTAGTAGTAGTGGGCCCCACATTCAACAACAACAAATTCCACGTCACCACCACCGCCACCGTAACCGCCGCCCTTTCCTCCACCTCTCCCGTGTCGGAACCCTAGATGATGATTTCTTCTCCGGTGATTCTGAATTAATTGATAAATCCCTATTTTACCCTTCCGTTAAACCTAACCCTAATTCCACTTTCCTAATTTTAGGGTTTGATAATAATAGTTCTGTTATTGATAATGGCATTTTGTTCCCTCGTGTTATTCGTAATGGTCTTATTCGTTTTACAATGAACGCTGATCGTATCGATAATAATAGTTATGACAATAATAATAGTAGTAGCAGCAGTAGTAGTAATAGTGAAAGTAATGAGAATGATAATAATGGGGCTGTTGTTGATTTGCAGTTTTTGATTAAGGGATTGGAATTAGGTCATGGCGATGCGACTGCATTGGTGTTTTTAGTTAGTTTGTTATCGGCTGCGTATGCGTATGTAGTGTTGGCTTTTTTAGTTACTTATACTTGGGTACATGGGATTGTGTTCTTGCAAGTTTTGGATAATGTGTTAGGGAATTATCATAGGTCGATGTTTAGGACGGCTTGGGAAGGTTCGCATTTGGGGTTTAGGAGGTTGTCGGGGTTTGTTTTGATGAGTTGGGCGGTAAGGGATGCATTGGCGCAGTTGTTGGGTATTTGGGTTTTTGGTGAAATCGAGGATCAGTATGCGTTTTTTAAGGTTTTTGTTAGGATGAAATTGATGCCCTTTTCGGATGTGGCTCCGTGGGTGGTGGGGAATGAGAAGGAAAGCTTGTGTTTTGTTGTGTCGTGGTTTGTTGTAGAGTTGGTTGTTGGGTTTATTTTTGCTGTGGATTCTTGGGTTTCGATTGTGGATTCGAGGAGGAGTGGTAGGGAGGTTGTTAAAGAAGGGTGTCATTTGTTGGGTATTATGGTGGGTCCTGCTATTGGAATCAAGTGTTGGGAAGTTTTGGTTTGTGGATCGTTTACAAGATGGATGTTGGGTCGAATATTTGGAGGAGTGTTTGCATTGGCGTTTCAGTCTGTTATGGAAGTTTATTTCATGGTTGCTTGGTTAACATTTTACTTGGCTGCAAGGTTTTATGATGCTTCTTCAGTTGGGAGGACATTTGGACGAAGAGAACTGGAAGGCTTTCTCGAGGGTGTTAGATGATACTCGGTGGGAATTTGTGAAAGATTTTTTCCCTTGCCTTGGTGTTACGTTGAAAGAAGCTTTAACTGGATGAACTGTCGCGCTGATGGGGTAATCTTGCTTCGAAATTGTGAGTCAGCACGGCATTGTTAATGAAGTCACCAGCTACGCTTTGTATGTACTCTGTTCCAAGGCAATATATGACTTGTATATTTCATGGGAATTCTTGTTTACTATTCCATGTCCATTTCGAGTATATGCTTTACCATATAAGTCTTTCATGGTGATGCAACCTGAAAACTAGTTGTAATTGTTGTATTTTTTTTCTTTTACCATTAAGGGTAAGAGATTAAGAGAGCCCTACTCTTTTTCTTATGGTCATATTTATGTTGTAGATTCCGATGTTTTGAAGAGTTGATTTGTATAATTGTACATGGTTATCGTTGTACTAAACCTTTCCACTCCCCTACCCCGAAAAGAATAAAGTAAGACTTCCAATTTTCTGTTTGAACTTTTTTTTTTTTTTTTTTTTTAAAATATTTGAACATTGCACAGTTATATAAATGCTAAAATCGTACTGTAAATGACTTATATAAGGACATAAGCATGTTCCTCTATTTAGTGCAAAACATTTGAACAACTTAAGATAGCTAAAGTACTTGACAACAACAACTACAAAAACAACATACCCAGTGATATCCCACCAAGGCGGGGATCAAACTAAACTACTTGACAATAGTTAATATACTTTAATGGAAAACATTTACATTGTATCAAATGGACATATGAGACAAAGTACATCAAAGGCAATGTGACTGATTGATGCCTAAATAAATACCCAATGGTTGTGCAATATTTCTGAGTGGGTCATCTATTTATTGCAGTATCCTATGCATATGGAAAAGGAAGTGCTTGTTTCTCATGGATAGCCATGCTAGTTATTTTTGCACACATGTTACATCCTGTTTAACTTTAGTTGATGCGTTCCAAGCTCTATATGTGGGTTCTTACCCATTAAACTCAGCCTGCCTAGCTGATAAGAGTTCTAGTAAGTTTGTTTAAACAACTGAGTTGAGACTGTAGCACCATGTATACATGAATATAAACGAGTGGGCACATGCAAAATTTAATATTGGACTTCATCTCTATGATATCATCAAACTGAACAACTTCTATTTATGAATATTGGGATTTGTTAAGTTTCGAGTGCTAAGCATTTATTGTACCTTCAGTACTTCAACAGCTCATAGTTCCTATTTTCAGTTTAAATCATTAAGAAGTTTCTAGACGTGGAATGCTATTGCTTCCAATGGATAGTTTGTTGCCGAAAAGTTTGAGATCTGATTTTGTTGCCTAAATGTTAGGATCTAGTTGATGTTACCTAGATGCTGAAATTTTGTCCACTGATGACCACTTCGGATCCCTTTGATGAAGTCAGTTAACTTCCAACCATGTAAAGCTGATCTAGTATTTTAGAGCTTCCGCGTTGAGCGTCTTCTCTATCTTCCGGGCCGCACTTTGGGCATGAAGTTCTTTGGATAGTATAATTTAAACAGTTTTCTTTCGCTCAAATTTCTTCTATGCAGCTGGATCTCCGGACAGTAAAAGAAAAGCTAAACATTCGTTGAATTATTTAGTAATTCAGCCTTTAATGTTGATACTAATCATTGTATTTCAAAATTTATCTCGAAAAAAAGCAGTGGGGGCAAAGGTTTCATGTTGTGTTTTTTTCTTCTGAATCATCGAATAAATTTGGTTTATAAATATGATCAGGCTAGTTAGACGTGTTTGAAGTGTGTGATCATCTCATCTAAAGTTTAAGCATTTGAAGTGTGCACACTTTTATTTGCTTAATTATGTCTTCAACATTCCCAGTAAGGCTTTGTTAATGAAGTCACCAGCTACGCTTTGTATGTACTCTGTTCCAAGGCAATACATGACTTGTATATTTCATGGGAATTTTTGTTGACTATTCCATGTCCATTTCGAGTATATGCTTTACCATACAAGTCTTTCATGGTGATGCAACCTGAAAACTAGTTGTAATTGCTGTATTTTTTCCTTTTACTCTTAAGGGTAAGAGATTAAAAGAGCCTCCACTTTTTCTTATGGTCACATATGTTGTAGATTCCGATGTTTTGAAGTAAGTTGATTTATAACTGTATAGGTTATCATTGTACTAAACCTTTCCACTCCCCTACGTATTAAAGAAAGACTTTCCACTCCCCTACGTATTAAAGAAAGACTTTCAATTGGTTGGTTTGAACTTTTTATTTGATAAAGGTTTGAATATTGGACAGTTGTTGCTTACATATGTTTAGGGGCAAATGCTAGAATTGTACTATAAATGACTTATAGAAGGATACAAGTATGCTCCTCTATTTAGTGCAAGACATTTGAACAACTTAAGATAACTGAACTATTTGACGATAGTTAATACTATATTTTAACGGGAAACAATTGCATTTGTATCAAATGGACATACGAAACTAAGTACCTCTAAGACAACTTGACTGATTAATGCCTAAATAAATACTGGAAGGTTGTATAATATATATATATATTTTTTTATCAGGTAAGGTAAAACCGGAAGGTTGTATAATATTTCTGAGTGGTCATCTATTTGTTGCAGTAGCCTATGCATTTGGAGAAGGAAGTGGTTGTTTCTCATGGATAGCTTATGCTAGTTATTTTTGCACTCTTGGTACATCTTGTTTAACTTTTAGTCGATGCTTTTCCCGATTCAGATCACCGAGGACATGGCCCTAGATAGGAAAGCATGGAGGCCGAGGATTAGGGTAGAAGGTTAGATAGTAGCGAGTGTCTTTTCTCTTATTAGATATAGTAATATGCTTGTATAGACTATTTCCATCTTAGTCTTCTTTTTTATATCCACTGCGGTTATCTGTTTATTTTGGATATGCTTAAGTTTTATCATTTTCCTTAACATGATATTTTCCGTCTTTTTTTCAAATGTGTTTTCTAAATGTTTTCTCTAGTCAAGGGTCTATCAGAAACAGCCTCTCCACTTTGGTGGGGGTAAGGTCTGCGTACATCTCACCTTCCCCAGACCCCGCTTGTGGGATAAAACTGGGTTATGTTGTTTTTGTTGTTGCTTTTCAAGCTATATATGTGTTCGTACCCGTTGAAGTCAGCCTGCCTACTTGATAAGAGTTCTAATAAGTCTGCACAAATAACTGAGTTGAGACTGTAGTACCATGTATACATGAAGATAAAACAAATGGGCACATGCAAATTTAATATTGGACTTCATCTCTATGAGATCATCAAACTGAACTACTTCTATTTATAAATATTGGTATTTGTTAGTGCTAAGCATTTATTAGTAACTTCAGTACTTCAACAGCGCTGAGTTCCTATTTTCAGTTTAATTCGTTTAGAAGTTCCTAGTCATGGAATGCTATTGCTTCCAATGGATAGTTTGTTGCATAAAAGGTTGGGATCTGATTTTGTTGCCTAAATGTTAGGATTTAGCTGATGTTACCTAGATGCTGAAATTTTTATCCACTGATGACCAATTCTGATCCCTTTGATGAAGTCGGTTAACTTCCGACCATGTAAAGCTGATCTAGTATTTTAGAGCTTCCATGTTGAGTGTCTTCTCTCTTTTTCAGGGCTGCACTTTGGCTATGAAGCTGTGTGAATAGAATAATTTAAACAGTTTTGCTCAAATTTCTATTGTGCAGCTGGATCTCCAGACAGCAAAAGAAAAGCTAAACATTCGTTGAGTTATTTGGTAATTCAGCCTTATAATGTTGATAATAATCACTGGAAAAAAAATCTTGAAAACTATTGATGACAACTTCAAAAAGCAGTGGGGGCAAAGCTTTTTTGCTGTGTATTTTTCTTCTAAACATAGAATAAATCTGTGATTGATAAATTGGATCAAGCTAGCTAGGCATGTTGAAGTGTGTGACCATCTCATCTAGTTCGGAATAAATCTGTATTATGCATACTTTATTTACTTTATTATGTCTTTAACATGCCCCCTCACTTGCGGGCTTGATTCTTTTTGACTGGTGAAATTCTTCTTCGATAATCGGTGGTGGTCTAACCGAGAACCTGTGTGCTTTGATGCCATGATGAAAAATGGACTTGGGTCGTAAAGTCAACCCGAAAAGCTAGCTCAAGAGGTAAGAGTTATCCAAGACCATATAAGGAGACAACAACCGTTTCCTGCACCAATGTGGGACACTTAACAACGTGGAACAACATGTTTGATTAGCTTATTTTAATTGAGGTCACATTAACTGCATGGGGTTGATTTTTTGTTTATCTTGGTACCTTTTGCTTGTTTGATATTGTGAATGGATTTTATCAGGAAATATTTGTGAAGCAGAGATAGTTTCCCACCCAAACACAGACATGTATATGAAGATGCATAAATATAGTAAATAAGCCCTCCAAACAACAATAGTCAAGTCATCTTTTATAGCTTTTATCTTCCCCTTGATGAATCCCAACTCATTGCAGATGCTCTAGCTCATATTTTATTCTCAACCTGTATGGTCACGATTATTTTTTGAATTCATTCCTCTCAACTGAATCTTTGGGCATGATATATTTCACTAATTCTCAGGGACATAATAGTAGCTTAAGCTGTGTTGTGATAATTCATCCTTAATTGAAGACTATATTCCCAACTCAAGGGTGCAACAAGTTTGATGCATGTACAGACCAAGTAAAAGCAGAAATGCATTTAGTGCTGAAAATCAAGCATGACATTAGGGAACTTCAGGCACTCCTAAAGAGAGACTTTTCCTGAAGTTTTGCTCTAAAAATTAAATATCGTTCAATTAGAAAAGGTGGATAGTGTGAGATTCACTAATTGCATTGAGCACAATATAAGAAACATGCTCTTAAGTTCATTATCCAATGGGGCCTCAATTTTGGCAAATGTTCTACAGTTGTCTGGGATTGGAATGGGTAATGTCAAGGACCACAGCAGAGGTTTTGGAAGGTTGGGGCAGGAAGGGACTTTAAAAACATAAAAATTATCTGGAACACTATTTCAGATATGGTGGTGTATATGGAGAGAAAAGAACAGGAGAATTTTTGAAGGAAAAGTTAACTCTACACTCGAGATTAGATTGGACTGCATACTTTTGCTTTACTTCTGGTGTAAATTAGAATTTGTAAATGAGGATGAATCCCTGTTAGAGTGTATAGAAGCACTTCATAGGTAGTCAGGAATAATATTTTTGGTTTCTTTTTGTGAGTGTAACTTTTGCACAACCTTTGTGCTTATGATATGTATAATACATTTACCATTTCAGGAAAATGTTAGTTCTTGTTCTGCTCTATGATTTCCTTGTTCTGCGTGGTGCCTTTGCAAGAAGTTAGTTACTATGCTGCCTTTTTACCTTTGTAAGTTTATTTGCAATCATAGATTGCCTCACCCTTCTGCTATCTGTTGTATGAACATTAGTGGGTGGATCTCAGCTTTTGAAATTTCATGTTCAATGAAGTAAGTTTTGGCAGTATATTAAATGGTACATATATGTATTCCGCACCCTATTACTTGGACCATCATTTACTACAACAATCTTTTTGGTGGTTCTCTATAGGCGATTGCAGAGATATTCTACAGTCCTTTAACTTTCTGCTGAAAGAGCAAGTTCTAGTTCCTGTCATGCTTACCTTCTCTATTAGAAGTTAGTAGATTTACAGAACACTGTTAAGTTAGCTCCATTCGGATGAATGTAATCAGCAACTTGTTCTGAATTTTCTAACTGAATGCAGCATTCTTCTGTTGTTAATTTTTGTTTTATGACAGTTCCTCTGTTGTTTAATTAGAGTTTTGAAGAGTAGGTACGCTGAAAAGAATCCAGTGATTGATGGTTTAGTTGAAATTGGTGGATTTGGTTCAGTGACAGAATGAAGTGGCAAAGTACATATCCAGCTGCGTGATCTCGACGAATGATCCCTAGATGAGTCATTCCCAACCAGTCTTCACTCTATGTTTTGTCAATGTTTGATAGAGCTCAAGATAATGATTATCAATTTACTAATGAAAGTCGCTTTTTTGGTTGATGCCACATAAATATATTGGATACGACACAGGTAACCAAAACACACCTCAATAATATTACAGTAGCAATTTTGATGTAAAGCATGGTAAAGCTTTCCAAAAAAGAAAAATCTGATGAAAGCTTGGCGAAACTATTATATTTTCCGGTGTGGTAATCAAAGTTAAGGATGTATTAGTCTTTTACACTTTAATGGAGAGTGGCTCTAGTACCTGATTGCTAATTCCAAATAGCCCTTGATAGTTGATTATAGTTGGATCTGAAAATGTTTAGAACGGCTCATCTAGCCCTCACTTGTAAACAGATATCCTCATAACTTCGGAAAATTTACAGAGTCGATACTCTCTTTTGCTTATTTTGGCTCCATTTCACCTGAGCTAAATGCTCAGTATTGCTCATCTTGATTGCTACTCTAGGTACATACAGAAAAGGATAAACCTAATAGGTCTTCGGGATCACACAAACACTTCCATAATATGTTATTCTACAGACCTTTTTTGTTTGGCTCCAGGGACTTATTTCTGATTTGCATTTGCACGTAGCAGTGTTGGCCTGATTACCTAGGTCTTTGTAAAATTTCACTGAATGTGGTCCACAACAGTAACTAAAAGTTTTTGATGTGGTACTTAGGTTCGACTGATTTCGTTTCTCATGGAGAAGTGTCTTTCTCCTTCTATGTTTCTTTCTCACAAACTTGCTCTGAAAATTGTTCGCTTGAACAAATTTTGACAGTTTAAGTTATCTAACGTCTCATCCCCTTATACAGAGAGGGGGCTGAGTTTGGAGGTTTTATTTTTCTTGGTAGGTGTTGGCATGTTGCTTTATCTCTACGCTGTTATAGTTGATGTGCTTGCGGAGTTCTTTTGGAAAATCTTCTTTTGTACATTATGATGTTTTTAGACTTTTGTCTTGTCCACGCATTGCATTTTTTCCTAATTTTGCTAACACAATAGTGTAGCTAATATGTAGCAAAATTTGCATACAAGTAGGATATTCTAGTTCTCCAGGGTGCTGAATCCCTGTTACGTAGCATTTCCTTACTTTTTGTAATCTGTGGTTGGAGAGTTAAATGTCTACATCTTACGCTTATTAGCTCATTGTTCTTTTGGTCAGTGAACAGGGTATGGGATTTTTTCCCACTTTCTCCAACATATCCTTTACTAGTCCCTTCTTAATAGTTGCATCCTCCTTAATATGTCCTGTCCCTTCTTGATAGTTGCATCATCAAGGATTTGTTTTAGAATGAAGCATTTTATAGAGACCGTCAAGGACTTAGCCGACTAGGTGACATTTTGGTCGGGAAGCACCTAACTCAGCAGCAAGTTAAGAATGGTAAAAAAATTGACGTTAAGCTGCAGGGTAGTCGTCCAATCAACTTGGCTTCTGTGAAACTTCTGGTAGTCTTGAGATGGTTTGTTTCCTGAAATACCATGGTGTTGGTTACAAAAGACCAGCGGAATAGATTAGGATTCAATATCAGTATGATAAATCTTCATGACCTCCCCCCACCCCCACCCCCAATTGTCACTTTCTTAACAATTTATTTTATTGAGATGACAGACATATTTTTTATCTTTACGTTTGTGAAATCCTGGTTAGTTTCTTTGCAAGATTGTCTTTTGTGGCTTGCTCTCTTATCTACTGTTTTCAAATTATCTTCATGCCTAAGACCAATGCAAAGTAACATATCTTCATGCTTGCGGTTTATAAATTGGCCAAACTTGTTCGGTATATCCAGTGTTAACCTCTTATTCATTTTCAGGGATTATCCTTATCATATTTGTCAACTTAACAGGATTCCTTGTTCCTTGTACTGCAGCTTGTGAGAAAATACTTGTAATTGTTGCAATCTTCCATTTTTTTTCTAGTATCTAAAAAGAAGTGATAAAATGAAATTGGCAGCATCTCATACACGAGAGATTTTGTACTTGTGCGGAATTTTGTGCCTATTAGTGGTCTTAAGCTGTTAGAACTGGCATTCCCATCTCATTGAGACCAACGATTGGTCTGTTAGGAGCAGTTGAGTAGATTGGAAGGGCGGAAAGTTTCTGAAATAGCTTAGTCATTTTTTAATAATTCAGTATAGCATCTTGAGTAGTGTTTTTAGTATGGTTTTGCACAACATTTTAAGAAATGATCTGTTCTGCAGTGCAGTAGCAGATAAGAATCGTGCATTTACTTAAGGTGACGGCTCATCTAGATTCTTTTCGGTTGACTCAGTAATTTTAATCAGAAATTAGCGATTTCTTGCACGAAGATGTAGTGCTTATCAACATTGTAGGTAATGACTTTACATGCAATAGGTAAAGTACACAACAGGTCATGGTTATAGATGTCAACTTTCTAAACAATGAGTTGAGCATCATGGATGAATTGGTATCACAAGCTTTGTGATTGGACCATCAAAAGCAGACTGAGATGCGTCGACTTTCTGGTGATGTGGCACCTCTGATGACAGTAATGAAGATGTTCTCATTGCAGGGAATCCATAATTTCGAATCGGTCGTGAAATCATAAACTTCTTGAGCTTGATCCAGCAATGCCTTGAAGAGCGGGTGCTTCAGCAATTTGATTTTGATTACAAACCTCTTTTGGTACTTCCCTACATAAACTACAATGTGACCTTTTGGAACGTCTCTCGGGATATCCCTCTCTTCTCTTAGGAAAGGCCACATCATCCATTTACAGCATTTGTCGCAAGCAGCTGAAGGTATGACTTTGCTACCCATCTTTTGCCATTTCTTTTGGCATGCCTTGAGAGATTTATTACCTGTCATTTTCGTAGCAGCTTTCAAGGAAGATGCAGGAACTGGACACCTACAATGAAAACTGGAGAGAGAGAGGAGAAAGTACAGTGTGTTGTCTGTTAAAGTAAGACAGGTATATATAAGAGTTGGGAAGATCCAATACTTTGTGATCATTAAATGTATGACATGGCATGCAGGTGAAAGGAAAACTAAGTGTGACTGATATTATAAATGCACTAGATGGCTGTGCATCGTTGTTTCTTTAATGGTCGTGCTTCTTGATACGACCATGTACGAACATGCATTGCATGATTTAAGAGTCATATACATGTATAAATTGTGGCACAAATTTTGCATTAGCTCTCTTCCTTTTGTGATGTCCCAGGGTGGGAGTGATGCCAGATAAATAATCTGGTGAAGTTTTGAATATTTAGACCCCACAATGGTGAATGAATAGATAAGATATGAAAGATGCAATGGGATAAGCTTCTTGGACAAAGTGCTTGCCCATTGCCCACTTGTCATTGTTGTCATGTTATTAGATATTATGGATGTTTAGAAAGAGAACTGATAGAGAGGAGGGAAGCGAGGGCTTCAAAAATCCAGAATTCGAATCTTATTCAGTAAACTTTGATTGATCAAGAAAAGCAGGGAGAAGAGATTGCTCGCTATTAAAACTGGGGCTATAATGGCCTATTGGCGATTATGAACTTTAATTTGCCGTTTAGAGCATCCAATTATCAGTTATCATTACTTTAGTTCATAGGGGTGCTGAGGTCTGCAATTTGTATGTTATATTAAGAATGAACCAAAGTTTCATTCTTTTTTACTCTTTATGTACATGCACTTTTTTCTTTAATGATAAATTGATTCGATTTCCTATTTTAAAGGTAGAACAAGTTCTCATCTTGAACAGAGAGTACTGCTAGTGCGTACTGCCGTACAATCGGTAATCTATATGTAGGCACATAACTTTCTGACAATAAGATTCGAGGTTTTAATACATTGCATTCAGTATTTTGAGCAACTTTTGTATCTGAGGATGCATGGAGCAAATGTAAATGTAGAAAAAACAAAATAAAATACTGGCATTGTGCAGTATTTTGCAGTGATCCAAGGATTGTGCAGTATCATATTGGATGTATCTGCTTCTAACTAGTTTTTTCTACATTTTTATGCCAACCAAAGATTCAAAGTCAATAAAACACAATGTCATTTTTAAATTTCTGTGCAAATATAATGTTACAAAAGTGTACACTTGCGGTTTAAGTTGACTTATAAGAACAGATTTACTATATATATTGAACTTAATATAGTACCTAGAAAATGGATTAATAATAACCGGCTATAACCGGCTAAATTGTGCTAATTATGTAGAAAGTTAATTAGATAGTTTATGTATATAAATTACTCTTCTTAAATATTTGAAGTTGCTTTTTAATTAAATAGCTATGTATTCATTCTTTAAAGAGTGTGATCTGAGGGTTTCCAGTTCGATGACAAAGCCCAGAACTGCTTATGCATTTGTATGATATTGTTCATTTGATCCCTGCACTTATATTGTGTGTAACGTTTCTTATTATCTCCTCAAAAGGCAAACAAGTGCTCAGCACTAAAGTAAAGTTGTTTGCAATCTGTTACCTCATAAGCTAGTTTTTCTAGTTGAAGTGAAGTTAATATATAGCAAAATGTGCACACAGTAGGAAATTCTAGCTCTCCAGGGTGCTGAATCCTTGTTATGTAGCATTCACCTGATGTTATTGCTTCTTTAATGCTCATTCCTTGCTTTTTGAAGTAGAGTAATCTGTGGTTGGAGAGTTTATTTTAATGTCTACATCTTACACTGATAAGCTCATTGTTCTAGTTCTTTCTATGTTCGGTCCGTGAACAGGGTATGGGATTTTTTCCACTTTCTCCAACATATCCTTTTCCTTGTCCCTTCTTAATAGTTGCATCTTCCTTACTTCGTCCTGTCCCTTATTGATAGTTGCATCATCAAGGGTTCGATCTTAGAAAGGAACATTTTATCGAGACCGTCAAGGCATGACTTAGCCGACTGGGTGACATATTTGGTCGGGAAGCACCTAACTCAGCAGCAAGTTAAGAATTAAAAAAAAAAAAAAAAGATTGACGTTAAGCTACAGGGTAGTCGGTCAATTAGAATGAAACTTCTGGTATTCTTGAAGATGGTGTGTTTCCTGTAATATCATGATGTTGGTTACAAAAGACCACTAGCATAGATTAGGATTCAATACTAGTATGATACACATCTAAATAATCATGACCTCCCCCATCCCACCCTCCAATGTCACTTACTTTCTTAGAACTTCTTATTTTACAATGATATCTTTACTGTGAAATCCTACTTGATTTCTTAGTGAGATTGTCTGTTGTGGCTCGTTCTCTCTTATCTACTGCTTTTGAAATATTTTCATGCCTAAGACCGATAAAAAATAAAATATCTTCATGCATGTGGTTCATAAGTTGGCCAAACTTGTTCTGTATATCCAGTGTTAATCTCTTTTCGCATTTCAGGGATTTTCCTTCCATATTTGTCAACTTCACAGGATTCCTTGTTCCTTGTACTGCAGTTTGTGAGAAAATAGTTGTAATTCTTGCAATCTTGCATTTTCTCGTATCTAAAAAATAAGTGATGAAATGAAATTACAAAATATCTGATACACTGTAGAATTTATTCCTTGTCCAAAATTATGCCTATTAGTGCTTATCTCAGGCTTTTAGAATTGGCACTCCCATCTCATTATGATGACCATGCAATGATTGTGTCTGTTAGGAGCAGTTGAGCAGATATGGAAGGGGCGAAAGTTTCTGAATTAGCTTACCGATTTCTTAATTACGTTCAATGTACCATCTTGAATATTGTGCATAGTATCCGAGTTGCATTACATTTCAAGAAATGATCTGTTCAGCATAGCAGTAGCAGAGAAGAATGATGCACTTACTTAAGGTGACGGCTCATCTAGATTCTTTTCGGCTGACTCAGTAACTTCAATCAGAAATCAGCATTTTCTTGCAAAAAGAAGTAATATTTCAACATAGTAGGTAATGACTTTACATACAATTGGTAAATTATACAACAGGTTATGGTTATGGATGTCAACTTTCTAAACAATGAGTTAAGCATCTTGAATGAATTGGTATCACAAGCTTTGTGGTTGGACCATCAAAAACAGATTGAGATGCGTCGGCTTTCTGGTGATGTGGCACATCTGATGACACTAATGAAGATGTTCTCGTCGCAGGGAATCCATAATTTCGAATTGGCAGTGAAATCATAAACTTCTTGAGCTTGATCCAGCAATGCCTTGAAGAGCGGGTGCTTCAGCAAGGTGATTTTGATTACAAATCTCTTTTGATACGTACCTACATAAACTACAATGTGACCTTTTGGAACATCTCTTGGGATAGCCCTCTCTTCTCTTCGGAAAGGCAACATAGTCCATTTACAGCATTTGTCGCAAGCAGCTGAAGGTATGACTCGGCCACCCATCTTTTGCCATTTGTTTTGGCATGCCTTGAGAAATTTACTATCCGTCATTTTCATATCAGCTCTCAAGGAATATGCAGGAACTGGGCAGCTAAAATGAAAACTTAAGAGAGGAGAAAGTACAGTGTGTTGTCTGTGAAAGTAAGGCAGGTATATATAAGAGTTGGGAAGTTCCAATATTTTGTGATCATTAAATGTATGACATGGCATGCAGCTGAGAGGAAAAGTTAGTGTGACTGATATCATAAATGCACTAAATAGCCGTGCATAGTTGTTTCTTTAATGCTAGTGCTTCTTTATACGACCGTGTACGAACATGCATTGCATGATTTAAGAGTCATATACATGTATAAATTGTGGCACAAATTTTACATTAGCTCTCTTCCTTTTGTGATGTCCCAGGGTGGGAGTGATGCCAGATAAATAAACTGTTGAAGTTTTGAATATTTAGACCCCACAATGGTGAATGCATAGATAAGATATGAAGATGTAATGGGATAAGCTTCTTGGACAAAGTGCTTGCCCATTGCGTACTTGTTATTGTTGTCATGTTATTAGATATTATGGATGTTTAGAGAGAGAGAGAACTGATAGAGAGGAGGAAAGCAAGGCCTTCAAAAATTCAGAATTCGAATCGTATTCGGTAAACTTTGATTGTTAAAGAAAAGCAGGGAGAAGAGGTTGCTCGCTATTAAAACTGAGGCTATAATGGCCTAATGACGATTATGAACTTTATTGTCATTTTGAACATCCAGTTATCAGTAAATTTACTCATTACTTTAGTTCATAGTGGTGCTGAAGTCTGCAATTTGTATGTTATTATATTAAGAATGAACCGAAGTTTCATTGTTTTAGTCTCTTTATGTACATGCACATTTTTCTTTAATGGTAGTAAACTGATTCCATTGCCTATATTAAAGGTAGAACAAGTTATCATCTTGAACAGAGAGTACTGCTAGTGCGTACTGCCGTACAGTGGGTAATCTTTATGTAGGCACATAACTTCCTGACAATAAGATTGCAGATTTTAATACGTTGATACAGTATTTTGAGTATTTTTTGTATCTGAGGATGCATGGGAGCAAATGTAAATGTAGAAAAAACAAAGTACTGGCATTTTGCAGTGATCCGAGGGAAGTGCAGTATCATATTGGATGTATCTGCTTTTAACTAGTTTTTTCTACATTCTTTTGCCAATCAATGATTCAATGTCAATAAAAAACAATGTCATTCTTAAATGAGTTCTGCGCACATATAATGTTAAAGAGTTTACACTTATTGGATTAAGTTGACTATAAGAACAGATTTACTACATATATCAATCTTAATAGAGTAACATAGAAAATAGATTAATACTAATAACTTGCTATGACTGGTGCGCTAATTATGTAAAAAGTTAGTTATGTATATAAATTATTACTCTTCTTAAATATTGGAAGTTGCTTTCAAATTAGATAGCTATGCATTCAAATTTAGTCTGTGATTTGAGGTTTTTCAGTTGGGTGTGAACTGCTTATGTATTTTGTATGATTGTGCTATGTGATCCCTGCACTTATATTGCCGTGTAACGCTTATTAATTCCTCAAAGGCGACCAGTTCTCAGCACTTAAACAGAATAGTGACTAAATGATTGGGAAATACTAAGACTTATAATTTACACCCGAGTATACTATTGGTCCAATATGGAAACACATTGTGATGTGTTGTCCCAGATAGTAAAGTTGTTTGCAAGCTTTCACCTCATTCACGGCTTATACAGGGTAAAATCGATTTTTTTTAATATGTACATACCATATGTTGAACCCCTTCAAAATAAGTCTAAGCTTTACTTTATAAAGATTGAACCCGTTGTTGGAAATCCTGTCTCCACCCCTGCTCATCAGCTAGTTTTTCTGGTTGAAGTGAATGGAGCGAGCCACAACTATTTCAAAATAAGTCTCTAAGAGTGTGATGCCCAATTTCACTTTCGATAGATGGAATTTGAGAGCTTATAAGTGAATTATAGTTCTTCTCCTCACGAGCTAATATTTTTTAGTTGAAATTGGCGAAGCTTGTGATAATATGCACATTTAGTGCAGAAAATTTGCAACATTGCTCATAGGTTCAATAAGCCATTTTGTATTTACTAGCTTAAAATTCTCGATCTGCTTATACTCAATGTGATAATTGTAGAATCATTCTATTGGGGAGGAAAAAGATAAAAATTGACAAAATGCAAATTCGAGTATAGAAAATAGAAAACATTGCAGAAATAGAGCTGTAGGAGTCAAAAAAATAAGTCTACATGCCAACTCAATTTTCCTCCTTTCAGAATTGGGATATTTTCATAAATTGATGTGATATATGTGCAGAAGTCGGACTGAAAATCCAGCACATTGATTCATCCTCTAAAGACAGGTTTACTGTATATATGAAGTGTATACTGATTGACACTTGTTAGCTGGAGAAGTAGAAAACATAACTATTATTTTCAGTTGGAGAATTAATCATTATAAGATGGAATCTCTAAGGAGATGTTTGGTTTGATGTATTGGCTAACTAATACATGGATAAAGAGTTAATACCTTGTTTGGTTACAAAAAGCACATGAGGTATAACTAATACATGGTTAAGTTTATACCTCAAATGGGGTACTATTTAATCCCTAGGACACCATGGTATTATTAATACCATGTCTCACAATACATGGATTAAGTAATATTGTGCCTATCCACTTTTTAATACAATAAACCAAACACTGGATAAAATTTAATCCCTGCATTACTAATCCCTGCATTACTAATCCCTGTATTATTAATCCATGTATTATAATCCCTGTATAACTAGTGCATCAAACCAAACGACCCGTAACTGTAACTACCATGCCAGCGTTATCCAATCATGAAATGGACCTCTTACACATTTGTAATAGGGTCACTAAATTTAAATGATTTCATTCTATTAAAAATAAAAAAAAGAAAGTTACATATTTTGAAATACTTAATACCTTAGTGGACACTTTAACTGGCATGAATAGCGATGTATTGGATAAAAATCATCGTCACTTAAAAGAGTGACACGTGTCTGCCACGTGGCACGGATAGAGGTTTTCTCGGACAGACATCTAACGGGCAGATGACTGGCTAGACGGCTACCACGAGCAGGCCCAAGGCAGTTACGTGACGCCTCACCAAATCGATGCGATTTGAATGAACAGTTACCTGTCCATACACGACTGCTAAATGAATGGTTACAAGGGCAACGGCTACCCAGCGGTTACACACCCGGCGGTTACATACCCAATGGTTACATACCCAGCGGTTACATACCCAACGGCTGCCTAGTAAATCTATATATACCGTTTATTTTTTAATCATTGGAACATACATTCTCTGATCTATCTACAATATCAATAAAAATACTCTCTTTTGCTCTCGCTCAATATTGTCTATCATTTATATTATCGCATACTTGTTCCTCAAGTCTTCAAGCGTAATTAATGTCAAGGGATTCTCACCGAGATCAAGCGATCTAATACGGTTCCTTCTATCTATTTAATCCGCGTTTTAGCCTTATTTATCTTCAATTATTTCGTATTACTGTCATATCGTCATTAATTGTCATTATATCTCCATCGAAAATTGTGCATATATATATTCATAATCTTGCAATTAATGCCATCCTTCAAATCGGTGAAACTCTTAATCTAAACTATTGATCGTGACTCCGCAAATACAAATTTAATTGTTAATTGACCTAAAATCGGATCTAGGTTAAACAATTTGGCGACCACAGTGGGAGCCAGTCAATAGCCTCTATAGGTTAATAGTTTATCTTTTTCCGCATTGTACCCTTTTCTGTCGATCATTTATTTGTAACTAACATGGCAGAAAGCAATTCACAACGAACTATGGTGGGCGGAAGTCAAGTACGTACTCCTCCATCAAGCCCTAATTACTCTCCAGATTACTCGTCCGACGGGCAAGAACGCTCTTTCCAAGGACCAAGTAGGCAACAGAACAGGCGTGAACACTCTCAGAGCAGAACTCCGCCTAGAAGACGCCGCCATAGGAGTCTCTACTTTGATCAAAGGAATCTCCAAGAAACACTCTTTGAGTTTATGCAACAACAAACAGAGGTCGACAGAGGAATAAACGAGGCGATCAATTCTCTTCGAGGGCAAATCCCATCAGTTACGGGGACTGATCTTGCATCCCAAGGTCGAGATGTTCCTTCTTCACACACTTCAAGGAAATATGGAGAACAAAATGCGGCCAACAACGGAGGAATCATGGATCCAGCAACCCAAGCAAATCAAAATCAAAATTGAGGATCTATGGTATCCACTGAAATGAGCGTCGTCGTGGAAGCACTCGCCAAGCAATTCAAAGAGAGCCAAGAAACACTTCAAAAGTCTCTCCACGAGAGAATTGATCAAATACCACGCGCTCCACCCACATTAAAGAAAATCAACGTTCAACGCTACTCGCAAAGGCCTTGAAAGAAGGAAGCAACACCGAAGGCGATATAAAAAACGTTCAAGATGCCAAACATTCCGAGATATCGTGGGACAACTGATCCCAATGATCATCTCATGATGTTTAGCAATTTTATAAAAGCAAGTGATCTCGCCGATGAGGAGATTGAATCAGTGCAATTGAAGAAATTCGTGGAGAACCTAGCGGATGGAGCTCTACGATGGTACTCAATGTTGCCACCAAACTCTATTGGGTCCTTCGCGGAGATGGATGAATAGTTCGTAAAAGTCCACAAGGGCGCTCAGAAGATGGAAAATCGCGTGTAGGACATCTTTGAGATCAAGCAAAAGCCCGGCGAATCTATCCGACGATACGTGGACCGTTTCTAACGGGAGCCTATGTTGTTGCCCAAGGTACCGGACAAATGAGCGGCCATCGCGTTCACAAACAGTTTGGATGTCAAAAGCTCAGAAGCCACGCGTAGGCTATACGAGTCTCTTCGCGAATTCCCAGCGGCCAATTGGTCAGATGTCTACAATCGCTACAACGCCAAAGTGCGCATCGATGAAGACAAGCTGATAGGAACTAGTGCCCGGGGAAAGAATCAATCACGAAACAGTGGCTCTGGCAAGAAGATAGAGTCAGAAAGGTCGGATGTACGTTATGAACCATACCCTGACCGATCACGCAACAATTCCAAAGGGTGCGGTCGCAATAACAAAGGGCTAGTACGAGGAGACGATTCAGAGTCAAGTACTCGAGGAGCCTCAAGTCTACCAAACTTCAACGTAGAAATGACTGAACTGATTGCAGCCCTCAAAGATATGGGCGAAAAAGTCAAATGGCCAAAGGACATGAAAATCGATCCAAGTAAGAGGAATCAAGACCTTTGGTGCGAATTTCATCGTGACCACGGTCATACCACTGAAAACTGCAAGGCCTTAAGATACGAGGTCGCACATCTATTAAAACAAGGATTCTTGAAGGAACTTCTGACCGAAAAGGGAAAGCAAACTCATGCGAAGGCTCAGCAAAACAAGTCCGGCCCTCCACGAGCATCTTCCCCGAAGAAGACAGTCAACATTATTTCGGGCGGGATCGAAGTTGACTCCGTTGTTTTCACAGCAAAGAAATACGCAAAGGTGTCTATTGCGAATACCAAGCGTCCACGGCCAGAAGAAACAATAACGTTTGAAGATTCGGACACAGATGGCTTGCAATTCCCACGTTGACGCGCTGGTCATAACATTGCGCGTGTCAGAATTTGATGTCAAAAGAGTGCTCATTGATGCGGGCAGTTCTGCAAATATCATTCAATCACGGGTTGTCAAGGAGATGCAACTAATGGAGAAGATCGTGCCGTTGTCGCGAGTTCTCTCCGGCTTTAATAACTCGAGTAAAAAGACCCTTGGCGAGATTACTATCACAACTCTTGTCGAGGGGGGTAGCAAAGGAGACGGTGTTCCAAATTATCAACGGAGACATGGCCTACAACATCATCCTCGGAAGACCGTGGATCCATGAAATGCAGGCTGTTCCCTCCACGTATCATCAGGTATTGAAATTCCCATCAGAATGGGGAATACGCGAGATACGAGGAGAGCAACGCTCTGCTCGAGACTGCTATTCGGTGGCCCTCAAGCTGCCCGAAGAAAATAAATAGCAATCATAGCGACCGGGATCTGACGCGGCAAATGAGGATACGAAGTATGAGGTCCCGAAATTTATCACAAAGCTAGAGGCACGGGAAAATTTACACCGACCGTGGAAGCTTTGGAACCAGAAGAACTGTTCGCGGACATGCCAGAACGGAAGGTCTACTTAGGGACAGAATTAAATGAACGCCTACGAGGAGATATCCTTCAATTCCTCAAGGAGCAGTATGCGATGTTCGCTTGGTGGCATGCAGACATGACGGGTATTTCTCCAGAAGTTATCTCTCACAAGTTGAATGTTGACCAGTACCATCGTCCGGTAAAGCAGAAGAAGCGCCCCCAGGAAGCTTTTCGGAATCAAATCATAAACGATGAGGTTGATCGACTGCTGAAGATTGGATCTGTACGCGAAGTTAAATATCCAGACTGGTTATCCAACGTGGTCATTGTGGCGAAGAAAAATGGGAAATGGCGAGTCTGCATTGACTTCACTGATTTAAACAAAGCCTGTCCGAAGGACTCATATCCTCTTCCTCGGATAGATCAGTTGATTGACGCAACCGCCGGGCACGAGGTGCTCACCTTCCTTGATGCATATTCACGGTACAATCAAATATTGATGGACCCCAACGATCAGGAAAAAACGTCATTCATAACGTGCAGAGGGACTTATTGCTACAAAGCCATGCCGTTTGGATTAAAGAATGCAGGTGCAACGTATCAGAGATTGGTCAATCGTATGTTCCACGATCATATCGGTAAGACCATGGAAGTATACATTTATGACATGCTGATCAAGTCCAAACGGGCAGAAGATCATCTGGCACACTTTAAGGAAGCCTTCTGAATACTTGATCAATACAACATGAAGCTTAATCCGGAGAAGTGCGCATTTGGAGTTGGATCAGGAAAGTTCCTAGGCTTCATCTTCTCTCAGCGTGGAATTGAAGTCAATCCCGCTCTAATCAAAGCAATTGAGTCAATTCCAGATGTGCTCCACAACCGGAAAGACGTCATGAAATTGATTGAGAGGGTGGCAGCCTTGTGCAGGTTTATATCCGGTTCATCTGACCGGTGCAAAAGTTTCTTCGATTTTCTGAATTAGAACAAGGAATTTAATTGGACTTCTGAATGTCAACAAGCGCTAAGAGATCTGAAAAATATATCTATCCAACCCACCACTACTCTCTACACCTCAGCACGGGGAGCAGTTATTGATCTATTTGGCAGTTTCAGAATATTCGATAAGTGCCGTTTTGGTTCGAGAGGAAAAAGGTAAGCAACTTCCCATTTATTACATTAGTAAAGCTTTAATTGATGCGGAAACACGTTACCAACCCTTAGAAAAACTGGCTTTAGCACTTGTAACTGATGCCGTTAAATTACGTCCTTATTTTCAAGGTCATTCAATAGCTGTAGTGACAACCTTTCCTTTACGCAATGTTTTGCATAAGCCCGAATTTTTGGGAAGGTTGGTTAAATGGGTTGTAGAATTAAGCGAATTCGATATTACCTACCAGCCCTGGGTAGCAATTAAGTCACAAGCCCTAGCAGAATTCGTAGCAGACTTTAGTGCTAATATATATCCTGATGCGGAAAAAGATGCAATTCTCTACGCTGGGCAGGCCCCTGGTGTATGGACCCTATTCACTGATGGCTCATCGAGGGTCAAAGGGTCCGGTCTTGGACGGGTTCTTATCAGCCCGTCTGGAGAGACCGTCAGGCAGGCCATCAAGTGGTCGTTTATTACTAACAATGAGGTCGAATATGAGGCCATAATTGTAGGACTGGAGTTAGCCCGAAGCTATGGAGCAAACATTATCAAACTCAAGAGTGACTCTCAACTAGTAGTCAACCAAGTGACCGGAGGTTTCATCGCGCGGGAATCCAGATTGCGCGGGAATCCAGAATGCAAGTGTACCTCGCCTGTGTGAAAGAACTTTTGGCTCAGTTCGACGAATGGGAAGCGCTCCGAATCCCACGAGGAGAAAACCATGAAGCAGACGGCCTGGAAAATCTGGGGTCAGTAGCGGAAATTGGGGCGGCCAGCTCCTCGGCTTTCGTTCAACTCCTCTGCACGACCATAGATCAAGAAAAGTTTGAAGTTAACGTTATAAACGCAACTTGGAACTGGCGAAATGAAATCACAAATTATATTCTTCACGGAACTCTGCCCGATGACGCGAAAGGCGCTCGCAAACTCAGAATAAAAGCTGCTCGATTCGTCAACGGCGATATTTATCGCAGGATGTTTGCAGGGCCCCTTGCCAAGTACCTAGGACCAAACCAGATCAACTACGTGATACGAAAGGTCCACGAAGGTTGTTGTGGTAACCACTCTGGGGGCAAAGCGTTAGCGCGCAAATTGATCCGCACGGGATACTATTGGGATAAGATGGAAAAGGATACAAATGATTTCGTCAAGAAATATGATAAATGTCAAAGGTTTGCGCATCTTCTTCATCAACCGGCAGAACCGCTCCACTCAATTATCTCCCCGTGGCCGTTCTTGAAATGAGGAATGGACATAGTTGGTCCTCTTCCTATCGTGCCAAGAGGGGTACGTTTCTTGCTAATCGTCACCGATTACTTCACCAAATGGGTCGAAGCGGCAGCATATGCAAAGATACGACAAACAGAGGTAATTGACTTCCTTTGGCGGTATGTTGTATATCGCTTTAGAGCACCTAAGGAAATAGTCATGGATAATGGCCCACAATTCATCAGCCAGAGAGTGACTAGGTTCCTCGACGACTTACACATCAAGAGGATTACCTCTTCTCTATACCATCCGGTTGCCAATGGACAGGCAGAGTCAACAAAAAAAATAAGCATTGAGTCTTTCAAGAAGCGCCTTGAGCAGGCCAAAGGGTGTTGGGTAGAAGAACTGCCCGGTGTACTATGGGCTTATCGCACGACAATAAAAATGAGTACAGGGGAGACCCCTTACTCGTTGGTGTATGACGCAGATGCTCTAATCCCAGTTGAAATTGGAGAGCCAAGTCTACGGTACGCGCATGCTACCGAAGAATCCAACTCAATTAATCTTTCCGAGGAATTGGATCTCCTCGAAGAACGAAGGGAACTAGCACTTGTACGAGTAGTCACCCAGAAGGAACGAATCGAACAATACCATAATCGGGGACTACACGTACGAAGTTTCCAGGTTGGAGATTTTGTATTAAGAAGAGTATCCCAGAACACACAAGAAGCAAACTCGGGAAAATTAGGCCCTAATTGGGAAGGCCCCTACAAGGTAGTCGCGTCAGACGGTAAGGGATCTTACCGTTTGGCACGACCGATGGCTCAATCGTCCCAAACAATTGGAATGTGATTCACCTTAAAAGGTATCACCTCAAAAGTTATTTTATTCCTACCTTTTACTTTTTATGGCATTCTTACTTTTATTATATTTCTCCTAAATGGTACTAACGGCCTAAACAAGGCCAGATCCGTTTAGCGCAACCGGCAGAGCTCGAAGTTCTTCAACTTCGCGGCTGTGGGTTCGAATCCCTCAACGGACATACTCCTCGTTTGGCTATATGTGTTCTTTTATCTACGACCAGCCTTAACTCTTTTTATGTTAAAACTTCCCGTATTTCAACATAAAAACAAGGAGGGTGGTAACAGGCCCTTGTAGGCCAGATAAGACCTTCATAAAGGCACCTTGTAAAAAGGCGAGTTTTTAAAACTTTTCTTTTTATGTGACAAGCTTCCACGACAATAAGAGAAGTCGTTCACAAGGCCAACGACTCGGCTAGAGTTAAACAACAAACTTTCTACGTCGACTTTCAACTATAAAAAACGGTAAGCAAAGTCGTTCGCAAGGGCAACGATTCGGCCAGAACCCATTGACCACGACTTGGTCAGACTGAAGCATCTGCGCAGACCACTCGCAATTTATGGCCTCTTCCTTGAGAAAGGCTAGGTTAAGACATACGAACAGACTTTTGAAGACCAGAACCTAGCAAAGTTCAAACTTCTAAAAGTACTCAAACAAAAGGCACAAAGGCCACAATACATCCAAACGTAATTACAAAGATCGAAGATTCAAGCTACACACAGCCGTTGAATTAAAGGTCTGAAAATATATACATCGTTTTGACAAAACAGTAAAAATGCCAAAGCGGCTGACAGAAGTTTTGTTGAGTGACAAAGGCCAATGAAACCGGCCAAACAAGGATCAGAAATTCCCAAAGAGACCTCTATCTACAACCAATCATCCGGCTCTCGCCGGATACATAAACATACAAACTTGATTAATTTTGGGGGGAGAGGGGGCATTAACTTTGGGGACTCCGACCAGAACCTGATGCACCAGCTCCATTGGTTCCGTCATCATCACCCGAGCTCTCATCACCATCTTCATCATCCTCTTCATCAGACTCCTCGGGAGAAAGGTTCAACAGTTGCCTCACTTTGCGACCGGCATGTTTTGCTTTTAGCATTGTTTTCTCAACGTTGATCTGGCCTGCATGGACTTGCTCGAGCAATGATCGCTCGGTTTCAAGCGCAGTAAGCTTAACCTTGATCTCAAACTGATCGCGCAAGTTGGCCAAGTCTTTAGATAACGAGTCTTGAACGTTCATCGACTGGGCAACTTGGTCCCTGGCGGCTTGAAGTTCAGCTTGAGCTTTAACAGATTCTTCCTTAGCCCTCTGCAAGTCCATCTCTAAAGATCCATGTTCGTCGAGTGCCTTGTTCAGCAAAGAATTGTGTTCTTCAAGTAGAGCCTCCAAGTCCGGGGCAGACTATGCGAACCCTTCTTTCTCTTCGAAAATAAGGTCCTTTTCCTCAGTGAGCTTGTTAATCTGTTCAACTTGTTTATTGGTGGTCTCAGCCAACCGGTTAACTTCACCCCAGAGAAAATCAAGCTTCTCTGCCAGAGCTTTGTTCTCCTTCAGAGTCTTCAGCAATTCTTTCTTCAGTTCAAGTACCTCATCAGGATTGTTGATCCTGGAACGGAACATCAACTCGGCAGCCATCAAACTTGACTGAAATAATAAAAGAAATAAGGTTAGAAGTAAATTTAAGATTACTTCCGACTCAAAAAGTGTTAAAAAAGCACTTACCCGAGCAGAGTCAGCAGCAATAGTGAAGGCCAGGTCTTCTTCACTCATCTCCCTCATTGTCCATTCTTCGCGGGGACCAATGAGCGATGAGACTGCCTTGGCCAAACTACCCGGCCTAGTCACGAAGTTAACATTGGGGGCTAGCTTCATGGTGCATTCCCTCTCGCAGTATTTAGGCTCCCTAGCCTGCTCAGAGGGAAAGTTTGGGCCAAATTTATAGCGCACTCCCCGAATGTTCCTCGATCCAGTCAGACCGCTGATGGTGGTCCGCCGAGTAAGCCTTGTGCTCGACACATCAGAATCATTTGCCACTCCAGGATCTTTTGTTTCGCAGTTGTGCAAACAAACAGGCACCTCCCCCTCAGCAGCCACGTTCTCCAAGTCCTCAAAATAAAAAACACGGGGACTCTGGCTGCCCTCTTGGGGGATCTCTTCTTTTTCTTCTTCTTCTTCACCAACCTTTCTTTTACACTTGTCTGCACGAGAAGAGCCCACATTTACCCCGTCATCAACTCGGGGGCTCCCTTCCAGAGCACGGTCAGTCTTCTCCTTGTCCTTCTTCTTGTCGCTTCGGAGATAGGGCTTTCTCACGAGGTCTTCAATGGTTTCAGTATCGGAAATGTCAACCACCTCTGTTTCAAAGCCCTCTCCCCGTGCAGACTCGAGGACTGCAGCAGGAGTCTTAGCACTCTCTTTTTCGGGCATGGACACACTAACACCGGGCGGAGTCTCACCTCCAATAGCTGAGGTCTGCCCAGCAGCAACGGATGCCTTACGAGCAACCTTCTTCCGTGCTCCGCCCTCACCCTAGCTTTTCTTCTTCCTCTTCAGAGAGCTGATACCGCTGGACAATAGCTCCTCGCCACCTTCCCTCCTACGCATCGCCTCCGCCGCAACTCTTATGGCCGCAACCTCATCCTCAGGATCAACAGCAGATCCTTAAGGCACGGCTTGAGGAAGGGGGGCGGGGAAAAAGTCCCCTTGTGCGCCTAAACATGTGAAAGGCGAAACGGTCAGGTACGGCAAAGCCATGAAGAGAAGAAATAGCTGCAATAGCGAAAAAGTTCTGACCGTGAGTTTTTGCGGTCAGACCCTTTTGCCAGGTGAAGTACGTCCATTCCCTCTGCTCGACGGGAAACTTCTCCAGAATGGCCTCAACCCACGCTGTCAGCTCATCAACCGATATGAGCTTATCGTAGGGCAACTTGGCAGCTGTAAGGCAGAATCAAAGGAATAAATAAACGAAAAGGGAAAATATGAAAATTCCAAAGGAAAACTCGGAGACTTACGCCTCTTATTCCAATTTTTGGAGAGAGGAGCCTTTGAGTTGAGAGACAATTCCTGGGTGCGCACAAATATGTACCGGTGCAACCAACCCCGGTCATTGGTGTCCTCAGAACTGCATATCAAGCCTTTGCTTCCACGTATTCTGGCATTGACGAATCTGTCCTTAAAAATTTGAAGATTGTATAAAGAAATGAAATGTTAATACTCAAAACTTTGACCGGTCTCTTCAGCAAACCAGTCCATAAGTTTTATCATTCTAAAAATACTGGGGCTCAGTTGCCCCGGGCAGAGAAAATACTCCCTACAAAGCATGTCAAGTACAGGATGGAGGGGTAACGTGCAACCAACTGTGAATGGGTAGGTGGACATGGCCATCCACCCTGCCCTATGAGAAGTAATGTTCTCATTCTCAGATACCGGCAAAATGGAAACGCTCGTGTCCTAGCCGCAGTCCGCTCTAACTCGAGGGATCATCTCCGACGTGATCCTGGATTTGAATCTGTACGCTGGCCATACGCGTACATCTCCATAATTATTGAAGGCCTTAACGCTGCAGTCCTTCTCCAGTTCACCCCAGTTCTTGGGGATAATTTTTGAAGTTGTGGCCTGAGCGGCCCTAGATCTAGGGGTAGCCGCGGAAGAACTACCGGCAGCGGCATCCATGTTCAAATTCTTCTTAGCTTTCGAAGACATAGTTGGGGAGGAATCAAAAGTTAGAAGGAAGATTGAAGAAAATTCAAAGGTTTTCAAGATTTGGAAGTTTTAGAGTAAGAGCAAGCGAAAGGGGTAAAATTCAACGAACCCTTATTTATAGGAGTAAACAGGTCCGGACCATCAAGTTTCCATAGGACACGTGGAAATCATCGAAGAGATTACGATCAGATCCAATTGTCAAAAGAAAAAGTAGGTTTCGCCGAGTTTCGAAGCAACATCATCACTCTGAAACGCAGCGGTCACCTCCAACTAACAAGTGGACGTGTGCACGTGACTGAGGCGATTAAAATCATTACTTTTGCTTTTGGGACGCACAGTAGTCACTTCGAAGCTGACGGCGGACGTGTGGACGTGTCTGGCGCAGTTACTTTTTACCTCGCGCATTTAATGCGTACGTCACTGAGATTTGTCATGTTGCAGATGAAGGTTGGGCCTTCCAAATAAAATTTCCCGCCAAAATTCACATCCACTCCTCGAGCAAAAACTCTGCTCGAGAAGTGCGGGGACTATCTGTATTGGATAAAAATCATCGTCACTTAAAAAAGTGACACGTGTCTGCCACGTGGCACAGACAGAGGTTTTCCCGGACAGACATCTAACGGGTAGATCACTGGCTAGGCGGTTACCACGAGCAGACCCAAGGCAGTTACGTGACGCCTCCCCGTATCGATGCGATTTGAATGAACAGTTACCTGTCCATATGCGACTGCTCAATGAATGGTTACAAGGGCAACGGCTACCCAGCGGTTACACACCCAGCGGTTACATACCCAACGGTTACATACCAAGCGGTTACATACCCAACGGCTACCTAGAAAATCTATATATAGCGTTTATTTTCGAATCATTGATACATACATTCTCTGATCTATCTACAATATCAATAAAAATACTCTCTTTTGCTCTCGCTCAATATTATCTATCATTTACATTATCACATACTTATTCCTCAAGTCTTCAAGCGTAATTAATGTCAAGGGATTCTCACCGAGATCAAGCGATCTAATACAGTTCCTTCTATCTATATAATCTGCGGTTTAGCCTTATTTGTCTTCAATTATTTCGTATTACTGTCATATCGTTATTAATTATCATTATATCTCCATCGAAAATTGTGCATATATTCATAATCTTGCAATTAGTGCCATCCTGTAGTCAAATCGATCGGTTAAACTCTTAATCTAAACTATTGATCGTGACTCTGCAAATTCAAATTTAATTATTAATTGAACTAAAATCTGATATATGTTAAACAAGAGATACGTTACAGTTTAACCTTTACTTGATTAGAATGCATGTTTTAAATACATTTATTAGAATGTGATCCTCAATTACGTCGATAATGACGACATATAACAAGCTAAGAGAATAATATGTGAGACTTCACATTTTTTAACTCAAATTTTCAGTGTCAAACTCAGTTGCCTCGCAGTCAGAAAAGCCGTAAAAGTTCTCCAATCACCAGACTCTCATTCTGATGCCATACAAAAACTTCAATTAATATAATTGGCATTTTCAGAAAGAAAAAGAAAAGCCCAAATTCTCAAAATATCTCTTTTATTTCAAAGAATCAACTCCTGTACTACACGTCTACACCAATTACTAAAGAATTGAACTAAATTAAATAAATGGAAAAGGGTCAAAAATGCTCCGGAACTATCGAAAATGGAACAAATATACCCTCCACTTGTTTTTGGGCTCAAAAATACCCTCTCCATCACACAATTGGACCAAAGATGCCCTTCTTTGTTAACAGAAGTCCAACTCAGCTATTTCCATGTTTAAAATTATTTTCTTTTGCTTATAAGGACTCCACGTAGGAAAAAATGCGTTCCCTTTTGCATAAGCGGGGAGATGGGTTCCATTTCCTTTCGAATTTTTTAGTTTGTATATGGTGGTCTCTTTCGGTTAATGTTGTTACTGTTTCAATTAGGCTTTCTTGACATGGCCTTTTATTTTGGTTGATATAAGGACTTTTATGATGGGGTTAAAAGATACCTAGATTTACCGTCCAAGTTAATCAAGAAGATAGAAACTGTTATATACGATATGTACCCACTAGTTATTACCAAGCTGTGGAATTGAGACTAGATTTACATCTTGACGACGACCCTTGAAAGTTAGGACTACTGCAACTAGGTAGATTTCTGAAGACACCTACTTAGAGCATATTCTTGAAGAGTCCAAGAAGCTTCGATTTGACGATTTTAGTGAATCCAATTGAGCATGAAATGGTGACTAGAAACAAGGGTTTGGTTTATTGCATTTATGGTGTGCATTGTGAATCGCAAGGAAATTTTCATATCACCATGTCTTTCTGCAATCATGATATAGCTCTACAATCACATTTTCATGACTAAGCAAATAAGTTTCTCTATATTTCAGAAATTAAGAATAAAAATTTCCACAATGTACCACAATGGTTTCTTAATATAAATGAGGATGGCTTCATCAATGCATGAGAATAATCTGTTATACTAACAACATCTGTGTGAGGGAGGCACTATATCCAACGTGGAGTCCTTATAAGCAACAGAAAATAATTTTAAACTTGGAAATAGCTGAGTTGGACTTCTGTTAACAAAGAAGGGCACCTTTGGTCCAATTGTGTAACGGTGAGGGTATTTTTGAGCCCAAAAGCAAACGGAGGGCATATTTATTCCAGTTTCGATAGTTCAGGGGCATTTTTTACCATTTTTCCATTAAATAAAAGAAAACAAAAGGCGTCTAGCTCAATTTCGACTAAACTTTTCGTAACTAATAAAACTGTCCAGTGTAACCATGAAATTTCCTAGAGGACAAGGTGGACAGAGATCTTTGTTCTCAAAATATTATTAAAAGGAAAGAATATTTGGTCACATATTATAGAATAATAATCATATGATTTTCATAGATTATAATAGTATCATATGTGCCTTGCTACCTACTGGCATGGATTTTTTGGAACATACCACAAGAATGTGGTGCCTTTATCAAGGAAACCTTGGTAGTTACACAAGGGAAGTTTCACAGCAAGTCCACTTGGAAGCAAAAGTCAAAATCTAAGGTTTATTTGCATTGTGTTTTACATCAGTTTGGTCCAAATGATTCATGTGACATAGTGGAATAATGACATAAACTAACATATAAATAGACACTTTATAAGTAATAATCAAATATGACCGAAATCTTATACTCCTATTATTCTTTAGTTCAGGGTTTTAGGGTGGATATACCTCTTCGAAGGCGAGTCTATGCACATCCACGACCTTAGTTTCGACAAAATATTAGTATTTCTTTTTGTCACAAGAGACATACTCGATACATCGACATTCTTCAATTCGTTATGATAGCAGATGACATTTAATAAAGCCTCAAATTCGTGAAAATAAACTTATTATAACTAAAGTAGAAGATTAGACAATACAAGAGAGAAGGGGGTTGGGTGTGGAAGCATTGATGAAACTGTAATGTTGAGCACATGAAGAATAGGACCTACCACCAAAAGCCCATGGGAAGAGGAACAAACATGCATGTTGCGCAATACCGGCCAACTCAGACAGAGATCACAACATTCAATGATTTGATTGGACGACTCGTGCACTTCAATTACACGTGTATTTTTATTATTTGCATTTTTCGATCTTAGTTGGCACCTGGCCGCAATATACTCCTTTTTCAGCCTATTTTAATTACTATTTACTAACACCAAATGGTCACTTTAAAGTTTATGCATGCATGCTTTGTTATTTTCAGTAACTGTAAGATGATTCACAAAAAATATACAGAATTTGAACCTATGACATGCCAGTTTACGTGTTTGATATTGAATGTTAGTGTCTTGATGCATTGGACATGGAAGATTGGAAACCATCACCAAGAAAATATATACATATTTCATTGTAGCATGAAAGAGCAAGAAACGAAATGAACGGGAGGGAATGTCAACAAATAGGATTCATACTAATATGTGCAGTTAGCAAGAATCGTTAATAGACTTTAAGTTCGGCTGTGCCAGAGATAAATATATAACAAGTGTACTAGCTAGCCAATTATGTGACAACAATAAAGGAAATGCAATATTTTCATGTAACCTACTATGATCTCGATAGTCAAGGATATATTGAGCTAGGCACATTGAGCGATAATATTGCGAAATGCGAAATGCGAAATCAAAATTTCATTAAATATTTTGAATGTAAATATAAATATCCAATGACACCACTTTGACAAACTTACATGCCTTAGTCCGAGGGGAGCTATAAGTACATTTAAAGAGTGGTTCGGCTAAACTTTGTAACTTTAGTTCAAATTTTGTATTTTTTTTTTTAAAGAAATCAATCTATAATTCTGTTTTAAAAGGCAGTTCTGGGACTCGTCCGGCACTCGTCCTGGGGCGGGACACTTGCAAAATGCCCTGAGGCTCTCGGGCGGGGCTTAGATTCGTGGGGCTTATGCCTCAAGCGCCCGACGGTGCGCCTGGAGCACGCCCAACGCTCAACGCTCGAGACTCGCCTTATAAAACCTATGCGAATGATATGTCCAATTCCCTAATTAAGATTGTTCATCCACCATTTTCTTATTCATCTATAGAAATTCAAAATTTGAGTATAGCTCAATTAACGAGACATAATGTTACATGTATTATAATTGAGAATATCATGAGGATGAATATCATCTGTACACTTAATCTGAAAATGCATAGTCGATGTTTATATCATCATTTGTTATTGGTCTTCATGTCTTATTTCTATCACACAAAATTGTTGGACTTCAATTATTTTGCAATTTAGAAGAAATTTTATATTTAACAATGAAGAATTAATATTTTAAATTATAAAAGTAATCAATTTTATTGTTTATTCACTTTTTATAGTAACAAATTTTTATTTTTAATTGTTTTAAAGTTAAGGTCTTATGGTTTATTTGTATCTCATAAAAGCTGTAATATTATTTAATTTCTTACCATTGTTAAAAAGGTTAGATCTTTTGTTTCTATAATTGTTTTTCTTATTTTTAATTTTCTTAAATTTTTTAATGTACTTTTGATATTTTTCTGGTTCATTATGTTATTTTATTAATTTAAAATTAATTAAAAAAAGGATCCATAAGACTTACACCCCATGTCTCGGGGCTTACGCCGCACCCCCATTGTGAGTAAATCGTCTCGCCTTGCGCCTCGCCTTTTAAAACATTGATCTATTAGAATAATATTTTAGGTCCCTCGATTAAAATGGCTATAACTCTTTAACTCATAAGTTTTGAATCCTAGCTAGCTGTGCCTTTGTGCCTAGTCTACTACTCCGCATATACTACATAGAAGAGGCCACAGGGTCAAACTTCCTATATGCAAAAACTCGGTGTTGTTTTTTCTTTTAACAATTGAGTTTTACATAAATATCTTTTGGAGACTCATCTATCAAATAATAATAGACATAAATTTATTTACCATGGAGTGGAGGACATTTCTAGGGTTTCCGCTCTTTCTCTATTACAAAAGACTTGTAAAGTTACATTTTGCTAATGTTAGTAAGTATTACTCATCCATCTCAATTTATGTAATACATTTATTATTTAGGAAGTCTACATCTCTACGATGTGGTTTTTGACAACGTCTTTCTTACATATTTATAAATGTTATGAATTATAAATTAATATGATTACTTATAGTACTTTTTATGTAGTTTTTAAACATATAAAATTTATTTTCAAGAACTTGAAAAATCTATGTCTAAGTTTACCGCAAAGTTAACTTTGATCATCGTACTCTGAACTGTGCCCATAAATTAGGACGGAGGGAGTACTACTTAGTATCTCAATTAATTAATTCGTGCATGACTTCAAATTTCATTAGCTAGTACTATTAGATTACAGAAAAATTAATATTATCTAAGCTCATTCAAGTGCAATGGGGAAATACTCTGGCCAGGGTGAGTTTTATTTATTTAAGAGAATATGAAAGCAAAATGTAAGTTTTTCTTATGATCATTTCAACTTTGCCCGCGTTCTTCAGTTTACGGGCTGCATGAATCTGTATAGGTTGTCTATTCACAAACTTAGCTTATGCAATCGATATCACAAAAACATTTAACCAAACTCTATATATATTATCAAAAGAGTTGGAAAGTGCCCATTCTTCCTTTTCAACCGCCTCTCAATCCATGTTCCCATGAAAATCAGTAGATGTTCAAAGAATCTTGTTGCATTTTATTCACTATGTTCCTCACCAACTCTTTGTCAAACGAGCTTTCTTAATTCAAGCGTACGTGTGCATGGTCTAATAATGAATAAATATACTTCCAGATTCTCAACCAAGTATCTCAACACCTCCATCCTATTTATGGTGGTTTTATGGTCACGAAAGCTTTTTTATAATAATTGTAAGTAGGAGGAAGTTGCACTTTTCGGTACAATATCACACGTTGCAAAACTTCTTCGATTGCACAAGGTACATTCCTCTAATTTCAAATGAGTTGAGCAATTCATCTTATAAGAGAAAATAAAGGTTTTGCTTAGTTTAGTTGAAAATTAATTTAGTTTAGACTCAAAGCTCAAGACACCCTCATAAATAGATTGAGATCTTATATTAACAAAAAGAAAATTCCATGGACTGGTCGGGATGCAAAATTCTATCAATATGGTGTTCTTACGACTATCACTGGCGGAACCAGAAATTCTTACATGATGATTCGAAAAAATATAAGTATATTATACCTGAAATATAAACATGCACTTATCTTATGACAAGGATATTCAAAATTTGATATTTCAATAGAAAAAATACTCTTTACTCTATTTGTTAAGTATAACTTTTCTATGTATAATTGAATGCCCTTCAATATATATCTCTCTAACTCTCTATGCATGAGTCATAGCTAGAGGCCTAGAGATAGTTCATTTGTTTCTACAAATCTATGTTGAACAAGCAAAATATGCAAATGAATGCTTTTTGTAATTCTATAAAATACATTAAAATTTAGCAAAAGAGAATATGTGAATAAGGTGGGTAAGGAAGTTCTTAGTTAGGTGGTGGGATACATTGCAACTCAACCTGCAATTATGCTTCGAGATGCCAGGGATCAACAAGGGTGGAATATCTCTTTCAGAAGACGGCTAAATGACAGAGAATTGGAAAGAATTCCTGGTTTTTTTGAGATGTTGGAGCTATTTCAAGGCTTTAAAGATTCAGAAGATACGTTGTATTGGAACACTGACAAAAATGGAGCTTTCACTGTGAAATCTGCATACTATTTGGCTTCAAACATGGGATTGCAGGGTGACCAATGGGCTTGGAAATATATATGGAAAATCAAAATTCCGTTCAAAGTGGTGTGTTTCTCATGGTTAGTCGTAAAAGATGCATGTTTGACACAAGAGAATCTTAAGAGGAGGGGCTTTCAGTTATGTTCCAGGTGCATTTTGTGTGGATTAGCTTTGGAAAGTAATAGTCACCTCTTCATACACTGTCAAGTAACAGATCAATTGTGGCGACTCTTTTTGAACATAGTGGGACTAAAATGGATAATGTCAGGGAACACTAAAGAGTTGTTGGACTGCTGGAATAACTGTGGAGGATGTGTCAAGCAGAAAATATGGTGGAGCATGGCACCGGCTTGCATTTGGTGGACAATTTGGAAAGAGAGGAATGCAAGAATTTTTGAAGATATGCACAGTTCGGTACAAAAAATTAAAACGAATTGTATCTTGTTATTTCATTTTTGGTGCAAAGAAAACTTTGTAGATGATGTCGAATCCCTTCTAGAGATGTTAGACGCCTTATGAGTTTAGGTTCAATGATAGAGTTTCGGTTTTTCTTCTTTGTTTCTACCTCCTGTAACTATGGCATTAGCACTGCCTTTGTGCTGATTTTAATCTACTGTTACCATTCTCAAAAAAAAAAAGTTAGGTGGTGGGATATGTTTCCACTTCCCACCAGGTTTGCTTACGGAAAAAATTGGTTCAATCTAATATGTCGACGGTTGCATGAGTTGTTCATCAAATTACAGCACATCAAAAGGTAAAATTCTGGTACATCATGGCCTATATGCCCAAATTTTACACACTTCTATTCGTAATTCTTTCAATATTGTCAGGAAATTTAAGTAGAAAAAAATTAGACAATTTGCGACGATAATACCAATTGATTGTCATTCAGTGGCAAATCAAATATTGTTAAGTTTATGATTAAAAAGTTCTATTATCAACCGCCATCTATTTCTAAGATCACTACGAAAAGCTTTTTCAAATACAATAATTATTTATCTTTTCACGAATTAGTGTAAAGTACACAAGATAGAAGTTACGAACAAACTGTGCTTCACATACAATGACAAAGATTTGAAGAATGGGGAGATCGACTCACTCACTATCTTTTACTCGTAACATTTTTGTAAAAAATAAAATTGAAAATGTATATACAATTTATAAGTGCTCAAATCTGTAGATGATGTAATTTTTTCAACTACAGCAACAAAAAAACAAAAATGTAGTAACTCTTTTTTCTTTGGTTGGCCAAAATAAAGCAATTTGTCCATTGTCGAATTGCATAAATTTGCAGGCAGTGGGGAGCAAACTTACACAGATCTCACCTTATACTAATTATATAAGAAGGAAAAGTAATAATAATGTTTTGGTTGACTTTGCTATCACTAATCCCACTTTCTTATGTGGGATATCTCTATTTAGGTTGCTTTAAGATAGACGAATGCTTTATTTTCCAAAATTGATTTCTTATGTCATGTTTTATTACTCTCAATCAGCCTATGGTGTTATTCTCTGGGCTTCTTCATCTTCTCATAATTCCGTCTAGCGCCACTGGACCTAACTTATCTCCTCTATTTTCTTTCACAAGATTCTAGTGATTAAATTATGGAAAAATTACACCGAGTATAACTTTATGTACTAGAATAACAGAGTATAAATCTGCTACTATTGTTGAATTAAATCCACGTGTAAAACTGTATAATCGAGTTATACGTGGGAAGGCACTAGAAAATGCTACACTTACACTCTTAATTATAAAAGAGTTTATAAAGGAGTTTACAATGTTCTAAACCACACCATCCATTACCTTAAAAGTTTGAGTTAGATGTTCATAATCTCTCACACTCAATCGATCTCACTACCTTTTACTCATACTATATATTAGGAATAATTTAAAAACTTATATAAGTGCCAAAAACTGTAGATAATGGTATCCTTATTCCATGCCACATCTCTACAAGTATATAAAGGTTAATTGGCCAAATAAAACAATGTCTTTTGTCAATTTGCGTTTACTTGTGGTCAGTGGGGCAAAATTACACTGTTCTCACCTAATATTTAGAGGGTAAAATAATTATACTAATTAATAGTGTAAGGCAGCTAATGATGGAAATTAATGATGCTTAGGTTGACTATTACATTCACTTTATTTTGTGGGATTTCCCTGTTTAGAATGCTTCATCTTGTAAGACAAATATTTTATTTCGGTCTAAAATCATTCTATTGGAAAACACAAGCAAGGGGGTGGGGGGTGGGTGGGGGGTTTTGTTTAGTTGCAAGTACACCTGCATCACATACAGCATTAGCAACACTATTTGGTTATAAATCTTCTTGCCGCATATAATCATATTACTTATGTTGGAATCCATTTTACGCGATATAAGGGATTAATAATATATAAATTAAAACCATTTAAATGACCAAATAACACTTATGAATCAAACAAAAATTTTCTATTAAAAAAAATATATAATACATTTTAGTTTTTAATCCCATCATTACGATACATGCATAATTAATGTTTTGGCATCATAAATTCATAATCCATGCACCTTACCACCCCCTTATAGTTGAATATATTAAAACCCACTTGCGGTTTCCTTTTGTGGTGGAGACACCATAAAACCACATTATGTCTCAGCTCATTTATAACCTAAACAAACTTGAAATCCAAATATCTACTGCTAAGTTCTCTCGTTACTACAAATAGTAAAATCATAAACCCCTCCACCCATAATTTCTTCTATTCATTTTCTTGGGTGTCGTCTCTTGTTACCTGAGACTAAGTTGTTGCAAAAACGATGACAAAATTTGTTGTGTTAATGTTGATTACCTTAATGATTTGTTCTTGCTTTGTGGTGGCGTCTACTCGAAAAGCGTTGGTAAAAGGAGGACATGAAGAACATATGATGGACAATGGACAGGGAATTGGTGTAGAGAAAGAGTATAATTACCCAAATCGCAACATAGACAACCATCATAATATACCAAGAAACCAGTGGGGCAACAATTCTACTGGAGGAGATGTAGCTGCTGGAGGTGATGGCAATGGTGACAATGGAAGGGGTTGACCTTCGTGCTCCTTACAACTATGTTAGCGTCCTTACGTTGATTGAATGAATGAATATGTCCTTCCTTTATGTGATCCACAACTCTTGTGTCTACTGTGTGTGTATCCTTTGCACTACCTTGAGTAGGATATATGTAGCTGTAGGCACCCTCAGGCCTCAGTTGGCTTCTTATGATTGGCATACAGATAAATGAGTGGTTGAGCTCAAGCATCTATTGTATCGTAAGTTATGAGAAATTAAGCAGATATCAAACAATGATATTTACTCTGTATACTACTTTCTCTACTGAGTATAATTGTCGATCTGAGAAATCTCTATTGAATTTTATAATTGTAGCTTGTAAGTTCCTTTCTAGCAAGTTAATCAGGGACAATTTCTTCGAAAAGGCAAAGCACCAGGTTCCGCCGAAAGCATTTATAGTCTAACAAAACAATATGCCGTCGGGTATTCAATAAGATCTATCATAACTCGCATCTACAACAAAAATTGGTGAAATTGGTGAAGTAATTTTATATATATACATTGCTCTTTCACAAATAAGATGTTTCGTTTCCACTAAATGAATCAACACCAAAAGAGAGAAGATTTAGCTATTGGCTAGACTAGTGAACAAAAAGTATGACCCAAATTATTCTCTTTTTCTAAGAGAAATCCTGAAGGGGCAGCAGCTTGAAACCCGTAGATAATGAACTACCCCGCTACCCTTCTCCACTTGAAAACTTAAAAACCAAGACTGGAATACAAATCAAAATTCCAAATAGTAACATATGCCTAGACCATAGCACAGGAGCGATTTCCTAATGTTGCAAGGCTTCCACATTATATTGATGAAAATGAAAACTCAGTGCAGCAGCACAAACTAGTCCACATACCAACTTTATGCACAAAATGTTGAAACATGAAATCCCTGTATCAATTGACACATGAAATCCCTGTATCAATTGACAACTAAAGAAGGTTTACAAATTTGACAAATGCATTTCTACAAGTAATGAAGATTGCACAGCAAGCTTATTACTTGAAACGAAGCTGCTCTATACACAGAACTATGCAGTAAGTTGGTATAAGAGAGCTCAACCAATTGTTGCATGGACACTTGGGGTTGCCACTGAATGTCACTCCTGTAACTATGCATAGGAGAGGAAGTGCAGCTGAATGAGTTGGAAAAAAATCTTTGGATGGACATTTGAGTCCATCACTGGATGTTATTCTTGTTAGTATGCATGGGAGAAGATGGAGGAGAAGGAGAATGAGAACGCTTGCATCTCTGGTTTCTTGGATATGGATGCATGTTGGCCAGTTCACTAACTCGATGCAGGATAGACTTCGGCAAAGGTCGCCAAGACAGGTTATGTTTACCCTTTCCCTGCATCAATGACAATACCATCATTCACGACCACAAACATGAGAAAGAACTCTGAAATTCTAAAGAAGAACATCAAGTATTCCATTTCTGTTTTAGTCATCAAACAAAGTGGCTTGACTCGGAGATAAACCAACTCAACGTCTAGACACTTGATATTTGATGGTTTAGCTTCCACCTCGCCTGATGAGTACCTACTCACCGCTACTTTTCTTGAAAACGCATGGCCATAGTGCTTTAGCACTAAGAATTTGCTGATCTATACATGTATAATATAATTAAACTTGTCTACTGGGGAATAAACTCTACACAACCTGATTTCACCAACTTAAGTTCATATACTATGACTTCAGCCACAAGAACAAATAAAAAACTTCAAAACAGATAATAGTGATGGCTACACAAAATATAGGAGAAATGCTAGAAACCGTTGCATAGAGTAAATTAGTGGCTCATGATTCACAGCAAGCATTCTTAATTGAATTTCAAGATGCTTAACACTTTTAAACAGAAAACATATTACAGGAAAAAAATGGAAAACTAACCGTTATTTTGCTTTGTTTCTGAAGATAGCTTGCTTTAAGAAGATTTCTCCATTTATCCTGCGAGACATTTACGCAACAAAGTGCAAACTTTAGGTACATTAACATGCAGAACTTTAGGTACATTAACATGCAGACACCAGATGATGGATGGCTTTTCTTGAATTGTCTGCTTGAAGGACGCCTGACAGTGACCATTGTGCTTACCTTAAGGTCCACAGGTGTTCTATGAACAGATGATGAGAAATAAAGCTTCTTTATATGACTCCATCTTCCAACTCCATACTGGGCAACTCCATCAATCAACTTTCTGACCTCGGAAACAGTCCAGAGCCTGTGGTGCTTCCTACGTGTACCATCTTGATCCAAATTCTTGTGTGCGCCAGCATCATCTCTAGAATCCACAACAGTAGCATCCTTGTGAGATTTCAGAACTGTAGCATCCTTGTGAGATTTCAGAACAGTAGCCTCCTTATGAGATTTCAGAACTGCGGACTCCTTATGAGATTTTAGCACTACAGCCTCCATGTGAGATTTTGGAACCTTCGAAGCAATAAAAATATTAAGATATTAAGGAAGACGATAGCCAAATGAACTAACAAATGTTATTACAGAAGTTTCAATATTCCAGGAAAAATATGAAATGTATCACCATATGGTCAATAACACGACAGTATGGAAGATCACTTTTGTTTTAAAAAGTACATCACCCTACAAACTACCATCCCAAATTCCAAGCAAGTATGGTGTTACACCGCCTCTCTTTCCTTTAGGGTTTCAAACAGCTTGTCAACGAAGAGGTGCTTAATTTTTATTTGTGAACTTGCTTTCAAAACTGAAATAACAGTATTAATCGAATAACGGGCACCATAAAAATGTGAGCATACATGAACAGAGTGCAGAAGCTCTTATGAATTCCACTGTACCTGTATTGCATTGGATGCATGCCTCTTATGACATTCTTCGTTCCCAAGGGAAGCAAAGGGCACTTGAATAGCTATACATGAAGACTCTTCTGGAAAAAATTCAGCCTCCATAGATTCAGTACGAGATTTCTTCTGACATCTGACTCTGAGAAGCTTATCTTTTGATGCAGGAGTAGAAACCTCTCCTTTTTTCCTAGGACGCGTAGCATTAAGATCTGAGGATTCATCAATGTACCTTCTTGTAGGCTTCCGCAAACGCTTTTGAGTGAGGGGAGCGTCAATATTCATTGCTTGAGAAGTGGCTGGAGGGCTTATTGCTGCTAATGATTCATGCATATCATAGCTTTCACGGTCTACATCTAGCCCTTCATTTTGTGTAGCATTTGACATAAAAGAATTTCTTTTAGATGTTAGAGCCGAATGGTCAACCAAGCTGTCATTCATCTTCTCAGAAGATGCATCTTCAGCAAAGAAGTCTGCCACATCATCCACATTGCTGATATCTCCCGGAGTGAATGTGGTTGGGAATTTCACAGCATTGTAATCAAGTAGCATCTGACCTTCACATTTGTTAGGAGAGAGGTCATGCAACTCTGAATTGGTAAGCCCAAACACAGCGTTCTGGCTTTGAGCTTCTTGCACAGCTAATCCTGACGAGTATGACATTCCACATGCGTCCGTTCCGTCACTACTAGATAGAGGGATCTGGCTTTCTAAGATAGGATCCAGCAACCCTTTACTGGAACCATAATCCAGGTTTGTGATGCTTTCAGCAAATTCGATATCTGTTTCCAGAAGACCAAAAGAGCATATAGTTCATGATATCAATATTTTTCCGTAAAAAGAACATTATAACTTATGCAAAGAAGCTTACCTAAAAGATAATCTTCACATGTACTGGAGAGGTCATTTTGTGCTTGAATTTTTCCTGCTCCAAAGTGACTTTGTTTTAGATCAAGCACCTGCCACAGTTACCAAGCAATTCAGCTAAGACAAAGATCTCAAGATAATATATGATTGAAAGAACAAATTTGTGCTTCCTAGATGAATAAGTATTAGAGAAAAACTAAATGTATATATTGGTACCTCAAGTACCTTCCTCTAACAGTGACCTCTCCCCACAAAAAAAGACTGCCAAAACAGCCATCATGCACAGGGCAAGAAATCCCACAACCAAAAATTCAGAGAGAGAGAGAGAGAGAGCAACTTGGGATTGCAAAGACAGCGAAATCAACTAAGGAATGGCCAAGCAAATTTGCTATACATCAAAATATGAAAGTATTTTGAAAGAACAATTCCTTGATGTCTAACTGCAGCATAGTTGCGGAGCTGTGTTAAAGCTTTTTGGAAGAGAAAAGGGAAGCATCCATCTATCTAAAATTGGCAGTATAATTGCCAACACTCAGAGAGCTTTACCATTTCATTACAAGAGTGCCAACACCCTGGAACAGTACTCCTTATCCTAAACCAGGACTTTAGTTCATTGCACCAAACTTCTTCCAAGTGCATAACAGAAAATGTTCATGGAAGATGATATACGGGATACATTTTAGAAATCCCCCAAATCATCTTCAGGGAATCTATATCTAGAAGAGATGGTGGGTAAAATACTAAACAAGACACCATGACAAACTTCTTCATAAATATTAAAGGAAAGAGACAGTGAGATAAATTTCATGAGGTATTACAGAGGTACGAAAGATAAGGCTCTTCCCCTCCCAAAAAAAATATAATAATAATAATAATAATAATAATAATAATAATAATAATAATAATAATAATAATAATATAATATACACACACACACACGAAAGCTTTCGTTTGAAGTTTTATATGTAAAGATGGGGGAGAATAAACTTGTGACCAAAGTTAAATTCCTGATTTGGCCAAAGCTAGGAAAGTAAAAAAATTACATGGGCTAAAAACTGTTGACAATAGATGAGGAAAATTTCTATGCATATAGAATTAATAACTAGATTGAGTATCATATTTGATTATGTAAAAAAATAACAATTTACCAAAAGGGAAGGTCACATACTTCTTGGTTAATTCCACCTTCCCTTTTCCGAGCAATACTGGAATCTGAGAATCACAAAAATGAACTATTAGAAGGGATCATAGCATTATCATAGGTACAAGAGCACATGTAAAACTTTAAGATAAAATGGCTACATTACACATTATACTATATGCCAAAGCAACTATCTTCCCGAGATTTATTTAAAAATAAATAAAAAGACGACATACCTATACTGTACAAAAAACTTTCCCTTTCCATGCCCTTTATCACCCTCTTCTCATCAAAGCACACGACACCAGAGACTGAAGAATGATCGGCATGGGGTTCTAAAATCAACATATAGCATAAATGGTATCATCTTTTCTTTTTCTTTTTTATAATTAAGATATGGCAAGATGTAAATTGTATCATCTTCGTGAACAAGTAGTTCATCTTCTATGAGCTAAGGTCATCACATTGCCACAAAGAATGTAAAAAAATAAGCAAGAAATGTTGCAAACAATTCTCTTTATGAGATATGCTGGTCGCAGGACATGAGAGTCACACTTCAAGAGGATTGAGTTTTTTTCCCTTCTTAAGGTGGAAAAGTAGAAAATTGGAATCAACCTGCAGGAATTACTCAAGTTGTTCTGTCACACGAGTGGCATTATGCGCACATCTTGAGGAATGAAGTTTATTTCTAGTTGACTTGCAGAAAAGGATAAATAAAATCAGATTTTAGATTACATACAATCCATGCCCCTACAATAGAGTACCGAATTAGCCAACCTAAAATCACAAGAACTCAATAGCTGATACTATCACGACACAAATAAGAAGCTATATAGAAAGTATTTGACTAGGTAAGCTGTTCAGCATCTTTCTTTCATTAAGAATTTTGATTTAATGGGGTCACCCATGAACTATTTAAACTGAATAATTACTTCCTACATAGGTAATTAGCTCGGAACCACATATACTGTGGCACGGGAACAGCCTATTAGAATTCCAATGCAAGTTTGGGCTGTCAAACTTACCGCCTTCGTCAATCTAAGTTACCGTCAAAATAGGCATAACTCCGGCTGCCCTTAAATCCCAAAATAGAACAATCAATGTATGAATATTTCATATTCATCTGGATTTGACAAGAAAGAACACAATAATGACTTCCTTAGATCACAATAAATTAGTAATGCAAGCTAATGAGAAAAGCCTATAAAGTATATTGTATCAATCATAAGCAGAAGAAAGAACCTGAATCAGATCAAGCAAGACAGTAGGAAGACCAAAGCATATTAACAAGTAGTATAGTAGTTCATAAGAAGTAAAAAATAAGTAGCTTGGGACTTAAAAATTGGAACATTTCACACATCATAATGTTGAAAATACATCACAGTTGGTTAGTAACCTGATTCATCAAACCAGACCCCAAGAGAAGTAAAACCACTTCGATATGCCGAATTCTGTCTGGAACAACTTCGATACACTGGATTCTGCCAACAGCCGTAAACAAATGTTAGATTTCAGATAATTACTCGGACTAATTTTTTTTTGTTTGGTGGTGGTGGGGGGGGGGGGGGGGGGGGGTGAGGGATTACAGTAGATAATTCGCAGACTTGGTTACATATGCATAGAAGTAGTGAAGTACTAATGTCCCACATTGGACAAGTGTCTAATATGTGCCTATAAAAGCATTTAGGCAAATGATAGCTGTCTAAATACATTATTTCAATCTCTTCTCTTATTTCTTTATATCTCACCAGTCACAACCAGAGAAAGCATTTGCATTTTCTCAGTGACACTGTGTCGGCAGGTTGCACATCAAGTGACAGTATTTAGGGAAGTAAGGTTATTCTGGAATATTTATTAAGCAAATGTTTTTAACCTGATAAATCTTTAAAAGGACATAAGAAAAATATAACTAAACAAAACTAGAAGTTTTAATGAGAAAAAAGTGCAAAGATCTTTGAACTGGCCTGACAAACTTGAATCAGGACCAACAAAATTCATAATTCGACTTAAAAAGTCAAGAAGCCTTGTACGGTTGTACCAATTAACCATAGAATCAGTTAATCATCACAAATGATTCATCTATAGTTATCCTGATTTACTAATACACCTACCAATCGTGAACTCTGTAACACATTTAGGGAACAAGATGACAGCAATATTTGAACAGTAATTAGCAAGCCTTTTTTATTATTCTTCTGTTTTACCTTTTAACAAAGTATTATTGTCTTCAAATCCAATTTATCTAAACTAATGTGATTCAAATAGCATGTTCTTAGTTGTTTTACAATTTTAAGCATTTCATGTTTCTCCATATTAGAGGAAAAACTCATTACCTTTATCAAGGCTTTGTTTACCCCTCTAGTGGATTACAAAGTTGTTCCCTTCCACGCACCAACGCAATCAACTTATTAGGTAACATTAGATTCAACATTTTCAAGCATATGAGTAGGGAATAGCAGCGCTCCCATTATTCAGCCAAACAAAAGAGGCTCTTGATTGAGAGATTTCAACCTTATAAGGAATGTCTTTGAATGAAAACACGAGTTGAGCCATGCATCCCAGAAAAGGAAACAATCTCGAAGAGAGCTTAATATCTAGGGGTGGAAATAGGAAAACACAAGTCAAGCAGCGCTGCCCCAGAAACGGAAACGCTTTCAACACATACCTAAACACCATGTACTCAGGAACCCGAGACTTCCTAACAGACTCAAGCTCTCCATAATACCAAGAGAAGAGTACACTTCACATGGGTTTTCATGAGCTAATTCTTTTAATCTATCACCCCCTCCATTCCCGTTTATGAGACACCATTCTCATTTTCTTTTTAGTTTGTTACAAAAAGAACGATCCTTTCTGAACTAGTAAACAATTCAACTCAACCTTCCAATTTCACCAACAATAACAACAGCATACCACCTAGTTTGATCTCGCTAGTGGGGTGTAGGATGGTGGGGTGTACGCAGACCCTACCTCTACCTTGAGAAACCTCCTATTTCTTTTACACTCAAACAAATTCTATCGCGTGTTTGAAATCTTAACGACACACTTTTTCTATAACCGGGAAATTACCAGGGCCTGTGGCACACAGTTCGAAATTCAACCGACAATGGACATATTAAAGACCACAATTGTAAAAATCCTTCATTTTGTTCATAAACTTCGTGCCTAGTCAAATACGACACAAATTAAAATGGTGGGAATCTTTTAATCTTTCAAGCATTAACAGAAGTTGACAAGATGTCTACTATCAAAAAAGGTCGCATCTTTCTTGCACCATTTATACAATTAAAACCAAAAACTACCAAATTAACAAAAAATCAGCAAAAATTTACACATGCATGGCCCTTTTTCAGTCCATCATTAACTTAAAGTACAAAATACAAGTAAATTAACAAGTACATTACACAATTTTTAAACAAAATTGAGAATGTAATAATGTATAATACTAACCTGATTCATTAGTCAATTGTAGTGAGTGAGGGGAGGAGTTACAAAAATGTACATATATGGGACGGAATCCAAAGGAGTTATATGTTGCTGTCAGTTCTGTTTTTGTGAAACATGACATATATTACGTTTGGAGTCCGCTATGTTGAGTTGTTACTTGTTACGTCTCTTTGTCTTTTGACACGTGTCCTACATGCTTTTCTCTTTTCTTTTTTTTTTTTTCGTTTTCCCGCTAAATGTCTCACCAAAACGCAGCTCACACCTCTTCTTCTTTTTTTTCCTATTGTGCCGATTAATTTAGATTTATATAATATTAAATTTTTTTTTTGAAGTTTAACTACGGTGTAAATTTTTATTTACACTGTCGGGTAATTTAAAGCATATTACAGGTAAACTTTCAAGAATTCTTACTTGTTTTAATTCTCAAGCCTAATACTTCCTGTAAATAGCTAATCTATCTCAGAAAATTGATCAATGGTTTATGTTACGATTGAAGAATTGACATTCAAAATAATAATAGCAAAAATTAGCATATAATTGATATCTTGAACAATAATGGAAGGAAACCGATTTGGTCAAATCATTGGCATAATTGAAGCTTAAATATTGGTGAATCAAGTAAGAATTCTTTAAAGTTCACTTATAACATGCTTTAAATTAATCGATAGTGTAAAAAAAGATGTTTACACCGTTGGTGTATATTAGTTATACTCTTTTTTTTTTTGGGAAAGGAATGAAGTTAGGACACCCTAATGAACCTCTTTATTAGCATGACCGAATTTGTGAATTTGTGAATTTATGAGATTGTTCATCCTTAATTGAAGATTTCGCATTCGAACGCTGAAATTAATTTAAAGAAAATTTTTATGTAAGCTTTATGCAACACGAATTCAAAGTAGTGTAATTAATATACATTAAATATTGAATGATTGAAAAAATATATTATTTTACCTTTTTCTAATATATTAAGAGTTATTTTCTTCTACTTGAAAGCATTACTAATTTGATCCCCAACTAAAACTATCACTTGGCCAGACTTCCTCCCTTTTGCTATATGGCATCTTTGGCTTAATAGAAATCACAATAATTTAAATAATGCAGATTCAAGACTATCACCAAGATTGGTTTGTAACAGATTTCTAGAATATATATCTTCCACTAAAATAACTTCTACACAACGATTTACTTTAACTATACCAATTCAATGGTTCCCTCCTCCATTCAACTTATTTAAGTTAAATATTGATGGTGCTTTTCAGCATAATACGTTGCAGGGTGGAGTTGGAGGAATCTTTCGAGATTCTCAAGGTCACTGGGTCTTAGGTTATTGCCATAAGAAAAATGGGTCAACTGGCACTTTCATGGAGCTATTGGCCCTTCAACGAGGCTTGTCTCTAGCATGTACAAATAAACTCTATCCATTAGAGATTGAGACCGATTCTATAGAGGTTCTTCAACTGTTACATAGTGACACTCCCTCGTATGCTAATATTATCTCTGACTGCAGGTGCGCGCTAAAAGCGTTGGGGGATCCACTAATCAGGCACACGTTTAGGGAAGGCAATCAGGTGGCACATCTGCTGGCTAAGAAGGGACTTACCATATTTTTTTATGAGCCTGTAACAATCTACTCCAATGCACCGAAGCAAATCCTTGAAGCAGTCCATAACGATGTTTCTAGTACCAGTATCTCTAGGAAAATATCTACTGCTATTTGTACTACTTTGCTTAAGTATTGTAATATGTATGTCCTTCTTACTGTAAGGGCAACTGGCACTGCTCTTCTTTCTAAAGATGTAGTGCCACCTTGGTATTTTATAATATTATCAAAAAAAGAAAAATTTATTAGATTAGCACCAAACACTAAATGTAAGAAAATGGAAAGTATCATCTCCAACTAATGTATGTATATATATGGTGGATAAAAGAACGGTGTTGTGGTAAAATATTACAGTACACAATAAATAATAATGCAAGAAGTATTATTAAAGGGTTTCTTACTTTTGATGGTATTTTGTGTTTCAATATTTTTATTAAAATATTTAATATAACACCTTATTATTATTATTATTATTATTATTATTATTATTATTATTATTATTATTATTATTATTATTATTATTATTATTATTATTATCTTTTTTGCATAACTTAGTGCAATCATTGTCTAACACCACCAATCGAAAGTTGCATAAAGTTGTGCGTCGATCTTACTTCTTATACGACAAACCAAACATTTCACTAAACATTTTATCTAATCAAATCAGTTGATTTACCAAAAATGTTATATTAATTTTAGAAAAATTTATACCACATGATTACCCTAATAGTTATATTATAAAAAATACCAATAATTTTACCATATTTACAACACATAATAATAGTTTTCCATAATTACCCTACATACCACTTTCTCATTTCTCCCTCCCCAAACATAAAACCCTAATTTATTTCCCTCTCTCTCCTCTCCCCACCCGCCGCCGTCCCCCCCCCCCCCCACCTCGCCGGCGACCAGCGCTGCTGGTGTCCTTGCTGTCGCCATTCCTCTCCCCATCGTTGTTGTTGTGGTGCTGCTGCCGCCGGAGTGCAGCGATGCTGCTCCTCACTGCAGTGCAGCAGCGGGCTGGCCCAATTTGTATTTTCCAGTGGGTTTTCCGGTAAGATTTCAGATCTGCTTCCTTTTTTTTTTTTTTTTTTTTCCTTTTTGTATGTATATAATATGTATATATTTGTATTTTTTGTGTAAAATACGTATATCCTTGTATTTTTTGTGTGTAAATATCTATCTCCACTTTTTGTATGTGTATTATTGGTGTATATATGTATATGTTGTTGTATGTTTGTGTATGTGTATGTATGAAGTGATAAAATAATTTATACACTTTTTTGTATATATTTGTATATTTGTGTATATTTTTGTATATTGTATGTTTGACTATATGTAAATTCAAAATAACGTTTTTATATGAAGTTTTCATATGTATATATGTGTATTTTTGTATGTTTCGTTTTGTAGATCTTAAAAAAAAAAATATAGAAATCCGGCGACCTGTCGCCCCCGGCCAGCGGCTGACCGGCCACCAGCCACTGGCGCCGTTGCTATGACTGAAGCAGTTGGGAGGGATGGTAAAACCCTAATTTGTATGGTAATTCATTTTGTATATGCTATGTAAAAAAAGTATTATTATTTTTTGTAAAATGGTATAGCGTTGTTATATTTTGTAAATATTGTATTAGGTTTGTATATTTTTGTAATTACCCGAAACACGAAAACAAGTACTCCTAAGGAAACAAAATCTTATTAGTTGGATCATTTGCATACTAAAAAGATTCTATGGTCTGGCTTTGATTGGACTGTCAGATAGCCAGTCATATTCTCTCTATTTTGTACCAAAGTAGTAAGTATTCTACCTATTCGTACTTCAGTATAACGTAATTAGTACACACTAAATTTAAAAGAGGAATAATAAATGACTTTTGGTACAGTCTATATATGATTTTGCATCTGTTAGCAAATGATATTTATCAAAAACATATTTCAATTTAAGCACAAAGGTAAATATACTATGTTACGCTACATAATTATTTATTATTTTGCGGGATTAACTTGTATATATTTTGACTATACGTATATCTACTAATCTATTTGACCTTATTTAGCCAATTTTGAGGCATTTAGTCGATGGTTCTTTTACGTTTTCTCTTTTCTTATTTTCTAGCGCGAGGTGGATCCTTGAACAATAAGGAAGAAAAAGGTAGGAGACGATAAAGACTCTTATGCAATTGAGTGTTAATAAGTTATGTAAAGTAAATTGTAACAGCGTGTTTGTTAGTTGTACCTTATAACTCCAATTTCTAGTCCTTGGTTTAGTTTTTGAAAACCAAATGAGGTCTAAGAAATTGCCTGAATACCAGTAGATGAACATCGATTGTTCTTGAAGTAAATGGATGAAATATAAGGGTATCAGCCCTTTGATTGATTTTCTTTCTTGCTTGATCATTATATGAATGGGGAGAAAAATGTCAGTCGGTCCAACAATGACAACAACAACTGCGAGTTAAAATCTCAAATAGTCAGTCAATTTTGTGAATTTAATCACCAAATCACTTTGCTTTGGTTGATCCCAAAAATGTCACTCAACTTAGGGAAAATATCTTCAAAAGTAATTCTAACCGATTTTTGCACCGTCACCAATCGAAAGTCTGACGTGACTTTTTAAAATATTTTTATATACATGTGGGTCCCATTTTCTTTGCCATGTAGGACTTTTTTATTAGTAATAAAAGATCCAAAATAGGCGACCCTAACCCAAAAAACGATCCAATCCAACCAAATGAAATGTGTTTAGAATAAAACCCATGTTTCAATTCTTTATACGCAAAATTCAAACCCATGTTAGATCTTCTAGTTAATTTTGTAAAATATTCCTTTTTACTTGTAGCAGACATATTGAATTATGCGTATAAAGAATTCAAACATAGGTTTTACTGTAAACTCATTTTCTTTTGGTTGGGTCGGATCAATTATTTGGGTTAGGATCACCTATTTTAGGTCTTTTATTACTAATAAAAAAGTCCTACATTGCAAAGAAAGTGTGACCCACATGTATATAAAAATATTTTTAAAAGCCACATCAGACTTACGGTGGATGACGGTGCAAAAACCGACTAAAATTATTTTTGAAGATATTTTTTCTAAGTTGAGTGACTTTTTTGGGACCAACCAAAACAAAGCGATTTTGGTGGTTAATTTACTAAAATTGAGTGATCATAGTTTAACTCCAACAATTGCTATGCCTCTATTCCGAGCAAGGGCCGACTATAGAAATCTTCATAGTCTATGTCGATCTAGTTCATCCCCTCAGTGTAAAGTGTGAACCTATTATGCATTCTTTTTCTCAAACTTTACATTATCCCATACTTTACTCCTGTCAAAGTTACTTTACCTTGGGCATGTGTAGAAAAGGTGACCCCTTCTCTCATTCAGTGTCAAAAAAACTTGCTGATATACATTAGATGCCAAAAAGCCCTAAACCTATGCCTTTTTAACAACAACAAATGATAATTTATTTCTTTTTAATAATCACTAAACAAAGGTAAGCTATTAATCGACTAAGTACACCAGCGAGGGCCAGTAAAATTAGAGAATAATTCCAGTGATGCACATCATAGCCTAGCTCCAATAGTTTACCACATCGAGTTATCAGCCATACTCCTGAGTATCTGAAGAGAAACAAAAAATAAAACTCAACCACTTTAACAACCAAACAGATTTTAACCAGAGGTCTCGGTTGGGGATGAGGGACAACAGATATATGTTTTAATATAATGATCTAGCAGTTCACAGAAACCAGACAGGAACATGAACTACCAACCTTTGAGCACTTGCAACGACAAATGCTTCCATAGCCCACCTTGGGTAACAAAATTTTGCTATATATTTTCCAACACTATCGTCTGGTTCCTGGTTTGCAATGAGTGTCAAAACGACAGGAACTAGAACACACCACTGTTTGAAGGCGAAGAAGAAGCTTGTCAGCATAAAGAATCAGGAAAAAGTATTACGCATATGCCAATGAAAAACCTGACTATGTTACATACCAGTTGTGCCTGTCCGGGAGCAAAGCAGATGGCGAACACATAAGCTATGCCAGTTACACAGTATACGAGGCAGAGGAAAACAAGGTAGTTGTCGGCAAAGGTTGATCTTGGACTATTTAAGAAATAGAACATTGATAGGAAAACCAAGGGCTTTACAACAGTATTGAAATGGTCCATTGTATCCTTGGAAAGAAAATAAGCTAGACTGCTCATGCCGCTCTCTCTCTCCCTCCAGTATTCTAACCTGTCCAATGAAAAGGATCTCAACGCGGCAATCTTACAGAGGAGTGCTGCAATTCATCAAGAAAGAACAGGAAATCAGGAATGATAGATAAGAATTCCTAGTATTCGGAACAGAAAAGCGTAGCATATGCGTAGTAAGTTGTAATACAAGTAGTAGAGTATATATGTGGTGACTACACAACTGTTCTCTCATCGAGACAAACAGCTGACATTGAATCATATCAAGTATTTCCACCATATCTAAGGAAAATAAATTCAGCTAGAAGATATCTTGGTTTTAAATTTAGCAGGTATTCCACTTACACACAGCAATCACACTATACATATAGCCGTAGTATCCAAAGGTGTCGCCCTTCTGGTTGGACAGGATCCCTAAGCATGCTCCAGCAACCAAAAGGATTAAATAATCTGCTGCTTGTATTTGAGCTTCTCGCAATCGCTGTTTTCCTACCCTGAAGATGGTAATCACATTAAAAATGATCATCTAATAACTTGTGCCGGGGAAAAAAAAAACAGATCTCCAGGGAAAATATCTTAAACTTCTATCTAGCCACATAGAACGACAAAAATTTATGTTCCTAATTAATTATTATGACTTAACGTTTTTCATGAGTAATTAGTTACTATACTACTTATCATGCCCACCTCTGTGCACACACTGCATTAAAATGTGGATTGGAAGTGGAAAGGTGGAGTAACTACATCAACGACCCTAGCAACTTTATTTCTGTCTGTCGTGGTATGGTAGTCATAACTATGTTGAGAACTGTAACAAACTTCACGATTGTGTTACACCAATGCCGTACTATACGTTTATTATTTGAGTATTTTGCTTTTCTTAAGTGAAGTTTATTTCAAACACATTAATCTCTCAGTTACTCTCTGGCACGTTCTTGGACCAGAGAAGTGGCAGAGTTTTAGATGCATATATTTCCGGAGAAGTAAGATGCAATACCTTCCAAGATAATATCTATACTGCCGGCTTACGCCTGGAGTGTTTCTATTAGACAAGTCATGGGACTTCAACAAGCTATGAGACAGAGAATCTCGCTTATCATGCCATGCATCAGCAGAAAAAGATTGTTCAGGGGCTGCTGCTACACCCTTGGAGGACATTGCAATCTGATCACATAATTGCATCATATCTGGTGGTACAGGGTAACCATTATGAAGCATCCATCGGACGGGAAGTTGTTCCACAGTCACACCTCCACCTGGTTTGACCATACCCTCAAGGATGTCTATGAAATGATCTGGAGGATTTACACGATCTGGTACTGTGATTCCGAGGTTTGCAAAGTATTCTTCTACTTTCTTCACAGGGCCATGATATGCAACAAGACCACCTTTGGCTAGAAGTACCAAGTCATCAAACATCTTGTACAACGTATAGCTGAAGAACAAAAGGATCAACCATTCTATTAACACATAACATACTGTAGTCAAATTCTGTGCACATAATAAATTCAGCTTTCTGTTCATGCAAAATATCTCAAAGATCACATGATTTCGGAAGGCATGCCAACTAAGCCAGCGCAGAACTTTTGTTTTTTTTTTCCTCCTATGAACAGAAACAGAATTGCTAGAGCAAAAATTGGGAGGCACAAAAACAATAGCATCACTACATATCTAGTTGCTCTATTAACTTACAGTAACTTGTTTTGTTAGAAAAACTAATTGTAGGTATAGTTTTTAGATTTAACTACTAAATTCATAGTTAACTTCTGAACAAAATACTGGTAGTTGATTGGGGATATAAAGCTCCACATACCTTGGCTGGTGAACAACCATGCAAATATTTACTCCTTCGAGAGCTTCACGTCTAAGAGCTTTAAGGAGTAGGCTAGACGATGAGCTATCTAAACCAGATGTAGGTTCATCCAAGATTAGCAATGAAGGTTCCATGACCATTTCCATTCCCACATTTACTCTTTTCCGCTGACCCCCAGAAATTCCACGCTTCTCAACAGTTCCAACAAGTGAATCTCTAACTCCCTGAAGACCCAATGATTCAATAACTCTCTCAACTACAAGAACCTTGTCAGCCTTTGGCAAGTCCGCAGCTAGTCTTTATGATATTGAGGGTTCAATAAAAGACATAAAGAGGAAATAATAAAATGAGAATGAGCATCAGAATGTCAAGTTAATCAAACTGGATTTGAAAGTACATGAAAGGCAATATAACAATTTAAACTACTCCCACTTAAACAGAACCAGAAGACGGAAGTTGGATCTCATGTTCTTAGTGGTGTCATCCAAGATAATAAAGGAAACATGCACAGTCTATTACAACTGATTTACCTGCATCTTGCGTTGAACCTAAGGTTCTCTTCCACTGTCAAGTTTCCATGGACTATATCATCTTGGGCGACAAAACCTATGATTTTCTTGTACGAGTGAATAGATTCAGCCCTTCCATTTATGAGAACCATCCCAGATAACGTGCATTGTGTTAGTTTACCAGCCACCGCAGAAAGAAATGTAGTTTTTCCTGCCCCCGACGGCCCCATAACAGCAGAAATTCGCCCAGGCATGAGTTTTCCAGTAACACTCCTCATCAAATGCTTCTGCTTCTTTTTCAGGGTTATGGTCAGGTCTTTAAAAGCAATCTCAATGGGAGGTCTAGTCTTGATCTCAGTATTGTCATCTGTTGCCATTGAGATAACTCCAGAGAACGTCATATTCTTAGTTTTCTGCTCCATAGCTTTCTCTTTCTCAAGTTGACCATATGCATATTTAAATATTTGGCTCCGAGTATGCAGTTGTTTAGCATTGAGTGCTTGCTTCTTTATATTCTTATCCCCAATCTTCATATGGAAACCTTCAATGTCATCGGTTTCATTTTCAATTGAATGCATCATTTTTGTGAGATCACTAGGTTGTTTTTTCTTTGCTTTTGAAGCTGCAGCTGAGCTACTTGGACCTTTAGGTGGTATGGATACTTCATCATTAGTTTTAGGTAGGTTGAAACCTCTCGGTCCTTGCTTCACGCTCGTTTTCTTTGAGAATGTGCGAGATAACTGTTGTTGCAAGCCGAAAGCCCGTTTCTTGGCAACATCTTTCACTAATCCCCACCTTTCTCTTGCTTGTGCAGTTTCTCGTGCATGTCTTGCTGCAGCTTCCCTAGACTTGGCGATTCTTGCATACTTAGTATTTATGACTTGATCAGAACAATTGTAAAATATGATCAGTATAATACTCATAGCACCCTACATGTAAACAGGAAGAGAGGTCAGATTCTATGCCCACTACTTTGATAAATTAAATACTGATCCATAATTTCAAGAAAATAATTGGTCTTTCATTCTACAGTGAAGAAGATAAGAGGTGAAACTGTGACATAATCTAAGCATTGATAAGATAATAGGTGGAAAATGGAAGACCTTATAACCTCCTATGAAAACCCTTACACAATGGATATTAGACAGGTTTACTTATAAAAAGCTATTCTACATTGCAACATCTTCCTTTTAAAACAAGATTGACAAGGCCAAATTACGAAGCTTCCCGCAAACTTAGACTTCAAACCGAGCCGCAATCCCCATGATGCTGACACTTAAAGTCTGAGAGGGGTTGGTGTAAGGGCAAGTTAGTGTTGGCACCCTCAGTGCTAGAAGTAAAGTGGAGTTGCAATCCCCATAGTCCATAGATTTGGGCATTTAAGTCAATGTTTGGGAGGGGTTCGTGTAATTCTCCCTGCTGATAAAACAGACTGGTTCTTCCCAGGAGCAGCATTTTCAGTAAAATCCTTAGTCTTTGTAAATCAAAACCAAGACACTTCAAAGATTGACAGATATACAGTTTGAACAGAAGCCCCAAGATAACATCCCGAGATAAATTAAATTTGAGGACTAGGTGATCTACTGTTTTTTCATTCAAAAGAAAATGCAATTTACTGAACTAAATAAGAGTCCACTTACAATAAGGATAAAACCATATACATGCAGGTTTTGTTTCTCTGTATGCGGGTGGCAAGTGCTCAACTTGATGCATGCTGCAATGGTCAAAACGCCAAAAGTAAACATCTTTGTTTGCTGTCATAGTAAACATAAAGTGAAGCAAAAAAGAAGTAACCGATTCTCAAGTAAAAAAGGTATACTGAATGTGGTTTGAACATGTGCCATTTATCATCAAAGAACTATCTGGATATTCAAAAAGAATTCTCTGAACAGAAATCAGAATACTTCTTTTTCTAAGAAGTTCTATCTGAACCTGTACAATGAAATGCAGATAACAGCCTATACCCTCAAACAATGTGGGATTCAAACAGTATCTTGAGGTGGAAACTAAAGGCCAATACCATCTTAATACAATTAAGTGAACTGGATGAGATCCTACTACAGTTCTTTTAATTGTTTTTCCTACTCATTCTGAGCATAACATATAGTCAAGTCTGTGATGAGAGGATTGAACGTGGCCGTAAGTTTCACCTCCTGTTTAACGAGCTAAGCTTTTGAAGCTTCCTACAAGTGTGAGGATTTACCTTTTTGAGCCGTAGAGCCCTTCCTGCAGTAATTTCTGAAAGTACAGAGTAGAAACTTAGTGAATAAGATTGTAACTAGAGTTGTTACAAAAAGATGGTAATGCATTGGAAACATCAGTTCAAGTTAAAGAGTCAGATTGTGCAAAATTTGCAGGTACTTGGTTACTGCTTCAGAAGATAACAAGTAATGCTGTGAGTTTCTGGGATCAAATTCAATACCCTTCCGAACAAGTAACCTTTCTGGTGGTAGTTGGACAATAAGATCCTGGTGAACAGAATATCTCGTCACCGCCTGTTTCACTACCCCACATATCAGCTGCTCCACAAGCATGGTTTTTCTTGCCTGGAGGTTGTTGGTATGAATATCTGGAAATTTCTTTACCAAACACGTATTAATTGATCATATGACTATAGAAAGGCATGCTGCAATAGAATAAGCAAAATTGGAAGTAGAAACTTACGGATCACATACACCGGTTGTTTTGTTGACTGTTGCACGAGGGCAGTAAGCGCCTAATGGACAAGCTGCATAACATGGCAGCAGTAATCTTTCAGATTGAGTACAAAAATTAAAAAACTCTAGCCACCATATTAAATTTTCTTCAAATGCTAATTCAAAGGTATTCAAAGCTCTATACATCAATTTGGTAGCATTAGAATAATTCTTATCATTAATAATGCAGAGGTTGCTATTGTTGTAGATTGAGTGTTTCAGGACAAGACTGGACGCACAATAACGAACACTAAGGCCAACAAAGTCGAAAGAAGGATTCATCTAACTCCCTTTTTAACTTATCTTTGCAGCATTTCCAAATTGTATAACTACTAATTTTCACACATTTACACAAGTTGAGCTCCAACCATGTGCCATTGACTATTGATGAAAGATGAACCAAAATAAGTCAGTAAAGGAAATTTGCAATGCAGAAGGGCTGCTATATTAGGTACAAAATCTTCCAAACATGTTACCAAACCAACTATTTAGAAATAAGTTCTATACACTGACTTAGAAAAATCTTTACACAATCAGGTTACTTATAAGGTAATTACAGGTAAATCTTGAAGTGTAAATGATTTTTTTACACTGCCAGGTCACCTAAAAATAACTACATTTAACGCTCCATAATAAGCAGAACAAGTTACCAGAGAAGTACGAAAAAATAACATGCTACATCTAGTTAAATTACACTGCAAAAGTTATTCACTTGTTTGCCGCGTTTATAAGTTAAATTCATATTAATTAGCAACATGGTAGTAACATGCTATCACGGATTATACTAGATATTGATAGTGTAAAGATTCGTACTTACGTATCATGCAAGTCAAGCCACGAGGGCAGAAAAAGCCCTCACAACACGGTTGACTATCACGAGTGCGGTCAGGCATTTCTTTTGCATTCTTAAGATCAACTTTCTGATTTGAAGCAACACCGCATGCCCAGCCTGGTTCACATCCAGGAACCCATGATGTCAAGTTACAGTTCCTATTGGGTTTTAAGACTTGAGATTTTCTAGTGGTTGCTTTTGTTGTTGCCAGAAAACTTGAGAAGTAGAACTTCATCTCTGCTGCATTACATAGTCTCTGTGTCACATCTGTTTAAGATCATCAGCATACTGTTAGACATTAGGATTCAAACTAAAATGTACATAACAAACTTTTACACATTATTCAACTAACCTTCTCTATTTCTATTTACCAATCATATTCTATAGGTATTATTTAGTGTAAACGCTGCACTCGAAACAAAATGACAAAAAATTTCTACTTGAAATCTTGGAATTCCTACCTTTGTAATGAATTGAACTTATATAGACTAATATTGTGAAGAATTTTTTAACTATCAATCTACTTTAACCTAATATACTAGTACTAGATAACATAGTTTATTTTTCAGGCTACTAAATTCACCTTTTTCATGGACAACTATTTACACATAACCTAATAGTATAAAAATTTGTCTTTAATGCCCATGAATATATTATAAGACGGTCATTTCAATCGAAAATAAACAATTGATTATTTGTGGTGTATTCCCAATCTTGAATGCAATAGACAAAGTGGCGACCAAAATATAATTTTGCCAACAAGTAGTTTAGGATTAATGCATGAAAAAAATCATTAACATAAGCAATACATACAATAAACAATGCTAATTGGTGCAAGCTAGCCAATAGAAATGGCACAGTACGTCTACATTGTGTTTCCAATTTAGCATGAATTATGGGGTTTGAACATGTATGCAACTAGTGTATCATTAAAGTATCAATACGTACCTTTGGTCTCTTTAAAGCAATTGTTTAAGAACTCCAAATTCTTGGCAAAATTAAATGCTTCAATCAACTCAGCGTCCCTAAAATTAACAAGAAAGTTAAAAGAGCAAATAAAAGTATATACATATACATATTGTATGAAGATGTTACATAATTAAAAACACTTACACATCCTTAATGCAAAATCCCAAAGCCCTTGTGATATCATCATGGAATATCTTTGTAAGATTAGCAAGTTGGCTATAAATAAAAGATGCAAGAATGGGCACAGCAGTTTGATCAGCAGCTGATGGTGATTTACTAGTTGTTGCACACCAAACACATGGTGAAAAACTCAACCCAAGAATCAGAAACAAATAATAACATGACACCCATATCCTAATTCTACCCATTTCATTTAATTAAAACTCAAGGATTATTTGTTTTTTCTTTTGCAACTGTCAGGATTTGTAATGCCTATGTTGTCACCTTCTTTTTTCTACAACTCTCAATAATTTTGGAATTCCACATTTCAAAAAATCCTATATATTTCAAAAAAGGAACGTGCTACGCTTGGCAATATATGTAATCCAATATTATGGGGGTTAAAGGGTAAAAAATTAAAGCTCCAGAAGCAAGGAGTTTGAGGAGCCAAAAAAACATAGGAAAAGCTTTTTTGGTTCAAATTTTTGGGAGATGAATTGAGAGGGAGATGTGTAGTAGAGTGTTGTTGGAGGATGGGAGCTCCACTGTTTTTGGACAAGAAATGGAATGGAGAGATTAATGCCTAAATTGGAGGATAGGAATTAATATCTCTTTGTGTATAATGTGTTTCTGTTGTATGCATGCAAATTTGTCCTATGTTGTACAAGTACTACACTAGTATATTTATTTGGGTCTACATACCCTATAATATTCTAAGTTAATGATACATATCCTTATTGAACAAATTATCTGACATACTATTGACCAATGCAAAACCAGATGTGTAAACTAAGTCTAAGAGATAATTAATAGGAGTGTATCTATAAGATGTCGATTCCACAATACTAGCTTGTTATCCTTGATTACGAATTGAGAATTCGAAAAGTAGGATCACAATGCTCATCACAATTCATTAACTTGATTTATCAATCAAGTTTGGACTCAACTTCCACTTGCAATTTTTCAGGTAAAATATGACTCACCCAACTAATACAAACTCATTAACTAAGCTAGCGTTTGGATATTAATTTGGTTGAAACTTGAGAATTTGAATTTTTTGAAGTTGAGTTGAAAAATAATCTTTAAAATTTGAAATTGTGTTTGGACACACATTTTATTTGAAAAAAAAAGAAGTTGAAGTTTGTGAGTGAAAAAAGTAACTTTACCAAACACTCCCAAAAACTGGTTGAATTTTTGAGAATTTGAAATCTTGGTTTCAAAATTTGACCAAATTTTATAAACAAACAAGTTTTTCCCAAAACATTCCCAAAAAATGCTTCCAAGTTTTATAAACAAACAGAGCTAAATATATTTCTTTGGATTAAGGATGATCTTAGTATGCATAAATTATATAATTAATGGGTAAAAATTATTTTCATCCTCCAACTTTACTCTAAAAATCAAACATATCCCTCAACTTTGAATAATAAACAAATTCATCCTCCTATTTTATGCAATGTCTATTATGTCCTTGCCACTTTCAAGATCATTTACTATTTTATATTTTTGTAAATTTTATTATTGCCCATGCCATATATATTTTTATTATATGTCATATTTTTTTTTTCAATTATCTTCTTTGGCTATAATTATAGTTAAGTTATATCACATCCTCTTCTATTTCTTAGTGCATATATAGATTTTAGTGTTTTAATTGCCAATACTATAGTATTTTTTATCATAATTTGAAAGTCTTCTAGTAATATATAAAGAGAATCACTTAGTGATTTTTATAAAATATATATTTATTCCTAAAAAAAATATTTGCATTGAACATATGTAAATAATTATAGTTCTCTTTATTTTCAATTGTAAAAAGTTATTGAGTTTGGTTGTTATTATCAAAATTACTGAATACTGATATGAACAAATAATTCTAAATAAATTTATTCATTTTGTTCGATCTTTAGCTAATCCAACTATGTATATGCATATCAAAATCTTTTATTTCAATTTTTACTATATAATTATGATTTTTTTAATCTCTAAGTCCATAACATATATTAAAAAAGAGAAAACATACATAATATTTTATATATATATATACACACATACACACACCCACATATGTTGATAAATTAGAAGGTAAAATAGGTATTATAAATATAAATTTGAGATGAAGGGATGAATATGTCTATTATTTAAATTTGGGGATGTATTTAATTTTTAAACCAAAGTTGGAGGATTAAAATGATCAATTTGTGTTCCTATATGTAAAGCAATTAAAAGAAATTAATTGTAAAAAGAAAGAAAAAATTGTATGACCCGAGAATAAGCTTTGTAAATAGCTCCACTAAGAGCATGTTTGGGTAGGCTTATAAGCAGCTTATTTTAAGTAGTTTATAAGTCAAAAAGTGATTTAAAAGCCACTTATGACTTATAAGTCCAAAATTTTTTAAGTTACCAAACATATATTAATAGACTTATGAGCTTAAAAGTCATTTTTAAAATCACCCAAACGGGCTCTAAATCATGTCTTTGACCATAAAAGCACACGGTTTTCAACGCGAAAAATTGATGACTAGCCAATTTTGCACACGTTAAATGAGTTCCATGCATAGTTTCAAAATTCATTGAGAAATAGCCAATAAAACACTCGCGTACATTCAGGCTACTGCCGCATATATTGAATTTACTAAACTACCCTTAAAAACCTACAGCTCAACAATAAATACAAAATAACGCGTGGAAAAAAACAGAACAAAGCATACGTTACTTCTCTCAACTCTCCAGATCATCCTCTCTCTCCCGGAACTTTCAAATTCAAACTGTAAAAGCTAATTGCAGGTGCGATTACACAGTTTCTCCGACGTTTCTGTGCTGAGTTTGAATTATATTACATAAATATATCTGTTTTCGTGATTATAATCTGAATTTGTTTTTCTGAAACGCGAATTTACTGTTATATATAATTAATATGAATCTGAATTAAGTTCATAAGAGTATGAAATACCTAGAATTGTATTACATTTAAGCAAAAGCCTGATATCCCCAGCATATTGTGATGTGACCTTGCTTCAACGTAACAGTAACCTCCAGCATTTCATGCTGGGTGATTAATGTTGAAGCAATGTCCCAGTAGAAATATCCTGTTGTCCAACACTAAATGCAGGGGCTTAGTGTTACGTTGAAGCAAAAGCCCCGTTATAAATTTCCTGTAGCTATGATTACATTTTAGATAAGCACTTCAATATGGCCTGATATCCCCAGGATATTGTGATGGGAACTTCGTTCAACGTAACACTAACCTCCAGCATTTAATGCTGGGATTTCTGTTGAACCAATGCCCCATTAGAAAAATATCCTGTATTCCAACGCTAAAAATGCTGGGGCTTAGTATTACGTTGAAGCAAAGCCCCATTATAATATCCTGTAGCTGTACTATATTAGGATATAAACTTGCACTTCAAAATGGCGTGATATCCCCAGGATATTGTGATGGGACCTTCCTTCAACCTACAGAATTTAATGCTGTGGATTAGTGCTGAAGCAGTGTACCATTAAAAAATATCCACAGCACAAAATGCTGGGGTTTAGTGTTAAGTTGAAGCAAAGTCCCATTACAATATCCTGTAGCTATGCTATATTTTAGCATATAGAGCTGCACTTCAAAAATCCCCCTCCACCCTGTATAGTTAGCAATTAAACTATGGAAATGTATATTTATCTTATAGATTAGCAGTTCTTAAGCATTCATTATTAAGCTACAATTACAGTTTTTTACCATGTGGATTTCTTTGTAACTTAGTTTAGTTTTACTGTCTTTTGTAACTACAGGTGATGGCTAAACAGTGTATTGTTCTTGCATTCAATGGGAAATGGACACCAGATTATAAGTACATAGATCATGAGACAAGGATTTTTCTACATAGTGAAACAGATACTTTTCAAGATTTCAGAAGAAACCTTTGGAAAAAGATAGATTTAGACGAAGAACATTGTGAGGCATTCATATGGTTTGATATGGAACTTGGAACAAGCAAAGGTGTCCCTATAAAAAATACCGATGATTTAATCAGCTGTTTACACTTGATGAAGAACAATTCCGAGTATAGGAGTAGACGTTTCATAGTTGACATTACACAACGAACTCCACAGTCTGAGAGAGTTGATTACACTGAAGGCCAAATGATAATGCAAATAGACAACGATGATGCTTTTGAAGTGATAGTTTTGACACCTCCATCTGTGGAAGCTGTAGCAGTAGATCAACAGTTAATGCATGCTGAAAACACAGAACAACAGCTTGTAAATATTGAACTTCCTGAGCCATCCAGTGCTGGAAAAAAGAGAAAGAGGTATTCAAGTAAGAAAATAAGAGAATCTCCTCGTCCAATACTAAAAGAAAATGCAGATTTGGACGACATCAAGGTTGGATCAATTTTTTTAAACAAACAGTGTATCACTAAATGTTTCCAGACAACTGCAATTGCACACCATTTTGAATTCAAGGTTGTGAGATCAAGCACAACGAGATATTCACTGGCATGCATGAATGAAAAATGTGAGTGGACTGTTCGATCTTCCAGAATTAAACAATCCACACTGTTCAAAATACTGAAGTTTGAGAAGAATCACACTTGCTCGGTGGATGATAGAAAAAGAGACCAAAAACATGCTACGTCAAAGATTGTTCGAGATGAGATAGTTGAGAATCTAAGAGACGATAATTATCCTGTTAAGCCTAATTTTGTTGTTGCAGAGATTAGAAGGAAAATGGGAGTTCTAATCTCTTATAATAAGGCATGGCGTGCTATAAAAGAAGGAGAGTCTTTAATTAGAGGAACGCCTGAGCAGAACTTTCAGAAGTTACCAGCATATTTATATGTGCTAAAAGACATCAATCCAGGCTCACATGTTGCTCTTCAAAGAGATGATGAGAACAGGTAAAAAAAAAAAAAAAAGTGTACTTATATATTTTTGTGTAGAATTCCAGTAATGCCAATTAAAAAAATCCTGAGACTGCAGTGTTATTTGTTCGATTCCCGTCACAAAAATGCTGTGATGTAGTCATTATGTATAAGTGGGGTTCCAGTATTAAAACCTGAGACTCAAAAATTTTAACATTAATTTTACTGATAACACTGCAATTCTATTATCCAGGTTCAAATATATGTTTTTTGCTTGTGCGGCATCTATCAAAGGCTGGAAACATTGTAGACCTGTGATAGTTGTCGATGGAACATTCCTTAAGGGGAGATATTCAGGCACACTATTGGTTGCAGTGACGAAAGATGCAAATAACCAAATCTTCCCACTTGCCTTTGGAGTTGTCGACTCAGAAAATAATCTGGCATACAATTGGTTCTTTAGACAGTTGCGCATTGCATTTGGTTGTCGTGAGAATTTACTGTTCCTTTCAGATCGTAATCCTGCAATTGCAAATGGGATTGCAAATGTATATCCTGAATGTGCCCATGGTATCTGTGTATATCATCTGGAAAAGAACCTTAACAAAAGGAATGTGAGTCCTGCAGTGATAAGTATATTCAATAGTGCATGTCGTGTCTACACGATTGCAGAGTTTAAAACAGACATGAATCAAATGAAGGAAACGGATAGGGCAACCTATGATTACCTCATGGAAGAACCACCAGAGAGATGGACTAGAGCTTGCTGTCGAAATCGAAGATATGACATGATGACATCAAATATTGTGGAATCAATGAATAATGCTCTGTTACATGCTCGGGGGAAATCAATACTGTCAATGGTGGACAACATAATGAACAAGCTACAGACCTGGTTTTATGAGAGACGGAAAAGTGCGCAGGATATTTTCTTTGCAACATCAAAATGGACAGATGATGAATTGAAAAAAAAAATAAAAAAAGCATATAGAATGAATGTGAGTATTTTGGGATTTCATTTGCATTATGTCAATGATAATTCATTTGCATTATGTCAATGATAATTCATGAAGTCCCGGGTTTTGTGCTGGAACTACATGGTATGCAAAAGCGGGGGATCCAGTAATTTGCAGCATCGTATGTGTTATGCTAGTCAAGTGATCTTATACATTACATTTTTACAGGTTGACCGGACTGCGGATCAAAGCTTTAAGGTAACAGATGAAGGTAGAGAATTCATTGTTTGTTTGAAGAAAAAAGAATGTCAATGCCTCAAGTTCCAGATGGATGAAATGCCTTGTGAACATGCACTTGCTGCTATAGACAGAGTGCACCTAAACAAATCGGACTATTGCTCTATATGGTATAAAAGAGAAACATGGTTAAAACAGTATGAAGCGGAAATCAACACTGTTGGACATGAAGAATCATGGGTTGTACCTGATAGCATTAAAGTAGAGATAACAAAACCCCCAGATTTTAAAGTTAAGGCAGGTAGAAGACAGGAGAAAAGATTTGTCTCGACTGCAGAATATGTAAGACAAACGGGGAAACACTGTGGGATATGTAGAAAGCGTGGACACAACAGAACATCTTGCAGACACACTCCAGTACTTCACCCATATTCAAAGAAACATAACTCCCAATAGGTATGTCTCTCTATATGATTTTATTTTTTAATTCTATTTTAGTGCAATTCAACACCCCAAAGCTGGCTATGTTAAAATTTTTTTTTTTTTTTTTTGTTTTTCAGTTAGGAATCGCATCAACACTAGATAGATAGAAGACTATTCTTCTCTATTTTCATCCAGTCGCAACAAATCTGATGTCAAAAAGGACTATTCACTTCTAGAGAACTTTTTTTTTTTTTTACATTTTACTTCCTCTGTATTCTTTAACAAGGATTATTATATATAAAAAATACACTTCTCACTCGTTGCTGTGCAAAATAGTTGTCTTGATTTATCTATTTTCTAGTTTTTTTACTTATTGAACAACAAACACTTTGATCTTGCTTAAAATAATAAAAACACAGTACTTAGAAACACAGTTCATACTACGAAAAATCATTGTTCATAATTCGACATTAACTGAAAAAACACACATGAAAAAAAAGACAAACAAACATCCCACATTAACAGAAAAAACATAAAAACTACTAAAACTTATTCAATCACAATAGGCTTCTGGGCTGATCCTACATCTTCGTCGCTGCTACCATCATCATCATTGTCGTCATCATCATCATCATCATCAACATCATCATCATTGTTGTGGCCTTGACCAACCTGACGATTTACTAATGAAATTTCAAAAACCATAGTGGCAACGCCGTTGTAAACCTCATGAACAACATGATTAAACAGAAGAACATCACCCAGTCTGTAGCCTTTACGCAGAAGCATCTCCTTCCATCCATTGCACAACCTTGAATGTACCTTCCCAGCCTTGAACTTCATTTCATAATCAGTGTCATCATTTTCACAAAGTAAAAGTGCACTTCCATTGACCTTTGGCAGCTTCTCTTTCCAACTCTCTGGAAAGATCTGAAAAAATAAACTTTAACAGTTAATACAAAAAAAACAATGAAAAATTACATGAACAAAAGCATAAAAAAATAATTTGTAACTTTTTTAACATACCAAATCATCTCTTTTGAAGTATGATTTTCTTATTTGCATACTGAAACTGCCTAGTTCTTCCCAACGATCATCCTCCATATTATTGTTTCAATGAAAAAATAAATTAGTTGCAATCTTTGTTATTGTTTATTTCAACTGCAAAGCCTTATTTATAGCCTAGGAGTTACTAACTTTTGTTCTACTGTTATGGTCAAAGTGAATATGTATAGTCAAAATGAGATTGAGTATCACTATAAATGTAGTCAAAAAAGCTGTGTTTCTATGTTCTTCCCTATGTTTCTTCCAGTTCGAGATCTTCTCGTATAAATGTTATCCTGATATAATGCTGGTACCCGAGATATTTGCTGACACACTCTTAAAAATCTGGGGTATTAGTATTACTTTGAAGCGAAGTCCCATTACAATATACTGTAGCTGTGCTATTTTTTAGGTTATAAGGCTGCAGTTCAAATTCACCCCCCCCCTGTTGTCCCAGCATTTTGGACTTCGTATTATATTAATCCAAGGTCCCATTACAATATCCTGTAGCTATACTGCATTTATCAACAGAAGAGTAGTTACTTGTCACCTTAAACTATTGGTCACAGCATAAAAATCTGGGGGATTAGTATTACTTTCAAGCGTAGTCCCATTACAATATACTGTAGCTGTGCTATTTTTTAGTTTATAAGGCTGCAGTTCAAATTCACCCCCCCCCCCTTGTTGTCCCAGCAGTAAAATGCTGGGACTTCGTATTACATTAACGCAAGGTCCCATTACAATATCCTGTAGCTATACTGCATTTATCAACAGGAAGAGTAGTTACTTGTCACCTTAAACTACTGGTCACAGCATAAAAATCTGGGGGATTAGTATTACTTTCAAGCGAAGTCCCATTACAATATACTGTAGCTGTGCTATTTTATAAGGCTGCAGTTCAAAATGTTTTAATCAGAAATGCTGAGACATGTATTGCTAGGACTATACATAAACATTATTAAAGAGTCAACAAATTACACAAAAGGAAAAATTACAGCCAATTTCATTAACAGTGACATAAAAATTACATAAAAGCATACTTCTAAAAACACAATCTGTTTGCCTTTTTGAATACATGATATCATTGTAAAACAATTACTAATATGTGAAAGAACAACAATACATAATATATCAATTTAAAACATTGTTTATTCTCCATAATTCCTAAACACGGGCTCCCCTGGCCCTGCGCTGTGCAATCGCAGCGGATCTGCCATCACCTTAAGCAATTCCATCAGTTTTTCAAAATATTGTTGCTGCGTGTACCTTAAATTCCACAACTCATCTTCGCATTTCTTTCTGAATTCATTCAAGTATACCACCTCCTTCTTCAGATATTCAAAACGCCAACACAGGTCTCTTGGTATTGTAGGCAAGTTCGTATCATGCCTTCGAGTTGATGGTCCATAACCATTCTGGAAAATCTGTCTACCATTGGATGGTCCGTGGCCATTGGATGGTCGGTGGGCATTCTCCATAGATACTTTTTGATGAAATACTATTTTACACAATTTCTTTTTTTTTTATTTGTTCAATAACAAAAATGACAAATTGGATTCCTCTCTATCTGTTTTATGGGTGGGAATTTATATAGATTGGCATTTGTTTGTAAGAGTCACTTCTGGAAATTCTGAAAAGGTACAATGTGTATTTTGTCGTAAGTTCTGATAAGTCACACTGTTTACAATGGGTCACACTGTTTAACCGGATTTTGAAGTACTTTGTGTTTTGTCCAGCATTAAATTCTGGGGCATTATAACGAAAATGCTGTGTCTTGATGTTACGTTCAACGAAAGCCCCATAACAATATCCTGGGGTTTTGTGTAAAAATACTGGGTAATATATTGCTGATACTATACAAAAACATTATTTTTACAAACAAACACAAAAGGCAAACTTACAGACATTTTCAATAACAGTAACATAAAAATTACATAAAAAAGGATACTTCTAAAACACACAAATGAAGTATCCTCAAGTACAATAAAGATAAATTACACTTGCTTCACATGGAAGCATAAAAACAGAACACTGCGAAACACATAGAAAAAATACAGTAAAACATTAATGATTACTAGGAACGCGAGAGCTAGAACCAGAGGTTGAATCTGTGAAGTTCTGCAATTCAATGTCCAAGAGTTTGTCAAAAAGTCGATCCATATCTCTGTTGTTTTTCTCTCTGAAAGCTACAAAAAATTCAAACAACACATCCAAGTTATTCTTCACGACTGATACCTCAGTTTTCAAAAACTCAAGATCACTTTTCAAATTCCTAACATCGTTATTCAACTGGCGCCATTGTTGTCTTCTTACTTCATCATTGCAAGCCATTTTTTATTCAATGCTTTGTTATTTTTCCTTTTTTATTTTGGAATAATATTTTTGTTTTGTACAAGTGAAAAAACAAGACCACTGTCTAATTTATAGAAAACAAAAACAGAAAAAACATGTAAAGAATATTTGTTCTATTTTAGCTGACATTGTAAGTCAAAAAAATCTGTAAAGATTCCTTGCTTCTTTCTTTGTAAAGAAGAGGTCGTATCTGTATAGGAAAAGATTACACTGAGATTTTCAACTGTATTAAAGTAACAGTATTACACAGTTGACAACACAAAAAGAAATCAAACAGATTCTGGGAAGATTCTATACATTAGAACAGACTCTCTTTTGTTCAAAAAATATATTGAAATCCACAAAATATTCCCTACTTTAACTTTAGAAATCCACAGCATTTGTGTATTGTCAAAAAAGTAGATAGATTCTTTTGTCATTTTACATGACAAGTCAAATCAATAAAAAATCTTACAAGATTCTGCAAGTTAAATTACTATAACAACACTTTTACAATATTTAAAATGCACAATAGATTTTGTTTTTTGAATGTGAGAAACATTTTCGTAATTATATAAATTAATGGGTCGCAGCATTTTGTCCTGGAGTCGATGATGCTTTTGTTATACACAGTCCCATGTTTTAGAACTGGGACACAGAACTTTTTAAACACAAGGGTCACAGCATTAGGTGCTGGGGTCTATGATGCTTTGTTATACACAGTCCCATGATTTAGAACTGCGACACAAGCACTTGTTGAACACAAAGGTCACAGCATTTGGTGCTGGGGCCTATTATGCTTTGTTATGCAAAGTCCCATTTTTAGTACTGGGACACAAGCACTTAATAAACAAATGGGTCGCAGCATTTTGTCCTGGAGTCTATGATGCTTTGTTATACACAGTCCCATGTTTTAGAACTGGGACACAGAACTTTTTAAACAAAATGGGTCGCAGCATTTTGTCCTGGAGTCTATGATGCTTTGTTATACACAGTCCCATGTTTTAGAACTGGGGCACAGAACTTTTTAAACACAAGGGTTACAGCATTGGGTGCTGGGGTCTATGATGCTTTGTTATGCACAGTCCAATGATTTAGAACTGGGACACAAGCACTTGTTGAACACAAAGGTCACAGCATTTGGTGCTGGGGCCTATGATGGTTTGTTATGCACAGTCCCATGTTTTTTGTACTGGGGGAGAGCTTGGTGGCCCACCCGCTCCCCCAGACATTAGTGCTGGGTACACAAGCACTTGTTAAAACAGAGTTTCGAAAGAGAGTTCGTATAGTTTGATAGAGTTCAAAAGTCACAGTATTCATCCCCCAGTACTTTTGCTGCAGATATATTGTTATGCAGTTGAAAAATTACAGCATTTTGATATGGGGTCCTATGCTAATAACTGTAAACTAGTTGGAAATTATAGACTAATAATTAAAAATGACAACATAGAAACTTCACATAGAACTTCATAGCAACTTATAATTGAAAAGGCACCATTACATAATATTTGTGATGTTGTTTACTGAACAATCACAATTCAAAAAACAACAGTTATATTACACATATATAACTGCCCCAAAAACTCAGATATTGTTTACCAAAAACTCAGATATTGAACTAAAACACAAAATATATGCTATCTTATTTCAAGCATCTTCAACAGTAGAGCCAGAACTAGAACTAGAACTAGAACTTGAACTTAAAGGTTCTAGTTCAGGCTGCCATATACGAACATTTAAAACCACACGATCTAAAGATTCCAGAACCCTAAAATGTAACGTACTTCCTACTCCAAGATTGTTAGTGCGTACAAACTCCCTCCATCCATTACACAGTTTCCTCTGTCTTCTCACTTTTAGGTAGTTCATCTGGAAATGAATACCACGGCAAATAAGAGTGGCTGGAACATCACGTCTGGGAAGCCTAATTGCCAACCATACTGGCAAAATCTACAAAACAAAACAAAAGAAGAAATGCAAACTTTTATAATAACATGAAACTAAAACAACACTTTAAAAAAATGCTATGATTAACTCACAAATTGATCTAATTCAGCATCCAATTCACTTAACACTGCTTCAACGACTGTTCCCATCTTATTTATGAAAAATGTTCTCTAATATGCTGGGTATAGATTATTTATCTAATATTAACTTTTGTCCAGCTCTTATGGTCAAAGAATCGATTAAAGATATCACAATAAATGTAGTAAAAAATGGTAGGTTTGTTTGGTCTTCCCTAATAAAGTCCTGACTTTTCGAATCCCAATGTAGCTGGTATTTCTTTATTTTTAGACCAAAAACCACCAGTTAAAGTGCATTGGAAAAATAAAAATAAAAACTCAAATGTCCACAGCAAAAACATCTGGGGCGTCCATGTGCCTTAAAACACTAGCCCCAGGTTAAACATCTGGGAGGCAGTATGATCCATGCGCCTTGTTTTACTACTCACGGCAAAAACATCTTAGCAATCCCCCAGCATATTAGATAACATTTTCACACAAAACTTTACAGTTTATAAGAGGAGATGAAATCTCAAAAAACTTTGTACTTTGCTTTAACTACAAAGGGTTATTTATAGTAAAAAAAGTGAGTAACTGTTAGTCAGTCGGCATGTATTTTGCCAAAAATACATTAAATGTAGTCAAAGAAATTATATTTTCTATGGACTTTACAGTTTCTATAGGTTATCAATTTTCAACAAATATTGTGTAACTTAAATTACTATCACAAGTAGTTCTATGGACATTGGTGCTGGGAGCACAAGTAGTTCATGTGCATGGTCACAGCATTTGGTGCTGCGGCCTATTATGCTTTGTTATGCAAAGTCCCATTTTTAGAACTGGGACACAAGCACTTAATAAACAAATGGGTCGCAGCATTTTGTCCTGGAGTCTATGATGCTTTGTTATACACAGTCCCATGTTTTAGAACTGGGACACAGAACTTTTTAAACAAATGGGTCGCAGCATTTTGTCCTGGAGTCGATGATGCTTTTGTTATACACAGTCCCATGTTTTAGAACTGGGACACAGAACTTTTTAAACACAAGGGTCACAGCATTAGGTGCTGGGGTCTATGATGCTTTGTTATACACAGTCCCATGATTTAGAACTGCGACACAAGCACTTGTTGAACACAAAGGTCACAGCATTTGGTGCTGGGGCCTATTATGCTTTGTTATGCAAAGTCCCATTTTTAGTACTGGGACACAAGCACTTAATAAACAAATGGGTCGCAGCATTTTGTCCTGGATTCTATGATGCTTTGTTATACACAGTCCCATGTTTTAGAACTGGGACACAGAACTTTTTAAACAAATGGGTCGCAGCATTTTGTCCTGGAGTCTATGATGCTTTGTTATACACAGTCCCATGTTTTAGAACTGGGGCACAGAACTTTTTAAACACAAGGGTTACAGCATTGGGTGCTGGGGTCTATGATGCTTTGTTATGCACAGTCCAATGATTTAGAACTGGGACACAAGCACTTGTTGAACACAAAGGTCACAGCATTTGGTGCTGGGGCCTATGATGGTTTGTTATGCACAGTCCCATGTTTTTTGTACTGGGGGAGAGCTTGGTGGCCCACCCGCTCCCCCAGACATTAGTGCTGGGTACACAAGCACTTGTTAAAACAGAGTTTCGAAAGAGAGTTCGTATAGTTTGATAGAGTTCAAAAGTCACAGTATTCATCCCCCAGTACTTTTGCTGCAGCTATATTGTTATGCAGTTGAAAAATTAAAGAATCGATTATTTATCTAATATTAACTTTTGTCCAGCTCTTATGGTCAAAGAATCGATTAAAGATATCACAATAAATGTAGTAAAAAATGGTAGGTTTGTTTGGTCTTCCCTAATAAAGTCCTGACTTTTCGAATCCCAATGTAGCTGGTATTTCTTTATTTTTAGACCAAAAACCACCAGTTAAAGTGCATTGGAAAAATAAAAATAAAAACTCAAATGTCCACAGCAAAAACATCTGGGGCGTCCATGTGCCTTAAAACACTAGCCCCAGGTTAAACATCTGGGAGGCAGTATGATCCATGCGCCTTGTTTTACTACTCACGGCAAAAACATCTTAGCAATCCCCCAGCATATTAGATAACATTTTTCACACAAAACTTTACAGTTTATAAGAGGAGATGAAATCTCAAAAAACTTTGTACTTTGCTTTAACTACAAAGGGTTATTTATAGTAAAAAAAGTGAGTAACTGTTAGTCAGTCGGCATGTATTTTGCCAAAAATACATTAAATGTAGTCAAAGAAATTATATTTTCTATGGACTTTACAGTTTCTATAGGTTATCAATTTTCAACAAATATTGTGTAACTTAAATTACTATCACAAGTAGTTCTATGGACATTGGTGCTGGGAGCACAAGTAGTTCATGTGCATGGTCACAGCATTTGTTGCTGCGGCCTATTATGCTTTGTTATGCAAAGTCCCATTTTTAGTACTGGGACACAAGCACTTAATAAACAAATGGGTCGCAGCATTTTGTCCTGGAGTCTATGATGCTTTGTTATACACAGTCCCATGTTTTAGAACTGGGACACAGAACTTTTTAAACAAATGGGTCGCAGCATTTTGTCCTGGAGTCGATGATGCTTTTGTTATACACAGTCCCATGTTTTAGAACTGGGACACAGAACTTTTTAAACACAAGGGTCACAGCATTAGGTGCTGGGGTCTATGATGCTTTGTTATACACAGTCCCATGATTTAGAACTGCGACACAAGCACTTGTTGAACACAAAGGTCACAGCATTTGGTGCTGGGGCCTATTATGCTTTGTTATGCAAAGTCCCATTTTTAGTACTAGGACACAAGCACTTAATAAACAAATGGGTCGCAGCATTTTGTCCTGGAGTCTATGATGCTTTGTTATACACAGTCCCATGTTTTAGAACTGGGACACAGAACTTTTTAAACAAATGGGTCGCAGCATTTTGTCCTGGAGTCTATGATGCTTTGTTATACACAGTCCCATGTTTTAGAACTGGGGCACAGAACTTTTTAAACACAAGGGTTACAGCATTAGGTGCTGGGGTCTATGATGCTTTGTTATGCACAGTCCAATGATTTAGAACTGGGACACAAGCACTTGTTGAACTGGTACTATAACAACGTCATTCATATAAACAAGACTTGAGATCAAAAATGATCATCAAGCCTTCATCAGTCGGACAAAAACAGAAGTAGTCAAAATATACATTTGTCCACAAATTAGCAATATTCAAAATTAACAGCATCCAGTAAATTTACAAGGACGACCAGATGAGGCCTTAGTCATCATTTGGGCCAGGATCTCGATCTGATGCACTAGCTCCATCAGTCGGATCCCCAGCCAAATCTTCATCTTCGTTATCCTCACTGCCTTCATCGTCCTCTTCGACATCATCGTCGTCGGCTCCTACTTCCATGCCCAAGGCCTGCTTGACACTGATGATAGCTGCTATGGTCTGATCAAGGACTGAGTCGACATTAACCTGGCCGCGCTGCATTTGGATGAGCAACTTTTTCTTGGCTTCAAGAGCTTCCAGTTTGGACTCGATTGTATAATGATCCCTCAAATTCGCCAACTCCTTCGTCAACAGCTCTTGGGTCCTAACAGATTCCTCAGCCCGATTCTTGGCTTCTTGCAGTTCTCCTCGAGCAGCCCGAGATTCAGCTTCAGCCTTGTTCATGTTTCTCAACATTAGGTCAGAAGTGCTACGGATGCTTTCCAAGGTAACTTCTTTCATATTAAGCTCATGGGCAAGCTGAGAAATCTGGCGACCTTGTTCATCTATCCTGGTTTTCAGATCCTCGAATGATAGTGCAAACCTTTCCTTCTCGTCCAGAAGACGGTCCTTCTCCTCAAGGAGGGCATGTATCTTGTCGTTGGCCTCAGTGTTGGATTTCTCCAACCTGTCTATCTTATACTCAAAGAAGCCACGCCTCCCCTCCAGGACTCGCTTCTCCCTGATCAGAGCTTCTTTCTCCTCTTCTAGGGCCTGCTTGTCCTGGAGAGCCTTCAAAAGATCTTTCTTCAAGCCAAGGACTTGTTCCTGGTTGTTCAACCTAGAGCGGAACATGAGCTCGGCAGCCATCATACTTGCCTGGCAACAAAATGAAAATATGCAGGTAATCAGAACTAAGGACTTAATAGGAATAAAGAAGTAAAGAGGGAAACATTACTCGAGCAGTATCTTCAGCAATTGCGTAAGCTAGCTGCTCGTCACTCATGCTACGCATGTTCCACTCCTCGCGAGGACCGATCAGGTTAGACGTCACTTTAACCAAGTGGCCAGGCTTCGCCAGAAAATTTGTATCCGGAGAGATAGTGAAGTCACACTCCCTCATACACGGCCTGGGCTCCCTCGCTTGTTCAGAAGGGTACTGGGGACCGAATTTGTGACGAATACCCTTAACAAAGTAGGCCCCAGTCTTTCCTCCTACCGATACTCGCCTGGTAAGCTTTGTGTGAGAGACCTCAACGTCACCTGTTTCCTCGGGGTCCAGAGTGTCGCACTCTTGCAGATAAATTGGTGCCACCCCTTCACCAGCCAAATTCATCATGTCCTCGTAATAAAAGACCTGAGGTTCAGCCTCCACCTCAGCTTTCCTCCACTCATCAACCCCCTCATCTTGCTCCTCCTCTTTTTCCTCAGCCTCCTCTCTCATCGGCTCTTTGCCAGGGCGCCTGTGGCTGGCTTGCTCAGGCTCGCCTTGCTGACTACCAACCCGTTCAGGCTCATTCAGCTTTGGATCCTCAGGGAAGAAGGCAAAACCTTCGTGCATTCTTTCTTCCCCCATTTCCCCAGCTCTATCCCCTTCCCCATCATCAACTCGGGGACTCTTCTCGAAGGCATAAGAAGAAGTCTCTACATCCTTCCTCTTATCACCCTGAAGAGGTGCCCTCCTCCGCCAAGTCAAGCTCACATCAAGAGCATCTGAATCAGAAATATCGAATATCACAGGCCCAGCAGATTCAGGGGTGGCCGCCGAGCTTTTAACACTCTCCTGCCCAGCCTTGGTCATATCAGCAGCAGCAGCATTGGTTTCAATTGTCTTTTCAGAAGACTGAGGACTCTTGCGAGCTGTCCTCGTCTTCTTCTTGGGTTTACTCTTTTCAGAGTCAGATTGCTTTCTCTTCAAGCTCGCAAGGACCTCCTCACCACCTTCTCTGGCCTTAACAGCTACAGCAGTTTGGAGGATGGCAGCTGCCTCCTCGTTGATCTCGGCCACGGGGTCAACAGTCTCCTCAACAGGAGGAGGAGCAGGAAAGTAACTACCACTAGCACCTAAACCTGGGAATAAAGTCATATTAATACCACAGTGAGTTCAACATAAATTAGGAGGAAGTTGGGTAATCAGCTTACCATGGGTACTAGGATTTGACAATTTCTTTTCAGAAGCATAGTAGGACCACTGCCTCTCCTCGTGGTTGAAAGCTGCCAAAATGGGTTCAACCCAAGCAGACAACTCCTCCTCGGAAATCAGACCGTCGTAAGGAATCTTGTCAGCTAACCAATAAAGAGTAAAGGTCAGAAGTTGCAAATACGTAACTCAGAGAGTATTTAATACAAAGACTCAGGGACTTACGAGTTTTGTTCCACACCTCGCGGAGATTAGTTTTGCTGCCACGTGTGAGGAGTTTGGACTGCACATAAACATACCTATGCATCCAACCCCTATCACCTGTATCTCCAGAATTATGCACTAAAGCTTTTCTTCCTCTCATACGGGCATTGATATACCCGTCTCTTGCAACCTGAAGGCTATACAAAGAGATAAAATGCTTAAACTCAAAATCTTGCTCAGTCTCATCGGCAAACCATTGTAGCAGAGAAATGATTCTATAAATGCTCGGGCACAGCTGCCCCGGGCAGATAAGGTAGTATTTACAAATGTCCTCTATAACAGGATGCAATGGCAGCTTATGGCCTATTGTGAATGGATACGTGGATATGGCCGTCCAACCAGTTCTCACAGAAGTAATATTCTCCGTTGGGTAGGGGCAAGAAACTGTAACATCATCGTCCCAGCCGCAATCTTCCTTAACTCTATGCAAGAGGTCGAGAGTAATTGAACTCTTAAACCGGCTTGAAGGCCACGACCTTATATTGCCATAATGACTGAACGAGATGACTGAACAATCATTTTCAAGGTTTCCCCAAACTTTCGGGATCACATCAGCAACCAAAGTTGAAGAACTCGTGGATTGACCACCTGCTGCTGAGGAAGTACTAGCCGCAGCATCCATATTGAGACTTTTCTTGGGTTTTGGAGACAACTGGATTAAAAGATTGGAAGAGTTTTTGCGTTTTAGAAATTGTTAGAAAGGTGTTTTGAAGCTTTGAAGGTTTGGATGAAATATGGAATGGAGTAAAAGGTTTTGAAGATGGTGAAAATCATATTTACTAAAAAAGCGACTGTTGCGTGCTTCGAGACTGCAGGAGTAATGATGAAAACCGTCATTTCGGTTCCTATTCTTTTTAACGGCTGGATTTTCCAAATGGGTCACAGCATTTTGTCCTGGAGTCTATGATGCTTTCTTATGCACAGTCCCATGTTTTAGAACTGGGTCACAGCACTTGTTAAACACAAGGGTCACGGCGTTTTGTCCTGGGGTCTATGGGGCTTTGTTACGCACAGTTCCATGATTTACAACTGGGAAACAGCGCTTGTTAAATACAAGGGTCACAGCATTTGGTGCTGGGGTTTATGATGCTTGTTATGCACAGTCACATGTTTTAGAACTGGGACACAATCACTTGTTAAACACAAGGGTCACGGCGTTTTGACCTGGGGTCTATGGGGCTTTGTTACTCACAGTTCCATGATTTACAACTGGGAAACAGCGCTTGTTAAACACAAGGGTCACAGCATTTGGTGCTGGGGTTTATGATGCTTGTTATGCACAGTCACATGTTTTAGAACTGGGACACAACCACTTGTTAAACACAAGGGTCACGGCATTTTGTCCTGGGGTCTATGGTGGTTTGTTACGCACAGTTCCATGATTTACAACTGGGACACAGCACTTGTTAAACACAAGGGTCACAGCATTTGGTGCTGGGGTCCTATGATGCTTGTTATGCACAGTCACATGTTTTTGTACAGGGGGATTAAAGTATTTAGCATTCCAATTTATATAGTTCCCAAGCTCATAAATAATAACAAACAAACAACATATTAACTATACATACTTCAAAAAATGTATACACTGCATTGTTTATAAAAAAGATTAATAAAGATTCAAAGAAGAGGCAGCCTTCCATGTTCACAAGCTAGCTTCTCATCGTGCTCTCCATAATCATCATTCAATTTCTCTGGTGGAGTTTCATAGCCTTCATCTCTTTTTGATTTTCCATGCGACAGTAGATTAACAGCAACCATTCTCCTGTAAATACTAATGGCTTCTACTCCCCATTCCTGTTTAAACAAATCCTGTCCAAGCATGAGAAGATCTGTAAACCTTGTTACAAAAATACCACAGTCTGTATCTCCTAATTGTTTTGGTGCTCCTTGATAAACAATATCAAGTTTCTTGTACGTTGTACCAAAATTAGGATATTCTGTATGGAAATCCATTTCTTTTAGTAGCTTAGGTATAGCAATTGCATACATTGCCATCTTGATCTTCACAAAATCTTCATCCCCATCAAAAACCGAATCATAGACATCGATTCTATGATCTTTTATAGAATAAACTCCCAACCAATAATGAGTGCAAGACATGTAATCATTAGGATCAACTGAAGTCTTCCTAATTGGCATAAAAACTTTTTCGACTTGACCCCATGATATGCCACATTCATTAGAAGACCCATTCACACACTCAAGTAGGCTATTTTGTGCAGTTCCTTCATACTGTGCTAGGTAGAAATCTAACTCAATCTTCTCTAAATCCTCCAATGTCAAGTCATGAATTCCAAAAACAACTTCTGCTGGAGGATCATATTTTTTTTTCTTTTGTTGACCACGAGTCCTTTTTGCTCCTTTCTTTTGTTGGGCCTTCATTTTTTCAAAATTTTCTTTGTTCTTCCACTCTTCTTCCATTCTATCCTTCTTCTCTTTTATTCTCCTGGTCTTCTCTTCCTTTGCCATATGTTCAAAATAGGATTCAACCTTCGAAAAGAACAACGACTCTACAAAAAAATCAAAATTCAAGTCTGTCGTTGTGAAGAGCGCTGAGTAGTTTGTGAAATGATATACATGTTTCTTCCTCAGATAGTACAGTATAACATCAACATGCTGCATGACAAAAAAAATCACAAAACACAAAAAAAAAAAAAATATTAGTTAACAAATATATATATAAAACACTACAGAACCAATAATAAAAAAAAGCTGTAGAAAACCTCATTGGTAAGTGGATATCTTCTATCTGCAATCTCTCTAAACCACATTTTGCTCTTCACTGAAACACTATACAATTTAATTTTATTCTGTGAATTGATGTCTGCAATTTTGTCATCATAAAGATCATCACCCCTGAAAAAGTTAAACACAAACAACATAAAGAATACAAATTTACTAATATAATCCACAACACCGTGTAACTTAAAAATACACAATAACTAAAAAAAATAAAATAAAATAACTTACACTTTAGAGACGCTGTTTTTATCAGTCACTTTCAAGCCTTGCTTCAACCATTTGTCAAAAATTGCCAAACAATTAGACGTGGCATTGACTGTATGAAAAGGGCATACACGCCTATAAGAAGGCTTCCAATCACACTTTTCCTTTGGATGAAAAGGCCTGAATGGAGATAATAAGTGTCGGCTAATCTTACGAACCCTATGTCCCCTGCCTAACACCTCTCCTCCTTCTGGATGATTTGATGGTTTCTCTGGCAAAACAGCTAAATCCATAACTTCCTCCTTTTTCACTGAAGACTGCATTGCCGACTGTTGTTTACATGAAGACACATCTGCATAATTACTTGCACAGACATTTGTTCCAGCAACCTTCCTTGACTGTTCAGGTGTTTTCATGGCTGAATCCAAAGCAGACTCTTGCTCCAGTACTACAACAGATGCATCAGCAAGTGTCGTAAGTTTTGAATTGTCTTTCTCTATTAATGCCAATTCTGTACCACCCTTACTTTCTGAGCGATCGATATCCATAGAATCATGCCTGACACTATCAATCACTGCTGCAGTCTCTTGCGATGGCTGTGTCAAGCCAATTGAAAATGAAGGTGCATCTATGCAACGAATATTCATGATGCTTTTGCTTACATCAGCCAAATTTTCACCAATTTTAGGTTTGAGGGGAGATGCAATTTCAGGAGAAGCATCATTATCACGTTTCTTCCTTTTCTTGCTGGAAAATGCTTTCAAACCCTTTTTTGGAGACAAATGCTCAACACCTTTTTTAAGATCTTCTTTAGAACCTTCTTGGGAACCTTCTTGAGAACCTTTATAAATAAAGATAATATATCACACATTTGCGAACAATAAGAACACAAAATAACTATAAAAAAGACGATTACATACCTTCTGGTGTAAAAACAAGACCAGCTATGCAAAGCTCGCTGACAGCCCTAACTTCAAGTCGAACCTCAGCACTGTGACTGCGTTCATTGACAACATCTTCCTTATCAGCTTTAACATTTGTTGCTTCTGTAAATGGAACAAGACAAACTATTCATTAACCAACCAACAGGATATTTTATGCTGGAGTGTGGACCATGCAAAATACGCAACATATTTTCGCATACCAGGAGTCAAAAACATTTGGTTATCAGCAAGCTTAATTGGTTGACAACCTTCTTGAGAACTTTCTTGAGAGACTTCAAAACAAGATAATTTGTTACACATTTTCAACAACAAAAATAGGAACACTATTTATGATATAAAAATTACTTTTCCATACCTACTGGTGTCCAAATACCAGTTTCAACAAGATGCTTTAATTCATTAATTTGTTCTACAACCACAGCACTTTTCCCAGATTCACAATTATTACCTTCTGTAAAAATAAATAAGCACAATACATTACATTTCTCTATAGAAAACAGAAGTGTCAAAACACACATATTTAAAATACATTCCCATTACTATAGACTTCCCAGACATTGGTGCTGGGGCACAAAATAATTCATATGAAAAAGTCACAGTATTTTGTGCTGTACATATAGTGCTTTGTTATAGAAAATCCCATAATTTAGAACTGGGACACAAGTACTTGTTAAACAAAGAGTCCCAGTATTTTATCATAAAAACACAGTATTAGTGCATAATATGTTGGTTCAATCTACCAACAAATTTTTTTCTTCTTACCATTCAGTGTGGGATAAATTGTTTCATCACGAAGCTGAACATCTGTTGGATTCAAAGATACATCATCATCTTTAGATGGACACTTGTCCAATAAATCAGATGAAGGATTCTGTTTATCTGCATATACAAAAAATAAAAAATCATTACATTAAACAAAAAAATTCCCTTTTATTTAAATTACGACTATACAGAATACTCTATTTTGACTACCATGACTTTGCTGATGATTGTCTGAATTTGATGGCGCCTTTTCTAAATCATCTGTACCTTTTGCTTCATCAATAGGGTCACTAGTATCAGCTTTGTAATGCTCTAAAACATCCACAATTATTTGATCACTTGCATCTATTAAAGGAGCTGCAATACCATGATCACTTTGTACACTACCACCAAGCTCTGCCTGATTAAATGTTTCTTTGAAAAAACTATTGCGACCATCTGAATAAATCAAATTATCAACAAAATTACTCTTTTCATTTCTACTCCTGGTAACTGATTTACTTACAGACACACCACAGTTTTCTTCGAGATCACTTGTTTTTGATTTTGCAACAAGAAGCAGTAATGCATCAAACTTTGCATTCAACTGATCTGTAATCCTCTTCTCCATGTCAGCAAGATCTTTCTTTACACTATTTTCTGAGGAATTGATCATATGTTGAATCTTGCTCTCAGTAGGTAAGTTAACTTTGAGATTAGCTGTCAATCTCTGGTAAAAGAAAAAACATTAAAACCACATAAGAAAAAAAAATTAAAAGACAAAACCCACGAAGAATTTCACCTTTACAACTTCATTCATGTCAATAGATTCTCCTGTTGAACTAGTCTTTGAAGATGACTTTGAGGGTGATTTTGAAGTTGAAGCATGTTTAGATTTATGCCTTATTGGTCTCACTGAGGCATCCTCCCAAAACTATTAAAAAATACATTTCAAAACCAACAAAAAAGTAAAACAAATAAATAACAAACAAAAGCAAGTACTCATAAAACTCACCTGTTCATTATGAAAGTAGTCATCACACAAGACATTGTATTGAGGGGTAAAAGTACATGTGTAACGAAGCATCACATGTTTGATCCTAGGGCGAACAGTAAAATACTGCCTGAACACAGGGAACACCTCTGCCACCCAGCAACAGAATAGGAAGGGCATACCAGGAAACAAATAAGTAGAAGAACCTGGCTTTATGATTGATTGCAAATGGTGTACCATTTGACGATATATCTCAGTACCCCACTGATAACAGCTATGCACCTCTTCATTATCAATAATAATCATATATTGATCATCCACTACTCTAGGTAATGGCCGGCCCAATAAAACAGAATTAAGCAAATATAGCTCGGCTAATTTAACAGCATCATCTTGCTCTAATGGAACATCCAATCGTGCAGCAGACACTCTATTCAGATTGCCCTTGCTCTTTGGAGCCACTCTCACATAACTAGAATGATGTTCAATCAAATCAAGCAAGTCATATAACTTTAAAGTCCATTTGCTGTCCTTTTTATTAACATCGTCTTCAGGATTCCTGAAATACTTCTCTTTTAATCTACTCTTTGAAAGCTTAAAAATACTTATATCTACAATACTGGAAATATTAAGACCACTAACTACATGAAAATCATCAGCTGTGAAATCCACTATATCACCAAAAACTTTAAAGCTAAGCTTAGTGTTGTCTGAAGAAACTATTTGAGACTGGAGAAAACAATTTATAAGCCTCCCAGAATATTTAGCATCTTCCAAAAGCATAAACTTGCCGAATGGCCCTTTCTTCATTTTCTCCAGGTAATCCGCAGACAGCAACCCTTCGATTAATCCACGATACTCTGTGTCACCTTTCCACTGGCAATCACGATTTTTCCACTGCGCAAATGGAAGCAATATACCATCGTCGTTTGGCAGATTATCCGTAACCTCATCACTTGGAATAATCTCCATTGCTGTAACATTAGCACATGTATTAAAATAAAAACAAAGGAAAATTAACACATATATGCTGGGGGTACAAGTAGTTTATCTGCACAGTCACAGTATTTGGTATGCTGGGGGTACAAGTGGTTCATGTGCAAGGTCGCAGTATTTGTGCTGGGGGAGAGCTTGGTAGCCCAACCCCTCCCCCCAGACATTGGTGCTGGGAGCACAAGTAGTTCATGTGCATGGTCACAGCATTTGGTGCTGGGGCCTATTATGCTTTGTTATGCAAAGTCCCATTTTTAGAACTGGGACACAAGAACTTAATAAACAAATGGGTCGCAGCATTTTGTCCTGGAGTCTATGATGCTTTGTTATACACAGTCCCATGTTTTAGAACTGGGACACAGAACTTTTTAAACAAATGGGTCACAGCATTTTGTCCTGGAGTCTATGATGCTTTGTTATACACAGTCCCATGTTTTAGAACTGGGACACAGAACTTTTTAAACAAATGGGTCACAGCATTTTGTCCTGGAGTCTATGATGCTTTGTTATACACAGTCCCATGTTTTAGAACTGGGACACAGAACTTTTTAAACACAAGGGTCACAGCATTAGGTGCTGGGGTCTATGATGCTTTGTTATGCACAGTCCCATGATTTAGAACTGGGACACAAGTACTTGTTGAACACAAAGGTCACAGCATTTGGTGCTGGGGCCTATATACAGAGTCACAGTATATACTTCTGGGGCAAAGGGTTTGACCAAAAAAAAAAACGTTGCCCCCTTTCTAAAAAATAACCCACCATTTACAATGGACAAGTACCTCTTAAAAACACACAGTCCAGTTTTTAATCATGGGCAACAGCCTATCCACAACAGAAGGTCACAGTATATAGTTCTGGGGAAAATGGGTTTCACAGAAACAAAGCGTTCCCATTAAAAAAACCCTACCATTTTAAAGGAAATCAAAAGCTTATACTGTACTCCAATGAAAATCTAAACATTGTTCGAAACAAAATCAAAACCTAAATAACCCATATACACGTACAAAAATGAAAAAAAAAACAATACGAAGTAAACACAGTTACCTTAATATACGAAGTAAACACAGTTACCTTACACACAAAGCTTCAAAATCTCAAAAATAAGAAATTGCTGTATTTCGAAAGAGAGTTCGTATAGTTTGATAGAGTTCAAAAGTCACAGTATTAAACAGAGAAACAAAAACACCGAATAAGTTGAAAATAAGGAAGGTTAAAACCGGAATTTCCAAAATGTGTAAAACGACATCGTCATGCTATTATTTTTAAAAAACGAGTCTAGTGGCTAATTCTCAGCGAATTTGTAAACAGAGGCTACGCATCACAAAGCGGGTGCCAAAGTGGCTTCCCCGCGAAATTTTTACGTTTTCAACTTTTAAATTTTCTCAACGGCCCATTCTTCATCCCAAAGAAAACGTTTTTGCTGGCATATGGGGCTAAAAATCTGATCCTCCAGCCCACATACTCTTTTAATAAAAATTCGAGAAAGTTTAATGTGTAGCCATTTTTAGACGCACTCAAAGAGTTTATCCACCGTTTCAAAATTAATTGAGAAATAGCAAAAAATTTACGCACACACTTACGCTTTATTGGTGTTGGAAAAACACCCCAGACTAGTCCCAAGTATTTTGTTATGAGACTGAAGCTTTATACAAAGTCTCATAATAAAATAATCCCATAACAAAATAATAGGACCTTAAACTAACATGTTCAAAGGTCTCATTATTTTGTTATGAGACTTTATTCCATAACAAACCAATGAGATTTATCCCATAACAAAGGTCCCATCAAAGGGATAAATCCCATTATTTTGTTATGACATTTTATATATAAAGCTTTAGTCCCATAACAAAATACTGGGGCTTTAAACAAGTTTTGTTCAAAGCCCCAGTATTTTGTTATGGGACTGAAACTTTATACAAAGTCTCATAACAAAATAATGGGGCTTTGAACAAAACTTATTCAAAGTCTCAGTATTTTATACTGAGGTTAGTTTACTGAAGCTTCCCAGTATTTATATTGGGACTTGTCCGGAGGTGTTATTTCTCAGCGAATTTATTTTTGACGGCTACAAATTAATTAGCGTGCGCCAAACAGGCCCCTATGAGAAATTTTTACTAAAAATTCATTCCAACTCGATATTCACATAAAACAAATGTAGTACACATTTTAACATATTAGATTTTTTTGACAAAATAGTTTTTTTATAAAATTTTGTGATAGATGTGGACAGAAGATCCGTCGATTAGAGATGAATTTTTAAATTGGTATACAAATAAACTTGATGCATTAGAGGATGAATACGCTGGAAATTGTATGTACACATAAATAAGTAAAGAATTAATTAATCCACGTTTGATATTTTTCATCAAATCAATAAATGCAAAATGTGTCTTATATATATGTATATATATGATAGCCATCCATTACAAATTTGTACTGTTGGAATTTCTTTTTTCCTTGTAGTGTATCTACCCAAATTTGAACTACTGATATGAGGCTAGATATTGCAATAATTTCTATACTTTCGCCTCGTATTTATGTTTCAACTTGCGATATTTGTTGGTACTTTGGACGGAATTGCTCTTATTTGGTGTGTTTTATATTGTAGGGATTACATTGATGATATGAGCCGTATATGGAGCATAATTGATGAAAAACAAGGGGTTTGAAGTCTGAGTAGAAGCCTGAAGGTCGAGTTAACCAAGGCGTGGAAAAAAATGATAAAAGATTTGGATTGTTGCGCCGCGCCGGGCGTTGCGCTATGCGGCGCAACAGGGACGATCTTCAGAGAGTTGAAATTTTTTGAAAGCATGCAGAAATTGGCCTACGGCACTGCACTGTGCGGCGCCGTAGGCTTAAAATCCTGATATTTCAATTCCGAGTTTATTTTGGATTCCCGACTTGTGCGGGTCTATGGGAACGATATAAAAGCCCCAAAACATGCCCAAAACATAACTTTTGACAAATTCCACATCCAAATGAGGCAAGGAAGAGAGGAGATCAAGATTCAACACTCTACTTCATCCATCTATCCATATTCTTGTGGCTTTGTATGCTTTTAGTTATTTTTTGTCTTAGAGCATGACTATGAGTGGCTAAATCACCCATTCTAGAGTTGATTGACCCACTCCATATACTTATGTGATGATAATTGTTGTGTTGTTAATGAACCTTGTTAATTTTTTATATCTATGTTATTTACGAATTGTTTGCTATTAATTGGTAGGATCCCCAATTAATTGTCCCCTTTATTCTTGTGATTACTAGGAATAGATTCATGAGTTATGGTTCTGTATTTCAACCTAAAACAAAGACATTGCTTAGGTTGTCAAAATGGTGAATTAAGAATATTGATCCTTATTGTGAACCATAAGTGTAGTCCTCCCTATCTTCATTAGTTAATTGAAATAATTAACTAATGAAAGTTATGATTACTTAATGGAAGTGGGTAGTCGTACACTTGGAGCACTTGTTCAATAAGAAGAGTTAGCGAAAATTGATAGCACAATATTTTAGCACAAGTTAGGAGTTGGGGAAATCAATCCTAAGTTTTCCATCTCATGAATCAAATCTATCTTTCTACACTTGTTATTTACTTTCTTGTTTAATAGTTTTAGTATAAAATCAAACCAAAGATATAAACTTGAAGTTGGTTGAGTAGATAATTTAGCTAGATTAACTGCTAAGAGTCGTGTTCTCTGTGGGATTCGACCACGAGACTTTAAGTACAGAGCTATATTTGCTGCGACAGCTTAGTCCCTTTTGTAGGTCATAGTTGGGCCTGATCAAATTTTGGCGTCGTTGTTGGGGAACACAGTGTATTTCTAGCTTTTAGGATAGCTGAGTTTGTTAGTTCAATTAACTTCGCCTCTGTACATATTTGTTTACTTTATATAAAAAAAATTAAGGCATCAGGAAATAACATGTGGCTAGGTGATCATTATTATTGTTGTGCTAATACATCTTATTCTTCCCCGAGCCCCTATTATGATAGTATTTCTTTCTCTTATGATAATAGTAGGTGCGATGAAGTAGAGGATGATGAGGAAGAATATGAAGCTGAATTGAAGAAGATCTAGGATAGACATAGAGCACAACTAAGTTGCATAGAAGCTTAAGTGAATCAGTTGGTTGTATTATTAAGAGTTCAACAACCTAGCCAAGAAGACATGGAATTAGAAGAAGAAATCATGGCTATAGTTCAAGATCTAAAAAGTGAATTTCCATTGGAGGAGACAAAGGTTGAAATCCAACCATCTAGCCATATAGTGTGGGAAGATGCCGATGATGCGGTACTAGAGTCAGACAATAAAATTGAAGCTGAAATTATAGTTGACTCTAAGTCGTGTCAGAAAGAGGATGTGAGTAACGAATCAAAGTGTGAGCGGGTTGCACCGCATTCTAGACACTTTTCTACATTGATTTTAGAAGGGGACATGGAAATCGATCCTTCTGAGCCGATTGAAGAGTTGAAGAATGATGTGTATGATGCTTACACTCTCGAATTTGTGATGCCATCTAGGTACGATGAAAATCCTTGTATGAAGGCCAGTGAATACAACATGGTATATTTGGTGCTTGGCCAAGAGTATAGCCGAAAATTTGGGGATATTCCTAAGTTGGTGGTGACGTGCAGAAGGAGATACTTAATGTTTGATTTGCAAGAACTTGTGTCACCCCAAGAGCATAGCCGGAGAGTTGAGTTTCAATTGGGGAGGCGATTCATAAGCTCAAGTTGGAGGAAAAAAGTATTGACTCTGGGTTATGTCGTGCCACGACATTAAATAAGGCGCTTCTCGGGAGGCAGCCCGTGATTATAATTGTATTCAATTAAAAATAAAAAGAAAAAGTTGAAAAAAACCAAAAAAAAAAAAAAAAAAATCTTTTGAAGGATATTACTTTGTGAGTTTCTTTGTTTTGCAGGTTTTGACTGCTTTGAAGTCTAAGTGTGGGGTTCTTGCAGCCTCGTATGATCGAATGAGGATTTTCTGCTTGAGGGAAGTCTAAGTACCTCGTGCCCTAAGGAAGCTTACAATGATGTTATTCGGGCTTAGAGCCCCAGGGAGTTTCTCTATCACCTTTTGTTTTATTTTAATACATTGAGGGCAACACATGATTTTAAGTGTGGGGTGGGAGTCTTCCTATTTGTGTTAATAACCCCCTTTGGTTTTTCTTTGTGCATCGGTTCTTTTTCAAAGTAAGTAGTTTGAACCAGGTATATGTAGATTGTTTTTTTAGAATTAGAGTGTAGTAATTGGATGGGAGAGTCTTGGCTCCACTTTGACTAGTTTTATATAGATACTTGATTTGGGGTATGCAAACTTCATGCATATATTCTATCATAATCTATTTTGCTTTGAGAAACGTTGAGTGTATTATTTGAAGCCTGTGATCATGATGTTGATGTTAGACTTACTTGAGAGTTTACTTGTGTTTGCTTTGTTTAAGAGCGCGAATCGAGCCGTTTTGAGTAGGTTATGTGCCATGTGTGAGTGAGGGTTTGCTTTCTCCATGTTTAATACTTGATGTCTAGAACTTGCCCGGTGTGTGTTCAAAGCGAAATGAGAAGTTTGCTCAGTTAGGAAGTGATATAGGCATTCCTTTTATAGCCAATTTATTTGAAGCTTCAGAATTAGTTGTTTACTAGTGAAAATTTGACCTTAGCTAACCTTTTTGAGCCTGTAGCCTTTCTTTGATAGCCATTGGGGTTCCTGTTTCTTGTGCTAAATATTTGTGAGTTTTACTTTTGGTGTTATGAGCCTAAAAGACTAGTTAATGAAATGAGAATATTGAGGTTGCTAGAGGAAGATAAAAGGTGCTTAGGAGGATGATATTGGAGGGATTTACTTTAAAAAAAAATAAAACCTCTGATGAAAGCTTAGGATATTGTGCAATAATTGAAAAAAAAAAGTATGAAAAAAAGACAGTTCGAAAGAAAGAAAGAAAAAAAGTAGTCCCTATCATTAGCTCCTACCTTTACTTAAAGAAAAAGGTTGGTGAAAGTTGACTGTGTGATGGTAAAGAAAGATTGGTTGGGAGGAATAATATTTGAATTAATTGTGGTGTATTAAATTGCTTGGGGTGGTTAGTCACTGTTACCTAAATAGATCCTACCCGTTCCATTGCCTACGTTACAACCTTAAGAAGTCTTAATTGATCTTAGCCGAGTATATGGACATTAGTCGAGTCCTACACTAAGGGCAAGCTTATGCTACGTCTTGTGTTGCATGTGAGTTCTTTTCTGAGAGTGAGTGCTTCATCTTTATGTGAACTTTTGTTCATGATTCATTCTCTTGTGTGAATTTCTTCATTTAACTTTGGATTTATTGTGAGGGCACATGATTTACGAGAAGCAAGCTTTTTTATTAGTCTCTTGAATAGAGTGAGTACTTGCATGACTTATTGAGTGAGTTTGGAGTTGATATGGGATTGGGAGGTTGATTTGGTGCACTTGATTGTTTTTAAATATTCTTGGCATGGATTTCGTATGAATAAAGCATAATGAAGCATATGCAACTTGTTAAATGCCTATATAAACCCAAGTCATTGTGTGAGTGGTTTTGATGTGCCTTGAGTTCAAGTTATAAGTTGCTCGAGGACGAGCAAAGATTGAAGTGTGGGGGTGTTGATACGAGGCTAGATATTGCAATAATTTTTATACTTTCGCCTCGTATTTATGTTTTAACTTGCGATATTTGTTGGTACTTTGGACGTAATTGCTCTTATTTGGTGTGTTTTATATTGTAGGGATTACATTGATGATATGAGCCGTATATGGAGCATAATTGATGAAAAACAAGGGGTTTGAAGTCTGAGTAGAAGCCTGAAGGTCGAGTGAACCAAGGCGTGGAAAAAAATGATAAAAGAATTGGAGATGCAGTGAATTTGGCTTGTTGCGCTGCACCGGGCGTTGCGCTATGCGGCGCAACAGGGACGATCTTCAGAGAGTTGAAAAATTTTGAAAGCATGCAGAAATTGGCCTACGGCACTGCATTGCGCAATGCACTGTGTGGCGCCGTAGGCTTAAAATCCTGATATTTCAATTCCGAGTTTATTTTGGATTCCCGACTTGTGTGGGTCTATTGGAACGATATAAAATCCTCAAAACACGCCCCAAAACATAACTTTTGACATATTCCACATCCAAAGGAGGCAAGGAAGAGAGGAGATCAAGATTCAAGACTCTTCTTCATCCATCTATCCTTATTTTTGTGGTTTTGTATGCTTTTAGTTATTTTTTGTCTTAGAACATGACTATGAGTGGCTAAATCACCCATTCTAGGATTGATTGACCCACTCCATATACTTGTGTAATGATAATTGTTGTGTTGTTAATGAACCTTGTTAATTCTTTATATCTATGTTATTTACGAATTGTTTGCTATTAATTGGTAGGATCCCCAATTAATTATCCCTTTTATTCTTGTGATTACTAGGAATAGATTCATGAGTTATGGTTAAACACATAGCAGTATTTCAACCTAAAACAAAGGCATTGCTTAGGTTGTCATAATGGTGAATTAAGAATATTGATCCTTATTGTGAACCATAAGTGTAGTCCTCCCTATCTTCATTAGTTAATTGAAATAATTAACTAATGAAAGTTATGATTACTTAACGGAAGTGGGTAGTTGTAAACTTGGAGCACTTGTTCAATAAGAAGAGTTAGCGAAAATTGATAGCACAATATTTTAGCACAAGTTAGGAGTTGGGGAAATCAATCCTAAGTTTTCCATCTCGTGAATCAAATCTATCTTTCTACACTTGTTATTTACTTTCTTGTTTAGTAGTTTTAGTATAAAATTAAACCAAAGATATAAACTTGAAGTTGGTTGAGTAGATAATTTAGCTAGATTAACTGCTAGGAGTCGTGTTCTTTGTGGGATTCGACCTCGAGACTTTAAGTACCGAGCTATATTTGCTGCGACAACTTAGTCCCTTTTGTAGAGCGTAGTTGGGCGTGATCAAATTTTGGCGTCGTTGCCGGGGAACACGGTGTATTTCTAGCTTTTAGGATAGCTGAGTTTGTTAGTTCACATTCATTTGCCCAACTGATTCTTCTCTGCCACAACTCTTCAAATAATGGGTGCTACGACCTTGTTAATCTGTTTGATAAACTTATTCCATCTAATGAATCTAACCTAATAAGTCAAATTTCAAATTTTACTCTTGTTACACTATTTCATGATTTTCTGTCAAGTATCAACATTACTCACTCTAATTCCAAGTGACAAGGAAAGCCGTTATCATAAAAAGCTTCTCCGGTAAAAATAAGGAACTAACTTCCTAGCTAGCTAATATATACATAATTTTCTTCCACATTTTATGTTTTGGTTCATATGGATTAACCATGACTGCACCTGCAAATTCAATCAGCAATTAGATTCACATGAATAGAACCTAAATTTTGTTTAGCATCTAGAGTTAACCAGAATAAAGCATCATGGGGGTTTTGTCATAAACCTGAGGTGCAATTAAGTGATTAAGAAAGAACGTCATAGTATCCTGATGAGAATGACACGAAAGCAAAGTCAAAGACCACCTCCTGTCAGGAATATATCTAAGCATGCATTGAGAATCCGACCACCCAGAATTGCAGTGTAGCATATCCATGGCTGATGACCATCACTTTCTCCAAATCCTGGAAGATCGTATGTAACCCATATTCTTGCAGCAGACAAGTCTTAATGCTTGTTTTGGGAAGATCATTAATGCATATGCACAAGTTTGTGTAAATGACTTGACCACAGAAAGAACATGAGAAAATAAGTAGGGATGGCCTTTTAATTAGGAAGTAGAGTGACAGGGTTGCACATATTGCTATTTTATCCCCTTCAAGGTAAATCAATCATAATCACTCTTTCTTATTCTTGAACCATACACAATGTGTTTAGGGGTTAAACTTCAGTTTTATACCTGCAAGACGGGACAATGTGGGGCAATCATAGATAATCTAGCCTGCTCAGCTGTAACACCCAAATTCGACGAGCACTTGGAGGATGTATATACACTAATTGAGTTTGGGATACATCATCATTACTTACAAACAGCACTGAAACATAGCTTCTGTCAGTGATAGTGTAAAGTAGAGCCATAGAAAAGGGAGAACATGAGCAATCAGTATAGAAAAGTGAGCACATGTGCAAAAACTCATGATATTGATCGACATAAATGAAATACACTTCTGAAGTTCAAGCAGTAAGCATGCACATTAATGCAAGCCACATTGTAAGTATTAGTTGGCTGCAGCACATCAAACAGTGTACGTTGAGAATGGGAAATGTTGCATAAGCTCTGGTGTTAAAGTTGACAGGAGAAGCTGTAGATGTCTCATTTATGCAGATTCCATTAGTAGTTTCTGCAGATTAATGATCAACGTGTTCCTTCTATAACAATCTACTTTACTAATCGAATCGAGCACCTGTGCTCTAAAGCACACACTTCCAAGTCATTAGAAGTTGGAAACAGGGACATTAGCTCCTAAAATGAAAACGGGAACAATGTTGCAGGATTGACCAAAACGCAAAGAATCTTATTAACAAAGGCAACATTAAATCATTCTAAAAGAGTCATCAATATCATGATGATCACAGATGTCTACTAGTAATTGGCAAGAGTAATAACAGTTAACTGGACTAGACCATGGCATCTGCATCAACTACTATAAGTGCCTGCAAACACAAGTCTGGAAAGACTCGTTAATGCCAGAACAGTCAAAGGCGCTTCAATCCACCATGGAGGACTGTACTTGAATCCTTGTGTCTTATAGTGACTACAATCGGAGAAATAGCCGTCTCAATCCTTTGAGAAACGGCTCTTTAAACCATCTCATCAGTTGAATACTGTGTTTACACAAACTGATCCTAAATTTCTGAAATTCTAACTGGCGAAGACTATAACAAAAATCAATTTCCCAGCTGAAGTGAATATATTGTTTTAAATTTCAACACTGTACCTTGTCTCCCCATGAAGACTATAACAAGAACCAACTTCCCAGTAGAAGAATGCATATTGTTTCAAATTTCAACATTGTAAAAAGGATTATCTAAGCTATATACAATGACAGTTTAATAACAAACCTACCATTTATTCTAGGTTATCAATCATTGCTATTACCCAGAGCTAAAATTTGAAAAAAGTTGAATCGACTAAGAAAAACTCAATCTTTGATTGAGAAATGAGGATTAATTGGTTAGTGGACTTAAAGAGTCCAATAGAAACAGTAGAAAAAATGCGGAGAAAACTTGAGTCCTTGCTGGTTAAATTAGTATAAAAAAAAAAAAAAAAAAAACGTACCTTGATTTTGTTCAGATCGCGATTGCTAAAGCACATATAAAGATACTTTAATTTTAGTTAAGAACATAATTGCTAAAGGATAAGAAAGATAATATAGAGTTTTATCCACATTTCATATGCAAATATGTAGAGTAGCATATCTCTGTAAGCTGGGTGGAGCATCATCGAACTCTAGTCTGCTGGTACTGGTAAATATCTCCTACACAGTAGATGAGAAATTCTCAGAGTTTTTGCAGAGAAGCAAACCAAGAATTTGAAAATAGGCAGCCGTCGACAAAGACCAGAACATAGGAGAATGTTAGCAATTGGGAGTGCAACCCTCTTTTGCACAAGAGCAAGAGTATAGCCTTAATACAAAATACGTAGAACATCAAAATTCATCCTGACTTGTAGATTTCTTGAAACCAGGAAAACCCTAAAATCCATTTGAGAATCCCTCTTAGTCAACCAGCAAGTATATAGCAATCGTAACATTCAAAACAACAAAACACTAGTCCTGAAAATGACGGAAAATTCACACCTTGCATTCGAGTATCAAAGAATTTAAGAATGCTTCAGTAATGGAAATATACTAAAACTTATCCACTCAAGACATCTTTTGCCTCAAACTGAAGGCTACATTGTATGTCTCAGAAACAAAGTACATTGTAGCAGTTCATATTCTTCAAAATATCCGAGCAAATGAAGCAGTTCACATTCTTCAAAATATCCGAGCAAATGAAATGGCAAACCAATTGGTTCTTTCATTTTATTTCTAAATAACAGATTGAAGTCAGGAGAATCCACACCGCATGGGGATCCAGAAAACTGCTCATGAAACCAACTAGTAGCCCCAGTAATCATTTCGAATTTCATCATCGAACTTCTTCTTCAGCTCAGGATGCTTCTCAAAGTATTCTTCTGCTGTCATGGTGCTAAGCTTTTTCTGTAGATCAAAACAGAACAATGATTGAATATGCATATGGAGGAAGAGAAAGTTTGTGAATTCACAAGTTTATGGTTCCCATACTACTCTCCAACCCTTGACCTAGTGGAAGATTTGCATGTAATAATCTAGCAAAGCCAAGGAGATTAGTAAAGAAATTGATATGTTTATATTACAGATAGAGAAAATTAAGGGGCAATTCTGGTTACCTTCAACTCTTGGACTTCGGCAACTTCCTTTTCTAGTCTTTCAGACTCCTTAAGAGATTTCTGCTCGGCTTCTTTCAGTTCTACCAACTGCAGTTTATGCAGATAATAATTTGATTAAAACAATTTCTGGAGCATGAAACTTTATTTACCATCAAAACTTTAAAACATGCAAACAATATAAGACTAGTATTTGAAACATGTACTCACAAGATACAGGTGACAGGTGCCTATAGTGAGCATGAAATCTGATGACAGCCAATTGAAAATACATAGTTGAAACATGTATTCACAAGATAATTCTTGATTTATATAATATTGTTATCATTTTATTTTAAAATGTTTAACCTACTATGCAAGAAGAATTGATCCCTTTTCTGTAAGTGGCTAAACTACAGACTACTGAACTTTAAGATTTCTATGTAGCACAAAAGCAAGAATTCGGAATATTTTTTCAATTGACAGAACTCCATCTTCAATCTAATTTATTCCACTAATAAACAACATTACAACAACAACATACCCACTATAGTCCCACAAACATTAATATGGGAAAAAGGAAAAATTACAAGACCAGCAATCAGGTTAGAGAGTATTAGAAAATTTGCGGATTTTCCTTACCAAGGCATCAAACTTCGGCTTGTATTGAGGAGTGACTGTGTCCTCAAACTTGGGGATTTCAATGCCTGCAAGACGAAAATGTTTAAACCAATAAATTTCAAGAAAAGACCCCTTTGAGATTAAAAAACTTGTGGATTGAGTCGTCGTTGGTCAAACACGGATATAATTTGACTTAATGAGGAGTTCAAGGAAAAAAGAGTCTAAAAAGCTTTTGTAAGATGGTATATGGTCCGCTAACCAGACAAAATGCAAGAGTTCAAGAGCTCAAAGCATTAGCTTAATAGAAAGTAGCAGCTGCTATTAGTTATACTAGCCATTACTTTATGATCCTTTTCACTTTAACAGAGATTTTAAGACGTTTTCACAAGTGAATGGTTTTTACATGGTAAACTAGCAGTTTGTGTGGGAATGTCTCGTTTCTTTGGGTCCAAAACATATTTGAAACTATTAAAAGGAGACCAAGTTATAAACAAAATAAATCATTTATCTCATCATAAATTTACCCTAGAACAGGCAAGCAGTAACATATACATAGACATTATGAAACAACTGCTCCATCAGATAACCAAACCAGCACATATCATTTTGGATAACCTTCATTACATCAAGAACATGAAGAATGATCTCTTGCCTGACAAATGAAATTGCACAAACAGCTCACTCCAGAAGCTCTTCATCCTTAACAATTACTAGCGATGATCATACATCCAGTGTTTGGGTACTTTTCATGGTATTGTATTTAGTAAATATCCAACTTGATATTTGGTGGTGTTGTGCATCTAATGAGCTTTGAGAATGAATTTTATAACTGTTTATAGTTGGTAGTTGCTATAAATTCAAAATGTTAATTGTGTACTTGTCTAAGCACTGAGCAATAGGAGCTTGCTAGGTAACTCCTGCTTCGTGTAGGAACCTGTACCACAACAATACCACAGTCTCAAACAGGTTGGGGTCAGCTATATGGATCCTCACTGACCATGTTACTTCATTAAACTCACCCCATGCCAATATTAAGCAAATACAAATAAAAAGTACTAAAAGTTCTCCATATTTTCTAAACATACAGATCTCTGGAATGCTAAATCATTCCTAGAAAATACAGAACCTACCGTAAAAGTGCTAACATGTCTAAAACATATTCTCAACTAATAGGTATCTCCTATGTAATTATATTTCCCTTGTGCCCTATCTTTCACATAGGAACTCTTACTATCTCAATATTCTTTATGCCTGTGTGTATTTTATACAAGGGCTCAATTACTTTCTTTGAATAGTGAGATGCTAATCACGTTAATACAGGCTCATTAGCATATCATTTTACCATGCATTTGAGATACGATTCACAGCATTGAGCTCCTTTGACTTGCATGTTTTACTCCGGTCTTTGAATTCTGATAATCAGCTGGTCATTAAATGTATGAATGCTGTATTACAGTCAAGTCCAACACTCTCAAGCAGAGGATCCTTCAACAAGGGATTTGAGGGAAGTATTCGGAAAAAATGCAAGAAGAGTTTGACATTTTCTTTAAGCAGCATTGCAGCAATGATTTATTATTTTCTATACAGACCCAAATTGAATTTTATAATGGAAAATGGACACGCTGCATATCCAATGTACACATTATAGTAGATTCATCTGTTCAGGCACATTTGAAACAGATTATTACAGCCGCAAACAATCAACAAAAAAAGCTGTCAACCAATTAGAATAAGAAAGATTTATTTGTATGACTGATCAAAACAAAGACTAGAAACATGAAATAATGTGCCTGTCCTCAGTAGACAGTACTAAAAAGAACTTCTATGGCAAACACTTCAAACAAATACGCTTATATATGCTGAAAACAAATCTGATGTTCCACATACTTTCATAGGCCTCTTTGTACATGTCCACCAAGCGAGAACCAATTCCTTTCCTGTAATATTCCCAGTTTATGGGCTCAGGCTCCTGCATGGTTAAGAAGTGAAGATCCAAGAAATAAGAAATGAAACACATAATGAAAATACATAATAGGGAAAGGGACCTGGCTAAACTTAGTTTGGAGCTGAGAATTAACATCATCGAAAGCGCGACGAAGATTAGCGAACTCCTTACGAGCTTCATCAGTTACCAACAGCTTAGCCATACCCTCCCAATCAATTGTCCTTCCTGCTTTGAATGTTACATCCCCCACTTTCTTTACCACTCCGCTCATTTTCGATCTCTTCACCACTATTTCGGCTGTTTGTGTCTTCCCTTCTTTCCCTATTTATTTCCTTTCTCTTGTTAAAAAATAAAATACTAACATTTATTGAGTCAAGGAGACATTTGGTCATAAGTCGAGGGCTCGAGGCGGACCCAAAATTTGAACACTGCTAGATCTGCTAACCAGTACACTTATTGAGTCTTTACAACTGAGAGAACTAACAAGTATATTTATACGATTTTTAAGGTATTTACACTTTTATATATAAAAGTTTTACCGACGACGACGAGTGCTTATGCACCCAACATTTTTATGTAGGTCCGACTCTGGTCAAAGCTGATGCAACTCGATGTCCGGCCAAACCATTTACAAGGAGCTAAGAACGGGAGTTGCAGCAGCTGCAGTCCATGTTTGCACAGTTTGAGCTGCTTGGGCAAGTGGTGGAAGTTTCAAGGCAGTTCTGCCTCAGAAACTGAAGTTGTTCATCGCGATCGTGAGTGCACAGACGCGATCGCGAAAGGCCAAAAAGAAGACCAACGCGACCGCGATCCATCAGACGCGATCGCGGAAGAAGAGAAAACAGAACAACGCGATCGCGAGTGCACAGACGCGATCGCGCAAGAGGCTGGTTAAAGACCTTCGCATGCGCGATCGCGAGGCTATGATTTATTGCTCAGTGCGATAGCGCCCGTTCCTGCGCGAACGTGCTGAGACGAGGATCAGAAGTCCAATTTTCAGCTAATGACTTGAAGGCCCAATGTTAAAGGGTAATTAAGGCAAATGTGCAATGCTATATAAACTACTATTGTCATTAGTTTACTTAGTTTTTGATGACATTAAACCTAGTGAGGAATTTGGCTAAGCTTGTTTGCTTAAGCACACTTATAATCCTTGATTTTCAATTAGTCTTAACTAATTGAGGATCAATTAGAATTGGTTCATTTTGATAGACAATTAAGGGGTGTTTTAGGCTAATTTCCCTAATCTACTTCCTTAATCTTTTCTAATCAAGTTGGGTCTTTCTTTAATTCTTGTTCTTTTAATTTGTGTCTTTAATTTTCATATCATTTGGTATCAGAGCTAGATTAGTGTTTGTTTTAACAATCACTAGCCTAAATTTGTTCCTCAAATCACAAAAAAAAAAAAAAAAAATCTAAAATATGAGTCTTTGGTTTAGGTTTCTTTTGGGTGAAATTTTTATTACCAACTGAAGATATTGGTGTCTAGAAGCTATTCCTAAAAGGAATTGAACAAACAACAATAAATTGAGTGCTGAATTGAAGATTGAAAAATTAGAGTTCTTCATCAAGAAATTGGGGCTTTTGAAATTGGTTGTTGATATTGAAGATTCAACTACTGGGGTTTGTTCACGGACCAACAAGGAATATAAATCTCAAATTTGGAGAAAAAATACGGTGATTTATGAAGATTCAAGTGGAAAAGAGGGTTTGAAAATCGGGTTCTGCTTCAAGCCCAAAAGCGTACGCGATCGCGTGCCATCCAGCGCTATCGCGCATGCAAAGAATTAAAAGGCCTACGCGATCGCGCCAGAACAACCAGAATAGCCTTCGCGATCGCGACGTTACTCACGCGATCGCATTGAACAACAAATTCCAGAAAAACAGTTTCTTGGACAGATTGCTTGCAACAGCCCCGTAACAGTTTCCAATTAACCGGTACCCAATTTCAGCATCAAATACAATGAGTTTCTAGATCACAAACAAAATTTCATCCAATTCCGAATTCGATTCGTGCCTTTCTTCTTCCCTTTCTTAAAACTTTCTTAAATTCCGCCCGTTAGTTTCAATTGTCCGTTTCTTGTCACAACAATTCCCTTTCCATCCTGAATTAGTTTGAGTTTGATTGTCAAGTTGGATTTAGTGTGCGAAGAACAAACTTGCAATTAGCCAAGAGTGGAAAAAGGCAAGTGCGGTGAGAGTAATAGAGTGAGTAAAAGCCAATTGTTGAGTGCAAACACGAGTGAATTGAGTGACATCAACTTGAGTGCAAATACTTAGGGAGCGACTCGGTGAGGACTCTTTCTACTAACCTTGTTTGTTTAATTGTTTGTAGGTTCGATGGAGCAAAAGGAAGTCGAGGTGAACATGGAATTTAAAACCATAATGCAAGCCTTGTTGGCAAGTGTTAACTCAATGCAAGATAAGTTCGAGAGAATGAAGGAGACGGTTGATGAGCTATCTCGAAAAGATAAGCTTCGGGAAATGGGTAAGCAAGTGGTTGATACACCTCCAACCATGGGTGTGCGGGGTGATGGACCTAGCCGAATCTCTCGGGCTAATGACCGCTACTCTCACATGGTGTTCCAAGATACCTATTCTCCAAATGTCACTCCACAAGAAAGGGATCCCATTCATGAACTTCCAAGAAATGAACAACCGAGGGCTGACACTCCAAGGCCACTTGAGGACGAGTCTTTTCATGCACATGAGAACTATGATAATGATCCCTTTCACTTTCCGGGGGATGCATGACAAGGGCGAGCTAGGGGACGATGTGGTCGATTTGGGGGAGGTTACCAAGGGAGAGTGGATCGTGATGGGGACTACTATGACTACGGGGGTTATGGTGGGCAACAGAGACATCATGAGGATGATAGGGGGTTCAACACTATCAAGATCAACCTACCTACCTTCCAAGGAGAGAGTGACCTGGAGGAGTATTTGGAGTAGGTGGCCAAGATGGAGAGAATCTTTCAACCCAACAATGTCCAAGAGACTACAAAGGTGAAGTATGCTATCACCCAATTTGAAAATTATGCCTCTACTTAGTGATAGTTCAAACGAAGGCAAAGGGAAACACAAGGGCTCATTGCTAATGAGGGATGGGCGGCTTTGAAAACCATGATGGAGGCTCGGTTCCTACCTCCAAACTATGAGGATGAATTGATCAAAAAGTTCTACAATTTGAGGCAAGGAACCAAGGGCGTGACGGAGTATTTTGATGAACTTGAGAAGACTAGGACAAGGGCCAACATGCAAGATGGTGATCGGTCTCATACCAAAAATTTGTGGAGGTTTGAATAGGGAGATATCTTCTCCCATGGACTTGCACCGATATGAAAGCTTGTATGACGCATTCCAAGTGGCTCTCAAGGTGGAGAAAGGGATTAAGTTGGACAAGTCTTACAAGTCCAAAAACATTCCCACTTGGAACAAAGAGAAAAATAATGCGAAGGCCTATACCCCATGGGACAAAGCTAAAGAGCCCAAGCGAGAGTTCAAAGACAACTTTGAAGAACCAATCCCAAAGAATAGCCAAAGGTGGGAGGTAATAAAGCTAAACTTGAAAGCTTGTCTAACATTCAATGCTATAAGTGTAATGGTCGAGGCCACATGATGAGAGATTATCCAAATAGGAGAACTATTATTGCTTTGGGTGATGAGGGCTATGAAACGGGTGGTAGTGATGATGAGGAGATAGATAGGGGTATGCCATGTGATGATGATTTTGACGAAGGGCCGTTGGTAGGTGAGCAATTAGATGACGTATATGCTACTCTTGTGGTGAGAAGAATAATAGGGGTGCAAGTGAAGGAGGAATCGAGTCAAATGGAGAATTTGTTCCATGCATATTGTAAGGTTCAAAGGACTACTTGCTCTCTAATTATTGATAGTGGTAGTTGTGTCAATATGGTGAGCACCACTTTGATTGAGCAACTCAAACTACCCACTAGGAAGCGTCCACAATCTTACAAGCTACAATGGTTGAATGAGTGTGGTGAGTTAAAGGTGACCTAGCAAGCCTTAATTAAATTCAAGATTGGAGACTACCATGATGAGCTTTTATTTGATGTGGTTCCCATGCAAGCTTGTCATATTTTGCTTGGTAGGTCTTGGCAATATGACTGTTTGGCAAGGCATGATGGCAAGACTAACAAGTATGCCTTGGAGGTGGAAGGTCGGAAGTTTGTTCTCAACCTATTGACCCCAGTGCAAGCGAGTGAGGGTTATAGGAAGATGAGTGAGTTGAAGTTGAAAAGAGAGAAAGAAAAGAAAGAGGGAGTTGTGGAGGATAGGAGAATGGGAGTTGTCACACAAAAAAATGAGGAAACAAAAGAGGGGGTGAACATATTCTTGTCTAGGAAGGAGTGTTTGAAAGACGCAGAGGAAGGAGCACCCATGATTCTCCTCCTACACAAAGACCATATTTTGCTTACTATTGAACTAACCCCTTTTTTGCCTAGTTCTATTTCTTCTCTTTTGCAAGGTTATGAAGACATCTTCCCCGAGGAGTTGCCTAGTGTATTGCCGCCACTAAGGGGCATTGAGCATCAAATTGACCTTGTTCCGGGCTCCCAATTGCCCAACAAGGCCGCTTATAGAAGCAACCCGGAGGCTACCAAAGAACTCCAAAAGCAAGTGAGGAGTTGCTTGGGAGAGGACTTGTGCAAGAAAGCTTGAGCCCATGTGCGGTCCCGGTCATCCTAGTACCAAAGAAAGATGGGACTTGGTGCATGTGTGTGGATTGTAGAGCCATGAACAAGATCACGGTAAAGTATCGTCATCATATCCCTAGATTAGATGATATGCTTGATGAGTTATGTGGATCTTGTGTGTTCTCTAAAATTGATTTGAGGAGTGGATACCACCAAATCCGGATGAAACCGGGTGATGAGTGGAAGATGGTCTTTAAGACTAACTTTGGTCTTTATGAGTGGCTTGTCATGCCTTTCGTCTTGTCCAATGCTCCTTCAGCCTTCATGAGGTTGATGAATCATGCGCTCAAATCTTTCATTGGAAAATTTGTTGTAGTTTACTTTGATGACATCCTTATCTATAGCAAATCCATTGATGAACATGCTAATCATTTGAGACATGTGTTTGATGCTTTGAGAAAGGAACAATTGCTTACTAATTTGAAAAAGTGTTCTTTTTGTGTTGAGAAAGTTGTTTTGATTGGTTTTGTGGTGAGTGCAAATGGTGTGGAAGTAGATGAGGCTAAGGTGGAGGCCATTAGAGATTGGCCCACTCCTAAAAGCATTGGTGATGTGAGGAGTTTTCATGGGTTGGCTAGCTTTTATAGGAGGTTTGTGACGGAATTTAGAACTCTAGCCGCACCATTGACCGAAGTGATAAGGAAGGATAAGGCATTTGTATGGGGAAAAGAGAAAGAAGAGGCTTTTGCAAAATTGAAGGAAGTCCTTAGTTCCACACATCTTCTTCAATTGCCAAACTTTGATAAGACATTTGAGATTGAGTGTGATACTAGTGGGGTAGGAATTGGAGCCGTGTTGATGCAAGATAAAAAACCTATTGCCTATTTTAGTGAGAAACTCAAGGGGGCAACCACTAAATACTCCACTTATGATAAAGAGTTGTATGCCTTGGTGAGAGCATTGGCTCATTGGCAACATTACCTTTAGTCCAAAGAATTTGTCATTCGAACCGACCACCAATCCTTGAAACACCTCAAATCCCAAGAGAAATTGAATGTGAGACATGCCAAATGGGTGGAATTCCTTGAAACCTTTCCTTATGTCATCCATTACAAAAAGAGAAAGAGAATGTGGTGGCGGATGCCTTGTCAAGAAAGTTTGTGCTTCAATCAAGAAGGCAATTGTTGTTGAATACCTTGGGGTCCAAACTCATGGGTTTTGAAAGCATGAAGGAGATGTATGCTAATGATCCGGAGTTTGGGGAAATTTATGCTATTTGTGAATTGGAGGAAAGAGGTAGAAGACTCAATCGAATGTGTGGAGAGGAGGAATCTAGTGGTGATGTGGAGAAAAAGAGGTTTCACAAGTTCGAAGGTTTCTTGTTTAGGAATGGGAAGTTATGTGTGCCTAGTTCGTCTTGGAGGGAGTTGCTAGTGAGAGAGGCACATAGTGGGGGACTAATGGGGCATTTTGGAGTGGGCAAGATGATGGAGATTCTTAAGGAGCAATTTTATTGGCCTAAGATGAGGGTGGATGTTGTGAGGGTGTGTGGCCAATGCTTGGAGTGTAGGTGATGCCGGGCAATCTAGCTCGAGACCCTTCACGAGAAGCCAAGCCAAAGCTATCCATGATGCTCACCTTCACTTGGTATGGAGAGGCTTGAACGAGGAAGATGGAAGCTCCGGAACAACCTTGAAGATCATGCATTAGAGCACCATGGACGGGGAACCATCTAGGACACTTGGAGAGGCTCAAGAGACACAAAAGGAGGCACCCCAAGAAGCTTCAGGAAGAGGCGGACCGCCTACCTGAAGAGGCGGACCGCCTACAAATTGCACACTCTCTGGATTTAGGAGGGGCGGACCGCCTACCTCACAGAGGCGGACCGCCTCCTTGACTGGTGGCCTCAGGATGATTGAACAGGGCGGAGCGCCTACTAGGGGTGGGCGGACCGCCTACCCCTGTTGTGAACCCATCCGAATTTTGGTTATTTTGTGTGTGTAATTCCAACTTTGGCCCTAAGTGGCTTCTATTTTTTAAACCCACTTAGGGGTATTTTAGACATTTCATTACATGTTGTAGAAGGCTATAAAAGCCTTCATTAGGTCTTGAACTCATTTTTCAACCAATCTTGAATGCAAAAACACAAGAGAAATACTCTCTATTGAAACCATTGATTCTTGGCTTGAATTTCAATTGGACGATTCCAAGTTGAACCTCAAACCTCCCCGACCATTCTATTTGCAAGGACCACGTGATTCTTGAGGATAGTTGCATAGTGCTAGGTGATTCTTTCCAATCGCTCGGGGTGTAACGGAACAAGTTCTCCGTTGCTACTCGACTTTAGTGTAAGTCTCGTCTCACTTTTATCTTTACTTGCTTTCGTAGGTTTTCCCTACATCAGTAGGCGTGCCAAGTCAAAGTTACTTCCACATAGTTTGTACTCACCCCTTCCCATTCCCTTAGGTCCTTGGCTTGATATTTCTATGGATTTAGTCCTTGGGTTGCCTAGGACCAAAAGGGGAAAAATAGCATTTTTGTGGTGGTTGATAGATTTTCTAAAATGACCCATTTCATTCCATGTCATAAGGTTGATGATGCATCTCATGTAGCCAATTTGTTTGTTGAACATGTGCTTAAATTGCATGGGGTCCCAAAAACTATCGTTAGTGATAGGGATCCCAAGTTCCTTTGTCATTTTTGGAAGGAACTTTGGGGGAGGCTTGGCACTAAGTTGTTATTTTCCACTTCTTGCCACCCCCAAACTGATGGCCAAACCGAGGTTGTCAATAAAACCTTGGGTGCCATGCTTAGAGATATGGTTAAGGGTAAACTAGCTTCTTGGGAAGAACATCTACCTTTGATTGAATTTGCATATAATATGACCATGCATACTTCTACTTGCATGACGCCTTTCGAGGTTGTGTATGGCTTTAATCCCCTTACCCCCTTGGATCTTACGCCTTTGTCTAGTGATGTTGTATTAAGCTTAGATGCCAAGGTAAGAGCTCAAGAGATGAAGCAAATTCATGAGTAAGTAAGGAAACAACTCGAGAAGAAAATCAAGAAGTTGCCAAAAAGGCGAACAAAGGAAAGAAGAAGGTTATCTGCGAGCCCGGTGATTGGGTGTGGGTTCATTTTCGGAAGAATAGGTTTTCAAACAAGCGGACGCGCAAATTGATGCCTAGAGGTGACGGCCCCTTCCAAGTCCTTGAACGCCTCAATGACAACGCGTACAAGGTGGACTTGCCAAGCAATCACCAAATGCACAACACGTTCAACGTGTGTGACTTGTCTTCCTTCAAAGTCAAATATCAAGTGAATACGTGGATGGATTCTTCTCAAGACAGGGAGAATGATGCAACCCGATGCTCGGCCAAACCATTTACAAGGAGCCAAGCAAGGGAGTTGCAGTAGCTGCAGTCCATGTTTGCACAGTTTGAGCTGCTGGGGCAAGTGCTGGAAGCTTCAAGGCAGTTCTGCATACATTTTGCCTCAAAAAACTGAAGTTGTTCATCGCGATCGCGAGCGCACAGACGCGATTGCAAAAGGCCAAAAAGAAGACCAACGCGATTGCGATCCATCAGACGCGATCACGGAAGAAGTGAAACAGAATAACGCGATCGCGAGTGCACAGACGCGATCACGCAAGAGGCTGGTTGAAGACCTTCGTCTGCGCGATCGCGAGACCATAGCCGCGATTGCGAGGCTATGATTTATTTTGCTCAGCGCGATAGCGCTCGTTCCTGGACGAACGTGCTGAGACGAGGATCAGAAGTCCAATTTTCAGCTAATGACTTGAAGGCCCAATGTTAAAGGGTAATAAAGGCAAATGTGCCATGCTATATAAACTACTATTGTCATTAGTTTTCTTAGTTTTTGATAACATTAAACATAGTGAGGAATTTGGCTAAGCTTGTTTGCTTAAGCACACTTATAATCCTTAATTTACAATTAGTCTTAACGAATTGAGGATCAATTAAAATTGGTTCACTTTGATAGACAATTAAGGGGGTGTTTAGGCTAATTTCCCTAAGCTACTTTCTTAATCTTTTCTAATCAAGTTGGGTCTTTCTTTAATTATTGTTCTTATAATTTGTATTTTTAATTTTCATATCATTTGGTATCAGAGCTGGATTAGTGTTTGTTTTAACAATCACTAGCCCAAATTTGTTCCTCAAATCACCAAAAAAAAAAAAAAAATCGAAAATCCAAAAATATGAGTCTCTACTTGTATTTTCAATAACAATAATTACTAAGGGTAAAATGGAAAAAAATGAGAAATTTTACCTTGAACTTGTAACTGGACAACTATTTTAATACGACCATTTTTAGTAAGAAGGACAAATTGATGTTGGGCGTATATCTTTTGTCTCGGCGTTGATTTCTTATAGCTTTTGAGTTATTTTCAGTGTCTTATGTGCCCAATAATGTGTGATTTATAGTAAAATGCTAACTTGAGGTGTTTGGATGTTTTAGGAGCGAATTGAAGGGAATTGGAGCGTGAATTATACAAGAACAAGGTAGAAGCAACGGGTACAGCCGTGGATGCTTGGCATGATAGGCTGTATGGTCCGGGAAGAGTGCAAATATTGAAGAAATTGAGAAAAGGAGCGCATACAGCCACAGATTCTTGGCATGCTCCGGTGTATGCGATGATAAATAGTCCTAGAGCTGCTAGGACTAGCTAAAAACGTGGGAATAGGCATATTTCCTATTATTAAACCCTTGTAACGTTTTTCTCTGTATTATTACGTACTTTTTGGAGGCAAGAACCATAGTAGAGGCTAGAGAACGAAGATTCGTCAATTGAGTTGTAATTCTTCTTTCCTCTTTATTGTTTCATGAATTCTAGATTATTTTGTGAGAAAGCTAACTTGTCTATGAGTAGCTAAACTCTATTATTATAGGGTTATGGGTTAACCATGAAAGTTGTACTCTGAAGTTGGTTGAATTCTATTAAATTTATCACATTGAGTTGTTTATTTAATTCTGCTCTGAATTACTTAATTTCCTGGCCAGTTGTTGAGTACTATCCATGAACTCGAGGTTGAACTCGAAAGTGGGAACCGTTGGTTGCAATAGAATTAAGTAGAGCGTGTTCCTAAATCCGGATATCGGGGAATAGTTTCGCGGTTAGGATAAAAATATACCTTACAGTCACGCTTAATCCGTTTACAGGAGAAACACATGCATTCCTGTTAATTCTAATTCCATAGACATATAGGCGTTAGGTTGGCTTGAATAGGCGAGCAGGGTATTGAAAGAGCTCTGTGAGTATAACTAACCCTGTGATTAGCAACTAAAATAAATAAAGTTGATTTAATTAGCGGATAATGCAACTGGATTGGTGATCGTCCCATAATCCTAGAATATTCCCTCTCACTGATATCTAAAACTCTTGAATTGTTTTGCATTCCAATTACTTCAATTACTTTTAGTAAATTAGTTAATTAAACACACTTGAAATTTGGTTAAACTCTCTTGAACAATATTTAAATTAAAGTTTGTCTAGTTAATAGTTAATCAATAGTCCTCGTAGGAACGATATTTTCTTATCACTTTATTACTTGATCGACTGCGTATGCTTGCGTGTGCGTTTGGAGCGACAAGTTTTTGGCGCCGTTGCCGGGGACTAAGATTTAATTAGTTTCTAGATTAGCTTTTATTTGTTATTTGTTCAAGATTAATTTTTTGTTTTAGTTGTCTTTGGGTGTTTCAGGTATTGGCTTGAATGCGTAGGAGCAAGAGTGGTGATAAACTCTACACTTTTGACCCGAAACCTGAAAGACTTTTTCACACGCTAAGGAAGGAAGCCAGACTCAAAGCAAAGCTAGAGAAAGCTCCTATTTCTGAACCTACAGAGATGACTGAAAATCAAAACCGCGCTATACTGGATGTGGCCAGACCTACTCTTGATAACATGGCCAAGGCCATTGTGAGGCCCACCATTACAGGTAAATTTGAGTTGAAGTAGAGTATGATCCGACTATTCCAGTCTAATGGTCAGTTCGCGGTATTGTCACATGAAGATCCTCAGCAGCACATGCAGAATTTTCTAGAGATCAGCGACACTTACAAATATGTTGATGTGTCGGATGAATATATACGGCTAACTATGTTTCCATTCACCTTGCTGGGTGAAGCAAAGAAGTGGCTCTTGGACCAACCACCGAACTCCATTAACTCTTGGGACGAATTGGCAAAGAAGTTTCTGATAAAATTTTTTCCATCGGGCAAAACTGCAAAGATCAGAGGTGAGATAGTGTCATTCAGTCAGAATTCATCAGAGGAGATAGGTGAAGCATGGGAAAGGTTCAAGGCATTGTTGAGAAGCTGCCCACACCATGGTCAATCAAAGGAGGTGTTGGGACATTTTTTTGTTGAGGGACTGCAGTCGCATAGTAAAATTTTGCTGGATGCTCATTGTGGCGAACCAAGTCTAGAGAAGCAGTATGATGAGCTTGAGATCATTCTTAACAAAATTTCAGAAGTCAGTCAGCATTATCATGGTGACTCAGGCAGAGGTAAAAATCTCAAGCTAGGTGGAAAGGTGGAAGTGGATATATTGACAGCTATGAAAGCTGAAATGGCAGCAATGCAACACTCTATTAAGCAGAAACTTAATGCAGTACTGGTCCAGGTAAGCAAGCCACAACCACTGGCCCCACCCCAGGTTCAACAAGTGCAGGAAACTCCATACTGCGAGGTGTGTGGTGGATTTGATCATATAAGTAATGTTTGCACGGATAACCCATAGTCTACGTTTTACGTGGGTCAGCAGGGCAGGGGTTTTAACCAAAATGCTCAGTATGGCAACATTTACACGACTAACTTTCGCAACCACCCTAATTTCTCATGGGGCGGTAATCAAGGCGGACAAGGGAGCAGACAATCTCAAGGTAATACTCAGCAAGTGCAGAATCCACCGCAGCAGCAATAGCCTGAAACGTCAAAAATAGAGGCAATAATATAACAACTTGCTGTTGATCTTAATCAAAAAATTTCAACTCTCCAGCAGAACCAAGACAGTGCCATTCGCTCTCTAGAAAAAAAAAGGGAGAACTTGCTAGTAATCAAAATACAAGGCCACTTGGTGCTTTGCCAAGCAATACCGATCCTAATCCCAAGGAACAAGTGCAAACAGTGTCATTAAAAAATGGGAGAGAACTGGAAGAATTTCTAAAAAAGCCAAAGCAGTCTCACCCTGACAAAGGAAAAGAGCCAGAGCCAGTAGTCGAAGTCGAGAATGAGGTAGAAAAGCAAGAGGCAGTGATTGCTGCTAAACCACCACCTCCCTTCCTCGAATGTTGCAAAAGAATCTACAAGATCCTGCAGTTACGAAGATCTTGGGCATACTCAGTCAGACTAGTATCAATATTCTATTGGTAGATGTGCTTTGAGGAATTCCAAAGTATGCCAAGTACATCAAAGACATAGTATCATCAAAGAGGAAACTCAATGAATTTGAAACTGTGGCACTTACTGAAGAGTGTACATCCAGAGTTCAGAACAAACTCCCTCAGAAGTTGAAGGATCCAGGTAGTTTCACCATTCCTATTCGTGTTGGCAACGTAGCAGTTGGTAGAGCCCTATGTGATCCAGGGGCTAGCATAAATGTTATGCCATTATCTGTATGCAACCAACTGGGTCTCGGTACTCCAAAGCCAACGACGGTCTCACTTCAGTTAGCTGATCGGTCTACTACTTATCCTGAGGGGGTGATTGAAGATGTACTGGTTCAGATTGGTCAATTTATTTTGCCCGCTGATTTTGTTATCCTGGACTATGAGGCAGATAAGGAAGTTCCTATCATCTTGGGACGGCCTTTCTTAGCCACTGGTGATGCTGTGATCCGTGTTCGAGAGGGAAAGATGACAATGAATGTGGATGATCAGGAAGCAGATTTTAATATGTACAAGGCTCTAAAAATGCCTCACCATCATGAAGAGTTGTCCATGATCACAGTGAATATCCCGGAGGAGAAGTCGACTGATCCAGCTGATTATGTCAATGATGATTTGCAGCAAGCACTGATGTTGGGAGAAGAAACTAGTGAAGATGCTGATATACATGAGATATTGCAGCTCTTTTACTGTTCTTGTGACTTTATTACAGGGTTTCCCAAGTTTGAGCCTCTAGATAGACCGCTCGGGCCACCACCCCAGCCATCTATTAAAGAGGCGCCCAAGCTTGAGCTCAAACCTTTACCTGTGCATCTTCGGTATGCTTATTTGGGACAATCTGACACTTCTATGATTATTTCTTCTCTGTTGTCTGACTTGCAGGTAGAAAAGCTGTTGAGAGTGCTACGAGAGCATAAGAGTGCTATTGGCTGGACCATAGCTGATATCAAGGGAATAAGCCCGGATTTTTGCATGCACAAAATCTTTATGGAGGATGGATACAAGCCAAGTGTGGAGCATCAGCGTCGCCTCAATCCAATCATGAAAGACGTGGTAAAGAAAGAGGTGATTAAATGGTTAGATGCAGGTATAATTTTTCCTATCACTGACAGCAAGTGGGTAAATCCAGTGCAAAGTGTCCCTAAAAAGGGAGGGATGACAGTGGTGCAAAATGAGAATAATGAACTTATCCCCACAAGAACTGTTATGGGGTGGAGGGTGTGCATTGATTATCGAAAATTGAATAAAGCCACCCGAAAGGATCACTTTCCCCTCCCCTTTGTTGATCAGATGTTAGATAGGCTAGCTGGCCAAGAGTATTACTGTTTCCTTGACGGTTACTCTGGCTACAACCAAATATGGATTGCTCCTGAAGACCAGGAAAAACTACTTTTACATGCCCTTACGGTACCTATTCCTATAGGAGGATGCCGTTCGGGCTATATAATGCACCTGTGACTTTTCAAAGGTGTATGATGGCTATTTTCACTGATATGGTGGAAAAGTTTGTCGAAGTGTTTATGGATGACTTTTCTGTCTTTGGATCTTCTTTTGATGCTTGTCTAACTAACCTTGGTCTAGTGCTTGCTAGATATGAAGAAACTAACATTGTTTTAAACTGGTAAAAGTGTCATTTCATGGTTCGTGAAGGTATAATTTTGGGACACAAGGTGTCCAGTGCTGGAATTGAGGTTGACAGGGTGAAGGTGGAGGCAGTTGAAAAATTACCTCCACCCACGTCTGTGAAGGTAGTCCGAAGCTTTCTCGGACATGCTGGCTTCAATAGGAGGTTTATTAAAGATTTTTCTAAGAATTCTACTCCTTTATTCATGTTACTTGAGAAAGAACAGTATTTGTGTTCGATGAGGCCTGTATGAGGCCTTTAATGAGCTAAAAGAGAAATTGGTCTCTGCGCCAATAATAGTGGCTCCTGATTGGACTGCACTATTTGAATTAATGTGTGATGCTAGCGATGTCGCTATTGGTGCAGTCCTGGGGCAAAGGAGGAACAAGGTGTTCCATTCCATTTACTAAGCCGGCAAAACTCTAAATCCTGCCCAATTGAATACACAGTTACTGAAAAAGAGTTGATGGCAGTAGTGTATGCCTTTTATAAGTTTCGGGCATACTTGGTTGGAACCAAAGTTATTGTCTACATAGACCATGCAGCAATCAGGTACTTAATTGATAAAAAAGGATGCTAAGCCTCGACTAATTCGTTGGGTGTTATTGTTGCTGGAATTTCACTTGGAAGTCCGAGACCGTAAGGGAATGGAAAATCAAGTAGCTGACCACCTATCTAGGTTGGAGAACCACAAGCATGTGGATGAGGGAGATCTGATCAGAGAAACCTTCCTGGATGAGCAACTTTTCGCCATTACCAATCACTCGGACCCATGGTATGCTGATTATGTCAACTATTTGGTAAGTGAGGTAGTGACACCACATCTAACTGCAGAAGGTAAGCGTCAGTTCTTTCATGATGTGAGATTTTATATTTGGGATGAGCCGTTTTTGTTTAGAGAGTGTGCAGATCAATTGGTGAGAAAATGCATTCCTGAGGAAGAGACAGAAGCTGTTCTGCAAGAGTGCCATGCATCTCCTTATGGGGGTCATCATGGTGGCGATAGAACAGCCGCCAAAGTACTTCAGTCTGGTTTCTATTGGCCGACACAGTTCAAAGATGCTCACATTTTTGTAAAAAAGTGTGATCGGTGTCAAAGGACCGACACAATCACCAGGAAGCAAGAGATGCCTCTACAAGGCATTCTAGAGGTGGAGATTTTTTATATGTGGGGGATCGGCTTCATGGGTCCCTTCCTCTCGTCGAATGGTAACAAGTATATTTTACTGGCAGTGGATTACGTGTCTAAATGGGTAGAGGTTGTTGCTCTTCCTACCAATGATGCGAAGGTGGTAGAGAGTTTCGTCAAGAAGAACATTTTCACCAGATTTGGAACTCCGTAGGCTTTGATTAGTGATGAAGGTGCACACTTCTGTAATAAGTTTCTAAACAACCTTCTAGCTAAATACGGGGTCAAGCATAAGGTCGCCACCGCCTATCATTCGCAAACTAGTGGACAGGCTGAGGTATCCCATATAGAGGTGAAGCAAATTCTTGAGAAGACTGTCAGTGCGAATAGGAAGGATTGGGCTACCAAGCTCGATGATGCACTCTAGGCATATAGGACAGCTTATAAGACTCCAATTGGGACTTCACCGTCCAAGCTAGTCTATGGGAAAGCATGCCACTTGCCAGCCGAGCTTGAGCACAAGGCCTATTGGGCGATAAAGAAGCTAAATTTTGATATGGGCTTGGCGGGTGAGAAGAGATTTTTGCAACTCAATGAACTTGATGAGTTTAGGTTGCATGCGTATGAAAACGCCAAGTTATATAAGGAGAAGAGTAAGCGGTGGCTTTATAAGCGTATTCAGCATCGTAACTTTGAGCCGGGCCAACTAGTTCTTTTATTTAACTTCAGGTTGAAGCTCTTCCCTGGTAAGCTCAAGTCGAGGTGGTCTGGTCCGTTTGAAATTGTTAAGGTGATGTCCCATGGAGCGATTTTATTGCAAGCCCCGGGTTCGGATAAGTCGTTTCTAGTGAATGGGCAAATAGTGAAACGATAATGGGAAGGTGAAGTCGATAGGCTTAAATCTTCTATTTCTTTGGCCGACCCTTGAAAAAGGGTTGTACTCGTCGTGCCACGACGTTAAATCAAGCGCTTCATGGGAGGCAACCCATGTTTTACTGTTTTTAGAGTTAGTTAATCCGCATTTTTATTTAAAATAAAAATAAAACAAAATAAAAAAATAAAAATAGAAAAGGACAAAAGAATGGGAGCTTGATGTGTTTAACGTGTTTGTGTAGTGTTTTTACAGGATTCCGAGGCTCGAAATCGGTTGGAACAACGAAATTGCCAGGTCCCGGATAACAAAATAGAAAAAAAAAACTGCACTGAGGCCAGCACAGGCCAGCATGCGTCGCATGCAAGGCTGTGCGCTGCTCAGTTTTTGAAACAAAAAAAAAAAAAAGAACGGAACAGTGTTGTCACAAGATTGCGCGCAGCACTGTATTGTATGAACCAGTGAAATAGTACAGCGAGCGTCGCGCCCATCACTGTACTCTCGTGCAATTTTAGGAGAAAAAAAATTGAAACAGTGTTGCAGATGTAAAACGCCGGCCACTGTATGCTGGTAAGTTTTTTAAAAGCTCCTTATGCTATTTCAACACACACACACACGATACAAACACACAAACACAGACACACACAAAGAATAGAACACGGGAAAACAAAGAAAAAAAGCAGAAAAAGCGCCACTCGTTCCTTCTGCATTACAACTGTGATTCAACCATCAAGGTATGAGCTTTTCTTCGCCTTCATTCTCTTTTCCCCCTCACTGCTTCACATGTAGTTCTTTGATGCTAAGTGCCACAGATTTCCCCATCCCCATCTCCCCTTAGGTTTAGCTTTTACGTTAAATTTATGATAAAAACATGTCGAAACTTGCATGTTTTGATTGGTACTTACTGTGAGGGGTGCGATGATGTACCGGGATGAGTATATATGTAAGCTCCCGGAGTTGGGAGGTCCAAACAATAACAAAAAGCTCATACACAAGCTGTCCAAAAATCTGCACGTAAGGTGTTTGTTGAAATTCCCCAATGAACAATTTGAAGTATTTGGTGAAGTCTGAGTAGCCAAATCAATTAGGGGGTATAGGTTGAACATATATTAGTTAGAATTAGGGCGTGGGGCTGAGTTTAAAGTATTTTCACTTGAACGGCACTCAATGCACATTATTCACACACTAGGAGTGTCGTTTTGCACCTTAATTGAGCGAGCCAATTCCCCATTGTGAAATTCAAGGGCTGCTCTTATTGTTTTGCTTAAGATAATATTTCTCCATATTTTTGAGATGAAGTAGAGCCTAAGTGTGGGGTATGGAGACCCCATTTGCATACTTTGGTAAATTTTAACCATGAGAATTGAATAAAGAAGTGCGCGTCGGGGGAAGTCTGAGTACCTCGCGAATGTTACCATGAGCGTACTATGAGCATAATTGATTATTTGTAGATTACACTTGAGCTTTAAGTGTGGGGTGCGTGCACACCAATAAGAAATTAACGACAAACTTGAATTGGCTTAGTTTCTAGCTACTTTAAAGAGCTCGGGAGTACTTCATTGGCTAATTTCACATTGTTTGGATGCAGGTATTCTATTGCAAAATGGCGATTGCAAAGCAAACATCCAAGAGTGGTGGAAGCGGGGACGGTGGCCAACCACCACGGAATCAACCCGAGGGCAAGGAAAAAAGGGAGTAACGCTCCAAGAAGAAACAAGATACACCTGCTCCGGATATGACCAGTCCCGCTCCTCAGCAGCCACGGGTAAGAGGAAATCAACCATTGCTAAGGAAAAGCCCGTGGTGATCCGTGAAGGTGGTGCTTCTAGACCACCGGCTAAGAAAAGGAGAGCAGTTCAGGGCAAGGGAAAGAAACAAATGGAGCAGGATGATGAGGATGATGAGCAGGTGGATGATGATGCTGAGGAGGAGTACACTCCTATTCCAGTGCCTGAGGACATTCCCTCTACCAGTAGCCCGATTGACAGGGAATGTTGACACCCAATTTTATCCCGAAATTTTCTATTAACATCTAATTATGTTTAAAATAAGGTTAATTTTTAGAATAAATTAAGTTCATAATTTTAACGAAAAAGGCCGCAATCGTTCTTCATTTTAAGTCTTAGTTTATTTATGCAATAGGCATTTCCCCATTTTCCTAGCCCAATTCTAAAACCCTAAACCTCACCCATATATATACCCTTAAACCCTAGCCCCCACTGATTTTTGATTCATCTCCCACAACACAAAAAAAATCGGATCTACACATTACCCACTATTTTCATCATCTTCCTCATTAACAAAAACCATCTTCTTTACTCCACACAAAATACCACCATCACATAGACCAGTCGATACAAGCCCACCATCCATCACACACAAACACGTACAAAAAACACATATCAGAAACAGGGGAGACAAAACTCCACCACCGGCGACAATTTAACCAGAAAATAGACCGGCAGTGAGAAATGGGGAAGGGGACATCGGGGGTTTATTTTTCCTTGTTCCCTGCGTGTAAAACAGCAAAAGAAAGGCCGGAAATAAAGAGTGGCAGCGATGCCGTGAGGCTCGCCGGAAAGCCTCGCCGGCGGTCGCTCCTCGTTCCCCCTTTGCCGATGTTCCTGTTTACGGGAGCTATCAAGTTTGACCATGGTTTTTCGTTGATGTCTTGGTCCTAACTGCAGCTCGTGTGGGTTTTGAATTCTCCGGCGTGTCTGTTTCGTTGTTCTCGTCCTGTTTATTTAGGATTTTGGCTCAATATTGTTTTGGATTTGTCCTTGTCTCTCTGTTTGTTGTTGAAATTAAGAAAGTAAAATAAAGGGGAAGGAGTTGTAGCGACGCCGCGGCGGTCGCCGGTGTCGCTCATCCTCCGCCGTACTTGGCTGATTTCGTTCACTTTCCTCATCATTGATGCACCAAAAAATCCCTCCTTTTCCTCTATTTGGGTGATGCTCCGCTCACTGTTGTTACCACCATCCCACCGGAATTTACACCAATGATGCAATATCGTCTTGGTTGATTATCCTTGTTGCTTTATACGGATCTCCTTGGGTGCTTCTATTGTTTGTTGTTACAGGGACTATCACATTGGTTATGTTCTATTGACATTGTGGATTAATCTCCACCACTGCCTTTAAATTGCTGAAACTTTCACGGCGTTACCCCTGTTATTTTGTATCTGTGGCTTTACAATTATATTCTCAGTATATTTCACTATTGATGTGAGTTCTCTGCAGGTCCCATTTTATCTTTCTTGTGGCTGGAATTAATTCCAAACATGGGGATTGCTTTGCCTATTGTTATAGTGACCATGTCACTCATGAATGCTCAGAAGCTTTTCACCGTCGTGGCTGGACTTTGTTATTACTTAACTAGTGTCGTTGGAGTATAATGACCGTGCTTGTTCAACACATTTGTGAAACTTATTGGCTGGTCCTATTGATACAGATGCTACACTTGAAGCTAGTAAAAATAATTATTTTGAGGCATAGACTGATTTGAACTTGATACTACATGGCCAGTGAAAAAATATATATACACGTATTGAGGCCTCAAGATTGATTTGAACATGATACTACACTTGAACAGTCCCGTCCCCGTGTCCCTAAAGCAAATAGGCGATGATGAATGTATGCACTTTAATGCAAAGCAAGTTGAATAGAGTGGTGGATTTGGTACTTGGCATGGCAACCGGCCCGGGCTCCGTGTTTGCAGCCGTATCAATATCCCGAGCCTCTACATGATACGCCATACAAACCTGAGCCTAAATTTTGCAAAATAAAACCCCTTATTATTATTATTATTATTATTATTATTATTATTATTATTATTATTATTATTATTATTATTATTATTATTATTATTACTTTTATTATTATTATTATTATTATTATTATTATTATTATTATTATTTTATTTTCATTAGTTATTACACTTTATTATTGTACTAATCCAATTTCATTTTCATTTTTTTTTGTGAGGTACATTTTGGCACGAACATCTTGGGGACGCATTTGGCTAACCTACAAATGTGGATATACATTGACCTGGACTCAAGCATTCAAAAATAAGGCTTAGGAAGTTTAGAAAATCCAAGGCTCCCGCGAGTTGATCATTTTTTCGGGTTTTATCTTTAACTTTGCCTTGCTTTCCTTAGAAATATTTATGTAAATAAAATGCGTAAAATATTTATTTATCAATAATATTTGATTGTTTGTATATTTCTTTACTTTATGTTCATTACCTTTTATTGTGAAGTCGTTATTTAATTTATTTCAAATTGAGGCCATCTTAGCAAATGCGTGCAAGTAAAATATATATTTTGCAAATAAGTTTTTTATTTAGTTGATTATTATTATTATTATTATTATTATTATTATTATTATTATTATTATTATTATTCAAATAATTCTTTCCGAATGAAAAGCGCACTTGTAAATATTTGGAAACCTGTCGAATTAACCGTATTTTATGAAATTTCGAAAGTGCCTTAAAAACCTTCTTTCGAAATTAACAAAACCTCTTACCTTTAGAATCTCTGAAAGAAAGACCGTATTTTTTTTATAAAAACGGAGTTTTGCACGCATTTGTTAATTTGGTTCCCTGTTTTCCTTAAATTGGGTGGCGACTCAAAAAAACTCCAAAAGAGTTAGTCCATCCTGTCGATATTCCGGAATTTATCCTTTTCGGGATGAATTTTTGGGGTTCAACAGGGCATTGTGGGAGGACACATTTGAGAGCGAGAGTGCATACCTGGCGTATCAGTGGATCATAAAGAAGCAGATTACACAGGAAAGACCACCGAACTACCATGCGTGTGAGAATGCTTGCCCGGCTATTCTGGAGGTTGTGAAAGATAGGAAGTGGGATAGATTTATGCAGGGTCCTAAGTGCAAGGGCAATGTTAATGCTGTTCAAGAATTATATGCGAACTGGGAGAATCTGAGGAGCAGCATAGTGCGGGTTAGAGAGGTTGATGTTGATATTTCTGCCAGAGCCATTAATGCACATTACAGGGTGACTGAATTAGCCATGGATGAGTACAAAAAGATGCTAGCAGAGCCAGATTTTGCGGATGTCATTGAGGTATTGTTTGACCCACCAGCTGTTATGGATGATCGTGAATCTTCGAAGCCTGCGTGGTTGCACAACACGCAGAGGATATATGCCACTTTGCCTAAAAGGTTTATGTCTAGTGAGAGTCGATCTTGGCTAAATTGAGTATCTAACAGAATAATGCAGGCTGACCATCAGACAAATGTCCTTCGGGTGTGGGTGCTTCTTATTTATGCTATGATGAATGGGATAGTGCTGAACTTGGGAGAGCTTATGTACAAGCAGATGATGCAGACTCGTAAGGAGAAGACATTGAAGCTATATTTTGTGCACACTCTGACAGCTTTGATGAGGAAGCACGGGGTCCCTTTCTATACGAATGATGATCTTTTAGAGGTACCCATTGCCCATGACATCACTTTAGTGCATGACCCGGTCGCAGTCAAAGGAGATAAGAGAACTACAACAGAGAGACTTGTAGGCTTTGAAGCCGAGCTAGCTAGGCTAAGAGAGGCGCAACAGGCAGAGCTGACCCAGTTGAGACAGGAGCAGCAGGCAGAGCTGACCCGGTTGAGACAAGAGCATGCATATCGAGACACCCTGATGCAGAGTACACTGGCAGAGATCCTTGCCGCTATTCAGACTCCCAGAGTGACTCGCTCCATTGGCGTCCAGACTGATGCAGGGTCCAGTCCTGAGGTTGTGGATTTGAGTGCTACTGATGGTACTGCTGCAGAGCCAGCCCCGGCTACTGCCACTACTATGGAGGGGTCGCTGATTGATGCGATGGATGCAGCTGGTACTACCTTGTTAGACCCCTCCACTGCTCAGACCGCGGGTTCAGACCGGTCTGCGGCACCTCCAGACTCTGCAGTTTGAGGGAGCTTTCTTGATACCCACTCTTGTTATTATTTTTGTATTTGTGCAGTGGGGACCATGCACTATTTTAAGTGTGGGGTGGGGTATCATGATTTGTACTTGTATATTTTTACTGCGTTTTTTTTAGTGGCATAATCCTTGGGTTTTCTTCAAGCCACGGTTCTTTCCCGAGGATGCCTTTTGTTTTGAACCGGGTGTTTTTAGATAAAAATAAAATAAAAATAGATATTTAAAATATAAAAAAATTAAAAAATAAGAGTAGCTAAGTGGTAAGGACCTGTGCCTTCTCTGTGAATTGTTTGATACTGTCATATTTAGTCCTTTACATGCTAGTTGAACTTCCCTAAAGATTTTTGGTGTGAGTTATATATTGGATTAATAGTCAGTCTTCTTAGTGACTCTTCGGCTCAGGTTTCTGACTCTGAGTGCTGACCGAATAGTCTGAGTTGTCTCGTTTGTTGTTGTTAGGTGTTGGAATTGTTCCGCCTTGAGTAGTTCATGTGCCATGAGTGGTGAGGTGATTTTCTTTCTTCTCGTGCTTGCATTATTGGTCTAGAACTTGCCCCGCATGTGTTCAAAGCGAAATTCTAGGTTTGCTCTAGTCGGGAGATGATACAGGCTTTCTTTGATAAACCTTTGTTTTGCAGCCTTGATTAGCCTATCCGTTCATATATATCCCTTGTAACCCTGTTTGATCTTATTAGCCTTTTTATTGACACCCACATTACAAGCCTATTACCTTTGTTCTTGATTACCCTCTTTTTGAACCCGTACTCCTTGTCGCACCCCATTTTTTGAAGCTCGGATCGAGTTCAAAGGGTTGGGTTTGACTAGATGACTTGGTTAGGTCAAAATTGGAGTCGCCACCTAACAAATTCGTATAAGGTGTATTAGGGCACCTAAAGTTTCTAAGTATCTAAATTTAACTCCGGGTAGGTCTTGCTAACAAAGATCTTAAGGTAAGAAGCCCTTATGACTCGGGAAGAAGGTATTAGGCACTTCCCGAGTCCCACTAAGAGTGGTTCCCGACCGAGTTTAAAATTTGGGATACAAATTAAAAATATGGGGAAGACTTATTAAAAGAGATTTTAAATATACCTAATGCAAACACAAATTATAATAAGGCTACTAATATAAACCCATCTGAAAATGTTTTAGAAAACAAAGTAGGACCAAAAAATCAATTTAGGCACGGAAAAGGCTATCTGCGCAAATTTGGAGATAAGCAGTGAGCTACTGTGAGCGCCACTCAATTTTCTCTCTTGGGCCTTTAACGTTCAGGCCACTTAGACGACTCTCTTGCAGAAAACGGCCTCACACGATTGTCTCTTTTAAGAAAGGGCTAGATTTTTTTAGCCGTGTCATGAATGAGAAATATTTCTGCACAAAAAATATATGATTAGGCCGGATAAAAATAAAATAAATATTTTTTTTATAATTTCCCTAGGTTGCACGAAATTCCTTAAGTAGTAAAAAAAAAAAAGGAGTTATAATGCCTAAAGGATTTCTGGTTTCTTTTCTTGTTTTCAGCGTGTCCTTTTAGGCTTAGGGAAACCAGTTTATATAGGGATAAAAGTAGGGTACTGTAGGTTTAATTGTAAGTATGAAAACAATATTTCAAAATAAATAAAACAGAAAAAAGTAGATTGCCAATCAATTACTAATTACTAGGAAAACCAAATTTAAACTTTCCACAAATAGACAGAATCATATAATCAGAAATTCAGCCATATATATTTTCTTATTTTACTGATTTTCAGCTAATATTATACCCAAAAACTGGAGGCATATTTTCCTTTTAAGTGGTGCATATATATATCTCTTCCTAATTTGAAATAATATTGCCGTCCAACTTTTGTCAATTCAATAATTCAGTCTTTGACATGCTCCTCTTATCTAAAATATAGTAAAACCACACAAATTCAAGGATTGTATACTGATCCGTTCATTTATTAACTAAGATTGAGGAGTGAAAGCATTCATATACCAATTTGCTGCTTCTTTCGTATGCTAGTTTATTAAAAAAAAAAAGAAACGCTAATTGAACAAATCCAAAGAGATGGCATTAGTCAAGTTATCGTTATGATTGTATTCAAAATCCAATAGGTTTCACTACGTGGCAATCATAAAGCAGAACATAAGCAACTCCAAATGTCGTACGCTTTACACCTTGATCTTAATTATTATGAATTTAGTTAAGCGAGTATTACTTGCAAAATGTGAAAATTCCATCGATGCAGCCCACTAGTTTCGGGGATGGCTCGGGTAATAGTTCGAAAATAGGCATGACTAATCATCACATATTATTTTCAGCAAAAGAAAATAAACACATAACCAACATGTAGGCAAAGGATCAAACAAAAAAAAATAATAATAAGAAAAACGTACCCGGGTCGGGTCACAATAGAAACGGGTCGATTTCCTTCGACCCACCTGTTTGGACTTCGATTTTTTCCTTCTACGTATGTAGATGTTGATGATTATCACGATTTCTTGCCATGATTAGCTCGGATTTGCATGATATGTTCGATTTCTTCTTGCTTTCTTCGTCAAAATGGAACAGCGGAGAGAGAAAACGCCATAATCGGCGGCGTGACTAGCGGAGAAAATGGTGGTGCCGCGTATTTGGACGATTTTCTGGGCGAAGGGGGAGAAGGGAGGGGACTGGCGGCCAAAAGGGAAAGAGGGGGAGGGGAAATGAACCTAGGGTTTATTTGGTACAAGGGGAGTGTTTGGTTAAACATGAAAAAATGAAGAATTGGTTAGTGGAAGTTGACATGGGCGGATAATTGGCTAGGAGTGCGCCACGTATGCGCGTGTGGGCTGAGGTGTGTGCGTGGGTCCCTAAGAGAGTGTTGTGTATATGTAGTATGTGTTTTATATATATTTATGCGTATATATGCTGTATATTTCGAGTATATGGGGGTATATTTGGTCTATAATTAGCTTAAAAAATGCCAATGAATAAGAGAAAATTAACAAAAAATATAAGGAGCAATATTATGGGCTTAGAAAATATAATAATTGATTTGGGAATAATTCTATGTAATATCAATTGAATGTAAATAATTGCAAAATGTATATTCTGGTATAATTAGCCAATAAGTTGGCTTAAAAATGCTAATAACATAAGAGAAAGACTAATAAAAATATGAGGAGTAATATTGTAGACTTAAAAAATAATGATTGACTCTAAATAATTATAAATGAATTTATGTGACATTAATCGAATATAAATAATGGTAAAAATGATTATTCAAGTATATAAATTGCATAAATAATTACAAAAATTGTACCATCCCTTTGAAAACGACTTTGACGACGTATTTATGCATTGGAGTGCATATGTATATAGATAGGACGTTGGTGATATGGACAAGGGTACGATGATTGACGCGATTTTGTTTAAAATACTAAAATTGTATTTTCAAAGTTTTGTATGATAAAATGCAAAATAGGAGGGACAAAATTGGGTGTCAACAACTGCCCCTCTTTGCCCGGAGATGATGAAAGAGTCTTCGGGCATAGATGTTGACAGTGCAGCCAATTTTGTCACGACTATGAAAGGATGTATTTGGAGATTATGGGTGGTCGTGTGGGATGCCGAATTGTGGTGTCGTTGCGATGCTAGTTCGTGTGTCCTGCGATAAGAGTGAGTTTTTGCGAATAATACATATAGGTAGGTGCATAAATATACTTTCTTGTCATTTGAGTGTCAACTGTCAATGTGTCGTGGTCTTTTGTCGTGAGATATTTGCATCCTTGTCAAGAGCCATTTTGCCTGCTCGTCGAAAGCTACTTTGCCTGCTCGTCATGAGCTATTTTGCCTTCTTGCCGGAGCTGTTGCCTGCTCATCAAGAGCTATTTTGCCTCCGCGTCAAGAGCTATTCTGCCTACTTGTCAGGAGCTGTCTGTCTGCTCGTCAAGAGCTATTTTGCCTCCTTGTCAAAAGCTACTTTGCCTGCTCGTCATGAGCTATTTTGCCTTCTTGCCGGAGCTGTTGCCTGCTCGTCAAGAGCTATTTTGCCTCCGCCTCAACAGCTATTCTACCTACTTGTCAGGAGCTGTCTGTCTGCTCGTCAAGAGCTATTTTGCCTCCTTGTCAAAAGCTACTTTGCCTGCTCGTCATGAGCTATTTTGCCTTCTTGCCGGAGCTGTTGCCTGCTCGTCAAGAGCTATTTTGCCTCCGCGTCAAGAGCTATTCTGCCTACTTGTCAGGAGCTGTCTGTCTGCTCGTCAAGAGCTATTTTGCCTCCTTATCAAAAGCTACTTTGCTTGCTCGTCATGAGCTATTTTGCCTGTTGTGCTGAGTTGTACACCCTACATGCAGCGAGCAACATGAGGTGATAAGTATAGAGATACTACCTTGTCGACAAGACTGCCCGAGATGTTGTTATGCTGATTGTCACATCGTTCGTCTTTTTGGTGGCCTGCACTCAAGGAAAATTTTGTAAGTTCTGGGGGAGGAAGGTTTCGTTTGTGCATTCTCTGCCTGACTTGCGCCTTTCCTTTGTGGTGTCTTCTTTTACGAATGCCGGACCTTGGTTAAACTATGGGGAGTAAAAGAAAGAGTAAAGAGAAAGTAGGCATGCGTTTTTAAAGAAAAGGTTTGTGAAAAAAATATATTTTATACCATTGAATCAATAGACCGCTTTGTGTAGTACGAGCACAATGTTGCAATTGTTGTCTTTCTGATTGTAGTAAAACATCCTTGAGGAATTTTGAGGTAAGGACCTCAAAATTCTGCCCCGGTTTCTGCACTTGGCTTTCTCCTGAAATTTTTGAGAGAATCTCAAAAATTTCTGCCCCAGTTTCTGCACTTGGCTTTCCCCTGAAATTTTTGAGAGAATCTCAAAAATGTCTGCCCCAGTATCCATTTCGTGGGGAAAATAATTTTTTTTTTTTGTATTAATGCGACCGAACCTTGGGTAGGTTGCCTACGTATCCCACTTGGGGAATCAGGTCGTAACGTAGTTCCAGATTACATGAGATATCGCATAAGGAATAAAGCTATTAGCTAGTGCAGGTTCTCAGATGTAATATCTTTTGACAGCGTCTCCGTTGATTGGCTTCGGCCAAACTTCACCATCCATTTCTGCCAGTATGAGTGCTCCTCCAGTGAGAACTCGATGAACCATATAAGGTCCTTGCCAGTTTGGTGCAAACTTGCCCTTTGCTTCTTCCTGATTGGGGAATATCTTCTTCAGAACCAACTGTCCAGGTTCGAATGACCTTATGCGGACCTTCTTGTTGAATGATTTTGCCATTCTTTGCTGATACAACTGTCCATGGCATATTGCATTCATTCTCTTGCCGTCAATGAGTGCCAATTGTTCTATTCTCCTCTTAATCCATTCTGCATCCGTTAGTTCTGCCTCTTGAATAACCCTTAGAGAGGGAATCTCCACTTCTGCTGGTATTACTGCTTCAGTGCCATAGACTAGGAGATAAGGGGTAGCTCCTGTTGACGTTCTCATTGTGGTGCGGTACCCTAACAGAGCATAGGGAAGATTCTCGTGCCACTGTCTTGAATTGTCGATCATCTTGCGCAATATTTTCTTGATGTTCTTGTTGGCCGCCTCAACTGCTCCATTCATCTGAGGCCTATATGCAGTAGAGTTGCGGTGCTTGATTTTGAAAGTAGCACAAGTTGCTCTCATCAAGTCACTGTTGAGATTGGATCTATTATCAGTGATGACTGACTCGGGGATTCCAAATCGACATATCATCTTGTCTCGGATGAAATCAACCACTACCTTCTTCGTCACCGACTTGTAGGATGCAGCTTCCACCCATTGGTGAAGTAATCAATGGCTACCAATATGAACCTATGTCCATTTGATTCGGCAGGTTCAATTGGCCCTATGACGTCCATTCCCCAAGCAGCGAATGGCCAAGGCGATCCCATAACGTTAAGCTCATTCGGGGGTACTCGAATCATGTCTCCGTGCACTTGGCATTGGTGGCATTTCTTTACGTATTTTATGCAATCGTGCTCCATAGTCATCCAAAAGTATCCTGCCCTTAATATCTTCTTTGCAAGCACGAAACCATTCATATGCAGACCACAAGTTCCAGCATGCACTTCTTCTAGCAATCTGACAGCTTCTTTAGCATCCACGCATCTCAGCAAACCTAAGTCAGGCGTCCTCCGATACAGGATTTCGCCATTTAAAAAGAAACCATTTGCCAATCTCCGCGATATCTTCTTCTGAAGGATTGTAGCATTCTCAGGATAAAGGTTTTCTTTGAGGAATTTCTTAATGTCATGGAACCATGGGTCTCCGTCCGATTCTTCTTCCACCTGAAAGCAGTATGCTGGTTGCTCTTTCACTGCTATGGGTATTGCATCGATATAATTCTTGTCTGGGTGCTGAATCATGGAAGATATTGTGGCTAGGGCGTCAGTGAACTCATTCTGCAGTCTGGGTACATGCCGAAATTCTATCTTGATAAACCTCTTGCTCAATTCTTTTATGCACTCCAAATACGACAATATTTTAGAATTCTTTGCTGCCCATTCGCCTCGTACTTGATGTATCAGCAGATCTGAATCTCCAATTGCCAATAATTCTTGCACGTTCATGTCTATGACCATCCTGAGCCCTAAGATGCAAGCTTCGTATTCCGCCATGTTGTTGGTGCAAGGGAATCTGAGCTTAGCAGTGGCCGGGTAATGCTGGCCAGTTTCAGAAATCAATACCGCTCCAATGCCAACTCCTTTGAAGTTTACCGCTCCATCGAAGAACAGTCTCCAACCATCGTATTCTTCGGTGATGTCTTCTCCGACGAACATGACCTCCTCATCTGGGAAGTAAGTATGCAAAGGCTTGTAGTCATCATCCACAGGGTTCTCGGCCATGTGATCGGCCAAAGCTTGAGCTTTCATGGCTTTCTGAGTGACAAAGGTGATGTCAAACTCACTGAGTAACATTTTCCATTTGGCTAGCTTTCCGGTAGGCATCGGCTTCTGAAAGATGTATTTAAGAGGATCCATTCTTGAGATCAGTAGGGTTGCATATGATGTCAAATAATGTCTCAACTTCTGTGCTACCCAAGTCAATACGCAACAGGTGCGTTCCAGTAGCGTGTACTTGGCTTCGTATGGAGTGAATTTCTTACTCAGATAATATATTGCCTGCTCTTTCCTTCCTGTCAAATCGTGCTGTCCCAATACACATCCGAATGCTGAATCTACTACAGACAAGTACAGTATCAAAGGTCGACCCGGTTCGGGCGGAACCAATACGGGCGGGTTGGATAAGTATTCCTTTATCCGATCGAATGCTTTCTGGCAATCTTCTGTCCACTCGATGACGACATCTTTCCTCAACAATTTGATGATGGGTTCGCATATAACTGTGGACTGGGCTATGAAACGACTAATGTAATTGAGTCGTCCTAAGAAACTCATGACTTCTTTCTTGCTCTTCGGTGGTGGCAATTCCTTGATGACTTTGATCTTGGCTGGATCCAACTCAATACCTCTTCTGCTGACGATGAAGCCCAATAACTTTCCGGATGGGACACCGAAAGCACACTTTGCTGGGTTCAACTTCAAATTGTACTTGCGCAAACGGTTGAAGAACTTGCGCAAATTGTCCAAATGTTCGGAGCTTTTCCTTGATTTGATGATCACATCATCTACGTACACCTCAATCTCCTTATGCATTAAGTCATGAAACATTGTGGTCATTGCTCTCATGTAGGTAGCTCCAGCATTCTTTAAACCAAAAGGCATCACTTTGTAACAGTATGTTCCCCAGGAGGTAGTGAAAGCCGTCTTTTCAGCATCTTCCTCATCCATAAGCACTTGATGATAACCGGCGAAACAATCTACAAAGGACTGTAGTTCATGCTTTGCACAATTATCGATCAGGATGTGTATATTTGGTAGAGGGAAGTCATCTTTAGGGCTTGCCTTGTTCAAGTCTCTGTAATCCACACAAACCCTGATTTTTCCATCTTTTTTCGACACTGGCACGATGTTGGCCAACCAAGTTGGATATTCAACCGTTTTAAGGATTCCCGCATTGAGCTGCTTGGTCACCTCCTCCCTGATCTGCACTAAGGTTGATGATTTGAAAGTTCAGGCTTTTTGCTTGACCGGTGGGAAACCTGGATTAATAGGCAGCTTGTGTGCAACAACATCCGTGCTTATGCCTGTCATATCATCATATGACCATGCGAATACATCTTCATACTCTTTTAAGAACTCGATGTATTGTTTTCTAACTTCAGGGGTTAAGTGTGCACTAATCCTTGTTTCTTTTACGGTTTCGTTATTTCCTAAATTAACCACCTCTGTTTCATCCAAATTTGGTTTAGGCTTGTTTTCGAATCTCTTAATTTCCTCTTGTGTTGCCTCATCAAATTCTTCATAACCAGAATCGGATTCTTCAAACACAGTTGTTTCGTTACACATTGCGGTTGTCGATTCGATGGAATTATTAGTTTGAGTGCTGAAAAGGTAAAGTAATGCATAATTAAAAAGATTAACAAATGGAAGAAAAAGAAATGAGAGAGAAAGATCAATGCTTTTATTCATGAATCCTCGCAAAACAATGTTTGTAGGGAAACATTCGAACATGGCAACTGAAAATAGGAAAGAAATGTATTCTAACGACTCGGAGTCGTGTTTTATTTCGAAAGCATGAAAGAAAAACAAAACCCCCTAGCTCTACCAAGGTCCGCAGTATGCTCGGGTCAAGTTGCTGGTCCAGTTGTTCAGCTCAGCTCCGAGTTCAACTTTTGCAAGATTAAGAGGTTCGGTGTGCTATTCCAAAATTACACAACAATCTTCATCAGATAAAAACGACTTCTGCATGCCTGTCAGCAGGTCTTCCTCGGCATCAGCAACCTCCGATTTGTCCTCTTGTACTGCGAGTGCCTCCCCTTTGTGACCATCCAAGAGACCAGACGAGACGAAAACATGTAGTAGAGGTTTGACAGCTCTTTTGTAGTACTTGAAATCCAAGGAGGCTTCCTCCAAACTTCCTTCGTAACCCCCAAAATAGCCTATGACCGACCTATCCTTGTCGCCTCTCGTCACAATGTGAACGGGTTTCAACAGACCATCCAGATTTTTTCCTAAACCCTTCCCGAGTTCATATCCTTGCCCCAACATAATACCCATCACCCAATCTCCAGGCCATCTTGCAGGCTGCGGGAGTATGTATGGTTCTTCAATCTGCACTTCTTCAGGTTCGGATTTAATTACTCTAGGGATCCACACCTGCCTTCCCTTTGCCTCTCTAGAGATACGCTTCCAATCAGGACGGGCATTGGGCAAGTATACAGGCTGCTTCTCCGTCTTGGCAGGTATTGTTTCACGGAACTCACGTGCAGGCACCCCCCCAATCAGACATTATAGGTTCCCAGACTAGATTTCTTCCCTCATAACCTTTACCTTGGCCGTCCCAATAAACGCTGTAGAGGTTCCTCTTCTTTTCGATCCCTGGCGGGGCATTGACAAGTTTTGGAGCAAAGTATGCGGAATATCCTCCTCGAGTGCTTCCTCTGTGGCTATTGTGGCTCCACCCTTCATATTTCTCATCGTAGTTCTTGCGGTAACCACTTTGACTACCATGCACTGCTCCCACAAGCTCTACAGTGTAAAAGGTTTGTCCGTCTAGAACATTTCCTTCAATTACTGGTATGGTTTGCTCATTGTATATAGAGTTGCTCCCTTCGCCGAACACCACAACCTCTTTGTTGTCCCATTCGAACTTCACCGTCTGATGCAATGTAGATGGAACTGCACCAGCCATGTGTATCCACGGCCTTCCCAACAGTAGGTTATATGATGCCGAGATATCCATGACATGGAACTCGGTAGTGAACTCGACTGGACCCACCGTGATGGTTAGGTTGATCTCTCCAATAGTGCTCCTTTGTGACCCATCGAATGCTTTCACCTTCATATCACTCTCCTTGATCTTGTTTTGGTCAATTCCCATCCTTTTCAAAGTGATGAACGGGCATATGTTCAAACCGGAACCTCTATCGATCAAAACCCTTCCTACGAACCATTCTTTGCATTTTACAGTGACGTGCAAAGCCTTGTTGTGCCCGAGCCCTTCCGGTGGTAATTCATCTTCATGGAAAGTGATTCAGTTAGATTCCATGACTTGTCTGACCATGCTGGCCAGATTCTCGACAGTGGTGTCTGCAGGTACATATGCCTCATCTAGGACTTTCATCAATGCATTCCTATGCCTTTCTGAATTCACAAGTAAGGATAGAATAGAGATTTGGGCTGGGGTCTTGCCCAAGTGGTCGACTACAGAGTAGTTCTTTGCTTGCACTTTCTTCCATAGCTCCTCAGACTCTTCTTCACTGATTCCTTTTCTGCATTGCTCTTTGCCATGAGCAAAATTCTCGGGAGCATAGAACCTTCCACTTCTAGTCATCCCTTGTGCTGCAACCGTCTCAACTACTGTCTTCCCTTTTCTTTCCCTTTCCCTTTCATAATCCCATGGCACTGCCTTGTCATCATAAGGTGGAATCACGTCCACATAGAATTTGGGGGCCATTTCCACCTCAATAGGAGCTGGTGCTTTAGCAGCCTGTGCAACAGAGGCGAGCGCTGGTGTAGCCTCTTTTGCTCTGACGATGGTTCCTTCTAGATTGCATTCAGCCTCTAATTCTATCAAATTTACTCTGTTATCTCCATGATTGGGCAAAGGATTGTTGTGCACGTTAGGTGCCTTCAAGTGTATCACTTTCTGATCAATCAAATCTTGTATCTTGTCCCTCAAAGCAAAGCATTTTTCGGTGTCATGGCCAAGTCCTCCAGAATGGTAAGCACAAGTTTTGGAAGGGTCGAAGAATGATATAATTGTTTCAGGCATTTTGAATGGGACAGGTTGGATATGTCCTGCCGCTTTGAGTCTTTCGAACAGCTGGGTTCGGGATTCAGCAAGCGGGGTGTAGTTTCTTCGGGGTCTTTGGTTATTGTCTGGACGGGGTCTAGGATGGTATGTGTTGGTGTTTCTATAGTTTGAGCTTTGTGGATATGCTGACCGTGGTGGGTGTGGACCTTGGCGAGCGGGTTGTGTGTTATATACGGGATAAGCGTGTGGTGATGGAGCATATGGGTATGGTGGGAGGGGTGTTTGATAGTAGTGATTGTGGGTGGGGGTATGGTCAAGAGAAGTAGCGACGAAAGAGACTTCGTCTTTTTTCTTCTTAGTGATAATAGTGCTACCAGACTGTAGGGCCTTATTGGCGGCTTGCAGTGCAGCCAAGCTAATGATTCTTCCAGATTTCAAACCATCCACAACGATATCTCCAATCTTGATCAGCTCTCCGAATTTCTTATCCTGCATGTTCAACATCTTATCAAAGTATACATCTTCTTGTATGCGGATAAAGGTTGCTACGATTTCTGTGTCGTTCATGGGTGGTTGGACCTTTGCGGCTTCAGCCCTCCACCTCGTTTCATACTCCCTGAAAGTTTCATTAGGCCTTTTCTTTAGCTTCTCCAGATAAAAGTGATCAGGCGTGGCATCGGTATTGTGCCCAAAACTGTCGACAAAATCCCCAGCCATTGCTTCCCAAATAGTCCACTTTTTCAGCTGCTGCTTGGAGTACCAGGTCAGTGCATCCCCTGTCAGACTGCGGTTAAACAACTGCATCCTGATCTTTTCATCATGTCCCACTCCGATCAGCTTGTCACAGTAAGACCTCAGGTGAGCCATCGGGTCACCACTACCATCGAACAGGTTGAACTTAGGTATCTTGTAACCGTCAGGCAACTTCAAATTGGGATAAAGGCAGAGGTCTTCATAAGCTAATCCCCTTGTCTCCTTAGTCACCTGAAATTGCTTAACCTTTTCTACCAACCACTTAACTTGCTCCTTGGTGTTGTCTGTCTCTTCTCCTACCCATGCATACATGTCTTGCTCTTTGGTAGGCGATGAAGCGGGTTTGGTTTCGACAGTGAAGGTGTGGAATTGAGCGGTGGGGTTGTTTTGGGGGTACTTTTGGTGGTGCGACATAAGTGGGGTATGGGTGGTCTTTTTCAGGCATAACAGGATCTTTGCCATGAGGGCGTGCGAGTTTGCTTGGATCCGTAGTTCCATCAGCGTAGATTCGGTTTTCCAGTTCAAACATCCTTTGTTGCAGCTTTTCATAATCTTCGTATGCAACCATACCCTTCTTTCCAGGAGTCCCTCCAACACCAGAATTTGCGGTAGTTCCGTCAACTTTGTCAAACTCAGCCATGATATTTCGTCTCGTCCTTGTCTTTATAGGTAAAGGGGGAGGTGTTGAAATCGATCCTCTGGATCTTAAACGGTAATGCTGCTCGGCGAGAATGCACAAAACAACCTTCGGGGATTGGGAGCGAAATAACCTTAAAAAATAAATGGCCAAAGATAAACGTGAGCGAAGTATTTAGAGAGCTTAATGTACAAGTTAATATCATGCAATCGCGTCCTATTATGCAGGGGACCTCTTTTATGCCAGAGGTAGGCCTACCGATGATTTTTTAAAGGTAATGTTTGCGCCAATCGTCTCATTTCGTTTGCTTGAGAATAATCAAAACAACTTTATAAACTTCAAAACAAGAAATTTTATTGATAGAACTGCTTGGCTTTATTACAATCACTAATGGCTTTATTACAATCACTAATATTGCAAAAAAAGATAACAACTTGACTAGAAAGGGAAATGACTCGACTGAAAGGAAAATGACTCGACTGAAAAGGGAAATGACTCGACTGCAAGGAAAATGACTTGACTGCAATTCAAACTAAAGCCAAGCATATATGCGCTCTGATCAAGCGTTTGGTTTGTCCTCGACATCATCATCAGCATCCTCTTCATATTCTTCCTCTGATGGGTTTTCTTCTATGAAGGGTTCCAAATGCATCAAGTCTGACTCAAGAAGATCCTTCCCAGACTGTATGTCATCCAAAGATTTCGCACAAGCAGAGAGAATTTGTATTCCTAGCACTTCCTTATCCTCTAGTGGTGTGGACTGGAAATGTCCTTTCGAGGAATTCAAGATATCCTTAAGGTTCCCTGCGATATGTCGGAGTTTCACTGTCTGGTTCATCCAAAACCTGGTTTCTTCTTCTTTAGCCTTCCCTTGGTATTGCCTTCTCATTTCTCAATTCTGAGTTTCTTTCAGCTCCACCTTCTTCTGATCATATCTGGTTCTCAACTTTTTGTACTTTTCTTCAAAATTGGTGGCTTCGATTCTTCTTTTGAGTGTGGGTTTATTAGATAGGAACCTTTGTTTGTCGAACTCAAGCCAGTGAGAATAAGCTAAGGCAGCCTGGGGTTTAACCCTATCATCTCGGTGACGACAGAATTGTCTAGTCTTCTTTTTTTCCCATATGGTTAGAATCATTTCTCGTGTAACTCCATCCATGTTGCCTATTTCGATGTTGAGGTTCCGCCCTTCTACTAGTTTGGGGGTTGATTGCATCGTTCCCACTTGCCTGAGAATCCTCAAAGGGATGTAGTGATGAGTCCCTCGGAGCCCGATCAGTGTCAGAAAGGTAGCGTCTTGGCCTTGAATGGAAACTATAAAACAAGCGCAGTGTTTTATCACCCACTGTACGTCCTCCTCTTGCAATTGATTAAGCTTGTCAAACCATCCACTCATATCTGAAGGCTTTTCCCATTGCAAAGTGCCAGTCATGCGAAGTGAGTGTGTCATGATACCATCGGGTGTATGGGCTATTGGTGCAGATGGGGGTGCCTCGAGCTTTTGGAGATGCTCGATCAACCATATCTGCAATAAAAGATTGCAACCTTCGAAGTAGTCTGCTCCTTTCTTACATTTAGTCAGAGCTCGATAAACATCTCCCACGATCATTGGAACTAAACCCACTTGACGCCTATTAATGTCCCTACGCAATATCTCAACCACCAACGCTGTCCCTGTGTGGATTTTCCCTCCTTTTTCGGGGAAAATCACAGCTCCTAAGAAAGCAACAGTGAAAGCAACGGACTCAGTTCGTGGCCAATCTTCAATTTCCGATGCTCCTGGGAAGTCATATCGGAGGGTAGTGTCTCCGAATCTGGAATGCAAAAACTCTAAAGTTACCCTTGCATTTTGAACACCGCTATAGTATGGTTCCTGGGGAACCTCCAGAAAGTTGAAGAATTCTTCGGGTTCTACCCTTCGGGAATAAATCAAAGTCTCTGGGTCAGGTGCCAAACCGGATAAGCCTGCAATTTCTTCTATCATTGGTGCTAAATCTATGTCATTGAAGTGGAAAACTGCCCTCTTGTAATCCCAAAAATGAGCGGCTGCCTCAACCAAACCGGGCACTGCCTCGTACCACATAAGAGACAGCAAATCACCTAGTAGCGATCGAACTCTTTCTTTGCTAACTTTGGTCAAATCCTCCCACCAAAGTTTGAGCACATAGGGAACTTGAGCCACCGAGTCGAACTGAAGTGAACCTTTTGCAGCCATAGTCTGAAAACAAAACAAAAGTTAAAAATAATCCTATTCATTTTGGTTAATTCTCAAGCAAACAATCAACATTTGGCGCAACCACTTTATGCGTATGAATATTTGTCACTTTCGGGTCATGGACCTTCTGACATTTTGGACGAGGTATATTAATGGACTATGACGTGCCAGGGACGTCTAGCCTTCCTAGGTTTGTCATGATGCAAAAGAAAATAAATACACATTTTGTTGCCAATTGTTCTCATAACTTTTAAACAATCTTTTGAATTCAATACATAAAGACTCTTTGAAAAACAAAAACACAAATATGACACTTAAACTAAGCAGCATGCTCCTTCTCCAGCCTGGCTCTTTTTGCTTCTCGGGCGACCTCCTTGATTTCTTCCAGAGCTTTGGTCAAGTACCCCTTGGCCGTAATTAAGTGCAAGATATCTATTTCGGCACATTCCGAATTCCATTGTTCAAGCTTTGCTCCTAACCCTTCTACTTTTCCTTCTAGATCCAATGCACGCTTTTTCCATATCTCGATCTCTTCTTTGTTTTCTTTGTCTCTTTTAATGGCTTTCAACATGAACTCACGGTATCGGATTTGAGCCTCCGTTTCTCGGTCTCTGATGTCATTCCCTCGGCTTGGTCCTACTACCACATTCCCCTTTATGCTAGAACGCAACCAACTGATGTAATTTGGTTCGCATCCAGCATTGTATCTGTCTGGTGCTAATGTCGGCTCTTCCATGACTTGCCTACCTAACCAGGATTTCCTAACACTTTTGAAATTTGGGACAATGTCTCCAGTATAGTCGACTTGGTAAGACTTCGTGTCTGGTATAATTGGGATGATTTGCTTCCTCCCTGCTTGCCTCATCACCCTTAGCGGTTGATAGGATTGGAGGCCTCGTAATCCCATAAGTATCACAAAAGATGCTTTCTCAGAGCTGATGATAAAGTCTGGTGAAGGAAACCAAGTGAACATCCATTGGATTGAATCCTCCGTTATGTTTTCAAACAGCTTTACCCATTTTTCCGTGCTGCTTAGCTGCTTGAATTTTGGAACCCCGTACCGTTCTCCAATCAAGTAATTCGAACCAGTTGGCTTGAACAAATCTTGCGGCCCGTTCACCTTCCTCAAATGCTCCTTGAACCATGCTTGTAATAGAAGATTACATCCCTGAAAATATTTCGCTCCTAGTCTGCAACGGCCCAAAGCCCGATAAATGTCTGCTACAATCATAGGGACTATAGTGTGCCGATAACCATCAATCCCGTTGAACACCGCGTCGGTAACCATGATAAGTCTCGAACATACGTTGTGATCCGAGCTTTCAGGAAACACCATTATCCCCAGGAAACAAACAGCAAATGCAAATGGTCTAGCCCTCCTCCAATCACTATAGGATATGAATTCTTTCTTATGGTTGTCAAAAGCGGTCAAATATCCAAATTTATTGTAAAGATAGGAAAATGGTATTTTCTTTTGTTGCAAAAACCCCACATCAACATCCGCCGCCATCCCCAATTTATTACGGAACTCCTTTGGTGTAGGAACACTGGGAGCTAAGATGCGACCCCCTTGCCACCGATGTTTGTCTAAGCCCGAATGTGATATGAACCCCCCTATTTCTTCTAACAAAGGTGTCAGTTCGATGTCTCCAAATCTAAACACATTTAATTCTTCATCCCAGAACGTCACTGATGCTTCGATCATTTCTCTACACGGTTCCATTTCTAGCAAAGATACCAAATGCCCCAAGTGTTGACGGACTTCCGTTTGTTCGCCCAATGATAAGTTGTTCCACCAGTTGGTCAACATAGGAGGTGCACCCAAAGCTATTCCAAAACGATGAAATTTCTGACTCATAATACCCTAAAGAAAAGAAAACAAATGAGTAAAAGAAATTCTGACCCCTTTTTGAGAACAATTGGATGATCAAAATGTGTATTTATTTTCATCTCTCTTTCTTTTTTAATTTAATTTTTTTTTATATATTTTTTTTTTCAGAAAATGCATGTAAACATGTCCAAACGTCTTTCCGGGGTTTAGAAAAACCTGTCAAGTTGTTTGAACAAGTTGAGAAAAACTAGTCGGCTTACGGGAAGCCCTTCCTATGGCATGATGCATGCACATTATATCTCAAGAGTGGTGTAATTCTAGACTTGGTTCCCCGAGGTGGACTACCTAGGGGTGGGAACGTTTGGAATTGTTGGTTGTACCACGGACCAATTATATCCCAACCGTCCCCCTTAAAGGGTATTTTTTGAAGTGGAACAATCGTGAGATCCACGTAATCGTTCGTGTGTGTGCAAAGTGTCGTTTCCAAAAGTGGAGGAATATGGGTGAAATGCCAATAAATATTACAAGGAATATTTCACACAAACAAATAATAAAAGAAAAAAATAAAGAAAACAAAGATATTTCATACAAATAATAAAATAAAGAAAGAAAACAAAAAAGAAAACAAGTTAGTAAAATAATAAGCAAAATAATAAGCAAAATAAAGCAATTAATTAAAATATCCCAAAAAGAAAAACCCGTTGTGGTTAGGACTATAAATTTCCCCAGCAGAGTCGCCATTCTGTCGCACCCCATTTTTCGAAGCTCGGATCGAGTTCAAAGGGTTGGGTTTGACTGGATGACTTGGTTGGGTCAAAATTGGAGTCGCCACCTAACAAATTCGTATAAGGTGTATTAGGGCACCTAAAGTTTCTAAGTATCTAAATTTAACTCCGGGTAGGTCTTGCTAGCAAAGATCTTAAGGTAAGAAGCCCTTATGACTCGGGAAGAAGGTATTAGGCACTTCCCGAGTCCCACTAAGAGTGGTTTCCGACCGAGTTTAAAATTTGGGATACAAATTAAAAATATGGGGAAGACTTATTAGAAGAGATTTTAAATATACCTAATGCAAACACAAATTATAATAAGGCTACTAATATAAACCCATCTAAAAATGTTTTAGAATAACAAAGTAAGACCAAAAAATCAATTTAGGCACGGAAAAGGCTATCTGCGCAAATTTGGAGATAAGCAGTGAGCTACTGTGAGCGCCACTCAATTTTCTCTCTTGGGCCTTTAACGTACAGGCCACTTAGACGACTCTCTTGCAGAAAATGGCCTCACACGATTGTCTCTTTTAAGAAAGGGCTAGATTTTTTTAGCCGTGTCATGAATGAGAAATATTTCTGCACAAAAAATATATGATTAGGCTGGATAAAAATAAAATAAATTTTTTTTAAAAAAAATTTCCCTAGGTTGCACGAAATTCCTTAAGTAGTAAAAAAAAAAGGAGTTATAATGCCTAAGGGAATGTTAGCCATTTTGAATGATATTTTGACATTAATTGTCAAAATACCCATATCTTCCGGCTTTTAATGTGAGGTTATTTGCCTTTTCGAAAATACCAATACTTTTATAAATAATTCTAAAATATGCACATATAATATTTGCATAAATATAATTAAAATTGCATCTATAATTAAATAGGGAGTTTCTATAAAAATACATACTTATATTTGCACAATTTATAACTTTATAAATATGTTTACAAGGAGCAAAATATATGTATGCGTAAAGAAAAGTAATAGATAAGTATGCGTAAAAAAAAAGGTACAATATCATTATTTTCAAATGAGTTATATAGTAATAATAAATACCAAACGCAAACCTTTAATTTCATGAAAATAGATACTTTTTTGATAGAGCTTAACCTCAAAAGCTCTTGTTCCCCTCCAAATTATTAATTAACTTGGAGAGGTAGAAAATCATGCTTTGTGTGACATTTTTCAGAAATAGGCTTGTGGTTAGAATGTTTAAACAATGTTTATAAAACAAGCCTAAGACTTTCAAGAAAAACATTGGCCTAAAAAATAATTTGCAGAAATAAGACTCATATGAAATGGGCTTGAAAAATAACCTTTGTCTAAAATAAATTTCAGAACTTGCGTGATGAAAAAAAAGGAACGTTACTGGTAATTTTCTGTTATGCAGAAATAGGCCTCAATTGAGGCAATTTGCGGAAATAGCCCCTGTTTTAAAAAAAATCAAAAATTCTGTTCTTTATTTAGTTAAACAAAGCACTGCAAATTCCAGAATTTAAAACATCACCTGTTATGCAGTTTTCATGGATTTCCAATACCAATTTCTAGACTTATGGATGCACACACAAAAAAAACAATCGAATTTATACTTTTAAATCATAAACAAACAACAAAAAAGAAGGCAAATAGGGTTCCTGGTAACCCTCCAAACACGACATCTTACTGTATACTTTCCCTGTACTTTCACAATCAATTCGAACAAATATAATCCAATTGATCCAGCTCTTTTACCTTTGAATTTTCCTTTGCTCATCAATAATGCACTTACTCATAAAGTGTTATGTATACAGGTAGTAATAAGCTAACCAATACATACACATAACGATCTAAACAAAAGAATAGAAGAAGAAGTGTCCTGAATACACTTATACAGATTTTATAAATGTAAAGAGACCCCTCCTTTTTGCCATAAACCAATGGACCAAAGGACCAGCTTTTATCCCTCTACTAACCAGATTTGTATGCCTGTAAAAAAGATAAGCTATGGTATAGCTCTTAAGGCTATCCAACTAACAGAGAACAACCTGCAAAAAGGGGTTAGAAGAGGGCCAGACCTGGCCACATTCACATCACTCATAGCAAGTTTTTCTTACAGGATTGATACCTTTAAAGTAGCATGTAGGCAATACTACTACAATTAGCCAAGAATTCTGGCTCAAACCCAAGTTTTTACCTTAACAAACAGATAGGCAGATTCAATATAGGGAGCAAGATAGAAAACTGAAGCCTCGTGAGCCTGAAGAAACAGGGACTAAGGCAGAGATCTTTTGTGCTTTTTAAGTAAAGGATTTCTGGTTTCTTTTCTTGTTTTCAGCGTGTCCTTTTAGGCTTAGGGAAACCAGTTTATATAGGGATAAAAGTAGGGTTACTGTAGGTTTAATTGTAAGTGTGAAAACAATATTTCAAAATAAATAAAACAGGAAAAAGTAGATTGCCAGTCAATTACTAATTACTAGGAAAACCAAATTTAAACTTTCCACAAATAGACAGAATCATATAATCAGAAATTCAGCCATATATATTTTCTTATTTTACTGATTTTCAGCTAATATTATACCCAAAAACTGGAGGCATATTTTCCTTTCAAGTGGTGCATATATATATCTCTTCCTAATTTGAAATAATATTGCCGTCCAACTTTTGTCAATTCAATAATTCAGTCTTTGACATGCTCCTCTAATCTAAAATATAGTAAAACCACACAAATTCAGGGATTGTATACTGATCCGTTCATTTATTAACTGAGATTGAGGAGTGAAAGCATTCATATACCAATTTGCTGCTTCTTTCGTATGCTAGTTTATTAAAAAAAAGAAACGCTAATAGAACAAATCCAAAGAGATGGCATCAGTCAAGTTATCGTTATGATTGTATTCAAAATCCAATAGGTTTCACTACGTGGCAATCATAAAGCAGAACATAAGCAACTCCAAATGTCGTACGCTTTACAACTTGATCTTAATTATTATGAATTTAGTTAAGCGAGTATTACTTGCAAAATGTGAAAATTCCATCGATGCAGCCCACTAGTTTCGGGGATGGCTCGGGTAATAGTTCGAAAATAGGCATGACTAATCATCACATATTATTTTCAGCAAAAGAAAATAAACACATAACCAATATGTAGGCAAAGGATCAAACAAAAAAAAAATAATAATAAGAAAAACGTACCCGGGTCGGGTCACAATAGAAACGGGTCGATTTCCTTCGACCCACCTGTTTGGACTTCGATTTTTTCCTTCTACGTATGTAGATGTTGATGATTATCACGATTTCTTGCCATGATTAGCTCGGATTTGCATGATATGTTCGATTTCTTCTTGCTTTCTTCGTCAAAATGGAACAGCGGAGAGAGAAAACGCCATAATCGGCGGCGTGACTAGCGGAGAAAATGGTGGTGCCGCGTATTTGGACGATTTTCTGGGCGAAGGGGGAGAAGGGAGGGGACTGGCGGCCAAAAGGGAAAGAGGGGGAGGGGAAATGAACCTAGGGTTTATTTGGTACAAGGGGAGTGTTTGGTTAAACATGAAAAAATGAAGAATTGGTTAGTGGAAGTTGACATGGGCGGATAATTGGCTAGGAGTGCGCCACGTATGCGCGTGTGGGCTGAGGTGTGCGCGTGGGTCCCTAAGAGAGTGATGTGTATATGTAGTATGTGTTTTATATATATTTATGCGTATATATGCTGTATATTTCGAGTATATGGGGGTATATTTGGTCTATAATTAGCTTAAAAAATGCCAATGAATAAGAGAAAATTAACAAAAAATATAAGGAGCAATATTATGGGCTTAGAAAACATAATAATTGATTTGGGAATAATTCTATGTAATATCAATTGAATGTAAATAATTGCAAAATGTATATTCGGGTATAATTAGCCAATAATTTGGCTTAAAATGCTAATAACATAAGAGAAAGACTAATAAAAACATGAGGAGTAATATTGTAGACTTAAAAAATAATGATTGACTCTAAATAATTATAAATAAATTTATGTGACATTAATCGAATATAAATAATGGTAAAAATGATTATTCAAGTATATAAATTGCATAAATAATTACAAAAATTGTACCATCCCTTTGAAAATGACTTTGACGACGTATTTATGCATTGGAGTGCATATGTATATAGATAGGACGTTGGTGATATGGACAAGGGTACGATGATTGACGCGATTTTGTTTAAAATACTAAAATTGTATTTTCAAAGTTTTGTATGATAAAATGCAAAATAGGAGGGACAAATTGGGTGTCAACACTCCTTAGAGCACTTTAATTAAAAATATTGTTGTTAGTGGAGTTGTGGTTGGTGGAAATTGATGGCTTTTGAGTGGAGTCAATAAGAATAATTATGATGGTATTTTTGAGGAAAAAGTACATTGGCAAGGTCGAGGAAAATTGACAAATGTTGAAAAAAAGAGGGAGAGAAAAGAAAAGAAAAAAAAGTTGAAAAAAAAATGAAAAGTGAAAAATAAAAAGAAAGCAGAAGAGGAAAAAATTCTCAATCCTTGCTAGTGTTGTGCACATTGATAAAAAAAAAAAAATACTTAAAGGAAGGGAAGTGTTTGAGTTGATGTTCGGATGGTTGCTCGGTTGTTTTTGTGAAGAGTTGAGCTATAAAAAGTGGAAGTGATGTATTAAAGTGCTTAGGGAGGTAATCACTATTAACCATTACCCGTCCTTTGGCCTACATTACAATCCTTAAAGTCCAAGTTAATCCCGAATAGGAGCGAGCCTATATTAGTGGAGTCCTACACTACGGGCAAGCCTATGGTACCATTGTGTGGCACTTGAGATTCTTTTTGAGTGTGAGAGAATTCTTCCTATCTTGAAAGTCCCTTATAAATCAGTTGATATACTTTTGTGTGATTGGGACTAGACTTTGATTGGTGAAGGCATATGGATCATGAGAGGTTGGAGCTTTTATTAGGCCTTAATCTTGAGCGAGTGGGCATGTCGTGAGTAAGTTGGTGTGAAGAGTCGTTTCTTGAGGCTTGGTTGTTGCTACTTGACTGCTTTGATAATCCTTATTTTTTTTAAATGTATGGTATGCAAATATGGGGAGTTGTGTGCTTGTATGTCTAATGGCTAATTATTGGTATCAACCTATTTCATACGCGCGCTTCCTTAAAGTTCTTGAGTTGGGTAGTTGAGATCTATTGAGTATAAGTGTGTTGGATTTGTTTGTTCAGGGACGAACAAAGTTTAAGTGTGGGGTGTTGATGTTGGGCATATATCTTATGTCTCGGCGTCGATTTCTTATAGCTTTTGAGTTATTTTCGGTGTCTTATGTGCCCAACAATGTGTGATTTATAGTAAAATACTAATTTGAGGTGTTCGGATGTTTTAAGAGCGAATTGAAGGGAATTGGAGCGTGAATTATACAAGAACAAGGAAGAAGCAACGGGTACAGCCGTGGATGCTTGTCATGCTAGGCTGTATGGTCCGGGAAGAGTGCAAATATTGAAGAAATTGAGAAAAGGAGCGGATATAGCCACAGATGCTTGACATGCTTTGGTGTATGCAATGGTAAATAGTCCCAGAGCTGCCAGGACTAGCTAAAAACGTGGGAATAGGCATATTTCCTATTATTAAACCCTTGTAACGTTTTTCTCTGTATTATTACGTACTTTTTGGAGGCAAGAACCATAGTAGAGGCTAGAGAACGAAGATTCGTCAATTGAGTTGTAATTCTTCTTTCCTCTTTATTGTTTCATGCATTCTAGATTATTTTGTGAGAAAGCTAACTTGTCTATGAGTAGCTAAACTCTATTATTCTAGGGTTATTGGTTAACCATGAAAGTTGTACTCTGAAGTTGGTTGAATTCTACTAAATTTATCACATTGAGTTGTTTATTTAATTCTGCTATGACCTACTTAATTTCCTGGCCAGTTGTTGAGTACTATCCATGAACCTAAGGTTGAACTCGAAAGTGGGAACCGTAGGTTGCAATAGAATTAAGTAGAGCGTGTTCCTGAACCCGGGCATCGGGGAATGGTTTCGCGGTTAGGATAGAAATATACCTAACAGTCACACTTAATCCGTTTACAGGAGAAACACATGTATTCTTGTTAATTCTAATTCCATAGACATATAGGCGTTAGGTTGACTTGAATAGGCGAGCAGGGTATCGAAAGAGCTCTGTGAGTATCATTAACCATGTGATTAGCAACTCAGATAAATAAAGTTGATTCAATTAGCGGATGAGTGCAACTGGATCGTCCCATAATCCTGGAATATTCCCTCTCACTGATATCTAAAACTCTTGAATTGTTTTGCATTCCAATTACTTCAATTACTTTTAGTAAATTAGTTAATTAAACACACTTGAAATCTGGTTAAACTCTCTTGAACAATATTTAAATTAAAGTTTGTCTAGTTAATAGTTAATCAATAGTCCTCGTGGGAACGATACTTTCTTATCACTTTATTACTTGATCGACCGCATATACTTGCGTGTGCGTTTGGAGCGACACAAATATTTTGAGTCGGAAGGAGTATAACAGTAACCTTTTGTAATTAAAAGATATCAATTGTAAAAAGTAAGAAAAAATTGTATGACCCCAGAATAAGCTTTGTAAATAGCTCCACTAAATCCTGTCTTTGACCATAAAAGCACACAGGTTTCAACTTTTAATTTTTCTCAACGACCCATTCTTCATCCAAAAGAAAACATTTTTGCTTACATGTGGGGCTAGAAATCTAATCCTCCACCCCACATACTCTTTTAATAAAAATTTATTCCAACTCCATATTTACATAAAACAAATGCAGTATACATTTTCTTTAGATAAAATAATTTTCACTCAATTATTTTTAGGCGAGTATATTCTCACTTTAATTTCGATTTTCATACTTAAACTACTTGGTTTGATATAAACATATAATACCTATCAATTTTTTTATTATCCCTTTATCCCTTACTAGAGAGCTATAACTTTTCGCACGTAATGCAAATTTAACCTTTCTACCATTCCCTCCAATTCACTTTAATGGTAAGTTTAGTTTTTAAAAATAGTACAAAATAAGTACTTTACAAAATCAACAAAACATTAGTTAATTTTTTCTCAAACTTACCTCTTATGATCCCATTAGTATTTATTTCGGTAAAAAAAAAAAATAGAAGATAGATAAAAGTGATGTAGTCAAGTAATCCATTTGTTAAATATTTTAGTACCTAAATTTACTAGGTAGTATCATTTTTAACAAAGTGCACAAGTTAAAAATAACACTTAAATGAATGGGGAGTATGAATAAAGTAATAGAGTAAATAATTTTGCATAAAATCTTGTTAAAAATGCATAACAGTGTGAATATGCATACTTGTTGAAGAAAGTTTCCTCCTTTGTGGGGTATACTGTTTTGTTTGAATTAATAAAATGCTGCTGCCGTGTAAAGACTTTTCTTCATAAGTCATCATAAGTCTTTGTCCTTCTTTGACAATCATAGTGTAATTTATCAAACTCCAACTGATACTTCTATAAGTCTAAAAGGTGAGTAATTTTTTTTTGTCTCTATGATTTGAGTTTCTTTATGTATATTGATAGTTAAATTGATTAGTTGTATGTGGGATTTTGACAGGAGCTGTTAATTTGCTGATTTGGCTTATCAAGAACTGAAAAAGATTGAATCTTTACACTGTAGATGGTGGGTTTTCTGCATTTCTGGTAATTTTACCATTTTGGGGTTCTTTTTGTTTTTGCTTGATTTTGATTGAAGTAATACATATGGAATCTTTTTTCTGTTAGAGTTAAGCTTAAGGTTGTGTGGTTTAGCTCTGTATCTTGATAATGAAGTACTCTCTCCCCGTTCCAATTTATATGACATTCTTTTCATTTCGTCTGCGAAAAAAAAACATCTTTCTATATTTGGTAAGTAAAATCTTCCTTTATGAGACACACAAATTCTAAGGTTTGTTTTAAACCATAAGTTTAAAAATATTTCTTTATTTCTTAAGCTCTGTGCCCCAAACACCTTCACATAAATTGTGATGGAGGGAGTATGTTTTTCAAGCAGTTGGGTAAATTTTGTAGTTCTAATGGAACATAATTGATATTGAGAATTCATATAGTCGATTCGATATGTTTGGGATAGAACACTTTTCTTTAATAGCCATACACTATATGTTAATATAAAGTTTGGTAGGAGAGATATGATTTTTCACTAAAGGCTTCTCTTTTTGCAATTACATGGGTTGGTTCGTTAGTCTTCTACATATTTATCATTTTCTTTATTTCTTTATCATGTTCTTATTGTACTTAAGCAATGTTAGTTTATGTTCCTTAAATTCTTGATAATATTGCTGACTCTAGTGTCATTAGAGGTTTTGAAATAAGATTACTTTAATATGTGTCATTTGTTGCTATCATGATAAGTTACTCGAATATTAAGGTTCCACTCTGGATTTGAACCTGCAGGGAGGGTATTTTAGTAGTATACTGAAGGAAATGAAGTGTTTTCAGTTCTATACCGGGGAGAAGAAAGAAGAACCTAAGACAGTGAAGTCAAATTCAGTTCTTTCCTCCTCTTCTGCTCTTTCGGATCGTGAATTTAGGAATTCTCGTCTTGAATCCAACTCTCAGAATGCATCAGATGCCAGCACAGAGTCCAGAGGAAGGAGCCAGTTTCCAAGCCTGTCGGATAGGCCGTCCAATCTCAGGGTATTTGCATTCTCAGAACTGAAAGCAGCAACAAAGAATTTCAACCGTTCCACAAAGATTGGGGAGGGTGGATTTGGATGTGTATATAAGGCCACAGTTAAGAGTGGCGAGGATTCAGTTAAAAAGGTTGATGTGGCTGTAAAACAACTTGGTAGGAGAGGATTACAGGTAAATACTCTCTTTTTTTAGCTTGAATTGTACTGTATTAGAAATATTAGGATCTTGCTCCTTGATAACTCTATTTATTAGGTTTTCGCGCTTTTCAGTGTAGGGTCACACTCCATCATCTCTAAAGCTTTTTCACTGCCTAAAACAAAATCTAAATGTCACTTTCACCACTGTCACTTCTCTTACCATTTAAGTCTAGTTGCTGAATTAGAAAACTTTGGAAACCCTATGAAGACAAACACACAAAAAAAAAAAAAAAAAAAAAAAAAAGAAAAAAAGAAAAATTTAAAGAATAAAGCAGACTACTTCACAGTATAAAGTCATTTAGAGATTTAAACATTAATATTTGTGCACCTTCTGACGAATATGATCATTTTTAATCATGTCTAATCTTATATGATTACACATCTATCTTTGCATCCACAAGATAAGTGTCGCAAGATGTGGATGCTAAGATGGATGTTTGGTCATACAAGATTAAACAAGATTAAAAGTGACCACACTGTGAGAGTAGCACACAATCAAGGATAAAATGAGGGAATGTCGCTTGAAAGATAGTTGTTCATCTTGCCCTATTGAATCATTCTTCTCAGCGCAGATGGGTGATTGGTGATTTGTTGAGTTGTATTTGTTTTGGACTGTTCAATAGTGCCTGAATGGAACAATTGCTATAATGGAGGTTTTATCTGATATAGCCTTTCCCATATATCTAAAAATAAGGACAGAGAATGGAAAAGCCTTTATTTTCCCAATCTCATTATAGCTAAGTATGAAGTAAGTTCAACCATCATTTCCAATAGTCCTTCATTTAAGATGTTAATGTCTAGGACTTTTTCATATGCTTGCATTCATCTTATACGTGACTGAAGCACAGTGATGCTGAACTTCTGATTTCTTTCTCCAATATTGACATCGTTGTTTTTCTTTACTGGAATTTTGTGGAACTGCTCTATATTTTTGTTATTTATCCTCAAAGGAGCGGAAATACCCAACTTTGGGATTGAGTCGTAGTTAGTTGATATTGTCGATTGATTCAAAAGTAACATAAATTTACAGGTCTCAATGATCTTCAAGTATGTTAATTCCCTCGTTATTTAGCTTAAACATTGGGGAAATATAATGCTTATAATCTTCTTTTAGAAATAAACTATTCAACATCCAATACTAGACCAGAAATTAACCAAGTCAAATCTGATAAACTTAACTAGGTCATATTATTTCAGAAAGAGGTAGTAATTTTTAAAGTTTTTTGCTCTACATTGTCAGCTCATGAATAGGTATGCAGGGAGCTGCTTAGCAGCTTTTACTATGTCTTTACTTTAGTCACTAAGAGAAAATCTTGGTGGTTATGGTGAAGATTCTGCAGATAACTTATATCTTGTGCCTTATGTAAGTTACACACAAATTCTCAAGTTTTAACTGCTGCTTCATTTGTAGGCTAAGTTACTCGGACTCAGGTACGGGTATCCGACACGGGTACGGATCTAGAGGTCGGATTCGGCAAAATCTAGATTTAGAGATTCGGGGGTATGGATCCGCACACGGATACGGGTGCGGAGATCTGTCTAAAAAAATTCAAAATTCTAAAAATAAAGTCATATTCCTTAATTTCGATTCTTCCTAGAGAAGTCCTCTTCCCCAATATCTCTGCTTTTCTCTATTAAGTCGTCTTCCCAAAAGTTACCCTCAAAACATAAAATCAGAAATCCGAGAACGTTGACAAAAGACGAAATAGAGACAAAAGACTATAAATTTCTGCATAATTTTGAAGGTATCTCATTTCCAATATTTTTCGATTAGTAATAACCTTATCTTGAGAGTCTATTTGTCAATTTTTTTTTTTTCAATTTTCTGTAGATTTTGGTCAAAGTATCCATTTTTATTTGACCATATCCGGTGTGAATCCCGTGTCCTATCCGACACGGGTACGACAGCAATTTTGAAGAGTCTGAGTAACTTAGTTTGTAGGCATAGTGTACAAGTGTAATAACCAGTCTGTCCACAGTAGTTCTGTAGAATGAACCTACTTGTGCCTTATGTAAGTTACACACAAATCGTCAAGTTTTAACTGCTGCTTCATTTTTAGGCATAGTGTATAAGTGTAATAACCAGTCTGTTCACAATAGTTCTGTAGAATGAACCTACTAATATGGAAAGCATGAGAACCATGTTTTAGTCCCAATTTGTAGAATAACGTGCCTATTCTTGCTTCTACACAACAGGGCCACAAAGAGTGGGTGACAGAAGTCAATGTTCTTGGAGTGGCTGAACACAGAAACCTTGTCAAATTAGTTGGTTACTGCGCCGAAGATGACGAGAGAGGAATCCAGCGGCTTTTGGTGTATGAATACATGCCTAATAGAAGCGTCGAAAACCATTTATCAGTTAGGTCAGAAACGCCTCTCTCCTGGGCAATGAGGTTAAAGATAGCCCAAGATGCTGCTCGTGGCTTAGCATATCTACATGAGGAAATGGATGTTCAGGTACTTTTTGCCAATATATGTGTAGTTGTCTAGGTAATGAGGCACTTCAGCCCCTTGTGTCTTTTGTGCTAGCTCATATTGTAAATGTTTTGAGTCAGCTATTGTTCTTAAGCCTGACGTCAATCTTTTCTGTATTGTTTAGATCATCTTCAGAGATTTCAAATCCTCAAACATCCTCTTGGACGAGCAATGGAATGCAAAGTTGTCAGATTTTGGATTGGCTAGGTTGGGACCTCCTGAGGGTCTAACCCATGTCTCAACTGCGGTATGCTCCCAATAACTTGTTATCATGCATCTCATACTGGCAAGATCTTGTCCTTTGACCTTTCTTCTTTGTTTATAGGATACTAGGATACTGAGAGACTATGATATAGTCATATAACTGTAACTCGTTTTCTGCAATTGATCAACTAAGAATTACCTAATTCTTCCCAAGACTTATTCGTTAAAATTGTCCATTGACTCTTAATTCTTTTTTTCACCCATGCTGCCTTCTAGCAAATATGGTCCAGCTGTTATTTTTTCTCAAAAGTCAATAAGTTTGTTGCCAAAATTACCCATTGACTTTTGCATGACTTCATTTTTGGTGCGCCATCGGTTTAGCAAATCTAGTCCATGCACTTGTTAACAATAGTTGTCTTTTAGTGAAAAATGACGTTGAAATCAAGTAGAACCTCTCGTTTTACTTGCACCCAGGGGCGGAGCTATGTATTCACGTTAAAAAATTATACTGCGTAAGTTAGGTAAAAATTATTTTCTTGATCATATACACACTATTGAACTCCCTTGACGCAACCCCCTTGAAGCAATGGAAATATACTTGTATAGTGGTAAAGGGGTTCAAAAATTGCACTAGGTCACAAGTTCAAATCTCAAGTATGGTATTTTAATATTTTTTGAATCCCCTTCCGTTAATTTCTGGCTCCGTCCCAGCTCGGCCCATGTATTGTGTCAAAGTAATTGAGTCTCACATGATAATTGATAAGGTACGGTATATCTAGTTCAGAAGTTCTTAACATAATTCTACAAGTATTCGTCCTATATGTTGAATGGTGAATAGCAGTTTTGGTGGTAAATGTGTATTTTCCTTAACTTACAAAGATGCCCTAGCATGCTTTGCGATTATTTTCCTCCCCCTTTAGCAATCTACTGGTGATATTGTTTGTGGCTTGTTTCAATTCTAGAATTTTATAACATCTCAAATTAGCAAAAAGGAATTAGAAATACAGAATGTAACCCGTAAACATTGTCCAATATGTTGGTGATACATGTTTTAGTAAAATTATGACACATTGTAAATACAAATTAAAGACTATTGACTGGATTTCTGAACTTTCGAATTGGTTGGCTAATAACATAATCTGGTGCTTTGCTGTTTGGACAATAAATGAAGTTGAAGTTGGATTTTTTTCAAGTATGTGGAAGTTGAAGTTGTGTTTGGATAAGTCTGCTTTTGGAGAAAATGTTTGTGGAAGTTGAAGATTTGAAAAACTTCACTTGACGTACACCTTCAAACCACAAATCAAAAACTTGAACTTGAAATTTTGTCCCATGCCTGCCTCATGTAAAAGATTTCTCATGATTTCAGTAGAATGTGAGAGCACGGTTCGAACACTACTTTATAGTTTGTCAAATTTATTTTCTGATATTGTTTCTTCCACTGAAGCCATGCATATGGCTTCGATATGATGAACTCTAAGAATGTTACAGGCTTGTAGTGTGGTTTCATATGACCTTTCTGTTGTATCAGGTTGTTGGAACCATGGGATATGCTGCTCCTGAATATGTCCAAACTGGTCGTCTCACTTCCAAGAGTGATGTCTGGAGCTATGGGGTCTTTCTTTATGAACTAATTACTGGTCGACGCCCATTAGATCGAAATCGTCCTAGGAGCGAGCAGAAGCTCTTAGAGTGGGTAAAGCCATACATATCAGATTCGAAGAAGTTTCAACATATATTAGACCCAAGGCTTGAAGGTAAAATCTCAAGGTCAGCCCAGAGGCTCTCCATTGTCGCCAACCGCTGCTTGGTCAGACATGCAAAGTCACGCCCGAAAATGAGTGAAGTCCTTGAAATGGTGAACAAAGTTGTCGAAGCATCAACAGGAGTAGGAAATCCTGAACCACCTATGAAAATTGTGGAACCAACGTCACCAGAATCTGAAAGGAAAGGTAAAAGGAGGATAATTGATATCAAACTTGGAGATGGTGGCCGGTTAGTGCGCAATTGGTCAACAAAGCTGATAAACACATGTTAATATAATATTTCAAATATGCATGAAAAAAGGAAAAAAGAAAAAGAGGAAAAGAAAGTCAACATTATATTATATCGATATGAGCAAGTGGTAATAAAGAAGTGTAGACTTTGGAGAAGAAAAGAAAGTCAACGGAACATTATATCGATATGAGCGAGTGGTAATAAAGAAGTGCAAACTTTGGACATTTTATGTGACTTGCTGCAGAATGAGGTCGGTTGATTGATTAGCTAGATAATTATAGAAGTAATATCTTTCTCTTTAATTGTAATTATTATAGTTGATTATGTTTTCTTATTTAGTATTTGGACTCATTGTATAAATACATTTCTTCATAGGTTCTAATACTCATTCAGACTTAATAGAAGAATTACTTTTTTCTCTAAAAATCTTCATGGTAACAGAGCTCGTTGACTTTTTGCAGCTCTAGGGTTTTTTGTCATTATAAGAGGTTGAGTTTTTCCTTCCTCCTCCTGTGGCTGTCGGCATAAATATTTTTTTTGTTGGGTTTTTTCAAATAAAACCACCATGGTCTTCTTCATTCACTGGCGACCAAACCCCAACAATCCTCTGCCAAAAATACCTCCCCACGTGCCTCCACGCACCGCCCGAAGTTCCAGCTCTAGCGAGCACGCGTCGACGCGTGAGACCTTATCCGACAAACATTTTTGTAGTTTTTTTGGGGTTACCGTCTTTGGCTCTTTCTGAGCCTACCCATCTAAGTTTAATTATTTTTCGACGAGTCAGTCCACTTTCCGACAAGATTTTTTTGTCAGGTCTGGTTCCAGACGATTTTTTTTCCCCAGTTTGCTTGATTGATAATTGACTTATGGGAGACACAAAGATGGTAGACAATACCCCTATTTCACAAACTGGTGTAGTGAAATTGGACGAGGCTGCTGCGTATCTTGCTTGGTCAAGATCTTGTTTGCTTTTTATCAAGTCTAGAAGCTGCTCAGTTATATTACCTGAGAGAAGAAAGCACCTGCTATAAATGATGCTAGCTATAGTCAATGAGACTCTGATAATTCCTTGTTGATGACATGACTTTTGAATACTATGCATCCTAGAATTTCCAAACAGTATTTATTACTTGATGCTGCGGAAAAAATCTGGAATTCAACTAAGCAAACATATTCTTGCAAGGGGAATGATGCTCAAATTTTTGAAATTCGAAATAAAATCCATGCCACAAAGCAAGGTGAGTTGACTATCACCGATTATTATTCTGAGTTAAGTGGGTTATGACAAGAGACTGACTACTATATCCAAGAAAAGTGTACCGATGATGCACTTATGTTCCAAAAATTGGTGGAAAAAGAAAGGATTTATGATTTCTCAGCCGGTTTGAACCAAGAATATGATTAGATCAGGGCTCAGGTTCTCAGTAGAGATCCTTTTCCTTCTCTTGAGGATGCACACTCTTATGTCCAACAGGAAGAGAGCCGGCGAGGGATAGTGCTTTACTCTGCACCAATCGAGAAGTCCAGGTTAGTTGTCTCTCAGGAGCAACCAAGGGCAGTTACTTCTTATAATGATCACTTGTATTGTGATCATTGTGGCTTGACATACTAGGGAGCCGTGTTAGAAGTTGAACGTAATTCAAGTAGAGTTCGTGGAGGAAAGCAAGCAGGTCCACCAAGGGGTCAAACTAATGTGACTGAAAATCTTGAAACATCTAAGGACTCTAATTCTGGAGAATCATTATTCTCGGATGAAATTCTACACCTTCATCGACTTTTATCCAAACTTGATTCTTCATCTGTGGCAACATCCAACTATGTGCAATCAGGTTCTGCCTTTGCTGCTCACCTTAATTCTTGGATTATTAATTCTGGTGCGAATAGACACATGACGTGCTCCTTTAAAGGCTCTCAAAAACTACTCTTCATGTCTAAAAAAGGATTATGTCAGAATAGTCAATGACCCTTTAACCTATATCTCTGGAACAAGTTCTATTGTTTGTATACCCAATATTACATTATCATCCATTCTCCATATACATGTGTTTCCTGCTAATTTGTTATCTATTAGTTCCATCACAAAAGACCTAAACTGTAAAATCGAGTTCTTTCCTGATCATTGTGTTTTTCAGGATCTTCAAACAGGGAAGAAGATTGATATTGGTAGATAACATAATGACTAATACAAGATTGATAGAACTTGAGACTCTGGTAAAGTATTTTTTGGAGAATATAATGATGTCAACCAAGAAATAATTCAGTGTGCATAGGCGGTTGGGGCACCCATCCTTTTTTGTGTTTAAAAAGTTATGTCATAGTTTATTTTCAAAGATTGAGTTTGAATCTTTGTTTTGTGATACTTGTGAATGTGCCAAGCATACAAGAAACTCTTATCCTTTGTGTGATAATAAAAGTACTATTCCTTTTACGACAATTCATTATGATGTATATGGTCCAACTCAAAACAACTTCTTTGTCTGGATGGTCAATGGTTTATAATTTTTTATTGATTGTTTTACTAGGATGACTTGGGTGTATTTTTTAAAGGGCAAAAGTGAAGTGTATCTTCCTTTCAATTGTTTCATAAAATGATTTATACTCAATTTGAGCAATTTAAGGGTAAGATAAAAATCTTGCGAACTGATAATGGCACAAAATACATGGACAAAAGGTTTGGGTCTTATTTAGAGTCCTATGGGATAATCCATCAAACTAGTCGTCCTTACACTAGTGCACAAAATAGGGTTGCTGAAAGAAAGAATATATATTTGTTAGAAGTGGCATGATCTCTTATGCTTGCAATGAATTTTCCAAAATCTTACTGGGGAGATTCTGTACTTGTAGCTACCCATCTTATCAATAGAATGCCACTTAAAAGCTTGAATTTTCAAAGTCCTCTAGAAGCTCTAAAGAGAAAAAATAAAGATATTGTTTCTCCAAAGGTGTTTGGGTGTTTTTGCTTTGTTCACACAACAAATTCTGGGAAACTTGATCCTAAAGCTCTTAAATATGTGTTTATTGGGTATTCCCCAACTCAAAAAGGGTAAAAATGCTATCATCCTCCCACTAGGAGACCCTTTGTTAGTATGGATGTTACATTTTAGGAATGAAAGTCCTATTTCAGTATTACACCATCACCTCTTCAGGGGAGAGTAATAAGAAGGAAGCGATGATTCTCCGGAGCTATATTATTGATCCTCTTGAGGTTGATACCACATGAAAAGTTCAAGGGGAGATTGTTCAGGAGGAGATTATTGATACTAAAAAAAAAGTTTTGGGGGAGATTGTTCGGAAGGAGACTATTGAGCGTTTGAATGGGCTGTTGGATATTCTTGATTTGAAAAAGTACTCAAGGAAAAAGAAAGCAGTTGAAGAAGCTGAAGAAACCAACATGCAATCTGCTGAAGTTGACCCCTCTTCTACTGGTGAGTTATCTACATTCCCTAATGAATTAGATTTGCCTGTTGCTCAGAAGAAAGCTGTCAGAACTTGCACCACCAAACATCTCTTATCTAATTTTATCTTCTTTGATCCCTTATCTCCTTCCTATAAAGCCTTTGTCTTGTCTATTTCTTCTGTGTCTATTCCCTAAAATTGGAGGGAAGCTTTTGCATATCCTAAATGGAAGCAGCCTATGATTGAAGAAATGAAGGCTTTGTCGAAAAATGACACTTGGGAACTTGTCACTAAACCATTAGCCAAGAAGCTGGTTGGCTTCAAATGGGTCTTTGCGGTGAGGCATAAAGCTGATGGCTTGATTGAGAGATTCAATGTAAGATTGGTGGCCAAGGGATTCACTCAAATTTATAGAGTGGATTATCAGGAGACATTTGCTCCAGTTGCTAAAATGAACACCATAACAATCCTTTTATCTTGTGCAGCCAGTCTAGATTAGAACTTACAACCGTTTGATATAAAGAATGCATTTCTTTATGGAGATTTAAAAGAAGAAGTTGATATGTAGATTCCTCCAGGATTTAATATGAACAGAGTCGAGGAAAGGTGTGCAAGCAATCACCTAGAGTGTTGTTTGACAGATTACACAAGGCTATGTTCTCTTTTGGCTATAGAAAAAGCAATGGTGATCATCCCCTCTTCATAAGGCATAAAAAGGGTTAACTCACTCTTCTAATAGTTTATGTTGATGACATAGTAATGACAAGAGATGACAAAGAGGAGACGACCCAATTGAAGAAGCTGTTGGTAGAGGAATTTGAAATCAAGGATATAGGAAAACTCCAGTACTTCTTGGGAATTGAGGTTGCTATATCAAATAGAGGGATCTTCATTTATCAAAGGAAGTATATTCTGTATCTCTTGAAAGAAACTGGTATGATAGGTTGCAAGCCAGCCGAGTCGCCCATTAAAAGTAATTACAAGTTACAAGCAGGGTTGGAGAGTCACTTGAAAAAGAGAGATATTAGAGGTTGGTTGAAGACTCATTTATCTCTCTCACGCTAGACCAGACATAGCCTATCCAGTCAACCCGGTTAGTCAGTTCATGCATGTTCCTCGAGATCCTCATATGCAAGCGTCTTCCACATATTACGGTATCTGAAGTTTGCTCCGGTGAGAGGTATATTTTACTCTAAACATGACTACCTCCTAATAGAAGCCTTTACATAAGCTGATTGGGTTGTATCTCTGGATGAAAGAAGATCTACCTCTGGTTATTGTACTTTCGTAGGAGAGAACTTAGTTACTTGGAGAAGCAAGAAGAAAAGTGTTGTTGCCAGATCCAGTGCAGAAGCTGAATATAGAGCTATGTCCTAGGGTGTTTGTGAACTTCTTTGGCTACAAAAGAAACTGAAGAAATTAAGAATGTTCGGAAAAGGGAAACTTTTCCTGTATTGTGATAACAAAGTTGCAATCAGTATTGCTCAAAATACCGTCCAACATGACCGAACAAAACACGTTGAGATTGATCGAAACTTTATCAAAGAAAAGGTTACTAATGGTACCTTGAATTTGTTTCATGTTCCGTCAGAAAAACTGGTAGATGTGCTCACAAGAGGTCTCAATAAAAAGGATTTTCATTCTTTGGTTTGCAAGTTGGGCATGCGCAACATCTTTGCACCAACCTGAGGGAGAGTGTTGATTGATTAGCTAGATAATTATAGAAGTAATATATTCTCTTTGATTGTAATTACCATAGTTGATTATGTTTTCTTGTTTATTCAAGGACTCGTTGTATAAATACATCTCCTCAAAGGTTGTAATATTTATTCATAACTAATAAAAGAATAATTTTATTCTATGAAAATCTTCAAGATCTATAATGATGAATGAAAAGGTTTGGGGTTTGGTATTTGACATATCACTGTTAAGAAAAAATCCGAAGCACTCGCGGTAATATTGATCTTGATATTTTACCGGTCTTTATTGTAAATGGCTTCTAGTATTTCCTTGATATGCAAGAAATTTAAGACGATGAAAAAGTGTGTACATCAAAATTTGTGAAATTCCTCAATATAGAGAAATGAACGAAGTGTTATTGAACTCTTTTGTATTCTGAGTGTTGTTAGTGAGAATATAATCTGAAACAAACATTCAAGTGAAGGATTGGATCTTGTAACTAGAATTCAATAACGAGAATGGAAACAAGTTTTTAATGGTATTGGATGAACAATTTTCTGGAAGGTCATCTAGCGAGACAGTGTGTTGGCCTAAATCGAGATAGGACAACAAATCAAATTTGTTTTGGGGTTGGTTGATAATTTGTTCGTATCAAAGTTGTATTCGAGCTATGATTGAATTTAAACGAGACAAGTGCTTAAAAGAATAAACGAGGCAAGAAGTAAAACGAGACAAAGCTTTAGAATATAAGTCGAGTATTGTATTTTTGGATGCCTTTCTTGATTACAAATGAGTTCTATTTATAGTTGAAGTGGCGTTACAATCGCAATGACTATATTTTATGGCAATTACTCCGTACTTGATTGCGACAGCTCGTGATCTTTTTCTTAAATGCTTAGGCAACGGTCATACAACGGTCGATGGTTATAGTTAAAGGAGGTCGTTCACCGAGGTGATTCAATCCCTCGAAGGGTCGCCATATCGATCATTCTTCAATTTCTTCGAGTCCTAATATTGTACTTGGCTCGATTCTTCCTGAGGCAGAGATGAAAACTATTCCCTTGGGAAGCTGTCCTCGGTGAAACTTAATCATCTCGTGGTTTGATCCTTTATACCGAGGTGGTGGGGGGTTTTTTTACCCAATACAGATAGTCCCCCCACCCCTTGGACAATTGTCAGAATTTTTCAAGAGATGGAATTGAATCATGCGGGAGAGTGACGTGGCGTATTGTTGGCCAGGAAATTTGAAAAGGTGAGCGTCGCTTCAATGTCGCATCCTCCGTATGTGGCCTTGTTTTGAACGAATGCAACTTCTCATTTTACCTTCCCCATGTAACTGTCATCATGGCGTTTCAATCCACTTATGCGTCTATAAGTTGGCCACTTTTTGTCATTATCCTCATCATTTAATAATTTTTCCTTGAGCCCATTTACGTTTTCCATCCTCCTTTTTACTTCTAAAAATTTGATCATGTCTACATCTTCCCATCGTGAAAACATCGTTGATGGCGGTATTTTGGCATCGACTGAGGATTTGATAAATTCTCCTCCATTGGCAACTTCTTTCCATTTAGATGATAGTCATAGTGTCGCCAGTCAAGATCCTTCCATTGGTGATGATGAGGTGGTGATTGAAGAGGCTGTTGATGATGACGATGACAACGAGGCAGACGAGACCTAGCCTCCAAAGAAGAAAAAGAAGAAGGTTTACCTTAGGGAACTCAAACCTCAATGGGTTATCCTAAGGAAGTTTGATTATAGTAAAGACTTTAGGATGAGGGGGCAAACAACCTCGGATATTAGGAAGAAAAGGAACCTCTCCGTACAACTTTCCCTGAGCCTTTCCTCAGAAGGACATGTAGCTTTGATTCGAGAGGAGTGTAATTGGGGCCCCGAGGCCCTAATTTCAATTCCTGCCTCCGAGCATCGCACATGCGACAGTATTTCGGGGCAATCCTTTATTTATACGTATATGGTTTTGATAGGTTTTACCCTTCCTCTTCACCCCGTAGTGGACACTTTTTCTAGGTCATACAACGTTTGCTTGGCTCAGCTAGGCCCCAGCTTCTGAAGGGTCATTCAGTGCCTCGACTACATTAGTCGTAATGTCGGGGTCGTGTTTGAGTACGACTACTTGATTTCTTTATTTTCTCCTTCTCTTCACAAAGATGGCATTGTGCAGTTAAACAAACGAGGCTAGTTTTCCCTCATCACCTAGAGTAAGGACACCGAGGATCTTAGCTGGTGTGATTGATTTGTTCTCCTTCCTACCTCTTCTCTTTTCTGCAAGGCCTTGATTCCTCGAGGTGTGGAACAAAACACGTATGTTCTCTTCTGGTTTTGTTTTTTACTTTGCTTCAATAAGTACGAAGAGACTAATTCTTCAGTGTACTATTTAGCTAGGAAGCTTCCAATCAATCCTCCCAAGGATTTAGAGGCTTGGGTGCAAGCCATTATTAGTGCTGAGGATAGGCCACAGAGGGATTGGATGGTCTTGGCCGTTTGTGCAGAGAACAGCTGGTCGGGCAAACGACTTGGTTAGTATGCCTCTAAGTTTGATACTCCCTTTTCTTAATGTGTCTTCTCTCGATCTTACTCCTTTTGTTTTTTTAGAGTTCAATGAGTTGCTCGCTGAGGCGGAGGGGGAGGAGGACAAGAAGTAGAAGAAGAAAATGAAGAAGAAGAAGTATGGATGATGAAAAGATGTCGTCGAGGTCCCTGACGTCGAGGCTAGTTTGCAGTCCTTAAAGGAATCTGTTCAAACTCTTACTCAGGCCCCGAGAGGTATCCTCATTTATCCTCAGTATGTCCTTTTTTCATTTCTCTTCGAATGACGCATTTTCTTTCTGCAGGTTCGAAGAGGAAAGGGGATATACCGAAGAAGATAACCAAGGCTAAAATCCCTCGGGTTAATTTGCCTGGAGCCCCTCGACGAAAATTAATTGATGAACCAGACGATGTCTGTGTTCGAGGCGAGGTCGAAGCGGCGAGTATTAGGGAACCAAGTCAAGTTGTTGATAAGGTTCGCGAGGAGCTTGAGCCTGGCGGGGCCAAGCCTGCTCGGGCGGTTTCTCCTGCGAAGGGGGCGAGCGCCGATTCAACTCAAGCTAAGGCAGCCCTTTCTCAAGGGATCAGGCGAATCCAGTTCCAATCGATATTTGCCTGCTGGATGATAGCATGTGGGTCTCCATTAGCTGCAAGGGGTTGCTTGGGCCCTTGGAAAATGATCAGCTCAAGAACGTTCCCTCGGACGATTGGCTTATTGGCTCAACATGTGATTCATGTAATGTTTTTTATATGCTTTAATGTTTTTTCTGATCTTAGCCATTTTTTCCACTTTTGATTCCCTCCCCCTGGTTGTAGGGCTACATCTATGCCATGAAGGCAGCAGAGATCGAAGCTAAACGAGCATCACAACTTAAGCGGGTCGGGGATGAGTGGGATCGTAGGAGGAACGTGCTCGAAGCTCGTGTTTCTGAGCTTGAAAAGCAACTCTTTGACTCGAAAGCCAAATTGGGCCGAGCTCAGAAGGAAGTCGAGCAGTCAAGCGCCGAAATTGCTCAAGCTCGTGGGGAAATTAGCAATCTTTTGGCTGAAAAGAGGTCTCAAGAGGAGAGTCATCGAGCTGAGCTTTGAAAGCAGGCTGATGCAGCAGATGCAGTGCTCAGAGGGCTGACCGAGCAATTCGAGGAGAGAGCTTTGCTGCTTACCTCGAAGATTTAGGAAGTTGAGACCAAGAATGAGGTTCTTGAAGCTGAAAGGCAGACCTTTCGGGGTAAAAAGCCAGTCTCCTCTTGTGAACTCAAATTTAAGTTCAAAGCTAAGCTGGACTTGAGAGCTACCTGAAACGACCTCGGTCAGTCGTTTCGAAAGTTAGGACTCAGATTGGCGTGTCGATAATTTTAAAATATTCGTAAGGTCCATTAGGACCTGTCTGTAAAATTTGAGCTAAATCAGAACTCGTTTGGTAGGCATCGAAAAAAGGTGTCAGTTTTTATTGGCGATAAATATTAAAAAGAGATTTTCGAGCTCGGTTTTGCCGAATGAGCTCCGATTCGAAATCCGAAAGCGCCGTTAGGTTCGTATGATTATTTTTAATTTTTGTAAACTTTCGAAAGTCAATTTCGATATTGTTCGGCAAGTTTCCGCTAAAATGCCGAAAGTTAAATAATTTGACTTCTTTTCATTTAAATTCGCATCTTGAGTTTTGGGAGTCTGATTTGAGATCCGCCTTCGCGAGTATGTCACATATATTTTGTGTAACTTATATGCAATAGTTGGAATTATTTCGAATATCGTAGGGTACTATTTTAATTTTCGTTAAAAAAAGAAAATAAAATAAAATAAAACAAAAAAAAAGAGAAAAAGACAAAACTTATAAAGAATGAAAGAAATGGAAAATGTGATGGCGGTTAACGTTAAGATGAGCTTATATTAGCTTATCTTTTGTAGAAATAGAAAAACGACACAGAATTTGAGAAAACGAGAAATAGAGGAGATTATCAGGAAAAAATGCCAGAAAATGAGAAAAGGGGCCGGGAAAAAGTAGAATTTTCACCCTAAAACATTCAGGTAATGATCCTAATATATTATTTGAGTTTATTACGTGTGTTTAAATGTATTTTGACGGTAGAAATTGAGATATTAGACATCGTCCTAATAAGTTCAATTAATAGTTTAAAGGGTCAAATGGACCCCGATAATGAAATTGAATATATATATATATATATATATATATATATATATATATATATATATATATATATATATATATATATATATATATATATATATATTCATACTCAGTGAATTATGGGCAACATATAAATGTAATTTATTTGGAGTTTGGTTATGTGACCTTAAACCCTACATATAGGCCTGGCCTGCGTATTGCGTATGCCAATAGGGTATCAGGTTCCTACCTGGATTGCCCTAAGATGTGAGGAATGAAGCCTTTAGCCTAATGTGATATATTTTTCTGCTTATTGAACATAGTAGGATCGTTTGGCAATGAATTCAGAGAATAAAGCGGTTGTTGGGTAGCGGTGTTAACTTCGGAACGAGGTAAGTGTTTATATCCATTTCTTTGGAGGCACCTGGCCTCGTGGATTTTCTACCACGTGTTCCTTACGCGTGTGTAGGTGCCGATAGGCGTACTCATTACGCCTTAGATTTGGATTTACATTGTATATTATATGTTACGTCTTGTTGTTGGTATTGCATCGAGGATCTGAGTATTGTACTCTGGCTGTGAGTTGGCATCTACTTCCTGGCTGTCGATGAGAGTCAAGCACCGGTGAAGGGTTATTATTGCATCACATTGCATTCATAGGCATTATATGTCATTCATATGCATTACATTGTATATCATATTGGGTGCAGGAGTATTCCGCCCCAGGAGCAGGAGTATTCCGCTCCATTGTATCACATTGAGGGTATGAGTATTCCACCCCAGGAGCAGGAGTATTCCGCTCCATTGTATCATATTGATGGTAGGAGGATTCTGCCCCAGGAGAGTGCAGGAGTATTCCGCATCAGCTTTACATTATATCGGGTGGAGGAGTATTCCACCCCAAAAGAGTGCAGGAGTATTCCGCCTCTGGTTTATATTATATCGGGTGCAGGAGTATTCCGCCCCAGGAGCAGGAGTATTCCGCTCCAGTTGGTTATCAGATTGGATTCCCCTCGAATGCAGGAGTATTCCGCTTCGGGATGGGATTACGGGCACATGTGACCCTTCGCATTTCATCTCACTTCATTTCATTTCATCTCACTTCATTTCATTTCATCTCAATTCATACCATTGTGTAGACTTGCGGTACATGACTACTATTCTGCTTATATGTGCATTGCTTATTTTTTTATATGTTTCTGGCACGCATCCTTGGTTGAGTTTATAAGTTTCTTACATGTTTTCGGTTGTTATCTGGCTCTGTATTTTTATAAATTAAATAAAAGGAATTTGGGCTATCTATTTCTTTTCTCCCTGGCTAGCTATCCTATTCTTTGAGGTGGCTACTCTGCCCCACTTATTGAGTCCTTTTGACTCACCCTTGTTTGTTGTTTGTTTCTTCTCTATCTATTTCGTTTCGGCAGGTTCGCTCCAGGATAGAGTTGGCCACATTATAAAGGAGTGAAGACGACTTCAGCTTTCAGGGTGAGCCAGCTTTTATCCCAGATGGCCACCAGTTTATTGGTTATTATTTCAGTTGCATTCTTCTCCCTTTAGGAGGTATCTGTCTTCTTTTGTACTCTTAGATGTCTAGTCTGGATAGCCCTAAACATAGTATGTTGGGTAGTTAGATGTAATTTCTTTTGTATAGCTTAGAGGTATCAGTCTGTCTGTGCTTTTTCTAAGTCTTGTTTTTATTTATGAATTGGATTATATTTATTTTCCTAATTTAATTGGTAAGGGTTCGCCCGACGGGTCTAGGGGAAGATGTCGGGTGCCCGCACGGCCTAGCCGGATTCCGGGTCTTGTCAGTTGGTATCAGAGCCCGATTTAGAGTCTATCCAGACTAAGACAGTGTCTAGTAGAGTCTCGATGATGGGTACGTAGACGTCCGTACTTATCTACGAGAGGCTATGATGGCATCTAGGAAGTTTCACTTCCTTCTTTTCTGATCGTGCGTCGGTGTAGGATGCAAAAGTATTTCGTTGATTCGTTTGTGGTAATTGTGCCCTCGTACGACAAATCAACAATTGGAAAGAGTTCAGGACGAATCAGTCTAGCCTGGGGCTAGTACAGACGAAGTCCCGAGAGTTTTGATCGTGATGACGATCTAGTTACGGAGGTCCCAGCTGTACGAGCTTGCGATTGGCAAGGGAGCAGGGCATTGTAGCTCCCTTGGCTCTCTACGATGATTTTACGAGAATCTTGGCGATGCAGATACCGTAAGAACTTATTATTCGCTGGGCAGCCTATCAGGTTGCCGCATATGCAGACGTTCGGTCTAAGGGAGCTCCTATTCCAGCTCTTAATATTGCCGCAGTAAAATATGTTCCCGAGGCAACATGTGTTTTGCCTTCAGTTGTGCTGGCTAGTTAGTTAGCCTGAGTAAAGGCTCAGTCCGAGTGTCCAAAGAGGTTGCACTATTTTACGTGGTTGAACCTTCCGATATTCTTAAGCAATGCATCAGATAAACCTCGTAATTCTTTTTAAAATAAAATGATGTCAGCGTATCCTTCAGGCTCTTGATTATATCGAGTGGTATGGTGTTGATTAATCTTCTTTCCAGTTCCAAGGGCCCAGCCTTGAATTGGCGGACCGCTCTCTTATTAGCTAACTTGGTTCGATTTTTCTTCTAGATTCGTGGAAAAGTTCCTTTCGAATAGCCAGCGAGTCCAGTTTGAGTGGATTGGAAAGGGTAGCCTGTCGGTTAGCCTGTTGGTGTTTCAGAATATGAGATTGAATTCTATAAAATAGCTGAATATGCATTTGAACTAGTCTATGAGCCTTTTGAGAGATTCAAAGATTTATTGATGACCTTTCTTTTTCCTTGAGATCCCAGATAGCTCGAGAGATTGAGGTCGGGACTTCATTTGATGTCGTTGTTGATGTTGTTCGAAGGTACGAGGCATACCATAAGTTAGAGCAGGAAAAGTTAGAGCGGGAGAGCAAGTGATCCCGTGGCCCTAGTGGGCAACCATGGTACCTCATTTGGAGGTAAGAGTTCTGACTATTTTTGGAGGTCACATGCCGGTTATCTCAGCTTGTAGAGCGTAATTCTCAAAGTGCGCAGGTAGTTCGTCAAGATCAGAGTAAGTTTTCTCTTGTAGCTATCAATAATCTGTCCAGTTTCCATTTTTATCGTAAAGGGTGTTATCATTGTCGTGAGTTTGATATCCTTTGAGGAGTTTTCCCTTACTCCAACAAGTAGGCAGTCGTCTTTTCTCTCATCATCAGGCATCTGCACAGTTGCAGGGGATTTTATTTAGATCTCAATCAGCCAGAGAAATGCCACCATCCAGTAGAGGTCGAGAGCGTGGTGGCAGTGGTTCTTCAGAAGGTGATTACCAGGGTAGTGGCTCAACTCAGCTGTAGAGGCAGTTTTATGAACTGCCAGTCTGGCAGGATGCTGAGGCATCCGATGTAGTAGACCTGAGTATTTCTTCTTCTCTTAAATGTGAGTAAGATTTGATTCTTCCGATCGATCTGGAGGTGGTCTGTCATATCATGTTCCATGGTTTCCTTGGATATTGTTTCTGTTAAGAATCGGCTGCTGTAGAGGGGCGAGCTTTTGGTATGATTTATTCCTGGCATTGGTGAGACCCTACTAATTTATCTGGTCTAAATATGAGAGATTTGACAGTGAGTGTCGCTATTGTTTACTTGGCATCCTATTGTGCCACCTTCTATTATAATGTCAAGTCAGTTTACCTCTCTTTTCGGAATTCCGTATTGGTTGGATGATGGGATTCTAGTTCATCACCATAAGATAGTGTCATGGTTTCTTCCGGCGTAAAGTGGTTAGTAAGTAATATTCGATCTACGTGTCTCCTCTTGGTTCGAGATATTAGTAAAGTCACGTTATCCCCTGAGCTTATCTGGATTATAAAAGGGTTTCTGGTAAATTGTCAGAGTTTCCTTCTTATTGGGAGGCCAAATTGGCATGGATGTTGTTCCATAAAGCTCAGTTAATATCTGTTTCTTCAATTGCGATTCTTGGGCTACTTTGACTCGTAAGTAGTCTAGCTTTGGTAGCCAAGCTAATAAGAAGATGAACTTCCTGAAGCTCTAATTATTTCTATCCTAGATCCATTTCTATTTTTTCTTTGTCCGGCATTAGTGAGCTTGGGTAATTGGTAGCCGCTTGTGACGTTCCCTGTGTTGAGCCAGAGTACGTGTTATTGTAGCCGGTAAGCATATTATTGTTTTGGATATCAGTTTATCCGGGTATCCACTCCCATGTATAGTATAGTGCTGGTTCTGTTTCTGTGGATCACCCAGTTTCAGGGGAAACTCTGCCGAAATTTATACCATCCATCAGGCGGTGGTGCTTACGGCAAAGGTATGGAGTTGTGAACTTGAGAGTTGCAGTTGTTTGGCAACTCGAAAGGGTAGTTGGCAGCTTAGGTCTGCCTACGTTCAGCTTTTAGCCAAATCTTCTTTGGTCCAGCAGACTGTGTGAGGATGGTTATTCCTATTCAAATGGCTGCATGAGTTTGTGCTTTAAGTGGATGAGTCTTCCTCCAAATACTGAATGGTAATATTAAATCTTTGAGGTGTTGATACCACCTTTCTCACGACCCAAAGTAAGGCCATGACAGAAATCTACAATAAGTGTCGATCATTGCTAAACCCACTAATAATCTATTAATGCCAGAGATAAGCTGGCAACCTGATCATATATACGTACCTATCTGCTGAAAGCATAAAGTCTGGAAAGATGACATGACTTTAACTTGCTGGCAATTAGAACACTGAGCCAAAAATAATAATAATAATAAGAATTCTGCTATGTTACACTTCATTTAGTCCCACCAATAAATCTGCTTAAGATCATGGTACATCTTAGTCGAACTCGGATGAACAGTATATTTGGAATAATATGCCTCTATCATAATCTGTCCACGTAAATCTGTAACATCAGGAACACAAAGTCTATCTTTATACATGAGAACACCGTCAGTAGTAGCCCTGTATGGTGACTCCGGTTTTTTTCTGGCTATCTGTCTGTATTCAACTAGAACTGGATCCTCATACTGACGTTGTTTTACTTCATGGAAATTTAGAATTAAAAGTCTAATGCAGCTTATCGTCCATCCATCATTGGCACATCTCCTTCACACCTCAACTCTTTGAGAATTTACTTTAGCGTTGCAAGTGCACATGTAATCAACTTTGTTGTTGGTATTCTGCCTCAACTGAAGGTCCAACTACATGTCTCTTTTTATATTTACTTTTTCAAGTCATAATAATCCCAATTCAAAGACAACACCCTGAGGTAGATGTTCAGTCTGAAGATCATTCTTGGTCTACATCATACTATCCAGTAGTAGTTATATGATCCTTATCCTTATACGATAGACCCTGTTCAGATGAACCTTTGACATACATTAGGATATGAGTAACTACATTCCCACAAGGAGCTTGCGGAACAACACCAAAGTCAACTGAGATGTTGCATAGTGCATTCGTAAAAATAATATAGCTTGTATCAAATCTTTTATAGTGAGTAGTGACAAGGTACTTCAAAAACTTCCCCTATTGTATCAAGCGTGAGCTAATTCTTAGTTCCATCGACCTGTTCTATATCGAAAGGTATATCAAAGAGGTGATTATCGACTGAATCATGTTAATCCATTCAAAGTTCCGTATATCTTTGCTTCGAAAATGTAGAACTCTCCTCTCGTGATTGAGGAAGGATCATCTTAGTCAGAATAATCCAGGCAATGGTATTATCATATTATCCAGATATGTTTTATTCCAAGAGTTCGGTGTTCGTGTTATAATCTTGATTCTGTAATCATGAGAAAAATTCCGTGGGATAATTTATGAAGGTCGTGCAAATTCTTTTGTTATCAGTGTGAATCTTGCTTTAGACTTAGGCTCGTTCCAGGACGAACGAGAGTTTAAGTGAATGAGAATGAAACGACCTCGGTCAGTCGTTTCGGATGTTAGGACTCCGATTTACGTGTCGATAATTTGAAAATATTCGTAAGGTCCATTAGGACCTGTCTGTAAAATTTGAGCTAAATCAGAACTCGTTTGGTAGGCATCGGAAAAAGGTGTCAGTTTTTATTGGCGATAAATATTAAAAAGAGATTTTCGAGCTCGGTTTTGCCGAATGAGCTCCGATTCAAAATCCGAAAGAGCCGTTAGGTTCGTATGATTATTTTTAATTTTTGTAAACTTTCGAAAGTAAATTTCGATGTTGTTCGGCTAGTTTCCGCTAAAATGCCGAAAGTTAAATAATTTAACTTCTTTTCATTTAAATTCGCATCTTGAGTTTCGGGAGTCTGATTTGAGATTCGCCTTCGCGAGTATGTCACATATATTTTGTATAACTTGTATGCAAAAGTTAGAATTATTTCGAATATCGTAGGGTACTATTTTAATTTTCGTTAAGAAAAGAAAATAAAAAAAAAAAGAAAAAAAGAAGAGAAAAAGACAAAACTTATAAAGAATGAAAGAAATGGAAAATGTGATGGCGGTTAATGTTAAGATGAGCTTATATAAGCTTATCTTTTGTAGAAATAGAAAAACGACACAGAATGTGAGAAAACGAGAAACAGAGGAGATTATCAGGAAAAAATGTTAGAAAATGAGAAAAAGGGCCGGGAAAAAGTAGAATTTTCACCCTGAAACATTCAGGTAATGATCCTAATATATTATTTGAGTTTATTAGGTGTGTTTAAATGTATTTTGACGGTAGAAATTGAGATATTAGACATCATCCTAATAAGTTCAATAAATAGTTTAAAGGGTCAAATGGACCCCGATAATGAAATTGAATATATATTCGTACTCAGTGAGTTATGGTGCAACATATAAATGTAATTTATTTGGAGTTTGGTTATGTGACCTTAAACCCTGTATATAGGCCTGGTCTGCGTATTGCGTATGCGAATAGGGTATCAGGTTCCTACCTGGATTGCCCTAAGATGTGAGGAATGAAGCCTTTAGCCTAATGTGATATATTTTTCTGCTTATTGAACACAGTAGGATCGTTTGGCAATGAATTCAGAGAATAAAGCGGTTGTTGGGTAGCGGTGTTAACTTCGGAACGAGGTAAGTGTTTATATCCATTTTTTTGGAGGCACCTGGCCTCGTGGATTTTCTACCACGTGTTCCTTACGCGTGTGTAGCTGCCGATAGGCGTACTCATTACGCCTTAGCTTTGGATTTACATTGTATATTATATGTTACGTCTTGTTGTTGGTATTGCATCGAGGATCTGAGTATTGTACTCTGGTTGTGAGTTGGCATCTACTTCCCGGCTGTTGATGAGAGTCCTGCGCTGGTGAAGGGTTATTATTGCATCACATTGCATTCATAGGCATTATATGTCATTCATATGCATTACATTGCATATCATATTGGGTGCAGGAGTATTCCGGCCCAGGAGCAGGAGTATTCCGCTCCATTGTATCATATTGAGGGTAGGAGTATTCCTCCCCAGGAGCAGGAGTATTCCGCTCCATTGTATCATATTGAGGATAGGAGGATTCCGCCCCAGGAGAGTGCAGGAGTATTCCGCATCAGCTTTACATTATATCGGGTGCAGGAGTATTCCGCCCCAAGAGAGTGCAGGAGTATTCCGCCTCTGGCTTATAATATATCGGGTGTAGGAGTATTCCGCCCCAGGAGCAGGAGTATTCCGCTCCAGTTGGTTATCAGATTGGATTCCCCTCGAATGCAGGAGTATTCCGCTCCGGGATGGGATTACGGGCACATGTTACCCTTTGCATCATATTTAATTTCATTTCATTTCATCTCACTTCATTTCATTTCATCTCAATTCATACCATTGTGTAGACTTGCGGTACATGACTACTGTTCTGCTTATATGTGCATTGCTTATTTTTTTATATGTTTCTGGGACGCATCCTTGGTTGAGTTTATAAGTTTCGTACGTGTTTTCGGGTTTTATCTGGCTCTGCCTTTTTATAATTTAAATAAAAGGAATTTGGTCTATATATTTCTTTTCTCCCTGGCTAGCTATCCTATTTTTTGAGGTGGCTAGTCTGCCCCACTTATTGAGTCCTTTTGACTCACCCTTGTTTGTTGTTTGTTTCTTCTCTATCTATTTCGTTTCGGCAGGTTCGCTCCAGGATCGAGTTGGCCACATTGTAAAGGAGCGAAGACGACTTCAGCTGTCAGGGTGAGCCAGCTTTTATTCCGGATGGCCACCAGTTTATTGGTTATTATTTCAGTTGCATTCTGCTCCCTTCAGGAGGTATCTGTCTTCTTTTGTACTCTTAGATGTCTAGTCTGGATAGTCCTAAACCTAGTATGTTGGGTAGTCAGCTGTAATTTCTTTTGTACAGCTTAGAGGTATCAGTATGTCTGTACTTTTTCTAAGTCTTGTTTTTATTTATGAATTGGATTATATTTATTTTCCTAATTTAATTGGTAAGGGTTCGCCCGACGGGTCTAGGGGAAGATATCGGGTTCCCGCACGGCCTAGCCGGATTCCGGGTCGTGTCACTACCCGAGCCAAAGTTGACAGAAATTAGGCAATCATTTAGACCAAATTAAGGACCCTTGAACAATGTAAAAAGGAGGTTAGTTTGGATGATGAGTTTGCTAAAGCTAAAATAAATGTCGCTACGGCTCGAAAGTTTATAGATCAACTTCCTAATGGTAGTGAGAGCTCGTCAGAAGGAGAGGCTTTAGGTAGTGATAGCGAGGCTTAGTGTGCGATAGCTCGTTTGTTTTGTTTTTGGGCTTCAGGCCATTTTCTTTGTAATTATTTTGGCCTTTTGAGCCTTATGAATATGTAAATATTGCATGTTAGCTATTTCTCGAATTTTTTGTTTGCTTTCAAGACTTTAAATATATTATGAAGCTAGCTTAGGACGACGTCTCGTCCCCGAGCCGGGGCTTAAACAAGGCTTAATGGATAAAAAGATGGTAAATTAATTTTTATTCCATTGACAAATGAGCCGGTTTACATAGAGCCTAGTTGTACTTAGGCATATTTTATTTACAAAAGCCACTTGAGGCAACAAATGTAAGTAATCGAGCATATTTTAACTGGGCCTCGGGCGATCTCTATATTTCGAAGTTTTCGAGTTGAGTCCCCGAGTCTGGGTTATTTTTCAAGGAACTTGAGCTATGAGGCTATGAGTCGACTGCAGACTGATCTCATTCCCTTGCACCCCCAGTGGTTGAGTGTGAAGGATGAGGAATCGAGCACTGTTGACTTCGAAGCAATATCTCGTTGATGTTAGAAATAGTACCTCTTCAAATTAGATATGTTCCAATTTAAGGGCTCTTGTTTTTCCTTTGAGGTCTGCCAGTTGATAGGACCCTTTCCCTATGATTACTTTTACTCGGTAGGGAGCCCTCCAAATTAATGGCCAATTTTCCCGCATTTTTCTCTTTGGTCGTTTGATTTGAGGCCCTCAAAACATAGTCGCCAACCTTGAATTCTCTTAACTTGGCCTTTTTGTTCAAGTAGGCCTCGATTTGCCGTTTTTGAGCTGTTAACCGCACCAGGGCCATCTCTCGCCGTCCTTCGAGCATGTCCAATTCCACTCGCATAGCTTTTTGATTTGACTATTCGGTTGAATGAGCATAGCGAAGTCTTGGTTCACCAACCTCGAAAGGAATTAGCAAATCTACCCCGTAAATAAGAGAGAATGGAGTTTCTCCGGTGTTATTCTTCTCCGTTATTCTCATTGCCCATAACACTTCTGGTAACTCATCGGGCCATGAGCCTTTTGCCTTGTCCATTCTCTTTTTGAGATTGTCTACGATTATTCTATTGGACGACTCGGCTTGTCCATTGGCACTGGGGTGGTAGGGTGTTGAAGTCACCCTTTTGATCCCCTATTTTGCAAAAAAATTTGTGACCTCCGAGCCAACGAATTGTGTGCCATTATCACAGGTAATCTTCTTTTGAACTCCAAATCGACCTATAATATTTTTTCATATGAAGTCGATGACTTCTTTTTTCCTGATTCTAGCAAAAGCTCCTGCTTCGATCCATTTGAAAAAATAATCAGTGAGCACGAGGATGTATTTGACACTGCCCTTCGCTTTGGGGGATGGCCCCACGATATCCATTCCCCATTTCGTGAAGGGCTATGATGAAACCTCCGAGTGCCAGGGCTCGGCCTGTTGATGAATCATTGAAGCATGTCTTTGACATTTTTCGCAGTTCCTAACAAATACTCTAGCATGCTTGCTAATTTCGGGCCAATAGTAGCCAGCTCGGAGTAGTTTTCGCATGAGGGCTTTAGCTCCAGAGTGATTGCTATACGTTTCTTTATGCACTTCTTTCATCACGTATTCATACTCTCCTGGGCCTAGACACTTGGCAATCGGGCCGTAATAAAGCTTTTTGTACAATTGTCCGTATATTATTGTGTATGGGACTACTTGCTTTCTAATTTTTTCCGCTTCTTTTTGTCTGGTGGTAGAGTCCCCGACTCTAGATAAGAGATGAACTTTGTTCGCCAATCCCAATATCGACTCACCATATTTACTTCCAGCTTCATCTTTCCCATGGCTGATTGTGGCGTTAGTCCCCGAGTCTTCTGTTTCAACCACTGAGGCCAAGGCATCGGTCTCGATGTTTTCTTCTCGTCGTATTTGCATGACCTTCCATTCTTGAAAGGCGCCGAGCGCTTGCTGCATTCTTACCACGAACTGTTTCATTCTGGACTCCCGAACCGTATATCCACCGAGGAATTGATTCACAACTAGTTGCGAGTTACACCTTAGCTCTATATTCTCGGCTCCTATTTCTTTGGCCAACTTTAATCCTGCTATGGCGGCCTCATATTCCGCTTCGTTGCTGGTTAGCCTCTCTGATTCCAATAAGTGCCTTAGCTTTTCCCCTGTTGGAGCTACATGCACTATTCTGAGCCCTGAGCCATTGGAATTGGCCACCCCATCTGTGTAAAGCTTCCATACCCCATGGGTGGGACCCTTTGAAACTAGGCTTTCTCTTTCCGTCTCGGGAAGTAGTTTAGCACTAAAATCAGCTACGAAATCAGCTAACACTTGAGATTTTATGGATGTGCGAGGTTGGTATACGATGTCATACTCGCTTAGTTCGATTGCCTACCTAGATAACCTCCGCGATAATTCTGGCTTATGCAATATATTTCTTAAGGGTAAGGTCGTTACTACGACTTGGATGTTGGAAATAAGGGCGCAATTTTCGAGCAGCAATGACTAATGCACACGCTAATTTTTCTAAATGGGGATACCTTGTTCCAGAATTGAAGAGAGCTTTGATAACATAGTATATTGGTTGTTACTTTTCTTCTTCCTCCCGAACCAGAACTGCGCTGAGCGACACCTCGGAGACAGCCAAGTATACCAACAACATTTCACCATCTTTTGGTTTGGCCAACAATGGGGCGTTGGCCAAATAATGTTTCAATTCTCTCAGAGCCTCCCTACAATGGTGAAGGAAGTGTTCTTTTTCAAAACGAAAAAGAACTTGTGGCAACGCTTGGACGACCTTGAAATAAATCGACTTAAGGCGGCTAATTAGGCAGTTAAGTGTTGAACCTCATTCGGACTCGACAATTCCTCGGGGATTTCTTGTATTGTTTTGATCTTGTCGGGATTTGCCTTGATGCCTCTCTCTGAGACAATAAATCCTAGGAGCTTGCCTGAGCTGACCCCACAAACACACTTTTCGGGGTTAAGCTTCATGCCATATTGTCTCAAAATTGCAAAAGCCTTCTTTAGTTGTTTCAAGTGATCTTCCAATCAGACAGATTTCACCAACATATCATCAATATATGCTCCCATCGTTTTTCCGGTGTAATCCTTAAACATCTGGCATACCAACCTTTAATAAGTTGCTCCGGCATTTTTAAGACCAAAGGGCATCACCTTGTAGCAGTAAGTTCCTTCATCTGTGATAAAAGAATTTTTTTCTTCATCACTAGGGTCCATCAGGATCTGGTTGTACTGTGAATATGCATCCAAAATGGTTAAGAGTTTGTGTCCAGCCGTGGAGTCTTTTAACCTATCTATTTAGGGTAAAGGGTAGGAGTCTTTAGGAAAAACTTTATTCAGGTCGGTGTAGTCGACACACATTCTCCAGTTTCTATTTTTTTGGTACCACTACCACATTACCAAACCAAATGAGGTACTTGACTTCTCTTATGAACCCATTGTCGAGCAATCTCTTGGTCTCGTCTTAGATCGCCTTCTTCTTTACCCCGACGTGAGGTCTTTCTTTGTTTCACCAGGCAATAGTTGGGATCTATATTCAACTTATGTGTCATGATCTCGGGATCGATCCCCACCATGTCTGGATGAGACCAAGCAAAGTAATCATCATTGGTTTTTAATAATTCGATGAGAGATTTCTTAGACTCAGCATCCAGCTCCGAGCCTATGAATATTTTTCTGTTTGGAAACTCTTTCGATAAGGCATAATGTTGAGGTGAATGTTTTGAAGAATGACAAACGAAGGACCCAGTGGTTCTGACGGAGGACCTGGTCCTTTTGAAGAAGGGCATGACTGATCGAAAAGATTGAGGGTTGTAAATCCCTGCCGAACTAGGAAGAGTGGCGCGTGAACAATATGCATACTAGTCAGCTAAAAGAGGTTGTAACGTGGCTGTGTCTTCGAAGTACGAATAAGAGTTGGAACTAAACAAGGAAAGAGCCACAGGAAATCTTGTCTTGCTATAGTTACAAGGCTTCCTTGTGAAACTCAACTAAGGTTATGAAGCCCATATAAAAGCCAGTAGTTGAGGCTGTCGAAACCTAGTTATTCACATATAGAGAGTTAAGAGCATACACAGGCGATCCAACAACTTTCAAAGTGACTTAACTGGAGAAGTCAACTGTTGAAGGCTATTTAGTTAAATCTAGATATTCTGTCTAGGTTCTTGGTTTGTAAGTTGTATTAATTGGTACTGTCATTGCTTTACCTACATGCTTATGTTAGAAGCAACTGTATTAGGTGAACTATTGTGAGATTATTCTGTAAAGCTAGAGTTTAGCTTTGTTGAGTGATTAGGGTCTAGAATGTAGCTCTTTGGTTACAGAGTTTTGTAATCTAAAACTTGCTCTTTGTGTTAGTGAATTGGTTCTAAAATCCCAGAGTGTGAGTCGTGGTTTTTCTCCCTTGAGCAAGGAGTTTTTCATATAAAAACACTGTGTTCCTTGAGTTTGCTATTTGTGTGTGTTGTGGTGTTTGCAGAGGAAAGCTGTTGAATCAAGAACAAGCGGCAAGAATCTGGTTCTCAAAGAAAAATTGGTAGACACTATTCCACCCCCCTTCTAGTGTCAATATGAGGTGCTTAGATTATAACACATAAGATTCTAGCTCTTCCACCGTTAAGTCCTCGGCCTTTTGCTTTTGAGGTTCTTGAATGAAAGTTGGGATCTTTTCTTAATGCTTTGGATGAGCTCCCTCTTGAATCGAGCTCTCCTTTTTATGGGGCGTCGAGCCGCTTGATTGCGATTTCAAGTGCCCGATCGAGGCGTTCTCACTTTTTACGACGACTGAATAAAATTTTCGAGCTGTTAGTTGGTCACTTCGTATTGCACGAATCCCCGATGTGGTCAGAAACTTAATCACTTGGTGCTCCATTTCGTGAATCCAAGGCCTTCCAATGATAACATTGTAAGTCATACCCTTGTTCATTACTTGAAAAGTTGTTTTCTCGTTAACCCCCTCGGCTGTGGTTACAAGGGTGATTTCCCCTAAGGTTCTCTCCACAGAGTTGTTGAATCCTGCTAAAGTGATTGTTTTTGGGACGATGAGGTCCTTTAACCATATTTGTTCAACGGCTCTATAATTGATGATATTCACAGAACTTCCAAGATCTATTAGGACTCGTTTTAAATCTGAGTCATTAATCCTCAAGGTAATAACCAGAGCATCGTGATGAGGGGTTATCATCTCATAGCTATCCCTCTCGTCGAAAACGATTTCATTGTCACTTCCTTTGAATTGAGTCTTTCTTTCCATATTGATTGAGAATTTTGTTGACTTTCTCACCGAGGAAAGATTGATACCATTTACTTCTATGCCGCCGGTTATGACGCTCACAGATTTTCGTGATATTGAGATAGCTGACATCTTGCTGAGGTTTGGAAAAAATTCGACTTTGGAACAAACGTTATTACCAATTCCCCATAGATGGCGCCAATTTGTATTGGCCTAAATCGAGATAGGACAACAAATCAAATTTGTTTTGGGGTTGATTGATAATTTGTTCGTATCAAAGTTATATTCGAGTTAAGATCGAATTTGAACGAGACAAGTGCTTAAAAGATTAAACGAGGCAAGAATTAAAACGAGACAAAGCTTAAGAATATAAGTCAAGTATTGTATTTCTGGATGCCTTTCTTAATTACAAATGAGTCCTATTTATAGTTGATGTGGCGTTACAATCGCAATAACTACGTTTTATGGCCATTACTCCTTACTTGATTGCGACCAGCTCATGATCTTTTTCTTAAATGCTTGAGCAATAGTCATACAACTGTCGACGGTTATAATTAGAGGCGGTCGTTCACTGAGCCGAAGTCAAACTTTTCCTAAATATGACATGATGCATGGTTCTTAAACCGAGTTTCCACTAAGAGTTGGCTTCAGTCGACAGGGTTCCTTTAAACGGACTATTTAGAAGTGAAAAGTGCACAAACTGTCAATGTTGATTAATTTTGCACATCTTTCCCAAAAGGTGCTTTAGTAGTGGAACGACCGTGAGTTTCACGCAATCGCTCTTACGTGTGAAAGTGTGAATTTTCCAGAAGTGGAGGAATGCATGAATGGAATGGCAATTATAAAATACATATAATTAAATAAAAATATAAATAACAATTAAAAGAATTATCCAAAATAAAATAATTATCAAAGAGATAAAACAAAGAAAAAACGTTAGTCCAGTAATAAAAATAATAAAAGCAATAAATTAAACCCAATCATAAAAATCGTAATGGTTAGAACATAAATCGCCAGCGGAGTCGCCATTGTGTCGCACCCCACTTAAAGTCGTTTCCAACTTGAGTAACTCGTTTGAGTTAAATTTTGGATTCGCCACCTAATAAATTTCCTAGGCGTATTAAGTCACCTAAAAGTATTTCTGCTTTAATTTAAAGAATAACTCTGGGTTGGTGTACTAATTAGAGACTCGGGTAAGTGTTCAAGTTAACCTAGAAGGAAGGAGTTAGGCACCTCCTAAGTTCTACAAATGTGGTTCCCAGCTTTCTATAATTGAGTTTAACATATTGCTTATAAAAGGATAAAAGCTAAACAAAAGGGATATGAGATGCAAAATAAATAAATAGGCAGATTAATACATTTGCATAAGCAATTTGAAATAATAATTATGTTTCACAAATAGCCACAAATTAAAAAATAAATAACTAATTAATCATAAATAACCCTAGGTTTTATTATCCTATTCGGATCAGAACCCGACTTTTATCGATACCACTTTTGTCACGACCCAACCTAGAGCCGCGATGGACAACGACACTGAGTGTCGATCATCGCTAAACCTATTAATAATCTATGAATAATAGAGATGAGCTGGCAACCAAGTTATAAATATATTCATATTTACTAAAAATATAAAGTTTGGAAAGATGACAAGGCTATCACATGTTGACATACATAACATAGTGACTGAACCACACATGGACATATCTACAGGCCTCTAAGAGTGCTGAACTAAATATACAAAGGATGGGACAAGACCCCGCCATACCTACTCGACGTCTGTACAACATACCAAAAGTAGTAAACTCCGGAAGTAAGCGGAATGACTCAAATAGCTGGTAGATAGCCTACTAAAGTGGCCCAAGCGCTTATCTCTATGTACTTGCGCGGCATGAAACGCCGCGCCCCAGAAAAGGGTGTGAGGACGATATGTAAAAAGTATGTAAGGCATGAGCATATAATATATAGCATAGCCGAATGAAACTGTAAGGCTGTAATATTAATATGAAAATATGTGCTGAAGTATAGCAATGAAGCTGGAAATCTGAAACATGAACTAAACATGATTTGAATATAAACTGAATCTGAAACTGAAGACTGAGCTGGACTATACTGATAAATGACTGTAATATGACTGATAACTGGTAAATCGAAACTGGAACTGATAGATGTCAACTGATACTGATACTAAGAACTGGTGGCTGATAACTGGTACTGAGCTAAAACTGAACTGTCATCTGAACTGGTACCTGTCGGGTATTATGGGCTGTATCCCCCCAAATCAGGTAACTGAACATCTGAAGTAGCCTCATGTATAGTCATGCGGTGTATACTATGGCTATATATGCGTATATAACAAACCTGGCGGGTGTTATGGGCTATGTCCCCCCAGCCAGTAATATCTAGTCTCTCTGTCAGAGTGTGTGAATAAGACCCGGTCACATTAGGTGTTTCAACTCCCGCCTGAACTAGAGGGGCTGTGTCCCCCAGACATGTAGTATCACACGCGACCGGGCTGTGTGTCCATTCTCCAGCCTCTATGGGGGACTCCAAATCACATATAATATGATCACAATATAAGTATAAGCATATATGAGGCATAACACATGTGCCAACAATAGATATGGACTCAAAGGAATGGTAAGAAGACCCTGGATGGAATTATAGACCCAACCTAGAACTCAGAATTGTCCAACTCTTTGAATTTCTATAAAATTCGGCAGAGTTTCCCATAAAACTGGATGATCGAAAAAAACAGAACCAGCACTATAATATACACGGGAATGGGTACCCGGATAAACTGATAACATAAACAACTTAAATGGATAACAAAATGAGATGACCGGATGACATAACAAATCTGCAGATAGAATGCCTGGACAGCACCACTGTCCTGCCTTGCAACCTAATTTTCAGAGCGTAGATCAAAGTTATAGACTTCATGGTCTTCATGAAAATTTTAGATATATGTCTTAGAGTTCCAGGGAATCTTAAAGTATCTCAATATCAATTTTATATAAGGAGTTATGCTCAAACTACTAACTACTGTCCGAAGATAAAAATAATTTTTCTGATTTTGAAACATTTCATGCTGCTGTTTTGGACATCTTTCACCGTGGTTCTTAGCACCAAGCTAAGCACATACACGGTTACCTTTATTCCATACAAGTTCTCCACAAGAACCATCAAGTTTGGAACTAAGACAAACTTCAAAAGATACAAAACAAATGCCTTGTCCAAAGAAAGTTCTTTCGAGACTATCCAGGCATGTACATGAACCTGCAAAAAGAGTTAGTAGGGAGGCCAGAGCTGGCCAACAAACAAACATATATACACAGGCAGTCATAGATAGATACAGGGACAAAACTTGATTGCAAACAAAATTATCTACCAGCGACTATCCATAGCAGTTTGGGGTCTTTACCTTAACACATGACAAAACAGTAAGCAGAAGAAGTGAACAAAAAACAGGAATTTTACTTTGGTTTAAAACCAGTAAACCTGCCAGAACAATAGCAATAACATGAGAAGAACCTTTATGCTTGAAGAGAGGGAGGGATCAAAAGTACTCTGTACTATTTCAGCCTGTGATAAGTGGAGAGTAGAAGAGGTGTGGAAGGTGTGTATTCCCTGTTGTAAAGTGTGTATTCAGTGTGTGTAAACTTAGGTGGAGCTTATATGGCGTGCATGTGGACAAAATGTGACGACGGGGACTTTGTGTAGTAGAAGTATAGTTGTAAATTAGCAACTTGGCTAGTATTTAATTTAAATACTTATAAATATAAGTAATTAGTAAAAAAAGTAGGAAAGTTATAAATAATTATATTTAATCACAATTAAATATAGATGAATTCAAATTTAATACTAATTAAATATAAATAGCCGCAGATAATCATTAGATGATATCGTAATTCATTAAATTGCACAAATAGCATACGTATTATGAAAAATAGCTTAAATAATGCAATTATGTAATATAGTCACAATTAAGTAAGGGATAGTATAAATAGAGGATTAATAATAGTACTACGCACATAAATGCTGGTTATAATGCAATTTTATTTGAAAAATTACTATTATCAATTTTAATTAAATATAGTCAAGTTGCGAAAAATGGAGGGACACTACGGTTTTACTAAAAATAATTGAGCAGTCGGTTCGGTGCGGTACGATTCTGTTGATTAAGTCTGTTATTAATTAACCATGGACACCCCTACTTATATCCTTATGAGTTACCAAGCAAACAAAGTTGCGAGTTCCTTTTCCATTAAAACCTCCCTTTCTTTTGCCACTTTTCCTTTCATGCAGCTGCCTTTTTTCTAGCTGTCATCATTTAAATATCAGAGGACTAGTGCAAAATATATGCATTCTTAACTTTAAATAGCAGTATCTCGGACATTTTGACTAGACCATTCTTGTCAAAGAGTCATTTACATTATTTTTCCATCAAAAAATTGATTAGTCCTTTTATAATATTGCTCCTTATTGAAATCATTTCATGGTCAGCTTTCCACCTAAGAATGGTTTTCAATGCTGCCAAAACAAAGCAATTTGGCTGGGCACTGTCTCAGTGTTATGTGAGTCTTCAAATCATATCCTTTTTTAATTGGTTTTGCTAGGTGGTTAAAATGTTTTATTTGGGTGGAGAAAAGGAATTCTCCAGTAATCTGAGTATTAGGCTTTTATGCTGCAAGTGCTCTCGCTGTGTATGAAGTGGAGATTTGTGGCATCGAGGCTTCTATATGTCCGTCTTTAGCGTTTTGTTTTTATGGAACACGCCTTCAGTTTTTGCATGCTCTCTTTTTAACTTAAAATTTACATGTGCATCCAAGTTTTACTTCTTTGCCTAGAAGTTATAAGGATGGCTTTTTCTTCTCAACAACATTATAGACTCTTAACATGGGTTCATATAGTAGCAGAGCCATAATTTTTGTTAACGAGTATCAACTTTTATAAAATATGTTAGATCAAACGTTTATTTCAAGTTTAGGGGACTCAACCTTTGTGTTTAATATGCATTTTTATTATTTTTAGCTTGTAATATACATAAATAAATAATCAAATTTCTTAAACAAGAGGTATCATTTGATATCCTTTGCTATAAGGTGGCTCCGCTATTGGGTGCGTTTGGTATGGTATGGTATGGTATAGTCTTAAGAATGATACGTAGTAATTGTGTGATTGATCTGTACCTTTTTCCTTATTAAGTTTTACTTCTTTGAGACTCTCAATGGAGTTGGCCGAAATCCGCATGGTGAAAACTCCAGCATGTCTCTGGGGTTGTTTCCTATGATTTTAGATTCATTGTAAAGTTTGGTGTTTGGCTGGAACAAAGTTTTACTAAAATTTATTATTCTTTTCCTATTGCAGAGGCAAAAAGTAAAATTAACAAATCGATGTGCACCTATTGACGAGCTACATGACTATTTATGAGATTGTGTGATGAAAATATTATTCGTGGATTATATCTAACGAGCTATAAGACCGTTCAAATATCCAAAGACGCAAGGATGTTCGGAGCCCTATAAGATTGGTTAAGGAAGGGACATTATCATTGTAATGTTGGCAGCTACACCAAACTATTTACGCTTCTCTTACTTTTTACCACTATATGTCTACAAGCACTAACAACTTAGGCATACATGTTGTCTATTTCTAAGAAGTTATTTGGTATGATGTATTGGTTAATTTAATTCATGTATCAAGTTCTGTTTCTTGTTTGGTAGTCAAAATCAAGTATTTTTTTTTTCTTAAAAGCACTTTTGACTTTGGAGAAGCAATGCCAAACATGCTATAAATTAGTTTAACTCGTTATTAGTCCTTGAATAGTCCTTTAAGGATAAAACTAGGAAAACCTTTGCTTCCATAAAAGAAAACTAAGGAGACTTACATAAAAATAAGGAGTAAAGTGAAAACATTCAACCAAACAACAGGTTCATTCTCTTGTTTTGATGATTATTACTTCTATTTTTATTATTTAATAAAAGAAAATTCCAAAAGTTTGATTTTAGAATTGTATACTTCTGTAAAGAATTTTAGATACTTTGTAAAAGAAGGGAAAGAACTACTTATACATTGACTACTCCATTAGTTTTATAACAATTCAAGAGCCACCTTGATGATATCAGAACTAGCAAACGACCACCTCTTGCCTTGATGACTTAAAAATCCTTGGATTATTAATATGCTGAATTAAATAAACTTCAGTTCAACTCTGTAACTGAAAACCAACAATAGCATTAATGATGTACAACTAGAATAAAATAAAACCACAAGAGTGTGCCAGAATTCTTATTAGAAAGGAAATATGACTATTATAAAGAACTCAATCCAACTATAAAGAAACATCCTTACAAAAATCAAACAAAGTGATCAAGTGCATTGGTGAGGAAGCTTTAACCAGTAAAACTCCGAATTTATCCTACTAACATGCGGGCAAGGGAGGGATACTGATATGCTCTCTGTCTCCAAATTGAAGACATAAAGACGACGGTCTACGGGCAGAGTGAAGTAGATGGATTCTCTCTTAAGATTAGTGCCTCTGGTGGAGCAAGTTGTCCCCCAAAAATCACTTAGAAAAATTGCAGTTTCGCCAATGCTTTTTATCTTTACCCATACTTTTTTAACAAAGTCAAACCGACACACTACAAAGCCGTATACATCCTTACCGAGATGTCCGAACCTCAACATGTGAACATATAACAACCCATCATTATCGGATTGTATGAAGTAAGACCCAAAGAACGGCGTTTCTAAGAATTCTCGAAAATCATACGCAGGTTGGTTACATAATTGCGTAACAGTTATTTTTCCCGAGTCATGATCCAGATCTAAATGAAATAAAATAAAGCCCCCTGAAGACTGGTGGTATGTTAATCTGTAAATTTTCCCCTTGAAGACGGTCCAATGCTCGAACTTGCCATTGCCAATAAGTTGCAAATTTTGTTTATGAAATTCTTGATCACTATCTAGCTTTAAGACATAAAGTGTTTGGGGCTTCTCATAATTATCTTCAAGCAAGAAAACGCGGCTTTCAGGATCATGGGGTGGTGCGGACAAAAGGCACTTCCAGTTGTACTCAGTTTCAGGGAGAGGTGGGAGCTGAATTTTGTCCATTGAAATAGGATTCCAAATGTAACAATCTTCACTGCTATCGTCTATTAACACCAACCACTCATGGGCATAAGCAAGTATTGTTTTGTTTCGAAGCTCAAATATACTTTTTACCTCATGTCGATCCTCGGATATGTTGTAAAAAGTTTGCTTTCGCTTGTCGTTTCCATGGCAAATAACAAGCCAAGGGTGTGGTTGGGCAGAAAAAGGAGGCCGACCATATTCTATTTTTTCACTCATGTGATTCTCTAAGCAACGAATATTTTCTGAAATATTTATATTTTTATCTTTTTCTGCATAACAAACAAAATGATTATGCATTATCAATAAGAACAAAGAATCAGGTAGAATAAGAGGAAAGTGTATCAGCAAATAACTTGACAAATAACACTACAACCTTAGGAAAGCCAAAAATTAAACTTCTGCTATCACTAACAAGATTAGAACATTCGTCACCTTTTCTGTCGTTAATGTGCAGGTGGTTCAATTGCTTGTAGGCATGTCTAATTAGACTTTTGAACAATTTTGCAATCATTATCTTTGTAGCCCATCTAGAAAAGTAGTACGTACTTTTCCTCCTATTTTGGATGAATTTTCAACCCAACTAAACCCTCTTTAATTCGAATATGGATAAAAATATATAAGTTGTCTTAATCATATGAATTAAACCAAGAGTACTTATGGCATTCTCCAACTTGGAATATGCAAATTAAATTCTTTGAACATAAACTTGATTAACTTCGGCTTGCAGCTGCTAATTTAGAGCTAAAATAAAACCTACTTTAGATATATTTAATAGAAGAATCACATTTATTTGATATAACACAAAAAAATAAATTTTGCTAATTGATTCGAACTACTCCACATCAGTATATTAACTGCAAACCTTGAGGCTAATAGAGAATTAGAGATTAATAAATTAAAGTTGAGAATTAAACAAGCATCAGAATACTACGTACAGAATTTCCGCATCTTGAAAACAAACAAGAAAATTAAAGAAAGCAGCAAACAAAAGGAAGAAAAAGCAAAGCCATTCACATAATTGTTACATAAAAAAGAAAAAAGGGACGTACGTTTTGATTGAAGCGAGGAACCGCGTTTGCAATAGGTACAATTGTGTGTTGGAACGAATTAATCAGCTTAAATAAAATTGAGTCTGTTCTATTTCAAATAAAATAACAGGTCATCAAGTTCAAAGACAAGAAGGAAAAGGTAACTTTTCCTTATAAGTAATGAAGTCTAAAATACAGCAAGAAAGGAGTCGGTTATACTAGCAAGGAAGGAAGTCTTTTCCGAATAAGGAAAAGAAAATTTTGTCAATTCTAATTGGACTGGTATAAGATTCACAATATTTAAGGTTTATTGGGGAAGACCACTCTTCATGCCCTTCTATTTCTGTTTTTCGTTTTTCAGTTTTTGCATCAACGAAGCACAAATCCATCCAAAATCTTCTCCTCTGGTTCTTTCAGGCCACTCACACCAAGACTAGATACTAGAATGGAGCGTGCAGATTATAATGGATTGTGGTCCGATTCTGCTCCAACAGACATACTTAAATTAATATTATCACGTCTCATTGCTGGCGATTACTTTGTGTTTCGTGCTGTTTGTAAGAGATGGCGCCTAATCGAGTCCCCACCGCATCCACTCCCTCCATCTCCTCTCCCGCCGCTTGAATATGATTCCTCGTCTTCCTATAGAAAGTCACCCTGTTTCATGACTTTAAAAAGAACCGGTGTTGTAGAATTCTTTCATCCATTATACAATACCTTAACTCACAAGATGGATTTTCCAGAACTAAGGGATTGCCGAATTCGGTGCTCAAAAGCTAATTGGTTGCTCATGAGTCTACGTGACCGTATCATGTTCTTTTTTAATCCCATTAGCAAGGTGAAAATTGAACTCCCAGATCTTCCAGAACTAGCAGTGTTAAGTTCTTTATCTGGTTGGACATTTTCATGTCCACCGGACTCCTCATTATCCTCTTGTTTTGTCGTTGGTTTGTCTATGGTTGGTTCTCCCCCACCAGTATGCATCATAAAAGTTGGAGAGACAAGATGGACATATCATGACTTTCCTGGACCTAACCAACGAATATTTACGTTACCCTGGGGTAATAATCCAATATTTTTCAAAAATAATACTGTTTGCGTATTGAAAGGGAGAGGGAAATTAGGAGTACTAAGTATCAACGAGAACTCAATTGCGGAGACACCTACCTGGGAATATTATGGGGAACAATTTTCGCGTAAAAAGCGAAACTCAATTCATCAAGTTTTGATGGCAGAAGATGTCGATAATGGAGGAATATTATGTGTTTTTTTAACTCATGAAGAAGGACAATTAGAGGTTTGGAGGTTTAACATGATTGAAAGGGTCTTCAAGAAGGAACAAGTACCAAATTTGAATAATAAAACACTTTTTGTTAGCCGTGGAGCTTCATACTTGAAACCATGCATTGCACCGGGGTTAGAAAACAAGATATATGTCCCAATGTTTCGTGACAACAACAAAGGGGTTTTCTATTCTTTGGCATGTGGCCGTTATTACTCATTCGACTACTCTGTCAACCAGACTTTTTCAAGTCGAAATTGTTTCAACTTAGACCAACCAAGAAACGGCATTTGGATTGAACCAGATGTGAGTCAATCTCTCTCCTCATAATTGAAGCAAAGAATGATCAATTTACAAAACTAATCATACCCTTTGTATTAGTGTTTATTTTTTCATTAGTTAGTAATGTGACATTGATATGGAGTAGGAGACGGGATCCTTGCTTTACTTCCTTATGTAATTTATTTTACACGTTTGTGATTTTTTTTTTAAAAACGTAAATTCGATATTTGTGATATCTTTTTTTTTTTAAACTTAATTTTTTTCCAAGTATGATAGAGTAAATTTACACTGCTGAAGTTGTTTATTTTTGACCTAGCAAGAGGAAAGGGAGTTCAATTGATTTTCCAATAAAAGAAATAATGTAAATTCGTCGAGGGCAATGACACAAGAATAAACGAGAGTCCATGGTAATTTCAACTGTAATAGGCTTGAAAGCTAGTATTCGCCTATTTTTAAAGCATACAGTAAATTTTGTTGTATTACTGAGGCATTTAGAACACTTAGTTGAAACTGTAAAGAAGATATATTTTCCCAACTTTACTTCATTGACAGTACAACCACGTATATATAGGTATTATGTACAATTCAAAATACTAACTAGATAAATACAACATCTTCTAGTAATTATCTCTAACACCCTCCCTCAATCTAAATGGGAGGTCCGATCCGGACATGAAGATTGGAAGCTAGCTCACGAAACCGAGAGGATGACAATGCCTTTGTGAAGATGTCCGCCAATTGCAAGGAAGTATGAACATGAGAAACCAATAGATCACCTTGAACAATCTTTTCACGAATGAAGTGATAATCCAATGCAATGTGTTTGGAGCGAGAGTGAAAAACCGGATTATGAGCCAGATGAATTGCTCCAATGTTATCGCATTTTGCTATAATAGGAAGATGAAGAAAAACACCTAGATCACGTAATAGAAATTGAAGCCATGTTGCCTCAGCAGTAGCAACAGCTAAAGCTCTATACTCAGCCTCTGTATTGGAACGAGCCACGGTAGGTTGCTTCTTAGTAGACCAAGAAATCAAATTGTCACCAAGAAAAATGCAAAATCCTGAAGTAGAACGACGAGTTGCTGTACAACCAGCCCAGTCAGAGTCGGAGAAGATGGTCAATGAGATGGCCGAATTTTTGTATAGTTGCAAGCCAAAATCTGAACTACCTTTAAGAAGCGAAAGATCCTTTTAACCGCCTGCAAGTGATGTTGCTGCGGATTTTGAAGAAACTGAGATGTCATATTTACAGCATATTGGATGTCTGGTCTAGTGAAGGACAAATATTGCAGACTACCAACCATGCGCCTATAAATGGACGGATCAACAAGCAAAGGAGGAACATTCGAGTGCCAGTCCATTTTGCTGCGAAGAGGAGTTAGCACAGGCTTGACTTGAGCCAAATCAAAACGAGCCAAAAGATCAGAGATATATTTGCGTTGTGATAAAAGAATTCCTTCAGAATTAGGCAACAGTTCAATCCCAAGAAAGAAGCGCAGAGCACCAAGATCTTTCATTACACTCAGATTTCATTGAAGCAATAAACTGAGAAATGAGCACCTGTGAGGAACCAAAAACTGCTATGTCGTCAACATAAATGAGTAGTATCAAAATTTCTACCCCTGATCGAAAAATAAACATGCTATGATCTGAACAGGATTGTTTGAAACCAAGGTTCAATAAAAATATTGCCAACCGGTGGAACCATGCTCTGGGTGATTGCTTCAAACCATAAAGAGCTCGATTCAATTTGCACATGTGATGAGGAAAATCAGGATGCTCAAAGCCTTTTGGTTGACGCATATAAGTGTAATAGTGTCACATTGAATCCACAAGCGATACTCATCATGAGTAGGTGATGGACACGGAATCGAACCATCTACCATGCGAAGCAGGTTATGGCTTTTCAAAACTGTGAGAAAAACTTTCTTCCAAGTAAGATAATTCAAGTAGGTTAATTCAATTGGGATGAAGCCTTTGATGTTAGAAATGGTTGGAGGGGAATTTGGAAGCCCAAGAGAGGATTGAGATGGATTACTTTGAGTAGAAGAATCAGATAAAGTCATGGCTCTTGATACCAAGTTGAAACTGTAAAGAAGATATATTTTCCCAACTTTACTTCATTGGCAGTACAACCACGTATATATAGGTATTATGTACAATTCAAAATACTAACTAGATAAATACAACATCTTCTAGTAATTATCCCTAACACACTTTACTGTTCAGTATATGCATAAGAGGACAGAACACTTTACTTTCAGTTCAACCATAAGAGACTGCTGCAGATATAAGAAACTTCTTTTCATTTTAAAGCATAGCACAAACACATCCATATCCTTCAGTTGCATAGGAAAATACTTGCTTATTAATTACCTCCAAAAAGCAAGTTAACACAACATTAACCATAAAACTTCATCAAACATTAAGTAAACGTATAGGGACTAGTGTTGCCTGAAGACACTAGAATACGAGCAATATAGCAAACATAATAGTAGCAGAGACTAAGCTAGCGTTTGGATATAGATTCCCATTTTGGAAAATATTTTCTCCGTGAAGTTTGATATTAAAATGAAAAAGTATTTGGACATATTTTTTGGGAACAAATTTTTTGGCTCAAAAAGAGCCTTTGAGTTCTTATGAAAATGAAGTTTGTAGGTAAAAGTTAGTTTTTGGCTCAAAAAGAGCCTTTGAGCACTTCTTGAATTTTTGGGAGAAGTTTAGCTCAAATAGCATAAACAAACAGTTTTTCTCCCAAAAACTCTCAAAAAATGTTCCCAGAAGAGTTGGTGCAAAAGTCATTGTAGTCCAAATAGCGTATTTCCGGTTAGGGGCCTAAGACTCATTAAAGCAATTGTAGCTATTCGCTCCTTCTAGTTCGAGTGAATTTCGCTCCAAATAGCATACAAACGGGGGCTAAGGGTACATGGGAAACATTGTCTTGGGGATCCATTATTGGATCATTACAAAAAGGGTAATGGGATAAACAACTAAAGATGGTGTTGAACCCTCCCAAAAAAAAAAAATGCACACAAGTATGCATCGGGATTTGACTTCAATAAAATGGGACTTCAAAGGGTTTCTTTGGAGTCGCCACCTAATTTAAGGATTATTAGGAACCTAAGTTAACTAAAGAGTGCAATTTTATCCTTTATTTAAAGGAAAATAATTCAGAGATTCTTAGGTAAGTAGTTCTATTAAATTCGAAAGAAGGTCCTTAATGGGAGCACTTTCGAAAATCCTCTAAAAGCGGTTAATCCGGCGATTTTCACGAATTTTACTTAAAGATAATTAATTTCGGATAAATTTTAAATAAAGATAAATAGATAATGAATAATATAATATAAATAAGATAAGATTTGATTATGCCAATACTTAGATAACTAAACAATAAAACTTAAGATTAATTAAATGAATAATGAGATAATGGTTGATTGCTTAATTAATTAAATAAATAAAAGCTAAACAAAATAAATGATTAAAATAAATGATTAGATAAATAATGACAATTGATTAATTAATCGGTTGGATAGATAAATAATGAATAGATAATAACTTAATTTAATAGATAAATATTTATATGAATTCAATTAAATTAGGAAAAAAATGAATAATAATTGATTGAATAAATAATAAGTGAATAAATAAATAATTATGTATAATTAAATAAATGAATAAATTAATTAACTTATTTATTTATAAATGAAGACCACTTAAATAATTTAATTAATGAGTAAATAGATAATAGATGGATAAATAATTAACTTATATATAAATAATGAATAAATGAATACGATTTTAATTTTGATTCTTTTGCACTCGATAGTTAATCAAAGATTCCTATTATCTTAAACTAATTGGCGAGTCCCAAAGAAACGGGATAAGCAATTGTATTATCAATCCTAAACATGCAATAAGATAACAATTTGATAAAGCGGCTATCCTATCAAGCTTCTAATCATGCAAAGTCCTAATCCAGTTTACGGAGATCCTAAAATATGCTTTCTAAAGGGGACGGGTGAGAAGGAGTTTAGAAGGTAGAACCCGGATAGCAAATTCAACACAAGACTTGTATTTTACAAGATTTTCATTTTTTCTTTCCTTTTACATTTTCGGGGATATCAACTCCCGAAAATACGGAGCGGATCAAATAACTTCCCAATGCATGCCATCCCAATTTGTGAGTTTTTGCCAACTCGTTCCCAAGAGTGTCATGCCAAAAAAAAAAAAAAGAAAAAAAAAGATAAAGATAAGGGGCGAGTAAAATGTAACAATTCGAACAAACAAAATTTACAAAAGGAATAACATCGACAGAGCTATAGAAACAAATAATACATGGAACATAGTCATTTAATGTGCCAAATTCACAAAGTTCTATAGGGAGTACTTTTATTCTATGATACTTAATTGATTTCAGCATTAATAATACATAAGTTAACATTTCTGACATCCAAACACTATGAATTGTGTAATGAATCAAGCAAAGGAATCAATCCATTAATCAATCTGCCAAATAACGACCCATTTGACCAAGTACCTCTATTTTAAATTTGTTCAACTTCAGTAATGCTATCTAACAAATCATGACTGTATTTATGGCTTTTATATATGGAAACACAATCTTACCCTTTAAGATTTGGTCACTTCACATTCAATTCAACCTTCTTTAACAACTTTCAACCAATGAGTGCTAGGAAAATCAAGCTTGCAGACTAAACCATAAAATGTTTAAGCAAGGCAGGGTGAAAGGGCTTAGGAGAAAGACTTTTTTTTTTTTTTTGAAGGAGAAATAAGGCTGCGACAGGACCCATTCAAAGAGGGGCAGAAGCTTACTTAGAGCTGACCCCTAGACCTTCTTAATACCATAAATTACTTGCAAATACACAGAGCAACAACATGACACAACTGCACATGCCTGCTCTTCCTTAGCAGCTTCAGCAGCAAATTCCCTAATCAGATACTTCCCTTAAAATCAACATAGGACAAAACTCATAGCATTCAACCAAGAACTAACATCCTGGACCAAGACATGTAGATTCCTTCACTTCAAAAGCAACAAGAAATAGATATCCTGAACCCTCTCCTATGCTCTGAAACTACCTGCATAATCACCAGACCTCCACAAATACCTCTGCATACACCTTAACAAACTGCAGCAAATAATACTCCCTCAGACTCTATATTTCTGTAAATCAACCAGATCCCTAAACACCCTTAAACATCTACAAACCCAACTCAACTACCCTGTAATACCTACGCACGCCTGCAAACTACTAAGATCCCAGAACACCTTCCTGCAAACTACCAAGCAAGCAACTGAACCAATCCCACACCAGAGAATCATTCTGTACACCTGAGCAGGGCCTGAGATAAACTCAGTCTTTCCCTTGAACCCTGCTACAACTATACAAAACCAGAAATGAACTCAGCACTCCCTTGAACTCCTGCTACAAATCAAAGCAAACCCAGACCATCTGAAATCCCTCTGAACCTGAAACAAACAGATACCAGGCCTATGCTCCTTTCTAACCAAACCACAGCTCATAATACTTGCTGCACTCTCACATTCTCCCTAACAAACTATGATATATTAAACAAATACTGCTAGTAGTTGAGATGAAAACAAGGAAACAACAAAAAAGTTAAGATTTTACCTGCTGCAGGGCGGTGAAAAGGGGCGAGGATCTGAAGCGAGTGATTCGAACACGACGACTCAAACGACAACGCGAAGATGCAAGTAACGTAATGATAACACAAGCTTAGCTAAGATTCAAACTCAGAAAACAGAACCTTATTGTAAAAGAAAACTTGAACTTTTTATGAATATTTTCTGCTGCTTTTTATCCAAAGGAAAGCCGACCCCAATAAAATGAGGAGGGGATCCTTTAATACCTGGGATTAGGGCTTTAGGTTTTTGGCTCCAACTTTTGAATTCAAGCCCAAACTTGTATTTTCCTTGTAGAACAAGGGTGAATTTGGTCAAATCCACTAAGGATCGTACCGAATTCATCCCTGTCTTCAAGGATTTGCCCGTTGGGATTCAATTTACGGCTCGGATCAAATTCTAGATCAAATGAATGGATGGGCTCGAGACAACTAGTTGTACGAAGATAAACGATGTGGAGGAACGTGGAGGGGACCATTCGTACGAGATTTGGAGTGATTTGAGGAGGGAATCGAAAAGGAATCGGGTTTTAGGGTTGGGTAATTAGGTTTTGAAAAAGGGAATTGGGGAAATAGGGTAAGCTGATTAGAACTGAGGAAATGCGTGTGTATAATGTATGTATATGTTTACAAAAATAGGCTGATGAGGTGTATGGAAAGGCAATTTTAGCCCTTTTTTAAAGGTTAAATCAACTAATAAAGGGATTGCACAGGTAAGCCTAACTTTAGGCTTAGGAGCGGTTTTAGCCATGCTATAAGATTAATTAGAAATTGAAGGAGGTTGCCCGAGTAGGATAGAAATTAGGCTATGCTTTGCAAAATTTGGCATTTTCCTCAGAAATTAATCAATTACATTTAATTCTCAAAATTGACCGTTAATTAGATAATTAGACATTTAATTAAAATTTTCGCGACAAAATTGGGTGTCAACAGCTGCCCCTCTTTACCCGGAAAAGGATGAAAGAGTTTTTAGGGTAAAAAAGTTGACGAGAAACCAATTTTGTCACGACAAAGCCAAGTACTTTGATTCCAAAGACCAAAGTGCGAAGCTAATGGACATGGCCGAACTCCGGTTTTCGAGTTGCCTACATATCTCGGACTGTAAGAGAATCAAGTCATATGTAGTTCGACACTTAGAAATGAAAAATCGCACGATTGATAAAAAAAGATGCACGAATAGGAAAGAATTCAAACTGACTCCTAATCTGGATTGAAAGATTAGGTAAGACTTTGCTTGTTCGAGTGCGATTCTTCAGATCCTCGTTGACGAGTCTAGCTCATATCAACGATTGCCCAAGTTCACTGCTAGTAAAAAGTTCCACGTTATGCTCCAAATGCTGCTGCGGTATTGCCAAAATTCTGTAAAGACTTAACAAACAGTAAGTGAGCAACTGCTAACAAAGCGGTTGTAAAGCGGTTGTTGAGTAATTGTGCTAACTTTGTAATAAGGTAAGTATTTATATCCATTTCTTTGGAGGCACCTGGCCTTGTGGATTTTCTACCACGTATTCCTTACGTGTGTAGCTGCCGATAGGCGTACTCATTACGCCTTAGCTTTGGATTTACATTGTACATTATATGTTATGTCCTATTGTTGGTATTGCATTGAGGATCTGAGCATTGTACCCTGGCTGTAAGTTGGCATCTACTTCCCGGCTGTCGATGAGGGTCCCGCGCCGGTGAAGGGTTATTATTGCATCACATTGCATTCATACGCATTATATGTCATTCATATGCATTACATTGCATATCATATTGGGTGCAGGAGTATTCCGCCCCAGGAGCAGGAGGATTCCGCTCCACTGTATCATATTGAGAGTAGGAGGATTCCGCCCCAAGAGCAGGAGTATTTCGCTCTTATGTCAGATATTGAGTGCAGGAGTATTCCGCCTCAGCTTTACATTATATCGGGTGCAGGAGTATTCCGCCCCAGGAGAGTGCAGGAGTATTCCGCCTCTGGTTTATATTATATCGGGTGCAGGAGTATTCCGCCCCAGGAGCAGGAGTATTCTGCTCCAGTTGGTTATCAGATTGGATTCCCCTCGAATACAGGAGTATTCCGCTTCGGGATGGGAGTACGGGCACATGTGACCCTTCGCATCATATTTAATTTCATTTCATTTCATCTCACTTCATTTCATTTCATCTCATTTCGTCTCATTTAATTTCATTTCTGGCACGCATCCTTGGTTGAGTTTATAAGTTTCTTACGTGTTTTCGGTTGTTATCTGGCTCTGCCTTTTTATAATTTAAATAAAAGGAATTTGGTCTATCTATTTCTTTTCTCCCTGGCTAGCTATCATATTCTTTGAGGTGGCTAGTCTGCCCCACTTATTGAGTCCTTTTGACTCACCCTTTGTTTCTTCTCTATCTATCTCGTTTCGGCAGGTTCGCTCCAGGATTGAGTTGGCCACATTGTAAAGGAGCAAAGACGACTTCAGCTGTCAGGGTGAGCCAGCTTTTATTCCGGATGGCCACCAGTTTATTGGTTGTTATTTCAGTTGCATTTTGCTCCCTTCAGGAGGTATTTGTCTTCTTTTGTACTCTTAGATGTCTAGTCTGGATAGCCCTAAACCTAGTATATTGGGTAGTCAGCTGTAATTTCTTTTATACAGCTTAGAGGTATCAGTATGTCTGTATTTTTTTAAAGTCATGTCCTTATTTGTGAATTGTTATATTTATTTTCTTGATTTAATTGGTAAGGGTTCGCCTGGCGGGTCTAGGGGAGGATGTCGGGTGCCCGCACGGCCTAACCGGATTCCGAGTCGTGTCAGTTGGTATCAGAGCCTGGTTTAGAGTCTATCCAGACTAAGACAGTGTCTAGTAGAGTCTCGCTGATGGGTACGTAGACGTCCGTACTTATCTACGAGAGGCTATGATGGCATTTAGGAAGTTTCACTTCCTTCATTTCTGATCGTGTGTCAGTCTAGGATTCAACAGTATTTTTGTTAATTTGTTACTTCCTTCGTGATAATTGTGAACCCTCGTGCGACAAATCAGTAAACGGTATGAGTTCAAGACGAAGCAGTCTAGCCTGGGCCTAGCACTGACGAAATCCCCGAGAGTTTTGATCGTGCTGACAATCTAGTTACGAAGGCCCCAGTTGAACGAGCTCGCGATGGTCAAGGAAGCAGGGCCTTGTGGTTCCTTTGGCTCTCTACGATGCTTTTACGAGAATCTTGGCGATGCAGATACCGTAAGAACCTATTATTTGCTAGGAAGCTTATCAGGTTGTCGCAGATGCAGATGTTCAGTCTCATGGAGCTTCTATTCCAGTTCTTAATATTGCCGCAGTAAAGTATGTTCCGGAGGCAGCATGTGTTGTGCCTCTAGTTATTCTGGCTGGTTAGCTAGCCCGAGTAATGGCTCGGTCCGAGTATCTGAAAAGGCTGCATTATTTTACCCAATTGAATCTTCCGATATTCTTAAGCCATGCATCAGATGATCCTTGCGTAAATTTTTTAAAATAAAATGATGTCACCGTATCCTTCAGGCTCTTGATTATATCGAGCGGTATGGTGTTGATTATTCTTCTTTTCAGTTTCAAGGTCCAGCCCTGGATTGGTAGACTGCTCTCTTATTAGCTAACTTGGTTCGGTTTTTCTTCTAGATTCGTGGAAAAGTTCCTTTCGAGTGGCGAGCGAGATGAAAAGTGTTGCCAATTTGAGTGGATTGGACAGGGTAGCCTGTCGGTTAGCCTGTTAGTGTTTCAGAATGTGAGATTAAATTCTATAGAATGGCTGAATATGCGTTAGAACTAGTCCATAAGCCTTTCGAGAGATTTAAAGATTTATTGATGACTTTTCTTTTTCCTTGAGATCCCAGATGGCTCGAAAAATTGAGGTTGGGACTTCATTTGACGTCGTTGTTGATATTGCTCAAAGATATTAAGCATACCATAAGTTAAAACGGGAAGAGTGAGAGCGGGAGAGCAAGAGATCCCGTGGCTCTAGTGGGTAACCATGGTACCTCATTTGGAGGTAAGAGTTCTGATTATTTTGGGAGGTCACCTTCCAGGTTATCTCTGCTTGTAGAGCGTGATTCTCAAAGTGCGCGAGTAGTTCATCAAGATTAGACCCAGTTTTTCTCTTTATAGCTATCAACAATCTTTCCAGCTTTCATTTTTAGTCGAAAAGGTGTTATCATTGTTGTGAGTCTGGTTATCTTTTGAGGAGTTTTTCCTTATTCCGGCAAGTAGGTCGTCGTCCTTTCTCTCGGCCTCAGGCACCTGGACAGTCGTAGGGAATTTTATTTAGATCTCAATCCTCCAGAGAAAATGCCACCATCCGGTAGAGGTCGAGAGCGTGGTGGCAGTGGTTCTTCAGAAGGTGATTACCCGGGGTAGTGGCTCAGCTCAGCTGTAGAGGCAGTTTTATGAACTGCCAGTCGGGCAGGATGCTGAGGCATCCGATGTAGTAGACCCGAGTATTTCTTCTTCTCTTAAAATGTGAGTAAGATTTGATTCTTCCGGTTAATCTGGAAATGGTTTGTCATATTATGTTTCCATGGTTTCCTTGGATATTGTTCTATTAAGAATTAGTTGCGGTAGAGGGGTGAGCTTCTGGTATGATTTATTCATGGCATTTGTGATGACCCTATTAGTTTATCTAGTCTAAAGGTGAGAGATTTTGAGTGAATATCGGTATGGTCTGCTTGGCATCTTGTTATGCCACCTTCTATTATTATATCAAATTAGTATACCTCTCTTCTCGGAATTCCGTGTTGATAGGATAATGAGATCCTAATTCGTCACCATCAGAAAGTATTATCATTTCTTCCGGTGTAAAGTGATCAGTAAGTAATATTCGATCTACGTATCTCCTCTTGGTTCAAAACGCTAGTAAAGTCATGTTATCCCATGAGCTTATCTGGATTATATTTCTAGTAAATTGTCAGAGTTTCCTTCTTATTGGGAGGTTAAATTTGCATAGATGTCATTCCATAAAGCTTATTTTATGTATATCTTTTCAATTGTGATTCTTTGGTTAGCCTGATTCTGAAGTAGTGTAGCTTTGGGAGCCAAGCAAATAAAAGGATGAGCTTCCTGAAGCTCTAATTATTTCTATCCTCAGTCCGTTGCCATCTCTTCTTTATCCGAAACTAGTGAGCTTGGGCGGTTAGTAGCCACTCATGATGTCCCCTATGTTGAGCCAGAGTGCGTGTCAAGGTAACCAGGTAAGTACATTGTTGTTTTTCAAGGCTACTAAGTGTAATGAGATGCATCATTTGACCTTTGATTTGATCCATTAGGCGGTGGTGCTTATATAAAATGTATGGAGTTGTGAACTCGAGAGTTGCAGCTGTTTTGCAACTCGAGAGAGTAATTTGGTAGCTCAGGTCTGAGCCGCGTTCAGCTTTTAGCTAAATCTTCTTTAGTCCAGCAGACTGTGCGAGGATTGTTATTCCTATTCAAATGGCTGCATGAGTTTGTGCTTTAAGTGGAGGAGTCTTCCTCCAAATACTGAATGGTAATATTAAATCTCTGAGGTGTTGATACCACTTTTCTCACGACCCAAAGTAAGGCCACGGCAGAAATCTATAATGAGTATCGATCATTGCTAAACCCACTAATAATCTATTAATGACAGAGATAAGCTGGCAACCTGATTATATATACGACCCTATCTGCTGAAAACATAAAGTCTGGAAAAATGACACGACTTTAACTTGCTGGCAATTAGAACATTGAGCCACAAATTCTGCTATGTCACACTTCATTCCATCCCACTAATAAATCTGCTCAAGATCATGGTACATCTTAGTCGAACCTGGATGAACAGTGTATTTAGAACAATGTGCCTCCATCATAATCTGTCCACGTAAATTTACAACATCAGGAGCACAAAGTCTATCTTTATACATGAGAACACCGTCAGTAGTATCCATGTATGGCTACTCCGGTTTTCTTCTGGCTATCTGTCTGTATTTAACTAGAACTGGATCCTCATACTGACGTTGTTTTACTTCATGGAAATTTAGAGTTAAAGGTCTAGTGCAGCTTATCGACAATCCATCATATATCTCTTTCACACCTCAACTCTTTGAGAAGTTACTTTAGCGTTATAAGTGCACATGTAATCAACTCTGTTGCTGGTATTCTGACTCAGCTGAAGGTCCAACTACATGTCTCTTTTATATTTACTTTTTCAAGTCATAATAATTCCAATTCAAAGACAATACCTTGAAATAGATGTTCAGTCTGAAGATTATTCCTGGTCTGCATCATACTATCCAGTAGTATTTGCATGATCCTTATCCTTATATGATAGACCCTGTCCAGATGAACCTTTGACATACATTAGGATATGAGTAACTATATTTCCAGAAGGAGCTTGCGGAACAACCCTAACATCAACTGAGGTGTTGCATGGTGCGTTCGTAAAAATAATATAGCTTGCATCAAATCTTCTATAGTGTGTAGTAACAAGGTACTTCAAAAGCTTCCCCTATTGCATCAAGCGTGAGCTAATTTTTAGTTCCATCGACCTGTTCTATATCAAAAGGTATATCGAAGGGGTGATTATCGGATGAATCATGTTAACCCATTCAAGGTTTCATGTATCTTTGTTTCGAAAAAGTAAAACTCTCCTCTCGTGATCGAGGAAGGGTCAGTTTAGTCAAAATAAGTTGGGCAATGGTGTTATCATATTATCCAGATATATATTTTTCAAAAAGTTCAACATTCGTGTTATAATTCTGATCCTGTAATCAGGAAATAATACCCGTGGAATAGCTTATAAAGGTCGTGCAAGTTCTTTTGCTATCTGTGCGAATTTTTCTTTAGACTTAGGCTCGTTCGAGGACGAACGAGAGTTTAAGTGGAGGAGAATGAAACGACCTCGGTTAGTCGTTTCGGAAGTTAGGACTCCGATTGGCATGCCGATAATTTTAAAATATTTGTAAGGTCCAGTGAGACTTATCTGTAAAATTTGAGCTAAATCAGACATCGTTTGGTAGGAATCGGAAGAAGGTTTCAGTTTTTATTGTCAATAAATATTAAAAAGGGATTTTCGAGCTCGGTTTTGGCGAACGAGCTCCGAATCGAAATCCGAAAGCGCCATTAGGTTTGTATGATTATTTGTGACTTTTGTGATTTTTCGAAAGTGAATTTCGATGTTGTTCGGCTAGTTTCCGCTAAAATGCCGAAAGTTAAATAATTTGACTTCTTTTCCATTTAATTTGCATATTGAGTTTCGAGAGTCCGATTTGAGATCCGCCTTAGCAAGTATGTTACATATATTTTGTATATCTTATATGCAAAAGTTGGAATTATTTCGAATATCGTAGGGTACCATTTTAATTTTTGTCGCGAAAAGAAATAAAATAAAATAAAATAAAATAAAAAAAAGAGAAAAAGAAAGAAAGAGAAAATGAAAAGTTAGGCGGTCTGATTATACATATCCTTAAAGTTAAGGAACAAAAATCAAAGAACAGAGAGGCAGAAAGCAGAAAACGAAACGAAAGCAAGGAAAGGAAAAAAAATGCCAGAAAATGAGAAAAGAGCCGGGAAAATAGTAGAATTTTTACCCCGAAACATTCAGGTAATGATCTTAATGCATTATTTGAGTTTATTACGTGTCTTTGAATATGTTTTAACGGTAAAATTTGGAATATTAGACATCGTTTTAATAAGTTCAATTAATAGTTTAAAGGGTCAAATGGACCCCGATAATGGAATTGATTATATATTCGTACTCAGTGAGTTATGGGCAACTTATAAATGTAATTTATTTGGGGTTTGGTTATGTGACCATAAACCCTGTACATAGGCCTGGCCTGCGTATTGCGTATGCGAATAGGGTATCTGGTTCCTACCTGGATTGCCCTAAGATGTGAGGAATGAAGCCTTTCGCCTAATTTGATATATTTTTCTGCTTATTGAATAGAGTGGGATCGTTTGGCAATAAATTCAAAGGACAAAGCGGTTGTTGAGTAATTGTGCTAACTTTGCAAAAAGGTAAGTGTTTATATCCATTTCTTTGGAGGCACCTGGCCTTGTGGATTTTCTACCACGTATTCCTTACGTGTGTAGCTGCCGATAGGCGTACTCGTTACACCTTAGCTTTGGATTTACATTGTACATTATATGTTATGTCCTATTGTTGGTATTGCATTGAGGATCTGAGCATTGTACCCTGGCTGTAAGTTGGCATCTACTTCCCGGCTGTCGATGAGAGTCCCGCGCCGGTGAAGGGTTATTATTGCATCACATTGCATTCATACGCATTATATGTCATTCATATGCATTACATTGCATATCATATTGGGTGCAGGAGTATTCCGCCCCAAGAGCAGGAGGATTCCGCTCCATTGTATCATATTGAGGGTAGGAGGATTCCGCCCCAAGAGCAGGAGTATTCCTAGTCATAGAAACAACAAAATAACGAGGTTCGGCCAAGCCTACGTCCTCGGGGCAAAAGAAAGAAGAGTTATTCCGCTATGAAAGAGATGAAAATAATACAAAGATTTAATATTTAGGTCCCAACGACAACCCCTATTTATAGATCCCAAAAGTTTTTCATATTCACAAGGACTTGATTTTCCAAAACCTACAAGGCTAATTAATAGGTTTCCAATACTAGAATGATGGCTTTCCTAAATCCCTAATGATTATGGGTTTACTAAATATACTAGAAAATAATTCAAGACACAAATAACAAATATTTACTCTTAAATTATTTTACCTTCGATATATACTTCAACTGTGACATCTATTAAAAATATAACCCAAAAGAAGGAAAATATAGGTGATCGTTTTAAGAAGGGTTTAGCTGGTTTTTCTCATAAATTTTCCTCAGTATGTTCAAAACCTATCAAGAAAATATTTTAAACTTGATTGGCACAGCGGAATCATAACATTGATACGTCCATGTCACTTGGAAGTCTAGCACTCACCATGACAGTTAGTGTTTGAAGTGTGATAATTAAAATCAGGAACTGGAAATCCAATAACTTACCCCAAGAAAAAGGAAAAAGAAAAAGAGGAATCACGAAGATCAAGAGGTTGAACCAATATTTGGTTAGACCATATCTATGTTTTGTTGTCTAATCAAACGACAAACGACATTCATTAATGTTGCCTATTTCATTACAGAGTAGCTAACAGAAAGTAGCAATAATAGAGGTCAAATACTTGGGATCCATTATCAACTAGAAATTCTTACAAGTTAAGCGGACAAAGAGAAGAGGAAGAGACAGGATAGAGGGCAATTAAACTCATTAAAGATGTGTCTTTGGGGGCACTACTCCAACATTTACAGTCTCACATTTACTCCAGCATTCACTTCAACTGGGCGGAGATAAAATCAAATAAAAAGCTAGAATTCGAGGAAATAGGACAAGTAGCCAAAACTTGAGGAAAATGATGCTTTCTTGGCCTTAGAGAGGTGCCACGTCACCTTACTTATGACCAAAATTAATATATATAGATATAAATAGTATGCTTTGGTAATCATTTTAAGCCACATTCGCTAAAAGGTCCAATTTTATCGACAATTATACTAAAAGAATAACTAAAGTATCGATAGATTTAATTGTCATATTAATTGCTGCTAAAAAGTGTCACATTTATTGGTAATTAATATTTTTTAACAGACAATAAAAATTGTCGATATATGTATGGACCAATCCAATATTTGACCAGATTTAGTGGCAATTTAAATGGATGACAAACAAACGCCGCTATATCTAAGGTCTTTTAGAGGAAATTAGATGGACCTTTATCAGCATTTAAATTAATTGACATAAATTACATCCACTGTCAGTGTGGGGATCTCTTTTTAAAAACATAGCACTATTTTACAATTTTACCGAACGTAGTAATATTTTTTACAATGCTACCAAACATAGCCAAAAAAACCTTAATCCCATTCTTTCTCCTTTATTCTCCCTCCTCTCTTCTCTCTTATCTCTCTCCACAACTCACACTGCCGCCGCCCCTAGCCCTTTCCCGTCACCGACGACCATCTCTAAAGCCCCATTATCGCCGGCAGCCAAGCCCCAACATCTTCCTCTCTCCCCCACCCCCATCCCCTTTATCTTTCTCTCTCCCCCACCCCCATCCCCTTTATCTTTCTCTCTCCCCTACCCTCATGCTATCGTGGTATGTTCCCTGCATTTCTGGTGTTGATGTTAGCCAGCAACGGAGCTCGGCTTGTAACGTTTATGCCCAGATATGCCCTTTGCCGGTGCTGCTACGCCATTTCTGGCACCGGTGATAGCTACGCGTACGGATCCGGCCATGTAAAGAGTTTTGTCGGAGATTCTACACGGCGGTGATGCGCATGTTTTGTTCATTTTTTTTGTTTTTTTTTAATATTCCGATGGGACACAGTGTAAACATGGTAGTTGTGGTGTATGTTTGGTGGGTGTTGATTGTATGGAATGTTGCCATGTGTATTTTCATTGTATGTGTGGTGTATGCATTGTACATACAGTGAATATACACCAGAAATATAATAAATATACACTTGTGATACAATAAATATACACTCAGATTCTATTTGTTTTGGTGTCTATGTACGGTGAATGAACATGCATACACTGTCCATACAGTGCTCATACATAGAATATACAAATATATAATAATTGTATGTATGTGTATCTACTGTATTTTTACTGAATGTATACACTGTCCATACACTGGCTATACAGTTACACTAGATCTACAAAAAAAAGTTAAAAAAAAATATTTTACGGCGACTGGCGGCCGGCCGCTGATGGGCGGCGGCGGCGGTAGTGATGGTGGGTGGCAGCTGGGGGTGGTAGGCGGTGGATCTATGGATTTATCACTCTTTTGTATGTATTTTGCTATATTTTTTTAAAAAATGTTGCTATGTATGTTCCCATTTAAGTGTAAAAAAGAGTGTTAAAATGTATAGTTTTGTAAATTGCCTAGTTAATTGACGGAAAAGCCTTCAGCGACATCAGCATTACCAGCAAACATGTTATTGATGGTAAAACTATTAGCGGCAATTGTTAATGTCGTTAAAGGCCATATCAATTGCCGATAAATGTGTTTTTTGTTGTAGTGTGGTTTGATATATTATTTAGTTTTCAGAAATGATTATTACTTCTTTTTTATTGTTTAGTAAAAGGAAATTCCATAAGTATAATTTTAAAATTGTAAATTTTTGTAAAGAATTTTAGATACTTTGGAAAATAAAGGAAAGAACTAATTATACATTGACTATTCAATTAGTTTTATAACAATTCAAGAGCCACCGTGATTATATCAGAATTAGCAAACGACCACCAACGGAATATTGTAAATGTTATTTACAGTTATTATTACTCATTAATCCTTGGATTATTGAATATGTTGAATTAAATAAACTTCAATTCAGTTGTGATCAATTGCATTGGTGAGGAAGCATTAACCAGTAAAACTCCGAATTTTTCCTGCTAACATGCGGGCAAGGGAGGGATACTGACGGAGGACCTGGTCCTTGTGAAGAAGGGCATGACTGATCGAAAAGATTGAGGATTGTAAATCCCTGCCGAACTAGGAAGAGTGGCGCGTGAACAAGTATGCATACTAGTCAGCTAAAAGAGGTTGTGCCATGGCTGTGTCTTCGAAGTACGAATAAGAGTTGGAACTAAACAAGGAAAGAGTCACAGGAAATCTTGTCTTGCTACAATTACAAGGCTTCCTTGTGAAACTCAACTAGTGTTATGAAGCCCATATAAAAGCCAGTAGTTGAGGCAGCCGAAACCTAGTTATTCACATATAGAGAGTTGAGAGCATACACAGGCGATCCAATAACTTTCAAAGTGACTTAACTGGAGAAGACAATTGTTGAAGGCTATTTAGTTAAATCTAGATATTCTGTCTAGGTTCTTGATTTGTAAGTTGTCTTAATTGGTACTATCATTACTTTACCTACATGCTTACATTAGAAGCAATTTTATTAGGTGAACTATTGTGAGATTACTCTGTAAAGCTAGAGTTTAGCTTTGTTGAGTGATTAGGGTCTAGAGTGTAGTCCCTTGGGATTTTGTAATCTAAAACTTGCTCTTTAAGTTAGTGAATTGGTTCTGAAATCCCAGACTGTGGGTCGTGGTTTTTCTCTCTTGAACAAGGAGTTTTCCACATAAAAACATTGTGTTCCTTGAGTTTGCTATTTGTGTGTGTTGTGGTGTTTGCAGAGGAAAACTGTTGAATCAAGAACAAGGTTCTTGACGGCAAAAATCTGATTCTCAAAGAAAAATTGGTAGACACTATTCAAACCCCCTTCTAGTGTCAACATGAGGTGCTTAGATTATAACACATACGATTCTAGCTCTTCCACCGTTAAGTCCTCGGCCTTTTGCTTTTGAGGTTCTTGAATGAAAGTTGGGATCTTTTCTGCATGCTTTCGATGAGCTCCCTCTTGAATCGAGCTCGCCTTTTTATGGGTCTTCTAGCTGCTTGGTTGCGATTTCAAGTGCCCGATCGAGGCGTTCTCACTTTTTACGGCGACTGAATAATATTTTCGAGCTGTTAGTTGGTCACTTCGTATTGCACGAATCCCCTATGGGGTCGGAAACTTAATCACTTGGTGCTCCATTTCGTGAATCCAAGGCCATCCAAGGATAACGTCGTATGTCATACCCTTGTTCATTACTTTAAAAGTTGTTTTCTTGTCAACCCCCTCGGCGGTGGTTACAAAGGTGATTTCCCCTAAGGTTCTCTCCACAGAGTTGTTGAATCCTGCTAAAGTGATTTTTGTTGGGACGATGAGGTCATTTAACCATATTTGTTCAACGGCTCTATAATTGATGATATTCACAGAACTTCCAGGATATATTAGGACTCGTTTTACATCTGAGTCATTAATCCTCAAGGTAATAATCAGAGCATCGTGATGAGGGGTTATCATCTCGTAGCTATCCCTCTCGTCGAAAACGGTTTCATTGTCACTTCCTTCAACTTGAGTATTTCTTTCCGTATTGATTGAGAATTTTGTTGACTTTCTCACCGAGGAATATTGATACCGTTTACTTCTATGCCGCCGGTTATGACGCTCACAGATTTCCGTGATATTGAGATAGCCGACATCTTGCTGAGGTCTGGAAAAAATTCGACTTTGGAACAAACGTTATTACCAATTCCCCGCAGACGGCGCCAATTTGTGTTGGCCTAAATCGAGATAGAACAACAAATCAAATTTGTTTTGGGGTTGATTGATAATTTGTTCGTATCGAAGTTGTATTCGAGCTAAGATTGAATTTAAACGAGAAAAGTGCTTAAAAGATTAAACAAGGCAAGAATTAAAACGAGACAAAGCTTAAGAATATAAGTCAAGTATTGTATTTCTAGATGCCTTTCTTGATTACAAATGAGTCCTATTTATAGTTGAAGTGGCGTTACAATCGCAATAACTACGTTTTATAGCCATTACTCTGTACTTGATTGCGACCAGCTCGTGATCTTTTTCTTAAATGCTTGAGCAACGGTCATACAACTGTCGACGATTATAATTAGAGGCGGTCGTTCGCCGAGCCGAAGTCAAACTTTTCCTAAATATGACATGATGCATGGTTCTTAAACTGAGTTTCCACTAAGAGTTGGCTTCACTCGACAAGGTTCCTTTAAACGGACTATTTGGAAGTGGAAAGTGCACAAACTGTCAACGTTGACTAATTTTGCACATCTTTCCCAAAAGGTGCTTTAGTAGTGGAACGACCGTGAGTTTCACGCAATCGCTCTTACGTGTGAAAGTGTGAATTTTCCAGAAGTGGAGGAATGCATGAACGGAATGGAAATTATAAAATACATATAATTAAATAAAAATATACATAACAATTAAAAGGATTATCCAAAATAAAATAATTATCAAAGAGACAAAACAAAGAAAAAATGTTAGTCTGGTAATAAAAATAATAAAAGAAATAAATTAAACCCAATCATAAAAATCGTAATGGTTAGAACATAAAATCCTCAGCGGAGTCGCCATTGTGTCGCACCCCACTTAAAGTCGTTTCCAACTTGAGTAACTCGTTTGAGTTAAAGTTTTGGAGTCGCCACCTAATAAATTTCCTAGGCGTATTAGGTCACCTAAAAGTATTTCTGCTTTAATTTAAAGAATAACTCCGGGTTGGTGTACTAATTAGAGACTCGGGTAAGTTTTCAAGTTAACCTAGAAGGAAGGAGTTAGGAACCTCCTAAGTTCTACAAATATGGTTCCCGGCCAATTTCTATTATTGGGTTTAACATATTGCTTATAAAAGGATAAAAGCTAAACAAAAGGGATATGAGATGCAAAATAAATAAATATGCAGTTTAATACATTTGCATAAGACATCTGAAATAATAATTATGTTGCACAAATAGCCACAAATTAAACAATAAATAACTAATTAATCATAAATAACCCTAGGTTTTACTATCCTATTTGGATCAGAACCCAGTTTTATCGATACCACTTTTGTCACGACCCAACCTAGAGCCGCGATGGACAGTCGACACTGAGTGTCGATCATCGCTAAACCTACTAATAATCTATGAATAATAGAGATGAGCTGACAAACAGGTTATAAATATATTCATATTTACTAAAATATAAAGTTTGGAAAGATGACAAGGCTATCACACGTTGACATACATAACATAGTGACTGAACCACACATAGACATATCCACAGGCCTCTAAGAGTGCTGAACTAAATATACAAAGGACGGGACAAGACCCCGCCATACCTACTCGACGTCTGTACAACATACCAAAAGTAGTAAACTCCGGAAGTAAGCGGAGTGACTCCAATAGCTGGTAGATGGCCTACTAAAGTGGCCCAAGTGCTTATCTCTATGTACTTGCGCGACATGAAATGCATCGCCCCAGAAAAGGGCGTGAGCACGATATGTACAAAGTATGTAAGGCATGAGCATATAATATATAGCATAGTTGAATGAAACTGTAAGGCTGTAATATTAATATGAAAATATATGCTGAAGTATAGCAATGAAGCTGGAAATCTGAAACATGAACTAAACATGATATGAATATAAACTGAATCTGAAACTGAAGACTTAGTTGAACTATACTGATAAATGACTGTAATATGACTGATAACTGGTAACTCAAAACTGGAACTGATAGATGTCAACTGATACCGACACTAAGAACTGGTGGCTGATAACTGGTACTGAGCTAAAACTGAACTGTCATCTGAACTAGTACTTTTCGGGTATTATGGGCTGTATCCCCCCAAATCAGGTAACTGAACATCTGAACTAGCCTCATGTATAGTCATGCGGTGTATACTATGGCTATATACGCATATATAACAAACCTGGCGGGTGTTATGGGCTATTCCCCCCCAGCCAGTAATATCTAGTCTCTCTGTCAGAGTGTGTGAATGAGACCCAATCACATTAGGTGTTTCAACTCCCGCCTGAACCAGAGGGGCTGTGTCCCCCAGACTGGTAGTATCACACGTGACCGGGCTGTGTGTCCATTGTCCAGCCTCTATGAGGGACTCCAAATCACATATAATATGATCACAAAATAAGCATAAGCATGTATGAGGCATAACACATGTGGAAACAATAAATATAGACTCACATGAATGGTAAGAAGACCCTGGATGGAATTATAGACCCAACCTAAAACTCAGAATTGTCCAACTCTTTGAATTTCTATAAAATTTCGGTAGAGTTTTCCCTAAAACTGGATGATTAAAAAAAAATAAAATGAGCACTATAATATACACGGGAATGGGTACCCGGATAAACTGATAACATAAACAACTTAAATGGATAACAAAATGAGATGACCGGACGACATAACAAATCTGCAGATAGAATGTCTGGACAGTACCACTGTCCTGCCTTGCAACCTAATTTTCAGAGCGTAGATCAAAGTGATAGACTTCATGATCTGCATGAAAATTTTATATATATTTCTTAGGGTTCCAAAGAATATTAAAGTATCTCAATATCAATTTTATACAAGGAGTTATGCTCAAACTACTAACTACTGTCCGAAGATAAAAATAATTTTCCTGATTTTGAAATATTTCATGCTGCTGTTTTGGACATCTTTCACCGTGGTTCTTAGCACCTAACTAAGCACATACACGATTACCTTTATTCCATACAAGTTCCCCACAAGAACCATCAAGTTTGGAACTAAGACAAACTTCAAAAGATACAAAACAAATGCCTTGTCCAAAGAAAGTTCTTTCGAGACTATCCAGGCATGTACATGAACCTGCAAAAAGAGTTAGTTGGGAGGCCAGAGCTGGCCAACAAACAAACTTGTATACACAGGCAGTCATAGATAGATGCAGGGACAAAACTTGATTGCAAACAAAATTATCTACCAGCGACTATCCATAGCAGTTTGGGGTCTTTACCTTAACACATGACAAAACAGTAAGCAGAAGAAGTGAACAAAAAACAGGAATTTTGCTTTGGTTTAAAACCAGTAAACCTGCCAGAACAATAGCAATAACATGAGAAGAACCTTTATGCTTGAAGAGAGGGAGGGATCAAAAGTACTCTGTACTATTTCAGCCTGTGATAAGTGGAGAGTAGAAGAGGTGTGGAAGGTGTGTATTCCCTGTTGTAAAGTGTGTATTCAGTGTGTGTAAACTTAGGTGGAGCTTATATGGCGTGCATGTGGACAAAATGTGACGACGGGGACTTTGTGTAGTAGAAGTATAGTTGTAAATTAGCAACTTGGCTAGTATTTAATTTAAATACTTATAAATATAAGTAATTAGTAAAAAAAGTAGGAAAGTTATAAATAATTATATTTAATCACAATTAAATATAGATGAATTCAAATTTAATACTAATTAAATATAAATAGCCGCAGATAATCATTAGATGATATCGTAATTCATTAAATTGCACAAATAGCATACGTATTATGAAAAATAGCTTAAATAATGCAATTATGTAATATAGTCACAATTAAGTAAGGGATAGTATAAATAGAGGATTAATAATAGTACTACGCACATAAATGCTGGTTATAATGCAATTTTATTTGAAAAATTACTATTATCAATTTTAATTAAATATAGTCAAGTTGCGAAAAATGGAGGGACACTACGGTTTTACTAAAAATAATTGAGCAGTCGGTTCGGTGCGGTACGATTCTGTTGATTAAGTCTGTTATTAATTAACCATGGACACCCCTACTTATATCCTTATGAGTTACCAAGCAAACAAAGTTGCGAGTTCCTTTTCCATTAAAACCTCCCTTTCTTTTGCCACTTTTCCTTTCATGCAGCTGCCTTTTTTCTAGCTGTCATCATTTAAATATCAGAGGACTAGTGCAAAATATATGCATTCTTAACTTTAAATAGCAGTATCTCGGACATTTTGACTAGACCATTCTTGTCAAAGAGTCATTTACATTATTTTTCCATCAAAAAATTGATTAGTCCTTTTATAATATTGCTCCTTATTGAAATCATTTCATGGTCAGCTTTCCACCTAAGAATGGTTTTCAATGCTGCCAAAACAAAGCAATTTGGCTGGGCACTGTCTCAGTGTTATGTGAGTCTTCAAATCATATCCTTTTTTAATTGGTTTTGCTAGGTGGTTAAAATGTTTTATTTGGGTGGAGAAAAGGAATTCTCCAGTAATCTGAGTATTAGGCTTTTATGCTGCAAGTGCTCTCGCTGTGTATGAAGTGGAGATTTGTGGCATTGAGGCTTCTATATGTCCGTCTTTAGCGTTTTGTTTTTATGGAACACGCCTTCAGTTTTTGCATGCTCTCTTTTTAACTTAAAATTTACATGTGCATCCAAGTTTTACTTCTTTGCCTAGAAGTTATAAGGATGGCTTTTTCTTCTCAACAACATTATAGACTCTTAACATGGGTTCATATAGTAGCAGAGCCATAATTTTTGTTAACGAGTATCAACTTTTATAAAATATGTTAGATCAAACGTTTATTTCAAGTTTAGGGGACTCAACCTTTGTGTTTAATATGCATTTTTATTATTTTTAGCTTGTAATATACATAAATAAATAATCAAATTTCTTAAACAAGGGGTATCATTTGATATCCTTTGCTATAAGGTGGCTCCGCTATTGGGTGCGTTTGGTATGGTATGGTATGGTATAGTCTTAAGAATGATACGTAGTAATTGTGTGATTGATCTGTACCTTTTTCCTTATTAAGTTTTACTTCTTTGAGACTCTCAATGGAGTTGGCCGAAATCCGCATGGTGAAAACTCCAGCATGTCTCTGGGGTTGTTTCCTATGATTTTAGATTCATTGTAAAGTTTGGTGTTTGGCTGGAACAAAGTTTTACTAAAATTTATTATTCTTTTCCTATTGCAGAGGCAAAAAGTAAAATTAACAAATCGATGTGCACCTATTGACGAGCTACATGACTATTTATGAGATTGTGTGATGAAAATATTATTCGTGGATTATATCTAACGAGCTATAAGACCGTTCAAATATCCAAAGACGCAAGGATGTTCGGAGCCCTATAAGATTGGTTAAGGAAGGGACATTATCATTGTAATGTTGGCAGCTACACCAAACTATTTACGCTTCTCTTACTTTTTACCACTATATGTCTACAAGCACTAACAACTTAGGCATACATGTTGTCTATTTCTAAGAAGTTATTTGGTATGATGTATTGGTTAATTTAATTCATGTATCAAGTTCTGTTTCTTGTTTGGTAGTCAAAATCAAGTATTTTTTTTTTTCCTTAAAAGCACTTTTGACTTTGGAGAAGCAATGCCAAACATGCTATAAATTAGTTTAACTCGTTATTAGTCCTTGAATAGTCCTTTAAGGATAAAACTAGGAAAACCTTTGCTTCCATAAAAGAAAACTAAGGAGACTTACATAAAAATAAGGAGTAAAGTGAAAACATTCAACCAAACAACAGGTTCATTCTCTTGTTTTGATGATTATTACTTCTATTTTTATTATTTAATAAAAGAAAATTCCAAAAGTTTGATTTTAGAATTGTATACTTCTGTAAAGAATTTTAGATACTTTGTAAAAGAAGGGAAAGAACTACTTATACATTGACTACTCCATTAGTTTTATAACAATTCAAGAGCCACCTTGATGATATCAGAACTAGCAAACGACCACCTCTTGCCTTGATGACTTAAAAATCCTTGGATTATTAATATGCTGAATTAAATAAACTTCAGTTCAACTCTGTAACTGAAAACCAACAATAGCATTAATGATGTACAACTAGAATAAAATAAAACCACAAGAGTGTGCCAGAATTCTTATTAGAAAGGAAATATGACTATTATAAAGAACTCAATCCAACTATAAAGAAACATCCTTACAAAAATCAAACAAAGTGATCAAGTGCATTGGTGAGGAAGCTTTAACCAGTAAAACTCCGAATTTATCCTACTAACATGCGGGCAAGGGAGGGATACTGATATGCTCTCTGTCTCCAAATTGAAGACATAAAGACGACGGTCTACGGGCAGAGTGAAGTAGATGGATTCTCTCTTAAGATTAGTGCCTCTGGTGGAGCAAGTTGTCCCCCAAAAATCACTTAGAAAAATTGCAGTTTCGCCAATGCTTTTTATCTTTACCCATACTTTTTTAACAAAGTCAAACCGACACACTACAAAGCCGTATACATCCTTACCGAGATGTCCGAACCTCAACATGTGAACATATAACAACCCATCATTATCGGATTGTATGAAGTAAGACCCAAAGAACGGCGTTTCTAAGAATTCTCGAAAATCATACGCAGGTTGGTTACATAATTGCGTAACAGTTATTTTTCCCGAGTCATGATCCAGATCTAAATGAAATAAAATAAAGCCCCCTGAAGACTGGTGGTATGTTAATCTGTAAATTTTCCCCTTGAAGACGGTCCAATGCTCGAACTTGCCATTGCCAATAAGTTGCAAATCTTGTTTATGAAATTCTTGATCACTATCTAGCTTTAAGACATAAAGTGTTTGGGGCTTCTCATAATTATCTTCAAGCAAGAAAACGCGGCTTTCAGGATCATGGGGTGGTGCGGACAAAAGGCACTTCCAGTTGTACTCAGTTTCAGGGAGAGGTGGGAGCTGAATTTTGTCCATTGAAATAGGATTCCAAATGTAACAATCTTCACTGCTATCGTCTATTAACACCAACCACTCATGGGCATAAGCAAGTATTGTTTTGTTTCGAAGCTCAAATATACTTTTTACCTCATGTCGATCCTCGGATATGTTGTAAAAAGTTTGCTTTCGCTTGTCGTTTCCATGGCAAATAACAAGCCAAGGGTGTGGTTGGGCAGAAAAAGGAGGCCGACCATATTCTATTTTTTCACTCATGTGATTCTCTAAGCAACGAATATTTTCTGAAATATTTATATTTTTATCTTTTTCTGCATAACAAACAAAATGATTATGCATTATCAATAAGAATAAAGAATCAGGTAGAATAAGAGGAAAGTTTATTAGCAAATAATTTGACCACTCTTCATGCCCTTCTATTTCTGTTTTTCGTTTTTCAGTTTTTGCATCAACGAAGCACAAATCCATCCAAAATCTTCTCCTCTGGTTCTTTCAGGCCACTCACACCAAGACTAGATACTAGAATGGAGCGTGCAGATTATAATGGATCGTGGTCCGATTCTGCTCCAACAGACATACTTAAATTAATATTATCACGTCTCATTGCTGGCGATTACTTTGTGTTTCGTGCTGTTTGTAAGAGATGGCGCCTAATCGAGTCCCCACCGCATCCACTCCCTCCATCTCCACTCCCGCCGCTTGAATATGATTCCTCGTCTTCCTATAGAAAGTCACCTTGTTTCATGACTTTAAAAAGAACCGGTGTTGTAGAACTCTTTCATCCATTATACAATACCTTAACTCACAAGATGGATTTTCCAGAATTAAGGGATTGCCGAATTCGGTGCTCAAAAGCTAATTGGTTGCTCATGAGTCTACGTGACCGTATTATGTTCTTTTTTAATCCCATTAGCAAGGTGAAAATTGAACTCCCAGATCTTCCAGAACTAGCAGTGTTAAGTTCTTTATCTGGTTGGACATTTTCATGTCCACCGGACTCCTCATTATCCTCTTGTTTTGTCGTTGGTTTGTCTACGGTTGGTTCTGATAACTCCAATTTTGATGATTACAATATGGTTAAATTTCATGAGCAGCTAACTTAACAATTACTGCATGTCATGATAGGATCATAATGTTTTCAGTCGGCTATTTTTGGAAGGCAATTGAAGTCGCTGAAGTTCCATTACCTTGGAGACAACATGATTCAGTCTATGATGTATTTATTGAAAGAAGATTGTGTTGGCTGAAGTCTTTCTTGAAGATCTCAATGATTAGAGTCAATCTCGCATATCAAGGAATTAAGAGAAAAATCTGGATCCATTAATGCTCTTACCTGATTCTCAAAAAGGATCAGTCAATGCCTTTTTGGGGATCAAATCCCTTGGGTCAAAAATCTCTTCATTTAAGGAAAACATCTCTATCATATCAATAAAGGATCCACAAGACAAATTTGATGTTCACACGAGGAAGACTCTGATGCTATATAAACTCAAGCTGCAAGCCGTCTTATTTACGCAACCTTTAGCTTTCTTATATTCTCTTTGAAATCTTGAAAACATTGTAATCCTTAGAGTTTACTACTGTCCAAGAAAAAGAAAAGAGAGTTCTGGGAGAAAGTAAGGTTAGTGTTGAGTGAGTTGGTCAAGTGAGTGATCAACCGTGTATCGTTGGTGGTGAGCGAAGGAACAAAACCATATTTTGTATCGTTGGTGGTGAACGAAGGAAAACCATCACTCTGTACTTTGAAACAACTTAAAAAACTGAAGAGAAACTCCCTTGTGACCCAAGGGGACTGGATTAGGAACCATTCTGTGTTCTGAACCAGTATAAATCTGCTGTGTTATTACGTTACTGCATTTACATTATTCTGCTATCACTGCTTTACATCTAGTCGACTCATTAAGTCGACTGATATCTTCAATTGGTATCAGAGCAGGTCTCACACATCTTTTAATTTTTGCTTTGCAGCAAGTGAGAAAAGATCATGTCTGGGCATATCGTTACAGGAGCACTACTTCAAGAGGGAACCTCTATTGCTCGTCCTCCATATTTCAATGGACAACACTTTAGTCATTGGAAAGTGAGAATGGAGACATTCGTCAAATCCATTGACTTTAAAGTTTGGCGAGTAATTACCAAGGGCCCTTATGACATTCCTCCAGACAAAAACAAGAAATCAGAAGGAGAAACTACTAAGATCCCTCTGGATATTGATGATTACAATGACGAGCAAAGAGAAGTCATACAACTGAAGTCAAAGGCTCAAAATCTTTTATATAATGCTATCAGTGGAGAAGAATATGAGAAAATTTCCAGCTGTGAAACAACCAAGGAAATGTGGGACAAACTTGTCGTAACTTATGAAGGTACAAACAAAGTTAAGGAAACTAGAATTAATCTTCTAGTTCATGAGTACAAACTGTTTCAAATGAATGATGGAGAAACCATTGAAGACATGTTTGCCAGATTTAGTAAAGTTATAGGAGAACTTAAATCTCTTGGGAAAGTCTACACCAGTGGAGAACAGGTCAGAAAGATTCTTCGCAGTTTACCTGTTATATGGAAACCCAAGGTGATTAATATTGAAGGTGGAGATTTAAACTCTCTATCCTATGATGAGCTTCATGGTGACCTCATTGCGTTTGAAAAGACCCATCTCCAAAGAAGCTCTCAAAATACTGAAAAGAAGAAAGAAGTTGCCTTCAATGCTGAAAATACAGATCCTCCAAGCGACAATGATGATCTTGCAGAAGAATGGGTACTAATGTCTAAGAACTTTGGAAACTTGCTGAGAAGAAACAGACAAAGAGGAAGAACTAGATTCAATTCTAGAAGAAACACTCCCAGCAATGATCAAGATAAGAACGATGGACGATGCTTCGAGTGTGGCAAATATGGACATATTGCAGCCAACTGTAATGAGGCAAAGAAGAAGCAATTCAAGAACAAAAAGAAGGCCTTGTCTGCATGGAGTGACGAAGAAGGATCTGACAATGAAGAAGAAGCTAATATATGTTTCATGGCTGATGCTGAATCCAGCAAGGTACGTAACTACAACTGTGAAAATTGTAACTCCCTACAAGAGGACTTAGACTCCGCCCTAGAAGAAATGGAAAATATTCTAAGAGAATTATCTAAAGTAAAAAGGGATGGTGAAGTTTGGAAAAATAAATTTGAAGTATGTGAACTAGAACAGGATTTCTTTGAGCAAGAAGTTCAGGACCTAAAATTCCAACTAAACAGTATAAATAAATCCACAAGCCAAAGTTCCATCAAATCCAACACAACTCCCTTATCCCCAGCTTCTATTGAGGCTATTCCTGGAGGCCTGCGATTTACCAGTAGTGAGTCGACTAAAACTGCATCCACAACTAAACCTCTCATCACATGCTACTATTGTGGAAACCTTGGACATACAAGTGCTAGATGTAGATTCAGAAGAGCTGACACTAGAAAGTGGAAATGGATCCCTAAAATTTCATTAAAATCTTATATTGCTAACCATGAAGGACCCAAGACAGCTTGGGTACCAAAATATCAGTAGCATTGTTTATTTGCAGGAACACCTACCAAAAGGAGCGTGCAGAGGAAAATGGATTCTAGACAGCGGGTGTTCCAGACATATGACAGGTGACAAATGCTGGTTCAAATCAGTCACAAGCATAGACGGTGGACTAGTCAAATTTGGTGATAATGGCAAGGGTATTGTCATTGGCATTGGTAAAGTTTTCTTAAATCAATCCTGTTACATGAATGAGGTACTGTTGGTAAGTGGTTTAAAGCATAATCTTCTCAGCATTAGTCAACTCTGTGACTCTGGATATCAAGTTAAATTTGAAGCAACTAAGTGCATCATCTCTGATTCACTAGGTAATGAAATTCTCACAGGTTCCAGAGATAACAACATATATAAATTAGACAATGTCTCTTCCTCTCATGAATACATTTGCTTAACCTCTGTTGCTTCAGATCCTTGGCTATGGCATAAGAAACTTGGACATGCTAGTATGCATCTCATTCTTAAACTATCTTAAAAGGATCTAGTTATTGGTCTTCCTAAACTAAAATTCCTAAAGGACCATGTATGTGATGCATGTCAACTAGGAAAGCAAACCAGGTCATCCTTTAAAGTTAAAGACATTGTTAATACTTCTATGCCACTTCAGTTACTACACATGGATTTGTTTGGACCCACAAAAACTGCTAGTATTGGTGGTAAAAGGTATGCTTTTGTTATTGTTGATGATTACTCACGTTTTACCTGGGTCATTTTTCTGTCACATAAGGATGAAGCTCAAAAGAACTTTGAGTATTTTTGTAAAAAGGTTCAGAGAGAAAAAGGATACTTCATCTCCTCTATCAGAAGCGACCATGGTGGAGAATTTGAGAGCAAAGCTTTTGAATCCTTCTGCAATGAACAAGGTATCTCGCATAGCTTTTCTTCTCCCAGGACTCCTCAGCAGAATGGTGTTGTGGAGAGCAAGAACAGGACTTTGCAAGATATGGCTAGAACAATGCTCTTGGATCAATCTCTACCCAACAAGTTTTGGGCAGAAGCTGTTAGCACAGCTTGTCACATCCTCAACAGGTGTCTTATTCGTCCCATTCTTAAGAAAACACCTTATGAACTCTGGAAAGGTAAACATCCTAACATAAGTTATTTTCACCCATTTGGCTGTAAATGTTTTATCCATAATAATGGAAAGGATAACCTTGGTAAGTTCGACCCCAGAAGTGATGAAGGTATTTTCTTGGCTATTCTAACTCAAGTCGTTCATACAGAGTTTTTAATAAACGTACTTTAGCTGTAGAAAAATCCATGCATGTTGTATTTGTTGACACTAATCAGATTCTTGAGAAAGACAAAAATGCAGATATAGAATTGCTAAGTGCAGGAAATACTTCCTCAGCAGCTGAAATCAAGTCGACTAACGAAGTATCAAAGTCAGCCTCAGAAAATCAGATTGAGTCGACTGATTATCTCCCTTCAGTGGTTCCAAATGAGTGGAAAGGAGAACCAGGATATCCTCACAAGTTTATTATAGGAAATCCTCTTGAGGGAATGAAAACTAGAGGTTCTTCCAAACAGAATGCTGACGTTGCCCTCATTTCTCAAATTGAACCTGAGAAAATCGATGAAGCTCTCAATGATGAATGCTGGGTAAAGGCTATGAAGGAAGAATTGACTCAATTCGACAAAAATCAGGTATGGACTCTTGTCCCAAAACCCCACAATACATCTATCATAGGTACAAAATGGGTCTTCAGGAATAAGCTTAATGAGAATGGAGAAGTCACTAGAAACAAGGCTCGACTTGTAGCTCAGGGCTACTCGCAACAAGAAGGTATAGACTACGATGAAACATTCGCTCCAGTTGCAAGGTTAGAATCTATTCGAATGTTACTTGCTTATGCATCTTTCAAAGGTTTTAAATTATTTCAAATGGATGTCAAAAGTGCGTTTTTAAATGGCTTCATCAAAGAAGAGGTATATGTTAAACAAACTCCTGGTTTTGAAAACTTAAAATTTCCTTCGCATGTTTTTAAGTTGACCAAAGCTCTATACGGCTTAAAGCAAGCTCCTAGAGCATGGTATGATCGATTAAGCACCTTCCTTTTAAATCATGGTTTTAGTCGAGGAAAAATTGATACTACTTTATTCATTAAAAGATCATCTGTTGGAAATCTTCTTATGCAAATCTATGTCGATGATATTATTTTTGGTAGTACTAATCCCTCGCTGTGTAAGGAATTTGCTGAGACAATGCAGAATGAGTTTGAAATGAGTCTCATGGGAGAACTTACCTTCTTCCTTGGACTTCAAATCAAACAATACGATAAAGGGATTTTCATCAATCAATCTAAGTACACCAAGGAATTACTTGCCAAGTTTGGTATGCATAATGCCAAGATCATGAAAACTCCTATGAGTCCCTCAACAAATCTTGAAAAAGACTGCAAAGGTAAAAATGTAGATCAAACCACCTATCGAGGTATGATTGGTTCTCTACTCTACTTAACTGCTAGTCGCCCTGACATAATGTTCAGTGTATGCAAATGTGCTAGATATCAATCTGAACCTAAGGAATCTCATCTCACTGCAGTTAAACGTATTATGCGATATCTCTTTGGCACTGTTTCCTATGGACTTTGGTATCCACGTACTATTAATTTCCATCTTCAAGGATACTCAGACTCTGATTTTGCAGGTGATAAAGATGATCGTAAAAGCACTAGTGGGACTTGTCAATTTTTAGGACAATCCCTCATCTCTTGGCATAGCAAAAAGCAAGGCTCAGTATCTTTATCTACTACTGAGGCGGAATACATTGCCATTGGACATTGCTGCACTCAACTTCTTTGGATGTCTTATCAACTTAGTGATTATGATATTAATTCCACTCCTATGTCTATTTTTTGTGATAATTCTAGTGCTATTTGTCTTTCCAAAAATCCAGTGCATCATTCTAGAGCCAAGCATATAGAAATTAAGCATCATTTTATTAGGGATCATGTCCTATGCGGTAACATTAAAATCTCTTTTGTGGCTACTGAAAATCAACTTGCTGATATCTTCACTAAACCTTTGCATGAGGAACGTTTCTGTGAACTTCGTGAAAGATTAGGAGTAGTTGAAGATCCTATATCTCTAAATTAATTATGACTCATTTTTGCATGTGTGAACATCTTTATAGAGCATTTACTTAATTATTGCATATCCCTAAAACTTCTCTAAATTGTTACTGCTTGCCTCGCGTGTGTAAAAAGGTCGCTTCGATTCACTCACTGACTGCGCTGTCCTTTCACCTTTTCAATCACATCTCTTCTTCTCTTCTTCTCCATAAACACCACTCTTAATCTCTCCATCTTCCTTCTTTCTCTGTGCAACTACTCTTTAACCTCTCCTATCTCAATGGGTAAAATTCAAAAGTCTTCTAACCCTTCTATGAGGAAAAGCTCTAGAAACCGCTCCAAAAACTGTTCTCCTGGGTCTCCTATCAACCTTGAAAATTCCGACTCTGCCACCATGTCTCAACACAGCGAATCTGCTTCCTTCGTGTAACGACCCTCAAATAGTCGTTACGGGAATCGAGACCTTGATCTGCGTGTCGATAGTCTCAAAAGCTCCGTTAGGTCATTTATGACCTGTTCGTGAAATTTGAATCAAAACGGAGTCCGTTTGATAGGTTTTCGAGAAAAGGATCCGTTTATGAAATTCCGGAAAGGAATTTGGGGTTTCGATAGGTCGTTTTGAGTAAACGAACCCCGATGGAAAATCCGAGCGCACCGTTAGGTCCGTCTCGTCATTTATGATATGTAGCAACCTTCAAAATTGAAAACGGACCTCGTTTGATAGGACTTTTGATAAAGTCCCCGTTTCGGAAGTTTAAAAGAGTTAAAAGAGGTTTCCGAGCTCGATTTGAGCAAATGAGCTCCGATGAGAGATCCGAAAGTCCCGTTAGGTTTGTATAGTCATTTTTGACTTGTAGCAACTTTCGGAATTGGATTCCGAGGTCGTTTGGTTAAATTTCGCTATTTTGGCGAAAGTCGAAAATTGAACCTTTGCCGTGGGACCCACTTTTTGAGTTCTGGAGGTCCGAATTGAGTTCCGTCTGGACGAGCATGTCACCCAAGTATTTTATGACTTGTGTGCAAACTTTGGGGTCATTCCGAGCTTCGTAGGGTCCCGTTTGGACCCAAAACAGTTCGGATTTTTCTGGTGCGAAACTGCTGTTTCTGATACTGTTTCTGTTGCGAGCAGCCGGAAAAATGACATTTTTTCGGCCAATCCGTAAGGAATTAGGAAAAACTCAAAGCATGAAAGTTGTAGCCCTTTGAGTTGTGGTTTTAATGCCATCGGTTTCAGGACATTCCTATCAAAAGTTATGATTATTGGAACAGAGGCTGTTACAGTGGTAAAAACTGCTATAAAAGGGTCATTTCGGGACAGATTTTGGGAAACCGAATTTTTATTCAAAGGAGGCGATTTGGAGGCGATTTTGGAAGGTTCAAAACGTGTATAATCATAAGGTAAGCCTCCATAACTCATTTCATATCATATATCATGAGAATCAAAGCTTGATTCATAGGAAATGAGTTAGAATCCTAAATTTTAAGATTTGGGGAAAATCAACGAGCAAGGCTCGTATGAGAAATCTAATTGCATATTTGGACTCACGGGAGTGTGGGGAGTCCGGAAATGTATATTTTATTTATTTTGGGCTCGGTCCCACCCGAGGGTATTTTGGTAATTTTACCCTAAGTCGTATATGAGCTTAGTTCTCTATAATTGAGCACTAATGAGTGCTATATTGTCTTGATAGACTTAGAGGAAAGTTCCTCGAGGACAAGAAGAGCAGGAAAGGAGATTGCTTCCTAGCTTTGAACCGGAATTCGAGGTAAGTGAGACTTGACCTCTACTTTGCTTGTGGATACGTCCAGCATGCTAGTACGCTTCGGGTACTCTTATGTGATTAGCTTAGGGCTATGTGTTAAATATGAATTGACTAGCGTTGGCTAGGTATATTACTATTAATTAAATATGAATAGTAAAGACATGAGTTGACCGAGGTATGTGCCGGTCTAGACGCTATATTGAGATAGCGATTAATTCTATTGTGGGATTGCTTACTATTATTTGATCATAAATAGTGAGTACATGAGTTGACCGAGGTATGTGCCGGTCTAGACGCTACATTGAGATAGCGATGACTTATATTGTGGGATTGGTTGCTATGTCATGATTAGATAGCAAAGGACCTGGGGATATGGCCGAGGATGTTGCCGGCATATCATTGATTATGTCTTGCCGAGGTTTCTGCCGGCTTATGTACGAATTTGGTACTTGTATGGTTATCATGACGGGTTGTGTAGTGCTGACTCCTCGTAACCTTTGGTTAGACGACACGGGAGTAGGGATTGTACCTCCAAACCGTCGTCGGGTTAACCTCCGCTTTACATTGAGCTAGCATAACCAATCTTAGTTACAGTGACTGTGTAATATTATCGTTATTAATATTTATGTTATTATTTCTGTTATTGTTATTAATGTCGTGGATATAAATACGGTTAGAGGGACACTTGACAGGGGGTGTGGTGTCGCCTATACTATGAGATGTGTCACACTTGACAGGGGGTGTGGTGTGGACACTTGATTATTGAGATGTGACACACTTGACAGGGGGTGTGGTGTGGTCACTACATATTTGAGATGTGACACACTTGACAGGGGGTGTGGTGTGGTCACTAGATTGTTGAGACACGACACACTTGACAGGGGGTGTGGTGTGGTCGTATATAGATGAGATGAGACAACGACTACGGGTCATTGGTCTACCTCCTTATGATTGAGACAGTGACTACGGGTCACTGGTATGTTGTTTATGTTGACAATGGCGTTATGGCCTATAGACAGAGCCGCACAGGGTGTGTGCTGATATTGAGTGATGAATGTATTGTTCCTACGTCCGTTGGCGGTGTTGCTAGCCTACCGTAGGTTTAGGTTAGTCGGCGTGGGAGTAGAGATGGGACCTCCAAACCACTGTTTGATTGACCTAGGCCTTACGTTGGGTGGGCATAATCCTCTTTGACTTGTGTATGATATTCTGAGACTACTGGCTTACTTAATGTGTATGTGACATATGCTATCTGTATGTACATAGGTACATACGTATGGATATATATATATATATATATATATATATATAATTATATATACTTGGATAATTATATTGTGAATATGTGCGACTGCGCTATTTATTCACGTAGAAACGACGTGCTTAGTTGCTTGCGATGCATGTTTGCGATTTGTCCCGCAAGGGTGATTTAGCGGGCCTATCAGTGATCTTACTGGGCTTCGGCTCATAACTTACTCTGCCACATGTGCAGGTACTTCTTCTAGATAGCCATCGAGACAGTAGCGACCGTTCGAGGCTGCTGTATTATTTTGTTGAGGTGAGCCAACCGTACAGTCCACGGTGGCGTACCACCAGTGTTGTATAGAGATAGACTCCACTTCACTTCTGTTGTATTTTATTTCGATTGAGTCACTCTATAGATGCTCCATTGGTGTTTGTTGGGTATAGTAGACAGGGGTGTCTACCTTCTTTTGGATTCCAATTTTATATATATATTTCATCATGTTTCTCTTCTTTCATTTTATTTTCGCATTTTTGTTTCTGTTGGTTCGCCTAGGCAATATCGTTTAGGTGCCATCACGGATCCAGATTTTGGGTCGTGACACTTCGTCTCCACCAATTCCGGCAAAAAGCGTGGAAAACGACCCTTGGCTGACACTCCTCAAAAGTCCTCTCCAAAGAAACCCAAAGTTTCCAAACCCTGCGTTTCTCTTGACTGTGACCAAAACTTTTGGGATAATGGGAGAGAAAAGTTCGAAGATCTTAAAAATCGTCGCATTGCCTCTGGCCGCATAGTTGACCTTGATTCCATGGAAAATCTTGACTGCAATATCAAAACTCTTTTCGACTTCCAAGGTTGGTCAAATCTCTTCTCTATAAACCCTCCTGTCATGTACCCTGACTTGGTTCGTATGTTCTATGCAAATCTTCGCACTTGTGGAACTGATGGTATTGAATCCCTGGTTTTAGGTCAACGTATTTTCTTGACCTGCAAAGTTCTAGAAAAATTCTTTAAGATTAAATCTTCCGGTTTCTCTGATTGCTTCAAAAATTCTTGGCCCTCTGACTTTGAAGTGTCGTTTGACCAAGCCAAAGCTTGTATTACTAGTTTGGGTGCTCATGCAATTCCTGATGGACAACTTGGTCCTCATCTTTTATGTTTTGAAAATCGTGTCCTGGCTCATATTACTGCTACCACCCTGCTTCCTCGCACAGGTTCTTTCAGTTCCCTTTCCCAAAGGGACACTTTTATTATCTATTGTCTTGTTGCTAAACACAAGGTCAAACTCTCTTGGTGGATCCTTAATTACATGCACGAATGTGCTGTGGATACTAAGGAATCTGGCTGTCTCCCATATGGAATGCTTATCTCCCATGTTCTGGACCTTCTGCATGTCCCCACATCTGGTCACTCTGTCATAACTGTTTCCCAATGCTATAACTCCCGTGCATTTACCAGTATGGGACATGTGCATCTTGATCATACTTGGGTTAAAAAGCCTGACCTGGATCTACCTCCTTCTATGCCTGCTCCTGCACCTGCTCCTGATAACTCCTCTGTGCTCAGTCGACTCTTTGCAGTTGAAGAACAGCTCTCCACTCTGCGTGATCTCTGCCTTTCCTCTCAATACAATCTTGAGAAAGCCAGAGATGACACCAAAACCACCAAGGCTGATGTTGCCCTCCTCAGACTTTCCATTGACTCTGTGGCCAAGGATGCTCGCAGAAGTCTCTCTACCCTGCATTCTCGTATGGACACTCTGGGAACCAACATCATCAACACCTTGAAATACTTTCTGGGAAGGCGCTAGCTGTTTGTGGTTGTTTCACTGGCTAAGACTATCTTTTGTGACTCCCCTGTTTTTTGTTGATGACAAAGGGGGAGAAAAACCTATGTTTATATATGCTGAATGATCTAAACTTGACTATGCTATGTGCTGAATGATCTAACTTGATTATGCTATGTGAATATTGCTGCTGCTTGTGCTATTGTCTGAATTCCTTGAAATTTAACCAGTTGAGTCGACTAACTAACCTCTTCTTTGAGTCGACTACATATATGTTTTTAGAAAATTAGAAATGCAGGTACTCAAATTTTCAGGGGGAGCATATACTCAGGGGGAGCTGTCAACTCATCCTTAGAACAGGGAAGTATCATAAGTCTCTAAAATTGTCATCATAAAAAAGGGGGAGATTGATAACTCCAATTTTGATGATTATAATATGGTTAAATTTCATGAGCAGCTAACTTAACAATTACTGCATGTCATGACAGGATCATAATGTTTTCAGTCGGCTATTTTTGGAAGGCAATTGAAGTCGCTGAAGTTCCATTACCTTGGAGACAACAGGATTCAGTCTATGATGTATTTATTGAAAGAAGATTGTGTTGGCTGAAGTCTTTCTTGAAGATCTCAATGATTAGAGTCAATCTCGCATATCAAGGAATTAAGAGAAAAATCTGGATCCATTAATGCTCTTACCTGATTCTAAAAAAAGATCAGTCAATGCCTTTTTGGGGATCAAATCCCTTGGGTCAAAAATCTCTTCATTTAAGGAAAACATCTCTATCATATCAATAAAGGATCCACAAGACAAATTTGATGTTCACACGAGGAAGACTCTGATGCTATATAAACTCAAGCTGCAAGCAGTCTTATTTACGCAACCTTTAGCTTTCTTATATTCTCTTTGAAATCTTGAAAACATTGTAATCCTTAGAGTTTACTACTGTCCAAGAAAAAGAAAAGAGAGTTCTGGGAGAAAGTAAGGTTAGTGTCGAGTGAGTTGGTCAAGTGAGTGATCAACCGTGTATCGTTGGTGGTGAGCGAAGGAACAAAACCATATTTTGTATCGTTGGTGGTGAACGAAGGAAAACCATCACTCTGTACTTTAAAACAACTTAAAAAGCTGAAGAGAAACTCCCTTGTGACCCAAGGGGATTGGATTATGAACCATTCTGTGTTCTGAACCAGTATAAATCTGCTGTGTTATTACGTTACTGCATTTACATTATTCTGCTATCACTGCTTTACATCTAGCCGACTCATTAAGTCGACTGAATCTGAAAAAAGATAGAAAAATATAATTCACCCCCCTCTTATATCTTCAGGTTCTCCCCCACCAGTATGCATCATAAAAGTTGGAGAGACAAGATGGACATGCCATGACTTTCCAGGACCTAACCAACGAATATTTACGTTACCCTGGGGTGATAATCCAATATTTTTCAAAAATAATACTGTTTGCGTATTGAAAGGGAGAGGGAAATTAGGAGTACTAAGTATCAACGAGAACTCAACTGTGGAGACACCTACCTGGGAATATTATGGGGAACAATTTTCGCGAAAAAAGCGAAAATCAATTCATCAAGTTTTAATGGCAGAAGATGTCGATAATGGAGGAATATTATGTGTATTTGTAACTCATGAAGAAGGACAATTAGAGGTTTGGAGGTTTAACATGATTGAAAGGGTCTTCAAGAAGGAACAAGTACCAAGTTTGAATAATAAAACACTTTTTCGTTAGCCGTGGAGATTCATACTTGAAACCATGCATTGCACCGGGGTTAGAAAACAAGATATATGTCCCAATGTTTCGTGACAACAACAAAGGGGTTTTCTATTCTTTGGCACGTGGCCGTTATTACTCATTCGATTACTCCGTCAACCAGACCTTCTCAAGTCGAAATTATTTCAACTTAGACCAACCAAGAAACGGCATTTGGATTGAACCAGATGTGAGTCAATCTCTCCCCTCATAATTGAAGCAAAGAATGATCAATTTACAAAACTAATCATACCCTTTGTATTGGTGTTTATTATTTCATTAGTTAGTAATGTGACATTGGTATGGAGTAGGAGACGGGATCCTCGCTTTAGTTCCTTATGTAATTTATTTTACGCGTTTGTGATATATTTTTTTTAAAACGTAAATTCGATATTTGTGATATCTTTTTTTTTTAAACTTAATTTTTTTCCAAGTATGATAGAGTAAATTTACACTGCTGAAGTTGTTTATTTTTGACCTAGCAAGAGGAAAGGGAGTTCAATTGATTTTCCAATAAAAGAAATAATGTAAATTCGTCGAGGGCAATGACACAAGAATAAACGAGAGTCCATGGTAATTTCAACTGTAATAGGCTTGAAAGCTAGTATTCGCCTATTTTTAAAGCATACAGTAAATTTTGTTGTATTACTGAGGCATTTAGAACACTTAGTTGAAACTGTAAAGAAGATATATTTTCCCAACTTTACTTCATGACAGTACAACCACGTATATATAGGTATTATGTACAATTCAAAATACTAACTAGGTAAATACAACATCTTCTAGTAATTATCTCTAACACCCTCCCTCAATCTAAATGGGAGGTCCGGACATGAAGATTGGAAGCTAGCTCACGAAACCGAGAGGATGACAATGCCTTTGTGAAGATGTCCGCCAATTGCAAGGAAGTATGAACATGAGAAACCAATAGATCACCTTGAACAATCTTCTCACGAATGAAGTGATAATCCAATGCAATGTGTTTGGAGCGAGAGTGAAAAACCGGATTATGAGCCAGATGAATTGCTCCAATGTTATCGCATTTTGCTATAATAGGAAGATGAAGAAAAACACCTAGATCACGTAATAAAAATTGAAGCCATGTTGCCTCAGCAGTAGCAACAGCTAAAGCTCTATACTCAGCCTCTGTACTGGAACGAGCCACGGTAGGTTGCTTCTTAGTAGACCAAGAAATCAAATTGTCACCAAGAAAAATGCAAAATCCTGAAGTAGAACGACGAGTTGCTGTACAACCAGCCCAGTCAGAGTCGGAGAAGATGGTCAATGAGATGGCCGAATTTTTGTATAGTTGCAAGCCAAAATCTGAACTACCTTTAAGAAGCGAAAGATCCTTTTAACCGCCTGCAAGTGATGTTGCTGCGGATTTTGAAGAAACTGAGATGTCATATTTACAGCATATTGGATGTCTGGTCTAGTGAAGGACAAATATTGCAGACTACCAACCATGCGCCTATAAATGGACGGATCAACAAGCAAAGGAGGAACATTCGAGTGCCAGTCCATTTTGCTGCGAAGAGGAGTTAGCACAGGCTTGACTTGAGCCAAATCAACACGAGCCAAAAGATCAGAGATATATTTGCGTTGTGATAAAAGAATTCCTTCAGAATTAGGCAACAGTTCAATCCCAAGAAAGAAGCGCAGAGCACCAAGATCTTTCATTACACTCAGATTTCATTGAAGCAATAAACTGAGAAATGAGCACCTGTGAGGAACCAAAAACTGCTATGTCGTCAACATAAATGAGTAGTATCAAAATTTCTACCCCTGATCGAAAAATAAACATGCTATGATCTGAACAGGATTGTTTGAAACCAAGGTTCAATAAAAATATTGCCAACCGGTGGAACCATGCTCTGGGTGATTGCTTCAAACCATAAAGAGCTCGATTCAATTTGCACATGTGATGAGGAAAATCAGGATGCTCAAAGCCTTTTGGTTGACGCATATAAGTGTAATAGTGTCACATTGAATCCACAAGCGATACTCATCATGAGTAGGTGATGGACACGGAATCGAACCATCTACCATGCGAAGCAGGTTATGGCTTTTCAAAACTGTGAGAAAAACTTTCTTCCAAGTAGGTTAATTCAATTGGGATGAAGTGTTAGAAATGGTTGGAGGGGCATTTGGAAGCCCAAGAGAGGATTGAGATGGATTACTTTGAGTAGAAGAATCAGATAAAGTCATGGCTCTTGATACCAAGTTGAAACGGTAAAGAAGATATATTTTTCCAACTTTACTTCATTGGCAGTACAACCACGTATATATAGGTATTATGTACAATTCAAAATACTAAATAGATAAATACAACATCTTCTAGTAATTATCCCTAACACACTTTGCTGTTCAGTATATGCATAAGAGGACAGAACACTTTACTTTCAGTTAAACCATAAGAGACTGCTGCAGATATAAGAAACTTCTTTTCATTTTAAAGCATAGCACAAACTCATCCATATCCTTCAGTTGCATAGGAAAATACTTGCTTATTAATTACCTCCAAAAAGCAAGTTAACACAACATTAACCATAAAACTTCATCAAACATTAAGTAAACGTATAGGGACTAGTGTTGCCTGAAGACACTAGAATACGAGCAATATAGCAAACATAATAGTAGAAGAGACTAAGCTAGCGTTTGGATATAGATTCCCAAATAGTTTTTGGGAAACATTTTCTCGGTGAAGTTTGATATGAAAATGAAAAAGTATTTGGACATATTTTTTGGGAACAAATTTTTTGGCTCAAAAAGAGCCTTTGAGCTCTTATGAAAATGAAGTTTGTATGTAAAAGTTAGTTTTTGGCTCAAAAAGAGCCTTTGAGCACTTTTTGAATTTTTGGGAGAAGTTTAGCTCAAATAGCATAAACAAACAGTTTTTCTCCCAAAAACTCTCAAAAAATGTTCCCAGAAGAGTTGGCGCAAAAGTCATTTTAGTCCAAATAGCGTATTTCCGGTTAGGGGCCTAAGACTTATTAAAGCAATTGTAGCTATTCACTCCTTCTAGTTCGAGTGAATTTCGCTCCAAATAGCATACAAACGGGGGCTAAGGGTACATGGGAAACATTGTCTTGGGGATCCATTATTGGATCATTACAAAAAGGGTAATGGGATAAACAACTAAAGATGGTGTTGAACCCTCCCAAAAAAAAAAACACACAAGTATGCATCGGGATTTGACTTCAATAAAATGAGACTCCAAAGGGTTTCTTTGGAGTCGCCACCTAATTTAAGGATTATTAGGAACCTAAGTTAACTAAAGAGTGCAATTTTATCCTTTATTTAAAGGAAAATAATTCAGATATTCTTAGGTAAGTAGTTCTATTAAATTCGAAAGAAGGTCCTTAATGGGAGCACTTTCGAAAATCCTCTAAAAGCGGTTAATCCGATGATTTTCACGAATTTTACTTAAAGATAATTAATTTCGGATAAATTTTAAATAAAGATAAATAGATAATGAATAATATAATATAAATAAGATAAGATTTGATTATGCCAATACTTAGATAACTAAACAACAAAACTTAAGATTAATTAAATGAATAATGAGATAATGGTTGATTGCTTAATTAATTAAATAAATAAAAGCTAAATAAAATAAATGATTAGATAAATAATGACAATTGATTAATTAATCGGTTGGATAGATAAATAATGAATAGATAATAACTTAATTTAATAGATAAATATTTATATGAATTCAATTAAATTAGGAAAAAAATGAATAATAATTGATTGAATAAATAATAAGTGAATAAATAAATAATTATGTATAATTAAATAAATGAATAAATAAATAAATTTATTTATTTATAAATGAAGACCACTTAAATAATTTAATTAATGAGTAAATAGATAATAGATGGATAAATAATTAACTTAAATATAAATAATGAATAAATGAATACGATTTTAATTTTGATTCTTTTGCACTCGATAGTTAATCAAAGATTCCTATTATCTTAAACTAATTGGCGAGTCCCAAAGAAACGGGATAAGCAATTGTATTATCAATCCTAAACATGCAATAAGATAACAATTTGATAAAGCGGCTATCCTATCAAGCTTCTAATCATGCAAAGTCCTAATCCGGTTTACGAAGATCCTAAAATATGCTTTCTAAAGGGGACGGGTGAGGAGTTTAGAAGGTAGAACCCGGATAGCAAATTCAACACAAGCCTTGTATTTTACAAGATTTTTATTTTTTCTTTCCTTTTACATTTTCGGGGATATCAACTCCCGAAAATGCGGAGCGGATCAAATAACTTCCCAATGCATGCCATCCCAATTTGTGAGTTTTTGCCAACTCGTTCCCAAGAGTGTCATGCCAAAAAAATAAAGAGATAATGATAAGGGGCGAGTAAAATGTAACAATTCGAACAAACAAAATTTACAAAAGGAATAACATCGACAGAGCTATAGAAACAAATAATACATGGAACATAGTCATTTAATGTGCAAAGTTCACAAAGTTCTATAGGGAGTACTTTTATTCTATGATGCTTAATTGATTTAAGCATTAATAATACATAAGTTAACATTTCTGACATCCAAACACTATGAACTGTGTAATGAATCAAGCAAAGGAATCAATTCATTAATCAATCTGCCAAATAAAGACCCAATATACCAAGTACCTCTACTTTAAATTTGTTCAACTTCAGTAATGCTATCTAACAAATCATGACTGTATTTATGGCTTTTATATATGGAAACACAATCTTACCCTTTAAGATTTGGTCACTTCACATTCAATTCAACCTTCTTTAACAACTTTCAACCAATGAGTGCTAGGAAAATCAAGCTTGCAGACTAAACCATAAAATGTTTAAGCAAGGCAGGGTGAAAGGGCTTAGGAGAAAGACTTTTTTTTTTTTGAAGGAGAAATAAGGCTGCGACAGGACCCATTCAAAGAGGGGCAGAAGCTTACTTAGAGATGACCCCTAGACCTTCTTAATACCATAATCAAACCCCTAAATTACTTGCAAATACACAGAGCAACAACATGACACAACTGCACATGCCCGCTCTTCCTTAGCAGCTTCAGCAGCAAATTCCCTAATCAGATACTTCCCTTAAAATCAATATAGGACAAAACTCATAGCATTCAACCAAGAACTAACATCCTGGACCAAGACATGCAGCTTCCTTCACTTCAAAAGCAACAAGAAATCGATACCCTGAACCCTCTCCTATGCTCTGAAACTGCTTGCATAATCACCAGACCTCCACAACTACCTCTGCATACACCTTAACAAACGGCAGCAAATAATACTCCCTCAGACTCTATATTTCTGTAAATCAACCAGATCCCTAAACACCCTTAAACATCTACAAACCCAACTCAGCTACCCTGTAACACCTACGCACGCCTGCAAACTACTAAGATCGCAGAACACCTTCCTGCAAACTACCAAGCAAGCAACTGAACCAATCCCACACCAGAGAATCATTCTGTACACCTGAGAAGGGCCTGAGATAAACTCAGTCTTTCCCTTGAACCCTGCTACAACTATACAAAACCAGAAATGAACTCAGCACTCCCTTGAACTCCTGCTACAAATCAAAGCAAACCCAGACCACCTGAAATCCCTCTGAACCTGAAACAAACAGATACCAGGCCTATGCTCCTTTCTAACCAAACCACAGCCCACAATACTTGCTGCACTCTCACATTCTCCCTAACAAACTATGATATATTAAACAAATACTGCTAGTAGTTGAGATGAAAACAAGGAAACAACAAAAAAGTTAAGATTTTACCTGCTGCAGGGCGGTGAAAAGGGGCGAGGATCTGAAGCGAGTGATTCGAACACGACGACTCAAACGGCAAAACGAAGATGCAAGTAACGTAATGATAACACGAGCTTAGCTAAGATTCATACTCAGAAAACAGAACCTTATTGTAAAAGAAAACTTGAACTTTTTATGAATATTTTCTGCTGCTTTTTATCCAAAGGAAAGCCGACCCCAATAAAATGAGAAGAGGATCCTTTAATACCTAGGATTAGGGCTTTAGGTTTTTGGCTCCAACTTTTGAATTCAAGCCCAAACTTGTATTTTCCTTGTAGAACAAGGGTGAATTTGGTCAAATCCACTAAGGATCGTACCGAATTCATCCTTGTCTTCAAGGATTTTCCCGTTGGGATTTAATTTACGGCTCGGATCAAATTCTAGATCAAATGAATGGATGGGCTCGAGACAACTAGTTGTACGAAGATAAACGATGTGGAGGAACGTGGAGGGGACCATTCGTACGAGATTTGGACTGATTTGAGGAGGGAATCGAAAAGGAATCAGGTTTTAGGGTCCGGTAATTAGGTTTTGAAAAAGGGAATTGGGGAAAGAGGGTAAGCTGATTAGAACTGAGGAAATGCGTGTGTATAATGTATGTATATGATTACAAAAATAGGCTGATGAGGTGTATGGAAAGGCAATTTTGCTCTTTTCTAAAGGTTAAATCAACTAATAAAGGGATTGCACAGGTAAGCCTAACTTTAGGCTTAGGAGCGGTTTTAGCCATGCTATAAGATTAATTAGAAATTGAAGGATGTTGCCCGAGTAGGATAGAAATCAGGCTATACTTTGCAAAATTTGGCATTTTCCTCAGAAATTAATCAATTACATTTAATTCTCAAAATTGACCATTAATTAGATAATTAGACATTTAATTAAAATTTTCGCGACAAAATTGGGTGTCAACAGCTGCCCCTCTTTACCCGGAAAAGGATGAAAGAGTTTTTAGGGTAAAAAAGTTGACGAGAAACCAATTTTGTCAGGGCAAAGCCTAGTACTTTGATTCCAAGGACCAAAGTGCGAGGCTAATGGACATGGCCGAACTCCGGTTTTCGAGTTGCCTACATATCTCGGACTGAAAGAGAATCAATTCATATGTAGTTCGACACTTAGAAATGAAAAATCGCACGATTGATAAAAAAAGATGCACGAATAGGAAAGAATTCAAACTGACCCCTAATCTGGATTGAAAGATTAGGTAAGACTTTGCTTGTTCAAGTGCGATTCTTCAGATCCTCGTTGACGAGTCTAGCTCATATCAACGATTGCCCCAGTTCACTGCTAATAAAAAGTTCCACGTTATGCTCCAAATGCTGCTGCGGTATTGCCAAAATTCTGTAAAGACTTAACAAACAGTAAGCGAGCAACTGCTAATAAACTATAATAATTGGAATAAGAAATAAATAAAGGGATAATATAAAATTGTAAATGTTGGTTGTGATGCTCTCAACAAGTTCTTCCTTTAATCAACTGACGAGGCGCTCCGCCCGGAGAACCTCTAAGATGATCATTATTCTGAAATAGTAAAGCAAGATAGTAAGTAAAGCGGGTACGAATTGCAGAACAATAAACAAAATAAATCGACTAACGAGATATAATGCCTCAAATTGTTTTGCCAAATCTTAGTCTGTGCAGATATAAAACATAATGCTTTTGCAGGACAACCAATCGGCGAGACACACCGCACATGGTGCCTCATAGTTGACTTGTCAATTCATAATTTAAACAAGTGCATAATATAAAGCTTTTGCAGGAAAATCAACCGGCGAGACACACCGCTCATGGTGTCTCATAGTTGACTTGTCTATTTCATGATTCAAACAAGTACATAATATAATGCTTTTGCAGGACAACCAACTGGCGAGACACACCGCACATGGTGTCTTATAGTTGACTTGTCTATTTCATGATTCAAACAAGTACATAATATAATGCTTTTGAACAAGTATTTAATATAATATAATCCTTTTGCAGGACAACCAACCGGCGAGACACACCGCACATGGTGCCCCATAGTTGACTTGTCGATTCTATTCTAAACAAGTATAATATAATGCTTTTGCAGGACAACCAACCGGCGAGACACACCGCACATGGTGCCCCATAGTTGACTTGTCGATTCTATTCTAAACAAGTATAGTATAATGCTTTTGTAGGACAACCAACCGGCGAGACACATCGCACATGGTGCCCCATAGTTGACTTGTCGATTCTATTCTAAACAAGTATAATATAATATAATGCTTTTGCAGGACAACCAACCGGCGAGACACACTGCACATGGTGCCCCATAGTTGACTTGTCGATTCTATTCTAAACAAGTATAATATAATGCTTTTGCAGAACAACTAACCGGCGAGACACACCGCATATGGTGCCCCATAGTTGACTTGTCGATTCTATTCTAAACAAGTATAATATAATGATTTTGCAGGACAACCATCCTGCGAGACACACCGCTCATGGTGTCTTAAAGTTGACTTGTCAATTCATAATTTAAAGCAGGTGCAGAATGTAAAGCTGTCACAGGACAACCAACCGGCGAGACACACCGCTCATTGTGTCTCATGGTTGACTTGTCTATCACTATCGCGAGGTAAATTCAATCACGATGTTAAGATTTTGAGAAAAGAGAAGTGTCGCCTTTTCGGCAATAATCAAATGTAATCCTTAGATGCCGCATGAGTAAATTTGAATGATCTATCAAGCAGAATCATATGCGCCGTCAATTCGATTGGTGTTGCTTGTGTAAATAGTGGTGCAAAGTGTTGAATGCTCCCTTCAGTTCATATTGAATCTGATGTTCAATTCATGCAAATTTAAAGTAAATGTGTTGGAAAACAAGTGAATAATAAAGCAAAGGCTATAATGAAAAAGAAAGAAATAGATTTGCGCTGCATATGCGACAAGGCGAATAATCTCCGAAAATCTGATGGTTGACCTGAAAAAGTAAAGTAGAGCATTAATTTAAAGCAAATATAGAGGCAGAATTTAAAGCAAGTGCAAAGCAAAGTAGTTCGGAAATGTAATCAGTACAATAGCCATTTGATAAATCAATTATGGAGACAATCAGGCAATGATGGTCTTGAGCAGATTGTCAATTAAAATAATGCAATGCTTATTTTGGCGTGATTTGAAAACATAACGCATGCCTCGGCTTCATTGCTTATTTGGAAATGAAAATCATAGAGGTAGAAATGCTGCTTGTGGCAATAACTCATGGCGAAGCATAACGCTTTAAGTCATGAAAAGGCAATGCAATGCAATCTGCAAGGCAACTCTGAATGTGCGTTCAATAAATTGTTCATCCATATTGCGAATGATCCTTTCATTGCAAGCTTTCATGTTCCTGCTCTAAAAAAAATTAGTTAGTTTTGGGGAGGGAGGAGGAGCATTTGATTTGTGCTGACTTGATCTTGATCTTCTTGATGTCGCTTCTGCTCCCATGTCTTCCTCGAAATTTGATTTGTGAATCATACTCAAAGACTTGGCTTATGAACTCAATAGCATGTATGTTTTGATAATAGAGGCAAAGTAAAAGTAGTTTTGGTAATAAAGTAAATAAATTAACCATGCAAATATAGTAAGATGCCTTTTATGAAATTTCCGCCTTGACTTGAGCTTGTGACATATCTTAAAACAAACTGAACATCCTTTGCATCCAAAACTTGCACCAATTTTGAATATCTTAGAACTTTTCAATTCTAGCCTTTGATAAGCAATACGATTTTGCAAAATCTGCCCCAGTTATGATCTTCTGAATCTTCCAACTCATTTGCAAAATTTGCCCCAGTTATCATCTTCCATATCTTCAAATCATCTTGCAAAATTGCCCAGTTGCTTGCCTTAGGGGAAACTGAAAATTTTAATATTATAGAGTCGACCCCGTTAAGAGCGCCTACGTATATCCCTCCACGGGAATCAGACTGTGCGTAGTTCTGCTTACATAAAGATTTTTGGGGAAAATATGGCAATCTAAGCACGAAGCCGCATCCGAATTGGAAACCTACACATCTGCCCAAATGTGTAGTTCGGAATTACATCATAAAAGATAAACAAGCCTAAAGTGTTACAATATTTTGACCGAATCCGATGGGGATTGCCTACTTATCCTGTTTCCATTCCAAGAATCAGGTCAGAAGTAGTTCAAATTTTACATCAAATGGAAAAATGGGAAATTCTTACACCAATGTAACCAAACTCTATGTGAGTTACTTCGTATCCCGCCTTGGGATTCAGGTCACGCGTAGTTCGCATTACATCAAAATTACATTCAGAACAATGCTAACTTACGGTTGCTTCATACATAGTATCTTTTGACGGCATCTGCGTAGATTGCTTTTGGCCAAACTTGACCATTCCTTTCTGCCAGAATCAGTGCTCCTCCGGATAAAACCCGATGAACCACATAAGGACCTTGCCAATTCGGTGCAAATTTTCCCTTTGTGCCTTCTTGATTAGGGAAAGATCTTCTTCAATACCAGTTGCCCCGGTTTGAACTCTCTCACTCTAACTTTCTTGCAAAATGACTTGACCATGCGATTCTGATAAAGTTGCCCGTGACAAATTGCATTCATTCTCTTCTCATATATAAGCATCAACTATTCACATCTAATTTTCAACCATTCGGCATTTTTAACTCAGCTTTTGAATGATTCTTACAGAAGGAATTTTTATTTGTTCAAATAAACTGCTTCAGCGCCTTTTGCCCACAAACAAAGTTGTCCCAGTTGAAATTCTAACGGCAATGCAATATCCCAAGAGTGAAAAAGGTAACTTTCCAGGGAATCATCCTCAAATTTGTTCGGTTGTTTGTGATAGACCACAAGCAAAGTTTAAGTAGTTTGATAATTATGAAATTGAAATAGAAATGAATATTTAATCAAAAGCATACCATAAAGCAAACAAAGTATAATAACATAATGAGAATGCAATGTATAATTTATTCAATCTTAACTTAAGGAGGCTTACGCGACAGACATGCAAAGATAACAATTAAAAGTCATTTTCAAAAGACATACTTTAAAGGCAAAAATACAATTCAGGGCCTCAATTTGAATTGTGATGCAAAAAGGAACTATCGAGCTCAATAGCCAAGTTCCTTTCAGAAGTGCATGAAGTCAGAGATCATCATCTTCAATTTTGAGTTGCATCGTCATAAGCAAGCTGGAGTACTCCATCATCAATCAAGTCTTGAATTTTGTGCCTCAGAGTAATGCAGTTCTTAGTATCATGTTGACAAAATTCTCCATTGTAAGCACAATATTTGACCCCATGAGTCAATCTTGGAGGAGGATTGGATGTCCCATCTCCTATCAAGGGCTTTAAAACTTTTGCACCTTTTAACCTTTCAAACAAATGCTCTTGAGATTCTATTGAAAATGTAACTTTCGGCGAGCCCTCTTTTCAAAGTTGGACTTAGATCCAGACGCTAGGCTAGATAATGAGTATTGGGAACTTGGAGGAGCCGTCACCAATTGGATTTCTCCTGATCTTATCATTGTTTCGATCTTGTTTTCGAGTGCGTAGCAATTTCTGATGTCATGCCCTGGCGCCCCAAAATGATAGGCACAATGTTTGGTTTCATCGAACCATTTTGGAAGAGGACTAGGTATTGCATCAGCGATAGGGTGAATCATTCCAGCTTCCCTTAGCCTTTCATAAAACTGATTATATGGTTCGGCTATAGGTGTAAAAGTTTTGAATACCTTTGTGCATGGTTTTTCTATGGCTAGGTGACCTTGGCGAATGGAAGCTATGGGTTGATGACTAGATGAAGGCTGGTGCTTCAGAAATGGTTGATAATTTGGCAGCGCGTGGTTATTTGAAAGTGCTTGATGGACATACGGTTGTGGGTAAGGCGGATAAACAAGTGAGTTGCATTGATGATATTTTAATGGAAGGAATGGAGGGTTGAAATCAAGCATTGGCACAAAAGGAGTTTTGCATTGACTATGATGATTAAAAGTAGATTTGCTTTGGTAAGATAAATTGTAAGGTGGGTTTGGACAACTTGGAACCTGTACCCCCCTTTCCTTTCTTCTTATCATTGGCAAACTTGGCCATTGCATTTGCATTTTTCGGAGTGACTGATTCAAGCATTATTTTGATTTCCATAGTTTCTCCCATCTTAACAATATTGGCAAATGTTATTTCCAATGTATCCGACATTTGGAGAAGAATTTGGTGGTAGAGCTCACTGTCCAGAGATGAAAGGAAACATGTAATTGCTTCATTCTCTGTATAAGTTGGTTGGACCTTAGTGGCTTCACTTATCCAACGGCTAGCATATTCACGGAAAGTTTCCGTCTGATTCTTTTTCTAATTCGACACATGGTATCGACTAGACTTTTCTTGTGTTTGCTAATGGCACCACTCATTCAGACTGGATACATGTTCTACTTCTGATTGTCCCTTTTCCTTTGTAAGACCAAAGAGAACCTTTTCATCATTCTTTGCATTTTGTTCTAAAGATAGGTCAGACCTTGTCTTATTCTTTTTTATGATCACAATAGGAAGAGAATCTCCTTTTCTTGCTTTGGATTTTGTGAAGTCAGCCATTTCAAAGTCAACACAAATTAAACTTCTGCGGGGAAGGGAGTAAACAAAACAAAAAGTTCAAAGGTAACTATATTAGTTTGCATGTTATTTACGAGGTTGCGCACAAGCACATAGCGCGCGTCACGTAGCGCTTTGGCAGTTTGAACATGGAAGATATAACAATAAATTGGCATGTGGCAATCACACATAGTCGAGCTAAATAAAATGCGAACGCGTCCTACCCTATAAGGTGCCTCTTTTGTGCCAGAGGTAAGCCTAATCATCAAGTAGCAAACCAATGCGGTGATAATAAATTGATCCAAACCGTTGCCAATGTAACTTTGGGGATAACGACACAATAAACAATAAAAATTTAAAAGCCTGCCTTTTATTAAAAATGTCTCCAACAGTACACCGCCTTGGATAGAAATCCGGCAACAAACCATATTAACGTGGTAATAGACTGATTTTAAAAATAAAATATAATAACTCAGTCCCAAAAGACTAAAACAACAACTGTTTGCTCCTTGCCGGATCTAGATCTGTCAATTGCTAATTTTCAACTATATTGAATGCATTGGAAAACAGCTATGAACATTACCTTATTGAACAAACGGCTATCTCCCTGCAAACAAAAGGAACCGTGAGATAAACTCCCAAGTTTGGCAAAGGCAAACCGGCATGGATCCATCTATGGCCGCCACATACCAAATAAAATGAAACATCATTGGGTTACAAGTACCCGTCGACAAAAGGGCGATTTCTTAATTCCTGAAAACGGTGCCAAAGACCGAGTCTAAACTAAGGTGTATATGCATGCATGTCCTGAAATCACCTTCTAAGAGTGGGCTAATGGTTGAGGCTGACTCGACCTATGTGGGATAAACCTGGCCTCATAAACCAGTAAAACCGGCCATGACAAAACTAGGCAAACCATACCCCAACTAACTTTGGTGACACGAAAGAAATTCAAAGAGTTAGGAAGGACAATGCCCTTCCTGTATTATTGCCCGTCAAGCGGGTCCCCCGTGATGAAATCGAGGAGATGAAAGAGAATTGACAAGCTCCATGAGGGAGGAAACATGAACGAAATGCGGACTATGCACAAATAAAAACATGCTTCAATACATTCATCCACAACAATTGATTCTACGCAAGCAAACAAACAAAGAGTTAAACTATGCATACATACAATCAACACATATATAAATAATGCACATTCGTGAAAATCTTTTGGTTAGAACCATTTGCATATTCCCCAGCGGAGTCGCCACGCTGTTGAACCCTCCCAAAAAAATGCACACAAGTATGCATTGGGATTTGACTTCAAAAAAATGGAACTCCAAAGGGTTTCTTTGGAGTCGCCACCTAATTTAAGGATTATTAGGAACCTAAGTTAACTAAAGAGTGAAATTTTATCCTTTATTTAAAAGGAAAATAATTCAGAGATTCTTAGGTAAGTGGTTCTATTAAATTTGAAAGAAGGTCCTTAATGGGAGCACTTTCGAAAATATGCTAAAAGCGGTTAATCCGGCGATTTTTACGAATTTTACTTAAAGATAATTGATTTAGGATAAATTTTAAATAAAGATAAATAAATAATGAATAATATAATATAAATAAGATAAGATTTGATTATGCCAAATACTTAGATAACTAAACAACAAAACTTAAAATTAATTAAATGAATAATGAGATAATGGTCGATTACTTAATTCATTAAATAAATAAAGGCTAAATATAATAAATGATTAGATAAATAATGACAATTGATTAATTAATCGGTTGGATAGATAAATAATGAATAGATAATAACTTAGTTTAATAGATAAATATTTATATGAATTCAATTAAATTAGGAAAACAATGAATAATAATTGATTAATTAAATAATAAGTGAATAAATAAATAATTATAATTAAATAAAATAATAAATTTATTTATTTATTTATAAATGAAGACCACTTAAATAATTTAATTAATGAGTAAATAGATAATAGATGGATAAATAATTTACTTAAATATAAATAATGAATAAATGTATACGATTTTAATTTTGATTTTTTTGCACTCGATAGTTAATCAAAGATTCCTATTATCTTAAACAAATTGGCGAGTCCCAAAGAAACGGGATAAGCAATTGTATTATCAATCCTAAACATGCAATAAAATAACAATTTGATACAACGGCTATTCTATCAAGCTTCTAATCATTCAAAGTCCTAATCCGGTTTACGGAGATCCTAAAACATGATTTCTAAAGGAGATGGGAGAGAAGGAGTTTAGAAGGTAGAACCCGGATAGCAAATTCAACACAAGCCTTGTATTTTACAAGATTTTCATTTTTTCCTTTCCTTTTACATTTTCGGGGATATCAACTCCCGAAAATACGGAGAGGATCAAATAACTTCCCAATGCATGCCATCCCAATTTGTGAGTTTTTGCCAACTCGTTCCCAAGAGTGTCATGCCAAAAAAAAAAAAAATAAAGAGATAAAGATAAAGGGCGAGTAAAATGTAACGATTCGAACAAACAAAATTTACAAGGGGAATAACATCGACAGAGCTATGGAAACAATTAATACATGGAACATAGTCATTTAATGTGCCAAATTCACAAAGTTCTATAGGGAGTACTTTTATTCTATGATGCTTAATTGATTTCAGCATTAATTATACATAAGTTAACATTTCTAACATCCAAACACTATGAACTGTGTAATGAATCAAGCAAAGGAATCAATCCATTAATCAATCTGCTAAATAAAGACCCAATATACCAAGTACCTCTATTTTAAATTTGTTCAACTTCAGTAATGCTATCTAACAAATCATGACCGTATTTATGGCTTTTATGTATGGAAACACAATCTTACCCTTTAAGATTTGGTCACTTCACATTCAATTCAACCTTCTTTAACAACTTTCAACCAATGAGTGGTAGGAAAAATCAAGCTTGCAGACCAAACCATAAAATGTTTAAGCAAGGCCGGGTGAAAGGGCTTAGGAGAAAGACTTGTTTTTTTTTAAGGAGAAATAAGGCTGCGACAGGACCCATTCAAAGAGGGGCAGAAGCTTACTTAGAGCTGTCCCCTAGACCTTCTTAATACCATAACCAAACCCCTAAATTACTTGCAAATACACAGAGCAACAACATGACACAATTGCACATGCCTGCTCTTCCTTAGCAGCTTCAGCAGCAAATTCCCTAATCAGATACTTCCCTTAAAATCAACATAGGACAAAACTCATAGCATTCAACCAAGAACCAACATCCTGGACCAAGACATGCAGCTTCCTTCACTTCAAAAGCAACAAGAAATCGATACCCTGAACCCTCTCCTATGCTCTGAAACTGCTTGCATAATCACCAGACCTCCACAACTACCTCTGCATACACCTTAACAAACTGCATCAAATAATACTCCCTCAGACTCTATATTTCTGTAAATCAACCAGATCCCTAAACACCCTTAAACATCTACAAACCTAACTCAACTACTCTGCAACACCTACGCACGCCTGCAAACTACTAAGATCCCAGAACACCTTCCTGCAAACTACCAAGCAAGCAACTGAACCAATCCCACACCAGAGAATCATTCTGTACACCTGAGCAGGGCCTGAGATAAACTCAGTCTTTCCCTTGAACCCTGCTACAACTATACAAAACCAGAAATGAACTCAGCACTCCCTTGAACTCCTGCTACAAATCAAAGAAAACCCAGACCACCTGAAATCCCTCTAAACCTGAAACAAACAGATTCCAGGCCTATGCTCCTTTCTAACCAAACCACAGCCCATAATACTTGCTGCACCCTCATATTCTCCTTAACAAACAGACCTCCCTACTCCACCAGAAAACAGCCTTGAAACTACCTGAGAGCAACCTAGACAACCTGCACCATCTTCCTCACTACTCCACCTAAACTAAATCCCTGCACTTCCTCAGAACCTCACAAACACCCCAGACTCCAAAAGAGTGCGTTGAAGCAACCCACAAATCACAAATATCCAGGCTTTAAGATAAGAAGAGAAAAAATGGACCAGAAATCATTGGCACAAGATTTGACGATATACAGACTAGTTTTATGCGAACTATTCTAAATCCCTTTTAAAGTCATGAAGTTTAAGCCCAAAACATCCTTGTATATACACCCTGAACCCCTGCACCTCACCACAACAAACTTCAAAATACCTGCAATCAACCAAGAGCCTAAACTATACCTGCACAACCCCAGAACCTTTAAGCTATCCTGCTAGCACCTGAACCCTGCATCTATCCCTCTTCAAAACTGCATACATCCATATGAACTTGAACACACACACACACACAGAGAACTGCATACACATATAACCAGCTGCACATACATATTCGGATGAACACACGCATACCAGGACCCTGTACCCACATACCTGGAACTGAAACTAGATAGTATACACATGCTTTTTTGACTTGAAACAATCAAAAATTCATATGAAATTTTATAATAAAATGTTAAAGACTCAAACTTTATCATTCAAGGTTCTAAATCTTCACGCCTAATCCAGTTCAGTTTCATTCGCAACTTCATACATTATATTTCAACTAACTATGATATATTAAACAAATACTGCTAGTAGTTGAGATGAAAACAAGGAAACAACAAAAAAAGTGAAGATTTTACCTGCTGCAGGGCGGTGAAAAGGGGCGAGGATCTGAAGCGAGTGATTCGAACACGACGACTCAAACGGCGACACGAAGATGCAAGTAATGTAATGATAACATGAGCTTAGCTAAGATTTAAACTCAGAAAACAGAACCTTATTGTAAAAGAAAACTTGAACTTTTTATGAATATTTTCTGCTGCTTTTTATCCAAAGGAAAGCCGACCCCAATAAAATGAGAAGAGGATCCTTTTATACCTGGGATTAGGGCTTCAGGTTTTTGGCTCCAACTTTTGAATTCAAGCCCAAACTTGTATTTTCCTTGTAGAACAAGGGTGAATTTGGTCAAATCCACTAAGGATCGTACTGAATTCATCCTTGTCATCAAGGATTTGCCCGTTGGGATTCAATTTATAGTTCGGATCAAATTCTAGTTCAAATGAATGGATGGGATCGAGACAACTGGTTGTACGAAGATAAACGATGTGGAGGAACGTGGAGGGGACCATTCGTACGAGATTTGAACTGATTTGAGGAGGGAATAAAAAAGGAATCGGGTTTTAGGGTCGGGTAATTAGGTTTTGAAAAAGGGAATTGGGGAAAGAGGGTAAGCTGATTAGAACTGAGGAAATGCGTGTGTATAATGTATGTATATGATTACAAAAACAGGCTGATGAGGTGTATGGAAAGGCAATTTTGCCCTTTTCTAAAGGTTAAATCAACTAATAAAGGGATTGCACAGGTAAGCCTGACTTTAGGCTTATGAGCGGTTTTAGCCATGGTTTAAGATTAATTAGAAATTGAAGGAGGTTGCCCAAGTAGGATAGAAATTAGGCTATGCTTTGCAAAATTTGGCATTTTCCTCAGAAATTAATCAATTACATTTAATTCTCAAAATTGACCATTAATTAGATAATTAGACATTTAATTAAAATTTTCGCGACAAAATTGGGTGTCAAGAGATGGTAGATGGCCTAACAGCCCTAGTATAGAGGGTGCCTGCTTGATCAGCTGCTAGTAGTGGACGAACAAAAGATGGAGGTGAGTCGAAAACAGCAACTGCTGCACCAGACAACATAGTAGTTCCACAACAGGCTAATCAAGATTTTTTGTTGAAGTTCAAGACTTGGGATCAATTGTTTAAGTTGACTTTATTAGGGCTAGTCTAACTCCCTATGTAAAATTACGCAACGCAAGTCAAATGAAATATTCGTGGAAATTATGACATATGGCAGGTGGCATGGCATGTCAAGTTAGGTCAACTGGCCAATAGGGGTACCACAATTGTATAACTAATAGGCTTCAACCAAAAAAAAAATAAAATAGAAGATTATCACAAATTAAATGAGATTGATTTGTAACTTAAACCAATAAATCAAGTCAAAGCAAAATGTATTTGGCCTTATCACAATTGCTCTATTTTTTCACTATAGATAATGAGCTCTCATAAAGCCAAGAAGAAGGAGATTAGGAAGACATCAAGCAAGCTTAAGGAGAAAGGCTAAAGAACCTCTGAAGCAAAGGATTCAAAGTCTTCTTTTATGTCCCTGATCTACATCCTTGTTCAGGTTCATAGTGGACATTGCGATTTACGTTCTTATCCAAATTCAGCAATGGATGGCATGGTTACGTCTTTGATGAACTCAACAAAGAAGTTCAGATCAAGATTCGACATGCATGAGTTCAAGTCATCAGTTTGTGGTACTTGAATTCAAATCCTATACGCGACGAACGCTGAAGTGTTCGTGGCGAACAACAAATAAGTCAAGCTCTTGAATCAAATCAAATTCCATTAAGTTAAAGATCAAATTTCTGAGCACTTGAGCCAACGTTCACGAGGAGAAGAATTAGCGGAGCTCATTTATAAATTTAGGGGTGGTTTGGTTTGAGGGGTAAAGGATTATAGTTCCAGGATTAATTTCGGGATTAGTTTATCCCATGTTTGGTTGGAGAGATTAGACATATTGAAATAAAACCTATTTCACAATTATGGGATTATCTTATCCCATATAAAGAGTGGGATAACTAATCCCAAGGTTTATTCCACGATAAAGTTTATTTAAAATTCATAGGATATCCCACTTTCAATAATCCCTCAAACCAAACAACCTCCAAGTGCCATCCTTTGTGTTCACTAAATTTCGTTATCTAGTTTAACAATTGAATGTAAGTTTTGTAAGGCCACAAAAAATCTATTATATCAAAATTTTATAGCGTTGGACAAGGCTATTATAGGCGATTTGATGAATAAAGCAGTGATTAACTTATAAATAGTAATTAGATAACATGTAATAGTAAAAAAATAAGGAAGTTATTGAAAGCCATAGCTGTATTGGATAAAAACCATCGTCACTAAAAAAGGTGAAACGTGTCTGCCACGTGGCACGGGAGAGGTTATCCCGGACAGACATCTAACGGACAGATGACAGGCTAGGCGGTTATCACAAGCAGGCTTAAGACAGTTACGTGATTCCTCCCCAAATTGATGCGACTTAAATGAATAGTTACCTGTCCATATGCGACTGATCAATGAGCGGTTACAAGGGCAACGGCCACCCAGCGATTACACACCCAGCGGTTACGTATCCAACGGTTACATACCCAGCAGTTACATACCCATCGGATGCCTAGTAAGTCTATATATAGCACTTGTTTTCGAATCATTGTAACATACATTCTCCTATCTATCTACAATATCAATAAAATACTCTCTTTGCTCGTGCTCAATATTGTTCATCATTTACGTTACCGCATACTTTGTTTTCAAGTCTTCAATATCAAGGGATCCTCACCTAGATCAAGCGATCTAATACGGTTCCTTGTACTTATTTAATTCACGCTTTAATCTAATTTATCTTTGATTATTTCGTATTATTTTCATATCATCATTAATTCTCGTCACACCTCCATTGGAAATCGTGCATACACTCATAATCTCGTAATTAATGCAATCCTACTTTCAAATCGGCAAACTCTTAATCTAAACTATTGATCGTGACTCCGCAAATATAAATTTAATTATTAATTAGCCTAAAATTGGATCTAGGTTAAACAATTTGGCGACCACAGCGGGAGCCGGTCAATAGCCTCTATAGGTTAAAAGTTTATCTTTTTCCTGCATTGTATTCTTTTCTGTCGATCTTTTGTTTGTAACTAACATAGAAGAAAGCGATTCTCAACGAACTATGGTGGGCAGAAGTCAAGAACGTACTCCTCCATCAAGCCCTAATTACTCTCCAGATTACTCGTCCGACGGGCAGGAACATTCTTCCCAAGGACCAAGTAGGCAACGGAACAGTGAACACCCTTAGAGCGGAACCCCACCTAGAAGACGACGACATAGAAGTCTCTCCCCAGATTAAAGGAATCTCCAAGAAACAATCTTTGAATTTATGCAGCAATAAACGGAGGTCAACAGGGGAATAAACGAGGCGATCAACTCTCTTCGAGGGCAAATCCCATCAGTTACGGGGGCTAACCCTGCAGCCCAAGGTCGAGATGTTCCTTATTCACACACTTCAAGACAAGATGGAGAGAAAAATGTGGCCAACAATGGAGGAACCATGGATCCAGCAACCCAAGCAAATCAAAATCAAAATGGAGGATCTATGGTATCCACTGAAATGAGCGTCGTCGTGGAAGCACTCACCAAGTAATTCAAAGAGAGCGAAGAATCACTTCAAAAGTCTCTCCACGAGTGAATTGATCAAATACCAGGCGCTCCACCCATATTGAAGAAAATCGACGTTCAACGCTACTCGCAAAGGCCTTGGAAGAAGGAAGCAGCACCAAAGGCAATACCAAAGTCGTTCAAAATGCAAAAAATTCCAAGATATCGTGGGACAACAGACCCCAATGATCATCTCATGATGTTTAGCAACTTTATAAAAGCAAGTGATCTCACCGACGAGGAGATCGAATCTGTGCAATTGAAGAAATTCGTGGAGACCCTAGCGGATGGAGCTTTACGATGGTATTCAGTGTTGCCACCAAATTCTATTAGGTCCTTCGCAGAGATGGCTGAACTGTTCGTAAAAGCCCACACAGGCACCCAGAAGACGGAAACTCGTGTGGAAGACATCTTTGAGATCAAGCAAAAGCCTGGCGAATCTCTCCGAAGATATGTGGACCAGTTCCAAAGGGAGCGCATGTTGTTACCCAAGGTACCAGACAGATGGGCGGTCATTGCGTTCACAAACATTTTGAATGTCAAAAGCTCAGAAGCCACGCGCAGGCTATACGAATCTCTTCGCGAATTCCCAGCGGCCAATTGGTCAGATGTCTACAATCGCTACTACTCCAAAGTACACATTGATGAAGACAAGCTGATAGGAACTAGTGCCCGGGGAAAGAATCAATCACGAAGCAGCAGCCCTGGCGGAAAGATAGAGTCAGAAAGGTCGGATGTATGCTATGAACCGTACCCTGACCGATCACGCATCAATTCCAAAGGGCGCGGTCGCTATAACAAAGGGCTAGCACGAGGAGACGATTCAGAATCAAGTACTCGTGGAACACCAAATCTACCAAAATTCAACGTAGAAACGACTGAACTGATCGCAGTCCTCAAAGATATGGGCGAAAAAGTCAAATGGCCAAAGGACATGAAAACCGATCTGAGTAAGAGAAATCAGGACCTTTGGTGCGAATTTCATCGCGACCACGGTCACACCACTGAAGATTGCAAGGCCTTAAGGTATGAGGCCGCGCATTTATTAAAACAGGGATTCCTGAAGGAACTTTTAACCGAAAAGGGAAAGCAAACTCACGCGAAGGCTCAGCAAAACAAATCTGACCCTCCACGAGCATCCTCCCCGAAGAAGACAGTCAACGTCATTTCGGGCGGGATTGAAGTTGACTCTGTTGTTTTTCACAGCAAAGAAATACGCAAAGGTCTATGTTACAAAGATCAAGCATCCACGGCCAGAGGAAACAATAACATTTGAAGATTCGGATACAGATGGCTTGCAATTCCCACATGTCGATGCACTGGTCATAACACTGCGCGTGGCAGAGTTTGACATCAAAAGATTGCTCATTGATATGGGCAGTTCTGAAAACATCATTCAATCACGAGTTGTTAAGGAGATGCAACTAATGGAGAAGATCGTGCCAGTATCGCGAGTTCTCTCCAGCTTTAACAACTCAAGTGAGAAGACCCTTGGCGAGATTACTCTGACAACTCTTGTCGAAGCGGGTAGCAAAGGAGGCGGTGTTTCAAATTGTCAACGGAGACATGGCCTACAACATTATCCTTGGAAGACCACGGATCCACGAAATGCAGGCTTTTCCCTCCACCTATCATCAGGTATTGTAATTCCCATCAAAATGGGGGATACGGGAGGTACGAGGAGAGCAACGCTCTGACCGAGACTGCTATTCGGTGGCCCTCAAGCTACCCGAAGAAAGTAAATAGCAATCACAGAAACCGGGATCTGACGTAGCGAATGAAGAAGCAAAGTATGAGGTCCCGGAATTTATCAAAAAGCTAGAGGCATGGGAAAGTTATACGCCGACCGTGGAAGCTTTCGAACCCGAAGAACTGTTTGCGGACATGCCGGAGCGGAAGGTCTACTTAGGGACAGAATTAAATAAAAGCTTACGAGTAGATATCCTTCAATTCCTCAAGGAGCGGCATACGACGTTCGCTTGGTCACATGCAGACATGACGGGTATTTCTCCGGAAATTATCTCTCACAAGTTGAATGTTGACCCCTACCACCGTCCAGTGAAGCAGAAAAGCGCCCCCAGGGAGCTTTTCGGAATCAAATCATAAACGATGAGATTGATCGACTGCTGAAGATTGGATATGTACGTGAAGTTAAATATCCAGACTGGTTAGCCAACGTGGTCGTTGTGGCTAAGAAAAATGGGAAATGGCGAGATTGCATCGACTTCACTGATTTGAACAAAGCCTGTCTGAAAGACTCATATCCTCTTCCCCAGATAGATCAGTTGATTGATGCAACCGCCGGGCACAAGGTGCTCACCTTCCTTGATACGTATTTAGGGTATAATCAAATATTGATGGATCACAACGATTAGGAGAAAATGTCATTCATTACGTGCAGAGGGACGTATTGCTACAAAGTCAAGCCGTTTGGATTAAAGAATGCAGGTGCAACGTATCAGGGATTGGTTAACCGTATGTTCCATGATCATATCAGTAAGACCATAGAAGTATACATCGATGATATGCTGATCATGTCAAAACGAGCAGAAGATCATCTGGCACACTTGAAGGAAGCTTTCCGAATACTTGACCAATAAAACATGAAGCTTAATCTAGAGAAGTGCGCATTTGGAGTTGGTTCAGGAAAATTCCTAGGCTTCATCGTCTCTCAACGTGGAATTGAAGTCGATCCTGCTCAAATCAAAGCAATTGAGTCAATTCCAGACGTGCTCCACAGCCGGAAAGACGTTATGAAATTGACTGGGAGGGTGGCAGCCTTGCACAGGTTTATATCCTAGTTCATCCGACAGGTGCAAAAATTTCTTTGATGTTCTGAAGCAAAACAAGGAATTCAATTGGACTCCCGACTGTCAACAAGCGCTGGGAGACCTGAAAAAATATCTATCCAATCCACCACTACTCTCTACGCCTCAGCACGAGGAGCAGTTGTTGATCTATTTGGCGGTTTCAGAGTCTTCGGTAAGTGCAGTTTTGATTCGAGAAGAAAAGGGTAAGAAACTTCCCATTTATTACATTAGCAAAGCTTTAATTGATGCGGAAACGCGTTACCAACCCTTAGAAAATCTGGCTTTAGCACTCGTAACTGCTGCCCGTAAATTACGTCCTTATTTTCAAGGTCATTCAATAGCAGTAGTGACAACCTTTCCTTTACGCAATGTTTTGCATAAACCCAAATTTTTGGGAAGGTTGGTTAAATGGGCTGTAGAATTAAGCGAATTCGATATTATCTACTAGCCCCGAGTAGCAATTAAGTCACAAGCCCTAGCAGACTTTGGTGCTAATATATATCCTGATGCGAAAAAAGATGCAATCCTCTATGCTGGGCAGGCCCCTGGTGCGTGGACCCTATTCACTGACAGCTCCTCGAGCGTCAAAGGGTTCGGTCTTGGACTGGTTCTTGTCACCCCATCCGAAGAAACCGTCAGGTAGGCCATCAAGTGCCCGTTTATTACTGACAGTGAGGCCGAATATGAGGCCATAATTGCAGGATTGGAGTTAGCCCGAATATATGGAGCAAACATTATCAAACTCAAGAGTGACTCTCAACTAGTAGTCAACCAAGTGACCGAAGGTTTCTTCGCGCGGGAATCTAGGATGCAAGTATCTCTTGCCCGTGTAAAAGAGCTTTTGGCTCAGTTTGACGAATGGGAAGCGCTCCAAATTCCATGAGAAGAAAACCATGAAGCGGACGCCCTGGAAAATCTAGGGCCAGTAGCGGAAATTGGTGTGGCCAGCTCCTCGGCTGTCGTTCAACTCCTCTACACGACCGTAGATCGAGAAAAGTTTGAAGTTAATGCTATAAACGCAACTTGGGACTGGCGAAATGAAATCACGAATTATATTCTTCATGGAACTCTGTCCGTTGACGCGAAAGCCGCTCACAAACTCAGAATAAAAGCTGCTCGATATACAATCGTCAACGGTGATCTTTACCGCAAGATGTTCGCAGGGCCCCTTGCCAAGTGCCTAGGACCAAATCAGATCAACTGCGTGATGCGAGAGGTCCACGAAGGTTGTTGTGGTAACCATTCTGGAGGCAAAGCTTTAGCGTGCAAATTGATCCGCCCAGGATATTATTGGGATAAGATGGAGAAAGATACAAATGATTTCGTTAAGAAATGTGATAAGTGTTAAAGGTTTGCACATCTTCTCTATCAACCAGCAGAACCGCTCCACTCAATAATCTCCCCGTGGCAATTCTTAAAGTGGGGAATGGACATAGTTGGTCCTCTTCCTGCTGCGCCAAGAGGGGTACGTTTCTTGCTAATCATCACCGTTTACTTCACCAAATTGTCACGACCCAACTTAGGGCCGCGACGGATGACCAACACTAAGTGTCGATCATCACTAATCCTACTGTTAATATGCTAACCATTATAACTGATAAACAGAATAAGCATAAACCTAGCTGATAAGGAGTATGCAATGCAAAAAGCTGACAAGGCTAACATAAGCTGACATACATAGCATACTGACTGCACCACACAAAGACATATCTACAGGCCTCTAAGAGTGATGAACTGAATATACAAAGGACGAGATAAGGCCCCGCCATACCCAAGCTGGCTGATTGTACACATACCAAAAGATAAGTAACTCCGGGAGTAAGTGGAGTGACTCCAGTAGCTGATAGATGGCCTACTAACGTGGTCCAAGCATTGATCTATCTGCACCTGCGCGGCATGAAACGCAGCGCCCCAGAAAAGGGCGTGAGTACAATATGTACCAAGTATGTAAGGCATGAGCATATAATATATCATAGCTGAATGAAACTGTAAGGCTGGAATATAAATATGTAAATATGAGCTGGAGCATAGCAATATAGTTGGAAATCTGAAGAACGTACTAAACATGATCTGAACATAAACTGAAGTCTAGCTGAATCTGGAACTGAAGACTGAGCTGAACTATACTGATAAATAACTGTAATATGACTGATAGCTGGTTACTAGAAACTGGAACTGATAACTGTCAACTGATACTGACGCTAAGAACTGGTGGCTGATAACTGAGAACTGATAACTGGTACTGAGCTAAAACTGAACTGTTATCTGAACTGGTACCTGTCTGGTGTTATGGGCTATATCCCCCCAAATCAGGTAACTGAACATCTGAACTAGTACCTGTCTGGCGTTATGGGCTGTATCCCCCCAAATCAGGTAACTGAAAACCGGAACTAGCCTCATGTATAATCATGCAGTGCATACTGTGGCTATATACACATATATAGCAAACCTGGTGGGTGTTATGGGCTATATCCCCCCAGCCAGTAATATCTAGTCTCTCTGGTCAGAGTGTGTGAATGACACCCGGTCACACTAGGTGTTTCAACTCCTGCCTGAACCAGAGGGGCTGTATCCCCCAGACGGGTAATATCACACGCGACCGGACTGTGTGTCCAATGTCCAGCCTCTATGGGGGACTCCAAATCACACATAACATGATCACAATATAAGCATAAGCATGTATGAGGCATAACACATGTGGCAACAATATATATGGACTCAAAGGAATGATAAGAAAACTCTGGATGGAATTGTAGACACAACCTGAAACTTAGAATTTGTCTAACTCTTTGATTTTTATAAAAATTTCGGCAGAGTTTCCACTGAAACTGGATGATACGCAAAAACAGAACCAGCACTATACTATACACGGGAATGGATACCCGGATAAACTGATAACATAAACAAATTAACTGGATAACAAGATGAGAGTGGCGTAACAATTCCACGGATGTACAGAATTTCTAGATAGTACCAGCGTCCTGTATTGCATCATACTTTTGAGGGTGCAGATAAAAGTTATAGACCTCATGGTCTTCATGAAAGTTGTAGATATATGTATTAGGATTCTGGAGATTCTTAAATCATCTTAATATCAATTTTGTATAAGGAGTTATGATCAATATACTAACAACTGTCCAAAGTTCAAAACAATTTTCCAGATTTTGAAACTCTCTGTCTTTCTGATTTGGACGTCTTTCACCTTGGATTTTAGTACCAAATTAAGTATATACAAGGTTTCCTTGGTACCATACAAGTTTCTCACAAGAAAAACTAAGTTTAAAACTAATAAAAGCTTCAAAATCTAAAAGATACATGCCTTGCCAAAAGAAAGGTTTAGCCTTACATACCTTTGATGTTTCTTGCTTCTAGACCATGTTACCCTTGAATTCAACACCTTCTAAAGCTTAAACAAGCTATAATACAACAATTAGGTACTTTACTTAGCCATGAAGTAATTCTAAAACTCAAACTATAGAAGAAATTGAAGGTAGCATAATATTACCCTAATCGCGTAGAGCGTTTTGACGCAATCCGTCTTCAATTTCGAGTTAAGATTGATGTTGTTTCTTCAAAATCCTAAAAATCAGCTTCAAACTCAAGAGAGAACTGTTTCTATGGTGTGTGTTCTGGAAATGACGAAGATAATACATATTTTTCCTTTTATACTCGAAATATTTCAGTTCCAGCTCTCTTTTGCGTTTATGTCCCTTTTTCTGGTCTGACTTATGACGCTCATATCTTTTTATCTATAAGTTATATGAGCAAACCGTTAAAAGTGTTGGAAACTACACTCCAAGACCTTCAATTTGGTATATGATATGTCCCCAAAAGACTTCATATAACACATGAAATTAATTGCTGAAAAAGCTTTGTTACAAGGCAATTCCTTTGTCGGTTTTTTCGCAACTTAAATCTGATTTTTCCCAAACTTTATATTCAACATATAAACATCATATATGGTCATATTATTACTTTAAACTCACTTAAATCATTCTTAACATGATATTATAATGATATACGTCAATTTAGACGTACGGAGTGTAACAATATTCCCCCGTTAGGAACATTCGTCCTCGAATGTTAAATGAAGTATGTAGAAGCATTAAGCATCGATCTGTTACATACTCGAAGTAATGAAGAGATGTGTATATTTGGCCCTCATGTCATTTTCAGCTTCCCAAGTTATTTCTTCTATATTATTGCTTTAATATAGCATCTTAACTAAAGGAATGTCTTTCGTCCTTACTCGACGAATCCTCCTCTTTAAATTGCAACTGGCACCTCCTTATTAGTCAACTGTTCTGTAATCTGTACTTCCTCTACTGGTACAACTCTAGAAGGATCTCTGACACATTTTCTGAGCATGGAAACATGGAATACTGGATGTACCTCCTGAAGGTCTGGTTGAAGGTCTAACTCGTAGGCTACACGCCCAACTCGCCTGATAATCTGATATGGACTAATAAATCTAGGACTAAGCTTTCCCTTCTTTCCAAATCTCATAACGCCTTTCATAAGTGATACTTTCAGGAATACCTAATCACCAATATGAAATTCTAAATCTCAATGTCGATTATCTGCATAGGACTTCTGTCTGCTCTGCACTGCTAATAATATTTCTCTGATCAACTTGACTTTATCAATTACTTGTTGGATTAAGTCTGGACCTATCAATTGAGACTCGCCAACCTTGAACCATCATATAGAAAACCTGCATTTCTGCCCATACAAAGCTTCATATGGCACCATCTGTATGCTAGAATGAAAGCTATTATTATATGCAAACCCTATCAACAGTAGGTGATCACTCCAGCTGCCTCTAAAATCTAACACGTAAGCTCTGAGCATATTTTCTAATGTATGAATGGTCCGCTCAGCCTGTCTGTCTGTCTATGGATGAAATACTGTACTCAGATACACATGTGTCCCTAAACCTGTCTGGAACGATCTATAGAAATTAGCTGTAAACTTGTGCGCCCCCGTCTGAAATAAAAAATACTGGAATACCATGTAGGCGCACTATCTCTCTGATATAAAGTCTGGCATAATCCCCTGCTGTATAAGTAGTTCTAACAGGCAAGAAATGAGCTGATTTAGTAAGCCTGTCAACTATAACCCAAATAGAGTCACAGCTGCTCCGCGTACGGGGCAAGCCTGTAATGAAGTCCATATTTACTGTTTTCCATTTCCATAATGAAATCTCTATTTCCTATAACAAGCCACTAGGTTTTTGATGCTCGACTTTAACCTGCTGGCCGTTAGGACACTGAGCCACAAATATTGTTATGCCACGCTTCATTCCGTCCCAACAGTAAAACTGCTTAAGGTCATGATACATCTTAGTCATATCTGGGTGAATAGTGTATCTGGAATAGTGCGCCTCAGTCATAATGTGTCCACATAAATCTGCAACATCAGGAACACAAAGTTTATCTTTATACATGAGAACCCCGCCACTAGTAACCTTGTATGGTGACTCCAATTTTCTTCTGGCTATTTGTCTGTATTCAACTAGAACTGGATCCTCATACTTGCGCTGCTTTACTTATGTCACTAGGCAAGTAGTGGTTGCGTTCTGAACTGTAACTCTTGCGTCATCTGAATCTATTAATCTGACATCCATGCTGGCCAACTGGTGGAGTGTATGAGCTAACTTTATTTTCTCTGGTTGTAAATAAGATAGACTACCCATAGGCTTGCGACTAAGGGAATCAGCAACAACGTTCGCTTTACCCGGATGATAAAGAATGTCCATGTCATAGTCCTTCAGCAACTCTAGCCACCGCCTCTATCATAGGGTTAGCTCCTTTTGCTTAAATATGTACTGGAGGCTCTTGTGATCCGTATAAATATCAACATGAACACCGTAAAAATAATGTCTCCAAATCTTCAATGCATGAATGACTGCTGAAAGCTCAAGATCATGGATGAGGTAGTTCTGATCGTGCTTTTTCAGCTGCCTAGAAGCATAAGCAATAACTCTATCGTACTGCATCAAAACACTACCAAGATCAATTCGAGAAGCGTCACAGTAAATGACATATCCCTCAGATCCCTCTAGATGTGTAAGTACTAGAGCTCTTACCAACCTGTTCTTTAGTTCTTGGAACTGTGCTCGCAAGAATCAGACCACTAAAATTTAGCTATTTTCTGTATCAATTTGTTGGAGCTGCAATGAAGGAAAAACCTTCTATGAACCTCATGTAATATCCTTCCAAACCCAGAAAACTACGTACTTCAGTTAGCGTTGTAGGTCTGGGCAAATTCTTCACAGCCTTGATCTTCTGGCCATCTACTTTAATTCCTTCTGCTGAAACTATATGGCCAAAAAATGCCATTGAATCTATCCAGAATTCACACTTGAGAACTTAACATATAATTGTTGGTCCCGATGAGTACCCAATACTGTGCGTAGGTGCTCCGGATGCTCTGATTCAGACTTTGAATAGATGAGAATATCATCAATAAATATAATCACAAATAAATCTAAATAAGGCCTGAATACGCTGTCCATTAGATCCATAAATACTGCAAATGCATTAGTGAGTCCAAACAACATCACTAAAAACTCATAATGGCCATTCCTAGTCCTGAATGCAGTCTTAGGTATATCAGATTTTCTAACTCTAACCTGATGGTAGCCTGATCGCAAATCTATATTCGAGAAGCACTTGGCACCCTGGAGCTTGTCAAACTAGACATCAATCCTGGGCAGAGAGTATTTATTCTTGATTGTAACTTTATTTAGCTGTCTGTAATCTATGCACATGCGTAGAGAGCCATCTTTCATTTTCACAAATAATAGCGGGGCTCCCCACAGGGAATTGCTAGGTTTGATGAGGCTTTTATCTGACAAATCCTTCAATTGCTCCTTAAATTCTTTCTGTTATACAGGTGCCATCCTGAAGAACATGCCCCTGATGGCGTGCTGATGCTGAGCAAGCAACTGGTGATCTAGCTGGCTGGCTGTACAACTGCCACCCCTAGGCGGGCAACCTTTCATGAACTAGCTGCCTCGCGACAAATATAACAAGTATCAACTCCTAACTGACATGGACCCAAGTGGCGTCTACCACAATCCGAACATCTGGGATATGTCTGACTGGCCGGTATAGAAGTACCACGACACTTTAATCTTGAAGTCAGAGATGTGTGACTAGATCTGGACTGAGGAGGTCTATCAGATCTAAAGCCACGAGACTATGTAGGTATACTAGCTGGTGGTTGTCTAACACTCTGCTATCTACTTGCTCCAGACGTCTCTCCAAACGAACCAGAAAATCTGCCCCTCTTGTCTAGCACTTTATCCCTGTCGGCTCTCTATTTCTGCTTCCTCTCCTCAAGTAACAAAGCAAATGCCTGAATGTTATGTTCATACATGACTGCATAGCAACTGTCATACGCTCGTTCACTAGGTGTGGAGCTAGTCCCACTATATACCTGTGAATTCTATCCTCCATACTCACTACCACCATAGGGGCAAACCATGCTAAAGAACTAAAGCAATAATTATACTCTTCTACACTCAAACTTCCCTGTCTCAAGGTCAGGAACTGATTAGCACGGGCTCCCTATGTCTCTATAGGCATATACTGATAAAGGAAGGTATCTGAGAATTCCTTCCAAGTCGTGGGAGTAGCATCAGGCCGTCTAGATAGCTCCCATGTCTGATATCACCCTGCTGCTAGGTTATGCAATCTGAATGCAGCCAACTCTACTCACTCTGTGTCTGACACGTGCATAACCCTCAACACTCTGGCTATCCTCAATAGAAAATCCTGAGGGTCTTCTCCTGTACGGAATCCGGTAAAGACTGTAGGCTCTAGCCTGATAAAATCATTGATCCTGGACCCAACATCTCCCTGGGGATCTGCACTGTGTTGTCTAGTCTAAGCAACTACAACACTGGTCGATAATCTGATGGCATCCCTCATTTCCTGCCCCTGACTATCAGGCTGAGAATGTGGAGGTATAGTAGCTGCAGTACCTCTAATATCACCCTGAACTGATAGGATCTGTGAGGCCTCAGATGGAGCCTCAGGTCTGGAATCCTCACTCTCATCCACCTTAGGTGGCACTCTACTAATACCCTGGCCGGCAATAACCTTGCCCTTCTGGGCAGCTGTTAATTTCTTTGGCGGCATCGCTTTGCTGAAATTACTATTGTTAGAGGGCTGAATTTTATAATTATGGCTCTATCGCACGAGCTAGAGAAGAAAGAAAGACAACTGTCCTGAAGTGCCTTGTAGCCTCCTGTTCAAAAGTATGGCGCGCAACATACTCCTAAACAAGACTCTACTAGACACGGCCTGTAGACACCTAGGACTGAACTGCTCTGATACCACTTTTGTCACGACCCAACTTAGGACCGCGACGGATGACCAACACTAAGTGTCGATCATCACTAATCCTACTGTTAATATGCTAACCATTATAACTGATAAACAGAATAAGCATAAACCTAGCTGATAAGGAGTATGCAATGCAAAAAGCTGACAAGGCTAACATAAGCTGACATACATAGCATACTGACTGCACCACACAGAGACATATCTACAGGCCTCTAAGAGTGATGAACTGAATATACAAAGGACGAGATAAGGCCCCGCCATACCCAAGCTGGCTGATTGTACACATACCAAAAGATAAGTAACTCCGGGAGTAAGTGGAGTGACTCCAGTAGCTGATAGATTGCCTACTAATGTGGTCCAAGCATTGATCTATCTGCACCTGCGCGGCATGAAACGCAGCGCCCCAGAAAAGGGCGTGAGTACAATATGTACCAAGTATGTAAGGCATGAGCATATAATATATCATAGCTGAATGAAACTGTAAGGCTGGAATATAAATATGTAAATATGAGCTGGAGCATAGCAATATAGTTGGAAATCTGAAGAACGTACTAAACATGATCTGAATATAAACTGAAGTCTAGCTGAATCTGGAACTGAAGACTGAGCTGAACTATACTGATAAATAACTGTAATATGACTGATAGCTGGTTACTAGAAACTGGAACTGATAACTGTCAACTGATACTGACGCTAAGAACTGGTGGCTGATAACTGAGAACTGATAACTGGTACTGAGCTAAAACTGAACTGTTATCTGAACTGGTACCTGTCTGGTGTTATGGGCTATATCCCCCCAAATCAGGTAACTGAACATCTGAACTAGTACCTGTCTGGCGTTATGGGCTGTATCCCCCCAAATCAGGTAACTGAAAACCGGAACTAGCCTCATGTATAATCATGCAGTGCATACTGTGGCTATATACACATATATAGCAAACCTGGTGGGTGTTATGGGCTATATCCCCCCAGCCAGTAATATCTAGTCTCTCTGGTCAGAGTGTGTGAATGACACCCGGTCACACTAGGTGTTTCAACTCCTGCCTGAACCAGAGGGGCTGTATCCCCCAGACGGGTAGTATCACACGCGACCGGACTGTGTGTCCAATGTCCAGCCTCTATGGGGGACTCCAAATCACACATAACATGATCACAATATAAGCATAAGCATGTATGAGGCATAACACATGTGGCAACAATATATATGGACTCAAAGGAATGATAAGAAAACTCTGGATGGAATTGTAGACACAACCTGAAACTTAGAATTTGTCTAACTCTTTGATTTTTATAAAAATTTCGGCAGAGTTTCCACTGAAACTGGATGATACGCAAAAACAGAACCAGCACTATACTATACACGGGAATGGATACCCGGATAAACTGATAACATAAACAAATTAACTGGATAACAAGATGAGAGTGGCGTAACAATTCCACGGATGTACAAAATTTCTAGATAGTACCAGCGTCCTGTATTGCATCATACTTTTGAGGGTGCAGATAAAAGTTATAGACCTCATGGTCTTCATGAAAGTTGTAGATATATGTATTAGGATTCTGTAGATTCTTAAATCATCTTAATATCAATTTTGTATAAGGAGTTATGATCAATATACTAACAACTGTCCAAAGTTCAAAACAATTTTCCAGATTTTGAAACTCTCTGTCTTTCTGATTTGGACGTCTTTCACCTTGGATTTTAGTACCAAATTAAGTATATACAAGGTTTCCTTGGTACCATACAAGTTTCTCACAAGAAAAACTAAGTTTAAAACTAATAAAAGCTTCAAAATCTAAAAGATACATGCCTTGCCAAAAGAAAGGTTTAGCCTTACATACCTTTGATGTTTCTTGTTTCTAGACCATGTTTCCCTTGAATTCAACACCTTCTAAAGCTTAAACAAGCTATAATACAACAATTAGGTACTTTACTTAGCCATGAAGTAATTCTAAAACTCAAACTATAGAAGAAATTGAAGGTAGCATAATGTTACCCTAATCGCGTAGAGCGTTTTGACGCAATCCGTCTTCAATTTCGAGTTAAGATTGATGTTGTTTCTTCAAAATCCTAAAAATCAGCTTCAAACTCAAGAGAGAACTGTTTCTATGGTGTGTGTTCTGGAAATGACGAAGATAATACATATTTTTCCTTTTATACTCGAAATATTTCAGTTCCAGCCCTCTTTTGCGTTTATGTCCCTTTTTCTGGTCTGACTTCTGACGCTCATATCTTTTTATCTATAAGTTATATGAGCAAACCGTTAAAAGTGTTGGAAACTACACTCCAAGACCTTCAATTTGGTAGATGATATGTCCCCAAAAGACTTCATATAACACATGAAATTAATTGCTGAAAAAGCTTTGTTACAAGGCAATTCCTTTGTCGGTTTTTCCGCAACTTAAATCTGATTTTTCCCAAACTTTATATTCAACATATAAACATAATATATGGTCATATTATTACTTTAAACTCACTTAAATCATTCTTAACATGATATTATAATGATATACGTCAATTTAGACGTACGGGGTGTAACACAAATGGGTCGAAACGGCAGCGTATGCAAAGATGCGGCAAACAGAGGTAATTGACTTCCTTTGGCGGTATGTCGTATGTCACTTTGGAGAACCTAAGGAAATAGTCATGGATAATGGCCCACAATTCATCAGCTAGAAAGTGACTAGGTGCCTTGACGACTTACACATCAAGAGGATTACCTCTTCTCCATACCATCCGGTTGCCAATGGACAAGCAGAGTCAACAAACAAAATAATCATTGAGTCTCTCAAGAAGCGCCTTGAGCAGGCCAAAGGGTGCTGTCACGACCCAATTTCCAAGGGCTCGTGATGGCACCTAAACAACATTTACCTAGGCGAACCAATGAAACAAGATGCGGAAAAGAACAATAATGTGAAAAGATCATAAATGGATATATAAATATAAAAGGGTGAAGTCCAAAAGAATATATCCACAAAAGAATTGGAGCATTCTAAGAGTGACTCAATAAAGTATGAATATACATCAAAGAAATCTGAGTCCTATCTCTAAGTGACTCCGGCGGTATGCCACCACGGTCTGTGTGGTCGGCTCACCTCAATCAAAAGTCTCAGAAGCCTCGGGAACCGCTAACGTCCGGGCTGCTGACTGGATGAAGGACCTGCGCACGTAGCAGAGTAAGTTATGAGCCGAAGCCCAGTAAGATCACCGACAGGCCCGCTAAGGTACCCTTTCGGGACAAGTCGCTACATGCATCATAAGCAACAACATACTATAGTAATCATACAATAAAGTAGTGAAATCACAAATAGATGTAACACATTCCATACACACAAGTAGTAACCAGAAGTCTCAAGGATTATGCCCATCAAACGTAAGGCATAGGTCAACTCAGCGGCGGTTTGGAGGTCCAATCTCTACTCCCGTGCCGAATAACCTAGACCTACGATGGACTAGCAACACCACTACTAAGTATCAACCACATACCGTGACCCGAAGTCACTATCACAATCATGAATAAGTAGACCAACGACCCGTAGTCGTTGGCTCATCTCAAATCTATCTACGATCGCACCATACCCCCTGTCAAGTGCGTCGTATCTCAATAAATCAAGTGACCACACCACACCCCCTGTCAAGTGTGTCACATCTCAAAGATCAAGTGTCCACACCACACCCCCTATCAAGTGTGACACATCTCATAGTATAGGCGACACCACACCCCCTGTCAAGTGTCCCTCTAACAGTATTAATATCCACGACATTAATAACAATAACAGAAATAATAACAGAAATATTAATAACGATAATATTTCACAGTCACCGTAACCCAGGTTGGTTATGCTAGCTGAACGTAAGGCGAAGGTTAACCCGACCACAGTTTGGGGGTACAATCCCTACTCCCATGTCGTCCAACCCAAGGTTACGTATAGACAGCACTACCCAACCCGGCACGTGAACAAATCAAGTACCAATATCATACAAAAGCCGGCAAAATCCTCGGCAAGACATTTATCATGACATGCCGGCAACATCCTCGGCCATGTCCCAAGTTCTTGCTATCTAAGCATGGTGTAGCAAGCGTTACTACGATATAAATTTAAGCTACCTCGACGTAGCGTTTAGACCGGCACATACCTCGGTCGAGTCACAATCTTGCTATTTATAACAAACAATAATAGCAAGTAATTAACATCATTAATCCTAACCATTGTTAGGTATATATATGCGTACATGAAGCATACTAGCATGAAGGAAGAGTCCACAAGCACAATAGAGGTCAAGTCTCACTTACCTAAAAATTCGGGCTCAAATGCCGGGAAGAATCTCCTTTCCCGCTCGCCTTGTCCGCGAAGGACTCTCCACTAGGTCTATTAAGACAAGATATAGCACATATGAGTGCTCAATTATAGCTATTTAAGCCTATAGGCATCCTAGGGTAAAAATTACCAAAATGCCCCCGGGTAGGGCCGAGCCCTAAATTTACAAAATATACTTTTTCGAACTCCCCCACGCTCCCGTGAGTCCAAAAGTACACTTAGATTCCACATGCGAGCCTTGCTCGATGTCTTTCCCCAATTCTTAAGAATCTAGGGTTCTAACCCATTTCCAAGAATCAACCCTTTGATTCTTGTGTTAATCAACATAAAGATGGATTGAAAGGGCTTACCTTAAGTGTAAGTATGATTGGGTCTTCAAGAAATACCCAAAAATCGCCTCAAGAGCTCACCAAATGATTTTTATAAGTTATGAACCGAAATGGCCCGAAATGGCCTTTTTATAGCAGTTTTTTTTTTTTGCCTCTGTGACAGCTTCTTTTGAAAAAATCATAACTTTTGATAGGAATATTCAAATGACCTGAAACCGGTACCATTAGAACCAAAACCCAAAGGGCTACAACTTTCATGTTTTGAGTTTTTCCTAATTCCTTACGGATTGGCCGGAAAATCAGCTTTTATCTGGCTGTTTGCGCCAAAACAGAACAGAAAAGTCGCACCAGATTTTCTACTATTTTAGGGGCAAAACGGGACCCTACGAAGCTCGGAATGATCCCAAATTTTGCACACAATCCATAACATACTTGGGTGACATGCTCGTCAAGACGGAACTCAATTCGGACCTCCAGAACTCAAAAAGTGGGTCCCACGGCAAAGGTTCAATTTTCGGCTTTCGCCAAAATAGCGAAATTTAACCAAACGACCTCGGAATCCAATTCCGAAAGTTGCTACAAGTCACAAATGACTATACGAACCTAACGGAACTTTCGGATCTCTCATCGGAGCTCATTTGCTCAAATCGAGCTCGGAAACCTCTTTTAACTCTTTTAAACTTCCGAAACGGGGACTTTATCAAAAGTCCTATCAAACGAGGTCCGTTTTCAATTTTGAAGGTTGCTACATATCATAAATGACGAGACGGACCTAACGGTGCGCTCGGATTTTCCATCGGGGTTCGTTTACTCAAAACGACCTATCGAAATCCCAAATTCCTTTCCGGAATTTCATAAACGGATCCTTTTCTCGAAAACCTATCAAACGGACTCCGTTTCGACTCAGATTTCACAGACGGGTCATAAATGACCTAACGGAGCTTTTGGGACTGTCGACATGCAAATCGAGGTCCCGGATCCCGTAACGACTATTTGAGGGTCGTTACATTCTCCCCCACTTAGACTCTCGGCCGTCCTCGGACGAGCCTAAGTCTAAGGTAGGATCCACACACTAGCCACGGAGCTGGCACAGATTTCGAGGACCCTTCGGTACCACCCGAAATCAATAAAACTTAAAAATGCAAATTCAGGCTTAGAAAATACAAGAATTTCATACCTGAATCATCGAACAAGCGCGGATGCCTCTCACGCATCTCGGACTCAAGCTCCCAAGTAGCCTCGGTAATGGAGTGATGCCCCCACTGAACTCTCACAAGCGGGATCACCTTCGATCTCATCTTACGGACCTCTCTAGCCACAATAGCAATAGGCTCCTCCGAATAAGCTAAGTCGGCATCTACCTCCACAGAAGCCATATCGATCACATGAGACAGATCGTGAACATACTTCCAGAGCATGGACACATGGAACACCGGATGAACAGACAGAGAGGGAGGCAAAGCCAGTCTATAAGCAACGGCGCCAACGCGCTCCAATATCTCAAAAGGCCCAATGAACCTAGGACTGAGCTTGCCTTTCTTCCCAAATCTCATAACACCCTTCATGGGCGACACTCTGAGGAATACCCGGTCCCCAACCATGAACTCAAGATCTCTCCGCCTCTGATCTGCATACGATATCTGCCGGCTCTGAGCCGTGCGAAGTCGATCCTGAATAACCCGGACCTTATCTAAGGTCTGCTGCACCAAATCGGGCCCCAACACCTGGACCTCACCAGACTCGAACCAACCGATAGGCGAGCGACATCTCCGACCATACAATGCCTCAAACGGAGCCATCTGGATAGAAGCCTGATAGCTATTATTATACGCAAACTCTGCTAGCAGCAAATGGCTATCCCAATGGCCTCAAAAATCAATAGCACACGCCCTCAACATATCCTCGAGGATCTGAATGGTCCGCTCAGACTGGCCATCAGTCTGCGTGTGAAATGCAGTGCTGAGATCGACCCGAGTACCCAGCTCTCTCTGGAAAGATCTCCAAAACTGAGCTGTGAACTGAGCACCTCGGTTAGAAATGATAGAAACAGGAGCACCATGCAATCTCACAATCTGCTCAATGAAGATACGAGCCAGACGCTCAGAGGTATAAGTAGTCCTCACTGGAATGAAGTGAGCCGACTTCGTCAGTCGATCAACTACTACCCACACCAAATCATGCTTACCCACGGTCAGCGGCAAACCAACTACGAAATCCATAGTGATCTGCTCCCACTTCCACTCGGGAATGGGCATAGACAGGGTCACCCCGGCTGGCATCCGGTGCTCATACTTCACCTGCTGGCAATTCAAACACCGAGATACATAATCAGCAACATCCCTCTTCATCCCTTTCCACCAATACAGTTCTCGAAGATCATGATACATCTTCGCAGTACCCGGATGAATGGAATATCTCGAACTGTGAGCCTCTGCCAAAATCATCTGCCTCAGCTCCACAATGGCTGGAACACATACCCGGCCGTTAAGCCGCAAAGCACCATCATCACCAATCACGAACGAGGACACTCCCCCACTCAGGACCCTGTCCCGGAGATCTCTCAGATAAGGATCCTCGAACTGCCTTTCCCGAATCTGGGAAGCTAAAGACGACTGAGACCCCACATATGCAAGCACCCGACCTGGAACAGAATCATCAAACCGAACCCCACTAATGGACAAAGCCTGCAACTCACGGGCCAACGGCCTCATATCAGCATCAAGATAGGCGAGGCTACCCATGGACTTCCTACTCAAGGCATCGGCTACAACATTAGCCTTTCCGGGATGATACCAGATAGAAAGATCATAATCCTACAGCAGCTCTAACCAGCGGCGCTGTCTCCCGTTCAAGTCCTTCTGAGTGAACAAGTACTGGAGACTCTTATGATCGGTGAATATCTCACATGGCTCGCCATAAAGATAGTGCCTCCACAACTTCAGTGCAAACACGATAGCAAACAGCTCCAAATCATGGACAGGATAATTCTTCTCATGGACCTTTAGCTGTCTCGAGGCATAAGCTATCACCTTACCCTCCTGCATCAGAACGCTACCCAGGCCAACACCCGAAGCATCACAATATACGGTGAATCCCCCGGATCCACTAGGCAAGGCCAATACTGGCGCTGAAGTCAATAGAGTCTTAAGCTTCTGAAAGCTACACTCACAGGCATCGGACCACAGGAAAGGAACATTCTTCTGGGTCAACTTCATCAGAGGTGCTGAAATAGAAGAAAACCCCTCGACGAACCGCCGATAATAACCTGCCAAGCCTAAGAAACTCCGAATCTCTGTAGGAGAAGTAGGCCTAGGCCAACTCTGAACGGCCTCTATCTTCTTCGGAGCAACACACACCCCATCCTTGGTCACCACGTGACCTAGGAAAGATACAGAACTGAGCCAAAATTCACACTTGGAGAATTTGGCATACAACTGCTGATCCCTCAGAGTCCGAAGAACAACTCTCAAATGCTGCTCATGCTCCTCCCTGCTCCTCGAATAAACCAAGATATCATTGATAAACACAATGACGAAGGAGTCAAGGTAGGCCTTGAACACTCGGTTCATCAGATCCATGAAAGCAGCTGGGGCATTCGTAAGCCCGAAAGACATCACCAGAAACTCATAGTGGCCATATCGGGTACGAAAAGCAGTCTTGGAAACGTCCTCGGACCGAATCCTCAACTGATGATACCCCGACCTCAAATCAATCTTCGAGAAGAAGGTAGCACCCTGAAGCTGATCAAACAAATCATCAATACGCGGCAAAGGATACCTATTCTTGATAGTAACCTTATTCAGCTGCCGGTAATCAATACACATCCGCATAGAGCCATCCTTCTTCTTCACAAATAATATCGGGGCACCCCATGGAGACACACTGGGCCTAATGAAGCCCTTATCGAGCAAATCCTGAATCTGCTCCTTCAGCTCCCTCAACTCAACAGGAGCCATACGATACGGGGGAATAGATTTAGGCTGAGTGCCTGGCAATAGATCAATGCAAAACTCTATCTCCCGCATAGGCGGCAAACCCGGCAAATCATCAGGAAACACATCCGGATACTCACAAACAACCGGAACTCTATCAAGGGATAAATCCTCTGCCCGGACATCCCAAACTGAAGCAATATATCCCTCGCACCCACTAGATATCATTCTCTGCGCCTCCAAGAAAGAAATGATCCTACTCTTCGGAGAAGGCCTGGAATCTCTCCATACAACCCGAGACTCACCCTCTGCCCCGATCGTCACGGACTTGGCATGGCAATCCAAAGTCGCATGACAGGATGCCAGCCAATCCATGCCCATAATGACATCGAAATCAGACATATCGAGCAGCATCAGGTCCACTAAGGACTCTACACCATAGATGGAGATCATACACTGCCGATAACCCCTATCTACACATATAGAAGACCCGACAGGGGTGGCAACCATAAAGGGATCATCTAAGAAGACCAGATCCCTGCCCAAGCAAGGGGCAAATCCCGGCGACGCATACGAATAGGTAGACCCCGGATCAATAAGAGCATAAGCATCGCAGCCACAGACAGAAATAATACCTATGATGACATCATTGGATGCCTCAGCATCCTGACGAGTCATAGCATAGACCTGCGCCGAGCCTCCTGAACCCGGAGCTCTCTGAGACTGCTGTCTAGGAGGGATCTGAGAAACGGGCCTGGCGGCCTGAGGACCAGATGGTACCATAGCTGCGGATCCCTGGCGACCTGATGAAACATAAGGGCAACTCCTGACATAGTGCTCTGGAGACCCACACTCAAAACATCCATCACCTCTACCTCCTCTACCGCCTCTACCACCTCTGCCATGACCACCTCCAGACGAACACCTCCCATGATGCCTCTGATGGCACCTCCCGTACTGCGGCGGACCAGACTGCGAAGAGCCACCCCGCCTCTGGGATGACTGAGGCCTCGGGGTCTCTGAAGAAAAATCCTGGGCAGGCAAAGCAGCAGCCTGGGTCCTAGACTGAGAACGGCCCTGATGACCCTGACCCCTCTGAGCGGATCCACTATACCCACCAGACTGACACGATCTCTTGGCCGCCCTCTCCGCGTCAGCCCTGGCGAAGATATCCTCCATCCGCCGCGCCACATCAACTATCTCAAAATATGACTTGTTGCCCATATCAGGGGCAACAGCTACCTGCAAGCGGGGATGAAGACCCTCAACAAACCGGAGGACCTTGTCCCTCTCCTGAGCCACCATAGCCAGCGAAAACTGAGACAACCACAAGAACCTGGTGTCATACTCTGAAACAGACAGGTTTCCCTGCCTCAACCCCTCAAACTCGCGCCTCTGAGCATCGTGCTGACTCTGGGGCACGAACCTGCTCATGAACATAGACACGAACTCAGCCCAAGACAAAGGAGGGAGGTCACTAGACCTCTGCCGCATCATGGAGACCCACCATGTCTCCGCATCTCCCGATAATCTGAAAGAAGCACGCTGCACCACTAAGGTGTCTCTAGTACCAAGAATTGTCAAAATCTTCTCACACTTCTGAATGTACCTCTGGGCAGTACATGTAGCTGAGGTACCGTCGAACTCTGGAGGCTGAAGCTTCATGAATGACTCTATCCTCTTGGCAACCTCCTCAGTGCCCATAGGAGGAGTAGAAATAACAGGACCTGCCTGAGGAGCAGAAGCAGAAGGCTGGGCAATATGATCAGGAGCAGCCTCAGAAGTAGGCGTGCTCATAACAGGTGTGGTCGGCTGAGGAGCCGAAAAAGGAGCTGCAACATCATCTCTGACAGGGACCTGATGGCTAGACAAGGCCATCAGTCTCATATACTCCTCTGAAGAGATCACAACGGTGGCTGGCACAACAGTAGGCACAGGGGGAATAGATGCTGACAGAGTCGCTGCGGACACCGCAGGGATAGCTGTGTCCTGCCTAGTGGCTGACGGGCGACCTGCCCGAGTCTTCTTAGCAGCTGGCGGCTGCGTAGGTGCTGATGGCTCTCCCGCAGACGCGGGTGTAGAAGATGCAACCCTCCTGGCTGAGGATGCTCGCGTCCTCGCCATCTCATACAATACACGAAAAAGGGTCAGCACCTATATAAGCTACTCAGCACGAATAGAGATGAAACGAAGGGAAAACATTTCCTAACATGCCCTTGTAGCCTCTCGCTCATAAGTATGGTCGACAACATACCCATAAGCAAGACTCTACTCAGACACTGCTCCAAGACTCCTAGGACTCGAATTAGAACCTAGGGCTCTGATACCAAACTGTCACGACCCAATTTCCAAGGGCTCGTGATGGCACCTAAACAACATTTGCCTAGGCGAACCAATGAAACAAGATGCGGAAAAGAACAATAATGTGAAAAGATCATAAATGGATATATAAATATAAAAGGGGGAAGTCCAAAAGAATATATCCACAAAAGAATTGGAGCATTCTAAGAGTGACTCAATAAAGTATGAATATACATCAAAGAAATCTGAGTCCTATCTCTAAGTGACTCCGGCGGTATGCCACCACGGTCTGTGTGGTCGGCTCACCTCAATCAAAAGTCTCAGAAGCCTCGGGAACCGCTAACGTCCGGGCTGCTGACTGGATGAAGGACCTGCGCACGTAGCAGAGTAAGTTATGAGCCGAAGCCCAGTAAGATCACCGACAGGCCCGCTAAGGTACCCTTGCGGGACAAGTCGCTACATGCATCATAAGCAACAACATACTATAGTAATCATACAATAAAGTAGTGAAATCACAAATAGATGTAACACATTCCATACACACAAGTAGTAACCAGAAGTCTCAAGGATTATGCCCATCAAACGTAAGGCATAGGTCAACTCAGCGGCGGTTTGGAGGTCCAATCTCTACTCCCGTGCCGACTAACCTAGACCTACGATGGACTAGCAACACCACTACTAAGTATCAACCATATACCGTGACCCGAAGTCACTATCACAATCATGAATAAGTAGACCAACGACCCGTAGTCGTTGGCTCATCTCAAATCTGTCTACGATCGCACCACACCCCCTGTCAAGTGCGTCGTATCTCAATAAATCAAGTGACCACACCACACCCCCTGTCAAGTGTGTCACATCTCAAAGATCAAGTGTCCACACCACACCCCCTGTCAAGTGTGACACATCTCATAGTATAGGCGACACCACACCCCCTGTTAAGTGTCCCTCTAACAGTGTTAGTATCCACGACATTAATAACAATAACAGAAATAATAACAGAAATATTAATAACGATAATATTTCACAGTCACCGTAACCCAGGTTGGTTATGCTAGCTGAACGTAAGGCGAAGGTTAACCCGACCACAGTTTGGGGGTACAATCCCTACTCCCATGTCGTCCAACCCAAGGTTACGTATAGACAGCACTACCCAACCCGGCACGTGAACAAATCAAGTACCAATATCATACAAAAGCCGGCAAAATCCTCGGCAAGACATTTATCATGACATGCCGGCAACATCCTCGGCCATGTCCCAAGTTCTTGCTATCTAAGCATGGCGTAGCAAGCGTTACTACGATATAAATTTAAGCTACCTCGACGTAGCGTTTAGACCGGCACATACCTCGGTCGAGTCACAATCTTGCTATTTATAACAAAAAATAATAGCAAGTAATTCACATCATTAATCCTAACCATTGTTAGGTATATATATGCGTACATGAAGCATACTAGCATGAAGGAAGAGTCCACAAGCACAATAGAGGTCAAGTCTCACTAACCTCGAAATTCGGGCTCAAATGCCGAGAAGAATCTCCTTTCCCGCTCGCCTTGTCCGCGAAGGACTCTCCAATAGGTCTATTAAGACAAGATATAGCACATATGAGTGCTCAATTATAGCTATTTAAGCCTATAGGCATCCTAGGGTAAAAATTACCAAAATGCCCCCGGGTAGGGCCGAGCCCTTAATTTACAAAATGTACTTTTCCGGACTCCCCACGCTCCCGTGAGTCCAAAAGTACACTTAGATTCCACATGCGAGCCTTGCTCGATGTCTTTCCCCAATTCTTAAGAATCTAGGGTTCTAACCCATTTCCAAGAATCAACCCTTTGATTCTTGTGTTAATCAACATAAAGATGGATTGAAAGGGCTTACCTTAAGTGTAAGTATGATTGGGTCTTCAAGAAATACCCAAAAATCGCCTCAAGAGCTCACCAAATGATTTTTATAAGTTATGAACCGAAATGACCCGAAATAGCCTTTTTATAGCAGTTCTTTTTTTACCTCTGTGACAGCTTCTTTTGAAAAAATCATAACTTTTGATAGGAATGTCCAAATGACCTGAAACCATTGCTATTAGAACCGCCACCCAATGGGCTACAACTTTCATGTTTTGAGTTTTTCCTAATTCCTTACGGATTGGCCGGAAAATCAGCTTTTATCTGGCTGTTTGCGCCAAAACAGAACAGAAAAGTCGCACCAGATTTTCTACTGTTTTTGGGGCAAAACGGGACTCTACGAAGCTCGGAATGATCCCAAATTTTGCACACAATCCATAACATACTTGGGTGACATGCTCGTCAAGACGGAACTCAATTCGGACCTCCAGAACTCAAAAAGTGGGTCCCACGGCAAAGGTTCAATTTTCGACTTTCGCCAAAATAGCGAAATTTAACCAAACGACCTCGGAATCCAATTCCGAAAGTTGATACAAGTCACAAATGACTATACGAACCTAACGGAACTTTCGGATCTCTCATCGGAGCTCATTTGCTCAAATCGAGCTCGGAAACCTCTTTTAACTCTTTTAAACTTCTGAAACGGGGACTTTATCAAAAGTCCTATCAAACGAGGTCCGTTTTCAATTTTGGAGGTTGCTACATATCATAAATGACGAGACGGACCTAACGGTGTGCTCGGATTTTCCATCGGGGTTCGTTTACTCAAAACGAACTATCGAAACCCCAAATTCCTTTCCGGAATTTCATAAACGGATCCTTTTCTCGAAAACCTATCAAACGGACTCCGTTTCGACTCAGATTTCACAGACGGGTCATAAATGACCTAACGGAGCTTTTGGGATTGTCGACACATAAATTGAGGTCCTGGATCCCGTAACGACTATTTGAGGGTCGTTACAGGTGCTCGGTAGAGGAACTGCCCGGCGTACTATGGGCTTATCGCACGAAAATAAAAATGAGTACAGGGGAGACACCTTACTCATTGGTATATGGCACAGATGCCTTAATCCCAGTTGAAACTGGAGAGCCAAGTCTGCGGTATGCACATGCCATCGAAGAATCCAACTCGATCAATCTTTCCGAAGAATTAGATCTCCTCGAAGAACGAAGGGAATCAGCACTTGTACGAGTAGTCGCCCAGAAGGAACGTATCGAACAATACTATAATCGGGAACTACGGGTACGCAGCTTCCAGGTTGAAGATTTTGTATTAAGAAAAGTATCCCAAAACACACAAGAAGCAAACTCGGGAAAATTAGGCCCTAATTGGGAAGGCCCCTACAAGGTAGTCGCGTCAGTTGGAAAGGGATCTTACCGTTTGGCACGACCAGATGGCTCAATCGTCCCAAATATGAATGTGATTCACCTCAAAAGGTATCGTTTCTGAATGGTAAAATGGTCAGTTATTCTATTCCTACCTTTTACTTTTATGGCATTCTTACTTTTATTATATTTCTCCTAAATGGTACTAACGGCCTAAACAAGGCCAGATCCGTTTAGCTCAACGGGCAGAGCTCGATGTTCTTCAACTTCGCAGTTGTGGGTTCGAATCCCTCAACAGACACACTCCTCATTTGGTTATATGTGTTCTTTTATCTACGACCAGCCTTAACTCTTTTTATGTTAAAACCTCCCGTATTTCAACATAAAAACAAGGAGGGTGGTAATAGGCCCCTATAGGCCAGATAAGACCTTCATAAAGGTAAAAGACCTTGTAAAAAGGCGAGTTTTTAAAACTTTTTAAGTGACAAGCTTCCACGAAAATAAGAGAAGTCGTTCACAAGGCCAACGACTCGACAAGATTTAAACTACAAACTTTCTGCGTCGACTTTCAACTATCAAAAACGGTAAGAAAAGTTGTTCGCAAGGCCAACGATTTGGCCAGAACCTAACGACCACGGCTCAGTCAGGGTGAAACATCTGTTCTGACCATTCATAACTTATGACCTCTTCCTTGAGAAAGGCTAAGTTAAAGCATGCGAACAAGCTTTTAAAAGACCAGAACTTAGCAAAGTTCAAACTTCTAAAAGCTCTTAAACAAAAGGCATAAAGGCCATGATGCATCCAAACGTAGTTACGAAGATCATCAAGCTGTATACAGTCATTGAATTAAAAGGTCCGAAAATATATACATTGTCTTGACAAAACAATAAAAATGCCAAAACGGCTGACAGAAGTTCTGTTGAGTGACGAAGGCCAATGAAACCGGCCAAACAAGGATCAGAGAGTCCCAAAGAGACCTCTATCCACAACCAACCATCCGGCTCTCGTCGGATACATAAACCTTCAAACTTGATCAGTTTGGGGGGGGGGGGAGGGGCATTAATTTTGGGGATGACGACCAGAACCCGATGCACCAGCTCCATCAGCTCCGTCATTGATGTTCGGCATTTTATGCCTACTTTTCCTTAATATTTCCGCACATTTGAGCTTGTTTTGCACTTGTTTGGTGGCTTGTGAGTATGGTTTTACGCTGATGTTGTGTTGTTCGTGTGTAGGTCGTTACGCGATACATTTGGAGCGTTTCGAAGCTTGATTGAGCATGAATTGATTGGATGATGATTGAAGATTGGATCGAGCACACAAAGGCACGACACAAGCCGAGTTTTGGAGCGAAAGAAGCAATTTTTGGCCTGGCGCTGCAGCCTCCGCGCCGCGCCAACCATAGCGCGAGGAAGGCTGCGCGTTGCCAGGCGCGTCGCAGGCCAAAGGCACGAAGCCTGGGGGCGTGTTCTGGTTGGTTGCACGCTTTTCAGGGCGCAGGGCGCCCGTTATAGCGCCCCTTATGCGCGATTTTACTTCCTATTCCTTCTAGTTTTGGGTTTAACTTATGTACAAGGGTTTGGAAACAATATAAATAGTTTATTACTTAGTTTTTGAGAGGGTCCTTGACTTTGGAGCAATATTGAGAGCTACACACTTCATTGAACAAGGGTTATTCCCAATTCTTTCATCTATTACATCATTTATTTCATTATTACACCAAATCTTTGCCTTGTGATTATGAATATGTGTGGCTAATTTCCTAACGTTCTGGGGTTAGAGTTTACATGAAGGTTGATTGTTGAAGATTGATTTCCATTGATTGAATCCCATAACGGGTTACTTATTCTTCCTTGATTTAACTTGTATAATTGTTAGAGCTCGATAGTTATACATCATCTATGGTTTTTGGGTTGAACTCGAAAGAGAGAATCTAATTACGTAATAAGGAAGAATAGAACTAGTTTGTGAACCCGGGCATCGGGGAATCAATTCGCGGGTAGGATAGACATATACTTGCTTGCCTAGTTTAACTAATTACAGGATCGTTAATGCGTGCATGTGATTTAACCCGTAGACATACAGGGATTAGAGTAGCTTGCATAGATTGTGAAGAACTGAAAGGTTTTCATAATTACAATTAACCTGTCAGTTAGTAACCCGGGATTTAAGAAGTGAAATCAATTGAATACATCAACTGGATTGTTCGTAATTCTAACCCTGGATCGCTCTCTTGATATTGTTAACGACCAAAGTTTTGCCCCATTGCTTGATTACATTCCAGCACCTTAATTACTGCATTTTAGTATAAAAACTCTTACAATCACTGGAAAAAGACCCCTGGATAGTTTGTTCAGGAATTGTTTATTAAGCACTAGTCTGCATAGTCCTCGTGGGAACGATACTCGACTTTGTCACTTTATTACTTGGCGACCGCGTATACTTGCGTGTGCGTTTGGGAGCAACAAGTTTTTGGCGCCGTTGCCGGGGACTAATTACGGACTAATTACTTTTGAACAATTACTTAATTGCTATTCAGGTTTAATTTTTTTGTTGAGTTTCTTGTGCTGTTTCAGGCAATAGGTTTTGAATGCAAAGGAACAAAAAGGACGAATCACTCGCACCTTTTGATCCCGAGCCTGAAAGAACCTTGAGGAAGACAATGAAAGAAGCGAGAGATCGAGAAGCATTAGCAATCGTACTTGCATCTCTTCCTGTTGAAATGGCTGAAGAACAAACAGTAGCAGTGCGAGATGTGGCTCTTCCTAGTCTGAAAGGAGTAGAGTCAAGTATTGTGAAGCCTGCTATTACTGGGAACTTTGAGATCAAGCCCGGCATGATTCAGTTGCTGCATGTGACGGGGCAATATAGTGGACTCCTGCATGAAGATCCGCAGCAACACTTGCAGAACTTTCTGGAGATCAGTGATACTTATACACCGACAGGTGTGCCTACTGATTATGTGCGAATGACTTTGTTCCCATTTTCATTGATTGGGACAGCAAGGAAGTGGTTAAAGGCTGAAAAGCCTGGGTCTATCACTACTTGGGAGGATTTAGCTAAGAAATTCTTGGCTAAGTTTTATCCGTCGGCTAAGACGGCCAGGTTGAGGAGTGCAATTTTATCCTTCAGGCAGTTTGAAGGCGAATCATTATATGCAGCCTGGGAGAGATTTAAGGCGTTATTGAGAGATTGTCCTCACCACAATCAAACTAATGAAGTTATTGCACACACTTTTGTTGAGGGATTGAACCAACAGACTAAGATTGTGGTTGATGCTGCTGCTGGAGGCCAAGTGTTGGCCTTAAATTTTGAACAGATCTATGACTTACTTGATAAGTTTTCACAGAGCAATCCTGATTGGCAGGGTGATGGCAGAGCTAATATATTTAGTGAGGGGGCTAGCAGAGCGGCTACACAGAAAGTTGCTGGGGTACTTCAACTAGATGGAATCACAGAGTTGCGAGCAAAGATGGATGCACTTTCCAATCAAATCAGCAAGCTGGCTCTCCAAGCAAAGCCACAACCAGCTCCAGTGCAGCAAGTTCAGGCCTTTTGTGAGGTATGTGGTGAGGATCATAGCACTGAGGTTTGTCCCTCTAACCCAGAATCAGTGTATTATGTGGGTAATCAGAACAGATCACAGGGCCAAAACCGAAATCAGTATGGTAATAATTATAACACGGGTTGGCGTAATCACCCAAATTTTTCTTGGAGGGATACCCGTGAGCAGTTTCAGGGTAATGAGAGAACCCAATTTACTCAAAACAATGCACCACAGCAGGGATCACAGTCTCAGGCTCAACCACAGCAGTCTAATACTATGGAGGATATGCTCAAGAAAATTCTTGCAGGGCAGCAAAAGCTCATTGATGAGTCAGCATCTCAGGCACAAACAATAAAAGATTTGAGCAATGCACAGAAAGATCTTGAAAGACAATTGGGGCAGCTTGCTGGAGCACAAAATAATAGACCTCGGGGTGCTTTACCGAGTGATACAGAGAAGAATCCTAGAGAATTTGTGCAAGCAGTGACTTTGAGGAATGGAAGAGCACTGGAGGAAGTTCCCCCAAAGCCAAAGAAGCCTGTTGGTGAGTTAGAGCCAAATGTTGATAGGGAGGTGGAAAAAGAAGCAGAAAAGGTAATCGAGAAGCAGCCCGAGTCTGCTATTGTGAGACCACCACCACCTTTCCCGCAGAGACTTCAGAAGCAGAAAGTTGATGCAGCATGCAAGAAATTTTTGGAGATATTGAGTCAAATTCAGGTAAATATTCCTTTGGTGGAGCTTTTGCGGGATGTTCCCAAATATGCTAAATACATCAAGGATATTGTTGCTAACAAGAGAAGATTGACTGAGTTTGAGATAGTTGCACTTACTGAGGAGTGCAGTTCCAGAGTTAGAAGCAAGCTTCCGCAGAAATTGAAGGACCCGGGCAGTTTTACCATCCCTTTGAAAATTGGGGAACATGAGGTTGGTCGTGCTTTATGTGATTTGGGTGCTAGTGTGAATTTGATGCCTTCTTCAGTTTTTAGGAAGCTAGGCCTGGGTGAGCCACGACCCACTACTGTGACCTTGCAGCTTGCTGATAGATCTTTGACATGCCCTGAGGGGATTATTGAGGATGTGCTTGTACAAGTGGGTCAGTTCATATTACCCGTTGATTTTATTATTCTTGATTATGAAGCTGATCCTGAGGTTCCTCTCATCTTGGGAAGAGGATTTTTGGCTACTGCTGATGCTGTTATTAGAGTCAGAGCTGGCAAGATGATCATGAAGGTAAATGGGGAAGAAGCTGTGTTTAATGTGTTCAGAGCTACCCAGCTTCCTTCTCATTATGAAGAGTTGTCCATGGTAAAGGTAATAGATGATGAGTTGACTGCTGATGAGAGGTCATTCTTGGCTTCTAATGTTGATTCTTCGGAAAGGGCACTCTTATGTGATGATGATGATATCCTGAAGGATGAAGATACTGAAGAATTTGTGGAGGTCCTTAATATGCAGAGTAGATTCATCCCAGGGTGGAAGAAATTTGAGGAGCTTGATAGACCGTTGACCTTAGCTCCTGCTAAACCGTCTATTGAGAAAGCTCCTAATCTTGAGCTCAAACCTTTACCCGCACATTTACGTTATGCTTATTTGGGTGAAGGTAATACTTTACCCGTGATCCTTTCTTCTTTGTTGTCTGATGTGCAGGTTGAGAAGGTGTTGCGGGTATTGCGAGAGCGCAAGAGAGCTATTGGCTGGACTATTGCTGATATTAGAGGGATTAGTCCTTCTTTCTGCATGCATAAAATTCTCTTGGAGGAAGATCATAAGCCATCCATAGAGCAGCAGAGGAGGCTAAATCCAATCATGAAGGAGGTGGTGAAGAAAGAAGTTATCAAGTGGCTGGATGCTGGTATAATTTTTCCTATCTCTGACAGCAAGTGGGTGAGTCCAGTGCAATGTGTTCCTAAGAAAGGGGGCATGACAGTGGTGAAGAATGAGAACAATGAGTTGATTCCTACAAGAACTGTTACAGGGTGGCGAATTTGCATTGATTATAGGAAGCTGAACAAGGCCACCAGGAAAGATCACTTCCCACTCCCTTTTATTGATCAGATGTTGGATAGACTAGCAGGCCATGAGTATTATTGTTTCTTGGATGGTTATTCGGGCTACAATCAAATTGTGATAGCCCCTGAAGACCAAGAGAAGACCACTTTTACTTGTCCATATGGCACCTATGCATTTAGGAGGATGCCATTTGGGTTGTGTAATGCCCCAGGAACTTTTCAGCGGTGCATGATGGCTATTTTCACTGACATGGTGGAAAAATTTGTGGAAGTGTTTATGGATGATTTCTCAGTGGTTGGTGACTCTTTTGATGAATGCTTGAAGAATCTTGACGCTGTGCTGAGCCGCTGTGAAGAAACAAATCTGGTGCTGAATTGGGAAAAATGTCACTTTATGGTTCAAGAAGGCATAGTACTTGGGCACAAGGTGTCAAGGCAAGGGATTGAGGTTGACAAGGCGAAGATAGAGGCTATTGAGAAATTACCACCACCTATCTCTGTTAAGGGGGTGCGTAGTTTCTTGGGACATGCAGGGTTCTATAGACGGTTCATAAAGGACTTCTCCAAAATTTCCACTCCCTTGTGCAAATTGTTGGAGAAGGATGTGAAATTTGTGTTTGATGACGCGTGTATTAAGGCGTTTGAAGAGTTGAAGAAAAGGTTGGTGACCGCACCAATCATCATTGCTCCGGACTGGTCTTTGCCGTTTGAATTGATGTGTGATGCGAGTGATAATGCTATTGGGGCTGTTCTAGGCCAAAGAATTGGAAGAATTTTTCACTCCATCTATTATGCAAGCAAGACACTTGATGCAGCCCAGTCTAATTATACTACCACTGAGAAGGAGCTGCTAGCCGTGGTTTATGCTTTTGATAAATTCAGATCCTATTTGGTTGGCACTCGTGTTGTTGTCTACACTGATCATGCCGCAATCCGGTATTTGTTTGAAATGAAGGACTCCAAGCCGAGACTTATTAGATGGGTTCTCCTATTGCAAGAGTTTGATGTTGAAATTCGAGATCGCAAGGGGACTGAGAATCAAGTAGCTGATCATTTGTCAAGGCTGGAGAATAGAGATCATGTAGATGAGGGGCCTGAGATTAAAGAGGTATTTCCTGATGAGCAACTTTTTGCTCTTGATGCAGCTGAGATGCCATGGTATGCTGACATGGTGAATTTTCTTGTGAGTAATGTGTATCCCCCTGGGGTAACTGCTGAGCAAAAGCGTAAACTTCTTCATGAGAGCAGATTTTATGTGTGGGATGAGCCCTATTTGTACAAGATAGGTGTTGATCAACTAGCTAGGAGATGTGTTCCAAGGGAAGAAGTAGAGCCGATTCTACAGAGCTGCCATTCTTCTCCTTATGGTGGCCACCTTGGTGGAGATCGAACAGCTGCAAAGGTACTGCAATCTGGTTTCTTTTGGCCTACTTTATTTAAAGATGCTCATGCATTAGTGAAGCAATGTGATCGTTGCCAAAGAACGGGTACCATTACTAGGCGTCACGAGATGCCTTTGAACAATATTTTGGAGATTGAGCTGTTTGATTGTTGGGGTATTGATTTTATGGGTCCATTCCCACCTTCTATGGGCAATAAATATATCCTTGTAGCAGTTGATTATGTATCTAAATGGGTGGAGGCCATTGCACTTCCTACAAATGATGCGAGTGTGGTGGTGAAGTTCGTGAAGAAGAATATTTTCACTCGTTTTGGGACACCGCGGGCTATTATTAGTGATGAAGGTACGCATTTTTGTAACCGGTTGTTCAATAAATTATTGGCTAAGTATGGGGTTCGCCACAAGGTGGCTACTGCTTATCATCCCCAAACTAGTGGCCAAGTGGAAGTGTCTAACAGAGAGATCAAACAAATCCTTGAGAAGACCATGAATGCCTCGAGGAAGGATTGGGCTATGAAGTTAGATGATGCTCTCTGGGCCTACCGAACTGCTTTCAAAACGCCTATTGGAACCTCTCCATATAGGCTTGTTTATGGGAAGGCTTGTCACTTGCCGGTTGAATTAGAGCATAAGGCGTATTGGGCTATTCAAAAGCTCAACTTTGATATGGCCTCAGCGGGTGAGAAGAGGATGCTTCAATTGCATGAACTTGAAGAGTTCCGTTTCCATGCGTATGAAAATGCGAAATTGTATAAGGAGCGGACAAAGAAGTGGCATGATAAGCACATTGAGCATCGCTCTTTTGAGCCCGGGCAGCGTGTATTGTTGTTCAACTCGAGGTTGAAATTGTTTCCGGGCAAGTTGAAGTCGAGATGGTCGGGGCCTTTTGAAGTTGTTCGTGTTACCGCACATGGAGCGGTTGCATTGAGAGCCCCAGGTTCTGAAAACACATTTTTGGTTAATGGTCAAAGGGTGAAACACTATTGGGGAGGTACGGTGAATCACCGCACCTCAATCACTTTGAGGGACCCTTGATTTATACCCGTCGTGCCACGACGTTAAATAAGGCGCTTCTCGGGAGGCAACCCGAGTTTGTACTTGTAATAGTTTAGTTTTCTTTTGTTTTTATAGTGTCACGTTTTTGTTGTTTTTGTGTGTCGTTTTTGCAGGAATCGGGTGAGCTAAATAAGGTGAAATGAATGCATTGAGGGGGATGGGACATCTCGAGCCATGTCCCACGCTTGGTTTGTACTTGGAATCGAAATTTGGTGCGAAAAAAACGCTCTTGGGCGCGTTCGGGAGTGCCCCGCGCCTCCCAAAGCGCGAGAAAACGTGAAACAAAGAAGCTAGGCGCGGTTGGGAGCGCCCCGCGCCTCCCACCGCGCCACGCTAGGCAGAAGGGTCACAATGTTGCGCGCAATGGGCATGCGTCGCGGGTCTCATCGCGGAGGGCTAGGCAGTAACTCAAACTTTGTGCCCGCGATGGGCTTGCGGCGCGGAGCTCAACGCGGAGGCCATTTTTTTGGTTTGAAAAATGGGTCAACGGGTTTGACCCGAAATTCTTTAAACTCCCAACCCCTATAACCCCGATTTCTTACACTTTTTCTTCAATACTTTCACTCCAAACTCTCTCTAATCACACACTAATTCACTAGCAACAATAGAAATCATCCCAAATCTTGTGCAATCACTTCTAACACCATCAAGTAAGTCCATTACTACTCTTCCTTCTCAATAACATGTAAGTTGTTTTCATAATTGCTCATGGGTGATTCTCTTAGCTAGTTACAAGTTTTTCCATAAAAATTCAATCTTGATGTGCTTAATTGTTTATGATGCTTAGTATAGAACTTGTGACTTGTAAAAAGAGATCTCCCAACACATTGGGAGGGTTGGCACATTACAAAATCAATTGAAATAGCTAGTTCAAAGTTGTGCACACTAGGTGTTTGTGAAAAAGCCTCAAAGATGAAATATCAATGACATTGTGAATTCTTGAGTAGCAATGCATTCCTTAGGCTTACAATGAACATTAGGTGTTGCACACACACTAGATTTGATCATGAGGCACCCACACTAGCTTGATTTTAAAAATTCAAAACGTGGCATATTTTGCCAAGGCTAGTTTTGTTCAAGTGTGGGGTGCTCGTGCCATTGAAACAAGTGATTGCCACATAGAGTGTGTGCTAAGTGTGGGGTGGTACCCTTGAGCTTGAATTGTTTTTGGTGCATAGCTATACATCTAACATTGATGTTTGTGTTTGTGTAGGTACCATGGTAGCCACCTCTCAAAAGGCAAGTTCTTCATCTACTGCGGGCCCGAGGAGAGAACCTCAAACCGAGCCTTCAAGTTCAAAGCAAAAGGGTAAGGCACCGGCCAAGCCCAAGGCAAAAGCAAAGGCTAAGGCCAAGATTCCAAAGGACGCGGTGCCGATACCACGTCCCAGAGGCAAGACTAGGTATGGCCTCCCTTTCGTGAAGAAGGGAGATTGCCAAACATGGTATAAAAATGTGAGGCTTGCGGGGTACATCCCCGAGCAAGCCATTGATAAACGGCCGGTGCTACAAAAGTTTAGAGATGTGGCCGAGAAGATCATTGCCCTCAAGTGGGACTCAGTGTTTGAGAGTCCGGGGCCTGCCAACTTGGACATGGTCCAAGAACTTTATGCCAACTGGGAGCCCGATGAGGCGTGGAGAGATGATGACATGGTGACGGTTAGGGGAGTGAAGGTGAAGTTAGATCCCACGGCATTGAATGCCTTCTTGGGGGTAGATGACCCCGATCATGAGGAGTTGAGAAATTACATCAAGACACCGGATTACACGGCCTTGCGGGAGACTTTGTGTGGTGAGGGGTCCACACATAAGTGGGGACGAGGAGCAGCTGGGCGACATAAGTTTATGCATTTCTCCCACTTTATCAAGCCGGCGCGTGTATGGATGCGGTTTATAAATGCACGGATTCTTCCATGTTCTCATTATTCCGAGGTCACTAAGACTCGGGCGTGCATGGTATATTTTTTCATGACCGGGAGGCCGGTGAACATTGGGTACTACATGTTGAAAATGATGAAACAAGAGAGGTATGAAAAATCATGTAGTCGGTTGTATTTTGGGAACCTCTTGACCCGATATTTAGAGAAGGCGGGCGTCCCCGCAGATGAGGTCGGGGATCGCATTGTCCTTGATTTTGGGAGGCCTTTTGACATTGCCTCGGTCAAGGGGGTTATCACCACAGCACCGGTGAAGCTGACGGCGGATGATTTGCGAGAGACTAGTGCCAACTTGGCCGCGCGTCAGTATTTGATGATAGAGGCTATGGCCCGTCAGTCGGGCGTTGATATGACTAGTATTGACCGCCAGGTCCCGCTGACGGAGACCTCGAAGGTCCTGTTGGGCGAGGTTGAGGCTGGAACGGTGGACCCGCGGGAGGATGAGAACACTGATTCCGAGATTGTGGCCAATGATCCAGATAGTGAGTATGAGACTGATCATGAGGCGAGGGCCTAGGTCCACTCTCCCGTGCACCATCCAGCTTTCAGGGCAGTTTTCTTGTACTCTTACTTTTGCACTTACTTCTTTGTCGCACTGGGACATTGCTTAGTTTAAGTGTGGGGTGGGGTACTGCCCTTTATCTAGTTTTTATTTTGAGGTTTAGGATGCATGTACCTTAGGACTTTTTATTTTGTCACTTGACTTTATTTTTATTTGTTTCTTGCTTTACTATATGAAAAATGAAAAAAAAAATTAGAAAACCAATGAAAAATTCCAAAAAGATTTTCCTTTTAGTTTTATTAGTGGTACATGTTATCCGCCCCGTGGTTTTTCTTATGGCCGCGGTTCTTTTCCACGGGGTGACCTTTGAACCGGGTAGTTTTTCATTTTTTAGGATTAGGATAGTTAGTTTTAGATGACCCTAGGCTAAGGAAATAGGTAGAATGCTAGGTGCCTTTGATTTGTTTGATACCGGTGGACTTGGACTTGATTGCATGTGCTATTTGTGGTGTCCTTGAGTTTTAATTTGATGCATGCCTAGAAAAAGAAAAAAATTGGAACAACCCCCTTGAGATGCTTGAATCCGCTTGCTTGACTTGATTGCTAACTTTTGTGCATGAGTGCTTAAATTTCCACGAGTTGCATTCTAAAAGCTTGGTTGAGAGTTGTTGACTGAGCCTTTTTGTGTGGATTGCGTGCAATGTGTGTTGTGAGGCATGTTCTTATTTGCTCCATGTTGCATATTAATGTCTAGAACTTGCCCCATGTGTGTGCAAAGCGAAATCCTAGGTTAGCTCTAGTCGGGAGATGATACAAGGCCTTCTTTTACTTGCCTACCCTTACACATATACCTTGAAAAATTGTGTTGTGATTTGAATTGACCCTTTTTGATTGGCACCCACACCCCGAGCCTATCCATTTTTTCTTAATTGACTCTTTTGGCCCTTACTCCTTAAGCACTTTATTGCCATTGTGTAGATGATTGGAGTGGTGGTTAGATGTTGGGAGACTTTTGAGTGGAGCTAATAAAAGGGAAATACTTATGAAAATTGTGAAGTAGTGGAAAACATTGGCAAGGATGGAAGTTAATGAAATTGAAAAAAAAATGAAATGAAAAGGAAAAAATAGCAAAGTTGAAGAGAAAAAATTGTGAAAAAAAAAGAAAAAAAAAGAAAAAAAAAGAGAAAGATGTCCATTTCTTGCTAGTGTGTGCTTGAAAATAAAAATGCTACTTGTTGGAAAGGTGTATGTGTGATACTTGTGATTGGGTGGTTTGATGAGAATTGTGATTAATTTGAATGTGATGTATTAAAGTGCTTAGGGAGGTAGTCACTATTACCATATGTATCCTACCCGCCCCTTAGCCTACATTACGACCTTTCTAAAGTCCTTGTTAATCCCGATTGGAGTGAGCCTACATTAGTGGAGTCCTACACTACGGGCAAGCCTATGGTACGTTGTGTGTGACATGTGAGCCTTTCATGAGAGTGAGAGAATTCAATTGTTATTGCCCCGTTCTATTCATGATATTTGTTTTTGTGTGTGATCTATGGGGGGCACTCTCTTTCATATTGGTGAGGGCACGTGGTTTGCATGAATTCGGTGAAGTTGATGGCTTTTGATTGAGTAGATAGGTGTAATTCTGTGGGAGCATGGTTGCATTGAGTTGAGTTTGTGCATTTGAGCTATTTTGGGGTGGTTGTTCTCATATTTTTGAGTTTGGTAAATTGTTGGCATGTTGTGGATCCATGGTAGTCATGTGCGCATTGGTTCAATGGTCGGTATCAACCATAGTCATAGGCAGACCTGTTCTATCTAGGTTGGGAAGTGAGATGTGACTTGCTCGAGGGCGAGCAAAGGTTCAAGTGTGGGGTGGTGATGTTCGGCATTTTATGCCTACTTTTCCTTAATATTTCCGCACATTTGAGCTTGTTTTGCACTTGTTTGGTGGCTTGTGAGTATGGTTTTACGCTGATGTTGTGTTGTTCGTGTGTAGGTCGTTACGCGATACATTTGGAGCGTTTCGAAGCTTGATTGAGCATGAATTGATTGGATGATGATTGAAGATTGGATCGAGCACACAAAGGCACGACACAAGCCGAGTTTTGGAGCGAAAGAAGCAATTTTTGGCCTGGCGCTGCAGCCTCCGCGCCGCGCCAACCATAGCGCGAGGAAGGCTGCGCGTTGCCAGGCGCGCCGCAGGCCAAAGGCACGAAGCCTGGGGGCGTGTTCTGGTTGGTTGCACGCTTTTCGGGGCGCAGGACGCCCGTTATAGCGCCCCTTATGCGCGATTTTACTTCCTATTCCTTCTAGTTTTGGGTTTAACTTATGTACAAGGGTTTGGAAACAATATAAATAGTTTATTACTTAGTTTTTGAGAGGGTCCTTGACTTTGGAGCAATATTGAGAGCTACACACTTCATTGAACAAGGGTTATTCCCAATTCTTTCATCTATTACATCATTTATTTCATTATTACACCAAATCTTTGCCTTGTGATTATGAATATGTGTGGCTAATTTCCTAACATTCTGGGGTTAGAGTTTACATGAAGGTTGATTGTTGAAGATTGATTTCCATTGATTGAATCCCATAACGGGTTACTTATTCTTCCTTGATTTAACTTGTATAATTGTTAGAGCTCGATAGTTATACATCATCTATGGTTTTTGGGTTGAACTCGAAAGAGAGAATCTAATTACGTAATAAGGAAGAATAGAACTAGTTTGTGAACCCGGGCATCGGGGAATCAATTCGCGGGTAGGATAGACATATAGTTGCTTGCCTAGTTTAACTAATTACAGGATCGTTAATGCGTGCATGTGATTTAACCCGTAGACATACAGGGATTAGAGTAGCTTGCATAGATTGTGAAGAACTGAAAGGTTTTCATAATTACAATTAACCTGTCAGTTAGTAACCCGGGATTTAAGAAGTGAAATCAATTGAATACATCAACTGGATTGTTCGTAATTCTAACCCTGGATCGCTCTCTTGATATTGTTAACAACCAAAGTTTTAACCCATTGCTTGATTACATTCCAGCACCTTAATTACTGCATTTTAGTATAAAAACTCTTACAATCACTGGAAAAAGACCCCTGGATAGTTTGTTCAGGAATTGTTTATTAAGCACTAGTCTGCATAGTCCTCGTGGGAACGATACTCGACTTTGTCACTTTATTACTTGGCGACCGCGTATACTTGCGTGTGCGTTTGGGAGCAACAGTCATCGTCATCCGAGCTCTCATCACCATCTTCATCTTCTTCAGAATCTTCAGAAGAAAGGTTCAACACTCGCCTCACTACGCAAACGACATACTTTCTTTCAGCATTGCTTCCTCGACGTTGATCTGACCTGCATGGACCTTCTCGAGCAGCGTCCGCTTGGTTTCAAGCGCAGTAAGCTTCGCCTTGATCTCGAACTGATCGCGTTTGGCCAAGTCTTTGGATAACGTGTCTTGCACGCTCATTGATTGGGCAACTTGGTCCCTGGCGGCTTGTAGTTCAGCTCGAGCTTTAGCAGACTCTTCCTTAGCCCTCAGCAGGTCCATCTCTAAAGATCCACGCTCATCGAGTGCCTTGTTCCGCAAAGAGTTGTGTTCTTCAAGCAGAGCCTCCAAGTCCCGGGCAGATTGTGCGAACCCTTCTTTCTCTTCAGAAAGAAGGTCTTTTTTCGTCGGTGGGCTTGTTAATCTGTTCAACCTATTTATGGTTGGTCTCAGCCAACCGGTTAACTTCACCCTCGAGGAAACCACACTTCCCTGCCAGAGCCTTGTTCTCCTTTAGAGTCTTCAGCAATTCTTTCTTCAATCCAAGCACCTCATCAGGATTGTTGATCCTGGAACGGAACATCAACTCGGAAGCCATCAAACTTGACTGAAACAACAAAAGAAAAAAGGTTAGAAGTGTAAATTCACAATTGCTTCCGACTTGAGAAGTGATAAAGAAGCACTTACCCGGGCAAAGTCAGCGGCAATGGCAAAAGCCAGATCTTCATCACTCATTTCCCTCATTGTCCATTCCTCGTGAGGACCAATGAGCGATGAAACTGCCTTGGCCAAACTACCCGGGCTGGTCACGAAGTTAACATTGGGGGCTAGCTTCATGGTGCATTCTCTCTCGCAGTATTTAGGCTCCCTAGCCTGCTCAGAGGGAAAGTTTGGGCCGAATTTATAGCGCACGCCCCGAATGTCCCTCGATCCAGTCAGACCGCTGATGGTGGTCCGCCGAGTGAGCCTTGTGCTTGACATATCAGAGTCATTTGCCGCTCCAGGATCTCTTGTGTCGCATTCATGTAAACAAACAGGCACCTCCCCCTCAGCCGCCACGTTCTCCAAGTCCTCGAAGTAAAAAACACGGGGACTCTGGCCGCCCTCTTGGGGGATCTCTTCTCCTCCTTCCTCTTCTTCACCAACCTTTCTCTTACCCTTGTCTGCACGAGAAGAGCCCGCCTTTACCCCGTCATCAACTCGGGGACTCCCTTCCGGAGCACGGGCAGTCTTCTCCTCATCCTTCTTCTTGTCACTTCGGAGATAGGGCTTTCTCATAAGGTCTGCGACAGTTTCAGTGTCTGAAATGTCGATCACTTCCGTGTCAATGCCCTTTCCCCGTGCAGACTCCGGGACTTCAGCAGAAGTCTTGACACGCTCTTCTTCAGGCCTGGGCACACTAGCCTCGGGCGGAGTCTCCCCTCCAACGACTGAGGTCTTCTCGGCAGCCACAGAAGCTTTGCGAGCAGCCTTCTTCCGTGCTCCACACTCACCCTGGCTCTTCTTCTTCCTCTTCAGGGAGCTAATGCCGCTAGACAATATCTCCTCACCACCTTCCCTCCTGCGCATTGCCTCCGCTGCGACCCTTATGGCTACGACCTCATCCTCAGGGTCAACAACGGGTCCTGACGGCACAGCCTGAGGGGAAGGGGCAGGGAAGAAGTCTCTCTGTGTGCCTAGACCTGTAAAAAGGCGGAATGGTCATATACAGCAAAACCACGAAGAGAAGAAATAGCAATTAGAGCGAAAAGTTCTCACCGTGAGTCTTTGCGGTCAGACCCTTTTGCGTGGCAAAGTACATCCATTCCCTCTGCTCAATAGGGAACTTCTCCAGAATAGCCTCAATCCACGCTGTCAACTCATCAATCGATATGAGCTTATCGTAGGGCAGCTTGGCAGCTTCAAGGCAGAATCAAAGGAATGAATAAACGAAAAGGAAAAATATGAAAATTCCAAAGAAAAACTCGGGGACTTACGCCTTTTATTCCAGATCTCGGAGAGAAGAGCCTTGGAGTTAAGAGACAATGCCTGGGTGCACACAAATATGTACCGGTGCAACCAACCCAGGTCACTGGTGCCCTCAGAACTGCGTATCAAGCCCTTGCTCCCACGTATTCTGGCGTTGACGAATCCGTCCTTAAAAATTTGAAGACTATACAAAGAAATAAAATGTTCCCACTCAAAACTTTGACCGGTTTCTTCTGCAAACCAGTCCATAAGTTTTACCATTCTGTACATGCTGGGGCTCAGTTGCCCCGGGTAGAGTAAATACTCCCTACAGAGCCTGTCGAGTACAGGATGGAGGGGTAGCATGCAACCAACTGTGAATGGGTAGGTGGACATGGCCGTCCACCCTGCCCTATGAGAAGTAATGTTCTCATTTTCAGATACCGGCAAAATGGGAACACTCGCATCCCAGTCGCAGTCTGCTCTAACTCGAGGGATCATCGTGATCCCAGATTTGAATCTGTACGCTGACCATACGCGTACATCGCCATGGTTATTGAAGGCCTTAACACTGCATTCCTTCTCCAATTCACCCCAGTTCTTGGGGATAATCTCTGAAGCAGTGGCCTGAGTGGCCCTAGATCTAGGGGTAGTCGTGGAAGAACTACTGGCAGCAGCGTCCATGTTCAAATTTTTCTTAGCCTTTGGAGACATAGTAGAAGAAGAATTAAAAGTTAGAAGAAAGATTGAAGAAAATTCAAGGGTTTTTAAAGATTCAGAAGTTGTAGAATGAAAGCAAGCAAATGGGGTAAAATTCAACAAACCCCTATTTATAGGAGTAAGCGGGTCCGACCCATCAAGTTTTCATAGGACACGTGGGGATCATTGAAGAGTTTTAGATCAGATCCAGCCGTCAAAAGAAAACGTAGGTTTCACCGAGTTTTGATGCAGCTGTTGAACCCTAAAAATTACCCTTTCTTTGGAATAAGAAATAGATAAAGCGATAAAATTGTAAATGCGGGTGGTGATATCAGCAAAAGTTCTTCCTTCGATCAACTGACAACATACTCCGCCCAGAGAACCTCTAAGCTGATCCTTATTCTGAAACGGTAAAGCAAGACAATAAGTAAAGCGAGAACGAATAGTAAAATGCAAGGCTTTCACAAGATAAGTTGACTAACGAGACATAATATCTCAAGTCGACATGGCTAATCTATATCCTACGCAGGTCACATAACGTTCAATTATAAGGCGAACGAGCCCAAACATTCCATTATAAGGAGAACGAGCCTAAAACGTTCGATTATAAGGCGAAAGAGCCTAAAACGATAGCTGCCTGCAAAACAAAGTTGCGAATTGGATTAATTAAGGAAAAATAATGCAAAACAAATAAGCAAAACTGGATCGTGTTGCTTGTATTGATAGTGCTGCAAAGTGTTGAATGCTCCCTTAAGTTCATATTGAATCTGATGTTCATTCAAAAGAGCTTTCAATTGTCTATAACAGGCTTCCAAATAATGCTTCCAATTGCTTATGGTAGGCCTCAAATGACAATGATGTCTTCGCTTGCTCACGATTGACTTGATAATAAGACCCCCGATTGCTTACGGTAGGATCAATAACAAAAGAGCCTTCAATTGTCTATGATTGGCTTCAGAATAAGGCCTCCAATTGCTTACGGTAGGCTTCAAATGATAATAATGTCTTCGCTTGCTCACGATAGACTTGCTAACAAGACCCCCCGCCCCCCCCCCCCCCCCCGATTGCTTACGGTAGGATCAGTAACAAAAGAGCCTTCAATTGTTTATGATAGGCTTCAGAATAAGGCCTCCAATTGCTTATGGTAGACTTCAAATTATAATAATGTCTTCGCTTGCTCACGATAGACTTGATAATAAGACCCCTCGATTGCTTACAGTAGGATCAATAACAAAAGAGCCTTCAATTGTCTATGATAGGCTTCAGAATAAGGCCTCCAATTGCTTATGGTAGGTTTCAAATGGTAATAATGTCTTCGCTTGCTCACGATAGACCTGATAATAAGACCCCCAATTGCTTACGGTAGGATCAATAACAAAAGAGCCTTCAATTGTCTATGATAGACTTCAGAATAATGCCTCCAATTACTTATGGTAGGCTTCAATGATAATAATGTCTTTGCTTGCTCACGATAGACTTGATAATAAGACCCCCCTGATTGCTTACGGTAGGATCAATAACAAAAGAGCCTTCAATTGTCTATGATAGTCTTCAGAATAAGGCCTCCAATTGCTTATGGTAGGCTTCAAATGATAATAATGTCTTCGCTTGCTCACGATAGACTTGATAATAAGACCCCCCGATTGCTTATGGTAGGATCAATAACAAAAGAGCCTTCAATTGTCTATGATAGGCTTCAGAATAATGCCTCCAATTGCTTATGGTAGGCTTTAATGATAATAATGTCTTCGCTTGCTCACGATAGACTTGATAATAAGACCCACCGATTGCTTACGGTAGGATCAATAACAAAAGAGCCTTCAATTGTCTATGATAGGCTTCAGAATAAGGCCTCCAATTGCTTATGGTAGGCCTCAAATGATAATAATGTCTTCGCTTGCTCACGATAGACTCATAATAAGGTCCACGATTGCTTACGGTAGGCATGACGTAATTTGTAGGTGCAAGGTGCAATATCTTTGATAAATTGTCTTCCAATCAACTGGCGAAGCAATAAAGCAAGTGCGAAGGCATAGTGTAAATCCTTTTCAACAAGCATGACAAATCAACTGGCAAGCCGGTCGGGCATGAAGCAAGGAGGGTCTTGGGGTTGATTGTCGAACAAATCAGCTGGCGAACCGGTCCGGCACGAAGCAAGGAGGGTCTCGGGACTGACTTGTTAACCTGTTAACCTGGTGGTTAACAAAGGGAATCCTCGTAGCCGATGGTCAACTTTGTCAGGCAACTTTGGATGCGTGTTCAAATAATTGTTCATCCATAGTGAATGATCCTTTCATTGCAAGCTTTCATGTTCCTGTTCTTAAAGAAAAATTGTTAGCTTTGGGAAGGGAAGGAGAAGCGTTTGATTTGTGCAGACTTCATCCTGATCTTGCTGCTTCTGCTTCTTCCTCGTCTTCATTGGACTTGGATTTGTGAATTGCTTTCAGAAACTTGGCTCATGAACTCAAATAGCATAGACTTTGAAAAATAGAGGCAAGATAAAATATTTTAATGCAATATAGCGAGTGAAATAAGCATGCAAATGAAGCCAAAGATGCATTTTGAAAATTTTGCCTTAACTTAAACTTGTAACATATCTTAAAACAAACTGAACGTCCTTTGGCTTAGACTTTGCACTGTTTGCTTAACCAATTACAGAATTCTTGTCAACTTATATTTAATAACCAACGCCGCTTCTTGCAAAATTCTTTCCCAGTTATTATCTTTCGCATCTCCAACTCATTTTGCAAAAATTGCCCCAATTGTCCTTCTTGGGGGGGAAAAATGAAAACTTAAATGCTAAAGGGTCGAGCCCGACGGGGGAGCCTACGTATCCCTCCTTGGGAATCAGACCGTGCGTAGTTCTGCATCACTGCTTCAACGCCATACACCAACAAATAAAAGCTGTCCTAGTGGAAGTTCTAACAGATAGCGTGATATCCAAAGAGCGCAGACAATAACTTTCAGTGCATCGTTTTCAAATTGTTCAGTTGTTTTGCGAAACATCACAAGCAAAGCTTTGGCAGGTTTATCAATTTTAATTTTGAAATGGAAACAAATGCAAGCGTAAATAATATAATAAGAATGAGATGGATCTTATTTCAACTTTCATAAATTCAAAATGAGTTGATCCAGATTAACATAAGCTTTAAAGTACAATGCAATTCAGGACCTCAATCTGAATTAAAATTGAAAATAATGCTACTAAGTTCAATTGCCAAGTTCTTTCAAACAATGTCGTTAGCTTCTGGTGTTGCATCATTCACGAGCTAGAGCATCTACCATCAAACAGATCTCGAAACCTTTGTGTGGTAACTGGTCAGCCACTTCACAAATCCAACATTTGGTAAAGAAATAAACAAACCAAAAGAGACATCTCAAAGGGTAACTAAGATAGTTTGCATGTCATTCATAGGATTGCATACAAGCAAGCAACACCTAGTATTTAAATCATCTTAAGCAAATGAAGCAAGGCAAGATATTAACATGTGAAAATCACAAGTAGTTGAGCGTAAAAAAATATGCAAACGCGTCCTACCCTGTAAGGTGCCTCTTTATGCCAGAGGTAGGCGTAATCGTCAAGTTGCACGCACATGTGGTTATTATAACAACACAAGTCGTTTGTCAATACAAAATCTGAGATAAAAATAAATCGACATAATTGTCAACTTCTCAAATTTGACATGGCAAATGGTTTGGGATTCGTTGTAATATCCACACGATCACATAATATGCAATGTCGCTGGGATTCAATAACCCGTCAACAAAAGGGCGGTTTCTTAATTCTTGGAAACGGTATCAAGGACCGGGTCCAAACTAAGGTGTATATGCATGCATGTTCCTAACGAAAACTCTAGAGTGGTTTTACTAGACACAAGGCTGTTTTGAGTGGCAAGCGGTCACGCGGTAGTAAAACTATCCGCTCACCCCGCAGGTATGCACACTCTTTCTTAAAGGGTTTTTTGTGAGTTGTGGGTGTATATGCCTATACCTCACGGGCATAAGTAACCATGAAGAAGCTCCCAGGAATGGGGAAAATATGAACGGAATGCCAGTTTAATATGTGCGCAAATAAAGGTGTAGTGACATGCTTTTAGTGACAAACAACTGCAAATAATCAAATTAACTAATCATGCTATTTTTTTGGAAATAATAAACAAATAAAGAGTTATCTTGTGAAAACCTTGCGGTTAGAACCTTAAGGTATCCCCAGCGGAGTCGCCATGCTGTTGAACCCCAAAAATTACCCTTTCTTTTAAGAAAAGATAGGTTTCGGGTATATTTCAACAAAATGGGACTCCAAAGGGCTTTCTTTGGAGTCGCCACCTAATTTAGGAGAATTAGGAAATAATTAATTAAATAGTGCGTGCAAGCACTCCGTTTTAAGGAAAATGATCTATTTCAGAGATTCTAAGTAAGAGGTTCAATTACTTTCGAAAGAAGGTTTCAATTTGAAAGCACTTTCGAAAATCCGTAAAATTACGGTTAATCATTCCGTTTTCACAAAATAGCTCTATAAATGCAAGTTTACAAAGTTTAGTTCAAAAGCTTTAAAATTAATGCTAAAATCTAAGATAGTAATAAATTACGCTTTAAATAAATATGAATTTAAATGCAATAATAATAATAATAATAATAATAATAATAATAAATGCATTTTGGGAAGAGATAAGAAAATTAATTAACATGGAGAAAATCTCAATTGAAGTTGCAATTTAAGGAATTTGATACAAAGTTAATACTTTTATTATTTCCAAATTTTATGCACGCACTATTTAACTAAAAGGTACGAAATTCCTAAATAAGATGGAAATTCAAAAGAAATAAATATTCACAAAATAACTCAATAACTGACTAAACATTCATTCATAAACAATTAAATAAATTATTCTATAACAATTAATTTTCTGCGGGAAATTCCTAATAACATGCAATTTCTAAGGATGGGAAAAGAGGAGGTTTAGAAGAAGAAACCGGAAATTGATAAACTCATGGGAGTCTTGAATTTATTTAATTTTATACAATTATATGCCCATGAGCCTAAGTTAGAATAGGCGGCTCAACAAAGCACTTTCTATGATCTTCACTTCTTGAATCTTGAGCCCGAACTCGGCCCCAATGCGACTTCAAGCCAATGCACTATCCAATTTGTGGGTTTATCCAACTCGTCCACAAATTGTTCGTGCCAAAATGTACCATGCAAAACCAACAGATAAAATTAGATTAGTACGATAATAAAGTGTAATAACTAATGAAAATAAAATAATAATACTAAAGTAATAAAGTAATAATAATAAAATATATAATAATAATAATAGTAAGAGGGTTCGTTTTTGCAAAATTTAGGCTCAGATTTGTATGGCGCATCAAATAGAGGCTCGGGATATTGATACGGCTGCAAACACGGAGCCCCGGCCGGTTGCCACGCCAAGTACCAAACCCACCACTCTATTCGACTTGTTTTGCCTCAAATGCATATATTCATCATCGCCTTTTGCTTTAGGGACACGGGAACGGGACGGTTCAAGTGTAGTATCATGTTCAAATCGATCCCGAGGCCTCAATACGTGTACATGTATTTTCATTGGCTAGTGTAGTATCGGTTCAATATCAGTCCATAACCTCAAATTCAATATTTTCCATAGGCTATAATCAGTGTAGCATCCTCCAAAATCAGTGAAACAATTGTCTGAATGTGCCAAAACATGTAATTGCCCAGAACGAACAAACCAAGGCATATGGATGAATTACAAACTGCATCAATATCATAGTCAACGCCAGGATTAAAGGGTCAAAGCTTCCAATAACAAACAACGCCAAAGGAATCACAAGATTCTCACAGAAACACAACGCAGCAAAGGATCGACTAAACAATGTAGGAGCAACAAAGATATCATCCCATAAGCGAATCACAACGGTAGCAAAACCATCCGAGACCAACAACAATAGATGACCAGTGGAATTTCCAGTGAAACAAAACAACGCAAAAAATTAATCGGAGCAACAATCAGACGGAGCAAAGAGGAGCAACTTCCGTTTAACGGTGTCGCTACCACTCTCTGCTCCTTTTTTAGTTTTAGTAACACATATCAGAAATCGACACAGCAATGGGTGTACGGACCAGACGAAGCAGAGAAAACAGATGGGGGTGGAGGAGCGACTGCCTTAGTGGCGCCGCTGCGACTCCGCCACCTCTTTTCCGATCTCAGTCACAGATCAACAACAACGGAACCTCTGCTCTAATTTGGTTTCTCCGGTGGTTCCTTATCGATTCTCGATGGTGGTGGTTATATAAAATCATTGCTCCATTTTACCTCAAGAGATCCCGATCTCTTTCCCCGTCACTCCTCTGTTTCAGATCTTCCACGATGGCGCATGGGTGTTAATGGTGTTTGGTGTATGGGTTTTGGGATAATCGAGAAGATGATTGGGTGGGTTTTGTATATGGAAAGTGATGATAATAATGGTAATGTGTAGATGAAAAGAGGAGAGGGAAAAAATGGAGACCTGGGAGAGGGGCACGGCTGATGTTAATGTCAACCCCCTAGGGTTTTTCTTTTGTGTCTTTTTTCTTTGCTTTTAAGAGGGTCATGGTGAGGGGTTAAACTAATGGGTTGGGAAAAAGGGAATGGGCTCCAAATGAAAACTGAAATGGATATGTTGTATGTAATATATATTTTGCGGAAACGGGCAACTTTAAGGCTTAGAACGAAATTAGTCTCCTTTTAATATAATTAAGTAAATAAGGTAATTGCACACGTAGGTTAAATTTTAAGGTTAAGAACGTAATTATCCTTCAATTAAATTAAACAAATAATTATATAGTACGCTTCAAATGAAAGGATGACTTGCAATTTTTTTCATTTTCCTTTAAAATTAGCTATTTACTTGCAATTTTCAAAATTGAACTTAATTTCAAAATAATTATACATTTAATTAAAATCCGGGACAAAATTGGGTGTCAACAGCTGCCCCTCTTTACCCGAAAAGGATGAAAGAGTTTTCAGGGTAAAGAAAGTTGACGTGAAAGCCAATTTTGTCACGGTAAAGCCAAGAATCTGATTCCTGGGATTAGAATACGAGGCTTATAGACATGGCCGAACTTCGGTTTCCGAGTTGCCTACATATCTCGGGCTGAAAGAGAATCAGGCCATATGTAGTTCGACGCGATTTGAAAATCAAAGACGAGATAGTAACGACTACTCAAGCGCGGGAAAAGAGGCTTGTAATCACCCAAGTTATGATAATGTGGTCGACGACACACCCATAAAGAGGGGTTTACACGGACATAGCTTCCACTGCACCTCGATAACCGAGCCATCTTGTCTTCAAATCTCAAACCTCAGACTCAGGGTTCACAAGAGACTTACAACTAGGGTGGATGACTTATGCGGGTGCAATTCTTCAGGTCTTCGTTGACGAGTCTAGTTCATATCAACGATTGCCCCAGTTCATTGCTAAGCAAAGCTCCATGTTCAAAATGCTGCTGCGCTGCTGCTAAAAATCCTGTAATAGTCTCAACAAGCGGTTAGCGTGCAACTGCTAATAAACTGTAATAATTGGAATAAGAAATAGATAAAGTGATAAAATTGTAAATGCGGGTGGTGATATCATCAAAAGTTCTTCCTTCCATCAACTGACAAGATACTCCGCCCAGAGAACCTTTAAGCTGATCCTTATTCTGAAACGGTAAAGCAAGACAATAAGTAAAGCGAGAACGAATAGTAAAATGCAAGGCTTACACAAGATAAGTTGACTAACGAGACATAATATCTCAAGTCGACTTGGCTAATCTATATCCTACGCAGGTAACATAACGTTCATTTATAAGGCGAACGAGCCCAACAGTCAATTATAAGGCGAATGAGCCTAAAACGTTCGATTATAAGGCGAACGAGCCTAAAACGTTCGATTATAAGGCGAATGAGCCTAAAACGATAGCTGCCTGCAAAACAAAGTTGCGAATTGGATTAATTAAGGCAAAATAATGCAAAACAAATAAGCAAAATTGGATCGTGTTGCTTGTATTGATAGTGATGCAAAGTGTTGAATGCTCCCTTCATATCATATTGAATCTGATGTTCATTCAAAAGAGCCTTCAATTGTCTATGATAGGCTTCCGAATAATGCTTCCAATTGCTTATGGTAGGCCTCAAATGACAATGATGTCTTCGCTTGCTCACGATAGACTTGATAATAAGACCCCCCAATTGCTTACGGTAGGATCAATAACAAAAGAGCCTTCAATTGTCTGTGATAGGCTTCAGAATAAGGCCTCCAATTTCTTATGGTAGGCTTCAAATGATAATAATGTCTTCGCTTGCTCACGATAGACTTGATAATAAGACCCCCCCCCCCGATTGCTTACGGTAGGATCAATAACAAAAGAGCCTTCAAATTGACTATGATAGGCTTCAGAATAAGGCCTCCAATTGCTTATGGTAGACTTCAAATGATAATAATGTCTTCGCTTGCGCACGATAGACTTGATAATAAGACCCCCCCGATTGCTTACGGTAGGATCAATAACAAAAGAGCCTTCAATTGTCTATGATAGGCTTCAGAATAAGGCCTCTAATTGCTTATGGTAGGCTTCAAATGATAATAATGTCTTCGCTTGCCGATTGCTTACGGTAGGATCAATAACAAAAGAGCCTTCAATTGTCTATGATAGGCTTCAGAATAATGCCTCCAATTGCTTATGGTAGGCTTCAATGATAATACTGTCTTCGCTGCTCACGATAGACTTGATAATAAGACCCCCCTGATTGCTTACGGTAGGATCAATAACAAAAGAGCCTTCAATTGTCTATGATAGGCTTCAGAAGAAGGCCTCCAATTGCTTACGGTAGGCTTCAAATGATATAATGTCTTCGCTTGCTCATGATAGACTTGATAATAGGACCCCCTCGATTGCTTACGGTAGGATCAATAACAAAAGAGCCTTCAATTGTCTATGATAGGCTTCAGATAATGCCTCCAATTGCTTATGGTAGGCTTCAATGATAATAATATCTTCGCTTGCTCACGATAGACTAGATAATAACACCCCCGATTGCTTACGGTAGGATCAATAACAAAAGAGCCTTCAATTGTCTATGATAGGCTTCAGAATAAGGCCTCCAATTGCTTATGGTAGGCCTCAAATGATAATAATGTCTTCGCTTGCTCACGCTAGACTCATAATAAGGCCCCCGATTGCTTACGGTAGGCATGACGTAATTTGTAAGTGCAAGGTGCAATATCTTTGATAAATTGTCTTCCAATCAACTGGCGAAGCAATAAAGCAAGTGCGAAGGCATAGTGCAAATCCTTTTCAACAAGCATGACAAATCAACTGGCAAGCCGGTCGGGCATGAAGCAAGGAGGGTCTTGGGATTGATTGTCGAACAAATCAGCTGGTGAATAGGTCCGGCACGAAGCAAGGAGGGTCTCGGGACTGACTTGTTAACCTGTTAACCTGGTGGTCAACAAAGGGAATCCTCGTAGCCGATGGTCAACTTTGTCAGGCAACTTTGGATGTGTGTTCAAATAATTGTTCATCCATAGTGAATGATCCTTTCATTGTAAGCTTTCATGTTCCTGTTCTTAAAGAAAAATTGTTAGCTTTGGGAAGGGAAGGGGAAGCGTTTGATTTGTGCAGACTTCATACTGATCTTGCTGCTTCTGCTTCTTCCTCGTCTTCATTGGACTTGGATTTGCGAATTGCTTTCAGAAACTTGGCTCATGAACCCAAATAGCATAGACTTTGAAAAATAGAGGCAAGATAAAATATTTTAATGCAATATAGCGAGTGAAATAAGCATGCAAATGAAGCCAAAGGTGCATTTTGAAAATTTTGCCTTAACTTAAACTTGTAACATATCTTAAAACAAACTGAACGTCCTTTGGCTTAGACTTTGCACTGTTTGCTTAACCAATTACAGAATTCTTGTCAACTCATATTTAATAACCAACGCCGCCTCTTGCAAAATTCTGCCCCAGTTATTATCTTTCGCATCTCCAACTCATTTTGCAAAAATTTCCCCAGTTGTCCTTCTTGGGGGGGGGGGGGGGGGAAATGAAAACTTAAATGCTAAAGGGTCGAGCCCGACGGGGAAGCCTACGTATCCCTCCTTGGGAATCAGACCGTGCGTAGTTCTGCATCACTGCTTCAACGCCATATACCAACAAATAAAAGCTGTCCTAGTGGAAGTACTAACAGATAGCGTGATATCCAAAGAGCGCAGACAATAACTTTCAGTGCATCGTTTTCAAATTGTTCAGTTGTTTTGCCATACATCACAAGCAAAGCTTTGGCAGGTTTATCAATTTTAATTTTGAAATAGAAACAAATGCAAGCGTAAATAATATAATAAGAATGAGATGGATTTTATTTCAACTTTCATAAATTCAAAATGAGTTGATGCAGATTAACATAAGCTTTAAAGTACAATGCAATTCAGGACCTCAATCTGAATTAAAATTGAAAATAATGCTACTAAGTTCAAACAATGTCGTTAGCTTCTGGTGTTGCATCATTCACGAGCTAGAACATCTACAATCAATCAGATCTCGAAACCTTTGTGTGGTGACTGGTCAGCCACTTCACAAATCCAACATTTGGTAAAGAAATAAACAAAACAAAAGAGACCTCTCAAAGGGTAACTAAGATAGTTTGCATGTCATTCATAGGATTGCATACAAACAAGCAACACCTAGTATTTAAATCATCTTAAGCAAATGAAGCAAGGCAAGCAATTAACATGTGAAAATCACAAGTAGTTGAGCGTAAATAAATATGCAAACGCGTCCTACCCTGTAAGGTTCCTCTTTATGCCAGAGGTAGGCCTAATCGTCAAGTTGCACGCACATGTGGTTATTATAACAACATAAGCCGTTTGTCAATACAACATCTGAGATAAAAATAAATCGACATAATTGTCAACTTCTCAAATGTGACATGGCAAATGGTTTGGGATTCGTTGTAATATCCACATGATCACATAATATGCAATGTCGTTGAGATTCAATAACTCGTCAACAAAAGGGCGGTTTCTTAATTCTTGGAAACGGTATCAAGGACCGGGTCCAAACTAAGGTGTATATGCATGCATGTTCCTAACGAAAACTCTAGAGTGGGTTTACTAGACACAAGGCTGTTTTGAGTGGCAAGCGGTCACGCGGTAGTAAAACTATCCGCTCACCCCGCAGGTATGCACACTCTTTCTTAAAGGGTTTTTTGTGAGTTGCGGGTATATATGCCTACACCTCGCGGGTATAAGTAACCATGAAGAAGCTCCCAGGAATGGGGGAAATATGAACGGAATGCCAGTTTAATATGTGCGCAAATAAAGGTGTAGTGACATGCTTTTAGTGACAAACAATTGCAAATAATCAAATTAACTAATCATGCTATTTTTTTGCGAATAATAAACAAATAAAGAGTTATCTTGTGAAAACCTTGCGGTTAGAACCTTAAGGTATCTCCAGCGGAGTCGCCATGCTGTTGAACCCCAAAAATTACCCTTTCTTTTAAGAAAAGATAGGTGTTACACCCCGTACGTCTAAATTGACGTATATCATTATAATATCATGTTAAGAATAATTTAAGTTAGTTTAAAGTAATAATATGACCATATATGATGTTTATATGTTGAATATAAAGTTTGGGAAAAATCAGATTTAAGTTGCGGAAAAACCGACTAAGGAATTGCCTTGTAACGGAGCTTTTTCAGCAATTAATTTCATGTATTATATGAAGTCTTTTGGGGACATATCATATACCAAATTGAAGGTCTTGGAGTGTATTTTCCAACAATTTTAACGGTTTGCTCATATAACTTATAGATAAAAAGATATGAGCGTCAGAAGTCAGACCAGAAAAAGGGACATAAGCGCAAAAGAGGGCTAGAAATGAAATGTTTTTATTATAAAAGAGAAATTTCTCTCTCTCTCTCGACATTTCCAGTAAAACCACGAATTAAACAGACCTTACTTCAGTTTTAATCCATATTTTTTGATTTTGAAGAAACAACATCAATCTTGACTCGAAACGGAAGATGGATTGCGTCAAAACACTCTACGCGATTAGGGTAACATTATGCTACCTTCAATTTCGTCTATAGTTTGAGTTTTAGAATTACTTCATAGCTAAGTAAAGTATCTAAATTCTATTTTATAGCTTGTTTAAGCTTTAGAAGGTGTGGAATTCAAAGGGAACGAAGTTTAGAAGCTAGAAACATCAAAGGTATGTAAGGCTAAACCTTTCTTTTGGCAAGGCATGTATCTTTTAGATTTTGAAGCTTTTATTAGTTTTAAACTTAGTTTTTCTTGTGAGAAACTTGTATGGTACCAAGGAAACCTTGTATATACTTAATTTGGTACTAAAATCCAAGGTGAAAGACGTCCAAATCAGAAAGGCAAAACGTTTCAAAATCTGGAAAATTGTTTTGAACTTTGGACAGTTGTTAGTATATTGATCATAACTCCTTATACAAAATTGATATTAAGATGATTTAAGAATCTCCAGAATCCTAATACATATATCTACAACTTTCATGAAGACCATGAGGTCTATAACTTTTATCTGCACCCTCAAAACTATGATGCAATACAGGACGCTGGTACTGTCTAGAAATTCTGTACATCCGTGGAATTGTTACGCCACTCTCATCTTGTTATCCAGTTAATTTGTTTATGTTATCAGTTTATCCGGGTATCCATTCCCGTGTATAGTATAGTGCTGGTTCTGTTTTGCGGATCATCCAGTTTCAGTGGAAACTCTGCCGAAATTTTTATAAAAATCAAAGAGTTAGACAAATTCTAAGTTTCAGGTTGTGTCTACAATTCCATCCAGAGTTTTCTTATCATTCCTTTGAGTCCATATATATTGTTGCCACATGTGTTATGCCTCATACATGCTTATGCTTATATTGTGATCATGTTATGTGTGATTTGGAGTCCCCCATAGAGGCTGGACATTGGACACACAGTCCGGTCGCGTGTGATACTACCCGTCTGGGGGATACAGCCCCTCTGGTTCAGGCGGTAGTTGAAACACCTAGTGTGACCGGGTGTCATTCACACACTCTGACCAGAGAGACTAGATATTACTGGCTGGGGGGGATATAGCCCATAACACCCACCAGGTTTGTTATATACGTGTATATAGCCACATTATGCACTGCATGATTATACATGAGGCTAGTTCCAGTTTCCAGTTACCTGATTTGGGGGGATACAGCCCATAACGCCAGACAGGTACTAGTTCAGATGTTCAGTTACCTGATTTGGGGGGATATAGCCCATAACACCAGACAGGTACCAGTTCAGATAACAGTTCAGCTTTAGCTCAGTTGACAGTTATCAGTTCTCAGTTATCAGCCACCAGTTCTTAGCGTCAGTATCAGTTGACAGTTATCAGTTCTCAGTTATCAGCCACCAGTTCTTAGCATCAGTATCAGTTGACAGTTATCAGTTCTCAATTATCAGCCACCAGTTCTTAGCGTCAGTATTAGTTGACAGTTATCAGTTCCAGTTTCTAGTAACCAGCTATCAGTCATATTACAGTTATTTATCAGTATAGTTCAGCTCAGTCTTCAGGTTCAGATTCAGCTTATATTCATATCATGTTTAGTACGTTCTTCAGATTTCCAGCTATATTGCTATGCTCCAGCTCATGTTTACATATTTATATTCCAGCCTACAGTTTCATTCAGCTATGACATATTATATGCTCATGCCTTACATACTTGGTACATATCGTACTCACGCCCTTTTCTGGGGCACTGCGTTTCATGCCGCGCAGATGCAGATAGATCAATGCTTGGACCATGTTAGTAGGCCATCTATCAGCTACTGGAGTCACTCCGCTTACTCCCGGAGTTACTTATCTTTTGGTATGTTGTACAGATGTCGAGTAGGTATGGCGGGGCCTTGTCCCGTCCTTTGTATATTCAGTTCAGCACTCTTAGAGGCCTGTAGATATGTCCCTGTGTGGTGCAGTCAGTATGTTATGTATGTCAGCTTATGTTAGCCTTGTCAGTTATTTGCATTGCATACTCCTTATCAGCTAGGTTTATGCTTATTCTGTTTATCAGTTATAATGGTTAGCATATTATCAGTAGGATTAGTGATGATCGACACTTAGTGTTGGTCATCCGTCGCGGCCCTAAGTTGGGTCGTGACAAAAGTGGTATCAGAGCAGTTCAGTCCTAGGGTGTCTACAGGCCGTGTCTAGTAGAGTCTTGTTTAGGAGTATGTTGCGCGCCATACTTTTGAACAGGAGGCTACAAGGCACTTCAGGACAGTTGTTTTTTTTTCTTCTCTAGATCGTGCGATAGAGCCATGATTATAGAATTCAGCCCTCTAACAATAGTAATTTCAGCAAAGCGATGCCACCAAAGAAACTAACAGCTGCCCAGAAGGGCAAGGTTATTGCCGGCCAGGGTATTAGTAGAGTGCCACCTAAGGTGGATGAGAGTGAGGGGTCCAGACCTGAGGCTCCATCTGAGGCCTCACAGATCCTATCAATTCAGGGTGATATTAGAGGTACTGCAGCTACTATACCTCCACCTTCTCAGCCTGATAGTCAGGGACAGGAAATGAGGGATGCCATCAGATTATCGACTAGTGTTGTAGTTGCTCAGACTAGACAACACAGTGCAGATGCCCAGGGAGATGTTGGATCCAGGATCAATGATTTTATCAGGCTAGAGCCTACAGTCTTTACTGGATCCCGTACAGGAGAAGACCCTCAGGATTTTGTATTGAGGATAGCCAGAGTGTTGAGGGTTATGCACGTGTCAGACACGGAGTCAGTAGAGTTGGCTGCATTCAGATTGCATGACCTAGCAGCAGGGTGGTATCAGACATGGGAGCTATCTGGAGGGTTAGATGTTACTCCGGCGACTTGGAAGGAATTCTCAGATGCCTTCCTTTATCAGTATATGCCTATAGAGACATAGGGAGCCCGTGCTAATCAGTTCCTGACCTTGAGACAGGGAAGTTTGAGTGTAGAAGAGTATAATTATTGCTTTAATTCTTTAGCATGGTTTGCCCCTACGGTTGTAGTGAGTATGGAGGATAGAATTCACAGGTATATAGTGGGACTAGCTCCACACCTAGTGAACGAGCGTATGACAGTTGCTATGCAGTCATGTATGAACATAACATTCAGGCATTTTCTTTATCACTTGAGGAGATGAAGCAAAAATAGAGAGCCGACAGGGATAAAGTGCTAGACAAGAGGGGCAGATTTTCTGGTTCGTTTGGAGAGACGTCTGGAGCGAGTAGATAGCAGTGTGTTAGACAACCACCAGCTAGTATACCTACACAGTCTCGTGGCCTGAGATCTGATAGAACTCCTCAGTCCAGAGCTAGTCAAGCATCACGGACTTCAGGATTTCAGCGCCGTGGTACTTCGCTACCGGCCAGTCAGACATATCCCAGATGTTCAGATTGTGGTAAACGCCACTTGGGTCCATGTCAGTTAGGAGTTGATACTTGTTATATTTGTCGCGAGGCAGGCCATTTCATGAGAGATTGCCCGACTAGGGGCGGTAGTTGTACAGCCCAGCCAGCTAGATCAGCAGTTGCTTGCTCAGCACCAGCACGCCATCAGGGGCATGTTCTTCAGGATGGCACCTGTATAACAGAAAGAATTTAAGGAGCAATTGAAGGATTTGTTAGATAAAGGCCTCATCAGACCCAGCATTTCCCCGTGGGGAGCCTCGATACTATTTGTAAAAAAGGAAAGATGACTCTCTACGCATGTGCATAGATTACAGACAGCTGAATAAAGTCATTATTAAGAATAAATACTCTCTGCCCAGGATTGATGTCTAGTTTGACAAGCTCCAGGGTGCCAAGTGCTTCTCGAATATAAATTTGCGATCAGGCTACCATCAGGTTAGAGTTAGAAAATCTGATATACCTAAGACTGCATTCAGGACTAGATATGGCCAGTATGAGTTTTTAGTGATGTCGTTTGGACTCACTGATGCCCCTGCAGTATTTATGGATCTGATGAATAGCGTATTCAGCCCTTATCTAGATTTATTTGTGATTATATTTATTGATGATATTCTCATGAATTCAAAGTCTGAATCAGAGCATGTGGAGCACCTACGCACAGTATTGGGTACTCATCGGGACCAACAATTATATGCTAAGTTCTCAAAGTGTAAATTCTAGATAGATTCAGAGGCATTTCTTGGCCACATAGTTTCAGCAGAAAGAATTAAAATAGATGACCAGAAGATCTAGGCTGTGAAGAATTGGCCCATGCCTACGACGCCAACTGAAGTACGTAGTTTTCTGGGTTTGGCAGGTTATTACAGAAAGTTTATAGAGGGTTTTTTCCTCCATTGCAGCTCCACCGACCAAATTGACAAAGAAATCAGCTAAATTTGAGTGGTCTGATTCTTGCGAGCACAGCTTCCAAGAACTAAAGAACAGGTTGATAACAGCTCCAGTACTTACACTTCCAGAGGGATCTGAGGACTATGTCACTTACTGTGACGCTTCTCGAATTGGTCTTGGTTGTGTTTTGATGCAGCACGGAAGAGTAATTGCCTATGCTTCCAGGCAGCTGAAAAAGCACGAGCAGAACTACCCTACCCATGATCTGGAGCTTGCAGCAGTCATTCATGCATTAAAGATTTGGAGACATTATTTATACGGAGTTCATGTTGATATTTATACAGACCACAAGAGCCTCCAGTACATATTTAAGCAAAAGGAGCTAAACCTACGACAGAGGCGGTGGCTAGAGTTGCTGAAGGACTACGACGTGGACATTCTTTATCATCCGGGTAAAGCGAATGTTGTTGCTGATGCCCTTAGTCGTAAGTCTATGGGTAGTTTATCTTATTTACAGCCCCAGAAAAGAGAGTTAGCTCATGCACTCCACCAGTTGGCCAGCATGGGAGTCAGATTAATAGATTCAGAGGACGCAAGAGTTACAATTCAGAGAGCAGCCACTACTTGCCTAGTTACAGAAGTAAAACAACGTCAGTATGAGGATTCAGTTCTAGTTGAATACAGACAAATAGCCAGAAGAAAACCAAAATTATTATATAGGTTACTAGTGACGGGGTTCTTATATATAAAGATAGACTTTGGGTTCCTGATGTTGCAGATTTATGTGGACAGATTATGACAGATGCACATTATTCCAGATACACTGTTCATCCTAATTCGACTAAGATTTACCATGATCTTAAGCAGATTTATTGTTGAGATGAAATGAAGCGTGACATAGCAGAATTTGTGGCTCAGTGTGTTAACTGCCAGCAGGTTAAAAATCGAGCAAAAAAAAAAAAAAAAAAAAAAAAAAAAAAAAAAAAAAAAAAAAAAACCTAGTGGCTTGTTACAGGAAGTCGAGATTCCATCATAGAAATGGGAAGCAGTGAATATGGACTTCATTACAGGCTTTCCCCGTATGCGGAGCAGATATGACTCTATTTGGGTTATAGTTGACAGGCTTACTAAATGAGCTCATTTCTTTCCTGTTAGAACTACATATACAGCAGAGGATTATGCCAGACTTTATATCAGAGAGATAGTGCGCCTACATGGTATTCCAGTATTTATTATTTCAGACGGGGGCGCACCAGTTTACAGCTAATTTCTATAGATCGTTCCAGACAGGTTTAGGGACACAGGTGTATCTGAGTACAGTATTTCATCCATAGACAGACAGACAGGCTGAGCGGACCATTCAGAGATTAGAAAATATGCTTAGAGCTTACGTGTTAGATTTTAGAGGCAGCTGGAATGGTCACCTACTGTTGATAGAGTTTGCATATAATAATAGCTATCATTCTAACATACAGATGGTGCCATATGAAGCTTTGTATGGGCACAAATGCAGGTTTTCTATATGATGGTTCAAGCTTGGCGAGTCTCAATTGATAGGTCCAGACTTAATTCAACAAGAAATTGATAAAGTCAAGTTGATCAGGGAAATATTATTAGCAGTGCAGAGCAGACAGAAGTCCTATGCAGATAATCGACATTGAGATTTAGAATTTCATATTGGCGATTAGGTATTCCTGACAGATCACCTATGAAAGGCGTTATGAGATTTGGAAAGAAGGGAAAGCTTAGCCCTAGATTTATTAGTCCATATCAGATTATCAGGCAAGTTGGGTGTGTAGTCTACGAGTTAGACCTTCAAGCAGACCTTCAGGAGGTACATCCAGTATTCCATGTTTCCATGCTCAAAAAATGTGTCAGAGATCCTTCTAGAGTTGTACCAGTAGAGGATGCACAGATTACAGAACAGTTGACTAATAAGGAGGTGCCAGTTGCAATTTAAAGAGGCAGATTCGTCGAGTAAGGACGAAAGACATTCCTTTAGTTAAGATGCTATATCAAAGCAATAATATAGAAGAAATAACTTGGGAAGCTAAAAATGACATGAGGGCCAAATATACACATCTGTTCATTACGTCGAGTATGTAACAGATCGTTGCTTAATGCTTCTACATACTTCATTTAACATTCGAGGACGAATGTTCCTAACGGGGGAATATTGTTACACCCCGTACGTCTAAATTGACGTATATCATTATAATATCATGTTAAGAATAATTTAAGTTAGTTTAAAGTAATAATATGACCATATATGATATTTATATGTTGAATATAAAGTTTGGGAAAAATCAGATTTAAGTTGCGGAAAAACCGACTAAGGAATTGCCTTGTAACGGAGCTTTTTCAGCAATTAATTTCATGTATTATATGAAGTCTTTTGGGGACATATCATATACCAAATTGAAGGTCTTGGAGTGTATTTTCCAACAATTTTAACGGTTTGCTCATATAACTTATAGATAAAAAGATATGAGCGTCAGAAGTCAGACCAGAAAAAGGGACATAAGCGCAAAAGAGGGCTAGAAATGAAATGTTTTTATTATAAAAGAGAAATTTCTCTCTCTCTCTCGACATTTCCAGTAAAACCACGAATTAAACAGACCTTACTTCAGTTTTAATCCATATTTTTTGATTTTGAAGAAACAACATCAATCTTGACTCGAAACGGAAGATGGATTGCGTCAAAACACTCTACGCGATTAGGGTAACATTATGCTACCTTCAATTTCGTCTATAGTTTGAGTTTTAGAATTACTTCATAGCTAAGTAAAGTATCTAAATTCTATTTTATAGCTTGTTTAAGCTTTAGAAGGTGTGGAATTCAAAGGGAACGAAGTTTAGAAGCTAGAAACATCAAAGGTATGTAAGGCTAAACCTTTCTTTTGGCAAGGCATGTATCTTTTAGATTTTGAAGCTTTTATTAGTTTTAAACTTAGTTTTTCTTGTGAGAAACTTGTATGGTACCAAGGAAACCTTGTATATACTTAATTTGGTACTAAAATCCAAGGTGAAAGACGTCCAAATCAGAAAGGCAAAACGTTTCAAAATCTGGAAAATTGTTTTGAACTTTGGACAGTTGTTAGTATATTGATCATAACTCCTTATACAAAATTGATATTAAGATGATTTAAGAATCTCCAGAATCCTAATACATATATCTACAACTTTCATGAAGACCATGAGGTCTATAACTTTTATCTGCACCCTCAAAACTATGATGCAATACAGGACGCTGGTACTGTCTAGAAATTCTGTACATCCGTGGAATTGTTACGCCACTCTCATCTTGTTATCCAGTTAATTTGTTTATGTTATCAGTTTATCCGGGTATCCATTCCCGTGTATAGTATAGTGCTGGTTCTGTTTTGCGGATCATCCAGTTTCAGTGGAAACTCTGCCGAAATTTTTATAAAAATCAAAGAGTTAGACAAATTCTAAGTTTCAGGTTGTGTCTACAATTCCATCCAGAGTTTTCTTATCATTCCTTTGAGTCCATATATATTGTTGCCACATGTGTTATGCCTCATACATGCTTATGCTTATATTGTGATCATGTTATGTGTGATTTGGAGTCCCCCATAGAGGCTGGACATTGGACACACAGTCCGGTCGCGTGTGATACTACCCGTCTGGGGGATACAGCCCCTCTGGTTCAGGCGGTAGTTGAAACACCTAGTGTGACCGGGTGTCATTCACACACTCTGACCAGAGAGACTAGATATTACTGGCTGGGGGGGATATAGCCCATAACACCCACCAGGTTTGTTATATACGCGTATATAGCCACATTATGCACTGCATGATTATACATGAGGCTAGTTCCAGTTTCCAGTTACCTGATTTGGGGGGATACAGCCCATAACGCCAGACAGGTACTAGTTCAGATGTTCAGTTACCTGATTTGGGGGGATATAGCCCATAACACCAGACAGGTACCAGTTCAGATAACAGTTCAGCTTTAGCTCAGTTGACAGTTATCAGTTCTCAGTTATCAGCCACCAGTTCTTAGCGTCAGTATCAGTTGACAGTTATCAGTTCTCAGTTATCAGCCACCAGTTCTTAGCATCAGTATCAGTTGACAGTTATCAGTTCTCAATTATCAGCCACCAGTTCTTAGCGTCAGTATTAGTTGACAGTTATCAGTTCCAGTTTCTAGTAACCAGCTATCAGTCATATTACAGTTATTTATCAGTATAGTTCAGCTCAGTCTTCAGGTTCAGATTCAGCTTATATTCATATCATGTTTAGTACGTTCTTCAGATTTCCAGCTATATTGCTATGCTCCAGCTCATGTTTACATATTTATATTCCAGCCTACAGTTTCATTCAGCTATGACATATTATATGCTCATGCCTTACATACTTGGTACATATCGTACTCACGCCCTTTTCTGGGGCGCTGCGTTTCATGCCGCGCAGATGCAGATAGATCAATGCTTGGACCATGTTAGTAGGCCATCTATCAGCTACTGGAGTCACTCCGCTTACTCCCGGAGTTACTTATCTTTTGGTATGTTGTACAGATGTCGAGTAGGTATGGCGGGGCCTTGTCCCGTCCTTTGTATATTCAGTTCAGCACTCTTAGAGGCCTGTAGATATGTCCCTGTGTGGTGCAGTCAGTATGTTATGTATGTCAGCTTATGTTAGCCTTGTCAGTTATTTGCATTGCATACTCCTTATCAGCTAGGTTTATGCTTATTCTGTTTATCAGTTATAATGGTTAGCATATTATCAGTAGGATTAGTGATGATCGACACTTAGTGTTGGTCATCCGTCACGGCCCTAAGTTGGGTCGTGACAATAGGTTTTGGGTATATTTCAACAAAATGGGACTCCAAAGGGCTTTCTTTGGAGTCGCCACCTAATTTAGGAGAATTAGGAACCAATTGATTAAATAGTGCGTGCAAGCACTCCGTTTTAAGGAAAATGGTCTATTTCAGAGATTCTAAGTAAGAGGTTCAATTACTTTCGAAAGAAGGTTTCAATTTGAAAGCACTTTCGAAAATCCGTAAAATTACGGTTAATCCTTCGGTTTTCACAAAATAGCTCTATAAATGCAAGTTTACAAAGTTTAGTTCAAAGCTTTAAAATTAATGCTAAAATTTAAGATAGTAATAAATTGCGCTTTGAATAAATATGAATTTAAATGTAATAATAATAATAATAAATGCATTTTGGGAAGAGATAAGAAAATTAATTAACATGGAGAAAATCTCAATTGAAGTTGCAATTTAAGAGATTTGAAACAAAATTAATACTTTTATTATTTCCAAATTTTATGCACGCACTATTTAACTAAAATGTACGAAATTCCTAAATAAGATGGAAATTCAAAAGAAATAAATATTCACAAAATAACTCAATAACTGACTAAACATCCATTCATAAACAATCAAATAAATTATTCTATAACAATTAATTTTCTATGGGAAATTCCTAACAACATGCAATTTCTAAGGATGGGAAAAGAGGAGGTTTAGAAGAAGAACCCGGAAATTGATAAACTCATGGGAGCATTGAATTTATTTAATTTTATACAATTATATGCCCATGAGCCTGAGTTAGAATAGGCGGCTCAACAAAGCACTTTCTATGATCTTCACTTCTTGAATCTTGAGCCCGAACTCGACCCCAATGCGACTTCAAGCCAATGCACTATCCAATTTGTGGGTTTATCCAACTCGTCCACAAATTGTTCGTGCCAAAATGTACCATGCAAAACCAACAGATAAAATTAGATTAGTACGATAATAAAGTGTAATAACTAATGAAAATAAAATAATAATACTAAAGTAATAAAGTAATAATAATAAAATATATAATAATAATAATAGTAAGAGGGTTCATTTTTGCAAAATTTAGGCTCAGATTTGTATGGTGCGTCAAATAGAGGCTCGGGATATTGATACGGCTGCAAACACGGAGCCCCGGCCGGTTGCCACGCCAAGTACCAAACCCACCACTCTATTCGACTTGTTTTGCCTCAAATGCATACATTCATCATCGCCTTTTTGCTTTAGGGACACGGGAACGGGACGGTTCAAGTGTAGTATCATGTTCAAATCGATCCCGAGGCCTCAATACGTGTACATGTATTTTCATTGGCCAGTGTAGTATCGGTTCAATATCAGTCCATAACCTCAAATTCAATATTTTCCATAGGCTATAATCAGTATAGCATCCTCCAAAATCAGTGAAACAATTGTCTGAATGTGCCAAAACATGTAATTGCCCAGAACGAACAGACCAAGGCATATGGATGAATTACAAACTGCATCAATATCATAGTCAACACCAGGATTAAAGGGTCAAAGCTTCCAATAACAAACAACGCCAAAGGAATCACAAGATTCTCACAGAAACACAACGCAGCAAAGGATCGGCTAAACAATGTAGGAGCAACAAAGATATTATCCCATAAGCGAATCACAACGGTAGCAAAACCATCCGAGACCAACAACAATACATGACCAGTGGAATTTCCAGTGAAACAAAACAACGGTAAAAATTAATCGGAGCAACAATCAGACGGAGCAAAGAGGAGCAACTTCCGTTTAACGGTGTCGCTACCACTCTCTGCTCCTTTTTTAGTTTTAGTAACACAGATCAAAAATCGACACAACAATGGGTGTACGGACCAGACGAAGCAGAGAAAACAGATGGGGGTGGAGGAGCGACTGCCTTAGTGGCGCCGCTGCGACTCCGCCACCCCTTTTCCGATCTCAGTCACAGATCAACAACAACGGAACCTCTGCTCTAATTTGGTTTCTCCGGTGGTTCCTTATCGATTCTCGATGGTGGTGGTTATATAAAATCATTGCTCCGTTTTACCTCAAGAGATCCCGATCTCTTTCCCCGTCACTCCTCTGTTTTAGATCTTCCACGATGGCGCGTGGGTGTTAATGGTGTTTGGTGTATGGGTTTTGGGATAATAGAGAAGATGATGGGGTGGGTTTTGTATATGGAAAGTGATGATAATAATGGTAATGTGTAGATGAAAAGAGGAGAGGGAAAAAATGGAGACCTAGGAGAGGGGCACGGCTGATGTTAATGTCAACCCCCTAGGGTTTTTCTTTTGTGTCTTTTTTATTTGCTTTTAAGAGGGTCATGGTGAGGGGTTAAACTAATGGGTTGGGAAAAAGGGAATGGGCTCCAAATGAAAACTGAAATGGATATGTTGTATGTAATATATATTTTGCGGAAACGGGCAACTTTAAGGCTTAGAACGAAATTAGTCTCCTTTTAATATAATTAAGTAAATAAGGTAATTGCACACGTAGGTTAAATTTTAAGGTTAAGAACGTAATTATCCTTCATGTTAGCTTGGATAAGCTTGGAGTTTTGACTGATGACTGAGGAACGGATTCAAAGGACCTGTTCCTTTGAATCACTGAAGCAGAATAGATAATTCATGCAAAATCATTTAATTGAGATATTATTATTTATCCTAATACTGACGTGTATCTTGGTAATTATGCAGGCCTAATCAGATACGAAAAGATTGCATAACTAAGGGATAAAGGATTCGGATTCTAGAAGGTAGAATCCAATTAGGATTCAAAGTCAAGGGAGCTTTGGAATTCTAATTCATCAAGACTTCTTGGTTGCTGGAAGCTATAAAGCGTGAAGACTATCAGCCATAGAAGTATACACAAATACAGAGAGCATCGAGCAAAAGCTGAGAACAATTATTAGCTTATTTGTGTAATCAGTTAGCTACAGTAGAACTAAGTGAGAACCTGTTCCTTAGATTGAATCTTGTAAAAGTTCGAGTCTCAGTTCAATTGTAGTAAGCAAAAATCGAGTTGTAAACTTTCTGGTTCAAGTCGTGGACTTGACACAACTTCACTGATCGTGAGAAAGATCACTAAAGGATTAGAGTTAGTCCTAGGTTAGTAAGAGTGAGTCTTGTAACCAAGTGGGTCCTTTTACATAGTGAAGTTGAAATCCTACTTGAGAAGTAGGTCGTGGTTTTTTGATCCCGTGTCTAGGGGTTTTTCCACGCTAATATCTTGTGTTCAATTACTTACAGTTTTAATTCCGCACATCGTAGAGTAAAGGAACACATTTTAAGGAACTGGTCCTTAAAATAGTAAAGTGGTGTAATCGTGGGAAATAACAATTGGTATCAGAGCGGGTTATCCTTGAAAAGGCTAACACCTAGGATTAGATGAGTACATCACGAGAGAACAGTGAGGGACAGTCAATGGTTAGAGCACCTTACTTCAATGGGAAATACTATTCATGGTGGAAAGAGAGGATGCGTGGTCACCTTCAAGCAGAAGATTACGAATTGTGGGACATAGTAACTGAAGGTCACATGATCCCAATGAAGAAGGATGCTGATGGAAAGGATGTTCCCAAAACCAGGAAGGAATGCAATGCTGAAGACATAAAGCAATGGGAAAAGAATACTAAGGCAAGGAAGTGGCTGGTTGGTGGACTTAGTCCCGACGAATGCACAAGGATCAGAGGGTATGCCACTGCAAAGGAGATTTGGGATGCTCTACAAGTTGCACACGAAGGAACAAGTCAGGTAAAAAGGTCCAGAGGTACACTTCTTTATGCTGAATATGAAAGCTTTAAAATGAAAGAAGAAGAATCAATTTCTGAAATGTATACTAGATTTAATGCCATTGCCTCTGAACTTATCTCTTTGGGAAGAGTTTTAACTGTGGAAGATAGGGTAGAAAAGATTTTAACTAGAGTTCTTCCAGATTCTTGGGAGATCAAAGCTTGTGCTATCATTGAAAGTAAAGATTTAACCACTTTATCCTTAGATGAGCTTATAGGCAATCTAAAGACTTATGAACTGAGGAAAAAGGTTAAAAACGTAGGAGCACCAGTTAAAACTGAACCTAACCTAGCCTTGACTGCTGGTGATAAAATCATTGATGATAAGGAACTGGTCCTTATCGCTAAAAGTATTCAGAAATATTTGAATAAGAAAAGGGAAATTAGTGGATAGGGTAGGTCTACTAACATGAAACAGGCTGGAGAATGCCACAAATGTGGAAGCTTGGAGCACTACATCAGCAAATTTCCAATTATGGAAGGAGAATGGAGGAAGAAATTCATTGATGAAAGGAAGAAGGCTAGGGAACAGGTCCATAAGAGAAGTGGAAATCCCAAAGCGCTGGTTGCAGTATGGCAAGACAGTGAAGACGAAATAACTGATGATGATCTGGATGAGGATCTTGCTCTAATGGCACTCGGAGATTCAGAAAATAAAGAGGATCCTGAGGTATTTGTTTCTAAACTTAAAGAAGATGTAAAAAGCATGTCTAGAGAAAAGTTGGTTAAAGTATTCCATATTGTGCTAAATGAATTTAAAACTCTGAGGGATGATAATCACCAACTGCATGATAAAGTTGACTGTTTAGAAACAGAATGCAAAGAGGAAATAATTAAAAATGATTTTCTGGAAAGGAAGATTAGCATGCTTGAGGAACAGGTCCTCACACTTGAAACAACTGCTCAGGAATTAGAAAATGTTAAAACAGTTGTAAAAGGTAAAGGTATTGCTAATTCTCATCAGATCATTGCTGAAGAGAAACTGAAAGACACAGTTGATGAACTGTGTAAGAAAGATGAAAAGATAAGATCTTTAGAAGAAGACTTGGTTAAAACAAAAATGGAATTAAGAAAAACTGTAGAATGGAACAAGTCTTCTGAAGCACTAGAATGGTTACAGGAAAATCATAGTAGTAACAGGAAAGGTATTGGATTTATGAAAGCACAGAGTTCATCCAAATGGAATCCAAAGAGTAAGTACTTATCATTTCCTGAAAACTGGCTATGCACTCACTGTGGGAACACTGGTCACCGGAAAGAAAATTGTCAATCTTTAAAAAAGGCTGCCCAGAGGAACAGGTCCTATAAACCTGTTCAAAATCCTGTGAAACAAAAGAATAGGTCCTACAAACCTGTTCAACATTCTGTAAAAAAGGAAAATGTTCACACAAAGAAACCATTACCATTCTGGGCTAGGAGAGATCTGATTCATCCTTTTTCAAAAGGAAAGGAACACAAACTAGTTTGGGTTCTTAAAACTAACCCCTAGTTTTCTTTTGCAGGCTAGAGTGAAGGAGACAAACCACAAATCAAGCTTCTGGAGAGGTTATTTTGCAGGGAAACAGACATGGAAACATCTACAAAGTAGACTTGCTGACATTATCTGATGGAAGCTTGAGCTGCTTAAGTGTGGTGCAAAATGATCCCCTCCTATGGCACAAAAGACTAGGACATGCTAGTCTTTCACAATTGAACAAACTTGTGTCAAAGGACTTAGTGATAGGTCTTCCTAACATCAGGTTTAATGAAGAAGAAGTATGTGAAGCATGTGCCAGGGGGAAGCAGGTAAAATCCTCCTTCAAATCCAAGAAACAGGTAAGTACCACTAAACCTTTGGAACTGGTCCATATGGATTTATGTGGTCCAATGAGAACAATGAGTCGTGGAGGTAAGAAGTATGTTATGGTATTGGTGGATGATTACTCCAGATTTACATGGACTATATTTCTTGCATTTTAAGAAGAAGCATTTAATGCATTTTCAATTTTTGCTAAGAAAGCTCAAAGAACTCTAGATAACCATATTGTTGCCATTAGGTCAGATCATGGAACTGAATTTGAAAATCATATGTTTTCCAATTTTTGTAATGAAAATGGCATTAATCATAATTTTTCCTCACCCAGGACTCCACAACAAAATAGTGTAGTGGAAAGGAAAAATAGGACTCTAGAAGAAATGGCAAGGACTATGTTGATATCTGGAAATCTTCCACAGAACTTTTGGGCTGAGGCTATTAATACTGCATGCTACATAATAAATAGATGTATGACAAGACCTTTAATAGAAAAGACCCCATATGAATTGCTTAAAGGAAGAAAACCAAACATTTCTCATCTAAGGGCTTTTGGTTGCAAATGCTTCATACACAACAATGGGAAGGATGCCTTACGAAAATTTGATCCTAGAAGTGATGAGGGAATATTTGTTGGTTATTCTTTAAATAGTAAATCTTATAGGGTGTTTAACAAGAAAACATTGAAAATTGAAGAAAGCATGCATGTTAAATTTGATGAAACTGACAGTCTCACTCAAGAACAGGTACAGGAGGATGAAGAAATTGGAATGCTGAAAGAGTTTGAACTTAATCCACAAATGCAGATTCTGGATCTGAGAAGTGAACTGCAAGGAACTGTTCCTCAGGACAGAACTGAGAAGAGTAGCACTGAAACAGGGGGAACAAGTGTTGGTTCTACCTCACAAACTGGAAACACTACTCTATCAGGAACTGTTCCTCAGCAGAGGACTTCTGACAATGGATTGACACCCAAGCCTTTCAAGTATCAAAGGTCACATCCTGTGGATCAAATAATCTCAGATAAGGCTTCCGGAGTTCAAACTAGATCAGCAGTCAAGAATCACAATCTGTGTGCCTTTAGTGCCTTCTTATCTCTTGTTGAACCTAAAAATGTGAAAGAAGCACTAAAGGATGCAGATTGGATTAATGCTATGCAGAAAGAACTGAATCAATTCCAAAGGAGTCAAGTTTGGCATCTGGAACCCAAGCCAAGGAACAGGTCCATAATTGGAACAAAATAGGTTTTCAGAAACAAACTTGATGAGGATGGCATGGTAACAAGAAACAAGGCCAGGCTAGTTGTTCAGGGATACAGTCAAGAGGAGGGCATCGACTATGATGAGACTTTTGCTCCAGTTGCAAGACTGGAAGCAATAAGACTTCTTATAGCCTTTGCTACATACATGGAATTTACTCTACATCAAATGGATGTTAAGAGTGCGTTTCTGAATGGTTACTTGAAAGAAGAAGTGTATGTCAAGCAACCCCCAGGTTTTGAAAGTGAACAGTTTCCTGAACATGTGTACAAGTTGGACAAGGCCTTGTATGGGCTCAAGCAGGCACCAAGAGCATGGTATGAGAGGCTATCAAAATTTCTACTCCAGCATGGATACAAGAGAGGTAAAATTGATAGTACTTTGTTCTTAAAAGAAAGAGGTAAGGATCTCTTAATTGTTCAAATCTATGTAGATGATATAATTTTTGGTGCCACTTGTGAAAATTTAAGTAAGGAATTTGCAAACTTGATGGGGAGTGAATTTGAGATGAGCATGATGGGTGAACTCAATTTCTTTTTTGGGTTTACAAATTAAACAAACCTAAAATGGAACTATGATCCATCAACAAAAGTATGTTAAGGAATTACTTAAAAGGTTTGATATGGATAATGCTAAGGAAATTGACACACCTATTGCCACTGCCACAAAATTGGATCTTGATGAACATGGAATATCAGTTGATCAAAAATTGTATAGGGGTATGATAGGTTCTCTACTTTATCTAACTGCTAGTAGACCTGATATTGTGTTCAGTGTTGGTTTGTGTGCTAGGTTCCAATCAGATCCTAAAGAATCTCATTTGAAAGCTGTTAAAAGAATATTGAGGTATCTGAAAGGAACAGGTCCCTTGGGACTTTGGTATCCAAAAGGTGGTAGTTTTAATCTTGTTGGATATACTGATGCTGACTATGCAGGTTTCCTTGTTGATAGAAAAAGTACCTCAGGTATGGCACATTTTCGTGGTGAATGTTTAGTTTCTTGGGGAACTAAGAAACAGAATTCAGTGGCACTTTCCACTGCTGAGGCTGAATATGTTGCAGCTGCTTCATGTTGTTCACAGTTGTTATGGATCAAACAACAATTACAGGATTTTGGTGTTGATGTAGGAACTGTTCCTATTTATTGTGATAACACTAGTGCTATTAATATGACAAAGAATCCAGTGCATCACAAAAGGACTAAACACATTGACATAAGACATCATTTCCTAAGAGACAATTATGAAAAAGGTTTGATCACCATAGCATTTTGTCCTACTGAAAAGCAAATAGCTGACATTTTTACTAAAGCTCTAGGTAGAGATGATTTTGAGAGAAATAGATTGGAGTTAGGGATGATTAAATTCACATAAAATCATAAATGCTTTACTTCATAATTGGCTAGAAAATTTCTCTTAAAATGAATTTTATTCAAGTCATTATGAATTATTCAGTCCAGTTTCAATACTTAAAAAGTATACTCTTATGCCATACTTCTTATTTAGAGTTACTAAAATTGAATGATGTTACCCTTATGCTCTTAGAATTTCAGATGATCAAAAATTGCAAATTGGAAGGACACTGAATTGTGGTGTTAAAAACAGGTATGTACTCGTAATTATTCAGTTAATTTAGAAGTATAAAGGCTATAGGTAACTTGTGTTTAGGATAAAATCCCACTAAGTTTCCTACCCATATCCAAATTACAAAAGAGTCCCCTCGTAATTATTCAAAATTACTATGGGTCATCGGGGTCTCCAGAGGCTGCTTTTAGAGCACCCATGGAGAATGTGATAGATGTTGAGGAGGCTATAAGTGATAGTGACAGGCCCCTAGTGGATTTGTTCAATATTAGGAGTCTGAGAAGAAAATTGGCTAGAAAGGGACCCATTGATGACCATGTGACTGCTGAAATTGCTGCTAAATTGAAGAAAATAGGTGATAGTTATAAGCCCGGAAATAAGAAGAAAGTTGAAAGTTCCTCTAAGGCAAAAGGACCTGTTCCTTCTGCCTCAACCCCTGCTTCTGGGGGTAGGAGGACAAGAAGTGCTGCCAAAGCTGCTGATGAACAACTAGCTGCTGCCTTGGAAAGGAGCAGAAGAGGGAAAGGAAAACAGGTAGTTGAGGAGAAAGAAGTGGATGATATTGATGATATTGATCTTGCTGATTTTTCTGAGGATGATGAGATGGTAGAGGCTGAGGAGGTGGTGCCTCAGTCAAAGAAAAGAAAAGTTCCTGAGAGAAGAGTAACAAGAAGTTCAGTTAAAGCTGCTGAGAAAGTTGCTAAGAGGACCAGGTCCTCCAAGAGAGTGGTTGTTTCTGAAGACTCTGCTAGTGACAGTGATGAGTCTGCTGCTGAAGATGAGAGTGATAGTGATGCTGAAGGTGGTGAGTCTGTGCACTGTGTTCATGATGACATGTTGACCAGGAAGGTTTTGAAAGGAAGAGTATTGGCCGATGTGCAAGAAGAAGGGATGTTATGGTTGCTGCAAAAACTGCATGCTCAGGGTTGGAGGGACATGGTCCTTAAGATCTCTGGTAGGTGTGCAAAGGGGATGGTGCAGGATTTCTGTAAGAATTGCTCCATCCGAGGTGATCAAATTACTACCTCTGTTAATGACAATGTCATCATATTTGACACAAGGGAACTTGGTGAGCTGCTGGGGATTCCTGCTACTGGGTATGCTAGTTATGTGAAGAAGGTCTGGCCTGACTTGACAGACTTGCCTACTGATCTGGAGATCACTAGGAAGTTTGCTGAGAATGATGGTGAAGAGAAACCCAGGGTTGTGCAGAATAGTGAGATGCACCCACAGCACCAAGTGTTATTTGAGTTTGTGAACAAGATAGTGATGCCAAGGCAGGAGAAAAGAGGAGTTGCCAGTTTCATGGACCTGGTCCTTATGGAACTGTTGGACACTGAAAAGCAGATCAATTGGCCCAGCTTTATGATCCACCTGATAAAAATGGTGATTTCTGGGAAGAGAAAGCACTCTCTGTCGTTTGGTTTTATTCTGACTGATATCTTTGCCAAGTTGAAGATTCTCTTGGAAGGGGTTGTGAAGGCTACAAAGAAAGAAAAGTTTGGTTGTGCCACTTTGATAAGCTGTGACTTGCCAGTTCAGGCTGATCCTCCACAGGCTGGTGTTGGGAGGCAGCCTCTGAACAACAAAGTGAGGGCACTTAGGCAACAGGTTGCTATGCAGGCTGCTGAGATAGCAAGGTTGGAAGAAGAGAGGAATTACTGGAAGGCAGAGGCCTCAAAAGCAAAGGAGACCAATGAGGGAATGCTCAAGCAGATGTTTGATCTGCTTAACAAGTCTCAGGGACCTGGTCCTTCCATATCCTGACCACCTTAGCCTTAGCCTTTAGCCATCTTTTGTCTAGTGGGATCTAGCCTAGCCTAGTGCCTTAGTCTAGTGGGATCTAGCCTAGTTCCATATCCTGACCACCTTAGCCTTAGCCTTCCATATCCTGACCATCTTTTGTTTAGTAGTTGGATAATTCTATATTACTTGCTTGTATCCCCTGATTTTAATATTTGGTTAAATGAATTGTCTTTGATGGCTAATATCATTGTCTTGCAGTTGCTTTGATTTGATTTGATTTATGTTTGCATTTTGAGTCGCCTCAATGGCTATGAGCTGTTTAATTCTAACACTTGAGTTATATTTTTATATGCAACCTTTTCAATGATGCCAAAAGGGGGAAGAGTAAGTCTGATTTTGCATGATTTTATACCTAATAAAAATCTGTTCCTTAATGATGAATTAATTCTCCACTGATTGATTGTCTTTTTGAGCTTAAATTGTACTTCAGGACATTAAGGAGATGAAGCTATGAGTATGAATTTGTCATCATCAAAAAGGGAAAAATTGTTAGCTTGGATAAGCTTGGAGTTTTGATTGATGACTGAGGAACGGATTCAAAGGACCTGTTCCTTTGAATCACTGAAGCAGAATAGATAATTCATGCAAAATCATTTAATTGAGATATTATTATTTATCCTAATACTGACGTGTATCTTGGTAATTATGCAGGCCTAATCAGATACGAAAAGATTGCATAACTAAGGGATAAAGGATTCGGATTCTAGAAGGTAGAATCCAATTAGGATTCAAAGTCAAGGGAGCTTTGGAATTCTAATTCATCAAGACTTTTTGGTTGCTGGAAGCTATAAAGCGTGAAGACTATCAGCCATAGAAGTATACACAAATACAGAGAGCATCGAGCAAAAGCTGAGAAGAATTATTAGCTTATTTGTGTAATCAGTTAGCTACAGTAGAACTAAGTGAGAACCTGTTCCTTAGATTGAATCTTGTAAAAGTTCGAGTCTTAGTTCAATTTTAGTAAACAAAAATCGAGTTGTAAACTTTCTGGTTCAAGTCGTGGACTTGACACAACTTCACTGATCGTGAGAAAGATCACTAAAGGATTAGAGTTAGTCCTAGGTTAGTAAGAGTGAGTCTTGTAACCAAGTGGGTCTTTTTACATAGTGAAGTTGAAATCCTACTTGAGAAGTAGGTCGTGGTTTTTTGATCCCGTGTCTAGGGGTTTTTCCACGCTAATATCTGGTGTTCAATTACTTACAGTTTTAATTCCGCACATCGTAGAGTAAAGGAACACATTTTAAGGAACTGGTCCTTAAAATAGTAAAGTGGTGTAATCGTGGGAAATAACACTTCAATTAAATTAAACAAATAATTATATAGTACGCTTCAAATGAAAGGATGACTTGCAATTTTGGTCATTTTCCTTTAAAATTAGCTATTTACTTGCAATTTTCAAAATTGAACTTAATTTCAAAATAATTATACATTTAATTGAAATCCGGGACAAAATTGGATGTCAACAGCAGCATCATCACTCTGAAGCGCAGCGGTCACCTCGCGGCTGACAATAGACGTGTGCATGTGACAGAGGTGGTTAAAATCATTACCTTTTGCTCTTGGGACGCGCAGTAGTCACTTCGAAACTGACGGCGACCGTGTGGACATGCCTGGCGCAGTTACTTTTTGCCTCACGCATTTAATGTACACATCACTGAGACTTGACATGTTGCTGATGAAGGTTGGACTTTCTAAATAAAATTTCCCGCCAAAATTCACATCCACTCCATGAGCAGAAACTCTGCTCGTGAAGTGCGAGGACTATCTGTATTGGATAAAAAACATCGTCACTCAAAAAGGTGACACGTGTCTGCCACGTGGTACGTGCAAAGATTTTTCCGGACAGATGACAGGCTGGGCGGTTATCACAAGCAGGCTTAAGGCAGTGACGTGATGCCTCCCCAAATCGATTCGACTTAAATGAACACTTACCTGTCCATACGCGACTGATCAATGAACGGTTACAAGGGCAACTGCCACCCAGCGGTTACGTATCCAACGGTTACATACCCAGCGGTTACATACCCAATGGATGCCTAGTAAGTCTATATATAGCCCTTGTTTTCGAATCATTGTAACATACATTCTCCTATCTACCTACAATATCAATAAAATACTCTCTTTGCTCCGGCTCAATATTGTTCATCATTTACGTTACCGTATACTTTATTCTCAAGTCTTCAATATCAAGGGACCCTCACCGAGATCAAGCGATCTAATACGGTTCCTTCTACTTATTTAATTTACACTTTAATCTTATTTATCTTCGATTATTTCGTATTATTTTCATATCGTCATTAATTTTCGTCACACCTCTATTGAAAATCGTGCATACACTCGTAATCTCGTAATTAATGCAATCCTACATTCAAATCGGCTAAACTCTTAATCTAAACTATTGATCGTGACTACGCGAATATAAATTTAATTGTTAATTGACCTAAAAGCAGATCTAGATTAAACAATAGCAAAATAAAACACTTTTTGTTAGCCGTGGAGCTTCATACTTGAAACCATGCATCGCACCGGGGTTAGAAAACAAGATATATGTCCCAATGTTTCGTAACAACAAAGGGGTTTTCTATTCTTTGACATGTGGCCGTTATTACTCATTCGATTACTCCGTCAACCAGACCTTCTCAAGTCGAAATTATTTCAACTTAGACCAACCAAGAAACGGCATTTGGATTGAACCAGATGTGAGTCAATCTTTCTCCTCATAATTGAAGCAAAGAATGATCAATTTACAAAACTAATCATACCCTTTGTATTGGTGTTTATTATTTCATTAGTTAGTAATGTGATATTGGTATGGAGTAGGAGACGGGATCCTTTCTTTAGTTCCTTAATGTAATTTATTTTACACGTTTGTGATATTTTTTTTAAAAGTTAAATTTGACATTTGTGATATTTTTTTTTTAAACTTAAATTTGTTCCAAGTATGATAGAGTAAATTTACACTACTGAAATTGTTTATTTTTGACATAGCAAGACGAAAGGGAGTTCAATTCATTTTCCAATAAAAGAAATAATGTAAATCCGTCAAGGGCAATGACACAAGAATAAACGAGATTTCCTGGTAATTTCAACTGTAATAGGCTTGAAAGCTAGTATTTGCCTATTTTTAGAGCATACCGTAAATTTTGTTATACTACGAGGCATTTGGAACACTTCACTGTTCAGTATATGCATAAGAGGAACACTTTACTTTTCAGTTCAACCATAAGTGACTATTGCAGATATAAGAAACTTCTTTTCATTTTAAAGCATAGCACGAACACATCCAGGGGCGGAACTAGAAATTAAAGGAAGGAGGTTCAGAAAATATTAAAATACCAGACTTGAGATTTGATTTTGTGACTTAAAGTAAATTTTGAACCCCTTTACCTCTACACTAGTATATTCTCTTGTGTCAAGGGGGTTCAATAATATGTATATAACCAAAAAACCTCATTTTTATCTAAGTTGTGCAGTATAATTTTTCAACAAAGGGGTTAACCCCCTTGGTACTACTTGGCTCCGCCTCTGAACACATCCATATTCTCCAGTTGCATAGGAAAAACTTACTACATATTTACCTCCAAAAAGCAAGTTAATACAACATAAATATGGAATAGATAAAGAGGCAAGGCCGGAGCATCAACTGTTGTCAGTCAAATACCCCTTTATCGGGAAAGTTATATCATATAAATAAGTCAAATATTGATTGAAGGAATAATTAGAATACCTTGAACAACTTTAAAAATGGAGGAGGAAGCCTAGTGGTCAAGAGTGTTCATGTCAACACAAAGGACGTGGGTTTGAGTTCTCTCTTTTTTTATTTTTTTTATTTTTTATTTTGTAGTAAAGATAAAACTTCATTAAACATTGAGTAAACGTACAGGGAGTAGTGTTGCCTGAAGACACCAAAGTACTAGCAGTAGCAAAAATAGTAGTAGTAGAGACTTAGGGTACATGGGAAACATTGTCTTGGGGATCCATTAATATTGGATCATTACAAAACGGGGAATGTGATTGTTGCTCCCAAACGCACACGCAAGTATACGTGGTCGACAAGTAATAAAGTGATAAATCGAGTATCGTTCCCACGAGGACTATTCAGACTGAATTCTAGCAAACAATTTATATAAACTATTCAGTGATCTTTTTCCAATAGTGTGGATTTTAGTAACTAAAGAACAATAATTAAATGGTAGAAGTGAATTCAAGCAATGGAGCAAAACTTGGTGGTTATCAGTAATAAGGCGACGGTCCAGGGTCAGAGTTACGAACAATCCAGTTGAGTTTTCCAATTGATTCCACTTCTTAAATCCCGGGTTACTAACTAACAGATTAATTGTACCCGTGAAAACCTTTCGATTCTTCACGGTCTATGCAGGCTACTCCAATCCCTATATGTCTATGGGTTGAATCACGTGCACGCATTAACGAATTCTGTAATTAGTTAAACTAGGCGAGCAAGTATATGTCTATCCTACTCACAAATTGGTTCCCCGATGCCCAGGTTCACAAACTAGTCCTATTCTTTCTTATTACGTAATTAAATTTCCTCTTTCGAGTTCAATCCAAAAACCGTAGATAATACGTAATAATCAGGCCCTGACAATTACACAAGTGAAATCAAGAAAGAATAAGCAACCCGTAATGGGATTCAATTAATGGAAATCAATCTTCAAACATCAACCTTCATGAAATACTCTAACCCTAGAACGTTAAATTTAGCTACGCATACTCATAATAACAACACAAAGAATTGATGGAATAATGAAATAATGATGTAATAGATTAATAAAAGGAAGAAAAACCCTTGTTCTTGATGTTATGAGCTCTCCAATTTGCTCCAAAGTCTCCACTCCTATCAAAAACTAAGTAAAAGAGTATTTATAGGGTTTACAAACACCTAGTAATAATTTAGACCCAATACTAGACGGAATAGGAAGTGAAAAACCGCACACGGGGCGCTCTAACGGGCGCCCCGCGCCTCGGAACGCGCCAAGACAACCAGTACCGTTTGGGCGCTTTTAGCACGCCCCACGTGAGGAACCGCGCCACAGGCTGGCCGCTTTGCCTGGCGCGGCGCGCCACCCTGTGGCGCCAGCCTATTTTTCTGTTTCGTTTGCTCCTTTGTCGCTCGTGTCGTGCCTTCGTGTGCTCAATCAATCCTCAATCAAAATCCAATATTTTCTTGCTCAATCATGCTCTTAAAAGCTCCAATTGCACTTCATAACAACCAACATACACACGACATAAAATTAGTGCAAAACCACATTAACAACCTATAAAACGAGTGCAAAACAAGCTCAAATATGCGGAAATATTAAGGAAACCTTGGCATAAAATGCCAAACATCTCCACCCCACACTCTAACCCTTGCTCGCCCTCGAGTAAGTCATATCTCACTTCCCCAACCTAGGTAAAACAGGTCTGCCTATGACTATGGTTGATACCGACCATTGAACCAATGCACACATGACTACTATGGATCCACAACATGCCATCAAATTATCAAAATCAAAAATATAAGAACAACCACCCCAAAATAGCTCAAGAGCACAAACTCAACTTATTGCAACTATGCTCCCACAAAATTACACCTATCTACTCAACCAAGAAGCCATCAACTTCACCTATTTCATGCAAACCACGTGCCCTCACCAATATGAAGCAAAAGAGTGCCCCCCCCCCCCCCCCCTCAAAAGATCACACACAAAATCAATATCATGAATAGAATGGGGGCAATACAAATAAATTCACTCACTCTCATGAAAGTCTCACATGTCACACACAACGTACCATAGGCTTGCCCATAGTGTAGGACTCCACTAATGTAAGCTCACTCCAATAGGGATTAACTAGGACTTTAAAAAGGTTGTAATGTAGGCTAAGGGGCGGGTAGGATACATATGGTAATAGTGACTACCTCCCTAAGCACTTTAATATATCACATTCAAATTAAGCATCAATCTCATCAAGCCACCCAATCAACAACTTTCACACACACCTTCTCAACAAGTAGCATTTTTTTCTTTGAAGCACACACTAGCAAGGAATGGATATCTTTTTCTCTTTTTATTTCTTTTTCCACAATTTTTTTCTTTTCTTTTCACTTTGCTCTTTTTTCTTTCAATTTCATTACTTTCCAACCTTGCCAATGCTCATAAACAACTACTACACAATTTTAGCAATTATTCCCCTTCATTAGCTCCACTAAAAAACCTCCCAAAATCCAACCGCAACTCCAACATAACAACACAATATCAATAAAGTGCTTAAGGAGTAAAGGGCCAAAAAGAACAATTTAGACCAAATTGATAGGCTCGGGGTGTGGGTGCCAACAAAAAGGGTCAAAGAATTCACAACAACAAAGTCAAGGTGTATATGTAAGGGTAGGCAAATCAAAAGAAAGCCTTGTATCATTTCCCGACTAGAGCAAACCTAGGAGTTCGCTTTGCACACACACGGGGCAAGTTCTAGACATTAATATGCAACATGGAGTAAACAAGAACATGCCTCACAACACACATTGCACATGATCCACAAAAAAAGGCTCCATCAACAACTCTCAATCAAATATCTAGAATGCGACTTGTGGAAATTTAAGCACTAATGCACAAAGGTTCACAACAAAGTCAAGTGAGCGGACTCAAGCATCTCAAGGGGGTCGTTCCATGTTTTTCCTAGGCATGCATCAAAATTAAAACTCAAGGATACCACAAATAGCACATGCAGTCAAGTTCAAATCCCCCGGTATCAAACAAATCAAAGGCACCTAGCATTCCACCTATTCCTTTCGTCTAGGGTCACCTATACTAACTATCCTAATCCTAAAAATAAAGAACTACCTGGTTCAAAGGTCTCCCCGTGGAAAAGAACCGAGGCCATAAGAAAAACCACAGGGTGGATGACATGTACCACTAATAAAAACTAAAAGGAAAATCTTTTTGGAATTTTTCATTGGTTTTCTAATTTTTTTTCATATATTAAAGCAAGAAACAAATAAAAACAAAGTCAAGTGACAAAAGAAAATCCTCCGGTACATGCATCCCTAACCTCAAAAATAGATAAAGGGTAGTTCCCCCACCCCACACTTAAACTAAGCACTGTCCTCAGTGCTAAAAATAAGAAAGTGCAAGGTAAAGAAAACTTCCCTGAAGATTCTAGTCCTTGGTGCTAGCATCCTCCAAGCGTCCATATAGTATGAGGTACTCAGACTTCCCCCAACAAGTCATCAATATTAGGCCGGGGTGAGGACACCCCACACTTAGCCTCGACAGTACATGAACCTGCAATCCAAGGAAAAACAAAAACTACGTGACACTATAAATAAAATAATACAAGTACAAACTTGGGTTGCCTCCCGAGAAGCGCCTTAGTTAACGTCGTGGCACGACGACACTTCTAGCTCACTTCCAGCATTTATGTCTTCTCTTCTTACGCCGAACCTTTGCTTTTTTCCTTTCTTTGAGAGAGCTTTTCTTCAACTTCACATGTGGTGTACTTCCATGTTCTTGTTGGACACATTCAATCATATAGCACTCTTCAACCTTAGCTCTGTGCTTCTTCCCATTATAAACCTTGAAAGTAACCTTTTCTCCATGCGCTCTAACAGTCATCTCACCCAACTCCATGTCAATAATTGCCTTCGAGGTGACTAAGAATGGTCTCCCCGAAATGATTGGAGCTTCTCGGTCCTCTTCATAATCTAGGACTACAAAATCAGCAGAGACTGTAAACTTACCAACTTTTAGCAACACATCCTCCAACTTACCATCAGGGTGAGTGAGAGATCCATCTGCCATCTTAAGAGTAACTGAAGATGGCTTGATTGCTCCTAGCCCTAGCCTTTTGCAAACAGACAGAGGCATGAGATTTATGCTCGCAACCAAATCACACAAGGCACCAGTGATATTATGCCCTCCAATGGTACAAGGAATAGTAAACCTCCCAGGATCTTGAAGTTTTGGAGGTAGCTTGCTCAAGATTGTGCTACACTCCTCAACTATCTCAACTGTATCTATCTCTTGAGGCTTTTTCTTCTTCACTAAAATCTCTTTTAAGAACTTCACAAAAGATGGCATCAATTCAAACACATCAGTCAGAGGAATATTAACTTGAAGCTCTTTCAACATACTCACAAATTTTTGATACTGGGCCAGATCCTTCGATGGTATAAGTCTATGCGGGAATGGTGGAGGTGGCAGAGGTGCCTCCTTTCTCTCTTCTTTCTTCTTTACCTTCTCTACTTTTTCAACTTTTTCTATTTCATCTCTCTCCTCGGACTTGGCCATCAGCTCTCCACCTTCAACTAAAGTCACTGCAAGACATTGTTCAGGCTCTTTTTTAACAGTGCTTATTTCTCCCACCAACTGCCCCAACTAGTGCTCCAGGTTCTTGTGAGCATTGGCAATATCTTGTATGGCCTGTGCATGGGCTGCAGTGTCAGCTATCATTCTCTGCTGGCCCACCATTAACTGCTTTAACATCTCTTCAACTGAATAGCTAACCTGTTGTGGTGGAGCTGGAAGTGGGTGGTAATTATTCGGGGCTCTCGTATTGCCTTGATAATAACCATTACCAAACTGATTTTGACCCTGCAGCCTGTTTTGATTACCCACGTAATAAACTGACTCTGGATTAGAGGAGCAAACCTCTGTAGCATGGTCTTGACCACAAACCTCACAAAAGCTCTAGAGTTGTTGCACTGGAGCCACTGGTTTCTGAGCCTTTGGCAGAACTAACTTGCTAATTTGATTGGAAATAGCATCCATCCTCGCCCTTAGCTCTGAAACTGCATCTAACTGAAGTACCCCTGCAGGTTTCTGCGTAATAGCTCTACCATCTCCTTGCCAATCAGGATTGCTCTGCGAAAACTTATCTAGCAAATCATAAATTTGATCAAAATTTAAGGCCAGTACTTGGCCTCCAGCAGCAGCATCAACCACAATCTTAGTGTGTTGGTTCAACCCCTCAACAAAAGTGTGTGCAACAACCTCATTGGATTGGTTGTGGTGTGGACAATCTCGCAATAAAGCTTTGAATCGCTCCCAGGCTGAATACATGGATTCTCCTTCTAACTGTCTGAAGGACATAATATCGCTCCTAAGCCGGGCTGTCTTGGCAGACGGATAAAATTTAGCCAAGAACTTCTTAGCCAAATCCTTCCAAGTAGTGATAGACCCAGACTTTCAGCCTGTAACCACTTCCTTGCTGCCCCAATCAGTGAAAACGGGAACAACGTCAAGCGAACATAATCAACAGAAACTCCCTTCGGTGTATAAGTATCACTGATCTCCAAGAAATTCTGGATATGTTGTTGTGGATCCTCGCTAAGTAATCCAGCAAATTGTCCAGTCACATGTAACAGTTGTATCATACCGGACTTAATCTCAAAGTGCCCGATGATTTCAGGCTTAACTATGCTCGAGGCTACTCCCTCCAGGCTGGGGAGAGCAACATCTCGCACAGCTAAAGCTTGTTCTTCTGCCATTCCTGTGGGTAAAGATCAAGCAGGACCTAATACCTGATACAACACAAAACTCAAAACAAAAATTAAACCTGAATAGCAAGTAATAAACTGTTCAAAAAGAAATCAGTCAATTGTTTAGTCCCCGGCAACGGCGCCAAAAACTTGTTGCTCCCAAACGCACACGCAAGTATACGTGGTCGACAAGTAATAAAGTGATAAATCGAGTATCGTTCCCACGAGGACTATTCAGACTGAATTCTAGCAAACAATTTATATAAACTATTCAGTGATCTTTTTCCAATAGTGTGGATTTTAGTAACTAAAGAACAATAATTAAATGGTAGAAGTGAATTCAAGCAATGGAGCAAAACTTGGTGGTTATCAGTAATAAGGCGACGGTCCAGGGTCAGAGTTACGAACAATCCAGTTGAGTTTTCCAATTGATTCCACTTCTTAAATCCCGGGTTACTAACTAACAGATTAATTGTACCCGTGAAAACCTTTCGATTCTTCACGGTCTATGCAGGCTACTCCAATCCCTATATGTCTATGGGTTGAATCACGTGCACGCATTAACGAATTCTGTAATTAGTTAAACTAGGCGAGCAAGTATATGTCTATCCTACTCACAAATTGGTTCCCCGATGCCCAGGTTCACAAACTAGTCCTATTCTTTCTTATTACGTAATTAAATTTCCTCTTTCGAGTTCAATCCAAAAACCGTAGATAATACGTAATAATCAGGCCCTGACAATTACACAAGTGAAATCAAGAAAGAATAAGCAACCCGTAATGGGATTCAATTAATGGAAATCAATCTTCAAACATCAACCTTCATGAAATACTCTAACCCTAGAACGTTAAATTTAGCTACGCATACTCATAATAACAACACAAAGAATTGATGGAATAATGAAATAATGATGTAATAGATTAATGAAAGGAAGAAAAACCCTTGTTCTTGATGTTATGAGCTCTCCAATTTGCTCGAATGTCTCCACTCCTATCAAAAACTAAGTAAAAGAGTATTTATAGGGTTTACAAACACCTAGTAATAACTTAGACCCAATACTAGACGGAATAGGAAGTGAAAAACCGCACACAGGGCGCTATAACGGGCGCCCCGCGCCTCGGAACGCGCCAAGACAACCAGTAGTGTCACAATTTGGGCGCTTTTAGCACGCCCCACGTGAGGAACCGCGCCACAGGCTGGCCGCTTTGCCTGGCGCGGCGCGCCACCTGTGGCGCCAGCCTATTTTTCTGTTTCGTTTGCTCCTTTGTCGCTCGTGTCGTGCCTTCGTGTGCTCAATGCAATCCTCAATCAAAATCCAATCTTTTCTTGCTCAATCATGCTCTTAAAAGCTCCAATTGCACTTCATAACAACCTACATACACACGACATAAAATTAGTGCAAAACCACATTCACAACCTATAAAACGAGTGCAAAACAAGCTCAAATATGCGGAAATATTAAGGAAACCTTGGCATAAAATGCCAAACATCAGTGATAACAAGAAAAGATAGTAGATGGCCTAATACTTCTAGTATATAGGGTGCCTACTTGAGCAGCTGCTAGCAGTGCACGAACAAAAGATGGAGGTGAGTCAAAAAGAGATACTGCTGCACCATGCAACATAGTAGTTCTAAAACAGGCTAATGAGTCTGCCAGCTAGTTTTGCGATCCCTATATGTATGCAACACTGGTGGATTACTCACCCAAACGGGCTCTTAGTAAAACGATGGGTGGTCTTTTTGTTTTCAGCTTTCTTTTGTGTTGTTAGTTTGGGCAGAATTGGTTAATTTTTGGAGAAAGTACCAACAACGAGATGATTTAGCTGTCCACCCGTTTATTGAATTAGTTTTAATCCAAACACGGCGAGTATGACTTTACTATTTGACGGAGCTTAAATAAATGAATTTTGTGTAAGAAAATAACTCTAATGAATACTACTGGAATGATCACCTCAAAAACTTACTCAAATAATTGACTATATTATACGACACATACATAGAGAAAAACACTTCAAAATTGCAGATTTTGGCATATCCGTCAAAACTTCGCGAACAATGTAACAAGGGGCTTTTGGGTGAGAAGGACTCACAAGTGTTTAAATAGTTATATAGGACTCAAGTTTTAAAAAATGGGTGGGAGGAACAAGGGGTTAATTAGGTGTTTAATGATTTAAATCACTAAACAAACATCACCCAATCTTTTGAAAAATACAAAATGGCCCTCCAATATAAGTCTTTTGGTTTAGCCAAAAATAGCCAAAAAGTCTCAAGCCTCTTCCCATTCTCTCTCCTCTCTTTCTCCTCTTTCCCCTCGCCGCCGATTTGCACAGCGTCCATTCCTGCCTAATTTTTTTTGCTTCAATCAACTCTAATTTTTGCCCCCATAGATTGATATTAGTTTTTCCTCATCAAGTGTACTCATTTTTAGTATATTCCGATTGTAAAAGTCAATTTTTTTCATTTCATTTGTGAATCGGGTTTTCATTTCGGAATCCATTTTATCATTTCTGGTGAGTATAAGGTTTTATCATTATACAATGCAAGTGGTTTTTATTTCTGAATCTGGGTTTCATTTCGTAAACGACGATGCCTGAACAGTGGGGACGACGAGCTGTAGCATCTAATATGTGTGCACATATTATATTATGTACACACATTTGTAAATATGTGTACACATATAAGATGAGGATGCCATATTTTCGTCTTACACATATGAAATTAGGTGTACACATATTACATTATGTGTACACATATTATAACATCTTGTTTGCAGGTTTTATTTTTACACATATAATATTATGTGTACACCTATAATATTATGTGTACAAATATACTGGTGTTTTCATGGAGTGATGAAGAATCTTTATTTTTTACAGGTATTTTTCCCAATAATGCTACTGTTAGCAATTGATTTTCTTGGTGAATGGGTGGAGAGCTGTGATTGTTTCACTTGGATTTTGAAGTCTAGGGAGACGGTGCCAATTGTTGTGAATAATGAGGTTACATATTCTGAGTTAGTTGAAAAGATTATTACCAGATGTTCGGTAAGTCACGATCCAAATAATCTTTGCATCACATATATGCTCAGCATTTGTTCAAAGCAAAAGAGAAATCCTTGTAGTATAAAGAACGATGACGATCTCCTTATTTACCTTGCCGATGTTGATGGAGCTGGTAATAGACCGACTTTAAGGATATATTTGGATGATAGGTCAGTGGAAGTTTCAAACATCAATGTGATGCCAAATCATGGACGCTCTTATGATTGTTCTAGTAACAGATGGGATGACATTGGTGATGAAGATCCTTTCAATATGGAAATCTCAGAGAATGAAGGAGGTGAAGAAGAACGTGAACGAGAAGAAGATGAGGCTGAAGATGAGGCTGACGAAGCAGACAAAGAAGACAAGGTGGAGTTAACTCCTAATCCTGTTATTGGGAGCAATGATGTATTTGTTGGTAGCAATGATGTATTTATTGGTAGCAATGATGTAAATAATGTGGAAGCTACACCAAACAACATAGATGGTGAGGATGACGGCACCGGGTTTTATAAGGGTTTAACTTTCAAAAACAAGGGCGCCTTAGTTGTGGCTTTGAAGATTGCTACACTGAAGAAGTATTTTTGTTTCAAGTCAGTGAAGCATACCAAAACTGTATATTGTGTCCGTTGTGTAAATGTTAATTGCAAGTGGTGGCTTCGAGCCACCAAGTATTTAAATGATGATACCTTTATGATTAAAGTTTACATGAATAAGCAAACATGCGGGTTAGAGCACCTCTCAAGTCATAATCCACTCGCCTCAGCTGAAGTCGTAGGTGAATTCATGACGTCTTGGTATGATGAGGGAAAAGGTCCAACTACAAAGTAAATTAGGCAAGCAGTCAATAGGGATTTGGGTTCTAACATTAGCTATTGGAAGAGACGAATGGGTGGTATTATTGCCAAGTCTTTGACAAGAGGGACTCCAGAGCATGGGTACGAGGTTTTGGATGCGTACCGTTATATGCTCAGTACTTCAAATGAAGGTACCAAGAAAACTTTGGAGGTTGATCGCGATGGGAACTTCTTGTATTTTTTTGTATCTCTTGGGTCATGGATTAGGGGATTTGCGTATATGAGGAAAGTCATAGCTGTAGACGGAACTCATTTGTCTGGCAAGTACTGGGGAGTTTTGTTGTCTGTTGTGGCACAAGACGCAGAGACACATATTTTTCCATTAGCATTTTGTGTTGTAAATGTTGAGTGTGATGCATCTTATGAATTCTTTTTCGAAAAGTTCGTCGGTATACTCCCCAGCGACAATGAGTTGTGCATAATTTCTGATAGGCATCCAAGCATTGTAAAGGCAGTATCAAAGATCTTTCCTGAAGCTAATTATGGAGTTTGCAAGTGGCACTTGTCTCAAAGCATCCGGACAAAGTTTTATTGCGGCAGTTTCATGGGAAATTTTCATGCAGCAACCGATTCATATACGGAGAGACAATTTGAGTCACATTTCAGTGAAATCTGGACAAAGTGTGACAGGGCTGCAACATACCTTGAGAGGGTTGGATTTGAGCGCTGGAGCAGAGCATACTTTCCAGGACACGGGTACTGATAACACATCTTGTTTAGCATGTAAACAGTGAAAATATGTGTACACATAATCGTTATCTGTGTACCCATCTCACAATATGTGAACACATATAAATATTATGTGCACACATATTATGAGATGTGCAAGCTATTAAGACCTCCCTACTTGCTGAAGATGTATACACATAAAATAATATGTGTACACATCTTATTATATGTGCACACATAAAATAATATGTGTACATCTATAACGATTATGTGTACACATATTGTGATACGTGCAAGCTATTAAGAGCTCCCCACTTGCTGAAGATGTGTACACATAAATTAATAAGTGTACACATATTATTTTAGGTGTACACATATTAACAAATGTTTACTTTGTTTCGAAGTTTATATTTCTGAAGTGTCTGGTTACGCCTATTATAATGTTTACACATAATTGTAGGTTTGGTATGATGACGACTAACATTGCTGAGTCCATGAACTCAATGCTAAAGGATGAAAGAGAAATGCCCATAACAGCCTTGTTCAATGCTATCATACGAAACTTTTCTGAAAAATTTCATGAGAGGCGTACGATGTTCATGAAACATATAGAGCCATGTGTCCTTCAATTGAGGATATATTAAAGAAAAATAATGACGCAGGAGCAAGGTTGTTGGTTGTTACCAGTGGCACGGATATGTATTCAATTGGTACTGGAGATGATGCTGTCAATATCAATCTAAGCGAAAGGACATGTTCGTGTCGAAAGTTTCAGATTGATATGTATCCTTGTGTACATGCTTGCGCAGCCATAAGACGTTAGTCTGGAGCATATGAGAGCGATTTGTACAATTTTACTTCTCCATATTATTACACCAATACGTACATTCTCGCTTATGCAGACATAATACATCCAATCTTACTAGAGGAATTGTGGAATGCTCCACCGGAGCTTTACGAGAGAAAAATACGTCCACCTTATGTGAAGATCCCACAGGGGAAGGAGGAGGACCAAGAGAATGCCATCAATTGGGGAAGCATTTAAAACCAGGAGGAATAGATGTGGAATATGCAAAAGATTTGGCCACAAAAAAACGACATGTCCCCATCGAGGAGTACAATCGGGAGTTTGAAATAGTAGTGGTGTTGGGCCGTAGAGTATTTGTCCTTTTTAACAGCTTGTATGTTGAACAATTATCCGTACTATTGCGTAGTTTATCTTTGTAACTTTTAACTATTAACTTTTCATTATTTTCATTATGTTTCAAATACCCACAAAGTCTCAGACATATAGTTTGTTTGCTTGCCAACGATTATGTTTCGAATGGCAACCATTAAGGCAAAATACATAACTAATATCTGTATGGTTCAACTTCACATATGAATTTATGCGTACACATATTATAGTATGTGCACGCATATAATATTATGTGTACACATATTATAATACGTGTAACTATTTGTCACAATGATATGCTAAGTTATCATCCAATTAGAAATTTAGGTGTACACATATTATAATAAGTGTACACAGAATATTATATGTGTGTACTTATTATAAAATGTGCAGAGGAACCAAGCATATCATTGTGCAAATAGTTACGCATATAATATTAGGTGTACACATATTATAGTATGTGCAGATGAACCAAGCGTATCATTGTGCAAATAGTTACACATAATATAATAGGTGTACACATAATATTATATGCGTGCACATATTATAATATGTGCACACATAATGTGGTATTTTGCAAATCTGAGTGCCAAAAAATGATCCCACTATTGCCTACACTGAATTATAGTGTTTAGGGCGTAATTTTGCGGTATATATGCACTTATTGTATCCATCTTGGTCTATTTGATCGTCCTTTGTGGATACTGCAAGTAAACCTTAGGTTGAAGGCTGAATTCAAACAAAGTGTTACATTATTAGTTTTGGATACTGATGATAATAGTGTAAAAGACACGAACCAAGTGCTTTGGTGCATATTTTGATCGTTTCACATTGAAATGCACTATAAGTATATCAATTTGTGTGGATTGTTGAGATTTCTCACTCATTATAAACTCTAGATTTGATGAGTACCAAAGAACACATAGAAAAATACTTGAATGAGTTTTGCTTAGACCAAAGCAACATATTATATATGAAAATAGTACCAAACCTACATGTAACCTAACATAAATGGACTGACACGACCCAGAATTCAGTTAGGCCGTGCGGGCACCCGACATCCTCCCTTAGACCCTTCGGGCGAACCCTTACCAATTAAATTAGGAAAATAAATATAACAATTCATAAATAAGGACAAGACTTAAAAAAATACAGACATACTGATACCTCTAAGCTGTACCGAAGAAATTACAGCTGACTACCCAACATACTAGGTTCAGGGTTATCCAGACTAGACATCTAAGAGTAAGAAAGAAGACAGATACCCCCTAAAGGGAGCAAAATGCAACTGAAATGATAAACACAAAACTGGTGGCCATCCAGAATAAAAGCTGGCTCACCTTGACAGCTGAAGTCGTCTTCGTTCCTTCACAACGTGGCGAACTCAATCCTGGAGCGAACCTGCCGAAACGAAATAGATATACAAGAAGCAAACAACAAACAAGGGTGGGTCAAAAGGACTCAATAAGCGGGCAGACCAGCCACCTCAAAGAATAGGATAGCTAGCGAGGGAGAAAAAACAGATAAAACGAATTCCTCTTATTTAAATTATAAAAAAGCAGAGCCAGATAATAACCGGAAACACGTATGAAACCACAAACTCAACCAGGAATACGAGCCATAAATGTATCAACAAATAAGCAATGCACGTAGAAGCAGAACAGTAGTTATGTACCACAAGTCTACACAATGGTATGAAATGAAATGAAATGATATGAGATGAAATGAAATATGATGCAACGGGTCACCTGTGCCCGTAATCCCATCTCGAAGCGGTATACTCCTGCATTCGAGGGGAATCCAATCTGATAACCAACCGGGGGCAGAATACTCCTGCTCCTGGGGCGGAATACTCCTGCACCCGATATAATATAAACCAGAGGCGAAATTGATGCCGGGCAAACCACGAGACCCTTCACTCGGAACCAAGCTAGGGAGATCCAAGGAGTACACCTACACTTGGTGAGGAAGGGCCTAGAAGAAGGAAGCGATTCGAGGCCGTACCGGGTGATTAGAGCACAAGAGGAGCAGCCCAGTGCTTTGGGCGCCCCACCTGGCATTCCAGGCGCTCCGCCTGAAGAAGCCTAGGCTGAGGTGCTCCGCCCCAACTCTGGGCGCCCCGCCTAGGCCACCCCACTGACCAATTGGCAGGGCGCTCCGCCCCAATCTTGGGCGCTCCGCCCGGAATGCTGAAGAACGAGATTCCTAGTTATGTTAAGTCTATTTTGACCCTACGTGGTCCTATGTTCCTAAGCCTAAGTGTGGGCATATTAGACCTTTCATATGGTGTCTAAAAACACCTATAAATAGTAGATTGCTTGTTATTTTCATTAGCTTACCTTTGATGATAAACAAACACTTGTGTTGAAGAGTTGAACTCTTATTGAATGAAAAACCTTGAATTGGGACTTGTTCTTCCTCTAGCGGATCTAGATTAATTCCAATCCCCCCGACCATTCTACTTGCGTGCTCACGTTAGCTCGAGGGTAGTTGCCTAGTGTAGGTGTTCTTGACCTCCTCTCGGGGTGTAACGGAACAAGTTCTTCGTTGCTACTTGAGATTTGTGATCGAGATACGTCTCATTCCTATCTTTTACTTTCCGCGTTTGATTTCCTACATCATTTGGTATGATTGTGGAGGATGAGGAACCTCATACTTTTCTAGTTGTGAGGAGGAGCTTAGGAGCTATGATTGTGGAGGATGGTGAAACCTTGCAAAGGGAAAACCTTTTCCATGCTAGGTGTCGTGTTAAGGGTGTTGTATGCTCTATGATCATTGACTCCGGGAGTTGTGCTAATGTTGTGAGTCAATCTCTTATAACCCAATTGAAGTTGCCTACCGTGAAGCATCCCAAGCCATATCGATTGCAATGGCTTAGTGAATGTGGGGAGCTAAAGGTAGTGAAGCAAGCAATGATCAAGTTCAGAATGGGTAGTTATGTTGATGAACACTTGTTCGACGTTGTGCCCATGCAAGCTTGCCACCTTCTCTTTGGAAGGCCTTGGAAATTTGATCGACAAGCGGTTCATGATGGGCGTGTCAACACTTACACGCTCCAACATGAAGGAAGAAAATTTGTGTTGAAACCCCTAACTCCCAAACAAGTGAGTGATGACTACAATAGGATGAGTGAGTTGAGGGAGGTGGCAAAGGCCAAGTCAATCATTGAGACTAGCCCTTTATCCAAAAGCATGGTGGCAATCCCACCTTCTTCTTCTACCGGTGGCATTTGTGCCATGATGCAACCGGGCGAGATCTTAAAGGGAAATGATGGCACCAAGTTTCTCCTATGCCTAGTGCACAAAGGTATGATCCTTAACTCTAATTGTGATTTTTCTTCTAACCCTTTGCCTAGTGTGTTTGAGAATGTCTTGAAGGATTTTGGGCACATGTTCCCGGATGAGATGCCGGATGGATTACCTCCTTTGAGGGGTATTGAACATCAAATAGACTTTGTCCCGGGATCTCAAATCCCAAACAAGCCGGCCTATAGGAGCAATCCGGAAGATACAAGAGAATTGCAAAAGCAAGTTGATGAATTGCTCACTAAGGGCTTGGTGAGGGAGAGCTTGAGTCCTTGTGCCGTGCCCGTGATCCTTGTTCCCAAAAAGGACGGCACTTGGAGGATGTGCGTTGATTGTCGGGCCGTGAACAAAATAACGGTAAAGTACCGTCATCCTATTCCCCGACTTGATGATATGTTAGATGAATTGAGTGGTTCATGTGTGTTTAGCAAAATTGACCTTAGGTCCGGCTACCATTAAATCCGGATGAAACCCGGGGACGAATGGAAAACCGCATTCAAGACCAAATTTGGTCTCTATGAATGGTTGGTGATGCCCTTTGGGCTCTCCAATGCACCTAGCACCTTTATGAGGCTAATGAACCATGTTCTAAAGCCATTCATCAACAAGTTTGTGGTCGTCTACTTTGACGATATATTGATCTATAGCAAATCAATAGACGACCATGTTGATCACCTTAGGCAAGTGCTTGAAAAGTTGAGAGCCGAAAAGCTCTATGCTAATTTTAAAAAGTGTGCCTTTGGTGTTGAGAAGGTAGTCTTCCTTGGGTTTGTTGTGAGTGCCCAAGGAGTGGAGGTGGATGAGTCTAAGGTAGAGGCCATACGTGATTGGCCTATTCCTACTACCGTGACTCAAGTGAGGAGCTTTCATGGTCTTGCTAGCTTTTATCGGCGATTTGTGAAAGACTTTAGCTCCATTGCCGCTCCACTCACCGAATTGGTGAAGAAGGACCAACCTTTTGTTTGGGTAGAGCCTCAACAGAAGGCCTTCCATGAGTTGAAAAGTAGGTTGAGTACCGCCCCTCTATTGCAATTGCTCGACTTCGGAAAAGTATTTGAGGTTGAATGTGATGCCTCGGGGGTGGGAATTGGTGGCAAACCCATCGCCTACTTTAGTGAGAAATTGAAAGGGGCCTCCTTGAACTATTCTACATATGACAAGGAGTTGTATGCCCTTGTGAGAGCCCTTGCCCATTGGCAACACTACCTTTGGCCTCGTGAGTTTGTAATCAAGAGTGACCATGAGTCACTCAAGCATTTGAGAGGCCAAGAGAAGCTCAATAAGAGACATGCCAAGTGGGTTGAATTCATTGAGTTTTTTCCCTATGTGATCCAATACAAGAAAGGGAAAGACAATATTGTGGCGGATGCGCTTTCGAGAAACTTTGCTCTAGCCACCACTCTCACCTCTAAGCTTATGGGTTTTGAGAGCATTAAATTGATGTATGCTCATGACCCGAAGCTCAAGAGCATCCATGAAGCTCTAGAAAAAGGGGAGAGAGTTGAGAAATACCAATGGGTTAATGGATATATCTTTAAGAATGGTAAAGTGTGCATACCCGAGTCCTCATGGAGGGAATTGCTTGTGCAAGAGGCACATTGTGGAGGACTCATGGGTCACTTTGGTAGGGACAAAACCTTGGCCATCCTTCGGGAACAATTCCATTGGCCAAAAATGGGGACCAATGTTGAGAGACTTTGCAACTCTTGTCTTGAATGCAAGGTTGCTAAGTCCAAGTCGAACCCCCATGGTTTGTATACCCCACTCCCCGTACCTACTAGTCCATAGTTGGATATCTCGATGGATTTTGTGATGGGATTACCAAGGACTAGGGGGGCCATGATAGCATTTATGTTGTTGTGGATAGGTTCTCCAAAATGGCTCATTTCATTTCATGTCGTAAATGTGATGATGCACAACATGTTGCTACCTTGTTTATTCATAATGTCTTGAAATTACATGGTGTGCCTCAAACCATAGTGAGTGATAGGGACACTAAGTTCCTAAGTCATTTTTGGAGGAGTTTATGGGGTGCCCTTGGCACCAAACTCTTGTTTTCTACGTCCCACCACCCCCAAACCGATGGGCAAACCGAAGTGGTGAACCGAACCTTGGGTGCTCTTCTTAGAGCCATGACCCGAGGTAAGGGTGGGACTTGGATAGATAAGCTACCTCTTATGGAGTTTGCCTACAATCGAACCGTGCATCGGATGATTGGTATGACTCCATTCGAGTGTGTGTATGGTTTTAACCCCTTGATTCCCCTTGATCTAACCCCTTTGCCAAGGGAAATGGTTGTTAATTTTGAAGGTAAAGCTAGAGCCAAGGCTTTGATGGAGCTACATGCTAAAGCGAAGAAGAACTTGGAGGAAGCTTATGCAAAGGTAGCCGTCAAGAAAAACAAGAGACGCAAGAAGGTGGAACTCAAGAAGGGTGACTATGTGTGGGTGCACTTCCGGAAAGAAAGGTTTCCAAACCTTAGGAAAGGGAAGTTAGCACCCCGTGGAGATGGCCAATTCCAAGTGCTCTCAAAGATAAACAACAACGCTTATGTGGTCGACTTACCAAGTGAGTATCAAGTGTCTAATACTTTCAATGTTTGTGACTTGGTTCCTATGGATGTAGGTGATGAAGAGGTCGTGGATGGTAACGCTTCAATTTCGAGGACGAAATCTTCTCAAGAAGGGGTGGATGATGCCGGGAAAACCACGAGACCCTTCACTCGGAGCCAAGCTAGGGAGATCCAAGGAGTACACCTACACTTGGTGAGGAAGGGCCTAGAAGAAGGAAGCGATTGGAGGCCGTACCGGGTGATTAGAGCACAAGAGGAGCAGCCCAGTGCTTTGGGCGCCCCGCCTGGCATTCCAGGCGCTCCGCCTGAAGAAGCCTAGGCTGAGGCGCTCCGCCCCAACTCTGGGCGCCCCGCCTAGGCCACCCCACTGACCAATTGGCCGGGCGCTCCGCCCGGAATGCTGAATAACGAGATTCCTAGTTATGTTAAGACTATTTTGACCCTACGTGGTCCTATGTTCCTAAGCCTAAGTGTGGGCATATTAGACCTTTCATATGGTGTCTAAAAACACCTATAAATAGCTAGATTGCTTGTTATTTTCATTAGCTTACCTTTGATGATAAACAAACACTTGTGTTGAAGAGTTGAACTCTTATTGAATGAAAAACCTTGAATTGGGACTTGTTCTTCCTCTAGCGGGTCTAGATTAATTCCAATCCCCCCGACCATTCTACTTGCGTGATCACGTTAGCTCGAGGGTAGTTGCCTAGTGTAGGTGTTCTTGACCTCCTCTCGGGGTGTAACGGGACAAGTTCTCCATTGCTACTTGAGATTTGTGATCGAGATACGTCTCGTTCCTATCTTTTACTTTCCGCGTTTGATTTCCTTCATCAGAAACACTCCTGCACTATCCTGAGGCGGAATACTCCTGCACCGATATAATGTAAAGTTGAATGCAGGAGTATCTGACATAAGAGCGAAATTCTCCTGCACCCAATATGATATAAACCAGAGGCGGAATGCTCCTGCACTCACCTGGGGCGGAATACTCCTGCTCCCAATATGATATGCAATGTAATGCATATGAATGCAATGTGATGCAATAATAACCCATCACCGGCGGGGGACTTCCATCGACAGCCGGGAAGTAGATGTCAACTCACAGCCAGAGTACAATGCTCAGATCCTCAATGCAATATCAACAACAGCACATAACATATAATATAAAATGTAAATCCAAAGCTAAGGCGTAACGAGTACGCCTATCGACAGCTACACACGTAAGGAACACGTGGTAGAAAATCCACGAGGCCAGGTGCCTCCAAACAAATGGATATAAATACTTAGCTCTTCCAAAAGTTAGCATTACTAATCAACAACCGCTTTATCCTTAGGTTTTGTTGCCAAACGATCCCACTCTATTCAATAAGCAGAAAAAATATAGCAAATTGGGCTAAAGGCTTCATTCCTCGCATCTTGGAACTATCCAGGTAGGAACCTGATACCATATTCGCATACGCAATACGCAGGACAGGCCTATGTACAGGATTTTAAATCATATAACCAAACCCTAAATAAATTACATTTATATGTTGCTCATAACTCACTGAGTGCGAATATGTAATCAATTCCATTATCGGGGTCCAATTGCCCCTTGAAACTATTAATTGAACTTATTAAAATGATGGCTAATATCCAATTTTTATCGTAAAAATATATTCAAAAACACGTAATAAACTCAAATAATATATTAGGATCATTACCAGAATGTTTTGGGGTGAAAATTCTGCTTTTCTCCGGCTCTTTTCTCATTTTCTGGCTTTTTTTTCCTCTGCGTTTCATTTCCCCTTCTCGTTTCTGTTTCTCGTTCTCTGAATTCCATTTTGTTTCTGTTGCTGTTCAATTGCTTTAAACAATCAGCCACCGCCTCACTCTTTCAATTTTGTCCTTTTCTCTTTTCTTTTGTCTTTTCCTTTTTTTTTTCCTTTAAAATTCGCTGCTACGGTAAAAATTAAAACGGCATCCTACGATATTCAAAATAATTCCAAATTTTTCATACCAGTTATACAAAATATATATAGCATACTCGCTAAGGCGGATCTCAAATTGGATTCCCGAAACTCAAGATGTGAATTTAAATGGAAAAAAGTCAAATTATTTAACTTTCGGCATTTTAGCAGAAATTAGTCGAACAATATCGAAATTCACTTTCGAAAAATCACAAAAGTCAAAAATAATCATACGAACCTAACAGGCTTTCGGATTTTGAATCGGAGCGCGTTCGCCAAAACCGAGCTCGAAAATCTTTTTTTAATGTATATCGACAATAAAAACTGAAATCTTCTTCAGATGCCTACCAAACGAGGTCTGATTTAGCTTAAATTTTCAGACTGGTCTTAATGGATCTTACGAATATTTTAAAATTATCGACACGCTAATCGGAGTCCTAAATTTCGAAACGACTGATCGAGGTCGTTTCATTCTCCTCCACTTAAACTCTTATTCGTCCTCGAACGAGCCTAAGTCTAAAGAAAAATTCGCACATATAACAAAAGAACTTGCACAACTTTCATAAGCTACTCCACGGACATTATCTCATGATTGCAGAGTCACAATTATAACACAAACACCGAATTATTGGAATAAAACATATCTAGATAATATGATAACACCATTGCCCGGATTATTCTGACTAAGATGATCCTCCCTCGATCACGAGAGGAGAGTTTTACTTTTTCGAAAAAAAGATATACGGAACTCTGGATGGATTAACATGATTCAGCCGATAATCACCTCTTCGATATACCTTTCGATATAGAACAAGTCGACAGAACTAGGAATTAGCTCACACTTGATGCAATAGGGGAAGCTTTTGAAGTACCTTGTCACTACACACTATAGAAGATTTGATGCAAGCTATATTATTTTTATGAACGCACTATGCAACATCTCAGTTGATTTAGTGTTGTTCCGCAAGCTCCTTGTGAGAATCTAGTTACTCATATCCTAATGTATGTCAAAGGTTCATCTGAGCAGGGTCTATCATATAAGGATAAGGATCCTGCAAATACTACTGGATAGTATGATGCAGACCAGGAATAATCTTTAGACTGAACATCTACTTCAGGGTATTGTCTTTGAATTGGAAATATCATAACTTGAAAATGTGAAAATAAAAGAGACATGTAGGTGGACCATGAGCTGACGCAGAATACCAGCAACAAAGTTGATTGCATGTGCACTTATAACGCTAAAGTAACTTCTTAAAGAGTTGAGGTGTAAAGGAGATATGCCAATGATGGATGGACGATAAGCTGCACTAGACCTTTAACTCTAAATTTTCATGTAGTAAAACAACATCAGTATGAGGATCCAGTTCTAGTTAAATACAGACAAATAGCCAGAAGAAAACCGGAGTCACTATACAGGATTACTACTGACGGTGTTCTCATGTATAACGATAGACTTTGTGTCCTAATGTTGCATATTTACGTGGACAGATTATGATAGAGGCGCATTATTCTAAATACAGTGTTCATCCAGGTTCGACTAAGATGTACCATGATCTTCAGCAGATTTCTTGGTGGGACGGAATGAAATGTGACATAGCAGAATTTGTGGCTCAGTGTTCTAATTTCCAGCAAGTTAAAGTCGTGTCATGTTTCCAGACTTTATATTTTCAACAGACAGGTACGTATATATTGGTTGCCAACTTATCTCTATCATTATAGATTATTAGTGGGTTTAGTAATGATCGACACTCATTGTAATTTTCTGTCGTGGCTCTAAGTTGGGTCGTGACAAAAGTGGTATCAACACCTTAGAGATTTAGTATTAGCATTCAGTATTTGGAGGAAGACTCCTCCACTTAAAGCACAAACTCATGCAACTATTTGAATAGGAATAACCATCCCCGCACAGTCTTCTGGACTAAAGAAGATTTAGCTAAAGGCTGAACGTAGGCAGACCTAAGCTACCAACTACTCTTTCGAGTTGCCAAACAGCTGCAACTCTCAAGTCACAACTCCATACATTTTCTATAAGCACTACCGCTTGATGGATTAAATCAAATGTCAAATGACGCCTCTCATTACCCCGAGTAGCCTTGAAAAACGACAATGTGCTTATCCGGCTACCTTGGCACGCACTCTGGCTTAACGCAGGGAACATCACAATAGGTTACTGACTGCCTAAGCTCACTAGTGCCGAATAAAGAAGAGATGGAAACGGGTTGAGGATAGAAATAATTAGAGTTTTAAGAAGCTCTTCTTCTTATTTGCTTAGCTACCAGAGCTAGACTACTTTCGATCATGCTAGCCAAAGAATCGCAATTGAAGAAATGGACATTAAATAAGCTCTATGGAACAACATCCATGCCAATTTTAACCTCCCAATAAGAAGGAAACTCTGACCATTTTACCAGAAAACCCTTTTATAACCCAGATAAGCTCATGGGATAACATGACTGCACTAGCATCTTGAACAAAAGGAAGACACATAAATTGCATATTACTTACTTATCACTTTGCACCGGAAGAAACGATAATACTTTCTGATGGTGACGAATTAGGATCCCATTATCCTACCAACATTGAATTATGACGAGAGAGGTAAACTTACTTGACATAATTACAGAATGTGGCACAATAAGATGCCAAGCAGACAATACCGACACTCACCGTCAAATCTCTCATATTTATACTGGATAAACTAGTATGGTCTTATAAATACCAGGACTAAATCATACTAGAAGCTCACACCTCTTCCACAATCGATTATTAATAGAAACAATATCCAAGAAAGCCATGGAAACATGGTAAGTTAAACGAAGTTCAGACCGATTGGAAGAATCAAATCTTACTTACATATAATGGAAGAAGAATTACATGGATGTACTACATCGAATGCCTTACCATCCTGCCAGACTAGCAGTTCATAGAATTGCCTCTACAGCTGAGCTGAGCCACTACCCTGATAATCACCTTCTGAAGAACCACTGCCACTACGCTCTCAATCTCTACTGGATAGTGGCATTTCTCTGGCTGATTTAGATCTAAATGAAATTGCTTACGACCGTGAAAGTACCTGATAATAAGAGAAAGGACGACTGCCTACTTGCCGGAGTAACGGAGAACTCCACCAAAGATGACAGGCTCGCGACAATGATAATACTTTTTCAGTGAAAATGGAAGCTGGACAGATTGTTAATAGCTACAAAGAGAAAAAGTGGGTCTATCTTAATGAACTACTACCGCACTTTAAGAATTACGCTCTACCAGCTGAGATAACCTGGCAGGTGACCTCCCAAAATAATCAGAACTCTTACCTCTATAAGAGATATGGTGCCCACTGGGGCCGTGGGATTTCTTGCTCTCCCGCTCTAACTTATGGTATACCTAATACCTCTTATCAATATCAACAACGACATCAAAGGGAGTCCCAACCTCAATTTCTCGAGCCATCTGGGACCTCAAGGAAGAAGAAAGGTCATCAATAAATCTTCGAACCTTCTCGGAAGGCTCATAGACCAGTTTTAGTGCATATCTAGCCATCCTAAAGAATTTAATCTCATATTCTAAAATCAGGCAAGCTACCCATCCAATCAACTCAAATTGGCGACTCGTTTCATCTCGCTCGCTACGCCAAGGGAACTTTTCCACGAATCTAGAAGAAAAATCGAACCAAGTTAGCTAAAAAGAGCGCGGTCCACCAATTCAAGGCTGGACCCCTGAAACTGGAAAGCAGAATAATCAACATCTTACCGCTCGATATAATCAAGAGCCTGAAGGATACGCGGACATCATTTTATTTAAAAAAAAAATTACACAGGGATTATCTAATGCATTGCTTGGGAATATCGAGATGTTCAACCGTGTAAAATAATGCAACCTATTTGAGCACTCGGACCTAATAATTACCTCAGTTACCTACCCAGCCAGAGCAACAAGAGGCACACCACATGCTGCCTCCGGAACATACTTTACTGCGGTAATATTAAGGACTGGAATAGGAGCTCCCTGAGACCAAACATCTGCATCTGCGGCAACCTGATAAGCTGCCTAGCGAAATAGGTTCTTGCGGTATTTGCGTCGCCACGATTCTCGTAAAACCATCGTAGAGAGCCAAGGGAACCACAAGGCCCTAGCCCATCGCGATCTCGTACAGCTAGGACCTCCATAACTAGATCGTCAACACGATCAAAAACTCTCGGGGCTTCGACAGTGCTAGCCCCAAGCTAGACTGCTTCGTCTTGAACTTATACTGTTTGCTGATTTCTCGTGCGAGGGTTCACAATTACCATGAAGGAATTAACAAAAATACCTTTGCATCCTAGACTGACGCACGATCAGGAAAAAAAAAAGCAAGTGAAACTTCCTAAATGCCATCATAGCCTCTCGTAGATAAGTACGGACGTTTACGTACCCATCAGCAAAACTCTACTAGACACTGTCTTAGTCTGGATAGACTCTAAACCGGGCTCTGATACCAACTGACATGACCCGGAATCCAGTTAAGCCGTGCGGGCACCCGACATCCTCCCCTAGACCCGTCGGGCTAACCCTTACCAATTAAATTAGGAAAATAAATATAACAATTCATAAATAAGGACAAGACTTAAAAAACACAGACATACTAATACCTCTAAGCTGTACAAAAAAAATTACAGCTGACTACCCAACATACTAGGTTTAGGGTTATCCAGACTAGACATCTAAGACTAAGAAAGAAGAGAGATACTCCTGAAGGGAGCAAAATGTAATTGAAATGATAAACACAAAACTGGTGGCCATCCAGAATAAAAGCTGGCTCACCCTGACAGCTGAAGTCGTCTTCGTTCCTTCACAACGTGGAGAACTTAATTCTGGAGCGAACCTGCCGAAACAAAATAGATAGACAAGAAGCAATCAACAAACAAAGGTGAGTCAAAAGGACTCAATAAGTAGGCAGACCAGCCATCTCAAAGAATAGGATAGCTAGCCAGGGAGAAAAAAAAAGATAAACCGAATTCCTCTTATTTAAATTATAAAAAGGCAGAGCCAAATAATAACCAGAAACATGTATGAAACCATAAACTCAACTAGGAATACGAGCCAGAAATGTATCAACAAATAAGCAATGCACGTAGAAGCAGAACAGTAGTTATGTACCACAAGTCTACACAATGGTATTAAATGAATTGAAATGAAATGAAATGAGATGAAATGAAATATGATGCAAAGGGTCACATGTGCCCGTAATCCCATCTCGAAGCGGAATACTCCTGCATTCGAGGGGAATCCAATCAGATAACCAAATGGAGCAGAATACTCCTGCTCCAGGAGCGGAATACTCCTGCACCCGATATAATATAAACCAGAGGCGAAATACTCCTGCACTCTCCTGGGGCGGAATACTCTTGCGCCCGATATAATGTAAAGCTGAGGCGGAATACTCATGCACTCACTATGTGACATAAGAGCGGAATACTCCTGCTCCTGGGGCGGAATACTCCTACACCCAATATGATATAAACCAGAGGCGGAATAATCCTGCACTCTCCTGGGGTGGAATACTCCTGCTCCCAATATGATATGCAATCTAATGCATATGAATCACATATAATGCATATGAATGCAATGTGATGCAATAATAACCCTTCACCGGTGCGGGACTCTCATTGACAGCCGGGAAGTAGATGTCAACTCACAGTCAGAGTACAATGCTTAGATCCTCAATGCAATATCAACAACAACACATAACATATAATATAAAATGTAAATCCAAAGCTAAGGTGTAAGGAGTACGCCTATCGGCTGCTACACACGTAAGAAACACGTGGTAAAAAATCCACGAGGTTAGGTGTCTCCAAAGAAATGGATATAAACACTTACCTCTTCCAAAAGTTAGCATTACTAATCAAAAACCGCTTTATCCTTTGGTTTCGTTGCCAAACGATCTCACTCTATTCAAGAACCAGAAAAAATATATCAAATTAGGCTAAAGGTTTCATTCCTCACATCTTGGAACTATCCAGGTAGGGACCTGATACCATATTCCCATACGCAATACGCAGTCCAGGCCTATGTACAGGGTTTAAGGTCATATAACCAAACCCTAAATAAATTATATTTATATGTTGCTCATAACTCACTGAGTGCGAATATGTAATCAATTCCATCATCGGGGTCCAATTGACCCTTGAAACTATCAATTGCACTTATTAAAACGATGCTAATATCCCAATTTTTATCGTAAAAATATATTCAAACACACGTAATAAACTCAAATAATATATTAGGATCATTACCTGAATGTTTTGGGGTGAAAATTCTGCTTTTCTCCGGCTCTTTTCTCATTTTCTGGCTTTTTTTTTTCCTCTGCGTTTCATTTCCCCTTCTCGTTTCTGTTTCTCGTTCTCTGAATTCCATTTTGTTTCTGTTTCTGTTCAATTGCTTTAAACAATCAGCCACCGCCTCACTCTTTCAATTTTGTCCTTTTCTCTTTTCTTTTGTCTTTTCCTTTTTTTTTCTTTTTTTCTTTAAAATTCGCTGCTACAGTAAAAATTAAAACGGTACCCTACGATATTAAAAATACTTCCAAATTTTGCATACCAGTTATAAAAAATATATATAACATACTCGCTAAGGCAGATCTCAAATCGGGTTCCCGAAACTCAAGATGTGAATTTAAATGGAAAAAAGTTAAATTATTTAACTTTCAGCATTTTAGCGGAAACTAGCCGAACAACATCGAAATTCACATTTGAAAAATCACAAAAGTCACAAATAATTATACGAACCTAACGGCGCTTTCGGATTTCGAATCAGAGCTCGTTCGCCAAAACCGAGCTCGAAAATCTCTTTTTAATATTTATCGACAATAAAAACTGAAACCTTCTTCTGATGCCTACCAAACGAGATCTGATTTAGCTCAAATTTTACAGGCAAGTCTTAATGGATCTTACGAATATTTTAAAATTATCGACACGCTAATCGGAGTCCTAACTTTCGAAACGACTAACCGAGGTCGCTTCAACAGCTAACGATGCAAAGTACATTACTAAGATATGCATGGTTCCACTGCACATCTCACAATAAGTGTACACATATTATAATACGTGCACGCATATAATAATAGGCAGAGCCATATAGTGACCGAAAATACGTATGAAACCATAAACTCAACCAGGAATACGAGCCAGAAACATATCAACAAATAAGCAATGCACGTATAAGCAAAATAGTAGTTATGTACCACAAGTCTACACAATGGTATGAAATGAAATGAAATGAAATGAGATGAAATGAAATGAAATAAAATATGATGTAAAGGGTCATATGTGCCCGTAATCCCATCTTGAAGCGAAATACTCCTGCATTCGAGGGGAATCCAATCTGATAATCAACTGGAGCGGAATACTCCTGCTCTTGGGGCGGAATACTCCTGCACCTGATATAATATAAACCAGAGGCGGAATACTCCTGCACTCTCCTAGGGCGGAATACTCCTGCACCCAATATAATGTAAAGCTGAGGCGGAATACTTCTGCTCTTAGTATCTGACATAAGAGCAGAATACTCCTGCTCCTGGGGCGTAATACTCCTGCACCCAATATGATATAAACCAGAGGCGGAATACTCCTGCACTCTTCTAGGGCGGAATACTCCTGCACCCGATAAAATGTAAACCAGAGGCAGAATACTCTTGCACTCTCCTGGGACAGAATACTCATGCACCTAATGATATGCAATGTAATGCATATGAATGCAATGTGATGCAATAATAACCCTTCACCGGCGCGGGACTCTCATCGACCGCCGAGAAGTAGATGCCAACTTACAGCCAGAGTACAATGCTTAGATCCTCAATGCAATACCAACAACAGGACATAACATATAATACACAATGTAAATCCAAAACTAAGGCGTAATGAGTACGCCTGTCGGAAGCTACACACGTAAGGAACACGTGGTAGAAATCCACGAGGCTAGGTGCCTCCAAAGAAATGGATATAAACACTTACCTTGTTACAAAGTTCGTACAGCCACTCAATAACCTCTTTGTCCTTATGATTCATTGCCAAACGATCCCGCTGTGTTCAATAATCAGAAAAATATATCACATAAGGCTAAAGGCTTCATTTTCCACATCTTAGGGTAATCCGGTTAGGAACCTAATACCCTATTTGCATACGCAATACGCTGGCTAGGCCTATGTACAGGGTTTAAGGTCACATAACCAAACCCCAGATAAATTACATTTATATGTTGCCCATAACTCACTGAGTACGAATATATAATCAATTCCATTAATGGGGTCCAATTGATCCTTTAAACTATTAATTGAACTTATTAAAATGATGTCTAATATCCTAATTTTCACCGTTAAAATATATTCAAATAGACGTAATAAACTCAAATAATGTATTAAGATCATTATTTGAATGTTTCGGGGTGAAAATTCTATCTTTTCTTCGGCTCTTTTCTCATTTTGTGGGATTTTCTCTTACTGTGTTTCATTTCCCCCTTTTTGTTTTGTTTTCCATTCTCTGTTCGTTCCTCTCCTTTAAGATGAGGGCCACCGCCCAACTTTTGCATTTTCTTTCTTTCTTTTCATTTTCATTTTCTTTTATTTTTTTATTTTTCTTTTCACGACAAAAATTAAAATTGTACCCTGCGATATTCGAAATAATTTCAACTTTAGCATACAAGTTATAAAAAAATATATGTAATACAGTTGCTAAGGCGGATCTCCAATTGGACTCCCGAAACTCAATATACAAATTAAATAGAAAAATATCAAATTATTTAAATTTCGGTATTTTAGCGGAAACTAGCCGAACATCATCGAACTTCACTTTCGAAAGTTCACAAAAGCCATAAATAATCATACGAACCTAACGACGCTTTCAGATTTCGAGTCGGAGCTCATTCGCCAAAACCAAGCTCGAAAATCTCTTTTTAATATTTATCGACAATAAAAGCTGAAACCTTCTTCCGATGCCTACCAAACGAGGTCTGATTTAGCTCAAATTTTACAGATAAGTCTCAATGGACCTTACAAATATTTTAAAATTATCGGCACGTCAATCGGAGTCCTATCTTCCGAAACGACTAACCGAGGTCGTTTCAGATATGCCTGGTTCCACTGCACATCTCACAATAGGTGTACACATATTATAATATGTACAGATGAACCAAGCGCATCATTGTGCAAATAATTACACATAATATAATAGGTGTACACATAATATTATATGCGCGCACATATTATAATATGTGCATACATAATGTGGTATTTTTCAAATCTGAGTGCTAATAGTTACACATATTATATGCGAGTGTACCCATATTATTATATGTGTGCACATAGTTTTATATGTGTACACTTATTGTAATATGTGCAGTGGAACCAAACATAGATTTGTGGAAATAGTTACACATATTATAATAGGTATACACATAATATTATATGCGTGTGTACACATAAATTTCTAATTGGATAACTTAGCATATCTCAGTGCCAATAGTTGCATATATTATTATATGTGTATACATAACATAATATGTGTCGAACTCCTCACAAGAGTCGTTTACTTCTTACACTTATTAATTTTAAGTGTTACGCATATTTGACGGTGTGTCCACACATATATTGTCAATTCAAAGGAGAGAAATATAACCATAGAAATGTAACATAACATACAAATATAACTACATTTTATCATAGCTAATATTTACCAAAAGTATTAGGCATACACAAAAGGAAATAAAAAACAAAGCCACACAGGGCTTAAATTATCCTTACAGACCAATAAAAAACCAAACACGGCTTTGATTATCCAAAAATTTCAACCAAATTGTAACAACTTAAGGAGACATCTTTTCATGAAATACGTCCACTGCCCACCTGTACCTGCAGTCCTCCATGGTATTATCACTGAGTTCTGTCATTGGGGTGTTGGTGAGGAGGTTCTCGATGTACATCAGCGAATACCCACCACATGCTGTCCCCGTGTCATTGTGTGGCAACCCTTCAACCTCTCATAAGGCCACATTTTTTGCTTCAGGATTTCATCCGACAAGTGGTTGAATTTGCCACAATCTCGCAAGAGTCTTGGGAACATTACCATGATGGGAAACATATATGGCGCAAAAGTATCGTCATCGAACACCCCAATATTACAGTCATAAACCTCAATCATTCCTTCCTCGACCATGAAAACAACAGTCACATAATACTTTTTTATAATGTTCATGACTGTAAATACCCTCTTGACCCCATCCCAACGGCGCCCACCTGGGTAAGGAGTCTTACCAAGCGTATAATCCACGATTCCTTGCGCAGTAGGCGTCACCTTCAAATAAGCTTCCAAGGAAATCCCCTCTTTCCCTGCCTCCTTTTCAAGGTCCATGTACGATCCAGCAATGACCGAGCAGAAGTTCATGTCGAGGATGACATCACTCGGATCATAGTGACTTGTGAATTTGTTGTGTCTGATCCTCATTAGGCCCAAGATCAACGTGCTGCAGACATTATGAAAAAGAAGAAGCTTCGTAATCATAGTTATAAAAATGTGCCAATATATACACTTTAGCATATGTGCACACATATTGTGAGATGTGTACACATAAATAGATTATGTGCAAACATAAAAGGAATAAGTGCGAACATAAAAGGTATAAGTGCACACATAAAGGGAATATGTGCACACATAAAAGCAATATGTATGCACATAAAAGAAATGTGTGCACATAAAAAGAATATGTGCACATATGACAATTATAGTTACTCGTTTACCTGACTCTCCAGCCACTCTGCCATGGTTGTAATCAAACGAAATTCAGCCAGATCATATTCATGGCCCATAACAATTATCTTCTGCTTTTTTCTCGAACGCATGTATGCATCAAAAGCTTTTTTCTTTGCCGGATCAACACGCCTATAAATATTAATAGGAAGTCGCTCCTCAACTTCTGCCTCAACCAGTTCCTGAACCTCTTCCTGGACAATTTCACGAACCTTCTTTGCAACTGGAGTGGTCTTTCAGTTCTTCACCATCCTTGCCCTCCTCTTTATAGAATGTACATAAGGAGATATCTGTGTCCTTGCAGGGTACACAGTCCTCCTGGGCTGCTGCTTTGTCCATTGTAGAAGGGAATCAAGGACCTCCTTCATATCATTCAACATCTGTTTCTCTTTATCTCTTTCTTCTTTGAAGTCTTGGCACAATTTACATTGGCAACAATAATGGGATCTTGACGTACCTTCTCCACCATCACCTACAGAACCAAATGATCTTTCAAAACCTCTATTATGACCACCACCACCAAAAGCACTGAAGCTCACACGTATGGCAACTTCATGCTCTGAAGCAAAATCTTGTACAGGAACTTCAACATCTGCACAATCATTCAAACTGTCTTCTCTAAAATCTCCACCTTCACTACGATCTCTTAAAGCTCCAACATTAACTCTTGAACCATCTTCCTACCCATCCACTGGAATTTGAACTGTCAAAGTCAGTCTACTAACACCATCCAACTTTTCAGTCACCCTATCAATCACTTCATCCTCCACATCTTCATACGGAACAAACTTTTTCATGAAATCCTTCTCCATCTCGCTAGGAGTTGGAACAAGGCAAGGGGTCACCACCTGCACCCGCCATCAACCAAAAAAAAAAAAAGAGAAAAAAAGACATCACAAATGAGATGAATAGATAGAAGTTTTAGCTGTATATAATATGTGCAAACATCTCACAATATGTGCACACATAAATCGTTATGTGTACACATATTATAGAAGGATCAACATCAATTGTGGTGCTGCATTATGTGCACTCATAAAATATTATGTGTACACCTATAAAATATGTGCACACATAAATCATTAAACGTTTACATATAATATATATGTGCACACTTAAATCACGATGTGTACACATATTATTTATGTGTGCACATAAATTGACTTTGACTGCATATAAACTACAGACTTACCGGGTTAACAGCATTGCGGAACAACTGGTCATACTCACGCTCTTGCTTGTCTGATATCCACCGTATCATCCTTGGCTCTGTGGGCAACTCAGGAAATTCACCGTGCCTCAGCGAAGGAATGGCTTCATATGCCCAGGCAATGAATGCCCAAGGAAAGCCATACAGGGTGAAATCCTTTTAATCTATAGACTGTATAAGAAGATACTTAATTATTTGGTCAAAGCTCTCTCTGCCCCATGGATATTCATTGAAGTATGTGTTGGGCCTGGATGCTAGGTGGACGTACTTTTTAGGAATGCTTGCACGCTTATCTTTGGCACAAAGAATTGCGTGTGCAAACCAAGCCAAGCAAAGGCGAAACTTGTGCGGTCTACTAATGGTTGTGCTTGTCTCGATCTGCTCCAGTAGTTGCTCTGCTGTAACAAACTTCTGCTTGCCCTCATTGGTTATCGCAAACCATAAAGCTTCACCCCTCTTAGCAACCTCCCCAGTTATAAATTCGTCCGACGGGAAAGAGTGACACTGCAGACCAGTCATCAATGCAAATTCTCGGAGGCCAAAACGAACAGGCAATCCGTTAAAGTTGACCCACAATTCCTTCTTCTTTCCACAAATGATTGCGCGTTCCCGGAGGCCATGGACTAATTTTGGAGCGAAAATGGCATTGGTATTCAACTCCAATAGGTGACCAAATATTCTGTTTCTGAAACTGTTCTCAAATTTAAGGGTTTTCAAGAGTTCTCTAAAAGCGGCAAAAGAACCAGAGATGGAGGATCTCACAACAAATATAGGCACTTTCGTCTCGCCATGTACGTCCATATGTGTCCTCAGGTTGTTCTGAGGAGTGAACGCAACCTCACCATGAACCTGCACATTCAGAACACATTACTGACTGCATGAATTAATCATCAAATAGAGAGATATGATCACATCTCATAATATGTGCACACATATAATGATATGTACACATCTAATATTATGTGAACACATAATATTATATGTGCACACATATTATGTTATGTGTGCACATATTATAATATGTGCAACTATAATGAGATGTTGGCACATATCATGATATGTGTGCACATATTGTAATATGTGTACAACTATTACAATATGTGCACACATATCATAATATGTGTACACATCTGCCACATTAGTTTGACGAATTCTCCAACCTGATCAGCGACGTCTTCACCTATTGCCATTTCAACATTCTCTTCTCCTCTTTTCTCTGCTGACTCATCTTGATCAGCACCACCTAGTTCCCTTAAAACATTACCAACAACAATATTAGGATTGAAATTTTCTCCTACACCACCAACTTCTTTTTCTACAGCTTCTTCTTCTCCAGTTTCAATAGCTACTCTTTCTTCTCCAGCTTCACCAGCCTCACCTACTTCATTTTATCCAGTCGGAACATCTTCCCCTCTTTCTTGTTCTCTTTCTACTGCTTCACCATCACCTGCTTCAACTTGTCTTTCTCTTTCTCCTGCACCACAACTACCATCACCTGCTTCTAGTTGTCCTCTTTCTTCTTCTACTCTACCACTACCAACACCTGCTTCAGTTTCACGCCCAGTATCACCTGCTTCTTCTTCTCTAATACCACCTCCTTCAATTTGTACTTGATTTGCTCCTTCTCTTTCACCTGCTCCATAACTACCTGCTTCTATTTGTCCAATTTGAACTTCTTCTCTTTCTTCTTCATCTCTACCAGCACCTCCTTCAATTTGTGGTTCTCCTCTTTCTTCTGTTGTACTACTAACTACACTGTCATCATCAGATGATTCCGCTACTCCAACTTCATCATCTGCTACTGCATCACCAACGGCCTGCTCTCGTTCATGCAACTGTTCTGGAGGATTCATATCAACGCTAACTTGGCTTTCCCCCTGCTCCTCGTTACACTCCTTACTAGCAGGTGTCTTTTTGCTAGCGGCTTGAGCCGTCTGGATTTCCTTATCATCCCTCTTCCTCATACTACTCCGTAGATGAATAGACCCATGTGACTGTATCTTGTTTGTACCACCACTACGATTACTAACCATTTTATCTACAAAACAAAGTTAAACAAAAATATAAGTAACATAGAATACATAAAAGATTAGATGATGCACACATAAATTAAGATGTGCACACATATTCTTTTTATGTGCACACGTACTATAATATGTGCAAAGACTACAATGATGTTGTAGTATGTGTGCACATATTGAATTATGTGTGCACATATCAAATTATGTGCACAATTTATGACCATCATCACCACGAACCATTTAAGCAGATATGTTCAATATAAATCTAGATATGTACACATCAACCCTTATGTGTACACATCAAGCCATATGTGCACACATATAATGCCGATGTTTGTGCACAACAAAGATGATTCTTTACAATCACCAGTTTTACTAGTTTGCATGTGAAGTTAACCATCAAAAAACCCAGAAAAACAGTGATACTAAGCAATGTAAAAGCACCAAGACAAAACCAGAACAAACTAAAATACACTTTTTATCGACACACAGTGAAATTTTATCAAAAACGTCAAAATTTACCTTGATTTTGATGGAACCACGATACCCACTCAGCGATGATTAGAAATTTTGCTAAAATGAAAACAAACTGAAACAATGTTGACTGGAATCGGAGATTTTGAAGTTGTTTTTCGTTTGAGTTCTTTGTTTTGGAGAGGGAGAAAATGGGGAAGTGTGTAGGGAAAATTTTGAAAGAGGGAGCAAGTGTGACTGCTGATATGATAGGGATTGGGAAGAGGGAAAGTTTTGAATTATATCAACTTTGGCCCGTTTTTTTCTGCCCACAAGTCTTGAAACATATGAAATAACCCTTGACCCCACTAATTAACCCAATAATAACAAATTAACACTTTTTGGGAATAAAAGAAAAGCAAAAAGAAATAGTTGTCCCCTATTCTTATTTAAAGAGTTAGGGGGCCTTTCCCCTCTTTCTTCTCATGTAACAATGGGACACATACATGCATACAGAAAGAAAAACACTACAATATTGAATTACACGCAAATATTTAACATCTCCGTCAAAATTTTACGAACAATGTAATATAAATGTTGGATGGAGATAGTTACAAATCTTGATGTCCCGTTAAATATTTGACAATTTAATATCGCATTTATGTTTTCACGATTCATTAAATTTGCAAACAGTTTACCAAGATAGCAAATAATTAATATGAAGATAATAAATAATTCTTGGCACTTTGTCTAACCTTGTGAAAAATTGAACAACACATATAAAATTTTAAATAAGTTAATTATTTGTGCTGCCAATATTTGAGCAATTGAAAAAGCACCAACGTTATGACGCACCATTTAAACTTGAACAAGCATAATACTTTATATCTCGATTGTGTAGCACCGAGTGTATTTTTGCGAAACTTTCTTACATTGGGACAAAATTTAAGCAACGCCTTGAAACATCATGTGAGTGTAAAATCTTCGAAATAAGGCTCAACTTAGAAAATAGATAAAATTGGTGGGTCATATTGAAGTTTTAAGTACTTTAAAAATAGCCTGTTACAGCACTTTAATATGAAACCGTAATTATAAAAATACACTGCACTTTAATGATGTCGTAACTATAAAAATGTCATTATTCCCGACAGAGTAAAAATAATTGTTAAGCCGTCTATATTTATGTATATATTGAACAGAAAATTATGTCACTTTTGTAAAGAAATGAGGACAAACCGGCATTACTTCACACATCCACAAAAAAACAACTCAAATACTTATATTTAGAAATAACGACAATTCGATCATACTTATTCATATAAATAAAAAAAATACATTTTGCATATAAATGAGGCCAAATTGTCCTTGTTTCATTCATTCACAAAATACATATTAACTATAAAATGAAGACAATCCGACCGTATTTTCGTAAGTAAGCAAAATTATACTACAAGAAATGGAGTCTTTGGTGGCGACAAAATTCGCCACAGAAAGTCCAATAGTCGCCACAAATACTTTTTCGTGGCGATCCTAGGGTCGTTTGCTATATTTAGTGGCTGATACTTACTAGTGGCGACCGAAAGAGTCGTCACCAAAAATATAATTTTTTTCCACAGAAGTGGTTCAAAATAGGTCGCCACTGAATTATATACTTTTAGTAGCATGAAATTCGCCGCCAATGGCTTTCAGTGGTGACTTCGTAGCTACCATGCAAAACCTTCTTTTTTGTGGCATTAAGTGTCGCCATTGAAGGCTATTTTCCGCGGCAACTTGAGTCGCCACTAAAGCCTTTCTTTTCTATTAAAAAAAATTTATTAATGGGCAGCTGTATTTTTATTAATTTCCCAAAAGAATTAAAACATTATAACAAACATCACCACCAAATACATTTAAGTAAAATGACATAAATTAATGGAAAAAATGACATAACACAAACAAATAATACAACACTCCATAATATATTTAAATTGTGTATACAAATGAAAATAAAAAATCTCCTTGAACTTCTTCTTGGCCAACATCATTTTCCTTGTTGAAGATGTCTTCAAACTTCACTTTGACCAACATCATTTCCCCTTGTTGGAGAAGCTAAACCCTGCTATTTAAAGAAATGCAGAGGAATCATTCCAATAACCCTCATAAACAAAAGAAATATCTACATTTAGAAAACATCAATTCAAGAAAATTTAGATTAAATATTTGAAGTTCATATTGAATCTAATTGATGCTCAAATGAACAGTTCATATAAATTTGTATATAGGATAGTGTTATCAAATGAACAATTTTTGTAAACACGGTGAACTCCTAGCTAATCCCATCTTGAGTATTGTGTGGCATAATCTTGAATCTGTAACTTCTTAGGAGATTGGAAACATCTCTTTGTAACTTAATGCTTCTATTAACACATACTCGACGATTGATTCCAAATATGTATAACATGAGTGAAAATAATAATTTTCCATCAAATAGAAAATAACAAACAATGCAATATTTCAATGGAAATGAAAGTGGATAAAGAAAAGAAAGAGGAAAAATAAGCAACTCTAATTTAGGAACATAGAAATCAGAAGTAATCTGGAACATGTAGGAAGTGATTAACGTAGCTACTTATACTAGCAACAGGACCGAACACAAGGATTTAATGACCACATATTTCTTTAACTATACCATAGATGTTGCACACATTCTATGTAGCAGAACAATGACTAATATCGAACATTCACATAAATTTTTTTGTTTAAAAAAGAATCATTACCTTGAAATGGCATTCATGGTGCTTGTGTTGCTCGTTTTGGGTCACTATTGGCATCAACGACCTGGTAGATATCAACATATTGGACAACACTAATTTCATATAATATTAAATTATAAGAATAAAAGTTTTAAATCCTTAAAATCGAGTCACCTATCCACATAGCTACTATAGAAGGTTTGAGGAATAGATAAATTTGTAGGACCGAGGCAGTAAGCTTTCACATAACACATCTCATCCTTAATAATTTTGATACTAGCCTATTACGATTTATCCTTGATAATCAAGTTAGATATTGGGGACTAGTTTCCTTCATCAAATATCATTTTATAAAATAAACATAAGAGTCTTGGAAAGGAGTAGACCAATTAACAGAAAACTATCCTATTGAAAGACAAGTAAGTCTTTGGAAAGAAGAAACCAAAAAAACAGAACTTAGTAGAAATTATCGTTATTTACAAAAATTATCAAACACGTTACTTAGCTTTTCAAATTGGCCAATTTTTACTGACCAAATAAGTTGGCCAACTAGAACATATAGTAGTTTAGCCAAGGAAAAATATTTAACATGTATATAAAGAATCTTATATATTATCCTGTCTAGTTGAACTAATAGAAGTGCAAATCGAGAAATAGCATATCTTTACCTTGTCTTATCTAACACATTTTGAAAATTTAATGTTGTTGACAATGTACTATGACTAATGCTTTACGGAAGATCACATCATAAACTAATACAAAAGCACCGCGTTTTTTGGTAATCTGAAATTAAAATTAATTTATGCAAGACACACTTATGCAACATGTTAATAAAGATATTAACATGTAATTTCTATCGGCCAAAAGTGATCAAAAGTTACATAGAATACCAAAAAGTACTGATGTGAAAGCTGTTCAAACTAATTATAAAAAAGTTCAAATAGTTCATCTTTTAAACTTAACCATATTCTAAACCATTACATGTTCTAACGAGCCTTAAAAGCATTTAAGCAACCTAGCATGACATGGATGGATAACACACAAATATAGTGCAAACTTACCTGTTAAACCAGAAAAGCAGCCAACAATATCTCTAATTTACGACTCACAATTGGTTGAATGAGTCAATTATAACAGATGGAGACTCAACACCGTTTTTTCTAAAGAAAGATCATAGAGACAATACATTATAAAAAATACCAACTATACAAAAACTTCTCTTTCTTGTTTAACAATGGGTAAGGAAAGAAATCAATTATATGATACATCTACCAGTAGATGCCAAATATTTAGGGCACTTAAGTTCTAGTGGAATCCACAGCTTTGACTAGAGCATACAAAACAAGTTGGACATGATTCATCTACCAGTATTCAAGCCAAAAATCAAACACATACTTGTAAATCTATATGAATATCAAGAAAGAAAGAGGCACAAACACCGTTTTTTCTAAAGAAAGATCATAGAGACAATACATTATAAAAAATACCAACTATACAAAAACTTCTCTTTCTTTTTTAACAATGGGTAAGGAAAGAAATCAATTATATGATACATCTACCAGTAGATGCCAAATATTTAGGGCACTTAAGTTCTAGTGGAATCCACAGCTTTGACTAGAGCATACAAAACAAGTTGGCCATGATTCATCTACCAGTATTCAAGCCAAAAATCAAACACATACTTGTAAATCTATATGAATATCAAGAAAGAAAGAGGCACAAACAGATACACCTTCTATTTTTTTTTCATTTAAGTCGAGCGAAAGGAGAACCACAGTTGGTAACTTATTTATCAAAATATAAAAATAAAGAAAACACTGTTTGTAACTGTTAACCTGATAGCGGGCATAGTTCATTGCTACCAAATCTAGCTCTCAAACTTCAAAAGCAGGAGCAACAACATCTTATGGTCCACTAATTCAAGAGAAAAATGAACAGTTCCATCGAATAGAGAAGGATTAGTTCGTGTCTGGGTCAAGGGGACGGGTGACCTGAACCCTCTTCCTCCGGTAAGAGAGTCTTAAAAGCTTAAATTCACTGAACTGACCATCTGGTACTAGGTTTCTATCTATATGTAAATGAAAGGAAAGATATGAAAATATACTTTATTCAAGGTAACAAAAAAATAACAGAGGGGAAATTTCTATTAACTTCCCCCAAACAAGACATACAAACTGGGAAAGCTCAGATAAAAATCTGCGTATACAATTACTTGACTTGCCTGAAAGTAGCAGCGCCACCAGGAGACCTCTTAGCATGTGTAATGATGCCCATGTTAGCTTGAATAAGCTTGGAGTTTTGACTGATGATTGAGGAACGGATTCAAAGGACCTGTTCCTTTGAATCACTGCAGCAGAATAGATAATTCATGCAAAATCATTTAAATTAAGATATTATTAATTATCCTAAAACTAATGTTTATCTTGATAATTATGCAGGTCTAAACAGATACGAAATGATTGCATACATACAAGGATAAGGATAGAAGATCCAAATTCTAAAGAGAAGAATCCAATTAGGACTCAAACTCAAGGGAGCTTTGGAGTTCTAATTGCTCAAGACTTCTTGGCAGCTGGAGCTATAAAACGTGGAGCATATCAACCATAGAAGTGTGCACAAATACAGAGAGCATCGAGCAAAAGCTTAGAAGAGTTATTAGCTTATTTGTGTAATCAGTGAGCTACAGTAGAACTAAGTTAGAACCTGTTCCTTAGATTGAACCTTGTAAAAGTTCAAGTCTTAGTTCGATTGTAGAAAGCAAAAATCGAGTTGTAAATTTTCTGGTTCAAGTCGTGGGCTTGACACAACTTCACTGATCGTGAGAAAGATCACTAAAGGATTAGAGTTAGTCGTAGGTTAGTAAGAGTGAGTCTTGTAACCAAGTGGGTCTTTTTACATAGTGAAGTTGAAATCCTACTTGAGAAGTAGGTCGTGGTTTTTTTATCCCGAGTCAAGGGGTTTTTCCACGCTAATATCTGGTGTTCAATTACTTACAGTTTTAATTCCGCATATCGTAGAGTAAAGGAACACATTTTAAGGAACTGGTCCTTAAAACAGTAAAGTGGTGTAATCGTGGGAAATATCAATTGGTATCAGAGCGGGTTATCCTTGAAAAGGCTAACACCTAGGATTAGATGAGTACATCACGAGAGAACAGTGAGGGTCAGTCAATGGTTAGAGCTCCTTATTTCAATGAGAAATACTATTCATGGTTGAAAGAGAGGATGCGTGATCACCTTCAAGCAGAGGACTATGAATTGTGGGATATAGTAACTGAAAGTCCCATGATCCCAATGAAGAAGGATGCTGAGGGAAACGATGTTCCCAAAACCAGGAAGGAATGCAATGCTGAAGACATAAAGCAATGGGAAAAGAATGCAAAAGCTAGGAAGTGGCTTGTTGGTGGACTTAGTCCTGACAAATGCACTAGAATCGGAGGGTATGCCACTGCAAAGGAGATTTGGGATGCTCTACAAGTTGCACACGAAGGAAAAAGTCAGGTAAAAAGGTCCAGAGGTACACTTCTTTATGCTGAATATGAAAGTTTTAAAATGAAAGAAGAAGAGTCAATCTCTGAAATGTATACAAGATTTAATGCCATTGCTTCAGAACTGATCTCTTTGGGAAGGGTTTTAACGGTGGAAGATAGGGTAGAAAAGATTCTAACTAGGGTTCTTCCAGATTCTTGGGAGATCAAAGCTTGTGCTATCATAGAAAGCAAAAAAAGATTTAACCACTCTATCCTTAGATGAACTGATAGGCAATTTAAAGACTTATGAACTAAGGAAAAATGTTAAAAACATAGGAGTTCCAATTAAAACTGAGCCTAACCTAGTCTTGACTAATGCTGATAAGATTATTGATGATAAGGACCTGGTCCTTATTGCTAAAAGTGTTCAGAAATATTTGATTAAGAAAAAGGCAATTAGTAGACTAGGTAGGTCCACTAACATGAAACTGGTTGGAGAATGCCACAAATGTGGAAGCTCGGAACACTACATCAGCAAATGTCCAATTATGGAAGGAGAATGGAGGAAGAGATTCATTGAGGAAAGGAAGAAGGCTAGGGAACAGGTCCATAAGAAAAGTGGAAATCCGAAAGCAATGGTTGCAGGATGGCAAGACAGTGAAGACGAAATAACTGATGATGATTTGGATGAGGATCTTGCTCTAATGGCTCTTGGAGATTCAGAAAATGAAGAAGATGCTGAGGTATTTGTTTCTAAACTCAAAGATGATGTAAAAAGCATGTCTAGAGAAAAATTGGTTAAAGTATTCCATATTGTGCTAAATGAATTTAAATCTCTAAGGGATAGCAATCATCAACTGCATGATAAAATTGATTGTTTAGAAGCAGAATGCAAAGAAGAAATAGTTAAAAATGATTTTCTGGAAAGGAAGATTAGCATACTTGAGGAACAGGTCCTCACAATTGAATCAACTGCTCAGGAATTAGAAAATGTTAAAACAGTTGAAAAAGGTAAAGGTATTGCTAGTTCTCATCAGATCATTGCTGAAGAGAAAATGAAAGTCACAGTTGATGAACTGTGTAAAAAGATGAGAAGATAAGATCTTTAGAAGAAGATTGGTTAAAACAAAAATGGAACTAAGAAAAACTGTAGAATGGAACAAGTCTTCTGAAGCACTAGAATGGTTACAGGAAAATCATAGTAGTAACAGGAAAGGTATTGGATTCATGAAAACACAGAGTTCATCCAAATGGGATCCAAAGAGTAGGTACTTATCACTTCCTGAAAACTGGCTATGCACTCATTGTGGGAACACTGGTCACCGGAAAGAAAATTGTCAATCTTTAAAAAGGGCTGCCCAGAGGAACAGGTCCTATAAACTTATTCAGAATTCTGTGAAACAGAAGAATAGATCCTATAAACCTGTTCTACATTCTGTAAAAAGGGAAACTGTTCACACAAAGAAACCATTACCATTCTGGGCTAGGAGAGATCTGATTCATCCTTTTTCTAAAGGAAAGGAACCCAAACTAGTTTGGGTTCTTAAAATTAACCCCTAGTTTTCTTTTGCAGGCTAGAGAGAAGGAGATAAACCACAAATGGTACATGGACAGTGGTTGCTCAAGGCATATGACAGGACATAAGGAACTGTTCCTTTCACTCTCAACCTTCCAAGGAGGAAGTGTTTCCTTCGGTAATGGTAAGGAAGGGGAAATCATTGGAATTGGAAAGGTAGGTAGGTCTGATTCACACTGTATAGATAATGTATTTTTAGTAGATGGGCTGAAGCATTGCTTATTGAGCATATCTCAATTGTGTGACAAAGGTAATAATGTTAATTTCTCATCTACTGGATGCACTGTGACTAACCAAACTTCTGGAGAGACTATTTTGCAGGGAAATAGGCATGGAAACATCTACAAAGTAGACTTGCTAAAATTATCTGATGGAAGCTTGAGTTGCTTAAGTGTGGTGCAAAATGATCCCCTCCTATGACACAAAAGACTAGGACATGCTAGTCTTTCACAATTGAACAAACTTGTGTCCAAGGACTTGGTGATAGGTCTTCCTAACATCAAGTTTAATGATGAAAAAGTATGTGAAGCATGTGCCAGGGGGAAGCAGGTAAAATCCTCCTTTAAACCGAAGAAACAGGTAAGTACCACTAAACCTTTGGAACTGGTCCATATGGATTTATGTGGTCCAATGAGAACAATCATTCATGGAGGTAAGAAGTATGTTATGGTATTGGTGGATGATTACTCCAGATTTACATGGACTATATTTGTTGCATCTAAAGAAGAAGCATTTAATGCATTTTCAATTTTTGCTAAGAAAGCTCAAAGAACTCTAGATAATCATATTGTTGCCATTAGGTCAGATCATGGAACTGAATTTGAAAATCACACGTTTTTCAATTTTTGTAATGAAAATGGCATTAATCATAATTTTTCTTCACCTAGAACTCCACAACAAAATGGTGTAGTGGAAAGGAAAAATAGGACTCTAGAAGAAATGGCAAGGACTATGTTAATATCTGAAAATCTTCCACAGAACTTTTGGGCTGAGGCTATTAATACTGCATGCTACATAATAAATAGATGTATGACAAGGCCTTTAATAGAAAAGACCCCATATGAATTGCTCAAAGGAAGAAAACCAAATATTTCACATCTTAGGACTTTTGGTTGCAAATGTTTTATACATAACAATGGGAAAGATGCCTTAGGAAAATTTGATCCTAGACGTGATGGAGGAATATTTGTTGGCTATTCTTTAAATAGTAAATCTTATAGTGTATTTAACAAGAAAACATTGAATATTGAAGAAAGCATGCATGTTAAATTTGATGAAATTGACAGTCTCACTCAAGAACAGGTACAGGAGGATGAAGAAATTGGAATGCTGAAAGAGTTTGAACTTAATCCACAAATGCAGATTCAGGATATGAGAAGTGAACTGCAAGGAACTGTTCCTCAGGACAGAACTGAAAAGAGTGGCACAGAAATAGGGGGAACACATATTGGTTCCACCTCACAAACTGGTAGTGCTACTCTATCAGGAACTGTTCCTCAGCAGAGGACTTCTGACAATGGATTGACACCCAAGCCTTACAAGTATCAAGGGTCACATCCTGTGGATCAAATACTCTCAGATAAGACTGCTGGGTTCAAACTAGATCAGCAGTCGAGAATCACAATCTGTGTGCCTTTAGTACTTTCTTATCTCTTGTTGAACCTAAAAATATGAAAGAAGCACTGAAGGATGCAGATTGGATTAATGCTATGCAGGAGGAATTGAATCAATTCCAAAGGAGTCAAGTTTGACATCTGGAACCCAAGCCAAGGAACAGATCCATAATTGGAACAAAATGGGTTTTCAGAAACAAACTTGATGAGGATGGCATGGTAACAAGAAATAAGGCCAGGCTAGTTGTTCAGGGATACAGTCAAGAGGAGGGCATCGACTATGATGAGACTTTTGCTCCAGTTGCAAGATTGGAAGCAATAAGACTTCTTATAGCCTTTGCTACATACATGGAATTTACTCTACATCAAATGGATGTTAAGAGTGCATTTCTGAATGGTTACTTGAAAGAAGAAGTGTATGTCAAGCAACCCCCAGGTTTTGAAAGTGAACAGTTTCCTGAACATGTGTACAAATTGGACAAGGCCTTGTATGGGCTCAAGCAGGCACCAAGAGCATGATATGAAAGACTATCAAAATTTCTACTCCAGCATGGATACAAGAGAGGTAAAATTGATAGTACTTTGTTCTTAAAAGAAAAAGGTAAGGATCTCTTAATTGTTCAAATCTATGTAGATGATATAATTTTTGGTGCCACTTGTGAAAATTTAAGTAAGGAATTTGCAAACTTGATGGGGAGTGAATTTGAGATGAGCATGATGGGTGAACTCAATTTCTTTTTTGGGTTTACAAATTAAACAAACCTCAAATGGAACTATGATCCATCAACAAAAGTATGTTAAGGAATTACTTAAAAGGTTTGATATGGATAATGCTAAGGAAATTGACACACCTATTGCCACTGCCACAAAATTGGATCTTGATGAACATGGAATATCAGTTGATCAAAAATTGTATAGGGGTATGATAGGTTCTCTACTTTATCTAACTGCTAGTAGACCTGATATTGTGTTCAGTGTTGGTTTGTGTGCTAGGTTCCAATCAGATCCTAAAGAATCTCATTTGAAAGCTGTTAAAAGAATATTGAGGTATCTGAAAGGAACAGGTCCCTTGGGACTTTGGTATCCAAAAGGTGGTAGTTTTAATCTTGTTGGATATACTGATGCTGACTATGCAGGTTTCCTTGTTGATAGAAAAAGTACCTCAGGTATGGCATATTTTCTTGGTGAGTGTTTGGTTTCTTGGGGAACCAAGAAACAAAATTCAGTGGCACTTTCCACTGCTGAGGCTGAATATGTGGCAGCTGCTTCATGTTGTTCACAGTTGCTATGGATCAAACAACAATTACAGGATTTTGGTGTTGATGTAGGAACTGTTCCTATCTATTGTGATAACACTAGTGCTATTAATATGACAAAGAATCCAGTGCATCACAAAAGGACTAAACACATTGACATAAGACATCATTTCCTAAGAGACAATTATGAAAAAGGTTTGATCACCATAGATGATTTTGAAAGAAATAGGTTGGAATTAGGGATGATTAAATTCACATAAAATCATCAATGCTTTACTTCATAATTGGCTAGAAAATTGCTCTTAAAATGAATTTTACTCAAGTCATTATGAATGATTCAATCCAGCTTAATACTTAAATGTATACTCTTATGCCATATTTCTTATTTAGAGTTGCTAAAATTGAATGATGTTACCTTATGCTCTTAGAATTTTAGATGATAAAAAATGTTGCAAATTGGAAAGACACTGAATTTTCGTGTTAAAATCAGGTATGTACTCGTTATTATTCAGTTAATTTAGAAGTACAAAGGCTATAGGTAACTTGTGATTAGGATAAATCCCACTAAGTTTCCTAACCATATCCGAATTGCATAAGAGTCCCATCGGAGGAACAGTTCCCACTCTGAAAAGGTAACCTGGCAGCCCAACGGCTCTATTTCTCCGGGAGACTCCCAAGAGTCCATAACTGTTGCATGTTGTGCTGAGTTAAGTGTGATCGATTTCTACTCTAATTCTACTACCTAATTCACACTATAAATACACTCCTTCTCCCCCATTATTCTTTTACCTTGTTCATAAATTAAATTCTCAAAATTTCAGAAAGAATAGTCAATTATCTTTTAATTCGAATTGCAAGAATGTCTCTTTCTTCTGATAATTCTTCAACTGCACCTACTGCTGAACAACCACAAAATCTCAATCCTTCCTCACCCATGGATACCACTAACCTAAACCTGAAATTCCTAAAACAATCCCAGAAATACCTGAACCTGAAATTCAGGGGGAAGGACCAGTTCCCACGGCTGAATCAATTGCTGAGCAGGTTGAGGATTTATCACGCGCTATGGTCTTGTATCAGTATCAGGTAAACGTCACCTATCCTTTGAATGTTGTGATAGATGAGGAAGAAAAGGGAGAGGGGTCTGAGGCTGCTCTTGAGGGGGAAACAGTTAAGAGGTTCGAAGCACCCATGCATGGGTCATCGGGGTCTCCAGAGGCTGCTTTTAGAGCACCCATGGAGGATGTGATAGATGTTGATGAAGCTATAAGTGATAGGCCCTTGGTGGATTTGATCAACATTAGGAGTCTGAAAAGAAAATTAGCAAGAAAGGGACCCATTGGTGACTTCGGGGCGATTGGGCGAGGACTCACCTCCCGCAATGGTCTTGGCACTCTCTCCCGCAAACTTTGGCACACTGGCATTGGGCGAGGACTCACCTCTAGCAGCTGAGGTTTGCCCGGCAGCAACGGAAGTCTTACGAGCAGACTTCTTCCGTGCTGCACCCTCACCTTGGCCTTTCTTCTTCCTCTTCAAGGAACCAAGGCCACTGGACAGAAGCTCCTCACCGCCTTCTCTCCCGCGCAATGCCTCCGCTGAAGCTTTTATAGATGCGACCTCAGCATCGGGATCAACAGCGGGCCCAGACGGCGCAGAGGAAGGGGCAGGGAAAAAGTCCCCCTGAGTACCTAGACCTGGAAAGGGTAGAACGGTCAGGCATAGCAAAACTACGAGGAAAAGAAACAGCTTTAACAACAGAAAGTTCTCACCATGAGTCTTCACGGTCATACTCTTCTGCCCAGCAAAGTACGCCCATTCCCTCTTCTCAGGGGAGAACTTCTCCAGGATCGCCTCGACCCATGCCGTTAGCTCATCAATTGATATGAGTTCGTCATAGGGTCGCTTGGCGGCTGTAAGGAGGAATCAAGGGAATAAGCAGACAAGGAAAAAGAGGAAGCACGAAAAACTCAAAGGAAAACTCGGGGACTTACGCTTCTTGTTTAAGACCTCGGGTAGAAAAGTCTTAGAGTTGAAGGACAAGGCCTGGGTGCGCACGAATACATAACGGTGTAGCCAACCCCGGTCGCTTGTATCCTCGAAACTGCGCACCAAGCCCTTGCTCCCGCGCATCCTAGCATTTACAAAGCCATCCTTGAAGATTTGTATACTGTACAGAGAAATAAAATGCTCATATTCAAAAAGTTGATCAGTTTCTGCTGCAAACCAATCCATAAGTGTCACTATTCTATCCATACTGGGGCACAGTTGCCCAGGGCAGAGTAAATACTCCCTGCAGAGCCTCTCAAGCACAGGGTGCAGGGGTAATGTACAACCAACAGTAAAGGGGTAGGTGCACATGGCCGTCCACCTAGCCCTATGCGAAGTAATATTCTCCGCTTCAGATACCACCAAGAGGGGAACACTCGCATCCCAATTGCAGTCCACTCTAACCCGTGGGATCATCTCCGATGTGATCCCAGACTTGAATCTGTACGCCGGCCAAGCGCGTATATCTCCGTGATTGTTGAAAGCTTTGATGTTGCAGTCCTTTTCCAGCTTACCCCACTTTTTAGGGATGATCTCTGCAGCAGTGGCCTGAGCAGCCCTAGGCCTAGGGGTGGCAGTAGAAGAACTACCAGCTGCAGCATCCATATTTAGATTTTTCCTAGCCTTTGAAGACATGATTCAAGAAGAGTTGAGAAATTTGAAAGGAAGATTGAAGGATATTCAAAGAATTCTCAAGATTTGACAGATATAAGATGAAAGCAAGTAAAAGGGTTTTAATTCAACAAACCCCTATTTATAGAAGTAAAAATTCGGCCCATCAAGTTCTCAAAAGACACGTGGAGACTATCGGAGAGGCCACGATCAGATCCGACCATCAAAAAGAGAAGTAGGTTTCACCAAAATTCGAAGTGTCATCATTACCCACAAGTGCAGCGGTCACCTCGCGATCAACAGCCGACGTGTGCACGTGATTGAGGCGGTTAAAATCATTACATTTACCCTTGGGATGCGCAGTAGTCACTTTGAAAGCTGACGGCGGACGTGCAGGTGTGAAAACTGCAGTTACTTTTTTACATTGCGTATTTAATGCGCACGTCATGGGAACTTGTCATGTAGGTGATGAAGTGCGTACGTCACCTAGTTTTGTTGTATAAAGGTTGGATTTTGCAAGATAAAAAGTCCCGCCGAAATTCACATCCACTCCTCGAGCAGAAACACTGCTCGAGAAGTGCGGGGACTATCTTTATTGGATAAAAACTGACGTCACCTAAAAAGTGACACGTGTCTGCCAAGTGGACGGCCAGAGGTTTCCCCGGACAGACATCTAACGGACAGATAACTAGCCAGGCGGTTACCACGAGCAGACCCAGAGCAGAAATGTAACGCTTCTCAGATCAGTACGATCTGAATGAGCAGTTATTAACCTAATCATGCACGATTGCTAAATGAATGGTCATAAAGGCAGCGATTATACAATCCAGCGGTTACATATCCAACGGATACGTGCCCAGCGGTTACAAACCCAACAGACACCTATCAGACCTATAAATAGCATTCGCCCCGAATCATTGTAACACACAACTTATTCTCTGTCTACAACATCAATAAGAATACTCTCTCTTACTCTTGCTCAAATACTGGTCTTCGCTTACATTTGCTGGATACTTTGCTCTCTAATCTTCAACTAGTAATGAGGAATCCTCACCGGGATCAAGCGATCCAACACGGTTACCTCTATCTATTTTATTAACGCTTTAACCTTATTCATTTTCGATTATATTTTGTTTCCATATCGTTAATTATCATTATTGGAAATCATGCATATATTGATAATCTAGTAACCAGCGCCATTCCGTAATAAACTTGGTTAAACTCTTAATCTAAACTATTGATCGTGACTCCGCAAATATAAATTTAATTGTTAATTGGCCTAAAATCGGATCTAGGTTAAACAAATCCGGCTTGAGTGACTTTATTGTAGATCAGAGCAAAATTGAGTGACTTTTGGGTAACAAATAAAACAAAAATAATTTTATGGTAAGAAAATAATAGTTCAGTGACCACCGGTGAAACTAATCCTAACTTTTTTACATAATGGTACTTATTGAAAGTGTTAATCGTCAGTTACTTCATACTGCTGAATCGAAAACGTTATGCAGCACCAAATCATGAAGTGCATTGGTATAATTTGGCCATGGACACCTGTCACGTGGAGATAGGCTCCAAGATTTACTATTTGAGCTCTCTGTTGCGTCAAAGTAGCCGTGTGGATCGAAGGACAGCTTTAGTTTGGCAACGGATGGAATGTCATGCAGATTCCGAATTACATCCCCCAGAATCATTACTTTTCTGCTTGCGTTCATTATTATTTTTGTTATTTGTCTCTTATTCACAATCGTGATATGATGAATTGCTAGTAATCCTTTATATAAATTCAATTGTAATCTAAGCCAGTTTTAGAATCATACATGAAGTAGCTTGAGTTTTGGCGTTAATATAATTGGTTGATTGTTTGGAGTGCTTATTCTCATATATCATGAGGAATTGGATTTTATCGCAATTATAGGAGTCTATATCTCGATCTGTTAGAAAAAATGGAAGTGGTTCCCTTCTCCAGTTTTGCTAAAAGGGAAATGTAAAATTCAATATATTAGTGTCTTTTGTGGCTGTTGATGACAAGTTCATACTTTAATTCTGACATGCAAAAGAATAGCATCAAAGATAAAATTTGCAGCTTCTGTTGCATTGCAGGAGATTAATATAATATCAAGCTACTCAAGATTTTTTAGCTAAATCATGTACCAGACCTGTTACTCAAGATTAAAGCAGGAGTTATGGTAATTGTTATGTTAGCTATATGATGAACTATAGCTCGACTCTTCTGCAGAATGAAGATGGAGAGGACCCAAGCTATATCGCTTCAAGGAAATTACTTGAAGTAAATTAAAAAATGTCTACTAAACTAATTGCACGTTTATTTTAGATGAAAGTCTTTTACTTACCTTAGTAAATTTCTTTCAATTCGTGAGGACAAAGAGAAAGGAGCTGATATTTTTCAGGGTGCAAAGTCATTGTAGAACACTGTATGCCTACAGATGTGGACATATAATGTCATTCGCATAAATTTCATCGGACCAGCGTGGGTATTCTTTGTCTAATTTTAAGCTATAGATTTTGTTCGAGAGTTTTGACTTACCAAAAACGCTTAATTAATACTAGTACTTTCTGCCTTTTTAAGTGGAGGATTAATTGAAAAACAATTTGAAATTTACAACATAACGTAGAGAAAATATAAAACGATTTCACCAGCCTATCATGGGAAAATTGAAAAACCCCAATACCAAATACATAACATTGTAACCAGGCAACAGTGCTTTGTTCCAAATAATGCCAGAATGCTATGCATTCGCGTCTTTTGGCTGTGCTGCTGAATTGCTTCAGTATATTTGTGATTACTCCGAAAAAAATCATTCGTCTAATTTGGAAGAAAGGAATAAGAGAGTGTTGAGGGGGATGGAATTCCATAGCTACCAATTCATTAGTCCATTCTTTTGTCCATCTTATGGTGATTATTTTTTCTCTTGATGAATGCACATTTTGTAGTCTTTGGATGTTCTTCGGCAACATGTTAGCGTCCAGAAAAACTTTCGTGTAATATCTACTCCCAGACATGCATATAGTAGCCACCGTAAGATGGAACCACATAGGAGTTAATTTTATTGGTGGTCACTCAACTATTACTTTATTACCGCAAAGTAATTTTTAGTTTTTTGTTAACAAAAAATTACCCATGCAGTCTCTCTCCGATATACACCAAAGTCTTTATGGTCGGTTTTTACTTAAAACATACTGGAAAAATAACATGACATTTTTAATTTAAAAATAATCTTCTTAACTTTTTACACTAATGCGTGCTCTTTAAATAAGAACACAAATGTGTGCTCTTTAAATAAGAACTAAGTAGACAGTGTGATCTATCAATCCATTGATCTTGTCATGGCAGAGCGAAGACACTGGATGGTTAATTTTAATATTTTAAGTTGCAGTTAGCACCTTCGAATGAATTCAAGTACTTAAATTATTAGTACTACTGTGATTTTATTGTTAATGTAATGTCAAATCACATGGACTCACAAGAAAATAATATTGGAAACAGACAACGACTAGCGACTTTTATAATATTACTGTTTTATTGCTGTGTGGTCGATTTGTTACTGTTTTAGGAGAAAATTTGATTCTGTGGACTATCATCCGCACCAAGTGCCATCTACTGCTCATGTACCAATTATTCCACCCATGCAAGAGATCTTATATGATTTATTGTATTAGAATAGTAATTGATTCCAACATATAATCTGAAATATATAACAAACTGATTGATTACATAACAAAAAATCAATCTAAGCATAACTAATTCAGCATTATTTTGACGATATCAATAAAATCCGCACACACAATTAACTACTCTATGGCAAAATGTCGTTAAAGTGAATTAGTATAATGGGTTAGGAATTGAGTAATATATTAACCTATAATTAAAAAAAATATTTTTAATAAAAGATGTCACGTCATTTTTCCGGTAAGTTTTAAGTAAAAACCGGCTAGAATGACTTTGGTGTATATTAGAGGAAAGGTAAGTGATTTAAATAACACAAGAAACAAATGTGACTTTGTGGAATTGTGGTAATAAAATAATAGTTTAGTGACTTTGTAGTAAACCATTATACAAAATGAAATAACAGTTTAGTTAAAGACTAGAGAGTTTTTTGGAAGTCTGAGATCTGAACCTGTCACGAAATTTATGTAGCTACCAAAATCATGCCCCCTATTTTTATTTTTGGTGATTAGAAATTTTGTTACCAACCGTTAATCAAGCTCATTTCAAGTGGATCGGACGATGTCCCAATCTGAGCCGTCGGTCCTTTGGACTCGAGAGATGTGCCAAACGTTACCTACAATAGAGCAGCACTCGTTCAGAATTTTTTTTTTCCGGGAAATTTGCACTCACAAGATGTTTTAACGCATTGCCGAAATTTTGTTCCGATGTAAGGACGTTTCGCAAACATACATTCGACGCTACACAATCAAGCTATAAAGTAATATGCTTGTTCAAGTTTAAACAGTGCGTCGTAGTCGGTATTAACAACTATTTCAATTGCTCAAATATTGATAGAACAAAGAAAAGACATTTTTTATTAAAAAAATATGCATGTGTTGTTCAATTTTTCACAAGATCAGACGCACAGTCAAAAATTATTATTGTCTTCGTACTGATTATTAGCTATCTTGTTAAATCGTTTACAAGTTTTAATGAATCGTGAACACTTCGTTTACAAGTTTTAATGAATCGTGAACACTTAAATACGGAGTAAAATACTTAAAAGGTCACTCAACTTTGAGAAATGTGTGATCAAAGTCACTTTGCTTTGAATTGTACTAATAAAGTCACTTAACTTAAGGTAATTCTCACCAAAAGTCATTGTAACCGGATTTTGCACAATCATCTCACCGAAAATCTGACATGGCATTTTCATTTTTAATTATATATACATGTGGCATACTTTATTTTCCATGTAGGATTTTATAATAAGTTGATTAACCCAACTCTTAATCCATAACTCATTTCTCTTCCACATTTTTTCGGATCCATCTCCTTTTTCAAAATGGATGGTCTAGATTTAATGAAGTAAAACTAAATGTTTGACCATGGTTAGAAAAATATATCTTCCTATTTTAAATTCAAAGCATCTAACATATCTTATAATTTAGCAGCAAATTTCATCCCTCCTCCTAAATTATTTTCGGTCTCCAAAATTTTCGTTTATTTATTGTTTTAATAAAACTTTGTTTTTGCTAATCCAATCTCAAACATATTACAGAAAACAAAAAACAGTGTTAAACTATTTGCAAGTGACAACATCGTAAGGAATAGAATTAACAAGACAAGATTTAATAATATCAATTTACTCAAATAACAATATACGAAGAAATTCTTTTCACACTATCACATCAGTTAAAACTAGTTGCGAAGATAGTACCTAATATTCTGCTCATAGTTATTCACATTTTATCTTGGAAAGAAACTTTCCAACCAATTCATAATACTTATAGAAATCACATAGATCTTCTGCACTTCTATATCTAAAATAAGATGAGTTTGTTTAACAATTAATATAATTTTTGCTGCAAAATTATAGGATTCTTTAAGATAAGATGAATTTGAAATAGAAAGATATTTTGTCCAAACCATAGTTAAATACCTTTATTTACCCTATTAAATCTAGAATATTGGTTTTAAGGAGGGCCAAGTGTCATTCATCCAAATAAAAACTTGAGAAAATGGAGACACTAGATAAAATATATATTTAACTATCTATTATATTTAACTAATCTACCTATTATCTATTATATAAAATATATATTTAACTAATAGATTTGAAAAAAAATAATGATTCTAACCATAACTAATTAAAGAGTTAAGTACTTGAAAGACTAGTAAAGCTAATATTTCGACAGTACCCGTAGAAATTTAGCAATGACACAATATCCTATTATTGTAATAATTTAAAAGAACACTTTTCAAATCCTTAGAAAATAATTCAACTTATTATAAAATCCTATATGGAAAATAAAGTATGCCACATGTATATATCATTAAAAATAAAAATGCCATGTCAGATTTTCGGTGAGATGATTGTGCAAAATCTGGTTACAATGACTTTTGGTGAGAATTACCTTAAGTTGAGTGACTTTATTAGTACAATTCAAAGCAAAGTGACTTTGGTCACATATTTCTCAAAGTTGAGTGACCTTTTAAGTATTTTACTCCTTAAATACGTTATTAAAATATCACAAGTTTAATAAGACCATCAAGAGTTGCAACTATATTGGATGAAAATCGTCGAGGTCTCGAACAAGACCTCGAAGTATAACACGAAATTTACTCTACGAGGCAAACTCACGAGGAGAAGTTGCATATTTATTCATCTCGGAAAATCATCCTAGGAGATGAGGAGAAACAGGCTCAAAGCGTCACGCTTGGAGAAAACTCCGTAACCACATGCTCCGAACAGAAACGACGCCTCGTCAGACACGGCCTGATCTTTGTAACTAACGACCGTTGCTTCAGCATTTAAGGGAAATATCGCCAGTCTACCACGATCAAGTACGGAGTAATGGTCATAAAGGCACAGTTATGACATTTATAACGTCATTCTTTCTCCTAATTATAAATAGGGTTCATTTGTAAACAAATGATATGAACAATACAATATTCAACTCTATTTTTATTCATTGTCTTGTTTTTCATTTAGCTTATTCCTTGTCTCGTTTACTTTTTCAAGCCTTTTTATCTAATTCAAATTAAACATTAGCTCGAGCGTCGCTTTGATACAAGCAAATTACCAATTAAACCCAATACAAATTCGATTTGTTGTCCTATCCCGATTTAGGACAACACAAATTGGTTCCGTCTGTGTGAATCTGGTAATAACATTTGTTCCAAAGTCTGTAGTTTCAACTTTCCACCAAAAAATAAAATGTCAGATACTGTCAATGATAACATGACTATCCAAGTGCCGGATCAGACAGTGGGTACTACCGAGACCAATGGTGGAATCCCATTACACCCAACTGGCTCAACACCACTTGTTAGCCCCATCCCAACGAACAATTCAGCTCCATTGATTGGGTTAATGCCCCCAAACGGATCCACCCTACTGATCGGTCTAACACCTCCCATAGGAGCATTATCAGCCGATCCTACCTCCTCAAATTCTGGCGACCCTTTCCAACAGTTCATGGTGAACTCGCTACAACAAATGCGAGAACAGGCCGCCGCTCAAACAGCCGTGCAGGCTCTGTTTAATGATCAATTTCGAAGCTCTGTGCAAGCTCTAGCTAGAAATCGAAGAGTCCCTTCCACCCTCTGTGATATTCCCTTCATGATGTTTAATGGAGGGAACACCACCACAACACCCATCGGAACTAATACAGGAGGTCTCCCAAACGGGATCGCGTCTGGGGTCTCGAGGACTGTACCCCCCACAATGTCTCAAACGAGCGTTGCGTCCCGTCAGACTTAAAAAAATGGAAGAAGGAGTTCGAGGCTAGCATGGAAAATGGCTCGAAAGCGTGCTAGGGGTCAGCGAACCTCAACGAGCGCTAGACATCGAAAAATGTCGCCAACTACCCTTCAAGCCTGAAGCTGCTCCAGCACCCGTCCTAAAATATTTCAAATTACAAATTCTGAAGAAGTATAACGGGACGACGGACCCGGTTGACCATATTACAGAATATATGGCCATTGTTAAAAGCAACGATCTAACCTCAATTGAAAAAGAATCCATGTTCTTGAAAAGATTCGCTGACACCTTGGAAAAAGGGGCGTTATGTTGGTACATGCTCCTCCCTTCCGAGTCCATTTCCAGCTTCGACGAATTGGCAGACATGTTCATTAAAGCTCACACTGGGGCCTAAAAGATCCTCAAAAGAAAGAAAGATATCTTTGACGTAAAACAAGGGTACCTCGAGCCCATCAAGGACTTCCTCGAGCGCTTTCAGGCCGAGAGGATGGACCTACCAAAGATGGTTGACAGTTTCGCAGTCATGGCCTTTGAACAGAACCTTAACGTGAGAAATTCAAAGGCTGCGGCTGAGTTAAAGAAAGAGCTCCAGCAATGGCAAGCTCGAACTTGGGACGAATTGCATAACCGAGCCACAACAAAGATCAGGCTCGAGGAAGCAGAGTGGAGAAGGACGGGACGGGGCAATTCCTACCGAGGTTGATCTGAGTCCACTCGACACGCTGATGCGCCACGAGGGAGTTCAAAAAATCGATACGAACCGTACTACGAAACTCAAAAGCAGTACATAAGTCAACGCATCGGGGGGCATCGACACATGAGCTAGAGACTTGGGGGAAAATCTGGATCATCCTCCAACCAAAAATCCTCAGGTTCGTCTCTGGTATCCAAGGAGAAAGATTTGCCTCAAATTTCTGAATATAACTTCAACATTTCAACCTCCGAGCTGGTGCATGCGATCAAAGGGATGACTGACCAAGGAGTGAGACTACCCAAAGACATGAGAACACCCCCGAGCAAAAGAGACCAAACGCAACATTGTATACACAACTGAAGATTGTAAAGAAATTGTGTGTCGAGGTGGCTCACCTGCTCAAGAAGGTGGTACTAGCAGAGTATCTGACTGACAAAGGGAAACAAAAGTACTCGAAGAATAGAAGAGAAGAGCAACCACCCCGAGCACAGTCACCAAAGAGGGTGGTAAATATTATCACTGGGGGCTCGGAGGTAAATGGAATAAACTTTGTCGCTGCAAAGAAAATTGTGAAATCGTCCAGTGCCGCAGAGAATAGAACAAGAGCTGGTGAATCAGCAAAGAGATGGTGTTCAGCAAAGTAGATTGCGAAAGAATGATGTTCCCTTATCGTGACGCATTACTGATTACGCTCAGGATCAATGAATCTGATGTCAAACGAGCTCTAGTTGATCCTGGTAGCTCGGTGAATATCATCAACTATGGAGCAATAAAAAAGATGTGGTTGAAGGGCCTAGTCATCCCGAAGGCAACCATATTGACAGGATTCAACAATTCTACTAAAAGACTTTGGGAGAAATAACCCTCACAACTACTGCAGAGGGAGTAAACAAGCAAACCACCTTCCAGGTTATGGCCGAGGACATAGCCTACAACATCATTCTTGGAAGACCTTGGATCTACGAAATGGAGGTTGTGCCATCAACCCTTCATCAAGTGATAAACTACATGAGGAGTAAGAGCCATCCGATGAGAGCAAAGAATAGCACAGGAATGTTATTCGATCGCAATGAAGAGTACGGTCGTCCCAGTCGGGCCAAGAAAATGAAAACAAGCAAAGACTCGACAACCGGAGACTTCACCAGGAAAAGCCCTCCGGGAATGAGCAATTACCTTGCCAAGGATCACCCTTGGGGACATACTTGAATAAATTCATGCTATTCTGATCTTACAGCTTTTTTCATCAAAGTTCTGTTACAACCAGGCATTTATTGTAATAAAAGCATGCAGATGTATCCGATCAATGGAATAAACTTTGATTCAGCATCTTTTTATTCTCATTTGACACGCATAGCCAATCGTAAGTTAAGCCTACGGCTCGATGGCGAGACGTCGTCCTAAGCTAGCTCGAATAAATGAAAAGTACAAAAAGTCTTGCAAGCAAATTCAGATATTTCCACAGAGAGAATTTCCATTAATAAAAGGGCTCGAAGGCCCAAGTATTTACAAAATAAATGGCACGAAGGCCTTAACAAAACATAGACCCAAAAAAAAAGTGAAAGCACTACTCTAAGCCTCCGCATCGGAGTCATCATCTCCCTCGTCCGAGCTTTCGCTGCTTGAAGGAAGGTTCCCCATCAACCTTTGGGCCGCGATGACATCGTTTACCGCCTTGGCGATCTCAGCATCGAGATCAACCCCACTACGACACTCATTCAGAGTCTTCAGCCTCGTCTGTATAACGGCCCAGTTCTTATCAACTTTGGCCCGAGTCCTCTTCATTCTCTCCCCGAGGAGAGAGAATCAACTTTGCTCCTCAAAAACTTAACTTCGCTCTCAAGCTGATCTCTCTCCTTGACCAACTGCTCTTTCTCCCTAGCCATCTCATTCAACTTAAGCAACTTTTGCTTCAAGTCGGCATGGAATTTCTTGGCCTTCTCACTAATAGCTGACTGAGCCTCGTTTCTTACCCTTTTCAGCTCGGCGTTGCAAAGCTCCTTCGAATGGGTTATCCTCTCCTCAACAACAAATTTAGCCTCGAGGGCTTTGATCATCTCGAGGTCGGACTTGTTGGCAGTACTTTTAGCTTGCTCCAACTCGAGCCTCGCATTCATTAACTCTTTCTCAGGACCGCTCACTTGGGCTTCGAGACTCACTCGCGCTCGCCTCCATCCCGCCTTTAACTACTGAAGATTTTCATCTCGGCTGTATTCAATCTTGGCAGCCCTGATAAAATTGATGTAACACTGCAAAGGAAAACTTCAAAAGGTCAGGGAAGGAAACAAACGCAAAACTGAAAAAGAAAAATTGAAGAAAGCGTACATGAATGGCGTGCTGAGCAGCATCAGCCATCAAATCAGAAATGTGTGACTCCTTAAGGCAATCACGTTCCTTAGGGCCTAAAAGTCCACGGAGGCTGATCGAAACCTGGATATCGCCATCTAAGAGACAGATCTCTGAAGGAATATGTAACAGAACTATCTCCAAGAAGACGCATCAGGAGCAGTCTCGGAAGCAGCTCGAGGAGTCTTATCTCCCACTCGAGATGGCCGAGCATCATCCACTTCCATTGTCGCCGAAAACGAAGGATGAATGTCCCTCATGTCTTTATCAGCAACTTGAACCAGTTCAGGCTCATGAGTAGAGGGAATCACAACTTCATCCTGTCTTTTCCCAACCTTGTCGGAAGGAGTGAGCTCGGGGAAGGGGACGGGCTCTAATCTAGCCCATTTTGCTTCCGAAATTTCCTCCGAGGATAACTTATTCTTTTTCAAAACTGAAAGGAGAAAGAAAGGGGGTGATTAACAAAAAAAAAAAAAACGAAACAAAGGGTAAAATCAAGAGGAAAGATACTCGACCTGTTTTGGCCCCAAGGTCCGGTGACCCCTCGGGAGCTGTTCTTTTCTTCTCCTCTTCCTTTCCCTTTCCACCTTTTTCCCCTCGAGAGGTTCCCAATCAAATCTTGAAGAGCACTCAGGGCATCTCCGACCTCGGGAACTTCCTTATTCTTATCCTTTCTTTCCTTCTTTCGTTTCCTCTCCTTCGGTGCAATGATCGCCCTCTTGGGGAGCCCTCCTAAAACAAAGAAGAGACAATGAGACACCAAGACACGTGGGCTCGAAAAAGCTAGACTAGATTTAAAAAGTTGGTTGAAAGAATAACTCACCATGCCGTTTGCATGCCCATTGATTCTCATCCAAAGGAGCTAAAACCATGTACGACCTCTCTAGCCTAGGTTTGGCATCGATAATAGCTTGAAACCATTGAGCCAAATTCTTTGGACGAACAATTGGGAACGCCTCGGCTAAAAAGACAAGAACAAAGAGTCAGAAAAGGAAAAAGTGAAGCAAAAATGAACAAAAACAGAAACACTCACGTGCTCGATTCCATTGCTCGGTGAAATCGGGCTTCGGAGACAGAAGGTCAGTAGGCAAGAGGACGAAGCAGTCGTTCCACCCACGGTCCTTGAGATCCTCACTTTTCGTAACTAGCGAGCATGAGCCCCGCTTGTTGAGCTGAATGACTCCGTCCTTAAGAAGGATGGGAGAAAACATGTACAAAAGATGATCAAGGGTGAAAGGTACCTCGGCTAATTTGCTCAAAAATTCGCGGCACTGAACATCCCTCCACATCCCAGGATCAATCTGGGCTATACATGATTGGTAAGTTCGGCAAAAGGTATCCAACACCTCGGGGATAGGAAGAGAAAAACCGATTGTGAAAGGGTAAGTGAAAACGAAGGAACGCCCTTCAACTTGATCACACACTCGGCTCTCAGGGGCGGGGATACCAACCCTCACCTCGGGATCCCAATTGTAATCAGAACGAACCAGATGAATATTCGCCTGAGTAATCAAGCTCGACGTATCCCCTACAGAAATGTTCCTTTTCCTCGTAATCTCTGATTCAGTTTGAGGCTGCACAACAAATTCCTTTGAGAGATCGATTCTAGAGAGGATAACGTGGTAAGTTCTAAGTCGTCTGAGAGAGGTCCATCATCACCAACATCCTTCATGGTAACCTCCTCATCCTCCACCATAACTGCTCTGGCAGCCTCAGCCATAGCTGGGCGATGTTCTTGATCCACACCACTAGAACAAGAAAGGTCCTCCATGTTAAAGTCAGGAGGAACGACAACATTTAGCGGTTCGGAAACATTAACTAGTTCCCCACCAACAATCATGGTATTAACGAATGAAGGTGAAGAAATTAGCGAATTCTGTGGAGACATTTTTCTCAAGATTTTTTAGCCTGAAAAGAGGGAAGGAGATTCAAGAATTTTACTGTTAGAAGCAAGAAGAAGTGAGAAAAAGAAGAAGAAAAGGTTCGGCTATATATAGGTTAAAACGCCATGATTACAGCTGCATGGGGAAGACAAAACAGGAAAACACGCCCAATCAGTGATTGCCACGCATGATTGATGGGAATATGAGGTGACAACCGTCGTTTTAAAAATTCACGATGCAAAAGCAGTCACGACAATCTCCCGCCTAAAGTTCATTACACTCCTCGACAGATTTGGCAACCACACGAGGAGTGAGGGGACTATCTGTATTGGATGAAAATCGCCGAGGTCTCGAGCAAGACTTCGAAGTATAACACGAAGTCTACTCCACGAGGCAAACTCATGAGGAGAGGTTGCATGTTTTTTCTCCTCAAAAAATCATCCCAGGAGATGAGGAGAAACAGGCTCGAAGCGTCGAGCTCGGAGAAAACTCCGTAACCACATGATCCCGAATAGAAATGACGCCTCGTCAGACGAGGCCTGATCTTTGTAACTTACAACTATTGCTTAAGCATTTAAGGGAAATATCGTCAGTCTACCACGATCAAACATGGAGTAATGGTCATAAAGGCATAATTATGACATTTATAACATCATTTGATCCTAATTATAAATAGGGTTCATTTCTAAATAAACGATATGAACAAGACAATATTCAACTCTATTTTTATTCATTGTCTTATTTTTTCATTTAGCTTATTCCTTGCCTCGTTTTCTTTTTCAAGCCTTTCATCTAGTTCAAATTTAACTTTAGCTCGAGCATCACTTTGATACAAGCAAATTACCAGTTAAACCCAATACAAATTCGATTTGCTGCCCAATCCCGATTTAGGCCAACACATCAACTATCATCATCCTACGTATATTATTACATCGATCCCAAAGTTTTAAAAGATACACAAACCATTTGCATGTACTTCAAAATTGGCGTTTTTTTCTTTCTCCATAAATGTATCATATCGCATGGTCAAAATTGTTAGAGTAAATTTTAGTGGTGGACATCCCAAACACTATTTCATTGTTGATAAGTAACTATACTATTGTTTTTTCTAAAAAAAGATCATTTATATATGCCCCGTCAAGTAGTAAAGTCATACTCGTCATATTCGGGTTAAAACTAAGAGTTTAAGTTTCATGCACTATTGGAGTATTATTTTTTTACATCATCAGGTAATATTGACCTGCTGTAGCAGGTTACCCATTTGTCTCTTTCTTCAAACCTTTCCCCAATTTCTGCGTCCCTCACCCCAATCTGCCTCTTTTTTTAATTCTAACCCTTAGTTCCTTCTTTCTGTCTGGTTGAGAAAGTTCATAATAAAATCAGCAAGGCTGATGATGTTTGTGGCATTGGAATATTACTTCTCATACAAGGTTAAGAATATTTGAATCTTGAAGAATCATTAATGCTGAAGTTAAGAGATAGACAATAAAAAATCATCAGAAATTTAAATAATGTAGAAAAAATAACAATTTTGGATACAAACAAACAAGATTCAATTTGAACTATAGATTAAATATGTTGCAAAGGTACAATATGTCTATATTTGACTTTGCTAAACTTCAACCATCTTTACTGATTTTTCTTCACTTTATTAAGATTCAACATGTTTTTATGAGCTTATTTTAAAGGTGGTGGGGAGAAGGGTGGGTGGGCACGGAAAGAAAGGAGTATGTGAATGTGAATGGAGAGAAAAGATAAATCAAAATAAAAGGAATTAAAATTATGTAATTACCTTTAAAATGACCTGATGGTGTAAAAAAGTAATATATCGACGGTACATAGAACTTAAACTCTAAAACTAATCTATCTATTATTAAAAGTAAGGAAGTCAAGCCTAAAATTTTGCAAAGTGAAAGTATGATATAATGACACATGTATTGGCTTAGGACAATCTTAACTAATTAGTTGAAAGTTTGGTAGGTGGTTAATTTACAATTTACAATCTGAAATTTATTATATTTGTTCAGCTTTGAACAATAGTCATTTCGTAGTGAATTTAAATTTCAATGCAAATTTCAATTTCTAGAGTAATTTTACCGAAAAACTGAAAGTTGAGTGAAATAAGGAGAAAAAAACTGACAGGTACAGTTTTCAGACCTAAATTTAAGGCTATGTGCTAACGCAGTTTGTTATCGCAAATATTTACCTAGAAACTTATTTATACAGAAACTGAATCTCACCCGTCTCTTTTTTCTACTTCCTTTTCAAAGGAACGTTTCACTTTTTTGCTATTTTAAACTGAGATTTCTTTAGAAGAAAAAAAAACTGAGATTTCTTTTAGGCACTGTCAATTTTACACCAATAGGTATGTCTAATCTCTTTCTCTGTAAATCTCGTTTCATTGTATTTCCTATCTTATTATATTATGTTTTTTCTATTTCCTCTTATATTTTCAATTGATGTTAAAATAGCTATAGTACGCCTTAAAGTATGACTTTCTTTTCAAGATGACATTTTAACTTTGCAGGGTCCTATGACCCCCTTATAGTTGTATGAAGTTGTATAAATACCCCTCACAAGCTCATCACCACTTGTAATAGAGTATATGTAAAACATGTACCAATCCCATTTCGCCACGTATTTTTCTAAATTATAACTAGTATAATCAATATTTATAATCATAAAAAAAATTTACATATCATATAGCAAATGTCAAATTTTGATTTTTGGTATTTTGTTTGTTGTGGTTCACTAATTTTTTTCCTCTTGGTTGAAACCCTAAATGATGCCACAATAAGAAACTTTGGAATAAATTAGTGATGCATTAATTTGTGTTGGCTCAAATCAGATTAGGAAAATAAAATCGAATTTATTTCAGATTAATTGATAATCTGCTTGTATCAAAGTTATAGCCGAGTTACATATATTAGGACGAGGCTAAATGTTTTCCAACTGAACGAGACGATAAATAAATCAACAATGAACGAGGCAAAAGTAGAGAATAAAATGTGAGTCAAATAAACTATTCTTCCCTCCTCACTTCGATTATAAATATGCATTATTTATAGTTGCTAGGCACGAAGGGGTAATAATTACAATCAATGACAATTATTTCGTGCTCATTCATTGCTGGCTAACGGTCTTTTCTTTAATTTTTTGGAAATGAGCGCATAACCGTCGGCGATTATGATTATTTGTGACCGCTTCACCGAATTGAGATGTTCTCTTCGACGAGTCGCTGCTTCGATTCTCCTCATGTCTCCATGAGCTCTTACTTTTTTTTTATTTGGCTTCAACTTGTCCGAGGCAAGGAGCTGTCCTCGGTGAAGATTGATTGCTTCGTGGCTAAAGTCCATCGCCGAGACGGTGGGGGTTTTTACCCAATACAGATAGTCCCCCCACCTGTTGGATAGATGTCAGGATTTTCCAAGGGGTAGAATTGAATCGAGCGGTAAAGTGACGTTGCACATTTTTGGCAAAGAAATTTGAAAGGGAAGTCATCGCTTCAATGTCATGTCCTCTGCACGTGGCCTTGTTTTGAACGGCCGTTCCTTTTTGTTTTACCTTCCCCATGCAACTATTATGATGGCATTTTCTCCCACTTGCTCATTGCTATAAATTGTGTACTTTTGTTATTATCTTCATCGTTTTCATAATCCTTCTTTGAGTTTTTTCTTGTGATTCTCCCAGCTTTCTTCTTACTTCAAGAATTTTTTCCCATGCCTTTTTCCCAAGCGAAGGATGCTATTGATGCCAGTGTTTTCGCATCAGCTGATGACTTGATAAACTCTCCTCCATCAGCCATTTCTTCCCATTCTGATGGTAGCCGCAGTATGGCCAATCCTGAGCCCTCCTTCGATGATGATGAAGTGGCGACTGAGGAGGCTGTTGATGACGGCGAAGACATCGAGGTAGTGGAGACCTTGCCTAAGAAGAAGAAGAAAAAGGTTTATGCTGCGGAACTCAAACCTGAGTGGGTTATCCCCAAGAAATTTGATTCCAATAAAGACTTCAAGCTGAAGGAGTCTACTGCCTCAGATATTAGGAGGAAAAGGAATCTTCCTGTTCGGGCTCATTCGAGCTTCATCTCGGAAGAAAATTTGGATCTGATCTGAAAGGAGTATGGCTGGGGCTCCGAGGTCCCAATCTCGATTCCTACCTCCGAGCATCGCATGTACAATAGTGTTCCGGGACAGTCTTTTGTTTATACTTATCCTTTTTTGATAGGTTTTACCCTTCCCCTTCATCCCATAGTAGATACTTTCAGTAGAATTTTAGCTCAGCTCGGCCACGGCTTCTGGAGGGTCATTCAGTGCCTCGACTATATAAGTCACAAAGTCGGGGTCATTTTCGAGTATGATCATTTAATCTCTTTGTTTTATCCTTCCCTTCATAAAGACGGTGTTGTGCAGTTGAATAAGCACGACAAATTTTCCATCATCACAAAAAGTGATGATATCGAGGACCGCGGTTGGTGCGATTGGTTCGTTCGTCTTCCCACCTCTTCCTTGTCACCCAGGCATGGATTTCCTGAGGTGTGGAACCGAGAGCGTAAGTCTCTTTCTTGCCTCTCTTTTCCTTTTGTATGTGTCAACGGACTAACTCCTTTATTGTTTTTTCCAGCTACCAAGCTCCCTATTGATCCTCCCAAAGAATTAGCGGCTTGGGTGCAAGCCATCATTAGTGCCGAGGGGAGGCCAAAAAGGGATTGGATGGTGACGAGGCCAAAGTGTATAGGATTTTTCTGCTCGTGCCTTTGTCAAATTATAGTATAGTGTAAGATATCGTCCCACTGAGATTGGGAAGTCTACGCTACAGACCTGTAATATTTCGACCACTATTTGAGAGAATCAAATTGATGTAAAGTGAATTTTTAAACTTTTAAAGAACTTTAACTAAAAAAAAAGAGCTTGCGGAAGATTTTCAATTTAAAAAGAGTTGGGAATCATTGAATTCACTTGATAATATTTATAATAAAAATCTCAATTTTGACATGTATTTCTCTAAGAAATAATTGCTTATTTCTAATTCAATTATATTTTGCTCACAAGAACATAATCAATTAATAACACTCCGTGAGGTTATGAAAATTAAGTGAGTTATTACAAGTGACCGTTAAACCGAAATATTTTTCTTGCCTGAATTAAAGTAGTGAAAATTTCGTGAGAATATTTTTGCTAAAAATAAATAATCTTGCCTACAACAACTCCTCCATGAGAATTAAAACTGAGACAAGCAAGACTACGGACCTGGAATGGTAGATTATTAAAAATTACTTTCTCTCTACTTATTTTATTCATCAGTTATCACATATTAATTTTCCTCCGTGAGAATTATAAAATTTATATGATAATAACCGCTATTGAATCCCAAAAAATTACCCCCCGAAAAGGATAAATTTCGGAATATCGACAGGATGGACTAACTCTTTTGAAGTTTTTGGAGTCGCCACCCAATTTAAGGAAAACAGGGAACCAAATTAACAAATGCGTGCATAAACTCCATTTTTATAAAAGACGGTCTTTCTTTCAGAGATTCTAAAGGTAAGAGGTTTTATTAATTTCGGAAGAAGGTTTTTAAGGCACTTCCAAAATTCCGTAAAATACGGTTAATCCGACAGGTTTCCAAATATTTACAAGTGCGCTTTTCTTTCAAAAGAATTATTTAAAATAGTAATAATAATGATAAGAATAATTAATTGAATAAAAGCTTATTTGCAAAATATTCTTTTACTTGCACACATTTGCTAAGACGACCCCAATTTGCAATAAATTAAATAACGAATTCACAATAAAAGGCAATAAACATAAAGCAAAGCGACTTACCAAGCAATCAAATATTATTGATAAATAAATATTTTACGCATTTTATTTACTTAAATATTTCTAAGGAAAGTAATGCAAAGTTAAAGATAAAACCCGAGAAAATGATCAACTCGCGGGAGCCTTGGATTTTCTAAAATTCATAAGTCTTATTTCTGAATGCTCGGGTCCGAATTCAATCCCCAAATGCCTTCAATGCAATGAATTATTCCCATTCGTGAGTTGGCCAAACTGGTCCATAAATTATTCGTGCCAAAATATACCTCGCAAAACAAACAAGTAAAATTGGATTAGTACGATAATTAGGTATAATAATTAAGGACATAAAATAACAATAATAAAGTAATAAAGTACTAATAATAATAATAATAATAATAATAATAATAATAATAATAATAAAATATAGTAATAATAATAATAATAACAATAATAAAGGGCTTGTTTATGCAAAATTTAGGCTCAGGTTTGTATGGCGTGTCGAATAGAGGCTCGGGATTTAGTACGGCTGCAAACACGGAGCCGGTCGTGTTGCCATGCCAGGTACCAAACCCACCACTCTATCCGACTTGCTTTGCATTAAATTCATACATTCATTATCGTCTTTTGCTTTAGGGACACGGGAACGGGACGGTTCAAGTGTAATATCATGTTCAAATCGATTTCGAGGCCTCAATACGTGTATATGTATTTTTTCATTGGCCATTAGCGTAGTATTTGTTCAAATCAGTTCAATACTCCATAATGGATAAAATTTATCCAAAATGAATCCTTGCTCTCAGAAAATCCAGTTAATGCACACAGTAGTCCAATCATATAAACGGGTCAAATGGCATAACAAAGCCAATGAGTCAAAGCTTCCCATGAAATAGCCCAATCACAGTAAGCGGATCAACTGCCTAACAAAAGTAATGTAAACGAGTCAATTGTAACACAGAAAACAACAAAATGGAACCATCCAACTTGCTGCAATTAAGAAACAAACAGGTGAAGCTGCATATGCAGATATCAAAATCAAAACAATCAAAAACCAGAACCAAGCCAAAACAACAACAATGCGACAATCAGTTAACCAAGAGGACCAAGAGATCAGCGAGAACACCATCAACCAAAACTCGTTCAAACTCCGATGAACTACACAGTGGAAATATGGTGAAAGAGGAGCGATTTCCGGTGGAAAATACCCCGGTGTCACTGCGACCCTTTCTCTTTCCCGTTTCAGTCAAGAATCGACCAAATAAACATAGGAAAATCCACAAGTAACACCAGCCAATGAACCAACGTGGGCCAACACCATCAGAATTTTTCTATAACCGAACAGAGAAACAAAGAGAGAGTCACCAGAGGTCGATTTTTCGGCTTAAGCAACAAGGGTTATAGTAAACAGAACGGCAGCAACACAAAGAAGAGGAGCGACACCCAAATCATGACATCACTACCACTCTCCCTTCTCCTAATACCAGTCAGGAACAAACGCAACAAAAATCCAGAAACTCGCTTGAATCCCGATCTCACTGTTTCCCTTTTCTTTTTCAGATCTGCGGGTATACGAATTCTTGAAACTGATCAACAATAGAAATAAAAGACTATTTATAAGGCTCCCATTATAGCTAAATTATATTGCTTATAATAACAAGAAATGAAAATTAAAGGATCTCAAAAAGGAATAAGCGGGGTCTTGGAAGAGTTTTGGATCTGGCAAAATGGTGGAATGATGAACAAGAACAGGAGAGTGATTAGTGAGGGAGGGTGATGGGGTTTCGGTGTATGTGTGTGGTTTTTTGTGTTTTTGTGCCATGGTCTAAATGATGAATAATGATGAGGGTATTTTATGAGTGCGAAGATGATGAAAAAATCAGTGTGTAATGTAAGGGTGGGGGGTAAAAAAATGAGTGTAGGTGTGAGAGGATAGGATTATAGATAAGCATATATATATATATATATATATATATATATATATATATATATATATGGGTGTAGAGGATTTGCACAAATAGGCTAATGCTTGGGGGATGAGCGGATTTGGCCTCAATTTACAATTAATTAAAATTTTAAAACAAAGTAAATGGGTTGCACTGGTGGGTTAAAATTGGAGGGATTTCGCAAATTTAGCGCATTCTTTAACATTTCAATTGATCCTCTTTTATTATCATTATTTTATTTAATTTTCAAATTAAACTTAAATTATAAAAATATTGCCATAATTTAATAAATTTTAAAAAAAAAATCGGGACAAAATTGGCTGTCAACAGCTGCCCCTCTTTACACGGAAAAGGATGAAAGAGTTTTCAGGGTAAAGAAGTTGACGAGAAACCAATTTTGTCATGAGAAAGCCAAGTACTTTGATTCCAAGGACCAAAGTGCGAGGCTTATAGACATGGCCGAGCTCCGGTTTCCGAGTTGCCTACATATCTCGGGCTGAAAGAGAATCAGGCCATATGTAGTTCGACGTGATTTGAAGATCAAAGACGAGATAGTAATGACTACTCAAGCGCGGGAAAAGAGGCTTGTAATCACCCAAGTTATGAAGATGTGGTCGACGACACACCCATAAAGAGGGGTTTGCACGGACATAACTTCTACTGCATCTCGACAACCGAGCCATCTTGTCTTCAATCTCAAACCTCAGACTCTAAGGTTAACGAGAGACTTACCTCTAGGGTGGATGACTTATGCGGGTGCAATTCTTCAGGTCTTCGTTGACAAGTCTAGCTCATATCAACGATTCTCCCGGTTCATTGCTAAGCAAAGCTCCACGTTCCAAACGCTGTTGCGGTACTGCTAAAAATCCTATAATAATCTCAACAAGCGGTAAGCGTGAAACTGCTAATAAACTGTAATAATTGGAATAAGAAATATATAAAGTAATAAAATAGTAAATGCGGGTTGCGGTATCATCGATAAGTTCTTCCTTCGATCAACTGACAAAGTACTCTGCCCGGAGAACCTCTAAGCTGATCCTTATTCTGAAACAGTAAAGCAAGAAAATAAGTAAAGCAAGAACGAATTGTAAAATGCAAGGCTTTCATAAGATAAGTTGACTAACGAGACATAATATCTCAAGTCGACTTGGCAAATCTATATCCTACGCAGGTAACATAACGTTCATTTATAGGGCGAACGAGCCCAAACATTCAATTATAAGGCGAATGAGCCTAAAACGTTCAATTATAAGGCGAACGAGCCTAAAACGTTCAATTATAAGGCGAACGAGCCTAAAACGTTAAATTATAAGGTGAACGAGCCTAATTTTGACAGCAGCTTGCAAAATAAAGTTGCAAATTGGATTAATAAAGGCAAGATAATGCAAAACAAATAAGCAAAGCTGGGTCCTGTTGCTTGTATTAATAGTGCCCGCAAATCGTTGAATGCCTTCAATTCTTATTGAATCTGATGTTCAATTTCTGCAAATTTAAAGTAAATGCGTTAGAAAACGAGTGAATAATAAAGCAAAAGCTATAATGAAAAAAAGAAGAAATAGATTTGCGCTGCATATGCGACAAGGCGAATAATCTTTGAGAAACTGATGGTTGACGGTAGGAACAATAACAAAAGAGCCTTCAATTTCTTATGATAGGCTTCATAATAATGCCTCCAATTGCTTATGGTATGCTTCAAATGATAATGATGTCTTCGCTTGCTCACGATAGACTTGATAATAAGACCTCCGATTGCTTACGGTAGGATCAATAACAAAAGAGCCTTCAATTGCTTATGATAGGCTTAAGAATAATGCCTCCAATTGCTTATGGTAGGCTTCAATGCTAATGAAGTCTTCGCTTGCTCACGATAGACTTGATAATAAAATCTCCGATTGCTTACGGTAGGATCAATAACAAAAGAGCCTTCAATTGCTTATGATAGGCTTCAGAATAATGCCTCCAATTTCTTATGGTAGCCTTCAATGCTAATGAAGTCTTCGCTTGCTCACGATAGACTTGATAATAAAACCCCCGATTTCTTACGGTAGGCATGACGTAATTTGTAAGTGCAAGCTGCAATATCTTTGATAAATTGTCTTTCCATCCACTGGCGAAGCAATAAAGCAAATGCGAAGGCATAGTGCAAAGCATTTTCAACAATCTTGACAAATCAACTGGCAAGCCTGTCGGGCATGAAGCAAGGAGGGTCTTGGGGTTGATTGTCAAACAAATCAGCTGGCGAACCGGTCCAGCACGAAGCAAGGAGGGTCTCGGGACTGACCTGTTAACCTGAAAATTAAAACAAGACGTAATACAGAGGAAATGCGAAGGCATAATTTAAAGCAAGTGCGAAGCAATTCGAACAATCTTGACAAATCAACTGGCAAGCCGGTCGGGCATGAACAAGGAGGGTCTTGGGGTTGATTGTCGACAAATCAGCTGGCGATCCGGTCCGGCACAAAGCAAGGAGGGTCTCGGGGTTGACCTGTTAACCTGAAAAGTAAAACAAGATGTAATACAGAGGAAATGCGAAGGCATAATTTAAAGCAAGTTCGAAGCAATTCGAACAATCTTGACAAATCAACTTGCAAGCCGGTTGGGCATGAAGCAAGGAGGGTGTTGGGGTTGATTGTCGACAAATCAGCTAGCGATCCAGTCCGACACAAAGCAAGGAAGGTCTCGGGGCTGACTTATTAACCTGTTAAGCTAAAAGTAAAGCGGGTCATAATATAAAGCAAGTGCAAAGTCATAATTGAAAGCAAGTGCAAGGCAATTTGGCGTGAAATGTAAAGCAACGCAAAAGCGATTTAGTGAATCACTAGGCGTGAAAGTCCAACAAGAGAGAAGCCCCGCCTGGTGGTCAACCTGAAAAATGTAAAGCAAGGCGTCAATTTTAAATCAAGTGCGACGACATAATTTAAAGCAAGTGCAAAGAAAAGCAATGCGGGAATGTAGAGCAATGTAAGAGCCATTTGGCGAATCAATAGGCGAGATAGTCCAACAAAGGGAATCCTCGTAGCCGATGGTCAACCTGAAAGAGTAAAGCAAGGCGTTAATTTTAAAGCAAGTGCGAAGACACAATTCAAAGCAAGCGCAAAGCAAAGTAGTGCGGAAATATAGTCAGTGCGATAGCCATTGATAAATCAATTGGCGAGACAATCCGGCAAGGATAGCCTTGTGCGGATTACCTGAAACAAAGCGATGCCCTATTTGGCTTAGTTTTGAAAACACAAAACAAGCCTCGGCTTTATCGCCTATTAGGAATGAAAGTCATAGAGGTAGAAATGCCGCCTGTTCGGCAATAACTCATGACAAAGCATAATGCTTTAAGTCGTGAAAAGGGAAATGCGACGCAATTTGTAAGGCAACTTTGGATGCGTGTTCAAATAATTGTTCATCCATAGTGTGAATGATCCTTTCATTGCAAGCTTTCATGTTCCTGCTCTCAAAGAAAAATTTGTTAGCTTTGGGGAGGGAGGAGGAAGCGTTTGATTTGTGCAGACTTCATCCTGATCTTGCTGCTTCTGCTGCTTCCTCGTCTTCATTGGACTTGGATTTGCAAATTGCTTTCAGAAACTTGGCTCATGAACTCAAATAGCATAGGCTTTGAAAATAGAGGCAAGATAAAATATTTTAATGCAATATAGCGAGTGAAATGAGCATACAAATGAAGTCAAAGATGCATTTTGAAAATTTTGCCTTGACTTAAACTTGTAATATATTTTAAAACAAACTGAACGTCCTTTGCCTTCGACTTTGCACTGTTTGCTTAACAAATCACAGAATTCTTGCCAACTCATCATTAATAACCAACGCCACTTCTTGCAAAATTCTGCCCCAGTTATTATCTTGCGCATCTCTAACTCGTTTTGCAAAAATTGCCCTAGTTGTCCTTCTTGGGGGAAAATAATAATTTAGATGCTAAAGGGTCGAGCCCGATGAGGGAGCCTACGTATCCCTCCTTGGGAATCAGACCGTGCGTAGTTCTGCATCACTGCTTCAACGCCGTACACCAACAAACAAAAGCTGCCCCAGTTGAAGTTTTAACAGATAATGCGATATCCAAAGAGCACAGACAATAACTTTTCAGTGCGCCATTTTAAATTGTTCAGTTGCTTTGCCATACGTCACAAATAAAGCTTTGGCATGTTTATCAATTTTAACTTTGAAATAGAAACAAATGCAAACGTAAATAATATAATAAGAATGAGATGCATTTTATTTCAACTTTCACAAATTCAAAATGAGTTGATTCAGATTAACATAAGCTTTGAAGTACAATGCAATTCAGGGCCTCAATCTGAATTAAAATTGAAAATAATGCTACTAAGTTCAATTGCCAAGTTCTTTAAAACAATGCCGTTAGCTTCTGGTGGTGCATCATTCACGAGCTAGAGCATCTACCATCAATCAGATCTCGAAATCTTTGCATGGTGAATGGCCAGCCACTTCACCAATCCAACATTTGCTAAAGAAATAAACAAAACAAAAGAAACCTCTCAAAGGGTAACTAAGATAGTTTGCATGTCGTTCATAGGATTGCATACAAGCAAGCAACACCTAGTATTTAACGCATTTTGAGCAAATAAAGCAAGGCAGGCAATTAACATGTGACAATCACAAGTAGTTGAGCGTAAATAAATATGCAAACGCGTCCTACCTTGCAAGCTGCCTCTTTGTGCTAAAGGTAAGCCTAAACGCGCAAACAAGTAGTAACGGAAAATAGTTCACGCCAGTTTTGAGCAATTCAGACTTAGAGTAAGCAATAAATGATAAAAATAATTGATAATAGTCAGCTCTCCGCCGCGACACTGCCATTCCATTATCCCAACTATCTTCCAAAAGTTGGTATCAACTCGAAATTCTAACACAGCTCATGATCTTCACAACATCTGCACAAAATTCTAAAAACCGGAATGCCTAAAGCCCGAAACAATCCTCCATAGCTTTTGCAAACATCCACACTCCTCCAAGCACAACTCCCAATTGTTTTACAACATCTAGGGAGAAATTTCAAACTGCCTTCACAATACCAGACTGCAAATCAGGAAAGGCGCCAATTGGCCTTTCAAAATAAAACCTCACTGGTCCTCGGCTTTAGACAAGCCTCTCAGCTTCCTAGATTTTGCAAGGCTCACCGACCTTTTTCATAGGGATCCTCACTGGTCCTCGGCTTTAATTAAGCCTCTCAGTTTCCTAGGTAGCCAAGACCGCACTGGTCTTCAAGGAGGGACCCCACTGGTCATTCAAAGACACAGGGTCTTCGCTCTCCTAGTATGTGACAAGCATACTTCAATTTATAAAGTTGCAGCTGGGTAATCAACATAAGCCTGCACACACGCAAAGCCATTCACGAGAGGGACCCCACTGATCCTTTTAAAGACACCAGGGGTTTCACCTCTTAGATCTCACTACACCAAGCCATCTCCAAAACACAAACTAACCAAATCTGCCTAACTTTCCCCGGACTGCAATTCTGTCTATGATCTTAATTCTGCTAAATTCTTCCATTTTTTTACCTAAAAGACAACACAGGAGACAAAATTCCAAATCTGATTTTGCTCAAAACATGGTTAGGACTGAGGAGTCGTTATCACACAGCACATAATATGCATTGTCGTTGGATTTCAAGAACCCGTTGACGTAAGGGCGGTTTCCAAACTATGGAGGCGGTACCAAGGACCGGGTCCAGACTAAGGTGTAAATGCATGCATGCTCCTAAAGCTCCATCTAAGAGTGGGTTAACGGTTAAGGCTAACAGGTGAGTGGCTAGCAGCCTCGCAGTCGAATTACTCCCACGACAACCGCCGGTGTACCGACTCGTCATAGTGTTCTTTAGTGGAAGAAAGTGCGGGTACGCATGAGCGTACCTCACGGATAATTGGGGTGAAAATGCTAGAGGTTCCCAGGAGTGGGAGAAGTATGAACGGAATGCCAGTTTATATGTGCGCAAATAAGAGTGTAGTGACATGCTTTTCGTGGCACACAAACAAACAGATATAATAAAGCAAAATAAATTAAGCATGCTAGTTGCAAATAATTGGAAACCTTTATTGCTCCCCAGCGGAGTCGCCATGCTGTTGAACCCCAAAAATTACCCTGAAAAAAGGATAAATTCCGGGTTCAAAACCTTTATTGCACCCCAGCGGAGTCGCCATGCTGTTGAACCCCAAAAATTACCCCCCCCCCCCCATCGAAAAGGATAAATTTCGGAATATCGACAGGATGGACTAACTCTTTTGGAGTTTTTGGAGTCGCCACCCAATTTAAGGAAAACAGGGAACCAAATTAACAAATGCGTGCATAAACTCCAATTTTATAAAAGACGGTCTTTCTTTCAAAGATTCTAAATGTAAGAGGTTTTATTAATTTCGGAAGAAGGTTTTTAAGGCACTTCCGAAATTTTGTAAAATACGGTTAATCCGACAGGTTTCCAAATATTTACAAGTGCGCTTTTCTTTCAAAAGAATTATTTAAAATAGTAATAATAATGATAAGAATAATTAATCAAATAAAAGCTTATTTGCAAAATATTCTTTTACTTGTACGCATTTGCTAAGACGGCCCCAATTTACAATAAATTAAATAACGACTTCAGAATAAAAGGCAATAAACATAAAGTAAAGCGACATACCAAGCAATCAAATATTATTGATAAATAAATATTTTAAGCATTTTATTTACCTAAATATTTCTAAGGAAAGTAATGCAAAGTTAAAGATAAAACCCGAGAAAATGATCAACTCGCGGGAGCCTTGGATTTTCTAAAATTCATAAGTCTTATTTCTGAATGCTCGGGTCCGAATTCAATCCCCAAATGCCTTCAATGCAACGGATTATTCCCATTCGTGAGTTAGCCAAACTCGTCCATAAATTATTCGTGCCAAAATATACCTCGTAAAACAAACAAGTAAAATTGGATTAGTACGATAATAAGGTATAATAATTAAGGAAATAAAATAACAATAATAAAGTAATATAGTAATAATAATGATAATAATAATAATAATAATAAAATATATAATAATAATAATAATAGTAATAATAAAAATAATAATAATAAAGGGGTTGTTTTTTCAAAATTTAGACTCAGGTTTGTATGGCGCGTCGAATAGAGGCTCGGGATTTGGTACGGCTGCAAACACGGAGCCGGTCGTGTTGCCATGCCAGGTACCAAACCCACCACTCTATCCGCCTTGCTTTGCATTAAATTCATACATTCATCATCGCCTTTTGCTTTAGGGACACGGGAACGGGACGGTTCAAGTGTAGTATCATGTTCAAATCGATCCCGAGGCCTCAATACGTGTATATGTATTTTTTCATTGGCCATTAGCATAGTATTTGTTCAAATTAGTCCAATACTCCATAATGGATAAAATTTATCCAAAATGGATCCCTGTACTCAGAAAATCCAGTCAATGCACACAGTAGTCCAATCATGTAAACGGGTCAAATGGCATAACAAAGCCAATGAGTCAAAGCTTCCCATAAAATAGCCCAATCACAGTAAGCGGATCAACTGCCTAACAAAAGTAATGTAAACGAGTAAATTGTAACACAGCAAACAACAAAATGGAACCATCCAACTTGCTGCAATTAAGAAACAAACAGGTGAAGCTGCATATGCAGATATCAAAATCAAAACAATCAAAAACCAGAACCAAGCCAAAACAACAACAATGCGACAATCAGTTAACCAAGAGGACCAAGAGATCAGCGAGAACACCATCAACCAAAACTCGTTCAAACTCCGATGAACTACACAGTGGAAACATGGTGAAAGAGGAGCGACTTCCTGTGGCAAATACCCCGGTGTCACTGCGACCCTTTCTCTTTCCCGTTCCAGTCAAGAATCGACCAAATAAACATAGGAAAATCCACAAGTAACACCAGCCAATGAACCAACGTGGGCCAACACCATCAGAATTTTTCTATAACCGAACAGAGAAACAAAGAGAGAGTCACCAGAGGTCAATTTTCCGGCTTAAGCAACAAGGGTTACAGTAAACAGAACGGCATCAACACAAAGAAGAGGAGCGACACCCAAATCATGGCGTCACTACCACTCTCCCTTCTCCTAATACCAGTCAGGAACAAACGCAACAAAAATCCAAAAACTCGCTTGAATCCCGATCTCACTGTTTCCCTTTTCTTTTTCAGATCTGCGGGTATACGAATTCTTGAAATTGATCAACAATAGAAATAAAAGACTATTTATAAGGCTCCCATTATAGCTAAATTATATTGCTTATAATAACAAGAAATGAAAATTAAAGGATCTAAAAAAAGAATAAGCGGGGTTCTTGGAAGAGTTTTGGATCTGGCAAAATGGTGGAATGATGAACAAGAACAGGAGAGTGATTAGTGAGGGAGAGTGATTAGTGAGAGAGGGTGATGGGGTTTCGGTGTATGTGTGTGGTTTTTTGTGTTTTTGTGCCATGGTCTAAATGATGAATAATGATGAGGGTATTTTGTGAGTGGGAAGATGATGAAAAAATCAGTGTTTTTTTTTTAGGGTGGGGTGTAAAAAAATGAGTGGGGGTGTGAGAGGCTAGGGTTATAGATAAGGAGGATATATATATATATATATATATATATATATATATCGGTAGAGGATTTGCACAAATAGGCTAATGCTTGGGGGATGAGCAGATTTGGCCTCAATTTACAATTAATTAAAATTTTAAAACAAAGTAAATGGGTTGCACGGGTGGGTTAAAATTGGAGGGATTTCGCAAATTTAGCACATTCTTTAACATTTCAATCGATCCTCTTTTATTATCATTATTTTATTTAATTTCAAATTAAACTTAAATTATAAAAATATTGCCATAATTTAATAATTTTAAAAAAAATTGGGTGTCAACAACCGTGAGATAAAATATGTAAGATTGATAGTAAAGAATAATTAATCTATCATTCTCGCACAATATAAAATTTGAAATAGAAAATTTCAAGCAAAGTGTATTAAAACTGAGATAAATATTATAAATATATCAAGCTACATCAACTATCCCAACAAAAACAAATTACTCCATTATAGAGTATGAAAATATAAAAAAGGGAATTTAAAAGAGTTATATATAAAATTAAGAGTATAAAACAAGCGAAATAGAAAGAGTAAATAACTATTCTCTTCACTCGATGCTTTAGCCATGGGAGAATTGTCCTATATTTATAGATGGAAAATTCTTTTATTTGTTGTTGTAATATCAATTGATGAGATATGTAACAAGATCTTGCATAACAACAATGAGCCATAATGGGGCTATGTGAAGCAATTTCTTGCATAATGGCATGAATACATGGAAATCTTCTTTTGCTTATTCTTTGCTTTAATTCCAACATTCTTCTATTAAATGTATTATTTCATATAAAAAGCAAATATAATAGTCAAGATATGTAGAACCTTTCTTGCATAGTGAGGAAGACATGTCATGGACCTTTTGCATACGTAAAACTCTTCTTCCTTTGTTATTTTGCTTTATTCATGATATATTTCTCTCCTGCAAAACATCATTAGAAGATATAAATAACAGCATTATTATAAAAATATTTTAACTAAAATAGTGTGGTTTTAAGTATCCAATATATAAATATTTTTCATTCATCAGATGGTCTTAGCGGCTCGAGAGGAAAATAAGTGGTCAGGCAAACGACTTGGTTAGTGTTTTGATTGTTATTGCCTATTTCTTCAATATGCTCTCTTTAAGTTGCCTTATTTATCTCATCTCAGATTTCAACGAGCTGCCTGCCAAGGCGGAGAAGGACAAGAAGAAGAAGAAGAAGAAGAAAAAGAAGGCAAAGAAAAAAAGAAGAAGAATAAAGAGGAAATCGTCGAGGTGCCTGATACCGAGGCTATTTTGAAGTTCATTAAGGAGTCTATCAAAAATTTGAATCAGGCCCCCAGAGGCATCCTCGTTGATCTTCTAACTTTTCCACTAGCTTTTCTTTTGAGTGACATGTTTTCTTTTGTTTAGGTTCGAAGAGGAAAGGGGATACCCCCAAAAAGCCATCTCGGGCTAAGATCCCTTGGGTTGATGTATTTGAAGCCTCTCGTCTAAAATTAATCAACGAGCCCGACGATGCTTTTGTTTACAGTGAGGTTAAGGTGATGAGTGCAAAAGAGTCGAGCCAGATCGTCGATAGGGTTCAAAAGGAGGTGGAGTTGAGTGCAGCCGAGTCTGCTGAAAAAGCCGCGCCTGTGAGGGAAATGAGCAATGGCGCTACTCGAGCTAAGGTTACTCCTTCTTAATCGAGGAGGATCCCAGTTCCGCTTGACGTCTGCTTGGTGGACGATGATATGAAAGTTTCTGGTGTTTCCAGGGGGCTACTTGGGCCTCTGGAGAGAGAGCGGCTCAAGGGTGTGCCCTCGGATGACTTAATGGCTTATTCAGCCCAACACGCGATTCATGTAAGTCTTTCTTTCGTCTAATTACCTTCAATTTTTCCTTTCTTACTTCTGACTTTTTCCCTCTTTTGATTGCATAGGATTATGTCTATGCCATGAGAGCAGCTGAAATTGAGTCCAAGCGGACGACGCATCTCAAGTAGATTGGGGAAAAGTGGGATCAAAAGAGGGTCGAGCTTGACACTCGTGTTTTTGAGCTTGAGGAGCGGCTTCTTGCTTCAGAGACCAAGATGGGCCGAGCTCAAAAGGAGGTTGAACAAGTGAGTGTTGAACTCTCTCAGGCTCGAGGGGAGATTGCTCATCTTAGAGCTGAGAAGAGGTCTCAAGAAGAGAGCCATCGGGGGAGCATCAGAAGCAGACCGAGGCGGTGAATGTGACGCTTAAAGGGCTGGCCAAGCAATTTGAGGAGAAATCCTCTCAGCTTGTCTCGCAGATGAATGAGGTTAGGGCTAGGAATGAAGCTCTTGAAGTGGAGATAGAGACCCTTCGGGGCAAGAAACCGACCCCGTCTTCTGAGTTGAAATCCAAGTTCAAAGCTAAGCTAGACCGGATGGACACTAGAACCAGGGTTGGTAGGAACAGGGAAATTATACAGACCAAATTGAAGACCCTCTAGCATTGTAAATAGGGGATTAATTTGGATGGCGAGATTGCTCACGCCAAATCAGAGGTTGCCACGGCTCGCAAGTACTTGGATCAACTTTCTTCGAGTAGTGAGGGCTCGTCTGATGATAGTGATAGCTCGAGTGGGGTTGAGGCTTGACATGTACTAACTTTTCTTTTGTCCTGGGCCTTCGGGCCATTTCCTTATAATTATTTTGGCTTCCGAGCCTGTTGAATATATGAGCATTAAATATTATCTGTTATGATGTTTTCCGGTTTTATATGCTTGCAAGTCTTTAGATGTATTATAAAGCTAGCTTAGGGCGACGTGTCGTCCTCGAAACGAGGCTTAATGGATAAAAAAGAAATCGACTCAATTTTTATTCCATTGACAGAAATCGAGTTAGTTTACATCGACTTAGGTAAATTTATTTACAAAAGTCTTTGAAGTGTATAAAGTCTAGAGAAATGAGCTGTGAGTCGATGGCTGATGGGGTCCTCGAGCTAAGTCTTTGCAGAGAGTTAGGACTGGTAGCTGACTGGCTTGACCGACCTCATTCCTTTACACTCCCCCAGTGGTCGAGTGTGAAAGATGAGGACTCGAGCACTGCTTACCTCGTCGATGCTAGAGATAATACTTTTTAAATTGGATATGTTCCAATTCAGTGGTTCTTGCTTCCCCTCGAGGCTTTCTAGCTGATATGACCTCTTCCCTACGACAGCTTTTACTCGGTAAGGGCCTTCCTAATTGGCAGCCAGTTTTCCTGCATTTTTTTCTTTGGTTGTTTGGTTCGAGGCTCTTAAGACATAATCACCAACCTTGAATTCTCTACTTGGCTTTTTTGTTCAGGTAGGATTCGATTTGTCGTTTTTGAGCGGTTAGCCATACTAGGGCCATTTTCCTCCGACTTTCGAGTAGATCTAATTCCACCCACATAGCTTCCTGATTTAATTCCTCGGTTGAGTGAGCATAGCGGAGGCTTGGCTCGCCAACTTCAACAAGGATCAGTAATTCTACCATATAGACAATTGAAAACGAGGTTTTACCGGTGCTATTCTTCGATGTTGTTCTCATTGCCCATAGCAATTCTGGCAGTTCATCTGCCCACGAACCTTTTATTTTGTCCATTCTCTTTTTAAGATTATCGACGATTATTCTATGCGAGGATTCAGCTTGTCCATTAGCGTTGGGGTGGTAGCGTGTCGAGGCTACTCTCTTGATTCCCAATTTGCAAAGGAAGCCGTGACTTCCGAACGGATGAATTGCGTACCATTATCACGAGTAATCTCTCTCAGAACCCTGAATTGGCGTATGATGTTCTTCCATATGAAGTTTGACTTCTTTTTGTCCGACTCTAGTAAAGGTTCTCGCTTCGATCCATTTGGAAAAATACTTAGTGAGTATGAGGATGTATTTAACGTTGTCTCTCACTTTGGAGAATGGTCCCACGACATCCATTCCCCATTTCATGAATGGCCATGGCGAGATTATTGAGTGCAGGGGGCTCGACCTGTTGATGAATCATGGAGGTATGCCTCTGACATTTGTCACAACTTCGAACAAAAGCTCGGGCGTGCTCACTCATTTCGGGCCAATAGTAGCCAGCTCGGAGGAGTTTTCGCACGAGGACTTTAGCTCCGGAGTGATTACCACATGTTCCCTTATGTACTTCTCTCATCACGTATTCATACTCCCCAGGGCCCAGGTATTTGGCCAACGGACCGCAATAGAGTTTTTTGTAAAGTTTCCCATGCATCATTGTGCATGGAATCACTTGCTTTCTGAGTTTTATCGCTTCCCTTTTGTCTGGTGGTAGATTCCCGACTCCAGATAAGAAATGAACTTTATTCGCCAATCCTAGTGCAGATTTACCACGTTCACTTCCGCCTTTATCTTTCCCATTGGTGAAGTGAAAACTCTAACTGTGGCGTCAGTCCCCGAGTCATCTGCCCCAACTACCGAGGCCAAGTTTGCCAAGGTGTCAGATTCGGCGTTCTTCGCGCAATATCTGTATGACCTTCTATTTTTGAAAGGTGCCGAGTGCCTGCTGCATTTTTACCACAAACTGTTTCATCCTAGGTTCTCGAGCTGTGTATCCTCCGAGGACTTGATTGACTACTAGCTGCGAGTCGCACCTTAATTGTACATTCTCTGCCCCCATATCCTCAGCTAGTTTTAATCCTGCTATGGCGGCTTCGTACTCAGCTTCATTGTTAGTCAACTTCTCGAACTTCATCGAATGTCTCAATTTTTCCCCTGTGGGAGCTATGAGAACTATTCCGAGTCTCAAGCCATTGGAATTAGCTGCCCCATCTGTGTAAATTTTCCACACTCCTCGAGAGGGTCCAATCGAGACTAAATTCTCTTTTTTCTGCTTCGGGAGAAGTTTCGCACTGAAATTAGCCACGCGGTTAGACAATACTTGGGATATTATGGTTGTTCGAGGTTAATACACTATATCATATTCGCTCAACTCGACTTCCCACCTAGATAACCTCCCCGACAATTCTGATTTGTGCAATATGGTTCTCAAGGGGAAGGTTGTTACTACATCTATTGGGTGGCATTGGAAATAAGGGCGTAATTTTCGAGCAGCAGGTACTAGCGCAAGTCCTAATTTTTCTAAATGAGGATACCTCGTTTCGACATCGAGGAGAGCTTTACTCACGTAGTATATAGGCTGTTGTTTTCCTTCTTCCTCACGAACCAGGACTGCGCTGACTAACACTTCGGAGACGGCTAGGTATATTAAAAACGTCTCGCCATTCTTTGGCTTGGCCAGTAGTGGAGCGTTAGCCAAGTAGTGTTTCAATTCCTTCAGGGCCTCCTTGCACTTGGGAGTCCATTCAAAGGAATTTTTTTTCCTTAATACGGAGAAGAATTTGTGGCACCGCTCGGATGACCTCGAAATGAATCAACTCAGAGCGGCCAGTCGGCCAGTTAAATGTTGGACCTCCTTCGAGCTCGACAATTCCTCGGGGATCTTTTGTATCGCTTTGATCTTTTCAGGGTTTGCCTCGATTCCCCTTTCCGAGACAATGAATCCTAGGAATTTTCCCGAGGCGACTCCAAAGGCGCATTTTTCGGGGTTTAGCTTCATTCAATACTACCTCAGAATTGCGAAAGCCTTCTTCAGTTGCTCTAGGCGATCCTTCAATAGGGTAAATTTTACCAACATATCGTCGATGTATGCTTCCATTGTCTTTCCAATGTGATCCTTAAACGTTTAGCATACCAGTCTCAGATAAGTTGCCCCGACATTTTTGTGACCAAAAGGCATCACCTTGTAACCATACGTTCCATCGTCTGTGATGAATGAGGTTTTTTCTTCATCGCTGGGATCCATCAGGATCTAGTTGTACCCTGAGTATGTATCCAGAAAGGTTAAAAATTTGTGTCAGTCGATTAACCACTCTATTTGAGGCAACGAGTATGAATCTTTCGGGCAAGCTTTATTCAGGTCGGTGTAGTCGATGCACATCCTCCACTTGTTGCTCTTCTTGGGTACCACCACTATGTTAGCGAGCCAATCTGGATATTTGACTTCTCTTATGAATCCATTGTCGAGCAGTCTCTTAGTCTCATCTTGAATCGCCTTTTTCTTTACCGTGGCGTGGGGTCTTTTAATCTGCTTTACCGGACGGTGGTTGGGATCTACATTCAACTTGTGCGTTATAATCTCAGGGTCGATCCCGACCATGTCCGCATGGGACCAGGCAAAGAAATCGTCGTTAGCTTTCAATAGGGAGACGAGTTCCTTCTTGGAGTCGGCATCCAGTTCTGAGCCCACGAATATTTTTTGTTCTGGAAATTCTTCAGACAAAGCGTAAGATTCCAGTTCTTCTACTGTTGATTCAGTGGCCTTTTGTTTTCGAGGTTCATGGATGAAAATTGGGCTTTCCTGCTCTATATGAGTTGCTTTTTGAGCTGGGTGTATCTTTTCGCAGGGCTCCGAGCCCATTGATTGTGCTCTTGGATGCTCAGTCGGTGCCACTCTATTTTTTTACGATGACCGAGTAGCATTCTCGAGCTAGTAGTTGATCCCCTCGGATTGAGCGAATCCCCCACGGGGTAGGAAACTTGATTTCCTGATGGAAGGTTGACGGTATGGCTTCCATTTTATAAATCCAAGGCCTCCCAAGGATAACATTGTAAGCCAAAAGTTGTCTTCTTGATTATTCCCTCTGCGAAGGTTGTGAGGGTGATTTCCCCTATGTTAGCTAGGAAAGCTTGGAGTTTTGACTGATGACTGAAGAACGGATTCAAAGGACCTGTTCCTTTGAATCACTGAAGCAGAATAGATAATTCATGCAAAATCATTTAATTGAAATATTATTATTAATCCTAATACTAATGTTTATCTTGATAATTATGCAGGTCTAAACGGATAATGAAAAGATTGCCTAAACACAAGGATAAGGGATAAAGGATTCGGATCCTAGAAGGTAGAATCCAATTAGGATTCAAAGTCAATGGAGCTTTGGAATTCTTATTCATCAAGACTTCTTGGCTATAAAACGTGGAGCTTATCAGCCATAGAATATATACACAGATAGAGAGAGCATTGAGCAAAAGCTGAGAAGAATTATTAGCTTATTTGTGTAATCATTAGCTACAGTAGAACTAAGTAAGAACCTGTTCCTTAGATTGAGTCTTGTAAAAGTTCAAGTCTTAGTTCAATTGTAGTAAGCAAAAATCGAGTTGTAAACTGTGTAGTTCAAGTCGTGGACTTGACACAACTTCACTGATCGTGAGAAAGATCACTAAAGGATTAGAGTTAGTCCTAGGTTAGTAAGAGTGAGTCTTGTCACCAAGTGGGTCTTTTTACATAGTGAAGTTGAAATCCTACTTGAGAAGTAGGTCGTGGTTTTTTGATCCCGTGTCTAGGGGTTTTTCCACGCTAAAATCTGGTGTTCAATTACTTACAGTTTTTATTCCGCACATCGTAGAGTAAAGGAACACATTTTAAGGAACTGGTCCTTAAAACAGTAAAGTGGTGTAATCGTGGGAAATAACAATTGGTATCAGAGCAGGTTATCCTTGAAAAGGCTAACACCTAGGATTAGATGAGTACATCGCGAGAGAACAGTGAGGGTCAGTCAATGGTGAGAGCACCTTACTTCAATGGGAAATACTATTCATGGTGGAAAGAGAGGATGCGTGATCACCTTCAAGCAGAAGACTACGAATTATGGGACATAGTAACTGAAGGTCCCATGATCCCAATGAAGAAAGATGCTGATGGAAAGGATGTTCCAAAAACCAGGAAGGAATGCAATGCTGAAGACATAAAGCAATGGGAAAAGAATGCTAAGGCAAGGAAGTGGCTGGTTGGTGGACTTAGTCCTGACGAATGCACAAGGATAAGAGGGTATGCCACTGCGAAGGAGATTTGGGATGCTCCACAAGTTGCACACGAAGGAACAAGTCAGGTAAAAAGGTCCAGAGGTACACTTCTTTATGCTGAATATGAAAGCTTTAAAATGAAAGAAGAAGAATCAATCTCTGAAATGTATACTAGATTTAATGCCATTGCCTCTGAACTTATCTCTTTGGGAAGGGTTTTAACTGTGGAAGATAGGGTAGAAAAGATTTTAACTAGGGTTCTTCCAGACTCTTGGGAGATCAAAGCTTGTGCTATCATTGAAAGTAAAGATTTAACCACTTTATCCTTAGATGAGCTTATAGGTAATCTAAAGACTTATGAACTAAGGAAGAAGGTTAAAAACATAGGAGCACCAGTTAAAACTGAACCTAACCTAGCCTTGACAGCTGGTGATAAAATCATTGATGATAAGGAACTGGTTCTTATCGCTAAAAGTGTTCAGAAATATTTGAATAAGAAAAGGGAAATTAGTGGACAGGGTTGGTCTACTAACATGAAACATGCTGGAGAATGCCACAAATGTGGAAGCTCGGAGCACTACATCAGCAAATGTCTAATCATGGAAGGAGAATGGAGGAAGAAATTCATTGATGAAAGAAAGAAGGCTAGGGAACATGTCCATAAGAAAAGTGGAAATCCCAAAGCGCTGGTTGCAGGATGGCAAGACAGTGAAGATGAAATAACTGATGATGATCTGGATGAGGATCTTGCTCTAATGGCACTCGGAGATTCAGAAAATGAAGAGGATCCTGAGGTATTTGTTTCTAAACTTAAAGAAGATGTAAAAAGCATGTCTAGAGAAAAGTTGGTTAAAGTATTCCATATTGTGCTAAATGAATTTAAAACTCTGAGGGATGATAATCACCAACTGCATGATAAAGTTGACTGTTTAGAAACAGAATGCAAAGAGGAAATAATTAAAAATGATTTTCTAGAAAGGAAAATTAGCATGCTTGAGGAACAGGTCCTCACACTTGAAACAACTGCTCAGGAATTAGAAAATATTAAAACAGTTGTAAAAGGTAAAGGTATTGCTAATTCTCATCAGATCATTGCTGAAGAGAAACTGAAAAACACAGTTGATGAATTGTGTAAAAAAGATGAAAAGATAAGATCTTTAGAAGAAGACTTGGTTATAACAAAAATGGAATTAAGAAAAACTGTAGAATGGAACAAGTCTTCTGAAGCACTAGAATGGTTGCAAGAAAATCATAGCAGTAACAGGAAAGGTATTAGATTCATGAAGGCACAAAGTTCATCCAAATGGGATCCAAAGAGTAAGTACTGGTCATTTCCTGAAAACTGGCTATGCACTCACTGTGGGAACACTGGTCACCGGAAAGAAAATTGTCAATCTTTAAAAATGGCTGTCCAGAGGAACAGGTCCTTTAAACCTGTTCAAAATCCTGTGAAACAAAAGAATAGGTCCTACAAACCTGTTCAACATTCTGTAAAAAGGAGAGATGTTCACACAAAGAAACCTTTACCATTTTGGGCTAAGAGAGATCTGATTCATCCTTTTTCAAAAGGAAAGGAACCCAAACTAGTTTGGGTTCTTAAAATTAACCCCTAGTTTTCTTTTGCAGGCTAGAGTGAAGGAGACAAACCACAAATGGTACATGGACAGTGGTTGCTCAAGACATATGACAGGGCATAAGGAACTGTTCCTTTCACTCTCAGCCTTCCAAGGAGGAAGTGTTTCCTTCGGTAATGGTAAGAAAGGGGAAATTATTGGAATTGGAAAGGTAGGTAAGTCTGACTCACACTGCATAGATAATGTATTTCTAGTAGATGGACTGAAGCATTGCTTATTGAGCATATCTCAATTCTGTGACAAAGCTAATAATGTTAATTTTTCATCTACTGGATGCACTGTGACTAATCAAGCTTCTGGAGAGGTTATTTTGCAGGGAAACAGACATGGAAACATCTACAAAGTAGACTTGCTGACATTATCTGATGGAAGCTTGAGCTGCTTAAGTGTGGTGCAAAATGATCCCCTCCTATGGCACAAAAGACTAGGACATGCTAGTCTTTCTCAATTGAACAAACTTGTGTCAAAGGTTTAATGATGAAAAGGTATGTGAAGCTTGTGCCAGGGGGAAGCAGGTAAAATCCTCCTTCAAATCAAAGAAACAGATAAGTACCACTAAACCTTTGGAACTGGTCCATATGGATTTGTGTGGTCCAATGAGAACAATGAGTCGTGGAGGTAAGAAGTATGTTATGGTATTGGTGGATGATTACTCTAGATTTACATGGACTATATTTCTTGCATCTAAAGAAGTAGCATTTAATGCATTTTCAATTTTTGCTAAGAAAGCTCAAAGAACTCTAGATAGTAATATTGTTGCCATTAGGTCAGATCATGGAACTGAATTTGAAAATCATATGTTTTCCAATTTTTGCAATGAAAATGGCATCAATCACAATTTTTCCTCACCTAGAACTCCACAACAAAATGGTGTAGTAGAAAGGAAAAATAGGACTCTGAAAGAAATGGCAAGGACCATGTTGATATCTGGAAATCTTCCACAGAACTTCTGGGCTGAGGCCATTAATACTGCATGCTACATAATAAATAGATGTATGACAAGACCTTTAATAGAAAAGACCCCATATGAATTGCTTAAAGGAAGAAAACCAAACATTTCTCATCTAAGGGCTTTTGGTTGCAAATGCTTCATACACAACAATGGGAAGGATGCCTTAGGAAAATTTGATCCTAGAAGTGATGAGGGAATATTTGTTGGTTATTCTTTAAATAGTAAATCTTATAGGGTATTTAACAAGAAAGCATTGAAAATTGAAGAAAGCATGCATGTTAAATTTGATGAAACTGACAGTCTCACTCAAGAACAGGTACAGGAGGATGAAGAAATTGGAATGCTGAAAGAGTTTGAACTTAATCCACAAATGCAGATTCTGGATATGAGGAGTGAACTGCAAGGAACTGTTCCTCAGGACATAACTGAGAAGAGTAGCACTGAAACAGGGGGAACAAGTGTTGGTTCCACCTCACAAACTGGGAATGCTACTCTATCAGGAACTGTTCCTCAGCAGAGGACCTCTGACAATGGATTGACACCCAAGCCTTACAAGTATCAAGGGTCACATCCTGTGGATCAAATAATCTCAGATAAGACTGCTGGGATTCAAACTAGATCCGCAGTCAAAAATCAAAATCTGTGTGCCTTTAGTGCTTTCTTATCTCTTGTTGAACCCAAAAATGTGAAAGAAGCACTGAAGGATGTAGATTGGATAAATGCTATGCAGGAAGAGCTGAATCAATTTCAAAGAAGTCAAGTGTGGCATCTGGAACCCAAGCCAAGGAACAGGTCCATAATTGGAACAAAATGGGTTTTCAGAAACAAACTTGATGAGGATGGCATGGTAACAAGGAATAAGGCCAGACTAGTTGTTCAGGGATACAGTCAAGAGGAGGGCATCGACTATGATGAGACTTTTGCTCCAGTTGCAAGATTGGAAGCAATAAGACTTCTTATAGCCTTTGCTTCATACATGGATTTCACTCTACATCAAATGGATGTCAAGAGTGCATTTCTGAATGGTTACTTGAAAGAAGAAGTATATGTCAAGCAACCTCCAGGTTTTGAAAGTGAACAGTTCCCTGAACATATGTACAAGCTGGACAAGGCCTTGTATGGGCTCAAGCAGGCACCAAGAGCATGGTATGAAAGGCTATCAAAATTTCTACTCCAGCATAGATACAAGAGAGGTAAAATTGATAGTACTTTGTTCTTAAAAGAAAAAGGTAAGGATCTCTTAATTGTTCAAATCTATGTAGATGACATAATTTTTGGTGCCACTTGTGAAAATTTAAGTAAAGAATTTGCAAACTTGATGGGGAGTGAATTTGAGATGAGCATGATGGGTGAACTCAACTTCTTTTTGGGTTTACAAATTAAGCAAACCTCAAATGGAACTATGATCCATCAACAAAAGTATGTTAAGGAATTACTTAAAAGATTTGATATGGATAATGCTAAGGGAATTGAGACACCTATTGCCACTGCCACAAAATTGGATCTTGATGAACATGGAATATCAGTTGATCAAAAATTGTATAGGGGCATGATAGGTTCTCTACTTTATCTAACTGCTAGTAGACCTGATATAGTGTTCAGTGTTGGTTTGTGTGCTAGGTTCCAATCAGATCCTAAGGAATCTCATTTGAAAGCTGTTAAAAGAATATTGAGGTATCTGAAAGGAACAGGTCCCTTGGGACTTTGGTATCCAAAAGGTGGAAATTTTAATCTTGTTGGATATACTGATGCTGACTATGCAGGTTTCCTTGTTGACAGAAAAAGCACCTCAGGTATGGCACATTTTCTTGGTGAGTGTTTTGTTTCCTGGGGAACTAAGAAACAAAATTCAGTGGCACTTTCCACTGCTGAGGCTGAATATGTGGCAGCTGCTTCATGTTGTTCACAATTGTTATGGATCAAACAACAATTACAGGATTTTGGTGTTGATGTAGGAACTGTTCCTATTTATTGTGATAACACTAGTGCTATTAATATGACAAAGAATCCAGTGCATCACAAAAGGACTAAACACATTGACATAAGACATCATTTCCTAAGAGACAATTATGAAAAAGGTTTGATCACCATAGCATTTTGCCAAACTGAAAAGCAAATAGCTGACATTTTTACAAAAGCTCTAGGTAGAGATGATTTTGAAAGAAATAGATTGGAATTAGGGATGATTAAATTCACATAAAATCTTCAATGCTTTACTTCTTAATTGGCTAGAAAATTGCTCTTAAAATGAATTTTATACAAGTCATTATGAATTATTCAGTCCAGTTTTCATACTTAAATGTATACTCTCATGCTACATATCTTATTTAGAGTTGCTAAAATTGAATGATGTTACCCTTATGCTCTTAGAATTTCAGATGATCAAAAATTGCAAATTGGAAGGACACTGAATTATGGTGTTAAAAACAGGTATGTACTCGAAATTATTCAATTAATTTAGAAGTACAAAGGCTTTAGGTAACTTGTGTTTAGGATAAAATCCCACTAAGTTTCCTACCCATATCCAAATTGCAAAAGAGTCCCATCGGAGGAACAGTTCCTGTTCTGAAAAGGTGTCCTGAAGCCTAACGGCTGTTTTTCTCCGGGAGACTCCCAAGAGTCCTTAGCCGTTGCATGTTGTGCTGAGGTAAGCTGATCGTCTCCTACTCTAATTGCACTGCTTAATTCACTCTATAAATACCCTTCTTCTCCCACATTATTATTTTACCTTGTTCATCAACTAAAATCTCAATATTTCAGAAAGAATTGTCAATTATCTTTTGATTAGAATTGCAAAAATGTCTCTTTCTTCTGATAACTCTCCATCTGCACCCACTGGTGAACAACCACAAAATCTCAACCCTCCTTCACCCATGGAAATCATCGACCCAAACCCTGAAGTTCCTGAACAAATTCCAGAAATACCTGAACCTGAAATTCAGGGGGAAGGACCAGTTCCCACAGCTGAATCAATTGCTGAGCAAGTTGAGGATTTGTCTCGTGCTATGGTGTTGTATCAGTATCAGGTAAACTTTACCTACCCTTTGAATGTTGTTATAGACGAGGAAGAAAAGGGAGAGGGGTCTGAAGCTGTTCTTGAGGGGGAACCTATTAGGAGTTTGGAAGCACCTTTGCATGGGTCACCAGGGTCTCCAGAGGTTGCTTTTAGAGCACCCATGGAGGATGTTATTAATGTTGAAGAGGCTATTAGTGATAGTGATAGGCCCTTGGTTGATTTGATCAACATTAGGAGTTTGCAAAGGCAACTGGCTAGAAAGGGACCTACTGATGCAAAAGTGACTGCTAATATTGCTGCCAAGTTAAAGAAAATAGGAGAGAGTTATAAGCCTGGAAATAAGAAGAAAGCAGAAAGTTCTTCCAAGGCAAAAGGAACTGTTCCTTCTGCCTCAACTCCTGCATCTGGGGGTAGGAGGACACGAAGTGCTGCTAAAGCTGCTGATGAACAACTGGCTGCTGCCTTGGAAAAGAGCAGGAAAGGGAAAGGAAAACAGGTAGTTGAGGAAGAAAAAGTGGATGATGTTGATGATTTTGATCTTGCTGATTTTTCTGCTGATGATGAGATGGTAGAGGCTAAGGAGGAGGAGCCTCAGTCAAAGAAAAGAAAAGTTCCTGAGAGAAGAGTGACAAGAAGTTCAGTTAAAGCTGCTGAAAAAGTTGCTAAGAGGACCAGGTCCTCTAAAAGAGTGGTTGTTAAAGAAGAATCTGCTAGTGATAGTGATGAGTTAGTTGCTGAAGATGAGAGTGATAGTGATGCTGAAGATAGTGAGACTGTGCACTGTGTTCATGAGGACATACTGACCAGAAAGGTTTTGAAAGGAAGGGTCATGACTGATGTGCAAGAAGAAGGTATGTTGTGGCTATTGCAAAAACTGCATGCTCACGGTTGGAGGGACATGGTCCTTAAGATCTCTGGGAGATGTGCTAAGGGAATGGTGCAAGAGTTCTACAAGAACTGCTCCATCAAAGAAGATAGACTGACTACCTCTGTGAATGACAATGTCATTATGTTTGACACACGGGAACTTGGTGAGCTGTTGGGGATTCCTGCCACTGGGTATGCTAGCTATGTCAAGACTGTTTGGCCTGACTTGACAAACTTGCCTACTGATCTGGAGATCACTAGGAAGTTGCTGAGAATGATGGTGAAGAAAAACCCAGGGCAGTGCAAAAGAGTGAGATGCACCCACAGCATCAAGTCTTATTTGAGTTTGTGAACAAAGTTGTGATGCCAAGGCAGGAGAAAAGAGGAGTTGCCAGTTTCATGGACCTGGTCCTTATGGAACTGTTGGACACTGAAAAGCAGATCAATTGGCCCAGCTTTATGTCCACCTGATAAAAAGGGTGATAGCTGGGAAGAGAAAACACTCCCTGCCGTTTGGTTTTATTCTGACTGATATCTTTGCCAAGTTGAAGATTCCCTTGGAAGGGGTTGTGAAGGCTACAAAGAAGGAGAAGTTTGGGTGTGCTACTTTGATAAGCTGTGACTTGCCAGTTCAGGCTGATCCTCCACAGGCTGGTGTTGGGAGGCAGCCTCTGAACAACAAAGTGAGGGCACTTAGGCAACAGGTTGCTATGCAGGCTGCTGAGATAGCAAGGTTGGAAGAGGAGAGGAATTACTGGAAGGCAGAGGCCTCAAAAGCAAAGGAGACCACTGAGGGAATGCTCAAGCAGATGTTTGATCTGCTTCACAAGTCTCAGGGACCTGGTCCTTCCACATCCTGACCACCTTAGCCCTAGCCTTTAGCCATCTTTTGTCTAGTGGGATCTAGCCTAGCCTAGTGCCTTAGCCTTTTCTTCTTCTTTAGTAGTTGGATAATTCTGTAGTACTTGCTTGTATCCCCTGATTTTGATATTTTGGTTAAATGAATTGTCTTGGATGGCTAATATCATTGTTTTGCGGTTGCTTTATTTGGAGTATGTTTGCATTTTGAGTTGCCTCAATGGCTATGTGCTGATTAATTCTAACACTTGAGTTATATTTTATCTGCAACCTTTTCAATGATGCCAAAAGGGGGAAGAGTAAGTATGATTTTGCATGATTTTATACCTAAGAAAAATCTGTTCCTTAATGATGAATTAATTCTCCACTGATTGATTGTCTTTTTGAGCTTAAGTTGTACCTCAGGACATTAAGGAGATGAAGCTATAAGTATGAATTTGTCATCATCAAAAAGGGGGAAATTGTTAGCTTGGAAAGCTTGGAGTTTTGACCGATGACTGAGGAACGGATTCAAAGGAACTGTTCCTTTGAATCACTGAAGCAGAATAGATAATTCATGCAAAATCATTTAATTGAAATATTATTATTTATCCTAATACTAATGTTTATCTTGATAATTATGCAGGTCTAAACGGATAATGAAAAGATTGCATAAACACAAGGATAAGGGATAAAGGATTCGGATCCTAGAAGGTAGAATCCAATTAGGATTCAAAGTCAATGGAGCTTTGGAATTCTTATTCATCAAGACTTCTTGGCTATAAAACGTGGAGCTTATCAGCCATAGAATATATACACAAATAGAGAGAGCATCGAGCAAAAGCTGAGAAGAATTATTAGCTTATTTGTGTAATCATTAGCTACAGTAGAACTAAGTAAGAACCTGTTCCTTAGATTGAGTCTTGTAAAAGTTCAAGTCTTAGTTCAATTGTAGCAAGCAAAAATCGAGTTGTAAACTGTGTAGTTCAAGTCGTGGACTTGACACAACTTCACTGATCGTGAGAAAGATCACTAAAGGATTAGAGTTAGTCCTAGGTTAGTAAGAGTGAGTCTTGTAACCAAGTGGGTCTTTTTACATAGTGAAGTTGAAATCTTACTTGAGAAGTAGGTCGTGGTTTTTTGATCCCGTGTCTAGGGGTTTTTCCACGCTAAAATCTGGTGTTCAATTACTTACAGTTTTTATTCCGCACATCGTAGAGTAAAGGAACACATTTTAAGGAACTGGTCCTTAAAACAGTAAAGTGGTGTAATCGTGGGAAATAACACCCTAGGTTTTTCTCCACTGAGTTGTTGAACCCTGTTAGAGCGATTATTTTCGGGACAATGAGATCTTCTAAGCACACCTATTTAATGACCTCTTGAGTTATAATATTCACCTGAAACAACCTCGGTCAGTCATTTCGGAAGTTAGGACTCCGATTGGCGTGCCGATAATTTTAAGATATTCGTAATGTCCATTAGGACCTGTCTGTAAAATTTGAGCTAAATCAGACCTCGTTTGGTAGGCATCGGAAGAAGGTTTCAGTTTTTATTGGCGATAAATATTAAAAAGAGATTTTCGAGCTCAGATTTGCCGAACGAGCTCCGATTTGACATCCGAAAGCGCCGTTAGGTTTGTATGATTATTTTTAATTTTGTGTAAACTTTCGAAAGTAAATTTCGATGTTGTTCGGCTAGTTTCCGCTAAAATGCCGAAAGTTATATAATTTGACTTTTTCTATTTAAATTCGCATCTTGAGTATCGGGGGTCCAATTTGAGATCCGCCTTCGCTAGTATGTTACATATATTTTGTATAACTGCTATGCAAAAGTTAGAATTATTTCGAATATCGTAGGGGACAGTTTTAATTTTCGTTAGGAAAAGAAAATAAAATAAAGAAAACAAAAAAAAAATAGGAAAAAGACAAAAAAAGACAAACAAGGAAAAAGTTAGGCGGTAGCCTACTAGCCTTTATAACCTAGGTTATAAGCTCAATGTTGAGGCAATCAGAGAAAATGATACAGTAACAGAGAAACGAGAATGACACAGTAGAAATTGGAAAAAAAATGCCAGAAAATGAGAAAAAGAGCCGGAGAAAAGTAGAATTTTCACCCTGAAACATTAAGGTAATGATCCTAATATATTATTTGAGTTTATTACGTGTGTTTGAATATGTTTTAACGGTAAAACTTGGAATATTATACATCATTTTAATAAGTTCAATTAATATTTTAAAGGGTCAAATGGACCCCGATAATGAAATTGATTATATATTCGTACTCAGTGAGTTATGGACAACTTATAAATGTAATTTATTTAGGGTTTGGTTATGTGACCTTAAACCCTGTACATAGGCCTGGCCTGCGTATTGCGTATGCGAATAGGGTATCAGGTTCCTACCTGGATTGCTCTAAGATGTGAGGAATGAAGCTTTTAGCCTAATTTGATATATTTTTCTGCTTATTGAATAGAGTGGAATCGTTTGGCAATGAATTCAAAGGACAAAGCGGTTATTGAGTGGCTGTACTAACTTTGTAACAAGGTAAGTGTTTATATCCATTTCTTTGGAGGCACCTGGCCTTGTGGATTTTCTACCACGTGTTCCTTACGTGTGTAGCTGTCGATAAGCATACTCCTTACACCTTAACTTTGGATTTACCTTGTATATTATATATTATGTCCTATTGTTGGTAATGCGTTGAGGATCTGAGCATTGTACTTTGGCTGTGAGTTGGCATCTACTTCCCGGCTGTCGATGAGAGTCCCGCGCCGGTGAAGGGTTATTATTGCATCCCATTGCATTCATATGCATTACATGTCATTCATATGCATTACATTGCATATCATATTGGGTGCAGGAGTATTCCGCCCCAGGAGCAGGAGTATTCCGCTCTATTGTATCATATTGAGGGTAGGAGGATTCCGCCCCAAGAGCAGGAGTATTCCGCTCTTATGTCAGATATTGAGTGCAGGAGTATTCCGCCTCAGCTTTACATTATATCGGGTGCAGGAGTATTCCGCCGCAGGAGAGTGCAGGAGTATTCCGCCTCTGGTTTATATTATATCGGGTGCAGGAGTATTCCGCCCCAGGAGCAGGAGTATTCCGCTCCAGTTGGTTATCAGATTGGATTCCCCTCGAATGCAGGAGTATTCCGCTTCGGGATGGGACTACGGGCACATGTGACCCTTCGCATGATATTTCATTTCATTTCATCTCACTTTATTTCATTCAATCTCAATTCATACCATTGTGTAGACTTACGGTACATGGCTACTGTTCTGCTTATATGTGCATTGCATATTTGTTGATATGTTTTTGGCACGCATCCTTGGTTGAGTTTATAAGTTTCTTACGTCTTTCCGGTTGTTATCTGGCTCTGTCTTTTTATAATTTAAATAAGAGGAATTTTATTTATCTGTTTCTCCTCCCTGGCTAGCTATCCTATTCTTTGAGGTGGCTAGTCTGCCCCACTTATTGAGTCCTTTTGACTCACCCTTGTTTGTTGTTTGTTTCTTGTCTATCTATTTCGTTTCGGCAGGTTCGCTTCAGGATTGAGTTCGCCACGTTGTGAAGGAGCGAAGACGACTTCAGCTGTCAGGGTGAGCCAGCTTTTATTCCGGATGGCCACCAGTTTATTGTTCATTATTTCAGTTGCATTTTTCTCCCTTCAGGAGGTATCTGTCTTCTTTTGTACTCTTAGATGTCTGGTCTGGATAGCCCTAAACCTAGCATGTTGGGTAGTCAGCTGTAATTTCTTTTGTACAGCTTAGAGGTATCGGTAAGTCCGTATTTTTATTTTAAGTCTTGTCCTTATTTGTAAATTGTTATATTTATTTTTTTGATTTAATTCGTAAGGGTTCGCCCGACGGGTCTAGGGGAGGATGTCGGGTGCCCGCACGGCCTAACCGAATTTCGGGTCGTGTCATCACCGAGCTTCCAGGATTTATTAGGACTCGATTTACATTTGAGTCATTGATCCTTAAAGTGATCACCATAGCATCGTGATGAGGGGTCCCTGTTCCGCAGTGACTTCTTTCATCAAAGGTAATTTCACTATTGTCATGCCCTAAAAATTATTAATTAATCCTGCGCTGAGGTTTATTATTTAAAGGCTCGTGACTGGTGCTCAAAAAGGTACAAAATTATTTTAGAGAAACTCGGAGTCGCCACTTGACATAGTTTAAGGTGTGCCAAGTCACCAAAAGGTACCTTGGAACACCTCTGACTCGTCTAATGGTCTGCGTTTAAAGATTCGGGTAAGGTTCTCAGTTGACTCTCGGGAAGATATTAGGCACCCTCGAGTCCTGTGCCAAGCACAGTTGCTTTAATGTCGCAATTTTAATTTATGGAATATTTGGTTGTAGAATTTTTGCCGTTTATTTTGAGGTTATGCTTTGATTGAATTTCATGTAAAAATATTAGGCGCACTGATTTTAACAGTTAACAATAAAGATTGTGTCGAGCCACCCGCCGGGTAAATACAACTTTGTAACAGCAACCCGAAGGGTGTACTTTTGAACAAATTGGTTGCTCAATTTAGTTTATCGTTTTTTTTCCTAAAAAGCAGATCACAGATCATACTTATTGATTTGCCTAATGGTATGAGATGTCTTTTCATTCCTATTATTTTTGCATAATCGTTACACTTTGTGTGGATAATTAATTATATCAAAATAGAACATATTGACTAATTTAACTTATGAGATATATGACACAAATATTTACACCATTTAAATAACTTGTTATTTATGAAAACAAACTTGTGGCCTTGAATTAAAATGTCATTTGAGGCTAAATTAATTTGCAATTTTTATGCATTACGTTCTGCTACTTGAGGCTTTAAAGAAGCTTTTCATTTGTAGGCTACTTTGTGAAATAGTTTACGCCAAATGTCCTCATTTATCTACTTCAAATTTAACCCGTTTGAAAATATTAATTAAAAAAAAAAAGCTAAGCAACGTTGTCTTTGCCAAATACGAACTGCATCAATCCCAACTCAAACTAAAAGAAAATTTTCACTTGATGTCCATTCTTTACTCAGTTTGCGATACTAACACAAATTGATTCTTAGTGTTTTCATGAAAAGAAAAAGGGGTCCAATTTCAATAAGCAGCCCAGTACACTTTCTTAACTAAAAATTTCTCATCATTAACATACAATACTTGCAGTATTTTTTACTCCACAGCAAACACATCAAACATTATAACTACAAGGCTGATACATGAGGCATGACACTGAATAGGAGATAACATGGGGCATGATCAATAAAAGAATATCATACCTTGACCAAGCTTAAACTATTACATGAACAGAGCAAGAACATTACAAGGTTTCAAGTTTACCTTTTGTGAAGAAAACTCCTACAGCAGTAGTGATACACCAGCAACAACACCAAAGCAACAATACCCGCGAGAAAACAGCCCTATTAACCCTCTAACTTGCTAATTTAACAATAGATTTATACCCCAAAAGACTTTTAGGTGTCAAGCCTTCTGGTTCTAAATCTTTACCCAACAAAAACTTAATGTTTCAACCCTCTTTTCTCTCAAGTAATTTCAGTTGTTTCAGCTGGTGGTTGTTCTATTTTTCAGTTGGTAGATGTCTTCTTAAAGAGGAGTAAAATGCTCCAATATATAGCTAAAAGTGAAGTCTAAAAGGTGGGGTGTGGACTTGTACAAAAGTACAAGCCCACACCCCTATACTTGAGTGTTATTGGTCCTATTCTTAACACAGTACAACAGCTCTGAAGGACAATTATTCAGCAGCCAAATAGTCTTAAAAAAGCCGAACTTGTGTCCTTTAAAAGGACACTCAAACACTCATTATACTCACTAAGGACTAGGATAATTAAAACAAACTAAAATCAGTCCAAACTAACTTGAATGGACCAAACTAGACTTAAAACTAAGCAAATTGACTAAACTAAACCAAACCAAAATCGAGACAAGAGCGCACAAGCTACTAAGTTTCCTGGACAAATCAAACTTAACTATAAATGGACTACATGAATTGGACAAGTTCATTCTCAGCATTAACCTAAACCAAAACTCACAAGGATTCAAGTCTAAAGCTAATTAGACTATAACCGAATTCCAACCTCAGTTCAAAGGCAAAAAACAAAACAAACTAAGCTAGTTAAAAAGTTTCCTTGACACTTAAACATGCTTTTCAAATTCAATTTCCTCACAAGCTTACCAGAGAGCCCATCAAACAGAACCAAGTATTTCAACCTGAGCTTTTCATGTGATTATGAATTCAACTTACAATTACATTCACATAGATTTAGTCGAGTCCAAAGCAAACTCATTTTTAACAACGACATGGCATATTACAATCAGACAATGGAAACAAGCAAACAAAGGTTCTTTTCTAAGGCACTGATAAGCAAGTTCAATGCTTGACAAGACTAAATTGCAAGGGAAATACTACGCAGAACCATGTGATTCATAAATAAAACTTCAGGGCTAAACATCAAGCAAATCATTCATTGCATTATAGGCGAACTATGATAACGCTTCTCAAATCACAACATTCAGTTTTTATTGAAGAAGGATTCGTGACTGAGAACTAGACCATTTCTATTAATTTATATATACATGTACAATTCATAGACACGTTTTGTATACACAATTACTATCCTAATCGAAAACAAAGACAAAGTAATTAAACTCAAAAAAGAGAGGCTAAGTCTCTAACCGTCGAGCTAATCACATGCAGCCTCATCCTGCCTCGCCATCGGAGCCAAAACTGCAACGCCACTGCTGCATCGCCTCGAATCAATCCAACACGAGCAAAAAAACTCCGACATTAACAAACTGGCTCCCTCAATCACAGTCTTCCCATCTCCACTACTGCTACTATTTCTACGCCAAAACTGCATCGTTTCCTCTATGGAATCAGTCACAAACAGCCCCCTTCATCGCTGCCTAACATATCCCAAAAACGCCATCACAGATTTGTCAAAGTCACAAACAAATGAACCACAACAGCCCCTCCACCATACACGGCCAAAAAACAACCTCGAAGCCTCTATCATTCCCGAATCGCCACTGCCCCCTTAAGCAAACAGCCACACCAACAAAACATCACCCTCAGCATACCAAAAACAGAGAAGAAAAAGAAAAATAAGAAGAAGAAGAAGAAGAAAAAAAAAGAACAAGAAACGGCATGAGAAAAAGAAAAAAAATGGGCAAAGGACGGGGTATTTGGGGAAATAGAGGTGCGAGGGTGAAGGGGGGAATAAGGAGAAAATAAGGAACCAAAGAAAACTTACCGAAAAAAACAACAAGTCGCCGAAGTCGAGTTTTGACCGAACTTTGACCTCCGATCTACTCCAAACCGTTGGGATTTTGTAAATTCCGAGTTGAGAAATAGAATCAGGAGGCTGAAAGGAGTTGGATGGTATAACTTTTATATTTTTCGGCCACGGGAGTTGGTAGCCAGCGGCGGAGCACTGGTGGCTCCGTCGTGGAAGGCGAATTCCGGCGGTTGAGGGTTTTTTCGGCAGGGCTTCGCCAGCTCTAGAGCTAAAGGGGTGTAAAGAATGAAAATGTGAGCTTTTGGGTTTATATAGTATGGATTTCGGCTCGGGTTATGAATGGGCTGATGGGCCACTGCTTTGGGCTATAATTTTTTACAAATGGTCATTAAAATGGTTGGTACACACACAACTAACTAAAAATTAAACCACATGCTTTATAATATTAACACAATCAAACTATAGAATCAAAAATTAAACACATAACACGTAATTTTGGCAATTTTTAAATTTTACATTCTAATTAATAACAATTTTAGTGAACATAAACACTAGAAGTCCAGAAAAATTTGACGAAATGTCCTAAGATTCTAATACGACTATTTTGAGAAATTTTATGATTTTTTAGTGGCAAAATTAGGTGATTACAGCTTCCCCCTCTTTGTTCGGGAACACGAAAAGTTTTTGAACAAAGAAGTAATCGACAACTAATTTTGGCTTTTCGGTTCTAGCCGAGAGAATGCTTTCCAAAATGGTGACCGTACCTTGAATTTCGGTTCTAACTGAGAACAAAGTTACCTACATATCTCCGGACTAAGGAATCAGGTCAGTGTAGTTCCTTATGTGCGGCAGCTGGGACTACCGCATTCAAACAGGCACTAGACTATTCTAGACTCACTAAGACAAACTAGACACTCTAGACTAACACTAAAACAAATCTATAGACTCTTCTAGACACACTTGGCGCTGATACTAGACACTCTTAGGCACACAAAGGCTGTCGTTGCTGATTACTGGTCGCTTGCTGGTGGTCGTTGCTTTACAAAGAAATGGAAATACAAGGAAAATGTAAAATTACAATCCCTAGCCTAAATCTTCATGCTTCCTTGAGGCAAATTTCATCGGCTTGAAAGACAACTCTATTGCCCGTTGTATGGGCAAGCACTATCTGAAACTTGAAATCGTCGCATCTGTTTCAAACCGGTCTTGACTTGAAGTTGGGGATGGTTGCTATCTTTGAGCGCAAATGACTTGAAGTGGAAGTGAGTGCTATCTTCTAGAAAAACTGACTTGAAAAGAACATGATTGCTATCTTTTAGCAGATCTTGTCATGTAAAGGAAATGACGCTATCTTTGAGCGAACTGACTCTATGAGAAATTGATTGCTATCTTTTAGCAGATCTTGACATGGAAAGGAAATGACGCTATCATTGAGCGAAACTGACTTGGAAAGAAAATGACCGCTATCTTTGAGCGAAAACAGACTCGAAAAGGAAATGATCGCTATCTTTTAGCAGATCTTGATATGGAAAGGAAATGACGCTATCTTTGAGCGAAACTGATTTGGAAAGAAAATGACCGCTATCTTTGAGCGAAAACTGACTCGAAAAGAAAATGATCGCTATCTTTTAGCAGATCTTGTTATGAAAAAGAAATGACGCTATCTTTGAGCGAAACTTATTCTAAGAGAAAATGATCGCCATCTTTTAGCAGATCTTGACATGGAAAGGAAATGACGCTATCTTTGAGCGAGACTGAATCTAAAAGGAAATGATCGCTATCTTTTAGCAGATCTTGACATGCAAAGGAAATGACGCTATTTTTGAGCGAAGCTGACTCGAAAAGGAAATGATCGCTATCTTTTAGCATATCTTGACATGGAAAGGAAATGATCACTATCTTTGAGCGAAGCTGACTCGAAAAGGAAATGATCGCTATCTTTTAGCAGATCTTGACATGGAAAGGAAATGATCGTTATCTTTGAGCGAAACTGGCCCAAAAAGGAAATGATCGCTATCTTTTAGCAGATCTTGCCATGGAAAAGAAATGACGCTATCTTTGAGCGAAACTGGCTCGAAAAAGAAATGATCACTATCTTTTAGCAGATGTTGACATGAAAAAGAGATGGCGCTATCTTTGAACGAAACTGACTCTAAGAGAAGATGATCGCTATCTTTAAGCAGATCTTAACATGGAGAGAAAAACGACGCTATCTTTGAGCGAAACTGACTCGAAAAGAAAATTATTGCTATCTTTAAGCGAAACTGAATTGAAAAGGAAATGATCGCTATCTTTTAGCAAATCTTGACGTGGAAAAGAAATGACGCTATCTTTGAGCGAACTGACTCGAAAAGGAAATGATCGCTATCTTTTAGCAGATCTTGACATGAAAAAGAAATGACACTATCTTTGAACGAACTGACTCGAAAAGGAAATGATCGCTATCTTTTTCTTGGCAACATAACAAATGTCATACTGACTTTCTGCATCGTGGATACACCCTGCTTCTGATCTTGCAAATAAGCCCAGTGATTCTTATTCTATTCTTCACAGTAATAATGGGAAGAACAACGTCTAAAGCTTATCCCAAACATGTCTACTCTTCATGATACAATTTGGTATGCCGTCCCTCCGGCATGATGTGCGGTGCTTCATTATCAAGGTTGGTCATGACCCGCTGAAACCTTTCCATTGTCGAGGGTGGGCCCTGCTCGTTGGAATTAAACCTGAATCCTAAAGACAGAGTTTTTCAATTTTCTTTTGTTGCTCATGTGAGGTTAGCGCCGAAAGGGCGAGGAATTAATGGTGAGGCAAGATGTACAAAATGGAATAAAATAAAATAAAATAAAGTTTAAAGGCGAAAGTCGTTTGGACAGCGAACGTCTTTCTAAAAAGGGAAACTTATCTGGCAATATACTGGCGGCCTTTATGATCATGACATGTATCTTGGGTGACCTCGTCCGACCAGTACCACTTGTTTGTTTGAGAGTTGCTCCATGGAAGATACCAAACCATAACCAAGTTAAGGTGACTCTCAAGTCAACTAGTAGCGCCCTTTCGGATTTTCGCCAACTAGCCTCTCTCTTTAATCTTTTTCCTCAATGTTTGTCTTGCGGCGCCTTCTCAGGTTTTCACCGACAAGACTTCGTTTTTTTTTTCAATGCAATTTACAACACAAACATCTCTTTTGATGGCATCATCGCCTTGTCATAAAGGAAAATTTGACATAAGCTCTCCAAAACGCATCATGAGGTGACTGCATTACAATTCGCTCCCCCTTTGGACATATTTTTTTAAAAAATAAAAACTTTCACCCCACTGTTTAGAATAAACTGGGGCGCTTTGTTTTTCTTCCTTGACTTCGAAACTGGTATGCCAAAACATCTCATGAAACATGTGAATAGATGATACAAAAATGATAGAAGTTTATTTTTATTTTATTTACAAAAATCGAAAAGAAAATCACTGCCGCTGTCAGCTACAGACCCAGAGTAGGACCTAAACAATGAACTTTTCTCTTTGGCAACAAACAATCAAACTCAAACCTTTATGAAGACAAGCATACAGACAGTGACACAGATCCATTTCTTCTTTCATTTCCTGCTAGTTTGGTTGCACTTGGGCTTAAAAGCGACTTTCCAATGTTAAGGCTATTGGTATTGCTTCAACCCACTTGGTGAAGTAGTCTGTAGCGGTGATCACAAAATGGTGACCATGACCTAGAAGGGAGAATAAAATAAAATAAAAACAAACTTCTGTCCCAGTTTAGCATAAAAGAAAGATCTAAATTTCTTTTGATGTTGGCCGCAAACTTGGAGGCAAGTTTTGCATCAATATGAAACAGGAAAGAATGAACTTTTCACTGTTACGAACACAAAGAAAATTGGGAGGAATATTGAATTTCCTCCATTTTCTTAAAAAATAAAAATAACTTCTGCCCCAGTTTAGGATAAACTGGGGTCTCTGATTTTCTTGACATATCCCACAGGCCTGGAGGCAAGCATTGCGCGGATAAAAGAAGACATAAAAAGAGGAATTTTCTCCTGTTGCGACCGCACCGAAATGGTTTCCTACGTATTATTTTGAGAGGAATCGGGTCAGACGTAGCTCTAGGCAAATGCCCAGGTTTCTTTTGATGCTTTTCAGTTTCATTTCATTTTGGTACAATTACATTGATTCCTATTGAGAACATGTCTCGAAAGTACAATGTTCAAAGTGCTAATAAGGGATACAATTTGGGATGGCAAAAAGATAACGAAAGCCTAGCATTCATCCCGATTTGAAAGCTATCTTGGAGTCAAATGTAGTACCTCTTGACCGCGTCTGCATTGACAGGTATTTCGGTTGTCCTGCCCTCCGGATCTGTAAGGTACAAGGCGCCATTTGACAATACTTTTCTTTACCAGGTACGGCCCTTGCCAATTTGGAGCAAATTTCCCTTTAGCTTCTTCCTGATGAGGAAAGATTCTTTTCAAGACTAATTGCCCTTCTTTCAAGTCACGGAGGCGCACTTTCTTGTTGTAGGCTCGGGCCATTCTCTGTTGATACAATTGACCGTGACAAACTGCATTGAGCCTCTTTTCGTCAATGATTGACAACTGTTCCAATCGGGTTTTGACCCACTCTGTGTCCTCAATTTCTGCTTCCACAATGATCCTGAGAGACGGTATTTCAACTTCAGCGGGTATGACTGCTTCAGTTCCGTATACCAATGAATACGGGGTTGCACCAATGGAAGTGCGCACAGTTGTGCGGTAACCAAGCAATGCGAAAGACAACTTCTCATGCCAATCACGAGATCCTTGTATCATTTTCCTAAGGATCTTCTTGATATTCTTATTGGCTGCTTCGACCGCACCATTTGCCTTTGGTCGGTAAGGTGTGGAAGTTAGATGCATGATCTTGAATCTTTCACACACGTCATTCATTAAATGACTATTCATATTTGCCGCATTATCAGTGATGATGGTACTTGGGATACCAAAGCGACAAATAATGTTAGAATGAACAAAATCCACCACAGTTTTCTTGGTCACGGACTTGAGAGTGACGGCCTCAACCCATTAGGTGAAGTAATCTACTACAACCAGAATGAATCTGTGCCCATTTGATGCTTTTGGTTCAATAGGCCCGATAACATCCATCCCGCATGCTGTAAAAGGCCAAGGGGCTGAATTGTGTGCAACTCTAAAGGAGGTGAATGTATCAAATCACCGTGTACTTGGCATTGATGACACTTTCGCACGAAAGTAATGCAGTCATGTTCCATGGCAAGCCAGAAGTATCCTGCTCTAGTACTTTCTTAGCTAGCACGTGCCCACTCATGTGGGGTCCGCAGATCCCTGAATGCATGTCATTGAGAATTTTCGTGGCTTCAGTTGCATCCACGCATCTTAACAATCCCAAATCAGGTGTCCTTTTGTACACCACACCTCCGCTCAAAAAGAAACCACTTGCCAGTCGTCGAAGGATTCTCTTTTGATTGTTTTCTGCCAATGGAGGATACGTCCCATCTTAAAGGAAATTCTTGACATCAAAATACCATGGTTGACCGTCCATTTCTTCTTCAACCACATTGCAGTATGCATGTTGACTTTGGACCTGAATCTCTAACGGATCAATATGGGCTTTATCAAGATGGACAAGCATTGAGGCTAATGTAGCCAATGTGTCAGGCATCTCATTATGTATTCTGAGAACATGTCTAAACTTTAGAAAATCGAACTTTTGGCGAAGATCGTCCATACACTGCTTGTACATGATCAGCTTAAGGTCTCGAGTTCCCCGTTCACCCTTCATTTGGCGTATCAAAAGATCTGAATCTCCGATCACCAGTAATTCTTTGATGTCCAGTGCCATACGCAAACCCATTATGCATGCTTCGTACTCAGATGTGTTATTAGTGCAACTGAAACGGAGTTGGGCAGCCACCGGATAATAATGTCCCATGGGAGAGATGAGGACTGCTCCAATGCGTGGCCTTTTGAATTGGAAGCACCATCAAAGTATATTTTCCACACGTGCTCTTCTTCATTAATCAATTCCTCAAACACATCTACCTCCTCATCAGGGAAGTAAGTCTTCAATGGCTCATAATCATCATCAACCGAATTTTCAGCCAAATGATCAGCTAAGGCTTGAGCTTTCATTGCAGTTCTGGTGACATAAACTATGTCAAATTCTATGAGCAGGATCTGCCATTTTGCAAGTTTGCTAGTTGGCATTGGCTTTTGAAATATGTACTTCAATGGGTCCATCCGGAAAATCTGATAAGTGGTATAGGACAAAAGATAATGTTTCAATTTTTGTGCGATCCAAGTTAGGGCACAACACGTCCTTTCCAACAAAGTGTATCTGGCCTCGCAATCTGTGAACTTCTTGCTCAGATAATAAATTTCCTGCTCTTTCTTTTCCGAGGCATCATGTTGCCCCAGTACGCAATCAAAGGAGTTTTTATTTATTGACAAGTATAAAACCAATGGTCGGCCAGGCTCAGGCGGAACCAAAACAGGAGGATTTGACAAGTATTGCTTGATCTTGTCAAAGGCTTCTTGGCACTCTTCAGTCCATGAAATGGATGCATTCTTTTTCAACAACTTGAGGATCGGTTCACATATTGTGGTAAGTTGAGCAACGAACCTACTGATGTAATTTAGCCTGCCTACAAAGCTTTTAACATCTTTCATAGTTCGAGGCGGAGGTAATTCTTGTATTGCTTTGATCTTTGCGGGATCCAATTCAATACCTCGCTTACCAACAATAAAACCTAACAATTTTCCAGCAGGCACACCAAATGCACACTTTGCTGGATTCAGCTTCAGATTGTATCTACAGAGCCTTTCAAAGAACTTTCTGAGATCTTTCATGTGTTCTTCAGCAGTTCTAGACTTGATAATCACATCATCCACGTACACTTCTATTTCTTTGTGCATCATATCGTGGAAAATAGCAGTCATAGCTCTCACGTAGGTTGCCCCAACATTTTTCAAACCAAACGGCATCACTCTATAGCAATAAGTTCCCCAAGGCATAGTGAATGTTGTTTTGTATGCATCATCTTCATCCATCTGAATTTTGTGATTTCCAGCATAGCAGTCAACGAAGGATTGTATCTCATGTTTGACACAATTGTCTACGAGAGTGTGAATGCTAGGCAATGGAAAATTATCTTTAAACTTGCCTTGTTCAAATCTCGATAGTCGACACATATCCTTGTTTTTCCATCTTTCTTAGGAACCGGAACAACATTTGCAACCCAAGTAGTGTACTGAACTGATTGAATTACTTTTGCATCCAACCGTTTCATTATTTCATCATGGATTTTCTTGATCATATAAGTTTTGAACTTCTGTTGCATTTGTCTCACTGGAGGAAAACCAGGTTGAATTGGCAATTCGTGGACTATCAATTCGGAGCTCAAACCTGGAATTTCATCATATGACCATGCAAAAACATCTCGATATTCAAAAAGCACTTTCCTAATATCGTTCTTCACTTCAGGTCGGGCATACATGCTTATCTTGGTTTCCCTCACATCATCCGGGCTCCCAAGATTAACATCCTCTGTATCAGCCAAATTGGGTTTAGGCTTGCCCTTGTGGCGTTCAACTTCCAGGCCTATTTCAAAATCCGCATGTTCCCCATCATTTTCAATCTCGTTAACAAACTCATACTTTCTTCATCACTTTCAACCTCAACTATGGTTATGGAGCCAAAATCATATTGCGGTCCCTGGATGGATGATAAGTTCCTTGAACATGTCATGATATCAGGACCAGCAGATATATCACTACAGATAAATCAAAGTAAGCAAAATTAGGAATATGAACAGAGATTGATGGAAAGCTTGGCTAATAGGCCTTTCATTAATGAAAAAGGGTTTGAATTACAAAAGGAAAGATGAGCAAAATAATATACTTGACATACAACCCTTAGAATATCCAAGTGTATTCAAAAGAAAACTGTATAACAACAGTCTACCAAGACCCCCTTCCTGATGGGGAAGGGAGTTGCATTCCAGTTAGTCAGGTACACGTTCGGGCCAATGTACTGAATTGAAGCATTGCTGGAGCCTTCACCCGGCTGTACCATGCAGATTTCAAAAATGCCACCTAGATCAAATGGTGCATCCTGATTGTCTTCCACTGTGTTGACATTTGCAGCGACAACCTTTGGTTTCATGACATAACCCACAAAAGACTGAGAGAAACACGGAATTGGCTTTGGGAGAGACCAAACTTCTGACTTTTTTTTCTTTTCTTGCTTGCGATCAGCTGCTTTTGGATTGAACCCTAGTCCCCACGTGCCTTGCACACCATTTGGATAAACTGGATTTACCCTGCCTTGTAGTGATGCCCCCAAACCCTTTCCAAATTGGAAACCATGCTTTAACATTTCAGATGCCATCATAATAGACGTCTCTAACACTCTTGGGACGGGTATAGGTCTCCCTTCTGTTACTTTTTCCACATACACCACATCAGAGGTTTGATAGATGATGGTCGGGCGTGTGGTGACAACTTCAAGGGCTGGTACGTCCAGGCTACTATTAAACTTTAAGTCATCCTCTCCATAAACTACGACAGCTTGATTATTCCAAGTAAACTTGACCACCTGATGAACTGTAGAGGGTACAACACAAGCCATGTGAATCCATGGTCGGCCCAATAAAAGATTGTACGAGGCATCTGTTTCCATGACTTGAAATTCAAGATTAATGATGCCCAAAGACTCTCGAACTCTACCATCAAAAGCACGAACAGCAGAGGAACTTGCCCTGATTTTGTTCATATCCACCTTTAGACTCTTCAATGTAGACAGAGGGCAAATGTTCAATCCTGCACCGCCATCTATTAGAACACGTGTGACATAGGAGTCTTCACACTTAACTGCGACATGAAGCGCTCGATTATGACCGGTTCCTTCTGCTGGCAGTTCCTCATCGGTGAACATCACACGATTAGTCTCAAATACTCTGCCAGCAAGTGCTTCCAGATTATCCACAGTAGTTTGTTCAGGAATGTAGGCCTCATTCAGTATTTTCAACAGTGCGTTGCGATGTGCCTCAGAGTTCATAAGTAGAGACAAAAGTGATATCTGAGCTGGAGTCTTTCTTAATTGCTCGATGATAGAATAATTTGTGGATCTTATTTTCTTAAGAAATTTTCAGCTTCTTTCTCGGACACCGGCTCTTTGATGGGTCCTTGGTCTTCTCGACCTGGGTAAAACATCTCCCGGACCTAGTTAGACCATTTATATCTGCATTAACTTCCATGATTTCTTTCCCGTTGTAAGACACAATTGTCTTGTTGTAGTTCCAAGGAACAGCCTTTGTACTTTTGACAGGGAGTTGCGCTGCCTGCGTGATGATAACCGGTTTACACTTCTTTGCCTTAACCTCGAACACCGGAGTTTTCTAGCATGATGCCCCTTGCACAATAAATGCTGGTGCACTGTCATGAACTTTTTCCTGCTTTGTAGCCGGAATTATGAAACTTGGCTCAACAATTGCATCTTGCTTTTCTTTGTTGACAACAAACGCACTTGACTTTCCCCCGATTACAACAATAAATGGCTCAGGGCCTTTGATGCCTGGGGAGGGACCAACTGCCACGATCTGCTTGGCGGATTTCCCTTTCATGTCCTCTTCTATGCATACCATCCCTACCATGTGTACGTTGTTTTGGACATCATGAGCTGGTAAAGGATTTTGATTCACATTTTGTGTTTCATCCCCCACAACTTTTATCTGATTGTTGTCTATCATTGCCTGGATTGCATTTTTGAGTTCCCAACAGGATTCTGTGTCATGTCCAGGTGATCCAGAATGAAATGCACAATGGCGTGAATCATCAATTCTTCCATTGGGGTTCACTTTTCCAACGATTGGCTTCAACAGATTGGCTTGTTGCAACTTTTCAAACAAATTAGTGTACGTTTCCCCCAATGGGGTGAGCTGTCTTTTCTCTTGTTGCATGTTTGGACGAAAACCCGGTGGACCCCGTGGTCGATAAGGCATCTCTTGCTGAGCCGGGAATTGAGCATGTGCCTGTTGATTGCTATACTGGACTGGAGTAGGGGGTGCATGCCATTATGGACCAGATAGCGGCTGAACATAAGATGCTGCATTGACAGGGACCGAGAACTGCGGCATGGCAAATTGTTGGCCATGAGGTGGGTAGAATTGTTGTGGCGGGGGTGTCTGAATGTACCCTTGACGGTCATTGTATCTTCCATCATTTCTTCTCGGTCCAGGACCAACCATTGCCACTTCATCTTTCTTTTCTTTCTTCTTCCCAAAAGCACCTGACCATGATTGCAACACTTGGGTAGTGGCTCTCAAAGCTGTTTGGCTAACAATCTTGCCTGCTTTGATTCCTCTCTCAATTATCTCCCCAATTTTCACTGAACTGCTTCCCAATGGCAGAGGCCATCGCTTGGTAGTATGTTTCATCGAGCACTTCAACGAATTCTTCAACCATCTTATCATCTGGGATCAAAGGGCTCACACGCGCTGCCTGTTCGCGCCACCTGTAGGCATACTCTCTGAAACTTTCACCTGGTTTCTTTGTGGTCGTCTTCAAAGAAGAACGATCAGGAGCAGACTCCATTTTATAACCATAATGGTTTAGGAAAGCGCTGGCCATGTCATCAAAGGTGACCCACTTTGAAACATCTTGTTGTACAAACCATTCTGTTGCCGGTCCTCCCAAACTTTCAGCAAAGTATGCCATCAACAATTCATCCTTCTCAATGCCCCTCATTTTGTTAAGGTAGATCTTCACGTGGAACCTTGAATCATTTTGTCCAGTGTACAGATCAAATTTGGGCACAACAAAACCTTCAGGCAATAGCACATGAGGGAACGAGCACATCTCTTTGTATGAAATATAGGTTTTACCCCCTTGCCCTTGTATGTTTTTCACAATTTGCTCCAAGCATTTCAATTTCCGAGCAAAGTCATTCTCTTCTGTTTTTCCCAACCTCTCGACATCGGCATGTGATTCTGGGTGGTGTCCCTGATCATACGACTCGGTTTGGTGGCACACATTACCCTGAGCTTGGTCAAATTATTGATCACGAGCCCTTAACTGTGGGTCACTGTTCGATTTTTTCAAACTGTGTCCTGCAGGAACGGTGAATGCTGTGGCAGGAACTTGGGATTGCCCATGTTGTCCATGCTGTGGAAATTGTTCCCCATGTTGTACAGTAGAAGGTCCGCCTGCGTTGTAAGTTTCTGGATGTGGACCACATCCTGGGGGGTAACGGGGGTCTTCGACCACTGTGGATTGCCCTTGCCCTGGTGGCTGAGTATTTGCCATGAAACCAGCACCACCTGGCAGAACAGGAGGCGCCTGAACTGCTGGCAAGTTATGAACCAGCTGCATCATCATTTCTTTCATAGCCGTGAAGTCCTCGGCCATCTTAGCCTGTTGCTCAGCTAAATGAACCAGCTCAGTGTTCTCAGTTTCCTCGGCCATTGTTGTTGGAGTATTTTCCTGAATAGGTGCTTCAACCACTTCTGGAACAGGCAGTGGTCCCTTGATTCTAGTGGAAAAGGAATGTGGGTCCAGCACGCCAGTTGCTCAAGCTCTATTGAATCAAAACACGTTAGTGCAACAAGATAGCATGGAACATGAATTTGCTCGTCGGCTTAACCAATGCCTAAGGTTGTTATGCATTATCCCGAATTGGTTAACGGCGTAAGCCGAGTGTACCGACTGTATCCCCAAAAGATTGCTTACGTGCCTTGAGAAAAATCAGAACAAAATTGTAACTGGCACGTAATTAGAACAAGGACAAACTTTGATGTTTTTTTTTTTTTGATTTTTTTTTTACTTCTTTTTCTGACTCAACAAGTGTAACTTAAGAAAATGACACGAGACGGACTCAAAACAAATTGCTTGACATGATGCACGAGTCAAAAGATATATACAAACTGACACATTGGTTGGGTACACCCGGATGGTGAAAATAATGAGACTCGACATTTTACCGGAGTCAGATTATTCCACGAGGATCGACGCAAAAATACAACTAAGCTAGTTGTAATTTATCGTCTGTACCCTGTCCTGACCTTTAAAAATACAATACAAAGTAAAGTGGGATCCAAAAATAATTTTTTTTTAATGTTTAATGAAAATTTAAGACTCAACCCTTGGGAGGTTCTAACAGAGCTTAAGAACAGATTATGAAAAAAAATATTTTTTTTATCCGAAAGGTGATTCCAAAATCAGACACTATGACAACACAAAGATAGACACAATTTTTTGAAACAAACTCTTTGATCTAATTTGAAAAAGAATCTTAGAGTATTTATAAAATTTAGCCACAAAGACACAAAATATTACACAAATTAGATGCAAAATTGGTTTACAAAAATTGGCCATTATGACGGCGTAAAACCCTAATAAATTACTTTCCAAAAATATGGACTTGATTTGGACACAGACTTAAAGACAAAAGGGTCCCAACATTTCGTCATTATACCGGTGCAAAACTATGACAAATTATTTTTTAATACCTGAGACCAAACCCAGACACCAAATTAGACTTTAAAAGTTCTTTAAAAAAATTTGCCATTATAACGATGTAAAATGACAACTAAAAATATTTTGAGACACGGGACTAAACCCATTTTTCATTTTCCTCTCTTTTAAAAAAAAAAAAAATTAACACCCACCCTCGGTGATCGGTCAGCATAACAACCCTCTTTCTACAAAAAATTCAACAGAGAAAATGCTTCGGACATGTCTTTCTCGAGAAGTGGGTCCCGCTTAGACAAAAGGGTAGTCAGCCTAGACAAGTACAATACCGGTGTACCGTACCTCATTAAGTCAAATATGATGCAGATAATTGGCCCTAAAGGTTTAACTATAGGTGACACAACTGACTGAGTGTCTAGACTGGCTGAGAACCCGTTGGACGAACCGGGCGGAAAGCGTATCAGGGCCATCTGGAGATAGTGTGTCCGGCCTAAAACCTTGTCACGCCTTCCTCCTAAATCATGGGCAATTTAGTAAGAAGTCTCAGATGCCACAAGCAATCTGGTAAGTGTACGTGTGTGTGTGTGTTTCAGATACTTAGATTGCGGAGGAAGTCAGTTTATATACAGTTCAACAATATCAAAGCAGTAACATTCAACTTTTCTTGTGATAACGGTAAGAAAATAATAACCAAATCTTTAATAAATTAAAATGTGCAATAATTTTATCAAAGCCGGAGATTCTAGTTTTCACTAATTTTCCCAGCGGAGTCGCCAAGCTGTCACGCCCTAAAAATTATTAATTAATCCTGCGCTGAGGTTTATTATTTAAAGGCTCGTGACTGGTGCTCAAAAAGGTACAAAATTATTTTAGAGAAACTCGGAGTCGCCACTTGACATAGTTTAAGGTGTGCCAAGTCACCAAAAGGTACCTTGGAACACCTCTGACTCGTCTAATGGTCTGCGTTTAGAGATTCGGGTAAGGTTCTCAGTTGACTCTCGGGAAGATATTAGGCACCCTCGAGTCCTGTGCCAAGCACAGTTGCTTTAATGTCGCAATTTTAATTTATGGAATATTTGGTTGTAGTATTTTTGTCGTTTATTTTGAGGTTACGCTTTGATTGAATTTCTTGAAAAAATATTAGGCGCATTGATTTTAACAGTTAAAATAAATATTCCGTCGAGCCACCCGCTGGGTAAACACAACTTTGTAATAGTAACCCGAAGGGTGTACTTTTGAACAAATTAGTTGCTCAATTTAGTTTATCGTTTTTTTTCCTAACAAGCAGATTACGGATCATAGTTATTGATTTGCCTAATCGTATGAGATGTCTTTTCATTCCTATTATTTTTGCATAATCGTTACACTTTGTGTGGATAATTAATTATATCAAAATAGAACACATTGACTAATTTAAGTTATGAGATATATGACACAAATATTTACACCATTTAAATAACTTTAAAAAAAAAAAAACTTGTGGCCTTGAATTAAAATTTCATTTGAGGCTAAATTAATTTGCAATTTTTATGCATTACTTTCTGCTACTTGAGGCTTTAAAGAAGCTTTGCATTTATAGGCTACTTTGTGAAATAGTTTACGCCAAATGTCCTCATTCATCTACTTCAAATTTAACCTGTTTGCAAATAACAATTAAAAAAAAAAAAAAGCTAAGTAACGTTGTCTTTGCCAAATATTAACTGCATCAATCCCAACTCAAACTAAAAGAAAATTTTCACTTGATGTCCATTCTTTACTTAATTTGCGATACTAACACAAATTGATTCTTAGTGTTTTCATGAAAAGAAAAAGGGGTCCAATTTCAATAAGCAGCCCAATACACTTTCTTAACTAAAAATTTCTCATCATTAACATACAATACTTGCAGTATATTTTACTCCACAGCAAACACATCAAGCATTATAACAACAAGGCTGATACATGAGGCATGACACTGAATAGGAGATAACATGGGGCCTGATCCATAAAAGAATATCATCACTTGACCAAGCTTAAACTATTACATGAACAGAGCAAGAACATTACAAAGTTTCAAGTTTACTTTTGTGAAGAAAACTCCTACAGCAGTAGTGATACACCAGCAACAACACAAAGCAACAATACCTGCGAGAAAACAGCCCTATTAACCCTCTAACTTGCTAATTTTACAATAGATTTATACCCCAAAAGACTTTTAGGTGTCAAGCCTTCTGGTTCTAAATCTTTACCCAACAAAAACTTAATGTTTCAACCATTTTTTCTCTCAAGTAATTTCAGTTGTTTCAGCTGGTTGTTGTTCTATTTTTCAGCTGGTAGACTTCTTCTTAAAGAGGAGTAAAATGCTCCAATATATAGCTAAAAGTGAAGGCTAAAAGGTGGGGTGTGGACTCGTACAAAAGTACAAGCCCACACCCCTATACTTGAGTGTTATTGGTCCTATTCTTAACACAGTACAGCAGCTCTAAAGGACAATTATTCAGCAGCCAAACAGTCCCAAAAAAGCTGAATTTGTGTCCTTTAAAAGGACACCCAAACACTCATGATACTCACTAAGGACTAGGACAATTCAAACAATCTAAAATCAGTCCAAACTAACTTGAATGGACCAAACTAGACTTAAAACTAAGCAAATTGACTAAACTAAACCAAACCAAAATCGAGACAAGAGCACACAAACTACTAAGTTTCCTGGACAAATCAAACTTAACTATAAATGGACTACATGAATTGGACAAGTTCATTCCCAGCATAAACCTAAACCAAAAATCACAAGGATTCAAGTCCAAAGCAAACTAGACTATAATCAGATTCCAACCTCAGTTCAAAGGCAAGAAACTAAACAAACTAAGCTAGTTAAAAAGTTTCCTTGACACTTAAACATGCTTTTCAAATTCAATTTCCTCACAAGCTTACCAAAGAGCCCATCAAACAGAACCAAGTATTTCAACCTGAGCTTTTCATGTGATTATGAATTCAACTTACAATTACATTCACATAGATTTAGTCGAGTCCAAAGCAAACTCATTTTTAACAACGACGTGGCATATTACAATCAGGCAATGGAAACAAGCAAATAAAGGTTCTTTTCTAAGGCACCGATAACCAAGTTCAATGCTTGACAAGACTAAATTGCAAAGGAAATACTAAAAAAAACCACGTGATTCATAAACAAAACTTCAGGGCTAAACATCAAGCAAATCATTCATTTCATTATAGGCGAACTATGATAACGCTTCTCAAATCACAACATTCAGTTTTCATTGAAGAAGGATTCGTGACTGAGAACAAGACCATTTCTATTAATTCATATATACATGTACAATTCATAGACACGTTTTGTATACACAATTACTATCCTAATCGAAAACAAAGACAAAGTAATTAATCTCAAAAAGAGAGGCTAAGGCTCTAACCGTTGAGCTAATCACACGCAGCCTCATCTTGCCTCACCATCGGAGCCAAAACTGCAACGCCACTGCTGTGTCGCCTCAAATCAATCCAACACGAGCAAACAAACTCCGACCTTAACAAACTGCCTCCCTGAATCACAGTCTTCCCATCTCCACTACTGCTACTATTTCTACGCCAAAACTGCATCGTTACCTCTATGGAATCAGTCACAAACAGCCCCCTTCATCACTGCCTAACATATCCCAAAAATGTCATCACAGCTTTGTCAAAGTCACAAACAAATGAACCACAACAGCCCCTCCACCATACACGGCCAAAAAACAACCTCGAAGCCTCTATCAATCCCGAATCACCACTGCCCCCTTAAGCAAACAACCACACTAAAAAAACATCACCCTCAGCATACCAAAAACAGAGAAGAAAAAGAAAAATAAGAAGAAGAAGAAGAAAAAAGAACAAGAAACGGCATGAGAAAAAGAAAAAAATGGGCAAAGGATGGGGTATTTGGGGAAATGGAGATGCGAGGGTGAAGGGGGAATAAGGAGAAAAGAAGGAACCGAAGAAAACTTACCGGAAAAAACAACAAGTCGCTGGAGTCGAGTTTTGACCGAACTTTGACTTCCGATCTACTCCAAACCGTTGGGAATTTATAAATTACGAGTTGAGAAATGAAATCAGGATGCTGAAAGGAGTCGGATGGTATGACTTTTGTATTTTTTTCGGCCACCGGAGGTGGTGCCCGGCGGCGGAGCAGTGGTGGCTCCGCCGTGGAAGGCGAATTCCGGCGGCTGAGGGTTTTTTCGGCAGGGCTTCGCCAGCTCTAGAGCTAAAGCGGTGTAAGAATGAAAATGTGAGCTTTTGGGGTTTATATAGTATCGATTTGGGCTCGGGTTATGAATGGGCTGATGGGTCACATTTTTGGGCTATAATTTTTTACAAATGGCCATTAAAATGATTGGTACACACACAACTAACTAAAAATTAAACCACATACTTTAAAATATTATCACAATCAAACTATAGAATCAAAAATTAAACACATAACACATAATTTTGGCAATTTTCAAATTTTACATCCTAATTAATGATAATTATAGTTAACATAAACACTAGAAGTCCAGAAAAAATTGACGAAACATCCTAAGAATCTAATACGACTATTTTGAGCAATTTTATGATTTATTAGTGCCAAAATTAGGTGATTATAACTATCATTTTCTTTGATTAGGATTTTTCTTTGTGCGGCGGTAGAGAGTTTCGTGAATTTTCTCACTGAGGAGAAATTGACCCCGTTCACTTCTAGACTTCTGGTTATGACGTTGACTGATCCCGAGAAAATCGGCATTTCGCGCGGATCAGGGAGGAAACTTGACCTCAGAACAAGCATTATTATCAATTCCCCACAGACGGCGCCTATTTGTACTGGCCAAAATCAGATTAGAACAACAAAATCGAATTTATTTTGGGTCAATTGATAATTTGCTTGTATCAAGGTTATAACCGAGCTAAATATATTAGGACGAGGCTAAATATTTTCAAAACTGAACGAGACGATAAATAAATCAACAATAAACGAGGCAAAAGTAGAGAGTAAAATGTGAGTCAAATAAAATATTCTTCCCTCCTCACTTCGATTACAAATATGCCTTATTTATAGTTTCTAGGCACGAAGGTATAATAATTAAAATCAATGAAAGTTATTTCGTGCTCATTCATTGCTGGCTAACGGTCTTTTCTTTAATGTTTTGGTAGTGAGCGTATAACGTTCGACGGTTACGATTATTTGCAACCGCTTCACCGAATCGAGATGTTCTCTTTGAGGAGTCACTGCTTCGATCCTCCTCATGTCTCCCCGAGCTCTTACTCTTGTATTTGACTTCAACTTGTCCGAGTCAAGGAGCTGTCCTCGGCGAAGATTGATCGCTTTATAGCTAAAGTCTATCGCCGAGACGGTGGGGTTTTCACCCAATACAAACTCAAAAGTCAAAAAAAAAAAATGCAAAATATAATCAATAGTGATACAGACAATATTACTTATTGGCTTATTAAATCATAGCATGACACATAATACATAAATGAAAAACATATTTAATGACACGTCAAATTAGATTATGAAAAACTAATTTGAACATTACATTTTTATCTTCATATGTTATTTGTCCATTATAAAGATAAACGGGATTCTTCAGCCCCTTCATAGCTGTAACCCACAAACGAACAACAAAAAATTCATGGAAAATAGTAAGAGGACGCCTTTTGAAACTAAAGAAGATTGTAATGTTGGTGTCAGAATAATAACTTTATGTCGACTTTCAACATTAATAATTGCACGACAAAGGCAGCATTTCTAAGCTCCGAGCTCTACATAACAAAGAAACTTGATTAAAAGATTAGAAAAGAGATTAAAAAAAGGAATTAAAAGAAGAAAAAGTAAAAAAAAAAAATTGATATATATATAAAGAGAATGAGATGACATCAGATAAAAAAGCCGAACAAAATTTGGGCTCAGTTCCTTGTCTATGATTATTGCATAATGCATTACCTAGTATTGTTACCTAGTATTTTAATTAATGAGAGAAACTGAAAATCACTAAAATTTGAGGCCTCTCACGCGCCCAACCCTTTGTGCAACATTAACATATACCACGTGGAGCCAAAAGATGGTATTTATACTACTACATACAACTATAAGGGGTACTAAGGCCCCGCAAAGTTAAGGTGTCATGTTGGTAAAAAAAAAAAAATAGATCAAGCGGGATTTTAACCATTTTGTCTTTAGATTAAATATAGTGTAGTAACAGTAAATCAAAGTACTTCTAATTATAGGAGAAATAAGCCTCTATTAAGGTACTTGAGATAGGGGACAGAGTCTCCCCTCAAATTTTGGGCGTTATTTCCTTTGCTTTATGCCTTTGTCTTGTGCCATTTTCTGCAATACTACGTTGTGATACACTTTTTCTTTTTTTATATTGCATGCTGATAAACTTTGTGTTATTATAAAGCAGGTAACAATGTATTCTTATATTGTACAATCTGCTGGTACACATATCTCAATTGCAATACCAGGGGAATCAAGGAGGACTTTACGAAAAAATATGAAGGAAGCTGCACTGCTATAGCTGTTTCAAATAGATTGAAAAGGGAATTTAGGTAATTTACTTTTCCTTAAGTTACCTAAAATTATTTTAACCTATATCTCACCATTTTTCGTTTTAATTCATGGTACATGTTTCATATACTTTTGAACTTTATATCCTTTACACGACATTCTTTTCTATTATTTTAACAATGTAATTCATTATTTTTTTTTAAATTTCGCATAGTCATGTAAATGAAAATTGAAATTTAGAGGATCATTATATCCAATTCGAAGCTACCCTTGGAACTGACAATGGAATTTTGCAGATTGGGAGCATCCGGCCAAAAATCGTGAGCGAGGTAGTAGCTGTAATGCATACAATAAGAATGAGGAAATATGTGATACATGATATATGTATTCTTTGCCGTCTTTTTATTCTGTTGTTAGAATTTGTGTTATACAATTGCCATCCTAACCTATTGAGGATTTAGAATTGAATTCATTACTCCTTCCCTTTTTAGAGTTTTTATCTTTATAAATCTTATTGCTTTATAATTTACGTTCTCCCAAAAAAAAAATACAAAGAGTGTAAAAATATTGAAGACAATACTGAACTATGTGTACATGAGATTATGTTTTCATTTTTGTGGAAGTTGTATATATACAGTCTATTATTTGATCTTCATTTTTAACTTCTTGATATAAGGGACATCAGGTGGTCAGGTGGTATGTATTAATATGTCGAAGTTTTCGTTCACTAGGTTATGTACTGTGATTGAGCTTTGAAGATTATGTAATGAAAGATTATATTCTTTGGTTCTATTTATTATCCTCAAATATCTGTTGAGGTGAGCTCTCCTTTTTCTTTTGGTTGAAACCTCATAGTACACTATTTTGTTAGCATAGCTGATATTAATTATTTCTGTAAGCATATATGGACTTGCACATATATAAAATATAAATAATTATATATTAACTGTTATTATTAAAAGATTGGTCCATATTAAACGTAATCTACTAAGGTTTAAAGTTATATGGACCTAATTAGATACATCGTAAAGTATGGAGGCTTATGTGTAGATACCCGAATGTAATTCTTATTTAATAATGGGCTAAATTAGAATTACATAAACAGTGTGCAACTATAAATAGGTTTATGGTCCCCAAATCAGACGAAGGATTTCTTTACTGATATACCATCGTCAGTCAAAGAGAGAGTGACCCACGTAATGGTTTGGAAGACTTAATCGTAGACGACAGAGCTTCATCAATTTCTACAGATTCAGGTTCGCTTTCACATCCAGTATTTTAGTTCTTGATGATTTGACTTGATAGATTTTGGGATAGATGTAGTGTATCTACAATTTAGTTCTATCATGTGGTATCAAGAGCCTATATCTTGTTAAGTCATTGAGAATTAAAAGTTTAGTTCTTACGCATTATAGAATTTTATAACGCATACGATTGATACTTTTAGACGTATATCAAGAATAAAGTAAATATGGCATAGCCAAGTTTCAAGGGTCATGGTCAAAAGGATTTGATACTTCTGTGGCATCAGAAGTTTTGAAAAAGGATATCTAATTTCTTTTAGGCCCTGTGTGTTGGCAATTAATAGGGGTCTGAATCTGAATAATTCAGATCTTAGCCCATTAATTGCATTTATTTATTTTTTGGAAATTTTACATAGAATAGACATTTATTAGTGTCTCTAATATTAAATAGATATATTTTGCATTATTTATGTTATCTGGACCTTTAACCATAGGTATTTCACTTATTATAGACATTTATTAGTGTCTCTAATATTAAATAGATACATTTTTTATTATTTATGTTATCTGGACCTTTAACCATAGGTATTTCACTTATTATAGCCATTACTACTAATTTCACATTTACCTAGTTAAAAGCCTATTTTCGTGGATTTTATGGGTAATGACAGTTAATATTGTGAATATCCACTTAATGACTAATATCTAATTATTTTACACAATCAATTATCTCCTAATACACACTTTGTAGCCACTAAATTAGATAGATATTTGTGCCCCTAAGACATGCCTAAGATTATGGAGAATGGTTCTTAGCTATATTAATTAATATCTTAAAAATATAATTATGTCTATTAATCTACTAAATGTTAAAGCAATAAATCATTTCTTACACGGCTAACCCAATCAATCTCCACAAATTTCTTTTGGATTTAGTAAATATGCTACGGTATTTATTCCCACCCCAGTGAAGCATTATATAATCCATGTTATTATCTTGCTCTAGTTTCCTTTGATTTTTAAGTAGCAACTCACGAAATTGACATTTTTTTTGTGGAATAATTATCTAGAGCAATTTCGATCTTGTTCAAAGAGGATCAGATGTTGTTTCTCCAATGTCTTCAATGAAGATTCTTGATAAAAGTGTGCTGGTTGACCTTGTTTTACTAGATATGCATCTGATATACATGGAGTATTTCTACGTATATAGTAAAGAAGATTTGATTACATGCTATATAATAAAAATATCAGTGCAATATATATGTACAGTTTGGAAGCTTTATTTTTGAGACAAAACTGGTGTGCTGATATCATTCTTAATGTGTATGTGTTAATATCATACTATATTAATTCATTGCATATTTATCTTTTACATCATTGACATATACATATAATGTGCATTAAATATGAATAGCAGCTAAAAATATGGAAACTTAATTGATTTATATGAATGTATATTCAATACATATTACATGAATATAACGCATTGGAGTGATGTATATTGGGAAGAAATACACTATATGTATAACTTTTGTATAATAAAGAAAGAAGTAATTGGTATATATGTTCGCTATGTGTGGATTTTATATCAGATGCATATCATTGATATATCCTATGAATGAAATTAATAATATTGACAATGAGATAATAATGTAAATCAGAAACTCCATGAGGTATGAATTTAAAATAGAAAATTTTATGAATAAAAAAAGGATATTGTACGAATAATAATATTAAGAAAATATGATTAAAAGTGATGTTGTGTGAAAAGAGATTATCTAAATAATGTATCATTATGATTCTTTTTTAAAAAAAAAAAAAAAAGTTTAATACTATAGGAATAGAAACTCGAATAATTTTTTTTGAATAAAAATTGAATATTATATGAATAATAAAATATGAGTAAAGATGATTGTTGTGTGAAGAAGAATATGTGGATGATTTATGAAATAATTACTAAACAAAAAGAAAGAAAAACTTTGGAGTCCGTATGCAAATTAGGGAGGATTAATTACTGACATAGTTATTGACATATTTAGGATTGTCTTTTGAGCTCCTTAATTTTCTCCTTCTTGGATGGGAGTGGAGCTCCTTAATTTTCTCATTTTCTTAACTACTTTTTAGAAATAGAATCAACTTAGACATATTTATGTTGGGTAATTTTTGGCTAGCATATGTGGAGATGTTCTATGGCTATTTAAATGTAAGGCCATGGTATATATTTAGTTAGATATGAAATTTTCCCTTATTTTTTTCTAAAATGTCTTGATAGAACTGAATACCCCTGTTTGAAACGGATAGGTAGCAAAGTCTGTATGCCATTCCGACTCTAATTTCTTTCCGCAAAGTCCTGCACTTTCTTTCACAACAAAATTTCACGGCCCTCTCTCTTCCTCGTAATTATCAACCCAAGCCAAATCTTTTCTCTTGAAGTTATAAGTTTTCAAACTCTTTCCAGACTATTTTGAATTGGGATTTTCAATCTATACTCCAGTTTTAATGGTAATTTTTACTTTTGAAATTGGAGTTTAAAATGACTCATTTAGAATTATAACTTGAGAAGAACAGTGTAAATTGAAGAAAGTTTTGGTAAAAGGGAAGTTCTTTTGGTTGATACTCCTTGTTGCTCTTTGTACAGTAATCTTCTCTATACTTTAAGAGTTGGTACCCAACTTTTTCGGGATGAATACGTCCAATTGTGTTCTAATTGTCCACTATCAATGGGTGTTTATGAGAATTCTCTCGGTTATGGACAGACAAATTTTCAAAATATTGATTAATATATTTTGTTTATGTGATGTCTAACTAGTAAATTCATATCAAACATAAATATTCATATAAATTGTTAGCTATTTCAGTTTATCAAGTAATGATTTTATTTTATTATATTACACTTTTCTCTAATTTTATTGATATAATATTTAAGTAATTTTAATTTGAATTATATATTATTATATTTAAATATGTGTAATATATGCATATTCAGATGTTGAAAAAATAATTTCAGTATTCAGGTTTACAGACAATATCTTAATATTCAGATGTGTATTTAGATTCAGACATTTTAATCTTAATAAAAATAAATGTCCCCTTACAATATTGAGGATTTCTTTCGAGAAATAATAATAATAATAATAATAATAATAATAATAATAATAATAATAATAATAATAATAAGGCAAGGGTTGATGGACGCAGCAAGGCATTACGGATCTAGCAAAGAAGTTTGCTTTCTTCAAGCCTTTGGTGGTTTAATTAATGGTCTATTTTAATTTTAAATTTAAAAAAAGTACAACGGGAAAAGGAATTTATTTAAGTTGAAAAATGTGCGAGCTAAGACACTAAAGTCTCTATGAAATCTCTCTCGGCACGATGCTTTGCTAAAGTGCGCCACCGGAAAATGCCATGAGGCCGGCCTCGCAACTCGGCAAAGAAAACAAAAACGAAGACCATCACCAAGAACACCATGACTAGGAAGGAAGCTAGAACCAAAATAGTAGAACAAATATACAGTCAAGGTAGTAGCAAAAGTACTTTAGATGAAATTTTACTGGAGGATTGGCCAAGCTTAGCTCAGTCCTCAAACACAATGGTAACACCAAACCCTGTGGATAGCGTAGTAGAAAATGATCAAGCAAGCTCATCGAAAAGATCTAACCCCCAGCTTACTAAAACGACCGGATCCAGCTTAGATGATAAGCACCCAGTAACTGTTAACTCTGAAATCACTGAAACTAACACGACTCAAACAAAACATGCACAAAGGAAACTTGATCTTATGCCGAATGTTGAAGAAGGGATGACCAAACGGGGAAATGAAAGGAAGGAAACAGAGGTGAACAAACCATCTGAAATTGAAACAAAGACTAAACAATGGAACAGCTTATTCACAGGAAATCGACTGGTTGCGCGAGGTAAGAACCTGAGTTTCATTGCTCCGAGTGTGAAAGAAGGAGAAAAAATTGTTGAGCTTAGTAAGGAAGATATTGAGATAGAAACGGGGAAATGACAATGTGCCCTAATCATGTATGTCCTAGGTGAATCCCCAACTTTTGCTGCTTTAGATAGGTTTATGGCTACACAATGAAACTTTGTCTCCAAACCCAGGGTGTACTATCATAACAATGACTACTTTGTGATTAAGTTTAACTCAATAGAAGATAAGGATGCAGTAATGTACTCAGGGGCATATACTATATTCAGTAAACCAGTAATCTTGAAATTGTGGACTGCAGACTTTGATTTTGATGCTGAAATCCTTCATACAGTTCCTCTATGGGTTAGATTACATAACTTGCCATTGAACTACTGGAGCTTGGATTCTTTGAGTAGAATCGGGAGTGCCCTAGGTGTACCAATGTATGCTGATGAATGCACATCAAGCATCGCAAGGATTTCATATTCTAGGTTACTTGTACAAATGGATGTCACTTGTGAGTTACCTAGATTTGTGAACAAAAAATAAGTTATGAGTGGGAAACTCTCTATTGTCAAGTGTGTTTACAGGTGGGGCATAAGTGTAGAGCTCAAGCGAAGGAAAATGAACCTCAATTTCAAAAAGCCAAGCTGTATGAACAGAAAACACAATGGGTCAGTAAAACTGTACTGGCTCCAAAAGTAGCTCAAACTACAGGACCAAATGCAACACAGAATGAAGCTCAGATGAAACAACAAGTCCAACCAGTAAATTCTGAAGGTGCATGGGTCAGTACAAGGCAAGAGGAAACTCAGCTAAAGCAACAACCTCCACCAGCTAACAGTTGGAGACAGGTAATAGGGAAAGCAGGCACAAGAGGCTACATGAGTCCTATGACTAAAGAGAAAACACTGCAGATTGGAAACACATTTAGTTCATTGAATGAGGCAGCTAATCAACAGACAAACTGTGACAAGAGAGATACAGGAGATGATCTGAGAAGCAATGAGGGTAGAGATAGAGGGCCTACCAACCAGCCATTAACATGAACCTGATCTCTTAGAATATTAGAGGTTTAAATAAGCTGTACAAGCAAAGGAGTTGAAGTTGCTCCTTAGGAATAATAAAGTAGCTTTAGTTATAATTTTGGAGCACAGAATAAAAGAAGAAGAGAAATTGCAAAAAGCAGCACAAAAAATTGAGGCTAACTGGCACTGGTGCTCAAATCTCCAACATAGTCCAAAGGAAGGATATTGATGATGTGGGATCCTCAAATAGTCGATTTTTCACCCTTGCATAAATCAATCCAATGCATCCATGGAGTAGTTAATCTCAAGAGGCAAAGCAAAATATTCTATCTATTTGCTATATATGGCTTGCACACAGTTGATGACAGGAAAGAACTATGGGCACAGTTGAGAGTTCTGAATGGTATGAGTCAAAGACCTTGGCTGGCCTTGGGTGATTATAATGCTGTCATGAATAGTGAAGATAGAGTCCTGGGAAACCCTTTACAAGATTCAGAAATGAAAGATATGAGGGAATACATGATTGACACTAGGTCTGCTGAACTCAAAGCAATAGGAGCTGACAATACTTGGTCTAATGGGCATGTGTGCACAAGAATTGATAGGGCTATTGTTAATGCCCAATGGCTGCAAGAAATGGAAATCTTTGAAGTAATGGTGATGAATAGAGGGTGCTCTGATCACTCCCCTCTAAGTATTTTATTGGAAGAAGAGAGACCAACAGGACCAAAGCCTTTCAGGTTCTACAACTACCTTGCTGACCATGCTGAATTTCCTGCTGTAGTAGCTGATGCTTGGGCCCAATCTCACCAGGGCCACCCTATGAAGATTGTCTGGCAAAAGATAAAACAGGTTAAAGTGGGCCTCATGAACTTAACAGGAAAGGAAGGAGGAACTATTGACAAGAAGATGACCATATTGAGAACCGAACTGGAGGAGATATAAAGTGCACTGAGAGAGGATCTCCAGCCTGAGCTAGTTATTTCTGAGAAGATAGTAAAGCTGGAACTTGAGAAATGGGCAAACATAGAAGAGAGTGTAATGAGACAGAAGTCAAGGGTGCAATGGTTGAAGTTGGGGATGCTAACTGTTGCTCCCAAACGTACACGCAAGTATACGTGGTCGACAAGTAATAAAGTGATAAATCGAGTATCGTTCCCACGAGGACTATTCAGATTGAATTCTAGCAAACAATTTATATAAACTATTCAGGGATCTTTTTCCAACAATGAGGATTTTATTAACTAAAGAACAGTAATTAAATGGTAGAAGTGAATTCAAGCAATGGAGTAAAACTTGGTTGTTATCAGTAATAAGGAGACGGTCCAGGGTCAGAGTTACGAACAATCCAGTTGAGTTTTCCAAATATTCCACTTCTTAAATCCCGGGTTACTAACTAACAGATTAAATGTACCCGTGAAAACCTTTCGATTCTTCACGGTCTATGCAGGCTACTCCAATCCCTATATATCTATGGGTTGAATCACGTGCACGCACTAACGAATTCTGTAATTAGCTAAACTAGGCGAGCAAGTATATGTCTATCCTACTCATAAATTGGTTCCTTTATGTCCGGGTTCACAAACTAGTCCTATTCTTTCTTATTACGTAATTAAATTCCCTCTTTCGATTTCAATCTAAAAACCATAGATAATGTGTAATAATAGGGCCCTGACAATTACACAAGTGAAATCAAGAAAGAATAAGTAACCCGTTATGGGATTCAATTAATGGAAATCAATCTTCAAACATCAACCTTCATGAAATACTCTAACCCTAGAACGATAGATTTAGCTACGCATACTCATAAAAACAACACAAGGATTTGATGTAATAATGAAATAATGATGTAATAGATTAAAGAAAGGAAGAAAAACCCTTGTTCTTGATGTTATGAGCTCTCCAATTGCTCCTAAGTCTGAACTCCTATCAAAAACTAAGTAAAAGAGTATTTATAGGGTTTACAAAGGCCTAGTAATAAGTTACACCTAAGCCTAGACGAAATAAGAAGTCCAAAAATGCTCCAGGGGCGCTGTAGCTGGCGCCTCGCGCCCCCGAACGCGCCACCCCAGGTAGAACCCGTCGAAACTTGGGCGCTTTTGGGGCGCCCCGCGCCACTCAAAGCGCCAGAAGGATGGGCGCTTTTGGGGGCGCCCCGCGCCACTCAAAGCGCCAGGCCAAATTACTGACTCCTTCGTCTGCAGCTCGCGTCGCGTTGTGCCTTCGTATGTTCGATCCAATCCTCAATCCAAATCCAATCTTTTCTTGCTCGATCATGCTCTTTAAAGCTCCAATTGCACTTCATAACAACCTACATATACACGACATAAAATTAGTGCAAAACCACATTCATAAACTATAAAACGAGCGAATAACATGCTCAAACATGCGGAAATATTAAGGAAACATTAGCATAAAATGCCAAACATCACCACCCCACACTTGAACCTTTTCTCGCCCTCGAGCAAGTCACAACTAACTTCCCTACCTAGGTAAAACAGGTCTTCCTATGACTATGGTTGATACCGATCATTGAACAATTGCACACATGACTACTATGGATCCACCAACATGCCAAAAATTTAACAAACTCAAAAATATGAGAACAACCACCCCTAGACAACTCAAATGCACAAACTCAACTCATTGCAACCATGCTCCCACAACGTCACACCTACCTACTCAACCAAGAAGCCACGACTTCACCTATCTCATGCAAACCATGTGCCCTCACCAATAATAAAGCAAAATAGTGTCCTCCAAATATCACACACAACAATGAATATCAAGAATAGAACAGGGACAATATCATAGAAAGAATTCACTCACTCTCATGAAAAGTTCACATATCACACATGATGTACCATAGGCTTGCCCGTAGTGTAGGACTCCACTAATGTAGGCTCACTCCAATCGGGATTAACTAGGACTTTAAAAAGGTTGTAATGTAGGCTAAGGGGCTGGTAGGATACATATGGATAATAGTGACTACCTCCCTAAGCACTTTTAATACATCACAATACAAATTAAGCACACATCTCATCAAAGCCACCCATTTCACCCAACCAACAAATTTCACACACACTTTTTTCAAGAAGTAGCAATTTTTTTCTTTTAAGCACAACACTAGCCAGGATGGATATTCACTTTTTTTCTTTTTCCAATTTTTTTTCAGCTTTTTTTTTTTCTTTTTATTTGTTTTTTTTCTATTCACTTCTTTCCAAACCTTGCTAATGCTCCTTCAACTACTACACAATTCATTACATATTCCCCTCATTGGTTCCACTCAAAAACCTCCCAATATTTCAACCACAGCTCCACATTAATATCACATTATCAATTAAAGTGCTTAAGGAGTAAAGGGCCAAAAGAAAGTAATTTAGAACAAGTGGGTAGGCTTGCGGTGTGGGTGCCAACAAAAAGGTCAAATAGATCAGAACAATCAAGTCCAAGGTGTATATATAAGGGTAGGCAAATCAAGGTAAAAGGCAAATCACGAAAGCCTGTATCATCTCCCGATTAGAGAAAACCTAGGATTTCGCTTCGCACACACACGGGGCAAGTTCTAGACACCAGTATGCAACACGGAGTACAATAAGAATATGCCTCACAACACACATTGCACACAATCTACACAAAAAGGATCCATCACAACTCTCAATCAAGCAAATAGAGTGCAACTTGTGGGAATTTAAGCACCAATGCACAAAGGTTCACAACAAAGTCAAGCGAGTGGACTCAAGCATCTCAAGGGGGTCGTTTCATTTTTTCTAGGCATGCATCTCAGTTTAAAACCAAAAGACACCACAAATAGCACATGCAATAAGTTCAAGTCCACCGGTATCAAACAAATCAAAGGCACCTAGCATTCTACCTATTTCTTTCGTCTAGGGCCACCTATACTAACTATCTAATCCTAATAAAAATAAAAACTGCCCGGTTCAAAGGCCTCCCCGTGAAAAAGAACCGAGGCCATAAGAAAACCACGGGGTGGATGATATGTACCACTAATAAAAACTAAGAAAATCTTTTTGCAATTTTTCATTGGTTTTCTATTTTTTTTTTCTATATATTAAAGCAAGAAACAAATAAAAATAAAGTCAAGTGACAAAGGAAAATCCTACGGTACATGCATCCCTAACCTCAAAAAAATATAAAAGGGCAGTTCCCCCACCCCACACTTAAACTAAGCACTGTCCTCAGTGCTAAAAATAAGAAAGTGCAAGGTAAAGAAAACTTCCCTGAAGACTCTAGTCCTTGGTTCTAGCATCCTCCAAGCTTCCATATAGTATGAGGTACTCAGACTTCCCCCAACAGGTCATCAACATTAGGCAAGGGTGAGGACACCCCACAGTTAGCCTCGACATTACATGAACCTGCATTCCAAGGAAAAATTAAAACTACGTGACACTATAAATAAAATAATATAAGTACAAACTCGGGTTGCCTCCCGAGAAGCTCCTTAGTTAACGTCGTGGCACGACGACACTTTTAGCTCACTTCCAGCATTTACGTCTTCTCTTCTTACGACGAACTTTTGCTTTCTTCTCTTCCTTGAGAGAACCCATCTTCAACTTCACAATTGGTTTACTTCCATGTTCTTGTTTGTTACATTCAATCATAGAGCACTCTTCAATTTTTGGTATGTGCTCCTTCCCATTATAAACCTTGAAAGTAACTTTTTCTCCATGCGCTCTAACAGTCATTTCACCCAGCTCCATGTCAATAATTGTCTTCGAGGTGACTAAGAATGGTCTCCCCAAAATTATTGGAGCTTCTCGGTCCTCTTCATAATCTAGGACTACAAAATCAACAGAGAATGTAAACTTACCAACTTTAAGCAACACATCCTCCAACTTACCATTAGGGTGAGTGAGTGATCCATCCGCCATCTTAAGAGTAAGTGAAGAGGGCTAGATTGCTCCTAGCCCTAACCTTTTGCAAACAGAGAGAGGCATGAGATTTATGCTCGCACCCAGATCACACAACGCACCAGTGATATTATGCCCTCCAATGGTACAAGGAATAGTAAACCTCCCAGGATCTTGAAGTTTAGGAGGTAGCTTGCTCAAGATTGTGCTACACTCCTCAACTAACTCAATTATATCTATCTCTTGAGGCTTTTTCTTCTTGACTAAAATCTCTTTTAAGAACTTCACAAAGGATGGCATCAATTCAAACACATCAGTCAAAGGAATATTAACTTGAAGTTCTTTCAACATACTCACAAATTTTTGATACTGAGCCAAATCCTTCGATGGTATAAGTCTCTGTGGGAATGGTGGAGGCGGCAGAGGTGCCTCCTTTCTCTCTTCTTTCTTCTTTACCTTCTCCACTTTTTCAACTTTTTCTATTTCAGCTCTCTCCTCGGACTTGGCCATCAGCTCTCCACCTTCAATTAAAGTCACTGCAAGACATTGTTCAGGCTCTTTTTTAACAGTGCTTATTTCTCCCACCAACTGCCCCAACTGGTGTTCCAGGTTCTTGTGAGCATTGGCAATATCTTGTATGGCCTGTGCATGGGCTGCAGTGTCAGCTATCATTCTCTGCTGGCCCGCCATTATCTGCTTTAGCATATCTTCAACTAAATTGCTAACCTGCTATGGTGGAGCTGGAAGTGGGTGGTAATTATTCGGGGCTCTCGTATTGCCTTGATAATAAGCATTACCAAACTGATTTTGACCCTGCAGCCTGTTTTGATTACCCACGTAATAAACTGACTCTGGATTAGCGGAGCAAACCTCTGTAGCATGGTCTTGACCACAAACCTCACAAAAACTCTAGAGTTGTTGCACTGGAGCCACTGGTTGCTGAGTCTTTGCCAGAGCTAACTTGCTAATTTGATTGGAAATAGCATCCATCCTCGCCCTTAGCTCTGAAACTACATCTAACTGAAGTACCCCTGCAGATTTCTGCGTAATAGCTCTACCATCTCCCTGCCAATCAGGATTGCTCTGCGAAAAACTTATCTAGTAAATCATAGATATGGTCAAAATTTAAGGCTAATACTTGGCCTCCAGCAGCAGCATCTACCACGATCTTAGTATGCGCATTCAACCCCTCAACAAACGTATGTGCAACAACCTCATTGGATTGGTTGTGGTGTGGACAATCTCTCAATAAAGCTTTAAATCGCTCCCAGGCTGAATACAAAGACTCTCCTTCTATTTGTCTGAAGGACATAATTTCACTCCTCAGCCGGGCTGTCTTGGCAGATGGATAAAATTTAGCCAAGAACTTCTTAGCCAGATCCTCCCAAGTAGTGATAGACCCAGACTTTTCAGCCTTTAACCACTTCCTTGCTGCCCCAATCAGTGAAAACGGGAACAACGTCAGGTGAAGATAATCGGTAGGAACTCCCGTTGGTGTATAAGTATCATTGATCTCCAGAAAATTCTGAATGTGTTGCTGCGGATCTTCATGAAGTAATCCACCATATTTCCCAGTCACATGCAGCAACTGAATCATGTTGGACTTAATCTCAAAGTGCCCGGTGATAGCAGGCTTAACTATGCTAGACGCTACCCCCTCCAGGCTGGGGAGAGCAACGTCTCGCACAGCTAAAGCTAGTCTGCTGCCATTCCTGTAGGTAAAGATCAAGCAGGACCTAATACTGAAACAACACAAAACTCAAAACAAAAATTAAACCTGAATAGAAAGTAATAAACTGTTCAAAAAGAAATCAGTCAATTGTTTAGTCCCCGGCAACGGCGCCAAAAACTTGTTGCTCCCAAAAGCACACGCAAGTATACGTGGTCGACAAGTAATAATGTGATAAATCGAGTATCGTTCCCACGAGGACTATTCAGACTGAATTCTAGCAAACAATTTATATAAACTATTCAGGGATCTTTTTCCAATAGTGCAGATTTTATTAACTAAAGAACAGTAATTAAATGGTAGAAGTGAATTCAAGCAATGGAGCAAAACTTGGTTGTTATCAGTAATAAGGAGACGGTCCAGGGTCAGAGTTACGAACAATCCAGTTGAGTTTTCCAATTGATTCCACTTCTTAAATCCCGGGTTACTAACTAACAGATTAAATGTACCCGTGAAAACCTTTCGATTCTTCACGGTCTATGCAGGCTACTCCAATCCCTATATATCTATGGGTTGAATCACGTGCACGCACTAATGAATTCTGTAATTAGCTAAACTAAGCGAGCAAGTATATGTCTATCCTACTCACAAATTGGTTCCCCGATGTTCGGGTTCACAAACTAGTCCTATTCTTTCTTATTACGTAATTAAATTCCCTCTTTCGAGTTCAATCTAAAAACCATAGATAATGCGTAATAATCGGGCCCTGACAATTACACAAGTGAAATCAAGAAAGAATAAGTAACCCGTTATGGGATTCAATTAATGGAAATCAATCTTCAAACATCAGCCTTCATGAAATACTGTAACCCTAGAATGATAGATTTAGCTACGCATACTCATAAAAACAACACAAGGATTTGATGTAATAATGAAATAATGATGTAATAGATTAAAGGAAGGAAGAAAAACCCTTGTTCTTGATGTTATGAGCTCTCCAATTGCTCAAAAGTCTGAACTCCTATCAAAAACTAAGTAAAAGAGTATTTATAGGGTTTACAAAGGCCTAGTAATAAGTTACACCTAAGCCTAGACAAAATAAGAAGTCCAAAAATGCTCCAGGGGCGCTGTAGCTGGCGCCTCGCGCCCCCGAACGCGCCACCCCAGGCAGTGCGCTTTTGGGGCGCCCCGCGCCACTCAAAGCGCCAGAAGGATGGGCGCTTTTGGGGGAGCCCCGCGCCACTCAAAGCACCAGGCCAAATTCCTGACTCCTTCGTCTGCAGCTCGCGTCGCGTTGTTCCTTCGTATGTTCGATCCAATCCTCAATCCAAATCCAATCTTTTCTTGCTCGATCATGCTCTTTAAAGCTCCAATTTCTCTTCATAACAACCTGCATACACACGACATAAAATTAGTGCAAAATCACATTCATAAACTATAAAACGAGCGAATAACAAGCTCAAACATGCGGAAATATTAAGGAAACGTTGGTATAAAATGCCAAACATCACTAACACCTCCTTCTTCTTTGATAATGTGAAGAACAGAAGAGCCCAAAACAAGATTACCAGACTAATTACAGCTGATGGCACTATAGTGAACAAGCAAGAACACATTGAGAGGGAGATTTTAGAGTTCTATGGGAAACTATTAGGTACAGCTGCTGAACAAAAATGAGAGATGGAGCACAACTTAATAGAGAGCAACAACTGAGTCTAGTGCAGCCTGTTACCCCTGAGGAAATCAAAATAACAGTATTTGATATGGGAGATTTGAAAGCCCCGGGATGTGATGGCATGAATGCCTATTTCTTCAAAAAGGCATGGCCGAATTGGGGAGGAGGTTACTGCAGCTGTATTACGCTTCTTTTCAACAGATGAGCTGTATACCCCCCATAAATTGCACCACAGTAACCCTGATTCCTAAGGTTAAACACCCTTCCAAAGTTGCTGAATTTAGACCTATATCATGCTGTACTACCCTCTATAAAATCATTTCCAAAGAGCTCACTAAGAGGATGCAAGAAGTGATGGATCACTTAGTGGATAGCAACCAGTCTGCATTTGTGCCTGGGAGAGTAATCACTGAAAACATAATCCTAAATCATGAACTAGTGAAGAGATATAATAGAAAGGGTACCTCCCCCAGATGCATGCTTAAAGTTGATATGAAGAAGGCATATGATTCTGTAGAATGGCCATACCTGGAGCAGGTTCTGCACTGTCTTAGTTTCCCTTACAAGTTTGTGAAATGGATACTACAATGTGTAACAACTGTATCCTATTCCTTCCTAGTGAATGGCAAGCCTACTAAACCTTTTCCAGCCAGGAAAGGCCTGAGACAAGGAGACCCTATGTCGCCCTTTTTGTTTGTGCTTACTGTGGAGTATTTGACCAGAAAACTCAAGCAACTAGATAGAAACCCTAACTTCAATTTCCATCCCAGATGTGAAAAACTGAAGATAATTCACTGATGTTCTGCAGAGGGGATCTCATTTCAGCCCAGATCCTATTCAAAGGCTTCCAAGAGTTCTCTCTTGCATCAGTACAGGCCAACACAGAGAAAAGTTCCATCTATTTTGGGGATGTGGACATGCAGACACAGAATGAAATATTAAGCAGTTTGGGCTTTGTCAAAGTTGAGTTGCCATTTAGGTACCTTGGTGTACCTCTCAGCTCAAAAAAGCTCTCAATAGCCCAATGTCAACTTTTGCTGGTCAAGATGATGCAACAGATCACATCCTGGACCAATAAATTCCTCTCATATGGAGGCAGGACCCAACTAATCAAATCAGTGTTATTCACCATGCAGACATTTTGGTCACATATTTTTGTGCTGCCTAAGAAGATTGTACAAATGGTGGAAAGCATGTGCAGGAAGTTTCTATGGACAGGCCAAGTGTCTCCATCAAAAAAAGCTTTACTGTCATGGGAAAAGCTGTGCCAACCTAGAGTAACAGGAGGACTGAACCTGATTGACATCCAGCTATGGAACAAGGCATCCATATGCAACCTGTTGTGGTGTCTCAACAAGAAGAAAGATAGGCTCTCGGTTCAGTGGGTGCATGCCTACTACATTAAAAGGAAACCTATATGGAAAGTACAAGCAAAGCAGGCTTCATGGATGGTACAAAAGATAACAAGTGCAAAAACGTTCCTTGCAGGGCATATTGAGGAAGATGAGCTACAAAGAATTGAACAGTTTTCTATAAAGAAAGTGTACATAGCTATGAGAGGAGAGCTGACTAAGGTACCATTGAGAAGGTTAATATGCAATAATTTTAGCCATTCTAAGATGCACTTTATACTGTTCTTGGCACTACATGGGAGACTGGCCACTAGAGATAGACTGATGAGATGGAGTATTGTTGACTGTGCTCAGTGCCCTCTCTGTCAAAAGGAAATGGAATCCCATGATCACTTGTTCTTCCAATGCTCAGTCTCAAAGAGCATCTGGGAAAGAATTATGTTGTGGCAAGGCATACACAGGCAGGCCCTAAGCTGGCAAGCTGAAGTCGACTGGGCAGTACAGCATGCTAGTAGCAAAAAACCTGAAGCTGAAATTTAAAGAATGGCAGTTGCTGAAGCAGTATATCATGTGTGGAAGGAAAGGAACATGCGAGTATTTCAGCAACTGACTAGAGATGTTGACTCCATTGTTAGAACTATTATACAAGAAATACATCAAAGAGGAAGCACCAGGAGCCGGTTAAGCATGGCACTTGCTAGACTAGATTTTTATTGTTAATTGTTATAAGAGGTATAAGTAGTATATGAGCTGTTAGCTAGGCTCAGGATGGTATATAGGTTGGCAATCTGTGTTTTGATCTTTAATGCTTTGGTAATAAATTCATTTACTTACAATAAAAAAATATAGAACGGGAAAAGTCGCTGCCTTGTAGCGTGAAATTGATGGAGAAAACTGAAGGCTCAGCTTTTGCTTGGATATGTGACCAAGAAAGATTACTATTGTTATTCTTTTGGTAGGTAAATCATGTTTGTCTTTGGTATTAAAAGAAAAATTACAGAAAACCTTAGTTTCTAGCACCACTTTCTACGCTCTACATTCAAAATGATGACGGGAGGAATAGTACCTCAATTATAAGTATCTGATAGAAAAGTTTCTCATTTAATATTTCATGTTTTTTAACTTTTGTTACTTTCGATAATTTAAGGATAAGTAAATACTGGCAATGCTCCGGTTATGAGTAATAAAGTTACAGGTCCACCACCATAATTTATTGGGAACATTTCATAAATAGGCAGCTCAGCCCACCAAATTACAGCGTCCATGCCCATATTTTTCTTTCATCAGCATGGCAACATTCATTATAACAAAAATCACGCACATGAATCTCGCGCCAAACACGCCCGTCTTTTTCAAATTTGAATTAAAACATAACTTTGTTTCCTTTTAAAACTCCATTACTCACACTCAAAAATCTCCTTCCATCTACAAAATCGAAAACCCTAAATTCTTCATCCCCAAAAATAATACGAAATTGAAGCTTTTTTTGCTGCATAAATTCAAATTTATACATAGATTTCAATTTCTGTTTTTTTTCAATGGATCCTTTTCCAACATATATTCAACACACTAGGGAATAGAATCACGAAAATAAGTTTGTGAATTTCATCCCGGATTGCATTGTTATTCGATCTAGTTTCAATTATGAAAATTTAGTTGCCAAAATTTCAAAACAAATCAGGATAAATGTTAAATTGAGTTGCATAGAAATCCAGTTCATTCCGAGTAATGATTTACTACCTGTTCTGATCTACGATGATACTGGTATTCAAATTTACATTGAACTAGGGAAAAAACATCCAGATTTCACTGCCTATCCGCTCTGTGTAAGGATGAAGGAGATGTCAACTGGTGCTGGATGATCGAATATTAACTCAGCCTCCACGAATTTTAACTGTATAAATAGTGGAAAACTTATACAAGAGATTGACGAGGCAGGTGACATAGATGTGGATGAATTAGTGGATGATAATTATACAGAAGTTATATTCCTTGATAATTGTGTTATAATAGATGATATGTTACATGAGAAAGTTGAAGAGAATCAGGTTTACAAGGACAAGCAGACACTTGTTAGTGTAATGAAATATTATGCCCTGCAAAATAAGTTTCAGTTCAAGGTGAAGAGATTAGGTACAAAAAGGTATGGTTAAAGCTGTTTATTCTGGTATATAATTGTATAAACAAGTATAAAAAAACTTTATATTACTGTCTATAATTTTGGTTGAATCTGTTTGAATGATATGTATTATTATGTATAACTGTGTATAAGTTAAATCAAAAACACCGTATTATTGTGTGTAAATTTGTATTTGGATTTTTTTGTCGTCTGAATCACTATATATCACCTTTTCAAGTATGGATAACCTTTTCAAGTATGGATACTTAAGTAAACCTAATTTAAATTTGTATAAACTAATATAAGTAGTTTTTGTATTACTGCCTATAATTTCATTCAAAATTGTTTTCACGATTGTATTGTTTTGTATAAAGTTGTATATTAATACATAAAGCATGTTTGATGTGTCGACATTGTTGTATATACATAGACATATTTCTTTGTATAAATATGTATATCAAAATAACACTATATTTATGTGTATAAATTTGTATTTACCAGTTCAACGCTCTTTACCAATAGGTATTACCTTTCATGTGTTGATGCAAAATGTACATGGAGTATCAAACGTTCAGCTGTAGGCAAGGCGCAAATATTCAAGGTGCGAAGTTTTATTAATAGTCATACGCGCTCACTTGGTGAAAGATAATTAGAACAACGTCAAGCAAGTGCGTTTGTGATTGCTACAATGATCAAAGACAAATATATAGATCCTAAAACTGTCTACAATGCAAATAATATAAGGAGTGACATGCTGAAGGACTACGGTATTGAATTAACCTACATGAAAGCATGGCGAGCAAAACAAACTACTTTAGAAATATTAAGGAGCAACCCTAATGAATCATATCAACACCTTATAAGTTACTTTTACATGGTTGAGGAGATAAATTCAGGTTCAGTTATAAGGCTGCATAAATCTGATGACGGGCGCTTCCTATATACATTTGTTGCACTCAATTCATCAATCCAGGGTTGGAAGTATTGCAGGCCAACAATGGTGATTGATGGGAGCTTTCTTTCAGCAGCACACAGGGGCACATTTTTTAGTGTTTGCACTGAGGATGCAAATGGTAAGTTAAACACCACTGTAAATATCAAGTCTGACTATTTTCATAAGACATCAGATTGTATAATTGTATAAAGCTTAATAAATCTGTTTATCGCTCACATTATAAATATGCATAAGCATGTATATCTTTGTATAAGACTCAACTTTCCATTTGAAATCTGATGTATAAACTGTTTAAATAAGAAAAATTGTAGACAAGTAAATTTCATTGGATTTAAATTCATGAAATAAAATGACTATATGTCAAATTCAAGATATATTGGTCCAAATAAGTGTTATGAGCTAATATAATTGGGCTAATTATTTAAAAGTAATAAAAGCTCAATCTTGTTAGCCTAGCAAAATTAACCTAAGGCCCAATGGGTATAAGTTTTCGGGGAATTTTCAAAAATAGTCAGCCCACTACCCAAAATTACAAACAGAAGGCCATATTTTTTTTTTCATGCATAGCACCCATACCTAAAATTACAAATTTTAGCACTTCTTCATAAAAAACACCCTAGCTACCAAATCTCCCCTCTTCAACCACGAAGCCGCCGGTAGACACCCTCCCCTGCCATTGGTGTTGTTATTTTTTTGTATTTTACTGAATTTATGTTGTTTATTTTGTCTAAATCATTGCTTTGGACAAGTTTATACACATAAATCTCCTCCAAAAAATAAATTATACATGAATATACAAAGATAAATGCGTAGCAATGAAAGAAATACAAAAATATACACAAAAAAAAAGTAAAAATTCATATAAACATCCTTAATATACAGATTTATTCACTCGCATATACACACTTATACAAATTTATACAATTTTATACATGTGTATAAATTTGTATAAACTTGTATTAACTTGCAGCAGACTGCTATCTTGGAAAAAATGTGACAACTCGGGTAAGATTCGAAAATATGGGTCATTTTTGGTAATTTTCGTCTTTTGCTCGTCTTTTAGTGTAACTATCCCTAAGTTTTCCTAGAGGCCCAAAAGTACGCCACATGGCAAGTAATGTGGCGCCAAGTCAAAAGAAATAGCCAATTGGATCATGCCACACATCAAATGATGTGGCAATCCAAGTCAAACCCAAAGACAAATGAAAATACGCCATGTGGACATGTGACATGTAATGGCTAATCAAATACGGCCTAGTCACTAAATAAATCTGATCGGCCGGTCCACGGGCCAAGGCCCGTCAGGGTTTCTTAGTGGCTACTCCACCCTATAACTATATAAAGCAGTCAAATCTCTCATTTGAGATCAGAAGAAATCAGAAGCAAGAATCCATAACAAGAAGCAAGAAAGAGCTCGTGGATCAAAGCAAGAGATTTCTACAAAAGCTGCAAGCACTCAAGTATTTCTCTACAATGTTCTAGAGATCAAGACGAAGATTCAAGACCAAGCTCCAAGCCATTGAATCCAAGTACAAGTTCAAGATCAAGACTAAGACCAAGTTCAAGATAAAGCTCCAAGCCCTTGAACTCATCAAGCCAAGATCAAAATCAAGTCCAAATCCAAACTTCAAGATCAAGTTCAAAAGCCCTTGAAGTTATAGTTTGAAAAGATTAATCAGAGGAATCATATAGATGGTAACACTCATATTTTTATAAATAAAATATATTATTGTAATATTTTTCTGTCTCGATATTTATTTTCTTGACGCGAATTTACTTGTTACAAATTGTGGCACGCCCGATGGGACTATCTCTACCTCTTATCTCAACTTTTCAACTCATAAAGTTCAGCAACATTGAGATGGCTTCCAGGAAAACCAACTCAAAATCTGTCGCTGCAAAATCTGCTTGGCCTCATGACCTTGATGCCAACTCCAAGTTCTCTTCTGAGGTTCAAGGCTGCATGAATGCTACTAAGGGAAGCTTTGGACCAGTTACAAGAAACAAAGCAAACTTGATGGGACAACAAGCACTGAGCCATTGGAAAAAGGTAACAATATCGTTGAAATGGTTGAAAACACTTTGGCTCGACTTAGGCTCTGCAGATCCAGAAGTCCAACAATGAAGAAAGACGATGATGTTTCAAGCATTGGGTCGTCTCCAACCACGCCGCGCGAGTCATTCCATTCAAAGATCAATCTATGGGAGAATCTATGTTGTTCTCCATCATCTCCAACAGCCGTGCATGTCATGGTAACTAAAACTTTAACAGTGGAGGAACAACTTGCAAACTTGACAAAGGCGATTGATCGCTTATCAAACTATGTCAAGGATCAAGACGCCCGCATCAACAAGATGGAAAGCATGATGGATGGAGAATCTAGCCATGCACCAAGGAAACATCCAGAAGTTCAAGAGATGATTAATACTCCAGCTAAACAAGTAACACCTGCTAAGGAAATCCAAGTTTCTGCTAATGGAGTGATTCCAATTGACCAACAAAAGGAGTTCATTATGGGAATAATCAAGAATAAGTACGAGGTTTCTTCCAAATCTTCTCTTGCATATGAAAAGCCATATACCGCAAGGATCGATAGCTTGAAGATGCCCATCGGTTATCAACCCCCAAAATTTCAGCAGTTCGATGGAAAAGGAAACCCTAATCAACATGTGGCGTACTTCGTCGAGACATGCAACAATGCTGGAACATACAGTGATTACCTCGTCAAGCAGTTCGTTCGTTCCCTCAAAGGGAATGCTTTTGATTGGTATACGGTCATTAAAGAAATTATGTTTAGGGGGAGACTTTATATTGTAGTAGTATTTTATTAGTAGTTTTAAACCTTTATGATGTTTAAAAGTGGTCTGATTTAAAACTACTAATAATATACTACTACAATATAAAGTCTCCCCCTAAATATAATTTCTTTAATGACTACATTGTGGAGTTTTTGGTGTTATGTGTATTGTGAAGAAAAGACCCTCAATTTATAAATGTTTAAGACTTCTCCTCTAAGTAAAAAAAAGTCCTATGAAGGAGACATATTTCTATTAGAATTCCCTTCCTTCAAAAAAAGAGTCCTAATAGGTATAAAATTCAGGGGTAAAACCCTATCAATTCTCCCCTTGGCCTGAATTTTCTGGCAAAGTAAACTTGATCTTTAATTTCTTCTTCACATGATCTTCAACAGTGGGGATTGAAATAACATGGCGTCATGCGGAAGCTAACAAAGCAAATATTGAATGACAATATTCAGACATTAAAAGGATTTAAAATTATTTATTGAAGTAGTTTGGTCAACTGGCCTACATCATATGGGAAGAAAAGTCTCCCCTAAATAAAATTCTACTAACGACTACATTATGGAGTTGTTGGTGTTATTATTGTGAGAAGAAGTTCCTCTATTTATAGTTGTTTATTACTTCTCCTCTAAGTAAAGGATAGGTATAAAATGAGATTTATTCTATTTAGAACTATTTCTTATCTTTTTCAAGAAAAGAGTTCTAATAGGTTAAAAATTCAGGGCAAAAACCCTAACAATTCTCCCCTTGGCCTGAATTTTCTGACAAATAAATCTTGATCTTCCTTCTTCACATGATCTTCAGACTGCTGCTTGTCAGATTTAAAATTTTATATTGATTCAAAAGAGTCCATGAATAGGTTAAAAGGATTCCAAGAATGAGTTAAAAGGAGCCATGCATTAAAAATAAGCATGGAACTGGCATTGAAGCTCATGCATTACAAGCTGACATGAGTTGAAAGTGGCCCAAATATGGGTTAAAAAAGGTTTATTTTGGAAGATGTAGCAATAGAATTTTTGAAGTTATGGTTGAAAATTTTCTCCACATGTATCATCACTTTTTTTTTTACCGATCTTTATCATCATCATATTGATTGTGGCTAGAACTGACCCGCCTTGAACCTGTCTTCAATATGTTAACCTTGCTCATAGAACCATTAGCTGAACATGGCTCATTTTTAACTCATGCTAATTGTTAATGCATGAGCTCCTTTTAACCCATTTTTGGGCTCCTTTTAACCTATTCATGGTCTCCGTTCAACCAATACAAAAATCTTAAACATGACAAGCAGCAGTGTGAAGACTGTATGAAGAAGAAGATCAAGTTTATTTTGTCAGAAAATTCAGGTCAAGGTGAGAACTGTTAGGGTTTTTGCCCTGAATTTGTAACCTACTAGAAATTTTCTTTCTTGAATGGAGGAAAAAGAGTTCTAAAAAAATTATATCTACTTTTATCCTTTTATGTCTATCCTTTTCTTTGAGGAGAAGTTACTAGACTCCTATAAATAGATGATTTTATTGTCACAATAACACTACCAAACTCCACAATGTAGTCATTAGGAGAATTTTATTTACGGGAGACTTTTTCTCCCATATGATGTAGGCCAATTGGCAAACCACTTTCAATAAATTATCTTTTTATATTTAATTCATTATCATCTATATTTGATGTATTAGCTTCCGCATGACACCATGTTGTTTCAATCCCAACAAGTGAGTCTGATTCAATTGATAGCTGGGAGCAGCTGAAACATGAGTTCCTCAATCGCTTTTACAGTACAAGGCGTACCGTAAGCATGATAGAGCTCACAAACACGCAACATCGAAAGAAAGAACCGGTCATTGACTTTATCAACCGATGGAGGAATGCAAGTCTCAACTGCAAAGATAGATTTAGTGAAGCTTTAGGAATTGAGACGCGCATTCAAGGTATGAATTTGGGGTTTCGCTACATCTTGCAAGGCATAAAGCCAAGGACTTTTGAAGGGTTTGCAATTCGTGCTCATGATATGGAGCTAAGCACGACCTCCATTGGAAAAGAAGGGCCGCCGGTCACCGAACCTCGCAAGGGAAAAGACAAGCAAGAAGTCAAGAGATGGAGCAAAGTAGTACCCAAGGTTGAAAGCACAGAGTCCATGAATGTTGATGCCAAAACTGCGAAGTTCACCACAAAGTTTAGTGAGAAACAAAGTGTGAAGGCGACTTCTTTCAAGGATAAGACATGTTGCAAATCAACTTTGAGAGAGATGCAAGATAAGGAATACACATTCCTTGATTCTGATGCTCCCGCAATCTTCGATGAACTTCTGGAACTAAAGCTCATTGAGCTACCAAAAATGAAGCGTCCTAATGAAGCTGAAAGAACGAATGATCCAAACTACTGAAAGTACCATCGACTTTTAGGTCACTCTCTTGAAAAATGTTTTGTCTTTAAGGACAAAGTCATGGAGTTGGCCGACAAAGGGGAGATTATACTCGAAGATGAAAAGGAAAATACAAACCAAGTTTCCATCACCTTTGGCTCACAAGACCCTATTGCGATCTGCAACTTCACTGAAGGATTCAGAGGGCAAGATGTCATGATCAAGTTTGGCGACTTTGAACACATTCCAGCAAAAGGATCATTTTCTCCCCCAAAGTTGTGTGAGCAAAGTATGAAGAAAGCATCGCTCGAGGAAGATGATGATGGTTGGGCATTGGTGACTCGACAGAGGCATCATAAGGCAAGCCCACGAGATGAACCACCTTAGAAACCAACAAGGAAGAAGATGGTAAGGAAGCGAAAAGAAATCGGAGGTCCACAGAAGGCAAAGGCGGAGGTTTACCATCACCAAAAGTTGCGTCAGCCAGTGACCCTAGAGGAGTTTTACCAAGGTTGTTCCGCATGAAGATCCCTAAAGATGATACGAAGGCCTCATGTTGTAATGCTGATAACGAGAGGAGAAAAATGAAAGTCCAGAGCCATCTTCACCTGCGAAGTTAGAAAAACTACTTGTGGAGCAAAGATCACATTCATAAGTGATGATATCCTACTCGAGGAAATTCCTCAAAATCATCTGTTGTTCATGGTTGGATATTTAAATGAACGAAGAGTAAATAGAATCTTGATTGATGGAGGATCCGAAATCAACATTCTGCCTATTCACACAATGAACGAACTTGGCATCTCAAGAGAGGATTTGATTGGTTTGATAATCCATGGATTCAACCAAGGGGGGGCAAAGGACCATAGGTGCTACAAAAATAGACCTCACTATTGGAGAAATGACTTCAAGCGCATGGTTGCATGTGATCGATGCAAAGACTTCCTATATCATCTTGCTGGGAAGGCCGTGGATACATGAGAATAAAGTTGTCATATCCACTTATCACCAATGCCTTAAGTATCATGAAGTTGGAATTGAGAATAAAATCGTTGATGATGACAAGCTATTCACTGAATCTGAAGCGTACTGTGCTGACGCTAAATTTTACTTGAAGAATATCGTGAATGAAGTCAGGGTTGATAACATCGCCAAGACATCGGATCCTAAGATTGCAATAAAGAAGGCTGAGATTACATCTGGGAAAGCAAAAGTTGTAGAGGATGAAGATAGAAGCCACTCTATTCAAAGGAAACCACATAAGCAATAGTTTGCACCTTAAGGCAAGAAGACAGGATCTACGCTCCGCTACGTCCCAAAACTGAAGGAGAAGAAAGACCAATCATCCGACCTGCAAAGTGACGTGCTGAATAGATTAACCCTTCTTATCAAGCGGCTTGATGCTTTGAAGTTATCCTCAAATTTGCTTGGAAAGTTTGTAGCCCGAAATCCATCGGAGAATAGTGCACTCCCCACAAAGCGCACAAACGAGGGTTTTGATCCGAATGCTTATAAACTATTTGCAAAGGCTGGGGATGATCCCAACAAACCATCTAAGTTAGGGAAGCACCTACCATAAGGTTCAATGAAGAAATCACGTGAAGGCTTGGGCTTCGAAAAATGCCCACCAGTTCGCATCTCTATAAGGAGGGCAAGCATCAATTATGTTGGTGTTGAGGATGAGTCCGTTCCTTCGAACAAAAGAAAGTCTGTCTTTGATCGGCTCGGAGAACCAACTGCAAGAACTTTTGTCTTTGATAGATTGGGATAATTGAAGAAGAGGAACAAGCTCCAAAAGGGTGATGTAAAGGCCCTAAACTTTTCAAGAGATTGCCAAAGTCTGATCCCTTCAAGGATGAAGCGTCAAGTAAAACTAGTAGTTTCATGTGGAGAAGTGTTAAAGGCAAAGACTCACACTATAGTCCACACAAAGGAGCGTGAGGAAGACGAAGAAAGTGTAGGATCTTCATATTACATCGTCGCAGAAGAAGAACAGAATGCTTCATATCCAAATAATGTCAAGAATGAGTTGGAGGATATTTCTTGGTGTCACCACATATCTTTCAACGATGGAGATCTGCAGGAAGATGAAGATGCTAAAGATGCTCCACCTGAGCTTGAAGAAGGAATGAAGACGACAATTGACACATTGAAAGAGATCAACCTCGACACAGATGAAGAACCAAGACTCACCTATATAAGTTCTTTGCTGATGACGGATGAAGAAAGTGCTTATGTAGAGCTGCTGAAGGAGTATAGAGATGTCTTTGCTTAGAGCTACAAAGAGATGCCTGGTTTAGACCCCAAAGTAGCGGTCCATCATCTTGCGGTTAGAAATGGTGCTCATCCTGTTAAGTAAAGCCAACGCCGCTTCAGGTCAGAGCTGGTACCTTTGATCGAGAATGAAGTCAACAAGCTTATCGAGACTGGTTTTATTCGGGAAGTCAAGTATCCTACTTGAATTTCAAGTATAGCCCCTGTAAGGAAGAAAAATGGCCAAATTCGAGTTTATGTTGATTTTAGAGATCTCAACAATACATGTCCTAAGGATGAATTTTCACTCCCCATCCCACAACTCATGATTGACGCCACTACTGGATATGAGGCAATGTCTTTTATGGATGGCTCATCTGGCTATAACCAGATTCGTATGTCTCTTGAGGATGAAGAACTCACAGCATTTCGAACTCCTAAGGGAATTCACTGCTACAAGGTGATGTCATTTGGCCTGAAGAATGCTGGATCTACCTATCAAAGAGCTATGCAAAATATCTTTGACAGCATGCTTCACAAAAGTGTGGAGTTCTATGTTGATGACTTGGTGGTAAAATCAAGAAACAAGGAGGATCACCTATAAAACTTGAGAATGGTGTTTGAATTGCTGCGAAGATACCAACTTCAGATGAATCCTTTAAAGTGCGCATTCGGAGTTACTTCTGGTAAATTCCTTGGTTTCATTGTTCGACACCGAGGAATTAAAATTGAACAAGCTAAAGTCGATGCGATTTTGAAGATGCCTAAGCCTAGAAATATTCATGAACTAAAGAGTCTACAAGGAAAGTTGGCGTATCTTAGGAGATTCATTTCAAATCTGGCCGGAAGATGTCAACTATTCAGTCGCCTCATGAAGAAAGGTGTCCATTTCGAATGGGACCAAGGTTGCAGCAATGCATTCGAGAGCATCAAGTCGTACCTGATGAAACCTCCAAGTTTAGCTGCACCTATACCTGGAAAGCCGCTGATATTATATATCGCAGTGCAAGAAAGGTCTGTTGGGGCACTTTTGGCTCAAGAGAATAGTGAAGGGAAAGAAAATTTCCTTTACTACTTAAGTAGGATGATGACACCAAATGAGTTGAAGTACTTGCTAATCGAAAAGTTGTGTTTGGCGCTAGTCTTCTCTATTCAAAAGTTGAAGAAATACTTTCAAGCTCACATCGTCCGACTCATTTTCAAAGCAAATCCTATAAAATTTGTGATATCAAATCCCATCCTTAGTGATCGTTTGGCGAGATAGTACCTTCAGTTTCAACAATTTGAGATTTTATACGTCTCTCAAAAAGCGGTGAAAGGACAAGCATTGGCAGACTTCTTGGCGGATCATCTGATACCTGATGATTGGGAGCTCACTGATGAATTACCTGATGAAAATACAATGGTCGTCGAAGTTCAACCATCGTGGAAGATGTGCTTCGACGGTGCTGCACGTCATGATGGAGCTGGGGCTGGTGTGGTTTTCGTAACTTCTGAAGGAGAGGTTTTCCCATATTCTTTCACGCTGACACAAAGTTGCTCTAATAACGTCGCAGAGTATCAAGCACTCATACTTGGTCTCGAAATGGCAGTCGACATGAAACAGTTACAGTTGCAAGTATATGGAAACTCTAAATTGGTAATTAATCAGCTTCTGGGTAGCTATGCGGTAAAGAAACCAGAGTTACAACCCTATCACAATTATGCACAGAAGTTAATAGGATGGCTTGGGGATGTAACTCTCCAGCATGTGCCGAGGAAAGAAAATAAAAAAGCTGATGCCTTAGAGGCTTTGGCATCAACACTTACCTTGCCTGAACAAACGCAAATTACTATCTGCCAAAAATGGGTAGTACCACTGTTTGATGAAGGCGTGGATGTTGAAAATGAACATCAACATCTTGTTATAGTTTCTGAGGCTGAAAAGGAAGACTGGCGGAAACCTATAATTGATTACCTCAGTCACGGAGCCCTTCCAGAAAATCCGAGAAGAAGAGCCAAAATCCGTCGTAGAGCACCCCGTTTCCTTTACTACAAGGACACTCTATATAGAAGATCATTCAAGAGAGTACTTTTGCGATGTTTAGGAGATGATGGAACACTTCATGCCCTGGAAGAAGCACACTCTGGGGTATGTGGATCACATCTGTCTGGGCCGAAGCTTCACTTCCATATAAAAAAGATAGGGTACTACTGGCCAACAGTGGTGAAGGATTGCTTGGACCATGCTCGGAGATGCAAATCTTGTCAGCTCCATGCAAACTTCATACATCAACCACCTGAAGTGTTGTACCCAATGGTCGCGTCTTGGCCATTTGATGCTTGAGGACTAAACATTGTTGGACCATTGCCGAAGTCTTCTGAAGGACATATGTTCATATTAGCTGCAACTGATTACTTTTCAATATGGGCAGAAGTCGTCGCTCTTAAGGAAGTAAAGAAGGAGGAGGTTACAAACTTCATTCGAGTAAACAATATTTACCGTTTCGGTATCCCTCGTTATATAATAACGGATAACGGCAAGCCATTCGATAATAGACTGATGAATAAAATATGTGATCTCTTTGGCTTCAAGCAGCACAAATCTTCCATGTATAATGTTGCCGCCAATGGCCTAGCCGAAGCATTCAACAAGATCTTGTGCAACTTGCGTAATAAGTTTGTTTCCAAATCAAAGTGAGATTGGCATGAAATGATGGAAGAAGCTTTATGGGCATATAGGACAACTCACCGCACAACAACTAAAGCAACTCATTACTCGCTTGTTTATGGAGTTGAAGCTCTGTTGCTACTAGAGCGTCAAATACCATCCTTGAGACTTGCTCTCCAAGAAGGGTTCACTGATGAAGAAAATGCTCGCTTACGCCTTGAAGAGTTGGAGGCTCTCGATGAGAAAAGACTCAAAGCTCAGCAAATCTTTGAATATTATCAAGCTCGTCTATCTCGTGCTTTCAACAAAAAGGTTCGCCCGAGATCTTTTCAAGTTGGTGATCAAGTTCTTGCTGTAAGAAGACCCATTATCACTTCCCATAAATCTGGGGGCAAGTTCATTGCAAAATGGGATGGACCGTATGTTCTGCAAGAAGTCTATTCAAGTGGTGCTTATAAAATTATTGATCCTGAAGGAAAAAGACTCGGTCCCATTAACGGGAAATTCTTGAAGAAATACTATCCTTAAAGTTGAAATGCTCCTTGACGCACGAGCCTAAACTGCAAGTTGAAACACTTCTCGACGCACGAGCCTAAACTGCAAGTTGACACGCTCCTCGACGCATGAGCCTATACTACCAGTTGCCACGCTCCTCGACGCACGAGCCTAAACTGCAAGTTGACATGCTCCTCGACGCACGAGCCTAAACTGCAAGTTAACACGCTCCTGGAAACACGACCTTAAACTGCAAATCGGCACGCTCCTTTGATGCACGAGCATAAACTACATAAAACTCCTGGCCCGCAAGAGTCTAAACTGTGCACGGCAAAAAAAAAGTGTTTGCTAGGTTGAAAACCTCGAAAGAGGCGGCCTAGGCAAAAGTTAGGACCAAAAAAAAACATACACTTCTTTTTATTATGAACTACGTAATGACTTGATCCTCTTCATCGAGGTACGTAGGCAGCTTAGAGCTCAAATTCTAAGTTCAGTCGCCCAAAAAAAACATACACTTCTTTCACCTTGTCTATATATTTGCGGAGGGAGGTTATCTCTTCAACCTTCTCATATTCTTCATGCATGGCAAGTGAGAGATACTTTCCTAATTTGAAATGATGATGGTTTCATGGGGGCAACCCTCCGTATCAAAGTAGCGGCTTCAATGGAATGATTATAGTACTTCAGTATGCTGCCAAGTCTTCAAATGGGAGCCTTCCAATTCACCAAGTCTTCAAGTTGAGGCTTTCAAGTTTTCCAAGTCTTCATTTGAAGTCTTCAAATTTGTGGAGTCTTCAAGCTGGAGTCTTCAAGTTCGTCAGGTCTTCAAGTTGGACTCTTCTAATTCTTCAACTCTTCAAGTTGGGACTTTCAAATTTTCCAAGTCTTCGAGTTGAAGTTGATGGTCTTCAAGTTCGAGCCTTCAAATACGCCAAGTCTTCAAGCTTGATTATTCAATTTCGCCAAATGTTCAAGTTGGAGTCTCCAAATTCTCCAAGTCTTCAAGCTGATGTCTTCAAATATATGTCAAGTCTTCATGTGGGATCTGTTGACACCCAATTTCGTCCCGAGATTTAATTAATGACTAATTATTTAAATAAAAATTAATTATTTAAAATAAAATAAAAATAAAAATTAATTAATTAAAATTAGCTATAGTAAATTAATTAATTTCAAAAGAAAAGGCTAAGTGTGCAATATACAACCCCAATTTCAGCCTACCCGTGCAAATTTTCATTTACTCATATAATCCCTAAAGTGGGGCTAAAATTGCCTTACGAATCACATATACAATACATACAATACACATAATACACCACCCCTAGCCCATCAGCCCATCCTCCAACCTGGCCCAAAATCCTTTTAGTTCATTTCCCATTTTCACAAAAAAAACCCGATTTCCTCATTCCCCAACCCGATTCCCTTATTTCAGCCCGCGATCGAACCCGTTTCTGATCCTCTCAAACCCTCTAATACTCCAAAAACTGTACGAATTGGTCCCCGCATCAGCAACAGACACTTGATCTCGTCCATTTATTTTGAAACGAAGTCGAATCCGAGCCCTTGATCTCTTTTTTGGAGATAAGGATGAGAGAGGTGTAGTTTTACCCTTCTCACCTTTATCTCACAAGGGATTGATTGAAAATAAGCAGGGAGTAGGTTGGAATTTCGTTCGAGGTAAACCCTAATTTTTTTTCTAGTCTAAATTCGTGTTCTCCAGAATAGAAAAGGGGGGAGTGGATTTTATAAAAAAAGAAAGCAGCAGAGAGTAGGAAAGGCAGCAACATACACATTTTATATTTTTCCTTAGTTTTCTTTGACAATGAAATAGTGTTACAGTTTTCCGTTGGATTTTGCATATCGCTTCGTTGTTGTTTCGGATTTGTGTCGTCGCTTCACTTTTCAAGTCGTCGACCTTGTTCAAGTTACTTAGTCGAGTCGTTTCTTTAGCTCATCGCCCCTTTCACGGCGCCGCAAAAGGTAATAGCTCACGCTCTCTATATTTTTTGTTCCCTTTAAATTTTAGTATCCTTTTAGTGCTCGTTGATGTCTGCTGCCTCTGAATTAGATTGCTACATGTGTTGTCAAGAATGTCATTTGATAGAAATCCGAGATTGTAAAATGTAGTTAGAGCTATATATATATATATATAGATTGTTTTCCTGCTTGTTTTAGGTAATGTGATTCCTTTAGGAATCTGCGGTCATAAATATAATTTAGCTTGTCAAAGTTTTAATCTTCACTTGTTCTTAACAAGAATAATATAAAATGGTGTTAGATATTTTCAGTATGGTTTTGTGATTCCTGTGGCTCTGTTAGGCAGGTAGTAAGTGGTTCTGTTTATTAGTGTCCTGTTGTTGCTTGTTCTGGATCTTTTTTCATGGAGTTGAGGGGGTATGCAGCAAGTGATAGGAGCTTGCTTTGGATCAGCTGTAGTTTGTATCTGTTTCCATTTCAAGAGGTGGTGTAGGTTGTTCCCTGATTTTCCTAGAGGCATAAGAGTTTTGTGCATATGTAGAAGTGTGTGTTGTTTATGTTCAGGTGTGTGTGTGTGTGTTAGGTGGCCCTGTGAGTGTGTAGAGGAGCTTGGGATGTTTGGAAGCAGGGGTTCAAGGTCTGTGCGTAGGCTGTTTTGATTCAGTTTTGTGAGGGAGTGGTATTGAGGGTCTGTGAGGGAGAGGAAGCAGAGGGTGTGCAGATGGCTTTGGAGAGGTGTTCTGGTGAATTAGAGGAGCTGGAAGTGTTGTTGTTTTGGTTCAAAGATTCCAGGGGTTGTATTGGCTTTCTGGGGTTTGAAGTAGGGTGAAGGTTTTGTGTTTGCAGCTGTTAATAGGATGGTGTAGAGTAGTTCAGGTTCTTGTCTTGGTGTCTGGAGTTTCTTGTGTGAGTTTGAGGGAGGTCAGGTGTTCTGTGGGGAGGTGTTCTTGTGAGTTAGAGTGTCAGAGATGCAGGCAGTTTGTTTCAAGTTGTTTAGGAGGGTTTAGGAGGTGTTGTAGAGGTCTGTGAGATGGTGCTAGGCTTGAATCAGGGTCATGCTTTGTTTTCTTCTGGTTCTTGTCTGTGTGAAGGAAGTTGCTTGGTGTTTTCTAGTCACTTGCTCATTTTGTAGGCTCGTTTCAGTCAGTATAATTGTTTGGGGAGTTGTCTAAGAAGCTAAAAAAAGGTTACCTGGAATGTATTTCTATTCAGAATCTAGTTAGTCCCTGTTTCTATTTCAGTCAGCTTCAGTTCTTTTGAGGTAAACTGATTCATTTAGGTTTGAATTAGTAAGGTCTCTATCAGTGCTTGCCTGTCTGTGAATCAAAGCCTGGAGGGTAATGTTCTTTCTTTTGTTTGGTCTGACTTTTCCTGTTACTCTAGTGTTCTACTCGGCCTGTGCATGCGTGTATTGTGATCATGTAAGAAAAGGGTCGAGTCTGTTATGCCTTTAGTCCTAGAAGCTTAAAGAGATCTTGAATATGATTAATTTAAGTAGTATGCATCTTTACATGAAATGATTTAACTGGACCCTGTTCATTCTTCATTGTTCTAGATGTGCGAGTCACTTTCTCTTCTGTGTTCATTTGTTTTTTGTCACTTATTGCATATACTGATCCTTTATTTTCACATAATTGCATGTAACACCTCTTGGGAACGAGTTTGAGTGGTTAAAACTCACAAATTGGGACAGTTGTTTGCATTTGAAGTTATTTGCTCCGCTTCGCATTTTCGGGACTTGATATCCCCGAAAATGTAAGAAACGAAAAAATGAAAATCACAAAATCCAAGGCTCAATGATGAGTTTGCACTTCCGAGTTCTGTCTTCTAAACTCTATTTTTCCCCGCTCCCTTAGGAAGTGCATGTTATATAGGATTTCCCCATAGACCGGATTAGTAGCCCGGTAGGGTAGAAATGAGATTCGAATTGTGAATAACTATTGTAAATCACTTAAATTAATTTTATATGAACGCTTTGTATCATTTCTTTGCGAATCGCCAATTAATTTATGAATGTTTAGAATCATTTTTCAATTAATGAGTGCAAATAAAATTCGATTAAAATCGTACCTTCGTCATAATTTGCATTTTGAATTATTTATTTATTGATCATATTAATATTCAATTATTTATTCATTTAATCTAATTTATTTATGTAGTTAATTAATTAAATTTTAATCTATTATTTATTTATCTACTTAATCTAATTTATTTAATTTCAATTAATCATTTATTTATTTAATCAATTAAATATTTATCCATTTATTTATTTAATTAATCAATTATTATTCATTTACTCCTTTATTTAATTAAAATTGATAAGTATTCATTTATTTAAAAGAACCACTTACCTAGAATCTCTGAATTTAATTTTCTTTTAAAATAAAGATTAAATTGCACTCTTTAGTTAACTTAGGTTCCTAATAATCCTTAAATTAGGTGGCGACTCCAAAAAAAACCCTTTGGAGCCCCATTTTGTTGAAATATACCCGAAACCTGTCTTTTCTTAAAGAAAGGGTAATTTTTGTGGGGGGGGGGGGGGGGGTTCAACAGCGTGGCGACTCCGCTGGGGATATGCAAATGGTTCTAACCAAAAGGCTTTCACGAATTTGTTTGTTTGTATTGTTTGAATTGTATGTCGATATTAGTATGCGTAACTTATTTAATTATTGTTGAAACTAACATGATCATATCTATTGTTTATTTGCAAGCATGCGTAGAACCCTATTTGCGCACATATAAACTGGCATTCCATTCATACTTCCCCCACTCCTGGGAACCTCTTGCATTTTCACCCCAAATATCTGTGAGGTACGCTCATGCGTACCCGCACTTTCTTCCACTAAAGAACCCTTATGACGAGTTGGTACACCGGCGGTTGTCGTGGGAGTAATTCGACTGGGAGGCCGCTTGCCACTCACCTGTTAGCGTCAACCGTTAACCCACTCTTAGACGGAGTTTTAGGAGCATGCATGCATTTACACTTTAGTCTGGACCCGGTCCTTGGTACCGCCTCCATAGTTAGGAAACCACCCTTACGTCAGCGGGTTTTTAAAAACCCAACGGCAATGCATATTATGTGCTATGTGATGACGAATCCTCAGTCCTAACCATATTTTGAGCAAAATCAGATTTGAAATTTTGTCTTCTATGTTGTCTTTTAGAATTGCTGTCCGGGGAAGTTAGGCAGATTTGGTTGGTTTGTATTTTGGAGATGGACTGGTGTAGTGAGATCTAAGAGGCGAAGCCCCTGGTGTCTTTAAAAGATCAGTGGGGTCCCTCTCGTGGATGGCTTTGCATGTGTGCAGGCCCCATGTTGACTAACCAGCTGCAAATTCTTATGGAATGAAGTATGCTTGTCGCATACTAGGAGAGCAAAGCCCCCATGTCTTTGAATGACCATTGGGGTCCCTCCTTGAAGACCAGTGCGGTCTTGGCTACCTAGGAAACTGAGAGGCTTGATTAAAGCCGAGGACCAGTGAGGAGCCCTATGAACAAGGTCTGTGAGCCTTGCAAAACCTAGGAAACTGAGAGGCTTGTCTAAAGCCGAGGACCAGTGAGGTTTTATTTTGAAAGGCCAATTGGCGCCTTTCGTGATTTGCAGTCTGGTATTGTGGAGGCAGTTGGAAATTTCTCCCGGGATGTTGTAAAATAATTGGGAGTTGTGCTTGGAGGAGCGTTGATGTTTGCAAAAGGTATAGAGGTGTTTCAGGTTTTAGGCATTTGGGTTTAGAAATTTGGTGCAGATGTTGTGGAGAGCATGAGTTGCGTTAGAATTTCGAGTTGACCCCAGCTTTTGGAAGTTAGTTGGGATAATAGAATTGCAGTGTCGAGATGGCGAGCTGATTATTATCAATTATTGTTATTATTTATTGCTTACTCTAAATCCGAGTTAATCAAAACTGGCATGAACTATTTTCCATTACCACTTGTTTGCGCGTCTTAGGCCCACCTCTGGCAAAGAGGCACCTTACAGGGTAGGAAACGTTCGCATTTTCATTTACGCTCAACTACTTGTGTTTGCCACATGTCAACTTGTTTAAAATGCAAAGCGCTACGTGATGCGCGCTACGTGATTTGTGTGCAATTTTGCCAATGACATGCAAACTAACATGGCTACTTTTGAACTTTTCTTTTTGTTTTGTTTATCCCCATTCAGAGGTTTGATTTGTGCTGATTTAAGCTGGCTGATCACTCCTATTACACAAGGACAAAGGACCAATCTGCATACTGGTACACATTTCCACAACTGACAATGACTGGAATAGATGATGAACTTCGCAATACTGAGAAAAATCTTGCAACTCCTGAATCATCAAGAGGAAATGTCATCATTGCTCAAGACAAATTGATTCTTGAAATGGCTAAGGAACTACAGATGTTAAAAGATGAGCTGGCTGCGGTAAAAGGGCAAACTGCTAAAAACACGCCGCTGCGTGGGCCCGATGCATCCCACTCTCTGGTTCAAATGGGGCAATCTCTGAACTCAATTGATGGGGTCGCCAATATGAACACACCTTTGAACACCCACAATTCTCTAAAAGCACCAGTCCACCAAAGCAACTTGCCACTTGTCCAAGCTCCACCTCCAAATAACGATCAATCTAGCCAAACAATCAACCGACCATCCATCTACCCATCACATCAACAACACCCATCATACACCCCGCACCCTGCCAATACTTATTATCAGACAAACACTCCATATCCATACCAAACCTCCACTTACCAAAATGAACCCATCCCGCAAGCTTATACTGAAAATCCTTCCGCGCCTTTAGTCCAAGTGGCGGTATCTGGCGGGCAAGATGTTCCTATTGTGCAAATTGATGATTACACCAATCCTCCTTATGTGAAGTTTCAAAATGGTGTTAGAAGAGCCGAAAAGGCAGGCGATGGGGGTGAAGATTTGGAGAAAAATGTACAAGGTTGGGTGATGAGTGCTCTTAGCAAAGCATCAAAAGGCAAGAACAAGGAAAGTCTAGAATATGAAGATTTATGCGTTCATCCTGGGATTGAATACCCAGAAGGGTACAAAGTACCAAAGTTTGTTAAGTTTGTTAAGTTTGATGGCAAAGGCAACCCCCGAGCCCATTTGAGAAGGTACTGTGAAATCTTGGGAGTGGGAAAGAATGAAGAGCTCCGTATGAAATTATTCATTCATAGTCTTGAAGGCGAAGCTTTAGACTGGTACTCCGAACAGGATCCCTCAAAATGGATTAACTGGAGGAGTATGGCTCACGACTTCATGAAGCGTTTTGGTTTCTATGCTGAAATACCATTAGATCGGTTAGCTATTGCAAGGTTTAAGAAGAAGCCGACCGAGACTTTTAGGGAATACGCGGTACGTTGGAGGAGTGAGGCTGCCAAAGTTAAGCCTCCCATGAGTGAGGAAGAGTTTGTGGGACATTTCATCGAGACATTGGATGAATTTTACTATGATCGAATGGCATCCATGACTAACTCTACTTTTGCCAATCTAGTGAAAAAGGGGGAGATGTATGAAGCTGGTTTGAAATATGGTAGCATCACAAATTTGGCCGCTTTGCAAGCTACAAGTAAGGCAATCCAGTCTGGGTCTGGTAATGGCTTTAACAAAAAGAAGAAAGAGGAAGTGGGAGCTATTGTGGGGGACATCGAGCGTCGACCGGCTGTAAAGTTGAATTTTGACAATTCGTCTGCTTTTCCCACCTACCAAAGCCCATATTACCCAAATTACCCCACTCACTACCAGATGCCACCTGTTCCTTATCCCGTTTACAATGCACAAGCAAATTACTACCAACCTAGAGCACATGCACCTAATCAATACCCTCGTCAGCCAAATTTTCAAGCACCCCATAATTACCAGCCTCGTCCTCCTGTTAGTCCCAATGTGCAAGGGTTTAATCAGAATTACGAAAGGAGAGCAACCAAAACCCATACTCCTATAGCCGAGTCATATGGCCTGCTTTTTGAGAGATTAAGGAATGCAGGAGTTGTGCAGCCTATCCCTGATAACATCCCAAACCCTCGTCCAAATTGGTATGATGCAAATAAGCACTGTGCTTATCACTCAGGAGCAGCCGGCCATGATATTGAGAGATGTTATACTTTCAAAGACAATGTCGAGGGTCTAATCAAAGCAGGCACCATTCAACTCACCGGCACTCAGCCAAATGTGCATGATAATCCTCTTCCTAATCATGGTGTCAATGCAGTTAATATGATTTCTCTTGAGGAAGAGCCAAATCTGAAGGGAACCATAGTCTCTATTTATGATGTAAAGGTTGATAATATTGCTTCTAAGGTACCTAAGCAAGCACTAACTCTGTTGCCAAAGAATGAGGGAACTTTTGGCCTAGGTGGCAACCTCGCTGAAGGAAAGATGAAAAAGGCTGAGTCTGAGAAGAAGTCGACTAGTGTCATACCACAGTCTCTTTTACCATTGAACCAGTCATTTGTCCAAGCACCAGATCTGGTTGAAGGAGTTGGTAATTTGTTTTTGAGTGATGATTGGGAATGCGGTGTTATTATTGAAGACTATGCTGAGGAATCACTTGTGCAGAATGCTGAGGCAAAGGATCCGATGGCCAATTGGACTTGTGTCCCAGTGGACGAGACTTGGTGAATAAACTCACTAGTTTATTTCGGCGTCACAGTCAGATTTAGGCCCTGAACTGTGTTTCGCCTTTGGTTTATGTTTATGTCTTTTCAAAATAACCTGTTTACATTCTGCATGTTTTACTTTAATGTACTGCCTCCCTAAACTAGACTTTTGAAACAAATAAAATGCACTGCATTCCCCCTACTATTATTTTACTTTATTTTACGCTTTTGATTAATGTTTGTTTCTGTTTCAGCTTTCCAGTTAACAAAACTGCCGAAACTTTGCTTGTGACATATAATGAAACAACTGAACAAACTGGCACCGATGCACTGAGTATTGGGGAATTTGATGAAGATTTTGTTCCTGATGAAATAACAAGAGAAGTGGATCAATTTGAGAACAAACTAAAGCCTAACTTGGAAGAAACCGAGTCAATCAACTTGGGAACTTCAGAAGATGTTAGAGAAACCAGAATCAGTGTTCATTTGACCTCGGAAGAAAGAAGAGCTTATATTGAACTATTGAACGAGTATCGAGACATCTTTGCTTGGTCTTATGATGATATGCCCGGTTTGAGTACCGATCTTGTCACTTACAAGTTGCCAACTGATCCTTCATTTCCGCCTGTTAAGCAAAAGAAGAGAAACTTCAAAACTTCCACAAGCAAACAAATATTGGAAGAAGTGCAAAAGCAATTGGCCGCTAAGGTGATTCGATCTCTCAAATATCCCACTTGGTTAGCGAATATTGTGTCGGTGCCCAAGAAAGACGGCAAAGTTAGAGTTTGTGTTGATTATCGTGATCTCAACAAAGCCAGTCCAAAGGATGATTTTCCATTGCCAAATATTCATATCCTTATCGATAGCTGTGCAAAACATGAGATTCAGTCTTTTGTAGATTGCTTTGCTGGCTATCACCAGATTCTAATGGATGAAGATGATGATGAAAAGACCGCTTTCATCATGCCTTGGGGCGTGTTTTGTTATAGAGTTATGCCTTTCGGCTTGAAGAACGTCGGGGCAATATATATGAGAGTGATGACAACTCTTTTCCATGATATGATTCACAAAGAGATTGAAGTCTATGTAGATGATGTTGTTATCAAGTCAAAAAAGAAAAAAGAGTATTTGGCTGATTTGAGAAAGTTCTTCAACCGTCTTCGGCGGTATGACTTGAAGCTTAACCCTGAGAAATGTGCATTTGGTGTTCCCGCCGGTAAGATGTTGGGTTTCATTGTAAGCCGGAGGGGTATAGAATTGGATCCGTCTAAAATCAAGACTATCCAAGACTTGTCTCCTCCAAAGAGCCGGAAGGATGTGATGAGCTTTCTTGGCCGCTTGAACTACATAAGCCGCTTCATTGCACAATGCACAGTTATTTGTGAACCAATAATCAAGTTGTTGAAGAAAGATGCTGTTATTGAGTGGATGGAAGATTGTCAAAAGGCTTTTGATAGGATCAAGGAGTATCTATCTAATCCGTCTATGTTATTTCCTCTTGAACCTGGGAGACCATTGATCTTATATTTGTCCGTCTCGGAAAATGCATTTGGATGTGTCTTGGGCAACATGACAAGACCGGGAAGAGAGAACAAGCCATTTATTATCTAAGCAAGAAGTTCTCCCCTTATGAAGCCAGGTGTACTCTTTTGGAGCGAACTTGTTGCGCCTTGACTTGGACCGCACAAAGTTTAAGGCACTATCTTTCATCATATACAACTTATCTTATCTCGAGGATGGATCCTTTGAAATATATCTTTCAAAAGCCGATGCCCACGGGTAAACTAGCAAAATGGCAGATTCTGTTAAGTGAATTTGACATAGTTTATGTCACCCAAAAGGCGGTAAAGGCGCAAGCATTGGCCGATCATTTAGCTGAAAATCCTGTTGATGACAATTATGAACCATTGAGAACTTACTTTCCCGATGAAGAGGTCTTGTTTCTGGGTGAAGACATCTCTTCTGAATATGATGATTGGCGTCTTTTCTTTGACGGAGCAGCAAATTTCAAAGGTGTTGGTATTGGAGCTGTCTTAATTTCTGAAACGGGTCAGCATTATCCTGTTTCGGCCAAGCTCAGATTTCCATGCACTAACAATATGGCTGAATATGAAGCATGCATTTTGGGTCTTCGATTGGCAGTTGATATGAATATTCAAGAACTTTTGGTGATTGGGGATTCTGACTTGCCGATTCACCAAGTACAAGGCAAGTGGAACACCAAGAATGCAAAAATTCTTCCTTATTTGCGTTGTGTCAAGGAATTGGGCAAAAGGTTCGCAAAGATTGAGTTCAAGCATGTTCCAAGACTTCAAAATGAGTTTGCCGATGCTTTGGCAACTTTATCTTCTATGATCCAACATCCTGACAAGAATTATATCGATCCTATCGAAATTGAATTGCATGATAGGCCAGCTTATTGTTTTCAAGTTGAGGAAGAGCGAGATGGCCATCCTTGGTATTTTGATATCAAGAATTATCTCAAGGTTGGGAGTTATCCTGACAATGCAACAAGCGTTCAAAAGAAGAGCATTCAGAAGTTAGCAAATCAATTCTTTCTAAGCGGTGAAATCCTATATAGGAGGACCCCAGACTTAGGATTCTTAAGGTGTGTTGATGCCGTTGAAGCCAATAAATTACTTACAGAAGTGCATGCGGGAGTTTGTGGGCCGCATATGAATGGTTTTATATTGGCAAAGAAGATCTTGAGAGCCGGTTATTTTTGGCTAACTATGGAAACTGATTGTGTTCAGTTTGTGCGGAAATGCAATCAATGTCAAATTCAAGGAGATATGATCAAAAGACCTCCTTCTGAACTTCATGCAATGAGTTCTCCCTGGCCTTTTGTTGCTTAGGGAATGGATGTTATTGGTCCTATTGAGCCGGCCGCCTCAAATGGACATCGCTTTATTTTTTTGGCTATTGATTACTTCACCAAGTGGGTGGAAGTAACTTCTCACAAGTCCGTAACCAAGAAAATGGTGTCAGATTTTGTGCGCAACAATATCATTTGTAGATTCGGAATTCCTGAATCAATCATTACTGATAACGGGGCAAACTTGAATAGTGATTTAATGAGAGCAACTTGTGAAAGCTTCAAGATTACTCATCGCAACTCTACTGCATACCGGCCTCAAATGAATGGAGCTGTTGAAGCGGCAAATAAGAACATCAAGCGTATTCTTCGCAAGATGATTGATAATTATAGAGATTGGCATGAAAAGTTGCCTTTTGCACTTCTTGGGTACCGCACCACCACTAGAACTTCAACTGGGGCAACTCCCTATCTTTTGGTGTATGGCACATAATCAGTCTTACCCGCGGAGGTAGAAATTCCTTCCTTGAGAATCATTCAAGAAGCTGAATTAGAAAATGCTGAATGGGTGAAGATCAGATGTGAACAGTTGATGCTTATTGATGAGAAAAGAATGAATGCAATTTGTCATGGGCAACTTTATCAAAATCGCATGATCAAGTCTTTTGGCAAGAAAGTAAGAGTGAGAGACTTCAAAACGGGGCAACTAGTGCTAAAGAAGATTTTTCCTAATCAAGAAGAAACAAGGGGCAAATTTGCACCAAATTGGCAAGGTCCATATGTGGTTCATCGGGTTTTATCCGGAGGAGCACTGATTCTGGCAGAAATGGATGGTCAAGTTTGGCCAAAAGCAATCAACGCAGATGCCGTCAAAAGATACTATGTCTGAAGCAATCACAAGTTAGCATGGTTTTGAATGTAATCTTTGATGTAATGCGAACTACGCGTAACCTGATTCCCGAGGCGGGATATGCAGGCAACTCATATAGAGTTCGGTTGCACTAGCACAGGAATCCCCTATTTCCTCTTTTATGTATGTTTGAACTACTTCTGACCTGATTCCTGGAATGGCAACTGGATAAGTAGGCAATCCTTATCGGATTCGGTCAAAATATTATAACACTTTAGGCTTGTTTATCTTTTATGATGTAATGTCGAACTATGCGTCTGGGCAGATGTGTGGATTTTCCAATTCGGATGCGGCTTCGTACTTAGGTTGACATATGTTTCCCAAAAAATCTTTATGTAAGCAGAACTACGCACAGTCTGATTCCCGTGGAGGGATACGTAGGCGCTCTTAACGGGCTCGACTCCATAATATTAAAATTTTTAGTTTCCCCTAAAGCGAGCAACTGGGCACATTTTGTAAGGTGAATTGAAGATAGGGAAGATAGAAACTGGGGCAAATTTTGCAAGATGAATTGAAGATATGGAAGATAGAAACTGGGGCAAATTTTGCAAAAAGAGTTCGAGGGCATAAAGATTATAATGGGCAGATTTTTTTTGCAAAAATTGGTTTGCTTATCAAAGGATGAAGCGGCAAAAGTTCTAAAAGTATTCAAGATTAGCACAAGTTGCAAATACAAAAGACGTTCAGTTTGTTTCAAAATATGTCATGAGTTTGAGTTAAAGCAGAAATTTTAAATGCATTATAACTTTCGGTTGCATATCAATGATTATTTGTTTAATATTTCATCATATTACTTTACTTTGCCTCTATCTTGAAATATTATACAATATTGAGTTCATAAGTCAAGTCTCTAAGTATAATTTACAAGCCCAAGTCTGAAGAAGAACGAGGGAGCAGCGGCATCAAGTTCAAGATGAATCAGCACAAATCAAACGCCCCTACCCAAAACTAACAAATTTTTCTTTGAGAGCAGGAACGAGAAAGCTTGCAATGAAAGGATTATTCACACTACGGATGAACAATTATTTGAACATGCATCCACAGTTGCCTTGCAAATTGCGTCGCGTTGCCCTTTTCATGACTTAAAGCATTATGCTTTGTCATGAGTTATTGCCGAACAGGCGCCATTTCTACCTCTATGATTTTTATTCCTAATAGGTGACAAAGCCGAGGCTTGTTTTGTGTTTCCAAAACTAAGCCAAACAGGGCATCACTTTGCTCCGAGTTATAATCCGCACAAGGCCATCCTTGCCGGATTGTCTCGCCAATTGATTTATCAATGGCTATCGCACCGACTATATTTCCGCACTACTTTTCTTTGCACTTACTTTGAATTATGCCTTCGCACTTGCTTTAAAATTGATGCCTTACTTTACATTTTTCAGGTTGACCACCAGGCGGGGCTTCTCTCTTGATTGGACTTTCACGCCTGTTGATTCGCTAAATCGCTTTAGCGTTGCTTTACATACGTTAAATTTCCTTGCACTTGCTTTCAATTATGACTTTGCACTTGCTTTATAATTATGAACCGCTTTACTTTTAGCTTAACAGGTTAACAGGTCAGCCCCGAGACCCTCCTTGCTTCGTGCCGGACTGGTTCGCCAGCTGATTTGTAGACAATCAATTCCAAGACCCTCCTTGCTGCGTGCCCGACCGGCTTGCCAGTTGATTTGTCAAGATGTTCAAATTGCCTCGCACTTGCTTTCAATTATGACTTTGCACTTGCTTTATATTATGAACCGCTTTACTTTTAGCTTAGAAAGTTAACAAGTCAGCCCCGAGACCCTCCTTGCTTCGTGCCGGACCAGTTCGCCAGCTAATTTGTAGACAAATCAATTCCAAGACCCTCCTTGCTGCGTGCCCGACCGGCTTGCCAGTTGATTCGTCAAGATGTTCAAATTGCCTCGCACTTGCTTTCAATTATGACTTTGCACTTGCTTTATATTATGAACCGCTTTACTTTTAGCTTAACAGGTTAACAGGTCAGCCCCGAGACCCTCCTTGCTTCATGCCGGACCGGTTCGCCAGCTGATTTGTTTGACAATCAACCCCAAGACCCTCCTTGCTTCACGCCCGACCGGCTTGCCAGTTGATTTGTCAAGATTGTTGAAAATGCTTTGCATTATGCCTTCGCACTTGCTTTATTGCTTCGCCAGTTGTTTGGAAGACAACTTATCAACGATATCGCAACCCGCACTTGCAAATTTGTATCATCAATATTTGATCATTCTTTACTTTAGATTATCATGCTAAATGAGCAGTTGCTCGCTTAACGTTTGTCGAGTTTATTACAGGACTTTAGCAGAACTGCAGCAGCATTTGGAGCATAACGTGGAACTTTTTCTTAGCATTGAACTGGGGCAATCGTTGATATGAGCTAGACTCGTCAACGAGGATCTGAAGAATCGCACTCGAACAAGCAAGTTCTTACCTAATCTTTCATTCCGGATTAGGGGTCAGTTTGAATTCTTCCCTATTCGTGCGTCTTTTCTATCAATCGTGCGAGTCTCTGTATCTAAGTGTCATTGAATTACATATGGCCTGATTCTCTTTCGGCCCGAGATATGTAGGCAACTCGGAAACCGTAGTTCGGCCATGTCCATAAGCCTTGCATTTCGGTCCTTGGAATCGAGGTCTTGGCTTTACCGTGACAAAATTAGTTTTCACGTCAACTTTCTTTACCCTGAAAACTCTTTCATCCTTTTCGGGTAAAGAGGGGCAGCTGTTGACACCCAATTTCGTCCCGAGATTTAATTAATGACTAATTATTTAAATGAAAATTAATTATTTAAAATAAAATAAAAATAAAAATTAATTAACTAAAATTAGCTATAGTAAATTAATTAATTTCAAAAGAAAAGGCTAAGTGTGCAATATACAACCCCAATTTCAGCCTACCCGTGCAATCTTTCACTTACTCATATAATCCCTAAAGTGGGGCTAAAATTGCCTTACGAATTAAATTCCAGCCCACATATACAATACATACAATACACATAATACACCTCCCCTAGCCCATCAGCCCATCCTCCAACCTGGCCCAAAATCCTTTTAGTTCATTTCCCATTTTCACAAAAAAACCCGTTTTCCTCCTTCCCCAACCCGATTCCCTTATTTCAGCCCGCGATCGAACCCGTTTCTGATCCTCTCAAACCCTCTAATACGCCAAAAATTGTACGATGTCCCCCAATCAGCAACAGACACTTGATCTCGTCCATTTATTTTGAAACGAAGTCGAAGTCGAATCCGAGCCCTTGATCTCTTTCTTGGAGATAAGGATGAGAGAGGTGTAGTTTTACCCTTCTCACCTTTATCTCACAAGGGATTAATCGAAAATAAGCAGGGAGTAGGTTGGAATTTCGTTCGAGGTAAACCCTAATTTTTTTTCTAGTATAAATTCGTGTTCTCCAGAATAGAAAAGGGGGGAGTGGATTTTATAAAAAAAGAAAGCAGCAGAGAGTAGGAAAGGCAGCAACATACACATTTTATATTTTTCCTTAGTTTTCTTTGACAATGAAATAGTGTTACAGTTTTCCGTTGGATTTTGCATATCGCTTCGTTGTTGTTTCGGATTTGTGTCGTCGCTTCACTTTTCAAGTCGTCGACCTTGTTCAAGTTACTTAGTCGAGTCGTTTCTTTAGCTCATCGCCCCTTTCACTGCGCCACAAAAGGTAATAGCTCACCCTCTCTATATTTTTTTGTTCCCTTTAAATTTTAGTGTCCTTTTAGTGCTCGTTGATGTCTGCTGCCTCTGAATTAGATTGCTACATGTGTTGTTAAGAATGTCATTTGATAGAAATCCGAGATTGTAAAATGTAGTTAAAGCTATATATATATATATATATATATATATATATATATATATATATATATATATGTATATATTGTTTTCCTGCTTGTTTTAGGTAATGTGATTCCTTTAGGAATCTGCGGTCATAAATATAATTTAGCTTGTCAAAGTTTTAATCTTCAGTATGGTGTTAGATATTTTCAGTATGGTTTTGTGATTCCTGTGGCTTTGTTAGGCAGGTAGTAAGTGGTTCTGCTTATTAGTGTCCTGTTGTTTCTTGTTCTGGATCTTTTTTCATGGAGTTGAGGGGGTATGCAGCAAGTGATAGAAGCTTGCTTTGGATCAGCTGTAGTTTATATCTGTTTCCATTTCAAGAGGTGGTGTAGGTTGTTCCCTGATTTTCCTGGAGGCATAAGAGTTTTGTGTATATGTAGAAGTGTGTGTTCTTTATGTTCAGGTGTGTGTGTGTGTTAGGTGGCCCTGTGAGTGTGTAGAAGAGCTTGGGATGTTTGGAAGCAGGGGTTCAAGGTCTGTGCGTGGGCTGTTTTGATTCAGTTCTGTGAGGGAGTGGTGTTGAGGATCTGTGAGGGAGAGGAAGCAGAGGGTGTGCAGATGGCTTTGGAGAGGTGTTCTGGTGAATTAGAGAAGCTGGAAGTGTTGTTGTTTTGGTTCAAAGATTCCAGGGTTGTATTGGCTTTCTGAGGTTTGAAGTAGGGTGAAGGTTTTGGGTTTGCAGGTGTTAATAGGATGGTGTAGAGTAGTTCAGGTTCTAATCTTGGTGTCTGGAGTTTCTAGTGTGATTTTGAGGTAGGTCAGGTGTTCTGTGGGGAGGTGTTCTTGTGAGTTAGAGTGTCAGAGATGCAGGCAGTTTGTTTCAAGTTGTTCAGGAGGGTTTAGGAGGTGTTGTAGAGGTCTGTGAGATGGTGCTAGGCTTGAATCAGGGTCATGCTTTGTTTTCTTCTGGTTCTTGTCTGTGTAAAGGAAGTTGCTTGGTGTTTTCTAGTCACTTGCTCATTTTGTAGGCTCGTTTCAGTAAGTATAATTGTTTGGGGAGTTGTCTAAGAAGCTAAAAAAGGTTACCTGGAATGTATTTCTATTCAGAATCTAGTTAGTCCATGTTTCTATTTCAATCAGTTTCAGTTCTTTTGAGGTAAACTGATTCATTTAGGTTTGAATTAGTAAGGTCTCTATCAGTGCTTGCCTATCTGTGAATCAAAGCCTGGAGGGTAATGTTCTTTCTTTTGTTTGGTCTGACTTTTCCTGTTACTCTAGTGTTCTGCTCGGCCCGTGCATGCTTGTATTGTGATCATGTAAGAAAAGGGTCGAGTCTGTTATGCCTTTAGTCCTAGAAGCTTAAAGAGATCTTGAATGTGATTAATTTAAGTGGTATGCATCTTTACATGAAATGATTTAACTGGACCCTGTTCATTCTTCATTGTTCTAGATGTGCGAGTCACTTTCTCTTCTGTGTTCATTTGTTTTGTGTCACTTATTGCTTATACTGATCCTTTATTTTCACATTTTGGCATGTAACACCTCTTGGGAACGAGTTTGAGTGGTTAAAACTCACAAATTGGGACGGCTGTTTGCATTTGAAGTTATTTGCTCCGCTTCGCATTTTCGGGACTTGATATCCCCAAAAATGTAAGAAACGAAAAAATAAAAATCACAAAATCCAAGGCTCAATGATGAGTTTGCGCTTCCGGGTTCTGTCTTCTAAACTCTATTCTTCCCCACTCCCTTAGAAAGTGCATGTTGTATAGGATTTCCACATAGACCGGATTAGTAGCCCGGTAGGATAGAAATGAGATTCGAATTGTGAATAACTATTGTAAATCACTTAAATTATTTTTATATGAACGCTTTGTATCATTTCTTTGCGAATCGCCAATTAATTTATGGATGTTTAGAATCATTTGTCAATTAATGAGTGCAAATAAAATTCGATTAAAATCGTAC